>CM038049.1:84478042-86986376 GCA_021397845.1 Areca catechu | reverse complement strand
TTTTCATATACATGTACTTTTTATTTTATTTTAAAGAAGAGTTAGGGAGCTTTAACCCAATTAATTAATTAAAAGCTAAATTGGAAGTGTACAAGTGCAATGGGATATAGTTGGCATGTTTTATGATTTGGACCATGACAAATATAGTAGGAGGTAGCTAATTTGCAAGAAATTTGCGAAGCTCTATGCTAATCCAAAAAAATGTATCTTCATGGTATTTAGCCTAGTCTTTTAAGCTATGAAGTCTCCCTAGTTGAGTTGAAGGTAGATCTCTTGGATGCAGGCAATTTAGAATTGTCCTGTAATTCCTTGTAGTATGCAGGAGGTTTGGGATTTTCATGGTGCATGTGGTTTCCTTCTTTGGAAGATTTATTTAAAGGTTTAGCAATTTTATGGCATAGGACATTGATTGTATGAAGGAAAAGTTATTCTAATGGATGCTAGATGCTCAAGCAAGCTTTGACCAAATCAAGGAAAATATTTTAGCCACAAGCCTTTCTTTTCATGACTTTAGCAAAGTTTTGCTAATAAAGTGTGATGCCTCTTTGAAGAGAGTTGGAGCTATTCTTAGTCAGGAAGGAAGGCCAATAATAATCTCTAGTGAGAAGTTGTTGGATGCTAAAGCTAAATATTTTACTTATGATGCTAAAATTTTATGTTGTGATTCAAGCCCTTTGATGATAGAGGCATTATCCCTATTACATCAGGATTTTATTCTTTTCACTAATCATGATGTTTTGAGGGATATATTCATGGGCAAGATAAGCTCGACAATTAGGATATGAACTGAGTGAATTGTCTATAAACTATCACTTCTAAATTAAACACAAGTCAGAAGCCTTAGATCATGTGCAGGGATATAATTAAACTAAACTAAGTTGAGTAGATAAAGGCTCGATCTCGCTTTGATTCAAAATACTTGGACTCAAAACTTGACTCGATTGATTGAGCCTTAATATCTTAAGCTTGAGCTCAACTCCATTAAAAAAGGCAATCTTGACTCAACTTAGATGTCAATTAAGCCATACTTGAGCTTGAGTTCGAGCCCAAATTTGAACCTTATATATATATAAACAAACTTGAATAGGCTTACAACCCTTCGAGTAAGTGTCTAGCTACTCGAGCTTGACTTAAAATATTATTCTCACTATTCAAGTTCAACTCAAGCTCGACTACTATAGTCAAGCTTGAGTAGCTCATTAACAGCTCAACTCATTTGTACCTCTAATTGCATAGTTGATGCTCTAAGAAAGGTGCCACTAGTTACTACTATAAATATCCAGGTGGCTGGTTTTGACTTTTCCAAAGGTCTGAATGCAAAGGATCCCTATTTAAAGAGCTTGATAAAGCAAGAGCTAGGAAGAGATTAATTATAGAGTACAAGATAGTTGTCTATTTAGGTTATGTTTGGTTTGGATGAGTTGAGTACTGAAATGAGAATGAGTGGCACCCATTTCAACTATTTTGGTTAAGAGGAGTCTCATTTCCATTCCAATTCTAGAGGAGAATGGAAATGCTCCAATTCTCCAAAATATAATACCGATTCTCTTCTAATATTCAAATCTCATTTTGATTCTAACTCCGATTTCAGTCATGAACCAAATGTGCCAAAAAATATGGTCATTCCTATCCATTCCAATTCTGATTTCCATTCCAATCATGAATGAAATCCACCTTTTGCTTTCCACGCTGCTCATTGAGGGAAAAGATCACCAAGGAGCTTCATGGAGAAAGGCACTTCAACAGGGACAAGATACTTGCCCTAGTCTACAATGACTATTATTAGCCAAAGTGTGCAATGTTAGCTATAGAAAGGTGCAATGTTAGATATTAGATTGCTATATAATGTTGGCCTTTATACGCCAATTCTAGTTCCTATAGCACCATGGGAAGCTGTGAGAATTGATTTTGTTATTGGATTGCCAAGGATGCCTAGTGGAGTGGACTCAATTGTTGGCAACTAAACTAAACTATTAACAATATGGTGGACTCTCAAAGGGTAGAGGCAATTTGGAAGAATAAGTTCTTATAACACTCTAAAACTCAAATTTTTCTTTAATCTCATTCCCATACATCTATTTATAGAATTCAAATTGACTATTACACTTCTTAACTACTTGCATTAATCACAACTCATAATGAAGATGACTATTACACTTCTCAGCTACTTTGACTCTTAGAAAACATACACATTAACACTTTCATTTCTACACAACTCTAAACCCAAAGCAATTCAATTAAGTTTACATTAGTTTTCCAACATTTCCAACACTCCCACTTAAACTTAATTATCTTCCATCTTCCATCCCAAGTAGACCTTTGAATTTGTTGAAGAGATCAACTCCAAGTGGTTTAGTAAAAATGTCCGCAACTTGATCATGAGTCTCCATATAAACAAGCTCCACATCTTTATTTTTCACATGCTCATGGATTGAATGAAAGTGAATATCTATATGTTTGCTCCTTTGATGATAGACCAGATTCTTCCCTAAAGCAATTTCCAACATGCTATCAATGTAAATTTGTATATCTTCATTTTGATCAAAATTAATCTTCTTTAGCAAGCTTCTTAGCCATATTGCATGACTAACACATAAACATGCTATAATATGTTTAGCTTCAGAAGTTGAGAGACTAACAATTGATTGCTTCTTTGACATCCATGAGAATGTCATATCAACCATGAAAAATATAAATTTGGAAATACTTTTCTAGTCATCCAATTCTCCACCCCAATCACTATCGGAGTAGCCTTTAAGTTAAAAATTGTTAGAATAAGAATAGAATAAACCAAGGCTTAGAGTATCTTGAATGTAATGTAGGATTCTAATAGCCACCTTCCAAAAAGATGATTTTGATTCCTTTATGAATCAACTCACCAAACCAATGCCATGTAGTATATTTGTTCTTATACATGTTAGATACCTTAAGCACCCTACCAAGCTTTTGTAAAGTATAGGATCAATCACCTTGCCTTCATCATTCTTGGACAATTTTGCACCACAATCCACTGGTGTGCTGATATGATTGCAATTTCCATCTTGAACCTTTTAACCACTTCCTTTGTATAGTGCTCTTGGAAAAGAAAATTTCCATTTTCTAATTAATTCTCCTCTATGCCAAGAAAATAGAACATAAGTCTCGTATTAGTCTAACTCTTTCACTATTATTTGAATTCTTTGATCAATTATGTAGAATTGTTGATGAAGATAAGATCATCAATATATAATGAGACAAATAATATGTTCCCATCCTTTTTTTTGATATAGAGAGATTGTTCATAGAGGCTTGAACAAAGCCATTAGCCTTGAAATATATATCAATTATGGAGTTCCAAACTCTAGGTATTTGCTTCAGATCATAGAGTACCTTTTTTAATTTTAATACTTTATCTTCTTGCCTGCTTTTGGCATAACCTTTAGATTGCTCAATGTATACTCCTTCATTCAGGTAACCATTGAGAAAGGCTGATTTGACATCAAGTTGAAAAATCTTTCATTTATTTTAAGCTATCAAAGAAATCACCAAGCAAATGATCTCCATTCGAGCAACAGGAGCTAAGACCTCATCACTATCAATCATGGCCTTTTACTTATAGCCTTTAGTCACAAGTCGTGCTTTGTATTTCTCCACTTCACCTTATGCATTTTTCTTGACTTTGTAAATCTATTTTACTCCAATCAGTTCAAGCCCTCTTGGTAGAGAAGTACGCTCTCATGTTTCATTCTTCTCTATGGCTTTTATCTCCTCATTCATATCTTTTCTCTACTTCTAATCTTTGATAGCATCTTTAAAAGAAATTATTTCTTTATTAGTAAAATGATAAATAAGATTTAGAAGAGTTATCATCTTATACAAATCTTGAATGCTCCTTATCTTTAGTGGTGTTGAACCATCTTCATCCGATGAAGTAGGAGATGAGGGTGGTGTTGGCTCTCTAGTTTGCTCTTTGATTTGGTCTTCATCTTGTATCATCACCATGTTAATGCTCTTCTTCCAAATGACATGCTCTTGAAACTCCATATCTTGGCTTATAAGAACTTTTTTCTCCTTTGGTTCATAGAGTTTGTAGGCTTTGGATCTTGTATTGTAGCTGATGAAGATGCATATGACAAGCTTTTGTCATCTAGCTTGCTTCTCTTTTAATCTGGAATATGTGCATAAGCTATGCAAACAAACATCTTCAAATGAGAGATATCATGTTTGTAACCACTCCATGCTTTTTATGGTGTTACCCCTTCCAAGTTCTTTGTAAGGCATTTATTAAATAAGTAGACCATACAATTGATGGCCTTGTCCCAAAACTTTTTTGGCATGCTTTGTACCATGTCAAGTATAGTCCGATTTTTTCTTTCCACCATGCCATTTTATTAAGATGAGTATGGTACGGTTAAAGGTCTTCAAATGCCATGAAATTTATAAAAAGTTCCAAACTCCTTAGAATGTGAATTCTCCTCCATTATCTAACCGCAATGCCTTGATGGTACAGCCACTTTGATTCTCCACAAAAGCTTTAAATTCTTTAAAAACTGGAAATGCTTTCAACTTCTCCTCAAAGTGGTACCCATGTTTTCCTACTGAAATCATCAATAAAAGTTAGAAAATAACAATGACCTCTGGATGAGCTTGGAGTGATCGGTCTGCAAATATTGGTGTGGACAAGTTGAAGTGGTTTTTTTGCTTTATTGTAAGATTTCTTTGGAAAGCTCCTCTTTGGGTGTTTACCAAGAATACATCCCTCACATGTATTATTAGGGGTATCAATATAGGGTAGCCCCTTCACTATTCTCTTACTTGAAAAAAGTTTAGTGCACTGCAGTTTACATGTCTGAACCTAAAATACCAAAACCAAGAAACATCCTTCATATATGCACTTAAACATTTAGCAATAACATGATTTATATTTAGCACAAACATGCAGTTATTTGACATACAAACATGAGCAATCAGTTTATTTTATTTCCTTAGGTAAAAGCTTCCTTCCTTCATTTGCATATCAAATCCTCTCCAAGAGTTGCCCAACACTAAAAATATTGATTTTTATATCAAGCACATAATAGATATTGATAGTAAACTATTGGCTTCCATCTTTAAGTTGAATAAGTATTTTACTAATACCGTTCACCTTTACCTTGGAAGCATCTCCAAATAACTTGCACTAAAGTCCAAGTACCATATATTTTAATTGGTAGTATCCCCTCCCTTTCGTGCTAGTAGAAACACGTCATCTCTATCATCTTCATTCTTGACATAATTGACTTTCTCATGAACTTGATTAGATTGATTAGAGTAGCACTCAAGAGAGTAATGCCCAAACTTGTTATAATTATAACATTCAACTTGACCCTTGTCATACCTTTGGCCTTTACATCTTTATCCTCTTCCTCCATTATTTTGGTTGCCTTCCTCAACATTGTTGTAGTCATCATGGCCTCTACCACGACCATAGGCTCTACCTCAGCCTCTACCATGACCACAACCTCAACCATGATCACAAGTTCTTTGGCTACTTTCACCTCTTGACTCTTTCTTATCATTGACGAAGAGTTTGCTTTGTAGAACTTGCTCCAATGGCTTTTGTCTTCATTTTAGTATTATTTGCTCATGGGTTTGAAGTGAACCCATAAGCTCATCCACCATCATAATGTCTAAATCTTTGGACTCTTTAATGGCTGCTATAATAATCAAATTTGTAATCCAAGGATCGTAGGATTTTCTCCATGACCTGATTGTCACCAAGTATCTCGCTGTTCCTCCTTAATTGGTTAACAATGGTCAACACCCTTATGAAATAGTCTGACATAGCTTCAAACTCCTTCATTTGTAAAGCTTCAAATTTGTCTCTCAAGGTTTGGAGGCAAACCTTCTTTTACCTTTTTCTATACCTTTGTAAAAATTTTATAAGATCTTCTATGCTTGCTTGGAGTTGGTAGCATTAGCAAGCTTCTCCAATGCAGCCTCATCTAGGCCTTGCTAGAATAAGAAGAGTGCCTTTTGTCTTTTTTTCCAAAGCTTTACGAATTGTTGTCCTTTGGTTCGTAGTGAAATTGTGCTCAACTGGGGGCTTAATATACCCCTTCTCTACAATTTTCCAAATATCTTGGGAGCCAAGTAATACCTTCATTTGAATACTCTAATTCTCAAAGTTGTTAGCAGGATGGGAAATGGGAAGTGCTCCGGTAGCCATGAACTTGCTTTGATACCAACTTGTTGGCAACTAAAATAAACCAATGAAAATATAGTGGACACTCAGAAGGGTAGAGGAACTTTGGAAGAACAAGTTTCTATAACACTAAAAGTTATTTTTTTCTTTAATCTTGCTTTGTTTCACTTTTATTTTCATACATCTATTTATAGAATTCAAAATGACTATTACACTTCTTAACTACTTGTATTAACCACAACTCATAATGAAGATGACTATTACACTTCTCAACTACTTTGACTCCTAGAAAATATACACATTAACACTTTGATTTCTACATAACTCTAAACCCAAAGCAATTCAATTAAGTTTACATTAATTTTCCAACATTTCCAACATCAATGCTTATTATGTTGGATATCTTATTACAATTTGGTGCACTTTATAGCTTGCAAGAAAATAATGGATGCTTTTGATATTGCTAATTTGGCTTTAAGGAGATAGTGCATCTATATGGAGTGCCTACGAACATCACCACTTTGATAAGGACACCCAATTGCCCTTTTTGGAGATGCTGAAGGAAGAACATTGGGCCAAAGTTGCAAACTTATCACCCATAAACCGATGACTAATGAAAAAGTGAATTGAAAAATCTTCTTTACAGTCTTATTGACAACAAACTAAAGAAATGGGATCTAGCTAGTTCTCTCATAGGTTGAGTTTGCTTTTAATAGGTCTCAAAATCACACTATAATAGGAGCTTCTTCGAGGTGGTTATGCGACTCCAGGAGTATATTAGACTTGGCACCTATTCCCCATGTAAGAATAAGTAGTGTTAAGATATGGCTGAACATCTCATTTCCATTTATGAGTGTTAGAAAGCAAGCTCAAGCCAGCAATACCAAGGATAAAAACTTATAGGACTTGTTAGGGTCTTCAACTACAAACTCACTAGCTAGCTTTTACAAGCTTTGCATTGTCCAATTGATCATACTGGTCAACTCTATCTTGCACTGCATCATCCTGCCTATGTTGGATAGACTTCATCCCAAAATTCAGCATTTTTCATATGATATGTTGCTATTGTATGGCATAAGGACATTAAATACATCTTGGGTGCAAATATGGCTAGGATCATATATTCCTAGGAAATAAATATGGTGGGATTAAGAAGATATGCTTATGATTAAGCTTCCATAAAGAGGGTGCCAGGGTGTTATATAGATTGCTAAAAGGGAGTACTCACTTTGGCCCACAACCGAGAGCCAAGGCCCACTGCAAGGGCGGAGCAATCCAAACTTGTGAGGATAACAGTTATTGCTTGCTTAAGACTTTTAGCATATTTGTCACCTCAAATGCAAGAGAAGTGACATATGTTTCATATTCCTTATGTTAGTATTGTTGGGAGCATTATGTGCTATCATTTGTATCAAGCTAAGCACTTTATGTATAGTTAATATTAGTTAGTAGATACATGGAGCATCCACAAAAAATAGATTAACATGTAATGAAGTAAATGTTTCACTACTTAAGGCTCCATGTTAGTTTGGTGCATGATAGGGACAATGATTATGGTCATACAATCTTGGATTTTGAAACTCATACTTTGTTGGCGGTCTTGATAGAAGAACACCTTTGATAGATTTTATTTTAACTCTTAGAATTTACTATAGTTGGAAAACATCACTATAACCAACAATTGCTTTGTTCACTATAAAGACAATGTACGTACATGGCAATTAAAGACATAATGAGCAAAGGCTATTTGGTCAGCTATTTTGGTTGATGCCTTGGGTTTATAGCAAGATAGATATTTAATATGATATCTAGAGTACCATATGTTTAATTAAAAATTAAATATGGAATAAGATTGTTGGGTTTTGGGCAGTGCAGTGGAAGCAGTTTAAGTGTTTCAAAATTTTTATTAAGAATACTTGTGCACCGAAATTCTAGAACCGGGATTGACCTTGATAATGCAAACAAAAAGCATAAAATAAATAGAGGATATTTGTTGCCGCTCTTCCTCCTGGACCAGGCTCGGTGGATGCATTGGAGAGCTCCTCGACCTATGAACCTGCAAGAAGTCCCTAGGCACCGGAGGGGCTCCGGCGGGGGACACTCCGATGCTTAAGTTAGAGGAGGGTTGAAACAACATAATGGAAAGAGCTCGGGAAAAGAGTTCACAATGGGGAAGAAGAGCGTTACCTTCTTTACGGAGGTCCCCCGGGTGCCTTTTATAGGCATGGAGTGCTGCCAAATTCTGTTAGGGAATAGGTTGGGAAAACTCGAACATGCCCCCAAGAGAATAGGCATGGCGATGAGGTCGTGGGTTGGCGGCGTGGCAAGAGCATCAGAGTGGTGGCCTGGCAGTAAGAATCGTGGCCATGCATTGGAGTCCGTTACAACAGAATGTCAGAACCTGTCAGGAAGAAAGGCTCCTGGAAACTTCGAGCGACCCCTTCAGCGACGGGTCGGCCTGGCCTCCCAAAAGCCGACCGTGGCAGTCAAAAAGGCCGATGCACAGACGGCGGGGGCGCCCGCCAGCTTCGAAGCCCCCAGGTCAGCCCTTCGGGAAAGGGGGCCGCGGGGTCCTCTCCTAGAACTAGGGAGTCGGACCCCGCGCGGGGATCAGCCGATCGGGCGCCTGGGGTCGGTCCGACCTGGGGCCAGCCGAATGGGTGCAACAGATGTCCCCCTGCTCCTGGGCCTTGAGGGGCCACGTGGCTCGAAAGGGCAGGAGCATGATTGCATGCACCTGTGATGGATTCCTGATCGAGGCATCGGGTCGCTTCGAATCCCCCTCGAACAGCTCCTTGGACAGCTGTCAGCCGCTTATTGGGGGCGCAGGCGAGGTAGTTAATGCGAGTCAGGAGCCATGATGAAGGCCAGGCTGTGCCACATTGATCCGGGGTGGAGTGGTGTGTCGCGCCACGGGGTGGCATATGGTCGGTCGGCGCTACCCCTAGGTGAGTCTCACATTGTTGATCCGGCGCGCACGCAGATTGCCATCCGCGCGAGGAGATGCTTCAGATGCCTCGAACCCTAATGATGCAGAACGAAAGAGGAGATGATGCGATGCGGAAATAAATTAAGATTAATTCTTTTTTTTCTTTTTTTTTTATATTTTCAGAAATTGGCTTTGACTCAAGGAAAGCTAAACTAAATTAAAAGAAACTAGGTAATAATTGAAAGCACAATTTAAAAGAAACTAGGTTTTCAGAGTGGTTCAGAAGTAACGGATCGCTGGGGTTAAGAAACTCCCAGACCTAGGATTTCGCTCTGAACTTTCAACAGGACAGAAATAAGAGAAGAGATGGGTTACCGACCAGACAGTGATCTTCACAAAGTTTGGTGGAAGAACTCTCTCGAGCAGATTGTTGGATCCTCAGATTCGGATATCTTCGCAATGGATCCTCCAATACTGGTCCTTGGCTGAGTCGGCTTCTCCTGAACTCAAGATCTGGGAAAGAAGAAGAACAAGTGATGGAATCAGATACTCGAGGAAGGATTTACCATATTGAAGAACTTGAAAGTTGATGTGCTGAAATCCGGATTCTCCTGGAGGTTGATCTGACTTTCTCTGGGAATTGCTCTGGATCTGAAGTATCTGGACTGGACCCGGATGCTGGGGTCGGCCTTGACTTGAAGAGGATGGCCGTGAGAGGTGGGATATGCTAGGGCTTGGTGGAAAGAGAAGGATGATGGGCGGCTAGGGTTTGGGAGTGAAGTGGCTAACCTAGGGTTTGGGGTTTGGAGATCTCACACCTCCTCAAGGTTCCTGGGGAACCCGGATTTACTCCCTCACGGAGCTCAACACCTGGATGCAAGTGCGGAAGAGAGAAAACACAGAGTTTGCTCACACAAAAACTTGAATTCATTCATCAGATTACCTTCAAATTTACAAGAAGGGTTTAATTTATAGGACTTTACAAGAGAGTAGGGTTTTACATCTTCCCATGTGGGACTAAAGGAGGGGATCTTCAAATTAGGATTGTAGGATCAATCCCTACACATATGGCCGGCCAAAGGTTCCAAAAAATTTGATTTGGGTTTTAAAAGGAAGGTAGATGGCGCCTCCAAGCTTTGTTCTTTAAGAGAGGATTTCTTTCCTTCCATGGCTCAACTCTTTGGACTCCTCCTTTCTTTCTCCCTAAGTCATGGTCCTTCCCATCTTTGTTTTGGATATTTTTGGCAGGGAATGGGCGCCTCCTTGAAGTTCTCTCCAAGAAGAATTTCTTCCCTTTCATAGCTTGGCTCTTATGGAAGGTCTTGGGCCGCCCCTTTGATTTGTGGATCCCTGGTTGCTTTCTCCTCAAATGGCGCATGAGAGAAGGGAGCTGCTATCTGTGGTGTGGGGACCAGAGTATACTGGATGGAGATGTGGCGCCCCCTGGACTCAGGCGTGTGGCTGGGAGTGTGGCGCCCACTTGCTTGGCCTTGGAAGAAAATGTGACACCCCAGGTTGAAGTCCTAGACCACTACTGAGTCAACATGACTCAACAAAAATAAATTGCAGGGAGTACAGACTTAAGCTAAAATTGAGTTGATCAAGTCAACCCTTATTACAAGCCAGAAAACCCTAATTCTTCGGGCAAGGTCAATCAGAGATCCAGATGGAGCTCTGAAGTCTTCTTCTGAGTCTGGTGCCCGCACCAATTCTCCCGGGGTGGGAGGAACTCGACCCTGTCGAGTATGGATCAAGTTGGCTCTGGTATCTCTCCAAGAGGTCTGGGTCCAATTCTTGTAATTCTTCTCGGGAGATCCAAGAGTCATCAGAATCTGGCCTTCCTTGCCAGCGGACTAGGTATCTTTGGTATCCTTGATTACGAGTAGAGATAACCTGATCATCCAGGATCTTTTCAATCTGCTCTTTCCTCACATGCCAGTTTGTTGATGGACACACAAGGTTGGGTTCACTCTCAAGAGCAGGATTAGGTTCAAAAGCCTCACTGGGAATCACTGCTGGCTCTCTATACTCTACTAGGTCTGTAATGTTGAAAGTGGAGCTAATGCCTAGTTCTGGAGGCAACTCGAGCACATAGGCATTGGATCCTACTCTCTTCACCACTCTAAATGGTCCAGCTCCTCTAGCATGTAACTTTCTAACGGTTCCAGGAGGAAACCGTTCAGGCCTTAACCTAATCATTACATAGTCTCCCTCATTAAAAGTTTTGACTCGCCTTTGAGAATCAGCCAACTTCTTATAAGTTTCATTACTTAAATTTATTTTGGCATGAATTTCTTTATGCAAGTCTTTTATATGCTGTGCAAAAACTTCGGCAGACTCGGAGACTCATGTGTGGACTGGTAAAGGAGCTAGGTCAAGAGGTGTGTGAGGTTTGTAACCATACGCAATTTCAAATGGACTCTTACCCGTAGACCTATTGACCGAGTCATTGTATGCAAATTCAGCTCTAGGTAAATACAAATCCCAGTTCCTAATGTTTTCACCAACAAGACACCTTAACAGATTGCCTAAACTACGGTTCACTACTTCAGTTTGGCCATCAGTCTGGGGATGATAGGCAGTTGAAATCTTAAGTTTTGTCCCTAACTTATGCCAAAGGGTTTTCCAGAAATAGCTGGTGAACCGGACATCCCTATCTGAAACAATGGTCTTGGGTAGGCCATGGAGTCGAACTATCTCATTAAAGAACAGGGTGGCTACCTTAGACGCATCAAATGTTTGGGAACAAGGCAAGAAATGGGCCATCTTGGAAAATCGGTCTACTACAATACAGATAGAGTCATGCCTCCTCTGGGTCTTAGGCAAACCTAACACAAAGTCCATGCTCACATCTTGCCAAGGACGATCTGGGACAGGGAGTGGGGTATAAAGGCCGTGTTCTGTTTTCGCTGTTTGGCAACAGCGCAGGTCCGACACCTAGCCACAATGTGTGCTACATCTCTTTTTAAGCTAGGCCAGAAAAAGTGGTCTTCAATAGCCAGGGTGGTTTTATCTTTTCCGAAATGGCTAGCTAAACCTCAAGCATGAATTTCCCAAATCAAAAATTCCCTAAGAGAGGTTCTAGGGATGCAAAGCCTATTCTTAAAGAATAGAAAGCCATCTAAAAGGGTATAATCCTTATGGTCACTAGATGGTCCTTGAGTTAGATCCTGGTACACAGTCTTAAAATCCGGACACAACTCATATTCCTCTTTGATTTGCTCAAACCCTATGACTTCAGCCCTAACAGAATTCAACAACAAAGATCGACGACTAAGGGCATCAGCTATCTTATTTTCAGATCCAGCCTTATGCTTCAAAACAAAAGTATAGGACTGGATATACTCTACCCACTTAGCATGCCTAGGGTTAAGCTTCTTCTGGGAATTCAAGAATCTAAGAGCCTCATGGTCCGAAAATAGCACAAATTCTTACGGTAGCAAATAATGTCTCTAGTAACGCAAAGCTTGCACTACCGCATAAAATTCCTTATCATAGGTAGAATACCTAAGCTTAGCATTATTAAGTTTTTCACTAAAGAATGCTACGGGATGGTTCTCTTGGCTTAGGACTCCACCTATACCTACTCCTGAAGCATCACAGGAAACCTCAAATACCTTTGAAAAGTCGGGTAACCTCAAAATGGGTGCCTGGGTCATCCTATCCTTAAGATCTAGGAAGGCTTTATGGGCTGCTTTAGTCCACTGGAATTCTCCCTTCCTAATACAGTCTATGATAGGAGCAACTACAGTACTAAACCCTTGATGAATAACCTATAGAAGGTAGCCAAGCCATGGAAACTTCTGACTTCATGCACACTGGTCGGCTCTGGCCATTCTACTATGGACCTAATTTTTTCAGGATCGGCAGCCACGCCGTCAGGGGTTACTACAAAATCAAGGAAGATAATTCTACTGGTCATGAATTCATACTTTTTGAGATTACCGTAGAGACTATCATTCCTCAAAACTTGACAGACTTGTCTAAGGTGGCCTAGGTGGTCTGCAGGGGTCTTACTATAGATCAGGATGTCATCAAAATAGACCACTACAAACTTCCCTATGAAAGCTCTAAGTACTTGGGTCATAATCCTCATTAAAGTACTAGGGCATTGGACAACCCAAAAGGCATAACAACCCATTCATAGAGACCATCCTTAGTTTTGAAAGCGGTTTTCCACTCATCCCCTGGTCTAATCCTAACCTGATGATAGCCGCTCTTGAGATCAATTTTAGAAAAAACCATTGCACCGACCATCATATCTAGCATGTCATCTAGTCTAGGGATGGAGAACCTATACTTGATTGTGATTTTTTGATGGCACGACTATCAACACACATCCTCCACGTGCCATCCTTCTTTGGGGTCAGAAGTGCAGGGACTGCACAAGGGCTAAGACTCTCTCTAATGAACCCCTTCCTCAGCAACTCTCCAACCTGCTTTTGCAGTTCCTTATGCTCAGATGGATTCATCCTATAATGGGGCAAGTTGGGTAAAGTAGCTCCTGGGACTAAATCTATGGAATGCTGGATATCCCTAAGAGGTGGAAGGTGGTCTGGCAGATCCTCGGGAAAAACATCCTCAAATTCTTTTAACAAAGGTTTAACTTCCTGAGGAGGTTCTGAGGGTGTAGGAGTCCTAAGTTCCTTAGCAGTCAACATCCAAATAGGTGAACCACTATGAATTTCTTGTTCTAGATCCTTAGCACTAATTAGGTTCACTCCAGTCTTCATTTCTCTGACCTTATTGGTTCCTTTAGCTATCTTGTCCTTAGGAGGGACTGAATGTGATGCGGAACTAATATGCATGCAATTTTTTTTATATGTTTTATATGTGGGGTTGGGTGATTAATTCCCGAATTTCAGATTAAAATAAGTTATAGGGAATTTTATATGAATTTTAGAAGATCAGCATGCAGATTAGGACCTAGAAAAGTAGAAAAGAAGGATCGCCGGGCTGAGAAGCCTCGGTTAGGGCAAGTTCTCCTACAATAAAACTACTGGAGGTAGAGGGGTGTACCTGACAATGTCTGTGAAGATCGCAGCAAAAGGGTCTCTCGTTCCTCGACGGATGCGGCCTGGAAAATCGAGCCAAAGACCCGCGGATACCCGGCTTTCTGCTCGGTGATCCGATTGAGGCTTGGCTGGAGTCGTTGGATTCGTAGGAACTCGGGGACCTGCAAACGACCTGTCAGGGGTTAGAAAACTCACAAAGGAACAAGAAATCAAAGGAAAAACAGCAAGGGAAGGCTTCTTTTGGAGTGGGCGTCCAGGGATCTGAGATGCTTGTTGGTAGCAGGAAGATGATTGCAGCACTGGGAAGAAGAACTCTCGCAAACCCCTTTATGCACACAGCAGGGTATCACACAACTCAATAGAAGAACTCAAGGTTTTCATTCATCAAAATTCTCCTCATACAAGAGGCTAGGGTCCCTTAAATAGACCCTTAACCTTGGGCTCCAAGTAAGGGTACATAAGTCTTTACATAAGAATCATTTTCCCTCTCAAACCCTAGCTAGAAAATAAGGAAATATTAGGTAGAAAAATCCCTAAAAATTCTCTTGACTTGGTCAACACTCCAAGGACGCCTAGGGGGCGTGTTGGGCTTCTAGGAGCAGCAAGGGGCCGGCCCAAAGGGGCCCGGGTGCATGGGTTTGGGCCTCTGGAAGCTGGGGTGGCCTGGTAGCCAGGTAGCAGGAATATTCCCTGGTATCTTGCTTATTAGGGGCTTGGGCTTGGCACCTGGGCTTGATTTCTTTGGGCTAGGATATAGATGGACCTCTAAAATCATGGATGCCTTGGTATATGAATATATTTTGGCATCTGGAAGGGAATCTGGGCATCTGGAGGGCATCTGCAAGAAATCAGGGTTTTCTGAATTTTCCTCCTGGGGTCTTCAAATCTTCAAGCTGGGTTGGCTTGGGCTATACTTCCATGTCTTCAATCTAGTTGGACTTGGTCTTCACTTGTATGATATAGTCTTGAGTCTTCAGTATGCTTGGACAGGACTCAAAAAATAAATTAGCTCAACATGAGCTGACTAGCAATGGACTGAACTAGCTCAACATGAGCTGACTAGTACAGAAGTGAAATAACAACTAAAAATACTCAAATAACAACTAAAATGGACTCAGATGAGCTAAGCCCTTATTACAGATGGACTCATAAATTATTGATCAATTTACAGAGGGTTGAGAAGCCTCTGCCTTATTCTGGTGCCTTTGGTGTCCGCACCAATTCTCCCGGGGTGGGAGGAACTCGACCCTGTCGAGTGAAGATCAGACTGGCTCACATATCTCTCGAGAAGGTCTGGGTTGAGGCATTGCAAGTCCTCTCGAGAAATCTACGAATCGTCCGACTCTGGCTGGCCTTGCCATCGGATCAGGAAGCATTGATAGTCACGGCCCCGGGTCGTGATGGCTTGATCGTCCAGGATACGCTCGATCCGTTCTCCTCTCTCAGGCCAATTTGTTAGTGGACACTCTGGGTTAGGGTCACTCACAATGAAAAGGAATAGGTCCAAAGGCCTTACTAGGTATCGCTGATGGTTCCCTATACTCAACCAGCTCTGTAATATTGAAGGTAGAACTAATGCCCAAATCCGAAGGCAAGTCTAACACCTAGGCATTTGATCCAATCCTTCTCTATCACTTTAAAAGGTCCGGCTCTGCGAGCATGAAGCTTCTTTTAGGCCTAAGCCTAACCAAGATAGAATCCACTACATCAAATTCTTTGACCCTTCTTCGGGAATTAGCCAGTTGTTTTAAGATTAGTGCAGGTGGTGAACATGCTATTTTATATGATGCGGAACTAATATGCGGCTCTGATACCAAATGATGCGGAACTAATATGCATGCAATTTTTTTTATATGTTTTATATGTGGGGTTGGGTGATTAATTCCCGAATTTCAGATTAAAATAAGTTATAGGGAATTTATATGAATTTAGAAGATCAGCATGCAGATTAGGACCTAGAAAAGTAGAAAAGAAGGATCGCCGGGGCTGAGAAGCCTCGGTTAGGGCAAGTTCTCCTACAATAAACTACTGGAGGTAGAGGGGTGTACCTGACAATGTCTGTGAAGATCGCAGCAAAAGGGTCTCTCGTTCCTCGACGGATGCGGCCTGGAAAATCGAGCCAAAGACCCGCGGATACCCGGCTTTCTGCTCGGTGATCCGATTGAGGCTTGGCTGGAGTCGTTGGATTCGTAGGAACTCGGGACCTGCAAACGACCTGTCAGGGGTTAGAAAACTCACAAAGGAACAAGAAATCAAAGGAAAAACAGCAAGGGAAGGCTTCTTTTGGAGTGGGCGTCCAGGGATCTGAGATGCTTGTTGGTAGCAGGAAGATGATTGCAGCACTGGGAAGAAGAACTCTCGCAAACCCCTTTATGCACACAGCAGGGTATCACACAACTCAATAGAAGAACTCAAGGTTTTCATTCATCAAAAATTCTCCTCATACAAGAGGCTAGGGTCCCTTAAATAGACCTTAACCTTGGGCTCCAAGTAAGGGTACATAAGTCTTTACATAAGAATCATTTTCCCTCTCAAACCCTAGCTAGAAAATAAGGAAATATTAGGTAGAAAAATCCCTAAAAATTCTCTTGACTTGGTCAACACTCCAAGGACGCCTAGGGGGGCGTGTTGGGCTTCTAGGAGCAGCAAGGGGCCGGCCCAAGGGGCCCGGGTGCATGGGTTTGGGCCTCTGGAAGCTGGGGTGGCCTGGTAGCCAGGTAGCAGGAATATTCCCTGGTATCTTGCTTCTTAGGGGCTTGGGCTTGGCACCTGGGCTTGATTTCTTTGGGCTAGGATGTAGATGGACCTCTAAAATCATGGATGCCTTGGTATATGAATATATTTTGGCATCTGGAAGGGAATCTGGGCATCTGGAGGGCATCTGCAAGAAATCAGGGTTTTCTGAATTTTCCTCCTGGGTCTTCAAATCTTCAAGCTGGGTTGGACTTGGGCTATACTTCCATGTCTTCAATCTAGTTGGACTTGGTCTTCACTTGTATGATATAGTCTTGAGTCTTCAGTATGCTTGGACAGGACTCAAAAAATAAAATTAGCTCAACATGAGCTGACTAGCAATGGACTGAACTAGCTCAACATGAGCTGACTAGTACAGAAGTGAAATAACAACTAAAAATACTCAAATAACAACTAAAATGGACTCAGATGAGCTAAGCCCTTATTACAGATGGACTCATAAATTATTGATCAATTTACAGAGGGTTGAGAAGCCTCTGCCTTATTCTGGTGCCTTTGGTGTCCGCACCAGAATGGATTGTGATTTTCTTCCCATTAAAACTAAAGACACAGGTGTTAGATTTTCCTAAGAGGGTGGCATCATGATCATACAACCAAGGTCTTCCAAGAATTATACTGCTCACCCCCATGGGCAAGACATCACACCAAATCTTCTCTTGATAGGATTGCATTTGGATTTGGACCTGACATCTAGACTGGATGGGTATAGAGGTAGAGTCTACCTAAGAAACCTTATAGGGATTGGGGTGGGGGACTGGGGTTAAGCCTAATATTTTGACAGTGCTAGTAGAAATGGCATTCACACAGCTCCCACTATCTATGATGATTTTACATACCTTATCCCCTAGTTTAAGGAAAGTCTGTAGGATGTTAGTCCTACGCCAATCCTCCTGAACTCTATTCTGGGACAGGATGCATCTTACAACCCCTAATTGGTCAGACTCTGTGGATTCCTCCTCTCCTTCATACTCATCGACCAAATTCATTCCGGCCTTGATGCAGAACGAAAGCTCTGATACCAAAAATGATGCAGAACAAAGAACAAAGATGCGTATGCGGAAGTAAAATTAAGATTAATTCTTCTTTTTTTTTTTTATATATTTTAGAAATTGGCTTCGACTCAAAGTAAAGCTAAACTACGTTGAAGGAAACTAGGTAAGGATTGAAAGCACAATTTAGAAGAAACTAAATTATCAGAGTAGTTCAGAAGTAACGGATCGCTGGGGGTTGAGAAACTCCCAGACCTAGGGTTTCGCTCTGAACTTTCAACAGAACAGAAATAGAGAGAAGAGATGGTTTCCTAACCAGACAGTGATCTTCTCAGGATTTTGGTGGAAGAACTCTCTCGAGCAGATTGTGGGATCCTCGGAGTCGGCTGTCTTCGCAATGGATCCTCTAATACTGGTCTCGTGGTTTGGTCGGCTTCTTCTGGACTCAAGATCTGGGAAAGAAGAGGAACAAATGATGGAATTCAGAAACTCAAGAAAAGATTTTACCAGGTTGAAGAACTTGAAAGCCGAAGTTGCTGAAATCAGGATTCTCCTGGAGACCGATCTGACTTCCTCTTAGAATTGCTGTAGATCTGAAGTATCTGGACCGGAGCTGGATGCTGGTGGCCGGCCTGGACTTGGAGAGGGTGGCCGTGAGAAGAGGAATAGACTAGGGCTTGGTGGAAAGATAGGGTGATGGTGGCTAGGGTTTGGGAGTGGAGTGGCTAACCTAGGGTTTGGGGTTTTGGAGATCTCTCACCTCCTCAAGGTTCCAGGGGAACCCGGATTTACTCCCTCATGGAGCTCAACACCTGGAAGCAAGTGCGGAAAAGAGAAAACACAAGTTTGCTCATAAAAAAATTTCTTTCATTCATCTTATTGTTGTAAACTTACAAGAGGGGTTTAATTTATAAGGCATTACAAGGGAGGAGGGTTTCACATCTTCCCATGTGGGACTAAAGAAGGGGATCTCCAAATTAGGGCAAATCCCTTACATATGGTCGGCCAAATACCAAAAAATAGGATTTGGGTTATAAATGGCAGGTAGATGGCGCCACCTTGCTTGGATTTTCAAGAAAAATTTTCTTCCTTCCCTGGATCAACTCTTTTGGACTCCTCCTTTTCTTCCTCCCTAAGTCAAGGTCCTTCCCATCTTTGTTTTGATTGTTTTTGGCAGGTAGTGGGCGCCCCCTTGAAGTTCTCTTCCAAGAGAATTTCTTCCCTTCTTTGCTTTGGGTTTCTTGGGAAAGTCTTGGCCGCCCCCTTGATTTGTGCTCTCTTGGTGGACTTCTCTTTATCTGGCGCATGAGAGAAGGAAGTTGCCATCTGTGGAGTGGGGACCAAAGGCTGCTGGATGTAGATATGGCGCCCCTTGGACTGGGAGTGTGGCTGGGAGTGTGGTGTCCACTTGTCTGGTCTTGGGAGAAAATGTAACATCCCAGGTTGAAACCCTAGTCCACTACTGAGTCAACATGACTCAACAAAATAAAATGCAGGTAATGTAGACTCAAGCTAAATTGAGTTGATCTAGTCAACTCTTATTACAAACCAAAAACCCTAAATTTTTGGGCAAGGTTAATCAGAGATCCAGATGGAGCTCTGAAGTCTTCTTCTGAGTCTGGTGCCCGCACCAATTCTCCCAGGATGGGAGGAACTCGACCCTGTCGAGTATGGATCAAGTTGGCTCTGGTATCTCTCCAAGAGGTCTGGGTCCAGCTCTTGTAACTCTTCTCGGGAGATCCAAGAGTCATCAGAATCTGGCCTTCCTAGCCAGCGGACCAGGTATCTTTGGTATCCTCGATTACGAGTAGAGATAACCTGATCATCCAGGATTTTTACAATCTGCTCTTTCCTCACAGGCCAATTTGTTGGTGGACACACAGGGTCAGGTTCACTCTCAAGAGCAGGATTAGGTTCAAAAGCCTCACTGGGAATCACAGCTGGCTCCCTATACTCTACTAGGTCTGTAATGTTGAAAGTGGAGCTAATGCCTAGTTCTGGAGGCAACTCGAGCACATAGGCATTGGATCCTACTTTCTTTACCACTCTAAATGGTCCAGCTCCCCTAGCATGTAACTTTCTAACGGTCCCAGGAGGAAACCGTTCAGGCCTTAACCTAATCATTACATAGTCTCCCTCAACAAAAATTTTGACTCGCCTTTGAGAATCAGCTAACTTCTTATAAGTTTCATTACTTAAATTTATTTTGGCATGAATTTCTTTATGCAAGTCCTTTACATGCTATGCAAGTGCATCAAGAGACTTGTGTGTGTGGACTAATAGTGAAATCAGATCAAGTGGTGTGTGAGGCTTGTATCCATGAACAATTTCAAAGGGACTCTAGCCTATAGACCTATTGATCGAAACATTATATGCAAATTTAGTCCTGGACAAAATACAAATCCCAATTCCTGGTGCTCTCAATCAACCAAAATCTGAGCCTAGTAAAGGGTCAAGAAAAAAAAAAAAACTAAACTAGACTGACGACGCATTCCTAAAGAATGGACTTTATTCAAAGGAACCCTAGGTCTAAACCTAACAAACTATGGCTCTCTAGGTTTGACCTTGGGTCGGAGGATGGCATGCAGAGCATGAAAACTTATCATGGGTGCCTAATAGGTGCCATAAGGTCTTCCAGAAGTAGATGGCAAACCTAATAGGTTCTGACACGTGGTTTACTCTAAAGACTTCGATAAAGTATACTTGGATGGTGTAAGAAGCATTGGAAGTCCTAGAGAAAGGGAGGAGATATGAGGCGGAGTCTCGAATTACCTGCTGACTAAAGGTGGTGACCTGAAGGTTTGAATGGTGATCTATGAGTGTCAACTGGTCATCCTTACGAAAGGGAAAGTTTGCTACTCCTAGGAATGGATCAAGAGATGGTTCGGGGAGTAGCCTAGGACATGTGATTGCAACAGTTAAGGTTTGTTCTCTAAGCAAATAATGATCCACTTTCTCAAGAGATGGATTAGAGAATGATTCATGGAAGGGTCTATGGATGATGACCTCAAGACTTGAAATTTGACCTATGGGTGAGGAAAGGTATACTCTATAGAAGGGTAGCTCAGTCATGCGAAGAAAGGGGTCTGGGGCCATAAGGAGGACTTCTACAGGACTGGGTGAACCAATCCGCTCAAGACAAGGATGTTCAACTGAGATTACGGGAGAGACCTTAGTGGCTGGGCATGGGACAAGGTCCAATTGTAAGAGGCTTGATTCAGTCATCCTAAGGAGAGGATCCACCATAGGATGGGCAAACTTAAACAGTTCAGTGCAAAGATCTTCAATTGGTACTTGGGGAATGACTGTCATTAGAGGGTACGAACTAATAGCTCGGGCTAACACTATGAGTTCTTCCTGGGGGTATTTGACTAAAGGAACCTGGTTCTCACAAATCTCTTGAATTTCTGAACTAGGTCCTACCAGTTGGTTGCTTTCCAAGGTCTCCTCAGGTAAGGAACCAATAGTATCAATGTCACATTCTTCAAGTTCTTCCCCCTCATATTCATCAACTAGACTCAATCCAGCATCATATACTTCCTCGATGCCATCTTCAATGGGTTTCGGGTCAGTGGTAATCGGGTCAACTGATTCTAGGCTTGTCATACCTAACCGTTCTTCCTCATTGGTAGGCTTGGGTTCTCCCTCATTAATGTCATCCTTAGGATTCTTACCACTTAGCTGTGCACAAGCCAGTCCTATGCATGGGCACTGACTAGATTTATGGCCTCTTTCTCCACAAAACAAACATTCTTGAGATATAGGAACCTGGGTCACACTGGGTTTCAAGCTAGTAGAGACCTTACTTAGGCATGGGTGTGGATCTAAATGGTTTGATCTAGAAGACTGGGGTTGTTGAGTGACTGATCTAGAATATTGTAAGGACCTCTCATAGACACAATCCACACTATAGATATCATGGTTAGGCTTCCTAAGGTTATGCTCGGGATCATGGTATAAGGTCCTCCTAGGCTCCTGGCATGGGTGAGGTTGGGGCCTATTAAATTTTGGATCAGGGGTCCAATTTTGATGTCTACATTTCTCAAGTACTTGGACTCGATCCCTAAATTGGGAAAAACCCTCATTCATGTCTTGACTCAATTTGGTCATACTTTCGGTAAGATTTCTAACCATGACCTCTAAATCAGGTTGGGTTTGACTAGGTTGGTAGGGTACTCCATTCCGGGTAGACATGATGATGTAAGCAAGCACACAGAATGTGACTAGACTAAAGCGACTACTGGCTCACTAGACCTAGAGTCCAAACTAGATGCCCAATCAGAGTGGCAAGCTAGCTTGTAGTAACTCAGGACTCAGCCAGGCAGGTGTAAGGGGAGTGTTAGGTCCCTAGATGCCAATCCTAGACACCAATCAGAGATTGGCCAGGTAGGCGGACCAGCACACAAGCCCTTCGGGATGGAATCCCTGAACCACCGTTCTAGACACTGAGTACAAAGCACACACAGAGTAACTAGACAAACTGACTCAACACTAGCCTTGACCCGACTTGTTATGTCCCTAGCCCACTAGGGCAAATTAGGTCTAATTAATTTTAAGATTAAAAGCTTAGGTTTGAATGAGTGGGTGGTGGTTTTGGGATAAGGAGAGGTTATCAACTCCTCCCCTTATCTTAGATGCTCAAATGCCCTTAAGATGAATTAAGTGATGAACACTCAAAAATAATTGAATTGCAGAACACAAAAACAGAGTTTCAGTAATTTAATTCTCAGAAATCTCATGGAAACCAATAAATCACAAGAAAATTATGAAAAATAGCTTCAATTATACTGGTTTTAGAAAAATAAAAATAACCAATTTAGAGTTACCTGTAGTGAGAAATAATTCCTGCAACAGGGCAATTACGGGCTGAAAACAGAGTACTTCCCCGTTTACAATTCCTGCTACGAAGTTGTAACCCAACGGATCCCCTACACGCCCTAGGAACACCCCATGGAATGGGAAGAGGAGGTTTGCACCTCGCTTCGTTCCTAGGATCGGACGTCCTGGGGAGTCTACTTCGAGCAGACAAAGTAAAAAGAGAGAGACTCAAACAAGCAATCAAACAGAAACCCTAGACAGGGCTCTGATACCAAAAAATGATGCAGAATGAAAGCTCTGATACCAAAAATGATGCAGAACAAAGAACAAAGATGCGTATGCGGAAGTAAAATTAAGATTAATTCTTTTTTTTTTTTATATATTTTAGAAATTGGCTTCGACTCAAAGTAAAGCTAAACTACGTTGAAGGAAACTAGGTAAGGATTGAAAGCACAGTTTAGAAGAAACTAAATTATCAGAGTAGTTCAGAAGTAACGGATCGCTGGGGGTTGAGAAACTCCCAGACCTAGGGTTTCGCTCTGAACTTTCAACAGAACAGAAATAGAGAGAAGAGATGGTTTCCTAACCAGACAGTGATCTTCTCAGGATTTTGGTGGAAGAACTCTCTCGAGCAGATTGTGGGATCCTCGGAGTCGGCTGTCTTCGCAATGGATCCTCTAATACTGGTCTCGTGGTTTGGTCGGCTTCTTCTGGACTCAAGATCTGGGAAAGAAGAGGAACAAATGATGGAATTCAGAAACTCAAGAAAAGATTTTACCAGGTTGAAGAACTTGAAAGCCGAAGTTGCTGAAATCAGGATTCTCCTGGAGACCGATCTGACTTCCTCTTAGAATTGCTGTAGATCTGAAGTATCTGGACCGGAGCTGGATGCTGGTGGCCGGCCTGGACTTGGAGAGGGTGGCCGTGAGAAGAGGAATAGACTAGGGCTTGTGGAAAGAGAGGGTGATGGCGGCTAGGGTTTGGGAGTGGAGTGGCTAACCTAGGGTTTGGGGTTTTGGAGATCTCTCATCTCCTCAAGGTTCCAAGGGAACCTGGATTTACTCCCTCACGGAGCTCAACACCTGGAAGCAAGTGCGGAAAAGAGAAAACATAAGTTTGCTCATAAAAAATTTCTTTCATTCATCTTATTGTTGTAAACTTACAAGAGGGGTGTAATTTATAAGGCATTACAAGGGAGGAGGGTTTCACATCTTTCCATGTGGGACTAAAGGAGGGGATCTCCAAATTAGGGCAAATCCCTTACATATGGTCGGCCAAAATACCAAAAAAATAGGATTTGGGTTATAAATGGCAGGTAGATGGCGCCACCTTGCTTGGATTTTCAAGAAAAATTTTCTTCCTTCCCTGGATCAACTCTTTTGGACTCCTCCTTTTCTTCCTCCCTAAGTCAAGGTCCTTCCCATCTTTGTTTTGATTGTTTTTGGCAGGTAGTGGGCGCCCCCTTGAAGTTCTCTTCCAAGAGAATTTCTTCCCTTCTTTGCTTTGGGTTTCTTGGGAAAGTCTTGGCCGCCCCCTTGATTTGTGCTCTCTTGGTGGACTTCTCTTTATCTGGTGCATGAGAGAAGGAAGTTGCCATCTGTGGAGTGGGGACCAAAGGCTGCTGGATGTAGATATGGCGCCCCTTGGACTGGGAGTGTGGCTGGGAGTGTGGTGTCCACTTGCCTGGTCTTGGAAGAAAATGTAACATCCCAGGTTGAAACCCTAGTCCACTATTGAGTCAACATGACTTAACAAAATAAAATGCAGGTAATGTAGACTCAAGCTAAATTGAGTTGATCTAGTCAACTCTTATTACAAACCAAAAACCCTAAATTTTCGGGCAAGGTTAATCAGAGATCCAGATGGAGCTCTGAAGTCTTCTTCTGAGTCTGGTGCCCGCACCAGGCCTCATAAACTTCCTCTTCAAACTCTTCATTGGGTCCGGAACTCTCTTCCTCTGCTTCTTCTTTGTAAAGGGATCTACGAGGGCACTGGCTAGAAACATGACCTACCTTGTGGCACTTAAAACAAGTTATGGCTGTGCACTGGTTGGAGATATGACCGGGCTTCTAGCACTTAAAACAGATGATACTTGGGGTTGTTTGGGTGTCAGGTGCCTTACCTTTGTCCATGGGCCTAGGGTGGGAATACCCTGATTAGACTTGCTAGGGGTAACTTGGCTAGGTCCATTTCTTGGGATTGGGGCACTAACCCTAGAAGGTATAGGTCCTCTCTGAAACTTCTCAGTGTTCAGTGCAATCTGATAGGCTTGGTCTAGGTCAGTAACCTCTCTCAGAAACAACTCCCTCTTTATGTCTTCCCTAAGTCCAGCCCTAAACCTAGACAAAGTGACCTCATGGGATTCACTCACATCACATCTCATCAAGTATTCATCAAAGGTGGTTATGTAGTCTGATACAGATCGGTTCCCTTGTTTCAAAGTCTGCCATTGGTCTAACAGGTTCTGCTGGTATGAAATGGGTAGGTACTTATCTCTAAGTTTCTCTTTCATACCCTGCCAAGTGGTTATGGGCTCTACATTTCGTCTTCTAGTGGTCAGCTCAATGTTCCCCCAGTATAACCTAGCTTGACGTACTAACTTCATATTGGCAAACTTGAACTCTCTTTCCTCAGACATGGCATACCACTCAAAGTACTGGTCCATCTCACCCTCCCAATCAGAATACACCTTAGGGTTTAAGCTACCATCAAAAGTGGGTGCATCTAATTTGATGTTCCGAATGAACCTATCATCTCTATCTTCAGGTTCTGGGTCAGGCCTCCTATGATTAGGTTCAGGATCTCTGTATAAAGGTCTTCTAGGCTCTTGGTGTGGGTGAGGTTGAGGCACATTAAAATCTGGGTCAGGAGTCCAATTCTGATGCCTAGGTTCCTCAAGTACTTGGACTCGATCCCTAAGCTGGGCAAAATTCTCATTCATATCTTGACTTAATTTGTTCATACTCTCAGTAAGAGCTCTAACCATGGCCTCTAAATCAGGTTGGGTTTGACCAGGTGGGTAGGGTACTCCATTCCGGGTAGACATGATGATGCAAGCAAACACACAAAATGAGACTCAACTGAATCGACTACGGGCTAACTAGACCTAGAGCCCAAACTAGATGCCCAATCAGAGTGGCAAGCTAGCCTGTAGTAACTCAGGACTCAGCCAGGCAGGTGTAAGGGGAGTGTTAGGTCCCTAGATGCCAATCCTAGACACCAATCAGTGATTGGCCAGGTAGGCGGACCAGCACACAAGCCCTTCGGGACGTAGTCCCAGAACCACCATTCTAGACACTGAGTACAAAGCACACACAGAGTAACTAGACAAACTGACTCAACACTATCCTTGACCCGGCTTGTTGATGTCCCTAGCCCACTAGGGCAAATTAAGTCTAATAAATTTTAAAGTTAGGCTTAGGATCGAATGAGGGGTGGTGGTTATGGGCTAAGGAGAGGTTATCAACTCCTCCCATTATCTTAGATGCTCAAATGCCCTTAGGATGAGTTAGGAGATGTTCACTCAAGATAATTGAATTGCAGAACACAAAAACAGAGTTGCAGTAATTTAACTTTCAGAAATTTCATGGAAACCAATAAATCACAGGAAAATTATGTAAAATAGTTTCAGTTATACTGGTTCTTGCAAAATAAAAATCATGCAATTCAGAGTTACCTATACTGAGAAACAATTCCTGCAATAGGATAGTTACAGACTGAAAACAGGGTGCTTCCCCCGTTTACAATTCCTGCTACGAAGTTGTAACCCAACGGATCCCCTACACGCCCTAGGAACACCCCGTGGAATGGGAAGAGGAGGTTTGCACCTCGCTTCGTTCCTAGGACCGGACATCCTGGGGAGTCTACTTCGAGCAGACAAAGTAAAAGGAGAGAGACTTAAAACAAGCAAGCAAAATAGAAACCCTAGACTGTGCTCTGATACCAAAATGATGCAGAACGAAAGAGGAGATGATGCGATGCAGAAATAAATTAATATTAATTCTTTTTTTTTTCTTTTTTTTTATATTTTCAGAAATTGGCTTTGACTCAAAGGAAAGCTAAACTAAATTGAAAGAAACTAGGTAATAAATGAAAGCACAATTTAAAAGAAACTAGGTTTTCAGAGTGGTTCAGAAGTAACGGATCGCTGGGGGTTGAGAAACTCCCAGACCTAGGGTTTTGCTCTGAACTTTCAACAGGACAGAAATAAAGAGAAGAGATGGGTTACCGACCAGACAGTGATCTTCACAGAGTTTGGTGGAAGAACTCTCTTGAGCAGATTGTTGGATCCTCGGATTCGGATATCTTCGCAATGGATCCTCCAATACTGGTCCTTTGGCTGAGTCGGCTTCTCCTGAACTCAAGATCTGGAAAGAAGAAGAACAAGTGATGGAATCAGATACTCGAGGAAGGATTTACCAGATTGAAGAACTTGAAAGTTGATGTGCTGAAATCTGGATTCTCCTGGAGGTTGATCTGACTTTCTCTGGGAATTGCTCTGGATCTGAAGTATCCGGACTGGACCCGGATGCTGGGGTCGGCCTTGACTTGAAGAGGATGGCCGTGAGAGGTGGGATATGCTAGGGCTTGGTGGAAAGAGAAGGATGATGGGCGGCTAGGGTTTTGGAGTGAAGTGGCTAACCTAGGGTTTGGGGTTTGGAGATCTCACACCTCCTCAAGGTTCCTGGGGAACCCGGATTTACTCCCTCACGGAGCTCAACACCTGGATGCAAGTGCGGAAGAGAGAAAACACAGAGTTTGCTCACACAAAAACTTGAATTCATTCATCAGATTACCTTCAAATTTACAAGAAGGGTTTAATTTATAGGACTTTACAAGAGAGTAGGGTTTTACATCTTCCTATGTGGGACTAAAGGAGGGGATCTTCAAATTAGGTTTGTAGGATCAATCCCTACACATATGGCCGGCCAAAGGTTCCAAAAAAATTTGATTTGGGTTTTAAAAGGAAGGTAGATGGCGCCTCCAAGCTTTGTTCTCCAAGAGAGGATTTCTTTCCTTCCATGGCTCAACTCTTTTGGACTCCTCCTTTTCTTTCTCCCTAAGTCATGGTCCTTCCCATCTTTGTTTTGGGTATTTTTGGCAGGGAATGGGCGCCTCCTTGAAGTTCTCTCCAAGAAGAATTTCTTCCCTTTCATAGCTTGGCTCTTATGGAAGGTCTTGGGCCGCCCCCTTGATTTGTGGATCCCTGGTTGCTTTCTCCTCAAATGGCGCATGAGAGAAGGGAGCTGCTATCTGTGGTGTGGGGACCAGAGTATACTGGATGGAGATGTGGCGCCCCCTGGACTCAGGCTTGTCGCTAGGAGTGTGGCTGGGAGTGTGGCGCCTACTTGCTTGGCCTTGGAAGAAAATGTGACACCCCAGGTTGAAGTCCTAGACCACTACTGAGTCAACATGTCTCAATAAAAATAAATTGCAGGGAGTACAGACTTAAGCTAAAATTGAGTTGATCAAGTCAACCCTTATTACAAGCCAGAAAATCCTAATTCTTCGGGCAAGGTCAATCAGAGATCCATATGGTGCTCTGAAGTCTTCTTCTGAGTCTGGTGCCCGCACCACCTAAAATATGGGCGATTGCAGTCGTTGATGGGATGGCTGGGATGCGCCCGAGGCGGGCGGTTACCTCCCTCCCTCACTCCCCCACAGATGCCTATAAAAAGGGGAGGAAACAGAGCAAGGGGCTTTTTCCGCTACTCCTGTGCTTCGCAAGATAGCCTTCTTTTCCTCCTTCCACAAAACCTGGCTTCTAGGAGTCCAGCCCCAGGTTAGTCTAGGTTATCCTTCCTCCTCTTCTAGCTTTCAATGGCATCTAGCAGTAGGTGTTCGTCCCATAGGCCTAGGGATCCAGGGCCGAGTGAAATACCCTCAACCATGACCCGGGAATGGGTCAAAAACCTTAGGGCGATGTACGGCATCCCCTCGACCCTACACCTTACACTTCCAGGCCGAGAGGGGAGAACGAACAACCCGCTAGGGCCAGGGACCCTCCCAATGTATGAGTCTCACCTTAAGGCCGGCCTCAGGTTTCCTCTGCACCCTCTGTTCATAGAGATCTTCAACTTCTATAGGGTAACCCCGGTATAGCTGACCCCGAATAGCATTTGGACGATATGCTGCTTCATAGTACTATGCCATAGAGCCAAGTCCGACCCCAGTCTGTCCCTCTTCGGTAACTTTTTCTACCTGAAGAGGGACTTTAGGAGCCGGGAGTGGGTCCTATTCGTCCCTTGCCAGGGCCGGAAGATCCTGAAGTGCCTCCCGTTGGCTGTCCACAGGTGGAAGGCCAGGTTCTTCTTCGTCAGCAGTCTCGAACCATGGGGGTTCGAGCCGTTGTGGAGAGAGCCATGGGCGAGAGTCCGCGAGGGGAGGTCAGTATCGGCAGCCGACCTAGGCACGTTTAATGAGATTAGTAAAGCTGGCCCGGTGGTGGGATTTGAGCTGTTGGGGGAGGGAACCCTTCACCAGGCGGGGATCAGCCCCCAAGGCTTCCTAGGCAAGGGCCGACCCCTTCTCTCATAGACTTTTTAGCCCTTTCTCCTCCTTTCTCACTAACCCCGAATTTGCTGTGACAGGAGGAAGGATGCAGAGGATTGACAAATCCAAAGTCATCCAACGGGTGGTGCGGAAGCGGGCCATCCCAGAGCCAGCCCGTTGATTGCCGAGCGACAAAAGAAGAGACGGGAGGAGGAGCGATCCGTCCCCGTCGTCGAGGTTGACTTGGATGGAGACGGCATCCCCCTCATCGAGCACATGGCAATGAGGGCGTCGAGAGCGTCGGTTCCATCAGGAGGGCCGGTCATCCGATCAGAGCAGGGGCAACCGGGGGCATCCAGCACAGCCACAGCACCAACCCCTACGCTCGTCGGTGCTAAGAAGGTAGCTCCTTCGATCGACAAGGGCAAGGGGCCGGCCGTGGAGGAGGCAGCCGATAGTGAACTCGAGCGGTCGGATGAGGAGATCCGTTAGGAGGAGTTCCAGCACTGGCATGCACTCGACCACCCCAAGAGGGCACGGAGCCTATTGAGGGGTGCAATGACAGATGCTGACTGGGAGGTGTCGATCCAGAGAAATATGATCGATGTGACCGTGGAGACTTACCGGGACTTCATGAGGGTAAGGACTTTACCTTACTTCTTTACTCTATTGTTTATGCTCCTTCAAGTATAATACTAACTTGGTCGGATGTTTGCAGCTTCTCCACGGCATCTCCCTCATGGACGACGGCATTTACCGGGAGTGCACACCGCCAAGACATCTACAAAGAGGGTCTAGGAGCTGGAGGTGGCCCAGGAAGCTGCAACGGCATCCCTAAAGTCATCCGAAGAAAAGCTGGTGATAGCCCAAGTGGAGGCTGAGTCGGCGAAGGCAGCTCTGAAGGAGGCCGAGGGCCGGCTGGCCGACCACGAGGCCAGGTTGAAGAAAAGGAAGGCAAAAGCCAACTCCCTCGCCCGTCGGTTAGGCGAGGAAGAGAAGCGATCGACGGAGGCCGACCAGAGGGCCCAGGCCAAGCGGGCGATGGCGGCACACTTGGAGACTCAACTCAAGGAGTCCAAAGAACTGGCCGCGAAGCAAATCCAGGGAGCCGTGGCAGCATACAAAGCCTCCAGCGGCTTTACTGAAGACGTAGAGGAGGCAGCGGCCAACTTTTATAGGGAGGGCTACGACGACGCCCTGAAGAAGGTGGGTCTGCTCTTCCCAGGGCTAGACCTGTCGGGCGCCGAGCTGCGGGACCCGTCCGAGGGAGAGGAGACCGAAGCGGAGCCCCCAGCGGAAGGTGAAGCAGGAGCGGCTAGGGTCGAAGCTCCAGTGCCAGCCGACACGGAAGTGGTGGCCCTTCCGGAGGATCCTCCAGTCGCTGCAGTTCCAACTAGCCCTTCAGTTGTAACCGATGGGACCGAGGTTGTGGCCCCTGACGCATCTCCCGTGGGTCGGACCTAAGGGGTTTGTAAAGGTCCGACCCACCTTTTGTAAACGCTTTCCTTCGAAATGAATGAAAAAGTCTTTTGATCACTTTCAATGTGTGCATGGGCATAAAACAAACCTTTTCTTTCTGAAATTCTTCTAAGTACCCCCAGTCGGCTCTATGGTACTGCAGGGTCACGAGCTCCATCGAGGCGGCTGATGAGCATGGACCCAATATTTTTCTTCCAAAATTTCTCTAAGTACTCCCGGTCGGCCCGCCTGGACCAAAAGCCGGTAGGGTAGTTAAGAATGATAACTTAATTTGGGGTGGATACCTGGCACTTGCTCCTGGTCCCCGTTCACGAGGTGGCTCCTGCTGTGGCCCATCTTTCCTGCGGTTCGGCGGGGGTTGTCTCGAGATGGTTGTCGACCGGGGTCGGACTTTCGGAGTGGGCTGCCCTAGAGCCTCTGCCAACCGAGGTCAGACTTTCGGAGTGGGCTGCCATAGAGCCTCTGTCGACCGAGGTTGGACTTTCGGAGTGGGCTGCCCTAGAGCCTCTGCCAACCGGGGTCGAACTTTCGAAGTGGGCTGCCCTAGAGCCTCTGCCGACCGGGGTCGAACTTTCGGAGTGGGCTGCCTTAGAGCCTCTGCTGACCGGGGTCGGACTTTCGGAGTGGGCTGGAAGAGGTTGAAGAAGCCTGTAGACTTTATTGATAATACTTGCGAAGATTGTCTACATTCCACGGGTGCACTATTTGCCGCTCGTCCAAGTGCGCGAGCCAGTAGGTTCCTGCCCGAATTACTTTAGTAACCCGATAGGGGCCTTCCCAATTGGGGATGAGCTTCCCCTGTTCGGTTGGTCTCGAGACCTCCATCTTCCGCAGGACCAAATCTCCAACTTGGAAGGTGCGCATCCTAACCTGCGAATTGTAATATCTGGCCATCTTTTGACGGTAGGTCGCCATCTTCATGCTCTCCCGGAGTCGGGTTTCGTCCAGCAGATCTAGGTCAGCCCTTCGTTGCTCCGAGTTGGCCGGCTCGATGAACCGGTCAATCCGCAGGGATAGTAGAGAGACCTCCACAGGGATGACCGCCTCACTCCCATAGGTTATGTTGAACGGGGTTTCCCCCATTGCCGACCGGGCAGTCGTCCGATACGCCTAGAGCATTGAATGAAGTTCCTCTGCCCAGAGCCCCTTAGCTTCATTCAACCAGGTCTTCAACCCATGCAGGATCGTCCTATTGGTGACCTCAGCCTTTCCATTGGACTGAGGGTGAGCAACCGATGTGAGCCGATGGGCGATGTGGTACTGTTAACAGAAATCTCAGAACTAAAAGTTATCGAATTACCTTCCATTGTCGGTGATGATCATCTTCGGGATGCCAAACCGGAAGATAATGCAGTTCCAGATAAAGTTTTCCACTTTGGCCTCGGTTATCTGTGCCAATGCCTCTGCCTCTACCTACTTAGTGAAGTAATCAATGGCCACGAGGAAGAACTTTCATTAATCGGAGGCCGAGGGAAAAGGACCCAGGATATCCATCCCCCATTATGCAAATGGCCAAGGCACCATGAGCAGGGTCAGCTGGCTGGCTGGCCTCCTTTGCACACCGGAGAACCTCTGGCATGCATCGCACTTCCGTACGAAGTCCAAGGCATCCTTCTGGATTGTAGGCCAGTAATACCCCTGCCGAATGATTTTGTAAGCCAAGGACCTCCCTCCAAGATGATCGCCACAGATGCCCTCATGCACCTCCCGGAGCGCGTAGTCTGCATTGGCCGATCCCAAGCATTTCAGCAATGGTTGGGAAAACGAACGCTTGTAGAGGGCCCCATCAAGGATGACGTATTTAGAGGCCGTTGAGCAGATGCGCCTGGCCTCCGTCGGGTCATCCGGAATGGCCCCCCATGCCAGGAATGCACAGATTGGGTCCATCAATGAGGCCTCTTGCTCAACCTGGTGGATCTCCGTCGGCTCCTCGGCAATGCTTGGATGCTGCAAATGTTCCACGAAGGTCCGATCGAAGGTACCGACCGCTGCAGTGGCCAGCCATGACAAAGCATCCGCCCGGGAGTTTTGTTGCCGAGGTATATGAAGGATATCAAAAAATTTAAGTTGTGATACCAGGTCTTGTACCTTGTCCAAGTATTTGACTAAGGAAGGATCCCTTGCTTCAAACTCACCCTTCACCTGATTGACTACCAGCTGAGAGTCAGAGAAGGTGTGGACCCTACCAATGCCCAATTCATTCGCTATCTTCAATCGCGCAAGCAGAGCTTCATACTTCACCTGATTGTTCGACACCTGGAACATAAAATGTAGAGCATACTCCAAACATTGCCCATTGGGGTCAACTAGGATTAAGCCTGCACCGCATCCCGAGAGGTTGGAAGCACCATCTACATGCAGGGTCCAGGCAGGCTCTGCTCCTCCCACCGGGTCAGCCTCTCCTGCGGGCTCAGCTCCTCCCATAGGGTCTGCTACGGGCGTCTCGACCGTTGTCGGGGTCAGCTCCGTCCCCCAGGTGCATTCCGCAATGAAATCAGCTATTACTTGGGCTTTCAAGGACGACCGTGACTGGAAGGAGATGTCAAACTTGCCCAGCCTGACGGCCTATTTGGCGAGCCATCCGGAGGTATCGGGGCTTCGGAGGATCGCCCTGAGGGGTTGGTCCATCAGCATGACAACGGGACGGCCTGGAAGTAGGGTCAGAGGTGCTTTGCCACTATAACCAGTGAGTACACCAGCTTTTGCACCTTAGGATACCTAACCTCGGCATCATGGAAGACCTTGCTGATGTAGTAGATGGGTTTCTGCTGACTGCCTTCCCCCACCCACACAAAGACAGCGCTGACAGCCTCGCTAGAGGCTGACAAGTACAAATATAGCACTTCCCCCTCTGTTGGCTTAGCCAAGAGTGGGGGATTTCTCAAGTAGTCCTTCAAGGCTTCGAAGGCTGACCGGCATTCATCAGTCCACTAGATATGGTCCGACCAGCACAAGGTCTTGAAGAACGGGAGGGATCTCTCGACCGACCGGGAGATGAAGCGGCTGAGAGAGGTGATGCGACCCGTAAGCTCTTGCACTTGCTTTTTAGTGGTCGGATGAGTCATATCGATGATGGCTTTGATCTTTTTGGGGTTGACCTCAATGCCTCTTTGAGTAACTAGGAAGCCGAGAAACTTCCCGGAGGTCACCCCGAATATGCACTTGGCGGGGTTCAGCTTCATCCCATGGTGCCTCAACGCATCAAAGGACTCTTGCAGGTCCCTGATGTGGTCGGCCCTATGGAGGCTTTTGATGATCATATCATCAACGTTCGCCTCCATGTTCCTTCCAAGCTGATCTTTAAAGACTCGGTTGATCAGCCTTTGGAATGTGGCGCCTGCATTCTTTAGGCCAAACAGCATCATCTTATAGCAATATAGGGCCCTGTCTGTGACAAAGACTGTCTTCTCCTCATCTTCGGGATGCATCCTGATCTAGTTATACCCAGAGAAAGCATCCATGAAGCTCAAGAATTGGTGGCCGGCTGTTGCATCTACCAGTTGGCCAATTCTCGATAAGGGAAAGCTGTCTTTGAGGCATGCCTTGTTGAGGTCTATGTAATCCACACATATCCTCCACTTTCCACTAGCCTTCTTCACCATGACGACATTGGCCAGCTACTCCAGGTAGTGAGACTTCCTGATGAAGCCAACATCGAAGACCTTCTTCACTTCCTCCTCAATGGCCCTCTGCCTTTCGGCAACGAAGCTCCTCTTCTTTTGCCGGACGGGCCTATAAGTAGGATCCACCCTGAGCTGATGGGTGATGACATCCATCGGGATGCCTGGCATGTCAGACGTCGACCAGGCAAAGACATCCGCATTGCTCCTTAAGAAGCCGACCAGCTCTCGCCTTGCACCCTCGTCCAGGGTGCTACCTATCTGGAGGACTCTCGTGGGATCATCCTCCTTAAGGGGTACAAATACGATCTTCTCGACGGGCTGACCGTGGTTGTCGGCTTCATCTTTGGGGTTAAGCTGCTCGAGCGTGGGACGCCCGTCCAGCTGCTTGTCGTGAATAGCTAGGCATTGCCGGGCTACTCTACGATCTCTCCTCAGCTCCCCAACTCCATCACGGGTCGGAAACTTGGCCAGCAGGTGGTAAGTAGATACAATGACCCAGAACTTATTAAGGACCGGCCGTCCCAAAATTATGTTGTACGCCGAGGTCATACGAACGACCATGAAGTTGACGTAGAAGGTTCGCTGGTAAGGTTCCGTCCCGAGGGTAATGGGTAAGGCAATCTCCCCCTCAACCCTAACAGAATTCCCTCCGAAGCCAGTGAGCGGTGCCACAGACTCCCGCAGTTTGGTCCTGGACAAGTTCATCCGGACGAAAGCATCATACAGTAAAACCTCTGCGCAGCTTCCATTATCGATAAGGATGCATTTTACATCATAATTGACGATGATAGCTGACACAACCAAAGGGTCATCGCCCGGGAGAGAAGGCTTCGAGAGCTCCTCATCAGAAAAACTAATTACATTGGATCTCCTGGGCCTTTTTACAATATCCTGGTCATCTTTCTACCCCCAATCGGATCTTCGGTGCAGCATGCCAACGCCTCCATCCATTGGGCGCTGATTGGGGAGCTCGACCTCCCCCGGGGGGTCTCTAACAGTTGAAGTCCCGGCCCGATCCCGGCGGGGTCGGACGTACTTGTTCAGATACCCCGTTCGGATGAGGTCCTCAATGGCGTCTTTTAGATGGAGGCACTCTTCCGTGTCGTGTCCATGGTCCCTATGGAACCAGCAGTACTTGTTTTAATTTCTGTAGGCGGGAGGACCTCTCATCGATCAAGGTTTTTAGAAGAAGGCCTCGTTCTCAATCTCCATCAGGATCTTCTCCCGCGGTAGGGAGAGGGGTGCATAGTTGTTGAACCGCTTGAGGTAGTCCTTCGGCTTGGGGCTCTAGCGCCGGGTGGATTAGCCGTCGTTGCCGGGAGGTTGGACGGTGGGGGCTTTCTCACCCCGCTTCTTCGGGGCTGACCTCCCCTCAGCCTGGCACTGATTCGTCGACTGTTCGTTTGCCAGGGCATACTTGTGCGCCTTGGCCAGCAGATCGGTGTAGCTTGCAGGAAGCTTCTTGTCCAGGAAAATATGAGTCTGGATGAGCGGAGCCCCCTCTTAAAGGCTGACATGGCTACCGCTTCATTTAAGTAAGGGATCTCCATAGCATTGAGTTGAAGCGGGCCATGTAGGCCTAGAGGGTCTCTCCCTCCATTTGTTGGATGAGAAAAAGGTAGTCGGTGTTCTTCGGAGTCTGGCTGCAAGTCCTGAAATGAGAAAGAAAAAGGATTTCGAGTTGGTAAAAGAATGGATCATACCTGGACGGATGGCAGAGAACCACATCCGTGCAGCCTTCTTCAGAGTCACCAGGAAGGCGATGCAGTGGAGGGCGTCGAACGCACCGTGCACCATCATATGGGTCTTGTAGGTGCCCAAGTGGTCCAAGGGATCGGTGGTACCGTCGTAGGAGTCCACCTGTGAGATCTTGAAATGTCGGGGGATAGACTCCCCTAGAATCTTCACGAAGAAAGGCGGGCGAGTATCATGCGCCGGCCTTCCCTCAGCATTCTGCCGCTCAACGATCTCAGCGATGCGCTCCTCCATGCGCATGATTTTGCTACCGTAGTCGTGCGGATCTGCAGCAGGATGCCGGCTACCGAGAGGGGCGGAGTCGGCGAAAGAGGGGGAAGCCGACCTCGCCCTCTTTCCTTCAGCACGGGCCCTCAAGGACCTCTAGGGTTCTGGAACTGTAAGGGATAGGGGCGGAGGCGCCTTGGGCCGCTGGCTGACGCCGGCGACTGGCTGATGGTTGACGTAGGAAGCCGCCGGCGGCTGCTGCTGATTGTCCACCATTTCTTGGAAGCACTGGACTGCTGAGGTAAGCATCTCAATGCGGTTTACCAACGTCTGAAATTGCTGCAACCCCAGGGTGATGGTGGGATCGATGGTGGCGGCGACATTGCTTTTCGTGCGGGATGCGTTGGGCCCCTGGTGGGAGTGCCCTCCCCTCATGGAAACACTCTAGGTTCTTCCTCTTGCCATGGCTGGATCTTTCCCATCAATCTTTCATTTTAGAGCAGGGAACGCAACGAAGGTTCAGGCATCGCCCTTCCTCTAGCGCTAATCTATTGCCGCTCTTCCTCCTGGACCGGGCTCAGTGGATGCGCTGGAGAGCTCCTCGACCTATCAACCTGCAAGAAGTCCCTAGGCACTGGAGGGGCTCCAGCGGGGGACACTCCGATGCTTAAGTTAGAGGAGGGTTGGAGCAACAAAATGGAAAGAGCTCAGGGAAAGAGTTCATAATGGGGAAGAAGAGCGTTACCTTCTCTACGGAGGTCCCCCAGGTGCCTTTTATAGGCATGGAGTGCTGCCAAATTCTGTTAGGGAATAGGTTGGGAAAACTGGAACATGCCCCCAAGAGAATAGGCGTGGCGGCGAGGTCATGGGTTGGTGGTGTGGCAGGAGCGTCAGAGTGGTGGCCTGGCAGCAAGAATCATGGCCATGCACGGGAGTCCGTTACAACAGAATGTCAGAACCTGTCAGGGAGAAAGGCTCTTGGAAACTTCGAGCGACCCCTTCAGCGACGGGTCGACCTGGCCTCCCAAAAGCCGATCGTGGCAGTTAAAGAGGCCGATGCACAGACAGCGGGGGCGCCCGCCGGCTTCGAAGCCCCCGGATCAGCCCTTTGGGAAAGGGGCCGCAGGGTCCTCTCCTAGAACCGGGAAGTCGGACCCCGCGCGGAGATCAAGCGACCGGGCGCTTGGGGTCGGTCCGATCCGAGGCCAGTCGAATGGGTGCAACAGATATTGAAATATACCTATCTCACTAAAATTTATACAAACACACAAGCGTCTACCCTCCAATATAATCCACACAAGAATAGCACTAAGAACAATGCTCCTTGAACCTTGCTCCAAATGTTCTAACCCTTGAACTTGCTTTGCCTCCAACTAGTCAAGTTTCTTCAAGAACTTGACTTTACCCTCCTTAAGGCTTGACTTAAATCTCTCAAAACCTCCTTAAGGCTCTTAGATCTTCTTCCTAAACCCTCCTTAACTCTTGTCTTAAGACTATAAAGCTTGTCTTAAGATAAGAAATCCTTGTCTTAATACCCTAGAGTTCTAGGAAGAATAGAAAACCTATTGGTTGAATTGGATTGAATTGATTATGTCATCTACCGACCCCTATTTATAATATAAGAGGGGGTGCTAGATGAGAGGGCATGCCCTTCCCCATGTGCCTATCTTAATTAGCATAGCAGATAGGTAGAGTTCTTCTCATAAAAGGACTCCTCTGAGTGTGATATGGCATTTCGGCATTTCTGCACATGCTTGGGCAGCAATCAAGGGCATTAAACACCCTTTCCCACTTTAGATCAGCCTAACATTTGCCATGTGGAAGCCAATCTGAATAAGAATTTAGATGGAATGGATAATAGGAAGGGGGCACATCCTTCTGCCCTATGGCAAAAGGACCCTTCATGCTAAAGACACGTGAAGCATCTCTCCATGCACGCAACTAGATTCCACCTAATTTCAATGCCCAAAAATCAATCCAGAAACCACCTCAAGCTTTGAGATGTGAGCCAAAGGACAGAGGATGATATGGGCTGCCACATGGGTCATAATCCCATGTCAAAAGGACTCTTTTCCTTCTCCATGCTTAAGTGTGTGCACCCATCCTTATCTAGGCACCCTAGAGTCCCAATCAACTTAAACTCTAGCTAAATGGCACCTATGAGGCTATGTGGCACCATCTAATGGCTGCTACAACTCGATCCAAATCAAAATTAAGCCTTAGCCTAATTTGGTTTGATCAAACAGCAAGATTCGAACCAAAATCAAATATGATTCAAGGAGCTTGGGTTTCCACATGTGCTAGAATGCTTATCGGTAATCCGAATGGATGCAAAATTCCAATCAACCATATCAAATGGGTTCTTGGACAATTCTATTATGTGTGTGATCCATTGAGCTTCCCATCTAGCCAGTAGTAAATCTGAGTGCAAGTTGACCTAATTTGATTAGAATCCTTTTAATCGATTAAGGTCCAAACAATTCCAACCCAAGTTCAATAATTAGAACCCATTCTAATTTGAGATTGAATTAGATACTTTAATTCAATCAAGCCTACAAGTTAAGATTAATGTCTAGCAATGTATCATGACTACCTTGAAGATATGAAATTTGATGAAAATATTAAATATGCCTTAGTGGCAAGTTATTATACAATTCAATCCTCCGATCATCTCGCATTCTGAATATGATCATTAGTTTGGATTCATGTCAAACTCAAATGCATATTCATTTTGATTTTCATTCAATCAATGATGACTCTAATGAAGCATTAGAAACTCTATCTAATCTTTATCCTATTTTGGCTTAAGAATTCTTATGTCATCTAGAGATGAGAATTCACAGAACGATATCTCCTCCTACTATGAGTGATTGATTCCTTATTGACCAACTCACAACCTTCAATATATTCCACTATATCCAGAATATTCCATACATGTCTTTAAGTCATGCTTGGGTATGAACCAAAAGTTGGATTCATGTGCACAAGATTTCATGGTGGTCTCAGATCAAAGCATCACTTGCACAACTTTCACTTAGAGAACCATTTTTTGACAAGCAGATAAGACTCTGTAAGATATTCTCTATGCTGGAAAATGAATGCACAGCAAAAATAGATTTTTATAAATTTTTATGACATCTAATTTAATAATTAAATCAGAACCTAAATCTAAAACCCTAATTATAGGATCTACTTACATGATACAATGAAATAATAAGAGTAATAGTAAAATAAATGCATACCTGATGTGTCGTCCAATGCTAGTTTATCATCCACCAGGCTCTCAAGCATGTGTCCTCCAATAATGATCCACCCAAGAGCCTTACAGGGACCTTCCTAATCAATAAAAACTTGCTGAAATTCTTCTCAAGAATTTCATCCCTTCTCCTTCTCAAGGAGATGCATACCTTGCACCTTTGAGAATTCTTCTCAAGAACTCACTGGCTTTTCTCTCTCTATCCCTCCTCTCCGCTCTCTTAGCCTTCTCTTAGACTAAGAATTTATTCTTTCTTAGGCATGCAATACTTGGTTGACACTGTTATTTAAAGACTTCAATCCAAACATTTCTGGCATAGGAATCTAATCAAATGGACTCCCTAATCGATCCAAGACTTAATGCCAACTCACTAGGAGGAGTACGCTTGGGACACCAACTTTTGGCATGTGAGAGGGCCTTAGGCATGGGATTATTCCTCCTAAGATGAGGTGCCAACTATTGGCTAAGTCCCTTTAGAAGGTGTCTACGGGTGCCATAAAATACCTTGCACCAAACAATTTAGCACCTAAGAATTTTTCATGCTATCATCCTTATTTTGGCACTAATTTAAATCCCTATTTGATAGAGATTAAGAGAAGAGAGACCAGAAAGGGATGGCCAAGACTTGGTTAAATCCCTGTAGGAGGACTCCTAAGGGGCACCAAATTATTGCTTGCACCAAGAAATCTTTGCACCAACTCATGGTGCCAAGTTTTTCTAATCCCTTTATGGCATGAGGAGAGAGAAGCCCAAGAGGAGAAGGACTAATCCTCTTTCATGCTTGAAAAAATTAGCATAAAAAGATATTAGGTGCCTCTTCTACTTTGGGTGCAAATGGAAGTCCTACTCCTATTGGGTTTTGGATTTGACCAAATCAAACTTGGTCTTTCATTTTGAATGGAAACTTGGATCTAACCCATGTGCTAGAAATCCTATTAGATCTATAGGATTTACACTAAATCCTATTAGATTGGGCCTATGATTGATTTCCAATTGTGTGTGATCCACTGGGTCCACACCTAGCCAGTAATGGACTTAGGTTCGAACCTAATCCAAAGTACTAATTAATTAGAACTCTTTTTAATTAATTACTAAATTAAACTTTTTAATTTATATAAGTCTACAAGCTAAGATTGATGTCTAGCAATGTATCCCAGATAACCAAGAGATGTGAAATTTTGATAAAATTATCAAAATATCCTTTTATGGTAAATTACTATGCAATTTAATCCTTCGATCACACAATATCCCGAAAGGCCATGGGTATAAAATTATGTCAAGCCCAAATACCTAACCATCTGTATCTCAATTTAAGATAATGACTCGATTAATGAAATATTAAAAACTCTTTTTTATTTTTATTCTACTATGGCCAAAGATTCTTGAGTCATCATTTTATGAGATCACATAAGATATTCTCTCCTCTTATAAGAAGTGATCAATCTCTTTATTGACCCTATAAGTGATTTTGATGATAACCAAATATTGGAGCATGCATTTATTTTTCTAACAACTCTTCAAGTGTATTACAAGTTTTTGTAAGATAATTCTAGTGCTCAATTACAACTCCTACATCCTTAGTTTTGAAAATGAGTTGTGTTGTAAGTGATTCATGTAAAGAAGAACCCAAAGAAAAGGTTGAATAAAAATCATGAAATTAGGTTACTTCTATATGTGTTTCAAGTTTAAAATTCTTTAGAAATATGGTTCAAAGAGTTTGAAGGTATCTTGAGACTTTGAAGACTTGCTGGATGATTTCTGGAGAAAAACTGATAATTCACTGAAGAATTCATCCGAGCCGACTCGAAAAGAAGAGAGCTGACTCTGGCACATGGCATGCATGAAGATTTCTGGCATGCAGATATCTGAGCCGACTCTAAGAGACCCGAGCTGACTTGTCCAAAGTACCATTTCCTGAATCAGACAAGCGAATCGACCCAAAAGAAGTCTGAGCTGACTCTATCATTTAGTCAGACATCCGAGTCGACCCTTCAGAAGTTCGAGCCAACTCGTCCAAAGTCCAAAACAAGAGTTCTAAGTGAATAGCCAATCGAGCCCACTCTAATGAGAAAGAGCCGACTCTTTCAGATTGGATTTTTGAATGCCTGTGAATTCAAGCCAACTCAAAGTAAGACGAGCCAACTCTTTCAAAGTAAGGAATCAAGCTACTGAGAAACCTAGCTGACTCAATTAAAGAGAACCGACTGGACTAGAACTACTTTATGGATTCGAGTCGACTCAAGTAGATCCGAGCCGACTCGAAGATCGATTTCAGGCCTATAATGGCTAGTTCCAAAACTTGGAATTTGAATTTAAAAGTGCTCTAATGATTAAATGTCATATCCCAACATTCTACAATGACTAAAATCATCTGAGAAGAGTACAAGACTATATATTTGAGGGATTTGAACTACTTGAAAAGGAGGAATGAATATTTAATGCTTACTTGAGCTTGTGAGCAAAAGAGCACTGAAGATTATTCAAGATAGTCTTCAAGTCTTCACCAACTTATATCTGAAGCTTAAAGCATTTGTTGAAGAAGTTGAATAAGCCAACCAAGTGCATTCAAGTGCAATCAATTGGGCTTCTCTTAAGCTGCATCGGCAATCATTCGACAAAATTTGTTTATCATTTTGTTGCTTTCTCTTTACAATTCTTTTTGAATTGTTGGGTTATTGGTGAGTTCGGTTTAAAAATCAAATAAGTTCTTGGTTAGCGTGTGTTAAAACCAAGTGTTAGGTTCTTGGTTAGCTTGTGTTAAAATCAAGTGTTGGGTTCTTGGTGATCTTGTTAAAACCAAGTGTTGGATTTCTTTGGTGAGCCCGGTTTGAAAACCAAAGTATAGAGGTTCAGATTGTGAGCCTGTTAAAACAATCCAACTATATTCCAGTGGGGGATATAGTGAAAATCCCAAGTGATAATCTTTGGATAGTGGATATAGGAGCTGGGTTACTCCGAACCACTATAAGATTTTCTATGTTTGTGTTGTGCATTCTTTTTATATCTTACTTTTACTTTTAATTATTTCAATCACAGTACTTAACACTTCAAGAAATTTTTAAAGAGCACATAATTGCTTAAACTTTTTAAATTCTCAATTCACCCCCCTCTTGGAAAAGCCACCTGGGCAACAACTAGTATCAGAGCAGTGTCTCTGAATATATTTAGAGTAAAGATTGATGGCTCATCCCATGAGTACATCCTTGGTCGAAGTTCAATCTATCAATAGACCTCCACTCTTCACTGGCACAAATTATTCATATTGGAAAGCTAGAATGAAAATCTATATTCAAGCTGTTGATTTTCAATTGTGGAAGGTCATTCTAAAAGGGCCACATATTTTCATGGTCCAAATTAATGGCATGGATGTCCCAAAGCCCAAAGAGGACTGGGATGAACACAACATGAAGATGGGGAAATTAAATGCCAAAGCAATGAATTTATTATATTGTGCTTTGGATGCTAATGAGTTCAATCGAATTTTCACTTGCTCTTCTATAAAGAAAATTTGGGACAAACTGAAAGTGACCCACGAAGGAACTTCCCAAGTGAAAACTTTGAAAATTAATCTTCTTGTACATAGTTATGAACTTTTCAAAATAGAACCAACTGAAAATATCTCTGCCATATTTACTTGCTTTACAGATATTATTAATGGTTTGAAAAGTCTTAGCAGGGTTTATTCAAATGCTGACTTAGTACAAAAGATTCTCATATCACTTCCGGACAAGTGGGACCCCAAAGTGACTACCATTCAGGAAGCAAAAGATTTAAATACCTTACTTCTAGATGAATTAATGGGTTCACTCATCACACATGAACTTGTCATGCATCATAGAACTAATGATGATTAGAAGAAGAAGAAGACAATAGCCTTCAAAGCTGCATCGGATTCAAAAAAAGATGAGGAATTAGAAGATGACTGCACCTCCTCCGAAGACGATCTAGAAGACGGAGATATCGCAATGGTCGTGAGGAGATTCAGAAAACTTATGGGAAAAAAGAAAGGTAGATATCATAAAAAATTCTACAAGAAAGGGGAATACAGTAAGGACAAGGACAATGATAGAGAAAAAGAAAAAGAACAAGTGCCCATATGCTATGAATGTAAGAAACCAGGGCACATTTGTCTCGACTGTCCTTTGTTAAAGAAATCTTTCAAGAAGAAGAAAAAGAAAGCTATTGTTGCAACATGGAGTGACAGTGAGTAGTCGACTTCATCTAAAGAAGAAGAGACCACGAAAACTACTAACCTATGTCTAATAGATCTCGAAGATGAGGTAACATCCCCCGAACCTCAATTAGAATTTACTTTTGATTAATTGAATTTTGCTTTTCATGATCTACTATCATAATTTAAAAAGGCTAGAGTAAAGATAAGAACTTTAAAGAATATCACTGATTCTTTACAAAAGGAAAAGAAGAGATTTCAGAAAAGAATAATCTATTGCAAAAGAATTTACATGTCTTTTTTGAAAAATAGAAAGCTTTGGAAATTGAAAATAATGCATGTCTTGACAAGAACAAAGCTTTAACTGTTGAAAATAATGACTTGAAAAATGAGGTTGAAAAACTCAAGCCACTGGTTGAAAAACTAACCTTATCTTCAAATAAGCTTGAGTTATTTTAAAAGAACAAAGAATTTCTGGAAATAAAGCTGGAATTGGTTTCAATTCTTCAATTTCAAATGGAATTTCAGCTACTAAATTCATACCTTCAAAAGCTTATATTTCAAAATCAATATCTCAAGAAGCTTTTGTATTTAATCCTTCTACATCCATTTCTAGACCTTCAATGTATGTACTTAAGGTTACAAATAGAAAATTTGTTACATCTGCATCTGCATCAACATCATTTCAGAATTCTAGAATTATATGTTATGCATGTCTTAGAGTTGGACATGAATTCCTTCAATGTAATTCAGTAAAGAAAAATGCATATTCTAAGAATAGAATTAAAAGAATTTGGGTTCCCAAAGGAACCACCTCTGCTAACCTGCAAGGACCCAAGTTAGCTTGGGTACCTAAAAGAACCTCTTGATTGTCTTGCAGGAATGTCTTGCAGTCCAAAAATTGAAGAAAAGATGGTATCTCGATAGTAGCTGTTCAATGCATATGATAGGTGATAATGATCAATTTATCACCCTGGAAATGAAAGAAGGAGGTATGGTTACTTTTGGAGATAATGGCAAAAAAAAATAATCAGAATTGGTAAGATCAAAATAACCCCCTGTACTTTCATAGAAAATGTATTACTAGTAGAGAAGTTGAAGCATAATTTGTTAAGCATTAGTCAATTATGTGATAAAGGCTTCAAGATTGTCTTTGAATCATCTATGTATATTGTAACAAACTCTCTTGATTCTAACAACAAGTTCATTGGACATAGACTTGGAAATATTTATGTGGTAGACCTTAATGATCTTGCCATATCTAGTAGTTCCAATCTACTTGCAATGAATGCTAAGACCAACAAGTCTTGCTTACTTTGGCATAGACGATTAGGTTATACTAGCATGCATACTATTGCCAAGCTAATTTCCAAAAAATCTAGTTAGAGGCATGCCTAAATTTAAAGTAGATCTTAATCATGTTTGCGATGCATACCAAATGGGTAAACAAACTAGGAAGAGTTTTAAATCCAAAAATATGATTTCAACTACTATACCCCTTGAGCTACTTCACATGAACTTATTTGGACCAACTAGGACCACAAGCCTAGGTGGTATGAAATATGCTCTTGTGATAGTAGATGATTTTTCTAGATTTACTTGGATTTTGTTTATCGCTCATAAAGATGAAACTTTTAAAGTCTTTCAAAAACTTCACAAAAAAGTTTCTAATCATAAAATTCTTTCAATAGTTTGAATTAGGAGTGATCACTGCACCGAATTTGAAAATCAGTTTTTCGATGATTATTGCACAGAAAATGACATTGATCACAACTTCTCCGCTCCTAGGACACTACAACAAAATGGTGTCGTAGAGAGAAAAAATAGGACTCTGGAAGAGATGGTGGTAGGGGCACCAGGATCAGACACAGATTACTGGGCCCTATTTGGTTTACCTAGCCATATGTCAAATTTTGTAATCAACTAGAATTGAGTCCTGTAATAAGTTGAGGTTAGTTAATTTATCTCAACCCTCAACCTAGTCTAGTACATTGAGCCTGTATACTAGTGTGAGTCTAGTGTGAGTTCACATCTTGTACAAAAAAGGAGGCTACACTATTTTGGAGTTCCACTAGACCTCATTCTGAATCCATAAGCAGTTACACCAGCTTAGGGGAGCTCAATTGACACCCAGGTGCCCTGATTATGCCCTGATTTTCTTCGGGTGCTATTTCAAATGCCAAATTCCCTCCAGATGCTTCCAGAATATTTCATATGCCAGGAGCCCATGTTTTCCAGGTTATTCCAACACTCCAGGCATTAAAATCAAGCCCAGGCACCAAGCCCAAGCCCTTAAGAAGCAAGATTCCAGCCAGATTCCCTGGAATATGCTAGCCCATGCGCCCATGATGCAGAACAAAGAACAAAGAAGCGTATGCGGAAGTAAATTTAGGATTAATATCTCTTTTTTTTTTTATTTCAGAAATTGGTCTCGACTCAAAGTAAAGTAAACTAAGTTGATGAAAACTAGGTAAGGATTGAAAGCACAATTTAAAAGAAGCTAAGTTATCAGAGTAGTTCAAAAGTAACGGATCGCTGGGGTTGAGAAACTCCCAGACCTAGGGTTTCGCTCTAAACTTTCAACAGGACAGAAATAAAGAGAAGAGATGGTTTACCAACCAGACAGTGATCTTCACAGAATTTGGGTGGAAGAACTCTCTCGAGCAGATTGTTGGATCCTCGGATTCGACTATCTTCGCAATGGATCCTCCAATACTGGTCTCGTGGCTGGGTCGGCTTCTCCTGAACTCAAGATCTGGGAAGAAGAAAAACAAGTGATGGATTCAGAGACTCAGGGAAGGATTTACCAGTTCGAAGAACTTGAAGGCTGATGTCGCTGAGATCCGGATTCTCTTGAAGGCCGATTCGACTCCCTCTAGGAAGAGCTATGGATCTGAAGTATCCGGACTGGAGCTGGATGCTGGTGGACGGCCTGGACTTGGAGAGAATGGCCGTGAGAGGTGGGATATGCTAGGGCTTGGTGGAAAGAGAAGGGTGATGGGCAGCTAGGGTTTGGGAGTGAAGTGGCTAACCTAGGGTTGGGGTTTTGGAGATCTCACACCTCCTCAAGGTTCCTGGGGAACCCGGATTTACTCCCTCACGGAGCTCAACACCTGGATGCAAGTGCGGAAGAGAGAAAACACAAAGTTTGCTCACAAAAAAAATTTGGTTTCATTCATCTCATTATTCAAGAGTTACATAGAGTTGAATATATAGACATAACAAAGAAATAAAATTTCATACACTTCCCATGTGGGACTAATAGGACTAACCCACACTTTAGGCATCAAATTCTCTTTCCCAAGACTCTTTCCATGAGTGGGCAGCCCAAAACTCTAAGAAAACTTGAAAATCAGCTCCAAATGGCAGGTTATGGGGGTGTCTCCTAGTATCTCTCCATGAATCAAGGATTTTTCCTTCATGGTTTGGCTCTTTTGGACACCTCCTAGTCTTGCTCCACAAGTTTAGGCTTCTTCCTTTCATGGCTTTGTCACTTTAGGAAACTTTTGGGTGCCTCCTTGATTTTCTCCCCAAGACATGCTCTCTTCCCTTTTATAACTTGGATTTTTATGGAACATTGTGGGCACCTCCTTGATCCTCTCTTCAGAAAAATTCTTGCCATCCTGGCTTGGGTTTATCTGGAAAGAAGTTGGCTCCTCCTTGGATTGAGGTATCTTGATGGATTTCTCCCCCAAGTGTAATCATGGTTAGTGAGAGCATGGGAACTCTATAAATACCCCACCCCTCCCCTCTTGTAAGGATCTTTTTCTTATGAATAAACCTTGCTGAAATTTATGAAATTGTCTTGAGTTTGAGTTTTGGTTCTCTCTTTGAGTGCTCTTCTTGTGTTCCTGGATTGAAACTCTGCTGCCCTAGCATCCCTTGGCATCCCTGGAGATCATCCATGCCCAAGAATTGGAAGCCCTAGCTGCCGTCCAAGCCCAGGAGCTTCTTCTTCCCCAGCTACCATCTTTTAACCTTAATCCCGATCCCTTTCAAATCATAGTTCCTTTGCTTATTTTTTTATTACTATTTTGATTAACCCTGATGCTTGCAGGATCCCCGAGGTGCTTCACCTCCCTGGAGGAGGCCTTCTTTGCTGCCCAGACCACTCAGATCTGCCTTCAAATTCAAGGGAAACGAGGCTTCTTCTTCCAGGCTCCGATCAGAGTTGTAAGTGATCCCTCCTACTTCTGAATTTCAATCTCTGACTGGTAAGAAACCTTTCCTTCTCTTATTATCTGATTTAGATGAAGATAAAATATCCTAAACCATGAGTTTCTCAACTCTCGAGTCCTGGATATTTCATTGGTTTGCATGAGTATGCCTGCAACCCAATGATTCTTTGCACTACTAGTCTTTCCGTTAGTTCTTACTTTATTTTGGGAATCTAGACTGCAAATAAAATTATAAAAATCTTAAAGAAAAATTATTTTACTATTTTCTATGTATTTTTAGTAGTCTTAGAGTCATCTCACATCATTTTGGTATCAGAGCGGGTTTAGGATAGTTTTTTTATTTGCTTTGCATTCACAAACCCTAATTCTACATTCTATCCACTGCATTAGATGTCTAGGTTTCATCTGATTTTGGTATCATAAACATTTTATTTTTCTGAAAAATTCACACTACATGTCCTCTATTCAGTCCTAGTAATTATCAAAATTTTTAATTAATTTTACTGTAAACTTAAATTTCTAAAATTTGGCATATTAGAAACCCTAATAGAATCCTGATAATTTCTATAGCAGTACAAAAACCCTAGGTTTGCATTATCATATGATTTTTGTTCTACATGAAATTTGTTATATTTCATCATCACTATCCATCCTTTGTTCTAGATTTTCTTTGATTTTTTTATCTATTGGGATCTGTGCCAAATTCTGCATCATCTGAAATCCTAATTTACTAATTTATGCTATTTCTGCACCTTGACTCAACCTAACCTAATCAACTTCCACACACCCCAATCCCAAGCCTAATTTGATTAATACCTAATCAACTTAAACCTAATTTATCATTTCATAAAATATAAAAAATTTTTTATTTTTTGATTGTTTAGATTGTATCAGGACCATCGATTGCCATCATCTTTAACCTAATCTTAAGGGCAACTCATATCTCAGATCAGGGTAGGATTTCATCACCTGTCCTAGGCCCAAAACAACCATCATCATACTAACCCAAGCCTAATTAAAATCAATTAGACCCAATTTTCCCTAGAGGGCTAGGAGACATCAACAGGTAGAGTCTGAATTGTGTGGGCCAACTAGTGCATTTAATCCTTTAGCTATTACTAAAAGCTGATGTCTAAGGCTGGGGGTCCAGAGTCAAACGACCTAAGTGGTGTTGTGGTTTTTAATTGGATCCCTGTGAAAGCAGGGGGGGCCTCCCACACTCCCACCTCCTACCTGGCCAGTGGAAGGATTAGCTATTGGGTTAGCGTAAGTTGAGCTGACCCACCCAGTTTCTGGCTCTAGGTCTAGGAAACCCTAGATTATACTAGCCTTTTCTTTCTCTTTTGCATGCTTGGTTGCATCATTTCATTTTGATGTTTGATTTGTGCATGACCACTAGATTAGGAGCCCAATATCAAAAGTCCAAACCTCAAACCAGCCCAACCATGAATCCCACTTTGGAGACCATCCTAGCTCAACTTGCCCAAATGAATACCCAAACCCAAGCCCAGCCTACCCAAATAAACCAGTCCAACATCCAGACCCAAAATCAACTTACCCAAGCCAATACCCAAACCCAAGCCTAGCTTGCCCAACTAAACCTTAGGTTTAACCAATTCGATACTAAGCTTGATCAAATGAACCAAAGACTCAACCAAGTAGGAACCCTAGGCAAGACCCATAGAGCTGAACCTCAGGAACCCAATAGGATTAGTACCTCTAGATATGAATCCAGTGTTAGCCCCATTTCCCTTAGTCAACCTAAATCCACTAAGATTAGTGCCCATAGTCAGAACCCTAGTAATAGTCAGGAACCCTTTAGTCAACCCATCCATGCTACCACAGTTAATAGCCAGTTGTCCTTTAGCCAAACCCCTCTTACCACCCCATTGGTCCACCAGAATGACATTGAAGAGGAATTCCCCATAGAAGACTTAGAGTTAGTTGAACCAATAGACACTCAGTTAGAAGTCAACCCAGAGTTAGTTGAGTCGGAAGTCCAGTACAACCAACCCAGTTCAACCATGGATCCCAGATTAGAGATTTTCATGAAAGCCATGATTGAACAGTTTGACCAGTTGGAACACAAGCTTGACCAAAGGAATAAAATGTTTGACCACTGATCCAATCGAATAACCAAATGACCCATAGGATTGATCCATTACATGACCAAGTAGAAGACCACCCAATATTAGTTGACCATACCCAAGTAGTAGCCAATCTAGATTTAGCTAACTTGACCATAATCAGTTAGTGGCCGACCCAGAGTTAGATAACCTAGATTATATCCAAGTTGTAATGGAAGAGCAATTAGATGAGACTTTAGAAGAGGATCCAATTGTAGAGCCTAGTCTTGAATTTCCTGAGCCAAAAAAGTTTATTGAGGACTTGGCTTATCTCACCCAGTACCCTCAAGATGAAGTCACTTCCTGATCCCAATTGAAAATCTTTTCCTGAAATTAGTGACCCATTTTTCCATAAGGCAGACCTAGTCGATAGACACCAACCCTTTAAGGTCAACCTTATTAGTTTAGGATTAATCCCTGACACCCTTTCTTATACCCTTGTCTATCCAATTAACCCTAAACCATTTTCTTACTTTTCACCCAATTGGACTAACCCTGAACCCACCTCTTATTTTGTACCATTTCCGGAAACTTCTTCTGTTTTCTTTACTATTAGGTTGCTTTTTATAAGAGTTTGCATGTTGCATTCGTTCATTATTCATATCATATTTGCATCTTACTTTAGGAGACCTATGGAACCTAGTAGGAGTACATGGTAAGTTCTCATGTGCATGCCATGCTAGGATCAAACCTAAAGAGTCTATAATCTGTTAGGTTTTGTCCCTTAGAGTCCAATAAAACATCCTTTGATAGGGATGTCTAGTCGAGTCTATGAGGTATTAGTTAAGTCCAATAAATGCACAGCCTAAATTACATGTCTGCATCTGCACTACCCTCTGCACAGCATATGCATATGAAAATTAGTCAAAAGCTGAACATAACTAATGAACTAACTAACAACTTGACTAATTCCCAAAAGAGAGATAAAGAATTTTGTAGGGGATTTTGTAGTTATAAAGAATTTTTTGCTCGGGAAGCTGGCCCATCCAAGATAATGAATTTCGGTGGACCCAATGCCTATGTGCTTGAGTTACCACCCGACATAGGCATTAGTTCCACCTCACACCTCGATCAGATTTATTAGTTCCACCTTCAACATCTCAGATCTTATAGAGTATAGGGACCTAGCAGAGATACCCAGCGAGCCCTTTGAGCCACTCCCTTTCTTTATGAGTGAACCCCCCTAGAGTGTCCACATACATTTGGCTTTAGTGAGGAAAAGATTGAGAGAATCCTGGATGATCAAGCTATCAGTACCCAAGATAGAGGCTATCAGAGGTATTGGTATGATGGCAAGGTCGGCCAAAATTTGAAGACTCGTGGATCACCCGTGAGGATCTGTAGCACCTCAACCCAGACCTACTCGAGCTCTATAAGAGCCAGGTTGACCTATATTGACGAGGTCGAGTTCCTCCCACCCCAGGAGATTGGTGGGGCACCAAGATTAAACACAGATTACCGGGCCCTATTTGGTTACCTAGTCATGTGTCAAATTTGTAATCACTAGAATTGAGTCCCGTAATAAGTGAGGTTAGTTGATTTATCTCAACCCTCAACCTAGTCCAGTACATTGAGTCCTATATACCAGTATGAGTCTAGTGCGAGTTCACATCTTATACAGGAGAGGAGGCTACACTATTTTAGAGTTCCACCAACCTCATTCTGAAGCCAGAAGTAGTTACACCAGCTTAGGAGAGCTTAATCGATACCTAGGTGCCCTGATTGTGCCCTGATTTTCCCCGAATGCCATTTCAGATGCCAAATTCCCTCCAGATACTTTCGAAATATTTATATGTTAGGAGCCCATATTTTCCAGGTTATTCCAGCACTCCAGGCCTTAAAATCAAGCCCAGGCACCAAGCCCAAGCCCTTAAGAAGCAAGATTCCATCTAGATTCCTTGGAATATGCCAGCCCATGCGCCCAACCCCTGGAAGCCCACTTGGAGCCCTCAAATTTTTGTCCAAGCCCATGAAGGAGGCATCCTTGCTGCTGCCCCAGGTCCAAAAATGAATTTGAGGAGTTTGACCAAGTCCAAGCCAAGTGGGGAGAGGAAAGAAGAGAAGACTATGTCAAAATTCTAACCTAGTTTGGATTTCTACTCATTTTAAAACTTTATAATTCTAACCTAGCTAGGAATGGACTTGTATTCCAATTGGGAAGAAGACTTGTAACCCAAGTGTAACCATGGTTAGTGAGGGCATGGAAACTCTATAAATACCCCACCCCTCCCCCTCTTGTAAGGAACTTTTTTTTATAAATAAACCATGCTGAAATTATGAATTATTTGAGTTGAGTTTTGGTTCTCTCTTGAGTGCTCTCTTGTATTCCTAGATTGAAACCCTGTGCCCTAGCCCTCAGCCCCTGAGATCAGCCACACCCAAGAATTGGAAGCCCTAGCTGCCATCCAAGCCAGGAGCTTCTCTTCCCAGCTGTCATCTAAGAAAGAAGAGTACATAGACAAGGATGTAGGTACAATTCAAAAAAAATGGAAGACATGAGCATACAAGAAAGACCAACTCAAGAAGGAGAAGAATAGTATGGATCATGCTGATCTACCAAGGGAATGGAGGTATGTAACTTCTCATCCAAGAGATTTAATATTGGTGATCCTTCACAAGGTATTAGGACTAGGTCATCACATAGAGATGCACATAACTACCTAGCCTTTGTGTCACAAATAGAACCTCATAGCTTAGAAGAAGCTGAATCTGACCCTAATTGGATGATGGCCATGCATGAAGAACTAAATCAATTCGAAAGAAATAAGGTATGGACTTTAGTTGAAAGGCCATCAGACCATCCCATCATAGGAACCAAATGGGTCTATAGAAACAAATTAGATGAACAAGACAACATAATTAGAAACAAAGCTAGATTAGTGGCTAAGGGATATACCAAGAAGAGGTATAGATTTTGATGAAATATATGCATCCATAATGATGGGGATCCAGGACAGGTCCGGGTATTTTTCCATTTTTCTTATTTTCTCGCATTTTTTTAATTTTTCCTATTCCTGCTATTCCACTTATTCCTGTAATTCCATCTTTATCCCGATCTTATTCCTGATTTATTCCTACACTATTCCATCTCTCCCATGAATTTTTTTTAAAACTTTCGAACCCTAGCCGCCGCCCCCTCCGGCCCCAGATCCGGGCCGCCCGACCCTCGGTCGCCCTCAATGAACCGTCGTCTATGCTCGCCGGCCCCCGCCCTCACTGGAGAAGCCACCGCCGCCGCCCACTCCTGTGGGAAGACGAACGGACGCGGAGGAGTCCACCCGCCCACGGCCCATGCTGTCACTGCCGCCGCCACCGTTTCTCGCCGCCCATCGGCCCTCGCCTGGCCGCCGGTGGGTCCGCCGCGCCCACGCCCGTGGGAAGATGAACGGACACGGGAGGCGTCCATCCGCCCACGTGCGCCCCTACTACGCCGCCATCGTCGTTGACCCTGCCACCGTCGCCCGCATGTCCGCCGGCCCCCATCCCGCCGTCCCCGCCTCCCCACCATCCACCGGCCCATACCTCGCTCTGAGGTCTCCCACGACCGTGGGAGACCAAATGGCAAGCCCTAGGGCATGCCGTGCCATTCTTGTGTCGCCTCGCCCATAGCCCGCCGCCACCGTCCGCCGCTCACCGTCCGTCGGCCCGTCCGCTGCTCGCCATTCGCCATCCGCCATCCGTCGACCCGTCCGCTGCTCGCCGTCCGCCGGCCCATCCGCCACCCGCTTCCTGGCTGTTCGCTGGTGCCTTGCCGGAGACCGTTCTTCCCTTCCACGGCCATGAGTTAGTGTTTGTATGAATTTCAAAGCAATCCAATTTTCAGAGTAGCACGCTTTCTGGAGTAGATCATTAAGTTGACATGCTTCTCAAAGCAAATCAGCACCATTTTTGATGCAACACGAATTTTGATGTAATTTATTTTCCTTTTTAGTTTTCTTGAAGGCTAAGAAACTGAGGATTTTGGTTTTTCTATATAAAGGCCCCATCTCCCCTGTAATAGTTAGAGAGTTGAATAAATTTTTGGTTTAGCCATTGGTTCCGGTTCTGGTTCTGGGCTGAGGCCCGTTTGCCTTCATTCCCTACTGTGTGGATAATGGGTTCGTTGGGGGGTATGAGAGTCCTACTTTGTGGATGATGGGTTCGAGCACCCTAGTTATCTCCTATCTCGTCTTTGTTATCCCCTCGTGTCCTTTTAGAGTCATTCTAGCGCATCTATGTGAGAGCCCTACTATGTGGATGATGGGTTCGATAAGAGCTCAGGGTCCCTGCGCCACCGCCACCGTTGCCGCCTGCCGTCGCCACCCGCGCACGTCCGCCACCACCATCCTCCAGCGGGCGGCAGGAACAGCGACGGGCAGCAGGCCGGCGGTGGTAGCGATGGCCATGGGCCGTGGTGGGCGGACGCCTCCATGTCCATTCATCTTCCCACGGGCATGGGCGACAGCGGCGGTGGTGCCTTCTCCGGCGAGGGCGGGGGCCAGCGAGCATCGGTGGTGGTCCGACGGGGGCGGTCGGGGGTCGGGCGGCCCGAATCTGGGGCTGGAGGGGGCGGCGGTTATGGTTTGAAAGTTTTAAAAAAAATTCATGGGAGAAGATGGAATAGTATAGGAATAAATCAGGAATAAGATCGGGATAAAGGTGGAATAGCAGGAATAAGTGGAATAGCGGGAATAGGAAAAATAAAAAAAATGCAAGAAAATAAGAAAAATGGAAAAATACCCGGACCTACCCTGGATCCCCATCACCATGGTCCTAGTTTGTTAGGTATTTTTTCCTGTTTTCCAAATAACCAGGTTACATCGATTCTCGTCCCGCATCACATAGCAAGACTAGAAGCTATTAAATTACTTCTTGCATTTGCTTGCTACATGAATTTCAAACTTTTTCAAATGGATGTGAAAAGTGCATTCTTAAATGGTTTTATATTCGAATAAGTTTTTGTAGAACAGGCACCAGGTTTTGAAAATCATGCTTTTCCAAATCATGTTTTTAAACTCAATAAAGCATTATATGGTTTAAAACAAGCATTTTAGAGCCTGGTATGATCGACTTAGCACTTTCTTGATTGAAAATGATTTCACAAGAGAAAATGTTAATAAACCTCTTTCATCAAGAGAGGATAATGATTTATTAGTTGTACAGATTTATGTTGATGATATTATATTCGGTGCAACTAATGAAACTCTTTGTAGAGAATTTGCAAAGTTAATGCAAGGAGAATTTGAAATGAGCCTAATGGATGAACTTACCTACTTCCTTGGACTCCAAGTGAAACAAACAAAAGAAGGAATCTTCATTAACCAAGCCAAGTACACCAAAGAAATAATCAAAAAGTTTGGTATGGAGTCAAACAAACAAATGAGCACATCCATGAGCCCAACCTGCAGATTGGATAAAGATGAAGATGGATCCAACATTGATCAAAAGCTCTATAGAGGGTATGATCGGATCCTTGTTATACTTAACTGCAAGTAGACCTGATATCTTGTTTAGCATATGTGTATGTGCTAGATTCCAATCTAATCCTAAAGAATCACATATGCTTGTTGTCCCCATCACCATGGTCCTAGTTTGTTAGGTATTTTTTCCTGTTTCCAAATAACCAGGTTACATCGATTCTCGTCCCGCATCACATAGCAAGACTATAAGCTATTAATTACTTCTTGCATTTGCTTGCTACATGAATTTCAAATTTTTTTCAAATGGATGTGAAAAGTGCATTCTTAAATGGTTTTATATTCGAATAAGTTTTTGTAGAACAGGCACCAGGTTTTGAAAATCATGCTTTTCCAAATCATGTTTTTAAACTCAATAAGCATTATAGGTTTAAAACAAGCATTTTAGAGCCTGGTATGATCGACTTAGCACTTTCTTGATTGAAAATGATTTCACAAGAGAAAATGTTAATAAAACTCTTTCATCAAGAAGAAGGATAATGATTTATTAGTTGTACAGATTATGTTGATGATATTATATTCGGTGCAACTAATGAAACTCTTTGTAGAGAATTTGCAAAGTTAATGCAAGGAGAATTTGAAATGAGCCTAATGGATGAACTTACCTACTTCCTTGGACTCCAAGTGAAACAAACAAAAGAAGGAATCTTCATTAACCAAGCCAAGTACACCAAAGAAATAATCAAAAAGTTTGGTATGGAGTCAACACAAACAAATGAGCACATCCATGAGCCCAACCTGCAGATTGGATAAAGATGAAGATGGATCCAACATTGATCAAAAGCTCTATAGAGGTATGATCGGATTTGTTATACTTAACGGCAAGTAGACTGATATCTTGTTTAGCATATGTGTATGTGCTAGATTCCAATCTAATCCTAAAGAATAACATATGCTTGTTGACCCCTGAAGTGATTTGATGATAACAAAATATTGGAGCATGTATTTGGTTATCTAACAACTCTTCAAAGGGTTGACAAGTTTTATAGGATGATACTTTGACATATTTTTTAAACCCTACAACATTTATTTCTTTTGTTGAGTTGTAAGTAATTAGAATCTTGTAAAGAAGAACCCAACAAAAATTTTCCAATTTAAATCAAAGATAAAGGGTTGCTTCTACTAGTTTTCAAGCTTTAATTCTCTTGATATTGTGTAAGAAGATCTTAAGTCTTGAAAGCTTAGCATGTGAGTTCTGGAGAATAGAATTGGTCTGGCTGAAGAACCAATCTCGAGCCGACTGGATGGAGGAACCAGCCGACTCTGGCACTGGCACAAGAAAGAAAATCTCTGGCATGCAGATCCAGCCAACTGGCACCAAGTCCCAACTGACTCGTCCAAAACTGGTTGAGAATATTCTGAGACCTCAGGGATCGAGACCGACTGGATTTCAGCCTAGCCGACTCATCCAGAGTGATCTATTTTCTCGACTATGAAACCGCTAGTTCTAGATTTCTGATTTTGAATTTCAAACGTGCTCCAACAGTACCCTGTCCTTTCCACGGTCTACAACATTCAAAATCAAGGAAGGCAGTTGAAGTCTCTATAATAGGTATGAGAACATCCTTAGAGAGACTAATGAGTTTTGAACATTTATTGAATATTTATTGAAGTAAGAAGAGAGAGCACTTGAGCTTTGAAGTCAGCCTTCAAGCCTTCACAACTCTTATCAAAAGCTTGAAGCAACTTTTGAGGAAAGCAAGGAAGCCATTGAAGAGCATTGAAGGGCATTCAATTGAGCTTCACTAGAGCTGCATTAGCAACCACCAGACAACTTAGTTTGTCATTTCTATTGCTTTTCATTCTACTCTTAGAATACTTGGGTTATTGGTGAGCCGTTGTAAAAACCAAATAGGTTTCTTTGGTAAGCCTATTTAAAACCAAAGTGTAGAGGTTCTATGTGAGCCTGTGAAAATCTAGTGTTGGGTTTCTTTGGTGATCCCTTTCAAAACCAAAGTGTAGAGGTTGGAATTGTGAGCCTGAAAAATAATCCGACTGTATTCCAGTTTGGGGGATATATTGGAATCTCGAGTGGTGAACTTGGGTAGTGGACGTAGGATCTGAGTTGCTCCGAACCACTCTAAACTTGTTTTGTTTGTGTTGTGCTTTACTTACTTTTTAGCTTCCGCACTTAATTCTAATTAACACAACACTCAACCATTAAAGGAATTACTTGTGCACATATTTGCAAGAAATTTTGTAATTCCCAATTCACCCCCCTCTTAGGAAAAGCCACCTGGGAAATAGCTAGTATCAGAGCAGTGTCTCTGATTACTCGAGTAAAGTTTGATGACTCATCCCATGAGTATATCCTTGGTCGAAGGCCAGTCAACAAATTGACCTCCACTATTCACAGGCACTAATTACTCTTATTGGAAAGCATGAATGAAAATTTACATTCAAGCTGTTGATTTTTAATTATGGAAGGTCATCTTAAAAGGGCCACACATTTCCACGATCAAGTTGATGGCGTGGACATCCCTAAGCCTGAAGAGGACTAGGATGATCATGACAAGAAATAGGGGAATTGAATGCCAAAGCAATGAACTTACTATACTGTACTTTGGATGCAAATGAGTTCACCGAATTTCACTTTCTCTTCAGCAAAGAAATCCGGGACAAACTCGAAGTGACCCATGAGGAACTTCCCAAGTGAAAATCTCAAAGATAAATCTTTTAGTTCACAACTATGAACTATTTAAAATGGAACTTCTGAAATAATTTCTGCCATGTTCTCTAGATTTATAGATATTTTTAATGGTTTGAAGAGTCTTGGCAGGGTATACTCAAATGCTGATCTAGTTCAGAAGATACTACTCCGATCTTTACTTGACAAGTGGGTTCCCAAAGTGACAGCAATCCAGGAGGCCAAAGACCTCAACACATTATACTAGATGAGCTACTAGAATCACTCATCACCCACGAGCTGACTATGCAGCACAAAATTGAAGACGAACAGAAGAAAAAGAAACTATAGCCTTCAGAGCTGCTACGAATCAAAGAAGGATGATGAAGAGTTTGAAGAAGAAAGCACCTCCTCCAATGATGACCTAGAAGATGATGATATCGCAATAGTTGTGAAAGATTCAAAAAGTTCATGGGAAGAAAGAAAGGAAGATTCAACCGAAAATTCCATAGAAAGGATTACGGAAAAGAAAAAGAAAGGACAGAGAGAAAGATAAAAAAGTAGTCCCCACATGCTATGAATGCAAGAAGCCGGGAACATTCGTCTAGACTGTCCTCTATTAAAGAAATTCTTCAGACAGAAAAAGAAGAAGAAGCCATGGTTGCCACATGGATCAATAGTGAATAATCATCTTCATCTGAAGAAGAAGAGACCACCAAGGCTGCAAATCTGTGTTTAATGGATCTCGAAGATGAGATAACATCCCCTAGCAATTGCACTGAATTTACATTTGATGAATTAAATTTTGCATTTCATGATCTATTATCTGAATTTAAGAAAGCTGGAGTAAAGATAAAATCATTGAAAAATATGAATGACTCTTTACTCAAACAGAAAAATGAAATTTCAGAAAGAACCTTTTATTGCAAAAGAACTGCATGACTTTTCTGAAAGAAATGAAAAGCTGAAAAATGAAAATCTCTTATGTGAAAGGAAAACAATGATTTAATTACTGAAAATATTGAACTGAAAAAGGAGGTTAAAAAACTCAAGCCATTAGTTGAAAAACTTACTTTGTCTTCAAATAAGCTTGAGTTAATTTTAAAAGAACAACGAATTTCAGGAAACAAAGTTGGAATTGGTTTTAAAACTTCTATTATGAATGGATTTCAGCAATTACCTTTATGAAATCTAAACTACCTGTTCAAACATATTATCACAAAATGCTTTGGCTGCACCAAAAACTGTTTTTAACTTCAAAATCTTTATTGTATGTTCCTAAGAACTTGAGCAAAAATGCTTATATTTCAAAAGGTTCAAAATCTGCATCAATTGCATCAACTTTTAGAACTTCTAATTCTGCTCTTATTAAAAACTCTAAAGTTGTATGCCATATTTGCAAAAGAATAGGACATAAAGCTTTTGACTACAATAATTCTAAAAATGTCTATAAGAATGTAAGAAAAATTTGGGTTCCCAAAGGAACCACCTCTGCTAACCTACAAGGACCAAGATAGCTTGGGTACCTAAAAGAATTCATTGATTTTTTGCAGGAATGTCTTGCAACCCAAAAATTAAAGAAAGGTGGTACTTAGATAGTGGCTGCTCAGACATATGACGGGTGACAAGGACCAGTTTATCATCCTTAAAATGAAAGAAGGAGGCATGGTCACCTTTGGAGACAATGGCAAAAGGAGAATAATCGGTATTGGTAAGATCAAAACAACTCCCTTCATTTTTATTGAAAATGTTTTGCTAGTAGACAAGTTGAAGCATAATCTTTTAAGCATAAGTCAATTATGTGATAAAGGCTTCAAGGTTGTCTTTGAATCTTCTATGTGTATAGTAACTAACTCTTTAGATTCTAGCAATAAGTTCATTGGACATAGACTTGGAAATATCTATGTGGTAGATCTTAATGATCTTGCCATGTCAAGTAGCTCCAGTCTAGTTGCAATGAATGCTAAGACCAAAGAGTCGTGTGTACTATGGCATAGACGACTAGGTCATGCTAGCATGCATACTATTACCAAATTGATTTCTAAAGATCTTGTTAGAGGCATGCCTAAGTTCAAAGTTGATTTTGATCATGTTGTGATGCATGCCAAATGGGTAAACAAACTAGGGAGAGTTTTAAATCAAAGAATATAGTTTCTACAACAAGACCACTTGAACTACTTCACATGGACCTTTTCGACCTACTAGGATCACAAGCCTAGGAGGTATGAAATATGCTCTTGTGATAGTAGATGATTTTTTAAGATTTACTTGGATTTTGTTTATTGCTTCAAAAGACGAAACATTTCATATTTTCAGAAAATTCCATAAAAAGTTTCAAATCAAAAGAACTTATCTTTAATTTCAATTAGAAGTGATCATGGAACTGAATTTGAAAATCAATTTTTTGAAGATTATTGTACTAAATTTGGCATTGATCACAACTTCTCCGCTCCTAGAACACCTCAACAAAATAGTATTGTAGAGAGGAAAAATAGGATATTGGAAGAAATGGCTCGCACAATGTTGTGCAAAGGCAATCTTCCAAAGTACTTTTGGGCAGAAGCGGTGAACACTGCATGCTATATTTTAAACCGTATTTTGATCCGTTCTATTTTTAAAAAAAAACCCTATAAGTTTGGAATGATAGAAAAGCCAATATCGGTTATTTTTATATGTTTGGATGCAAATGCTTTGTGCATAACAATGGAAAAGATAATTTAGGAAAATTTGATTCTAAAGCTGATGATGCAATTTTCCTAGGTTATTCATTACATAGCAAAGCATATCGAGCTTTTAATAAAAGGACTCTTTTTGTTGAAGAGTCAATACATGTTGTATTTATTGAAACTAACCCTACACCTTCTAGACAAGAAGAGTACATAGATAATGATGCAGGTACATTCCAAAAAGGAATGGAGGACCTGAGCATTCAAGATAAAGACACTCAAAACAAAGAAGAAACGGTAAGTAAGGATCACACCGATCTACCGAGGGACTAGAGGTATGTTACATCTCATCCTAAAGAATTAATCATAAGAGATCTTTCACATGGTGTTAGGACTAGGTCTGCACATAAGGATGCACATGATTACCTAGCCTTTGTATCATAAATAGAACCCCATAGCCTAGAAGAAGCTGAGACTGACCCAAACTGGATGATGGCAATGCATGATGAATTAAACCAGTTTGAAAGGAATAGGGTATGGACACTAGTAGACAGACCTACTGACCATCCAATAATAGGAACCAAATGGGTTTATAGGAATAAATTAGATGAACAAGGAAATATAATAAGAAACAAAGCTACTAGTGGCTAAGAGATATAACCAAGAAGAAGGTATTGATTTTGATGAAACTTATGCACCTGTAGCAAGACTAGAAGCCATTATATTACTACTTGCATTTGCTTGCTACATGAATTTCAAACTATTTCAAATGGATGTAAAGAGTGCATTTCTTAATGGTTTTATCTCTGAACAAGTTTTTATGGAACAACCACCAGGTTTTGAAAATCACACATTTCCAAACCACGTATTTAAATTAATAAAGAATTATATGGTTTGAAACAAGCACTTAGAGCCTGGTATGATAGACTTAGCACTTTCTTAATTGAAAATGATTTTTCAAGAGAAAATGTAGATAAAACCTTATTTATTAAAAAGAAGAATAATGATATCTTAGTTATACAAATATATGTTGATGATATCATTTTTGGTGCAACTGACGAATCTCTATGTAAAGAATTTGCTAAGCTTATGCAGGGAGAATTTGAAATGAGCTTAATGGGCGAACTAAACTACTTTCTTGGACTTCAAGTAAAATAAATAAGGAAGGCATCTTCATCAACCAAGCCAATATATCAAAGAAATCATCAAAAAGTTTAGTATGGAGAGTAGCAAATCAATGAGCACACCCACGAGCCCAGCTTGCAGATTGGACAAGATGAAAATGGATCCAATGTTGACCAAAAGCTATATAGAGGTATGATCGGATCTCTATTATATTTGATTGCAAGTAGACCTGACATATTATATAGTGTATGTGTATGTGCTAGATTTCAGCCATCACCAAAAGAAATACATATGCTTGCTATTAAGAGAATAATTAAATACTTGAAAGTGACAAGTAATTTAGGAATTTGGAATTCTAAACATTCTACCCTGAATTTGATTAGATTCTCTGATGCTGACTATGCTGGTTGTAAAATAGATAGAAAAAGCACTAGTGGTACATGCCAATTTCTAGGGTTGAATTTAATTTCATGGCACTGTAAGAAGCAAAACTCCGTAGCCTTGTCCATTGCTAAGGCTAAGTACGTGGCTGCTGGTAGTTGTTGTGCTCAAGTGTTATGGATTAAACAACAACTAGAAGACTTTGGTGTATCACAATCTAAATTCTAATTAAATGTGATAACACAAGTGCTATCAATTTGATAAGAATCCAATTCAACACTCTAGATCCAGCACATTGAAATTAGACATCATTTTATTAGAGATCATATTTCAAATGGTGATATAGTGCTTGATTTTGTTCCTACTGAAGATCAATTAGCTGATATATTTACTAAGCCACTTAATCAAGATAGGTTTGAACTAATTAGAAGTGAATTAGGACTTTGTGATCCTTTTTAAATTCTCTAATATAATTCCTTCAAATTTAAGGAACATCATCTAGAGAACCTCCTGGTTTCATTCTCTATCATAGAGCCTAAATTTTCTTAGAAATTTTTCCAAAAATCTCTCAGGTTTGTGATTGAATTTTTCAAAACTTGATTAACCTGTTCAAGTCGACTGTTCTTAAATCGAGTCGACTGGGTTTTCTGTGTGTTTTGGACGAGTTCTGGCCTAGCCGACTCGAGCCTTTCTAGGATTTTTCGAGTCGACTGGGTTATCGCACCTGAATTTTTTATTTTTGGGACGTAAACCCCATTCCGAGCTTTCTAACCTCCATCTCATCTTTCTAACAATCTGTTCCTCTCCTAATCCTATTCCAAATATTTCTCTCTCCCTTCTAAGCTCTCCATTCTCTCATCTCTTCCTCTTTCCTAGTAATGGCTCCTAAACGTGCTACCGGGAAATGCTCTTTACAGGCCGCTCCATCCATGGAAAGGAAAAGAAGAACGAAGAGGCATCAAGAAGAGCCAACTGCCACTGTTCATCGTGAAGAACTTGTGGAAGAACCTGCAAGGGCTGCTCCAATTGCTCCAAGTCAAATCCCTTCAATGTCCATAAGACCGGTAACTTCTGGCCATCGTATCAACTTTGGATTTATTAAGGAAATAGGGTTCAAGATTGGTGATTTGATTGAGGATCAGGGCTAGAGGAGATTTTGCTCTCTAAATGAAAGAACCTACCCCTCACTTGTTAAGAAATTTTAAGAAAATTTGAGAGTAGGTAAAATCATATAGAGTCTACAATTAAAGGAAGAAGTTTTTATCAATGAAGAAGTTCTGCACAACCTACTAGATTTACCTATTGATGGGGTGAGATACCTAGTAATTGAGGATAGAGAAAAGGCCTTGAGAACTATCCTAAACAAGGAAGATGTCAGTGGGATTGGAACTGTCTTTGCCAATACTTTATCACTTGAAATGAGGTTACTGGATAATTTTTTTAGTATAATCTTTTTACAAAGGACTGGAAGGTTTGATGGGTAAGTGAGAAGGACCTGTGCCTTATGGAACATATCATGGAAAGGACTCCTGTGAATTTATCTCATATTATCATTATGCAAATGAAGGAGACTATCAGAAAGGCTAAGGCTTGCTTACCTTATGGAATGATGTTAACCCTGCTATTCAAGTCCCAAAGAGTGAATTTGGAAGGTGAGGATGGAGTTGATTTGCACCATACTGACATCTACACCTCCAAGTCACTAGAAAGAATGGGTTACATTCAAGTTGAAGGTGTTTGGAGAAAGAAAGGAACTATATCAGGGCAATTGGTAGTTCAAGCAGTAAAGAAGAAGAAGAAGAAAATGAAGAAATTGCTAGTACTGCTACTGCTAAAGCTGGAACCTCTACTGCACCTGCACCTGAACCAGAATCTCTCATTCATGAACCTGCTGCCACTTTTGAAGAGACTGATGCACCTTTTCCTGAATTTGATATGCCTGCACCTGAGTTCATGACAGCTAATATACCTTTACCAGACTTCGCTCCTGCATCTTCACATCCTCCAAATATCCAAGGTCAAATTGAAGATCAGATGAAGACTTTGACTGATTCACTAATAGGGACTATCACTTCACTTTTTGGTGATATAAAACAAGTCAGTGGATAGTAGACTATCTCAACTGGAAGAACATGTTACAAGTTTGCAAGGAAAAGTTGAAGCAATAGAAACTTCGAGATCTGCACCTCAAGTGGAACTTCAACCTATCCTAGAACTTATTTCTTCTAGTTCTGAAGCTATAAAGAAATCAGTTGATGCAACCTTAAATGAGTATAGAACTGAGTTGAATGAAGTCAGATGCACTATGGGAACAATTACAGAAACAAGACAAATGGCAGATGACTACACACAAGGCATTGGAATTATCAGATTATAACTTGGAAGACTAAGAGGATCTGCTGAAGCTTTTGCTAATGTCCAAGCTTCTGAACTTTTGTCAATGCAAAAGGAAATTGGTAAAGTCAAAGAGGTTGTGAACAAGGTACCTACAAGCCTCAAGGATATGAAAAATCAACTTGGTGCAATCTGGATGGAGATTGTTTCACTCTGTAGCACTATTAGGACTTTGGAGATCATTGCTAGGACTAGACCTTTATATGATCCTCCTCCTATTTCTTCTAGGGGTCCTACCACTTCTCACCATCCTAGAGCACCTCCACCTCATGCATCTTCCAGTAGACCTCCTAGACCTGCTTCTTGGTATGGTGCAAGTATGCCTATCAATGTACCTAAGGAAGAATCTAATAGTAAGTAGGCTTTTGGTAATTTCTGTACTTTCTGGAAACTTTTCGAAGATTGTGTAATGTTTAATGTACTGAATCTTTTAATGGAAATATAATGAATATCCTTTTGGACACATGTGTATACTTCTTTTATCTTGTTAACACTCTCTAATATGTTTTTTAAGTAGGATTCTCTCTCTAAATTGAGAAGGTTAAATTATCTCAAACAAATCTTAATACAATCTCAATCTACTTAAAATCTGAGCTTAATTGTATAACTTTTTGATTTGATGACAAAAAGGGGGAGAACTATTATACAATAAAGTGCATGAAAGAAGAAACTTAATAGAATTGGAATAGAACTGCTAAAGTTAACTAGACAGGGGAGCTTAATGAATATTGCATACCTTTTCTGCTGAAGTGTTCAAATAAATGATAAGGGGGAGAAATTTCACATTAATTAGAAATTTATAAAAAGGGGGAGAAATGCATGTTTAATTTGCTTCAATGATTACTATTCTACTCTCTACTAATTACATCTAACTATCAATGCTTAATATTGCTTAATACATACAAGTACTAATTCTCTGACACTTACATTTTATAGAATTGGCTTTGTGTATAACTGTATAGCATACATTGATGCTCATTTGAGAATACAGTTAATATTGTGATACGTCAAACAAGTGTAAATGCTTACTAATGATATACATCTATACAAGTGTAAATGCTTACTATGATATACATCTATACTTGTGAATAGAATAGATTTTTTTTCATGCCCAGTATTTTGTCATCATCAAAAAGGGAGAGATTGTTGACCCCTAAAGTGATTTTGATGATAACAAAACATTGGAGCATGTATTTGGTTATCTAACAACTCTTCAAATGGTTGACAAGTTTTTGTAGGATGACTACTTTGACATATTTTTAAAACCCTACAACCTTTATTTATTTGTGTTGAGTTGTAAGTAATTAGAATCTTGTAAAGAAGAACCCAACAAAAATTTTCCTATTTAAATCAAAGATAAAGGGTTGCTTCTACTAGTTTTCAAGCTTTAATTTCTCTTGATATTGTTGTAAGAAGATCTTAAGAAGTCTTCAAAGCTTGGCATATGAGTTCTGGAGAATAGAATTGGTCTGGCTGAAGAACCAATCTCGAGCCGACTGGATGGAGGAACCAGCCGACTCTGGCACTGGCACAAGAAAGAAAATCTCTAGCATGCAGATCCAGCCAACTGGCACCAAGTCCTAACTGACTCGTCCAAAACTTGGTTGAGAATATTCTGAGAACCTCAGGGATCCAAGCCGACTGGATTTCAGCCTAGCCGACTCGTCCAGAGTGATCTATTTTCTCGACTATGAAACCTAGCCAACTGGTATTCAACCCAGCCGATCCGAACCTGATCCGAGCTGACTCAAAGATGTCCGAGCTGACTGGAATGTCGGGGTCTCTTCCCAACGACTAGTTCTAGATTTCTGATTTTGAATTTCAAAAGTGCTCCAACAGTAACCTGTCACTTTTCAACGGTCTACAACGTTCAAAATCAAGGGAAGGCAGTTGAAGTCTCTATAAATGAGGTATGAGAACATCCTTAGAGAGACTAATGAGTTGTTGAACATTTATTGAATATTTATTGAAGTAAGAAGAGAGAGCACTTGAGCTTTGAAGTTAGCCTTCAAGCCTTCACCAACTCTCATCAAAAGCTTGAAGCAACTTTTGAGGAAAGCAAGGAAGCCATTGAAGTGCGTTGAAGGGCATTTAATTGAGCTTCACTAGAGTTGCATTGGCAACCATCAGACAACTTAGTTTGTCATTTCTGTCGCTTTTCATTCTACTCTTAGAATACTTGGGTTATTGGTGAGCCGGTTGTAAAAATCAAATAGGTTTCTTTGGTGAGCCTACTTAAAACCAAAGTGTAAAGGTTCTAGGTGAGCCTGTGAAAACCTAGTGTTGGTTTCTTTGGTGATCCCTTTCAAAACCAAAGTGTAGAGGTTGGGATTGTGAGCCTAAAAAATAATCCGACTGTATTCCGATTTGGGAGATATAGTGGAAATCCCGAGTGGTGAACTTGGGTAGTGGACGTAGGAGCTGGGTTGCTCCGAACCACTCTAAACTTATTTTGTTTGTGTTGTGCTTTACTTACTTTTTAGCTTCCGCACTTAATTCTGATTAACACAACACTCAACCACTAAAAGAAATTACTTGTGCACATATTTGCAAGAAATTTTGTAATTCCCAATTCACCCCCCTCTTGGGAAAAGCCACCTGGGCAACATGCTTGCTGTTAAAGAATCATAAGATATTTGAAAGGAACAAGCAATCTAGGTCTATGGTTTTCAAAATATTCTTCATTGAATTTGATTGGATTTTCAAATGCTGACTATGCTAGTTGTAAAATTGATAGAAAAAGCATTAGCGAAACATGCCAATTTCTAGGAATGAATTTAATCTCATGGTACTGTAAGAAACAAAACTCAGTAGCACTATCTATTACTGAGGCAGAGTATGTTACTGCAGGGAGTTGTTGCACACAATTGTTATGGATTAAACAACAACTAGAAGACTTTGGTGTTGCACAATCTAAAATTCCTATCAAATGTGATAACACAAGAGCTATAAATTTAACTAAAAATCCAATTCAGCATTTAAGAACTAAACATATAAAGATTAGACACCATTTTATTAGAGATCATGTTTTGAATGGTGACATTGAACTAGAATTTATCCCTACTGAGAACCAACTTGCTGACATTTTCACTAAGCCACTCAATCAGGATAGATTTGAGATGATTAGAGGAGAATTAGGTCTTTGTAATATCTTTTAGGTTTTTCAAACCTAATCCCTTCAAAATTAAGGAAAAATTATCTAGAGAACCTCTTACATCAATTCAACATCTTTGAGCACCTTTCCATGAGATTTTCCTGAATTCATTTTCATTTCTGATCAATTTCAGCTTTTATAGAAAGTTTCTGTTTGAGTCGACTCGAGCAATTGTGCTCAAGTCGAGTCGACTCGAATCTTTGTTGTTTCTATTTTTGCTCTAGTCGAGCGACTCGAATAATTTAGGATTAGTCGAGCCGACTCGGATATTGGGCAAACAGTTTTTTAATAGAGCCGTAGAGCCTTTTTTGAATTTTTCTATCTTTTGTTCTCACTCTAAACCCTAGAACTCCACTTAAAACCTCTTCCAAAATCTCAGAAATTTTCATCCTTAAGCTTCAATTCCACATTTCTTCCCAAGAGTGTTGCAATGGCACCAAAATCTATAGTAGAAAAAAGATCCAAAAGAGCTGCTCCTTCGGTAGAAGTAGAAAGGAGAACAAAGCATCAACAAGAGGAGCAGACTTGAATAGTTGAAAGGAAGAATAGGAAAAAGAACAATTGGCCACTGCTCCTTCTCCAAGTTAGGTGATTTCAATGTCTAACCGGCCCGTTACTAGTGGTAGGCAGATTATTTTCACTTTCTTCAAGAAATTGGACTGAAAATTAGGGATTTGATTAAAGAACAAGGATGGACATTTTTTTGCTCCCTAAATTAATCTACATATCCAACCCTTGTTAGAGCATTCTATGAAAACCTAAGGCTTGAATCCCAACACATTAAATCCACAGTCAAGAGAAAACAGATAATAGTGACTGAGGAAAAACTAAGCACTATCTTGGAAATGCCAACAGAGGGTTCTAAACATTTGGTATTGAAAGATAGAGAAAAGACCCTAAGAACTATTCTTGATAGGACAGATGTCAGTGGAATTGGAACAATCATGGCAAATACACTATCACTGGAAATGAGACTGCTCCATAATTTTTTCAATCAGATCTTTCTTCAGAGGACAGGAAGATTTGATTGGGTCAGCGAGAAAGACCTATGCTTCATGGAACATATCATTGAGGGGGAGGCATTAAATTTACCTTATATTATGATGATGTAGATGAAGGAGGCTGTGAGGAAAGTAAAGGCCTGCTTTCCCTATGGAATGGTGTTAACACTATTATTTCAGGCCTCCAAAGTCAATCTTGAAGGGGAAGATGGAAAGCCTCTTCACCACACTGATACTTATTCTTCCAAATCTCTACTTCGAATGGGATATGTTTGTAGTGAAGGAGTATGGAAGAAAAAAGGGACGGATGCTAGGACTATAGCAACATCTACTAGTGAGGAAGATAATGACCATGAGGAGCTTCGCAGGGAGATCTCCACTACTGGACCTTCTGCACCTAAGGACACTGTTGCTTCTTCAAAGGATGTTTTTGATGTTCCCATTATTGTTTCTACTGAGTTTGGCACCACTTCTAAGCCAGCTATACCTGAGTTTATAGCTACTGAGACTAAGCATGCTACTATGGAGAACGAGCCTACTAGTTTCATTGAGGCTGTGGAGATAGTTCATACTGATTATGAGACTCCCTTACCTACTTCTCCACCAGCACATATTGCTCTAGGTCCATCTGCACACTCTACAAGAATTTTGGTGACTCAAGAGTTCATAGAATAGCAGATGAAAGGACAGACTGATACACTAACCTGCTCCTTGACTAGTATGTTTGGTGAGCTTCGCCAGTCAGTGGACACTAGACTAGACCTGCTCAGCACTGAGATCAGAGAGCTACACACCAGGGTTGACTCACTTGAGTCATCTAGACCTGCCTCTCAGCTTGACACAACCCCTATCAGACTCTATCGGGTTAGCTACTGAAGCTATTAAAAATTATGTGGATAAAAGTATTGAAGAATTCATGGCTGAGTTGAAAGAAGTAAATTTCAAAATGGGTGGAATGGAAGAAGGAAAAAGAATGGAGGAGGACTGCACCAAGGGCATCGGGATCCTTAGGTCTGAGTTTGGCAGACTTAGAGGTTTTGCTGAAGCATTTGTGAATGCCCAAGCTGCTGAATTAATTACACTAAACACTGAGGTGAAGAAGCTAGATGAAGAGATAGATACAGTTCAACTTAAACTTGATCAGCTCTCCACCAAAGTCATTGCAGCACTTGCTATCCCTAGACCTTAGATAGCACCTCAACCTGGACCTACTTCTTCTCCACACCCTAGGCAACCAACTCCTGACCTTAGGCCTCAGGGTTCACATCCCTCTTTTGTATCTCCACGAGTATTTGATCCTGAACCCATTTCATCTAGATCACCTCCAGATCCATCTACTAGCACTAGAGCAGATGTAGACATTGATTGATTGTATCTTTGCTTAAATTATATCTTTTTGTAACTTGTATTGAAAACTTTATGAATGCAATGGATACATTTTTGGCATATCTTCTATGTATAAATTAAGCTTTGAAAAATCACTTAAACACCTTTTTGATTGCTGACAAAATGGGGGAGAATGTTTAGAAATGCATGAAAAAGAAAGAAAGTAAAGAGAGAATAAATATGAAGAAAAAGGGGGAGAAAACTTGTTGAAACTCACCTTTAGTTCATGCTCTATGTTCTCAAAACTTGCAAACTTACCTTGAAGATCTTAAAGATTTAACTCTGATACTTTTCAACTCTGATACATTTGTGATACTTTGCAAAATTGAGCCTTTATACTTTGCATACATTAATAGCTATGATACTTTATGAAAGTGCTAGTCTTAACACTCTGATACATATAAAAGCACTGACACTGATACTGTATAGTTTGTTTTTCATAAAAAGCTCTGATACTTATTTGTAAATACAATTAGCTCTAATACATGTTAATGCTCACTTTCAAATTCAGTTATACATGTAATTGTAAAGAATTTTTCATGCCCAGTGTCTTGTCATCATCAAAAATGGAGAGATTATTGACCCCATAAGTGATTTTGATGATAACCAAACATTGGAGCATGCATTTATTTTACTAACAACTCTTCAAGTATGTTACAAGTTTTTGTAGGATGATTCTAATGCTCAATTACAACTCCCGCATCCTTAGTTTTGAAATTGAGTTGTGTTGTAAGTGATTTATGTAAAGAAGAACCCAAAGAAAAGGTTAAATAAAAATCATGAAAATGGGTTACTTCTAGATGTGTTTCAAGCTTAAAATTTCTTAGAAATATGGTTTGAAGAGTTTGAAGGCATCTCGAGACTTTGAAGACTTGCTGGATAATTTCTAGAGAAAAACTGATAATTCACTGAAGAATTCATCTAAGCCGACTCGAAGAGAAGAGAGCAGACTCTGACACATGGTACACATGAAGATTTCTAGCATATAGATATCCAAGCTGACTCTAAGAGACCCGAGCCGACTTGTCCATAGTACCATTTTCTGAATCAAACAGGCGAGCTAACCCAAAGGAAGTCTGAGCCGACTCTATCATTTAGTCAGACATCTGAGTCGACCCTTCAAAAGTTCGAGCCGACTCCTCCAGAGTCTAGAAAAAGAGTTCTAAGTGAACAGCCAACCAAGCTGACTCTAATGAGAAAGAGCTGACTCTTCCAGACTAGATTCTGAATGCCTGTGAATCCGAGCCAACTTTTTCAGAGTAAGGAATCAGCTATTGAGAAACCTAGTTGACTCAATTGAAGAGAGCTGACTGGACCAGAACTACTTTATGGATTCGAGCCGACTCGAGTGGATCCGAGCGACTCAAAGATCGATTTCAGGCCTATAATGGCTAGTTCTAGAACTTAGAATTTGAATCCAAAAAGTGCTCCAACGATCAAATGTCATATCCCAATGTTCTACAATGACTAAAATCATCTGAGAAGAGTACAATACTATATATTTGAGGGATTTGAACTACTTGAAAAAGAGGAATGAATATTTAATGCTTATTTGAGCTTGTGAGCAAGAGAGCACTAAAGATCATTCAGGATAATCTTCAAGTCTTCACCAACTCACATATGAAGCTTGAAGCATTTATTGAAGAAGTTGAAGAAGCCAACCAAGTGCATTAAAGTGCAATCAATTAGGCTTCTCTTGAGCTCCATCGGCAATCATTCGACAAAATTTGTTTTGTCATTTTGTTGCTTTCTCTTTACAATTCTTTTTGAATTATTGGTTATTGGTGAGCCTGGTTTAAAAACCAAATAGGTTCTTGGTTAGCCTGTGTTAAAACCAAGTGTTAGGTTCTTGGTTAGCCTGTGTTAAAACCAAGTGTTGGGTTCTTAGTGATCCTGTTAAAACCAAGTGTTGGATTTCTTTGGTGAGCCTGGTTTAAAAACCAAAGTGTAGAGATTTAGATTGTGAGCCTGTTAAAATAATCCAACTGTATTCCAGTGGAGATATAGTAAAAATCCCAAGTGGCAATCTTGGATAGCGGATGTAGGAGCTGGGTTGCTCCGAACCACTATAAAATTTCCTATGTTTATGTTGTGCATTCTTTTTATATGTTGCTTCTGCTTTTAATTATCTCAATCACAGCACTTAACACTTCAAAGAATTTTTAAAGAGCACATAATTACTTAAACTTTTTAAATTCTCAATTCACCCTCCTCTTGGGAAAGCCACCTGGGCAACACTCTTGTTGACCACTCATAACTTCCATGAACACTTTACCATGCCCAAAATATCCTACACATGTATCAAAGCATCATGTTAGGATATGAACCAAAGTATAGATCCGTATACACAAGGTACCATTATGATCTCAGGTCTAAGGATCACTTATACCATCCCACTAGAGATCCATCAATTGATAAGTTGGTAAGGCTCTATTAGATGTTCTTCCTACATGTCAGTCCAATAAACTCATTCTCTAATAAGTACCCACATCCTTGTATTAGCATCACCATACAAGTAATTATGAAATCAGTCACCCTCTCTATTGAGAGCATACATAGAATGTGCTATCTATCCGATATCATCAATTCCTGACTCGATGATCCTATGACTAAAATATTTTAGATCAGACTATCAAGATTTTAGGTCTCATTGGAATGATCTCATCATGGCTCTAAAACCCGTGCCTTAATCTATGGGGTTCATCATAATTCAAAAAAATATAGCATATAATGAAACACACTACTTCTTTATTAATGTCATTTACATGAGTAGGGTGATGAAGTATAAAATGCCCCATCATATTGATCATATAATTGGCTTGTAGGACACTATTCTTTCAATCTCCCACTTGTACTAAAGCTAATCATCCCTATACTAGATGTCCATGCAATCAGGGTAGCGATCAAATTGCTGCATTGACTAGGCCTTAGTGAATGGGTCCACTATGTTGTTCTTGGTGTCTACTCGCTTTATGATCATATCCTGTCTTTTGATAATTTTTTGAACGAGGTGATATCGCCTGAGGATATGCTTAAATTTTTTATAAGACTTTGGTTCCTTTGCTTGAGTCATAGCACTACTGTTTCACAACAAAGTGGCACTAAGTGCATAATGTCAGAACCATGCCCAACTAAGTGATAAATTTCTTCATCTAGATGGCTTCCTTGGCAACTTCACTTACAGTGATATATTTGGCCTTAGTGACTGAGTCATCTATAGTCTATTATTTAGAACTCTTCTAACTTACTGCTCTTTCATACAGAGTAAATACATATCTTAAGATGGATATGCTATCATCAAGATCAGATTGAAAACTATAATATAAATAACCTTCTAATTTTAGATCCAACCCACCATATATCAGAAAAATATCTCTAATCCTTCTCAAGAATTTAAGAATATTCTTCATAGCTTTTCAATGATCCTCTTTTGGATCTGCCTGAAATCTACTTGTAATGCCCAAGGCATAAGCAACATCAGGCCTGGTATATAGCATAGCATATATAATCAATCTGATAATCAAAGCATAAAGGATCGAACTCATTCTCTTTATCTCTTCAGGTGTCTTAGGAGCCATCTTCTTAGAGAGATGTATGCCATGACTCATGGATAAGTAACCTCTTTTACACCTATCTATGTTGAGCCACTTCCATGTGATATCTATGTACCTAGACTAGAACAAGCCTAGCATCCTTTTAGATTTATCTCGTAGATCTTAACACCTAGTATATAAAATGCTTCATCCAAGTATTTCATTGAAAACTTATATGATAGCCGAGTCTTGACCATTTACATCACCAGGATACCATTCCTAATGAGCAATATGCCATCCTCATACAAGACCAAGAAGATAATGGCACTCTCACTTGTTTTTTTGTATACACATGGTTCATCCACATGTTTTATAAAGTCAAATAAATTGATTGTCTCATCAAAATGGATGTTCCAACTCCTAGATACCTGCTTTAATCCATAAATGAATTTTTTTAGTTTGCATACCTTATTCGCCCTCCCATTATAGACAAATTCCTTTAGTTGAGTCATGTAGACTTCCTTCTCAAGGTTTCCATTGAGAAAGGTAGTCTTCATGTCTATTAGCTAGACTTCATAATCATGGTATGCAGCTATAGCAAGTAAAATCCGAATGGACTTGAGCATTGCTACTGGTGACACTACAACAGAAGTAACCATTCCCAACTAGTTTTTCCTGATGCTATGGGGGAGCGTTTTCGCCACCTTGCTGACACTTTTGAAAAGCGTAGACAAAAACAAAGTTTACCGACACTTTTAAGCTTTCGCAAGTTCCTCCTTTTCTTCCCCAAAACCAAACCCTAATCTCATTTGATCTGTAGTCGCATGCCATCTCTACTTCGTTTCCTCCTCTCTCCCTCCTCCTTCATCTCCTCAATTTCCTCACCATCTGGTGCAGGGCGGTTGTCAAACGCCTGCAGCGACCAAAATCTTGACTCAGCGAGAACGGGTTCTTAGAATTCTTGGATGCTAGGATTGAGCAAGATGGGAAAGATCCTTTGAAACCTGCAACGATCAAGCGCTGGAAGGGCAGCGTGATTCCTCACGTTGCCAGCCCTCTACTGGATTTCAATCCGGGTCTTCACGAATGGAAGGGACGAACTATGGGTTTCTCACCGTGAGTCCTCTCTTTTTTTTTTTTTTTACAAGAACTTGGAACGGTGAAAGAGATTCCTCACAGAATCGTCCTCTCCCAACCAGGCTGCAGCGACCAGGTGTGCGCGAGGGGGAAAAGAAAAGAGGCCGGACGGCCTTCCATGGAAACAACAAAGCACCCACGAAAAAATATTCCAACACATTCTTCGTTTTTTTTTTTTTGGTTCCTTTTTTTTTTTAAAGCATCAATACATGATGTCAAAATCCTCCATGTGACTAACAGGGAGGAAAAACAACAAATCTAACACAACTCCAACACGCTGACTCCTTGCGTGAAATAATTCAAACGGGTTTTTTTTTTAAAAAAAAAAAATCAAGAGATCACGCCACTAATAAAATTATAATAATAATAATAAGACTAAAGACTCTGGTGTCTTCCGGATCCGAAACTCCACGGGCGCTAATAGTGTATTGGGCCTTCGGCCCAATTCCCAATTAATTGTTTTCATCCCAAAAATGGGTCAGATTTGAAACTTGCTTCCATTGAAAGCGTCTGGACCTGCGCACGTTTCCTGCTGGCGAGGCTGGCTGCCCCAAATCGTCATGGGCTGGAAGCTGAACCGAAATGTCTGGGTTGGGCTTCGCCGAACTATCACCGGGCCATCCTGATATATGAGTCAGCTGATCAGGTTCAATATTCATCTCGATGTCCGCATCACTCTCCCCTTCCTCTGAAAAGCTTGTCCTCAAGCTTGAATTATCACCTGCATAAGGGGTTAGATGTCGAATATTGAATACATCAGAAATAAGGACATCGTCTGGTAATTCAACTCGGTAGGCATTGTCACTAAATTTCTCCAACACCTGACAAGGACCAATTTTCTTTGGTTTGAGTTTGGTGTAGGCCCCCTGTGGATATCGTTCTCTTGGCAAGAAGACCCATACCAAATCACCAACCTCAAAAGTCTGCTGTCGACGCGTCTGATCAGCCTTAGCCTTATACTTGGCATAATTTTGCTCTAGATTGGCTTTAACAGTTGCGTGCTCCTCACGGAGATAAGTCACTCGATCTTCTATTTTTTTACTTGATTTGTTTGGCACATCAATAGGTAAAATATCAAGTGGTCCTCTTGGCAGAAATCCATACAATACCTGAAAGGGTGCAAAACTAGTAGAACGGTTCACTGAAGAATTGAACTCAAACTCAATCTTCGGCAAACATACATCCCAGGTTTTAAATTCTTGCACATTGGCTCTTAACAAGTTACCAAGACTTCGGTTGATAGTCTCGGTTTGCCCATCGGTTTGAGGATGATAGGGACTACTGAATTTTAATTTTGTACCCGACTTTTTCCATAATTCATGCCAAAAATGCCCCATAAACTTGCTATCTCGGCCCGAAACTATCGACGATGGTAACCCATAATGTCGGACAACTGCAGAAAAATAAAGATCAGCTACTTTCGATGCATCAAATATCGTTTTGCATGGCAAGAAACAAGCCATCTTGCTGAACCGATCTACGACTACCATAATTGAGTCTAGACCTCTCACTATTCGTGGTAAACCTACAACAAAATCCATAGATACCTCTCGCCACGGCTCATCTGGAATCGGTAAAGGGATATATAAACCTTGATTTGTATATGATCCTTGGGATTTCTGACACAAACGGCATCTCTTCACAAAGGTTTGACATCTCGGTCAAGCCCAGGCCAATAAAACCATTGACGAATTAACCATGCAGTTTTGTCTCTTCCAAAATGTCCTTGATTATGTAGCTCCTGAATAATCAATACATGCAGTGAAGTGTTAGGAATACAGAGGCAATTACCATGGAACAAATATCCATCGTGTAGGATGAAGTCAGATCATCCTCCAGCTTCCAATTCAGTCACAATGCTCTAGAAATGCTCATCTGCACGAATATAATCCTTCATGCTTTCAAACCCAAGGGTATATACTTGCATAGCACCAATCAATAAACTCCATCTACTTAAAGCATCTGCCACTTTGTTCAAAGTGCCCGACTTATGCTTGATGCTGAAAGTATACTCCTGTAGAGTACTTGCCCATTTTGCATGTCAGGAGCTCAGCTTATGCTGTCCCTGTAGAAATTTTAATGCTTGATGATCTGAGTACAGCACAAATTCTCGCTGGATCAAGTAATGTCGCCAAAGATGCAATGACCTCACAATGGCGTAGAGCTCCAAATCATAAACCGAATACATCAGTTTGGCACCTCCAAGCTTCTCACTGTAGAAAGCAACGGGTCTCCCATCTTGGCTGAGTACTGCGCCAATCCCAGTCTTCGAAGCATCATAATCCACTTCGAATACCTTGTCAAAATCTGGAAGAACCAACAGTGGTGCTTGTATCAACTTGACTTACATCTCATCAAATGCTGCCTGAGCAGTGTCATTCCATCCAAACTGATTTAATTTCAATAAGTCTGTTAAGGGTGCGACAATCTCACTAAACCTCTTCACAAACCTTCTGTAAAAATTCGCAAGACCCAAAAAGGATCTCAATTCAGTCAAAGTTATAGGTGCTGGCCAGTCCACTATCGCTCGCACCTTACTTTCATCTGGAAGAATTCCATCACCAGTAACAACATATCCTAGAAAAATTAATTTGTCTACCATCCAAATACACTTCTCTGGGTTAGCAAAAAGCTGGTTTTCAAGTAATACTGTTAGAACTTGTGAAACATGCTTAACATGCTCTTGTGTTGTCTTACTGTATATCAATATATCATCAAAGTATGCAACAACAAAAGAACTAAGAATGGATGCAAAACCTGGTTCATTACTCCCATAAACGTACTAGGAGCATTAGATAGCCCGAATGGCATCACCAACCATTCATACAGAACTTCCTTTGTCTTGAAGGCAATCTTCCATTCATCACCTGGCTTCATTTTGATCTGATGATACCCACTTTTCAAATCAATCTTAGTAAAGAACACGGCACCACTCAACCAATCTAGCATATCATCCAGCCTCGGTATTGGAAATCTATATTTCACAATAATTCTGTTTATTGCCCGGCTGTCAGCACACATACGCCATGAACCATTCTTTTTCGGCACCAAAAGTGCTGGTACCGCACACGGGCTAATGCTTTCCCGTACTAAGCCTTTGTCTAAAAAATCTTGAACCTGCCTCTTCAGCTTCTCATGCTACTGTGTGGTCATTCGATAATGAGCCTTATTCGGCAACACAGAACCCGAAATCAGATCAATCTCATGCTGAATATCTCGAAGTGGTGGCAAACCCTCAGGAAGCTCACTTCGTACAACATCCTGAAATTCCTCCAAAACTGACACCAACTCCTGAGGAAGATCATGTAGCTCCTGCTCCCCATTCTGGCCAAACTCTTCTGGCTTACTAACCAGGGCAAAATAGAAATCTTCTCCCTCTAAACTCGCCTCAAACTCCCTGCTTTGCAAACAAATTATTACCTTCTGATCAGCCATGTCCTGTAGCGGTTTCAAGATCACTTTTCTCCCATCTGGTTGCAGCATATAAGTATGAGTGTAACCATTATACACTGCTTTATTATCAAACTGCCAAGGTCGTCCCAAAATGATGTGTGTCGCATCCATCGGTACAACATCAGCTACTATTGATGTCTCAAGCTGAGGACCAAAAGACAAGGCCAACCTACAACGTCGACTGACCTGAATATCTGCATCCCGATTCACCCAGCCGAGCTTGTATGGTGAGGATGGGGCTCAGTCATCAACCCCAATTTCTTCACAGCTTTCTCAGCAATCACATTCTCCCAACTTCCAGAATCAATAATTACCTTGCAAGTTTTACCAGCTACAGTGCACTTTGTTGAGAAAATATCGTGCCGACGCCAATCTCCACCAGCTCTTGGTGCAAGACACATCCTCCTAATAATCAGACTCTCTCCCTGGATGTGGTCTGGGTCAATCACATACATCTCATCCTCGAACTCCTCATCCTCGAGAAATTCAACTTCCTGCTCCTCCTCCATAAGTAACTGGGTACGCGCCTTGGGGCACTCATTGGCATAATGTCCTAGGTCATGACACCGATGGCAGGGAATATTGGCTCGATTGCTGTGCCCCCCTCTGCTGCGGACCTGAAGCCCCACTCGGCACTGTAGGTCTCGGAGGAACTGTCGAAGTTTGTTGCCTCACCACAGGAGGTGCACTCTTACTACCAAACTCTGTCCCGAAAACTGACCAGATAATTTTTCTCTACTCTGGAACCCTCTATTCCGCATCAGGCTCCACTCCACTGCTTGCGCTCGCATGTGCGCTTCACCAACACTGTCAATCCGATGCAGAGCCAACGCATCCTGGATCGAGAATCGCAGTCCAAGCAAATACATGGCTACCACCTCGGTTCTGACTCCATCAATCGATTTCGAGCCACCAGTCGGTAGAACTCTGTAGTATAATCTTCCATGCTTCGATTTCCTTGTGTTAAACCATGCAATTTAGAATAAAGGACATGTTCATGGTTCTGAGGAAGGAACTCCCGATTCATCTCCTGCTTCAAGGCTGCCCATGATGCAATTGATGGCCTCCCATCCATATACCTCCGGTAGTGCTGTGCATGCCACCAAGCCGCTGCTCGATCTTGGAATGGATTGTGATAAGCAGCACTTGCTTGTCCAAAGGCACTTCTTTCAGCCGGAAAACATCATCAACCTGCAGGGTCCAATCCACATACTTATCAGGATTCAAACCACCTCTGAACTCCGGTATTTCAATCCGAAACCCGGACTCCCAACGAGTCTGATTGTCATGCACAAGCGGAGGTCCGAAATCCCTGGGAAGCGCTACATCACGCCATGGTTGCTGCCCTCTTTGCAATGGTGGAAGATCTTCAATATTCTGGAAAGGGTCGGCATCACCTTCTCGATGTTCGTCAGGTACATTACGATCTTGATGAGGCATAGCACGATCTTGCTCCTCCAACCATGCCATCATTGCTTGCAAAATAGCCATCATCTGCTGCTGGGTCACCACAACGTCACGAAGAGAAGGCTCCTCGTTGTTTCGCTCCATGGTTGCCGGCAGAAATTTTTTTTTTTTTTTAATCAAGAACGGATCAAGGACAGATCAAGAACGGATCAGGGATAGATCAAGAATGGATCAAGGCCCTGATCAAGAATGGATCAAGGCTCTGATCAAGAATGGATCAAGGCTCTGATACCAAGCTGGTGCAGGGCGGTTGTCAAACGCCTGCAGCGACCAAAACCTCGACTCAGCGAGAACGGGTTCTTAGAATTCTTGGATGCTAGGATTGAGCAAGATGGGGAAGATCCTTTGAAACCTACAACGATCAAGCGCTGGAAGGGCAGCGTGATTCCTCACGTTGCCAGCCCTCTACCGGATTTCAATCCAGGTCGTCACGAATGGAAGGGACGAACGATGGGTTTCTCACCGTGAGTCCTCTCTCTCTTTTTTTTTTTTTACAAGAACTTGGAATGGTGGAAGAGATTCCTCACGAAATTGTCCTCTCCTAACCAGGCTGCAGCGACCAGGTGTGCGTGAGGGGGAAAAGAAAAGAGGCCGGACGGCCTTCCACGGAAACAACAAAGCACCCACGGAAAAAATATTCCAAAACGTTCTTCTTTTGTTTTTTTGGTTCCTTTTCTTTTTTAAAGCATCAATACATGATGTAAAAATCCTCCACGTGACTAACAAGGAGGAAAAACAACAAATCTAACACAACTCCAACATGCTGACTCCTTGCATGAAATACTTCAAACGGATTTTTTTTTAAAAAAAAAAATCAAGAGATCACACCACTAATAAATTATAATAATAATAATAAGACTAAAGACTCCGGTGTTTTCCAGATCTGAAACTCCACGGGCGCTAATAGTGTATTGGGCCTTCGGCCCAATTCCTAATTAATTATTTTATCCCAAAAATGGGTCAGATTTGAAACTTGCTTCCCTGAAGGCGTCTGGACCTGTGCACGTTTCCTGCTGGCGAGGCTGGCTGCCCCAAATCATCATGGGCCGGAAGCTGAACCGAAACGTCTGGGTTGGGCTTCGCCGAACTATCACCGGGCCGTCCTGATATATGAGTCAGCTGATCAGGTTCAATATTCATCTCGATGTCCGCATCACTCTCCCTTCCTCTGAAAAGCTTGTCCTCAAGCTTGAATTATCACCTGCATAAGGGGTTAGAAGTCGAATATTGAATACATCAGAAATAAGGACATCGTCTGGTAATTCAACTCGGTAGGCATTGTCACTAAATTTCTCCAACACCTGTCAAGGACCAATTTTCTTTGGTTTGAGTTTGTTGTAGGCCCCCTGTGGATATCGTTCTCTTGGCAAGAAGATCCATACCAAATCACCATCCTCAGAAGTCTGCTGTCGATGCGTCTGATCAGCCTTAGCCTTATACTTGGCATAATTTTGCTCTAGATTGGCTTTAACAGTTGCGTGCACCTCACGGAGATCAGCTACTCGATCTTCTATTTTCTTACTTGATTTATTTGGCACATCAACAGGTAAAATATCAAGTGGTCCTCTTGGCAGAAATCCATACAATACCTGAAAAGGTGCAAAACCAGTAGAAAGGTTCACTGAAGAATTGAACTCAAACTCAATCTTCGGCAAACATACATCCCAGTTTTTAAATTTTTGCACATTGGCTCTTAACAAGTTACCAAGACTTCGGTTGACAGTCTCGGTTTGCCCATCGGTTTGAGGATGATAGGGACTACTGAATTTTAATTTTGTATCCAACTTTTCCATTATTCACGCCAGAAATGCCCATAAACTTGCTATCTCAGTCCGAAACTATCAACGATGGTAACCCACAATGTCGGACAACTGCAGAAAAATAAAGATCAGCTACTTTCGATGCATCAAATATCGTTTTGCATGGCAAGAAACAAGCCATCTTGCTGATCCGATCTACGACTACCATAATTGAGTCTAGACCTCTCACTGTCCGTGGTAAACCTACAACAAAATCCATAGATACCTCTCACCACGGCTCATCTAGAATCGGTAAAGGGGTATATAAACATTGATTTGTACTTGATCCTTTGGATTCCTGACACAAACGGCATCTCTTCACAAAGGTTTTGACATCTCGGTCAAGCCCAGGCCAATAAAACCGTTGACGAATTAACCATGCAGTTTTGTCTCTTCCAAAATGTCCTTGATTATGCAGCTCCTGAATAATCAATACATGCAGTGAAGTGTTAGGAATACAGAGGCAATTACCATGGAACAAATATCATCATGTAGGACGAAGTCAGATCATCCTCCAGCTTCCAATTTAGTCACAATGCTCTGGAAATGTTCATCTGCACAGATATCATCCTTCATGCTTTCAAAACCAAGGGTATATACTTGCAAAGCACCAATCAATAAACTCCGTCTACTTAAAGCATCTGCCACTTTGTTCAAAGTGCCTGACTTATGCTTGATGCTAAAAGTATACTCCTGTAGAGTACTTACCCATTTTGCATGTCTGGAGCTCAACTTATGCTGTCCCTGTAGAAATTTTAATGCTTGATGATCTGAGTACAGCACAAATTCTCGCTGGATCAAGTAATGTCGCCAATGATGCAATGACCTCACAGTGGCGTATAGCTCCAAATCATAAACCGAATACATCAGTTTGGCACCTCCAAGCTTCTCACTATAGAAAGCAACGGGTCTCCCATCTTGGCTGAGTACTGCGCCAATCCTAGTCTTCGAAGCATCACAATCCACTTCGAATACCTAGTCAAAATCTGGAAGAACCAATAGTGGTGCTTGTGTCAACTTGACTTTCATCTCATCAAATGCTGCCTGAGCAGTGTCATTCCATCCAAACTGATTTAATTTCAACAAGTCTGTTAAGGGTGCAGCAATCTCACTATACCTCTTCACAAACCTTCTGTAAAAACCCGCAAGACCCAAAAAGGATCTAATTCAGTCAAAGTTATAGGTGCTGGCCAGTCTACTATCGCTCGCACCTTACTTTCATCTGGAAGAATCCCATCACCAGTAACAACATATCCCAGAAAATTAATTTGTCTACCATCCAAATACACTTCTCTGGGTTAGCAAAAAGCTGGTTTTCAGTAATACTGTTAGAACTTGTGAAACATGCTCAACATGCTCTTGTGTTGTCTTACTGTATATCAATATATCATCAAAGTATGCAACAACAAAAGAACTAAGGAATGGATGCAAAACCTGGTTCATTACTCGCATAAATATTAGGCGCATTAGATAGCCCGAATGGCATCACCAACCATTCATACAGGCCTTCCTTTGTCTTGAAGGCTGTCTTCCATTCATCACCTGGCTTCATTCTGATCTGATGATACCCACTTTTCAAATCAATCTTAGTAAAGAACACGGCACCACTCAACCGATCTAGCATATCATCCAGCCTCGGTATTGGAAATCTATACTTCACAGTAATTCTGTTTATTACCGGCTGTCAACACACATACGCCATGAACCATTCTTTTTCGGCACCAAAAGTGCTGGTACCGCACACGGACTAATGCTTTCCCGTACAAAGCTTTGTCTAAAAGATCTTGAACCTGCCTCTTCAGCTCCTCATGCTGTTGTGGGGTCATTCGATAAGAGCCTTATTCGCAACACAGAACCCGGAATCAGATCAATCTCATGCTGAATATCTCGAAGTGGTGGCAAACCCGCAGGAAGCTCACTTCGTACAACATCCTGAAATTCCTCCAAAACTGACACCAACTCCTGAGGAAGATCATATAGCTCCTGCTCCCCATTCTGGCCAAACTCTTCTGGCTTACTAACCAAGGCAAAACAGAAATCTTCTCCCTTAAACTCGCCTCAAACTCCCTGCTTGGCAAACAAATTATTACCTTCTGATCAGCCATGTCCTGTAGCGTTTCAAGATCACTTTTCTCCATCTGGTCGCAGCATATAATATGAGTGTAACCATTATACACTGCTTTATTATCAAACTGCCAAGGTCGTCCCAAAATGATGTGTGTCGCATCCATCGGTACAACATCAGCTACTATTGACGTCTCAAGCTGAGGACCAAAAGACAAGGCCACCTACAACGTCGACTGACCTGAATATCTGCATCCCGATTCACCAGCCGAGCTTGTATGGTTGAGGATGGGGCTCAATCATCAACCCCAATTTTTCACAACTTCTCAGCAATTACATTCTCCCAACTTCCAGAATCAATAATTACCTTGCAAGTTTTACCAGCTACAGTGCACTTTGTTGAGAAAATCGTGCCGACGCCAATCTCCACCAGCTCTTGGTGCAAGACACATCCTCCTAATAATCAGACTCTCTCCCTGGATGTGGTCTGGGTCAATCACATACATCTCATCCTCGAACTCCTCATCCTCGGGAAATTCAACTTCCTGCTCCTCCTCCATAAGTAACTAGGTACGCGCCTTGGGGCACTCATTGGCATAATGTCCTAGGTCATGACACCGATGGCAGCGAATATTGGCTCATTGCTGCCCACCCTCTGCTGGGGACCTGAAGCCCCACTCGGCACTGTAAGTCTCGGAGGAACTGCCGAAGTTTTCCTCACCACAGGAGGTGCACTCCTACTACCAGAACTCTGCCCCGAAAACTGACCAGATAATTTTTCTCTATATTCCACATCAGGCTCTGCTCCACTGCTTGCGCCCGCATGTGCGCATCACCAACACTGTCAATCCGATGTAGAGCCAACACATCCTGGATCGGGAATCGCAGTCCAAGCAAATACATGGCTACCAACCTCGGTTCTGACTCCATCAATCGGTTTCGAGCCACCAGTCGGTAGAACTCTATAGTATAATCTTCCACGCTTCGATTTCCTTGTGTTAAACCATGCAATTTAGAATAAAGACATGTTCATGGTTCTGAGGAAGGAACTCCCGATTCATCTCCTGCTTCAAGGCTGCCATGATGCAATTGGTGGCCTCCCATCCATATACCTCCGGTAGTGCTGTGTGCCACCAAGCCGCTGCTCGATCTCGGAATCGGATTGTGATAAGCGGCACTTGCTTGTCCAAAGGCACTTCTTTCAGCCTGAAAACATCATCAACCTGCAGGGTCCAATCCACATACTTATCAGGATTCAAACCACCTCTGAACTCCGGTATTTCAATCCGAAACCTGGACTCCCAACGAGTCTGATTGTCATGCACAAGCGGTGGTCCGAAATCCAAGGGAAGCGCTACATCACGCCATGGTTGCTGCCCTCTTTACAATGGTGGAGGATCTTCAATATTTTGGAAAGGGTCGGCATCACCTTCTCGATGTTCGTCAGGTACATTGTGATCTTGATGAGGCATAGCACGATCTTGTTCCTCCAACCGTGCCATCATTACTTGCAAAACAGCCATCATCTGCTGCTGGGTCACCATAACGTCACGAAGAGAAGGCTCCTCGTTGTTCCGCTCCATGGTTGCCGGGAGAAATTTTTTTTTTTTTTTTAATCAAGAACGGATCAAGATAGATTAAGAATCAGGGACATATCAAGAACGGATCAAGGCCTGATCAAGAACGGATCAAGGCTTTGATCAAGAACGGATCAAGGCTCTGATCAAGAACGGATCAAGGCTCTGATCAAGACGGATCAAGGCTCTGATCAAGAACGATCAAGGCTCTGATACCAAGCTGGTGCAGGGTGGTTGTCAAACGCTGCAGTGACCAAAATCCCGACTCAGCGAGAACGGGTTCTTAGAATTCTTGGATGCTAGGATTGAGCAAGATGGGAAGATCCTTTGAAACCTGCAACGATCAATCGCTGGAAGGGCAGCGTGATTCCTCATGTTGCCAGCCCTCTACCGGATTTCAATCCGGGTCTTCACGAATGGAAGGGACGAACGATGGGTTTCTCACCGTGAGTCCTCTCTCTCTTTTTTTTTTTTTACAAGAACTTGGAATGGTGGAAGAGATTCCTCACGAATCGTCCTCTCCCAACAGGCTGCAGCGACCAGGTGTGCGCGAGGGGGAAAAGAAAAGAGGCCGGACGGCCTTCCACGGGAACAACAAAGCACCCATGGAAAAAATATTCCAAAACGTTCTTCATTTTTTTTTTTTTGGTTCCTTTTTTTTTTTTAAGCATCAATACATGATGTCAAAATCCTCCAGGTGACTAACAGGGAGGAAAAACAACAAATCTAACACAACTCCAACACGCTGACTCCTTGCATGAAATACTTCAAATGGATTTTATTTTTTTTTTTTAAATCAAGAGATCATGCCACTAATAAAATATAATAATAATAATAAGACTAAAGACTCCGGTATTTTCCGGATCGAAACTCCACGGGCGCTAATAGTGTATTGGGCCTTCGGCCAATTTCAATTAATTATTTTCATCCCAAAAATGGGTCAGATTTGAAACTTGCTTCCCTTGAAGGCGTCTGGACCTGCGCACGTTTCCTGCTGGCGAGGCTGGCTGCCCCAAATCATCATGGGCCAGCTGAACCGAAACGTCTGGGTTGGGCTTCGCCGAACTATCACCGGGCCATCCTGATATATGAGTCAGCTGATCAGGTTTAATATTCATCTCGATGTCCGCATCACTCTCCCCTTCCTCTGAAAAGCTTGTCCTCAAGCTTGAATTATCACCTGCATAAGGGTTAGATGTCGAATATTGAATACATCAGAAATAAGGACATCGTCTGGTAATTCAACTCGATAGGCATTGTCACTAAATTTCTCCAACACCTGACAAGGACCAATTTTCTTTGGTTTGGTTTGGTGTAGGCCCCCTGTGGATATCGTTCTCTTGGCAAGAAGATCCATACTAAATCACCATCCTCAAAAGTCTGCTGTCGACGCGTCTGATCAGCCTTAGCCTTATACTTGGCATAATTTTGATCTAGATTGGCTTTAACAGTTGCGTGCACCTCACGGAGATCAGCCACTCGATCTTCTATTTTCTTACTTGATTTATTTGGCACATCAACAGGTAAAATATCAAGTGGTCCTCTTGGCAGAAATCCATACAATACCTGAAAGTGTGCAAAACCAGTAGAACGGTTCACTGAAGAATTGAACTCAAACTCAATCTTCGGCAAACATACATCCCAGTTTTAAATTCTTGCACATTGGCTCTTAACAAGTAACCAAGACTTCGGTTGACAGTCTCGATTGCCCATCGATTTGAGATGATAGGGACTACTGAATTTTAATTTTGTACCCAACTTTTTCCATAATTCATGCCAGAAATGCCCCATAAACTTGCTATCTCGGTCCGAAACTATCAACGATGGTAACCCACAATGTCGGACAACTGCAGAAAAATAAAGATCAGCTACTTTCGATGCATCAAATATCATTTTGCATGGCAAGAAACAAGCCATCTTGCTGATCCGATCTACGACTACCATAATTGAGTCTAGACCTCTCACTGTCCGTGGTAAACCTCAACAAAATCCATAGATACCTCTCGCCATGGCTCATCTGGAATCGGTAAAGGGGTATATAAACATTGATTTGTACTTGATCCTTTGGATTCCTGACACAAACGGCATCTCTTCACAAAGGTTTTGACATCTCGGACAAGCCCAGGCTAATAAAACCGTTGACGAATTAACCATGCAGTTTTGTCTCTTCCAAAATGTCCTTGATTATGCAGCTCCTGAATAATCAATACATGCAGTGAAGTGTTAGGAATACAAAGGAAATTACCACGGAACAAATATCAATCATGTAGGATGAAGTCAGATCGTCCTCCAGCTTCCAATTCAGTCACAATGCCCTGGAAATGCTCATCTGCACAGATATCATCCTTCATGCTTTCAAACCCAAGGGTATATACTTGCAAAGCACCAATCAATAAACTCCGTCTACTTAAAGCATCTGCCACTTTGTTCAAAGTGCCTGACTTATGCTTGATGCTAAAAGTATACTCCTGTAGAGTACTTACCCATTTTGCATGTCTGGAGCTCAACTTATGCTGTCCCTGTAGAAATTTTAATGCTTGATGATCTGAGTACAGCACAAATTCTCGCTGGATCAAGTAATGTCGCCAATGATGCAATGACCTCACAGTGGCGTATAGCTCCAAATCATAAACCGAATACATCAGTTTGGCACCTCCAAGCTTCTCACTATAGAAAGCAACGGGTCTCCCATCTTGGCTGAGTACTGCGCCAATCCTAGTCTTCGAAGTATCATAATCCACTTCGAATACCTAGTCAAAATCTAGAAGAACCAATAGTGGTGCTTGTGTCAACTTGACTTTCATCTCATCAAATGCTGCCTGAGCAGTGTCATTCCATCCAAACTGATTTAATTTCAACAAGTCTGTTAAGGGTGCCGCAATCTCACTATACCTCTTCACAAACCTTCTGTAAAAACCCGCAAGACCCAAAAAGGATCTAAATTCAGTCAAAGTTATAGGTGCTGGCCAGTCTACTATCGCTCGCACCTTACTTTCATCTGGAAGAATCCCATCACCAGTAACAACATATCCCAGAAAAATTAATTTGTCTACCATCCAAATACACTTCTCTGGGTTAGCAAAAAGCTGGTTTTCAAGTAATACTGTTAGAACTTGTGAAACATGCTCAACATGCTCTTGTGTTGTCTTACTGTATATCAATATATCATCAAAGTATGCAACAACAAAAGAACTAAGGAATGGATGCAAAACCTGGTTCATTACTCGCATAAACATACTAGGCGCATTAGATAGCCCGAATGGCATCACCAACCATTCATACAGGCCTTCCTTTGTCTTGAAGGCTGTCTTCCATTCATCACCTGGCTTCATTCTGATCTGATGATACCCACTTTTCAAATCAATCTTAGTAAAGAACACGGCACCACTCAACTGATCTAGCATATCATCCAGCCTCGGTATTGGAAATCTATACTTCACAGTAATTCTATTTATTACCCGGCTGTCAGCACACATACGCCATGAACATTCTTTTTTGGCACCAAAAGTGCTGGTACCGCACACGGGCTAATGCTTTCCCGTACAAAGCCTTTGTCTAAAAGATCTTGAACCTACCTCTTTAGCTCCTCATGCTGTTGTGGGGTCATTCGATAATGAGCCTTATTCGGCAACACAAACGGAATCAGATCAATCTCATGCTGAATATCTCGAAGTGGTGGCAAACCCGCAGGAAGCTCACTTCGTACAACATCCTGAAATTCCTCCAAAACTGACACCAACTCCTGAGGAAGATCATATAGCTCCTGCTCCCCATTCTGGCCAAACTCTTCTGGCTTACTAACCAAGGCAAAACAGAAATCTTCTCCCTCTAAACTGCCTCAAACTCCCTGCTTGGCAAACAAATTATTACCTTCTGATCAGCCATGTCCTGTAGCGGTTTCAAGATCACTTTTCTCCATCTGGTCGTAGCATATAAGTATGAGTGTAACCATTATACACTGCTTTATTATCAAACTACCAAGGTCATCCCAAATGATGTGTGTCGCATCCATCGGTACAACATCAGCTACTATTGACGTCTCAAGCTGAGGACCAAAAGACAAGGCCAACCTACGACGTCACTGACCTGAATATCTGCATCCCGATTCACCCAGCCGAGCTTGTATGGTTGAGGATGGGGCTCAATCATCAACCCCAATTTCTTCACAACTTCCTCAGCAATTACATTCTCCCAACTTCCAGAATCAATAATTACCTTGCAAGTTTTACCAGCTACAGTGCACTTTGTTGAGAAAATATCGTGCCGACGCCAATCTCCACCAGCTCTTGGTGCAAGACACATCCTCCTAATAATCAGACTCTCCCTGGATGTGGTCTGGGTCAATCACATACATCTCATCCTGAACTCCTCATCCTCGAAAACTCAACTTCCTGCTCCTCCTCCATAAGTAACTGGGTATGCACCTTGGGGCACTCTTTGGCATGATGTCCTAGGTCATGACACCGATGGCAGCGAATATTGGCTGATTGCTGCCCACCCTCTGCTGGGGACCTGAAGCCCCACTCGGCACTGTAGTCTCGGAGGAACTGTCGAAGTTTGTTGCCTCACCACAGGAGGTGCATTCCTACTACCAGAACTCTGCCCAAAAACTGATCAGATAATTTTCTCTACTTGGAACCCTCTATTTATCAGGCTCCGCTCCACTGCTTGCGCCCGCATGTGCGCATCACAACACTGTCAATCCGATGCAGAGCCAACATCCTGGATCGGGAATCGCAGTCCAAGCAAATACATGGCTACCACCTCAGTTCTGACTCCATCAATCGTTTGAGCCACCAGTCGGTAGAACTCTATAGTATAATCTTCCATGCTTCGATTTCTTGTGTTAAACCATGCAATTTAGAATAAAGGACTGTTCATGGTTCTGAGGAAGGAACTCCGATTCATCTCCTACTTCAAGGCTGCCCATGATGCAATTGGTGGCCTCCCATCCATATACCTCCGGTAGTGCTGTGCATGCCACCAAGCCGCTGCTCGATCTCGGAATTGGATTGTGATAAGCGGCACTTGCTTGTCCAAAGGCACTTCTTCATCGGAAAACATCATCAACCTGCAGGTCCAATCCACATACTCATCAGGATTCAAACCACCTGAACTCCGGTATTTCAATCCAAAACCCGGACTCCAACGAGTCTGATTGTCATCACAGGCGGCGGTCCGAAATCCTGGGAAGCGCTACATCATGCCGGTTGCTACCCTCTTTGCAATGGTGAGGATCTTCAATATTCTGGAAAGGGTCGGCATCACCTTCTCGATGTTCGTCAGGTACATTACGATCTTGATGAGGCATAGCACGATCTTGCGCCTCCAACCGTGCCATCATTGCTTGCAAAACAGCCATCATCTGCTGATGGGTCACCATAACGTCACGAAGAGAAGGCTCCTCGTTGTTCCGCTCCATGGTTGCCGGCAGAATATTTTTTTTTTTAATCAAGAACGGATCAAGGATAGATCAAGAATGAATCAGGGACAGATCAAGAACGGATCAAGGCCCTGATCAAGACGGATCAAGGCTCTGATCAAGAATGGATCAGGCTCTGATCAAGAACGATCAAGGCTCTGATACCAGCTGGTGCAGGGCGGTTGTCAAACGCCTGTAGTGACCAAAACCCGACTCAGCGAGAAGAGTTTTAGAATTCTTGGATGCTAAGATTGAGCAAGATGGGGAAGTCCTTTGCTGCAAATAGCCTCAGCTGCTCACATGGTCACCAAACGTCACGAAGGAAGGACGAACGATGTTCTCATGGTCCCTCTTTTTCTTTTTTTTTTACAAGAATGGAAGGAGAGATCAAGAACGTCTCTCAACCAGGCTGCAGCGACCAGGTGTCAGAGGGGAAAGAAAGACGGACGGCCTTCCACGGAAACAACAAACCCATGAAAAATTCCAAAAACGTTCTTCGTTTTTTTTTTTTTTGGTTCCTAAGATTACAGATGAAATCTTCCACGTGACTAAGGGAGGAAAACAACAAATCTAACAAAACAACACTCTGACTCCTTCTTTTCAAATTTTTTTTTAAAAAAAAAAATCACAGAATCGTCCTCTCCCAACCAGGCTGCAGCGACCAGGTGTGCACGAGGGGGAAAGAAAGAGGCCGGACGGCCTTCCACGAAACAACAAAGCACCCATGGAAAAAATATTCCAAAACGTTCTTCGTTTTTTTTTTTTTGGTTCCTTTTTTTTTTTAAAGCATCAATACATGATGTCAAAATCTTCCACGTGACTAACAGGGAGGAAAACAACAAATCTAACACAACTCCAACACGCTGACTCCTTGCGTGAAATACTTCAATGGATTTTTTTTAAAAAAAAAAAATCAAAGAGAACGTCACTAATAAAATTATAATAATAATAATAAGACTAAAGACTCTGGTATTTTCCGGATCCAAACTCCACGGGTGCTAATAGTGTATTGGGCCTTCGGCCCAATTCCCAATAATTATTTTCATCCCAAAAATGGGTCAGATTTGAAACTTACTTCCCTTGAAGGCGTCTGGACCTGCGCACGTTTCCTGCTGCGAGGCGGGCTGGCTACCCCAAATCGTCATGGGCCGGAAGCTGAACCGAAATGTCTAGGTTGGGCTTCGCCGAATATCACCGGGCTGTCCTGATATATGAGTCAGCTGATCAGGTTCAATATTCATCTCGATGTCTGTATTACCATCCCAGCCTTTGGGTCCCCCTCGCCATCCCAGGGACCAGATCGAGCCAACAAAAAGACCAGAGGTATTTTTTTCTCCTTCTTCAATTTATTAATTATGGTTTCTATAGATATTAATGTTGGGTTATTTATTAAATTTTTTTGGTTTGGGGGGAAGGGCTCAGAGAAATTAAAATGAGAGGTGGGAGGGATATATATAGGAGAAAATTTGGGAGGGGGTTAGCCTCTCATGCTTCAAGCCATACAGTATAAGTGGATTTTCATTTTAGAATATTGTTCTATTTGCCTCCTATTTATGTTTTCCTAGTTTTTTTCCTAGATTGGTTAACTTTTTTTTTTTGAAGAAAATGGATTTGGTTAAGTAACTAAGGTGAAATATAGCTTCTGCGTGCAGAAGCCACAAGAATATGCAGTGTGCAAGCTTCACAAATGTCCATATTTTCTAGGTATAGCTTACATGTTATACAATTGGAATGGCCTTAAAATATGAGAAGGAGAATCTATCATTTAGGCCAAAACATATAATCCTTATCCATACTATCCTTTAAATTAAATTGACATCCACTATTCATTATATGAAGATGCTTTGCTATGTATTTGAGACTAGAGTTGCAAATTAAGAGTAAGTAAGAAATATGGGGTTAAGCAACAAATAAATGGTAGCAAATTATATGTATAGTTTTTCACATTAAAAAAATATTATTATTTATAATAGATAATATATAAAATACTTATAAACAAATAATGCTAATTCCTAGCCTACTAAATGTAATTATCATACATGCTTCAGTAACTCAAGAAATCATTCAAAAAAGTAGATCAATTACCTTGTGCACCTTTGACTTTGCTCCATTACGTGGCACATATCATGATGCCAAATAAAGGGAATAGTAAAATTTATAAACAAATAATGCTAATTCCTAGCCTACTAAATGTAATTATCATACAATGCTTCAGTAACTCAAGAAATCATTCAAAAAGTAGATCAATTATTGTGCACCTTTGACTTTGCTCCATTACGTGGCACATATCATGATGCCAAATAAAGGGAATAGTAAAATTACAATATTCATTTGAATGACTTTTTGGATGGGAAAATTGAGTTACTAAATACTTTCACATATTATCCAAAATAATTCATGTATTTTGTGGCACAAAAATAACACAAAGGAGTATATATATTTATAATTCATTAGTTTCTTCCCATTTGATTTTTGCTATCTACTTTTCTTGATTCTCTATTTTATGCCAATATAATGTATAGGTAAGATTACTCAAATTTATTTATTTTTATTGTGTGAAATTTGGTAAATCATTTTTTAGTCAATACCATGTAAATCATGAGCTTTGTGATTATACTCATAAGATTTGGACCTAGATCCTTTTAAGAGGGTTAAGACTAAACTAACCAGGAAAAATATATGCCGATCAATTTAGAAACTGCTATATTTTGATATAATATGTAGTTGCTATAATGAACAATATTTGTATGGTAGAAGTTGCTAAATAAAATAAAATAAATAGTAATTACTATAGTAACACATTTTTTTAATTGTTTATGGTTTAAAACAAATAAGGGTTTTTATAATTCATTAGTTTCTTCCATCTTGATTTTGTGCTATCTCTTTTCTTGATTTCCTATTTTATGCCAATATAATGTATAGGTAAGATTACTCAAATTTATTTATTTTAATGTGTGAAATTTGTAAATCATTTTTTAGTCAATACCATGTAAATCATGAGCTTTGTGATTATACTCATAAGATTTGGACCTAGATCCTTTTAAGAGGGTTAAGACTAAAACTAACCAGGAAAAAATATGCCGATCAATTAGAAACTGCTATATTTTGATATTAATATGTAGTTGCTATAATGAACAATATTTGTATGGTAGAAGTTGCTAAATAAAATAAAATAAATAGTAATTACTATAGTAACACATTTTTTTAATTGTTTATGGTTTAAAACAAATAAGGGTTTTAGATCTAACTCATCAATTATACTTAAGTATATTTTAAATTTATTAGTAAAAAAAGTATTGATCAATATGCATATATCAATTAAGATCTTGGTTTTTTTTATATATATGAGATAATGGGCTGAAATTTTTATACATATGGTATTGGGTGGTACCCCATACCTATAGATATGATCCCAACCAAGACTAGAACTAAGGTGTAAAATATAGAAAATTTATAATAGGTACCTCATACCTATACTTATGATACCTTTTTATTTAAAATTATTAATAATTTATGTATATAATTGTTTTTACAAGATCTATGAAAAATGAATAATCAATTTTTCTTTTCATTATGCTTTAGTTAAAGTGTAATAATGGTATTTGATGTAGAAAATTTTTAATATATTTCATTTAAATAATTTCTAACTTTAAAAATAAATTTGGATCAATGATCCAAATTCTTGGCTTAATCGATCTTCATGCAAGTTTAATAACTATGCATTAACCATTACCTTGTTATAGTGCATCAAACCCTATTTGATAGTGAATTTTGTTCCCATTGTTTATGATTATATCATTATGTTTGTTTTAATTTTGAATTCCAATTTACATATGGTTTATGTCCAAAAGACATCCATGTTATACTTATTCAGATAGAGAAAATATGGATATAAATGTATCTATATCAGTTTGAAAAAATATAGGTATTTTAAAATATATTTTTTATCTATATATATTTAGAATAAAATATGATTACTAATTTTAGTACCTATTTAATATCTATATCCATATTCACTAAAATATATGGCTACATATGTGGATATCCCACTATCCAATTTCATTTGATTTATTTTCAACCTAATTATCAAAGGTATTGTAGATTTGATTATTTTATTTTTTATTTTTTTAAAATTTAGGAAGAATGTAAAATGAACAATGCCAAAATAATGAATGATCCCAATGAGCAACAAAAGTGTGAAGGTATTACCTAAGCATGTAGTTTTCACCTTTATCTATAATTAATAAAGCATTACCCATATTCTTTTCGAGGTTGTTCTTAAGGGTGCACATTTCTCCTTTATATTATTGTATCATTTAAGTTTAACTATCAATTTTAATTTGATAGCTGGATATATATTGTAAGCATCTTTTTACCTCAATGATACTTGAAATTTAGATATCATGTGATGTATATAATATGAAGTCTAATATATAGGTAGAATGAATATATTAGTCCACAAACATTCGATGGCAAATTAGCAACTTAGTGAGAATTGTTTAAACAACTTCAGTAACCATTTGTTTTTTCTCAATAAAAATTTATGATTTTTTTTGTTTGAGTACAAAATTCATGGTCCACTTTGATATGCAATATCATTGAATTTACAACATCAAATAATCTTTTGCTAGTATTGTACATGATTGCCTTAGCTTTATAATTAGGAGTTAAAAAAATGTTTATTAATTCATAGAATATTCTTTATATGTGTCTCCAAAGTGTAATAGTAAAACATGTATACACATTAAATTATGTCAAAGATTACCTTACTATGATCTTACTTTTTGTATTATGGCTCCAGTCGCATAGGTAAAGCTCTTTCATGACATATAGTCCTACAGTAAATTATGTCAAAGATTAAATTGTGTCAAAGATTACCTTACTATGATCTTACTTTTTTGTATTATGGCTCCAGTCGCATAGGTAGAGTTCTTTTCATGACATATAGTCCTACAGTAAGTTTCATGAGACTTTAATTAGTTTTGTCATCTCTTTTTTTTCTAATTCATAAATGACAAAGAATCTAAATTTTTTAATTCAAGGTCTTGTACTGCTTAATTACTAAAATTCTAATCACAAACTTTTCTTTTGGAATGTTAATAGGTAAGTTTCGGTGATACATCAACTATGTACCATGATACATAGTTAAATTTACATTGTACACAATTAATGTATCATGGTACATAGTTACATAAACAAGGTACACACTTAATTTAGCATGAAACACAATTAAAGGCTTAAAGCTACTTGGTAAAAGTTAACCCAAATTGGCGTGCTCGTGTATCTTCTGATATGGTTCAGTACATAGCTTGTTCTCGTTCTTCATTCTTTAGTTACAATGTGTGGTCATCCTACATGCGATAATTCAGTCATAAATTGGACTAGTGAAGGAAAGTAAGCATTTCATTAAAGTGTATGTCTAATATGAATACTTCAAAAAATTAAATTGAATGTATTAACTATGTACCATTATGGATTAACCATGTACCATTCTAGGTTAACTATGTAATATTTTATATTTACTATGTACCATCTTAAATAAATCTAAGTTGTTTAATTCAAGATCTTATACTCCATAATTACCAAAATTCTAATCACAAACTTTGCTCTTCGAATGTGAGTAGGTAAGTTTCAATGAGACATGTCCTATGATAAGTTCATGATGCATTAATTAGTTTTGGCACCTCTTTTTATTTTAAATTTGTAAATGGCAAAGCATCTAAATTCTTTTAATTCAAAGTATTATACTACTTAATTAATAAAATTCTAATAACGAACATTTCTTTTGGAATGTGAGTAGGTAAGTTTCAGTGATACATTAATGTGTATCATGATACATGGTCAAAATTAGATTGTATAGAGCTAAGAATCATTGTGCATAGTTTCATAAACATAGTACATGTTTATTTAGCATGGAACTTAATTAAGGCAACTATGAAAAAGTTAACCAAAAATTAGAATGCTCGATATATAGCTTGTTGTCTGCTTCACTCTTTAATTTCGATGTGTGATCATCTTCCATACCACAATTCAGTATTAAATTGGGTTGGTGAAGGATAGTAGACATTTCATTAATGTGTATGTCTAATTAAGATAAGAACAAAATTAGGAGAACAAAACAAATGGAAGATTCCATATGAGCAATTAACATATGGAGATACAATCAACACCATAGATAATGAAGGGTTATTACTCTATAATAATATTATTAATAATAATAACTTAATTGAAATAATTTGTTGCTAGCATCTGAAAATGTATTATTGCTGACAAATATTTATCAGGTGATGTTACAGCTTAATTTCTAGTATTGTAAAGCAAATTCTTGGGCAGGGATGGTTGTGTGTGTGTGACCCTCTAGGTGTTCAGGTTGCTCTAGATAAAGGAGAGGAACAAGAGAAGTAGTGATCCGGGATGACTCTAAGAATGTTAAATATGTAGGAAAAATAATAACTAATTTTTTTGTGATTTTTATGATTTAGGTTTGTAGACTAGATTCTGAAAATAAAATAAGAACTAGCATTAAGAGTAGCAATGCAAAGAATCATTGTATTGCAGGCAAACTCATGCAAAATAATAAATTACCAGGACCCGAGAATTGAGAAACTCCCGATTATGATAGCTTATCTTCATCAAATCAAAAATTAAAAGAAGGGAAGGATGTTACAAATCAGTGATTTGAAGAACTTCCGATGAAGAGATCACACAGCACTCTGATTAGAGTCTGGATGATGAAGCTCGGTTTCCCTTGAACTGATGACTGATTTGGGTGGTCCTGGAGGCAAGGAAAGCCTCCTCTAGGGAGGTGAAATACCTCGGGGATCCTGAAAAATGTCAAGGGTCAATCAAATAGCAAGTAAGAAAAAAAAGGAAACTATGTTTAGAAGGAAACAGGTTAGGGTTTAGAAGCGGGGCGGCTTGAAGCTTGATGAAGATCTCCTTGCTTGGCGGTGTAGGGCACTCCTTCTTGGATGTGTGAAGGTTTGGATGGTAGTGGGTTAGGGCATGGAAGGATGTTAGGGCAGCAAAAAATTTGCCAAGAATAATAGTAACCAAAGAAAAAAATAAAAATAAAGTAACACACAAGCTCGCAAGCTCAAATAAATTTACTAGGGTTTTGATATCATGAATAAAAGTTGATTACAAGAGGGGAAGTGGTGGGGTATTTATAGAGTTCCCATGCCCTCTAACTAGGGTTACACACTTGGGTTACAATCCTTTCCTAGCTAGGTTAGAAAACAAATCTTAAAACAATTAGGAGCATAAGTCCCAACTAGGTTAGGATTTGACCTAGTCTTCTCCTTCTCCCTTCATGCTTTGACTATTCCACTCAAGGACACCTCTTGAACTTGGTCAACACTTCAAGGATGACTAGGAGGGCATGTTGGGCTTCTAGGGGCAGCAAGGGACTGGCCCAAAGGGGCTTGGGTGCATGGGCTTGGGCCTCTGGAAGCTGGCGTGGCCTGGTAGCCTGGTAGCAAAAATATTCCATAAAATCTTGCTTCTTTAGGGCTTGGGCTTGGCACCTGGGCTTGATTTCTTTAGGCTAGGATGTAGGTGGACCTCTGGAATCATGGATTCCCTGGTCTGGGAATATACTCTGGTATATTGGGAGGAATCTGGGCATCTGGAGGACATCTGAAAAGAATCAGGGTTCTAGAAGCATCTTGGATCCTGGGTTGTCACACAAAATCTAATGGACTGATGTAGTGGTCTCTGACTCTTGGATGTAGCCTGGTGGAACTCCAAAATAGGGTAACCTCCTCTCTTGTATAAAAACTGGACTCGTACTGGACTCATAATCGATGTACAGGACTCAAAATACTGACTAGGTTGAGGGTTGAGACAAATCAACTAACCTCAACTTATTACAGGACTCAATCTTAATTGATTACAAAATTTTCAAAACTTTAACACATGACTAAGTAAACATATGGGATCCAAGATCTGTGTAATCCTGGTGTCCCCACTAATTCTCTCGGGGCGGGAGGAACTCGACCCGCCAAGTATGGGTCAATTGGCTCAAGGAGGGTCTGGGTGAGGCGCTGCAGATCCGCACCAGCGTTCCACAAGTCCTCAGATTCTGGCTGACCTTGCCACCATACCAAGTACCATTGATAGTCTCTATCCTGGGTACTGATAGCTTGATCGTCCAGAGTTCTCTCTGTGGCTTTGGCTCCTTAGTTTGATGATTAACAAAAGGTTGAGTATATGTTTGGACTAATGTTTCATTTCAAGATAAAGTTTCAGGCCATAGGTTATTCAAAAAGAGTATCAAGAGTACAATGATGAAACCAAGCTTGCTTGATTTGGGAAAGAGCTTTTCTAACTTAAACAAGATCAAATTTTTATATTGGACCTTCTTATTAAGAAGTAATTGATAAAAGAAACAAAGGCTTAGAGAAACTCAAGCATGGCACGCACCTCTCCAGAGTTTCAGAAAATTTCAGACCAGAGGTCGACACCTTGCCAAAGGTCGACCACCAGAGGTCGACTCATGAAGAAAAGAAAAGTTCAGCAAGGCCGGCATGGCAAAATTTCAGTGGCATGCTCCAGAGGTCGACCACCAGAGGTCGGTCGACACCTGTCCAGATGTCGATACCAGAGGTCGACTCATCGCCTAAGAATTCAAACTGGGCAGAACTATGATTTTCTGGATTTTTGCCTAAGATAAACTGGAGGTTGACTTATGAGGTCGACACTTGATCCAGAGGTCGACTCATGGCATAACGGCTAGTTTTTCTGAACTTTTGATTTGATTTCTAACGGCCATAAACGGCCATATTTTTTTTTCTAACGGTCTTGTGGAGTTGTTTCAGCTTGAATGAAGTATTTAACCTCCACCTAACTTCAAAAAAGTCGAGAAGACAAAGTGAAAAAGAAGAGAGTAAAAGTACAAAGCTTTCAATCAATCCTAAGCCAAAAAGAGAGAAAATCCAAGAGATTCCTTAGCCAAAAGCTTTCTATTTTTGAGGAATCCAGCTTTCAAGTCTTTGGCATTTAGTGAGGTCCAAGATTCCAAGAGGAAGACTTGAAGAGTCTCCAATAAGAGCTACATCGAATTATTTTTGCTCAAAAAGGAGTTTGTCTTGTTTCATTCATTGTATTCATACTCTATTGTGCTAGCCTAGTTTCAAGGGATTTGACACTAGTGTGAGGTTTGTTGGTGAGCCAATTGATAAAACCAACTAGGGATGCTTGTAAGCCCGAAGCCAAAACAAGTGGGTAAGAAGGTTGGTGGTGAGCCTAGGTAACAAAACCAACTTAGGTTTTGACTTGTGAGCCTTGTAAACAAGTCGGCTGTAATCTAGAGAAGATTATAGTTGAAATTCCCAAGTGGAGCTTGGGGAGTGGATGTAGGTGCTAGGTGCACCGAACCACTATACGTTTTGTGTGTTTGCATTGCTTTACTCTCTATTGCTCTTTAATTATTGTTATCTTTCATTGCTTCCGTTGCACAATTACTTGAGCACTATCACTCTTCACATTTGAAATTGATAGCACATATATTGCTTTATTTTTTTAAAAAAAAGACCCAATTCACCCCCCTCTTGGGCACCATATCTGGGCAACAAGTGGTATCAGAGCACCGGTACTCTCTTGTAGGTCCAACGATCTTGAGTGAAAGATCATGGCTGCCCCAATTGGAATGGGTGTAGTTGAAGGTCAAGCATCAAATCGCCCTCCTTTCTTTAATGGCACAAACTACACATACTGGAAAACTTGCATGCGCATTTATTTACAAGCTGTAGATTATAATATATGGAGAGTAATTACTAAAGGGCCTCATCAGCCCACTCACTTGGTTAATGGCATTATCACCCCAAAATCTGAAGAAGAATGGGATGACAATGACATCAAACAAGCTGAGTTAAATGCAAAGGCGATGAATTTGCTATTTGTGCACTTGACCAAGTGAATTTAACAGAATATCAAATTGTATTTCCACCAAAGAAATTTGGGATACACTTGAGGTTACCCATGAGGGTACACACCAAGTGAAGACCACAAAGGTGAACATGCTCATTCATACGTATGAGATGTTCAGGATGGAACCAACTGAAAGCATTAGTGAGATGTACACTAGATTTACCAATATAGTAAATGGTATGAGGAGTTTGGGAAAGGTTATATCTAATGGTGAACTTGTTAACAAACTTCTCAGGTCTCTTCCGGCTTCATGGGAGGGGATGCGAAAGTAACGGCCATAGAAGAAGCCAAGGATATCAATACTCTACCTCTTGAGCAGCTTCTTGGATCACTGATGACTTATGAGCTTTCACTAAAACAGAAGACAGTGGACAATGACAAGAAAAAGAAAGCCATAGCCTTCAAGTCCACTACAAAGGAAGAGTCAAGTGATGAATCAGAAGAAGCTGATAATGATGAGACAGCCCTCATTACAAGAAAATTCAGAAGATTCATGAAAAAGAAGAAGGGCTTCTACAAGAAAAGGCCACAAAAAGGTGATTACAAAAAAGATAAAGAGAAAGAAAAGAAAGGGATCCACCCTTCTACTTCGAGTGCAAGAAGCCTGGACATTATAAAATGGATTGCCCTTTGCTTAAAAAGAGTCGAAGGATGTTGAGAAAGAAAGCCATGATGGCTACCTGGAGTGAGAGTGAGGACTCCAGCAGTGATGAAGAGCAGCAGGGAGTCACCAACCTATGTTTTATGGCCAATGAAGATGATGAGGTAAATTATGAACCTGAAAATGAATTTACTTTTAATGAACTACATGATCCTTTGATGATTTAGTTATGAAGTATGAAAAACTAAAACTAAAAATAAGAAATTAAGAAAGCTAAATCAAGAGCTTACAAAAATTCAGACAAGTTTTCAACTGAAATTGAAGATTTAATTCAAGAAAACAAGAAATTAATTGAACATGTAAAGACCTTGAAAAATGATAAGGACAATCTTATAAAAGAAAAGGATTCTTTGAAAAATAATAGAAGTTTTGAAACTAATGAGAAAATTGAAAAACAAAACAAAGAACTGTTGCTTCAAAACAAGAATTTCAAAGAAGAATTAGAAAAAGTAAAACCTTTTGTAGAAAAGTTTACTTATAGTTCAAAAAAATTAAGTATGCTTTTAAACAGTCAACATGCAGTTTTTAACAAAGCTGGACTTGGATTTAAGTCACAGAATCCGCAAAAACTTTTCAAAAACTTTTCATACCTGCATCCTCTAATATTACCTGCTATGCATGTGGTAAGTTAGGACATAAATCATATATTGTAATAGAAGAAAATCAAGTACCTTTGGAAAGATTTGGGTTCCAAAAGGAACCAATTTGTCTAACCCTAATGGACCCAAGATGAATTGGGTACCTAAAGTTTCAACTTGATCAATTTCTGCAGGTATGTCTTGCAACCAAAAATAAAAGAAGAATGTGGTATCTGGACAGTGGTTGCTCAAGGCACATGACTGGGGATGTGAAACAATTCTCATCACTAGTAGCTATAAATGGTAGAAACGTTACTTTTGGTGATAATGGAAAAGGTAAAATCGTCAGAATTGGTAAAATCCATATCACCCCTAATGCTTATGTAGATAATGTATTATTTGTGATGGCTTGAAGCATAATCTTTCCAACATTAGTCAGTTTGTGATAAGGGTTTAAAAGTAATTTTTGATTCATCTTTGTGCATGGTGTCTAGTCTAGATGTCGATGGCATCAAGTTCACTGGTCATAGGCATGGAAACATTTACATGGTTGATCTCTCTAGCCATGGAAAGTGGTCAATGCCTAGTGGCTAGGGAAGCCAAGGCAAGTGAAACTAGTTGGCTTTGGCATCGCAGGCTAGGGCATGCTAGTATGCATTTGATTTCAAAATTAAGCAAAAAGGATCTTGTAAAAGAATTGCCAAAACTCACATTTGAAAAAGATAAGATTTGTGCTGCATGTCAATTTGAAAAACAAACTAAATCTACTTTCAAACCTAAAGGAGTAGTATCTACTACTAGACCCCTTGAATTATTGTATATGGACCTCTTTGGACCAACCAGAACAACTAGTTTGGGAGGTAAGAATATGGGATAGTAATTGTAGATGATTACTCACGATTTACTTGGATAATGTTTTTAGCTCATAAAGATGAAACGTTTTCAGCTTTTGTTAAATTTTATAAAAGGGTTTCAAACGAAAAAGATCTCACTATTGTTTCTTTGCGTAGTGATCATGGAACTGAATTTGACAATCATGATTTTGAAGTTTTTTGTAATGATAATGGCATTAGTCATAATTTTTCTGCACCTAGGACACCTCAATAAAATGGGTTGTAGAAAGAAAAAACATGACTCTTGAAGAAATGGCATGCACAATGCTTTGCGAAAATGATTTACCTAGATATTTTTGGGTAGAAGCCATTAATACTTCCTGTAACATTTTAAATCATGTTTTAATTCGACCTATTTAAAGAAAACACCATATGAGCTTTGGAAAAATCGAAAACCTAATCGTAAATATTTTCGTGTATTTGGTTGCCGCTGTTTCATATTAAACAATGGCAAAGACAATATCAGTAAATTTGATGCCAAGTCAGATGAGGGTATCTTCTTAGGATACTCTACTTCTAGCAAGGCATATAGGGTCTTCAACAGAAGAACTCTTCTAGTTGAAGAATCAATTCATGTAGTGTTTAATGAAACTAACGAAAAATCTTCTAGAAAAGATGATTTATTAATGATGAAACAGGTACAAAGAAGCTTGAACAATTGATAATCAATGAAGATGTGCCCAAAGGAGATGATGATCAAGAAAATGAAGATCAAATTCAAGAGATCAATGCAACTTCACCAAAACATTTACCTAAAGAGTGGAGGTATGCACACGGACACCCCAAAGAGCTAATTATTGGTGATCCGTCAAAGGGAGTAAGTACATGCTCTTCTATCAGAAATGTTTGTGATTATTTAGCTTTTGTTTCTCAAATAGAGCCTAAGTCAATTGAAGAAGCTGAAAAAGATTGTAACTGGATTAATGCCATGCAAGATGAACTAAATCAATTTAAAAGAAATAACGTTTGGACTTTAACTGAAAGACCCCCTAATGTTTCTGTAATTGGCATAAAATGGGTTTTTAGAAATAAACTTGATGAACATGGTATTGTAACTAGAAACAAAGCTAGACTTGTTGCTAAAGGCTACAACCAGGAAGAAGGGATTGACTTTGATGAAACCTTTGCTCCTGTTGCTAGGCTGGAAGCAATTAGACTTTTACTTGCTTTTGCTTGTTTTATGAATTTCAAGTTATTTCAAATGGATGTCAAAAGTACCTTTTTAAATGGATTTATTGAAGAGGAAGTTTATGTTGAACAACCTCCTGGTTTTGAAAATCATGAATTTCCTAACCATGTTTTAAATTGCATAAAGCATTGTATGGTTTAAAGCAAGCTCCTAGAGCTTGGTATGATAGATTAAGTTATTTTTGATGAAGAATGATTTTTCTAGAGGTAATGTAAATAATACATTGTTTTTGAAAAAGAAAAATGATGATCTCTTAGTAGTACAAATCTATGTAGATGATATTATTTTTGGTGCTACTAACAAATGTCTTTGTCAAGAGTTGCAAAGTTATTGCAGAGTGAGTTCGAGATGAGCATGATGGGAGAACTCAACTTCTTCCTCGGACTCCAAATTAAGCAAACCAAAGAGGGGATCTTCATCAACCAAGCCAAGTACACAAGGGAAATATTGAAAAAGTTTGGGATGGAGACTACCAAACCAATAGGTACCCTATGAGCTCTTCATGTAAATTAGACAAAGATGAATGGGGTAAATCAGTAGACCAAAAATTATATAGAGGCATGATTGGTTCATTGCTATATCTAACTGCCAGTAGACCAGATATAATGTTTAGTGTTTGTATTTGTGCACGTTTTCAGTCTGCTCCTAAAGAATCACATCTCTTAGCTGTAAAACGTATATTTAGATACTTATCTGGGTCCATTGAAATTGGTCTTTGGTACTCTAGAGAGTCATCATATGAATTGATTGCTTATTCTGATGCTGATTTTGCTGGGTGTAAACTTGATCATAAAAGTACTAGTGGAACTTGTCAATTCCTAGGAGTTAATTTGATTTCATGGAGCAGCAAGAAACAGAATTCGGTTGCTCTATCTACGGCGGAAGCCGAATATATAGCAGCCGGAAGCTGTTGTGCTCAGATTCTATGGATCAAACAACAACTCGAGGACTTTGGCATCAAACTAACTAAGACACCCATAAGATGTGATAATACTAGTGCAATCAATTAACAAAAAATCCTGTACAACATTCAAGAAGCAAACATATTGAAATAAGACATCACTTCATAAGAGATCACATTCAAAACTCTAATGTGTTGTTAGAATTTATTTGTACTGATTATCAATTAGCTGATATATTCACAAAATCATTGAATGAAGATAGATTTTGCATAATCAGAAGAGAATTGGGAGTCATTGACCCTTTTGCTTGAAACTCTTCAATTTCCTTCAAAATTTCTCAAAAATGATTTATAATTCTCAAATATATTAAAGCTTCTCTAAGAATTCATTCTAAATTTATCATTTTTTTTTATTTTACCAAATTTTATTTTGACTAGTTTATTTTCGGAGGTCGACACTTAAAATTTTGGAGGTCGACACTGGGTGGGGTCGACCCCTGAAATTTGAGAGGTCGACACTTGGTCGGAAAACCTACTTTTAAAACCCGTCCGCAAGCCTTTTTTCTTCCACTTTCTTTCATTCCAACATCGACGTCGGACCATTCTCCCCCAGCCGTCCTCACCCCAGCTCCCAGCCGCTCCGTGAAAGACTCTGGTCTGCCGACCTCACCGGAGAGATCACCTCTGAGCCACCGACGGTCATCTTCTTCTCTCCGTCAATGACATCTACCCTGCGTACAGTCGAAGACCCCTAACACCTGATTCATCGTCACCCTCAAGCTTCAGATCGAATGCTCACTGGATCGCCTCAGTGCTCTCCCGTTGGCTAGCCGCATTCCTCCGCCATGGTCGCCAACATCATCAACCTCACTCAGCAACGGAGTCCTTTTTGATTGGTTTCAGTTCCATCACCTCGCTCAGCCTGATTCGACGGAGTCGAGTTCACCCACCGTAGGAGAATGTGGGGACATCTCAAGCACGGATCTTGGAGCAAGCATAATTCTGGAGTGGCAAAGATCTTGAAGCATTTTTGGAATAAATTATTTAGGATTTATCTTTTGTTTAAAATTTGAATTAAGATTTGGTTGGTTAGGATGATATATGGATAGGCTTATCTATCCTATCTTATATTTGAATTTGATTCGTTCTTATCTTTTTATTTGTATTCAAATTCAATGAGAGGTTGGAAAATCTATAAATACCCCCTCAGCCTTTTGTAATAGGAGGAGGATGAATAAAATTCTATTATTCTGGGTGAAGGATTTGTGTGATCCTAGGGTATCTGTATGATCCCTTCTCCATCTTCCCAGGGTTTCTGTGTGATCCTGATTTTGGGCATCTGTGTGAGCCCAGGGCATCTATGTGAGCCCCTTTGCTATGGGCTTGTTCTTCTAGGGCATCTGTGTGAGCCCCTTTTCTATGTGCTTGTTCTTCTTGGGGAATCTATATGAACCACAGTATTTTTTTCTTAACCCTGCACCCTCTTCTTTCCTCCTTTGCAAATCCTAATCTCTGGTGACTTTCATGCTCACCAGCGATCCAATCCAATCTCTGTCCCGCATCATTTCTCTTCTCCAAAATTCTTGGTTCTTGGTTCCCTCTTTCTTAGCTCTGCACTATCCTTCTTCTCCCTAAATTACCCTCTTCCATCCATATGGTCCAAGGAAGCATTTGGCTGTAAGGAAAAGGAGATTGGAACAAGGCCAGGGTAGGTTAGTGACGAAGCGTGAAGAAAGAGAGACATGAGCGTGAGCCATCCCCAGAGGCACCTGCACTAGTGCCAGCCAGCTTAGTACGGAAGAGCATTGCGAGCGGGAGACGTGTAGATATACCCTTCTGGGATCAGCATCACTTTTTTTATTGGAAATGTACTGAGAGATGCAGGTCTGTTCACTTCTGCACGATGACTGAGAGATTCTACCCAGACCTCATCAGGGAGTTCATGCATCCATGGCCACTGATGGCATTGGTGGTCTGCTACTGTTCGTGGGATCGATTCCGTGACACCGGAGGTCATCAATCATGTTTGGAGGATTCCACTTCATGGCACAGCCGCCACTACTATCAGCGACCGAGAGCGCGCCTTCAGATGTATCTTAGAGCATGAGGATGTTAGTGGCATTTCCACAGTAGCCGCTAACCAGCTATCATTGGAGATGAGAGTGCTGCATCATATCATCGCCCGCATCTTGATTCCAAGAGGGGAGGTTCGACTTTATTACTGAGCGTGAGCTAGTGTTGATGGTGTCCCTGAGACAGCGGACTCCTATCAACCTTCCCAGGATCATGCTTCAGCAGATGGGAGAGGCAGCATCTCATAGGAGACTAGTTCAGCCATATGGCATGGGGCTGACACAGTTATTTAGGGAGTATGGCTTATCATTTATTAGTATACCCTTCAGTCAGCTGCAGCATACTGACACATATGGAGAGAAATCCCTGCATAGGATGGGATTTCGATTGATTGGTGATCGTTGGGTGCGTCAAGTTTGGCCAGGAGCTAGATGAGGAGGAGGAGATTCGAGCAGCTGAGGCAGGCCTTCAGAGCCTACCGATCATGGTACACCTCCTCGCCCAGCACCAGAGTCAGAGACTGCGGAGCCTGAGCCATCACGCCACCACCCTCATCAGCTCCAGCACTTCTGCTACTGCTATGCTACACATAGAGGACTACAGCGAGCACATCGGACTTTGAGCAGAGAGTGACTGATCACATTTCAGAGGTCCGGACAGAGATTGCTGGTGTACGCAGGAGCTACATGGTCTGCGGATCCACACAACATGACGCATTTGGAGCTCTCTCAGCTACTGTCGATGTAGGATTCTGACAGATCCTCAGCTTACTGAGATTGGCATTGCCACCAGGGACTGTAGGTCCGACAGTGCCTCCTCCACATTCTGATGATGATGATGATGATGACTCCAGTGGCTACAGTGACAGTGATGGAGATCAGCCTGGAGCAGGTAGCTCTTATGTTCCACCTGCTGATCCGATTCCAGAGATTCCCCTTTCTACAGATCCTCCTTCTACTGATCTTCCTTGTACTGATCCTCCAGCTACAGATGTGCCAGTAGATACTGAGATTACCGAGTCACTCTTTGAGTCTATTACAGGCATTCCCATGAGAGAGATGAGCATAGAGAGACTGATATTGATGATCCCACTGCTTATGAGCTTGTCAGCAGGACACTCCAGCTCAGTCTACTCAGCATACTAATCCACCTACTCCTACTGCTACTACTTCTGTTAGGACACCTTCGGAGTCTTTTCCACGACCTATAGATCTCGTAGACTAACCCCTAGGTCTGGTCCCTCTCTGAGGACTCGGAGTCTCACTCATAGGACTCCAAAATCCTCATCTAGGATCTCGGCTCCTATCTCTTTTGATGTACCTTCTGATTAGGAGTAGCCTCATAGATTTGCTTGATGTATGATGTACTAGTTTGCTTTGTATGTTCTGATGTATCAGTGTTTTGTGCTTACTATGTAAGCAATTTTGTAACTGAATACATTCTTTATATATTTCTCTACATTGTGATATTTTACTGTCTGATACCAGCTCTTGGCATTTATCCTTTTAAATCCTCAAGTTGGAATGTCTTTGCTATATCGATGCACAAATTAAGGGGGAGCATGTATTTTATGCAACTAAGTACTTCATTGTAATGAACATAATTTTCTTTAGTATATCTTTTACTACAAAGAATGCACTTTTTGATTCTTGACAAAAAGTTGTGGGGACACCGGAGGCACCAGAATAAGATAGAGGCTTTTCAATCCTCTGTGAATTGATCAATATTTATGAGTCCATTTGTAATAAGGGCTTAGCTCATCTGAGTCTATTTTAGTTGTTATTTGAGTATTTTGAGTTGTTATTTCTTTCTGTACTTGTCAGCTCATGTTGAGCTAGTTCAGTCCAATGCTAGTCAGCTCATGTTGAGCTAATTTTATTTTTTTGAGTCCTGTCCAAGCATACTGAAGACTCAAGACTATATCATACAAGTGAAAACCAGTCCAACTAGATGAAGACATGGAAGTATAGCCCAAGTCCAACCTAGCTTGAAGATTTGAAGACCCCAGGAGGAAAATTCAGAAAACCCTGATTTCTTGCAGATGCCCTCCAGATGCCCAGATTCCCTTCCAGATGCCAAAGTATACTCATAAATAAGGCATCCATGATTCCAAGGTCCATCTGCATCCTAGCCCAAAGAGATCAAGCCCAGGTGCCAAGCCCAAGCCCCCTAGAAGCAAGTACCAGGGAATATTCCTGCTATACCTGGCTACCCAGGCCACCCCAGCTTCCAGAGGCCCAAACCCATGCACCCGAGCCCCTTTGGGCCGGTCTTTTGCTGCTCCTAGAAGCCCAACACGCCCCCTAGGCATCCTTGGAGTCTTGACCAAGTCAAAAATTTTTAGGGGATTTTTCTACCTAATATTTCCTTATTTTCTAGCTAGGGTTTGAGAGGGAAAAGGATTCTTATGTAAAGACTATGTACCCTTACTTGGAGCCCAAGTTAAGGGTCTATTTAAGGGACCCTAGCCTCTTGTATGAGGAGAATTTTGATGAATGAAAACCTTGAGTTCTTCTATTGAGTGGTGTGATACCCTGCTGTGTGCATAAGGGGTTTGTGAGAGTTCTTCTTCCCGTGTTTGCAATCATCTTCCTGCTGCCAACAAACCCTCCAATCCCTGGACGCCCACTCCAAAAGAAGCCTTCCCTTGCTGTTTTTACTTTGTTTTCTTGTTCCTTGTGAGATTTCTAACCCCTGACAGGTCGTTTGCAGGTCCCTGAGTTCCTACGAATCCAACGACTCCAGCCAAGCCTCAATCGGATCACCGAGCAGAAAGCCGGGTATCCGCGGGTCTTTGGCTCGGTTTTCCAGGCCGCATCCATCGAGGAACGAGAGACCCCTTCACTGCGATCTTCACAGACATTGTCAGGTACACCCCTCTACCTCCAGTAGTTTTATTGTAAGAGAACTTGCCCTAACCGAGGCTTCTCAGCCCCGGCGGTCCTTCTGTGCTACTTTTCTAGGTCCTAATCTGCATGCTGATCTTAAAAAATTCATAAAAAATTCCTACAAATAATTTTTGATCTAAAATTTGGGAATTACATCTAACTCAACATGTAAACCATCCAAAAAAATTGCATGCATATTAGTCCCGCATCAAAAGGGGAGTATAGTAAAGTTTGTAAATATATATGGTAAAGTATAGTAAAGTATATATGGTTCTTATGACTCTTTCATAGAGTAGAGTAAGCTATTATGGTTCTTAACTTTTGACTCATGAGAATGTTTTCACAAAAAGAAAGAAGTAGATGAAAAGTAAAATTTTTATGATATGCTCATATATGTGAGGTTTCTTTGAAATTTTTTTTTATTGCTATATTTTGCTTTTGGACTTAATTGCAAATTAACTCAAGGTTTTGTCATCATCAAAAAGGGGGAGATTGGTGGCTTTGGCTCCTTAGTTTTGATGATTACCAAAAGGTTGAGTATATGTTTGGACTAATGTTTCATTTCAAGATAAAGTTTCAGGCCATAGGTTATTCAAAAAGAGTATCAAGAGTACAATGATGAAACCAAGCTTGCTTGATTTGGAAAAGAGCTTTTCTACCTAAACAAGATCGAATTTCTCATATTGGACCTTCTTATTAAGAAGTAATTGACAAAAAAAAAAAGGCTTAGAGAAACTCAAGCATGGCACGCACCTCTCCAGAGTTTCAGAAAATCTCAGACTAGAGGTTGACCCCCAGAGGTCGACACCTTGCCAAGGTCGACCACCAGAGGTCGACTCATGAAGAAAAGAAAGTTCAGCAGGCCGCACGGCAAAATTTCAGTGGCACGCTCCAGTGGTCGACCACCAGAGGTTGACACCTGTCTAGAGGTCGATACCAGAGGTCGACTCATCACCTGAGAATTCAAACTGGGCAGAACTATGGTTTTCTGGATTTTTGCCTAAGATAAACTGGATGTCGACTCATGAGGTCACACTTGATCCAGAGGTCGACTCATGAGGTCGACTAATGGCATAACGGCTAGTTTTTTTGAACTTTTGATTTGATTTCTAACAGCCTAAACGGCCATATTTTTATTCTAATGGTCTTGTGGAGTTGTTTCAGCTTGAATGAAGTATTTAACCTCCACCTAACTTCAAAAAGTCGAGAGACAAAGTGAAAAGAAGAGAGTAAAAGTACAAAGCTTCAATCAATCCTAAGCCAAAAGAGAGAAAATCCAAGAGATTCCTTAGCCAAAAGCTTTCCATTTTGAGGAATCCAGCTTTCAAGTCTTTGGCATTTAGTGAGGTCCAAGATTCCAAGAGGAAGACTTGAAGAGTCTCCAACAAGAGCTACATCGAATTGTTTTTTGCTCAAAAAGGAGTTTGTCTTTTTTTATTCATCATGTATTCATACTCTATTTGTGCTAGCCTAGTTTCAAAGGAATTAAAACTAGTGTGAGGTTTGTTGGTGAGCCAATTGATAAAATCAACTAGGGTTGCTTGTAAGCCCGAAGCCAAAATAAGTGTGTAAGTTGGTTGATGAGCTTAGTAACAAAACCAACTTAGGTTTTGACTTGTGAGCCTTGTAAAACAAGTCGGCTGTAATCTAGAGAAGATTATAGTGGAAATTCCCAAGTGGAGCTTGGGGAGTGGATGTGGTGCTAGATGCACCAAACCACTATACGTTTTGTGTGTTTGCATTGCTTTACTCTCTATTTCTCTTTTATTGTTATCTTTCATTACTTCCGTTGCACAATTACTTGAGCACTATCACTCTTCACATTTGAAATTGATAGCACATATATTGCTTTATTTTTTTTAAAAAAAAAGACCCAATTCACCCCCCCTCTTGGGCACCATATCTGGGCAACACTCTCAATCTTTTCCTCACCAAAAGGCCAAATTATATGTGGTCGCTCTAGGGTGGTTCTCTCTCAAGAAACGGGAGTGGCTTAAAGGGCTCGCTGGGTATCACTGCTTGCTCCCTAGACTTTACAAAGTCTGAGATGATGAAGGTGGAGCTAATACCTAGTCAGGGATATCTCAGGCACATAGGCATTGGGTCCATTATTATTCATTATTTTGGATGGGCCAGCTTCACGAGTAGAAAATTCTTTAATAGTCACATATTCCTCTGCATAAAAAATATTTATCTTTCTTTTGGAAATTAACCAAGTTATTATTTAGTTCATTATTATGTTCATCTCTTGACTAATTCCCGGATGCAATGCTGTGCAGAGGTTAGTGCATGTGTGGATAGATAATTCGGGGCTATGGTTTACTGGACTCAACTAACACCTAATAGACTCGACTAGACTTCCTATCAAAGAAATTTTATTGGACTCTATGGGATAAACCTAACAGACTGTAGACTCATTAGGTTTGACCCTCGCATGACATGCACATGAAAACTTACTATGTACTTCTAGTAAATGCCATAGGGTTCTCCTAAAGTAAGATGCAAATATGACATCCTTAAAAATGAATGCATCATGTAAATTCCTATAAAATTCAACCTAATAGTAAGAAAATAGAAGAAGTTTCCGGACATGGTAGAAAATAAGAGGTGGGTTCAGGGTTAGTCTAATTGGATGAAAAGTAAGAAAGGGTTCGGGTTAATTGGATAGAATAGAATGTAAGAAGGGGTGTAAGGGATTAGTCCTAGGCTAATTAGGTTGACCTTAAGGGTTAATGTCTATCTACAGGGTCTGCCTTATGAAAGAATGGGTCACTAATTTCGGGGAAGAGATCTTCAATTGGAGTTAAAAGAGTGACTTCATCTGAGGATATTGGTCTAAAGAGATCAAGTCCTTAATAAATTCTTCTAGCTCACAAAATTCAGGACTAGACTCTCACATTGGTTCCTCTTCTAAGGTCTCCTCTAACTGCTCCTCCACTACATGGTCAGCTAACTCTATGTTAGCTACTGGCTGGGTATGGCTAGGGTTAGCTAAATCTAGGTCGGCTCCTACTTGGGTATGGTCAGGTTCAACTAATGTTGGGTGGTCTTCTATCTAGGTTTGGTCATAGTCAACTAATCATGGGTCTTCTATAGGATACTCTTCTAGATCTTCAATAGACTCATTATCTTCGTACTCCTCTACCAGACTTGGGTCAGCCTCATATATCTCTTCTTCTAGATCATCTTGGTGAACCAATAAGGTGGTAAGAGGGGGTAGACTAAGGAAAAACTGACTAATGACTGGGGTGACAAGGGTGGTTGGCTAAGGTGTTTCTGACTAACACTAGGTTCATATCTAATGGTACTAATCCTATTGGGCTCAGGCTGACTAATGATTATAGGTTCATAGGTTATGGGTTCAGTCCTATGGGTCTTGTCTAGGGTTCCTAACCGATCTCCTACTTGGTTAAAACTAGTGGCTAATTGGTCGATCCCAGTGGTTGCCTGGTCAAATTGTTAGTCTACTTGGTTGAACCTATAGTTCATTTGGGTATCTGGTCATTGGTTTTGTCAAGCTTAGCATTAATTTGGTCATTTGGACTGACTGGTTTTAGGATTGGATATTGGCTTGGTTCATTTGGGTAGTTAACTGGGCAAGCTGGTTCATGATGGCTTCAAAATTAGGATCCATGCCTGAGTTGGGTTAAGGTTTGGACTTTTGGTATTGGGTTCTTATCTAGTGGTCATGCAATAAATCAAATAATCAAGTGGAATGATGCAGCCAAGCATGCAAAAAAAAAAGTTAGTACAATCTAGGGCTTGCTAGACCTAGAGTCAAAACTAAATTGGTCAGCTCAACTTACACTTAACCCAGTAGCTAATCTTTCCTCTGGCTAGGTAGAGTGTGGGACTGTGGAAGGCCCCTCCTACTTTCGTAGAGACCCAGTTAAAAATCATAACACCACTTAGGTCATTTGCTTTGGACTCTCAGCCTTAGACACCAGATTTCAGTAATAGCCACAGGATTAAATACAATAGTTAGCCCACACAATTCAGACCCGACCTGTAGAGGTCGCCTAGCCCTCTAGGGAAAATTAAGTCTAATTGATTTTAATTAAGGTTTGGGTGAGAATGCAAGGAGATTATTTTGGGCCCAGGATAGGTTATGACCTCCTGCCCTGATCTGAAATATTGAGTTGTCCTTAAGATCAATTTAAAGAGATAATGAACATACAATGAGCCCTAATGTAAACTAAAACAATCAAAGAAATAAAATATTTTATGTGTGTTTTATGATGTGGCAAATTAGGTTTAAGTTGATTAAGTTCGCAATCAAATTAGGCTTGGGATTAGGGTGTGTGGAAGTTGATTAGGTTAGGTTGAGTCAAGGTGTAGAAATATCAAATTAGGATTTCAGATGATGCAGGTTTTGACATAGTTAACGATGCAGAAAAAATCAAAACATTCTAGGACAGAGGATGGATGGTGATGATAAACTCTACCAAATTTGATACAAACAAAAATCAGATGATGATGCAAATCCTAGGGTTCTCAGACTAATATAGAATTATCAAACTTTTAGTTAGGGTTCTTAATATGCTAGATTTTGAAGAATTAGGGTTTTGATAAAATTAATTAAAAATTATAAAAATTATCAAGACAAAATAGAGGATCTGACATGCAGATTTCACAAAAAATAAAATCTTTAAGATGCCAAATCAGATGAAACCTAAACACCTAATGCAATGGACAGGATGCAGAAATTAAGGTTTGTGAATGCAATGCAGATAAAAATTATCCTAAACCCGCTCTAATACCAAACTAATACGAGATGACTCTAAGAATTTTAAATATGCAGGGAAAATAGTAAACTAGTTTTTTTATGATTTTTATGATTTAGATTTGTAGGCTAGATTTCCAAAATAAATAAGAACTAGCATAAGGAGTAGCAATGAAAGAATCATCGTATCGCAGGCAAACTCATGCAAAATAATAAATTACCAGGACCCAAGAATTGAGAAACTCCTCGATTAGATAGCTTATCTTCATCAAATTAGAAATTAAAAGAATGGAAGGATGTTACCAATCAATGATTTGAAGAACTTTTGATGAAGAGATCACACAGCACTCTGATTAGAGTCTGGATGATGAAGCTTGGTTTCCCTTGAACTGATGACTGATTTGGGTGGTCCTGGAGGCAAGAAAAGCCTCCTCTAGGGAGGTGAAATACCTCGGGGATCCTGCAAAATGTCAAGGGTCAATCAAAATAGAAAGTAAGAAAAAAAAGGAACTAGGTTTAGAAGGAATCGGGTTAGGGTTTAGAAGCGGGGCAGCTTGAAGCTTGATGAAGATCTCCTTGCTTGGTGGCGTAGGGAACTCCTTCTTGGATGAGTGAAGGTTTTGATGGTAGTGGGTAAGGGCATGGAAGGATGCTAGGGCAGCAAGGAGTTTGGCCAAGAATAATAGTAACCAAAGAAAATAAAATAAAGTAACACACAAGCTCGCAAGCTCAAATAAATTTACCAGGATTTTGATATCATAAATAAAGTTGATTACAAGAAGGGGAGGGGTGGGGTATTTATAAAGTTCCCATGCCCTCTATCTAGGGTTACACACTTGGGTTACAAGTCCTCTCCTAGCTAGGTTAAAAAATAAATCTTAAAACAATTAGGAGCATAAGTCCCAACTTGGTTAGGATTTGACCTAGTCTTCTCCTTCTCCCTTCATGCTTTGACTATTCCACTCAAGGACACCTCTTGGACTTGGTCAACACTTCAAGGATGCTTAGGAGGGCGTGTTGGGCTTTTAGGGGCAGTAAGAGGCCGGCCCAAAGGGGCTTGGTGCATGGGCTTGGGCCTCTGGAAGCTGGGGTGGCCTAGTAGCTTGGTAGCATGAATATTCCATAAAATCTTGCTTCTTTAGGTCTTGGCTTGGCACCTGGGCTTGATTTCTTTAAGTTAGGATGCAGGTGGACCTCTGGAATCATGGATGCCCTGGTCTGGGAATGTACTCTGGCATCTGGAGAGGAATCTGGGCATCTGGAGGACATCTGGAAAGAATCAGGGTTTCTGGAAGCATCTTGGATCCTGGGTTGTCACACAAAATCCAATGGACTGATGTAGTGGCCTCTGACTCCTGGATGTGGCCTGATGGAACTCCAAAATAGGGTAACCTCCTCTCTTGTATAAAAATTGGGCTCATACTGGACTCATAATGATGTACAGGACTTAAATACTGACTAGGTTGAGGGTTGAGACAATCAACTAACCTCAACTTATTACAGGACTCAATCTTAATTAATTACAAAATTTTCAAAATTTTAACACATTACTAAGTAACCATATAGGATCCAGGGATCTATGTCTGATCCTGGTGTCCCCACCAAGTAGGAGTGATTTAACATGAAATTTCTTTTGAAAAAATATTGGTTAATACAAGTTCTTTGCTATTTGATCTCTCCTATCAGTCTTTTCCAAGATAACTTTACTTTATTTTCTTGCTAACATATGGTAGATCTGACAAGTAATATGCTGGCTTAATTTATCTAAACTATAGTAAATATGTTAGCCATATCGGACCCTTAAGCTATTGTTTTCAATGTCTGATATCTTGTGCTTTATAGTTATTCTGTATCATGTTCCTATTTCTTTTATTTTGATATCCATAATTTTATCTATTTTTCTATGAAAAGTAAGTTATTCTTTGTTATCTTTATTATTTGTTGTTACACTCTCTAATTAGAAATTAAATATGTTGTAGCATTTATGGTAGTCACTTGGATTTTCAAAATTTCCTAAACATTTTTATTATTAAAAACTTGATTATTTTTGTATTTCTTTCTATATTCATTGCTCTTATGTCAGATACTTGAAGTCATAGTGACTAGCAAGGTAATGTTATGTATTTTGGAGAGATTATACTCAATAAAGTTGCTCCTTATCTTCCACCAATCATGTTGAGTGGCATGTATTTTAAAGGATTAATAAACTTGCACATCATCGTATACATGTTTCAAGAATATTAGGGCTCCTTGGTCTATACCTACATCTTACTCATATGTTATGCTTTAAGATTTGTTCATTATTGTAAATTTTTCATTTCAATACCATGTATACATTTGCTATGATCAATTATGGTTTTCTAAATATTTTTAACAAAACTTTCATTACATAGAAATATAGACCCATCAATTGATTATGTATATATTCTATAGCATCCATACAGTTATATTTTATTATACAAGTGAGAGTATTATGTATAGTGGTCAATTGATTATCCAATTGGATAGTTTGAGAATTACAAATCATTTTATAGGTAATTATAGTAATCAAGCGATATGGGTAGAGTTTGAGATATATTTCAGATAGAATTTTCTTTTAGTTCTCCTCATACATCTTTAGTCGTATGTTAAGAACTAAAGGAAAGTGGTGCCAAATTATTTTAGAGCTCTTATTATGTATTGTTTGATTACTGTAAATGATCTATATAATTAATGCAATTCTTGAATGAATAGGACCTATCTTTATCTATTAGTTGGTAATAGGATATATTTATTAGTTAAGTTATATTATTTTTTACATAATTTTAAAAAAAATTTCTTGATAAATTATTATTGATTAAAAAATTTTTTCTTGCTTTTAGATAGCTTGATAGTTTGATCATTTTATCCTAAATTAATAAAAGTTGGATAAATAAATCCAAAATATCAAAGAATATTTAGATGAAGTTCATAATTTCATTAAATATGGTATGAATAAAAGTAGTTTGAATGGAAAGATTTTTATCCATGCTGATGATGTGTTAACAATTCTTCTCTAGATCTACAAACCATTGAAGAACATTTGATATGGAATGGTTTTGCAAGAGGTTATACCAAGTGGGTTTTTCATGAAAAATTTATGTTGCCAATATTAAGTAATCAACCCTCATCTAATCTTGAATCTAGTAATATGCAAGAGAATCCTATAGGAGATGATATAACGGGTTTGGTCAAGATGCTTTTTAACATGGTGTTCAAAACTTTAGAGGTTCAACTACTACACATGAAATAGCTGGAATATGTGATGGTTTTACATTTATGGAATGAACATTTATCGAAGAGCAGATGCAACCATCAACTGCTAGGTATGCTCAGTATCATAATTTAATTAAAGATGTAGATGAACAATTATATTTGGGCTATTAAAATTTTTTAAGATCTCTTTTCTTATATATTTATTTCATATAAAATATATGAATGGATGGTCTAGAAAGAGTTTTACCATGCTTTTCAAGTTATTAAAGGATGTATTTTTATAAGGCACTGATTTACCATCCTCTTATTATGAAGCAAAGAAAGTTGTCAACAAATTAGATCTTGGATATCAAAAGATTCATAGTTGTCAAAAAGATTGTATGTTATATTATGATGAAAATGCTCATCGAGAGTCATGTAATGTACGTGGATCTTCATGATGGACAACTCATGAAGAAATGAGGATGATATAATGAACGGAACAGATATACTACAGAGTACAAAGAAATCGATGAAGGTATTGCATTACTTTCCTCTTCTTTATCGACTAAAAGGCTATATTCATTTTTAAAATAGCTTTGTTAATGAGATGGCATGATGAAGGTGTACGAAGGATGGAATGTTGACACATCTAGCAGATAGTTTAATATGAAAAGCATTTAATGCTAGGTATTTTCATTTTGCCTGTGATATTCATAATGTTCGGTTAGGTGTAGCTTCAGATGGCTTTAATCCCTTTTGGACTCTAAATTCTACATATAGCACTTGGCCAGTTGTTCTAATACCATACAATTTACCACCATGGTTGTGCATGAAACAATCCTCACTTTTCTTGTCATGGTTATTCTAGGTGATAAGGGTTCAGAAAATGATATTGATATTTTTTTACAACCTTTAATAGAGGAATTGAAATAATTATGAAAAGGTATCAATGCAATTGATGCTTCCAATGGTGAAACATTTAAACTACAAGTAGCTTTGTCATGGACTATTAATGATTTTCAAGTATATGCTAATTTATCTAGTGGAGTACAAAGGGACGGGTTGTATGTCCTTGTTGTGCAGATTTGACACATTCAATTTGGTTAAAATATGAAAAAAATTTATTATATAAGACATCGTTGATGGTTAGAACCAAATCATCCATTTTGATTTCAAAGATTTATTTGATGGTACCATAGAATTGGAATGTGTACCTATTCTACCTTCTGGAACTAATGTTTGTAGATAAATGAATTCCATCAATTACATATATGGTAAATTCTTGAAGTCTTCTAAAAAAAGGAAGGGATGATCAAGAAGGATTATCAGAAGAAGTGACTACTGGTGGATGGATGCACATGTATTTGAAGATCTTGATATTTTTTTGAAAATAAAAATGAGAAAGATGTATAGATAGTATCTACAAATCAGCCTAACAAATATTTGTGGAAGAAAAAAAGTATCTTCTTTGACTTACCTTATTAGAAACATAACCTTATTCAGCATAATCTAATGTCATATATATAAAGAAGAATGTTTATGATAATCTACTTGGAACATTATTGAATCTTGATGGAAAGACCAAAGATAACATAAAGGCACGACTGGATTTAAAAGAATTGGATATTCGACAGGAGCTTCATCCCAAGATGCTTGGTAATGATAGAATTTATTTATCTTCTATATCTTATACAACATCTATCAAAGAAAAAGATAATTTTTTGATAGTATTGAAAAATATTAAAGTACCTGATGGATATGCATCAAACATTTCAAGGTATGTGCATCTTAAAGACTGAAAATTTTCTAATCTTAAAAGTCATGATGGTCATATATTGATGCAAGATATCTTTCCAATAGCTTCAAGATCATTAGTGCCTAAACAAGTTCTTGCAGTTATAATTCGATTATCATCATTCTTTAAGGTATTATGTTAAAAAGTTATTGATCCTAGAGAGCTTGATCAGTTAGAGTCTGATGTTATGATTACACTTTATCAACTAGAGAAGATTTTTCCTCCTAGATTTTTTACTATTATGGTACATCTACTCATTCACTTAGCTTTGAAAATCAAGGTTGTTGGACTGGTATACTATAGATGGATATATCCTACTGAGAGGTATTATTGTTAATTTTTAACCTTTATATTTTTATTAAAAGTAGCATCATATTGATGTATAAATAATTTTTTAAATATGTAGGTATCTTGTGCGATTAAAAGATTATATACAAAACATACCTATCCAGAAGTTTGATTATGGAAGGATATATTGCTGAGAGTATTTGACATTTTGTTTAAGATATCTTCAAGGTATAGAGATTGTATTTAATAGACCTCAATGGTATAGTGATTTTGTAGACGATGCAAATTATATAAGTTTTCTATTGTAAGTAGAGTAATGGAAAAAGTGAAAGTATTATATTGGATCAGAAATCAATGGCACAAGCACATCATTATGTGTTACTTTATAGTAAAAATAATATCAGACTATCGTAGGTTAGTATAATTTATTGCATTTCAATTTTAAGTATCATATCATATTTTTTATTCTAAATGAACAGTGTAAATTTTATGCAACAAATTTTTAGTGTCTCAGCGATAAGCTAATCATGGCACTTGACCTAATCCAAGGATGAGTAGTGATGGTTAGTCAACCTATTTCTTACATGGCTTTCAAATATGTTTGACATGTATTTAAAGAATATATGGTAGATTAATATCGAATAACTTGTTACATTACTTATTATTTTTTAGGTATCAACAATGATGGAGAGAAATTATTCAGATGAATTAATAGCCCTGGCTAGAGGACCTAACAAAGTTGTCAATAGATATAATGATTTTATAATCAATGGTTTTAAATTTCATACTAAAGATCATGAGAAATTTAAAAAAATATAGAATAGCAGTGTTATGGTGGAAGTAGATAGAAAAACTTATTATGGTGTACTTAAAGATATTTATGAGTTAGATTACTATAGAATCTTTAAAGTCATATTATATTTAGATGTGATTAGATAGATATAAATTCATCAAGGGATTTGAAAAAAGATGCAAATGGATTTACACATGTAAATTTTACAAGGTTGATACATACTAGTGTCTTTTTGAAGGATGATCCATTAATTTTTTTTTCAAGCTTGTCAAGTATTTTTTGTATAAGATGCAAAAGACAAAGATTGGGCTACTGTTATTAAAATAAAACCTAGGGACTTATATGATACGGGAAAGTAGCTAGAAGATAATGAAGATGATGACACTTATATGCATTCCATGCCATTTAATTTTGTACCAGTTGATGATGTACATGCTATGATTTCCTTGGTTAGGATAGAATTTGAAGGAAATATTAATGCTTGATTCTATTAGTACTAAATTTTGTAATGTATGTAATATATGGTAATTATTATATTAAATTAATATTTATCTTCATTAATTTTGACTTCGATGTAAATGATAGGTGACATTATACCATACTCACGATGAATTGTTGGTGTGTAGTTCTAGCACTCATGGATAGAGGTCGGTACTTCTGCTTCGGCATAGCAGGTTAAGGTAGATACTTCTTCGACACGGTAAGTTCATGCCGGTCCTTCTTTAGTACCAGATGTTGCATCCAGTCCTTCGGCACAGTAGTCTACTACAGGTCCATCATCCTTGGGGCAACATGATCCTCTCGTCGATGTAATAGATGATGAGCTACACATTCAGGATAATTTATTTTTTTATTTGGTTTGATAAAGTTTTATTATAATTTTTACTATAGTTTACTTTTATCTATTTTTATGCAGACGGATCTGGGAGGGTTACATGTAAGTATGGGCCCATAGTAGTACGGATGTCTGGCAGATGCATGAGGATGAGAAGATAGTGGTTAAGTGCAATCAACTGGGGTAGCCAATTAAAGAAGTCGCTAGCTTATTGAGTTCATTTTAGGGATAGTTGCACGAAGGCATCAACTTTGTCCCCTGAGTTATGCAAAGTGGAATGACATGCTTCTGACAATAAAGTTGAAATTCTGAGTTATACAGTTAAAAAATTGATATTAATTATTTATTATTTTGTGTAATTGATATATGATGCTATGTTTTATATCATCCTCTCATGATTTTGTATTAAAGTCTCTCAACTAGAAATGAAAAGAATATAAAGCATAGTTGAAGATGAAGTACAAGTTGCCTGGTATGACAGAGGAGTAGGTAGTGGTACTTGTCCTCCTGATGTACCCTCTCATCAGTGGATAGAGTTAGTTCATTATTGTTCTCCCAGAGGGGACAGTATCTTCTAATTTCTTTTAAGCAACTTTATTAAAATATTTGATTTATATTGTATACTATACATATATACATTACTTTCAAGATATAACAAGTTATCTATTTAATTTTGCAGACATATTCTAATATTAGTAGAGTTGCATGGTAGCTCTGTCTATTCTCCATATATCGAGATCCAAGAGTTACATGCGAGTCAAACAAGAGTTCGTATATTTCTTAAACTATAAACTTATATTTTTAATATTAAAGCATTTATAGATTTTAATGAAACTAACATATATGTACCATGGATGATGTATCGCGATACATATATATATCGTGGATGATGTATCACGATACATATATGCATCATGGATGATGCATCATGATACATATATGTATCATGAATGATGCATCGCGATACATATGCATATTGTCATACATATGTATATCGCGATATACATATATATCATGATACTTAAATAATTTAAATTTGTTTGAATTATTTTCTTAAAATTATAATTTTCTTGTAGATGGATGAGGATGGGAGGGAACTCAGTGAGGTGGAGTTTTACCGGATAACTTATACTCATTGTGATGGCACTTTTGTTAGAGATGAGTCGAAAGACATATGTGTAATTATTTATTATAATTTATTTCATGTAATAATTTAAATTTTATTTTGTTAGTCATTAAGATCCAACTAATTTTCTTAAATTAATATAGGAAAGAGCTATAGCTCTTATTACCGAGCATGTCAATGACTCTACGGTATCTACGCAGAGTAATCACATCGATGCCAAGGTATTTACAGAGTTGATGGGGCCAAAGTGCTACGGTCGAGTGAGGGGCTATGGAGTTGGAGTCACCCCCACTTAGTTATCTATGGTGAGTAGATATACACGTGATGCTGCAGATGATGCTCAGGATGCACGTGTTCGTAGACTTGAGCAAGAGATAGAAGAGATGCAACAGAGTCGTGCTGCCGATAGATCAGTAATGGATTCCATGAGAGAGCACATTGAGTGGCTTACATCTATCGTGCAGATATTTATTCCATATTAAGTAAACATATATGGTCTTAAATAAATATTTTATATTAAATTAATAATTTATATAATATATTGTCATTCATGGTTTCATAAATTTAATATTTTAAATATTTCTTATAGGCTTCTGGAGCATCAGATCCTCGCAGACAGGGTGACAACATTCCTCCTGCAGATTGACCTCGATTTTTGTTTTTATATCTTTTATTTTATGTATTTTTAAATTTTGTTAAACTTTAGATTGTAACAAACTTTCTTATAGTGGATTATAATAAAATGTATATTTGGAAATTCAATTTGGATGTGAAGAATGTATGCAATGTGAAATATTTATTATGATTGCATTATACAGATTCAATATGAATTTATACAGATTTTGATTTTAAAATTATTTATTTTATTTTTTAAAAAATAATAGATTTATTAATGGTTTAAAGCATCGGTAATGCAGGTTTTCCTGATGCTTTAAAGCATCGGCAATACAGGATGTCTTGACACTTTAAAACATCAGCAATCAGGGCTTTCCCAATGCTTTAAAGCATCAGCAATCAGAGTTTTCTCGATGCTTTAAAGCATCGACAATCAGGATTTTCTTGATGCTTTAAAGCATCGATAATAGGGTTTTAAAGCATTGAAATTTTGAATGTTTTTGATACTTTTAAAAAGTGTCGACAAAACCTGTATTGCCGATGCTTTAAAGCATCGGGGTTTTGAATTTTCTCGATACTTTTAAGCATCAAAAATTCTTTCGAAGTTTTAAAAAGTATAAAAAAAAAATTGTCTCCACTCCTACATTGTCGATGCTTTTTAAAGCATCAAAAATATTTATTCTGTTGCTTATTAATGTCGAGAAAGGCCTTTTTTAGCATTGGAAAAATCTGCTTCTCTTGAAGTGTGAAAAGTAGTTTGTGAAAAGTCAACACCTTGCCTTTGTTTAAAACCTTTAGCCACTAGCATGGCCTTGTAAGACTCTACTTGGCCATCTGCTTCAATCTTCCTTTTGAAGACCCATTAATAGCTTATTGTGATCATGCTCTCAAGTAGATCAACCAATGTCCATACTTGGTTGGTGTACATGGAGTCCATTTCATATTTCATGACTTCAAACCATCTGTTAGAGTCATACTTATGACTGCATTTGAATAGGTCATGGGATCATCATTTTCAATGATGTGTGCTTCGTTATTCTTAATAATGAAGCCATATCTAAGTGGTATACTATGCACTCTACTGGACTTTTAGATGGGAGTTATATGGTGTGGTTGTGCTTTATAATAGGCACATTTGGTTGAGAATATATTGAATCATCCATAGATTATTGTAGGTCTTGAACTTTTTCAATTTTAATTGTCCTCCCACTATCCCTTTCTCGGAGAAACTCTTTTTTCAAGAAAACAACATGCCTACTAACAATACCTTTTGTTCAATATGGTGGTAGAAGTAATATCCTATACTCTCTTTAGGATAATCTACAAATCTATATTTATCTAATCAAGTACAAAGCTTATGTCCATCAACTCTTTTCACATAAGTTAGGCAATCCCAAAACTTTTAAATATTTTAGGCTTGGTCTCTTTCCTTTCCATGTCTCAGATGGAGTACTAGAAATAGATTTGGATGATACATTGTTTAGAATATAAGAGGTAGTTTCTAGGATAAATCCTTATAATGAGATTGGAAGATCTATGAAGCATATCATGAACTATACCATATCTAATAAAGTGTGAATCATCCTTTCAGCTACACCATTTAATTATGGTGTATATGGATGGGTCCATTGAGAGAGAATTTCTTTTGCTTTTAAATGATCAAGAAACTCACTGGTTATATATTCGCCTCCTTGATCAAATCAAAGAGTTTTTATACTCTTACAGGTTTATTTCTAAACTAAGTACCGGTACTTCTTGAACTTGTCAAAGGCTTCCTATTTGTATTTCATTAAATACACATGTCCAAACCTAGATAAGACATCAGTAAAAGTGATGAAGTAGGAGTAGCTACCTCTAGCCTGAGTTATCATCAGATCACATACATATATATATACAAGGCCCAATAAGTTACTCGCCCTCTCCATGTCTAGTAAATAGAATCTTGGTTATCTTGCCCATGAGATAAGATTCACAAATACCATATGATTATAATCATATAGATCAAAGGACTTTCTTTATATAACTTATCAATTCTTGACTCATTTACATGATCAAGGAAACAATGCCAGAGATAAAGAAAGGTGGTTTTTAATTGGTTACCATGAAAAATTTGGTTGAGCCTCCCAACCTAAATTATAAGCATTAAAGTATAGATTATCTCCTGAGCTATATGTCGTTTGATCTTGATAAACTTGGTTATACATAGACTCAAGAGGTTGGTACATGATTGGGTATTCATTCTCATAGTGAGCGGGGCTCGAATAAACCTGGTATGCCGGAAGAAAGGATACTCTACTATAAGGATTCATGTTCCTGGTACTAATTTACTTCATCATATTATTTTGATTATTCGAATATGCAATCAGGATTTTAGATCAAAGCAATCTTTATTTATTTATGTATTTATTTATTTATTTATTTTATTTTTTAAGATGAGTGGTGAGATAAAGAAGGAAGAAAGATAAAAAAAGTATTCTAAAGATAAGGGCTTAAGGAGTCATAGAGCTAAGAGAAGAGAAAAGAATTAGTTAGGGTTGATGTTATTACAAACAAGATAGCATAATATGGACTCTCTATCCTAGGGTTATTCTAAACCTAGACAGCTCCTAACTACCAAGGCAACCTTAGAGCCCTCCAAGTCAGAAACTAACTAATAGCTAGCCAGATAAGGATAAAATTGGTGGGGGTCCCCCCATGCTTTCCTTAGACACCAATTAGATTGGCTAGGTCAGTCAACAGAACCAATTAAAAATCACCTTTCTTCAAGACTACATCATTCTTGAACTCCTTTCCTAGACACCAATTAATCAATCAATCCTAACTTAGTCCAACTATTTTGGATGGCTTATCCTATTGAGCTCGAGCTCCTTAGGGATTTATGTCTAATTAATTTTAATTAATAGGCTTGGATCAATGCAAGATGCACGGTGGTGGTTTGTAGGCCAAGGAAGTGATATCAACTCCCCACCTTATATTGTTTATGGGTTAATGCCCTAAAGATATTTTGTGAAAGTATGCAATGCAAAAACAAGCAGATGTCACAAGCAATTAATAAGCTTTTAAGTTTTAGTTATTACTCTATTTTAGTTAGGTATTATGTTATGTTTTTATTTTCTTTTTATATTATGTTATTTCAAGCAAGAGAGATAAAAGATAGCTTTTAACCTTGGTTAATTAGTTATGAAAAAAAAGACTAAAAAGTAGGTTAAGCAAATAAAGAAACAATAGGTCTTATAATTAAAGCAAGAAATCAAATCAGTATTTAAGACAGTTAATTAAAAAGTTAAGTAATTTTTTTGAGTAATTTTTAAAAAGGTAGAAACTAAAAAAGGATTTTTTTAAGGTTAGTTTGAAAAGAAAGAAACTAATTTTAAAAAAATTAAAAAAATACTTTTTTTATATTAATTTGAAAAGGAGGATAACAGTAAAAAAAGGAAACAAATCAAAAAAATTAGGTAGATTTTTAAAAAGAAGACTAATCAAGGAAAACAAAAAAAAAAGGTTTTTTTCGGTTAATATGAAAAGGTAAAAATTAATTACAAGCAACTAAAAAAAGAAAATTAATTTAGGGTTAAGACTGATCTCACCAAAATTGTAGAAATTTTTTTCTCCTTTTTTTTTTTTTAATTTTTTTGGTTTTGTTGATCTACAAAAAAATAAGAAAAAAATTAGTAAACTAAATTTACAAGAAATCAAAGAGATAAAAAATATTAGCATTCATGCCTTTCCCAATAACGATGCCAAGAATTTGATAGGGTTATAATATTATCGTTAAGATACTGCAGCTATCAGTTTAATTAACCAACTTTTATATAAAATTAAAAATACATAGAAAGGATGAGCTGGGTCGAATCCATGAAGAAGGCAGTGCTTAGGATAGTTTGAAGTCTTTGATTTTTAAAAAATAAAAAAAAATAGTTTGAAGTCTGTAAAATAGAGAATCAAAGTGCAACAGAGAATGAAAGCTTGGTACGTTCGATCTGCTAGTCAGATCTTAGCATTTAAAAAATGTATGGAAATTAAAAGTGCAAAAGAAAGTTAAAACTCAGTACGTTCAATCTGTTAGTCAGATCTTAGCATCTACTTGCAAGAAAAATAAATAATAAAAATTTAAATTGCATAAAACTAACTTTGCATTAATTAAAATCTAATTACAAGGAATTGAAAATAACAACTAAATAAACTATGAAAAGTAATAACAAAGTATTCGAAGTTGATTGGCATAGCCTCGTCGAGAAATTGGTTGATGTCACATCCCCTTCTTTTATCGTACTCTATAGAGCGAACTAGGCTTCATCTTCTTCTTCCTCTTTGGGTCTTGATCTTGAAAATGGAATAGGCTTGAAGATGGTTTAGGGGTGGAACTCTCCTTTAAGAAACCTCACTCTTAGAGACAACCCGTAACATAGAGATAAGCCCTCTACCCTCTACTATACCCTCTCTCCAGGATGCTTTCTTCAATAATATGGGGTCCTTTTAATAGAGCTCATCTAGGGCTTCCTCCTCAAATTTAGAGTCAATCGGGCTTAAGATCGACCAAATATCACACAGGAAATTCTCAGTAATTCATTCTACATCATAGCCTTAGATTGTGCCAGAATTCGTGCAACACAGCTTTCTTTCCTTCCCGATTGAATAGGATCCTAACCCAAACTCTTGCCGAATGCTAGATCCCCCTCTCCTAATTGAACTTGGACTCCTTTCTCCTAGTCTAGCATGACAAGAGACAGTGGAAGATGGTGGTGCTGGCGATCGACGATGGCTGGTGGAGGAAAAGGAGAAAAATGGTAGTGAGAGATGAGCAACAACCAGCATTTTGGTGGCTTGATGGAAGGGAGAACAACGATGAGGGATGGGCAGCAAGCGGTGACGATGGGCAGTAATGGTGAGGATGATAGCTCGGGGGCGGACACAGTGATGTTGATGGTGGTGGTGATCAAATAAAGAGGAAAAAAATTGACGAAGATGGTGGCTGGCCTAAAAGTAACTCTTCGGTGAGCTTTCCAACCATGATGAGGCTCCCGAGGGCAAGGGGGGTAGCTCTGATGGCTTCTCTAGTGAGGACAAAGCTTGGGAAGGGTGATGGTCCATGGAATGACCCTGTGGACCGATAATGATGGTAGCTGTGGACCATTTTCCATTTCATAGACCTAGTAGCCAGTCCATGATGGACCGGCTTCTTTAAAATACGTGCATTTATTTAATAAAATTCAAACTAGAATTCTGGGATCATTCTAACTTTGATTTGAGTGCCAACTACACTATTGGACTTCAAAAATTGAGTTCTTTCAATCTATATACTCCTTTTCTACAAAATATTAATAATAAATATTAATTTTTAATAAATATTAATTAATTAATACTTATTTAATGATTAAATTGGGATAATTGATAGACTTATCATGTACCTACAAAAGAAGTCCTAGCCAAAGAAGGTTCCAATGAAAGCCATCCGATGGTCAAGTCAATATTCTAGATCACCCGGTAATATTAGGGTGCAAGTGCATGAGAGAACCCCCCATTTTACTTAAACACCAGGGGTATTCTAAGGACATTCCAATGTGTCAAGAAGTGGGCAAAAAATGATTAGGCATTGGCCTTTACCAGGATTTTTGAAAGAAATTTGTTGCCCAGTAAGCAACCCAAGAGGGGGTAAATTGGGTCTCTAAAAATTATTTGATGGAATGCAAGAGTGTGTAATCCAATCCAATAATTAAACTAAGTACTATAAATGCAAATGTAGTGCTCTTAAAAAAGTGTGCAGCGAAAATATAAAGCAATAGAAGTAAGAGCAAGTAGAAGAGACAAGCAATCACAAACATAAGGAAGTATAGTGGTTCGGTGCTATCCAATGCACCTACATCCACTCTCCAAGATTCCCTTGGAAATTTACTATAATCTCAATGGATTATAGTCAATTAATTTTTCGAGATCACTAATCAAAACCTGACTTATTTTCATAAGGCTCACAAGTCAAAACCTTACTTGGTTTTATGGGCTAACCAAGAACCTAAATGATTTTAAGGCTCACCACTAACTTCCCTTGGTTTTGCGAGCTAACCAAGAACCTAATTGATTTTCAAAGGCTCACCAATAACCTCCCTTGGTTTTGCAATAGGCTAACCAAGAACCCTACAACAAATATAGTTTGAAGTAAAGAAATAATGAAAGCTTTCTAATAAAAAGCGGGTATCTCTTTGAAGCTCGTTATTGTGATGCCTCCAACTTGATGAAGCCTCTTTAATTGCTTTAGAATGATTGATCTTGAATGCTCTTGAAGGCTCTTGAATGCTTGAAGGCTTCTTCTTGCTTGAAGGTGGTTGAACTTAATGAATAGGAGTGAATGCTCTTCTTTTCTTCTCTCTTGGTTATTCCCATTTTATTCTCATATGTTTTTATTTGATTTGAATCATATAAGTACTTTTCCAAAGCCTCAAATCTGGTTTCTAGCCGTTAGATACGAAAAACTAGTCATTGAGAGCCAAGAGGGACAAGTTCTGTATTTGAAAAACTAGCTGTTACTATTTTCAAAACTCCATGTGTCGACACTTTAGGCTGTGAGTCGACACTTCAGGTCGATACTTGTACTCCTTGAGTCGACACCAAGTTCAAATATCTTCAATATAACTTTCTAGAATTCTCAAGTGAGTCGACACTTCTTCAGGTGAGTCGACACTTAGCATCCATGTATCAACACTTTAGCCAGATCTTCAACTTCAGCAAGTTCTATAACCCAAAAATCTTAGACGATGAGCTTATCCATGTGTCGACACTTTGAGTTGACACTTCAAGTCCATGTGTTGATACTTCAGCCATGCTATCTCAAACTTTCTTTGTGTACCGGCTTGAGTCGACACTTCACTATCATGTATCGATACTTGGTGTCATGTGTCAACACTTTGAGTCGACACCTCACTAAAATTTTTCTTAAAAATCTGAACTTGTGCTGAATCAAGTCTGTATTGAACTCAAGTATCCATTCAAGTAATCTTCAACTGTCCAAGTCTTCTTTGAGCAGATCTTTTATCTAAATTTGGATTTCTTCAATCAAACAACATTCGTCAAATTGATGAGCATCTTTTTCTATAAAAACGTACTTCAAAGAAATCATTAGTACTCAACTTATACTTGAGCATTATGCTTATCATCAAAATCAATAACGGAGTTAACAATCTTTCCCTTTTTGATGATAATAAAATCTTTAAGTATAAATTGCATAAAAAGCTTTCAAAAGAACTTTTCAAAGTGCAAAGAGCTAATTGCAATAAGTGTATCAGAACAATTGCAATATTGAAAAAGATGTATCAGAGTAAGAGCATTATAATGGCTAAGAGTATCAAAGCTTGGAATATATAAGATATAAATTCATGTATCGTGATACTCTAAAAGAAAACATGCTTAGGAGAGATAAATTCAGCAATAGACTAGACTCCCCTTGAATATATGATTCATAAAAAAAAATTGTAAACATCTTTTTTAGCATCTAAAGAAAGGATTTGACATGAAATTCAATTCAAAATAGATTTTCAATATAAAGGAGGTATCACTCCCCCTTACTTAATGAATTTGTAAAGAATTTTCAATTTAAGCTCAAAGAATTCTCAAAAGAATTCTCAAAAGAATTTTCAACACGAATTTTCAAGCATAAAAGAATTTACACATTTATACTTAGTACACATTTATACTTAGTCTTATTACTCCTCCTTTTTGTTATCATTAAAAAGGAAGGAAGAGAATAATAAGTAAGTCATTCAAGATAGAACATTGAAGTACAACATAAAAATTCATTCATCCATTCATTCATAAATAAAGATAATGAAGTACTGAAGGAAATTGATGCACTTCATTCATTTGAATTCATAACATGAAGTACAACATAAGATTTCATTCAAAGTCAGAATTTTGTATATAAAGAAAACATCAAAACATACAAAAAGTGCAGAAAAGCAAACTAACTAAACATAAAAAGTATCCTAATCCTCATCCTCTGAAGATCCAATCTCGATCGGTCCAGTATTAGTGAAAGCATGAGCTCGGGGCCACATCAATCTGAGATCACGAAGATGGATCCTGGTCAATCGCGAAGGAGTACAACGACCACGTCCTCTGTCGAACATATGTCCTACCTCTAGCTAAAGTAGAAGAGGTGGAGGTATGTCATCAGCAGGAACAGAGCAAATCGGAGCGACAGTCTCTACAACTGTCGAATGTGGTGTATGATCGAATGAAGGACCAGAGCCAAGATAATGAAAGCTAGGTGTGTAAAAACCTATCTCCCAAATAAGAGAAGATGTATGAACTAGAGGTGATTCAAAAATTGATGTATCAGCTGAAGAAATGATAGGCGTATCAGCTAAAAAAACAAGAGGTGTATCTGTAATCGATGAGTCAACAAAATTATCCTTTGTTATCTAGAAAGTATCCTTCCCATTAATTGAAGGTTTCATCTTTCATGTCTCCCATCGTTTGCCTTAATGGCTCCAGGAGATATGGCTTGAAGTATGGCCACGTTTCCTTAATGATAGAGATTTGTTCTAGATAATGAGACCTGCTAGTTTGTCTATCATGGAAGGTGTTTAAGGGTGAGTATTGATAGATTCTTCCTGTGGCCATTTGGCAGATGCTCTCATAGGAGTGGCTAATCGGGTTAGCACCTTATACTATAGTTTGTAAGTTTGAGAGCCTTTTATAACTAAGATTCTACAAAATTTGAGATTCGGGGGAGCTTGGTCCCTAATGCACCGAGGTCGATAGGCACAGGCATCTTGATCGGGGGTCAGTAAGATAGTGACCTGATTGGTTGAATGTTCATTAAGATGGTTTGGTCTAAGCCTGTTAAAAGCTAGGAGGGCTAGAGATAGGAGCTAGGTAAAGTTGTAGGGATCTCTAGTTCAGAAAGGAATCAAGAGGTCGAAGGTTGGGTTTGCTATATATTAAAATTATCGCTAGTAAGATTGAGAGCTAAAGTATCTCTCCCAGTCTTATCCTCATAGGGGAATAAAACTGGATGACCAGTGAGGTATTTTGGGATAAGGTTTGTCCTTCTAATATGTTTGATAACAATCTACTTTGACTGGATAGATTCTAAATACCTGGGCCCTGTTGCCAGTAATCGAAATAGTTGGATATGGCCTCTTTCGATCCTGAATCGGATCGATTGAATTGTCTTCCATTATGAAACCTTTAGGATACTAGGTACAGGGTTTTTTTCCACATCATTAGCCATGGATGCTTGAGCTAGGGTGACCCTATTCGGCTGAGTAGTAGTTCTAGTGCCATGCCTTGGGGATCCCGACAATTACATTAGGTTTTGGGTTCTTAAAAAGTGAGCTTGTCAAAAGTTTTTATGTGTTGCATTTAAATATCCTCCTTGGGAAATGTGAGGAGCTATCATGGTTGGTCCCTTTATAAAGGAGTTTTGGAAATAGTTCATAGCCATGGATGCTTGAGCTAGGGTGACCCTACGTTTATTATACGGTGATTTTTAACATAAGAAGGTGATTTCTAGTATTTTTTCAGTAGCTTTGAGTACTCCATGGATCTGCACGATATTTGGAATTTACGAAAAGCTGTCCTGAAGCACCACAGGGGTGATGCCTCAGGTAGTAAAGGTCGGACTTCCCCAATGGTGTTCCTAATGTTGAGGCCTCGGGAAGTAATTCTAGTGCCTCCAATGTTTTTAGGAGTCTATTATTTGCTGAAGAGTAAGTTTGGGCCTTCCTTCAAGCAGCAAGTGACTATCAGGCTAGCAGAGCTGAGTCTAAAGAGCATGGGCATGCAACTTTCAAGGCAATTATTCAAGTATGTGGAAGGTCTATTGCTTAAACCACTATTGTTTGATTTTTGTGTATCATCCTTCTTAATAATATGGTGTTATATGAATCTAATACAGCTATCTCATTATTTAAACTTTTTCATGATATCAATTGAAAACGTCGAAGCAAAGGCCACCGCGATGAAAGAAAATGTTGATGATGCCGAAAGAGAGCTTGGTGAAGTAAAGACTCGTGCCACTAAAGTAGAGAGTGAATTTCGGGAGCAAAAGAAACATGCAGATGGTCTTTCGAAGAATATCATCCATTTAGTAGTAAAGCTAGGAGAAGCCAGCAATCATCTTGCCTTAATGCATCAGAAGTTGGAGGCTACGTGCAAGGGTGAGGCCCCAACAATTTTGAGTGCTGAGGCAGAGATTGCTAAATTGGAGAAAAATCCTGAAGTGGTAGTCAAAGATTTGAAGGCCGAAGCAAATTGCCAAATGCAATGATTTTGGGAGGAGCTTATTTTGGCTTAGAGCCAAAACGAATGGTTATGGAAGGAACTTCACCTTGCTCAGGGTCAAGTGCAAGATAATAGTTCCTTAAGATAGGATGATAAGATTTGTCAAGCCAAGTAGGCAAGGGACGAAGCCATGACTGAGGTTTGGCTCCTTTGACAAGAGTTGGAGGAGGATAAGAATAATAATGCAGTTGCTTTGCAATGGGTCCAGAACCATTGAACTATGGACATGGAGGAGAACTTGTCCTTACAAAGCTAGTTAAAGGTAGCTAGGATTACCATTTATAGCTTGAGGGATAGGATAGTTGATTATGGCGACCAGATCCTGAGGTTGGAGGATAGAACAACTTTGACCAAAATGTGCATAAGGGTTACTGAGACTCGACTTTGATATGCCAAAAGAAAATCATTTAGAGCCTGTTTCGAGGATTGTAGAACACTGGCAACCCAAACTCTTCCAGAGATAGGAGCATGTCTGCTTCAAACTCCTATTGTAGTTCAGGCCATACAATCTCTCCATGCTAACCAAACTAACTGGAGTGGGAATAGGGGAACTGAAATTGTAACTTTTATTTCCTTGTTTCAACTTGTAAGATACCTTTGAAATAAATAAAACATAAAATTTTTCTAAGTATCTCGATGTAGTACTTTTGAGGGCACCTTATTTTTCTTTAAAATATTTTCAATCCTGGGGGCTTTCATTCAATAATTCTTTTTTTTTAGAGTATATAAGAGAATGACCGAAGTTCACTCTCAATCAATTTATGTTAATTTCTAGATTTTCCTTAAGTGGTATAATATTTGAGAAGATGTTTCATCACAAGTTACTCAGAGAATGGAGAAAATTTATGGCCTCTTGATAACTTGAGGCATTGCAGTGCTCTAGAGGGATCATAATTTTCTCACATGAAAGGTGATGAGATGGTGGAAGTTGGTTTGAGAAGCTTCGATTCCAACGATCCATGGGGACATGTTCCAGCCTATTGCTAGATGCCATCTATCTCCCATCCAACGAATCGATTATAGGTTAACTTAATCTAGGCTGCTGGCTGGATTTATAAATAGGGAAGCCTTTGCCACCTGGCTCATTCTTGGCCTTTTGTAACTTTTCTTCCTCCTCTCACTCTCCTCTCTTTGAGTTCTTCTTTCTCCTCCCTATTTATTTGTAGTGAATCATGCTAGCATTCACCATGGTTTGTTTCCCCTTTTTTTGTTTAGGTTCTTTGAATTTCTGAGTAGATTCATTAGGGGCCTTTCTGTTCCTTTTAAGATAGTTTTTACATTAGTTCCAGGGGTTTCTTGCTATCTGCTCTTGGTTGTAGGTTCCTGGATTCTCTTCTCTTTAGCTTCTTAGAAGAATTTTTTCTATTTTTGAATATCTTGGTTTGATCTTAAGATCTCAGATTTTGAGTGGACCACTGAAATGGGGGTTCATGGTCTTTAGACCGTGAAGACTATGAACCTATTGATTCTAGGATTTCCACCGAAGGGATAGCAGTTTCTTCAATCGGTGTAGTATCGACTATTGTAGAGTTCCTTGAGACAAAACAATTCTTTTCGTACTACACGGCTCACATTTTTGGGTGCAGAGTTCCTTGAGAAATTTAGCATAAGTTGGAACATGCTGAATTGCATCAAGAAGTGGTAAATTTATATGTACTTCCTTAAACAATTTCATCAATTCCTCATTATGTGCTCCTTGCTTTTTGTGTGAGGCACCGGCTTCTAAGGCTGAAGGAAATGGAACTCTAGGTTTATATGTATCAGGCAACTCATATACTCTCTTTTTCCCTTTGTCTTTCTCATTCAAATTTGAGTTGGCATCAATACCTATTTTGGCTCAGGTTCTTTTATAAGGTTAGTCTCATATGAGCCTCCTCTTTTAAGTTTAGCTTTTGGCTAGCATCAGTACTAGCCTCTCTCACTGAGTCTAAGTATGGGTCTCTAAGAATCCTACCACTTCTAAGCTTAGATATTGCTTTGGCATTCTCAAATTGGGGGTCTTAGGTGGGACATTTGAGTGAAGGTTGGGTGGGTTGTTCCTAGGGTTCGCTACTAGTTGGCTTGGTAGTTGACTTGGTTCCCTCCTCATGGTAGACTCAGCTATTTGTCCTATTTGTGCTTCTAGCCTAGAAATTGATTGTTGTTGAGCCATGATTAATTGTTGGAGTTGATTAAACCTATCATCGGCTAGATTGGTCTGTTAAGGAGGTTGGTATGATGGCTAATTATAATAGGATGGCTGCATAAGCTGACTAGGTTAACTAGGCTGACCGCTATTATAGGCATGGTTTTGGTATTGGGGTCTATTTTGAAAGTTCTGTACATGAGGAGTTTGGGTCGGAGCCTGAGTCTATAGAGTCTTCCAAGAAAAATTGGGATGGTTCCTCCAACATGGGTTATATGTATTAGAGAATGGATCATTAACTAGTTTGGAGTAACCTTGGATAGCTTGGACTTGTTCTTGGATGAATGGCGGTAACTGTGCAACCGTAGGACATTCATTCACATGATGGGTTGGGATGGTACAGATAGAACAGATCTCCTGATGATTAGAAGGTGATGGATATTGTGTAGGAGACTATTGACTGAGGGCTAGGACTTAATCTATTTTATGGGCAAGGAGGATGATTGTATCTAATCTCTGGGCGATCAGGTTCAGGTCGATATTAGAATTAGGATTTGACTATTTAATTTCATAGACTCCTGCCAGCTTTTGATGAGGGATTGATCTTTTATAGGAAGATAATGAAGCATGAAAGATTGAATTTTCACTTAGGGTCTCAAATAGGGCATAAGCTTCATCCTCACTCTTACTCATGAATGCACCTCTACAACATGCATCCACCATCTATCTATATTGGTCTCCTAGACCCTCATAGAAGGCTTGGACAATTTGCCACTTAGATAGACCATAGTGGCAACATTTTCTAAGAAGTTCCTTAAGTCTTTCCCATGATTCATGAATTAGTTCTCCTGGGAGTTGAGCAAATCCAGTGATAGCTCACCTCATGGTATTGGTCCTACCTATGGGATAGAGTTTCTTAAGGAATTCATGTTGAATCTCATTCCAAGTTTGAATTGGTCTCCCTATTCTGCCAAGCCAGTACTTGGCTTTATCCTTAAGTGAGAGGAGAATAGGGTCAATCTAAGTGCATCATTGATAAAATCTTGGATCCTCACCGTAAAGCAGATTTCTAAAAATTCATCTAAATGTTTGTAAGGGTCTTCATTGCTATTCCCATAATAAGATGGGAGCATCTAGATGGTGGTGGACTTGATCTCATAGTTTCTGGCAGGTATATTGGGTAGGTGGATACAACTTGATGGATTGTAGGTAGTAGGAATGAAGTACTATTTCATCTGCCTAGGTAGTTCTTCAAGGTTTTTAGCTATTTGATTATCTGGTTTGATATGGATCAGTCGTTCAATTTCAAGGTTGGGTTTGACCAGGTTAGGAAATAAAGATCTCCTACCGTTCATGTATTAGTGTAACCCTAATATGTAACACAAATATTTTTTAAGATTTTTTTAATAAAAAAAAGAAGAGAATGAAAGAGGTCTAAGGAGAAAACCCTAAAAGTCCTTAATCTAAGAGGATGGAAAAGAGTTAGCTTTTTTTTGTTGTTTTTGTGAATTTCAAACACTTGTCACACAGATTCCTATCCTAGGTCGCCCTAATTCTAGACAGCTCCTAACTTCTAAGGTAGCCTTGGAGCCCTCCAAGTCAAAAACTAACTAATCAGCTGGCCAAGTAAGGGTAAGATTGGTGGGGGTCCCCCTGTTTCTTTTCTTAGACACCAATTAAAATTGGCCAAATCAGACAACGGAACCAATTAAAAATCACCTTTCTTCAGGACTACATCATCCTTGAACCCCTTCCTAGACACTAGCCAATCAGCTAATCTTGACCCGGTCTAACTCTTTCAGGTGCCCTGTCCTACTGAGCTCGAGTTCCTTAGGGCTGACATCTAATTAATTTTAATTAGCAGGCTTAGGTATGCTAAATGTGAGGTGGTGGTTTGTAGGCTAAGGAAGGGTGATCAAATCCCCACCTTATCTTATTTATGGGTTAGTTCCCTTAAGATAGTTTATGAAAGTATGAAATGCAAGAAGGTATCCCAAACAAGTAGTAGGCTTTTAAGTTTTAGTTATTTATTCTATTTTAGTTAAGTATTATGAGGTATTTTTGTTTTCTTTTTATGTTGTATTATTTTAAGCAAGAAAGATAAAAGGTAGCTCTTAATCTTGATTAATTAGGTATGAAACTAAAATTAGGTTAAGCAAGTAAAGAAACTTTAGGTTTTGTAATTAAGTCAAGAAATCAAATTAGAATTTAAGGCAGTTAATTAAAAAGTTAAGTAAATTTTTTTAGTAATTTTAGAAAGGAAGAAACCAAAAAAGTTTTTTCTTTTATGCTAATTTGAAAAAGGAAGGGAGAAATAATAAAGTAGGAAATAAATCTAAAAGGGATTTTTTTGGCTAATATGAAAAAAAAAGATAATTAAAAGTAATTAATGAAAAAGGAAATTAATTTGAAGTTAGGGTTGACTGCACCAGAATGGTAGATAACCTTTTTTCCCTTTTTTTCTTTTTCTTCTTTTTTTGATCTATAAAAAAGGAACAAGAAAAATTAGTAAAGTAAATTTACAAAAAAATCAAAGAGATAAAAAATGTTGCGTTCGTGCCTTCCCCGGTAATAGTGTCAAAAACTTGATAGACTGTGATGTTGTCATTAAACACTACAATTATCAATTTACTTAACCAACTTCTAGATTGAATTAAAAATCCATAGAAAGAGTGAGTCGGGTCGAATCCTCAGGGAAGGTAGTATATTGAATGTTTTGAAATCCTTGATTTAAGAAAATAAAGAAGTTGAAGCTAGATAAACAGAAATTAAAAGTGTAGAATAAAAGAAAATATATGGTACTAGGATCTATTATTTAGACCCTAGCATCTACTTGCAACAAAAAAAAAGGACACAAATTTAAAGATACAAGAAAATAAACTTTATATTAATTAAACTAGGATCCTATTATAAGAAAGTAAAAAGTATGTTGGAATGAAATTAAAAGCAAGAAAGAACAAAGATTGGAAGGAGGCCGACATAGCTTCATTGGGAAGGCGATCGATGAACTTCCTTCTTCCTTCGTACTCCTCGGAGTGAACTAAGCCTCACTGCTTCTTCTTCTCTGGTTCTTGATCTTGAAGATGACATTGGCTCGAAGATGGTGTAGGGGCAGCACTCCTCTCCAAGATACCCCACTCTCAGATATCAACCCGTAGCCCAAGTGTTTTCCTCTATCATGTATTATGCTCTCTCCAAGATGATTTCTTCTTAGCACAGGCATCCTTTAAGTAGATCTTGGCTAGGGCTTCCTCCTAGTCAAATTTGGACTCAATCGGGCTCCAGATCGGCAACATATCATGAGAAAAATTCTAGATTGTCCGATTGAGTTTGATGAGGTGATCGGTGCTGAGCTTCCTTCTCTGGTAGTAGAGTTCGGAAGGGACTCTTGTTGAATTTCTAAATCGAAGTCTAGATCCCTCTTCCACTGGGATTGTGCTTCTCCCGACGAGGGGCTGTGGCAGGAGGTGGTAGTGGTTGAGCAGCGGCTAGTGGCTGTGGATGGTGGATTGGCGGTGTGGTGGCAGACAATGGATTAGGATGGTGAAATAGGGAAGAGGGTGGCTCTAGATGATGGTGGTGGTAGAGAGGGGAGTTGCGGATGATGGAGCGGCTTGGATTGGGCCGAGAGGGGCGATGGTCATTGATAGTGGTGCGGAGGGGTCTGTTTAATAGCAGAAAGGAGGAGAGGTGGAGAAACCATGGGTGATGGCGGTCGGTAACTTTTGGTGCTTCCCCGGCAGAAGAGGTGGCACCGGTGGAGGAGGGGGCAGCTCGAGACAACGGGCAGTGGTTCCGGGCAATGGGCGGTGGTTCCGGGCGAAAAAAATTCTCCATGGCTCAGGGTCGTGGACCATAAACCATAGCTTCTCATGGACCAGGTGAGCTCCTGTAGACCGAGCGACTGGTCCATGGTGGACCGGCTGGTCCAAAAATCATGCAATCCCTTTATTGATTTTCAAAATATAATTTCGGGCTTGACTAAACTCTGATTTGAGTGCCATCTACACCGTTGGACTCCAAAAATTGAGTTCTTTGTAATGACGGTCTTCTTTACTATAAATAATGTATAAAGTATCAATTTAATATAAATAAAGATAGTTTAATTATTAAATCAATACTTTTATATATGTATATAATATAATTATCATTTATGGAATGCCTGATGGTTCATGATCCACCATGGCCATCGGTCCATGGCTCAAAGCCATTGATCGTGAAGGGATTTCTATCATGAGGTCACTGGAGATGACATCCCACGCTATCCAGCCACTGTCGGAATTGACCAGGCACCTCTTCCCTGGCTATTCTTCTGCTACACCACCTCCTACAATCGCTCCACCATGAATTGATACCTTTGCCTCTCTTCCAAGCCACAAATGAATTGGCACCAGAGCTGCTGCATCACTAGCCATTTTTGTTGCATCCCTACTCTATCCACTAGCCTAAAATGATAGCACGAGAAGCCCCATCATCGAGCATCTTCTTCCTTTGAGATGCTGCTCGCCGCTGCTCCTTTACCCATCACCATCATCTTCCCCTGTACCAGCAATGATGTTAGTGGTAACTCTGGCGACGGTAGGGCAAGGGGACTCCGATGATGGTGGCACGAGGTCGTAATCCCAATAGAAATTCAAAGTTCGACAACGGTGCTAGGCAATGAGACCAAACAATCAAGAAAGGATGGAAGCATAGATCTCAGAGCATTCAATGGCTTAGGTTGATTTTCATGATGTGGTTGATTTCTGGACCTCCGATCAAGATCCGAGGGAAACCAACCAGCTAGTCAAACATTGAGTTGGAGCATGACTCTACAGTTTAATTTAATTAGGATTTGGGTTTACCATCTAACCATTGAGTCATATAAAATAAAAATTTAACCATTATTTTGGCCCTCATATTTAGTCCCACATCGAAAAAACATGAAGACCTCTCCCTTATTAAACCCTATAAAAAGGCCCCTATGCCTCTACCTGAGGAATGAACTCCCTGGAGTTCCTCTAGAGCCTTTGCATAGGAGGAGAGGAAGGGAAGATCATGAGCGACTAAGGAATTCAAGTCTTCGAGGAGTTGATGAGATTTTTGGTATTTATATTTTATATTTTTCTTTATGTAATTAGTGCTTGATTGTAATGTTTACTTTTCATAAATAAAATTATTTTCATTACTTCAAGTAGTGTTCTGTATATCTAGACTATAGTTATATTTTAGAATACCCTATGATTATATAGAGACAAGTCATGATCCTATGATACGATTCGTGCTCAACGAGATAGGCTATGCTCGGAACTAATTATAGAAAATTTTATTTATATGATTAAAGACTTTAAATAGCTTATGGCTATGTAGGAGCGGATCAAGGCCATATCCAGTGAGATAGGCTATGTTTAGAGATCAATCATAATTGAATAACTTAATATAATATCAAATACTGAATCAAAACCCAAGATATTTTTCATATTGATTTCCTACTTAGTTTAATTCTTGTTCTTAGTATAATCATATTCTTACTTTTTTATTTCTCTAACCTAATTAATCTTTAATAAAATAATCTTAAAAGTTAACATAACCCCAACTGATCCCTGAGGATACGATCCCAACTCATCCTAGCTATAGAGTTGAGTTGGTGAATTATTTTTGACCTCCTATGATAGCGATCAAATTTTGACATCATTGCCATAGATCATTGGCATGGTTAGTTCATAAAAAAATTTAAAAAAAAATATTAAAAAATTATAAATTATTAGGGCTTTTTAGAGACTTAAAATAACTTATTTTGATATCTGTTTTCATTGCATTACATCTACATAAATCATCTTAAGGGAACTAATCCCTAAATAACATAAGGTGGGGATTTCATCACCCTTCCTTGGCCCATAAACCACCATCCTCATATTGCATTGACCTAAGCCTTTAATTAAAATAAATTAAATGTTGACCCCTAAGGACTTTCGAGCTCACTAGGATAAGGGGCCTTGAGAGTTGGACTAGCTCATAATTAACTAGTTACTGGTGTCTAGGAAAGGGGTTCAAGGATGATATAGCTCTGAAGGAAGGTGGTTCTTTAATTGGTTCCATTGTCTGACTTGGTGATAGGGACATTGAGCAAATTGCCAGTCCAGATCCCAGCCAGTCCAATCCAGATCTCGGCACCAGCCAACATAAATCTTGATGTATTTATTTTATGGGTGTACGTGGGATTTGGGATATCTCCGAATCGGAGATTAGTTTTTTATTTGTGTTTAGAGTTATCAGAATCTCTTAGTAGTTCCGATTGTTTTGAGTCTGTTTAGGGATTTATTTATATCATTTGTTTGCATGCCTTATTTAAGTTGTTTCTTCATGAATAAAATTAGCGAAGAATATTTTGAGAAAAAAATCAGGGTGTGTCCCGACTTCCTTCCCCTCTTCTTCTTCCTTGGTGTTATTTCCCCTCTTCCCGGTTCTTCCCTTCTCTCTCCTCTGTTATATTCCCTCCCGATTTTTGCTTCTCCTCCAAGTGACTCGATCGAACCGACCAACCGAAAGCATCCCATCCTTCCTTCCGATCGACGCCGCCTCTCCCTTCACCGGAGCCACCATCGTGCCTCCCACTATTGCCATCCGCTAGATCGGGTCCGTGCCGACCTCCTATTCAAGCAGCACCTCCACGGTCACCTGAATCCACCGATCGTGCTGATTCAGAGCAGCCGATGATCGAAAATCTCCATCTAGCAACCCTCGTTCCGTCCGTGACCCATCTGCCTTCGGCCATTGTCTCAACCAAACCAGTCACGCCTCCAACCGGTCAACCACCCCCGTCTTCCACTTTCGGCCATCGTCCACCCCAAACCATCTTCCGTTGACATCCGACGAACACCCATCTCCCGCTGCTACCCAGTATCGTCGCCGGTGAAGTCCCTCTACCTCAACTCCTCCACTCCCCGTCTCTGCCCATGCAAGCCATCGTTGCAGTGAAGCCCCTCCCATGAAGCCTCCTACCGGATCCCCATGCTGCTGCAACGCCCACCGCCGTGACCCCTGCCAGCTGTTCTGCCGTCACTGCCCAACGCCAACACCGATGAATCTGGCCACAAGCCTTCCGGCCTCCCGTGTTCATCTTGGTGTTGATCTGTGGAGAAGAGAAGTGGTTTAGCACGAATGTGAAAGCATTCGCATTCCCTGCTGCCAACTTTGATCCACACGGATCTCAGAGCAGTCACAAAGACAAGCATAGTTTTCATAGAGGATTAGAATTAGACACAGATCTCAGAGCATTCCAAGATCTGTGAAGCACGATTTCCAAGCCACACGGATCCCAGAGCCACATAGATATCAGGGCATTGATTAACTTGATTTATTTATTTTATTGATTCATTATTTGTTTTTGGTGATTCAGGTCCGACGGTTTCAGATCTATCTCGTCCGCGAACCACTGGTCTGGATTTTTGGATGACCTCTAGATGATCTCACTCTTCCAGGATTCGTGATATTCCATATTTTCGGGTGAGATCCGCTTTGATAACCTGATCTAATCAATTGCTGGCTTATTTTTATTTAATTAGATCTAATTTATTTAAATTGATCAGCCCTAACCTAGTGGTCATTTCTTAACGATCAACGATCCCGAATCAATTTATTTAGGTCTAGGATTTGTCGACTCATCCTACGTCAGTCTTGGTATCAGAGCAATAGGTTAGGTTAGGGTCAATTTCAATTTTTAATTTTGCATGACAACTAGTTCAGGAATCAAGTATCAATCAGAATCTTCTTCCTTGGATAATAAAATGGATCCTAGTTTAGAAATTGCCCTTCAAGGAATCATGGGTAAACTTGAAGCAATTGATAGCAAGTTAGGATCTTTAGATGCAAGGGTAGGAGCCCTTGAAGAGAAACAACTAGTGAACACTAATCACCCTATCAGGAACTCTTCATCAAGAGTTACAGATCCTAGAGACCCTAGAGATCGAAATGACTACCCGGGTTATGATGGTGGTCGTACTCGTATCCTTCGACCTGACCCTAGGGATCGACATGATTATCCAGTTTTGATCAAACATTTAGACCTTATCGCAATCCAATTGATCAGGATGAACGAATTATGAGGAGTGTAAAGGTTGATGCCCCGAGTTTTGTAGGTCGCCTGGATCCCAAAGAATACATTGACTGGGAAGCTGATATGGACCATTATTTCACTTGGTATGACATGACGGAGGATAGGAAAGTTAGGTTTGCCCAAATGAGGTTGTTAGGTCAAGCCAAATTATATTGGCACAATGTCTACAGATAACTACTCATAGGAGACAGGACTCCATTGGAACATGAGATGAGATGAAGGATAAGCTTTGTGAGAAGTATCTTCCTGCATCTTATCAACAGCGACTCCTGGATCAATGGCAAAGGTTGACCCAGGGAACCGAATCTGTAAATGATTACATTGATAAACTTGATGAATATCTTATACGATGTAATGTGAGTGAAGACCCATCTATCACTTTATCCCGGTTTAGAGCTGGTCTGAGAGTAGATATCCAAAAAGAACTATTTTTGAGAGAGGTTTATAGTCTAGAGCAAGCATATCAATTACCCCAGGACTATGAAAGATTCTAGAGGATGTCTATCATACGTAGACCTGAACCTTCTAGACCAGGAATTTTAGGTCTACAACCTAACATGAGTCAGACCCCTGGTAGTCGACCCCCGTCTACAACCCTACCAATTAAAAGAGATGAAAAAGGAAAAGGGATTATAGGAGAGTCTTCTCGAGGAAGTAGCTCTAAGATCCACTGCTTTAGGTGTAACGGAATAGGTCATGTGGCTAATCAATGTCCATCTAGAACCTTGCATATAGGGGCACTTGAAGAACATGAGGATCTAGGTGATGTCCTTGAAGAGGAAATATACACTGCTGACCTAGGATTAGCCGATGCCTACGAAGAATGTGACCATGAGACTAGAGCTGAAGAATGATTAGGAGTTAATTTGATTAATACTTTGGATCTAATTAAATATGAAGAATCAGCATTGACACCTGATGATTTTTTTGAGCCTGCATCTTCCTTTGAGAGTGACCCTCCTCTTGAGAGCCCACCAGTCCAAATGAGAGGAAAGCACGATGTGATCGAACGTATTTTGGACGAGCAATCAAGTCTTCGAGGAGTCGAAACTGCTACTGCTACCTGATTCACTGGCGAGGTAGACCGAAGTCAGAGAATTCCTGGATTACTGAAGAAGAGCTATAAAATATTGATCCAAATCTATTTGAGTACCTCCATCTTGACTCGACCGAGTCGAGATCTCCCCACCCCAGGGCAAATGATGGGGACATTAAGCAGATTGCCAGTTCAGATCCTAGCCAGTCCAATCCAGATCTCGGCACCAGCCAACACAAATCTTGATGTATTTATTTTATGGGTGTATGTGGGATTTGGGATATCTCCGAATTGGATATTAGTTTTTTATTTGTGTTTAGAGTTACAGGAATCTCTTAGTAGTTCCGATTGTTTTGAGTCTGTTTAGGGATTTGTTTTTATCGGTTGTTTGTTTGCCTTATTTAAGTTGTTTCTTCATGAATAAAATTAGCGAAGAATATTTTGAAAAAAAAATCAGGGTGTGTCCCGACTTCCTCCCCTCTTCTTCTTCCTTGGTGCTATTTCCCCTCTTCCCGATTCTTCCCTTCTCTCTCCTCTATTATATTCCCTCCCGATTTCTGCTTCTCCTCCAAGTGACTCGATCGAACCAACCAACCGAAAGCATCCCATCCTTCCTTCCGATCGACGCCGCCTCTCCCTTCACCGGAGCCACCATCGCGCCTCCCACTACTACCAGCTACTGGATCGGGTCCATGCTGACCTCTTATTCAAGCGATGCCTCAGCAGTCGCCTGAATCCACCGATCACACCAATTCAGAGTAGCCGATGACCAGAAATCTCCGTCCGGCAACCCTCATTCCGTCCGTGACCCATCTGCCTTCGACCATCGTCTCAACCAAGCCGGCCACCGCCTCCAGCCAGTCAACCACCCTCGTCTTCCACTTTCGGCCATCATCCACCCCAAACCATCTTCCGTTGACATCCGACGATCGCCCATCTCTAGCTGCCGCCTAGTACCATCACCGGTAAAGTCCCTCCGCCAGAACTCCTTCGCTCCCCATCTCTGCCCATGCAAGCCATCGTTACAGCGAAGCCCCTCCCGTGAAGCCTCCCACCGAATCCCCTTGTTGCTGCAACGCCCATCACCATGACTCCTGCCAGCCATTCCGCCGTCGCCACCAACACCAACACCAGCAAATCCAACCGCAAGCCTTCTGGCCTCCCCTGTTCTTCTTGGTGTTGATCCGTGGAGAAGAGAAGTGGTTTAGAACGAACGTGAAAGCGTTCACGTTCCCTGCTGCCAACTTTGATCCACACGGATCTCAGAGCAGTCCCAAAGACAAGCATAGTTTTCATAGAGGATTAGAATTAGACACAGATCTCAGAGCAGTTCCAAGATCTGTGAAGCACGATTTCCAGAGCCACACGGATCCCAGAGCCACATAGATATCAGGGCATTGATTAACTTGATTTATTTATTTTATTGATTCATTATTTGTTTTTGGTGATTCAGGTCCAACGGTTTCAGATCTATCTCGTCCGCGAACCACTGGTCTGGATTTTTGGATGACCTCTAGATGATCTCACTCTTCCAGGATTCGTGATATTCCATATTTTCGGGTGAGATCCGCTTTGATAACCTGATCTAATCAATTGCTGGCTTATTTTTATTTAATTAGATCTAATTTATTTAAATTGATCAGCCCTAACCTAGTGATCATTTTTTAACGATCAACGGTCCCGAATCAATTTATTTTAGGTCTAGGATTTGTCGGCCCGTCCCACGTCACTTGGCCAATTTATTTGATATCTAAGGAAAGCAATGGGGGGACCCCCACCGACCTTACCCTTACCTAGCCAGTTGACTAGTTAGTATCTAACTTTGAAGGCTTGAAGGTGACCTTGGAATAATTAGAAATTGTCTAGAATTAGAGAACCCTAGGATAGAAAGTCCATTGATTACTACTTGTTTGTAATTAACGTAGAACTTTAATTAATACTTCTTCTCTATTCCTCTTAGCTTTAGGACTTCTTAAGCTCGCATCTTTAGACCTCTTCTCTATTTTTCTTCTCTCTTATCCTCCCTTTTTCCTCTTTAATAAAAAAAATCAAAATCATAAACTGGGGTTAGACCATGGATACACATAGTGAGACCAACCCACCACGCCAATTGAGGGAGTACTTCACTCCTTCATCATACACATATTCTCCGTGTATTCAAGCACCTCATATAGAGGCAACCTAGTATGAGATTAAGTCTAGTGCCATACAAATGCTACCATCCTTCTATGAACTTAGTCAAGAGGACCCATACAAACATCTAGGCGAGTTTTTTGAGATATGCTCTACGATTAGAATTCAAAATCTATATGATGAGGCACTTAGGTTAAAATTATTTCCCTTCTCACTTAACAATAAGGCCAGATATTGGCTATTGTTCATTAGAGTCCATGACCATTCAACCTAGGACCAACTACAAAAAGAATTTCTCAAGAAATATTTTTTAATAAGGAAAACAAATCAAATCCGAAAAGCCATAATTAGTTTTTTCCAATTAGAAGGAGAGATGTTCTATGAAACTTGGAAGAGGCTCAAAAAACTTATCAGCAAGTGTCCACATCATGCCATACCCAAATGACAACTAGTCCACTACTTTTATGATGGATTGTCAGAAAAGTATAGATAAATGGTTGATGCATCTTATGGTGGGACATTCTGGCTCAGGAGTGAGCATGAGGCCTAGCAATTATTTGAGATCCTGAGTGAAAACTCCTTGCACTACATGTCTATCACACCTAGAAAAACTCCCAGGATAAATCCTAAAAGAGGTGAAATATATGAGGAAAGCCACTCTGTAGATATTCACAGCAAGGTGGATACACTATCCCATGCTGTGGGTGCACTATCCCAGAAATTTGATCGATTCTTACAAGTCGGTCACACCTCTTCCTCATGCGCACAATCCCAAGATGTTTGTATTATCTGCTCAAGTCCTGTTCACACTATAGATGATTGCCCAATAGCTCATCGATTTCTTGAGCTTGTACAGGAACAAGCCCACCCAGCCCAAACCTATACTATTCCTAAACTAGGAAATGACCCGTCCGCAAATACATATAATCCAGGCTAGAGGAATCACCTCAGTCTCTTGTGAAAACAACAACCCATGGTCAACCCAACTCCTCACAAACCTAATCACTAGTGCGATAATACATCATATCCTAAGTTTCATGATGCCCCACAACCTTCTCCTAGTCATTATAGTTCTAGTTTTGAGAAGAAAGTTCTACAAGCTTTGGCAAGATTAGAAACCAATTCTCAAACCCTTGACTCCCATACACAATCTATAGCTAATCTAGAGTCCCAAATCGATCAACTTGCTATAGCCATTTATAGGATGGAGGAAAGGAACCTGCCTAGCCAACTTATCAGCAAGCCAAAGGGGCAATATAGGGCTGAAAGCTTCAATGTTCTTGAACCTCATCCTGCACATGCCAAATCTATAATAACCCTAAAAAGTGGAAAGATTTTGGAGCCATCACAAAGGATCAATACATCAAGAACCCAAACTGAAAACAAACCTAAATTACCTGACGACAAAGAAGACCCTAAAGAGAGGAATGGTCCAATTTTCCCAGCACCTGCGATTAGAGTCCCATACCCAAGTGCTGTAAAAAAATCTCTACCTTTAGATAAGATGAGGGCTAAGATGAATGAAATGCTTGAATTATTCAAACAAGTCTATATCAATCTTTTACTTTTAGATGCCATCAAGCAGGTCCCAACTTGTACTAAATTTTTGAAGGATTTGTGCACCCATAAAAGTAGATCTCAAGCACACATTCCAAAGAAAGTGCACCTCACTGAGAATGCTAGCTCAATCTTTCAACACATAACTCCACCCAAGCTCAAGGATCCTGGTACCCCTATCATTTCTTGTGTTAGGAAGCCTAACCATTAAGAAAGCCTTACTGGACTTAGGAGCAAGTGTCAACCTTCTCCAAAGTTTGGTATATAAACTTTTTGGGCTTGGATCACTAAAGCCCACATCAGTAACCCTATAACTAGCTGATAGATATCTTAAGGTGCCACGAAGAATAATTGAAGATGTGTTAGTCAAGGTGAACAAATTCTACTTTCATGTAGACTTTATTGTATTAGATATGGACTCGGGAAGTGACCCTAGCCAAATCTCAATTATTTTAGGTCGACCCTTCCTTGCAACAGCCAATGCTTGTATCAACTATAGGATGGGAGCCATGAACGTGTCATTTGCGAATAAAAAGCTAAGGTTGATTATATTTAATGCAATCATGGGATCACCAAGTGATAGGTTTGATGAAGTAAATGTGCTAGAAAACTTGTAGAAGATACCACCCCTACCATGCCCTTGCAAGACCCTCTGCAAGCTTGTTTAGTCCATTTTAAAATGGATAGCTTTGACATAGATTGGTACATAGATGAAGTAATGCACTATTAGAACCACTTAGTTCCACTCCTTCATGGACCATGAAATATGAGTAGATGGCCCCTCCCTCTGATACATCAATCGCTTCCTCATTAATGATCTTACCTACACTGGAACAAGAGCCACTCCTAGTCATGGATCCATTCTTCGAATATGATGCAACCCCTAACTAGGAAGCCCAACTTGTAGGTTTACCGAATGAATCCAAAGAAACTATTAGAGAAATAATCTTGGATCCACTAGTAGACTACCTAACCATATTATCATTTTAAGAGCCAAGTAATGTAGTCTTTAAATATGATAGCCCTGACAACTTTATTGAGGACCCATCCTGCAAACATCTGAACTTCATTGGAATAGATAATATGGAGAAGTTGAGTGACTTATTAGATCCACCTTGGACATCACAATAGGAGCAATTTATTGCATTCTCCAATTTTTACCTAGCCCCTATACTAGAACCACCATCTACTCTGCACACCAAACCATCTCCTGGTACCTACTATCAGGAGATACATCTTGTAGACATACATAAAAAAATTTGATATGGAACATTACTAACTGGACTTCATCCAACCATCCACCATGGCTAGGCATACCTAATAGTTTAGTGGATGTATCAACTGGGATAATTTAAATGATCCACTATGTCTGGCTGAAGCACTGGTTGGAAGGCAACCCAATAATCTCATCTTCTTTTTAGTATAATTATAGGATCTTAGATGGAAGAATAAGAGCCCGCTACTTCAGGAAGCCCTCTTCAACTCCCAAAGCACACTCACCCTAGGTGTATTCTCTCTTTTTCTTATGTGCTTATTTTCTTTCCTACTCCATTGAGGACAATGTCGATTAAGTTGGGAAGGAGAAAACTTAACTTGCTTAGATCTTCGAGTACGGTTATAAATGATTATATTATGTGTACCTAATTATTGTCTCAAATTAGAGTTAACTAGGCACCTTAATCAATAATTGATTAATGACCAAAATAGTTTTAGAGGTACTAAGTGACAAATCACTAAGAAAACCTAACAAATGGTAGGGTGTTGACCTCATTAAATTTTGAGAGTGATTCTAAAACTTTCTTCCTTCTTATCTCAATAAAGAATCTGCTTGTTGAGAGTATGGATGGAAAGGTTGAGATATACAAAAAAATCCTTTATACAAAAAAAGATTTATCAGAGAGTTAGTCTGATCTCACAACTCTTCTTGAACTCTTATTGAGTAACCAGGCCCCTTTATCTAAAAAAGCATTGTGGTTCACAACAAAAGGTGAGAAGGTCAAGAGATCTTTAAGCAATGGCACCCCACTAAGTAATCAAGCCCCTTTGCTTAAGTAAGCATTGTTGTTCACATCAAAAGATGAAGATGCTAATACTTAAGATGTTAGGACATTGCACTAGAATTCAAAAAAAGAGAGAAAGAAAGAGGAAAAAATAAAAGGACTAAAAAGAAAATAAACCCGACTCAAATCAAGTTAGAGGATTTAAAGACTAAGTTGGAGGGATGGTAAGGAAGACCTCTAAAGATTTCTACGGTCAACACTCAATCACTAATTAGGTTGACTCAGTGATCCGATGAAGTACCTCTTTAATGGTTTAGCTGGGTATCAGTTGCTTTTAGGACTGTCTAAGTCAGCTTTCAATTCAAGGATGAGTTTGTATACATACCTAATTTATTTGCTTTACTCGAGGACGAGCAAAGTTCAAGTTGGAGGGTGTAATAATTATATTGTATACATATATAAAAATATTAATTAATAATTAAATATTCTTTATTTATTTAAAATTGATACTTTTATATATCATTTACAGGAATGAAAATTGTCAATGTGAAGAGCTCGATTTACAGGTTCAAATGAAATAAGTTTGAAGCAAATTAGACTAAAAATGGACATGGAATCATAATTTGAAATGTATTAAAAGATTTGCATGGTTATTGAAGCAATCAGTCCACCATGGACCGGTTGGATGGTTTATAAAATGCCCGATGGTTCACAATCCACCATGGCCATCAATTCATGGCTCAAAGTCATGGACCTAAAGGGGTTTATGCCATGGGGTCGCCGAAGATGACATCCGATGCCATCCAGCCACCGTCGGAATCGACTAGGCACCTCTTTCCCAGCTATTCTTTTGCTACACTGCCTCCTGCAATCCCTCCACCATGAATTGATACCTCTGCCTTTCTTCCAAGCCATAGATGAATTGGCACTGGAGCTACTGCATCACCAGCCATCATTATCACACCCCGCTCTAGCCACCGCCCAAAATAATAGCACGAGAAGCCCCATCACCAAGCATCTTCTTCCTTTGAGATGTTGCCTTTCATTGCTCCTCTACCCATCGCTACTCCTTTACCCGTCACCATCATCTTCCCTTGTACCATCAATGATGTCAATGGTAACTCCGGTGATGGCAAGGTGGGGACTCCAACGATGGTGGCACGAGGTGGTAATCCTAATAGAAATCTAGAGTTTGGTAGCAGCACTAAGCAATGGGACCAAAAAATCAAGAAAGGATGGAAGCATAGATCTTAGAGCATTCAATGGCTTAGGTTGATTTTCATGATGTGGTTGATTTCTATACCTCCGATCAAGATCCGATGGCAACCAACTAGCTAGTCAAACATTGAGTTAGAGTAAGACTCTATAGTTAACTAGGATTTGGATTTACCATCTAACCATTGAGTCCTCTAAAATTAAATCTTAACCATTATTTTGGCCCTCATATTTAGTCCCACATCAAAAAAATATGAAGACCTCTTCCTTATTAAACCCTATAAAAAGGCCCCTATGCCTCTACCTGGGAAATGAACTCCCTAGAGTCCCTTTGGAGCCTTTGCATATAAGGAGAGGAAGGGAAGATCATGAGCAACTAAGAAATTCCTATCTTTGAAAGGTAGATGAGATTTTTGGTATTTATATTTCATATTGTCTTTATGTAATTAGTGCTTGATGATAACGTTTGCTTTTCATGAATAAAATTATTTTCCATTACTTCAAGTAGTGTTCTGCATATCTAGACTATAGGTAGATTTTAGAATAGCTTATGACAATGTAGAGATGAGTCGTGATCCCAGGATATGATCCGTGCTCAGGGAGATAAGCTAAGCTCTGAATCTAATTATAGAAAATTTTATTTATATGATTAGAGACTTTGAATAACTTATAGATACATTGGAGCGAATCAAGGTCCGTATCCAGCAAGATAGGCTATGCTCAAGAATCGATCATAATTTAATAATTATATATTGAATAAATACTTAATATAATACCAAATACTGAATTGAAATCTAAGACATCTTTCATATTAATTTCCTACTTAGTTTAATTATTGTTCTTAGTATAATCATATTCTTACTCTTCTATTTCACTAACCTAATTAATCTCTAATAAAAATAATCCTAAAAGTGAACATAATCCCAACTGATCCTTGAGGATACGATCCTAACTCATCCTAAGTATAGAGTTGAGTTGGTGAATTATTTTTGATCGCCTATGATAGTGATCAGTAGTTATCCTTCGGGTAGGCTTTGTTGAGGTTTATGAAGTCCACACATTCACCACTTTTCATTGGCCTTTTTTACTAATACTATATTTGCCAATCACTCAGGATAGTTAACTTCCCTAATCAACCATGCATCGATGAGCTTTTGTATCTCCTCTACCATGGCACTCTAGCATTTTGGTGCAAAGCTCCTTTTCTTCTATTTCACAGGATGATGATTCAAGTCCACCATCAGGTGATATGTCATCACTTCCGGGTCAATCCTTAGCATATCTACAAGCATCCAAGCAAAGATATTGGCATTCTTTTGTAGGAAGGTTATCAATCTCTGCTTTGTGTCTTCATCCTGCATTGAACCAATTTGAACAACATGCTGAGGGTCCCTGCTATGTAGGGAGACTGCTATAAGATTTTCTATAGGCCTCCCTCTTTCTTCGATCAGTTTGTCCCTGGTATCCAACCCCTCCATTGGAAAACCATCTGGTACCTTGGCATATTTTGTCTATCGGGCTACCAGGTAACATTTCTTATTAGGGTTTGGTGTCCTCGTATCTCTCTTATTCTTTATAATATGGGGAACCACATTAAGAAATAATAGGTAGACACTATCATTCATAAAGCATTCAAACCTGGTCAATCAAATATGATATTATAGATCGAGGGCATCTTCAGGACTGTAAAAGTAAGATACACTTGGGAATATCGGGGGGCCTTCCTTACTACATCGATAGAGTAATAGTACCCTCAATGGGGATCGACTCCCCCGAGAATCCTAATATTGATGCTTCTAACTTTTTAAGTCATTCAGGAGAAATATTCATCTTTAGAAATATATCATAAAATAAGATGTGTACTATACTTCCACTATTAATAAGCACATGATGGATATTACAATCATCGATGTTTAGTGTTACGACTACAGGGTCATGGTGGGGATACTAGACCCTCGTTACATTAGCCCAAGTGAAGGTTATGGCTTCATCAAGACTCTCTTCATGGCCACTACCTCTGAACTCTTTCCCTGGTCCACTAGTGATAGTGTTCATGTCATCTCTAACGGGCCGGTAAGTGGGCTCTTCCACCCATGGTGGAGGTTCTGGCATCTCTCCCCTAGATCTCGAAGGAACTTGTTCAACCTATCACGGTGGATAAGCTCAATCTCATCTTGAAGTTGTCTGCATTCTTCAGTATCATGATCGTGATCCCAATGGTATAAGCAATATTTACTTAAGTACCTTCTTTTAGGCTTTATCTACATCTTTCAGGCTTTAGGCAGCTGCTGCCAAACTTGCATTAAGATATGAGCATGAGGGATATTAAGGGAAGTATACTGATTGAACTATCATGATGGTATGATGCCTAATTGGTCAGGACTTTGAAGATATTGAATTCAGGGGGGGTGACCTTCGATGTCAGGGTGGTGGCTAGTTTCTTAGCCTTTTTCTTTGATTTTCTTTTCTCAAGAAAGATCTGAAGGCCGATGGTTGCTCCTTTCATGTCTGGATAGGTAGTGACATAGAAGGTGGAGCAAGGACCGAGGGGGTGAGACAATAAGAGAAACATGAGCAGTATATGCTTCCTCTATGTACGTGTACTTCTCTGCTCTAGTAAGCATCTCAAAAAATCTATTGATGGCTTCTTCTCCAATGAAAAAAGGAAAGGACATGTTCGAAGATCATACATCTAGCGATCATAGAGACTGAATGGTTGAGGTTATATACCTCTAAAGTCACTTCATTGAGTTAGTTTATAAAGGCCCAAGGGGATCTCCCTCCTTTTGCTTAATATGGATCAAGGAGTCAGAATTTCATCATAGCTTCGGGCTACTAGCAAAATGATAAACTAAAGATCGACCTAACTAGCCAAAGGAATGAATAGAACTTGGTTTTAGGCTGGAATACCAATATTGCTCTAATTTTTTAAAAGTTAAAGGAAAAGCATGATACAATACTGCATCAGTGGCTCCATGCAAGAGCTCATTATTTTGAAATCCTGGAGGTGGTCTACTAGATCAGCAGACCCATCGTATATCTCCAACTATGATATATTGAAGTATTTCGATAGTGGCTCTTCTAGAATGTGGGCTTCAAAAGGTGGCTTAATAGTAAAGCCAAGGTCATCATTTCTAAGTGGTGCTAAGTCTTGTAGCACTTCAAGACATCGATCAATCTCTGGAAACTGATGATCCACCTCAACAGCTTTGGCTGGGTGTGCTATAAAAGGTTGGGGAAGTAAACGAGCTGAAGTAGACCCTTCATCTAATTGAGGCAGAGGGGAATGCCTTCTTGTCTACCTAGGATCCTCCTAGGCCATAAGGAGAGCAAGCTCCCCTACTTGATGATGGGGACATTAGGAGCACACAAAATTTCAAGGTTCCATGAAGATCTCTAAGGCATGTGTTAGGAAGTTGCTCAAATTTTTAATGAGCACATTGAGTCTTGTAGACAGAGTCCTGTAATAAAGTGAGTCAATTAGATTCACTAAGTCCATTGAATCCTATTTAGTCAGTTTAGTTAAGTCCATTTATTTTATTTGGCTTCTTTTGAGCTTTATCAATTAGGCACTTTGAGTCCTGTATTTTCATTCAAATTAAGTCAAGAGGAGAGTCACCAGACCAGGAGATTCACCAGGCCCCCAACCAGAGCTAGACTTCATACACCTAATCTCCAGTCAGGCACCCAAGCCCACTTGAAATCAGCACCCAAGCCCTTGGAGTTGGCATCCCAGGCCAAGAAGAAGTGGGCCCTCTCAAGCCCACCTATATTGGCACCCAATCCAAGCCCAAGCCAAGAAGAAGTGGTGCCCAACTCAAGCCCACAAGATTGGCACCCACTCCCAGGCCCATTCATGGTTGGCACCCCCTCCCAACCCAACAAGGAGGGTACCCCTCCCAGTCCAATGTGGATTTGCTGCCCAAGCCCAAGAGGAGTCCAGTTCCCAAAGCCCAAGAGAGTTTTCTTGGCCCTCAAGTTTTATTTTCTTGGCCCTCAAGTCTTGTAATCCTAGTTTATCAAGGAGTCCAGGGACCTGGGTGAATCTATAAATACCTACCCCCTCCCCTCTTGTATGCAATAACTTTTGATGAAATAAACTTGAGTTTTCTTTATTCTATTATTGCCTCCGTAAGGAGTGGGTGTGAGGCATGTTGTGTTTTTTTTTCTTTTCTTGTTAGCAAGCCCTAGCTGCCTAGCATCTCTCCCCCTCCAACCAAACCCTAGCCGCCCTCCATCCCATCTAAACCCTAAGATGCCCTCTCGTCTTCCAAGCCCAAGGCCACCCCCTCCTCTCTTCTTTCTTCCCCTTGGCCGCCACCTTCCTCCAACAACCCTAAGCCACCAACCCTTCCAAGTCCTTGGTCGCCAGCTAATCTCTCTCTTCCAGGTCACCAGCAATAATCCTCCAGGCATCTTCATCAATAGCCAGGCCGCCCCTCCAAGCCAGGCATCCTCCCTCTCCATCTGGCTGCCAGCCATCCCCAATACCCCATCAACTCCTCCACTCCTCCTTCTTCCAATTTTATATTTTTTTCTGCATCTGTGATCCTAACCCTTGATGTTTGTAGGATCCCTCAGGATAAACGAGCCTTGGATGAGATCTTCCTTGCCCTCGAATCAAACTAATAAAAAGTCGGTAGATCCGCAGGAAAGTGACTTGATCATCCAGGTGCCGATCTGAGAGATGCGATCTCTGCTACATCAACAAGAATTCATTGCCTGGTATGTGAAACCCAATCCCCTTCTCTCTTTATCTAAGTTTTCGAGATAGAATATGTTCCTAATAGGGTTTCTTAGCCCTAGGATCCTTCTTCCTTCATTATTTTGTTAGATTTTTGCCATGCGGGTAGCACTTAGATCTAGCATGATAATCCTAATATCTTTTACTTCTTTTCAGGAACAAGACCAATAAAATCTGAAATTTACTGCTTTCTTTAATCTGGTTTTTCAGTAGCATGTTCATCCCACATCATCCCTGGTATGTCCCCCATCACTTGATGTTTTATGAAAATGGGGGTCATCATGGCTCCAGATGTGCCGCTCCTAAAGGTGTAGGGTTATGTGGCAGTAGGGCTGGTTTTGCTCCTAGCTATAGTGCAGCCGTCGGCATTGCAAGTCCTACTGGATGTTGCATCGCTTGAACAATGACAGCTAGCTTATGCACTTGCTAGGTGAGCCTTTCTAGGATATCGGGTTAATTTTCCTATGGAAGAGGGTCGACCTAAACCCCCCTAGGACCAAGTTTTTGATGGGTTGGCTATCCTGTTGGAAAGTAGTGGCATCTAACACTGAATGGACATGCCCTTCGGAGGCATACAATACACAGCGCAGGTCACTTTTCAAATGGTGGGTGAAAAGTAGGCCCTTTCTCTATCTAATGATGCTGAAATCTACTCAGATGTTGGAGTGAACTGGAGGGGATACGAAGATGGCTGTACCTATAAAAGAAACCCTAATCGAAGAAGGTTCTAGCAAAGACCCTCTGCAGTCAAGTCAATATTCCAGACCATCCAATGAAATAAAGGTACAAGTGCATGAGAATGTATATGGAGCAGGCGAGGGAGTGCATATCTCTGGTGAACCCCCTCTATTATACTCAAGCAGCAGGGATATTTTGGGGACATTCCAATGTGTTAGGAGGCAGGCAGAAAATGATTAGGCTTTGGTCTTTACCAGAACTTTTGGAAAGAAATCATTCTTTATTATCTAGGAAGTCCCCTTCCCATTATGGAAGGTTTTATCTTTTATGTCTTCTGTTGTTTACCTTAATGGTTCCAAGAGATATGGCTTGAAATAAGGCCATGCTTCCTTAATGGTTGAGATTTGTTCTAGATAATGAGACCCGATGGTTTGTTTGTGTGGAGGATATTTTAGGATGAGTATCGGTAGTTTCTCCTTCGGCCATTTGGTGATGCTCTTATAGGAGTGGCTAACCAGGTCAGGATCTTATATCGAAGTTTGGTAAGTTTGAGTTCCTTTTGTAACCAAGGTTTTATGAAACTTGGGGTTTGGGGGAGTCGGATCCCTAATGTACCGAAGGTAGATAGACACAAGCATCTTGTCAGGGATCAGTAGGATAGTGACTTGACTGGTCAAATGTTCATTGGGATGGCTTGGTCTATGCCTATTAAGAGCTAGGAGGGCTAGAGATAGGTGTTCGAGTAAAGTCATAGGGATCTTTGGTTCGAAAAGGAACTAAAAGATCAAAGGTCAAGTTTGCTATATATTAAAGTTATCGCTAATAGGATTGGAGCCGAAGTATCTCTCCCGGTCTTCTCCTCCTAGGAGAATAGGACCAGATGACCAGTGAGGTGTTTTGGGATGGGGTTTGTCCTTCTAATAGTTTTATAACATACTACTTTGGCTAAATAGATTCAGTTTATCTAGATATTCGCTCCACTTATTCATGTTTGAAATATCCTGGGCCCTGGTGTCAAAATTCGAAATAGCTAGATGTGACCTCTTTCTACCTTGATTCAGATCCGATCAAATTATTTTCAATCCTGAAACCTTTGAGATCCATACGAGATTTCTTCGCACATCAATTACTTTATCAGTGAGGTTGTAAATGGACTAAGCCTATTATTATTCCTAGTTTAAGTATTGTTGGACTTTATCGACTTTCATATGGCTAACTTTCACCTTTAGGGCCTTGTAGAGGAGATGGTCATAAAGCTTGGTGAAATATAAGCTATTGTAAACATTTATTATGGGGTCATTCATTTAGAGAATAGATTGCTAAAATAACATCTATGCCTAGACCCCCAACCTGAGGATTGAGGCCTATTGCAAAGGCTAGGATTTTTTGTTGAGAATTATGTCCTAATACTAATCATCTAACCTATAGATGATTGTACTTTTTTATAATTATATATAAATTATTATTAATAAAAGTTATTTGGCAGTTCATCACATTGTATCTTCCTTAATGAACTCTTTTATGATGGAGTCCTTATAACTACATTTAATACAATAAAAGAGGATTTATCATGTAGTTCTTAAACTTATTCATGAATAAATGATATGTTGTTTTAGGATGTTTATCAAGTATAGATTATTATATACCATATGGGTTGGTTGTTCTCTTAACCAATGAGTGTGGGGACACTGGTATAACCTGCAGGTAAAATGTAGGATAATTTCACTGAATGTAAACCACCTATGGAGCACTCTACCCCAAGGGTTGGTCATAAAGGATATGGATATAAGTGTCCCATAGAACTAAGATCACCATAGTAACTTACAAATAACTCACTGTACTTTGATGTCGAACTACCTGGATTTCTAATCCAGTGATAAAAGGTTTCTGAGTCCAATCAAGTACTTGTAAATTCAGTGTGTAAGCCAAGATGAGATTGGTCTCTCCAAAGGGTTTAAAGAAAATATCTCAATGTATTTTCATTTAGCAAAACATTGGCCAGGGTAATCCTTATGAAGAGTCATAGGATTAGAAAAGTTGAGATACTATGTGGATGTACTGATTAAGGGTTGGCAATTTAAATCCTAAAGTATTCCTGAGCATTGAGGGCTAAAGGGATGAATTATATGGTAACCATATGCTAAATGCTCTAGAATATTTCTTTGCAACTATTTGACCTACCCAAACATTGGGTACCATTGCTAGATGGTCATTTCGATTAGTATAGCAATTGTTCCTATACTACCAGCTTAGTGTTCGAACCTATAGGATAATATATAATAGAAGTTTCTACATGATCTATTGGCTAATCAATGATTGTGAATTGTTCTAGAGAATAATCATCAATATGATTGATGATTGTCCTTAGGATGACTCATCAATGAGTCAACTCATCTGATTTGTCTATGAGTTGACTAATTAGTGTTGCAATTCTTGTGATATAATTTGAAAAGATTAATTGGTAATTAGATTATTAATTAGCTTAATTTGATTGAGCAATAAGATTTGAATCAAGTCTAATTGAATTGGATTTAACTAGATTGACTCGATTTGGTTATAAGATAACCTGATCATTAAAGTGATTTGATTCTTGATATGATCAGGACTTGGGCTCAATTTTTAATCGGATTAAGATTTGGATAATGAGATTGGATTCCTAATTTGATTAGGTTCACTCATTTTTTGGGTCTAACCAAATGGGATTTGGTTTGAGCTCGAGTTGAGTCCAATTAGATTAAACCATACCCAAGCACCCTAGCCCTATTTGAATTTTGAATTTTGAATTCAAATTTGAATTGATTTTGAATTTGAATTTAAACTTGAATTTTGAATTCAATTTTGATTTTGAGTTTAAATGGGAATAGTTTTGATTTTGAATCAAAACCACCCCATCTTCTCCCAACCCCCTAACTCCCTAACCCCCTCTTGGTCACCACTTTATAATGGGGTTAAGTTTTGGCATGTGGGAAGTGGTGAATGAAAGGATTATGCCTTAAAGGCCAACGAAATATTGTATTTCGATGGGATTTTCTTTTGTATCCCAAACTAGTGTATTGACATTATCAATTAATAAAGGCATTTTATTTTCATCATACGCTGTGTCTTATTAATTTTATTAAGATATGATGAACCCCATAGATTAGGGCTATGGTTCTAGGGTTATGATGAGATCATACCAGTGAGACCTAAAGCCTTAAAACCCTAATCTAGAATATTCCTGGTCGATGGGATATTGAGTAGGGGATCAATGATTCCGGTAAGACCAGCACATCCTATGTATATTTGGTGAAGAGGGTGACTGATCTCACAGTCACTTGTGTTTGACACTAATACTAGGATGTGGGTGCTCATTAGAGAATGAGTTCACTGAATAGATCCAGCTTGAGAACATCTAATGGAACCTTATCTATTTGTCAATAGATAGTTCTCATAGTAGGAGTAGTGCATGTGGTCCATTGACCTGAGACTGCCATGGTATCTTGTATGCATGAATCCATACTTTGGTTCATACTCAATCATGACACTGAGTCATGCATGGTGATACTGGGTATGGTGGATTGCATATGGAGGTTGTGAGTAGGTCAAAAAGGAATCGATCAACCCTAGTAAGAGGGAAGCACATCCAGATGATTTCAATCAAATGAAGATTCGGGAAATCTTTGATCAAAGTATGAACATTAGAAATAGTTTCTAATGGTTCATTAATGAATCATCATTATCAGATTGAGCAAGGAATGAATATGAAATTGGATTTGACAAGTATCCATATCCATAGTCATATTCAGGGTGCAAGTAGATCGAAGGACTGAATTGCCCGGTAACTCACCATTGAAGTGTATTTTGGTAAATCCACCAAAATTCCTCATCTTCCGGGTAGGCATGACATGTTGCTAGACGTCAATCTTGTCTTGTAGGTCTTCATGAACTAATTGATTTGGTTTCATGAGTCAATTCGATGTGTGATTCGAATTGGACAATTAGGTGAGCCAATTTGACCTAATTAGGTCAATCGAGTTCGATCGGATCGAATCGGCTCAAACCTAAACCTACTGCTGGCTAGATGTAGAACCCAATGGGTCACACACAATAGAAACTTGGCCAAGGAAGTCATTCATGATTTAACTAGAGTCATAGGATCCTAATTGGTTAGCCGGATTACATACTAGCATATGTAGGCTAACCAAATTCCTAACCCAATTGGATTGGGTCCGGTTGCTTGCTAATTGGGCTAACCTAATTATAAAAAATCTAAATTAGGTTGAGTTCTAAGTGGGGCTAGCCTAATCAGAGCTAAATCTGATTTTAATTTGGATTTAAGGGCATTTTAGGTGCCATACATGAAGAGTCCCAATGGCATAGGACTCTTGGTACCTAAATGATACCTTAACTTCAAAAGGGCACAGAATGAGCTATAGATCTCTGATTTGAATATAATTTATATGGTCAGAAAGGAAATTTTATGCTCTTTTCAATGACACCCATGTTTCTTATGTTCTGACTAATCAACATTCTTTGAAATTTGTGTGGAAGAAGGATGGCGCGCGTGGTGCATGAAGAGTCGCAACTCTTCATATAGCGCACGGTTCTGATGGAGAGTCCTTCTGCTATCAGGACTCTTTATAATCTCTGATATTTGGAGATTGAAGAAGCACCTCTTGGCTTCCTAGAGATCGGTAATTGACATATGGAAAGTGAGAATTCGTCCAGATAAAAGAAGGGATGTGAATAAGGCCTTCGATGCTTGAATGGGCTTATTAGATATGATTTTTCAAGCCAGATAACTTCTCTTCGATCTTGAAAAATCATATCTGATAAGTTGATGGGAGGACATATTACACGTCCCTCTTGTATCTATAAATAGGGGGTGGTGAAATGAGTCTGATAAATAAGAATTCCACTGAAGCATAATTCTAAGTGTCTCTCTCTCCCTCCTTCTTTCTTTAAGACAAGACTTGTCTTGTTAAGACAAGGTCTTTTCTACTAGAACAAGGCTTTGTTTTAGGACATAAGCCTAAGGGGTCCTAGAGGAGGGTTGTCCTAAAATCAAAAGTGATTTAGGAGAGTGTCTTTAGTGCCCTACAGTAGGACAGGGTGTCCTACAGTGGTCAATAGACCAAAGGCTGCCGAAAGAGTTCCACTTCTCCAAGCAACTTGAAGAAGGAGTTCTTCCTTGGTCCGAGTTTCGTGTGGATCACCGTTGGAGGGTGAACGTTTGGGTGCCTGGAGGAGAAGAAGGCTAAATCAGGATTTTCTTCATCGGATTGGATACTAGCGGTTCAGGTTGGTGCCTAAACTCTAGTTTATATTATATATGCATGTTTGTATATTTTAATTCCTAGTAAGAGGTCTTGGGTTAAGGGTTTGGTAGTGGTTTCATAATAAATTTTTGAAATCCATGCTTCCATCCTGGTCACCAAAATACCCTTACAGTGGTATCAGAGCCACCTTATTAGGGCTAAATCATACAAAATTTAAAGTTGCCCAATTTTGTAGGACTCTTGAGGTTGCCCATTTTGGTAGGACTCTACAAAATTTGAAGTGCCCAATTTTGTAGGACTCTTGAGGTTGCCCATTTTTGTAGGACTCTACAAAATTTGAAGTTGCCCAATTTTGTAGGACTCTACAAAAGTTTAAAGTTACATATGAATGATATGTTTATGCATATATGTATGTCACTGGATAGGGTTTTCACTTAAACCTTAACCGATATAGAGATATGTTTAGCTTTCTAGTCATCATACTGAAATAAGGTTGCCCTGGCATAATGGTGGATCCATTATGTGGTAGATGGTTGTCCTAGTATGATGACACACTTGGCACATTATAAAATGATATATGATGCATGGTTGATTGAATGGTTATATGTAGAATGTGTTTATTTTAATAATAAAGCCCTCTATTAAAATTATATTAAGTTGTAGTGTCATATACCAAAAGCAAAATAATCAAGATGATTAGTTGATCATTCGGTGTCTAGGAAAAGTGGTTCATGATCGGTAAAGAGGACGTGATTTTTAATTGGTTCCATTGACTGACCTGGCCAATTTTTATTGGTATCTAGGAAAGTAACGGGGGGACTCCCACTACTCTCCCACTTACCTGGCCGATAAGATTAACTTAATTCTTGATTGATATGCTCAGTGTAATATTCACTATATTAGGCCTTCCCTCATGCTAGGTCATTATTATGTTATGATCCATATTAGGTTTGTTGTGTACATACAAGGTCTATTATGGTAACTAACATAATTTTGGCCTGGTGCATTTGATGCTTATGGCATGATTTAATATAATACTTTGTTGTGAACACACAAGAGTATTATTATTACAATTATGACTATAAAGGAATGAAGGGTCTTACTTAACTAAAAATATTATAGTTTGTTGTCTACACACAAGGCTATTAATATTTTAGAGGCCAGGTTTTGTTGAGAATTGTATGAGATACAATTGGAAAGAGTTTTCCTATCTTTGAACTTATAAAAGATTTGTTGTGTACACACAAGGTCTTTTATAAGGAATTAGGATCTCAACCCCACTAAGAAAACCAATTACGGTTTCTCAATCATCATATAGAGGGTTATGATGCTTGATAAAATAATGGGAGACATAATTAAGTTAAAGTCCTAATTTAATTATGTTTTGTCAACATTGGTTGTTTGCTTATGTTATGTTCTATGTTAATGTAGATTAAATGGCCACTTCACTCTCACTCCGTAGTTTACTTGATGCCAATAAATTGACTGGACCAAACTATGTTGACTGGTTGAGAAACCTAAAGATAGTACTCAGCCAGGAAAAACTTTCTTACATTCTTGATACCCCTACCTTGAGACCTTTAGGGGAAGATGCCTCGCAAGAGAAAAAGACCACATACAAGATGTGGCAAAATGACTCACTCACTGTCAAATGTATCATGCTTGCCTCTATGACCAATGAGTTACAGAGGCAACATGTGGTGTGGACACCAGAAGCCGAAAGAAATTTCACTCCAACAAGGTTAGCCTTATCCCAATTTGGATCAAAGATAATTAGGTTACCTTGTATCCTTTAGTTCAAAAATATTTTATTTTCAAGAGTCATTTCCTTTTTAAGAGTCCTGTAATTAATTTTGTGTTTCAAATCAAGAGTGTTTATTGAGTCCTGTAATTACTTTTAAAATTTCATTTCCTGTAAGTCCATTTCAAGTTTTAAAGTCTAGGTCAGTCAAGTCAGTTCAGTTGAGTTAAGTCTAATTCAGTTGAGTTAAGTCTAATCAAGTCTTAAAGCCATGAAAGCCAGCAACAAGACTCAAATTCTGGACCCAGAATTTGACCACATGAAGAAGAGAAGACACATCAACCAAGCAAGAGAAAATGACCATCAACTAGGACCACTGGGCGCCACATGTCATTCTTATCCAAGTAGAAGACCACCTCACCATGCCACGACATCAGGTGCCACTTCACAGCCATCTCATCACCCTTTGGGTGCCAACAAGGGAGATTCAAATTCAAGGAGGTTGGCCACATCCCTCCAAGTCCACCAAATCCTCCAACCCCCCACATCCCTCCAAACTCTCCACCAAATCCTCCAACCCCCCTTGTAATCCTCCTCGATTTGGGGAGTTTTTAAATTTCAAAAGCTAGCTTTGTGAGGCTATTAAAAGCCTTGGACGCCCATTGTAAAAGAGATTGATTTTGGGAATGAATGAAAATTGAAGTTGAAATTTTGGAAGTAGAAGTTGTCTTGTATTTTTTTTCTTATGTGAAAGTTTCCCATCCTCTTCCTCCACGCCAAAGCCATTCTTTTCCCCTAGCAAAGCATCTTCCAAGCTCAAGTGAAGGCATTGGAGTCGGCCAGATCTTCTCAAAATTCTGTTCTTAGTTCATAAACTCTCCCATCCCTTCTATATGTTCTATCCTTCTTCCTTAACTTGATCTTCATTGCAGGGTCCTTCGAAGTCTTTGAGTTGTGGGCTGGGTTCACCTTAACAAAGAACCAACAAGCTGAAGCCCCAAGTCCAGGGTTCTGATCTCTGTTATCCAGGTTCTTCAGTTCTGAGCATTGGTAGTTTCAAGGTATGAATCAAAAGAAGGTTGGAAAGCTCATCAAGGTAAGTCCACAATCATTAGCCCCTATTGTCTAGATCTTCTTCCTTCTTAGTTTAGGATTGTGTCTAATCAAGTAAAAGTCCAATTTCTTATAATCCTTAAGTCTTATTATGATGAGTACAATGCTAGTGTAATTAGGTTTCATTGCTCTACAAACCATATTCAAAACATTAATTATATGCTTGCCGCATCAACATGATAGCATGGACACTAACTCCATAATGCTCAATCTAAAAGAGCTATATGGAGAACATAGTCGAACTGCTAGATATGAGATATCTAAGTAGTTGTTCCATGCGAGAATGACATAAGGTACATCCGTACAAGACCACGTACTGATGGTTATTAACCTGATCACTCGATTAGGTCAATTGGATTTTGTTATGGATGGGGAGTTGAATCAGGATTTGATCCTGCAGTCACTCCCGGAGTCATTTTCACAGTTTGTTCTTAATTATCATATGAACAAACTTAACACTTCCTTGCCTAAGCTATTAAACATATTAAATACAGCAGAGAGCCATTTAAAGAAAAATAAGGCTCTACTTCTTCTTGTGGATGGGATCAACAAGAAGAAGTCAGGTAGAAAGGGTTCCAAGAGGAGATTGAACCCAAAAAGGGGCATCAAGAAGAAAAAAGGAAAGAAGGCCTCCGGACAGATGACCTGCTTTCACTGTGGCAAGCCGGGTCATTAGAAGAGGAACTGCAAGGCTTACCTTGCAGGTGTGAAGCCTGGTGCATCGGATGCACCAAAAGGTATGAAGGAAGTTACATACTATTTTGTCATTGGATTCTTCCATTTCAAATACTTGGGTATTGGATACCGCCTGTGGTCATAATATCTGCAAATCATTGCAGGGGCTGCAGAGGCTTAGAGTATTGAAGGAAGGAGACTTCGAGCTCTACGGTGCTGGAGGAGAGTCCATCCAAGCAGAGGCCGTAGGGACTTGTATCTTGAAGTTATCTTCGGGGAAGATTTTAGAGCTGAGAGATTGTTACTATATGCCTAAGGTCATTAGAAATATCATTTCTGTACCCTTGTTACTTAGACAAGGTTATACTATGAATGTGATGAGCAATGGTTGCTCAATCAACTTTTCTAATGAAATTATATGTTGTGGCGTATTTTGCAATGGTCTTTTAACTCTATCCACTAATGACAATATACTTCATGTAAGTAACAAACGAAAGAGAGATGATGTAAACAATACTTTACTCTGGCACTGTCAGCTTGGACATATTAGTGAGACTAGGATTAACAAGTTATACAAGGAAAATTTCCTTAATCCTTATGATTATGAATCATTAAGAACTTGTGAATCATGTCTCATGGGTAAAATGGCCAAGACTCCATTTAGTGGACATAGAGAAAGGACAACTGAGTTATTAGGACTCATACATACAAATGTATGTGGGCCTATGACAACTTAGGCCAAGGGTGGATACTCTTATTTCATCACATTTACTGATGATTTTTCAAGGTACGGGTTTGTGTATCTTATGAAACATAAGTCCGAAGCCTTTGATAAATTTTTAGAGTATTAAAGTATGGTAGAGAAACAAATGGAGAAAAGTATTAAAATCCTTTAATCAGATCGAGGAGGTGAATACTTATCCACCGAGTTTCTCGATCACCTTAAAGAAAAGGGGATTATCTCTGAATGGACCTCTCCTTACACACCACAATTAAATGGTGTTGCTGAAAGGAGGAACCATACCTTATTAGATATGGTACGGTCTATGATGTGCTTCACAGAGTTACCTGTTTCCTTCTAGGGATATGCCTTGGAAGCCGTGGCTATTATCTTAAATAGAGTACCATCTAAATCTGTCTCTAGCACTCCATATGAGATATGGAGGGGTAAGAAACCAAATCTTAAGTATCTTAAGATATGGGGATGTCCAGCCTATGTCAAAAGAATTTTGGACATAAGCTGGATGCTAGAGCAGATAAGTGTCTATTTGTAGGATATCCTAAAAATAGTATAGGATATCTGTTCTACCACCCTACTAAACAAAAAGTTTTTGTCAGTAGGCATGCCACTTTTCTGGAGAGAGAGTTCATCCTACAAAAGGGCAGTGGGAGAAATATTGAACTTGAAGAAGTTCAACAAATAGATACATCTCAACCAAATGATAACATAATTAGTATAGAACCAGAACACACCACTCCTATCCGTAGGTCTTATAGGGTGCGTCATGCACCTGAGAGGTATGGGTTCATTATTGAAAATAATGAAGCCCGGATCATTGAAAATGATGAGCCTCTAACCTATACGGATGCTGTCATGAGTAGGGACTCAGACAGATGGCTGGAAGCCATGAGATCCGAAATGGACTCCATGTATGTCAACCAAGTGTGGACTTTGGTTGATGCACCAGAGGGTGTTAACCCTATTGGATGCAAATGGGTCTATAAGAAAAAGATTGGGGCAGATGGCCAAGTCGAAACTTATAAAGCCAGATTAGAGGCTAAGGGTTTCAGACAAAAACAGGGAATAGATTATGATGAAACATTTTCTCCTGTTGCCATGCTCAAATCTATTCGGATCTGCTTGCTATAGCAGCATATCATGATTATGAAATCTGGTAGATGGATATGAAAACTATATTCCTTAATGGTTTCCTTGAGGAAGAGGTCTATATGTCACAGCCAGAAGGTTTTGTCTTGGAGACTAAACCTAATCAGGTATGTAGGCTGAAGAAACCCATTTATGGATTAAAGCAAACATCCAGGAGTTAGAACATCCGATTTGATAAGACAGTCAAAGAGTTTGAGTTTATCAAAAATGAGGATGAACCTTGTGTGCACAAGAAGACTAGTAGGAGTGCCATAGTTTTCTTGGTTCTGTATGTGGATGACATACTCCTCATTGGGAATGATATCCCAATGTTACAATCAGTCAAGGTATGGTTATCTAAACAGTTTTCTATGAAAGACTTGGGAGAAGCATCCTATATACTGGGTATCAAGATCTATAGAGATAGATCTAGGAGGATGCTAGGCTTATCCCAGTCTAGGTACATTGACCAAGTGCTAAAGAGATTTAGCATGGAGGAAAGTAAAAGAGGTTACTTGCCCATTGGTCATGGCATACATCTTTCTAAGAAGATGTCTCCTAAGACACCTGAAGAAAGAAATAGAATGAGTTCTATACCTTATGCTTCGGCTGTAAAATCTATAATGTATGCTATGTTATGTACCAGGCCTGATGTGGCAAATGCCTTAGGTATAGCCAGCAGATTCCAGGCTGATCCAGGAGAGGATCACTGGAAGGCTGTGAAAAATATTCTTAAGTACTTGAGAAGGACTAAGGATATTTTTCTGATATATGGAGGATCTGATCTTAAACTAGAAGCTTATTCAGATTCTAGTTTTCAATCGGATCCAGATGATAGCAAATCTATTTCAGGGTATATTTTTATCCTAAATGGAGGAGCTGTAAGCTGGAAGAGTTCTAAACAGCAGACTGTAGCTAACTCAACAACTGAGGCAGAATACATTGCTGTTAGTGAAGTGGCCAAGGAAGCTGTCTGGATGAAGAAGTTCATCTCAGAGTTGGGCGTTGTTCTGAAGATTGAAGGTGCAGTACCACTTTACTGTGATAATACTGGAGCCGTCGCTCAAGCTAAGGAACCTAGAGCTCAACACAAATCAAAGCACATTCTAAGACGCTTCCATCTCGTTCGAGAGATTGTTGAAAGACAAGAAGTTTGCATTAAAAGAGTAGAAATGAAGAACAACATAGTAGACCCGTTTACTAAGGCTCTACCACAGCAGGAGTTTGATCGCCACCTCGATTGTATGGGATTAAAATTTAAAGGTGATTGGCTTTAGTGCAAGTGGGAGATTGAAAGGATTATACCCTAAAGGCCAATCAAAATGTTGTATTTCGATGGGAATTTTCTTTTGTATCCCAAACCAGTGTATTGACATTATCAATTAATAAAGGCATTTTATTTTCATCATACGCTGTGTCTTATTAATTTTATTAAGATATGATGAACCCCATAGATTAGGGCTATGGTTCTAGGGTTATGATGAGATCATACCAGTGAGACCTAAAGCCTTAAAACCCTAATCTAGAATATTCCTGGTCGATGGATATTGAGTAGGGGATCAATGTTTCTAGTAAAACCAGCACATCCTATGTATCCGTGGTGAAGAGGTTGACTGATCTCACAGTCACTTGTGTTTGACACTAATACTAAGATGTGGGTGCTCATTAGAGAATGAGTTCACTGAATGGATCCAGCTTGAGAACATCTAATAGAACCTTATCTATTTGTCAATAGATAGTTCTCATAGTGGGAGTAGTGCATGGGTCCTTTGACCTGAGACTGCCATGGTATCTTGTATGCATGAATCCATACTTTGGTTCACACTCAATCATGACACTGAGTCATGCATGGGGTGATACTGGGTATGGTGGATTGCATATGGAGGTTGTGAGTAGGTCAAAAAGGAATCAATCAACCCTAGTAAGAGGGAAGCGCATCCAGATGATTTCAATCAAATAAAGATTCAGAAAATCTTTGATCAAAGTATGAACATTAAAAATAGTTTCTAATAGTTCATTAATGAATCATCATTATCAGATTGAGCAAGGAATGAATATGAAATTGGATTTGACAAGTATCCATATCCATAGTCATATTCAGGGTGCAAGTAGATCGAAGGACTGAATTGCCCGGTAACTCACCATTGAAGGGTATTTTGGTAAATCCACCAAAATTCCTCATCTTTCAGGTAGGCATGACACATTGCTAGACGTCAATCTTGTCTTGTAGGTCTTCATGAAACAATTGATTTGGTTCATGAGTCAATTCGATGTGTGATTCGAATTGGACAATTAAGTGAGCCAATTTGACCTAATTAGGTCAATCGAGTTCGATCGGATCGAATCGGCTCAAACCTAAACCTACTACTGGCTAGATGTGGAATCCAATGGATCACACACAATAGAGACTTGGCCAAGGAAGTCATTCATAATTTAATTAGGGTCATAGGATCCTAATTGGTTAGCCGGATTACATACTAGCATATGTAGGCTAACCAAATTCCTAACCCAATTGGATTGGGTCCGGTTGCTTGCTAATTGGGCTAACCTAATTATGGGAAACCTAAATTAGGTTGAGTCCTAAGTGGGGCTAGCCTAATCAGAGCTAAATCTGATTTTAATTTGGATTTAAGGGCATTTTAGGCACCATACATGAAGAGTCCCAGTGGCATAGGACTCTTGGTACCTAAATGATACCTTAACTTCAAAAGGGCACAGAATGAGCTATAGATCTCTGATTTGAATATAATTTATATGGTCATAAAGGAAGTTTTATGCTCTTTCCAATGACATCCATATTGCCTATGTTTTGACTGGTCAACATTCTTTGAAATTTGTGTGGAAGAAGGATGGCGCGCGCGGTGCATGAAGAGTCGCAACTCTTCATGTAGTGCGCGGTTCTGATGGAGAGTCCTTCAGCTATCAGGACTCTTCATAATCTTCGATGTTTGGAGATTGAAGAGGCACCTCTTGGCTTCCTAGGGACCAGTAATTGACATGTGGCAAGTGAGAATTCGTCTAGATAAAAGAAGAGATGTGAATAAGGCCTTTGGTGCATGAATGGGCTTATTAGATATGATTTTTCAAGCCAGATAACTTCTCTTCGATCTTGAAAAATCATATCTGATAAGTTGATGGGAGGACATATCACACGCTCCTCTTGTATCTATAAATAGGGGGCAGTGAAATGAGTCTGATAAATAAGAATTCCACCGAAGCACTATTTTAGTGTCTCTCTCTCCCTCCTTCTTTCTTTAAGACATGACTTGTCTTGTTAAGACAAGGTCTTTTCTACTAGGACAAGGCTTTGTTTTAGGATATATGCCTAAGGGGTCCTAGAGGAGGGTTGTCCTAAAACCAAGAGTGGTTTAGGAGAGTGTCTTTAGTGCCCTACAGTAGGACAGGGTGTCCTACAGTGGTCAATAGACCAAAGGCTGCCGAAAGAGTTCCACTTCTCCAAGCAACTTGAAGAAGAAGTTCTTCCTTGGTCTGAGTTTCGTGTGGATCACCATTAGAGGGTGAACGTTTGGGCGCCTGATGGAGAAGAATGCTGAATCAGGGTTTTCTTCATCGGATTGGATACTAGTGGTTCAGGTTGGTGCCTAAACTCTAGTTTATATTATATATGCATGTTTGTATGTTTTAGTTCCTAGTAAAGAGATCTTGGGTTAAGAGTTTGGTAGTGGTTTCATAATAAATTTTTGAAATCCACGCTTCCACCCTGGTCACCAAAATACCCTTACAGTGAATTATTGCTGAAGAAAGTCTTCCAACCAAAATTTAAGTAGAGTATGGGGTTTTGTAAAATGAGAGAAAATTCTCTCTTGTGCATGGGTATAGTAACCTAGTCTACATCTAGGTTTTGGGAAATGAGAAAAGATTAGAATGTCTAGTCTCTTCCACTATTTTTCCACATCCTCCAGTTCTTCTAGGTATTCTTCTTTGCCTCTTGGAGCATCCTAGTGGTCTGAAGAAGGAACTATCTACCATCATGGTCTTAGCGAGGATCTAGCACTCCGAGAAGACTAGACTGTGCAGAGCTTTTTATGGATCACTTGTAAAGGCCAGACATACTATATGGCTAGGAAGAACCTGATACCATTGTATTTAGTAGCGGCGATCATCGACCCATGCAAAGGTAATGGGTTTTGAACTCATAGACATCATGGATATGATCTACAGTGTTGATTTTATAATATAGATATGATCTATGCTACTTGCTATTCTTTTATTTTAGTTTATTTATATACTATATATCATATTATGATCCTTCTATAGGCGATTTTTTGATTAGATCAAATGCATGTTTAGATTAGTTAGATTAATCTTAATTCTTCCACTGTGTTATGATTTGAAAAAGTTTTGAAATGCATGCATGAAATCACCCATCTTTCCCTTCAAATGGTATTAGAGTGATTCATTTGGGATGATATACTTGCATATAAATCTGAAAATTAATTTAATTAACCTTTTGCTTAGTACTTGGATTGGGTGGAATCATTATAGCCATCCAGTCATAAGAGAGTAGGGTTTAAAGGCTCTTTCTTTCCATTCAATGGGGTTTCTTATGGCATGTAGGGATGTCGATTGTGATATGACCCATAAAGAAGAATCATGAAAGGATTAGATTAAAATTATTTTAGTCTTTGTATTTTAGATCTGAATTCATAATGTGTTTAGAATAGTTCTAAGGTAGATTTATGATTTATTATGTTAAATTATTTAGCATAAAAGTTCATATCTGAAATCTATCTATTGATGTTAGCCTACATAAGTCGATCTATGAGTCGATACTTGATCTTGGTGAGTTGATACTTGCTCTTGCATATGTTGACTCAAGATTGTAGACTAAGAATAATAGGTTTTTATTTGCTTTTTATGAGTCGAAGTCACAGTGAAGTGTCAACTCATTATAACTCAACTCACTAGTAAGTTAACACTTGACCAGGGTGAGTCAACTCATTGTTGACAAACAAAAAATTAATTGCTAAAAATTTGTAAAATGGTTTTACATTTTGAATTGAAATTGTTTCAATTATTCTTAAACTTAATCAAGAATTAAGTTTTGATGGTTTAAAAGATCTAAATTTGAGAATGAAAGATTTTAAACCATTTTGTAAGCCTTGTGATTATGGGTTAGCTTGAATCAGGTCTTTTAACAAGGTTAGACCTAGATTTAGATTCAAATAGATAGTGGGATAAATAGAGAAAATAAAATCTAACTAAGAGTTGAATTAGATTTTCTTCTTTGTAGATCAATCTCAATAGTTATAGCTTGATTAAGTCTATATCTTATATTTCTAAATGGACCTGATTGTGGCTTAGTAGGTGAGCCCGAGTCATTAGGCTATCAAATTATAACAAATGAACTAATTAGTATCTAAGATAAGTGGCTGAGAGAGGTTTTTAATAGACTGTACTCTTTCCTCGATCAAATTTTGATTAGGTTACTTAGTAATATGAGTTGACCCATGCCATTAAGGTGGATTAGTATGACTGATCTAGGTGCCCTTGGACCAGCTAGTCTCGAACCCTTTTTAATGACTTGTAAAGTCAATGGGAGAATTTTTGATTTCTAGTTCATATCTTCACTTTTTTCTCTGTCACATATGTATATAAATCATCTAAATTATTAGATCCTTAAAATGATGAAGTTATGGAGATAACTAAGTCATAGCCTTCCATTAAGTAGATGGTAATGGGTTCAATAATTTAGATAATCATTGGAGATCCAAAGGCCTAATGCTTATCTAGCTATTTCTATTGGAATTATCATTCATAATATAATGATTTAGTTGTAACTTTCTTAACAGTAATCTAGTGGGCCAACCAAAGTCAGGCTTAGACATTTATTGGTTAGAAAACTGAGTCTTGTCATGTTAATGGTTGGACCTAACCAGGACTTTTAGTGAAGGCCCAAAAGCCTGCTAAAGAGGTGCTTGGGACAAAACTTTTACTAGAAGTTGTTTGGAGAAACAGTTGGTTAAGAACCTACCATGATATGGGTGGACCAGAGCAAACTCTGGCTCTTGTGTAGTCTATAGAATTCTAATACCCACTAAGAAATTAATGTAATTCCTTGGATTAGAGGTAGAGGCTACCAAATGACATAAAATAGTAGAAAAACTTTTAAACTAAAGTCCAAGTAATTAGAGTTTAATAATTTATATACTAAAATGGTTTTGTATTTTCTTTTCAATTAATGGCTATAACCTTATCACTCCGGTCATTGTTAGACAATGATTGGTTGATAGGATCCAATTTCGATAATTGGTATTGAAAGCTTAAGATTGTCTTGGAGCATAAATGGATTCTATATGTGATATTTGATCTAACACCTAAGGAGTGATCACTTGTCATAAAGCAGTTAATAATAAAAAACTAACTCCCTATTATAGGTAGAGTGAGTAGGAATCATATCCTCGAAGATCAAGAGCAATTATTTCATGAAGAAGATAAAGAACGAAAGTTGGAATAATTTAATTATGAATTTCTAGAAACTAATCATGTAAAATAAATTAATTTAAAAGATAATTAAACCATATCTCAGGGATTATGAATCAATTTTTATTGTTAACAGATCTTAGTATTCATTCTTGCAAGGGCTTGTGATTAATTGGTTTTGAGTATAACCTATCTCTATCTAAGTATGAACCATATTCTCAGGATCACGATCCATCCCTTTATAAGTATAGATTATCTCAAATCCATATAAAATACAAGGAATTAACTTTAAGATAATTTATCCCCTATTTGAGTATAAATAGTATCTTGTCAGGATCACAGTGTGTCTCCTTGGGAGAATAAATTATTAAAAGTTAATTCATTCAATAAAATATAATACAAGAATAATTAAAAAAAGATTTTTTATTTCAATTGCATAAAGGAAATATATAAGATTGGGGAATTGAAAACAAATCTACTCCAAGAAGAACTTCGTCCCCTCTTCGAGATGGAGGAGCTTTAGCTTCGCATGGATCAAGTTGACAGCATCTTCTTTCTTCCTATCTCAAACCCACACAACAAAATAAAAGAAAAAAAACTAATTTCTTGGCTGCCACTCGCTGCTATGGTTTGTTCTTGGGGTCCTCTTTAAATAGAGCTCTAAAAAGGCTAACTCCTGATAAAATTTAGAGTGGAGTTGGAGTCTAATGGGTCTTGAATCATGCTATTTATTCTTTGTTGTCAATTCATTAGATAAGAGTTTGGGATTGCTGGATGGCCATTTGACCGTGAAGACTTCAACCCAAAGTGCACTTCAAATCCTTTTATAATTTGTTTTTGACTCCTTGAATCCAACCATGCCATCAGATCATGATTGAATGTCTTGAATCCAATAGCTCAACACCCCAAATCATGTTGCAAGTTATCCGATCAAAGCCCTTTGGGTATCTAAGTCCTTCTATAGTTTAGTTTATACCTTGGCAAGTGATAGATAGGGAGGAGCAACAAGTGCAGCAATAATGGCAGAGTAGGGAGGAGGCAAGGCAATGTCAGAGAGGAAGAAGATGGTGGTGAGCAACGGCTTGGGGTAGGGACTCAAAACGAAGAAAAGAAAGGCATGGTTCGTGATAGTTTCGATGGTAATGGGGAAGATAACCAGTGACAGGCCGATAGTGGGGATTGCCAGTGCTCAGGAAGGAGGAGAGGTGGTGATGGTGGCAACCGTGGTAGGAAGGAGGCCGTGGGCGAAGTAGGAAGGAGTGGCATTGGGATCTCAGCCGCTTCTCTAACTGGCGATGGGTGGCATGGCAGTGGAGAGACTGCCGGTGACGGGGAGGAGGCAACGTGATGGGCGGTGGCTCAGGATGATTTCATCATAACCGTGCCCTCTCTTCCATTATCAATGGCATGGGGAATGGTAATGGGGGGCGAGGAAGCGACAGCAACTGAGGTGGTGACCGAGTAATAGTGTGGCGGCATCTCATGGAGGATGAGGTGATGGCATGGAAGGTGAATAGCTTGGAACAGGGAAGACAATCCATGGAAGAAGGCTATGGACCAAGCAGTAGGTCCATGGTGGACTAGCTACTTTTAAATATGTGCTAAACTTTATTATATTGGTTTTTCCTTGATTGTGGTCCCGTTTGAACTCTGATTTGAGTATCGTTTAGTTTCTTAGATTCTACAATTTGAGCTCTTTCTATCTATGAACTCATTTTCTACAAAATATAAATAAAAATATCATTTCTTAAGGAATAAATATCAATTTATATATATTTTAATACTTAAATTGGGATATTAAATAGATTTATCAAGGAGCTCACTCCTAATGCTCATGATGTAGTCAGAGACACTTACCAAAAGTGGCTTTATGACCGGACCACTGTGTGATGTATTATGTGGGTGGTGATGAATGATGAGTTTTGTCATAACTTCAAGGATGCTCAGCTGGAGGAAATCTTCAAGTGTTGAAGGAGTCCTTAGTATACTTGATGATATCGAGTGGCACAAAACTTCTTGTGCTATCTTCAATGCTTGGATGTATGAGGGGGCATCATTCACTAATCGTGTATTATATATGATTGAGCAGATCAAGTGCCTGAGCAAACTCAAGTTTTTCTTGCATGATCAGCTTGGAAAAGATGCGATACTAAATTACTTGCCCAAGTCCTACCTTGATTTTGTCCATCATTATAGAATGACGAAGCTTGCAGTAAACTACCATGGTTTGCTAGGATTACTACAAACTTATAAGAATGATCACCAGCTCTACAAAGTGCTTGTGAATGTGGTGGGAGGGTCTTCTTTTAGGTGTCATCACTTTAAGAAAGGGAAAAAAAAGAATAAAAATAAGAAGGTGCAATGTGTTGAGGCGTGTCAGCCTAGTCAGACCAAGAAGTCCAAGTTCGATAAGAGTCAGGTAGAGTACTTCTATTAGAAGAAGCAGGATCATTAAAAGAGGAGCTATCCTCTTTATATTACTTTCCTTAACCCAAACAAGCTAAATAAGAGAAAGTAGCAAGCGATTACTAGACAAGGTAATTATATGATAACACCTTATAATTCTCTATCTGTGATAGTACTACCTAGGTATTGGATACCAAAAGTCTAATAAACATTTGCATTTCATTACATGGATTTCAGGTTAGTAGAAGATTTGAGAACAGTGAGAGATTCCTGTATATAGGAGATAGAAGTCAAGTTCTAGTCCTAACTTTAGGAGTCATCAAGCTTGTTCTCAATTCTTATGTTGCCCAACAAAGCAATCCAAGAGGGAGGGTGAATTGGGTTTTAAAAACTTTTTACAAGAATGTGTCAATTCAAAAGTAGTGAAGGTGCTTTGTGCGATGTGACTATGTCAAGCAAATGCAATGAATGAATAATAGCAAATAACAAAGAAATGCAAGTACAAAAATACAAGTTTTATAGTGGTTCGGTGCACTCCAAGCACCTATGTCCACTCCCCAAGTATCCCTTGGAAATTTTACTATAATCCTCAAAGTTTACAGCCAACTTGTTTTAACCGAGCTCATAAGTCAAACCCTTGTTGGTTTTGTCATTTAGTCTGACCAACAACCTTTACACAAGCTACTCTTGGCTAAACACTTCCAATTTCAGGTTTGGAATGGCCTCTCAGTAGTTTCAACACCCTTGAAACTAGTTTCAACTCAAGTATAAAAGAATAAGAGTAAGTAAAACTAAAATGCTCTCTCAAAGAGCTGAAAAGTAGTCGTTGAAGCTCTTGGAAGATTCTTCTTGAGTTGTCTTCTTGGTAAAAAGCCTTGAAGGATTGATGGTTGTTGAGAATTGAAAGCTATCACTCAATGCTTGCTTTTCACTTTTGCATGCTAACTCCTAACTTTTTTAAGATTCTCGAGTACAAAGTCAATATACTTGTTCTTTTTCCCTCTCTTATCAATTCAATATGTTCTATGAAGAATAAATACTCCAAAACTTTTGAAAAAACCATTTATGGCCATTGGAGATGAAAAACTAGCTATTTGGAACTTAAAAAATAAATTCTACAGCTCTAAAAATATAGTCATTACTGTGCTATCAGGGCTGCTTGAGTCGATACTTGAGGTAGTGAGTCGATACTTAGGTCGACACTTGCTTTTGGGAAGTTGACACTTGAAGTGGCCTAATATATCATTGTTCTGTATCTTTACTATCTCAGACCTTGAGCTGATCTATGAGTCGACACCTGACTTTCTTGAGTCGACACTTAGGTCAACACTTAAGATGTATGAGTTGACACTTGAATTGGGCCTTGAAACCAATGTTCTGTACTTTTTGTTCTCAGGCCATGAGCTGATCTCTAAGTCGATACTTGATCTCCTTGAGTCGATACTTGATAGTCTTGAGTCGACACTTAGATCGACACCTGGCATGCCAGCTGAAGAATTCTACATGCCAAGCTTCTAAAACTTCTGATACTCAGCTGGGTGTCGACACTTAAGTTCCATAAATCGACACTTGAGGCGTTTCACTCAAGAAATATGTTCCAAACTTGATCTTTATGACTTAGAATGAATTTCTTTCACTTTATCTCTTAATTTTTCACTTGTTCATCAATCTTTATGGTTCTTTTGCTTCTTGAAGACAACCAAGACTATTGAAACTTTACTTCTCTTTTTAATGGTCTTAACATACTCTCTGATCATTCAACTTGTTACTTGAGTTGCTTAAAAATATACTTAAACAAATCATTAGTATCCCTTACATACTCAAATATTTTGCATATTATCAAAATCAAGCCTGGGGCCAACATCTTGTAATATCATTTTGAGTGATTGTCACTATTGTCTAAAGTTTTTATTAAATGTCATATCTATAGGCTTTTTGAATGTCATATCTATAGGCTTTTTGCAATAAAGAATGATATTTATAATATCATTATGAATGGTGTTACTATGATGTGTGGACAAATGAAAATGGCATCTATTTACTGTATGGCCTATTAGTATAATGTACACTTCAAGTAAATGTCCTAGATTAGATAATGTCAATGATGCCTATCTTTGGCACTATATGCTAGGTCATATTAATAAGAACAAGACAAATAGGTTGATAAAAGAGAGTATTCTTAATGTCAATGATTGTGAATCATTACCGATTTGTGAATCCTACTTTTTTGGAAAGATGACCAAGTCACCTTTTACTGGAAAAGGTAAATGAGCCCATGAAGTTCTAAGTCTAATACATATAAATATATGTAGACCAATAAATACTAGTGCCAGGGGTGGATATTACAATTTCATTACATTTATAGATGACCTATCGAGGTATGGGTATATCTATCTTATGAGGTATAAGTTTGAATCATTTGAAATATTCAAAGATACTGTAATGAGGTAGAAAAATAAACTAGAAAGAATATTAAAATTCTTCAATCAAATCAAGAAAGAGAATACCTTACCAATGAGTTTATAACATATCTAAAAGAGAATATGATTCTCTCATAATGGACACCTTCTACAACACCTCAACTTAATGGAGTGTCAAAAAGGATGAATCGAACATTGCTAACATGGTTAGGTCTATGATGGGCTTTGCTTGTCTACCAATCTCCTTTTGGGATATGCTCTTGAGTCATCTTGTTACTTAATAGGGTTCTAAGCAAATCTATAGATAAAATGCCATATAAGATATGGACAAGGCATAAGCCGATACTCTCATACCTTAGGATCTGTGGGTACCCAACTTATGTCAAATATTTAAAGATGGACAAGCTTAGACTTAGGTCTAAGAAATACTTTTTTATTAGATATCCAAAGAAACTAAGGGTTATTACTTTTACCTTGCTGAAGAACAAAGGTTGTTTGTCAATCTTAGGACTACTTTTTTGGAAAAGGGTTCCTTGGAGAAGGGACTAAAGCCATTAAGGTTGAACTTGGTAAAGTTTGATAGGTAGAGGAACCGACACATGCAAACAAAATTATAGAATTGGCTTTGATTAGATCAAACCCAGAGCCCATTATAGAGACACTATTAAGGAAATTTGATAGAGTACTACATCAGCTGAATAGATACTGTTGCCGCTCTTCCTCCTGGGCCGGGCTTGGTGGGTACGCTGGAAAACTCCTCAACCAGTCGACCTGCAGAAAGTCCCTAGGTGCTAGAGGGGCTCCGGCGGGGGACACTCCGATGCTTAAGTTAGAGGAGGAAACAGAGCAACAGAATGGAAAGAACTAAGGAAAAGGAGTTCACGATAGGGAAGAAGAGAGTTACCTCCTTCGTGGAGATCCCCTGGGCGCCATTTATAGGCATGGAGTGCTGTCAAATTCTATTGGAGGATAAGCTAGGAAAACTCGGATTCGCCCCCAGGAGAATCAGCATGGTGGCGAGATCGTGGGTTGGCGCGTGGCAGGAGCGTCAGAGTAATGGCTTAGTGGCAAGGGTCGTGGCCATGCGGTGGAGTCTGTTATAACAGAATGCCAGAACTCGTCAGGGAGAAGGCTCTTGGAACCTTCGGGCGGCCCCTTCAACGGTGGATCAGCCTCGGCCGAGGGGAGCCGTCCGACCGACCATGGAGTCCGACAGGGCCTCAAAGAAGCCAACGCACATGCGGGGAGGCACCTGTCGGCCCTCGAGGTTCCCCGGGTCAGCCCTTCGGAAAAGGGGCCGGGGTCCCCAAGAACCAGGGGGTCGGGCCTCTCTTCTCACGGCCTCTCGGATCCTGCCGCAAGGGTCAATCGACCGGACACCTGGGGCCGGTCCGAATTAGGACTAGCCGAATGGGTACAACAGATACTATGATTTCTTCATCCAAAATGATGATCCTATTGAACTTAATAAGAACAATGAGGATCTAATCACCTATATAGATACTATGCAAAGATCTTGCTCTGATAGGTGGCTTGGAGCCATGAAATCTGAAATGTAGTCTATGAAGATCAAGGTGTATAGATACTTATTGATCCACTTGAGGGGATAGAATCCATTAGGTATAAATAGATTTTTAAAAGAAAAAGGGCACAGAGTGGAAGATTAAGACTTATAAAGGGATATCGTCAACATTATGGTATTGACTATGACAAGACATTTTTTCTATGGCAATGCTCAAGTCTACTTGAATTATATTTGCTTTAGTGACATACTTTGATTTTGAGATCTGATAAATGGATGTTAAGATAGCTTTCTTAAATGGAGAGCTAGATGAAAAGGTATATATAATACAACATGAATGATTCATATCCATAGATGAATCAAAGGTATGCAAGTTTCAAAAATCTATCAATGGATTAAAGTAGGCTTCTTAGAGTTGAAACATGTATTTTGATAAGATGATCAGAACGTATGACTTTGTCAAGAACAAAGAAGAACCTGATCTAAAAGTGGGCTAATGATTATGTAATCATATTTCTTGTGTTGTATATGGATGACATTCTCTTAATTAGGAATGACATCCTTGCATTATAGGGAATAAAGTTTGATTGTCATCTCGGTTCTCCAAAGGATTTGGAAGAAGCAACCTGCATTCTTAGGATGAAAATCTATAGAGATAGATCTAAGAGGTTGCTTGGATTGTCCCAATCCATGTACATTAATACTATGCTAAAAAGGTTCAACGTGAAGAATTTCAAAAAAGGCTATCTTCCAACAGGCCATGAAATTTATCTCTCTAAGAAGGATTGTGCAACAACTCTTAAAAAGAGAAAGTATATAAGTAAAATTTCACATGCCTCGATAGTGAGTTTTGTTATATACGTCACGACATGTACGAGACTAAATATGGTCTATTCACTAGGGGTAGTGAGTAGATACTAGTCTGATCCAAGTGAGAACTATTAAAAAATTATAAAGATAATCCTTAAGTATTTGAAAAATACTAAAGATCAATAGTTCATTTATGGAGAATCTGACTTAAAACTTATGAGATATATTGATTCTAGTTTTCAATCAGATCAAGATGATAGCAAAAATGTATCAAGATTTATATTTATCTTGAATGATGGAGCAATCCACTAGAAAAGTTTCAAACAGTACATTTGGCTGATTCAGTTTACAAGATAGAATATATTGCAACATTAGATGCTTCAAAGAAAACTATGTGGTTGTGGAAGTTCATCAACCAACTTGGAGTGACACCCTCTCTTAATGGTCCAGTTTCTCTATATTATGATAGCACTGGAGCCATAGTTCAAGTGAAAGAGCCGAAGTCCCATTAGCAACCAAGCATATTCTCCATCGCTATCACCTTGTATAAGAGATCATGGAACAAGGTGACTTCGAGCTTTAGAAAATTGATGGCAAAGAGAACCTAGCTAGCTCATTTATTAAAGCTTTCGAAATCAAAGAGTTCGATGATCATAAATGGAAGATGGATATTAGATACTATTTGATTGGCTTTAGTCTAAGTGAGAGTTGTTAGAACTTATGTTATAATGCCAATTATCTAACTTATAGATAATTATACTTTTTATAATTATATATGAATTATTATTAATAAAAGTTATTTGAAAGTTCATTATATTGTATCTTTCTATAATGAACTCTTTTATGATGGAGTCCTTAGAACTGAATTTAATATGATAAAGAAGGATTTATCATATGTGGTTCTTAAACTTGCTCGTGACCAAATGATATGTTATTATAGGACGATTATGTTTATCGAGTGTAGGTCATGTACCATATGGGTTAATTATCCTATTAACCAAGGAGTGAGAAGCACTAGTATGGCATGTATATAATATATAGTGATACATTTTACTGAATGTGACCCACCTATGGAGCACTCTGCTGCCAAGGGTTGCTCATGAAGGATGTGGATATTAGTGTCGCTTAAACCTAAGATCACAACTATGACTTGCAAGTAATTCACTATACTTTGGTATCGAACTCTTGGATTTCTAATCTAGTAATGAAAGGTTTTTGGATGTAGTTAAGTACTATTGTAAAGTTGGTGTATGAGTTAAGATAAGATTGACCTCTCCAAAGGGTTTGGAGAAAATGTCTCACTATATTTTAATTTAGCAAAATCTTTGCCAGGAAAATCCTTGTAAGGAATCACAGGAGTTGAAAAATTGAGACACTATATGGATGTATTGATTAAGGGTTAATAGTTTAAACCCTGAAGTCATCTGAGCATTGAGGGTTAAAGGGATGAATTATATGGTAGTCATATGCCAAAGGTTCTTGAATGTTGCTTTGCAACTATTTGACTTATCCGAATATCGGGTACCATTGCTAGATTGTCACTTCGATTAGTACAAGAATTATTTCTATGCTACTGGCTTAATGTTGAACCTATAGGATCAAACATAATAATTTCTACTTGATCTGTTAGCTGATCAACGATTGTGAATTGTTCTTGAAAATAATCATCAATATGATTGATGATTGTCCTTGAGATGACTCATATATGAGTCGACTCATTTTATTTTTCTATGAGTCAACTCATTAATGTTGCAATTATTGTGATATAATTTTGGGAGGATTAATTGGCAATTGAATTGTTGATTAGCTCAATTTAATTAAGCAATAAGATTTGGATCAAGTCTAATTAAATTGGATCCAATTAGGTTGACCCGATTGGGTTATAAGATAACCTGATAATTAAAGAGGTTTGATTCCTAATATGATCAGACTTGGGCTCAATTCCTAATTGGATTAGGATTTGGCTAATAAGATTGGGTTCCTAATTTGATTAGATTCACTCATCTTTCTGGGTCTAACCAAATGGAATTTGGTTTGAGCTCGAGTTAAGTCCAAGTAGATTGGACCATACCTCAGCACCCTAATCCTATGTGAATTAAATTTAAACTTATTTTGAATTCAATTTTGATTTTGAATTTAAATGGGAATAGTTTTGATTTTGAATCAAAACCACCTCATCTTATCCCAAGCCACCTAGCTCCCTAGCCCCCTCTTGGTCTCCACTTTATAATGGGGCTAAGTTTGGGCATGTGGGAAGTGGTGAATTGCTAGTGAAGAAAGTCTTCTAACTAGAATTTGTATAGGGGAGTGTGGGATTTTGTAAAAGGAGAGAAAATTCTCTCTTAGGCATGGGTATAGTATCATAATCTTCATCTAGGTTTTAGGAAGTAAGAAAAGATTAGAGTGTCTAGTCTTTTCCGGTACTTTTCCACATCCTCTAGTCCTCCTAGGTATTCTTCTTCACCTCTTGGAGCATCCTGCTGGTCTAAAGAAGAAGGAACTATCAGCTATCAAGATTTTAGTAAGGAGCTAGCACTCCAAAAAGACCGATCTACAAAGGGCTTCGTGTGGATCACCCATAAAGGCCAGACATACTATGTGGCTAGGAAGAACTTGATACCACAATATTTAGCAATGACAATTGTCGATCTATGCAATGGTAAGGGGTTCTAAACTCATAGACGTCATGGATGTGATCTACGGTGTTGATTTTATAGCATAGATATGATCTACGCTACTTGTTATTCTTTTGTTTCAGTTTATTTATATGTTATATATCATGTCATGATCCTGTTGTAGGTGATTTTTCAATTGATCAAATGCATGTTTAGATTAGTTAGATTAACCATAATGCTTCTGTTGTGTTATGATTTGAAAAAGTTTTAAAATATATGCATGAAACCACCAACCTTTCCTTTCAATTTTCCCATCTTACGGATTTATAGATTACACTTTTGTACTTTTTCTAGATCTTTTGAGAGCTTGCTGGATTCATGGCTTTTATAACTTGTGCAAATCAAAAAAAATTGAAGAATAAAATATAACATTGATCTTACTTTACAATTGCCGGGTTGAGAGTTGAAAGGAGGGTAAGATGGCAATAGAGAGAAACTTGTTTTTTTGTAATCATACTTGGAGTGGCCATTGAGGCAAGTGGATCACAAGGGTCAAAGTTTGAACTCATGGGTGTATCCTTCCACTTTATTCATTTTTAATATTTTATTTCATGAGATTTTAAGAGATAGAGTTAGAGTTATAAGGATATTAGAATTGACTATAGCATTTTATTTCAATGTCAAATCCAAGAAGGCTGCATCCTAGGGTAGAAGCATGATCTTACCCATACATGGTATGGATGATTTTCACTTTTTAAATGAAAGAGGTTTCAATTAATTATTCAGTTATTAAAAATATATGAGCAGAAGATCTTTATCCCTTGAGTCTTTTGTCATCTCTAGCGTTTAAAAAAAACTTCAAGGCTTTAAGATTTTTTAGCATTGGTGGGGGATGAGGTTGGTCCCAAGTTACATAAAAAAATTTTAAATAATATGGTAGGATGAAAAAAAGTCCAACCTTGCTGAATTATTTTATTACTATATACACACACACACACATATATATATATATATATATATATGTGTGTGTGTGTTTGTGCTGAATGTATGTATGTATGTATGAAATATGAATTCAAAGGATTTTTTCTCTTGAATACTATTAATTTTTAGCGTAAGTTAGACTTTGTCCTTCTCAACTTTAGCTAAGTTCTCAAGAGTTAAGAGGCCCCTTTAGTTTAAAGGCTTTTAATAATTACATCCCTCAACTTACTCGTTTGACCCAATGCCATCTTTCGATCCATCTCCATTGACATGGTATGCAGGAATTGTGTCTTGTGCCTATGACATATACTTATTAGTGGTGTTGTACCCATTCAGCCAGCCCTGGGTCGAACCGGCCCAGGCATCCGGTCGACCGACCCTCGCGGCAGGATCCGGAGGCCGTGAGAAGAAAGGTCCGACCCCCCGGTTCTTGGGGGGACCCCGGCCCCTTTTCCGAAGGGCTGACCCGGGGAACCTTGAGGGCCGACGGGCGCCTCCCCGCGCGTGCGTTGGCTTCTTTGAGGCCCCGTCGGACGCCACGGTCGGCCGAACGACTCCCCTCGACCGATACTGATCCACCGTTGAAGGGGCCGCCCGAAGGTTCCAGGAGCCTTCTCCCCGACGAGTTCTGGCATTTTGTTGTAACAGACTCCACCGCATGGCCATGACCCTTGCCGCCAGGCCATTACTCTGGCGCTACTGCTACGCCGCCAGCCCACGATCTCACCACCATGCCGATTCTCCTGGAGGAAAATCTGAGTTTTCCTAGCTTATCTCCTAACAGAATTTGGCGGCACTCCATGCCTATAAAAGGCGCCCGGGAGATCTCCGCGAAGGAGGTAACTCTCTTCTTCCCCACCGTGAACTCCTTTCCCTTAGTTCTTTCCATTCTGTTGCTCTGTTTCCTCCTCTAACTTAAGCATCGGAGTGTCCCCCGCCGGAACCCCTCCGGCACCCAGGGACTTTCTGCATGTCGACTGGTCGAGGAGTTTTCCGGCGTACCCATCGAGCTCGGTCTAGGAGGAAGAGCGGCAACAAGTGGCATATCAAGACCAAAATATCCTTGGCAAATTTGGGACAACTTCTTTAGATGGAAAGCCCCTGTTGCCAAGATAATCTGAAATCATGAGATCTCACATGATTACCATCTCTTATAACTATAATTTCTTTGCTACAAGAGAAATCATAGAGTGAAATAGAGGTGTTGTTAGAAAGATCCAAGAGAGTGAGGGGTGGCAGAGTGAGAGAGAGTCTCGGCATGGAAGTAGATGTGGTAAGCTCTAATTCCTTTTCCTCTTCAATCCAACCTGAGAACTTTTTTCATTGTGGAAGAATGGCCTTATTAAGGGTTTTATGGACCAATGGATTCCTGGATAATACTTTTGTGGATGCTCTATATATGAGGGTGATGAATCTCCTGTCGCCCTTCTATTGTTCACCAATTTTTTGGTTCAATATCCAAGTTCAAAATGCCACTACAAGTAAAAAGGAGTTGTTGTTTTGTTTGGTGCAATCCCCCTACCATGAGAGGAGATAATTAAAAAGCTAATCTAGTGTAGTAAGAAGGTGGGCTCTAAAGGTACAATACAAACATGAATTATTTGGCCAGAGATATGCTAGCTTCTTAGGTGGCTATTTGGATTCAAGTTGGAATGTGGAAGCAAGAATGTCCTTGAGTGGTTTGTTATGTCTGGTGGTTTTTTAAGGGGCTAGGATAATTATGTACAAGGGTTTCTATGTTGGGGACTAAGATCATGTAGTGGGTTAAATATATAAGGCTTATTTTGAAGAATATGTAATGAGATAATCTTTTACTAAGTTCATGCTATAATCAATAAGTTATAATTTAATGAAAATGAATTTGTTAGCTCAATTACTTATCGAATTCTTGTGAAGCTTCACTCTTATAGTGGTCTTATAGAGTTTCACTCTCATAAGGTTCTAGAACTGATATGAAATGAAGGGAAGCTAAATTGAAAGCAAATGGCTATTATAAGGGTCCAAAATTAATATGATATGAAGAGAAAATGGATTAAAAGCGAATGAGATTTTAATCAATTGGTCTGAAATGGTCACCTGACTTCAACATAATAGCACTATTTTTCACATATAATTTACAATCAGTCATTCATAATTAGTCACAATATGTGACCACAATCATTCTCAACATGCTATTTAAATAAGGCTATAAGTCCTGAGACACCACCACTCCCTTTTTGGTTACTTGTAGCAACACCTAACATAGAACAAAGTCAGTCACATACATTTACAATCAACCATGAAATTTAAGTATGGTACCATAGTAATCATATTGCATCCATAATTTAGTCATAAGAACTAAATTACTCACAAAGCTTCAATTCAATAAATTGTCAAACAACCAACATCACATTGATAACAGTGAAAGTATTATCAATAGTTGGAATAGAAACTTTCTAAAATGCCTACGGAAATAGAGAACTTACACAATCTCCAAACACAAAATGTATACCACATCCAAGTTTACCAATCCAAACTAAACCTACATATCATGCACCATCAACTATTCAATTGCCACAAAATAAACCAAGAGTTAAAAAATGTTTAACGGACCAAACCTAATATCACACATAAAAAATCAAACCAAGTTTTAAAAGAATCTAGCCTAATATTCCATTTACATTGCCTCTACATATTTGGTCTCTAGGATTTTGTTGAGAGTGACTGAAAGCATTCATCTAGGGATTTTTGTCCTCTCATAATAACTAAACTAGATGGCCTGCAAACGAAGGGATTTCTACCCACTCATTTTTGTGCTCTTTATACCTCCTTTGTTTGTTGCAATCTTTTTTTTACCTTTTTTCTTTCTAGCCTGGCCTTGTTTGCTGCTTTGCCCCTAGTTATTACTTTCTTGACCTTTTAAAACTTATTTATTTTTTGCCTTTTCCTTTATAGACTCATTTGAAATCCTTAAATTGTGCTCCAACTCCTAATAATTACCATATTTGAGTTAAGTACCTTTCCTTTTGAACCTAGTACTATCTTTCATATCATCTTCCTCCTTCATTCTTACTTTTTTATGGGCCTACCAAGAGGTCATGATTGCATACTAGTGATTGGTTGATCAATAGGTTAAAAGTTTGGGCCCATGATTGTATGCCTGTAACTCATTGATTCATAGGTTTATATGCATTCGTCTATGTTTCCTAAAAGTCACTCACATAGATCTCAACATCCTTTCTCATGAATAAATAGCATCCATAATATGGTAGCATTGGATGCTAGAAATATCACATTTTTTACATTCACTGACCCTTTCACCCAAGTTCACCACAAAGCTTTCATCTTTATAGTCAATTTCAAACATATCCACTCCTCCCTCCTAAAGTGGAAGTTAATTACTCTAGTCTTGGCTTTCTCCAGCTTCTTTTGCATTTTTGGATAAATGGGACAATCAAATTTGTCCATGTCCTAGTAAAGTGGTAGTCCATTGCTCTTATCTTGGATTCCTCCAATTCTTTTGCATTTTTGGACAAATGAAGCCTTCAAATTTGCATATGCCCTCTCTCTTTCCTTGAAATCTTTTCATCAACAATCCTTTTGTCATTCCAACATGGTGATATTGGCCTTTTTATAGCATTAATAATATACTTGTTGAAAGATTCACAAACATTATTCAATTGCACGGTTGATTTGGGTTTGGGGCTAAATGTGTCTTGATCATTACTCCACATGTTGTTTTCCTAGCCACAAATATACTCCATCATCCAAATTCTTCATCTCCTTCATGGTTATTCAAAATAATTCTTGTTAGTTGCTCCGGCATAATTCCACATGGCAGTCTTGAAATTCTTGTCTTTGTACTTTCTTTTATGAAATTTGCATACATGCCTTAGAATTTCTAATCTATAGTTGGAAATAAGGATTAGAATGTCTCAATGAGACCTTGCATATGTAGGGATGGCAACGAATTGGGTATGGATCAAATAGACTATTTTCCATACTTGTCTTGTACAATTAAGAACCACGTACTTGTACCTGACCTATACCATCTTTAGCTTGGTTGAGTAAAGTTAGATAGGATGGATTGGATAAATCAGGTCAAGTAAAACTATAAAAATCAATTTTTCATAAAAATCAAATAAATAAAAGAGAATATAAAAGTAAGTCTTAGCAAATAAAATACGAGTCTAAGATATGAAATTAACAAACTAAATTTTCAACAATGTTAGAAATATAGCAAACAAAAATATTATTTTTTAGAAAGTCAAAACTCAACAAAGAACAAATTGAAGTGGCATTGATCCATAGGAATTGAAATAAAATCCATAATCATATCAAGAAGTTCCATGAAAAATGATGCAAGAGTATGTGATTGTCATATAGAAGACAAAATAACAAAAAAAAAAATAATAGATTAAATTAATACTAAGTTAGTGGATAGAAATCTAGGTGTAATCGAGTGGTGGATCCGCTAGCATCCAATCAATTTAAGAAGGATAGTGGATATAACACTACTCTATGGTGTGAACTGAGCTTCCTCTTCTTCTTCCTCATTGAGTCTTGATCTTGGAGATGGAATAGGCTTGAAGATGGTATAGGGATAGAACTCTCCTCTAAGAAACCTCACTCTTAAAGGCCAACCTGCAATCCAAGCTATGCCCTCTATCCTGTACCATACCCCCTCTCTCCAAGATGGTCTTCTCTTATGACCTGGGGTCCTTTAAATAGAGCTTGATAAATGTTGAATTAGTGTAAAACTGGGATTAGACTCCTATTAGAACTCCAAGAATTATTCTAGGTGTTGGATCTATTGAAATTATCCAGATCAAGTTGAATCAAGCAAGAGCTATTGGATCTATTAATCTAGATTGCTGTGGGCTTTTGATCATGCATTGGTGGCTCTTCTCACGTCTGAAATTGCCTGTCACCGTTGGACCATATCTCTAATTACCTTTTAGCTACTGGATTATGCTTATAGGTCATCATTAGGTGGGGAGTCTCTTCAGCCATCGGATCAGGAGGATGAATGGTGGTGATGATCGTGGGCAGAGGGCAACTCGGCTAGGGAGTAGCAACGATGGTTCAATGGCTGGGTGGCAAATAGACAACGATGTTAGGCAGATCTTGGTTGATGGATGGTAGATCTCAAGATGGGCAGTGGCCATAGGAGGCACGAGCAATGGCATCTTGGTCTGGTGGATCAAAATAGAGAAGAACAGTAGTAAGGAGGTGGTGAAGATGATGGAAAGATGGCAAGATTATGGTGATGGGTAGAGGATGGTGATGGACCAGGAAGGAGCTGGCGGAGCTAGGGAGATGACCGACAACAAGGAGGATGATGGCCCGATGGCATGGGATGGTGGCATTGAGTAGAGGGTAGCTCGGCCGGCAGTATGGGAGGCACAGGGTGGCATAGCTTGGGTGGTGGTGGGAGGAGGCTAGCGGTGCTCAAGAAGAATAGTCGATGGCTGGATCTGAGGGGCGGTGGTATCAAGCGGCTTCTATGAGCTGAAATCCTTCCACGATCCATGGCTCTAAGCCGTTGACTAAAAATAATGGCTATCAACGGACTATTTAGGATCTTGTAATCCAAGCGACCGGTCCATGGTAAACCAACTTTTAAAATTCATGCACAATTTGATCATTTTGGTTTTTTTTTATTCTAGGTCCATTTAAACTTTAAGTTGAGTACCATTTGATCTATTGGATTCTACAAATCGAGCTCTTTATGTTGGTAAGCTTTTCAATCAATAATCCAACCAATTTTCTTAGATTCTGAAGTTTCAAGAATTTCTATCAATCTTAATATACCTATCAAAGAGGAAGAAACATCAATTAAAGTTTTTATTAAATATTTTAATGGATGTATAGTGCTTCGACTGGATATCTACTTTTTATAATTATGTTCTAATTTCATCTTTTTAAATGTATTTTAAAAATAGTTAATTTTACAAGAAAGTCCAATTTAATTATGAAATTAGGATTATTAGAAGATGTTAGCACCAATAATTACTTAAAATATTTAAAATAAATATATAAATATATAATTCATCACGTTCCCCAACTTACCATTGCTAGTCCCTTAGTAATGCAATAAATATATAAGTATTAAATTATAACCATGTATCATTAAGAGCTTCCTTCATAAAAATAGATTTAAGATTGAAAGTATAAAGATCTAGCAAGTATCACTAAGTATTGAATTTCAGAAGCAAATTTCATAGTCAGTACTATTAAAAGCTTACTTAGAGTTTATCTAAAGATCTACATCATTTATGTTCGTGATAACTAACTTAGTATTTCGATGCTAGCCTACAAAGGAAAAATGCATCTTTACTTAACACTTACTTTGGTTAATTTTCTATACACTCCCAAATCAAGCTCATGAATGGAAGATAGCTTTCACACTATCTAAAAAAATTTTTTGAGTGTTGAGCATCATGGCTTTCTTTTCACCGTTTGACGTGAATCTCTATACTTGACTTATATACAGAGATCCCATTACTAAGCTTAGGACAATCCATATGTACTATATATTTTAAACTTTTATTTTAGATAGGTAGTTCTTTTATTAAATTCAAGATAGCTTTCACACTACCTAAATTTATTTCAGGTAGGTAGCTCTTAAATTTAAGTTTTTTTTAATTTGAGTATATATCAATTACTAATTTTTAGTGATAATTGGATTCTTAATTGACCTTACAACCAACACCTACTTTGCCTTATCAATGTGCATGTGTAATTAGAAGTGCTAATATACTTGAGATGATATATATAGGCTATTAAAAGTCTAACCAACTAGTCTACTCCTGGACTCGCTACAGTCATTAATAAATACCTTCTAACTCTATTACTTTTTTTTAGTTTATTTTGTTCAAGATTTTCTTTCTTGACACATGATTTATTCAAGATAATTTTTTTATTTTCAAAATTTTTAAAATATTTTTCAAAAATTTTCAAAAATTTTCAAAGATTTTCAAATTTTTCAAAGATTTTCAAAACTTTAAAAATTTTCAAAATTTTTTTCAAAAGTTTTAAAAGTTTGTCCCTACCCCTCAACTTAAATACATTGTCCCTAATAGTATAAACAAGTTAAAAAAATAAATTCAAACTATAAGGATAAAAAGAAATATATAAGGATAGAGTTTACTTGAGAAGAGAAGCTTATCAACAAGATAAAGGCTATATCAATCAATTTAATTTAGATTTTTTTATTTTTAAGAGCATAAAAATAAATATTTTGTTGCCTCCCGACAAGCTCTAAATTTAATGTCTTCAATCGAACATTATTAAGACTACTTCTAATAAATTGGGTTGCCTTTCAACAAATACTAAGTTTAACATCTTTAGCCAGACGTTACAAGGGAGTCTTATATATAATTAATTTTTGCTTTTTTCTTAAAATTCTAAAAGGACAGGTCTTATCAGAAGGCCTTATCATCATGGCAGAAAAATGTTAATAGAGTACTCTATAATGATTAGCTTGAATCAATAAAGTACACTAGGCAAGCATTTATTCCAGGATTTAAAAATATTATTATAATTTATATAATAATTAGGAAGGAATTGTGTTTGTTAGATCAAGATTAGAGGTGGTAGTTTAAAAATTTCTTCTATTATGGATTGATCTACCCTACTTCCCTTCTTGAGCATGATGTACTTGGTCAATATCCCTTTCCATTTTAAAACTAGGCACCTTTTCTAAATTAATGTTAAAAATGCCTCCATTTATCATTTTAATATCATGGAAGATTTTAAGACAGTTCTCAAGATTAGTGCCAAAAATGGAGAAATCAATTATAAAGTTTTCAAGATCATGATCTCACATTTTAGTAATATCCTACCTGATAGCTTCTTTATGCGCTTTTAGAATACCACTAAGTTGGGCTTCCTGAGTAAGGTTTATTGAGAAAGTTTTGATAGGGCATCAAGAAGTCATTTTAGTTCTAGATCAGGTGGTGACTTTAACAAAGGAGCTATTGGTGAGCCAGGTGATGGCTCTTATTGTTCGTCAATCTAAAATGAGGTAGTTTCAAAATAGGGTATTTATATTAAGTCATGAATTTTTATGGTATACCCATATGCATCAAAATTGTCTACCCCGAATTGAGCCAGATAGGGATCTATTAAATCCTGGAAGAGAACCTTGGGGATATCTTCCTCCATTATGTTATGTATTTGTAATTCTTGAAAAGGATCAACTATTCCATTATTACATTTATTTATTCTCCCATCCTATTAAAAGGCATGAATGATTCTAGGGCACTAAGGAATGGGGCTATAGGTGAATGGAATAATAATAGAATTGGTTCATCTCACAAACTTAATTTCTTCATATATTTTTCTATCTTAGCCAAATTGTCTATATTGATCTTTATGGTTGTAAAGAGTTGCTCTAAGACCAATTCATTCCCAAAATTTAGAGTTGATTATTCAAGAAAAAATAGAGGGTTATTAAAATGTTAAGCTAGGTATTATCTCTCTAGCTTACTCTTAGGTTGACTAGGCAATTTCTCTCCCTTTTCTATATTAAGTTCGATTAATTGATGATCAATTTGATCCATTAGCTTATCGATAGATTGTTGTTGTACTATAATTATTTGTTGAAATTGAGCAAACCTATTAACATCTAGGTTGGTCTATAGAGGAGATAGGTACGATGTTTGTTGAACCTTCTCTTCAAATAATGGGCTATAGGTAGTTAGAGAAGGTTGACATTATAGATAGGGCTGATTATAATAGGGTGCATCTACGAACAAAGGTCCTTGCATAATCGGGATAACCACTAGGGATGGTTACCACGAAAAATTTTGTTAAGTCTCCCAGCCAGCATTATAGGTATTAAAGTATAGGTTGTTTCCTAGTCTATAGATCATTTGGGTTTGATCTTGATAAACTAGTTTATACCTAGACTCAAATAATTGGTATATGCTGGGCATTCACTTACAAAGTGAGTAGGACTCGAACAAACTTGGTATGTCGGAAGAAAGGGAACCTTTTATAATGATTTATATTCCTAGCATTGATTTAATTTATTGGATTGTTTTGATTATTTAGATATGCAATCAGGATTTTAAATCAGAGCAATCCTTTTTTATTTATGTATTTATGTATTTATTTATTAAGAAGAGAAGTGAGTCGAAGAAAGAAGAAAGATAGAAAAGAGTTCTAATGATGAGAGCCTAAGGAGTGCTATAGCTAAGAGAGAGAAAAGAATTAGTTAGGGTTTGATATTATTTATAAATAAATTAGCATAACATGGACTCTCTATCTTAGGGTTATTCTAAATCTAGATAACTTCTAACTAACAAGGCCACCTTGGAGCCCTCCAAGTTAGAAACTAACTAATCAACTGGCCAGGTAAGGGTAAGATCGATGGGGGTCCCCCGTTGCTTTCCTTAGATTCCAATTAGGTTGGCCAGGTCAGTTAACAGAACTAATTAAAAATCACATTTCTTTAGGACTACATCATCCTTGAATCCCTTTCCTAGACACTAGTCAATCAGCTAATCCTAACCTAGTCTAACTCTTCTAGGTGGGCTACATCATCTTTAAATCCCTTTCCTAGATACCAGTCAATCAGCTAATCCTAACCCGATCTAACTCTTTTGGGTGCCTTATCCTATTGAGCTCGAGTTTCTTAAGGACTGGCATCTAATTAATTTTAATTAGAAGGCTTGGTATGCAAGATACAAGGTAGTGGTTTGTAGGCCAAAGAAGGTTGATCAAATCTCCACCTTATATTATTTATGGGCTTTTGCCCTTAGATTATTTTATAAAAATATGAGATGCAAAAAGAAAATATGTCCAAAACAAGTAGTAAGTTTTTAATGATTAATTAGTATCTCTATTTTAGTTAAGTTTTATGTGAAATTTTTGTTTTCTTTTATATTATGCTATTTTAAGCAAAAAGAATAAAAGGTAGGTTTAAATTTAGTTAGTTAGATATGAGAGAAATAAAACTACATTAGACAAGGAATATAAAGCAAGTAATATTAAAGTAAGAAATCAATTCTAGTATTCAAGGTAGTTAATTAAAAAATTAAGTATTTTTTTCTTTTTAGGTTAACTTGAAAAGAAAGAAACAAAAAAAAAAATTAAGTTAGTTTGGAAAGAAAGAAACTAATTAAAAGTAAATAAAAATATTTTTTTCTTTTTATGTTCATTTGAGAAGGAAGAAACTAATTAAAAGATAGCAACAAAAAAGAAAATAAATATAATCAAAAAAATTAGGTAGATTTTAAAAGGAAGGAGACTAATCAAAAGAAACCAAAAAAAGGATTTTTTATATTAATATGAAAAGTTTGGAATTAATTAAAAGCAACTAATAAAAAATTAATCTAGGATTAGGGTTGATTTCACTAAAATTGTAGATGACTTTCCTTCTCTTTTTTTTCTTTTAGTTTTTTTTCTACAAGAAAAAAAAGAAAAGTTGGTAAACTGAATTTACAAGAAATTAAAAAGATCAAAAAAATTAGCATGTGTGCCTTCCCTAGTAGCAGTGCCAAAAACTTAATAGATCATGATGTTGTCGTTAGGATACCAAGATTATCAGTTTAAAATCTGACTTCTAATAAATTAAAAATAAATAGATAGCAGCAAGTTAGGTCGAATCCATAAAGAAAGTAGTGCATTTTAATGATTTAAATCTTTGATTTTTATAAAATTTTAAAAATAATTTGAAGTCAAAAAAATAAAAATTAAAAGTACATAAAAAGTAAACTTTAGTTCGTTCGATTTGCTAATCAGATCTTAGTATCTACTTGCATAAAAGTAAATAATTTGAATTTAAAGTACATAAAAATAAATATTACATTAATTAAAAAAAGAATTTGATTACAAGAAATTAAAAATAATAATTAAATAAACTATGAAAAGTGATAACAAAGTATCCGAAGTTGATTGGCGTAGCCTCGTCAGGAAGTTGGTTGATGTTAGTTCACCTTCTTCCATTGTAGTCTGCAGAGCGAACTAGGCTTTCTCTTCTTCTTCCTCTTTGGATCTTGATCTTGGAGATGGAATAGGCCTGAAGATAGTGTAGGGACAAAACTCTCCTCTATTAAATCTCACTCTTAGAGACCAACTAGCAATCCAAGCTATGCCCTCTTCCCTGTACTATACCCTCTCTTCCGGATAGTCTTCTCTTATGGCCGGGGTCCTTTAAATAAAGCTTGGTGAATGTTGAATCAGTGTAGAACTAGGATTAGAATCCTATTAGAACTCCAAGAATTATTCTAGGCATCGAATCAATTGAAATTATCCAAATCAAGTTGAATCAAGCAAGTGCTATTGATCTGTTAATCTGGATTGCTATGGACTTTTGATCATGCATTGGTGGCCCTTCTCAAGTCTAGAATTTCTTATCATCGTTGGATCAAATCTCTAATTACCTTTCAGCCATGAATCATGCCTATAAGTCTTCATCAAGTGGGGAATCTTTTCAGCCATCAGATCAGGAGGATGAAGGTGGTCATGGGCGATGGTAATGATCATGGGTAGAGGGCAGCTCGGCCAAGGAGAAGTAGTGGTGATGGCTTGGTGGCTGGGCAGCAACTGCATGGTGACATTAGGCAGATCTTGGCTAATGATGGTGGATCTCAGGATGGGCTATGGCCATGGGAGGCATGAGCAATGGCATCTCAATCTGGTAGATCACAATAAAGAAGAACAATAGTAAGGAGGTGGAGAAGATGATGGGAGGATGGCCGGATCGTAGTGATGGGCAGAGGATGGCAATGGACCAAGGAGGAGCTAGCAGAGATGGGGAGATGATGGGCAACGAGGAGGATGATGGCCTGATAGCATGGGATGGTGGCATCAGGCAGAGAGCAACTTAGTCAACGATATGGGAAGCACAGGGTGCATGGCTTGAGCAGTGGCAGAAGGAGGCCGGCGACAACTTGGGAAGAACGACCGGTGGTTGGATCTGAGGGGCGACAGTGTTAGTCATTTTTTATGGGTTGAAATCCTTCCACGATCCATGGCTTTGAGCCATGGACCAAAAATAATTGTTACTGGTGGACCACTTAGCATCTTGTAAATCAAGCAACCGATCCATGGTCGACCGACTGCTTTAAAATTCATGCTTAATTTGATTGTTTTGATTTTTTATTGATTATGGACACATTTAAACTTTGATTTGAGTATTGTTTGATCCATTGGATTCTACAAATCAAGCTTTTTGTATTGGCAACATTTTTAATCAGTAATCCAACCAATTTTCTTAGATTTTAGAGTTTCAAAATTTTCGATCAATCTTAATATACCTACCAAAGAGAAAGAAATATGAATTAAACTTTTCATTAAATATTTTAATGGGGTGTGGTGCTTCGGCATGATATCTACTTTTCATAATTTTCTCTAATTTTATCTTTTGCAAAGGTATTTTTAAAATAGTTAATTTTATAAGGTCCTGTTTAATTATGAGATTAGGATTTTTAGAAGATGTTAACACCAATAATTATTTAAAATACTTAAAATAAATATATGAATATGTGATTCATTATGCAACAAGTTGATACTGAAGAAGTAACTTTGTAGCCTTCGGCTGCAGGAAGGTGGGGATATAGTTGAGCATATTCAATGGTTCAACTAAATGAGCATGTACTTGCTAAACCTTGGGGTGCAAATGAAAGAGAAGGACAAGAGCTTGCTATTGCTATGTTCACTACCTAGTAGCTTTAATATGTTAATGATGACTCTGCTATATAGTAAGGAGATGCTGCATTATAAGGAGATCGTATCAATACTCAAGTCCAACAAGCAAAGAGAATGGATGACAAAATATGGTTTTTCCCAAGAGGTCCTCATTGTAGAAAGAGGCCAAAGAGAGGGAAGGATGGTGGCAAGCACAGGGAGTGGTCCAAGTCTTAGAAAGGCAAGGAGGCAAGGTGCTTCAAGTATAACAAAGCAAGGGACTTTAAATGGAACAGTCCACTTTAGAAGAAATGCAAGGGAGAAAGGAAAGGGTTTGATTCCCTAAGTTTTGCTTCTGATTCCAAGGAGAAGGATTTCCTCTTGGTGGTCTTAAAAGAGCCAAGGATGTTTAGAGAATCCGAAATGGCATCAGTGGCAATGAAGGAGCAGTAGGAGGTTCAGCAGGGTAGTATTAGATAGTTGACTTCTATTTTAGTTTTACCTTCTATAGGAGTATCAGGAGGAGTCAATATTCAGGTGAAGCGTTATCCAGAGGTGCCTCCACAAATGGAGGGTGGTTTGGCACAAGTTCAGAATTGAGGGTGGAAAGGAAGGAGCAAAATTTCAACACTAGTAATGGTGACACATTGCACGGGTCGATGCAAGATGTTTGGATACCAGAAAGGTGTTGCCTTGAGGAGAAGGTGTCACATGCATTGGTTGTAGTGAGAGAGAGCCCTGATACCTATGAGGAGGTTGAAGCAAGCCAAGGTAGAGATAGATGGGTCCAAACTAGGATAGGAGATTTACAGTCCTGTCAAGAGAAGCTAAAATGATAATTGGTGTAGGTGCAGAGAAGGAAGGAGCCTACAGAAAGATGGTTCCCAAATTCAAGGAAGGACCTTCATCCCAGGTGGAGGCAGACATCTCAGCAACATCCAAGGGAGCTCCAAGGGTGAAGGGTATGGCATTAGCAATGGGATTTATACAAGAAGCTATCAAGGTACACAGTAGAAGCAGGTTGGTGTAAACAGATCGTGCAGAATTTGCCAAGGCTTGGAGGCAACAAGGTAGAAATTATAAGTACAAATATGGTATTCCCAAGTCTTAGAAGGCTAGGAGAAGAGCCATGGCATTGGTTCCCAGAATCTAAGACTGGTTTAGATCCTAGGACTAGGACCGGTTTGGTCATAGAATGGAGATTCAAACCTCCACGATCTTGAGGCTTGGAGATTGGAGCCTTGAGGGCTCAAGGCCTAGGGGATTTGGGTCTCGATGGGCCTAATCCAAGTTTGGATCCAAGGGAATGAGAGCATGTCAAGTTATGGGTGTACATAGGCTTAGATGAGTGCAATCACATTGGATTTGCCATTGGAAGTTATTTGGATTAGGGTTTGATTTATGTTTCATATTCCTATTTGGTTTAGGAGAGCCTTTTGTATATAAATAGGCACACCATTAACCCTAAAGTGATAGAATCAATAATAATTTTTGTCTCCCATAAACCAGTGACTCTCCTCTCTCTCCCTCTCCTTCATGCCACCCTAGGAAGGGTTCCATGTGTGCCCCATCTCTCCCTCTTTCTCATGCATACTAGGTTCCTCTCTTCTTAGTGCTAGAGAGTCTAAATCCCATCGGACTCTCTCTCCTTCATGCCTTGTTTGGTCATCCAAAACACCAGCAAAGGAGGTGCATCTAAGATCTCTCAAAGAGAAGGATTCCTTATCCTAAGTGGAGTCGGAGCGCTAAGAAGGAATTGTGCTTGGAAGTTCTTGCCACCCAACAGATCCTAGTCCATCTAGGATTCATCCTTTCTATTATGTATTCAGATCTGAAACCCAAGGAGGCATGCCTTTAAGTCCTAGAAATTAGGGGAGGCATGCATGAAGGGTTGGATATGCTACGTTTTCTAGGCACCAAGGTTTGTGTACCTAGGGTTTTGGTTGTTGGCTACTCTAAAAGAGTTCATATCTGAAGGGACTCTTACTGAAGCATTCATTGCTAGTCTCCAAAGGTCCATGCAAAGGTGATCCTACATAAAAGATGTTAACTATCGATTCTACATGGATTGAAGAATCTCGCAATCTATGGTAACAACCAAGTATGAATCAATTATAGGGTAGGTAACCATTATCAAATCTCGTAAAACTAGTAGATAACAACTAGTATACCATGCCCGATAAGGCCTTGATAATAGCCTAATTCTCCTCCTTTCTCACATCACTTTAGTCTCATCCTATAAATGGAGGTCCACAAGAGATTCCAAGTAGGCAATAATCTCTCTCTTATACTCACTCCCATCTATTATAGTATTCTGACTTGAGCATTGTAAGGTCCCTATAAAAGCACACTTCGATCAGGGACTTTGTTTTGCAAGTCTGCTACTGCTACCCAGCAGTTGCCATCATTCACCAGCCAATCCAACTACGAGCTAGATTATATAGCAATACATTGGCACTAGAAAAAGGACCATGCCCATTTTTGGGAACAAGCAGACATCTAATTACCACGATTCCATGCAAGGGTACTTCATCATGCCATTCTAATGCCACCATTTCTAGGGAAGCCAAAGCCCTGGCCAACACTCAAATACCAGCTTAGTAGCTAGAGGCACTACCACCTCCATCCTAACTGATTGTGGGATTGAATGCAGATCAATATAACTTTGTTGTCCAACAGGTTCAGACTCTTGCTATTGTAGTCTAAGTGATGTAGTAGTCCAACACTACACCACAGGAGGCACCTCACTAGAGCCACCTTAACCTCACTTACATAGCCCAGAGTGGGAGAGGCAAACATAGCTTAGCCAATCTAAAAGTCCCAGCTAAGCAAGAAGGTATTCCCCTACTCCATAGTCTAGAAAGGGATCTGCCTCAAGCCAATCTCCATCTTGACATTTTGAGGCTTACACCACGTGCAATGCAAACATGGGTCGGAAGCTCTAGAAGATGAATTAGCATATTGAGGCACTGCATAACCAAGCTCCTGTCCAGCATGATGGGCTCAACTTTAATGCCAACCTGTCCTTCAGCACCAAAATAATGGAGGATCTAGTCCCTAAGCACGTCAAGATGCCTCAACTGGAGGCTTAAGGTGACTTGACTGACCCAGTGGACCACTTGAAAAGCTTTAAGGCTCCGATGCTACTCCTTGGGACCATCGATAAGATCCTGTACTAGGTTTTTCCATCTACTCTGAAAAGGCTGCCTGGTATTGGTATTCAAGTCTGAAGCTAGGCTATGTTCTTTCTTTCAACCAACTCAGTAGGTCATTAGTAGCCCATGTTATTAGCAGCCAGGGATAATATAGAGGATCAAATTTTCTAACAAACGTCAAGCAAAGAGGAGGAGAATCCTTCTAATCTTATGTGAACTACTTCATGTAGCCACTCCTGAAGTACATGACCTAAATTAATCAATAGCGATGAATGCCTTGAAGAGCAGATTTCAAAAAGGTTTGTTCATTTTCTTGATATAAAATAGATACCTACAAGATTTTATAGAAATGATAACCTAGACAGAGAAGTACGCCAATGCTGAAGAAGCCTATAAGCTACATAGAACCATGGTTGAAGTCGCGACTAAAGAAAAAGAAGAAAAACTTTCATTGGGAGATAATTGGAAATATCAGCAATGGTTTGCAACCCTACCTTGATGTCACTAATCTAGATCCCCACCTCGCTGTCGTCGATCAAAGACTCCATCTCAGAATCGCCAACTCAGGAGTTCTCAAAATTAGTGAAACGCTTCATCACCTAGGAGGCTCACCAACTATGCTCCATTGAATACCTCCAAGACATATATATTAATAGAGATAAAGCAGCAATTGCCAATGCAAGGAGGATGCAAGGTAGGCCAGATCAGTGCGATCCAAGTATGTACTTCCTTTACCATTGTGACTATGTTCATGACATTGAGGAATACATCCAACTCCAAGATAAATCCAAGGAGTTCATCCAACATGGATGACTAGATAGGTTCCTCCAACAAAGGAGAGAGCTATATTGAGATCTACCTATACCACCCAGGTTACCTGGACCACCTCAGCTAGAAGAAGCCATGGACAATCGACCTACAGTGGGGCTAATAAATACCATTACTAGAGGGTAGCTAGGCAAAAAATTTGGAGGGTCATTTAGGTCATTCAAAAGGCAAAAGATTGAATAAGCCATAGCCTTTTCCAAAGAAGATGCATATGTTAGGTTTAGGTGATTATAGGCATGCTGAAAATTTTCATGTTACAATAACCTAAAGTAGAAGCGTATTTGAAAAACTATTTTCAAACCTAACATGCTGATCTAATCAAAAATTACTTAGGAATCTTTTAACATGCTAAAAATAAATTCTAGATTCAGATCTAAAATCAAAAAATTTTAGAAAAGGATAATTGAACACTTGATTCACAATCTTTCCTTCTTATCAGATCAAATCCAGTGAATATCCCAGATTTGTATTATAGTCATGCAAGTACTTGACCTCTACAGATATCCATATGGAGTAGAAGCTTGATCAAAGAACCAAGTTCTCTGGAGTACGACACCTTGCAGATCTCTCTTCTTGGCTTGGATCAAACCCCTTCTTCAAGAACTAGAAGAAGAAGAAGCCCTTGCGGGAATCCCTTCATGCTGATTCAAGGGAGATGGCTGATAGGAGGCCAAGCGGAAGAACACAATTTCTTCTCTCTTATTTTTGTCTCTTAATCTATCTTTCTTCTTCCTATTTTGGATATGCAGAATCAAGGAAGAAAGGGAGGAGGGTGGTAGAAGAGAACTTGTGGCAAGGAAGAAATAAGATCCTTCATCTTGGTGCTAACCCCTTCTCGTCTTATTTTGTAGCACAAAATAAATCTCTATGCCACAAATCAGATAAAAACAAATCCAAACCAATTCCTATTCATATTAAATATTTAGTTAGGATAGGTTTTATCTAAAGGGAAAGAGAGTCTGTAGGAGAATGGGGAGGTGCCAACTTGTGCCTTCTCTCCTTTCATGCATGCACAAGAGAAGGGGGCGACAATTCTAGGACCCCCTCTTCCCATCTGGCATCAACTAAGAGAGAGAGTCCTAGTATTTTTGGGTTTAAGCTTATTATCCAAATTGGGTTTAAATTTGGGTTCAATTTAAATCTAATTCAAACCTGATTCAAACCAAATTTGAAAGGCTATCAATCCTAATCCAATTAGGATTTGAATTCAGGTCCCATTTTGATTATAAACCCAATTAGCTTCAAATTAGATCAAGCCTAATTAAAGTAAATCTAATTTAAATTAATTAGGACTTGGTCTATAATTTAGTTAAGCCCAATTGTATTGTAATACTTGCAATTAAGTCCCTTTGCTAACAATTAGTAATTTCTAAATATGTAACTCTTTCATAATTAGCGGTTTGTAAATTCAAATCATCAATCCAATTAAAAATTTGATCATGATCTAATCCCTTGATCAAGTCAAGCTCCTTTTGTATGTAACCCCATAGATTTCATTCTATCTAGTAATGAGACATATCATGATCTCCATTATAGTATCATTGAAACTCTTTCGATGGACTGGAATGATTCCAACTTATCCCAATAAGGATCTTTGATTCAAAAATAATTTTAGAGAATTCTTACAATCTACCAGTGATGTCTAGCAGCATATAATAGTAAACTAGTAGAGCAAAAAAATGAATCCCTATGTATAGGTATCGTGTATCTAGTTCTTCTATCGAGAGTCCCTACAGGATGTAGGTCATGAAAGCTCATCAAACCCTAAGCATCCATCATATGCAAGACTTAATTAGTTTGAGTCCAATTATGAATCTCATGTAAATTCCTTTCCATTATCATACTATGGTGGCCATAGACTTAAGAACTGTCTCTTAAATCGCATAGGACTACTCCTAAACTACTAAAGCTATAGATCTTATATAAGTGTACACCCTACTCTTACAGTAAACTTACTACAATCAATAAATACTACAAGGACCCCAATGGCTAGGGACCAGGTTTATGTGTTGTCAAACAACAGTAACCTCACCATGAGCAGTTGAGGTACCACAGGTCTAAGAACTACTCACACAACTACAGTATCAAGAAAATCACTGACGAGTGAATAGACATCCAAGTAACTTTTTATTCTTAGTCATGCTCAATACCTATCTTCTCTAACAACCACTTGCACTCTTGCTCTAGTATCCCTATACTGTAGACTCAAGACTTGTCTATTCAAAATAAAAGTGATCATACATTAATCTTGACAGATCAATCATCATCTTCATGATGATCTAATGATCAAAAGCAATTTAGGGGTTAATCTATAATGATGCATATCTCAAGTTCTCAACTCTTAAGAATGTATCATTATCCATTAAACTCTTGAATGATTCACAGACACATCACATATAAATGGATAATAAAATTATCTATTTTATTAATTTTAATAAATCAAGTATAAAAATATGTCCTAGAAAGTTTATAATGTGTCAAACTAACTTGGCTTCTATGGCAAATATCTAACAATCTCCCACTTGTACTAAAGCCAATGGCCATGTACCTAAGTCCTATCTTCTCAAGGTGGATTTCAATCTTTTGTTGGCTTAACCGCTTCATCAATGAATTTGTCATATTATCCGTAGAGTCTACTCTTCATACCTTGATATACTTCTTCTCTAGAAAGATGCATATGATATGAAATCATCGCTCATTGTGTTTGGACTTCTAATGAGACCTAGGCTCCTTAGCAAGGTTACGGCTGTTAGATGTATGCCCTGAAAGCCATGTTGGCTTGACACATTATAATTTTTAGGGCATTAACTTTATACTTAATTCTTCTTTATTAATAAAGGGCATTAGTTTCATTCATATTATTGTATCTATGAATCGTCCATGGAGTTAATGGACAATGACACATATTCTTAAGAGTTGAGAATCTGAGACATGTGTCTTTATAGATTAACTCCTAAAGGCTCCCGATTGTTGGAATATCACGAGGATGGTGATTAATCTATTAAAATCGATACACATATCACTTCCCTTTCTAGGTAGATGAGTCTCTGACCTATAGTATGGTGACACTGGAGTGAGAGTGCGGTAGTTGATAGAGATCAACGGTACTGAGTGTGACCATGTACATGAAGTTATATGGATGACTACTCACTCGTCGATAACTTCCTAATGCTGTAGTTATGTGAATAGTTCCTTGAATTAGAGTGTCTCAGCTACTCATAATAAGGTTGCTATAGTTTGACAGCACAATCACATGGTTCCTATCCATACGGGATCTCGGAATGTTCGTTGGCTGTAGTAAGTTTATTGTAGGAGTAGGGTGTTCACTTGTAGGGATCTATCAACCTTAGTAGTAAGGTATAATCCTATGCAAGCTTAATGAGACTAAGTCCAGAAGTCTATGGCCATAGCAGGGTGATAATGAAAAGGTATTTTCATTAATATCATAATTAGACTTGAGTCGATTAGGTTATGCATATGACTGATGGGTTTGATGAGTATCCGTAACCAACATCATGTCAAAATTTTGATAGAAGAATCGAATCACATGGTAACTACACCTAGGGATTCCAATCATATTCTGCTATGTTGCCACTACATACTACTAGGTATCACTGGTGATTATGAGAGCCCGTTAGGATCATTCTCTGATCGATAATCATAATTAGGGTTGAGCTGAAATTATTTCAGTCCATCGAAAGGAGTTTTGATGATATATAATGGAGATTATAGCATGTCTCATTACCAGACAGGATAGGACCTGAGGGGTCACACATATTAGGAGCTCAAGTAACCAATCAGCAAATCAATTTAACCTAATTATAAGTGTTATAATTAATATTTGACCTAATTATAAATGTTACAATTAATTAATTATGGATTAAATATTAATTAAATTAAATTAGATATAATTTAATTGAGTTAGACTCAATTAATTATTTCTAATTGATTCGGGTTAATGTCTGCTTCGAAATGGTTCGATCAGATTTAAAATCGGCTTCAGTTTGACTATAAAATTATTACATTTGGACCAAGACCTAAAGTCCAGTTAGACTGGGACTCTCTCTCCATGTCTTCCCCTCCCTCCACATGACTACCTTGTGGCCCCTTGTGTTTGGGCGACAAAAGAGATGGGCATGAAAATCAAAGTGCTAATAGTATTTTAACATGAAGAGAAAGAGGGGAGGAGGAGTCCTGTTTTACTCCTCTTAATTTTCAACCACTTGAAATAAAACACCGGTATTTTGGCATGGAGGACTTGGAGAATTAATTTATGATAAATCATAAAGGGAGAGAGGGGTGGCCGACCAAAATAATATTGGCATAAAAAATCCCTCTTGGCCGTGAGCTCTCTTTTAGGGCATTTTATTTGAGAATCTCTCTCCTGGCACCTAGTGTTCTCCACTTTTTTGAACTTCCTTCTTCCTTCTATGAGATCTAAAGAGATGCTCTATTAGAGAGAGAAAGGGTCCAAGGCTTACAGATCTAAGATTGCAAGACAAAAGCCGAAAGCCGGTCCAGATTCGGATCGGCATAGTTTTTAAAATGGGTGATTTGCTGAAAGAGGAGAGGGCTGCAAGGATCTAGCAGTCCGGTGCCCTCTACAACTCTGTTGCAAGAGCTTCGTATGGATACCAGCAGAGGCCGGGCAATTGTGTGGCTCCGATAGAATCCCGACTTTTCAGTAGCGAATTTGCATGCTTTAAAGAGCAGGCCCAAATAGCGATCCAAGTAAATATTTTATACTTAAAATAATTTTTATTTCAGATCTAATATTTTTCTTATGTTATGCAGCATGTTAGGATTTTATAATAAATAAATTAGATTTATTTATGAATTGCATGATTAGATATAGATTGTTTTTATATCTGCTTCCGTTGTGACATGCTGCTGATGCCTGTTTAATTGCAATTTCCTGTTCCTGGGAGAAAACCAACATCGGTATCATAACTGCGGTTCTCTCTTTAACATGCATGCATGAGAATCAGATATGAAAAATATTCAGATCAGTTAGATAATTATGATTTTTCGGATCTATGTTGAACATGAGATTGTTCTAGCATAGAATTTTATGTTTTGAAAAATTATTTTTGAAATTAAAATCATAATTTTTAGATCTGAAATTAAATTTAATAATCTAAAATTAAATTGATCAAGGTTGCACAAAGTGACATAAGGTCGTCCTGCTATAGGGTTTACCCCCTATAGTGCAAAGGTTGTCCTAGTTTGATGTATACCGATTTTGAAAAAGGGTTTTCAAAAGGATTTTGATCGATTTATGATTATGTATGTTATTGTATGAGATGCACAAAATTAGGATTTATATCTTTATATGATTTATGATCATAAGCCATTAATGTCATGCACTTAAACCTAATTTTAAAATTGATTTGATCAAGAAAATCAAATTAGGTGCATGAGGGTTTGGCATGAACAAATTAGGTCTAGAGATTGGGCTGTGTGATTAGGGCTTGATTAGATCAACTAGTAACCCTAATATGATTTTGAGCAAGTGACTTAACTGATGATTTGGGTTATGTCAAGTGTGCTCAAAATTGGTTTTAGATGTAGTCTGGTCAGATCGATTCATTTGATGGTGAATCGATAAGTTAAGACCTAATTTGGCTCAGTGATGAGCCCAGATCATTAGCTAATCTAATTGAATCTTGTCAATCAATTGGTGTCCAAGGAAGGTTTCGATCATGGTTTCCTAATTGGGGCTAACTCTTTCTTAACCAACTAGTTTGGTAGAAAGAGGGTATATTGGCAGAACCCTCCCATAGATCAAACTAACCTGGCCAATTTGGTTGATTAAGTTTTCAAAAAGGATCACTTTTGATTTGAGTTCACCCATGCTGATTATATTAAGTCAGACATGAGATTGTGCTGACCTAATGTAATTTTAGTCAGACATGAGATTGTGCTGATTGAATGTAATTGGTTAGTCATGATTTGGCTGATCAATTTAGAAGAGACCTGGTCCTAAGCTCCCAATAAATATTAAGTCATAGGTCTTCCACCATTGTAGGTGTGCGGGTATCCTACTGGTGTTGATTATTCTCGGCTGGTTATAGTGGTCTAGTTGCATCGGGAAGACATAACCACCCTATTAGGCATGAGATGTTGCTAGGCACTGATGGGGTTGGGCCCAATAAATGGGCACATTGAGAGACTCAATGATGGCTTTGTCTAGCAGGAATGGTGGGTCTGACTTAACTAATGATTGGACCAATAAATGGGCATATTGAGGTTCCTTGATTTAGAGACCAAGAGCTACAATTTGTATTAGATATATTGGACAAGAGTTGGCCACTTATTGATATAGTGTGTTACCAATAACCAGATACGGTGAGGTGCCGCACATCGATGGGACCGTAGCACCCATTAGAAACCTAGAGTCGTAGGGTTTTTGCATCTCCACGGGGAGTGTGAGAGATCCGACAAAATAGTGGAAGTTCTAAAATTATTTCTTAAAGACCCTAGAATAATTTTTATAATTAAGTATAAAGCATCTAATTCGAATCTTCTACTCTTGTAGTTAACCATGTCTGCTTCAAATCTCTTAGTCCGTATTCTAAAGACAAACCAACTAGTAGGCCTCAATTTTAAAGATTGGTTGAGAAACTTCAAAATTGTTTTGACTTTTGAGAAGTTGGGCTATGTGCTTGACTAAGAACCCCCTATCTTACCTGACCATCCAAATGCTCGTCAAACGACTGCATATAAGAAATGGATGGAAGATGATAATAAGGTTAAGTGTTATATGTTGGCCTCAATGTCAAATGAATAGCAGAGCCAACATGAGGATATGCCAACTGCTAAATCGATTCTGATTCACCTATAAGAGTTATATGGTGAACAAAGTTGGACTGCATGCTTCGAAGTGTCAAAAAGGCTTTTCAACAATAAGATGCGTGAAGGGCAGTCAATGCACGATCATTGTTTGACAATGATCAAGGACATCGAACAGCTTGAGAAGCTGGGCATTCCAATTCACAAGGAGCTTCAGGTGGATTTGATCCTCCAGTCCTTGACTAGTTCATATGCTAAGTTTGTAATGAACTATAATATGAACAAGATAAATTACACTCTGCCTGAATTATTGAACATGCTGGTAAGCAATGAGGGGACCCCGAAAAGTTCAAGGGGATCTGTTTACTCTGTGGAGTAATCTTCCTCCAAAAGAAAGTCTACTTGGAAGAAGAAGAAGCCTGCGAAGAACCAAAATAAACAGAAGAAGGACACTCCCAAGAAAGCCAAGGTTAGCAAAGGGAAATGTTTCCACTGCAATACAAATGGCCACTGAAAAAAGAATTGTCCTCTCTACCTGGAAAGCCTAAAGAAACAGAAGGAGGATGTGACTTCTGAAGGTAAGCCTATACTCGTTATTGAATCTAATCTAATAGTTTCATTTACTTCCAGCTGGATTTTAGACTCTAGCTCTAGTGCAATATGCATTCCAATGTAGGGTCTGGAAAGAAGTATAATGCTGAGAGAAGGTGAGATGGTCCTACGTGTTAAAAATGGAGCAAAAGTTGATGCTCAAGCTATTGGATCATATTCTCTGGTGTTACCTTTAAGGTTTAGATTAGTTCTTAGTGACTGTTATTTTGTGCCTCGAGCTAGTTATTTTGTGCCTCGAGCTAGTAGAAATTTAATTTCTGTCTCTGTGCTAGCATAGAAAGGATTTGAATTTATATTTAATAAAGACTTTTGTAGTATTTATTTGAGAAATAAATTAGTTGCAAAAGCTATTTTAACTGACAGTCTCTATCATTTGCATGCCGATGCATCTTTGAATAACAAGAAAATTAAAGTGAATACCATAGGACATAAACATCCTAGAGATGACCTAAATGATAAATTTATGTGGCATCTAAAGCTCGGTCATATATGTGAGGACAGAATTTATAAACTGGAAAGGGATGGGATCCTAGATTCAGTTAATTCTGAATCATACCCACCTTGTGAGTCATGTCTTCAAGGCAAAATTACCAAATTATCCTTTGTAGGACATGGGGAGAGGGCCACAGAATTACTTGCCCTGGTATACACTGATGTATGTGGTCCATTTGATGTGCAGTCCAGGAATGGTTTTTACTACTTCATAACCTTCATTGATGATTGTTCACGGTATGGTTATGTATTTCTTATGAGTCACAAATATGAAGCTTTTGAAAAGTTCAAGGAATTCAGATATGAGGTAGAAAAATAAACAGGTAAAACCCTTAAGGTTCTTCGATCGGATCGGGGAGGAGAATACCTTAGTAGGGAATTTTTAGGTTATCTTAAGGATAATGGCATAGTCTCATAATGGACTCCCCACCTGGTATGCCTCAGCTTAATGGGATGTCTAAGAGGAGAAATAGGACATTATTATATATGGTCCGATCCATGATGAGCTTCATTGACTTGTCTTTATTTTTTGGAGAAGATGCCCTACAAACTTCAATTTATATTCTAAATAGGGTTCCATCTAAATCTGTTCCTACCACACCATATGAGATTTAGCATGGTAAGAAACCAAGTCTTGCTCATTTCAAGATTTGGGGATGTCCAGCTTATGTCAAAAGATTAATGGTGGACAAGTTGGAATCTAGATCTATGAAAGAAAGGTTTATAGGATATCCTAAAGAAACTTTAGGATATTACTTTTACCTTCCAGAATATCATAATGTGATTATGAGTAGACATGCCACATTCTTGAAAAATAGTTTATTCAGGAAGGTTGTAGTGGGAGGTTAATTGAGCTTAATGAGAAAGTCTCTGAACAGCAGTTAGCTATAGAATAGATCGAACCTAATCAACCAATACAAATAAATGCTCTTCCACCTCGTAGGTCTATTAGAGTCTCCAAACCTCATGAAAGGTACTTAGGTATGCTTGCACAGGATTTAAAGGAAATGTTTCTTATTGGGGACAAGGATCAATTGATTGATCCTAAGACTTATGATGAGGCGATGTCAGACATCGACTCCGAGAAATGGTTGAATGCTATAAAGTCAGAAATTGATTCAATGCATTCTAACCAAGTTTGGTCCTTAGTGGATCCACCAGAGGTTATTGTACCTATTGGTTGTAAATGGATCTACAAAAGGAAAATAGGTGTAGATGGTAAGGTAGAGACTTTTAAAGTTAGGTTGTGGCGAAAGGGTATAGTCAACGTGAAGGCATTGACTATCATGATACCTTTTCACCAGTAACTATACTGAAGTCCATTCGTACATTGCTTGCAATTGCAGTATATCATGATTATGAGATATGGCAGATAGATGTGAAAATTACATTCCTGAATGGATATCTTGAGGAAGATATCTATATGGAGCAGCCTTTGGGTTTCACTTCCAATGATGAAAATCATAAGGTATGCAAGCTACATAGATCAATCTACGGATTGAAGCAAGCTTCTTGGAGTTGGAATACTCATTTTGATGATGCAATCAAATCATTTGATTTTATGAAGAATAAGGATGAGTCTTGTGTTTACAAGAAGGCCAGTGGGAGGGCAGTGACATTCCTCGTATTATACGTAGATGACATCCTCCTTATAGAGAATGATATTCCCATATGGACTTCGATCAAAAGTCGGTTATCTAAGGAATTCTCTATGAAAGACTTAGGTGAAGAATCTTATATTTTGGGGATTAAGGTCTATAGAGATAGATCTAATCGGATGCTTGGCCTTTCACAAAAATTGTACATAGAGGAAGTGCTGAAAAGGTTCAGCATGGAGAACTCTAAAAGAGGATTGTTAGCTCTTCGGCAAGGCATTAATCTCTCCAAGAAAATGTGTCCCAACGCACCTGAAGAGATTCAACGCATGAGCAAGATTTCATATGCTTCGGCAATTGGAAGCCATATGTATGTCATGTTGTGTACTCAACCTGATATAGCTCTTACTGTGAGTGTCACGAGCAGATATCAGTCGAATCCAGGTGAAGAACACTGGATAGCTATGAAGAACATTCTTAAGTACTTGAAAAGGACTAAAGATTTATTCATAGTCTTTGGAGGGAGTTCAGAATTAGGGATAAAGGGATATACAAACTCAGACTTTATGCCTGATCTTGATGATAGAAGGTCTACATCAGGGTCTGTGTTTTTGTGCTATGGTGGGGCAACTAATTGGAAAAGTTCCAAGCAGCCCATCATAGCAAATTCAACAATGGAAGCAGAGTACATCGCTGCCTCTGAAGCTGCAAAAGAAGTCTTCTGGTACAAAAAGTTCGTTGTGAAGCTTGGAGTGATGTCATCTGATGCCATCCCCATATATTGTGACAATAATGGTGCAATATCTCTGGCAAAAGAACCAAGGTCTCACTAGAAATCTAAGCATATCAAGCAGTGGTTTTATATCATATGCGACTACCTCAATAAGAAGTATGTTGAGGTATGCAAAGTAGACTCCACGGATAACATGACAGATCCACTAACTAAGCCTTTGAGCCAACAGAAGACTGAGATCCACCTTGAGAAGATGGGACTTAGATATGTAGCCAATTGGCTTTAGTGCAAGTGGGAGATTGTTAGATATATGCCCTAAAAGCCATGTTGGCTCGACACATTATAATTTTTAGGGCATTAACTTTGTACTTAATTCTTCTTTATTAATAAAGGGCATTAGTTTCATTCATATTATTGTATCTATGAATTATCCATGGAATTAATGGACAATGACACATATTCTCAAGAGTTGAGAATCTGAGACATGTGTCTTTATAGATTAACTCCTAAAGGCTCCCGATTGTTGGAATATCACGAGGATGATGATTGATCCGTTAAAATCGATGTACATATCACTTCCCTTTCTAGGTAGATGAGTCTCTGACCTACAGTGTGGTGACACTGAAGTGAGAGTGCAGGTAGTTGATAGAGATCAACGGTACTGAGCATGACCATGTATATGAAGTTATATGGATGACTACTCACTCGTCGATAACTTTCTGATGCTGTAGTTGTGTGAATAGTTCCTTGACTTAGAGTGTTTCGGCTACTCACAATAAGGTTACTGTAGTTTGACAGTACAATCACATGGTTCCTATCCATACGGGACCTTGCGGTGTTCGTTGGCTGCTGTAAGTTTATTGTAGGAGTAGGATGTTCACTTGTAGAGATCTATCAGTCTTAGTAGTAAGGTATAATCTTATGCAAGCTTAATGAGACTAAGTCTAGAAGTCTATGGCTATAGCAGGGTGATAATGAAAATGTGTTTTCATTAATATCATAATTGGACTTGAGTTGATTAGGTTAAGCATATGACTGATGGGTTTGACGAATATCCATAACCAACATCATGTCAGGATTTTGATAGAAGAACCGAATCACATGGTAACTCACTTAGGGGTTCCAATCTTATTCTGCTAGGTTGCCACTACATACTGCTAGGTGCCACTGGTGGATTATGAGAGCTCGTTAGGATCATTCTCTGATCAATAATCCTAATTAGGGTTGAGCTGAAATTGTTTCAGTCCATCGAAAGGAGTTTTGATGATGTATAATAGAGATTATAGCATATCTCATTACCAGACAGGATAGGACCTAAGGGGTCACATACATTAGGAGCTCAAGTAACCAATCAACAAATCAATTTGACCTAATTATAAGTGTTACAATTAATATTTGGCCTAATTATAAATATTATAATTAATTAATTATGAATTAAATATTAATTAAATTAAATTAAATTGAATTGAATTAAGTTAAACTCAATTAATTAATCCTAATTGATTCGGGTCAATGTCCGCTTCGAAATGGTTCGATCAGATTTAAAATCGACTTCAATTTGACTATAAAATCATTGCATTTGGACCAAGACCTAGAGTCCAGTTAGACTGGGACTCTCTTTCCAAGACTTTCCCTCCCTCCACATGCCTACCTTGTGGGCCCCTTGTGTTTGGGTGACAAAAGAGATGGGGCATGAAAACCAAAGCGCTGATAGTGTTTTAACGTGAAGAGAAAGAGGGGAGGAGGAGTCCTATTTTACTCCTCTTAATTTTCAACCACTTGAAATAAAACACCGGTATTTTGGCATGGAGGACTTGGAGAATTAATTTATGGTAAATCATAAAGGGAGAGAGGGGTGGCCGACCAAAATAATATTGGCATAAAAAATCCCTCTAGGCCGTGAGATCTCTTTTGGGGCATTTTATCTGAGAATCTCTCTCCTGGTGCCTAGTGTTCTCCACTTTTATGAAATTCCTTCTTCCTTCTGTGAGATCTAGAGAGATGCTCTATTAGAGAGAGGAAAGGATCCAAGGTCTTACAGATCTAAGATTGCAAGATAGAAGCAGAAAGCCGGTCCGGATTCAGATCGGCATAGTTTTTAAAGTGGGTGATTTGCTGAAAGAGGAGAGGGCTGCAAGGATCTAGCAGTCCGGTGCCCTCTACGACTCGGTTGTGAGAGCTTCATCTGGATACCAGCAGAGGCTGGGCGATTGCACGGCTCCGACAGAATCTTGGCTTTTCAGTAGCGGATTTGCATGCTTTAAAGAGCAGGCTCGAATAGCGATCTAGGTAAGTATTTTGTACTTAAAATAATTTTTATTTCAGATCTAATATTTTTCTCATGTTATGCAGCATGTTAGAATTTTATAATAAATAAATTAGATTTATTTATAAATTGCATGATTAGATATAAATTATTTTTATATCTACTTCCACTGCGACATGCTGCTGATGCCTATTTAATTGCAATTTCCTGTTCCTGGGAGAAAACCAACAACGGCACCATTGTTATCATGGTATAGGGTGATGGCATCTGATAGCATCACTCTAAGCTCGGTAATGAACTTCTTGTACCAAAAGACTTCCTTTGTAGCTTTTGAGATGGCAATGTACTCATTTTCCATGGTTGAATCTATAATGATCGATTACTTAAAACTCTTCCAACTTATAAAACCACCATTGCATAGAAACACACATCTTGATGTAGCCTTGTATCATCAAGATTAGATATAAAGTTTGAATCTCTATATCTTACGACTTACAACTCAAAACTTTCTCCAAAGACCAAAAACAAATCCTTAGTTCTTCTCAAGTATCTAAGGATGTTCTTCATAGCAGTCCAGTGCTCTTCACCTAGATTTGATTGATATCTACTCATGACACTCAAGCAAGGGCTATATCAGGTCGTATACACAATATGGCATACATGAGGCTCCCAATTATTGAAGTATATGGGATCTTGCTCATGCATTGAATCTACTTAGACATGCTAAGGCATATCTTCTTGGAGAGATTAATGCCATGCCAAGGGATAGAAGTCCTCTCTTAGAGTTTTCCATGCTAAACCTTTTTAGCACTTTTTCTATATACATCTTCTGTAAAAGGTCAAGCATCCTATTTGGTCTTTCTTTATGGACCTTAATTCTTAGAATATAAGATGCTTTCTCTAGGTATTTCATGAAAAATTCCTTGGACAACCATCTCTTGATCGAGGTTAACATGGGAATACCATTCCCAATAAGGAGGATGTCATTCACATACAATATGAAAAAAGTGACAATGCTCCTACTGACGTTCTTATATATACAAGGTTCTTTCTTGTATACACAAGGCTCCTTCTCATTCTTGATGAAATTAAACAATTTGATTGTATCATTAAAATGAGTATTCCAACTTTGAGAAGCTTGCTTTAACCCATAAATGAATCTATATAGCTTGCAGACTTTGAGATCTCTATCAAATGCTACTCCATATAGATACCTTTCTCAAGATATCCATTAAGGAATGTAGTTGTCACATCCATCTATCATATCTCATAATTATGATAATTTACAATGACAAGAAGTATGCGGATGGATTTAAGTATAAGTATGGGTGAAAAGGTATCTTAATAGTCAATACCTTTACATTGGCATAACCCTCTACCACTAGCCTAGCTTTATAGATCTCTACCTTAGCATCTATACATATCTTCATTTTATAGATTTATTTACATCCAATGAGTACCATACCCTCTGATAGATCTACTAAGGTCCAGACTTGGTTTGAATGCATTGAGTCAATTTCTAACTTTATAGCATTCAACCATTTCTTGGAGTTGATATCTAACATCACCTCATCATAGGTCTTAGGTCAACTGAATGATCTTTATCTTCCATAAAGAACATTTCCTCTACATCCTCTGTAAGCATATCCATGTACTTTTTAGGAGGACAAGAGATCCTACTAGATCTACGAGGTGGTGGAGCAAATACATCTACTGGCTCAATGGGTTTGACCTGATCTATAGCTAGCCACTCTTTAAAGACATTCTCTTCAAGCTTAATTAACCTTCCACTATCTCCATCCTGAATAAACTATTTTTCTAAGAATGTGGCATGTTGGCTCATAATCATATTGTAATCCTCTAGAAAGTAAAAGTAGCATCCTATTGATTCCTTAGGATACCTAATTAACTAAGCTTTCATAGATCTAGCCTCTAATTTGTCCACCATTAGTCTTTTGACATGGGCCAGATATCCTCAAATCTTAAGATGACCAAGACTCATTTTCTTACTATGTCATATCTCATATAGTATGATATGAACATATTTAGAGGGAACCTATCTAAAATATAAATAGAGGTTTGTAGGGCATGTCCCCAAAAAAATATAGGTAGGTTAGTGAAGCTTATTATGAATCAGACCACAACTAATAAGATCCTATTTCTCCTTTCTGATATCCTATTGAGCTAAGGCACACCAAGAGGAGTCTATTATACGATCATGCCACTGTTCTTGAGATAATCTAGAAATTCTCTACTAAGATATTCACCTCCTTGATCAGATCGACGAACCTTAAGGGATTTTCCTGTCTATTTTTCATAAGAAATACATACACATACCATGAGTAATCATCGATAATGGTAATGAAGTACTGATAACCATCCCTGGCCTATACATCAAATGGCCTACATACATCAATGTGTATCAGGACAAGTAACTCAGTGGCTCTCTCCTCATATCCTACGAAGGATAACTTGATTATTTTTTCTTGAAGGCAAGATTCATAAATTAGGTACAACTCAAAATTAAATGAGTCAAGGATACAATCATTTTTTTAGTTTATTAATCTTATCCTTTCCAATATGACCAAGTCTAGGGTATTGCATATACTTGTGATTCAAGTCATCTCTAGATCTTTTGTATTCTATAGCTTTTATTAATTGCTTGTTAACATTCACAAATGCATTAGCATGCAAGTAATAAAGATTGTCAATTAAAAGAGCTATTGATGCAGAACAAAAGCTCTGATACCAAAATTGATGCAGCACGAAAGCTCTGATACCAAAAATGATGCAGAACGAAGAACAAAGAAGCGTATGCGGAAGTAAAATTAAGATTAATTCTTTTTTTTTTATATATTTCAGAAATTGGCTTCGACTCAAAGTAAAGTTAAACTAAGTTGATGGAAACTAGGTAAGGATAGAAAGCACAATTTAGAAGAAGCTAAGTTATCAGAGTAGTTCAGAAGTAACGGATCGCTGGGGGTTGAGAAACTCCCAGACCTAGGGTTTCGCTCTGAACTTTCAACAGGACAGAAATAAAGAGAAGAGATGGTTTACCAACCAGACAGTGATCTTCACAGAATTTGGGTGGAAGAACTCTCTCGAGCAGATTGTTGGATCCTCGGAGTCGGCAATCTTCGCAATGGATCCTCCAATACTGGTCTCGTGGCTGGGTCGGCTTCTCCTGAACTCAAGATATGGGAAGAAGAAAAACAAGTGATGGATTCAGAGACTCAGGGAAGGATTTACCAGTTCGAAGAACTTGAAGGCTGATGTCGCTGAGATCCGGATTCTCTTGAAGGCTGATTCGACTCCCTCTGGAAAGAGCTTTGGATCTGAAGTATCCGGACTGTAGCTGGATGCTGGTGGTCGGCCTGGACTTGGAGAGAATGGCCGTGAGAGGTGGGATATGCTAGGGCTTGGTGGAAAGAGAAGGGTGATGGGCGGCTAGGGTTTGGGAGTGAAGTGGCTAACCTAGGGTTGGGGTTTTGGAGATCTCACACCTCCTCAAGGTTCCTGGGGAACCCGGATTTACTCCTTCACGGAGCTCAACACCTGGATGCAAGTGCGGAAGAGAGAAAACACAAAGTTTGCTCACAAAAAAAAGTTGGTTTCATTCATCTTTTTTTTTTTCAAACTTACATGGGGGTTTAATTTATAGGCCATTACAAGAGAATAGGGTTTTACATCTTCCCATGTGGGACTAAAGGAGGGGATCTTCAAATTAGGATATCAATCCCTACTCATATGGCCGGCCAATTAATTCCAAAGTTGATTGAAGCTTCAAAAAGGAAAGTGGGTGGCGCCTCCTTGTCTTGACCTCCAAGAAAATATTTTTTTCCTTCTATGCTTGGCCTTATCTGGAAGTGTTTGGGTGCCTCTTAACCTTGCCCTCCAAGAGAAAATTTGTTGCCTTTTATATCTGGCTTTAGTTGGAATGATTAGGGCGCCTCCTAACCTTGCTTTTTCAAGAGAAATCTTCTTCCTTCCATGGCTCAACCCTTTTTGGATACCTCCTTTTCTTTCTCCCCAAGTTATGGCTCCTTCTAACTTTGTTTTGAGTATTTCTGGCAGGTAATGGGCGCCTCCTTGAATTCCTCTCCAAGAGAATTTCTTCCCTTTTATAGTTTGGTTCTTTTGGGAAGTCTTGGGCCGCCCCTTTGATTTGTGGACCCCTGGTGGATTTCTCCTCAATTGGCGCATGAAAGAGGGGAGCTGCTATCTGTGGTGTGGGGACCAAAGCCTGCTGGATGGAGATGTGGCGCCCCCTGGACTCAGGCGTATGGCTGGGAGTGTGGCGCCCACTTGCTTGGCCTTGGGAGAAAATGTAACACCCCAGGTTGAAGCCCTAGTCCACTACTGAGTCAACATGACTCAACAAAATAAAAAATGCAGGTAATACAGACTCAAACTAAAATTGAGTTGATCAAGTCAACCCTTATTACAAGCCAAAAATCCTAATTCTTCGGGCAAGGTTAATCAGAGATCCAGATGGAGCTCTGAAGTCTTCTTCTGAGTCTGGTGCCCGCACCAGCTATTACAACCAATTTGTTTCTCAAATAAACTAAATAAAAGTCTTTATTGAAATTAAATTCAAATCCATCATGTGCTAGTACAAACATTATAATCAAATTTTTGCTAGGTATAGGTGTATAATAACAATATTTCAAAATAATCTAAAGCCTAGCAATAATTACAGAAGGTATGTTCCAACGGTGACTACAACAATCCTTGCTTTATTATTGATATGTCGGATCATTTCTCGTTCTCTTAGCCCTCTACTTTCTACTATACCCTGCATAGAAATACAAATATAAACACTTGAACCAGAGTCTAATACCTAACTAGAAGTAGAGGAAACCATAAGGTTAGACTCAATAATGAGCATACTAGACATACCTTCTAAAGGTACATTCGCCTTTTATTTCTTCAAGCTCTCCAGGTACAATAGGTAGTTTCTCTTCCAATGGTCATCTAAATTAAAGTGGAAACACTTTCCCTTGCTAGTAGCAGCCTTCTTTAGAGTGTCCTTAGGCCTATTCTCCTTCTTTTGCTTCTTCTTCTTCTGCTAAGTAGACTTTTTCTTGGAGAAAGATGCTTACTCCATAGCTAGAATAGAGCCCCTTGAACTTTTCATGGTCCCCTTATTAGTTACCAGCATATTGATCAAGTCAGGTAAAGAGTAGTTCAATTTATCCATGTTGAAATTTATAATAAACTGAGCAAATGAACTAGTAAGGAACTAGAGGATCAAATCCAGTTGTAGTTTCTTATAGATAGGAATGCCCAGCTTCTCAAGCTATTTTATATCCTTGATCATTATTAAACAATAATCGTAGATTGACTATCCTTCATGCATTTTAGTATTAAAAAGTCTTCTAGAGATTTCAAATTGCACAAGATGGCTTTACTCACCATATAACTCTTACAGGTGAGTGATCATAGCCTTAGCAGTAGGCATGTTCTCATGCAGGCTTTGCTACTCATTTGTCATGGAAGCCAGTATGTAACAATTTGCCTTATTGTCATATTCCATCTATTTTTCTTGTGCTACGGTTTATCGAGGTCTTGGATGGTCTGGTAAGGTGGGGGGTCCTGGTCAAGCACATAGCCCAATTTCTTTGAACTCTGGATAATTTTGAGGTTTCTGAGCCAATCTTCGTAGTTTAAGCTGGTCAATCTATTGGACTCTAGGATGCAAGTTAACGGGTTGAAGGTTGACATAGTTAACTATGAGAGTAGAGATTCAAGTTAGATAATTATACTTTGATTTTAAAATTTATTCTAGGAATTGTAAGAAATAAATTAAACTCCCATTATTTTCAAGGATCTCTCATACCCCCTTGTGGAGATACAGAAATTGCTACACGACTAAGGTTCCTAGTGGGTGCTAGGATCCCACCGATATGTGTACACCTTATCTAACAGATATTGGTGACATGCTATACCGATGAATAGATAACTCTTATTCAATGCTTCTCAAGCATGTTGTAGCGATTTAGTCTCTAAGTCGTGAAGCCTTACCATGCCCAATTATTAGCCCAATTTTCAGTTAAGTCAAATCCACCATTCAATGCACAGGTAAAGTTGTCATTAGGTCCCTCACTTTGCCTAATTATTAGGCCCAACACCATCATTATCTAGCAACATCTCATACTAATAAGGTCGTTGTGTCTTCCCAATGTAACTGAATTACTGTGACCTGCTGAGAATAATCAACATCAATAAGATGCCTGCACTTCAACAATAGTGGAAGATCACTAGACTTAATATGTTGTTGCCCAGATATGGTGCTCAAGAGAGGGGGTGAATTGGGTATTTAAAAAATTAAAGCAATATATGTGCTATCAAGTTTTAAGGTGAAGAGTGATAGTGCTCAAATAATTGTACAACGGAAGCAATGAAATAAATCAACAATTAAAGAGCAAAAAGAAGAGCAATGCAAACACACAAGAAGTATAGTGGTTCGGTGCATCTAGCACCTACATCCACTCCCCAAGCTCCACTTGGGAAATTCCACTATAATCTTTAGATTACAGCCGACTTGTTTTACCAGGCTCACAAGTCAAAACCTTACACACTTGTTTTGGCTTCGGGCTTACAAGCAACCCTAGTTGGTTTTATCAATTGGCTCACCAACAAACCTCACTCACTTGTTTTGGCTTCGGGCTTACAAGGAACCCTAGTTGGTTTTATCAATTGGCTCACCAACAAACCCCATACACTTGTTTTGGCTTCGGGCTTACAAGCAACCCTAGTTGGTTTTATCAATTGGCTCACTAACAAACCTCACACTAGTTTCAAATTCCCTTGAAACTAGCCAAAGACAAAAGAATATGAAAACAATGAATTAAAACAATACAAACTCCTTTTGAGCAATAAGAAATTCGTTGAAGCTCTTGATGGAGACTCTTCAAGCCTTTTCCCTTGGAATCTTTGACCTCACTAAATGCCAAACTCTTGAAAGTTGGATTCCTCAAAGATGGAAAGCTTTTGGCTAAGGAATCTCTTGGATTTCTCACTCTTTTTGGCTTGGAATTGCTTGAAGGCTTTTTACTTTCACTCTAATCCTTTTCACCTTGTCTCCATTTCTTTTTTTAAGTTTGGTGGAGGTTAAATACCTCATTCATGCTGAAACAACTCCACAAGACCGTTAGATTCAAAAATATGGCCGTTTATGGCCGTTGGAAATCAAATCAGAAGTTCAGAAAAACTAGCCGTTATGCCATGAGTCGACCTCATGAGTCGACCTCTGGATCAAGTGTCGACCTCATGAGTCGACCTCCAGTAAAATTTAGGCAAAAGTTCAGAATACCATAGTTCTGTCCATTTTGAATTCTCAGGCTATGAGTCGACCTCTGCTGTCGACCTCTGGACAGGTGTTGACCTCAGGTGTCGACCTCTGGACAGGTGTCGACCTCTGGTGTCGACCTCTGAAGCGTGCCACTGAAATTTTGCCGTGCCGGTTTTGCTGAACCATCTTCAAATCCTTTCATATTAATTCCAAAGTCCATATATTTGATTTTCCATTAATTTAAGGACTTTTTCAACTGAAATACAAGCATTTCTTCATTCAACATGGTTGAGTACTAAGATCTAAGAAATACACTTAAAACACAATTAGTACTCATATATACATAAACATTTTGTCAATCATCAAAATCAAGAATAGAGTCAACAATCTCCCCTTTTTGATGATGACAAAACCTTTAAGTATATGAATAGGGTAAGCTTAAAAAGATTAACAATAAGATAAACATGTAAGCTCAAAACAATAAGCACCAAGCTCCCCCTCAAAATATGATCCAAAAAATCTTCAAAAATATTTTTTAAAATATGCAAAAGAAAAATTTAAAATTTTCAAAATTTCTTCTTCTTACTAATTCTTTCCTTTAGATAAAAACATTTTACATTCTTCTCCCCCTTTTGCACTTTCTTTCATTTCTCAAAAGATTTTTCATGTTTATCCAATCTTCCCCTTTTCATACTTAACAATTTTCTCCCCCTTTTTGACATCATGAAAAAGGGTGAAAGGCAATACAAAGTGGAAATGAAGTTGGAAAGAATAGCAAGTAGGTCATCAAAATCAATGCATGAAATCAAATATTTATGATATCAATTGAATATGATATAAGGTGAACAAGATACCAAAGAATGTAAGCACATGCAAGAAATGATTTGATGTATATTATCCATTCGCCTTACTTGTTCATGGGATAAGGTCACAGCGGCACCCCTACACGTCATAAGAGAGCCTGTTGAATGGGAAGAGAGGGTCTTTAAGCCCTACTTATCTCCTATGACCGGACGGCCATGGTGACTAACCCAATCCGAAGCGGTTACTAGGAATTCTTAAAAAAAAAAATTTTGATGCCAAAAGAATATGATACCATTTGAATGTAACTCCTCCAAAGAATTAGATTTGAAAACAAGAAGAGTACTAGAGCAATATAAGCAAAGCATGATATCAACAAGATATTCAAAGCATCAAATATGATAACAAATCTTTGGATGCTCCCCCTGAATGTTATTCCTCCTTTAAAAATATGCATTTATTTCAGGAATAAAACATGAAAGCTTATGCATCAAGATTTGAAATTTTTCAAGATATTCATGATTTTCAAAATACAAAACATTTATATCGCATAAAAATGTTTAGCATTATTTCAAATTCATTTTAAGATGATTTGATATCCATACAAATGCTAGAAGTAATATGATATCAAGTCTAGCTATTAGAGCAAGGGTTTGTCAATAAGCATACCTTCTTCTTAAAAGTAACCCTTAACTACTAGTTCTATACTTGATCCAAATCATTTATAGATTATGCATAGATGCCAAAAATAAAAACATATAAATCATAGCATTTCACTTGAAATAATTTAGAAATTATATTAATCAAAATCAAGTGAAGATCTAATAATCACAAGTTTGACCATGAGAGCTTGAAATCCATCAACATCAAAATGGTCATGATCACAACAAATGATTATTAGTCTAAGCTTGATTCTAATTAATCAATTAAAACATTTTTCAAATCAATATACATCTTTAAAAGTATTTTTCATGAAATACATTAATCAAAATCAAGTGAAGGTCTTACAATCATAGATTTAATCATGATAGCATGAAATTCATCAGCACCAAAAAGTTCATGATCATAGCCAATGATGATAAGTCCAAACTTGATTCTAATTAACTATTTAAAACAATTTTTCAAAGTAATTGATGCAATAAAAATTAATCTATAATTTTAATTATGGAAGGAGATGTTTAGAATTTACCAATATACATAATCCTTCCTTTTACCATTTAGTCCAAAAAATAGCTTGTCCACTTCTTTAAATTGTCTTGTACAACCTCTTTTCAAGAACTTCCTTTCTTCATGTTGGGTTGCAAGACATTCCTGCAAAACAAATTAAGTGGACACTTTTGGTACCCAAACTTTCTTGGGTCCTTTATGATTAGTAATTATGGTTCCTTTTGGAACCCAAACTTTTCTTAATCTAGAAGGATAAGCATTGAAACCACATTTATAATAAGAATTGAAAGAAGCAGGAAAATTGAAGTTCTTCAAGAGTTTTTGCTTCTTTTCCTCAATCAAAATATTTTTCTCATTAAAAACTTTTTTACATAAATCTTTTGAAATAACATTTTCTTTTTCTAAAAATTCTTTTTCTTTAGAAAAATTATTCTTTTCATTTTTCAAAATATCAATCTTGGCATTTAAATCATCATTTTTATTTGCAAGATTGGTGTTGTCAAGAGAAAATGAATCTACATGCCTATTTAATTTCTTGTGCTCAATTTTTAGCAAACTGTATTCATGCACAAGATCATTAGATGCATCATGTGATTCTTTAAAGGTAAAATCATAATTATTTTTAGCACATACCTTTTTCTCATTAGCCATGAAACAAAGATGGGCAACTTCATCATCCGTACTTGAATCTTCGCTATCGCTCCAAGTTGCCATCATTGCCTTGAATTTCCTTTTGGCCTTGAGAGCTATTATTTTCTTTTCTGTATCAGCTTCCACTATCCTTTGCCATAAGTTCAACTCATAGGTCATGAGTGAACCGATAAGCTCCTCCAAAGGTAAGGTTTCTACATCTTTAGCTTCTTGGATCGCCGTCACCTTTGGATCCCATGATTTTGGCAAGGATCTAAGAATTTTGTTCACCAAATCAGCATTAGTATAGATTTTGCCAAGACTTTTTAATTCATTAATAATAGTCATAAATCTTGAAAACATATCAGATATAGATTCATAATGCATCATTTCAAAAGTTTCAAAAGAATGTATAAACAAATTAATTTTAGTGTTCTTCACTTGAAGAGTACCCTCATGAGTAACTTCAAGTGTGTCCCATATTTCCTTCGCTGATGTGTATGTAGAAACTCTATTAAATTCATTTAAGTCCAATGCACAATAAAGCAAGTTCATTGCTTTAGCATTGAGTTCAAATTGTTTAATGTCATATTCATTCCAATCCTCTTCAAGCTTTGGAATGGAAATGCCATTAACCAAAATGGAAGGAATATGAGGACCACTAATAATGGTTTTCCAAAGATGATAACTAATAGATTGAATATGGATGCGCATGCGAGTTTTCCATAATATGTAATTTATGCCATTGAAAAAAGATGGTCTAACACTAATACCTACAAGGGTTACTATAATCTTTAGCTCAAAATCGTTAGATTTTCAATCAGAGCACCGAGCTCTGATACCACTTGTTGCCCAGATATGGTGCCCAAGAGGGGGAGTGAATTGGGTATTTAAAAAATTAAAGCAATATATGTGCTATCAAGTTTTAAGGTGAAGAGTGATAGTGCTCAAATAATTGTGCAACGGAAGCAATGAAATAAATCAACAATTAAAGAGCAAAAAGAAGAGCAATGCAAACACACAAGAAGTATAGTGGTTCGGTGCATCTAGCACCTACATCCACTCCCCAAGCTCCACTTGGGAAATTCCACTATAATCTTTAGATTACAGCCGACTTGTTTTACCAGGCTCACAAGTCAAAACCTTACACACTTGTTTTGGCTTCGGGCTTACAAGCAACCCTAGTTGGTTTTATCAATTGGCTCACCAACAAACCTCACTCACTTGTTTTGGCTTCGAGCTTACAAGGAACCCTAGTTGGTTTTATCAATTGGCTCACCAACAAACCCCACACACTTGTTTTGGCTTCGGGTTTACAAGCAACCCTAGTTGGTTTTATCAATTGGCTCACCAACAAACCTCACACTAGTTTCAAATTCCCTTGAAACTAGCCAAAGACAAAAGAATATGAAAACAATGAATTAAAACAATACAAACTCCTTTTGAGCAATAAGAAATTCGTTGAAGCTCTTGATGGAGACTCTTCAAGCCTTTTCCCTTGGAATCTTTGACCTCACTAAATGCCAAACTCTTGAAAGTTGGATTCCTCAAAGATGGAAAGCTTTTGGCTAAGGAATCTCTTGGATTTCTCACTCTTTTTGGCTTGGAATTGCTTGAAGGCTTTTTACATTCACTCTAATCCTTTTCACCTTGTCTCCATTTCTTTTTTTAAGTTTGGTGGAGGTTAAATACCTCATTCATGCTGAAACAACTCCACAAGACCGTTAGATTCAAAAATATGGCCGTTTATGGCCGTTGGAAATCAAATCAGAAGTTCAGAAAAACTAGCCGTTATGCCATGAGTCGACCTCATGAGTCGACCTCTGGATCAAGTGTCGACCTCATGAGTCGACCTCCAGTAAAATTTAGGCAAAAGTTCAGAATACCATAGTTCTGTCCATTTTGAATTCTCAGGCTATGAGTCGACCTCTGGTGTCGACCTCTGGACAGGTGTTGACCTTAGGTGTCGACCTCTGGACAGGTGTCGACCTCTGGTGTCGACCTCTGAAGCGTGCCACTGAAATTTTGCCGTGCCGGTTTTGCTGAACCATCTTCAAATCCTTTCATATTAATTCCAAAGTCCATATATTTGATTTTCCATTAATTTAAGGACTTTTTCAACTGAAATACAAGCATTTCTTCATTCAACATGGTTGAGTACTAAGATCTAAGAAATACACTTAAAACACAATTAGTACTCATATATACTTAAACATTTTGTCAATCATCAAAATCAAGAATAGAGTCAACATATGTGCAAGGAGATTTGGGTTCAAGTTTATTCTAAATTAGTCAACATAATCTCATATCTGACTAACTAGGTTCAAATCAGCATAATCTCATGTTTGACAAATATAGTCTACATGGGTGAAAACGAATCACTAAGCAACCTTATTCAAGACTTAATCAACCAAGTTAGCCATGTAAGTGAGTTCGGTGAAAGATAACCCTATGCTTTCCTTAAACACCATTGGATTGACCAAGTAAGCATGGTCCCAATTAAAAACCATTAGTTGAGACTTGTCTTAGATACCAATTAGTTAATTAGATTTGAATAGGTCAGCCCCAGCTCGGGCTCGATCCACTAAGCCAAATTTGGTCTTGAGTTAATCAATTCACATTAAATATGAATTGATGTGACCAATTACAACTAAACTCGATCTTGAGCCCGTTTAACCTAATCTTAATCAACTATTGATTAGATTCGACCAACCACTCAAGAATCGAAAAAGGGTTCTTACCTGAACTAATCAAAAATCCTAATTATAGTTCAATCACAAGACCAAAATATTCTACCCACACCCTCATGCTTAACTTAAAATTCAAATTCTAAAATATAAAATAATGATTAAAATAATTTTTAAAAAATACTTTTCAAAAACCTATTCTATATTATACTAGGATAACCTTTGTAGTATAAGAGCTAAACCTTATACCAGGACAATCTTATGTCAGTATGATATAAACTTTAATCATCTCAGTTTCAAATCTAATATAAGAAAAAACATATCACAATATCAATTTTAATATCTTAAGTTATTGATTAACTTATTTCAAAATAGTTTTCAAAAATATTCAACTTTGTATTAGGACAACCTTTGCAGTATAAGAGATAAACCTTATACTAAGATAACCTTATTTCAGTACAAAATTGATTTTAATCAATTTAACTTTTAGATCTGAAGAGAAATCAAATCTAAAATTTATTTCATGCATGATAAAATCATGGCTCTGATACCACTTTAGGTTTAGGTGATTATAGGCATACTAAAAAATTTTAGGTTACAATAACCTAGAGTGGAAGCATATTTGAAAAACTATTTTCAAACATAGAATGCTGATCTAATCAAAAATCACCTAGAGATCTTTTAACATGCTAAAATTAAATTCTAGAGTTAGACCTAAAATCAAAAAAAATTAAAGAAGGATTATCGAACACTTACCTAATTTGCAATCCCTTCTTCTTGTTAGATTGAATCTGGTGGATGTTCCTGGTCTCTATCATAGCCATACAAACACCTGGCCTCTATAGATATCCATACAAAGTAGAAGCTTGATCAAAGAACCGAGATTTTCAAAGTGTTAGTGCATTACGGATCTCTCTTTTTGGCTTGGATCGAATCCCTTCTTCAAGAACTAAAAAAATAAAAAAACCCCTGCATGCACCCCTTCACATTGATTCAAGGGAGATGGCTGATAGGAGGCCAAAAGGAAGAACACACATTCTTTTCTCTTATTTTTCTCTCTTAATCTCTCTTTCTTCTTGCTATTTTTGATGTGTGGAATCAAGGAAGAAAGGGAGGAGGGGAAGTAGAAGAGAACTTGCAGCAAGGAAGAAATAAGCTCCTTCATCTTGGTGCTAACCACTTCTCCTCCTTTTATTTTGTCATACAAAATAATTCTCCATGCCACAAATCAGATAAAAATGAACCCAAACCAATTCTTATTCAAATTAAAAATTTAGTTAGGATAGGTTTTATCTAAAGGAAGAGAGAGTCCCTGGGAAAATAAGGAGGTGTCACCTTGCACCTCCTCTCCTTTCATGCATGCACAAGAGAAGGGGGCGACAATTCTAGCACCCCCTCTTCTATTCGGCATCAAATAAGAGAGAGAGTCCTAGTGTTTTTGGGTTTAGGCTTCCTATTCTAATTGGATTTAAATTTGGGTTCAATTTGAATATGATTCGAACCCGATTTAAACTAAATTTGAAAGGCTTCCAATCCTAATCCAATTAGGAATTGAATCCAAGTTTCACTTGGATTATAAATCCAATTAGCCATATTAGGTCAAGCTTAACTAAATTAAATCTAATTTAAATCAATTAGGACTTGATCTATAACTTAATTAAATCTAATTGCATTGCAATACTTGTAATTAAGTCCTTTTGCTAACAATTAGTAGTTACTAAATATATAACCCTTAAATAATTAGTAGTTTCTAAATTTAAATTATCAATCTAATTGATAATCTAATTATAACCCAAAGTCAAGCTCCTTTTGTATGCAACCCCATGGATTATATTATGTCTAGTAATGAGACATACCATGATCTCCATCATAGTATCATTGAAATCCTTTTTGATGAGCTAAAATAATTCCAACTCACCCCAATAAGAATCGTTGATTCAAAAATGATCCTAGTGAGTTTTTATAATACACTAGTGATGCCTAGTAGTATATAGTGGCAACCCGGTAAAATAGAAAAATGAATTTTTAGGTATAATTACTGTGTGATCAAAATCTTCTATTGAGAGTCCTAACAAGATGCGAGTTATAAAAACTTGTCAAACCTTAAACATCCATCATATGCAAGATTTAAATTAGCTTGAGTCTAATCATGAATCACATAGAAACTCCTTTTCATTATCATGCTACTATGGCCATAGACTTAAGAACTCTGTCTCTTAGGTGGCATATGATTACTCTTCAACTACTAAGACTGATAGATCCCATATAAGCATGCACCCTATTCCTATTGCGAATCTACTGTAGGTAATGAATATCGTAAGAATCCTAATGGCTAGGGACTATGTTTATGTATTGTCAAACTATAACAACTTCATTATGAGTGCTGAGGTACCGTAGGTCTAAGAACTACTCATACAATTATAGTATCAAAAAAGTCACTAACAAGTAAGTAGATATCCAAGTGATTTTCATTCTTGATCATGTTAGTACCATTATTCTGTAATAACTACTTGCACTATTACTATAGTATCCCTATACTATAGACTTGAGACTCATCTATCTAAAAAAAAGTATTTGTGCATTGATCTTGATAGATCGATCACCATCCTATGATGATCCAATGACCATGAGCATTTTAGAAGTTAAACTATATTAACACATGTCTCAAATTCTCAACTCTTAAGAATATGTATCATTATCTTTTAACTCCTTGGATGATTCACAAACACATCACATATAAATGGATAATAAAATTATCCATTTTATTAATTTCAATAAATCAAGTACAAAAATATATTGTAAAAAGGTTACAATGTATCATAACAACTTGGCTTCTAGGACATATATCTAGTAACATAAGGAATCCATTTCCCATATAATAATGTAGTGGTTATCACTTTAAATATTGTAAAGTATGATGTACATCATATTTCAGTAGATAATGAAAGCTCACCTGATATATTATTTTATGATGTATTCTCTAAGATGGGCATTCCTTGGATTGGTTAAGAAGACTCGACTCACCGAATAGGGGATTCTCTAGGAAGACAGTACCCATCAAAGGGATAATAATCACTTTATTGGTTATGGAGGGACAAGCACCATAATAAACAATGGTGCAAATCAACTTCTTGGTCGTTAAAATCCCCTTGGCTTATAATACCATCTTTGGATGATCAAATTGAATATGCTTTGGGCTATGGTCTCAATATGTCACCTATTGGTGAAGTTCCCAACAAAATAGGGTGTTGGTGAAATTCGAGGAGAATAGGCCTTAGCACAACAATATTACATGACACTCACCAAGGATTAAACTACATGACATGCTCCCTGTCAAAGGATTGGACACCCATGATCGCTTGATTGAAGAATGCAGAGAGCCTTTGGAGGATCTCGTTGCAGTCTTTATAGGTGATGGGAATAAGGAACATACAGTCTGAGTCGAATCAAACCTGGATGACCTAATCAAATATAATATTATTACTTTCTTGCAGGAGAATGCCGATGTCTTCACCTGGTCACCCATCAACATGCCAAGCATTGATCCAGAGATGATGATGCATTAGTTGAATGTAGATCTTGTGTACCAGCTATCAAAAAGAAAAAATGGAGGTTGACACGCTAGTTAGCACCAGGTTTATTAGAGAGGTCAGATACCTAGATTGGCTTGCAAATGTAGTTCTTGTGAAAAAGGTAAATGGGAAGTGGCTGATTTGCATAGACTACATCGATCTTAACAAAGTTTGCCCAAAAAATAGCTATCCACGTTCTCGAATGGATGCTATTTTAGGATACTAGCTTCTTACTTTTTTGGATGCCTTCTTCGGCTATAACCAAATCTGAATAGCACCTGAGGATGAAGAGATGATTGCTTTTATCACTAACTGAGATCTTTTTTGTTACAAGGTCCTACCCTTTGGTTAAAATACAGGTGATGCTTATTAGCAATTGGTCAATAAGATCTTTAAGAATCAGATCGGCCACAATATGGAGATGTACGTGAATGATATGCTGGTTAAAATTCATGCCTTGGAAAACTATATTGACGACCACAAGGAGACCTTCACCACCCTGTGATGATATTGGATAAAGCTCAAACAAGGCAAATGTGCTTTTGGAGTCACTTTAGGGAAGTTCTTCAAATTTATGGTCTCTTGCTAAGGCATCGAAGCCAACCTTGAGAAGATCATGCAAGATGAATCCATCAAGGTCCATAAAGGAAGTCTAGCATCTCACTAATAAAGTAACTGCACAAAACTAATTTGTTTTTAAATCAGCTAGGTGGTGGCTTCTTTTCTTCAAAACTCTTGAGTAGTCGAAGGACTTCCTATGGACTAAGGAGTATCAGATGGCATTTAAACTAAGGAGTTATCTTAGCTTTGCTCCACTTCTCGGCAAATACAAACTAAGCAAAGAATTGTATCTATACTTGGCAGTCTCACCTATCGCGATAAGTTCTTGTACATGAGGAAGGAAAGATCCAAAGATTAATCTACTACGTCAACAAGATTCTTCATAGTGTGAAAATTAGGTACAAGAGGCTTGAGAAGTTAATCTTTGCACTAGTTACTTTAGCAGGAAGCTCTAACCTTATTTTTAGGTCCATACCATAGTTTTTCTTACTAATCAACTCTTGAAGCCTATGTTATATCGATCAAATATAGCGGATTGAATAGCTAAGTGGGAGATTGAGCTTATAAAGTTTGACATCAAATTCAATCCTGACCTTACATAAAAGTCTAGGTACTGGCAGACTTCATCTTGGAATGTAGTATCCTAAAAGAGGAGCCAATGGAGGCAAACCAAGCATAGCAAGAGCTTGAAGGTTTATGGACCATGTATGTGGATGGGTGATCAAGCTCGATCAATAGAGAGCAAGGCTAATTCTAGCCAGCCTAGAGGAAAGTATCATTAAATATGCTCTACACTTCAAATTCCAACAATCAAAAATGAGGCCAAATATGAAGCCCTAACCACTGGACTCCGAATGGCAAAAGAATGAAGAGTGCAATGTTTAAAGGTCTACAGCAATTCACACCTAGTGGTCAAGCAAGTTTGAGATGAATCTGAACTTTATGAGGAGAATGTAAAGAATTATCTACATAAGGTAAGAGACCTTTTCCAACCTTCAAGAATTTTGACATATAGTAGGTACCTAAGTCAAAACTTTCAAACCAATTTGCTATCTATGCTATCGACTTATGCACCATCCGAGCTACATAAGGAAGCTTTCTTTAAAGTGCTAGAGAAATCCATCATCAAGGAGTCTGCTTTGATGTTGCAAGTTGATCTTGAACCCAATTGGATTGATCCCATAGTTCGATACCTGGGAGAGGGGGTCCCTGCCGATCATAAACAGGCCTAAAAGATAAGGAATCAAGCAACTCATTATATTCTTGATAAAGGAAAGCTATACAAAAGGCATTCTCCCTCTCTCTCCTCAAGTGTTTGCACCCATCCAAGGCCAAATACACTCCATGAGGGGATCTATGAAAATCACTTAAAGAGCAAATTGCTTACCTACAAGATGTGTAGTAGGAATACTATTGACCAACCATGATAGTAGGAATACTATTGACCAACCATGCAATAGGATGCCATCGACGTCATGAGAAAGTATGATTAGTGCTAGCAGAATGCTAATATTCAATGTCAATGCACTATGCCATTGAGTCAACTTTGGCCCTTCATACTATGGGGATGGACATCCTTAAGCCATTTTCTCAAGCATCAAGACAACAAAAGTTCCTATAGGTTGCAATCAATTACTTTATAAAATGGATGAAAGCAGAGCCATTGGCCCATATCATCAAAATAAAAGTAAATGTCTTCATGTGAAAATCTATCATATATCAGTTCGGTCTACCCCAATGTTGATCACAGACAATGGTTGCCAATTTAGTAGTACTTGGTTTGTCAAATTTCATCAAGAGTTAGGCATCACATACTATTTTACATCAGTAGACTACTCTCAAACCAATGAAGAGGCCAAGGTAACTAATCAAACTCTTTTATAGGATTTGAAAGTAAGATTAAATCATAGCAAAGGATCATGGGTTGACAAGCTTCATCATATACTTCGGATATATCAAACCACATAGCAAGCCCCATCGAAGAGACTCCCTTCAACCTTGTCTTTGGAATAGAAGAAATCATTCTACTTGAAATCAGTGCCTCTTCACTACATGTGGAGAACTTTGATGAATGGACAATCCAAAGTGGCTTTGATCAAACTTGGATCTGCTCAAGAAAATCCACGAGCAAGCTAGGATGAGGATGGTAGCTTATTAGTGCAAGAACAAGCAATATTACAACTCCCATATCAAAGAAAAATTATTTAAGATTGATGATCTAGTGTTGTATCGAGCCAAAGTATCCCAAATGAGCAAGCAAGGAAAGCAATCCCCTAATTAGGACAACCCCTATCAAGTAAATCAAGTCATTAGACCTGGTACCTACCGATTAAAGCAACTCAATGGAATCTCGTTACCTCAATTATGAAATTCAAAAAATTTATAGATGTATAATCAATAATGTAATGACCAATCCTTTAATGAAAAGTTAATTTTTCTTCAGCTAACAATCTTTGCAAAGAAGAGAGAATCATTTTTCTCCTCTATGATTTTTAGGTTAAAGACCTTAGCAATCAGGAAGTGAGGGCTAATGCCCTAAGAGGATCCTTGAAGGCCCTTCATCCAAAAGACAAATTGAGTAGAAAATCTTGGTTGATTGAAAGTGAGGGATAATCCTATATGATCCTTTGAGGGCTAACTCCTTAAAAGGATCCTCAAACTCCAAGAAACATTCGGATCGAAAACCTTGGCAATCTAGAAGCGGGCTAACCCCTTAAAAGGATCCTTGAATGCCCTTTGTCCAAAAGATGAACTGAGATGATGAAAATCTTGGTTGATCGAAAAGTGAGGGATAACTCTAGATGACTCTCGAAGGGCTAACCCTTTAAGAGGACCCTCATAACCTTTAAAAAATATTCAGATTGAAGATCTCAGTAATCAAAAAGCAAGGGCTAACCTCTTAAGAGGATCCTAGAAGGTCCTTCATCTAAAAGATGAACTGAGCCTACAAAAATCTTGGTTGACTGGGAAGCAAAGGATAATCCTAGATGATCCTTGAAGTGCTAATCCCTTAAGATGACCTTTGTAACCTCTAAGAAACATTTGGATCAAAGATCTTGGCAATCAAAAAGTGAGAGCTAACCCCTTAAAAAGACCCTTAAAATTCCTACATCTAAAAGATGAACTGAACCGATGAAAACCTTAGTTGATTGAGAAGCAAGGGATAACCTTAGATGACCCTCGAAAGGCAAACCCCTTAAGAAGTCCATTAGGGCCCAATGAATGATGTTATGATCAATGTAATCCTAAGGCTAACCCGATGCACTTACCCTACATATCAAAGAATTAAGGCTCCAGCATTTGGCACTATCCCTTTTGATTATTATTCCATATTGAGAATCTAGGCTAAAGAACTACATTACAGTAGACTTGGATTTTGATTTAAAATTGATACTCTACCTTACTTTTAAATTTAAAAAAGAAACTTCAAGTTCAACCTTGATAGAGAATGCTTGCATCAGTATGAAGCATCAAAGTTATCAATGTAAATCAATTCCCTTGAAGGATGGATCATAGAAGTCTGCCATTAAAAAGTTAGTGGATCGATATAGCTATCAAGTTTCATAATTCATCCTAGAGGCTAATACTTGAAAATATTTTCTTCAAAGATGATAAATCCATTAGTCATAAGCCAAAAATAAAGGAAAAAAAAAGGTACTTCATTAATGATAAAAGGTCAGCTTGGCTAATTTCAAAACATGGTTCGATAACTAGTCGAACTGATGCTTACAAAATAGATAAAAAGGAAATTGAAGTAAATTAAGCCTCAAGGGTGGAAGTGGCTTTGGCTTCGGGGGTATCCTTAGCAGCCAAGGCAAGGGTAGGATCAATGGAAACACCATCAAATCCCACCACGGTTGGTCCTCGTTAGAGTTAGAGTCATCCTTATCCAAGAAAGATAGATCCAAAGCAAGAAAGCAACTTGTAACCTTTTTACAACACTCGACCTAACCAACAATAATAGCATTGGTAGCGTACTGGACCTATATGTCAGTGAACTCCTTAGAAGCTTTGACTGCTTCCACTACTAGATGAGCTGCCTCAATGACTTACCCCTCAATCCTTTTTTTCCATCTCAAAAAGTTTATCCTCGACTTCTTATCTTTTCTTCTTTTCTAAGGAGATTCTTTTTTTATGTCCATCTATTGGCACCTTTAGATGCTCTATTTTGGTGGCTACCTCAATTCAGGCCCTTTCCCATTTTGGCCTCTATAGCTGACTCTAGGGCCCTCATCTCTGCTTCCAAAGCCCTCTTCAAAGCTTCCAAAGCATTCTTCTTTGCTGCTTTAGCTCGCTGAGTCATCCTAGCAAGTTCGGACTTTGCCTCCTTCGCAAAGTCATAAGGGCGCTCAAATAGTCACCAACCTACAAAAAGATTGGTTGGCTGGCAAAAACAAAAAAGTAAATAAACAAAATAAAAAGTTCAAAAAGATACTTACCCATGTGAAGGAGTCCACTTTATCCCTTTGTTAGGAGTGACCCTCTAGTCTTCTAAAGCCAAGTTGGAGGCCCAAACTGAGGGAATAGTTAAACCCTCCTTAGTTATGGTAAGGGCAAATCCTGAATGGGACATCCTGGCTCATGGAGAAGATTTGGAGGAGGACCCCCTATTGTTTGGGGGGCAGGAGATGTTAACCAATGTTGAATTGCCACCCTCGAAAGAGCAATCCCAATCGAGGCGACGAGGATGACCTTAGCATAATTGGATGAAACCTTGGTGGCCAAATGAGTATGCACCAAGCCAGAAACCTTAATCCAAACTCATTTCAATGGGTTCCCAGTGTCATTTGAAGACCTTTTCTTGGACTCCTTCAACTTCTTTGTCTTCTAGCCTCATTTCTACATTGATTCAAAGAAAGTAAAAAAAAAACAAACATATATAGAGGAGAAACAAGGAAGATCGATGCTTTCCTCATGGTTCAGCTTGGCTAATCCCAATGTTAAAAAGCATCTGGTTATATAGAAGCTCCTTCAGTTCAGGAATCTTGGAGTTGAGCAAGATCTTGCATTCTTGATCATAGTTATTGTCAAGGGATGGGTCTCAAAGAACAAATTTTCCAGTTCACCTCATGGGAGAAAACCATAATCTTTCTCAGATAGTTTAGAAACAAAAAGAAGCACTCCTAGCCATGAACTAAGAAAAGAGTACCTTCAATCAGGGAATGAACACCTTATTTCTTGCAAGGTGAGACGTACCACCATCTATACATATAAGGTTCTCTTTTAAAAGTGAAAATGCCTTAAATAGGGTGATAGTTTGTTTAACTCCAGCCAAAAAGCAAATAGCTATAAAATCATAGATAAAACACTAAGAATTTGGTACAATTGAACTCAAAAATATGTAAAGAAAGAAGAAAAGATGAATGAAAAAAAGATGGAGAGGAAGTCATAGGCCAACTTGAAAGCATTTCTTGTAGAGGCTGAGCCAACCCTGTGGAAGATTGTAGACCCAATCCTTCAAATCAAGTACTTCTAATTGAAACTTAGAGGAGACTTGGAACTAGGATCGATTCAGATCTAGTTCACCTCATCTAGCATCAACCAAAAATGTCAGGGAGCAAACGAGTCCTCGGATCCTTACTAGGAAGGGGAGTCCAAGGCCTAAGGAGGGTTGTGATCAGAGGACCAACTCCCTATTGAGTCCTTTGATCCACTCATCTTCTAGAGAAAAAAAGGGGACATGAACATGAAAGAAAAAGAAGTGAAACAAACAAGAAAATGATTTAAGCAAAAGCGAAGGGGAAAATGAAGAAGAAGAATAGTTAAAGTAAGGAAGGAACAAAAAAAAATCAAGAAAGTCATCGAATAGGGAGAACTTGAAGATAGCTCACCAAAAAAATAGCTAGAGACTGCTCGTGTTCATCGGAAGAAACCCCTCGCTAGCTTGGTACCATGGAAGCAAAGAGAATCAGTAAGGCCTTAGCTGAAAACAACTTTTCTCCTTTATAAGAACAAGCGATGGACTGAATGGATGCTGATTCGGCTAAAGCCATTGAATGGCTGATATTTAGCCCCCTTCAATTGGTTAAGCTGACTTTGTGTAGTTGGTGTATTAACGAGGGTCAAGGGGGCAGAGTCAATGATATGACAATTCAAATTATCCCATCTAACAATTAATATGTGGCCTCTTGTCAACTACCAATTGAAAGTCATGATGCTTTGAAGGATGGAATTGGCATGAGGGATGCACCGCTTGTTGAATTAAAGAACAACATTGACGTTTGGTTGACTGACCTAAACCATCTACCAATCCAATCCAAAATAACTTCCAAAGAATACTACCATGGTTAAATCCAAAAAGCATGTCACTACTAATAAAGTAATTATCATGTCAAAGAGATGTAGAAAAAGAAAATATATTCCATTAACTAGAAGATTAATTACAAAATCTAGCTTTATGAAGAGCCGAACCAATCTTACATTAAAATGAAGAAGTATGAAAGTTGAAGTCTTAGGGTAGGGTCATCTTCAATCAAGAGGAAGAATCCTTGGTAGTCAACGCAGCAACATTAACTATGGCTAATTTAGAGGCATCTAGAGCAGGAAGTTTGAGAAGATCGATGTTTATATTTGAAAAGAGTTTTTTGATTAGAGCTTTATATTTTCCAAAGCCAACTTTATGAGCTATTCGGGAGACATTCACAAAATTGAGAATAACACTTTTTTTCCATTTGCTCAATCTTTACTTTGGTAGCTTGAGTTTTCACTTTCTTCAAGGTAGCTTGCTCTATAGATCATCCATGGTCAATCTCTCCTTTCTGATCGAATCCTCAAGGAAGTCAACATTTTTTTGGTGGCTTGAAGCTTGACCTTAAGCAAGATCGTCTCCTAAGTAGCCGATTCTTGAATGTCAATCAGCCAAGATCTTTTTGACATGTATTTTTCTTCAGCCTTTTTTAATGCCTCCTTTAGGCACTCAACTTCAGCAGTATCCACCAAGGTCCCCTTTTCTTTTGGAGTCTTTGTTTCTATTTGCCCAATTTTTTCTTTAGCATTCTCAAGTGCATCCTTACCTACATACAATTTTTTTTAGTTCCACTACCATTGACCTTTATTGACTGGCCAAATACTCTAAAAAATTGATCTTCTCTTTGGTAGTATAAAGCTTGCTCTAAAACTAGGTGATATCTTCGAAGGTGTCATATTTTGTCACTTTAATCACCATCTTTGCCTCCTTGACTGCCTTGATGGCCATGGCCTTCGACTATCTGAACCTCTTCTCTAGGATGATTCCATTATTAGCTTCTTTTAGTACCAACCTCAAGCACTTCATTTTGGTGATTGCCTCGACATAGGCCCATCTTGCCTCGAAATCTCTCATCTTCATCTTAGAAGCTCTCTTCTCTACCTTCAAGACTCTCCTCTTAACTTTGGAATCCATTTTTTCTACCATTTTGGCCCAATCAATGGCTTCAACAACTTTTCTCCTAATAACTCAACTGATTCAAAAAAGTTGGCCAGGTGATAGCCCAACTTGGAAACCACAAAATTGGATTAGTAGTGTGAAAATAGTGATAAAACTTAGAAAGGTCACAAGAGTTAGCTTACTCGGATATATAAGGCCAATACAGCTACTTGTTGAATGTCAAGCTCAGCTTCTACTAATATATTTGCATCAGCAGGGAAAAGAAATCCATGAACTAGGTCCTGGACAACCCTTGAATACTCTTATATAAAATTGGTGGGATGAATTAAAGGAATTTGTACATATGTTTTGGACAGGGAAGGGGTCAGCTCCAAGTTAGTCACATCGACATAGATGAATAGCTTAAAAACCACTCTTCTGAAGAAGCTGTGGTACTAGAGAATGACTTCTTGAAACCTTAGTACTAAGGCACTTTGGTTGGGTCGAAGTAGTGCTAGACATTTCTTTTCTCTCGTAGCCTTTCATAGTTTCACTATATTCTCTGCCTTTATTCTCATATACAGCAAAGTAAAGGTAAGCATCACCAAAAATTATCGATAATATAACTAGAAAATATTGTTAGAAATTACCTCGTTTAATCAGAAAATGCCTTAAAGAAATGGCAAGAAAAAAGTAATATGGAAATAAGCCATCAAAGGAGTTGAAACCCTCCTATTTAAAGAGATTCCAAGCAGTGTAGATGGTGAGGTGCTTTAATTAGCTCCATTAGATGATCGACACTTAGCATCATATGATCGATTGATCCTATTTCTAATCAAGGATAACCAAGGGACTATGATGCTTCACCTAGATGCATTAGGAATAGTATGACTCCTGATTAACCAAAAAAATTGATTATCTATTCTCTTCATCTGATCAAGTTTTAGCTTGGACTTGAGAGTGGGGGAAAATTGATACTGATAAGAAAAATCTTACTTCAAACCTACTAGTGAAGTATTAACTTTGGATGGGTTGACCTTTAATCTATTTGAACCAATGTGTTATAATAGATTATGGCAAATCTCGATTGGTAGACTCAAAAGATGGTAACTATCAGTTTCACATGGATCGAAGAATCCTGCAATCTTTAGAAACTAGGCATGAATCAATGGGATAGGAGATGATTATCAGATCTTATGAAACTAGAAGATAATAATGGGCATACCATGCCCTGTAAGGCCTTGATAATGGCCTAATTCTCCTCCTTTCTTATGGTACTTTAGTCTCCTCCTATAAATAGAGGCCCACAAGGAAACCTAGGCATGCAATAATCTCTCTTTATGCTCACACCTTTCCATCTATTGCATAATTCTAACTTAAGTATTGGAGAATCTCCATTATAGCCCTCTCCAATTAGGGACTTTATTTTGTAGGTCTTTCCACCACTACCTAGCAGTTGCCAACATTTGTCATCCAATCTAAGTACAAGCCAGATTCTATAGCAATGGTAGCCATCAAGAGCAATAAGCTATTTGTGTAAACATATAACCTATGAATATAGGTCTCCTATTTTCATTTAGTCTCTTTACATCCAAGAATAGTGCTACCAAGGTTTGTTCTTCTAATCACCTTTAATTATTATATAGATGGCTATATTGCTTTTTGTAGTTCCTCTATAATCTAATTTGCTTATTCTCTTAGCCTTATAGTAACGTAACACCTTTATATTCCTTCTAACCTTCTCCTTGAATCCTTTCAAACTTTATTTATTGTTAGACCTAATGTCCTCTAAATATCCTTCAACCAGACATCTAGTGTTAACATGATGGTTATAAAATTTCCTTCTGCAATTGTGTGTAGAATGAAAAGTTTGAATATGGAATTTGACCTCCTTTTGCATTGGAGATTCATGCATTCTCCACCCATAGTCCTTGCAAACTATTGTGACTCTCCATCTATCATTTTTCCTATATTTGAAATTTAATTCCCTCAAAGAGTATAGCCTAAGGGTTTTCTTAAGCACTTTATGATTTCGAATTTCACTCTAGAATGAAGCTTGATACATTTCTTAAAGTTAGACTACTCATTAACTCTAGGAAACCGTATCCTTTCATCATCATTAGCCTTATTATCACTACCCATGCTTCTTATATCCTATTGCTATCATCATTATATCGACACTTTTCCCTCAATGCTAACTTCTTCAAGCATATTATCCCCAACATTAACCCTAGATTGTTGAATCCACTTACGTAAGTCCTCCTCAATCATATTTTTGCTAACATTTTCCTCAAACAGATTCATTATCAAACTCCCTTAGTTTACTAAAAATAATGAAGGAGTCATTATCATTTGTATTACTATCATGCCACTTTATTGACTTCGTTATTGATTTTGATGATAAGCAAAATGGTTAAGTATAAGTTGAGGACTAATAATTTCCTTTAAATATGTTTTTATTAAAAAAGGTGCTTACAAATTTGAAGAAGCTCATTTATTTGAAGAAGCCAAGTTTGAATGAAAAGATTGCTCAAAGAAGACTTGGACACTCAAGAGTTGGTTGATTGGATGGTTAAGTTAAATGAAAATATGTTTCAGCTAAAGTTCAGGCCTTTCTGTGAAGTTTTCAGAGAAGTGTCGACTCAAAGTATCGATACATGACATGAAGTGTCGACACATGGAAGTGAAGTGTTGACTCAGGCCGGTACATAAGAATGTTTCAAATGGCACAGATGAAGTGTCAACACATGGACCTGAAGTGATGACTTAAAGTATCGACACATGGATCAACACATCGCCTGAGATTTTCAAGCCACGGAACTTGCAAAAATTGAAGGAACAGCTGAAGTGTCGACATATAGAAGCAAGGTGTCGACTCAAGGTGTCGACTCAACTGAGTAAATGTCGACATATCTGAGATTTCTAGAGAATCATATTGGAGCTATTTGAATTGGGTGTCGACTCAAGAAGTTCAAGTGTCGACCTTATGTGTCGATTCACAGCCTGAAGTGTCGACACATGGAGTTCTGGCAACAATAATGGCAAGTTTTTCAAATACAAAACTCGTCCATTTTGCCCTCCAATGGCTAGTTTTTCAAGTCTAATAGCTAGAAATAGGATTTGAGGCCTTGGAAAAGTATTTATATGCTCCAAATCAAATCAAAACAAGAAATATTGAAGACCATTAAAGAGTTTTGAGAAGAGAGAATAAAAGTGAGCTTTAACTCCTATTCTTTGAAGTTTCAACCACTCTCAAGCTAAAGCAAGCCTCCAAGCATTCAAGACCTTCAAGAGCATTGAAGATCATCCATTCTTGAGCATTCAAGAGGCTTCAATAAGTTCAAAGCATCTCTACATCGAGCTTCAAAGAGATACCCGCTTTGTTTTAGAAAGCTTACTTTGGATCATTATTTCTAAACTTTATTTGTTGTAAGGGTTCTTAGTTAGCCTATTATAAAATCAAGGGAGGTTATTGGTGAGCCTTTGCAAAACCAATTATGTTGGTGGTTATCCCACAAAATCACTAAGGTTCTTGGTTAGCCCGAAAAATCAAGGGAGGTTATTGGTTAGCCTTTGAAAATCAATTAGGTTCTTGGTTAGCCCGTAAAACCAAGTGAGGTTTTACCTTGTTGGCTTTATAAAAACAAGTTGGGTTTTTGATTAGTGAGCCCACAAAACTAATCAACTATAATTGGGTGTGATTATAGTGAATTTCCAAGGGGATCTTGAAGAGTGGATATAGGTGCATTGGATAGCACCGAACCACTATATTTCTTAGTCTTTGTGATTGCTTGATCTCTCTTCTTGCTCTTTACTTATTGCTCTTTACTTATTGCTCTTTATTTTCGCTGCACTTTTATTTTAAAGCATTACAATTGAATTAATAGTACCTTGCTAATTTATTTGTTGAATTGGATTGCATTGCTTAGTATCAAGTAATCTTAAGTTTTAATTTTTAGAAACCCAATTCACCCTCCCTCTTGGGTTGCTTACTGGGCAACACACTTGCTCTCTCTTCCTCATCTTCATGTTCAATAGGTACCTTCTCAGTCTTTCATAATATCTTTGTAGATTTCTTCCACTCTCTTTACGTAACAACCCTAAATTCATCTATGTTGGCAACCTAAGTGGTTACTTTACCTATTCCCTCATTCTTTATCATGATTCCATCATCAATAGTTTCAATAGGATTATAAGCTTGCACTTCACCACCATCATTCCTAGCATAACATCTTTTTTTTGTATGGCCTAAAATGCTAATTATTATAATGCATAAAATATTTTTTCATTGATTACTTTATTTTCCTTCTCTCTTTCCCATTCCCTCAAATATGCAATGCTCATGCTTGGTTACTAAGTATATGGTTGGATTTTGAGTTTTTAAATATGATCAACTTTTGTCAAACACAACCCAATAAGTGCTAGGTCTAATTTCAAGAACCAAACTATATCCATTAACTTGCCAAGTCTATCTGTAGGTCTAATCTTATATTATGAATCAGTTTGGATCATGTTATCGACTATTAGTCTCCATTAGCATCCCTATTTAGGATGGTAGTCAGGTAGATTTTTTTGGATACTAGACTCATCCTAAGTCTTAATAGAACCCATTTAGCATATCCTATAGGATTTGGAATGGGTTTGGAATTGAAAATTAAAACCCATATGGGTTTGAGATTTATCCCTCAGGTACCCACTATCCAAACCCAGTTATATTAAATACAAACATAAGACCCTAGCCATTCCCTAATTAACTATTGCTCCAAGACTCCCACCCGATTGAGACTCCTAAAGATGGGGATAAACAAGGGAACAACAGAAAAAATCCATGGAATCAAAGGAAAGATGGGAAAAAATAAAAGTTAAGATCTTTTCTCACATATATTGATTTTTTTATGTTTTCACTTCATTTTATTTTGTTTCATTCTCTATTTTGGAGATCTATGGGGAAGGAGAGTACCTAAGGGAGATTGGAGAGATTTCTTAGGTTTCAATGGGGTCTTCCTCAAGTATTTAGGATTTTGTATGACTTGAGGTTGGTGGGGACACCTGAGGCACCAGAATAAGACAGAGGCTTTTCAACCCTCTGTAAATGATCAATAATTTATGAGTCCATCTGTAATAAGGGCTTAGCTCATCTGAGTCCATTTTAGTTGTTATTTGAGTATTTTTAGTTGTTATTTCAGTTCTGTACTAGTCAGCTCATGTTGAGCTAGTTCAGTCCAATGCTAGTCAGCTCATGTTGAGCTAATTTTATTTTTTTGAGTCCTGTCCAAGCATACTGAAGACTCAAGACTATATCATACAAGTGAAGACCAAGTCCAACTAGATTGAAGACATGGAAGTATAGCACAAGTCCAACCCAGCTTGAAGATTTGAAGACCCGAGGAGGAAAATTCAGAAAACCCTGATTTCTTGCAGATGCCCTCCAGATGCCCAGATTCCCTTCCAGATGCCAAAGTATATTCATAGATAAGGGAATCCATGATTCCAGAGGTCCATCTGCATCCTAGCCCAAAGAAATCAAGCCCAAATGCCAAGCCCAAGCCCCTAAGAAGCAAGATACCAGGGAATATTCCTGCTACCTGGCTACCAGGCCACCCCAGCTTCCAGAGGCCCAAACCCATGCACCCGAGCCCCTTTGGGCCGGCCTTTTGCTGCTCCTAGAAGCCCAACACGCCCCCTAGGCATCCTTGGAGTCTTGACCAAGTCAAGAAAATTTTTAGAGATTTTTCTACCTAATATTTCTTATTTTCTAGCTAGGGTTTGAGAGGGAAAAGGATTCTTATGTAAAGACTTATGTACCCTTACTTGGAGCCCAAGGTTAAGGGTCTATTTAAGGGACCCTAGCCTCTTGTATGAGGGAGAATTTTTGATGAATGAAAACCTTGAGTTCTTCTATTGAGTTGTGTGATACCCTGCTGTGTGCATAAAGGGGTTTGCGAGAGTTTTTCTTCCCAGTGCTGCAATCATCTTCCTGCTGCCAACAAGCATCTCAATCCCTGGACGCCCACTCCAAAAGAAGCCTTCCCTTGTTGTTTTCCCTTTGCTTTCTTGTTCCTTTGTGAGTTTTCTAACCCCTGACAGGTCGTTTGTAGGTCCCTGAGTTCCTACGATTCCAACGACTCCAGCCAAGCCTCAATCGGATCAACGAGCAGAAAGCCGGGTATCCGCGGGTCTTTGGCTCGTTTTCCAGGCCGCATCCATCGAGGAACGAGAGAGCCCTTCACTGCGATCTTCACAGACATTGTCAGGTACACCCCTCTACCTCCAGTAGTTTTATTGCAGGAGAACTTGCCCTAACCGAGGCTTCTCAGCCCCGGCGGTCCTTCTTTGCTACTTTTCTAGGTCCTAATCTGCATGCTGATCTTCAAAAATTCATACAAAATTATCTACAAATAATTTTGATCTAAAATTTGGGAATTAATCACCTAACTCAACATGTAAAACATACAAAAAAAATGGCATGCATATTAGTCCCCCATCATTTGGTATCAGAGCATAGATTAGGGCTTTTTTCTGTAATTTTTAGTCGTATATACTCTGTTATTTAAATTATTTCTCTCCTGTTAAAAACTCCAAAATTTGAAATTTATTTTTCTGGATTCACAATAATTCAAAGTAATTTTTGTAATTTTTTCATATTTTATTATGTCTTGTGAATCTTTTTCAAGCTGAAATACTGCCTATAGATTTTCGGCTCTATTTTTTCAGCAAGACAAGTTTGGAAGTTTTAGGGTTTTATTTAGCATTTTTGCATATCTTTTAATTTTAGTATATTTCCTGCATATTAGGCCATAATTTGCAAGTTTTCTTCTATTTAAAAATATCAAAAAAAAAAATAATAAAATAAAATTACATATTCTCAAAAAAAAAAATACCAAAAACATCTAACCCTAATTTGCATCATTTGCCTGCCATCATTGCATAATCTACTTTAAGGGCACTCTTTCTATGTCAAATGAGGGGAGGATTTGATCACCTCTCCTTGGCCCAAAATCACATCCCTTGCATTTGGTCCCAAGCCTTAACCTAAAATTAACTAGACTTAATTTGCCCTAGTGGGCTAGGGACACCAACTGGTCGGGTCCGGGCTAGTGTTAGATCACTGTGTCAAGTTAACCTGTGTGTGCCTTGTGCTCAGTGTCTAGAATGGTGGTTTAGGGATTCAATCCCGAAGGACTTGTGTGCTGGTCCGCCTACCTGGCCAATCTCTGATTGGTGTCTAGGATTGGAAATCAGGGACCTAACACTCCCCTTACACCTGCCTGGCTGAGTACAGGGTTACTATAGGCTAGTTTGCCACCCTGATTGAGCATCTAGTTTGGACTCTAGGTCTAGTCAGCTATAGTCGGTCTGATCGAGTCTTGCATGAGCACTAGATCAGGAGTTTCATATCACCCACCTCCTTCACAAATGTCTGAACCCATGAAAAATTTACAAGTTCAAAATAAAACCCTAGCTGATCAAATGGCCCAGATGGCTACCCAGATAACTACCCAGATGACCCAGTTAACTCAGTCTCGTATTCAAACCAATGATAGAATTGACCATCTTGCCAATAGGTTTGATCAGTTAAAAGTCCGGGTAGGGACCCCAGAAAAAAAACCATGGGTCACAGTCTGAGCCAGATCCTAATTCCCTTCAACTTAGAAGGACCCCAAACCCTGATCCATACCTTGAGGCTGAACCTAGGAGAGCCCATCATCATGACCCAATCCCTAAGGTTAGTCCTAGAAGACCCAATCAGGATTTTATAGACCAGGAAGATAGATCCTATTTACCCTCTCCCTATAAGCCTAGTATACCTACAACCTATAGATCTTATGATTCCAAATCCTATGAACTTAGAACCTATAAATCCATAACCTATGAACCTAGATCCTATGACTCTAGATCCCATGATCATAGATCCTATGCACCCACACCATATGAGCCTAGTAGACCCAACACCCAATATTCTGACCCATATAGGGAGTCCAACCCTAGGAGGACCCAATATTCTGACCCATATAGGGAGTCCAACCCTAGGAGAACCCAGTATTCTGACCCATATAGGGAGTCCAATCCTAGGAGGACCCAATATCCTGACCCATATAGAGAGCCCAACCTTAGGAGGACCCCATACCATGATCCATCCTTAGAACCTGACCATAGAGCTGACCCAAAATCTATGACCCCAGATCCTATAATCCCATGACCCATAGATCTGCACCCTTGTCCTATGAGCCCAGAGAACCCATAACCCTAGGTATCAATCTAGTACTAGTCAGGTTTCCCTTAGTCAACTTGAACCCCATAGGATTAGCACCCCTAAATATGAACCCAGTAGTGAGCCACTACCCCTTAGGCAACTTGAACCTACTAGGACTAGTGTCCATAATCAGAAACTAGGATCTAGCCAATTTTCCCCTAGCTGACCTTCTCCAACCATTCCTGAGATTGACAAGGCTTACATTAACGCGGAAGTGTATGAAGCTGATGTGAACCTAGTGGATGAGTATGAAGGAGAAGAGGAGACACCTTTAGTAGACCTAGAATTAGCTGACCCAGTAGATACCCAGGTAGAAACCAACCTAGAGGTAGTTGACCTTGACCACATCCAACCTAAAGCTATAGTGGAAGAACAATAGAGGAAGAGAACCTAGGTACTGCTGCTAGAGCCTTACCTGAGGAAACCATAGAGGAGAGCCAAATTATAGAGTCCAGTCCTAAAATACAAGAACCAGAAAATTTATTAAGGACTTGATCTCTTTGAATCAGTACCTTCAGGATGAGCCTCCTCCTATAGTTCCCATTAAGGACCTCTTCCCTGAGATTAGTAACCCATCCTTCCATTATGAAAACCCCATAGATATACCGCAACCTCGTAGGGTTAGCCTCATTAGTCTAGGATTAGTCCCTGACATGCCTTCTTTTATCGAACTTTATCCAACTAACCTTGAACCTTTTTCCCTACCCTACCAAACTACTTCTGAACCCACTTCCTATTTTCTGCCCTTTCCTGACACCTCCAGCATTTCTAGGATTATTAGATTGCATTTAACTGAGATTAGCGTACTGCATGCATTCATTACGCATGTTAGGTTTGCATTATACTTCTGGCATACCCTCTGGCATTTGCTTGGAGTCCATTGTAAATACTCTTGTGCACACCACACTAGGGTCAGACCTAGAGAGTCTATAGTCTCTTAGGTTTAGGCCCATAAAAGTCTAATAAATTTCCTTCGATAGGAATGCAAAGTCGAGTGTATTAGGTGTTAGTTTGAGTCCTTTGCATCATTTTGTTAGGAGTTTGCATGTGCCCAGCATGTTCACCACCTATATTAATTTTAAACAAACTGGCTAATTCCCGAAGATGGATCAAAGAATTTGATGTAGTAGATTCTATCTTGGTTAGGCTTAGGCCTAAAAGAAGCTTCATGCTCACAGAGCTGGACCTTTTAAAGTGATAGAGAAGGTTGGATCAAATGCCTAGGTGTTAGAATTGCCTTCGGATTTGGGCATTAGTTCTACCTTCAATATTACAGACCTGGTTGAGTATAGGAAACCGGCAGCGATATCTAGTGAGGCCTTTGGACCTATTCCTTTTCATTGTGAGTGACCCTAACCTAGAGTGTCCACAAACAAATTTGGCCTGAGAGAGGAGAATGGATCGAGCGTATCCTGGACGATCAAGCCATCACAACCCAGGGCCATGACTATCAACGCTTCCTGGTCCGATGGCAAGGCCGGCCAGAGTCGGACGATTCGTGGATTTCTCGAGAGGACTTGCAATGCCTCAACACAGACCTTCTCGAGAGATATGTGAGCCAGTCTGACCTTCACTCGACAGGGTCAAGTTCCTCCCATCCCGGGAGAATTGGTGGGGACACCTGAGGCACCAGAATAAGACAGAGGCTTTTCAACCCTCTGTAAATTGATCAATAATTTATAAGTCCATCTGTAATAATGGCTTAGCTCATCTGAGTCCATTTTAGTTGTTATTTGAGTATTTTTAGTTGTTATTTCAGTTCTGTACTAGTCACTCATGTTGAGCTAGTTCAGTCCAATGCTAGTCAGCTCATGTTGAGCTAATTTTATTTTTTTGAGTCCTATCCAAGCATACTGAAGACTCAAGACTATATCATACAAGTGAAGACCAAGTCCAACTAGATTGAAGACATGGAAGTATAGCACAAGTCCAACCCAGCTTGAAGATTTGAAGACCCGAGGAGGAAAATTCAGAAAATCCTGATTTTTGCAGATGCCCTCCAGATGCCCAGATTCCCTTCCAGATGCCAAAGTATATTCATAGATAAGGGAATCCATGATTCCAGAGGTCCATCTGCATCCTAGCCCAAAGAAATCAAGCCCAAGTGCCAAGCCCAAGCCCCTAAGAAGCAAGATACCAGGGAATATTCCTGCTACCTGGCTACCAGGCCACCCAGCTTCCAGAGGCCCAAACCCATGCACCCGAGCCCCTTTGGGCCGGCCTTTTGCTGCTCCTAGAAGCCCAACACCCCCCTAGGATCCTTGGAGTCTTGACCAAGTCAAGAAAATTTTTAGGATTTTTCTACCTAATATTTCCTTATTTTCTAGCTAGGGTTTGAGAGGGAAAAGGATTCTTATGTAAAGACTTATGTACCCTTACTTGGAGCCCAAGGTTAAGGGTCTATTTAAGGGACCCTAGCCTCTTGTATGAGGGAGAATTTTTGATGAATGAAAACCTTGAGTTCTTCTATTGAGTTGTGTGATACCCTGCTGTGTGCATAAAGGGGTTTGCGAGAGTTTTTCTTCCCAGTGCTGCAATCATCTTCCTGCTGCCAACAAGCATCTCAGATCCCTGGATGCCCACTCCAAAAGAAGCCTTCCCTTGTTGTTTTCCCTTTGCTTTCTTGTTCCTTTGTGAGTTTTCTAACCCCTGACAGGTCGTTTGTAGGTCCCCGAGTTCCTACGAATCCAACGACTCCAGCCAAGCCTCAATCGGATCACCGAGCAGAAAGCCGGGTATCCGCGGGTCTTTGGCTCGGTTTTCCAGGCTGCATCCGTCGAGGAACGAGAGAGCCCTTCACTGCGATCTTCACAGACGTTGTCAGGTACACCCCTCTACCTCCAGTATTTTATTGCAGGAGAACTTGCCTAACCGAGGCTTCTCAGCCCCGGCGGTCCTTCTTTGCTACTTTTCTAGGTCCTAATCTGCATGCTGATCTTCAAAAATTCATACAAAATTCCCTACAAATAATTTTGATCTAAAATTTGGAATTAATCACCTAACTCAACATGTAAAACATACAAAAAAATGGCATGCATATTAGTCCCCCATCAGAGGTAGTGTGAGTTACTCTCTTGAGGTTTTGAGAGCTTAATCGTGGTGGAAGCATGGTATTTTGGGGGTTTGGAAATTTTTGATAGAAAGGAACCTTCTTGGTTGCAAAGTTATCACTGCTCCAAACCTCTCACTTGATTAAGACTTCTAAGGATGGAAAATACAGAAGAAAATATAGGAAAAATTTAAATAAAAGATGAACATGGATGACTCAACACACATAGAGGCTTAAAGCTAAATACTAAAATGAAACCTTTTTTTTATTAAAATTTATATAGATTTTTTGTTAAAATTTTATTTTTCTAACTTTTTGAGATGCAAGATTTTTAATTAAATTTGTATAATCAAGTTTTTATATATTTCTTTTTTAATTGATAATATATCCAATCCATTTGATCTTTCTTGAGATGTTGTTGATCTTAAGTAAGATTTTATTAATTTTAGTTTTGAAAACCTTCTTTCTATCAAAGCAATACTTACGGAATTGTTAACTTTATTCTAAAAGTAATATATATATTTGAAAAAGAATCGAGACTTCTTATATGATTATGTTGATTAAACTATTATCTTCCATTAATGCAAATTCTTTTAAATTTTTTAGCTTTGAAAATAAATTTAAACCATCAATATCAAGTAGTTATTATATTTTTAAGGAATATTTAAGATTAAGTAGTATTCTTTTAAACTATTATTATCTAGTGACTTCAACTTTCTACTACTAAATAAAAAATCAAAAATATTTTCATATATCTTAAAGTATTCAAATTTACTTTGGAGTGAAAAAAATGCTTGATCTACTATATATAAGAAGTAATCAATTTTAAATGATTCTTTAAGAGATCTTGTTATTTCATTATTAGCATTCTCATCGTATTGTTTCTTTCTATGAAATCATGAAATTTAGGTTCTATATTTATTTCAGATATAATTTGTTTAAAGAAATCATAGCAGATATAAATTCATTTTCTTTATATTTTTCAAAGAAAACCTTTAGTTGTTCTATAGCAGCATCAATACATATATCCTTTGATTATAAATTTTTGCTAACTGAGTTAATAGCAAATAATATATCATACAAAATAGTTATGCCCAACAAAAATTTAAAATTTTCAAGCTCATATGTTGTTAAGCAATTAGCTTAACTTTTAGTTTTAGAATTTTCACTAACTTCTGCTAATTTCAATAAAGCATCTCTTATTTGTGGAGCTTGGAATCTTATTGCTTTAATATTTTCAATATAACTTTTCCAACATATTTATAATAATGATTTAAGAGTTAGACCAGGTATATTATCTTGTAAAATTTTTCATCATTTAGTAGAAGAAAAAAATAATGAATATATACATTGTACCGCTCCAAAAATTGATATAACTTTAGTACAAGAATTAGCCATGTCATAAGGTACTAAATTTAGATTGTGACAACCACATTATATATAAAAGGATCTAAGATATATATCTAAAGGTCTTTTTTATACTCCTTACTGCTTGCCCTTCATATTAGATCCATTATCATATCCCGCCCTCTTAAATTGTTAATATCAAGCCTAATATCTTTTATTTCATATACAATGGCATCAAAAAGATCTTTTCTAGTTATATTATCTACTTTTAATAATTCAATAAAATACTCTATAACTTTAATTGAACTTGATGAAATATCTATGCATTGTGATATAAAAGATATTTTCTCTTGATAACTTGCATCCATAGTGGAATTTAGTATTATTGAAAAATATTTTACTTCTATAATTATTTTAATTATTTTATTTTTAATTTCACTTCCTAATAGATTTATCAATTCATTTTATTTTTAAATGAATATTATTGTTTTTAGTGCATCGAACATGGTCTTGCATCACCGGATCGAATTTTGCAATCATTTCAACTAGACTTAAAAATTTCCATTATTTTCTCGATAGATCTTTTCATTTTTTCTATAGAAAACCAAATTGTTTTTAGCAAGAGTCTTTACTATATCAAGAATTCTTATTAATACTTTTTTCCAATATTCTTCATCTCTTTTTATTTGTTCTTGAATGCTTTTATCAATTATTTTATTTTTCAACAATCTCATTTTTAAATCAACTCATATTAATAATATGCTCAATACACATCTCATAACTTTTAAGCTTAACACTAAGATTTTTCTAATATCTAGTGTCCACATTAGCTAGTTTACTTATATTAGAAGTTGAATTAAATAATTCTCAATAAAAACAAAATACTCTATCCAAGCTTTTAAATAAACTAGCCATCTTCTTTTATGTTTCTCCCTGTTTGTCAACTTTTGAATATAATATGTAGTAGAATAATATCTTCAGAATTCATCTTTAGAAAAATCTATATCATTAACTCTAATTAGATCTTTTCTACTAATAAATCTCTCAAATTTGTATCAATATTCGTCCATTAACTTGGATCATAAATATTTTTAAGAATACAATCATTTAAATCAACAATTTGGTTCTCTTCATCATGATTTTGAGTATCATTTTAAATCACTTCATTAACTTCTTCTTGTTCTAGTATTTCATTATCATCTAACTCTAAAAGATTATTAACTTGTTCATTTAAGAAACATTCACCAATATTTTTAATTTATTAATTTTATTATTTATAAAAAATTATCAAGAGCTCTTTTTTGAAATTGCATTAAACTTTTAATTCTTCTCTTTTTTTGAAATTTAGAATAACCAGATTCATATTTTTTAATTGACATATTTAAATTCTTATTATGAAGAACAAAAAAACAGCTATTATGATTAGCTATTATGATTATATTTTTTAAATGAATCAACAATTATATAAAATAAAGATAATATAATAATATAATATAATTCTAAATTAAAAATAAAAAGTATGCAAAGTTTAAAACAATCACTATAAGAAAAAGGATTATTAGTAATGGCTAATTGCCATTGCTAATAACCTAATCATTGTCGCTAATAGCATTAGTGACAGCTCGCCATCACTAATAACCCATCAAGGTTAATATTAGTGATGGCTCATCATTACTAATAACCCATCGAAACTAATCCCATAGCTAAAAATGGTTATTAACGATGGAAAAAATTATGTTAGTAATAATTGTTATTATCTACGGATTATGTGACGGTAGAACCCATCGGTAACATTTTTTTAATTTTAAAATTAAATTAAAAAATTAAGAAATTATTATCAGAATGTTGTTGCTAATTAGTCAATGCTTACATTGTTAGTGATGGCAAATACCATCGCTAAGCCATTGATAAGTTTTTTTTAATTTTAAAATTAAAATCAAATAATAAAAAAATTGTGACAATGAGGCCATCTGAATTTGTTGTCGCTAATAATGTTAGTACTAAGTTTTTTATAAAAAATAAAAAAATTTATTAAAACCTATTTTAATTATAATAAAATAGTAATGTAGTTCTTAAACATAGTTATAAGTAAATTAATAATTAAATACCATAATTACAAATAAAAAAATAAATTTATTATATTAAAAGTATAAATTGTATAATTTTATAAATTAATATCGCTTTACAAGTATCAAAAACATATACATAACATTAAAAAAATCATGTACGATCCTCCTCTTGCTTCTATTTGTCCTTTCTAATAATTAGTGGATGAGATCTAGATGTCCCAACATCCTGAAACAAAGAAAAATAAAATATTATTAATAAGTTTCAATACAAAAGTATATATGTCGATATGGATGTGTATATTTTGATATACTTCTTTGATTCTCAAATAGATTGTTCATACACATTATATTCGATGATACAGAGCTATAGATATCATAGGTATATTGATTGTGTGGCTAGATTGAATTTTTATCCCATAAGATCCCTTCACTCAAGCCTAAATATGTAAAGCTTCTAAGTATAAAATTTAAAATAAGTAAATGAATTTATTACTAGACTTACCTATTATAATGGCTATGATAATGAAGCCAACTAATCACGCAGATATGGATCTCGGAGAATTTCATCGACCGTATCATAGATGGCATCCGGGAAGCTTTGAGGATGCTGGGCAAAGTGAGATGTCACGACATCCTTGACTTGTGCATCACCCCATGTCTAGGTTATCAAGGTTTAAGATGAGGACATTAAAGATCAATGAGCTATTAAAGGGTCAAAACTATGCCCAAATCTTATGACCCGACTCCTACTTACCCCTCCAATGGCCTTGAGCCATCTCTCAAGGTCAAGAAGGGGCTAAAGGACAGGTTTTCACCATGTTGTGATACGATGCACTTTGTATAATCTGCCTATATAGTATACAAATTTATTAGTCCAATCATACATATCAATATATATATAATTGAATATTTAATATTTGTCAATTATTATCATGATATATTAAGATCTCGGATCTAAGTAATCATCAGTTCTCTTGGACTGGTGTATGGATTCCCATAACTATAGCTATCTTGGTACATGACCCAGCTACCATATCTATAATAAATAAATAATAAAAATAAATTTAATTTAATATAAAATTAATCTAAGCATAGAATTCTTACCAATCTATTTGCCATTACATTTATGCCAACTAAGCCATCGACATGCTTGATCGAATCTTGCTGGACGATACAATTTTGTCGTGCCCTCTACCGTCTATCAAAGTTCTCCTTAATACTCCACTAATCGTAGAGGGCCTTTTATATGCCTGCCCATATCCAGTGATCCCTGAAAGACTTATAATCGATGGTACTTAGAATTGGAGTGTTCTAAGGTGGCCCACCTAAGATAATATAGCATGTCCTGGAGCTTACGTATGGCCACTTTCTCAAAGGTTGGATGACTAGCCTCCTCATCTTAAGAAGTCTCAAATCAATAGTACTCATGTAAATAAAAGCAAGCTTGTATTAAATAAATAGAATATAAATATTTCATGAATTTAAAAATTAAATACATTTGACTTACCAGGAACATCTTCCAAGTTGCATCATGAGCCCCCAATGGCCAACTAGAGAACTCATTAACCTGCCCCGGCATCAATTAGTGAATGATCTTGGTAATCACCTGAGACATTCCAAGCTCTTGAATGTATTACAAAATTGAAATTTAAAAATAAGTGCTAACTCTAAAATGGCTAAATTTTAAATATTTTAATTGAAGATGTAGTACTTACAAGTGTCTCTAAATATAGATGAGCTCTCTATCCTCCAGCCAAGTCAGAGATGTTGTGATCCAGGCAGGTCCTCGATCACAGCACTAAGTCTGAGAGACAGTCACTATTGCATGTAACTGTGGGATCATTGGTGACCCTATGTCCTCTAAACTTGATTGTAAAATATCTATTATAAAGAATGTTATATTAGATAATAAAGTATAAAATAACATAAAATAAAATATCTAAAGTTTTAAAGTTTATCACATGGTGTGAGTGGCACAGAACCATGCGAGCAGACAACATCGCTCTCTCCTCGAGAGCTCTATCCTCTAGAGCTCTCTTCTCGTTGGCACGGTTCCAGCCTCTAGAAGACATGATATATAATCTCTGAAAATAAAAATAAATAGATTCATCGAATTAATGATATAATCATGGATGGTAATGCAAGATTTAAAATAATGCAAGACAAGTATTTAAAATGATTCAAGGATTAAATACTTAGTACTACTCGTCAGCCTCTTCAAATGTTTGATATCTTTTGGATTCTTCTTTCGATTCTTCCTCTTCTATTTTTTGTTTGCTTCCTCCTTTTCAATTTCTTCATCTTCTTCCTCTTCTTTTCCTTGCATGATAGGATTGCCATTAGCAATAAACTCAATATGATCTACCTCCTCATGTTGGTCATCATGGAGGTGAATTCCTAGAGTATTCAAGTCTTCATCTATGAAAGACTAATGAACTCCTAATGTTTCATCATCTTGAAAGCATTCTACTAACCAGGGCTCTTTTTCTTCAAGTGCGTAATGAATAACTTAAGACTTAATCTTGCATACATTCTATCAATCTTTCCTTCCTCTCTCCTTTGATGAAAAAAGAATACAATATACTTGAACAGCTTATTGAGCTAGAACAAATAGTTTGTTGATATATGTTTTTGATCAATATTTGATTTCAATAAGCTCATGCTATCAATTAACTTTCATACCATTTTAATTATCAAACCATTGGCACTTAAATAGAATAACACTATTATCTCCAATGTAAATCAATTTGATCACTTCTTCAAGGATTGTATAGTAGTCACTCTTTGTCTCTTCCCATCGGGTACCCTTTATACACATACCATCATTCATTATGCTCTTATGATATCCATGTTCATGGGTATGAAATTTAAAATCATTTACGTTACAGTCATTATAACATGTCATATATTTTGTTTGCCCATAACCTAATGGTCTCAGCTTAAATTGGCTCTCACCACATATGTCATATAAGCACTTCAATTGGTCCTCTTTGTAGAAAAGCAAATAATCATTGCAACATACATCTATCTTCTCGTATCTCATGCCTAACCTTTTTATCATTTTCTTTGAATCATAGAAGCTCATAACAAGCTTCTCATCGTTCAATAGCATCTTCTTTATTATTGCTACCATCCTATCATAACAATTAACCATCATATTAAACTTAGCCTTCAAGTTCAATAACTCTAACACAACTGATAGTATAGTGTGTGTTTCACATCCTAGCCATAATGGTTTTAGTATTTTTTAGCATATGAAAGAAATCTCTACTGTCAACTTTTAGATTATCCTCCATATCTTAATCAAATTCAGGACTAGTCTATCCACAACCATGCCTACCATTCTATCTATCCCTGTCTTGTTGACTTCCAACACTTGCAATTATCTCCCATGTCTTCATGTGCATGTACCATGCTTGTAATTTGGTATAAATCGACTCCTATATAAATAGACAATTATTATATCCTTGTTAAGCATTTCTTTATTGATACATTTATTACAAGGACAATGAGTCCATCCTTCAACAAAGAGTGCTGCATTCCCAAAAATATAATTACAGAAGTACTTGATACCCTTCTTATATTTAGCAGAAATCACTCCATTAACTACTCGACAATCCATCTAACTACAATCTATGGCATACTATTGAATGATTTTACATATACAAATAGAGCACAAAATACTTACCAATTATTTTATCATTTAAAATGATAAGACAAGTATTTAAAATGATTCAAGACAATGCAAGATATAAAATGATCCTAGAAGGTTGCAGCAATTTTGAGTTTGTATCCCATTATTAAAGATAAAACTTGGAAGAATGAGAGAGACTAAAGGTAATATTCCGGATATGAGATATAATAGCTTGGATGCCTAGGTGGAGGCCATTGCTAAGAGGTGCTCGAACTTAAAAGTGAAGTCTAAAAAAAGGAGAGGTAGGGCTTCAAAGAAGAGTACTTGAGCAGAGTAGAATCTTTACAAGGAGAGACACATGAGTGCTTCGTTAAAGGTGAAGCATGGGAAGTCAGAGATTTAGAAGTTCATTACAAGTGAGAAACATTACTCATTAGCCTCTTCGAATGTTTGGTACCCTTTGGATTTTTCATCTGATTCTTTCTCTTCTTCATCTTCTTCTTTTTCTTCTCCTTCTTAGATAGATTTTTTTATCCAAGAAGAGAAAAAAGAGCAAAAAGAGGAAGATGATGAACAATTGGAAAAAAAAATTAGATAAAAAATCTGAAGGTGCCAAATATTTAAAGAGGTCGATGAGTAATGTTTCTCACTTGCAATGAACTTCTAGACCTCTGACTCCTTGTATGAAGACCTCCAATGAAACACTAATGTGCCTTTTCTCATGAAGATTTTGCTCTTGCTCGAATACTCTTCTTCGAAGCCCTACCTCTCTTTTCTTGAACTTCACTTCCAGGTTTGAGCACTTCTTAGCGATGGCCTCCAATTAGGCATCCAAGCTCTTATATCTCACATCAAGAGCATCACCTCTAGCAACTCCCATTCTTTCATGTTTTACCTTTAGTGATGGAATGCGAACTTAGAATCACCATGGCCTTCTGGTATCATTTAATACATCCTATCACCAATTAATAGATAAAGTTAGATCCTATCCTATTCAGGAATTGTATTAATTCTATAGGTTAATTAAGTAATCAAACGATATGCAATAGGAATCGAAAAAAATTTCGGTAGCATTTCTCCTCAACATATCATTTGATTACTATAATTATCTATAAATTTTTTTATAATTCCCAAACTATCCAAACTAGATAGTCAATTGATCAATGTACATAATCCTCTCATCCTTATAAAAATATATAAATATACAAATACCATAGAATGTATACATTAATTAAAAGATGGATCTATGGTTCTATGTAATATAAATTTTATAAAAACAAATATCTAATTAATTAGTTAAATTAACATATAATTATAAAATATGAATTCATCAATAATAACAATTCATATACATTAAATATGATAATATTATAAAATATGAATTCATCAATAATAATAATTCATATATATTAAAACTAGTTCATATATATTAAAATATGATAATATAAGATGATGACGATAACAAATATAGGAGGATGATGACTAAACAATAGTCCTGAGAGGTCAGAAAATAATTTTAAAACTTTATACCTCGCTAACAATGGTAGGATCCCTTGTACGACTTGGAAAGATTTCATGAATGCCCTGAGATGTGGGAATGGCACCACTAACTATCACAATGATGCCATTGGGGCTCTTCATTAAAGACTAGGTCCAGCTTAAGGAGGAGTAGGATGATGAGACATCCTCTTCAACTCATCATTTAGATGGTGATAGTAGTAGCGATGCAGTTATCATACTAGCTATTCTCAAAACTTTCCATTTTAAAATGAGCATTCATCATCATGTCTTGAAACCAAAGCAGCATAAAGCCCCAACTTGTGCTCTACATGTCGAGACCTAAGTCCCGTGCATGTAGGACACACATCCGTACACACCTAATTAAATAAATAAATAAATAACTAATTAATAAATAGCTAATTAATTAAATAAATAACTAATTAATAAATAAATAGCTAATTAATTAATTAATAACTAATTAATAATTAATAATTAATTTAGTAAATAAATAACTAATTAATTAGTTAACTAATTAATAAATAGCTAATTAATCAATTAAATAAATAATAAATAATAAATAACTAATTAATTAACTAATTAATTAATTAATTAACTAACTAACTAATTAATTAATTAACTAACTAATTAATTAATTAACTAACTAATTAATTAAATTATTATATTTTTGGTAATGGCTTTATTGCTATTGCAACTACTGTCACTAATACTCACAAAATCCAAAATAGGTGGGCTCTATGGAGACTGAAGCATGGGAATGGATGATGGTGCAGATATGGGATGCGAGCTTAGGGACGCAATTGCGAGGATAAGGGTGCAGGGACGGTGACATAGGGGAGGGGGAACTGGTAGGAGGAGCATGGGATGTCGAGGAGAGGGGAACTGGAAACAAGGAGCCTAGGCAGAGGGGATCATGGCATGGGGAACAGTGGCGGTTAAGGCATGCTGGCGGGGGAGGGGGGATGATAAGAAGGGGAGGTGCAGGGAAGGCAAATTGTTTTCCTTTAGATTTGGAGGGTTGTGGAAAGGGACCGGATGTGAGGAGCCTAAGTGGAGGGGAGCATGGCATGGGGAATGATGGTGGTGGAGGCACACTAATGGGGGAGGGGGAGTAGTGGGAAGAGAAGGTGGGGGGGCAAGAAAATTTTTTTTTGGGATTAGGTGGGGGTTATATTAGGGGAAACTATTAGCGATGGCACATTTGTCATCACTAATAATCATCGATAATGGGCTTTAATATTAGTGATAGCTATATGCAATCACTAATAACCCCACAACCATCGGTGAAAATATTTTTTTTTAAAAAATAAAATTTTAAGTTATTAATGATAGCACTCTTCACCATTATTAATAGTGGTCAGCAATGACAAATAATATTAATGATGGCATTCAACCATTGCTAATAACTTCTAAGCCATCAGGACAAACACTTTGTTTCTAGGAATTTATTTTAAATTTTAATTTACTAGTAATTGCAAAAAATGCCATTACTAATAGTGGATGGAATTGGAAAATATTATCAGTGACAGTTGCATGTCATTACTAATAATACATCTATCATCGGTAAAAAATATTTTTCCAAAAAAATTTCAAAACTTCAAATTTATTTGTGATGGTAGTTGTCATTGCTAATAATCTTTAGTCCATTGCTAATAATATTAGTAACAAAATTTTTTTTTATCATTATTATTGGTTGATAAAATTATTTATTCATCATTGCTAAATAGCTTTCAATAAAAATATTTTTTCTTGTGTTGAATGGTATATAATTGATGAATAATCAACTAAGCGGAGTGCTAGAAGGTGAGTTTAAAGTTTTAGAAAGTACTATTAAGAAGAAGAGTATAAAGAACGGGGAAAGAAGAATCAAGAAGTATATATTATAAATTGAATAAAGCTTGGTTTCAGGGGAGAAAAAGTAATCGATTGTGCTCAATAAATCCATATAACCATTGGTTAACAGAATGAGAAAAACAATTCTATAGTTGAGAATTAATAGGGATCGTAGATGTTGCACCCATTCGGTTAGTTCCGGGTCGAATGGGCCCTAGGCGTCTGGTCGGCTGATCCCCGTGCGGGGTTCGACTCCATGTTCTAGGAGAGGACCCCGCGGCCCCCTTTTCCGAAAGGCTGACTCGGGGGCTTCAAGAGTTGGCGGGCGCCCCCACCGCCTGTGCGTCGACCTCTTTGACTGCCACAGTCGGCTTCTGGGAGGCCCTGCTGAGTGCCACGATCGGCTTCTGGGAGGCCAGGTCGACCCGCTGCTGAAGGGGTCACTCGAAGTTTCCAGGAGCTCTTCTCCTTGACAAGTTCTGACATTCTGTTGTAACAGACTCCAGTGCATGGCCACGATTCTTGCTGCCAGGCCACCACTCTGATGCTCCTGCCATGCCGCCAACCCACGACCTCGCCGCACGCCTATTCTCCTGGGAGCATATTCGAGCTTTCCCAACCTGCTCCCTAACAGAATTTGGCAGCACTCTACGCTTATAAAAGGCACCCGGGGGACCTCCATAAAGGAGGCAACGTTCTTCTTCCCCATTGTAAAACTCTTTTCCTGAGCTCTTTTCATTCTATTGCTCCATTCCTCCTCTTATTTAAGCATCGGAGTGTCTCCCGCCGGAGCCCCTCCGGCGCCTAGGAACTTCTTGCAGGTTGACCGGTCGAGGAGCTCTCCAGCGTACTCGCCGAGCCTGGCAACAGTAGAAAGTGATAAAAAAAGAATTTGAAAGTGCTATATATATTATTGGCTAGTGGTGCCTTCAATATGAATAAAAATATACATCATAAATACTATAAATGTTTTTTACTAATGGTTCTTTAACAACTAAATGCTATATAGTAGAGGTCTAAAGCAAGGACTTTAGTAGCTTCACCTTATAATCGATCCTAAAGATAAATCTTACTTGATTAAGACTCTTGATCCATGGAAAAGAAGAGCACCTATGAAGAAGGAGATCATGTGAGCTCAGGTATCGAGCATCTATTCCAATTTTAAATAAGACATGTTTGGAATTTTTGATTAAGGTTTCAGGTAGGAAGATTTTGAATTGGAAAAAGGGATTCTTTGTACATCACCTCGATACAGAAAAATATATTGCATAACCTGATTAGGCCATGTAAATCTCGCTTTTCAATGCATATTTAATACATGTAATTTTACCTTTTTATTAAAAATCTTAAATGATGAAAATTTGAAAATATTATGATATCTATTATTTGGATATGACACTCTCATGGCCATGGTGTTATAATTATATTCATAGAATATCATAAAACTAAGAAAATTTTCGTCGTTGAAAAAAAAATTAATTTTTTTTAATTACAAAAATGTTCCTCAATCTTATGATATCCTATGAACAGGATTATGATATCTAGCTCATAAATTTAAACATAGGATGCCATAAAAGGGAGGGACATTTTTATTATTTAAATATACATTTAATACTTACAGTTTATTTTTTTATTAAAAATTTGAATGACAAAAATATTCTTTTTCTTTTTAATATTTCTCGACTAAGTTTGTGAATAGGTACATAATTCTGTAAATGAATATTATATTATAAGATTAAATGATATTTTTGTTATTTAAAATTTTTAAAATTTATTTAATAATAAAAATATTTTTTAGTTTTATTACACCATATAAACAGGATTATAAAATGTCATAATTCAAATTAATTATTTTTTATAAAAATATTTTTTATTATTTAAAATTTTTAGTAAAAAATAAATTTATAGATATTAAATATATATTTAAAGAAAAAAAGGATAAGGTTTATGTGATCTAATCGCATGAAGTATTTTTTTTTAAATATATATATATATAATCGCTAAGACGGTAGTCCGGTTGGTAGAGACCTTGCCTCACTATCAATAGTCGACGATTCGAGGCATGATCCTGCAGGTGACTCGATTAAATCCAGAATTTTCTTGGGATCCTTGATAGTTGGCTTGGCCGGCATCTTATTGCGCGAATCTGAGCACGTCGTGTTATGGCCGTAACGATGACGTGGCGTGTCTCAGATTTCGTTGGGCGTGATTCGGGCCACGTGGAGTTTTTTCGGCCAAGTCAGTTGCGGCTCCACTACGTCCGAAGTCGAGCTCGGCCCGGGCCCTCCTGCCGCTCCGCCAGGTGTCCATCCAGGAGGGGTCCACCTCGGCCAAGGTCGGCGGCTCCCCTGCTCCCTCGCCAGGTGGCACCCTGAGACGGTCCCACCTCGCCGAGGTCGAGCCGGGCCCCTTCGCTCCTTCGCCAGGTGGCGCCCGGAGACGGGACCACCTCGGCCGAAGCCGAGCGTCCTTCTGCCGCTCCGCCAGGTGTCCACCCAGGAGAGGTCCATCTCGGCCGAGGTCGGTGGCTCCCCTGCTCCCTCGCCAGGTGGCACCCTGAGACGGTCCCACCTCGGCCGAGGTCGAGCCAAGCCCCTTCGCTCCTTTGCCAGGTGGCGCCCGGAGACGGGACCACCTCGGCCGAAGCCGAGCGTCCTTTTGCTGCTCCGCTAAGTGTCCACCCAGGAGGGGTCCACCTCGGCCGAGGTCGGCGGCTCCCCTGCTTCCTCGCCAGATGGCACCCTGAGACGGTCCCACCTCGGCCAAGGTCGAGCCGGGCCCCTTCGCTCCTTCGCCAGGTGGCGCCCGGAGACGGGACCACCTCGGCCGAAGCCGAGCGTCCTTCTGCCGCTCCGCTAGGTGTCCACCTAGGAGGGGTCCACCTCGGCCGAGGTCGGCGGCTCCCTTGCTCCCTCGCCAGGTGGCACCCTGAGACAGTCCCACCTCGGCCGAGGTCGAGCCGGGCCCCTTCGCTCCTTTGCCAGGTGGCGCCCGGAGACGGGACCACCTCGACCGAAGCCGAGCGTCCTTCTGCCGCTTCGCTAGGTGTCCACCCAAGAGGGGTCCACCTCGGCCGAGGTCGGCGGCTCCCCTGCTCCCTCGCCAGGTGGCACCCTGAGACGGTCCCACCTCGGTCGAGGTCGAGTCGGGCCCCTTCGCTCCTTCGCCAGGTGGCGCCCGGAGACGGGACCACCTCGGCCAAAGCCGAGCATCCTTCTGCCGCTCCGCCAGGTGTCCACCCAGGAGGTGTCCACCTCGGCCGAGGTGGCGGCTCCCCTGCTCCCTCGCCAAGTGGCACCCTGAGACGGTCCCACCTCGGCCGAGGTCGAGTCGGGCCCCTTCGCTCCTTCGCCAGGTGGCGCCCGGAGACGGGACCACCTCGGCCGAAGCCGAGCATCCTTCTGCTGCTTCCTCCAGGTGTCCACCCGGGAGGGGTCCACCTCGGCCGACGTAGGCTGGCTCGTACAGAGAAGGTCCCGAAGAACGGAGGCGCGGGCTCCGAGGTTGCCCCTCGAGCCGTGCATGCCGCACCCCGAAAAAGGTGCCCCGTACGGACGGCGTGACACGCGAAACATCACTTACGTCGGCCCGACATGTTCTGCAGTCGAGAGACGATGCCCTGACAAAACAGGACCCGATAACGAACAGCGTCGGCGCCTGGGAAGGAGAGCGCTCACGCTCGGCCCGAGGTCTGGTCGGCATTCTAACCAGCGCCCCCTTCCCCTACTCTTTCCCCACTGGGCTCGGCAAACGAGGCTGGAAAGCCTTCCGGCCCTCTGAACTAGAAGGGGAAAGAGAAAGGGGCAGAGGGGAGGAGATGAAAGCAACAAAGAAGCCTCCCAGGAGCGGAAAACGAGGGGGCAACGGGAGGAGATAAAAGGAAGGAGAGAATAGACGACAAGGGAAGTGAAGCAAGCAAGAAACAAATGCTGGAAACTCCGCTTCAAGAGCGAGATCTAAGGTCCCAAGAGGGGACCGCTTGGTGTGAGCTCGGCAAAGGAACCTAGCCGGGTTTCTGGTCTCTCTGACACCTTTCTTGCTAGCACGTTCTCTGAGTCTAGGACTCCTTCGGGGGCCCGTTCCAGAGAATCTGTTCCCTCTCGCCGTCTACTAACTTGACTGTCGGAGCTCCCTCGCCGGAATCCCCGACCAGGATTTTCTGACCTTGCCTTGCAGGTTCGGTCCAGCCAGGAGGCCCCAGGGACGAGACGGTCTAGTCGGATCGGCGATTCCGAAGCCACAGGCGCGGCGGCGGGATCGGCAACACCCCGTATCGAACATTACCTGGCGAGATGGGGACCTGGATAGTTGGCTTGGCCGGCATCTTAGTGCGTGAATCTGAGAATCTCGTATTGAACATTACTTGGCAAGATGGGGACATGCGAGATAGCTATATCGGAATTTATTTTCCTATCCCTTTTCGTTTATCATATATATATATATATATAAAGTAAGGTTTACAGGTACGCCTGCTGCCATCCCTATCGGGCCTATCCCTATTTTTCCCCTCACGTGCCAAGCACATGACATACGCCGCCCGTGCAATCAATATCAGAGCGGCCGCGGTTGAAGCGGGGCAGCGGTTCCGGTCTGGGACCTGCACTCGGGACAAGGATACCCGTCGGCGGGGACGGAGTTGCCACGCCATCTCTCTTTCTCTTAATCCTAGTGCCCTTCTTGCGGAACCCCAGCTCTAGCGAAACGTTCGCCTGGCGCAGCGTCCTCAGCTACCATCTCTCCTTCGCCTTGCTCCTCGCCTCCGCGGCGACCACCGTGCCGATCGCTGTCTCCAACTCCGGGGATTAGCCAGAGACGTTCTCCGACCGCCTATTACGTAAAAATCTTACATTTGTTGCCCTTTTCTTTTCTTTTCTTTTCTTTCTGCGGCTTTCTCCCGTTGTTTTGGCGAGATCGTCCCCGCGTTTACTAGATCGAAAACGATTATTCGATCAAGGACAGCGTCACCGAAATCTGCCTCCACCTCCCCTTGTTTTTAAATTGTTCACCGATTTTCCTCCTTTTGCCCGAAACCCTAGTCTTTTGTGCGTAATACACTGCCAATTTCTTTGCCTAGTGATTTTTTTCAATGGATTTCAGCAATCTTTTCACCTAAGATTTTGATTTGAAATCAGTTGCATTAGATCAGGATTGTATTTTTCCTCCAATCCAACCTTGTTTTTCTTTATTAATTCTCTGTTGTGCTTCTGAGTGGGCATTTTGGTTCTACCCATAAAGAGCTATATGCTTTTACTATCTACATCTATCATCCAGAATTCTTCTTTTGCTCTTAGTTTTATTTAGTAGTTGAAAGCTGAAATCATTTGCAAAAAAAATCTTATATCTTGGCAATTTAATAGACTCGTTTTGATGACAGAAAACAGGGCTCAAGGACATGTTTTGAAATCACTAATGAATTTTCTGATCTGTGTTTTCCGAAGTATTAGTTATACAATCATTGAAACTGCCGGTGTTTTATATAATTTCTTATGTTTTCTTACTCCACTATCGTAAATTTCTGTGGTGGTTTATGAGTTAATTTTCTGTATCTGTTTAAATTATAATATAGTGGGGGGAAAAGCATATTTCTGTTGTATTTAGTTTTCTCTTCTTCCCTTCATGTTATTTATGAGTTATTGCAATATTAGGGAGTCAATTTGAAATGACTAAAGTTTGGTTGATTCTGTTTTTCATCCATTTGTTTTTCATTAATTTGATTGATGTCAAACTTTGAAATTCTGGTTGTTTATGAAGCTTCGCTCATTTTGATCACTGAGCATGAAATTTTTTATTTTTCTGTAGCTTTTTGTTTGATCAATTTTGATATCTGATATTTCTTTTTCAGCTGTTTGTGGATTGATATGTGAATATAGGTTAGTCGGTTTACAACATCAGATTCCTCCTGAACATTTTCAAGGATTTTCCTATGGGTGCTCCCAAGCAGAAGTGGACAGCAGAGGAAGAGGCTGCACTCAAAGCTGGAGTTGTTAAGCATGGGGCTGGCAAATGGCGTACAATATTGAAAGATCCTGAATTTAGTGGCACCTTATGTTTGAGGTCCAATGTTGATCTCAAGGTGAAGTCCTTTATTGACTTAATCTCGTGAACAAATTCAGTTATTAATGAAAAAACAAATCATTAAGTTTCTTGAATTAGAAGCAAGAAGCATGGTGGTATTTAAAATCTGTGATGTTAAATTCTGACAAATCAATCTAAAATATGCTATGCTTATTTTTCCTTTTTACCTTATTGAATTGGACAGGATAAGTGGCGGAACATTAGTGTGACTGCAAGTGGATGGGGATCTCGGGAGAAGGCCAGGATAGCTTTGAAAAAGAGCAAACAAGTTTCCAAGCATGATGATAACCCAATGGCACTTAGTACAATAGTTAAGGATATCAATGATGAAATTGTTAATGCCAAGCCTCTTGCAGTGTCTAGTGAATCTCTACAGATTGCTGGTCCTAAAGGATCTAATTCAAGGTTAGTGTATTTGATGCCTCATTGCTGCCTAATATATGTGGTCGCATTACTAGTTTCACTTTTTGACCTGTTGGCCCATTTAGTATAATATCAGTTGGGTCTGGACCCTGGATATCTAATATGAGGTGAATGTATTTGCTCTTTGTATTTTTTTTCCAAGATAGTATATTTACTCTATACAAGAGATGCAGCAGAAGATTTGATCTTATATACACTATATTTCACACTGTGTCACCATATGTTTATGGCAAGGAGGTTCAATGCTGTTGAATGGAGGTAGTTGTTTAAATTAAGCTGGAGAAACAAAGAAATGCATACCTTTTTTAGAATTATATATGTCCATGAATAATTGGGAAAGGTAGTAAGTTGGGCTAGGAAGAAATTTGACACTGACTAAATAGATGGACGGTGTATGGTTTATTGTTGAAATTTTTAGTTAAGCTAAAGTTACCTTATGCGCATTGAGCTAAAAATTAAAAGTTCTGAATATTTTGGGAGCTTTGCAAGATTTCAAATTATCATATGGTTTTTGTTGTAGTGAATAATTTCATTGGTTTAGGAAAAGGGTTGAAATAAAAGAGAAAGAGGTGCCCATGAAGAAATGGTGTGAAGAGAAAGGTATGTAAGTGGAAAGAAGATGAAAATAGAGGCTCACGAAAAAATGTATTAAATAAGGAACTGACGTATTCTATCAGAAGGAAAAGAAAAGGCTAGAGGAAGCAGTCATTACTTTACGAAGAAGAAGTGGTGAAGGATTTGCTGCAATTGATATATTCTATTTGTTGAAGTCATTAAAATAGTTCATTGATTATGTTGAGGTTTAAAGAAAGTCAGAAGGAAGAATCAATAAACAAAGGGTATTAAAGGGGGAGATCTAATAGGTCGAAGATTGGAATGCTAAGCATTGTAAAAAGATTTAGAGATAGGAGGTAGGAATGGAAAAAGAAAGAGAATAAATAAGTCTAGAGAATGAGAAGTTGTTAAAGGAGAAATGGAATGTGAAGGATTTATTACTGTCTATCATTCTCTAAAGAAAGGAAGGAAGGAGAAAAAGGTAAAGGAACAGCATGTCAGGAATTTTTGACCTAAATTCATTGTTTTGATATAAGTAAACTCTATCAATTGGATTATCTCTCTTCTTGTAAAACTATAAAAAGTTGAGCAGCCCTAAATTCTTCAGAGCTTATTGAAATTGCTGTTGAGTATTGTGGTATTAGTATTGTATATCTCAAGAATGTTTTTATTTTTATTCAAGTTTGTGGTAGGTTTCTTCATGTTGATTGTTTTGCTTGTGGGGAATTTAACTCCAACCATAATGCTTGCATCAGGTGGAAAGCTACTTGTAAAACAAGTTTAGACATTCCTTGATCACATTTTAATCCATAAAACGAGGCATATAGTGCAATTGGGCATGCTGGTTGTTTCCAAGAAGCACCTGCTAGTTGACTGGATTGCAAAAATAACATGGTGGTATGCAGAATGAAAAAAGCAATGATTGTAGTGAAGCATTATTATGAGGCTGATTTATGGAGATGTCTCTCATTGGTATTTCCATATTCATGGGGGACAGGCCATATATTTGCATTCGTTGTGTGACCTTGTATTTTTATCTTGTTAGTTTCCATTGTCAAGAGAATGTGGCATGTGCATGCCAAATTAGTACATTGAAGATTTATAACCATGGAATCAGAAAATTAATCTTTAAGATTCATGCCTACTAACATTTAGCACATGCATTGCATGTGTTGGTTAAAGAATAATAAGGATTTGATGATGGCTATGATGGAAAAGATTTTCAATGATGCTACCACCACAGCTTACTTAGAAATTATCTTCACTAATATTTATCAACAATGTTCATTTGTTTTGATCATGTCATTATTAGGTGCTATCCTAACATGGATTACCTACATGCTAAGCTAATTTCAAGATGGGGAGAAGAATCAGTTGATTTGATAAATGCACTCTTACATTTGGTTGTTTTATGTTTTTTATTTTGTCTTTTCTACAAGGTTTGCAGTACTGATTTTGGTACCTGTAGTGGTACCCAACTAGTGTGGTTTTTGAATGGTTCAGTTCTTACTAACACTCAGTATGGGTGGCTTAATGAGTATTAGTCCCCTACTGATACAAGCGGCCAGTACAGATTGCTACAGTTTGATTCTGCAAACCATACTTCTTTGCACAACTTTTGAAGAGAGAACTAAAGGTGGTTCGTTTATTGGAATAGAGCATGCTTTTACATAGATAGTCTTGTGGTGGTTTTATATAGATAGTCTTATAATCACATGTACTTGATGTCTTTTACACTTTGATAAATTTAGAAAAAACTAGCATGTCTCATTGAGAAAGTGGTGCAACATTTGCTAGTAGTTTGTGCCTTTGATAGAATGAAAAGTGTGCCTTTTCAATAGGGACACTCATGTTCGAGATCTTTAGAAGTTATGAAAATTAGAAGTAATTAAGAGAGGGGAGGTAATATATCACTAACCACCCAACCTAGGTAGAGACATGGACTCATGCATGGGCAATAAAGGTTTTTTGCATTGCAATATTTAAAAAAACAGTTTGTTTTAATTGGTTAATTATGAAAAGATTAAGATGATTGCCATTTGCAGGAAATGCTTAAAGGAGATGTTATGCCTTTAGGGTAAATGATTTTCTTGCATCCTTATCTAGATGACATGATTATGTATTATATAAGTTTAATAAAGAAAAAGTTAATGCTCTGATATCAAATGTAGTAGTTTTGTTCCTAGAAGCATAAAGATAGATGAGGCAGAGGGGTTGGTCACTCATTGATCCAAAAACAATGAAATTGAGTTAGCTTTGAAAATGCCATAGAAGGGTAAGAGAAAGATGAGACATTAACTGAGTTTTAGCAAATCATGAGAGAAATTAGGTTAATTTGGATAACTAGGTTACTTAATTAGACCTTGAAAGTTGGGGAAGTGTTCAAATGATTAAAGAAGTGTTATGCTGCGCATATAACAATAAAGATGATTCACAACATTGCATCATGTATTGCGGATTTTATTATGAGGCCCCCTTTATAGTTACAAGAGGGGGTGATGAAATGAAGGTTAAGAAAAGTGATAGTTATTCAAAATAGTTGATGTAATGAATATAAGCTTTCTTGTTTACTTTGGCAATTAATCTTAATATTCACAGAATATAAAAGAATCTTAGAAAGCACGTGATAAAGTACCTTAAGGGGGAATTTTGGTGGACATAAAAAGCAAAAAGTACACTAATTGTTGGGGCATCTATGTCAGCTAAGAGACTGGTATTTATAGATGATTAGTTATAAGTAAATTTCAGTAGATGAAACAATTTGGATTAATACTAGATCTATACTTCTTCACACAAATCATAAAAATGGATTTATGATAAAAATTTAGGGGCTGTTTGGATGTACAGTTTTGATACAACCTGTATATCCACAACATACTAGAAAGAGAGTTTTACATAAAACATTTTTGTGGTTGGAATAATAAAACTCATATTTTGTTTACTTGGTAATTAGTAAATTGCAAAAATTTGAGTTTTTTGAAGAACCGGGGGACCGTCTTTTTCAGAAAATGAGATTTCATAAAATGGATTTTTAACCCTCGATTATGTGACTTCTTTTCTTATCCTTCTCATGCCCTTCCTTCTTCTCCCAAATTCCTTCCTCCGTGTCACACTTCTCCATATCTCCAATCAGAGAATTTGCCTATCCTTTTTTTGCTCAAAACACCACTCCAGGCTCTTTGTGAAGATTAAGCAGTTTGATATCTATAAGCTATGTAATTGGGGGAAATGATTTGACATCTATGAAGTTTGTACTTAGGGCTCAGGTTTGAAGTGTGTGAAGTATGTATTAGCGGTTCTGGTTTTAATCCTTGTGAAACTTAATCTATGTGAAATATTTTATTGTGATTGGGTTCATGAAATATGCTTCTTTTGATTGTCTTTCCTTCTTACCATTTTCTGTTACTCATTTTCTTTCTTGCATTACTTCCATGAATGGAAGCTTGAAAGCAAGGTTCCCGGTACCGGTACCGGGTGCCGTACCGGTGACCGGTACGGTACCATACCGTACCGTGCCGACACATGGTACGATGGGGCTTACCGGTTCAAACCGGTACGTCTAATTTTTTTTTTGATTTTTTTTTTGTTTTTTTATAATTTTAAGGTTTTTATTTTATTTTTTAAGAGTTTAGGGTTTAAGGAGAATTCAGTGTTTAGGCTTTAGTATTTAGGATTTAAGGATTAGGATGGCGTACCGGTTTAGGGTTTAGGATTAAATACTAATATTTAGGACTATTTTCAAGTGAAATTAAAAAAAAAATAATTAAACTAAGATTATCAGCAATTAATGAAAGTAAAATGTGGCATAAACATAATTACATACCAATGTCTAGAATCGGGTAGAGTGACGATGTCCATAAATATAGGGATCATGTATGTACTCTGTAGGAAATTCGGCATGTCTCTCCTGCCAGGCAGCATGATACTCTTCTAAGCTCATTCCAGGAGATATGCGTGATGGATCATAACTAATCGCAGATCCCTCTCTGATATCCTGACTTTGAGAGCTGTCCAGAGACTGATGATATGGCAGTGCATGGGGGAATCCAAATATACCAGCAGCAAAATCAGATGCATAAGATGCTCCGGGATAATAACCACTGGATGCTGACATCTCAGATGCACCATATGGATCATATGGACCAGAAGCTACCGGTAGCTGCGGATAAAAGGATCCTGAATATGAGGATGATCTAGATACATCCATGGATCCTACTCCACGTGCAAGAGTTGCAGCTGTATCGTGTCCCGATTGACCACGCGGAGCCCGTCACCTATATGGAATCGTATCACCATGGAGTTTATCAGATAGTACTCCATGATCTGTATCCTGCGTGGCATGGCTAAACTGTGACTTCCCAGTGAATCGAATATGAATAGTGGCTGCGACTCCCATCCTCCTGCCCCTCCCTGATCATTAGATCCTCCACTATCTGAAGCACTATCATCATTGTCTCTGTTATCTGAATCTGAGTGGACTGAGTGCTCCGATGGAAGTGCAACTGCCTTTCCTTTTTCTGTCTCCAGGTCTACTAGATGATGGGGACGGACGATGTGCTGTATCTACCGGAGCCCTATGAGGAATATGACTTGTTGTCCATTGTCCAGCATCCATCCCAGCCTTACTAGCTACAAAACTGGTTGGTCGAGGAGACGATCTTGGCTCATCAAGCTCTGGCGTCTACTGCTGACCCATGACCCACCCAATCATTGGATCTTCATCCTTATCAACATATGAACTTGCAGTGGGATCGGGATATTTCAATTCTACTTCTTCCTGAATACATTTTAGCATCAACCTTAAATTATAGTGTATATACACAAGATCGTTGAGGCGTTTCTATTTTAGACGGTTCCTCTGCTTGGAGTAGATAAAACCAAATGTAGATAGTTGCGCTCACATCCACTGGATGACACCGTCTGGGAGGATTTTCATTGCAAGAACCTTCAAATTTTTAGCAGATCCACCAAAATGCACCCATCATTCAGCTGCAAAAGACATTACATCATTTAGAATTTTAGATTTGGCAAAATAAAAAATTTAATCCTGATGTAATATTAGACTTACTCCTTAGTAGTACCTACCAGGATTCATCTTTGATTTACTTTTGACCGCTACAGTGGATCCAAATGAATCTATACCCTCCCTAAAAAATTTGTCTGCCAAAAAAAATTATTAGCTTGTTGAAATTAATGTTCTTAGAAATCATTCAATAATTTCAATCGAACTTACTTCTTCAAGGCATATAGCAGCGATATCTGGATCGGGCTCCATCTTATATATAACATTGCGTAGGGCAGACATAAGATCCTCATCCATGGCAATGTCCGGTACGGAGTACTGAAATCTCAGATTTAGATAGTAAGCTGCATATATATTTTAAGAATAAGTCAAGCGTACTTGTATGAATCTAATTGAAACTTAATTTTTAAGAACTTCATAAAATACTACGTACCTGCTAGATGCAAGTCCGAACTCATTTGATAACTCCACCGTCCATAAATGATCCGGATATACTCATATGCATGTGATGGATCTGCCTCCTGAATCTTTTCCTTTGCCCTTTGCATTATGAAATATAAGAAGCCCATCTGAGCATACCCTCGGAGTTCACGGCACGAAGTACCTCATATAGAGGCTTGATAGCCTCATTACTCTCTCAGTCCGCTGCCAGAATGTCTGTCTCGTCACTAAATTCTCCACATTGCTTCTCTCAGTATTTGCCCTGGCATATCTACTCTCCTGCCAGTTTTGACCGGCAAACATCTGATGCAGCTCTGCTTTCTTGCCAAGAAGACTATCAAGTGCACTGTAATTAGTAGCAAACCGTATGACCTTCGGTCTCAATATTTTCTCCCTGTAAAGCTCCTCATCAATGATAAGATCCATGTATGGTTATATATAAATCTGGTGATAGACTGTGCTAGCTTAACAATTTTCTGCACCTTGCGAATTTTATCAATATCCATCAACATGAGGTCTATACAATGTATGGCACAAGGGGCCTAGAAAATACATGGCCGCTGCTCCATCAAGATCTGCCTTGCAGTCCTGTACTGTGATCCATTATCAGTGATGACCTGCACGACATTATGCTCTCCCACCTGATTAATCACCTCCTTCATCAATCTGAGGATATAACTGGTATCATGCACCTGATCTGAAGCATTTCTGAAAAAGTCTTCCTATCATAATAATTCAAGAAATTGATGATGCTCCGTCTAGTAGGACCAGTCCAACCATCACACATCACCGTCAATCCATACATAGGCCACTTGCTCTGACATGAGGATATCCATCCTTTTAGCTCCTCCTTATTGCTGTCCAGAAGATTACCATAGATGTCCCTCGATGCTGGAGGATCTACACCTGCACTAGCAGCCTGTATAGATGAAATAGCAGAGCGATAATATGGATTGTATGCTGCATGGGCTGGGATATGACTGAAATGAAACCAGGAGGATATGGCCCGCCACATATCCTTCTTATCCTTTTTCAGCATTGTGTCAATCCTCCATTGCTTGGAATCTCTACTGAAAAATGCATGTGGATCGATATCATGGATAGTGGCTTCCTCTGGAATGTCTCTGGGCCTGGAAGACTTCCTCCTACTGCCAAATGCTCTCAACATGGATGCAATATGGCCGGTGCCTCTCCTGACGGTTTCTCTGACTGAAGAGGTCCTTCTAAACTGTCTCAGACTCTCCTGGAGCATAGCAGAAGCAGATCCCGATCCTGACTCAAAAGCTGATGACCCGAATCGTTATCTATGCCTGGCTGCCTCTTCCTGTTGCTTCTGCCCATACAAGCTCGTCTGAATAGCAGCGTCCATCTGTGCCTCCTCATCAGAAGGAATAGATGCTTCCTCTAACTTCCTGGAGTAATAAGGTGGTTCTGCAGTTCTGCGGTCCACCTCTGCCTTCTTCTTTGCTGCTCTTTCATTCCCAGCTTTAAATTCAGCAAAGTATTTCTTCATCAACTGACGGACCTCCTGTGGACACTGTCGGCATGCAGATACATCAGGATAGCCGCTAGCCAAGTGTTGCTTCAACCTTGTTACCCCCACCTTTGAATTGGGTATTGCACCATTTACACCTCTAGTGATGCTGACCCGAGAGCATCTCTCCATGTAACCAGCCAATGTCCCGCTCCGGATCCTTCTTCCTACTTGATGGATCCATACATGAATATTTAAATTACATATAAGGTCAATAATAATCTTTATTAATTAACACTTTATTAACCTAATTTTTAAAATTTAATTTATTTTTTTAATTTTTTTTATTTAAAAATTCAAAAAATAAAGAAAAATAATTTTTTTTTTAAATTTTAGATTCATGTAGGATTCCATCATACATGCTACATATATTTTTTTTAAGATCCTAGAAATGCATTAAAAGTCAATTTTTTTTCAATTTAAGACCTACGGGTACTATTCATGAGATGCACAAAACTTGAATAAATCGACATGAAATTTATAGTGAGTGTAGCTTACAAATCCTAGATTAATAATTTATAATTACAATTTTTTTTTCTAGTTATTTTTTTAATTAATTTATTAATCCAAAATTAATTTTAATTTAAAAAATTATATACTTAACAAAAAAATTAAGATTTTAGTATCATTTTGTAGATCTATCTTAGATCTATCACATACTCTAACATCATTGCCAAAAATAATTTTGACAGCATTTATTTTTAATTTTATATTTTGCACGAATTTTAACAAAAAATAACGATACGAAAGAGGAAAATACGGAAAAAGAAAGGTATGCAGACCTTGATTCTAGCTTCCCTTTTGATTTTTACAAGTTATATTGGATTTAAATTGATCCATGAATTTTTTTTTGGATTGTCTTTCCTTCCATGGCACTATAGCAGAGAGACAACAAAGAGCTCTTACGAGCTCTCTGTGCCTTTTCTCTTCTTAAAATCCAAGCAAACCCCCTCTCAAAGCAGTCACATGACTACAGTACCATGTGACAAAAACAAAAAAAAAAAAGGCCCACCTGCCCCCTCCTACCCGAACCGACCCAAACCGCGCCGAACCGCCCGTTCGGATCCGTTTCGACCGGTTCGGTGCGATACCCTTTTTTTTTTTTTTTTTTTTTGATTTTTAGGGGGGCTGTGCCATTTTTTAAAGCCGAACCGTACCGGTCGGCCGCCGGTCCGGTTGGTATGCCCCGAACCGGCCGGTTCGGCACGGTTCGGAAAATCTTGCTTGAAAGGTTTACACTTCCCTTCTTTCTTGCAATACCTCCCTCTTACTATTTCAATTGTCTTTCCCTCTTACTATTTTTTGCTTTCTAGATTTTATTCTTTGAGAGGTTAGTTTCCATATTTTTACATTGTCTGTCATTAAAGTTAACCTATCGTCTATCAGGTTCACCATATAGCAGACCATGATCTATCTGCTCTATCTTTGACTTAATCATCTTAATCTTTCTTTAGTTAATAAAGTTTGCTTCTTCTGTATATTAATCAACTAGGTCATTTTTAAGTCATCATGTGCATTATTATAATGTAGCAGGAGGGAGGTTTATGCTAACCAATGTTGCCTATACCTTCAAAACCCATAGTAAATTTGAATAACCGAACACTATCTTGACAAAGACCTACTGTTAAACTTTGTTTTTCTAGCCAAACAGCTAAATTTACAAAACTGGTTTTGCATAAATCAATTCCAAAACATGCTTGTATAAAATCCACCAGTAAAACCTGTTTTGTGAAAAAGTCACATATAAAGCCTGACATCCAAACAGCCACTTAAGCAATGTACACATAGGTATCTTATTTGTGATATAATATGTATTCATGAAATGAGGATAAGTTTCAATACCCAATTGGATCTGCAGGGAAAATACTAAGAGGCAAGGTCGTCAAAATGAAAAGAAACAATGAGCATACAGAATGTGATTTAAATGGAATTGAAAAGGAGTCTTCCATTAAATTTGGTGTTAAGAATGATTAAATTGGGGAGTATGATTGTGTTGTGTAGTTCATGTACTTATTTTGATTTCTTTGTTAGTCTGGGACATTGATGGAGTGAGGCTGGCCAGCTTGATACATCTCGTTCCTCTTGTTCTATGGCTTGATGACATACAATTCTCAGCTTCAAGAAGGAAAAGTGAACTGTTAAAATTTTAATAAACATTTAAGGAATTTCCATGGTTAAATTCTGGCAAGGCATGCAAATTCTTCATCTAATCTACTCTTCTATTCTTAAGCAAACAAAGCAGGAAATAAAATCAGTCAAGGAAGTTATGCCCTTTGACAGTGTTGACTTTTGCACCTTAATCTATTCTTCCAAAATGCAAACAATGTTACATATGTTGAATCTTAACACCCAAGACTAGTCTGGACATGCCTGATGCTTTCTAACTAATCCATAGTAGTTGAAGTGATTCTTTTAAATAAAAAACATGCCATATCATGATTATCTTTCTTATTTTGGATCTATTATACAAAAAGTTGAGGGGTGGATGAAGATTTATCTAATACAATAAGAGCATGTTGGATGAAGTCACAAGGTCCTTTTAGGGGCTTCAGTGAAAGATGTATGACTCTATTATACAAGAAAAAAATCATAGATGAAATAAGTCATGCAATGTTCTGAAGTTTAGAATATTTGAGAGTAGAGCAGGCCAAACTTAATATATATTTCTTTAAGTATATGAGGATTCTATTTTTGAAGCCTTCTCTTAGGCACAGCCACTGAACCATGCTGCATGCATTCAATTCTGAGTCCATCTCTATATTGTTGCAGTGACATCAATTTCAAAATAAAAATTTGATGGCATCTTTTTAGCTTCGACATAGCATTATTGTCAATTCTGGTAGTAAGCTTAGAGTACATACATGGATTTTGGTCCTCAGCCAGGTGCTTGACAACTGTCTGAAGATTAGCTGTTAAAATATTATCTTTTGTTCACATGAACTTACTTGTCTTTACTTGGATGCATCCGGTAGGGATCAAGGGTGAATGCATCTAAAGATGTCTTTAGATGGATAAAGCTTTCTTGTTCTGATTAAGTTTACATGGTTTATCCTTCGAGATCATGATGATCAATATTTAGAAGAGAACACTAATAAGTCTTGATGGAAGTTCTTGTTAAATCCATACATTTTGCATTAATTCTTAAATATGTCAGCAGCTTAGTTTTATTGATGGCATGCTGTGCTAGCTTGGACACTACTATTGAGAAAGGCTGCAGTTTTTATTTTAGATGTGGTGATTAGGATATTTTGTTGTTTTGGTTGGCAGTGCTACTGCTTGTTTTTTTGTCTGTTTTTGGGTCAGAAATCATATATTTCTACATATATGAGCATTAATGTCACTTGTTCTGGTGGCTTTTCTTGCTTGCATGCCAGTTTCATAACTTCTCCAAATTTGAATGGAAAAAAATTATTGCAAGCCAGTTTAGATCCCCTTTTTTTGTTATACTTATTTTTTTGAGTAAAGAAGATCTGCAAGGGCTGCAAATAGCTCTGTATCATTATTTTTGTTATTTAAATCAGCAGCAACAGCAAGGGCAAAACAGCAGAAATTTATTATTCCTCAGAATGTTGTCCTTATTCCATGTTTGTTTTATCTGTACTTTTTTCTTCTCTCTATGGCAAATTTAATGTTAATGCTTCTCTTCCTGGACAGTTAATCTTATGTTGAAATTTTCATGTAAGATATGCCTTGGATTTTGCAATTATTGCTTCTACCTGTCCTTCCTACCTACTTGCTTCTATACTTATGTTATTTCATTTTGTTTTGATGTATGTAGGCTAGAAAATCTTATATTAGAAGCTATAACAAAGATAGAGGAGCCCACTGGGTCCAACAAGACAGCCATTGCCATGTATATAGAGGTGAATTCCTACATGGTTAAACTTCGTTCCGTTATTTTGCTTTAAAGAACATGTACAATCAAAACTTTAGCCTGTCTTTTCTTGTTGCAGTTCCATGTATGATTGACAAGTAATATTATCTAATCCTGATAATTTTTTATTTGCTGATTTTATTAATATTAGGAGCTTATTCAACTTTTGAAACCTTTTATTTTATGTTATTTTTTGTGAATGAAACTGGTTGAAATTGTCAAGTTTGTTTTAACTATTCTTGCTGCATCCAAGTTTATGACAACATGTTTTCATGTATTAGTAGTAAAATTTGCACATTTGTATGTATGTAGAACTGAAAAATGACTTTATTTGAAGCAAGGAAAGTTAAATCTTTAATGCAAAATTATTTTAATCACTTGATATATGAGTTAATTAAGGACAGGTATTATGTGTATACATGTGTAAACATGTCTACATAGGGGTAAAGACAAATCGAGCTTGAACATGCTAGGCCTATCTCAAGCTTGGCTTGTTCTGTAGTTGAGCAAAACTCATGCCAGCTTTTTTAATTCTGAGTCAAATTTGAACTGCTTACAAAGAGCTCATTTAAGTGATCTGGTGAGAGCATGGTGTCCTGCATGGTTTTTATTATAGATATCTGAGCTAACTTCCACTAGTTACATCTCAATATCAGAGTTGACATACATTTTTCACGTATAATTTAATGAGTATAATAAAAAACAAATTGTTATGTGTAAGTTAATTGTTAATTCTATTTCAAGATTGTTTGAGAGAGCATGGGAGGTAAACCTGGCTCTATCTTTATTCATTTAATAGTTAGGCAAGCTGAACCAAAGCCGAATTTCGAGCCACATGCAAACTGTTTGCAAGCAACTTGTTCATTTGATAGCCCTTGTGTACACACAAAACATATGCATATAGTCTATCATGCCAGACTTTCCACTCTAGTGCCATACATGTGTACATGCTTTCCAAGAGTATTGTTTATAATATCATATTTAGACCTGTCTAAAAAATTAACGTTTTCAAGAGAGAAACTGGCTAATTGGAAGGCTAATTAACCACACTTTGTAGATGAAATATAAACCCATGAAAACAGCAAATAACTCTGTGAAAACATTCTATAATTATATTGGTTTTGTTATGTTTTCAATCTTAATATAAATTTCAGAATCTTCATTAGCTGTTAGAAATTTAATGCAAAAGGTATCTGAATTGAGACAATCTTAGATATAACCGGTACTGGGAATTCCTTTTTTATTAAATAATAGGAAAATGGGAAAATAGATCTAAGTTTGACTGAGAACCAATCTACACAACCATGCATAAAGTCCAGATTGTGGATGATGTAAGGGTCCAACTGGAAACAGAGAATTCTAATAAACAAGATCAAACATACAAAGGGGTTTGGGAGGAGCTTTGCTTTCATAATCTTTATATAGATTGACTGGATCCTCTTCCATCTAACTGCACCCTTCAGCTTGAACCATTAGTTTTAAAGTCCCAATTCTGTACATGGACACACCCATTCATAGCCCCAATTACAGCCGAAAAAGGTCTGCAACCCTTCTTTCCCTTTAGCTTCATTCCCCCTACTTCCTTTGAGTTGCTTCCTTATCCACCATCACATATGAAAGAAAATACGTTACCGTTAATAGAGGTGAGACTCAATCTTGAAATACAAACTACAGAGGAAACTATTATCAAATTTTCAGGCACTAGTAACTGAAGATAATAAGCATTAAAGATTTTACAATTAAAAACTTTGTTCTACATCTAGCATAGAAACTACAGAACCAAGTGATTGTCTTGAAAGTTTAGTATACAAGGACTCAACATCCATAAATATAAACGAAAAGGGAAAAGTATATAACATGGACTTCTTCCCCATGGAGAGTCAAAAAGAAAGTTAAAAAAGGAACCTCAAATTCTACCTGTAGTGCTTTTTAAGATGGCCGACATCCTCATCTTCTTCATTCTGTGATCCCATTATCTTCAACTTCTGATTGTCATCAGGACTAGAAGCATATAACATGAATGTCTTTTAGAATTACCTTATTATTAGTTGTCAAGAAAATTCATGTCTAATGGCAATGGAAGATGAGTCTATATTTCTAGCATGTTTATGGGTGCATGCAAAATCCTAGAAGTAAAGCTAGGAAGCATAATTTTGTTTTCATGTGTGTGGGTGTTGGGGGGGGGGGGGGGGGCGCATGTGTAGTATGCCTTTCAGTCCTTCATGGAACTAGCATTGTGACCCATACTGGTTGGCTGCCAATATGGTACGATACAGGTCCATATGGTGCCAAGCTGGAGCATATCAACATAGGAGAGGGAATGCGAGAGAGATGGAGAGAAGGAGGGAGAGCGGAGAGAAGGAGAGGCCAAGGCCTCTAGACTCACTAGAAAGAGATCAAGGCTAAGGTTGAGGCATCTGGATTCGGCAACAAAAACCAAGAGAGGGGAAGAGGGGGAAAAATCTCATTCACCTGTATAGAAGGTCGTCATCATCATCAACTCAATGGGGAGAGGAGATCGAGTGATGGAAAGTGGATGGGGGGAACCCCATCCCCGGGATCCTAAAGATCTAAAGATTGGAAAGGAGATGGCCGGATCAAGAAATGACTGAATGTATTTTGGGATAAGGTGGAGTTGCGTCCGGCTATTTGTACCTACAATATTGGGTCCACGGTATTTTGGGCATGAATAGGTTGAGCAAACTTCCAGACGATCCAGGAATAGCCGAATCTATATAACCAGAGTAGTATACTACCGAACCATTCGAAGGATGGATCCTATTTCAAGGTATTTTTCTAGAATATTTCATCGGTCATCTAGTCTCGCTTCTCGAGAAGAAGTTAGAAGCGACACTTTGACTCCCGACTCTACCAGGCATCATACTAAGATACATTCGCCCCCCCGTGCCTTCTCCAAATCAACCTTTGACCTCATGACTCCTTATTGACACAATCCTCTGGTCTTTTGGGCTCCTAACAAGCTTAGCCCTTGGCCCTCCAGATTTTGCCCGAATCAACATTCGGTCATTTGAACCGTCCCTTCACAGACCTCTGGCTGAGGTACAGTTGTCCATGCCCCTTCAGGGATCTCCGTCATGCAATAGGCCGGGTTTCGTAAAGTAGGAAAACCTCTGGATGATGGTCGAAGGAAGAATCTATTTACGCTTATCTCCGTACGTCCCTAGTAACAGACAAACGATCAAGTCCCGTAATCAAGAGCAAATCACAGCCATTAATGAAGTGTGGCTCCTCCTTAGGCCATAACTCCTAGAGCCATTAAGGCAAACAGCGAGAAGAAATATAAGACGAAACCTTCATTTAATGAAAAGGAGATATTCCAAATAATAAAGGACGATTTCCTTTCATAATTCCTGACAAGGGCCAAAAGTCAATCACTTCATGTCTATTCTCTGACATATCAAGACATCATTAGACTATTCTTATGGTTGGAGTATAAAAGGGGTTTCTCAACGAACCCCCCAGAGGTACGCACCCCCTTTGTGCGCATGCATGTGCTTTCATCATACTTTTATCACTCCATGTTCTGCTCTGTGGTATGAGATACTGACTTCACCATCGAAGGGCCTTCATCGAAATGGCCAGGGCTTCTTTTGTAGGTATAGCCATCGGCGTTCCCTCTCCAGCTTTGGCTTTCGAGCATATTTTAGCACCATCAGATAGAGGAAAGGCTTGCTGTTTGTCCACTGCTTGAAAAAGATCTCTGGTGCAAGTCATATGCCATCAAAAGTTGTGTCCACTTGGAGTTTCGGCCCCATCACTTCCCAATGAGACAATCAACCTACTAGGAATCCGGTTACAGGGATTCAGGATGATACCATCCCATAGGAAAGTCAACCTGATACTGGAACGGCTCACCTGGCAAGTTCATGAGTTGATTGTCACTGTCCAAGCGATGCAACGTTTGGCGATGTCTATGGCACCTGCTGCTATACCAAACTAGAAACATATTAAGTTGTACCATCGCAAACTCCCGCACTTCAGGGAGTTGCATGTCTGGAATCGTGATGACTCCCACTCCTGCAAGATATACGAGAGGAACATGTTCCTCCCGTAGCATTGGAGAACCCCGGGCAAGTAAGGAGGCATTCCCTTTTGCCCTGGTTGGACAAAGGGCTCGCTCCAGCCCATTCATCTCCACGACCTTTTGAAGTATACCCAGCTAGAGATCCTGAAGTGGACCGTAAGTTTCAAGAGATAGATCGACTTATTGAAGCCTTGCAGGGCTTAGCACCATTCAAAGATCTTGGTTGCACCATTGAACTGCCTTTCGAAGCCTGTATCATGCAGGAGCTGCTGCCAAGACATTTTAAGATGCTGCAGTTGGAGACATATGATGGGTCTACAGATTGGTGGACCATTTGTAGGACTTCAAAATAATGATGCTCTTGCGTGGAGACACTGACGTGGTGCTATGTCGGGCCTTCCCTTCAACTCAAAAAATCGGCACGTTATTGGTATTCGAACTTAAAACTAGGCTCCATCCACTCTTTTGACCAATTAAGTCGATCTTTTGTTTTTCATTTTGCTAGCAGCAGGAAGCCACAATGGAGTTCGGACTCCCTGATCCACGTTAAGCAGGGGAAGAGAATCTATTAGGTCTGACGTAGTCGATTCAATGAAACAATTTTGGAGGATATAACCTCGATCACTCGGTTGCTATGATTGCCTTGAATTACGATCTCCAGCAGTGTTCTTTTCTTTTTTCTTTGAAAAAGAAACCATTAGTGAATTTTTCGAGATGCTTACTAGGGCAGAAAAGTATGCTTGCACGGAGGAAGCATATGGTGCTCACGTTCCTCCAACTATTCGATCCATCCAAGCTCCCATCCCATCTTCTATCTTGCCACCTGCTTTGACATCCAAGGAATAGTCCTTGGACTCAGGATTTTGCCCCAGAAAAGAAGGCCGGAAAAAAAGGTCGAGTCAATCGCCTCCACGACATCGAAGGATACCCCCTTAGATTTGATGTCCTCGAAGTCCTGATTGAATGGGCACACCACTGCCATCAAAGTTCGGCTAATACAGCCTCTGAATGCCCTTCATGTTCATGTTTTGATATAGATTCGAGGATAGTCGTTTGAGACTAGAAAGATGCAAGTAAAGCCTGAAAGAAGGAACCAGAATAAATACTACCTCTTCCGTCAGGATCATGGCCATGACATGGAAGAATACATGCAACTTTAGGACGAAGATCGAGAAGCTCATTCATCGCAGCAAATTAAACAGATTTTTTTGGGATCGAGAAAGATGCGACGCTTTGATCCCAACCTTGCCAGAGCCTCTATCGAGAGTGGAGGAACCCATTGATCGGCCCACCAGAGATGATGTCAATGCTATCACCAGGGGACTGGAGGAAGCCGGAGCTAGCAGCCAGGAGGAGAGTCTTAATGAAGCTATAACCTTCACTTAGGTCGATGCAAGAGGGGTCCAATATCCCCACTACGATCATGTCATCATAATACTCAATATTAATGTCTGTAATGTTCAATGTGTACTTGTTGATAGTAGAAGTCCGGTAGATGTTTTGTTTTATGATATACTCTTGAAAAATTTTTCTTGAATGATTGAAAATGATAGACACACCAATAGTAGGATTTTCGAGAAAATCGATCTCTGTTGAAGGTACTATCACTTTGTCGATGATAGCAGGGAATGTTCCCGATGATCCTAAATGCATCTTACTTTTACAGTTGTGAAGAGCCACTCAGCTTATAATATCATATTTGATCGATCGGGATTGAACGCTCTTTGAGCGATAGTGTCAACTTACTATTTGCTAATGAGATTTCCTATATTACAAGAAGTCGGAGAAGTACATGGAAACAAAGTCTTAGCAAAATAATGCTACCTGCTGGCCCGCTAAACCAAATAAATCAAGCCTCCAGATGGTCTTCTTGTCGAAGGACTAGACACCAGAGACAAACTAATCGAAGAAAGAGGAAAGCCCGTTGAAGACCTTGTTGTCATACCCTTACATGATGGGGACCTCTGGCATGTTGTCTAAATAGGCTCGAAACTAGATGAAGATACAAAGCAACGGTTGACGGCCTTTTTATAAAAAATGCTGATATCTTTGCCTGGACGTCCTCAAACATGCCAGGAATTGATCTCGAAATGATGACTCATCATTTGAAGGTAGATCCGAATCATCGTCTTGTAAGAAAAGAAGCTTTGTATCGGAGCAATAAAGAGATGTAGCAGAAGTGCAGAAGCTAATCAATGCTGGGTTCATCAAAGAAGCCGGCTATCCCGAATGGTTAGCCAATGTAGTGTGGTGAAAAAGACCAATCGAAAATGGTGGATGTGCATAGATTTCATGGATCTTAACAAGACCTGTCCGAAGGACAACTATCCTCTTTCCCCACATTGACCAGCTAGTAGATGCAATGGCTGGACATGAGCTCTTGACTTTCATGGATGCATTTTTGGGATATAACTAAATTCAAAGGTGCTCGAAGATGAGGAAAAAACCTCTTTTGTGACTGACTAGGATTTGTTTTGTTACAAGGTAATGCCGTTTGGCTTGAAAAATGCAGATGCAACCTACCAACGGTTGGTAAACAAGGTGTTCAGGATCAGATTGGTCATAGTATGGAAGTTTATGTTTATGACATGTCGGCCAAGAGCCATCTCCCGAAATCATATGAAAGATTTTGAGAAAACTTTTGCCACATTATGCCGGTATCAGATGAAATTGAATCCTGCTAAATGTGCGTTTGGAGTTCCAAAAAATTTCGTTGATTTATGGTGTATGGTCGAGGGATTGAATCCAACTTGGAGAAAATCCGGCTCTAAGATGGTTGCACTAAAGACTGTAAACGATGTCCAAAGGCTTACCGGGCAGATTGTTGCCTTTAGCCGATTTCTCTCCAAATTGGTATGCTTACCTTTCTTCTAAATCTTGAAAAAGTTGAAGGATTTTTAATGGATCAAAGAATGTCAGAAAGCATTTAAGAAGTTCAAAGCCTATCTTGGTGCTCTGCTTCTTAGCAAGCTAAAAGAAGGTGAGGAGCTATATTTGTACGTGGCAATTTTTTCTTTTGCTATTAGTTATATTCTTGTTCGAGAAGATCGGACATAGAAGCCGGTATATTAGGTTAACTAGGTCTTACAAAATGTTGAAACTAGGTACACCCTGTTGGAAAAGCTCATCTTTGCTCTTGTGATATCGGCCAGAAAGCTTCAGCCATATTTTTAAGTCCATATGGTCATGGTCCTCATGGACCAACCCCTCCCGGATGATTCTTCATCGGCCTGACACCTCGGGCAGAATGGCTAAATGGGCTTTGAACTTTTTGAGTTTGATTTGGCATTCCGTCCAAGGCCATCTATTAAGGCACAAGTATTGACGAACTTTATCACTGAATGTACTATTCCCGGAGAACAACCCAAAGAAGATCCCGAGAACCAATGGATGATTTGGAGCAAGGCTTATGATCATTAGCCTAGAGGGATGGGACATCAAGTATGCCATTGGTTCGGGTTCTATTCCACCAATAATGAAGCCGAATGTGAGGCCTTAATTGCTAGCCTTGCCATCGCCAAAGAATTATGGTTTCGATACTTAATGGTCCATGGTAACTCCTAGCTTGTAGTGAGCCACATACTGAATGAGTATAAGGCCCAAGAGAAAAATATGAAGCGATATCTCCAAAGGGCTAAGGACCTGATTTCGTCTTTTTGTAGTTTCGGCATTTAGCAAATTTTCAGAGGAGAATGTTCGGGCAAACATTTTATCGAAGCTCGCTACGTTTATACCCAATGATGTGTACACACGTCTTTTTTAAAGTTTTGGAAAAACCCACATCAACAAGCCAACCCCGATGCTCTAAATAGACACTGAGCCTTGCTAGATGGACCCACTTATTCAGTATCTTCGCAATGGGTGCCTTCCGTCAAATAGAGATGAATCCCGTAAGACGCGAAATCAGGCCTCTAAGTTTATACTTCTTGAAGAAAAGCTCTACAAAAGAGAATTTTTCCAACCCTTGTTAAAATGCCTATGCCCCTTTGAAGCAAGCTACACCCTCCAAGAAGTTCATAAAGGAATTTGTGGCAATCATTTGAGGGACAAGGTTTTTTCTCAAAATCCTGAAACAAGGGTACTACTGATCCACCATAGAGCAAGATGCAAGGGATATGGTCCAGAAATGTGACCGGTGCTAGCGCCACACCAACATACAGCGAATGCCAGCTACTTTGCTCACCCTTTTAAGTGCGCCATGGCCTTTCGCTTAATAGGGCATGGATATCTTAGGACCTTTTCTCTTAGCCACTAGAGGACGAAAATTTTTGTTCATGGCAATTGATTATTTTACTAAATGGATAGAAGCCAAACCACTTGCAAAAATTACCGAAGCTAAAGTCAGGGACTTCATCTGGAAGTCCATCATCTATCGGTTTGGACTATCCCGTACCATCATTGCTAACAATGGCCGGTAGTTTAGTGGTCACAAACTTGCCGAGTTTTGTCAGGATTGGAAGTAACCCAATGTTTCACTTATGTTGGCCATCCTCAAATTAATAGAGAGGCCGAAGTTGCTAATCAAATTCTGTTGCAGGGGTTGAAGATGCGTCTGTTTTGAGTAAAAGGATGGTGGGCAGACAAGTTGTATCATATTCTTTGGGCCTACTGAACTGTACAAAGAACTCCGACGAGTGAAACTCCTTTTAATCTTGTCTTAGAGATCGAAGTCGTCATCCCTTTGGAAGTCAAACTCCCATCATTAAGGATGGAAAATTTTGATGAAGGTAGCAACCCTGAACGACTTCGGGCAAACCTATTGACTAGGGACTTATCGCCCGACACAACTGGACGCATCTCCTACCTCGACCTTAGAATTCAGAAAACCTGCGGTTGTATTATCAATAGTGTATCTTTCTCCTTTTGAAAGCTATATGAAAATCGAATGTTCTAGTTAGCATGAAAATGAGAAGGCTAACATGGCGGCTGAACTAAAAATTCTAGAGGAAAAAATGATACTCTTGCTAGAGTTCATAGAATCAAGATGTGGACTATCGGAGAAAATGAGGGCAACCATAAGTCCTGAGATTCAACAACTAGCAAGCATACAACATTATGCATGAGCGACATAGCAAATAACCTTTCCTTCTCAAAAGTCTCGATACATATATATTACAATTTCAATTAAGTTACATATTTCCTGAAAACATTTTATGAAATATAGATGGGACAGAAAACTGGCAAGAAGATCGTGGTAGAAAGGTACATCGTGTAGGTGGATGGAGACGATAGATGACACGTCTGAGCCCTCATTGCATGGTTTTAAAACAATGAAAAGGCTCCCTCCGGTCCATCATCGAGTCAAGAAGTGGGAGCTCATGCGGACCAAAGGCCCTCACTTGTTACAAGAAAAGGGAGAGAAACATCCTAGAGACTCCTGACCAGGGAACCCGGAACCATCCCGTATCGCCTGGTACGGGGCGTTCCGTACCGTACCGGCCAGGAACCGGTACGGTTCAGCCATATAAAATGATCCGGCTCTCGAACCATTAAAAAAATAAAAAAAATTATATTTTTGTACCGGTACGGTACCATACTGGCATGTACCACCTGGTACAGTCCGGTTCGGGCTTGTTTGGCTCAGTTCGGCTCCGGTTCAGCTTTGGTTCAACGATTTTTGCTTGAAAAGGGGAGAGACTTTTTTTCCTCATTTTTTATTACCGGTACCTTTACCGGTACTGTATAGTAAGGACCGTACCATACCGTCTGCTGACCGGTACGGCCTTTGGTACCAGTTCAGCGATCCTTGCTCCTGACCGCTTGCTGCCCATAGAAAAAGTCCCAAGAGTGCATTCTCCACCTCTGCCTCCGCCCTAGTGTTTTTTGATATTGGGTGATGAGGGGAAACTAGGAGAGGAGATTCACCACGAGAACCCTCCATTTTCATACCATGCTAGCGATGATAGCAGCAATGCAGTCGAGCTGCTGGCTGTTTCCAATACGTCCCATTCTAAGGTAAACTTTCCTTTATTATGCCGTTAGTCCCATCTACGCACCTTTCTCTGGAAACACTCACGTATCTGGAAGAAAAATTATACATTTTCAATACTAGTACCTATGGCCAAGGGCGTCGCTGGAAGAAACTAGCCAAATTTCCTATTTATAGGAGAGCCAGGCAAGAGTTGGCTAAATCAATGACCAACTAAAAGCCTACACACGTCTCTTTGACACTAAAGATTCCTGAAAAGAAAAACGTGCATGGCAGGTTTTCAGGGTTAAATCTCACCTTTCTCTTACCTTGAAATTAGCATGGAAATCCTGCAGAATTTCTGGCCACGTGACAATATAAATGCTTTCTTGGCTCGAGAAGATGGCCCAAGATTCTTGGGGTTTGATATTGCTCACCAGCCGTGCTTCTTGCCTGCAAGTGCTCAGGAATATGCTAAGATGAGTCGAAGCATCCGTTGTGGAATGTCTATAAAGCCTTTAGCCAGGCCAACGTTGGAAAGCCTTTGGCCATCCGTTGTGTGTGTGTATTGTTGAAGATTTTAGGAGCACCTTCTGACTTCACATGGTTCCTATGAGTGATGATCCCACTTTTTTTTTTTACCTTCTGGAATACTATAGAAATATTTATTGCACAGGTTCTTTAAGGCATTTATCTGTTTGTAATTGTGCTTATCATCATAAAACAGTTTTCTTATGTGGGGCTGGCTTAAAACAAATAAATAAATAAGTAAAATGGAAATTCTGTACTTGAGTATGTTACAATTCTTGTATTTAAAATGTCTTGTTGAGTCTTTTTGCATTTTTTGCATGTTTTCTCTAAAAGCCAAACTGATTTTAGGTTTTTTTAGTTTTATATTTTGTGCTTGGAAATTTGTTAGAGCATTTATTAATTAAGGGAATATGGGCTCTTTATGATATTTTCATTTTTTAAATACTTATGTGCTTTGGGAATATAATCACTTTGCAGACTTTGTGTTTTATTTGGTCTACTCCCCCATCCTTTCAGTGCTGAGTGAGTTTAGTTTAGATAATTGATTTCTGCTACTTTTTATGATTCCTAGATTTACAGAAGGCCCATAAAACGTGTATGTCCGTCCCTTCATTTAACTTAAAAATCTCCAGCTTATCTTATTGCAAAAAATGGATGTGAATTCCTCTTCTTTTGAACATCAGTTATACACCTGTTTTTATGGAGGACAATTTTTTTTTGGTTATAGTTTCAAAAGGAGGGAATTGGGTCAAAACTATGCCATTATGTGCTTAGCTTTACTATTTTTATAATGATGGGATATATGTGTGAGTTAATGATAAAGGACGTGTAAGCTAAATGGAGTAAAGGTATGTCCTTTGCTTGTTTTTATTGTCTCACTATCAAAAATGGAGATCATCCTAATTTGGAGAAGGCTGGTAATCATGCATTTAATGTAAAATTCTGGGAATTCTGACATGAAAATGAAGGTGTTGTTTGGCCTTTCTTCTAGTTTCTTATAGATGACTCAGAACTTTGTCTATCTGATTCATGTAGGATCAATATTGGCCACCTCCAGATTTCAAACGGTTGTTGTCTGCAAAACTGAGGGCTTTGACAGCAAGTGGGAAATTGATTAAGGTAACTCGCCTTTCCAATATCTTGCAAAATAGACAGTGGATATGATGAAGCATACAGTACAATATGGTGAATCTCATCTGATTATATCTACACATTTTAAACTACAAAAACATGATGTTTATTACTGCCAGTGTCAGTTAGGTTCCTATTGTCCTGTCAGATAGGTTCCTTTTCTCCAACATGCATGAAGATGCCAGATGTGTTGGATCTGACTTGCTTGGCCTATATCACATCATCAAACTATTCATTGTGGGCAATAATTGATACAAGTACTTATATAGTAAAAAAGTTTGGATTTGTAGCTCAATGCACTTAAACTGTTTTTTTCACATAATTAGCTGTTGAACTTTCTTTAAAGCATTTTCATGATCTACTCAGCCAGTAGCACGAAAGGCATTCGTCACCCATACGTGCTGTTCTTTTAAGGAGATTTTTCATTACTTCTCCCTAGGACCATGCCATACTGGCCTGTTTCAAATATTTGTGAATCTTGTGACTGCGTTTACAGGTGAAGCGCAAGTATAGGGTAGCACCTAGTTCACCTTATTCACTAGGAAAAAGCTCCAGTTTGTTGCTTCCTGATGGAAGAAGAAGGGATTCTTCCGGATTAGGAAAGGATGATATCAAACCCCTTACAAAATCTCAAGTTGATGCTGAATTAGCACGGATGAGAAACATGACGGCACAGGAGGCTGCAGCTGCTGCTGCTCAAGCGGTTGCAGAGGCAGAAGCAGCAATAGCAGAAGCTGAAAAAGCAGCAAGGGAGGCAGAGGATGCAGAGGCTGATGCAGAAGCAGCACAGGCTTTTGCTGAGGCAGCAATGTTGATGCTGAAAAACAGAAATGCAGCTAAGATGGTATTGCTTTTGTATATGATTTACTGCATACTTAATTTCCCTTCTGTAAACTATTTCATCTCTTTGGTCTGCATTCAGTACTAGTTTGCATTAGCTCATTGATAACTGATATGGCTACATCGCTGACGTGGAGCGCGTGTCAGGTCCAGCTGGATACGGATATCACGTGGATTTTTTCTTTCAAAAGATCCCTCGTTCGGGAAGAAGTGCTCCTGCTCCTTTGCCAGGTGGCATCCCAAGACGGGTCCATCTCGGCCGAAGTCGAGCCTCTCTCTGCCATTCCGCCAGGTGTTCATCCAGGAGGGGTCCACCTCAGCCGAAGCTGGCGGCCCCTCGCTCCCTCGCCAGGTGGCACCCCAAGAAGGGTCCACCTCTGCCGAGGTCGAGCCGGGCCCTCCTGCTCCTTCGCCAGGTGACACCACAAGACGGGTCCACCTCGGCCGAAGTCGAGCCTCTCTCTGCCACTCCGCCAGGTGTCCACCCAGGAGGGGTCCACCTCGGCCGAAGCTGGCGGCCCCTCGCTTCCTCGCCAGGTGGCATCCCAAGACGGGTCCACCTCTGCCGAGATAGAGCCGGGCCCTCCTGCTCCTTCGCCAGGTGGCACCCCAAGACGGGTCCACCTCGGCCGAAGTCGAGCCTCTCTTTGCCACTCCGCCAGGTGTCCATCCAGGAGGGGTCCACCTCGGCCGAAGTTGGCGGCCCCTCGCTCTCTCACCAGGTGGCACCTAAAGACGGGTCCACCTCTGCCGAGGTCGAGCCGGGCCCTCCTGCTCCTTCGCCAGGTGGAACCCCAAGATGGGTCTATCTCGGCCGAAGTTGAGCCTCTCTCTGCCACTTCGCCAGGTGTTCACCCAGGAGGGGTCCATCTCGGTCGAAGCTGGTGGCCCCTGGCTCCCTTGCCAGGTGGCACCCTAAGACGGGTCCATTTCTGCAAAGATCGAGCCGGGCCCTCCTGCTCCTTCGCCAGGTGGCACCCCAAGACGGGTCCACCTCGGCCGAAGTCGAGCCTCTCTCTGCCACTCCGCTAGGTGTCCACCCAGGAGAGGTCCACCTCGGCCGAAACTGGCGGCCCCTCGCTCCCTCGTCAGGTGGCACCCTAAGACGGGTCCACCTCTGCCGAGGTCGAGCCGGGCCCTCCGGCTCCTTCGTCAGGTGGCACTCCAAGACGGGTCCACCTCGGCCGAAGTCGAGCCTCTCTCTGCCACTCCGCCAGGTGTCCACCCAGGAGGGGTCCACCTCAGCCGAAGCTGGCGGTCCCTCGCTCCCTCGCTAGGTGGCATCCCAAGACGGGTCTACCTCTGCCGAGGTCGAGCCGGGCCCTCCTGCTCCTTTGCCAGGTGGCACCCCAAGACGGGTCCACCTCGGCCGAAGTCGAGCCTCTCTCTGCCACTCCGCCAGGTGTCCACCCAGGATGGGTCCACCTCGGTCGAAGCTGGCGGCCCCTCGCTCCCTCGCCAGGTGGCATCCCAAGACGGGTCCACCTCTGCCGAGGTCGAGCCAGGCCTTCCTGCTCCTTCGCCAGGTGGCACCCCAAGACGGGTCCACCTCGGCCGAAGTCGAGCCAGGCCTTCCTGCTCCTTCGCCAGGTGGCACCCCAAGACGGGTCCACCTCGGCCGAAGTCGAGCCTCTCTGCCACTCCGCCAGGTGTCCACCCAGGAGGGGTCCTCCGCCGAAGCTGGCGGCCCCTCGCTCCCTCACCAGGTGGCACCCCAAGACGGGTCCACCTCTGCCGAGGTCGAGCCGGGCCTTCCTGCTCCTTCGCCAAGTGGCACCCCAAGACGGGTCCACCTCGGCCGAAGTCGAGCCTCTCTCTGCCACTCCGCCTGGTGCCCACCCAGGAGGGGTCCATCTCGGCCGAAGCTGGCATTCCCTCGCTCCCTCGCCAGGTGGCACCCCAAGACGGGTCCACCTCTGCCGAGGTCGAGCCGGGCCCTCCTGTTCCTTCGCCAGGTAGCACCCCAAGACGGGTCCACCTCGGCCGAAGTCGATGCCACTCCGCCAGGTGTCCATCTCGGCCGAAGCTGGCGGTCCTTTGCTCCCTCGCCAGGTGGCACCCCAAGACGGGTGCTGAGGTCGAGCTGGGCCCTCCTGCTCCTTCGCCAGGTGGCACCCCGAGACGGGTCCACCTTGGCCGAAGTTGAGCCTCTCTCTGCCCCTCCGCCAGGTGTCCACCCAGGAGCGGTCCACCTCGGCCGAAGCTGGCAGCCCCTGCTCCACTGTCAGGTGGCGCCCCCTGACGGGTCCACCTCGGCCGAGGTCAGCCCTACTCTGCAAAGCCTCGGGGGGGCAGAGACATGGGTCGCGAGGTCACCACTAGAGCCAGCGCGCGCCGCGCTCTGTACAAGTCGCCGGTATGGCCTGTAGTGATATGCAAAACCTCGTTTATACCAGGTAATCAGGGCCCCGCAACCGAGGAATGAAATCCTAGCGGGCAGGAGCCTCAAACGGCTGGAAGCCCACCGTCAATGCCCCGAAAGGAGAGCTCCCGCGCTCGGCCCAAGGCCTCACCAATCTTTCCCCTTTCGTGACACACTGCGGACGAGGCGGGCCGGCCACTTAACTTCCAGACTCGAAGAAGAAGGGGAAGGAGAAGGTCCAGAGGTCTCAGAGAGCCTCCTGGAGGGGACGTGGGCTGAAGGCAGTTCGGTGATATAAAAGGGACGGTAAAAACGGACAAAAAGGTAGGTGGAAAAAAGGGAAGCACCAAAAGAACGATCCGGGAGGATCTCGGGAAGTCCTCAGGCGAGAGCTCGGTGGCCCTAGCACGGGAGGCCGGGCCTCAACTCCTCTCTTCTCCACACTTCTTTCATTTTACATCTCTAAGCACGAGGATCCTTCGGGAGCCCGCTTTAGAGGTCCTGTTCCATCTTGCTGCTCTCTGACTTGATCGTCAGAGTGCTCCCACCGGAACCCCTGGCTCGTGTCTGATCTTGTTTTGCACGTCCGGAAGTTTGGAGATCTCGAGGTGAGAGAGTCCGAGAACCGGCGCCAGCTCACGAGCTACAGGCCACCACGGTGAGATTGGCAATAATAAGTATTGCGATGCTGAAAAACAGAAATGCAGCTAAGATTGTATTGCTTTTGTATATGATTTACTGCACACTTAATTTCCCATCTATAAACTATTTCATCCCTTTGGTCTGCATTCAGTACTAGGCTGCATTAGTTCATTGATGAGTATTGTGATCCCGATTCACAGTTAGGCAGCTCTTTTTCTAGTTCAAGTACATATCTATACATGCCTTTATACTTTAGCTTGCATTGTAATTTCAGAATTCCTGCAGGATTCTTTTCCATCCTTTCCCCTTTTTTTTTTTCCTTTTTTTCTTTTTTCAAGTTTTTAAGGGATACTTTGGGGCAGATTCTGCTACATAAAGATATATACCGGTCATGCATAGCCACCTCCACCTCAAGCATACAGGTGAATGTGAAGTGGATAGGCCAACTGTTCCCCCATTCAAGCATACTGAAATGGTAACTTCCAAGAAGTTATCAGAGGGATCTTAAATAGTCTAGAATAAGATAATCTGTTTGAAAACATCTGGTTCTTGTGGTTTTGAATCTCTCATCACCCAATCGCCTGTCTTTTTCTTTTCCTCTCTCACACATTCAACACATAAACACATTTTTTGCCCTTTTCCTTTTCATGCTCTCTCTTTCTGCCAACTTGATGTGTGCGCATTTGATCTAAATTCATTTTTTTTTTAATCTAAGTTTATCATCTGAGAATCATTGTTTTCTTATGGTAGCTAACTATAGTCTGGTATTTGAATCACTTATTTTAGATTTAAATAAATAGCTGGAATCAAAAACTGGGATATGGTTCCTTGGAACTGATTATGTTTTTGCTTGAACCCTATCATGTATTTCTAATTGCGGAGATGCCATCAGTCCTTGATTCTGTCATTCTTTTGGTATTTTTTGCATGATATTTTTGTGTGGGTTGTTGTGCATAGCATAGCATGCTTATATTTTTCTCAATGTGGATTGTTGTACATAGTAAAGACGAAAATGCTTCTGCTCTTTTTGTGATAAATTCATTTTAGAAATCTTTTTATTTGATTTAAGTTTTTCGAATGTTGAGCTAATTTTTGTTCGTTTTGCAAATTATGCAGATGGTTTGAGTTTGATGGGAGTCATCAAGGCTATTCTGCTGTGTTTCTGCATTTTCTCCATGCTTGCAAGATATTCTGCCTTTCATTTTGTTAATGTGTAATATAGTCTTTGTATATAATGTAGGTTTCGTACAAATAAGAACCTGGAAAACCTGTTTTGGTTCATGGAATTTCCATGGTCATCATGATCTCCTTGGCATTGTCGTATCATTCCAGCTGTTGCAGAGCTGAAAACTGGGCTGCACCATTGTTTCAGTTCTTTTGTTACCATGGTCATCATGATCTCCTTGGCATTGTCATATCATTCCAGCTGTTGCAGAGCGGAAAACTGAGCCGCACCATTGTTTCAGTTCTTTTGTGTTCTGCTATAAAATCAAGGGGAGAAAAAGAAACCTAATACTCTATTGTCTTCAGAGGTTAAAATTCTCTCTAAAGTTTGTTTTGGTGCTATGATTCAGTGCCGGGGTTGTCACAGGCTGCTGTGCCTGGAGCTTGGTGTTTTCTGCGCTTTAGACGAGGCAGCCATACGAGCTACTAAGCTTCTATGTAAAGCACAAGTAAAAAGAATGGCCATTTAGCAATTACCTTGCAATCAGCAGTCTCATCCGTTAATGCATGCAACGATATGGTAGCAGGAGAGACCTTGCCTCTAACGAAAAGATTTTTTAAGCAACTTTGAAATCAAAATGAAGTTGAGCTTGGCAAATGATCGTCCAAGGTTATGAAATTGAAGTGCAATATCAGCTTTGGATTACTGTCTATTTGATACAAATGCAAGGTGTACCAATTTGCGAGTATGAAAAGGCATTTATATTCTCTTACCCTTCTAATGCACAAGGTATATGCTTCAAGAAAAAGATGGAACAAATTAAGAATTTTGTTTTTGTTCGAAGGTAGAGGGAAGCCACGGATGGGAGGTTATTGGAGCAAAAAGTCTTTGTATGGATTATCGGAACTCGGAAGTTATTTCAATCTTACAAGAATTATCTTGAATATATTAGCTGTGGGACTTGGGCTGATTTCTAGGTGGGCAGAGGTAGAACTTGGTACACAATAAATTTCAAGGTTTATGTCTTGGGATTTTGAAGATGGGGTTCCTTGGTATTTGGTTGAAGGGATTAGTGCAGAGGCTAAGATGAAAGAATAAAATACATTGAATTTCGTGTTAGATTTGGATTTCAGCACAGCGACAAATTTTTTTGTCAGGTCAAAAAGTATTTAGGGATCAAAAGATAATTAGAGGATAAGTTTTTCGACTTCACGATGTAACTTTTCTAATATTTTGGTGGAATAGAGTAAAATCATCTGAGTCCATTTGTATACGCTCATGATATAACATTTGTTGGTTTTTTTTTTTTTTTGGGTTATTTGGCATAACCATGGATTAAAAGCCTTGTTCCATCTTATTTTGTGGGTTGTGCAGCTAACCAAACAGGCTCTTGAAGACTTGAATGGGAGGATGGGTTGGAGGTTGTTGAAATAAATGGAGATAAAATATAGGGGACACAGGATTGTGAAGACTTATTCTTTTCCATGTCATCTCAAGTTTTTGAATCTCCCGATCACATCTTTGTCAAATGCTCATTTTCCACTGCAATTTGGGAGGGTGGTGATATGCCAGTTCCCACTCAAGTTACTCAGATCTCTGTTTTGAATAGAGAATGAAATTTTTCACAACAAAGCTTTATTCAGTTGCATTCACCCTTGTGGCAGAAATTCCCTGGGGCATGTTGGAATGAACATAACTCAAGAAAATCTTTCTCAAGAAGAAAGAAGTCATCTACCGCTATCGTTGCTCTGACAATTATTAATCCCAAAATAATTTACCAGTTGTAGAAGAGATTTGGAAAAACATTTAAGACCACTCCGCTGTTCTTAAAAAAGAAAAGCTACTGCTTCCTACCACACCATTTCTTATAAAGGACCACCGCATCTGCCTTCACCCAAAATAAAAATAAAAAAAATAAAAAAAAATAAAAGGCCACATCTCCCCTCTAACTTGCTCCTAAATGCTCCAGCCCTATATATGGTCAAGTGAAATTGCTATAGTCATTACACTTGTACCACCATTTTAGTTGGCCTTTAGATCAGATCTTTTGATCCAACTTTTGGAGTCTTTAATATCTTTTTATTCCTTCACGGATACACAAGTTTTCCATGATCCCTTCTCTTCAGGTAAGTAGATATCTTAGTCCAAGAAGACATCCATCTTATCAACATTCTTCAGGTCAACCATCTCCTTCAAAGCAACATCACCGATCTCATCATCATACTAAAAAACGAAACAAGGAGAAATGCTAGCGATCTCATTCGACATCCTCTGAGGAATCAACCCCTGACAGTGCTCAAGTTCTAAACCTTGCAATAGCAAATGATTTTGATAAGAAACTTAGAAAGTTGGAGTTGCAGATTGCTAGAGTGTTGAGCAGAGGAAAGCAGAGGATACAACACCAAGCTGCGATATCTTATCCCCTTTTTTCAAGAAGATTATGGAGGAAAGAATTCCTCATCATTTCAAAATTCCACAGATTGAGCTGTATAATGGATCGTCTGATCCCTTGGATCATCTGGGCAGCTTTAAAGCCCACATGTTGATCCAATAAAGCATCAGGCGCACTCCACTGTCTTGCTTTCCCAGCAACTTTAAAGAAATCTGCGAGAATATGGTATTTAAGTCTCCAGCCGGATACCATTCATTCTTTCAGTCAGTTAGAGAAGTTATTCGTCTCTCACTTAAGAACAAGCAGAAAAATGCCCAGAAACTTCGACAGCTTATTCTTCATTCAATAATCAGAATGAGTCTCTGAGAGACTACATAACGAGGTTTAATTTTGCCACATTTGAGATTCCGGATCTCAGTGAATACGTGGCGATGTCAGCTATGAAGAAGGGATTGCGAGCCTCTAGGTTCACATTCTCTTTATATAAAAAGTTTCCAACCAATTATTCTGAACTTCTGGCCCGTACCCAAAAGTACACTCAGGCCGAAGAACAAGCCCAGAGCCGACGACAGGTAGAAAGAAAATCGATGCCAAGTAAAATGAATTCCAAGGAAGATGACTTCCGATCCCCTAGAGTACGATCAATTCAACGGCAAGGTCAGAGGCCGAAGAACTTGGTCGGCAGGAACTATATTAGTAGATTTGACACTTATACTCCCCTAACTTTCCTGAGAGAGAAAATTCTGATGAAAATTGAGAAAGATAATTTTCTTCAGAGGCCAAGGGCAATGAGAGCTTCACCTGCCGTGTGCAACAAAGCCAAATAGTGTCGGTTTCATCGTGATCATGGACACACTATGGAAGAGTGTATCCAACTGAAAGATGAGATTGAAGATATGATCAAACGAGATTATTTGGGTAGATATATTCGAAACCAAAATCAAAACCGACCAATTGAAGCAGCAGTACCAAGACCAACGGTTCCAAGAGTGATCACTGATGGGACGGAGCTCCTAAATCAACAACCGACTGATGGTTCGGTCGGAATGATTCATCAAGCATATTATGATGATGATAGGAGCACTAAGAGGCTTCAAAGAAGCATCAGCTTTTCTGATGATGACTTACAAGACGTCCAAATGCAGCATAATGATCCTGTAGTGATTTCTGCAATAATTACGAACTATGTACATGAAATTCTGGTTGATAATGGAAGTTCCACCGAAGTCTTGCTTTATGATGCTTTCATCAAAATGAATTTACCAACTAATAAGCTACGAAGAATTCATATGTCATTAACTGGATTTGGCAGAAATTCCGTAGGAGTGGAGGGAGAAATTACACTTCCCATAACCCTCGTAACAACGCCGAAGCAAAGGACTTTTCATCTTACTTTTATGGTTGTTCGGATTTCCTCTGCGTATAATGCAATCTTGGGAAGACCTGCTCTGAATAAGTTCCAAGCCATCGTGTCGACATATCATTTACCGATGAAATTTCAAACCCAAAATGGGATTGGAGAGATAAGAGGAAATCAACAGATGGGTCATCAATGTTTGATAATTTAAAATCAACAATCACTCAACAACTCAGTTTCTGAACAAATGAATCTGCGTGATCTGATTGAAGGGGTAAGCATGTCAATAGAAAGAACTATTCATGCTCTTTTGATAAAAGATGATACAACTAAAACTGTTCAGATTGGAAGTTCATTTACTGAAGACTAAAGGAAGAAATTGATTGACCTACAAAAAAATGCTGACATATTCGCATGGAAGGCTGCCGATATGTTGGGGGTTCCTCTTGAAGTAATTATGTATGAACTCAAGGTTGATCCACTTAGTCGGCCTGTTCAACAAAAGAAACAAAATTTTGCCACAGAAAGATAAAAAGTTATCAATGAAGAAGTGACCAAATTGCTTGATGCTGGATTTATTAGGAAGGTTCATTATCCTCACTAGCTTGCTAATGTAATAATGGTAAGGAAAGCAAATGAAAAATGGAGGATATGTATAAATTATACTGATCTTAACAAGGAATGCCCTAAAAATAGTTTTGCTTTGTCTAAAATTGATCAACTCGTCGATGCAACAGCTGGACATAAATTCTTGAGTTTCATAGATACTTTCTTTGGATATAATCGATATGAATGAGTCCAGAAGATGAAGAGAAGACATCCTTTATCACAGATCGATGGATATATTGTTACAAAGTAATGCCATTTGGTCTTAAAAATGCCGGAGCTACTTATTAGAGGTTAGTGAACAAGATCTTTGAAAATCAAATTGGAAAGACTATGGAAGTATATGTAGATGATATGATCGTCAAGAGTAATCAGTCTGATGATCATATTAAAGATTTGCAGATAGCCTTTGATATTCTATGGCAAAATCACATGAAGTTGAATCCGACCAAATGTGTTTTTGGTGTAACTTCTGGAAAATTTTTAAGCTTCATGGTTACGAAGCGAGGAATTGAAGCTAATGTAGAAAAGATTCGAGCCATATTGGACATGAGGCATCCAGCTAATAAGAAAGAAATTCAACAGTTAACTGGATGAATCGCTTCATTAAGCCAATTTATTTCTCGTTAGGCTGAGAGATGTTTGCCTTTCTTCAAAGCTTTACGACAGACCAAGGACTTTAATTGGTCGGATGATTGTCGGTTAGCATTTGAAGAACTTAAGAAGTATTTGGCAAATCCGATCATATTGTCTAAACCCCAAGAAGGAGAATATTTGTATCTTTATCTGGCTGCATCTGACAAAGTAATCAGTTATGTGTTGGTGAGAAAGGAATCTGATGAATCACATAAGCCCATTTATTACATCAGCAAAGTCTTTCATGATGCAGAAACAAGGTATCCAAAACTTCAGAAGATTGTTTATACCTTGGTAATATCGGCCAAACACCTCAGGCCATATTTTCAGTCCCATCGTATTATTGTACTGACCGATCAACCTCTAAGGACTATTTTACAGTGTCCTGATACTTCTGGTCGGATGGCGAAATAGGCAGTCAAATTAAGTGAATATGATATTACTTATCGATCTCGATCTGCAATGAAGGCTCAAGTACTGGCTGATTTCCTAGCCGAATGTACTTGGAGTGACAATGAAAAGGAAATCCATCCATCTGATAGAATGGAAAAGATCGATGTGCCCTGGATGTTACATGTAGATGGGGCTTCAAATTCTTCTGGTTGTGGGGCTGGATTGATCTTATCCAATCCAAATGGAGATATCACAGAATATGCACTCTGATTCTCTTTCAAATTCTCTAATAATCAGGTCGAATATGAAGCCCTCCTGGCTGGTTTAAGAATTGCAAAGGAATTAAATATCCGAAGGTTAAAGGTATTATCTGATTCACAATTAGTCATTAACCAAGTAAAAGAAGATTTTGAGGTTCGCGATGCCAATTTAGCTTTGTATTTGAAGAAAGTTCAAGAACTTGGAGCTTTATTTGATTCTTGGGACATCAATCATGTCCCTAGAACTGAAAATTCTTGAGCCGATTCATTATCCAGATTGGCTACTTCTACACCTAATCTATTGGATCGGACTTTTGCGGAACACCTAGAGACCCCAAGTATTTTAACTAGTGAAAAAGAAAAAGTTCTTCAAATAGAGCCGAAATTGGGTTGGATATGTCCGATAATTAAATATCTGACTGAAGGGGTATTGCCTGAAAATAATGTAGAAGCTAAACAACTCTGAAAGATTGCTTCTCAATATGTTATCTTAGATGACTTGTTATATAAAAAATCATTTTTCCAGCCGCTATTAAAGTATTTATCTCCTTCAGAGGCTGATTATGCTCTTAGAGAAGTGCATGAAGGAATATGTAGTGATCATTTGGTAGGAAGATCATTGGCTTATAAAATCATAAGACAAAGATATTACTGGCTGACTATACAGAAGGATGCTACAGATTTTGTAAAAAGATGTGATTCCTGTCAAAGGTATGTAAATATACAAAGGCATCCTGCCAGTCATCTAACACAGTTAACGGCTCCTTGGCCATTTGCTCAGTGGGGAATGGATATACTTGGTCCGTTTCCGCCAGCTTCTGGGCAACGGAAATTTCTAATTGTTGCCATTGATTATTTTACCAAATGGGTAGAAGCCGAGCCTTTAACTATAATTACTGAAGCAAAAGTCGAGATGTTCGTCAGAAACTTTATCATATATAAGTTCGAAATCCCTCATGCTATCATTACTGATAACGGAAGGTAGTTTGATAATAAAAAATTTAGGAATTTTTGTGCTCAATATAACATTCTTCACAAACTGACATTCATTGGACATCCGCAAGCTAATAGAGAAGCTGAGGTAACTAATCGGACAACTCTTCATGGATTGAAGACCCGATTGAATGAAGTCAAAGGATCTTGGGCTGATGAACTTTATTTTATTTTATGGGCTTACCGAACAACTCCTCGATCTACAACGGGAGAATCTCCGTTCAACCTTGCTTATGGGAGTGAAGCTTTGTTACTTATAGAGATTGTTCTTCGCTCTAGAAGAACGGACTGCTTTAAAGCGACGAATAATGCTGACCAAAGGAGAATTGACCTAGATCTGCTTGAAAATTCCAAATTGCAGGCATAATTAAAAATGGCGGCGTATCGACAAAGAGTGGTGCGATATTATAATTCAAGAGTCAAGGCTCGAATCTTTCGGATTGGCGACCTTGTTCTGCACCGGACAACAATATCCCGACCAACTGAACAGGACAAACTTGGTCCAAATTGAGAAGGCCCTTATCGTATCACTGAAGTTGTACGACCAGGGACCTATCGACTTGAAAGTCTGGATGGTTATCCAATGGCTAAACCATGGAATATTGAAAATCTTCGTAAATACTATCAATAAAGAGATTTTTTCTCTTTTGTTCCTTTTATATGAAGGAAAAATATGAAGTTGAAATATTCTCTAAAAGAAAGGTTGGCCTGATAAGCTAACCATAATCCAATAAATCGAGTTGGTCTGACCTACTAACTCATCGATATTTTATGATCAGAATGACTGATCAATCAAAAGGTTGGCTTGATAAGCTGACCATAATCCGACAAATCGAGTTGGTCTGATACACTAACTCATCGATATTTTATGATCAGAATGACCGATCAATCAAAAAGTTGGCCTGTTAAGCTGACCATAATCCGACAAATTGAGTTGGTCTGACACACTAACTCATCGATATTTTATGATCAAAATAACTGATCGATCAAAAGGTTGGCCTGATAAGCTAACCATAATCCGACAAATCGAGTTGGTCTAACACACTAACTCATCGGTATGTTGACATCGGAATAACCAATTGACTGAAAGGTTGACCTGATAAGTCGACCATGATACAAGTAATGAGAGTTGGCTTGAATTGCCACTCCATTAATGTCATTACCTTAGAATATCAAAGATATTGGAAAGCTGGTTCGGTATATTGAACTAATCATTATAATTGGCTTGATATGATAAAAAAAATAAAAAGAAACAGAAGCAAAACAGACAACATTGAACATTGATTCATAAGAAGTTACTGAGAACTTATGATTACAAGTGCTATTAAACTTTCTCCTCATTGGTTTGATCACATGAAGTTTTCTCTTGTTCAGATGTTTCTTTAACAAGAGAAATTACAGGATTATTAGTTGGTTCTTCTTCTTCTTCTGTAAGATCGTCCATGAAAATAGAGGAAATGTCAAGGTCAGGATATAGTTTTTTGACATTGTTGATACAATCTTCAAAGCCGAATTCATAGCCCTTAGCTCTTATTTGGTCCATTTCGTCGTTGAATGCTTCAGATTTTTTAAATTCTTCAATTATAAGAAGTCTCTGTTGGATCAGTGAAGCATTCTCTTGTTCGGTTTGTTCCAACTTCTTCTCAAGAAATGTTATCCTCTCTTCCATTATGAACTTTTGACTCAATACTTCTTCATGTGCCCGAGTTCTCTTCTATGGCCTCATCTGCTTATTGAAGTATTTTCCATCTTTTAGCTGCATCGACTAAAAGATCCATGGCATGTTTTTCTATTATTCTTAATTGATTCTTCAGTGACAAGATCGTTGTGGTCGACCGGACAACTCTTGACTCTAAGGCTATCCGATTAGCATCAGCTTTGTCCTTTTCTTCCTTGGCCAAAGCTAACTGCTTCTGAAGATCTTCCTGAAGGCTAATCGTTTGACACCAACTTTCTTCAATCATGGAGATATCATTGATAAACTGAGCAAAAGAGTTGGAATGTCATTAGAACAAGAATAGACTATCTTGAAAGAAAGGAAGTGCTATTGACCTTCATTATTCCTAGATAAATGGAAGATAGAATCTCTTTTACTCCATGTTTGATCGTTATTTCCTAATCTTTCCGAAGAATGGTGGATTGAAGTATGGTTTTTGCCAGCTTTGGATTGTTAACGCTCGTATCAGCGATGAGCACTTGAATGTCTTTATCTTCATTTGGATCGAATGACTTTTCTATAGGAGCTTTACCTTTTTCAGTTGAAGTATGCTTAGCAGATGGATCACATTCTGGTTCTTTTGAAAGAGGAACGGAAGGCTCTTATGCCTCTTCCTCGGATGAAGATGCAACATATTCGAAAAATTTTGGCTTATTGGAAATACTTTTTGACAAGCATATTCTTCTTACGCAAGATCTTTCTTCTTTGAATCGTATAGGTTTGGCCTTCCTCTTGAGTGTTTGAAGAAGTTTCTTGCCATCTGATTCCATTTCTCAAATACGATAAAGATTTTTTCTTGGAAGTATTTCTTGAAACAAAGAGTTTCGAAGGAGAAAAGAAACTCAAAATACTTGAAACGAAAGTGGTTCAAAGACCCAGGCCTAAAATCTCTTTATATAGAGAGTGTCAATGATCATGATTTATGGTTCAAATTTCGAGATATCTTGAGATCTTGACACGTTTGAGATCCTGATTTGGTGGGAATTCATGCACCATTTCTAATTTTCAGAAAGTCAGTTACAAAAATATATATAATGGTATTTGATTTGAATTTGAATTCAAATCTTATACGGTCTCTGAAATACTGACAAATGTGGTTATACAACTTGCCGAACGACTGCTCTTCCAATAGGAAGATGGTATTTGGTAAAGTTGATATGATGATTTATTAAACTTTATCTAGAAAAATCTCTCATGAAGGGTTCTTCTTCCTAAAATATAAGAAGAAAGGAAAAGATGTTTGGTAAATATGATTGAAATATTATACTATCTACGAGTAAATTAAGGATTTGATTGATTTAGAGATTTATTTTTCTAAATGTTTAGTAAGAGTTAACTTCTTCTTCAGGAGAAGTTAGAGATTATGCTTTACAATCGACTTATCCCATTAAAGATTCCTGTTCATTGAATTTGTTCGGAATTGATTTGGCTAAATTTTTTCAGTGTTTATGATCTGATTCGGATAATTTCATGATTAAATCAATCTTTCTCAAAAAATTTCTTGTACAATCCGATGATTTCATACTTAGAATTTTTTTGTTTATAAAAGTTGAGACTCTTTGGTTTTTATTGAGATAATCTATCATATCTTCTTTCTTAAAAAAAGAGAGAGAGAGAGAGAGAGAGAAAGAAGGAGAGGAAAAGGCAATTACCTTACTCAATATGATAGATATTATTAAAGGAAAGAACTTTTCATTTCATATTAAAGATAAAATAAGTTCCTACATCATTCATATAGATTGATCGTTTACATTCTTTTCAATTACATTTTCTTCCGTTTCAACTTGACTTATAGTAAGAACTATTTCCGTTTCTTCTTGAATTTGGAAGCATGATGTTGGTTCTTTGGTTTGATCACCGACCGGTTCTTCGACTTGGTCTTCGACTGGTTCTCCAACCTGATCTTCTTCTTCAGAATCTTCTTCATCGGAATCTTCCTCTATCTTTGAAGTATCTAGGTCAAAATAAAATTTCTTTACTTTCTTTAAACAGTCGGCGCGACCTAGGTCGTAACTCTCAACCCTCGCTTCATGAAGTTTATCCTCAAAAGCTTCTGACTGAACATATTTCTTTATGGCTTTATTAACGGCCTCTTCAACAGCTTGTTTGCTTTCTTTGTTGCCATTAAAGCTTTTTCTTCAGTCGCTAAAACTTTCTTTTCAGCCGTTAAAATTTTTTCTTCGGCTTTCTCCAAATTAATAGGCATCAATCGGATTTTCCTTTTCTTCTTTTTCAGCTTTGACTCCATGATGTTCATTTTTGATCGTGCTTCGTTCAGCTCTGCTTCTAAAGCTGATATTTTGGTTGCTGTTTCTTCTAATTTTCTTTCATAGCATTCTTTAGTTCCTCAGTAACCTCTTTTTCTGCCCTTGCAACATTTACCTAATTGCACATAGTTCGCGGAACTGATCAAAGTTTTTCAGACTTTCATCCATGATGTTGATCCCATGGATAACCTATGCATTTGTATATCAAATTGGTTAGATTTATTAAAGAAAAAAAAATGATTGACTCTCTAACTGTTTAAAGTGCAAATTGATTCCATACCTTCAACAGTGCTGGATGAAGCAATAAAACTGTATCGTCAATTTGCTGGGACTTGATAATTTCCCAATCTCTCGAAATAATGGTAGACCTTAAGAGGCGACGAGCCAGCATTGGATCATTTAGACCTGAATCGTCAGTATATACATGAAAATCAGCTGTAACTTCTGCAGCTAGTACTCTTTCTTCTTCCTCCTCCATCATCGGAGACTTTCCCTTATCAGTTCGGTCAACAGGAAATGATGATGGACCAGCTTCTGAAGTTTTAATTGGTCATCTTTCTTATACTGGAGGTTGAAGAGATGCTGATAATGGTACTTCATCATCTTCCGATACACTTATTATTAGTATCGGAGAAATAGGATTTGCTGAGATTGCTGAAGATGTTGAAGTTGTTGGTTTTATCTTCTTCGGTCTCTTAATTCTTCCTTTTTCTTGGTTGGAGTAGGTGGCTTCTACTTTTCTTTTCTTTGACAGTTTTCGAAGTTTCCGAACGTCCACCATGATTGATGTATCTGCAATGATTGAAAAGTTAAGTAACAGGATTGATTGTCAGTAAAGAAATGAAGAATTAACATCAGCAATAAAAATATCTAAAGAGGGATTGGGGCTGATTTCAGTCGAAAAAAGTCCTCTTTCATTGAGAAGTTCTTTTATCGGAGGAATCTCCATCCCTATGAGCTTCTTATAATCTTCTTAGTCGGATGTCAGAATTTTCTTGCCATCATTGGGAGTTAACCGTGATTCCTTATGGCTAATGGTGAAATCCCAAGGAGTTTTAGAGATGATGTAGAAGAAGCAAGGCTTCCAACCATGAATGACTGGCGGAAGTCCTAAGATAAATTTTTGACAATGGCGTGGATTGATTACCCACCACCCATGGCTATGAAAATCTCGTTTCAGTGTGGTGAAAAGAGAAGTTTTAGGAATATATCTGCATCCTTGCAAAGAATCAAGAAAGCGCAGATTATTCGGATACTATTAGGAGTTAATTGGGCTAGTAATACGCGATATAATCTAAAGATCGTAAGGAAAAATGGAAGAATCGAAAATCTAAGATTGGCTCTTAAATGTTCTTCATAACTTGTCAAGCTACCAGGTGGAGGCCGATCTATTTGCTCTTCGAAATTCGAAAGGACTACAACATAATCGTCTGAAATATTATAATTCTGCTTCAATTGCTAAAATTCAGTGTTATGTTAAGCAGGACCTAACATTATCTATTTTTACTGATTCGGCTTATTTTTTCTATTTCTGAGAAGTGGATTCTTCGGGATTATCAGTACGACTAACTTCTAAGATTCTAGATATAAGGAAAGGAAGAAACAAAGGAGGATTAACTTAAAAAGAAAGTAGAAAAGAAAAGAGGCTGACTTGAGAGGTTTTCTCTTGCTCCTAAGATGAAGAAATTGAAATGATGGAAAACCTGTTTTCTTGGAGAAGATGGTATTTATATATTGTCCTTCGACGATCTAAATTTTTCTCGAATAACGGGATTGATTCAGATCTTGCCACCTGTTCGTCATATCCAGTAAAAAGATATAGTTTTCAAAGGGTCGAAATAACTATTCGTAATCCGATGGCAACGTGCTGCTAATGGGATGTTTACATTTATTTTATGATGATCTTTCGATTTTTTATGGATTTCAAAAATTGCAATGATGATAGCATGATACGGCTGTTGGTTTTTATAACCGCTTCCCCTATCAGATATTGACACGTCATCAAAGCGTGCTGCCCAAGAATAGAAGCTTCTGACAGTTTCTGACTTACCATTAATGAATTCAGAAACTGGAGGGACTAGTGTTGGGATACGATATATTTGGTTTATTTATATTGATCTGATAAGGGCTGAACTTGGCTGATCAAGTGATACATAAAGCCGATTAATGTCCAAGAGGCATAAAGATGATCAATGCCTAAGAGGCGTAAGGTTGATTAACGTCCAAGAGGCATAAAGCCAATCAACGCCTCAAGGCATAAAGCTGATCAATGCCCAAAAGGTGCAAAGCCGATTAACGTCCAAGAGGTGTAAAGATGATCAATGCCCACGAGGCATAAAGCCGATCAATGCCCAAAAAGCGTAAATATAATCAATGCCCAAGAGGCGTAAAGCCGATCAACGCCCACAAGACAAAGCCGATCAACGTCCACAAGACATAAAGCCGATCAATGCCTACAAGACATAAAGCCGATCAACGCCCACAAGACATAAAGCCGATCAACGCCCACAAGACATAAAGCCGATCAATGCCCAAGAGGTGTAAAGATGATCAATGCACAAGAGGCATAAGGCTGATCAACACCCAAGAGGTATAAAGCCGACTAATGTCCAAGAGGCATCTCAGAAGAAGTAAAGCTGATCAATGTTCAAATGACGTGAGGTTGTTCGATATCCGGAAAATAACTGATCAACTATGGATAACGCTTATCGCACGTGTTGATGTCTTAACAAATTAACCGTTTACAGTTGTAGTTGACTGGAAACGGTTAAGTCTGAGGTCTATAAATACCGGTGAGCGTGACGGAGAAGGAGAGCCTGATTCCAAAATCCCTTTCACTCAATTTTTCTTCAGACCTCATCTGTTTAGTCAAGATACTATTGATAAGCTTGGGAGCAGGAGCACTTCAATGCACAGAGTCTCCAAGAAGAAGAAGACTAATTAGCTCAACTTGTTTTCATTTGATTTTCCAAGCATCATTGTCATTTGTTTGGACACAACATAACTAAAATTAAAAAAGAAACTAGATACCTCGACTTGGATGACTGGTTGAGTCAAAATCTTCTACGGTGTATGTTTTGCACCACAAAGGGCTCAGGATAGCTGTCACATTATCCATCTAGAAATAGATGGCTGCCATTCAATATGCAATGCTATATGTTTACCACTAAACACATCGTATCTGATTTTGAAAATAAACAACAACCATATGTCTCTGAGATGGATGACATGATAGCTATATAGGATTTTACACCCTTCTACAGTGCAAAACATGAACCATAGGGGATTCGAGTGCTAAAGATTTTTTTACCTAGTTATGAAAGCCTTTGTTGATGCTTAGAATCCACTAAGAATCTTCAAAAGAGACCATGATTCACCAATTCCTTGAAATTCACCAAAGAGCGCTCCACAAGCCACTAAAGCACATGTAGAATCAACCATGGAGAGAGAGATGCATAAATGCACTCAAAGATAATTTATTCATATTATTAACTCTATTTCAAAAAAGTATTATAAAAAAAAAGCGTTGACCGAGAATATAAAAATCTTGTCTTTAATTTCAAGACAGGTTTCACTAAAATCTCTATATATTCCTCATCTAACCTTCGATTGAGAAAATTTAGTAGCTGCTACTGCTACCACCGACCATTCCTATTGAACTAAATTGCCAGAAAGATACATGGCTTTGTCCAAGTGATCTGAAAAAAACTTCATTGCTAATATTCAGCATCATAGCAAAAGAGCTTAAAATAAGTTACCGTGGAATCCTGTAGCACTTGTAAATCGTTACCGTCAAAAATGGTAATTTAGGGTTTCCTTCAGGTTCCACGGAAGGGAATGACAGTTGACAACTGAATTTACGCAATGCAAAAGGTACTTCTACACTCAAGCTGCCTCAATCTGTTACATCACTGAAAGACTGATAACTCTATGATGTCAACCCGGAAGAGTCCTTGGCTCTGTCTCAAGGTCTGCCTAATGAACCACTCAGTTATATTTTAGACAACCACAATCCAACTTACGATCCATATAACCACCACCATTAATTTCAGTGTTTGTCGTACCACCCTAAACCATCTAGTTCTGGATGATGTACCATACTATATTGGATTGGAACCAACACGAAAGCACTATTTAAGTTAGTATATGCCGTATACTGGCCCATACCAAGGCATACAGAGGTGAACCAAGGAGCATACTCACTTGTACCATCTAGTTTCAGGTGGTACCCCAGTAATTAGCAAGAAAAATAGCTCAAGAGCTATCTTGGTACAAGGTTCATATTGTACCATATGTCGAACCATACCAACCAATCTGAGATTGCAGGCATTGGTTAATTTTCTTTTTTTTTAAAGAAAATGATTTATTATAGGTAATGTTAGTAATCCATGATGCAATCTCTCAATAACTCTGTAGAAAACAAGGCATGTGATATACATTGGCATCATGATGAACCCCATCTAACACTGAATTGTTTAAAATCACAAGCATGCTAAAATCTAATTCCGTTTTGAACAAGCATATGGCTGCAGCTGCATCCATTGGCTTAAGATGAGGGGGCCTCAGAAGTACAAGAAATCAGTCACTGCAATAGAAAAAACACAACATACATCACTTGTTCAGACAGATATTAAAATGGATAATACTGCTTTGGTTTTTTGAATACTTCATCACGGGAGTAGTCCTTCAATATGCATGTACCTTTTTCCTTCCAAATTCAAACTGTGTTCCCCACTTCTGAATTTGGAGTTTTCAGTGTCAATTACATCTAAAAAGGTGGAAGGAAATGATGACTGCAAGTCTCATAAAGATCCAAACCCTACATCAGATGAAGTGCAAGAGAGATCATGCACCAGTAAAGATTCGATCTTTGGTTGAGATGGGGATGGAAACATGGCAGAGGAACTCGGGCATGGTGGGAAAGGGGAAGAGCATGATGGGTGTGAAGCTTGGGAGAGTGGTGGATTTGGAGGCAGCGAGAGGAGTCAAGATTCAGCATGCATGAACCCTAGGTTTGAAGATTCTTCTTTGAATGAAAATATTGGTTCGAGGGAGGAACAAAGTGTGGCATCATCTTCTCCTCCTCTTTGAAGTCAGGCAACTTTGGCTCCTCGAGGCCATCTTCTAACAATGAAAGAGGAATGAATTTGATTGGTTCGAATATGCATTTAGAGAGAAGGGATGGCCTAAAGGGCCAAGGGAAGATGGTTCCGGTATGGGTGGACGAGAAGAAGGATGCTTCTGGTTCCGAGGGAAGGAGAAGGGATAGGGAGGTGGTGATTAGTTGAAGCCTTCAACTCAAAGGAGGGAGGGTTAGCAGGTGATTAGTTGATTATGTCAGCCCTGATGTGAACCCAAAAAAAAAAACCCTGAGAATCAGACCAAACTGACCAGTTCCAGTGTGACAACATCCAAAACTAGTTAATGAATGAATATTATTCTATATACTCAAACATGGAACATAATGTTAAGATAGGTGCCCAGCCAGACCCTAAAGGCATCTTTCAAAACCATGCCAATAACAAGCCTATGAGTTATAAAAATAATTAAATTGCCAATACAAATACCTTATCAAACAGCAAACTTGATCGAATTTCTTCTCGAATTTCAGCCAACATGTCTCCCCCATGTTTAGCAAGCATGAAAAATAGCAAATGTGTACTCTCCTACAAACCACCAAATTTGATCAATTAGGAACCCTAGTTCATCAAGCCTTCACAACACTAGTACCAAGTTCTTCCTCTCTAGCAAGTTCAGATGTTGTCTTCCCCTTCTTAACACATTATGAGATTAAGCCTCACCTCCAACTGAAGATTCAATTTAACTATAGTATCTCAACAAGGGAATCTTGAATAAAAAAATATTGTACATATGATTGAAAAAGTGGAACTCAAAGGATCATTGATCTATGGTACCTTACTTAACAAACATAGCTTATGTGCAAGTATATCACATGTAGCAAACACAGAGGTGTTAATGATGACTTCACTAGTATGCCCTCAAAAAAATGACTAAGTGCATCTCTCCTACCCCCCCTGGCGCCCATGCAGCCCCCCTTCCCCAGCCCCCCAAAAAAATCCTGAACGTGTATCACCATAATACTTATCTTAACCAATTATGATAAACACCAACTAGACACCTTGTTGCAAATTATGTACCAATCAAACATTTGTGCTATAGTCCTCCACTTCCTCTAGTTCCAACATCCTAGGAGTAGAGCAAAAGCTGACTCTCCCCTACATCTTTCCTGCCTTGTAAAACCATTACTAGAAGAAAGGAAAATTTTAGTTCGTCGGCCTTCAGTAATTTGTCACTTTCTATTGTTATCATCCTCAAGTATAACTTTCTTTCTAAGAATGAATAGAAATGGAAGAAGAAACCAAATGAAAGATGGGTTGAAGAAAGCAGCCATTTGCGATGAACTTGCAAATTATCCACCCTAATTATGAAAATTTCATTCTTGGGCAGTTCTCATTTACATTTTGGCATCATTGCATGACTGACATTTCAAGTAGCATTTGAGAGAGCATGGGAAAAGATAGTACATTCTAAATTCAAAGTTCTTTTACCTTCTGACACCAATAAATCCAATAAAGACACCAAGAAATCCAATCGCACCTACTTATATTTTTGCACACATCTTTCCAATCAGTCACTGTCTACCACCAAGCATTATCATTCTAATGTAAATGTTAAAACTCCATTTTGATCTTCATAAGGAGTAGGAAAATATACGGTAGTCCCCTCTGCTTCGTTCTATCAAAAGAGAGAACAATCTTTTGCAGCAATGTCCTCACCATAATGGCCTAAAAATGGCAGGGTGTGGAAAATGTTGCATGGTAAGTAGCTAATCTAAACACTAAGTTACATGATTACATTGCATAACCCATAAAGGGCTTGTCTGCTTCATGGGAAGTCGAGGGAGAAAAGGCAATCCCTAGAAAGTGGAGATGGGTTCCTTTGTTTGGTTGGAATTTTAAGAGGAGAAAATGGAAAAAGCTTTTCTCATGGGAAGGCACTTCCCATGTTTCATGGAAAATGAAAATCCATGGGAGACGGAAGTTTAGGGACTTCCCATGGAATAGGAAATGATGGTTCTTTTTTTCTTTCAAAAAATATCCTTTTAATATCTACGGTTAAAATTCTACAAAATATCAATACATTGTTAAGATGAAATATTGAATAGCAATATTATCTTAATATTTATATTAATATTATATATTATTATTATTTATATAAAGTTTTGGAAAAAAAGATATGGTCTTATATTTATTAAGGGTATACACACTTTTACCAGGAAAATAGATGCCTAACCAATAAGTCACTATATAATAAGCTATTTTTTCATAGTTAACCAAACATGCCAAAATTCTATTCCCAAAAAGTAACTTCGTGGAAAGAAAAGTTCTTCTAGTGAGTCAACCAACCAAGTCCCAAATGAAACTAAGATGTGACATGGCTGTTTAATAATGTAAGGTAGATTCAAGATGCTGATCATCATTTTAGTTTCAAGAAACCTTCTGAATCTTAAGATCAAAGACTAATAATCAATAGAATAATGCTCAATAGGAAGGCACTAAAGAAACTCCAATTATATTTAGAGTAGCTCACGTCACAACAGGCAATGTTCAATTGATCAAAAAAGAAAAATACATTGTTTTATTTGTAATTTTGCTGATAATTCAGGCTTTGTGCTCAGAAACCTCACTATTAACATGGCAGGGATCAAGAAAGATGCAGTTCGGTACTTCAAAAAGTTATGTACCTTCTCAAAGCAGAGGTTACAAATACAATCCAATCTGCCATGGCCAATCTAAATCCACCAAAAGGCATAAGTCAACAAGATACCAGCCATTTTGAATTCTCTAAGCAGCTTCCACTTGCTCAGATACTTCTCCATCTTGACTCAAACCGAGCAACTTCTCGACCTTTGTCCATCCACGCACTAAATTCTCCGGGAATCTCTTCCTCACCCCATCAATCACCGCTTTTGCCTCCTCAACCTTCGAGCCCTTCACCAACCCCTCTACCAAAAGCTTCACTGTCCGGAAATCTGGAACCTTATTCTGCGTCATGCTATCTTTGAAAACCTCCAGGCCGGCCTCAAAATCCCCGTTATCACATAATCTTGCCAAAAAAGTCTTAAAAGTCGTGGCATTCGGAACACAACCCTTCTTCCTGAGACCCTTGTAAACCTTCTTAGCTTCCTCAAGTTGCCCATCATTACAATAGCAAGTAATGAGATAATTATACGTGATGGCGTCTGGCTTCACTCCGGCGGACTCCATCTCCTGAATCAGATAAAGAACCTGCTCTGGATTCCCATTAAGTGCCCGATACATGACTCTAACATTATAAGCAGTCAAATCAGGAGAGCATCCTCTGCCCACCATCTCCTTCCACAGCTCCTCAGCTGCCTCCGGTTTCCCTTCCTTGTAGAGTGAGTCAAGAAGAGTGGTATAGATCACAATGGTCGGCTCGAGCTTCTTCTCCTCCACCATCTCCTTGAGGGTTTCGAAAGCCTTGCCGGACTTCCCGGAGAGGCATAGGGACTTGATGAGGACGCCGTAGGAGACGGCGTCGGGGGTGATACCGTGCTTCTTGGAGAGGTCGGCGAAGAAATGCGGGACGCGGCGAGGGTGCTTGGATCGAATGCAGGCGGAGAGGAAGGCGTTGAAGGAGACCGGGGAGTGGGGTGCGGCGGTGAGGCGGGGGACATCGTCGAAGGTGCGGATGGCGTGGTCGATCATGCCGGCGGCGCCGTAGGAGAGGATGACGGTGGCGAGGAAGGATTCGTTGGCCGCGTGCAGGCCGGACTTGCGGGACTCGAGGAGGGTCTCGACATCGGAGAAGCGGCGGGCCCGGGCAAGGCGGCGGACGGCCAGGTCGACAGCGAAGCGGGCGGAGACAGGGGAGGCGGAGGGGTCGGCGACGGAGGATAGGATGGAGACGGCGCGGTCGGGGTCGAACTCCTTGCGGAGGCGAGACTTGGCGACGGAGACGGAGATGGGAGGAAGGGAGGAGGGGGCAGTAGTCGCGGTCGTCGTGGAGAAGGAGCGGAGGAGAAGGAGGGACCGCCGGCGGACGGAGGAGGAAACGATCGCCATTTTGGCTTCGGAAGTGAGGTCGGGGTGAGACAGTCAGAAATTGGAGGGACGAGGGTTTTAGGGTTTTTGGAGGAGGTGCGTTTCGGCGAGCAGAAGGAAACTCCCTCTAGATGTGGTCGAGCTCAATGGACTCGAGTTCGAGACTATTGAGGTTGGCTCGGGACTCAGATGGGTTGAGACTTAATTTAGGAAGCAACATACAAGTCGGCAATGACATTGAAACATCGATGCTCCCTCAGCCCCGAGGATAAAATACCAAACAAATTAAATTGATGGATAGAAGTCCTGCTAGTCTTGACAATTTAATCAAACAAGCTGACAATTAGATCAAACCATGTATAAGTGAGAACCAACGCTTCCCTCGGATTGGGAGCATTCCATTAATCCAATATTTTATTCTTATTTAAAATAATAAGCATATAAAAAAAAATCAAAAAAAAAAAAAATGCTGAAGTGCACTTAGCAATTGCTTGCAAGCATATTTATAAATGTAAATGTATGCCTCATTTTTAGATCGACGGTCAAGAGTAATTTTTTAGGAACCAGTCATTTTGAGATTGAAACCTTTTTCAATGGATTAGAGATGACTACTTAAGCAATCATGACCATCCATATATAACGAGTTGGCCAAGATTGCATGAGTCTCACCTGATAGCATACTTTATCTACAGTTTTGCTGTTATAACCATCTTGTCATACACGATCAGTCATGGTTGATCAACTACTAAGCAAAGAATTCGAACTCAATTATTTCATATCACATTGTACAAATACTACTTGTCTATAATAGTAATTGATGGGGGATAAATATCATATTCTCAAAATTTTAAGGATCCCTAGGAATAATAAAGGCACAAGCAATCGTCGACCATCTCCTAGATGAATTAAAGCAATTTTCAGGCCTCTTCTGGCATCACTGACCCTTGGTATTGGTGATTCTAGAAGGAGGGTAAAATGGTGATCTTTAACCTTTTAGCATCCAGGACAGTTCTCTATAAATGAGCTAAATATGGAGATTCGACCTAAATATGCCTTAGCCTGGCAAAGCCTGATTCTGCATATTTTGGCTAAGTATTGAATCTTGATATAAGTACTTCGGGCAAAATGATCTTCTATCTAATTATGCTTCAGCTTGGTAGATCATGGTTTTGAATGTTCTAGCTAAGTATTGAGCCTCGATCTAAGTGCTCCAGCCAAAATGACCTTCAACCTAAATGTGCCTTAGTCTAGCAGATCTTGGTTCTATATGTTCTAGCTAAGTATTGAGCCTCGGCTTAAGTGCTTGGCCAAAATGACCTTCGGCCTAAATGTGCCTAAGCCTGGCTAATCCTGGTTTTGCATGTTATGTCTAACTATTGAACATCGTCTAAGTACTTTGGCCAAAATGACTATCTGCCAAATATGCCTCAGCTTGGCAAACCTTGGTTCTGCATGTTTTGGCTAAGTATTGGGCATTGGTCTAAGTCTTTCAGCTAAAATGACCTTCAGCCTAAATGTGTCTCAGCCTGGTAGACCTTGGTTTTACATGTTCTGGCTAAGTGTTGAAATTTGACCTAAGTGCTTCGACCAAAATGACCTTCGACCTAATTTATCCTCGGCCTAGAGAACTGTTAGCATGGTTCATATTTAGAGAACATGCTTTATACTCAACATGGTTCATATTCAGTTTGATTGAGCCTCAACTTGGTCAACTTCAACCCTCTTAAAAGGCTTACGTTGCCTTCAACAATCAAGCACCGATGCAATAACAAGGGCTATGCACAAAAGATCTCGGCTTTAGCTAATCCTCGGCCCTCGGCCTCAACAAGAGGATTTGATCCGACCTAGGATCCTTGAGCTCAAGGAAAGGGACATACCTTAGTAAAATACTCCTAGGCAATTATAATAAAATAAATAATTGATGCTCATTCTATGCATGACCAGGAGAATACATTCCATAATTTCTAACAAGCCCTCTTAATTAAGAGGGACATGACATAATTCATGCAATAATTCCCATCACCATTAAGAGTAGTGGCTGACAACACGAATAAGACAAAGATTCATATTAATAAGAGGCATATATTATGGACAAACGGAATGGCTCGCTGTTAGATTCTTTGACAAAAATATGCAGGCCAGTCACTTCTTTCCAAAATACCCTCTCCATTTACCAATAAAAGGGGGTTGTACGCTCTCATTTCTTTTTTTTATAGAAATCTATATATTTCTCTCTTTTCGTGCTATTTCTTTCATGTTGCCTGAAATTGACTTTAGTGTCAGAGTGCCCACGCCGGGACCACCCTCGCGGGTCATTTTTATAGGTTTGGCTACAGGAGCTCCTCTTACGATAACCCCCGGTGTATAAGAAGATTTTAGTATCAATAGATTGACACTGTCTATAGAAATGAAGAGCTACTGCTCATCCATTTTTAGGAGGAAACACCGAGCAAAACATCGACTCTACTCCATTTTCTGTACCGTGGTTTGAAATACTAACTTGAGCATCGAAAGGCTTTCACCAGGCCACCTCTGGCAGGACTCCTCCAGCATGCTCTCATGACCAAGCTGATTTCAATACTATCAGATAGAGGAAGGGCCTACCATACACCAGCTTTCTTTCTAAAGAAGCATTGAGTGAAGCATCACCACCACCTAATAGTGTGACTAATTGGAGCATTGTCTTCTCAACACCATCTAACAGTGTGGCTACTTGGAGTTCTAGCATCATCACCTGTCGATAGGCTAGCTAGCCCGTTGGAGGCTGTGCTTCCAAACTCCCAAATTGGTAGCATGTCATTGGGGGGTGGTACAGAGATAAATGCCGAAGCCAGGCATGCAAGCACCCTTCCATGACAAAGACACCCATTGGACTTAATGCTGGACTCAACATGCTTATTTTTCGAGACATCTTTCCCTATCAACTCATCGTCTAAATGCATGTTTAAGTTTTATTTTTCTAGAGAACCTCTATTTATTATTCTATCCTTTCTGGTAAGACTGCAAACTTGCAAAAAGGCACAGAAAATCAACCTAGACAAGAGTGATTAGAAATCATTACTGAGGGTAGCTCAATAGAGAATCCAAGAAATTTGATAGGACTCCATTAGATGAACAACTGAACTCCTCTAATCTATTAGAAATTTAATCTTACTTCTTACAGGAATTCTTAATTTATTACTTCAATCTACATATCTTTGAATGATGACATATATTTTATGAAGCAAGGAGTCAACATCATATGACTCTTTAAGTTTAGTAAAGTATGGCCGTAGCTCGAGTTGGTCACATATGGCATTCTCAAATATTCCTCAACTCATATAGCTTCATGATCGGCTTTAACTCTGGAATCTTTACACTACGACAAGCTAAAATACTCTGGCTGATTATTTAAAAGGGACCCTTATAGCCTCAATCCAAGTAACTCTTCCTTAAAAGAGAATTTACATTAAGATGGCATATATTTCTGTTATTCTATGAAGAGCAAAATGGCTCCAAAATGATCTTTGATTGGCCTGAGTCCCAATACTCGAAAGCCTTTGGCCAGGCCCGCATTAGAAGTCTGTGACCTGATACTCAACTCTCAAAAGTCTTTGATCAGAACATGAAGACTCAATGCCTGAAAGCCTTTGGCTGGGCAGAATGTCGGCAAACCTTTGGCCTACCCAGCATCAAAAAACCTTTGGCCCGATTATTGCTAAATACTCGCAAGCCTTTAGCTGAGTCTCATATATGATGCCAGAAAGTCTCATATTGGCACTATCTCTATGACGAAAGCCTCGTATTGGTATCATTTCTATAAAGAAAGTCTGAGATTAGCATTTACTCCATACCAGAACACCTCTTATTAACATTTATTCTATACAGAAAGCCTTAGATCGGCATTTATTCTATAATCCTCCGATTGGTATCTACTTTGTGAGGTAAGCCTTTAACTAGCATCTATTCTATGAAGCAAGCCTCTAATTAGCATATGCTTTATGAGTCATTCTTCAATGACCTGTATTCTTTAATAACCTTTGTTCGGGCCAAAAAATCTCGAGGACCTATGATCGGCCCAATAAAACCTAAAATATCACTACTTATAAGGGCATCAAAGAAGCATACTGCATCTTTTTCTTCTGATATAAATTGAGATAATTGACTCCGACAATTCTTGAAATTCCTCGGGCATGTAGCTGAATCTACTCTTCAATCTAAGATGCTTTGCACTCAAACTAAAGAGTGGGGGGTATCTGATATAGGGTAAAGTCCCCACCCTCGAAATTCTAAGGATCCCCAGGAATAATAAAAGCATATACAATCACTAGCCATCTTCCATATGAATTAAGACCATTCTTAGGCCTCTTCCGGCATCACTGACCCTCATCATTGGTGACGCTAGAAGGACGGTGAAATGATGGTCCTCACCTTTCCAGCATCTTCGACAGTTCCCTATAAATGAGCTAAGTATAGAGATTCGGCCTAAATGTGTCTTAGCCTGGCAGATCCTTATTTTGCATGTTTTGGTTAAGTATTGAGCCACGACCTAAGTGCTTCGACCAAAATGACCTTCGACCTAAATATGCCTTAGCCTGGCAGATCCTGGTTCTACAGTTCTAGCTATGTATTAAGTCTCGACCTAAGTGCTTCGGCCAAAATGACCTCCAATCTAAATATGCCTCAGCCTGGCAGACCCTGGTTCTATATATTCTGGCAAGTATTGAGCCTCAACCTAAGTGCTTTACCCAAAATGATTTTCGACCTAAATATGCCTAAGCCTGGCAGACCCTAGTTCTGCATGTTCCAGCTAAGTATTAAGCCTTAACCTAAGTTCTTCGATCAAATTGACCTTTGGTCTAAATGTGCCTTAGCCTGGCAGACCCTGGTTCTGTATGTTCTGGCTAAGTGTTGAGCCTCAACCTAAGTACTTCAGCCAAAATGACCTTCGACTTAATTTATCCTGGACTTCGAGAACCATCAGCATGGTTCATATTCAGCCAACATGCTTCATACCCTGCATGGTTTATATTTAGCCTGATTGACCCTTAACTTGGTCAACTTCAGCCCTCTCAAAAGGCTTACCTTGCCTTTAACAATCGAGCCCCAACTCACCAATAAGGGCCATTCCCAAAAGATCTCGACTTTAACCAACCCTTGGCTCTCAACTCAGCAAGAGGATTAGGTCCAGCCTAGGACCCTTAAGCTCAAGCAGAGGGAAATACCTTGGTAAAATACTTCTAGGCAACCGTAACAAAATAAATAACCAATGCTCATTCTTATGCATAACCAGGAAAATATATTCCATAATTTCTAACAACCCCTCTCAATTAAAAGGACATGACATATTTCATGCAATAATTTCCATCAACATTAAGAGGAGCAACTGACAGCATGAACAAGATAAAGATTCTAATTAATAAGAGTCAGATATTCTGGACAAATGGAATGGCTCACTGCCAGATTCTTTGACAAAAACTTGCATGCCAGTCACTTCTCATTAAACCCCACTAGAGATTTTTGCCTTTCTAAAATACCCTCTCCATCTACCTATAAAAGGAAACTCCCTGGGAGTTTTCCAGGTATGCTTTCATTTTTTTATAAAGTTCTCTATATATTTTTCTCTTTTCGCTCTATTTCTTTCCTGCTATTGCCTGAAATTGACTTGAGCATCGGAATGCCCATGCCAGGACCATCCCTGGCTGGTCTTTTTTGTAGGTATGGCTATAGGAGCTCCTCCTATGGCAACCCTTGGCATATAGGCAGATTTTAGTGTCCATAGTATTATTATAATTATAACTATAAATGAAAAATATTTTTTCCAAATACCTTTCTTCTTCCTCAAAGAACTCTCTACCTCAATTACGTTGGCTTATTATTCTAAGCTGCTCTTATAGATGAGGACATAGTTTACCTCTCACATGTTCCAAACTTTCTAGTATACTCTCACTCTGTCTCTCTTCTCCATTACCATTGTACTCTAACATATCTCCCCAAGATGACCGTAGACTAGTTTGCTACACCTCATTGCGCCCACCCCTCCCTTATGCTATCTTTTCATGCTCTGTCGCCACCTCTTGTCTCTCCCTGCCTCCTATGCTACCATTGATATCTTTATCTCCATTCTTGCCTACACCTCCTCTTGCTACACTATCACTGCAATAACTCTCTAGTACTCTCCCACCTATACTTACATGAGATGCAGATCCTCATGCTCTGCTTGCATTAGCCATGATACAGATGTATGTTTGTCCATATAGAGAGGATTTGTAGCTATATTTAGTCATTTATTCCTATATATTCCTTTACTTAAATTACTCTGTCTTTCTTCTTCTTCTTTTTTTTTTTGGTAAGATGAAGCATTCACACTATACAAGTCTAGTGTGAATACATCCAAAGAAAGAAAGAAAAATATCTCAATGATGGCCTAGGGCCTCCTCCATGTCAGTCCACATAAAGTTCCCTGAATGCTCTGCAATATAGGTGGCAACCCAATCAGTTGTTGATTACCCTCTCGATAGACATGCTAGATAATAATTGCTGTGCAACCCATCAAAAGAGCTACAATATCACAAAGGAGGAGATGCACGAACTCCCCCTACATACTTTTCAAGATCCAAGTTACTATCATAGTGGAGTCACCCTCGATAATCAGGAGGTTGGCTTGTAAGGTACTCCGCGCATAAACAACCCAGCCCACACACCACGAAGTTATGTTACAAGGACTATTGGCACAAAGAGATAGCTCCCCCAGTTGCCACCAGTGCTAAATCCGGATCTTTGATTACAAAACTAGCACCACCTCGCATGTCTTTGATACTGCCATCAAAGTTGACCTTGATATATCACAAAGGTGGGGGCTCCAAGGAAATAAACACCAGTCGGTTGGCTGCATGAACAAGGTGAGGTTCCCAAGTTTCTGTGGGTCTTAAGATCACTTTATGTATCTCCTCAGCATGAGTACAGGTTCCCTTAAAAGTAACTTTCACTGGGCATCTCCTGGATTAAAAAATTAGACTATTCCTGAACAACCATATGTGATATGCAATATAAGCTACTTAGATATTGGCTACCCTGGTCCTTTATCCTCTGGCACTTTATCTTATAAATTCTAAAAAGGTCGATAACAGATCATTTGATTGGAGAATCAACCCATGTAGTCTTGCAATTTGCCACACTTGATTGGCCCATGCGCACGTGAAATGCATGTGCTCCATAGTTTCATTTTAATGTCTACAGCTTGGGCGTATCAACTAGAGATGCACCTGTCTAGCACTCAGGAAGGATTTGGTTGGAAGCTATCTCCAAGCAACCTTCTGAAAGAAAAGGCTAACCCTTGAATGGATTCCTCCAAATCCAACCACCATCAAGGCTTTTAAGGGGCTCCTCCCAATACAAATGGTAGAAGTCCATCATAATTATTCTTGGAGTGCAAGATGATCTTCATATCCTGACATTTTGGTTACTGTGTATAGGAAGTGCAATAGATAAGACATGAATGCCCAATGTATCCCCAAAGACTCCGGTCATAGCTACTGGGTTCCATTGTTTACTGTCTAGGTATAATAGATAAAAAATCCTCATGTATCCAAAACCTTAGAGCTAATAAAAGTTGGCCATCGGTTTAAGGATAGGTTAGCAATCCATGGGTCAAGTAGGAGATTCACTGACCATCCATCTTCCAAAATCTATCTAGTATGACAAATCACCTCCAAGACTAAAGCACATATCTCTTGCCAAATAGTTGAGCTACTCTAACCTGCCCAATTTTTTTCTCCAATTGACCACAAACCATATCTAGCCTGTTGGATTTCTCCCAGGATCGGTATATTACATCAAATATTAGGCCTCACAATCAAAGTGACGCAACGGAAGTAGATATAAAAATAATTTTATATTCGATATGCAATATAAATAAATCAAATTTATTCATGTTAATATTCTTAAACATGCATTAGAGGATGAGAACAAGGTCAAATATGAAAATATGATAATTTTAAGTAACAGTTACATACTTGGATCGCTATCCTGGGCTGCTTTAAAATCTATGCAGATCCTCTTTTGGACCAGGGTTCAATTGCAGCCACGTAAGTGCCCGGCCTTTGCTGGTATCCACACAGGACTTATCGTAGTAGAGTCGTAGAGGGCACTGGACTGCTAGATCCTTGCAGCCCTCTTTTCTTTCAGCAAATCGACCTTGCTTTAAAAGCGGCGCCGATCGATAATTGGACCGATTTTTGGCTTCTATCTTGCAAACCGGCCTTTGCAAGATTTAGGATCTTCTTTTCTCTCCTTGCTCTTATCTAAATAACCTCTTAACACTTGGAAGAAAGATTAAGAGAGGAAGTAAGAATGGAAGGGAGAAGGAACCTTTGGTAGCAAAATGCCTCACGCACCCAAGTGGATGATTTTCCCTTCTCCTTTCATTCACTCACCCAAGCATTCCCTCTTTTTTTCATGCTTGGTTCAAGCTTGGCCAGCCAACCCCCTCCCCCTCTCCTAATATAGCCATCATCTCATTAATGGCATAAGACCATTATGTATGAAAACATTAAAAGAGGAGAAGAAGATTTTCTCCCTTTTAATGCTTTCACACTTCCATGAAAACTTTCTTAAGCCTTTTCACATGGAAGAGTTTCTTCCTTCTTCTCCACTCCCATTAATGAGGTCAATTTTCCATTTCAAGTCACCACCCTTTCTTATTATGACAAATTAATAAAGAATTTACCAAGTCAAATATGGGAGGAGACTAGTGTGAACACAAGACTTAAGAAATTTTCAAGCATTAATAGGAGGAGACTTGGTTTCCCTAAGTCATTCCTCTTCTTTCATGAAAACTCTCATGCCATGTGGCATGTGAAAACAAGGAGAGAGGGTGAGTGCCATGTGACATGAGGAGAGAAAGTCCCAGTCCAATTGGGCTCTGACTCATGGTCCAATTTGACACTCAAATCAAAGCTAGATTTAAACCCAATCAAACCTATTTTGAAAAGACTGTTGACCCAACACTATTTGGATTAATTAAAATCAAATTAAATCTAATTTAATTTAATTAATAATTAATCCATAATTAATCAGGTCAAATCTTAATTGTAACGATTATAATTAGGTCCAAATTAATTTGCTGATTAGTTACTTAAGCCCCTAATGTGTATGACCCCTCAGGTCCTATTCTGTCTGCTAATGAGACATGCTATAATCTCCATTATATATCATCAAAATACCTTTTGATGGACAGAAACAACTTCTACTCAACCCTAATAGGATTATCGAATCTAGAACAATCCTAATGGGCTCTCACAATCCATCAGTGATACCTAGCAGTATGTAGTGGCAACCCAGTAGAACAAGATTAGAACTCCTAGGTGTAGTTACCGTGTAATTCAGTTTCTCTATCAAAAATCACTGACTTGATGTTGGTTACGGAACCTTGCCAAACCTATCAATCATATGCTTGAACTTAATTGACTCAAGTCCAACTGTGATACCAATGAAAATGCCTTTTCATCATCACCCTGTTATGGTCTTAGACTTTTTGGACTTATTCTCAATAAGTTGCATAGGCTTATTCCTTACTACTAAGGTCGATAGATCCCTACGAATGAACACCCTACTCCTACAATAAACTTACTATAGCCAATGAACACCGCAAGGTCCCATATGGATATAAACCAAGAGATTGTGCTGTCAAACTATAGCAACCTTATTGTGAGTAGCCAAGACACTCTAGGTCAAAGAACTATTCACACAACTACATCATCAGGAAGTTATCGATGAGTGAGTAGTCATCCGTATAACTTCCTGTATGTGGTCATGCTCAGTACCGTTGGTTTTCATCAACTACCTGCACTCTCACGCCAGTGTCACCACACTGTAGGTCAGAGACTCACCTACCCAAAATAGAAGTGATATATGCACCGATTTTAATGGATCAATCACCATCCTTGTGATATTCCAATAATCGAGAGTTTTTAGGAGTTAATCTATAAAGATACATGCCACAGATTCTCAACTCTTGAGAATATGTGTCATTGTCCATTAACTCCATAGATGATTCATAGACACATCAATATGAATAATATTGCCTTTTATTATGAAAAAGAATTAAGTATAAAATCCATGCCCTAAAATTATAATGTGTGATGCCAACTTGGCTTTTAGGGCACACATCTAATAATCTCCCACTTGCACTAAAGCCAATTGGCCACATATCTAAATCCCATCTTCTCAAGATGGATCTCAGTCTTTTGCTAGCTCAAAGGCTTAGTCAGTGGGTCTGCCACATTATCCATGGAGTTTACTCTGCACATCTCAACATACTTCTTATTGAGGTAGTCGCCTATGATATGAAACCGCCGCTCGATATGCTTAGACTTCTAGTGAGACCTTGGTTCTTTCGCTAGAGCTATTACACCATTATTATCACAATATATGGGGATGGCATCAGATGACATCACTCCAAGCTCTGCAACAAACTTTTTATACTAGAAGGCTTCTTTTGCAGCTTTAGAGGTGGCGATGTACTCTGCTTCTATTATTGATCTACTATAATGGGCTGCTTGCAACTCTTCCAACTTATTGCCTCACCTTTGTACAAAAATACAGACCCTGATATAGACTTTTTATCATCAAGATCAGACATAAAGTCTGAGTCTGTATATCCCTTTATCCCTAATTCTGAACTCCCTCCAAAGACTAAGAACAAATCTTTAGTTCTTCTCAAGTACTTAAGAATGTTCTTCATAGCTATCCAGTGTTCTTCACTTGGATTCGACTGATATGTGCTCATGACACTCACAATAAGAGCTATATCAGGTCGAGTACACAACATGGCATACATGAGGCTTCCAATTACCAAAGCATATGAAATCTTGTTCATATGTTGAATCTATTCAGGTATGTTGGGACACATTTTCTTGGAGAGATTAATGCCATGCCGAAGAAGTAACAATCCTCTTTTAAAGTTCTCAATGCTGAATCTTTTCAGCACTTCTTCTATGTACAATTTCTATGAAAGGCCAAGCATCCGATTAAATATATCTTTATAGACCTTAATCCCCAAAATATAAGATACTTCACTTAAGTCTTTCATAGAGACTTCCTTAGATAACCAACTTTTGATCGAAGTCAACATGGGAATATCATTTCCTATAAGGAGGATGTCATCCATGTACAATACGAGGAATGTCACTGCCCTCCCACTAGCCTTCTTGTAAATACAAGGCTCATCCTCGTTCTTGATAAAACCAAATGATTTGATTACCTCATCAAAATGAGTATTCCAACTCCGAGAAGTTTGCTTCAATCCATAGAATGATCTATGCAGCTTGCAGATCTTATGATCTTCATCATTGAAAGTGAAATCCAAGGGCTGCTCCATATAAATATCTTCCTCAAGATATTTATTTAGGAATGAAGTTTTCACATCCATCTGCCATATCTCATAATCATGATATGCTGCAATTGCAAGTAGTGTGTGGATGGCTTTTAGCATAGCTACTGGTGAAAAGGTGTCATGATAGTCAATGCCTTTGCGCTGACTATAACCTTTCGCCATTAGCCTAGCTTTAAAGGTCTCTACCTTACCATCTACACCTAATTTTCTTTTATAGATCCATTTATAACCAATAGGTACAATACCCTCTGGTGGATCCATTAAGGACCATACTTGGTTAGAATGTATTGAATCAATTTCTGACTTCATAGCATTCACCCATTTCTCGGAATCAATGTTTGACATCACCTCATCATAAATCTTAGGATCAACCATTTGATCCTTGTCCCAAATTAGGAATATTTCCTTTATATCCTCTGTAAGCATACCTAAGTACCTTTCAGGAGGTTTGGAGACTCTAGTAGACCTGCAAGGTGGAAGAGCATTTGTGTATATTGGTTGATTAGGTTCGATCTAATCTCTAGCTGGTTGTTCTTCAGAGACTTTTTCATCAAGCTTAATTAGCCTTCCACTGCTACCTTCCCGAATAAACTGTTTTTCAAGAAATGTGGCATGTCTATTCACAATCATATTATGATCTTCTGGAAGGTAAAAGTAATACCATAAACTTTCTTTAGGATATCCTATGAAGTGAGCTTTCATAGATCTAGGTTCCAATTTATCCATCACCAATCTTTTGACATAAGCTGGACATCCCCAAATCTTGAAATAAGCAAGATTCGGTTCTTACCATGCCAAATCTCATATGGTGTGGTAGGAACATATTTAGTTGGAATCCTATTTAGAATGTAAATTGAAGTTTGTAGGGCATATCCCCAAAGAAATAAAGGCATGTTAGTGGAGCTCATAATGGATCGAATCATATCCAATAATGTCCTATTTCTCCTTTCAAATACTCCATTGAGCTGAGGCGTACCAGGTGGAGTCCATTGTGAGACTATGCCATTATCCTTAAGATAACCTAAAAATCTCCTACTAAGGTATTCACCTCCCCAATCTGATCGAAGAACCTTAAGGGTTTTAACTGTTTATTTTTTACTTCATGTCTGAATTCCTTGAACTTTTCAAAAGCTTCAGATTTGTATCTCATAAGATACACATAACAATACCGTGAACAATCATCAGTAAAGGTTATGAAGTAGCAAAACTATCCCTGGTTTGCACATCAAATGGACCACACACATTAATGTGTAACAGGGCAAGTAATTCTGTGGCCCTTTTCCATGTCCTATAAAGGGTAACTTGGCCATTTTTTCTTAAAGACATGACTCATAAGATGGATATGATTTAGAATTAAGTGAATCTAGGATCCCATCCCTTTCCAGTTTGTTAATCCTATCCTCATTTATATGACCAAGCTTTAGATGCCACATGTATTTATCAGTTTGGTCATCTTTATGATGTTTATATCCTAAGGCATTCACTTTGACTTTCTTGTTAATGTTCAGAGATGTATTAGCATGCAAATAATAGAGACTATCAATTAAAATAACTTTTGCAACCAATTTATTTTTCAAATAAATGTTACAAAAGTCATTATTGAATGAAAATTCAAATCCTTCCTATGCTAGCATAGAGACAGAAATCAAATTTCTACTAGTTATAGGCATAAAGTAACAGTCTCTAAGAACTAATCTAAATCCTAAAGATAACTTTAGAGAATGTGATCCAATGGCTTGTGCAACAATTTTTGCTCCATTTTCGACATGTAGGACCATCTCACCTTCTCTGAGCACTCTACTTCTTTCCAGGCCCTGCATCGAAATGCATATATGAGCACTAGAGCCAGAGTCTAAAATCCAACTCAAAGTAGATGAAACCATTAGGTTGATCAATAACATAAATGGACATACCTTCAGAAGGTGCATCCTGCCTTTGTTTCTTCAAGCTTTCCAGGTAGAGAGGACAATTTCTTTTTCAGTGGCCATCTACATTATAGTGGAAACATTTTCCTTTGCTAGTCTTGGCTTTCTTAGGAGTGTCCTTCTTTTTCTGTTTAAGTTCTTTCTTCTGTTTCTTTGTAGATCTTTTCTTCTTTCAAGTAAACTTTCTTTTGGAGGAAGATGGCTCCATAAAGAAAACAGATCCCTTTGAACTCTACAGGGTCTCCTCATTGCTTATCAACATGTTTAATAATTCAGGTAAAGTGTAATTCAACTTGTTAATATTATAGTTCATTACAAACTGACCATACGAACCAGTTAAGGACTGGAGGATCAAATCCACCTAAAATTTCTTATGAATGGGAATGCCCAGCTTTTCAAGCTGTTCTATGTCCTTAATCATTGATAGGCAATGATCGTGGACTGACTGCCCTTCACGCATCTTATGATTAAAGAGCCTCTTCGGCACCTTAAAGTGCACAGTCCGACTCTATTCTCCATACAACTCTTGTAGGTGAACCAGAATCGATTTAGCAATCGGCATATCCTCATATTGGCTCTGCAATTCATTAGACATTGAGGCCAACATGTAACACTTAACCTTACTATCATCTTCCATCCATTTTTTATATGCAACATTTGATGGGCATTAGGATGGTCAGGTAAAATAGGGGTTTCCTGGTTAAGCACATAGCCCAACTTCTTAGAACTTAAAACAATTTTGACATTCCTCAACCAATCTTTAAAGTTAAGGCCTACAAGTCGGTTTGTCTCTAGAATACAGACTAAGGGATTTGAAGCAGACATGGTTAACTACGAGAGCAAAAGATTCAAATTAGATGCTTTATACTTAATTACAAAAATTATTTTAAGGTCTTTAAGAAATAATTTTGAAACTCCCATTAATCCTCATAATACTCCCCTGCTGGCATCTATAGAATATAAATCAACAATTCAAGCCAGCTCGAGCCCATCGAGTCAACTCCGTTATCTAGAATATTGATGCTCTAAACAATGCCAATCAATCGAGTTGACTCAATCTAGAATTAAGCCAACTCGAAGACATAGAATTCAGAATTCTAATCTTTTGGAGATGGGAAACCCTGCAACTCTAGGTTTCTAGTGGGTTCTACGGTCCCATCGATGTGCGGCACCTCAACATGCCCATTATTGGTAATACACTATACCAATGAGTGGGCAACTCTTGTCCAATGTATCTCATATAAGTTATAGCATGGTCTCTAAATCATGGAACCTTAACGTACCCGTTTATTGGTCTAATCATTAGTTAAGTCTGACCCACCATTTTTTCTAAACAAAGCCATCATTGAGTCCCTCAATGTGCCCATTTATTGGACCCAACCCCATCAGTGCCTAGCAATATCTCATGCTTAATATGATGGTTATGTCTTCTCGATGCAACTAGACCATTGTATCCAGCTGAGAATAATCAACACCAGTAGGACACCCGCACACCTACAATGGTGGAAGATCTAAGTCTTAATATTTATGGGGAGCTTAAGTTCAGATCTCTTTTAAATTGATCAGCCAACTCATATCTGGCCAATTACATTAAGTCAGCACAATCTCATGTCTAACTTAAAACTTTGAGTCAGCATAATCTTATGTCTAACTAAAAGTGCTAGCATGGATGACCCTTTTGAAAACTTAATCAATCAACTTGGCCAGGTCGAGAATGATGCATGGGAGGGTTCTGCCATATACCCTCTTTCCGTCAAACGAGTTTGGTTGAGAAAGAGTTAGCCCTAATTATCAAACCATGATCGAAACCTTCCTTAGACACCAATTGATTGACAATATTCCAAAAGGTCAATATAATGATTTGGGCTCATCATTGAGCCAAATTAGGTCTTAACTCATCGACTCACCATCATATGAGTCAATCTGACCAGACATCATCTAAAACAATTTTAGGGTGATTGGACCTAATTTGTTTAACCCAAAACTTCATGCACCTGATTTAAATTTCTTGATCTAATCAATTTTAAAATTGGTTCAAGTGCATGATATTTATGGTTTATGATCATGAATCAAATTTATGATCTAAACCTAATTTGGTGTATCAACATGCTAGATCATATAAATTACATCTTATGTAATTAAATAGATGTAAAGCATGCTTAAACAATATATCACATATATCATCATAAATTGATCAAAAACTTTTAAAAATGCTTTTTCAAAATAGGTATACATCAAAGTAGGACAACCTTTGCATTATGGGGGTTAACCCTATAGCAGGACAACCTTATTTTACTTTGTGCAACCTTTGATCAATTAATTTTCAGATTTAAACCTATAAATTTTAGATCTAAAAGTTATGATTATAATTTTGAAAACAATTTTTCAAAACATATCAACTCCTGACATAATCAACATATAACTTTCAGATCTGAATATGTTTCAAATCTGATTCTCATCCATGCATGTTTAAGAAGAGAGAACCGTGGCTCTAATATCACTGTCAGATTTCTCCGGGATCGATATATTGCATCGAATATTAGGCCTCACAATCAGAGTGGCGCAGCGGAAGCAGATATAAAAATAATTTTATATCTGGTATGCAATATAAATAAATCAAATTTATTCATGATAATATTCTTAAACATGCATTAGAGGATGAGAACAAGATCAAATCTAAAAATATGATAATTTTAAGTAACAGTTACATACCTGGATCGCTATCCTGGATTGCTCTAAAATCCATGTAGATACTCTTGGATTGGGGTTCAATTGCAGTCGTGCAAGCGTCTGGCTTCTACTGGTATCCATACAGGACTTGTCATAGCAAAGTCGTAGAGGGCACTGGACCGCTAGATCCTTGCAGCCCTCCCCTCTTTCAGCAAATCGGCCTTGCTTTAAAAGCGGTGCCGATCGATAACTGGACCGGCTTCTGGCTTCTATCTTGCAAACTAGCCTTTACAAGATTTAGGACCTTCTTTCCTCTCATTGCTCTTATCTAAATAACCTCTCAACACTTGGAAGAAAGATTAAGAGAGAAAGTAAGAATGGAAGGGAGAAGGAACCTTTGGTAGCAAAATGCCTCACACACCCAAGTGGATGATTTTTCCTTCTCCTTTCATTCACTCACCCAAGCATTCCCTCTTTCTTTCATGCTTGGTTCAAGCTTGGCCGGCCAACCCCCTCCCCCTCTCCTTATATAGCCATCATCTCATTAATGGCATAAGATCATTATGTATGAAAATATTAAAAGAGGAGAAGAATATTTTCTCCCTTTTAATGCTTTCACATTTCCATGAAAACTTTCTTAAGCCTTTTTACATGGAAGAGTTTCTTCCTTCTTCTCCACTCCAATTAATGAGGTCAATTTCTCATTCTAAGTCACCACCCTTTCTTATTATGACAAATTAATGAAGGGTTTACCAAGTCAAATATGGGATGAGACTAGTGTGAACACAAGACTTAAGAAATTTCCAAGCATTTATGGGAGGAGATTTGGTTTCCCTAAGTCATTCCTCTTCTTTCATGAAAACTCTCATGCCATGTGGCATGTGAAAACATGGAGAGAGGGAGAGTGCCATGTGGCATGAGGAGAGAGAGTCCCATCCAACTGGACTCTGACTCATGGTCCAATTTGATACTCAAATCAAAGCCAGATTTAAACCTAATTGAACCTATTTCGAAAAAGCTGTTGACCCAACACTATTTGGATTAATTAAAATCAAATTAAATCTGATTTAATTTAATTAACAATTAATCCATGATTAATCAGGTCAAATCTTAATTGTAATGATTACAATTAGGTCCGAATTGATTTGCTGATTAGTTACTTAAGCCCCTAATGTGTGTGACCCCTCAGGTCCTATTCTGTCTGCTAATGAGACATGCTAAAATCTCTATTATACATCATCGAAACATCTTTCAATGGATAGAAATAATTTCTACTCAACCCTAATTAGGATCATCGAATTGAGAATAATTCTAATGGGCTCTCACAATCCACCAGTGACACCTAGCAATATATAGTGGCAACCCAGCAGCATAAGATTGGAACCCCTAGGTGTAGTTATCGTGTGATTCGGTTCCTCTATCAAAAATTCCTGACTTGATGTTGGTTACGGAATCTTGCCAAACCCATCAGTCATATACTTAAACTTAATCGACTCAAGTCCAACTGTGATACCAATGAAAATACCTTTTTATCATCACCCTTCTATAGCCATAGACTTTTTGGACTTAGTCTCAATAAGTTGCATAGGATTATTCCTTACTACTAAGGCTGATAGATCTCTACGAGTGAACACCCTACTCTTACAATAAACTTACTGCAGCCAACGAACATCGCAAGGTCACGTATGGATAGGAACCATGAGATTGTGTTGTCAAACTACAGCAACCTTATTAAGAGTAGCCGAGACACTCCAGGTCAAAGAACTATTCACATAACTACAGTATCAGGAAGTTATCGATGAATGAGTAGTCATCTATATAACTTCCCGTATGTGGTCACGCTCAGTATCATTGATCTCCATCAACTACCTGCATTCTCACTCCAGTGTCACCACACTGTAGATCAGAGACTCACCTACCTAGAATGGAAGTGTTTCGTGTACCGATTTTAATGGATCAATCACCATCCTTGTGATGTTCCAATAATCAGGAGCTTTTAGGAGTTAATATATAAAGATACATGCCTCAGATTCTCAACTCTTGAGAATATGTGTCATTGTCCATTAACTTCATGAATGATTCATAGATATATCAATATGAATAATATTACCCTTTATTATGAAAAAAAATTAAGTACAAAATCCATGCCCTCAAATTACAATGTATCATGCCAACTTGGATTTTAGGGCACACATCTAACAATCTAGCCTTCATCATCAAGCTCCACATATTGTTCGGACTGATTACTAATTTAGCTGCATGTCTAGTAATCAAAGCTTCCCTCCTTGTGACTAGCGACTAGATGCCAAGGCTCCCATCCCTTCGAGGCCGGCATTCCATATTTTAAGCTAAAAGGTATGAGCCACCTTCTCTAAGATGCAAACACTATAAGAAGCTTTGAAGATATTGCTCGAGCTTGGACACCAAAGTTTTAGACAAATTGGCATTTGAAAGAATGTATATAAGCATGGAATTAAGGATTGACCTCACCAAGGTAATCCTACGTATTATGAAAAGGGCACTTGCTTGCCACCATTCTAGGTGCTCCTTGATCACTCGCTAAATTAATCTTCTTTCATTGACATATCCTTCTACTAATCTTTTCCTTTTAAGATCTAAACTCGTAGTCATTCCCAACATTCTCTATCTGTCCACCTAAGTTGCAAGTCCTCCTTCATATTTTTGTATATTTCTTTAAAGAACTTCAACATTCTACAACATGACTTCTAGGCTTCCTCGGCCGTCAAGCACATGCATGGGAACCTTGCTAATATGACTTTCTTAAGGATGAGGCAAATGCTATACCAATAACATGTTAGTTATAATATATGAAAAACATATATGTATTTCTATAATTTAAAAGTTTTTAAAAAGTAATTTTTGTGGTGTATGTGGCAGAATATTTTAGTGTCGTAAATAATATAAAAAATCAAAATAGAAAGAAGTTTGAAATCTTGGCCTAGGAGGTGGATGAAACCACTACCCTAAAGAAGATTTGGTCCTTTCTCGTGTAAACAATGATTGAACCACACACTCTCCTCCAAAGTATAATATGGAAGCCAATACTCTAACATTCGCCATTGGCACAATCTTGAACGAACACCGATTAGCTCATCTTCAATCCAAATTATCAAAATAAAATAAAAATTATAGGAGAGAGAATTTTAGAAAAATGTGAGAGAGATACATAAGAGAGAGAACTTAGAATTCTTGGATGGATTATATGGCTAGGGAAAAAGCCTATTTATAGGCTCAAAACTTTCCAAAAAATCTCAAAAAGGCCCTCCAAATAGCCATTAATACATTAATTAAAAAGATAGCCATTAAATCATTAAAATTTAAAAATAATAATAATATAAAATATAAAATGGGTAGAAATGGTTGAATACCCATGCATGGAGTTTGCACCTGCACTCGCATGAGCGTTTGACCCATTGGAGTTTTGAAACTCCAATAAAAAATATGTGACAATCCCTCACAAGTTTTAAAACTCATAAAATATTTAAATTTAGTAAATAATTTAAATAATAAAATTTTTAAAGTTTTACTATGCTTAGTACAAGTACCTTCTAGGTTTAAACTTATATTTAGTATAAAATATAAACAATATGAAGATGAATTAATAATAATATGGTGTAGCATTATTTAGGCCATGCGCTTGTCTTGATTTTCATAAAAGTTACTATGAATTCATCATGGTCCCATAGTCATGGCCTCATAACTACTCTCCTAAGGTAGATCCTTCAAAGGTAGTGCAATAGAATCGTACCATATTGAATTTATAGTCTTAGATCTATTAAGAGCTATGCTCAACCTAATTGTCATAATAGAGTACCATATCATAGGGATGGGATGGAAATAGACTCCAAATTGATTCTCCCAGATATTATCTCAAAGGTTGTTTTCCTTTGAACCTTAACCATGAGATTGCCATGATGGTAGGGGTCCACTCTGATAATAATATATAGGCTTAAATCCCATCTTCTTCAATATCTCAGATACTGTAGCCTTCAAAAGGTTTTTGGTTAAAAAATTTACCAAGTTATTTTTTGATCTTATAAATTATAGTAATATCAGTTTTTCATTTTATTTCTTATAGCTTTATACGTGATTAGGATATGATTGATTATTCATCTTTTTATTAGTTATCTGTTAATTTAATAGGTCAATTAAAGCTCTATAATCATAATTTTAATTTTTTTTGAAATTTTAGATAAAAATTTTATATCATTTATTAAATCTTTTAGCCACTATGCTTCAGTACATGCAATATCAAGAGAAATTAATTTAAATTCTAATATATTTTTAGTAATTACTATTTATTTACAAGAGTTCCAAGATATTGCAGCTCCTTCTAGCAAGAAAAGATACTCAATGATAGACTTAACTTCTAAATTATCTATTATTCAGTTGGTATCACTATAACCCTTAAGTATTTTTAGATAACCCGAGTATACTAGAGAGTAGTCTAAGATTCAAATACATAAAGATTATTTCTAGAGCTTTCTAATATTCTTTACTAGGATTACTTGTATACCTTTTCAGTCTACCTATTATATAAGCTATATCTAGATGGATTCTATTTGAAAAATATAATAGGAATCCTATCCTCTAAAAATATTTTAATTGATTAAAAGGTTCTTTTAAATTTTTAATTAATTAAGAACAATGATCATAAGAGGTAGCAATAAGATTTAAATTAAAATATTTAAACTTTAAAGTATTTTCTCTATTTAGTATGTTAAGCTTATTGCTATCCCATAATTTACTCTTTTAAGATTTATTCCTAAAATTGTATTAGCTTCTCCTAAGTTTTTCATATCAAAATTATTTAATAAATAGATTTTTATTTCTTGAATTATTTTCATTGTTATTCCAAATAATAGTATATCATATACATAATTATTTGATAAATAGCTTTGTAAATTTCTATTATTCCATTTAGCCTTAATTTTTTTTAAACATTCATTTTATTACTATAAGTTTATTTTCTAGAGATAAATTAGTTAAAGTCCAAGTTTTATTTTCTAAGATTGATTAAATTTCACTATCTATGGCTTCCTTCCAATATGATGATTCTGATGGTAACATCGCCTTATTATATATAGAAGGTTTACCCTCTACTAAGAATGTAAAGAAGCCTTCTTCAAAATCTTTTTCAATTTTTTTTTTTACTTTTTTAATTCAGATTTAGTTTCTAGTTCTAATTCTATAGCTCTAGAGAAAGATGGTTTATATTTTAGGGATCTAGAAATTTTAGTCTTAAAAGAAAATATACCTTTGAAGAAAGAGGCATCTCTAGCTTCTAAGATTGAGTTGTTTATTATATCACTAACCTCTGATTTTATTACTAAGAAGTATAGGCATTGCTATTTTGGGTGTAGCCTATAAATACATCTTAGTCTTAGGTCCTAGTTTTCTCTTTTTGGATTCAGGAATATTAACCTTGGCTAGGTGTCCCCATACTTTGAAAAAACCTAGATTATGAGTCCTTCCTTTTCAAAGCTCATAAGGAGTCTTGCCACTATCCTTAATAGATATCCTATTTAGAATGAAGCAAGAAGATAAAAGAGCTTCCCCCCATAAGTTTTCTGGTAAGCTGGAACTGATAAGTATAATATTTACCATATCCATGAGAGTATGACTTTTATGCTCAACTATACCATTGGACTGTGAAGAATAAGGAGTAGTCACTTGATGAATTTTATCATGTTCTTGATAGAACTAGAAGAATTCATTCGAGATATACTCCCCTTCTCTATAGATCTAAGAATTTCAATCTTCTTTTCTTGTTAATTTTTTACTTCACTCTCATAAATTTTAAACTAATTAAAGATTTTATTTTAAAATTTAATTAAGTAACAATAGTGATATCTACAAAAATTATTTATAAAGGTTACTATATATCTATTGTCACCATGGGTTATATTCTTGATGGAGTCACATACATCACTATGTATCAACTGCAAGATTGAAGAATTTCTTTTAACTGATTTGAATAATTTTCTTGGTTATATTTAGATTTAACATATATTTTATATTTAGATGTATCTAAGTTTGATTTGAAAATTAGTTTTAACTCCATCATATGCTAGACTTTTTTTAAGTGTACATGATCCAACTGTTATGCCACAAATTTTGTTTAAATTTATTCACAAAATAAATTTGATTCATTCATAGATTGTAATGAAAGGATTTATTATATTTAATTTGAATAAGCCTTCACTTATATATTCTTTTTCTATGAAGGCATTATTCTTAGTTATTACTTTATTATAATCAAGGATAATTTTATATTCTCTCTGAACTAGTTGAGACCTACTAATAAGGTTCTTTCTAAGATCTGGAATATATAGCATATCTGTTAGGGTGAAAACTTTTTCTTATGTCATCTTCAGGTTGACTCAAGCTTGTGATATGATCTTAGTGGTTGTGTTATTTTTAGGATCACACCTCCTCCACTTGTATCTTGAAAACTAGTAAATCAGGAATGATCAAAACAAATATGAATATTGGCTCCTAAATTCAACCATCAATCAAGGTTGGAAGAAGTAACCTTAACTTCAGGGTTTAAGTTTACTGACTTAAAGATGAAGTCTTTTGGGCCTTCAATTATATGAGCTTGGAATCCGGAGAAACTAGAAGGTTTGCAAAAAGGTTCCTTCTTTTGATAAAAGTAGTCTCTCACAAGATAGTTTATCCTCTCGCACATAAAACAGAATCTTTGCTAGATCTAGTATTATTAGCTTTAAAGGTTTTATCATTGGATTTGAACTTATTTATATGAGGACAGTAAAGTTGGTTTGACTGGTCTTGTTGGTTGGTTAAAATCTAGACTTTGATTTTGGTTTGGTATTGTTGTTGGCCTGTGTTGCTGACCTTACCATCGTGGCTTGTAGCTGCTAGGTGGCACCGGACATCCCCCCTTTACTCCGAAATCCAGGAGTTCCCGAACCTGCAAAACAGTGTTAGAGACCCGGGCCGGGGATCCTAGCAGGGGCACTCCGACGATCAAGTTAGCGAACGGTAAAGTGAAACAGATCCCCTAAGGCGGATCCCACTTCGGTCACCGTGCTTAGGGGAGTTTGTAATAAAGAACTGAGTAGGACAAGATGAGAGAGGAACAGTGCTTGAGTTGCGATGACTGTGCTCGCTAGACTCTCTCTAGGAGTCCTTTGGGAGCTTCTTGCCTTCAAGTCACTCATTTTTGCTATCTCATGTGCTTGCTCTCTCTCTTGGTTGCTTACCTGGTTTCTCTCCCATTGGTGCCTTTGTAGATCGCTGATTGCTTTCGTGCCTCGATTTGCCCTCTTTGGGGGGCTTTTGGGTCAACGGTGTCTGTTGGCCGCTCCTTAGAGGCCATTTCCTCTTATAGTTGGGAGTTAAGTTGTGAACTTGCCTTGCCTGGTGTGTTGTCACTAAGGAAGGAATTAGGTGGAACCTCGATTTGGGCGCAACTGCCCTCAGGTTTGAGACATTAAATGCACCCTTCTCCTTCGGGGGGTTCCAGGTGGTCGATCGGAGGATCTGACATCTCGATCGGGGCGCCCCTTCCAAACTGATGCAAACAAGGTTACGCATACCATTGCAGATTTAGGGCACCGTACTAGGAGCGCCGCGCTGCACTCGTCTGCCTCGGTGGCGGTCTTGGGGCAAGCGCCTCCATCCTTCCCGATGCTTTCAAAAAAGGGGCTCGACTTCGATCGAGGTGGGCTCGACCCTTGGAGAGCCACCTGGCGAAGGAGCAGAGGAGGGCTCAACTTCGGTCGAGGTGGGCTCGACCCTTGGGGAGCCACCTGGCAGAGGAGCGGAGCAGGGCCCGACTCTGACCGAGGTGGGCTCGACCCTTGGGGAGCAACCTGGCGGAGGAGCGGAGCAGGGCTCGACTCCGACCGAGGTGGGCTTGATACTTGGGGAGCCACCTGGCGGAGGAGCGGAGATGCCGAGCTCGGGCCGAGGTGACCTTGACTTCGGTCGAGCTGGACTCGCACTGGGGGATCCATCTGGCGAAGAAGCCGGGGTGCCGAGCTCGAGCCGAGGTGGGCTCGACCATTAGTGAGGCCACATGGTGGGAGAGCTCGAAGGGGAACTTGATGCTGTGCTATTTGCTTGCCTGGCTGCCAGCTGGATCCGAGGTGTACTCCACGTTGGCGGTCTGGCCATATTAGCATAATATTATTGGATTAGGCTATCTTGGATGCTTAGAATTCTAATTTGTTGGATTTTAGATTTATGTTGGTCTTCTATCCTGATTGAGTTCAAAAGTTGGGCTAGAGTCAGCTCTCTTTATTTTTGAAATTGACCTTTGACAAAGCTATTCTAGGAAGGAGGCATTTTATCTAGAAAGATAGATACATTAAATCCTTCTAAGAACTTATTATTGGAATTCTCCTAGGAATAGTATATTGCATAAAATCAGGAATAAAAAATCTGACACAATGGAAGTAGATATAAAAACTATTTTATATCTAAACATGCAATTTATAAATAAATCTGATTTATTCATAATAAATTCTTAAACATGCTGTAATAGATGAAAAAATATCAAATCTGAAAATAAAATTATTTTAAATAAAAATAACTTGGATCGCTATCTTGGCCTGCTTTGAAAACTCTGCCGATTTGCTTTTATACCGGGGTTCTATCGGAGCCACGCAAATGCCCGGCCTCTGTTGGTATCCACATAAAGCTCGCATAACCGAGTCATAGAGAGCAATGGACTGCTAGATCCTTGCAGCCCTCTCCTCTTTCAGCAAATCAGATGTTTTCAAAATAGTGCCAATCCAAATCTGGACCGGCTTATTCTTAAACTGGCTTCTATCTTGCAAACTTAAATCTGCAAGACCTTAGACCTCTTTCCTTCTTTTTTTCTTATGATGAACACCTCTTCAAACTCTTAAAAAGAAGATCTAAACCTCACACAAGGAAGAAGAAAAACACCTAAAAGGAAGAGGATGCCCCAAGAGAGAGATCCTCTGGAGTTCATGCCCAAGAAAAGATTTTTCATGCCAAAAAGGAGAAGCACTTGGTCGGCCACCCCCTTCCTTTCTTTTATTTCTTATGGTAAATCACATCTCCAACTCCTCCACGCCAAAAAGAGAGTATAAACTAATATGGTTTAGGTTTTAAGAGGAGTAGAAGAGGACTCTTCCTCCTCTCATAATTCTCCACGCCTAAACACTTTAGCGCCCACCTAGCTTTCATGCCACCTCTCTTTTGTCACACAAAATACTTGGGCCCACTAGGTTGGCATGTGGAGATATGGGGAGACAAGGAGAGAGAGTCCCAGTCCAATAGGACTCTCAGTCATGGTCCAAATAAATTGATTTGATAGTCAAATCAAAGCCAATTTTAAATCCAATCAAATCCATATCGAAAAGGCTATTGACCCAACTCAATTAGGATCAATTAACCGAATCTAACTCAATTAAATTAAATCTATTTTAATTAAATTAATAATTAATTCATAATTTATTAATTATAACATTTACAATTAAGTCCAAATGTATTAAAATTGTTAAATTTAGTAATATTTTGATTTGCTGATTGGTTACTTAAGCTCCTAATGTATGTGACCCCTTAGGTCCTATCCTATTTGGTAATGAGACATGCTATAATCTTCATTATACATCATCAAAACTTCTTTCGATGGACAGAAACGATTTTTCTTCAACCCTAATTAGGATCATCGATTCAAGAATGATCCTAATGGGCTCTCACAATCCATCAGTGATACCTAGTAGTATGTAGTGACAACCTAGTAGAATAAGATTGGAATCCCTAGGTGTAGTTATCATGTGATTTGGTTTCTCTATCAAAAATCCCGAAATGATGTTGGTTACGGATACTCGTCAAACCCATCAATCATATGCTTAACTTAATGACTCAAGTCCAATTGTGATAATAATGAAAACATCTTTTTCATTATCACCCTGCTATGACCATAGACTTCTGGACTGTCTCATTAAGCTGCATAGGATTATTCCTTAATACTAAGGCTGATAGATCCTTACAAGTAAATAACCTACTCCTACAACAAATTTACTGTATCCAATGAACATCGCAAGGTCTCAAATAAATAGGAATCATGTGTTTATGCTGTCAAACTATAGCAACCTTATTATGAGTAGTTGATACACTCTAGGTCAAAGAACTATTCACAACTTAGCATCAGGAAGTTATTGACGAGTGAGTAGTCATCAGTATAACTTCTTGTACTTGGTCACGCTCAGTACCATTGATCTTTATCAACTACCTGTACTCTCACTCCAGTGTCACCACACTATAGGTCAGAGACTCATCTACCTAGAAATGGAAGTGATCTGTGCATCAATTTTAATGGATCAATCACCATCCTCGTGACATTCCAATAATCGAGAGCTTTTGGGAGTTAATCTATAAAAACACATGTCTCAGATTTTCAACTCTTGAGAATATATGCCATTGCCCATTAACTCCATGGATGATTCATAGACACATCAATATGAATGAAAATAATATCCTTTTATGAATAAGAAAAAATTAAGTACAAAGTTCATGCCCTAATTACAATGTGTCAAGCCAACTTGGCTTTTAGGGCATACATCTAACAATCTTCCACTTGCACTAAAACCAACTGGCTACATATCTAAGTCCCATCTTCTCAAGGTGGACTTCAGTCTTTTACTAGCTCAGAGCCTTAGTCAGTGGGTCTGCCATATTTTTCATGGAGTCTACTCTTCACACTTCAACATACTTCTTCTCGAGGTAGTCGCATATGATATGAAACCGTCGCTCAATATGCTTAGACTTCTGGTGAGACCTAGACTCCTTAGCAAGAGCTATTGCACTATTATTGTCATAATATATGGGGATGGCATCAGATGGCATCACTCCAAGCTCCACAAAACTTTTTTTACCAGAAGGCTTCTTTTACAGCTTCAGAGGTAGTGATGTACTCTGCTTCCATTGTTGAATCTGCTATGATGGGCTGCTTAGAACTTTTCCAACTAGTTACTCCACCATTACACAAAAACACAGACCTTGATGTAGACTTTCTATCATCAGGATCAGACATAAAGTCTAAGTCTGTATATCCCTTTATCCCTAATTCTGAACTCCCTCCAAAGATTAAGAATAAATCTTTAGTCCTTCTGAAGTACTTAAGATTGTTCTTTATAGCTATCCAATGTTCTTCATCTGGATTCGACTGATATCTGCTCATAACATTCATAGAAAAGCTATATCACGTCGAGTACACAACATGACATACATAAGGCTTCTAATTACCGAAGCATATGGAATCTTGCTCATGCATTAAATCTCTTCAGGTGTGTTAGGATATATTTTCTTGGAGAGATTTATTGCATGCCGAAGAGGTAATAATCTTCTTTTAGAGTTCTTCATGTTGAACCTTTTCAGCACTTCCTCTATGTATAATTTTTGTGAAAGGCCAAGCATTCGATTAGATCTATCTCTATAGACCTTAATCCCCAAAATATAAGATGCTTCACCTAAGTCTTTCATAGAGAATTCTTTAGATAACCAACTTTTGATCGAAGTCAACATGGGAATATCATTCCCAATAAGTAGGATGTCATCCACGTACAATACGAGGAATGTCACCGCCCTCCCACTAGCCTTCCTGTAAATACATGGCTCATCCTCATTCTTGATAAAATCAAATGATTTGATTGCATCATCAAAACGAGTATTCCAACTCCAAGAAGCTTGCTTCAATCCATAGATTGATCTATATAGCTTGCAGACCTTTTGATCTTCATCATTGGAAGTGAAACCCAAAGGCTGCTCCATATAGAGATATCTTCCTTAAGATATCCATTCAGGAATTTAGTTTTCACATTCATCTACCATATCTCATAATCATGATATACTGCAATTGCAAGCAATGTATAGATGGATTTTAGCATAGCTACTGGTATAAAGGTGTCATGATAGTCAATGCCTTCATATTGACTATACCCTTTCGCCACTAACCTAGCCTTAAAGGTCTCTACCTTTCCATCTGCACCTATTTTTCTTTTGTAGATCTATTTATAACCAATAGGTACAATACCCTCTAGTGGATCCACTAAGAACCACACTTGGTTAGAATGCATTGATTCAATTTCTGACTTCATAGCCTTCAACCATTTCTCGGAGTCGATGTCTGACATCATCTCATCATAAGTCTTAGGATCAATCAATTGATCATTGTCCCCAACTAGAAACATTTCCTTTATATCCTCTGTAAGCATACATAAGTACCTTTCAGGAGGTTTGGAGATTCTTGTAGACCTACGAGGTGGAAGAGCATTTACGTGAATTGGTTGATTATGTTCAATTTGATCTCTAGCTGGCTGCTCTTCAGTGACTTTCTCATTGAGCTCAATTAGCCTTCCACTACCACCTTCTTGAATAAACTATTTTTCAAGAAATGTGGCATGTCTACTCACAATCACATTGTGATCTTCTGGAAGATAAAAGTAATATCCTAAAGTTTCTTTAGGATATCCTATAAACCGAGCTTTCACAGATCTAGATTCGAATTTATCCACCATTAGTCTATTGACATGGGTTGGACATCCCCAAATCTTGAAATGAGTAAGACTTGGTTTCTTACCATGCCAAATCTCATATGGTGTGGTAGGAATGGATTTAGATGGAACTCTATTTAAAATATAAATTGAAGTTTGTAGGGCATATCTCCAAAGAAATAAAAGCAAGTTAGTGAAGCTCATCATGGATCAGACCATATCTAATAGTGTCTTGTTTATCCTTTCAGACACCCCGTTGAGTTGAGGCGTACTAAGTGGAGTCCATTGTGAGACTATGGCATTGTCCTTAAGATAACCTAAAAATTTTCTACTAAGGTATTCACCTCCCCGATCTGATTGAAGAACCTTAAGAATTTTACCAGTTTATTTTTCTATCTCATGTCTGAATTCTTTGAACTTTTCAAAAGCTTCAGATTTGTGTCTCATAAGAAACACAACCATACCGTGAACAATCATCAATAAAGGTTATGAAGTAGTAAAAAGTATCCTTGGACTGCACATCAAATGGACCACACACATCAGTGTGTACCGGGCAAGTAATTCTGTGGCCCTCTCCCCATATCCTACAAATGGTAACTTGGTTATTTTTTCTTGAATACATGACTCACAAGGTGGATATGATTCAGAATTAACTGAATCTAGGATCCCATCCCTTTCCAATTTGTTAATTCTGTCCTCACCTATATGATCAAGCTTTAGACGCCACATATATTTATCATTTAGGTCATCTCTAGCATGTTTATGTCCTATGGCATTTACTTTAATTTTTTCGTTAATATTCAAAGATGCATCGACATGCAAATGATAGAGACTATCAATTAAAATAGCTTTTGCAACCAATTTATTTCTCAAATAAATATTACAAAAGTCTTTATTGAATGTAAATTCAAATTTTTCCTGTGCTAGCACAAAGACAAAAATCAAATTCTACTAGCTCCAGGTACAAAATAACAGTCTCTAAGTACTAATCTAAATCCTAAAGGTAACACCAGAGAATATGATCCAACAGCTTGTGCAGCAACTTTTGCTCTATTTCTGACACGTAGGACCATCTCACCTTCTCTCAGCATTCTACTTCTTTTCAGACCCTGCATTGAAATGCATATATGAGCACTAGAGCCAGAGTCTAAAATCCAACTGGAAGTAGATGAAATCATTAGGTTAGATTCAATAACGAGTATGGACTTACCTTCAGAAGGTGCATCCTCCATCTGTTTCTTTACAAGTTTTTTCTTCTTCCAAGTAGACTTTTTTTTGGAGGAAGACTGCTCCACAGAGAAAACAAAGCCCCTTAAACTCTTCAAGATCCCCTCATTGCTTACCAGTATGTTCAATAATTCAGATAAGGTGTAATTCAACTTGTTCATATTATAGTTCATAACAAACTGAGCATATGAACTAGTCAAGGACTGGAAGATCAAATCCACCTGAAGCTCCTTGTGAATAGGAATGTCCAGCTTCTCAAGCTGTTCGATGTCCCTGATCATTGTCAAACAATGATCATGGATTGACTGCCCTTCACGCATCTTGTTGTTGAAAAACCTTTTCGATAATTCGAAGTGCATAATTCGACTTTGTTCACCATATAACTCTTACAGGTGAATCGGAATCAATTTAGCAATTGGCATATCCTCATGTTAGCTTTGTAATTCATTTGTCATTGAGGCCAACATGTAACACTTAACCTTATTATCATCTTCCATCCATTTTTCATATGCATTCGTCTGATGAGCATTTGGATGGTCAGGTAAGATAGGGGTTTCCTGGTCAAGCACATAGCCCAGCTTTTCAGAACTCAAAATAATTTTGATATTTCTCAACCAATCTTTGAAATTAAGGCCTACAAGTCGGATTGTCTCTAGAATACGGGCTAAGAGATTTGAAGTAGACATGGTCAACTGCAAGAGTAGAAGATTCAAATTAGATGTTTATACTTAATTATAAAATTATTCTAGGGTCTTTAAAAATAATTTTAGAACGTCCACTATTTTCTTGGATCTCTCACACTCCCCGTGGAGATGCGGAAACCCTGCGACTCTAAGTTTCTAATGGGTGCCACGGTCCCATCAATTTGCGGCACCTCACCATACCTGGTTATTGGTAATACGCTGCACCAATAAGTGGCAACTCTTGTCCAATGTATCTAATACAAATTGTAGCATCTTGGTCTCTAAATCATGGAACTTCAACTGCCCGTTTATTGGTCCAATCATTAGTTAAGTCGGACCCACCATTCCTACTAAACAAAGACATCATTTAGTCACTCAACATGCCTGTTTATTGGGCCCAACCCCATCTATGCCTAGCAACATCTCATGCTTAATAGGGTGGTTGTGTCTTCCCGATAAAACTAGATCACTGTAACTAGTCGAGAATAATCAACACTAGTAGGACACCCGCATACCTACAATGATGGAGTCCCAAGACTTAATATTTATGGGGAGCTAAGGTTCAGGTCTCTTTTTAATTGATTAGCCAAATCATGTCTGACCAATTATATTAAGTCAGCACAATCTCATGTCTGACTTAAAATAACTAGCATGGGTGAACTCAAATCAAAAGTGACTCTATTGAAAACTTAATCAACCAAATTGGCCAGGTCAGTTTGATACATGGGAGGGTTGTGCCATATACCCTCTTTTCGCCAAACTAGTTGGTTGAGAAAGAGTTAGCCCCAATTAAAAATCATGATCAAAACCTTCCTTAGACACCAATTGATTGATAACATTCAATTAGGTCAATCTAGTGATCTGGGCTCATCACTGAGCCAAATTAGGTCTTAACTTATCAATTCATAATCAAAAGAATCGATTTGACCAGACAGCATCTAAAAATAATTTTAAGGTGATTAGACTTAATTTGTTCAACCCAAACCCTCATGCATGTAATTTGATTTTCTGGATCAAATCAATTTTAAAATAGGTTCAAGTGCATGATATTAATGGCTTATGATCATGAATCAAATTTAAGATCTAAACCTAATTTGGTGCATCGTATACATCAACATATTAGATTATATAATTAAACTACATCTAATGTAATTAAATAGATCTAAAACATGCTTAACAACATATCACATATGTAATCATAAATCGATCAGAACTTTTGAAATACCCTTTTTCAAAAACATGTATACATCAAAGTAGGACAACCTTTGCACTATAGGACTAAACCCTATAGCAGGACAACCTTATAATCACTTTGTGCAACCTTTGATCAATTAATTTTCAGATTATAATATTTAATTTCAGATCAAAAAATTATGATTTTAATTTTGAAAATAATTTTTCAAAACATAACAAGTCTATGCTAGAACAACCATATATTCATCATAGATTTGATACAATCATCATCTATCTTTCCGATCTGAATATGTTTTAGATCTGATTCTCATCCATGCATGTTAAAGAAAGGAGAATTGTGGCTCGGATACCACTGTTGGAATTCTCCCAGGAACAGTATATTGTGTAAAATCAGGAATCAAAAATCTGATGCAATGGAAGTAGATATAAAAACTATTTTATATCTAAACATGCAATCTATAAATAAATCTGATTTATTCATGATAAATTCTTAAACATGCTATAATAGATGAGAAAAATATCAGATCTAAAAATAAAATTATTTTAAATAAAAATAACTTACCTGGATCGCTATCCTGGCCTGCTTTGAAAACTATGCCGATCCACTTTTATACCGGGGTTCTAACGAAGCTGCGCAAACGTCCGGTCTCTGCTGGTATCTATACAGAGCTTGCGTAACCGAGTCATAGAGAGCACTGGACTACTAAATCCTTGTAGCCCTCTCCTCTTTCAACAAATTAGATGCTTTAAAAATCATGCCAATCAGAATCTAGACCGGCTTTTTCTTGAACTGGCTTCTATCTTGCAAACTTAAATCTGCAAGACCTTGGACATCTTTCCTTCTTTTTCTTGTGATGAACACCTCTCCAAACTCTTAAAAGAAGATCTAAACCTCACACAAGGAATAAGAAAAACACCTAAAAGGAAGAGGACGCCATAAGAGAGAGATCCTCTGGAGTTCACGCCCAAGAAAGAATTTTTCATGCCAAAAAGGAGAAGCACTTGGTCGGTCACCCCCTTCCTTTCTTTTATTTCTTACGGTAAATCACATCTCCAACTCCTCCACACTAAAAAGAGAGTTTAAACTAATATGGTTTAGGTTTTAAGAGGAGTAGAAGAGGGCTCTTCCTCCTCTCACAATTCTCCATGCCTAAACACTTTAGCACCCACCTAGCTTTCACGCCACCTCTCTTTTGTTGCACAAAATACTTGGGCCCACTAGGTTGGCATGTGGAGATATGGGGAGACAAGGAGAGAGAGTCTCAGTCCAACAGGACTCTTAGTCATGGTCCAAATAAATTGACTTGATAGTCAAATCGAAGCCAATTTTAAATCCAATCGAATCCATTTCGAAAAGGATATTGATCCAACTCAATTAGGATCAATTAACTGAGTCTAACTTAATTAAATTAAATCTAATTAATGTAATTAATAATTAATCTATAATTTATTAATTGTAACATTTATAGTTAGGTCCAAATGTACTAAAATTGTCAAATTTAGTAATATTTTGATTTGCTGATTGATTACTTAAGCTCCTAATGTGTGTGACCCCTCAGGTCCTATCATGTCTAGTAATGAGACATGCTATAATCTTCATTATACATCAAAACTGCTTTCGGTGGATAGAAACAATTTCTGCCCAACCATAATTAGGATCATCGATCCGAGAATGATCCTAATGGGCTCTAACAATCCACTAGTGATACCTAGCAGTATGTAGTGGCAACCTAGCAGAATAGGATTGGAATCCCTAGGTGTAGTTATTATGTGATTTAGTTCCTTTATCAAAAATCCCGACATGATGTTGGTTACGGATACTCGTCTAACCCATCAATCATATGCTTAACTTAATCGACTCAAGTCCAATTGTGATACTAATGAAAACATCTTTTTCATTATCACCCTGCTATGGCCATAGACTTCTGGACTTAGTCTCATTAAGCTGCATAAGATTATTCCTTACTACTAAGGCTGATAGATCTCTACAAGTAAACATCCTACTCCTACAACAAACTTACTACAGCCAACGAACATCACAAAGTCCCGAATAGAAAGGAACCATGTGTTTGTACCGTCAAACCATAGCAACCTTATTGTGAATAGCTGAGACACTCTAAGTCAAAGAACATTCACACAACTACAGCATCAGGAAGTTATTGACAAGTGAGTAGTCATCCGTATAACTTCCTATACTTGGTCATGCTCAGTATCGTTGATCTTTATCAACTACCTACACTCTCACTCCAGTGTCACCACACTGTAGGTCAGAGACTTATTAACCTAGAAAGGAAAGTGATCAATGCACCGATTTTAACGGATCAATCACCGTCCTCGTGACATTCTAATAATCGATATCTTTTAGGAGTTAATCTATGATGACACATGTCTCAGATTTTCAATTCTTGAGAATATGTATCATTGTTCATTAACTCTATGGACAATTCATAGACACATCAATATGAATGAAAATAATGCCCTTTTATTAATAAGAAAAAATTAAGTATAAAATTCATGCCCTAAAAATTATAATGTGTCAAGCCAACTTGTCTTTTAGAGCATACATCTAACATTTATCTCCATTGACTTGAAGTTTCCTAGAATACTCTTGAAATTGGTGAAGCTGGTCATTAATGGGTTTGTCTTCTATCAAATTATACCTAAGAAATGATGCAAGGTTGAATCGTTCAACCCTAGCATCATCAAGGCCATACTCAGACTTTAGGGTATCCCATAATTTCTTTGCACTCTTAGTTGATAGGTAAATGTCATAGAGTAAGTTAAAATGGCACTAAAGATTATACTTTTACATAAGTAATACTTTTCTAGAATAGTAGGTGTGGTTGAACTAAAAAAACTAGTGGACTAGTCGATCACAAGCCAAAGTTCTAAGACGATTAGCCAAAATTTCATTTGGCTTTATTACCTTTTAAAATGGGATCCATCAATTTTTTTTGATTTTAGGCTAATGGTGTCATCCTTAAGGATTGTTATTAGATCCAAATCAGGTTCAAAGAAGATCTACAAAATAAAAATAATTCTATTAACGATTAATTTAAATAATTTAAATATTATTTATTTATTTTATTATTTTTATTCATTATTTTATTTTTTATATATGTTTCTAAAAATATTTTTAATTTTTTAGAAATTAGAATTTTACTAAAATAATCACCAATATGATTGGATCTGTAGTTTGTTAAGACTTTTATTTAAATTATTTATTTTTAAATCTTAAAGGCTTTGATTAATTTGTTTGTGCAATCTTTTAAAAATTAATTTGCATACTACAATATAGGTTTAGTAGGGATCTTCAATTAATTTTGTACAATATAAAAGAAATAGATATGATACTATAAATAATCAAAAAAGATAATTATATTTTTTTGTTATATATATAAATATAAAATATATAAGGTAAATAAACTATAATTAAGTATAAATAATTATATTTATATACATGTACTATAAACTGTTGCCGCGAAGATCGTTATGGCCTGTAACTTTGACATGGCACGGACTCGTCGAGCTCCCATTGGGTGCTTGGTCCTCTCCTGGTGCGGCGTGCAAAAAAGATGAGACCCGGGTCGAGAATTCCAGCAGGGACACTCCGATGGTCAAGTCAGTTCGGGATGATCAAGGAAAACAGAACCTTTGTGGCAAAGAGCTTGGGGACTCTTCGCGTAGAGGATGAAAGATGGAATTTAAAATGGAAAGACATGGTAGAGTGGAGATCAGAGAGCTGGGAGGTTCTCTTGGCTGGTTCTTTGTCCGTTTGCTCTATGAGTCTTACCTGTTGCCTCTCTCCCCTCTCGAGGGTCATTTCTTTTATTTTTATATGAGTATGAGTGGCCAAAACCAAGCCTAGAGCTTCATTGAGATGTCCCTTTCTTTGTATCCCCTTTTGGAGGGGCTTTTCTTTGTCTGCAGCCTCCCCCCTATCGGACTGGTCCTTTGGAGGAGATCCTTCTATTTGGGGGTGATCGCTAGCATAGTACAAATCATGTCCCTCTAGTGGTATGATTTTCCATGGGAGGGGCGGACACCGTGCCGCTGAGCCCCAAGCCATGGTGGAGCATTTTCTTTTTGGAAGGGACCATCGATGTATCATAAGGCCTGTGGCCTTAATGGAATACTCTTCATGGAGGAAGTTCAGGTTTCGTGTCACGAGGATCAGTGTCCTCAATTGCACGGTTGTTGACATAGCGGTGCACCACAAGGTGTGAAGCATGGCAGGGCATGCATTGTGCAGGACATGCGGGTGGCACGTTGCAGGGTTTGAGTTTTCTGGTAAGGTGTGCACCACTTCTAGGGGGTCGCAGGTAGCTGGAAACTTCCATGTCACAGTCTGCACCTCTGCTGGTCCTCCCTCTTTTCGTTGCTGGCGGGAACTCCGAACTTGTCAGGAAGAGAGGGAGAGCCCTATCCGGAGAGCCTGGCTCTAGAAGTGGGAGCACGACCTCGGCTGGGCGCTTGACCCTGGATGCTGGGGTCACCTTCGGAGGGCATGGGCACAACTTCGGCTAGGCACCCAACCCCGGATGCGGGGAACCGCCTCAGAGCATGAATGATCTCGACCCTTTCCAGGAGCTGATCTCAGACGGAGGGCTCATCCTATGAGAATGACCTCGGCTGGGAGCTGACCTCGGACGAAGGGCTCGCCTTGGCATGCATGAGCTGAGCCCCGGTCGGGAGTTGACCTCAGATGGAGGGCTCACCCTATGAACACGACCCTAGCTAGGAGCTGACCTCAGATGGAGGGCTCACCTTGGCATGCATGAGCTCGGCCAGAACCGGGAGTTGACTTCAAATGGAGGGCTTGCCTTATGAGCATGACCCCGGCTAGGAGCTGACCTCAGATGGAGGGCTCACCTTGGCACGCATGAGCTTGGCCCAGACTGGGAGCTGACCTCAGTCGGAGGGCTCACCCTATGAGCACGACCCTGGCTGGGAGCTGACCTCGGACAGGGAGCTTGCCTTGGCATGCATTAGCTCGGCCCCGGCCGGGAGCTGACCTCAGATGGAGGGCTCACCTTATGAGCATGACCCTGGCTGGGAGCTGACATCGGACGGAGGGCTCGCCTTGGCCCGCATGAGCTCGACCCCGATCGAGAGCTAACCTTAGACGGAGGGCCCTATAAGCACAACCCCAGCTGGGAGCTGACCTCGGATAGAGAGCTCGCCTTGGCATGCCTGAGCTCGACCCCGGCCGGGAGCTGACCTTAGATGAAGGGCTCGCCCTATAAGCACGACCCTAGCTAAACTTTGTCAAAATAGGCCAAGGCCCATGGGCCATCCCATTTAACCCTATAAATGGGTTGGGTCGGGCTAGAAAAAAGTAGCCCATGTATGTAACCGGGCTTTTTGGCCTCGCCCTTATAGCCCATGGGCTAAAGTGGGCTAGGGCCAGGTCAGCTCGTGGGCCATGATTAAAAAAAAAGAAGAGGGTGGGGAAGTGAAGGGTCACGTACTCACATAATACGGTCCGAAATCTAGATTAGCCCATTTAATCGAATAAAAAATAGTGATTATGATTTACGGTCCCTTACGGCCTTACCTCACTTACGGACCTACGGTTTATTGGATGATTATGGTCTGCCTCTGCACCTCTACGGACTGTGGGAGACAAGGAGTCGGGACTCTATTACTCGATGACGACGGCTTGATGCCTCGAACCCTCAGTTAGGGTTAGGTCTCGTCGACCGTCTCAAACAATCAAAGCCGTCACCCACCATCGGAGAGAACTGGTGAGTCTGTGAGTGACTCATGGAGAGCGCCGGAGAGAACTGGGAGACTACGAGTCTCAACTCTCAAGTTTGGCTGTTTGGGAGAACCGGAGATGTGAGAATGGTGAACCCCACCCTATAGCCGCTGTTCTTCTTCCATGAGACCGTGATGCCTGATGCGACATTCGCCGGAGCTCTCCCATTTCGGCAAATGAGAAGAAGCATGGCAATAGTGATGCCGGCCATAACCCAGGACTTCGGCCATTCGACAGTGAGGACTCGTCATTCTTCCATCCCTTTTTTTTTTGATTTTTCTCTTAATGGATCATTAGAGGCACAGGTCCGAGGGGGCTCGAGGGGGTGCCGCCGTCGCCGTGCCAGCCTGCCATGAGGGCTCACTAGCTTTCCCCAATGTCGTGTCGATCCATCATCGAAAATAGTATAGATTGGAGAGGGGGAGTTCGATCTCCGGGTTTCCCTTGCTTCCCGGCTCCCACTGGCCACCGGCCATCATTCTAGCCTCCGGGAGATCTCCTCCGTGCGACCGTGCCATCCCCCTCTCCAATCTACCGACTGTCGACGATATGGTCTATATGGACTTGGCAGTGAGAACTGAGAACCCACCCCATGGTGGAGTTTGGGATTTAGAAAATTTCTTTAGAATGAGAATTTCTTCAGGAGTTTAAGCTCCGCTAATTGAATTTCTTGGCCCCACTTTATGCTTCTATGCTACATCCCATGCTTAGACGGTCTGCCAATCTCCACATGTTATGTTTAAGCCCCACTTCATGCTTTTATGCTGCATCCCATGCTTAGACGGTTAGACCTGCCAAATGCCAATCCCAATTCACATGCATATCTATGGGCTGGCCCAGCCCTAGCCCACGACCCATATAGGGTCGGGCCGGGCTAGGTTTTTTTAGCCCATTCTTGCAAGTAGGCCTAACTCGGCCCGACCCATATAATATCAGTCCATATGGGTTAGGGCCGGGCCTGCCCATTTTGACAGGTCTACACGTCAGTGGTTGTGCCACATCACAAATTATTTATAATTTTTATTTAGATTGTTAGTTATAATATATGAAATATATATGTATTTTTATAATTTGAAAGTATTTGAAAAGTAATTTTTATGGTATGCGTGGTAGAATATTTTGGTGTGTCAAGTAATTAAAAAATCAAAATAGATTGAAGTTTGGAATCTTAGCTTGGAAAGTGGATGAAACCACAGCCCTAAAAGAGATTTGGCCTCCTTCTCATGTGAAGAATAATTTGACCACACACTCTCTTCTAAGGTATAACTCGGAAGCCAATACTCTAACATTTACTAGTGGCATGATCTTAAACGATCATTGATCAGCTCATCTTCGGCCTAAATTATCAAAATAAAATAAAAATTGCAAGTGAGATAATTTTAGAAAAAATTGAGAAAGAGAGATATATATGAGGAGAACTTGGAATTTTTGAATGGATTGTATGGCTAGGGTAAAGGCCTATTTATAGGCTCAAAACTCAAAAAAATTCCAAAAAGGCCCTCTAAATAATTATTATTGCATTAAATAAAAAGATAGCCATTAAATCATTAAAATTTAAAATTAATAATAAGAATAATAAACTAAAATGGGTAGAAACGGTCGAATGTGCATGTTCAAAGCATGCGCCTGTGCTCGTGCGAGCGTTCTACCTATTGGACTTTTGAAACTCCAATAAAAAAATATGTGTGACATACACTACAATAATTCTGGTATATTGCAATGCTATAAAAGGCCTTTCCTAATGCTAATAAGCATCGAAAAAACCATCCCGATGCTTGAAAAACATCGATAATGCAAGAGTGGAGATAATTTTTTTCGATGCTTTTTAAAAGCATCGAAAGAATTGCCGATGCTTTAAAGCATCGATATTTTTTACATTGCCGATGCTTTAAAGCGTCAGAAATATAGTGTTTTGCTGATACTTTTTAAAGGCATTGAGAATATTCAAATTGCCGATGCTTTAATGCATCGATAGTTTGAAAACTACCAACACTTTAAAACATCAGCAAGTTTTTGATCCTTTTAAAAAGTATCAAAAATTTAAATTTTTTTGATACTTTAAAGCATCGGTAAATTTATTATTTTTATAAAAAAATAAAATATTTTTTAAAAAAAAATTAAAATTTGTACAATTTTTTTTCTGAACCTATATACTGCAATCATAACAAATATAAAATCACATTGCATACATTCTTCACATCCAAATTGAAATTCCAAATATAAAATTTATTACAATCCAATATAAGAAAGTTTTTTTACAATTTAAAGTTTAACAAAATATCAAAAATACATGAAATAGAAGATATAACATATAAAAAGTCGAGATCAATGATCTGCAGGAGGAAGGTCATCACCCTGTCTGCGAGGATCTGATGCTCTAGAAGCCTATATCAAATATTTAAAATATTTAATTTATAAAATTATGAATGATAATATATTATATAAATCATTGATTAAATATAAGAATATATATTTAATATATATATTTATCTGATGTGGAATAAATATCTGTATAATAGATGTAAGTCGCTCAATGTGCTCAAGTCTGTGAACACGTGCATCTTGAACACCATCTATCGCATCACGTGTATATTTACTCATTGTAGATAACTGAGTTGGGGTGATTCCAACTCCATAACCCCTCACTTGACTGTAGCACTCCAACCCCATTAGTAACTCGATCTCGATGTGACTACTCTCGTAGATGCTGTAGAGTCATCAACATGCTCGGTAATAAGAGTTATAGCTCTTTCCTATATTAATTTAAAAAAATAGATCTTAATAACTAACAAAATCAAATTAAGATCATTGTATGAAATAAATTGTAATAAATAATTACATATAAGTCTCTCCACTCATCTTTAACAAAAGTACCATCACGGTGAGTATGAGTCATCCAATAAAACTTCACCTCATCGGGTTCCCTCTCGTACTCATCCATCTATAAGAAAAATTATAATTTTAAGCAAATAATTTTAAAAAAATTAAAAATTATTTAAGTATCATGATATATATGTGTATCGCGATATGCATATGTATGGCGATACGCATATATATCATGATATATTGTATATTGCGATACTTATGTGTATTGTGATACGTATGTATATCGTGATACTTATGTGTATCATGATACATATATGTATATCGTGATATTTATGTGTATCACGATACATATATATATCATGATACATTATCCATGATATATAATGTTAGTTTCATTAAAATCTAAAAATACTTTAATATAAAATATATAAGTTTATAGTTTAAGGAACATATAAACTCTTGTCTGACTCATGCATAACTCTTGAATCCTGATGTATGAAGAACAGACAGAGATACTCTTGCAACTCTACCAATATCATAATATGTCTGCAAAATCAAATAAATAATTTATTATATCCTGAAAGTAAAGTATATATATAATGTACAATATAAATTAAATATTTTAATAAAGTTGCTTAAAAGATTGATTAAAATATATCTGTCCCCTCTCCGAGAATTAATAATGAACCAACTCCACCCATCGATGAGGGGGTATATCAGGAGGACAAGTATCAACTACCTGCTCCTCGCTCATATCCAGTAATTTGTACTTTATCTTCAATATACTTTATATTCTTTCCATTTCCAATTAAGAGACTTCAGTACAAAATCATGGAAGGATAAAGGAAGTACAAACTTGGATTGTAAAAGAAAATAATTGTTAGGTCAAGTAAATATTAGAAATAATCATGCAGATACTAAAATAAAATAAAAAATATAAAAAATATTTTATTCAATTTTTTACCTACACAACTAGTAGAATCTCAACTTTAAACATCCGAAGCATGTCATTCCACTTTGCATAACTTAGTGGACAAAGATGATGCTTCCATGCAACTGTCCCTAAAAATGAACTCAATAAGCTAGCAATTTTTTTAATTAGTTGCCCCAATTGATTGCACTCGACCACTATCTTCTCACCCTCGTGTATCTACCAGACATCCCGTACTACTGTGGGCCCATGTCTGCGTGTAACCCTCCTAGATCCATCTGCATAAAAATAGATATAAATAAATTTTAGTAAGAAGTGTAATAAAATTTTATCAAACCAAATACAAAAATAAATTATCCTGAATGTATAGCTCATCATCTGCTACATCGATGGGAGGACCATGCTATCTTGAGAATGATGGATTTGCAGTAGATTGCTATGCCAAATGACTGGATGTTATCATAGTAATTTTTCTAATCTATTGGTAAACCGATCAGGGAAAATGAAGATTTTTCTCAACTCACTCAATTTGAATATTGTCATAAACAAAAATTAAAAGAAGGGAGAATTTCTAAACTTAAGTCCCTTTTCTTTTATTGATTGATTTCAAATCGAGATACATAACCTCTATTTATAATAGTAAGGTCTACCCTTATACGATTTAGATGGGATTCCTCTTCCTAGTTTTTAAAAGTATTCTTTTACCTAAAATAGATGTCATGGAAATAAGCTCAAAAAAATTAAAATTTTTCAAAAATATGGACTTCTACATTTTTTTCATTCCATCGGTTTTCTCATATTAAAAAATATATTAGGTCAAAGTTTTATTTGAAAAGAAAACTATCAATTTGACTGGCCTATTTTAGAAGCCAAATGATGGAATGTAGATCCAATTGCTAGGGGAATTACTCCGAAAGTTTAAAAGATCTTGAGATCATGGTATAGATCTCAAAAAACTATTCAATTTAATAAAATAAAATATTATCTTAATTGAATAAGATATGATTAAGTTATGGTCTTCAAAAGTGTTGACTCTAGTCTTGATTTTGATGATTGATAAAATATTTAAGTATATATGAGTACTAATTATATTTTTAAGTGTGTTTATTAGATCTTAGTACTCATCCATGTTGAATGAAAAAATACATGCTTTTAGTTGAAGAAAGTCTTTAAATTAATGAAAAATCAACTATATGGACCTTGGAATTGATATGGAAGAACTTGAAGAGGCTAAAAATCAATTTTGGAGAATTTTCGGCAAGTTTCAGCACTGGCATGCCAAGTGTCAACTCACAAAAATCAAGTGTTGACTCATAGAATACAAGTATCGACTCAAGGATTTCAAGTGTTGACTCAAGGCCTGAGATTTTTGAAAATACAGAACTATGCCAATTGTAGGTTTTTGACTCATGTGTCGACTCAGAAAACTCAAGTGTCGACTCAGAAATTCAAGTGTTGACTCATAGAAATGAAGTGTCGACTCAAGAAAATGAAGTGTCAACTCACGAAGGTCAAGTGTTGACACCGGACTGTAACAGTTAGTTTTTCTGAAATGTAGAACTTCCCCAACTTGGCTCCAATGGCTAGTTTTTCATCCCCAACGGTCATAAACGGCCATCTATAATTTGGATAGCTATATAAACATCAAAAATCAAATGGAGAAGTAATCATTTATGAGATTATTGAATATCCTTCAAGGATTCAAGAGTTGAGTGGTTCAAGCCTTCAAGCTTCCAAGTTTCAAAGAGAGCATCCAAAGTTCACATCATCAAGCTACAATCAAAGGCTTCAATAACTTGAAGATAAGTTCTTCATCAATATTCAAGGATTTTAAAGAGATATTTGCTTTGTTTAAGAAAGCTTTTATTGTATTCTTTTCATATTGTTCTTACTTTATTTATTAAGATTTTTGGTGAACATTGGAAAACCAAAGAGGTTTTTGATGAGCCTTGGAAAACCAATTAGGTTCTTGGTTATCCCGCAAAACCAAGGAAGGTTGTTGGTGAGCCTTAAAACTAATTAGGTTCTTGGTTAACCCCCAAAACCAAGGGAGGTTTTGACTTGTGAGCCTTGTGAAAACAAGTTAGGTTTTGATTAGTGAGCCTGAAAACTAATCGACTGTAATTTTGGTGATTATAGTGGTTTTCCCAAGGAAAACTTGGAGAGTGGATGTAGGTGCCTTGGAGTGCACCGAACAACTATATATCTTTATGTTTGTGTGACTATTTTCTTTGTGCATCTACTTTGTTAATTCTGCTATATATTATTTTGAAACATACAAACACTTTGGCAAAATACAAGCACTTGAATTGAACCGGCACATAATTATTTAAATTTTCAAAAGACCCAATTCACCCCCCTCTTGGGTTGCATCATCTCTAGGCAACAAAAAGTTTTTGGCTCATAAACTTATGAATCAACTTCAAATGTGTTAAATCTTGCTTGTCAAACCTTACTGATTTACATGAGCTAATTATGATTTTATTCCCTTTTTGCACATTGAACTTGACAATCAATGATGTGTGCATGGCTCCCACTAATTATGTACTTTTTTTATTCTATCTAATTAAGACAAAAAAATTATCAAAGTTTTAAAGGACATATTTGCAAACTTGTTTAAGGAAAAATTTTCATCGTTGTTATTTTCTAACATAAAGAAACTATTTTTTTATAAATTTTGTTTTGCAGATGGAGTAATCAATTTTAATCATTGATGGAAGTTAAATTCAGCATTTTCATTACAAAATTTATATTAATTTATTTTTGATATTTCTGGTGGCTTGAAGATGCAATTAAAAAAAGGATTAATATGTATCAAAGTTATCAAGTTAACTATTTTAAAAAATATATGCATATATAACAAGTATTACCAGTGATTGAAACCACTGCTAAAAGACTATTCCCAATGATACAAATTGCCATTAAAAAGATATTCTGTGCAGTCAAATTGTTGCTTAAAAGATTATCACTAGCAGTTATAACCATTGTTAAAAGCTTGTCCCTAATGGTCATAACCGCTGCTTAAAGATTAATTATATTGGCCATATATAATTGCTGTTGAAATATTATCCCCAGAAGTGATAACCACTGTTAAAAAATTATCTCTGTGGTCATAACATCTGCTTCAAAATTATTCAACTCTATGAAAATATCATCCACAGGAAAATAGCATGTCAAATAACATACACATCCCATAAACTGAACAACACTATCATATCCCATAAACCACATCTCCAACCAAATTAAAATGACAACCAGCAAAAAAATTAACAACATCAAAAGAAAAATAAAAAATTTTATACCATACCTTTCGGGGAAAATAAAAAAAATAGATGAGGGGGAAAACTGAATCATCGACGGAGGGAGAAGAAATACACAAAACCATCGGAAGTAGTGCCAAAATCAGCAATGGGGGGACAGAAGATGGGAGGGAAAACCAGCAACCGGGGTCAACGATGGAGGGAGTGCCAAGAAGGACGGCGACTGAGAATAGGGTTTCGGAGAGGGAGGGTTTCGGCGAAATGGAAAAAAGCATGCCTGGGATGAGCCACGCTCCCGTGCATCGCCTGGGCCTGGGCCCGTGCCAGCCCGCGCACATGAGTGGGTTGGGCCAAGCCCGATCTGCAGGCCTGCTGCTGGGTTTTTTCTCCTTTTTTGTTTTTCTAGTTTTTTTTCTCTAGGTTTCTGGGCTTTTGGACTTGGATCTTAGGTAGATATGGCTCAACACCCAACAACTCTCCCACTTGGAGACTTAGACATCCAATCTTGTTCCACCTGAAACATCAAAAAATAAACTTTCAAAAAAAAATAAAAACAAGTCAGTATCCTGTGCGGTGCCTCCAATCAACTAGTTTCGGAGGCTAATTGAGGCCATGCATGGCCCCAATTTCTCTGTAGTGACCATCTCTATCAGCATATTTTCCTCGATATTAGAAAGAGCCACAATCTTCTACAATTACAAGACCAGCTCACCGTTGTCCCGCAAATGGTATACACATACCCTGTCGTACTCCTCCTAGTGTTGGCATCATCACCTGGATTTTCTTTCTGTTGGAACCCTTTCACAACTAACCTTGTCTTGTACCTCTTGCTGCCATTATGCTTTTCCTTGATCTTATAGACCCACTCATTATACAGTACTTTCTTTCCTTCCAGTAGTGTGTTGAGCTCCCATGTCTGGTTCTTTACCAAGGATTGCATCTCGTCCTTCATCGCCAGCTCCCACTTGACCGAATCTCTACTCTCCATTGATGTGGGATAGATATGCATGCGATTATTTTTGTGTATTTTATATGTGGGGTGAGGTGGTTAAATCCCAAATATCAGATCAAAATAAGATGTAGAGAGTTCTATATGAGTTTTAGAAGCTATGCATGCAGATTAGGACCTAAGAAAGCAATAAAAAGGGGGATCACCGGGATTGAGAAGCCTCGGTTAGGGCTAGTTCACCTACAATAAAACTACTGGTGGTAGAGGAGGTGTACTTGGCAACGTCTGATGCGCCTGGTGAAGATCGCAGCGAAGAGATCACTCGTTCCTTGATGGATGCGGCCTGGAAAATCGAGCCAAAGACCCGTGGATTTCCCGGCTTTCTGTTCGGTGGTCTGATTGCAGCCCGGCTGGAGTCGTTGGATTCGTAGAACTCGGGGACCTGCAAACAACCGTCAAGGGTGAGAAAACAAAGCGGGAAATAAGAAAAATTTTAGAAAAAGGCAGCAAGGGGCGCGTTGGAAGAAGAGGCTAAGAAGAAGGTTGGTCGGCTAGGGTTTCTTCGGGCAGCACTTCGGCAAGACTTCAGGCTCACACAAGATCCCTTAATGCATACAGCAGGGAGACACACAACAATTGGAGAATCAAGAGTATTTCATATATCAAAAATTGTTTCTCATACAAGAGACTAAGGTCCTTTAAATAGACTTATAGTCTTGGGCCCCAAGAAAACAAAAGTAATTACATAGGAATTATATTCCCACCCAAACCCTAGCTAGAAAAAAAGGAAACCCAGGGTAGAAAAATCCCTACAATCTCTTCCTCTCTCCTTGCCTTGGTCGGCCAAGAGGGTGAATCTAAGTGGCTGACAAAGGGGTGGGTCACCCTAAGCAATTGGCACCCTAGCTTCCTCCTGGGCCTAGACTGGCCCAATTTGCTTCCAGTTGGTCCAGGGCTTCAAGGTGTCTGATTTCTCCTCCTGAGATCTTCAAATCTTCAAGCTGGGTTAGACTTGGACTACACTTCCATGTCTTTAATCTAGTTCAACTAGGTTCTCATTTGTATGATGTGGTCTTGAGTCTTCAGTGTATTTGGACATGACTCAAAAAAATAAAATTAGCTCAACATGAGCTGACTAGCATTGGACTGAACTAGCTCAACATGAGCTGACTAATACTGAACTGAAATATCAACTCAAAAGACTCAAATGACAAACTAAAAATGGACTCAGATGTACTAAGCCCTTATTATAGATGGACTTATATATTATTGATCAATCCATAGAGGGTTGAAAAGCTTCTGTCTTATTCTGGTGCCTTTGGTGTCCACACCAATTCTCCCGGGATGGGAGGAACTCGACCCTATCCAGTGAAGATCAGGCTAGCTCACATATCTCTCGAGAATGTCTGGGTCGAGGCATTGTAAGTCCTCTCAAGAAATCCATAAATTGTTCAACTCTGGCCAGCCTTGCCATCGGACCAGGAAGCGTTGATAGCCGCAGCCCCGGGTTGTAATGGCTTGATCATCCAGGATATGCTCGATCCGTTCTCCTCTCTTAGGCCAATTAATTGGTGGACACTCTGGGTAAGGGTCACTCTCAACAGAAGGGATAGGTCCAAAGGCCTCACTGGATATCGCTGCTGGTTCTCTGTACTCAACCAGGTCTGTAATATTGAAGGTAGAACTAATGCCCATATCCGAAGGCAAGTCTAACACATAAGCATTTGATCCAACCTTCTTTAACACTTTAAAAGGTCTGGCTCCACGAGCATGAAGTTTCTTAACGGTCCCGGGTGGGAACTGCTCAGGCCTAAGCCTAATCATGACATAATCTCCTACATCAAATTCCTTGACCCTTCTTTAGGAATTAACCAATTTCTTATAAGTTTCATTGCTTAGTTAATCTTTTGGCTAATATCCTTGTGCAAGTCTCTAATATGCTGTGCGAATGACTCTATAGACTCTGAGACTCATGCATGAACAGGTAAAAGAATCAGATCAATGGGGCGATTAGGCTTGTACCCATGGACTATCTAAAATGACTCTTGCCCATTGTCCTATTTACTGAACTATTGTAGGCAAACTCTGCTATAGGCAGTAATAGATCCCAAGTTCCAATGTGTTCACCTACCAGGCATCTAAGGAGGTTTCCTAAACTATGGTTCACCACTTCAGTCTGGCCATCTGTTTGAGGGTGGTAAGCTGTAGAAAACTTAAGCTTGGTCTCTAACAGGTGCCACAGGGTCTTCCAAAAATAACTGGTGAACCTAACATCCCTATCAGATATGATGGCCTTGGGTAGGCCATGGAGTCTAACCACATGATCTAAGAAAAGCTTGGCTACTCTAGACGTATTAAAGGTCTGGGAACATGGGATGAAGTGAGCCATCTTAGAGAACCTATCGACCACTACAAAGATTCTAAAGATAGAATCATGTTCCTCTAGGTCTTAGGTAATCCTAACACGAAGTCCATACTTAGTTCCTGCCAAGGACGATCAGGCACTAGTAAAGGTGTGTAGAGACCAGTGTTTTGCTTCTGCTATTTTGCAACAGCACAAGTTCTACCATGGCTACAATCTGTGCAACATGCCTTTTCAACCCTAGCCAAAAGAACTAGTCTTCTATCGCTAGAATGGTCTTATTCCTACCAAAGTGACCAGCTAATCCTCCAGCATGGGTCTCCTAAATTAGGAACTCTATAAGGGAAGTTCTAGGTATACAAAGTCGATTATTTTGGAAAAGGTAGCCATCCTGAATGGTATACTCACTATGGGTACTGGATGGTCCTAGCCTCAGGGTCTGGTAAATGTCTCCAAAGTCTGGGCAGGTTTCATATTCATCCTTTTACCTATCAAACCCTATGACTTGGGTGTTAACTGATCCTAACAGCAAAGACCTACGGTTCAGGGCATCTGCTACCTTATTTTCTGTGTTGGCACTGTGCTTTAGGACAAAGGTATAGGCCTGAATGTACTCGATCTATTTACCGTGCCATGGGTTAAGTTTCTTTTGGGAGTTTAGGATCGGAGTGCCTCATGGTCAGAAAATAAGACAAACTCCTGCAGTAGTAAGTAATGTCTCCAATATCTAAGGGCCTGGACTACAGCATAAAATTCCTTGTCATAGGTAGAGTACTTAAGTTTAGCCTCATTCAGCTTCTCACTCAAGAAGGCTACAGGGTGATTCTCTTGACTTAGTACCCTACCTATTCCTACTCCTGAGGTGTCGCAAGCGACCTCAAACACCTTAGTGAAGTCAGGTAATCTAAGGATGAGTGCATGGGTCATCTTATCCTTAAGCTCTAGGAAGGCCTTATCAGTTGCTTTGGTCCAGTCAAATGTATCCTTCCTAATGCAATCAGTGATGGGCGCGACGACTATACTAAAACCCCTAATAAATCTCCCGTAAAAGGTTGCTAGGCCATGGAAGCTATGCACATCATGGACACTAGTGGGTATAGGCCAGTCAACAATTGCCCTAACCTTTTTAGGATCTACAGAAACTCCCTCAGGGATGACAACAAAACCTAGGAGGATAACCCTATGTGTCATGAACTCACACTTCTTAAAGTTGGCATAAAGGCTATTCTCCCTAAGGGTCTGGCATACTAATCTCAGATGACTAAGGTGGTCCTTTTTAGTCCTGCTATAAATTAAGATATCATCAAAGTAGACTACAACAAATTTTTCAGTATATTCTTTCAAGACTTGGGTCATAATCCTCATAAATGTACTTGGTGCATTAGATAGTCTGAAAGGCATCACAACCCACTCAAATAGGCCATCCTTAGTCTTGAATGTGGTCTTCCACTCATTCCCAGGTCTAATCTTATCATGATGATAGCCGCTCTTAAGGTCTATCTTTGAGAAAACTCTAGCTCCGGCCATCATGTCTAACATATCGTCCAATCGGGGGATGGGAAATCTATATTTCATGATTATTTTATTGATGGCTCTACTATCTACATACATCCTCCATGTACCATCTTTCTTAGGGGTCAGTAGAGCAGGAACTGCACATGGACTCAAGCTCTCCCTAGTAAAACCTTTCCTAAGCAATTCTCTCACTTATTTCTGTAATTCTTAATGCTCATTGGGGTTCATTCTATTATGAGGAAGGTTTGGTAAAGTGGCTCCTGGGACTAAGTGTATTGCATGTTGGATGTCTCTAAGGGATGGTAAGTGATCAGATAAATCATCAGGGAAGACATCCTCAAATTCTTTCAGAGCCTCAACAATTTCTTTAGGGTGTTCCTTTTGGGTTGGCTCATGTATTTCTTTGGTGGTCAAGATCCAAATAGGGCTACCCTTAGCAATCTCTCTTTCTAACACCTTAGCCTTAATCAGATTAACTCCAGGTTTCTTGTCCTTAAGGCTACTAGAACCCCTCTTGACTGGGTCTCTAGGGCGAGTTGGGTGGATAACAAACTTATTCCCATGATAGCTAAAAGCACAAACATTGGTTCGACCATACAGGGTTGCATTATGATCAAAAAGCCAAGGTCGACCTAGAATGATACTACTCACTTCCATGGGGATGACATCACACCAAATCTTTTTCTCATAGGTTTGCAATCTAACTAAGATTTGGCACCTACCTTTAATCTGGATGGAGGTGGAATATATCCAAGAAACTTTGTAAGGGCTAGGATGGGGAACTGTAGTCAATCCTAAAGATTTAACTGTGTTGGCAGAGATGGCATTGACACAACTTCCACTATCTATGATGATCTTAAGTACCTTACCCCCTACCTTAACAAAAGTCTGTAGGATGTTAGTCCTACGCCAATCTTTCTTAACTGGGGTTTGGGTTAAGATGCACCTAACCACTCCTAATTGGTTCTCAAACTCAGGTTCCTCCTCCTCACCTTCATACTCATCCAACAACTGGTCATCAGCCTCATAAATCTCTCCCTCAGGTTCAGCTACTGGCTCAGTCTCTTCATCCACTTGCTCACCTAAGTGTAGGGCACTAACTGGGCATAGGCTCATAAAGTGGCCTGGTTTCTTACATCTAAAACAAGTCTTCTAGGGATTGTAAGTCCTATTGGCCTCTACAGATTTTCCTCTATCATCCCTATGGGTCAAAGGAGTATTCGACTAGGGTCGACTTGGGTCAGGACGACTCAGATTGGGTCGACTTAGATTAGGTCAGTTAGGGCTGGGTCGATTCTAGTGGGACTGGCTAGCTCCTGGATACTGACTAGGATATCTAATGGGCTCGGGTTTGTGGTAGACGGGCCCTCTCTGAAAATGCTCATGATTCCTAGCAATCTGGTAAGCATGGTCCATGTCTCTAACCTCTCTCATATAGAGCTCCTTCTTAATGTCATCTCTCAGTCCAGCCCTAAACCTAGATAGAACAACATCCTCAGACTCATTTAAGTCACATCATCGCATGGAATACTCATCAAAATTTGTGATGTACTCATCTGTACTCCTGCTTCCCTGATTCAATCGCTGCCACTGATCCAGTAAACCACAACGATATGATGGTGGAACATAGTTTCCCCTTAGCTTACCCTTCATGGCCCACCAGGTGACTATGGGATCATGCCCTTCTAGTCTAAGGGTTCTCTCAACATTAGCCCAATGTAACCTAGCCTCCCGGACCAACTTAAGCTTAGCAAACCTAAACTTACGCTCCTCCGACATATCGTACCACTCAAAGTATTGATCAATCTCTCCCTCCCAATCTATATAGACCTTAGGATCAAGACATCGATCAAAAGTGGGGGCATGAAGCTTAATGTGTCTATAAGATCTGTCTTCCTTTTCTACAAAATCCTGATTGGGTCTTCTAAGACGAACCTCTGGGATTGGGTCATGATGATGGGCTCTCCTAGGTTCAGCCTCAAGGTATGGATCAGGGTTTAAGGTCCTCCTCAGTATCATAGTATGGGTCATGGCGAGGGGTTCTCCTAGGATGGGGAGGTGACTCAAGTTCTGGTTCAGACTGGGTCCTACGTGTCTCCTATAGGGTTCCTAGTCGGGCATCTATTTGATCAAGTCTATGGGTCAACTGGGCGTTTGATTGATCAAGCCTAAGATTGATGGATTGGACTAGTTGATCAGTAAGGGCTTTCATTTGGGCTTCAAAGTTATCCATGGGTTCAATTAAAGGTGAAGATAGTGGGTGATATGATGCTCCTGATCTAGTGCTCATGCAAGACTTGATCAAACCAACTACAGCTCCCTAGACCTAGAGTCCAAACTAGGTGCTCAATCAGGATGGCAAACTAGTATATAGTAACCCTGTGCTCAACCAGGTAGGTGTAAGGGGAGTGTTAGGTCCCTGATTGCCAATCCTGGACACCAATCAGAGATTGGCCAGGTAGGTGGACCAGCACACAAGCCCTTTGGGACTGAATCACTGAACCACCATTCTAGACACTAAGCAAAAGGCACACATAGGTTAGCTTGACATAGTGATCTGATACTTAGCCCGGACCCGACCAGTTGGTGTCCCTAGCCCACTAGGACAAATTAAGTCTAATAGATTTTAAGTTAGGCTTGGGACTGAATGCAGGGGATGTGGTTTTGGAATAAGGAGAAGTGATTAAATCCTCCCCCCATCTGACATAGCAAGAGTGCCCTTATAGGTAGTTTATGCAATGATGGCAAGCAGATGATGCAAAATTAGGGTTTAAGTGTTTTAGGTAGCTTTTATATATGTAATTCTTTTTTTGTTCTTTTGCAGAAATATGATTTGCAGCCAATAACCTAATATGCTAGAAACATACTAAAATAAAAGATATGCAAAGAGATGCTAAACAAAACCCAAAACCTTCTAAAGTTGCCTTGCTGAAAAAATAGAGCCAAAAATTTATAGGCTGTATTTCGGCTTGCAGAAACTTCACAGACCGAAATAAAATCTGAAAAAATTATGTAAAATACTTTGAATTAAGATAAATCAAGAAAAACAAAAATAGAAATTTTTAGAGCTCTAAGCAGGGAGAAACAATTAAAATAACATTATATATATAGACTATGAAGGGTGCAGAAACGAGCCCTAATCTAAGCTCTGATACCAGATGATGCAGGATAGATATGCTTACGATTATTTTTGTATGCTTTATATGTGGGGTGAGGTGGTTAAATCCCGAATATCAGATCAAAATAAAATATAGAGAGTTCTATATGAATTTTAGAAGCTACGCATGCAGATTAGGACCTAAGAAAGCAATAAAAAGAGCGATCGCCGGGACTGAGAAGCTTCGGTTAGGGCTAGTTCACTTACAATAAAACTACTGGTGGCAGAGGGGGTGTACCTGGCAATGTATGATGTGCCTGGTGAAGATCACAGTGAAGAGATCACTCGTTCCTTGATGGATGCGCCTGGAAAATCGAGCCAGAGACTCGCGGTTCCCGGCTTTCTGCTCGATGGTCTGATTGCAGCCCGGTTGGAGTTGTTGGATTCGTAGGAACTCGGGGACCTGCAAACAACCATCAAGGATGAGAAAACAAAGTGGAAAATAAGAAAAATTTCAGAAAAAGGTAGAAAGGGGCTTGTTGGAAGAAGAGGCTAGGAAGAAGGTTGGTCGGCTAGGGTTTCTTCGGGCAGCACTTTGGCAGGACTTCAGGCTCACACAAGATCCCTTAATGCACACAGCAGGGAGGCACACAGCAATTGGAGAATCAAGAGTATTTCATATATCAAAAATTATTTCTCATACAAGAGACTAAGGTCCTTTAAATAGACTCATAGTCTTGGGCCCCAAGTAAGGATACAAAAGTAATTACATAGGAATTATATTCCCACCCAAACCCTAGCTAGAAAAAAAAGAAATCCAGGGTAGAAAAATCCCTACAATCTCTCCCTCTCTCCTTGCCTTGGTCAGCCAAGAGGGTGACTCTAAGTGGCTGACCAAGGGGTGGGTCACCCTAAACAATTGGCACCCTAGCTCCCTCCTGGGCCGGGACTGGCCCAATTTGCTTCTAACTGGTCCAAGGCTTCAAGGTGTCTGATTTCTCCTCCTGAGGTCTTCAAATCTTCAAGCTGGGTTGGACTTGAGCTACACTTCCATGTCTTCAATCTAGTTAGACTTGGTCCTCAGTTGTATGATGTGGTCTTGAGTCTTCAGTGTATTTGGACAGGACTCAAAAAAATAAAATTAGCTCAACATGAGCTGACTAGCATTGGACTGAACTAGTTCAATATGAGCTGACTAATACTGAACTGAAATATCAACTCAAAAGACTTAAATGACAAACTAAAAATGGACTCAGATGGACTAAGCCCTTATTATAGATGGACTTATATATTATTAATCAATCCATAGAGGGTTGAAAAGCTTCTGTCTTCTTCTGGTGCCTCTGGTGTCCGCACTATCCATGGCTTTATCAAAGCACTCTGGCTCCTCTCCATCTGTCAATAGCAGATAATACAACGAGGGTGAATACCTTACATGTGGTTTTAGGGTCCTTGTAGATCTCCTCAGCTGAGGTGTCTTTAGCTCAGGTTCAGGATCTCTTGGTCCCTCGACAATGTCCTCTTATGTGATCTCTTCCAACTCTACTTGTTCTTTCTCCTTGTCCGCTGTCCTGCTCTGTTTAGAACACTCTGGTCCTTGTACAGGCTTCTTTCATTGAACACCACATCCTTGCTCCTGATGATCTTCCTGTCCTTCTCACTCTTGAACTTGTAATCAGACAGATCAGTGCCATACCTAATGAAGAAGCACCTCTCTGACTTCTTCTCTTCATTGACGTGTCTGTGGAGATACAGCCAAAGACTTTCAGGTGGGATAAACTTGCTGAGTTCCTTGTCCACTCTTCTTCTGATAGCTTGTACTCAAGAGGGACAAGGGACTCCTGTTGATCAGATAGGCAGCAATGCTAATTACCTCAGCCCAAAATATCTTGAGCAATCCAACATGGAGCCTTATGCTCCTGGCTCTTTCGTTTAAGGTCCTATTCATGCGCTCAGCTATCCCATCCTGTTGTGGCATACTTAAAATCATCTTCTCCATCTTGATCCCATTGATTGCGTAGAACTTCTTGAACTCGATGCTGTCGTACTCGCCTCTATTGTCCGATCTCAGGTACTTTATCTTCTATCCAGACTCATTCTCCACCAGGCTTTTCCACTTCCTGAAAGTGTTAAATATATCAGATTTATTCTGTAAAAATAGATCCATACCTTTCTGGTGGAGTCATCGATGAAAGTCATATAATATTGCAAAGCTCCAAAGGATGCAACCAGGGAGGGACCCCACACGTCGATGTGCACAACTCTAGCTTTCTTGATCTTGGTACCCTACTAATCTTGGAGAAGCTGACTCTCTTCTACTTTCTAAGAACACAATTCTTGCAAAAATCAATATCTGTTGTCTTCGAACTTGGTAGCTTGTCCTTCTTCAACAGTACTTGCATTCCTTTATCACTCATGTGACCCAACCTATAGTGCCACAACTCTGAGTCTACCTGTGCTAGTGCCACTGCATCTCTGGTGTTACTAGTCATATATAGGGTATCGGACTTGCTTCCTCATGCTATACCATCGCACCATTGGTGATCTTCCAAGAGCCACCAATGAAAGTTGTAATGTGTTGACTTTTGTCTTGATTTTGATAAATAACAAAATACTTAAGTATATTTGAGCATAAACTATGTTAAAAGTGTGTTTATCAGAACAAGATACTTATCAAAATTGTAGCGTATTGAAGAGATTAAAATACTTATCATCCTATTGAAGAAGTCACTTATGTTGATGGATTTTTAAGTTATATGGACCTTGGCACATAAGAATGACCTTGAAGAACTCAAAATTTGAATTTGGACAAGTTTTAACAAAGTTTTAGCCAAGTGTCGACTCATGAGCATCAAGTATCAACTTAAGGTGTCGACTCACAGAACTCTAAGCTGATACGGAGTAAATATTTCACCGGCATGCTGAAGTGTCGACTCAAGTATCGACTCATGCTCAGTCAAGTATCGACTCAAGGCCTGAGACCAAAAATAATGCAGAACATGTTGATTTTGGGAAATTGCTCAAGTGTTGACTCATGAAGATGAAATATCGACTCAAGTATCGACTCACCAAAAGAAGTGTCGATGCACCGGTGCATTCTAGAGAGCTTTAGAAAATATTTTTGACCTAGTGTTGACTCAACTATCAACTCATCTGTCGACTCATGGTCTGAAGTATCGACACTTGCAGGTCTGACTGAATAGCAAGGGCTAGTTTTTTAAGTGCAGAACTTTCCTAACTTATTTCTAACAGCTATTTTCTTTTCTCCAACGATTATAAATGATCATTTAAGGCTTGGAAAGGTATTTAAAGTCTACTAAATACAAGAGAGAAGTAATTCATTGATTATTCATTAAGAGTCTATTGAGTATTCATTACTTTTGAGTGAAGTTGAGCCTTCAAGCATTCAAGAGCATTCAAGAAGTATTCAAGTCTAATTCTCAAGCATTGATGATGGGGGACTAATTAGCATACAAGAGAATTTTTGTGGATTTAGTATTAAGTTAGGATTTTAATTCCCAAATTTCAGGTCAAATAGATAAAAGGGTATTTTTTAAAAAATTCTAGACCACAAGCATGCAAAAAAGACTCTCAAAAGAGATAAAAACAGAACTGCCAGGGCTAAGAAACCCTGGTAGGGCTAGCTCTTCTGCAATAACTTGATCTAGAGGGCTAGGGGGTGTGTACCTGGCAATGATTGTTGCTGCTTCTATGAAGAGATCACTCCTCGCTCCCGAATGTGGCCTGGAAGGTCAAGCTGAATACCCGCAAACCCATGGGCTTTTTATTCGCTGATCCAATGACTAGGCAAACAGAATCCTAAAGTCGTGAAACTCGAGGGACCTATAAAACACCAAAGGAGGATTAGAAAATGAAGGAGAAAAGGGATGAATCACTAAAAGAAGAAAGGAAGAGAGTAGTAGGGGCGGCCAAGATGAAGCTTGACTGTTGGGCATCCAAGGTGGAAGAAGTAGGGTGGCTAAGATTTTGATAAGTAGGGTCTCACACCCCTTGATGCTCAATGAGCAGGCAAACGGGTCTCTCACTCATTCCCTTACAGATCTTGATGCACAAATGCAAAGGCAATGCAAAAAAATTCTCAACTTTTCATTAATCATAATTCATCCATTCTTTTTTTTACAAGAGGGTGGATGGGTGGGGTATTTATAGGCTAACCCAGGTCCCCTCCTTTTTAGGGTTGTATTACAAAGTTTGATTAGGAAGATAATTACAAAGTGACTTAGGACTAGGAGTATACAATTTGAATAGAATTAAAACTTGATTCCTAGTTGGATGTGGACTTCTCTCTCCTTCTTGGACTTGGTCAAAGGGCCCCTCATGGGCTAGGGTGCCTCCTTGAATTGGGCTTGGACCTTGGGTGCCTTCTTGTAGACTTTTGGGCAGCAAGTGGGGCATTTTCAAGTGGGCTTGGGTGGCCTCCAAATGGGCTTGGCGCATGGACTGGGAAAACCCTGGGTGCCCACTTCAATTTGGACTGGGGAAGGCCTGGGGCGCCATCTTCTTCTGGGCTTCTGAGCTTGAGAGGGCTTCTGGGTTGGGGTGCCTAAAAGAAGGAATATTCCTGGGGTGCCAGGTATCTTCAGGTGTGGAGGCTTCATGGGCTTGGACTCTGCTCTGACCTGGGAGGGCCTGGTGAATGTTTGGCTGGTGATCCTCCTCTTGTACAAAACTGGAGTAACTCAGATTTACAAGACTCAACTGGACTCACGAGGTTGAGACAACTCAACTTATTATAGGACTCAATAGGATACTTATTACAAAACTTGGCTCACTCAAAATTAGACTTCATTACAAGACTCAAGTGAGCACAATCGGGCTTAACCGAGTAAAACCCTAATTACCGAGCACAAAGGGCTACTTTGGGCTTGCATGATAAAACCCTTATTACATAACTTCAAATGACTCAGATGACTTCATCCCTACTTACAGGACTCAAAGGGATAATTAGCCAGATTATTGGATGCAAAGATAAAATTTGGAAAATGGTTGAGGGACTCAAAACTCAGGGACTCACAGTGAACTAGGGTTGATCCTGATGTTCCCATTAGATTAAGGCTTCAACAACTTGAAGACAAGCTGCTCAACAATTTTCAAGGGCTTTATCAAGTTTTATTTGCTTTTTGAGAAAGCTTATTATATCCTTACTTTGTACTTGAATTTATTATTATTCCTGGTTTCAAGTGGATTGAAACTAATACTTGGGTTGTTGGTGAGCCTTGTGAAAACCAACTAGATTGTTGGTGAGTATTGTAAAAACCAACTAGGTTATTGATGAGCCTTGTTTGAAAACCAACTAAGTTTTTGGTTAGCCTTGTGAAAATCAAGGAGTTTTGATTAGTGAGCCCAGGAAAACTAATATACTATAATCAAGAAAGGATTATAGTGAAATACCCAAGTGAACCTTAGAAAGTGGACGTAGGTGCTTGGAGTGCATCGAACCACTATAAATTCTTATATTTGTGATTGCTTATATTTCTCTTCTTGCATTTACTTTGTTACTTCTACTGCATACTTTTGTTAAGCACATAAACACTTTGCAAACACACTAGCACTTAATTTTAATCTTTGTAAAAACTTTCAAAATCCAATTCACCCTCCCTCTTGGGTTGCTTAGTTAGGCAACAAGTGGTATCAGAGCCTTGTACTCAACTTGTAGGTCTGACCACCTTGAATTAAAGATCTATTTTAGCCCCTATAGGAACTAATGTAGTTGAGGGTCGAGCCTCAAATAGACCATCACTTTTTAATGGCACTAATTATACATATTGGAAGACTCGCATGTGAATTTATGTGCATTCTATTGATTAAAATCTTTGGAAAGTTGTTGTTAAAGGTCCTCATGTTCCTTCAATTTTAGTTAATGGCATTTATGTTCCCAAGCTTGAAGAGGATTGCGATGAAAATGACATTAAACAATCCGAGCTTAATGTCAAGGCAATGAATTTGCTTTATTGTATATTGGATCCTAGTGAATTTAATAAGAAATCTATATGTGCATCGGCAAGAGAAATTTGAGACACACTTGAGATTACTCATGAGGGTACCCATCAAGTGAAGAACACTAAAGTGAATATGCTCATTCATATATATGAAATATTTAGAATTCTAATGAATCTATAACTGATATGTATATAAGATTTACTAACATGGTAAATAGTATGAGAAGTCTTGGCAAAGTTATGTCTAACACTAACCTTGTTAATAAAATTCTCAGGTCTTTGCCAACTTCATGGGATTCAAAGATCATGACAATCCAAGAAGTAAAAGATGTTGAGACACTTCCCTTGGAGCAACTTGTTGGTTCACTCATGACTTATGAGTTGAACTTAAAGCAAAAGGCAGTGGATGCGGATAGAAAGAAGAAAACTATTACCCTCAAATCCACAACACCAAACGAGCCTTCAAGTGAAGAGTCAGAAGAAAGTAAAAATGAAAATGAAGAGGCTCTGGTGGCAAGAAAGTTTAGGATATTCATGAGGAAGAAGTATTCTTACAAAAAGAAGCCACAAAAAAAGAGAGCCCAGTATAGATAAAGCTAAGGACAAAGAAAAAGAAAAAGAGAAGGAGGACTAACCAATCTGCTTTGAATGCAAAAAGCCCAGACACTACAAGGTTGATTATCATCTTCTCAAGAAGTTTAAAAGAAAATTGAAGAAGAAAGCAATGATGGCAACTTGGAGCGATAGTGAAGACTCCAGTTTAGAGGAAGAACAACAAGAAGTCGCCAATCTTTGTCTCATGGCAATTGAAAACAAGGTACAATCTGAACTTGAATTTATTTTTGAAGAACTTAGAGATACTTTTGATAAACTTATGCATGAGTACAAATTACTGAAAATTGAGCACAAGAAATTAAAAAAAACATGTTGATTCCTCTTTTGAAAATAATAATCTTGTTAATGAAAATAAAGAACTAAAAGCCAAGATTGATGTTTTGGAAAAAGAAAAGAATGCACTTTCAAAAGAAATAGAAGTTTTAAAAAGATCCAAGGCCTTTGTTTCAAATAATGAGCTTATAAAGAAAAACAAAGACTTTGAGTTAGAAAACAAGAAGTTTAAAGATGTGCTTGATAAAGTGAAACCTTTTGTTAAAAAGTTTACTTTCAGTTCTGAAAAACTAAGTCTACTTTTGAACAATCAAAGAGCTATTTTTAATAAAGCTAGACTTAGTTATAAATAGCAAAAAAAATAAAAATTATTGAAAATTTTTTTGTACCTGCTTCTTCTAGTATTACATGTTTTTGTTATGGAAAATTTGGATATAAAGCCTATCAATGCAATCAAAGAAATGTAAATAATTCTAGAAAATTTTGAAATCCAAAAGGAACCATTGCTACTAATCCTAAAGGACCCAAGATGGCTTGGGTACCTAAAACAAAAACTTAATCTATTTTGTAGGTATGTCTTGCTACCAAAGAGAAAAGAAGATTGTGGTATCTTGACAGTGGTTGCTCAAAACACATGATGGGAGATGTGAAGTAATTTACTTCTCTTAAAGCTTTGAATGGAGGATATGTAACTTTTGGAGATAACGATAAAGGCAAAATCATCGATATCGATAAAATATACATTTCTCCATCCACTTTTATTGACAATGTATTGTTAGTAGAGGGATTAAAGTATAATTTACTTAGTATTAGTTAATTTTGTAACAAGTATTTTAAAGTAGTTTTTGAATCATCTTTTTGCATGGTATCTAGTCTTGATGATAATGGAATAAAATTCATTGGAAATAGGCATGGAAACATCTATCTAGTTGATCTTGATAATTTACCTATACAAGATGGTGAATGCCTAGTTGCAATGAATGCTTCAATTAATGAGACTAGTTGGTTATGGTATCGTAGATTAGGTCATGCAAGCATGCATTTACTTTTTAAATTATGTAAAAAGGATTTTGTTAAAGATTTACCAAAACTTAGATTTGAAAAATATAAAATTTATGATGCTTGTCAATTTGGTAAACAAACAAGAACCTCTTTTAAATCAAAAAGAATTATTTCAACTTCTAGGCCACTAGAACTACTCCATATAGATCTCTTTGGACCAACTAGGACCACAAGCCTAGGAGGCAAGAAATATGGATTAGTTATAGTTGATGATTTCTCTCGATTTACATGAGTTTTATTTTTAGCACATAAAGATGAATCTTTTTTTGCCTTCACAAAGTTTTATAGAAAGTTTCAAATGAAAAAGGTACTTCTATTGTTTGTATTCTAAGTAATCATGGAACTGAATTTGAAATTCAAAATTTTAAAGATTTTTGCAACAAAAAAGGAATTGAACATAATTTTTTTGCACCTAGGACACCTCAACAAAAGGGGTGGTAGAAAGAAAAAATAGGACTTTAGAAGAAATGTCATGCACAATACTTTGCAAAATTGTTCTTCCTAGATATTTTTGGACCAAAGCTGTTAATACTTCATGTTATATTTTAAATCATGTTTTAATTTGACTAATTTTAAAGAAAACCCCTATGAACTTTGGAAAGAAAGAAAATCTACTTTAAAATATTTTCATGTATTTAGTTGCCGATATTTTATTTTGAACAACGGAAAAGATAATTTAAGCAAATTTGATGCCAAGTCAGATGAAAGTATCCGTTTAGGATACTCTACATCTAGCAAGGCATACAGAGTTTTTAAAAAAAAATACTTGTAGTAGAAGAGTCTATGCATGTTGTGTTTGAAGTGTCCACTAACAAGTCCTCTAGAAAAGAGGATACTTCTGATGATATTGCAGGTATTAAAGGACTTAAAAAGCTGACTTTAGATGATCATCCTTCCAAGGAAAACAAAGAAGATCTAAATGAGGAGAATGAAGAAGAAGTCACAAGATCCTCACCAAAGGATAAGAATCTATCCAAAGAATGGAGGTATGCTCATGGACATCCTAAAAAACTAATCTTAGGTGATCCATCAAAAGGGATAAGAACTAGATTTTCTATTAGAAATGAATGTGATTATATTACTTTTATCTCACAAATAGAACCTAAATGCATAGAAGAAGCCAAAAAAGATCCAAATTAGATGATTGCTATGCAAGAGGAATTAAATCAATTTAAAAGAAATAAAGTTTGGACATTAATAGAAAGACCATTTAATGCTTCCATAATTAGTACTAAATGGGTATATAGAAATAAATTAAATGAAAATGGAATAGTAACTAAAAATAAGGCTAGACTGGTAGCTAAGGGTTACAATCAAGAAGAAGGAATTGATTTTAATGAAATCTTTGTTCCAGTAGCTAGACTTGAAGCTATTAGATTACTTCTAGCATTTGCATATTTTATGAATTTCAAATTATTTTAAATTGATGTTAAAATTTCATTTTTGAGTGATTACATTACTGAAGAAGTTTTTGTAGAACAACCACCTAGTTTTGAAAATCATGCATATCCTGATCATGTTTTCAAATTACAAAAAGTACTTTATGGTTTAAAAAAGCCTCCCATGCATGGTATGAAAGATTAAGTAAATTTTTAATTGATAATGATTTTACTAGGGGTCATGTTGATACTACATTATTTTTAAAGAAAAAGGTTGATGATCTCTTAGTAGTACAAATCTATGTTGATTCTATTATTTTTGGTGCTACTAATGAATCTCTTTGTCAAGAATTTGCTAAGCTTATGTAGGGAGAGTTCAAGATGAGCATGATGGGAGAGTTAAGCTACTTTCTCGGACTCTAGATTAAATAAACAAGTGAAGGGATCTTCATCAACCAAGCTAAATATACAAAGAAGATTCTGAAAAAGTTTGAGATGAAGAAGACTAAACCTATCGGTATACCTATGAGCCCTTTGTTGACTCTGGTCTTGATTTCGATGATTGACAAAATGTTTAAGTATATATGAGTACTAATTATATTTTAAGTGTGTTTTTTCAGATCTTAGTACTCATCCATGTTGAATGAGGAAATGCTTGTATTTCAATTGAAAAAGTCCTTAAATTAATGAAGAACCAAGTGCTGACACTTGCAGACCAAGTGTCGACCCTAAGTGTCGACACCTGGGAATCAAGTGTCGACACTTGGAGGTCAAGTGTCGACACTTGGAGGTCAAGTGTCGACACTTGACTGTAACGGCTAGTTTTTAAAAGCTGCAGAACTTCTCCAACTTGCTTCAAACGGTCATATCTTCATCCCCAACGGTCATAAACGGTCATCTATGATTTGGAGAGCTATATAAACATCAAAAATCAATTGGGGAAGTAATCTTTTGGTGAGATTTTTGAATATTCTTCAAGGATTCAAGAGTTGAGTGGTTCAAGCCTTCAAGCTTCCAAGTTTCAAAGAAAGCATCCAAAGTTCACATCCTCAAGCATCAATCAAAGGCTTCATCAACTTGAAGACAAGATCTTCATCAACTCTCAACGGGCTTCAAAGAGATATTTGCTTTATTTTAGAAAGCTTTTATTGTATTCATTTATACTTGCTCTTACATTGTTTTACTTAAGGTTTTTGGTGAGCCTTGGAAAACCAAAGAGATTTTTGGTGAGCCTTGGAAAACCAAAGTGGTTGTTGGTAAGCCTTGAAACCAACTAGGGTTTTATTTGTGAGCCCGAAGCCAAAACAAGTTGTTTAGGTTCTTGGTTATCCCGTAAAACCAAGGGTGATTGTTGGTGAGCCTTGAAACCAACTAGGGTTTGACTTGTGAGCCCGAAGATAAAACAAGTTGTAAAGGTTGTTGGTGAGCCTAAGTTATAAAACCAAACTTAGTGGAATTCCCAAGGGATTCTTGGGGAGTGGATGTAGGTGCTTGGTTGGCACCGAACCACTATAAATCTTTGTGTTTGTGTGATTGTTCTCCTTATACTTTAATTTCATTATTTCCGCTGCATTTATTTGAAATACACAAGCACTTAAATTACATTAGCATATACTTGCTTTAGTTCATCTTTTAAATAGTACAAAAGTTTTATAAAACCCAATTCACCCCCCCTCTTGGGTTGCCTACGTGGGCCTACAATTGGTATCAGAGCTCGGTGCTCTGATTGAAAATCTAACGATTTTGAGTTAAAGATTATGGCAACCCTTGTAGGTATTAGTGTTAGACCACCATTTTTCAATGGCATAAATTACACATTTTGGAAAACTCTCATGCGCATCTATATTCAATCTATTAGTTATCTTCTTTGGAAAATTATTGTTAGTGGTCCTCATATTCCTTCCATTTTGGTTAATGGCATTTCCATTCCAAAGCTCGAAGAGGATTGGAATGAATATGACATTAAACAAATTGAAATCAATGCTAAAGCAATGAACTTGCTTTATTGTGCATTGGACTTAAATGAATTTAATAGAATTTTTACATGCACATCAGTGAAGAAAATATGGGACACACTTGAAGTTACTCATGAGGGTACTCTTCAAGTGAAGAACACTAAAATTAATTTGCTTATACATTCTTTTGAAATTTTTGAAATGATGCATTATGAATCTATATATGATATGTTTTCAAGATTTATGACTATTATTAATGAATTAAAAAGTCTTGGCAAAATCTATACTAATGCTGATTTGGTGAACAAAATTCTTAGATCCTTGCCAAAATCATGGGATCCAAAGGTGACGGCGATCCAAGAAGCTAATGATATAGAAACCTTACCTTTGGAGGAGCTTATCGGTTCACTCATGACCTATGAGTTGAACTTATGGCAAAGGATAGTGGAAGCTGATACAGAAAAGAAAATAATAGCTCTCAAGGCCAAAAAGAAACTCAAGGCAATGATGGCAACTTGGAGCGATAGCGAAGATTCAAATATGGATGATGAAGTTGCCCATCTTTGTTTCATGGCAAATGAGAAAAATGTATGTGCTAAAAATAATTATGATTTTACCTATAAAGAATCACATGATGCATCTAATGATCTTGTGCATGAATATAGAATGCTAAAAATTGAGCACAAGAAATTAAATAGGCATGTAGATTCATTTTCTTTTGACAACACCAATCTTGCAAATAAAAATGATAATTTAAATGCCAAGATTGATATTTTGAAAAATGAAAAGAATAATTTTTCTAAAGAAAAGAATTTTTAGAAAAAGAAAATATTATTTTAAAAGATTTATGTGATAAAGTTTTTAATGAGAAAAATATTTTGATTGAGGAAAAGAAGCAAAAACTTTTGAAGAACTTCAATATTCCTGCTTCTTTCAATTTTTCTTATAAATGTGGTTTCAATGCTTATCCTTCTAGATTAAGAAAAGTTTGGGTTCCAAAAGGAACCATAATTACTAATCATAAAGGACCCAAGAAAGTTTGGGTACCAAAAATGTCCACTTAATTTGTTTTGCAGGAATGTCTTGCAACCCAACATGAAGAAAGGAAGTTCTTGAAAAGAGGTTATACAAGACAATTTAAAGAAGTGGACAAGCTACATTTTGGACTAAATGGTAAAAGGAAGGATTATGTATATTGGTAAATTCTAAACATCTCCTTCCATAATTAAAAATGTAGATTAATTTTTATTGCATCAATTACTTTGAAAAATTGTTTTAAATAGTTAATTAGAATCAAGTTTGGACTTATCATCATTGGCTATGATCATGAACTTTTTGGAGTTGATGAATTTCATGCTATCATGATTAAATTTATGATTGTAAGACCTTAACTTGATTTTGATTAATGTATTTCATGAAAAATACTTTTAAAGATGCATATTGATTTGAAAAATATTTTAATTGATTGATTAGAATCAAGCTTAGACTAATAATCATTTGTTGTGATCATGACCATTTTGATGTTGATGGATTTCAAGCTCTCATGGTCAAACTTGTGATTATTAGATCTTCACTTGATTTTGATTAATATAGTTTGTAAATTATTTCAAGTGAAATGCTATGATTTATATGTTTTTATTTTTGGCATCTATGCATAATCTAGAAATGATTTGGATCAAGTATAGAACTAGTAGTTAAGGGTTACTTTTAAGAAGAAGGTATGCTTATTGACAAACCCTTGCTCTAATATCTAGACTTGATATCATATTACTTCTAGCATTTGTATGGATATCAAATCATCTTAAAATGAATTTGAAATAATGCTAAAAGTTTTTATGCGATATAAATGCTTTGTATTTTGAAAATCATGAATATCTTGAAAAATTTCAAATCTTGATGCATAAGCTTTCATGTTTTATTCCTGGAATAAATGCATATTTTTAAAGGAGGAATAACATTCAGGGAGAGCATCCAAAGATTTGTTATCATATTTGATGCATTGAATATCTTGTTGATATCATGCTTTGCTTATATTGCTCTGATACTTCTTCTTGTTTTCAAATCTAATTCTTTGAAGGGAGTTATATTCAAATGGTATCATATTCTATTGGTATCAAAATTATTTTAAAAGAATTCCTAGTAACCGCTTTGGATTGGGTTAGTCACCATGGCCGTCCGATCATAGGAGATAAGTAGGGCTTAAAGACCCTCTCTTCCCATTCAACGGGCTTTCTTATGACATGTAGGGGTGCCGCTGTGACCTTATCCCATGAACAAGTAAGGCGAATGGATAATATACATCAAATCATTTCTTGCATGTGCTTACATTCTTTGGTATCTTGTTCAATTTATATCATATTCAATTGATATCATAAATATTTGATTTCATGCATTGATTTTAATGACCTACTTGCTATTCTTTCCAACTTCATTCCCACTTTGTATTGCCTTTCATCTTTTTTTCATGATGTCAAAAAGGGGGAGAAAATTGTTAAGTATGAAAAGGGAAAGATTGGATAAACATGAAAAATCATTTGAGAAATGAAAGAAAGTGCAAAAGGGGGAGAAGAATGTAAAATGTTTTTATCTAAAGGAAAGAATTAGTAAGAAGAAGAAATTTTGAAAATTTAAAATTTTTTGCATTTTTTGAAAAATATTTTTTAAGATTTTTTGGATCATATTTTGAGGGGGAGCTTGATGCTTATTGTTTTGAGCTTACATATTTATCTTATTGTTAATCTTTTTAAGCTTACCCTATTCATATACTTAAAGATTTTGTCATTATCAAAAAGGGGGAGATTGTTGACTTTGGTCTTGATTTCGATGATTGACAAAATATTTAAGTATATATGAGTACTAATTATATTTTAAGTGTGTTTTTTCAGATCTTAGTACTCATCCATGTTGAATGAAGAAATGCTTGTATTTCAATTGAAAAAGTCCTTAAATTAATGAAGAACCAAGTGCTGACACTTGCAGACCAAGTGTCGACCCTAAGTGTCGACACCTGGAAATCAAGAGTCGACACTTGGAGGTCAACTGTCGACACTTGGAGGTCAAGTGTCGACACTTGGAGGTCAAGTGTCGACACTTGGAGGTCAAGTGTCGACACTTGACTGTAACGGCTAGTTTTTAAAAGCTGCAGAACTTCTCCAACTTGCTTCAAACGGTCATATCTTCATCCCCAACGGTCATAAACGGTCATCTATGGTTTGGAGAGCTATATAAACATCAAAAATCAATTGGGGAAGTAAGCCTTTGGTGAGATTTTTGAATATTCTTCAAGGATTCAATAGTTGAGTGGTTCAAGCCTTCAAGCTTCCAAGTTTCAAAGAAAGCATCCAAAGTTCACATCTTCAAGCATCAATCAAAAGCTTCATCAACTTAAAGACAAGATCTTCATGAACTCTCAACGGGCTTCAAAGAGATATTTGCTTTATTTTAGAAAGCTTTTATTGTATTCATTTATACTTGCTCTTACATTGTTTTACTTAAGGTTTTTGGTGAGCCTTGGAAAACCAAAGAGGTTTTTGGTGAGCCTTGGAAAACCAAAGTGGTTGTTGGTAAGCCTTGAAACCAACTAGGGTTTTACTTGTGAGCCCGAAGCCAAAACAAGTTGTTTAGGTTCTTGGTTATCCCGTAAAACCAAGGGTGGTTGTTGGTGAGCCTTGAAACCAACTAGGGTTTGACTTGTGAGCCCGAAGACAAAACAAGTTGTAAAGGTTGTTGGTGAGCCTAAGTTATAAAACCAAACTTAGTGGAATTCCCAAGGGATTCTTGGGGAGTGGATGTAGGTGCTTGGTTGGCACCGAACCACTATAAATCTTTGTGTTTGTGTGATTGTTCTCCTTATGCTTTAATTTCATTATTTCCGCTGCATTTATTTGAAATACACAAGCACTTAAATTGCATTAGCATATACTTGCTTTAGTTCATCTTTTAAATAGTACAAAAGTTTTATAAAACCCAATTCACCCCCCCTCTTGGGCTGCCTACGTGGGCCTACACCCTTCATGTAAGCTTGATAAGGATGAATTTGGAAAGAGAGTAGATCAAAAATTTTATAGAGGCATCATTAATTCTTTACTGTACTTAACTGCTAGTAGACCAGATATTTGTTTAGTGTATGCATGTATGCAAGATATCAGTCTGAGCCTAAGGAATCATATTTATTGGCTGTTAAATATATACTTAGATATTTTTCTGGCACTATTGATATTAGATTGTGGTACTCTAAAAATTCAGCTATAGATTTGATTGCATATTCTGATACTGATTTTGCTACCTATAAATTAGATAGGAAAAGTACATCTATAACTTGTCAGTTTCTTGAGTTAATTTAATCTTATGGTTTAGCAAGAAACAAAATTCAATTACATTATCTACAGCTGAAGCTGAATATATTATAGTTGAAAGTTGTTGTGCTCAAATCTTGTGGATTAAACAATAACTCGAGGACTTTGGCATTAAATTAACTAAGACACCAATAAGATGTGATAACACAAGTATAATAAACTTAACTAAAAATCCTGTTCAACACTTAAGAAGTAAGCACATAGAAATTAGACATCATTTTATTAGAGACCATGTTCAAAATAATGATGTTATGCTTGAATTTATTTGCACTGAAATGTAATTAGTTGATATACTGACCAAGCCACTCAATGAAGATAGGTTCAGTATGAATAAAAGAGAATTAGGGATCATTAATCCTTTTGATTAAGTCTCGATCACTCTTCATGACCTTTGAGATTTTCTTTGAAATTTCTCAATCAATGTTCTTGAAATTCATGATCAATCATTATTAGCTACTTAATCAACTCCCTTAATCTTATATGTGATTTTTTTTCTATTTTTCTTGATTTTTTCGAAGTGTCGACACTTGGAAGTGTCAACACCTCGAAGTGTCGACACTTGGACAAAGCCCATGAGTCAACACTTGACCAGCGACCATCACTGTTCAAATAGGAAAAAATAGTTCATTTATTCCATTTTTCTTGAGTCGACACGTCTTTCACCCTATTCTCTCACTTCCAGTTATTCCTATTCATGGTTCTAACACTACTATTTTGAGCTTGAGCCTAATCTTGCCCTCACATTCCATAGCCCTTCATGGTTTCATCGTGATTCCCTTCATTTTTTCCTCTCCATTTTTTGTATTCCCTTTTTCTTAGACAATGGGACCCAAGAAGTAGCTGGTTTGGAGGCCTCGACCTTTCTCTCAGGGTGCGAAGCGGTGCACAAAGGCCCGACAGGATGATCAGTCTACAGAGATAGCAGCATAGCCTGAGACCCTAGTTCGACGTCCACCAGTCTCTGGAGCAGATCTATGGCCTCCAAGGCAATTGTCAGGGGACGAAGAGTGGATTTTGTGTTTATAGACCAACAGCATTTTTGGATTGGTGATTGGCTGAGAGCGGCTGGTCTGGCACAGTTTTGTTCTCTCAGGGAGAGATTCTATCCAGCACTGATGAGGGAGTTTTATGGTATCCTGGCCCGAAGAGCTGATGGATGGATGGCAGAGGTCAGAGGGACCACTATACCATTGATAGCAGAGATACTAAGTAAAGTATGGGAGATCCTGATGAGCGGTATAGTAGCAGACTCACTTGTAGATAGGATCAATGGCTACAGGTGTATCTTTGAGAGAGATGACATTGGAGAGGGAGTTAGCATTGTTGCTTCATGACTATCACCAAAGATGCAACTCCTTAACCACATAGTTGCCCATATCTTATTGCCGAAGATGGGGAGGTTTGATTTCATCACTGAGAGGGAGCTTCTAGTGATGGTTGCCTGGATACAGAGGACTCCAGTCTGCCTACCGGTGCTCATGGTATATCAGATGACTGAGGCTGCGACCAGCAGGAGACTTTGTCTGCCCTATAGGATGGGTCTAACTATACTATTTAGGGCATATGGAGTGGATCCTAATGGAGAGCCCTACCGACATCTACTCCACATAGATGTGTATGATGAGAGGTCACTGCACAGGATGGGATAACAGAGGCACAAAGGTCAGTGGAAGTGCAGGATGTCAGGACAAGCACCTGATACTGACCAGGATGATGAGGAGGATACTTCTGAGGAGGACGAGCAGACACATAGAGATGAAGCCGGGCCATCTGAGCCACATAGAGATATACCTGAGACACAGCCTGAGCCATCAGTATCGGCACATATTGAGGTGCCACCTCCTGCAGTAGTACTAAGGATTGAATCACTTGACTGGAGGGTGAGATGCAGATCATTAGATAGCGAGTAGATCTGATGCATATGGAGATGAGAGTAGGTTTACAAGAGATGAGGGGGAGTTTTACTGCTATTCTGGCTGCTATACAAAAATTATCTTCTAGCAGGCCACCTTCACCTCCACCAGCACCGCCAGCTCCACCTATAGACACTGGGATGGGAGACGAATAGGATAATTCATCCGTAGACTCGATATTGATGACTTCATGGCAGATCCTGAGCCAGATACTGCAGTTGATCAGGATGCTAAGCCCACGACGGATGCTGAGAGGACCTCAGAGGCTGCTCCTACTCTACCCAATCTAGTTCTTCAGACTCCCATCCTTCCCAATACTCCCATTTTACTTGATTCTTCAGATCTTATTATTTCCACACCCATTCTTTATACTGACCCTTCTGATACTTTAGCTGACCTACCTACACCTTCCATTGGTGTACCTACTACTTTCTCAGATAGGACACCAGTGATTCCTTCCACTTCTTTACACACTTCTTCCTTGACCAAATAATTAGGATTTTATACTCCTGGTTTTCACATTCTTTCATCAGGTCCCATTTTTAATATCACTCCATATATTCCTGATACTGATACTGACCTTGACCCTATCACATTTCCTATTTCTGCTCTTGACATCGCCTCTTCTTCAGTACAAGCCAGAGGAAGAGCACAAGCCAAAAGCCAAAGTCGAGGATGTGGTGACATTCCTAGAGCTGTCCACACTAGGCATGCTGATCTCCGGCCGATGTGGCCACGACCCCGTCCATCTAGGATTATAGGGCCTATCTTCTTAGAGATCGGGTCTTCCCCTGATGAGGACAGCACCCCTTAGGATATATATCAGTATATTAGTGTGTCAATGTATCAGTGCATCAGTTGTATCAGTTATGTATCAGTTTGATGTTGTTTGCATCAAATTTTGAATGCTATGTATCAATGGTGAAATTATATATATGATGACTTTTCTAGCAATTTCTCTTGTATCTCTTCTTACTACTGCCTTTCATTTTATCTCCACTTTCTATTGTCTTTTACCATTTTCTTTTATGATGATGACAAAAAGGGGAAGAATTAATGATAATGATATCAAATTAATAGTAATGAAAATGGAAAATGAAAATGTTTAATGTTTTGTAGTATCAAAATAGTAGGTTAAGGGGGAGAAAAGTAATGAAAAAGAAAATTCTTTGAAAATTTTGAAAAATATTTTCAGATCATATATTCAGGAGGAGCTTCAATCTTATACTATGATACTCCTTATTTCTTGTATTTTTGCTCATTTTTGCTATGATACTCTTTATTATTATGATCTGATACTCTTTATTTTTTTTTTTTATACTCTGATACTCTTTATTTTCATGCTCTGATACTCTTCATGCTATAATATTTTTGCTCCGACACTTTCTATCTTTATGTTATTTTATTTGCTCTGAAATGCTCTGATACTTTTCATGCCCTGATACTCTCTATCTTTTTGTTGTATTATTTATCTTAATACTCTTAATGATTTTGCTCTAATACTTTTCATGCTCAACTTGTTTTTGCTCTAATGCTTATATTTCAAATCTATTTTAAGCTCTGATACACCTTTTTAAATATCTCATATAAGTATACAGCTCTAATACATTTTAATTATAGCTTTGCTACATTTTAGTTACAGCTCTGATACATTGAAACTATATGAATTGAATTCCTTCTTATATATATATACACATATATAGCTATGATACATTATAGATAAGTTTTTTCTCTTGATAATTATTATAACTTAGCTCTGATACTTATTATCAATAGCTCTGATACTTTTTGTCAATCTCTCTAATACTTATAGTCAAATGCTCTATATTTATTACAAATCTTTTAAGCTTACAATATGTATATACTTAAAAGTTTTGTCATCATCAAAAAGAAGAAGATTGTTGACTCCTGTTTTGATTTTGATGAATAACAAAATACTTAAGTATATTTGAGTACTAACTATGTATTAAAAGTATGTTTATCAGAAAAGGTACTCATTAAAGTTGTAGTGTGTTGAAAAGATTAAAATGCTTGTCATCCTATTGAAGAAGTCACTTATGTTAATGGATTTTCAAGTTGTATGGATCTTGGCACATAAGAATAACCTTGAAGGACTCAAAGTTTGAATTTGGACAAGTTTCAGCCAAGTATCGATTCATGAACATCAAGTATCGACTCAAGATATCGACTCACAGAACTTTGAGATGATATGCAACAAATATTTCACTAGCAAGCTGAAGTGTCGACTCAAGTGTCAACTCATGCTCAGTCAAGTATCAACTCAAGGCCCGAGACCAAAAATGATATAGAATAGACTGATTTTGGAAAATTGCTCAAGTGTTGACTTATGAAGATGAAGTGTCGACTCACCAGAAGAAGTGTCGGTGCACCAGTGCATTCTAGAGAGCTTCAGAAAATATTTTTGACCTAATGTCAACTCAAATATCGACTCATGGTCTGAAGTGTCGATACTTGCAGGTCTGACTGAATAGTAATGGCTAGTTTTTTGAAGTGCAGAACTTCCTCAACTTGTTTCTAACAGCTATTTTCTCCTCTCCAACAGTCATAAACGGTCATTTAAGGATTGAAAAAGTATTTAAAGTCCACTAAACACAAAAGAGAAGTAAGTTGATTATCCATTAAGAGTTCATTGAGTATTCATTATTTTTGAGTGAAGTTAAGCCTTCAAGCATTCAAGAGCATTCAAGAAATATTCAAGTCCAATTCTCAAGCATTGATTAAGGCTTCAACAACTTGAAAACAAGCTTCTCAACAACTTTCAAGAGCTTCATCGAGTTTCATTTGCTTTTTGAGAAAGCTTATTGTATCTTTACTTTTTACTTGAATTTATTGTTGTTCCTAGTTTCAAGTAGATTGAAACTAGTGCTTGGATTGTTGGTGAGCATTGTGAAAACCAACTAAGTTATTGATGAGCCTTGTTTGAAAACCAACTAGATTGTTGGTGAGCCTTATAAAAACCAACTAGGATGTTGGTTAGCCTTGTTTGAAAACCAACTAGAATTTTGGTTAGCCTTATGAAAACCAAGGGATTTTGATTAGTGAGCCCGGAAAAACTAATCTACTATAATCAAGGAAAGATTATAGTAAAATATCCAAGTGGGCCTTAGGGAGTGGACGTAGGTGCTTGGAGTGCATCAAACTACTATAAATTCTTGTATTTGTGATTGTTTGTCTTTCTCTTCTTGTATTTAATTTATTACTTCTACTGCATACTTTTGTTAAGCACATAAATACTTTGCAAACACACTAGCACTTATTTTTAATCTTTGTAAAAACTTTTAAAATGGAATTCTCTTCCCCTCTTGGGTTGCTTAGCTGGGCAACATAATGTACCCCTCTGAGTCCAGCTACCCAACTTATATCAGGTTTCTCTTCAATCCTGGGATATGTCTGATATTCTTGAGCTTCCAAATTGACTGATCTGGCATCTTGATGTGTACATCACCCTTTTCCACAATATCTAAAGGCTCTTCATCTGCAAGATAGACCTTTCCAAAGTCTCCAGTAATGTAGTTGTATATAGACTTTTTTTATGAGGTAGAGTGAAACAAAGCTCCGGAGTGTATGATCCAAGACTCCATCAGACTGTCCACGCTGAGAACCAAAGCATCTTCAATTATCTCAGTCACTGCATTGACTGACTCTTCATTCTGTCCCTTGTCCTTCCTTGCCCAACATTTCTTTCTGATGTGCCCCTTCTTGCCGCAGTGCCAATAGCCATCACCCTTCAATCTTGACTGGCTCCTCTGCTTGGACTTGGATCCCCCATGGCCTTCATTGTGTTGTGTAGTTCTTTCTCTGCCTTCTTGAGTCACCAAGGCAGAACCAGAGCTTCCTTTGATTTCTTTTCTCCTGATGTCTTCACTGAGAATCAGGTTCGAACCTCTTTAAATTTCAGCTTGCTCGAGCCAAACGAACTACTCACCGCTGTCACAGTTGCACTCTAGCTCTTGGGCAAAGAGGATTACATGATTAGGGCACAGACTTCATCCTCGAAGCTTATGTCAACTGAACTCAACTGACTAGTAATCAAATTAAATTCATTGATATGATTGGTTACGGATGCACCTTCACTCATCTTCAAGTTAAATAGACAATGGATGAAATAAACCTTGTTGGAGGCTGAAGGTTTCTTGTACATGTTGTGATGGGGATCCGTGAGTCTAGCATATTTTATTTTGAGTCTAGTTGAGTCTATTTAGTCGAGTCCATTTATTTTCAGTCCAATCAAGTGAGTTAAATCGAGTCCTGTAATTCTCATTCATGTCAAGATCCAAGAGGAGAGTAAGTAGACTCAGAGATTCACCTGGCCCTCCCCAATCAGAACTGGATTCCATGTACTTGGGCCCTTATATGCCTCCAAGCCCATAAGAGAGAGCTCCAATCCAAGACAAAGGCCCACTGTTGACCAGGTCTACCAGGATTTCTTGGCCCACAAGTCAAGATTTCTTAGCCCTAAAGTCATGTACCCTGGGATAAATCTATGAATACCCCATTACCTCTTGTATTTTTTTGAATGCCATGGATTAATGAAATAATATTGAGTTTTCTTCTCTTGCTATGTGCGAGTTGTGTGCGTGCTGTGTGCGAGCTGTGTGCATGCTGTGTGCCCAGGGTATCTATGTGATCCCTAATTTTCTATGTGATTGAGGGTATCTGTGTGATCCCTAGGGCATCTGCGTGAGCCCCTTTGCTATGTGCTTGTCCTTCTAGGGAGAATCTGTGTGAACCCCAGTTATCTTTCTAAACCCTTCGCCCTCTTCTTTCTTCTTCCAAGCAAGCCTTAATCCCTGGTGACTTCTCAGCTCGCCAGGGATCCTACCCCGATCTCTGTCCCACATCAAATTGGTATTAGAGCCAAAAGATTAGGATAGATTAGAGTATGCTTCGTTCTCCATGACACCAACCAGTTCATCCAAAGCTTCTGCCCGTCCCCCCTCTTTCAATACCCGATCACGTTCCCACCACCACCAACCACCTTTCTCAGCCGTTCGACAACAAGCTCCCCACCAAACCACTAGATGCCCACTGCCCTGCTCTACCACCACCCCACCGCCTCCATCGTCGTCGGCACCGCCACAAGATATAAAAGATGAAGAAGATAAGGAGGAGAAGCCCCAGGCCATGGAAGCCTCCCCTCCTTCCCCTCTCGATGTTGTTGCTGTGCACCCTTTCCTCAACATCCACCCCCTCAAGGGTGACATGGCCATCGACGGATCCAACTCCATCCCCCTCCCCGACATCCTCAAGGCCTCGATCCACCCCGGCATCATCCGCTTCGGTCACACAAAGCTCTCCGGAGGAATTGCCACCCTCATCGTCTTTGCCCCAGTGCCAATGACACCGACGGACCCCGTCGCCACCCTCCCCCCGTGCTTCGGCTCAAGTCGACCGTGCTGCCCTTCTTCCATCCAGATCCACGAAGCCCCTCTCGCTGCCGACGATGCCATCCGAGCCATCTGTCCAACCCCCATCGGCTGTGATGCCCAGATCCGATCGATGTCTCCACCAGATCGCCTCCCCTCCACCATCGACCGTTGCTCCAAGTCATGCCGGCATCTCCCCGTCTGCGTCGGCCATCGTCTCTCCATTCACCATCACCAACACACTGCCCAAACCCGAGCGCACCACCTCCCCGGCTCCACCTCCTTCCACCCATCCGGACCCCCATGCCGTCGTCTTCCTTCCCTCGTCGTCGCTGGTAAAGGCGTGCCAAACTTCACTGCCAAAGGACCTCCCCTATTCCAGCCTTTGGTCCATGGAGAAGAAGGAAGAAGCCAGCACACGAACGTGAAAGCTGCACGCTCCTTAAAGTGCACACTCCTCAAAGCACATGGATTTCAAAGCAGTCCAAAGATGGTGAAGCACAGATCCCAGAGCTGCACAGTTTTCAAAGCCACACAGATCTCATAGTAGAGTTGATAAAAAAATCTGAAATTTGTTAAAAAAAAGAAAAAGAAAAGAGAAGAACCTAGCCTCTTTTGTTTTGATGTGATTTGTTTCGGTTCCATCAAATCCTCGCTAACCCAAACTCGATAGAGTTGAGTTCTCCCCACTCCAGGGGAATGATAGGGACCCAAGAGTCTAGTATATTTTATTTTGAGTCCAGTTGAGTCCATTTAGTCAAGTCCAGTTATTTTCAGTCCAATCAAGTGAGTTAGATCGAGTCCTGTAATTTTCATTCATGTCAAGATTGTTGACTCCATTATTGATTTTGATGATAAGCAAAACATTTAAGTATAAGTTGAGTACTAATAATTTTTTTGAAGTATATTTTTATAGAAAAAGGTGCTCATCAATTTGACAAATGTTGTTTGATTGAAGAAGTCTAACTTTAGATGAAAGATCTGCTCAAAGAAGACTTCGACAGTTGAGGATTGCTTGAATGGATACATGAGTTCAACACAGACTTGATTTAGCATAAGTTCAGATGATTTGAGAGAATCTTAGTGAAGTGTCGACTCAAGGTATCGATATATGACTCAAAGTGTCGACACATGATAGTGAAGTGTCGATACAAACCAACATGTAAAGAAAGTTTTAGATGGCACGGCTGAAGTATTTACACATGGACTTGAAGTGTCGACTCAAAGTATCGACACATGGATCAGCTCATCGCCTGAAATTTTTTGGTTACAAAACTGGCTGAAGTTGAAGATCTGGGTGAAGTGTCGATACATGGATGCTAAGTGTTGACTTACAGTGTCGATTCATCTGAGATTTCCAGAAAGCTATATTGAAGATATTTGAACTAGGTGTTGACTCAAGGAGTGCATGTGTTGACCTGAAGTGTCGACTCACAGCCTGAAGTATCGACACATGGAATTATGGGAACAGTAATGGCTAGTTTTTCAAATGCAGAACTCATTCCTCTTGGCTCTCAACAGCTAGTTTTTCATGTCTAATGGCTAGAAACCAAGTTTGAGGCCTTGGGAAGGTATATATGACTCAAATCAAATCAAACATATGGGAACAAAAAAGGAATAACCAAGAGAGAATAAAAGAAGAGCATTCACTCCTATTCATTGAGTTCAACCACCTTCAAGCAAAAGCAAGTCTCCAAGCATTCAAGAGCCTTTAAGAGCCTTTAAGAGCATTCAAGATCAATCATTCTTGAGCAATTAAAGAGGTTTCATCAAGTTGGAGGTAGTACTACATCGAGCTTCAAAGAGATACCCACTTTTTATTAGAAAGCCTTCATTGTTTCTTTACTTCAAACTATATTTGTTGTAAAGGTTCTTGGTTAGCTTATTAGAAAACCAAGGAAGGTTATTGGTGAGCCTTTGAAAACCAATTAGGTTCTTGGTTAGCCTGCAAAACCAAGGGAGGTTGGTGGTGAGCCTTAAAACCATTTAGGTTCTTGGTTAGCCCGTAAAATCAAGTGAGGTTTTGACTTGTGAGCCTTGTGAAAACAAGTCATATTTTGATTAGTGAGCCCAGAAAACTAATCAGCTATAATCGATTGAGATTATAGTGAATTTCCAAGGGGATCTTGAGGAATGGATGTAGGTGCATTGGATAAGCACTGAACCACTATACTTCCTTGTATTTGTGATTGCTTGTCTCTTCTATTTGCTCTTACTTTTATTGCTTTATATTTTCGCTGCACATTTACTTAAGAGTACTTCACTTGCATTCCCATTAATAATTTTTAAAGACCCAATTCACCCCCTCCTCTTGGGTTGCTTCCTGGGCAACAAAGATCCAAGAGGAGAGTAAGCAGACCCAGAGATTCACCAGGCCCTTCCTAATCAGAACTGGATTCCATGCACCTGGGCCCTTACATGCCTCCAAGCCCATAAGAGAAAGCTCCAGTCCAAGATAAAAGCCCACTGTTGACCAGGTCTACCAGGATTTTTTGGCCTATAAGTCAGGATTTCTTAGCCCTCAAGTCATGTACCCTGGGGTGAATATATAAATACCCCACCACCTCTTGTATTTTTATGAATGCCATGGATTAATGAAATAATATTGAGTTTTCTTCTCTTGCTGTGTGCGAACCGTGTGCATGCTATGTGCAAGCTGTGTGCGTCTGTGTGCATGCTGTGTGCCCAGGATATCTGATTCCTGATTTTCTGTGTGATTGAGGGTATCTGTGTATCCCTAGGGCATCCGTGTAAGCCCCTTTGCTATGTGCTTGTCCTTCTAAGAAAATCTGTGTGAACCCCAGTTATTTTTCTAAACCCTTCACCCTCTTCTTTCTTCTTCCAAGCAAGCCCTAATCCCTGGTGACTTCTCAGCTCGCCAGTGATCCTATCCCAATCTCTGTCCCGCATCATGTTGGATAGTGCCTGCATCAATCCAGCTGTCGTCTTCTCCTCCAGGATATTGAATGCGACATTCCTGACCAACGTCAGATGGATAACTCCCAAAGCCCGGCGGTCCAACAAATCCTAACCTGCTTGTGACATCTCGGCAGGTTTCTTTTCCAGCAACAGTAGATGAAGCTTCTTCTGGTATAGATAATCCTTGATATGCATCTTTCAAAATTTGAAGTGTTTTCCATCAAACCAGTCGATCTTGACCTTTCCTTCGTCTCCTGCCATCGCTCCCACTCGAGTCCGGTGCTCTAATACTAATTGTTAGGGATTCGGATCGTAGTAGGATGCCAAAAGGTTTGCAGAAGGAATGAAAAAGAAAGCCTAAAAGATAAATAAAAAATAAGCACAAGCAAATACACAGGGATTATATGGTTCGGAGCCTCTTGATCCTACGTCCACGACCGTACAAGATCAAATCTTCATTATTAGAAAGAAATACAGGAAGTTATTACAAAGAGAACCCTCCCTAGATGCAAACCCCGGTCCAATATAAAGAAAGAAGAAAGAATAAATCAAAATACAGGAGAAACCCTTGCCCTCTCTCTACCTTTCTCTCTCTTCCCCTAGGTTTCTCTCTTGGAAAACCTTGGGACTTTTCTTCTCTAGCTCTCTTCTTCTCTGTTCTACTTTGCAGGCTCTCTATCGGCATCGCTTGATGCAAAGGAAAATGAACCAGTACAAAATCAGGTAAAAATCTCATCTCATTAGCCCAAAACAGTCAAGAAACCTTCCAGGCTTTCAGATCTTAGATCAATGTCTTAGATTGAATCAAAATCCAAATCGAATAGCCCTAATCTCCCTCAAATCAGTCTCAACTGTCCTATCAGGTGATCGAACGGTCCATATTGTGCAGAAGGCTCATGGACCACGATGGACCGCGAAAAATATGTGGGGAAATGCCTGGGAATGCCCCAGGTCGCCGCCGCTTCAAACTGGACTGAGCCCATGCACCTGCACACACCTCGTGCATGGGCCTAGGCTGCGCCCTGCGTGCCCACGTGCCTGAACGGGCCGCATGCCCACGCGCCTGGGCTGGGCCGTGCTCTCACGCACCGCGTGTCTGGGCTGCCCGCCCGCCCGCGCGCTGCCTAGGCCTAGGCCGCGGGCCAGCCCACGCGGTCGTGCTTGCGCACTTGGGCCACACGTGTGGGTTGGGCCGAGCCCGATCTGCAGACTCGCTGTTGGGTTTTTCCCCTTTTTTTCAGGTTTTTCAGGTTTTTTTTCCTCTGGGCTTTTGGACTTGGGTCTTGGGTGGATATGGCTCCACACCCAATAACAACATTATCCTCTTTGAAAATGTCATCTGCTTTAAGACCCTTATGGTTGAACTGACATCCCATTCAGAGCTAGAAGTATTGGTTACAAAAATGACCATTGTCACGCCCTGATCCGAGGCTCGAGCCAGGTGTACCACAGACAACTGTATATCCTTAGGATATAATCTCATCAAATATGTAAGGCTTATCTTTTGAATTTCAAATCCTTCAAAATATTGAAATAATAGTGAATCCGATTTCATGACCACTAAATATAAAGAATAAGTCAAACTTATCAAAACTTCTTCCAATTTTTATGCTCCTTACAACATGATCCCAAGCCCTAACTACTCCATAACATCTGAAAAAGGAGAAAAAATATAATGAACTACATGAGCCCAGTAAATTATCATAACCTCTAGTTTACAAAGTATAAAATTTAATTATTATTTATAAAATATAAATTAATGAAATAAGTCAAATCAATCAACATAAAATTTTTATAAAACACAACATAAAATATTTATAATGAATAGTTGACAACAATACATTTTCAAAACAAAATAATCAAGGATGGCCATCCCCTTCCACTTCACTCTCTTAGTTCCTTTGACTATGGCCACAATCGACCTATGGCTAGCCCCGAAAGAAACTAGATTCTGACTACACATATCATCCATCGGTCATGTACCAATGATCGTCCCATTGGAGGCTCAAAAGGATATTAGTTCCAATATCACTGAGATAACATGCATCCTCAGCATGTACCAGCGATCGTCCCACCGGCTAGGCTCAAAAGAAAACTAGTTCCTAACTACACATACCATCCATCGGTCATGTACCAGTGATCATCTCACTGGAGGTCCAAAAGGATTCCAGATCCTAATTTGTATGATTATAGTCGGACTAAAGAGCATAATAACCAACAAACAATATATTTTCGATGTAAATTAATACAATCATTTTAAAAATAAATGTATGTTTAACTCAATATTTTGCTAAAACATGTCCATGCATAGCATATATACAGTACTCATTTGAATAACTTAACAATAATTAAATCTTTAAATCAAATCAAATATAGTAAAATATACTAGGAATGAGATAACTTACTGAAAATTGATTATATCAGAAATACATGACTCAAGCATTAGATCCGGCACTTCTTTACTGATAAGGACAATGAAGTCTCTAACATAATTAATTATTTAAATAATTAACCCTTAATCCAAGAAAAGAAAATAAAAGAAGAGATTTTTTAATCTAGTCTATGGCTAGGCTCGATCTAGATATCCATTTAGGTCCGGTCGATGGAGATCAGGTTAATCAATAAAGAAATAGTCTAAATACCCTCTGATTAATGTTCAATCAAATTAATCTCACGAGATTTAGATCTTTCTTTTCTAATATTTATTTATTTATTTTTACTCTTTATCTTCTCTCTCCTCTTTTTCTCTCATTTTCTCTCCTCTTCTATTTCTCTCTCCTCTCTCTCCTTTTCTCTCTTCTCTTTCTCTCTCCTCTCTCCTTTTTTTTCCTCTCTTTCTCTCTCCTCTTTTTTCCTCTCTCCTCATCTTCTCTCTCCTCTTTTCTCTCCCCTCCTTATTTTATTATTTTTTTCTCTTTTCTTTTTTTCTTCATTTTCTTTTTCTTCTTTTATTTTCCTTCCCTCTTTCTTTTTCTTCTTTCGCTTGGCCCGAACAACCTTCCCTGTTACCATGGACCAAGGAAAGGAAAGGAGGGAAGATCTGCTAGAGCATAGCCGGGTAGAGAAGGGGGGTCGAGTGACGCACCCACCAGTATCCATCCACCACAAAGAGGCCATAATAAAAAGAAAAAGGGCATTGCTCATTGTTATAAAAAGACTGAGAAAAAAAAGGCTCATCATCATTGACGAATACCCGATCGATCGCCGGAAATGAGGAAGACAATAATAGATGCTCGATTTGTACTTGCTTAGAGACGATGATGGGAAGATTTTAAAAAGAAAATGGAAAGGGTTCCTCACTGTACGGGGTATAAACTTGGCTCTTCGTTCCATTCCATCACGTCTCCAGCCTTCTCCCTCCTAACCATGGTGGTCAGGTTGAAGAATCCAGTAAGCTTCTCACTCAGATAAGTAGGGATTTCATCCCCTATTTCAATTTTTTTTTATTTTTCTGCTTTGAATTGAAATCAACATGCCCTGCCAACTTCAACTTAAAACGATCCAAATGGCTAGGTTCTCATAAATATAAAACTCGTTAGTAGGCTTTTCTTTGAAAAACATGGCATCCATGGCCTTGAAACACTACATACCAAGATAGCGATGGCACACTCAACTGTGTATGAAGCTGCAATAGAATCTATTAGCCATTTGACATTAAAAAGACGCACCATTACAGACTTTCCTTTTGAGCAGAAACAATGAATGATCAAGAAGCAGACAACCGTGTAATCCTTATTTCCATTGCATTAACAACATATACCATCTATCGCCATTTGCAACAAATTAAAACAACAAAAATACACAATATTATTAAGCCAATAAAGCTTCAAATGTTCAATCAAGTTTGAAATTTGCATCGACAACACAAAACCAGCGGCCTAACTGAAGCAAATTCTCTGAATTTCAATACATAAAGACGAACTACAAGAAAAAGCTAAACCTACACATGTTTGACATTAAGCACCTTGTATATCATTTCCTTCATCATTTCAAATGCCAGAAAACAACTCCAGCAGGAGCACAACTTACAAACACTTGCTGGTTCAAAATTAGTGCACTCTACAAAGAGAGTGCACCTTCAAATTTCTTCCATGCATCCACAGCATCACCTTTAACTATCTCCCTCATTTTTGCAACAACATCCTTAGCCTCATCAACCTTGGAATCCTTTATGAGACCATCAGTCAATCCTTTCACAACCTCGAATGGCAGCGCCAATTTCTTAGTCAAACACTCCTTGCAGATCATCAATGCCTTATCAAACCCTCCCTTCTCAACCAAACTTCTAATCAACACAATATATGTGTCGGGATTCGGTGACACCCCTTCCTTCCCATTCATCCTCTTTAAAACTTTCATCCTCTTGAACACCCTCAAAGCTGAGCCCACGTCCCCTTCTTTGCAGAACCCTTCAATTATTGGATTGAAGGTACCAAGATTTGGCTGGATCCCCTTAGAGACCATCACATCCAACAACTCCTCAGCCTTAAAGCTCTCATTTTTCCCACAAAATTTCGAGATCCTACAATTAAAAGTCACTACATTAGGCTCCAATACTCTGTGGGCGATTTCTTTTAGAATCTCTTCGAACCCATCGTCATCCCCTTTCTTTAGATACCCATTCAGCAGCATATTATACGAGACGATATCTGGCTCCACTCCGAATTCCTTTTTCTTCTCCACCATTTCGTCGAGCATCCTGCGGGCAGTCTCGACTTCGCCGTTCTCGCACAAGGCCTGAAGCAGGATGTTGTGGGACACGACACACGGGACAATGCCAAACTCCTTGGGCGCCCGATCGAAGGCGTCGCGGAGGCGATCGAAAAGGCGGTTGTGGAGGAATGCGGAGAGGAGCGCCGCGAGGGACTTCTCGGTGCGGGGGACGCCGAGGCTTGGCATGCGGTCGAAGGTACGGGAGGCGTGGTCGGGCATGGCAGCAGAGGAGTAGAGAGAGATGAGGCGGACGAGGAAACCCTCGGAGCGGGGGGCGGCGGGTTCGGAGAGGCGGGGATCGAGGAGGCGCTCGACGAGGTCGGGGCGGCGGGCGCGGGCGAGCTTCTGGATGGCAAGGGAGAAGAGGGGCCGCTGGGCGTGGAAGCGCGGGAGGGCGGTGGCGGACTGGAAGAGCTCGGCGACGCGGTCGGGGTCAGACTCGGCACGGATGGCGGATTTGAGGCTGGCGAGGGGAGTGGAAGAGGTGGTGGACGGAGGACGAGAGCTGGGTTCGGAGAGGGTGGAGAGGTGGTGGTGGTGGTTTCTTTGGGGAAAGGGGATTCTTCGAGGAATTTGGCGGAGGGTGGCGGCCGCCATGGAGAGTGTAGGGGAAGACCCGGGCTGCGATTCGGGGTTCTGGGGTTTTAGAGGGAAGGACAGAAGGAGCATCCACCACCCAGCCCAAAATCCCATTAATGATGCACACCAAACTTAAATCAGAAATTAAAAAAAAAAAAATGTATTGTATAATATTTTAGTTATATCTTGTAATAAAAATACTTTTACATTATATTATATTGTAATTAATAAGAGATGTATAATTTATACAAGCAAAACTCCCCTGCAGGAGGTGAAAAAAAAAAAATTACAAAAATATTAAAGAAAATTATATATATATATATATATATATATATAGAGAGAGAGAGAGAGAGAGAGAGAGAGAGGGGGGGGGGGGGGAGAGAGAGAGAGAGGGGGGGGGGGGAGAGAGAGAGAGAGATTTTAAGATTTTAAAATTTAATTATTAAATAAAAAACTATTTTTTACCCAACAAATTATTTAAAAATAGTTGCATTATATGTAATAATAGATTATTTTTCTAGCTGGTTTGAGGAAAAGATTATGGATGAGAAAGAAAGAAGTAGGTGAAATGCCTGCACTCTTTATCTTGTAATTCCTGTTCCATTACAAATACCTTATCCAATCATTGGCCATTCTCCCAAGCCAAACTAAACGTTCTCCTTTGATGTGGCGGGGGCGCTGACGTGGAATCCATGTCAGATTTTGTCAGACGCCACGTTGGATGAAGCTGTTAGGTTAGATTTTTTTACGGACTCCTTCGTATGGCCGCACTCCCTTCGGGTCGAGATACCATGGCCGAAGTCGAGCTCCGCCTCTCCTCCACCCGGTCACGCTCCCTTCGGGTCGAGACGCCGTGGCCGAAGTCAAGCTCCGCCTCTCCTTCGGCCGGCCACGCTCCCTTCGAGTCAAGACGCCATGGCCGAAGTCGAGCTTCGCCTCTCCTTCGTCCGGCCGCTTTCCCTTCAGGTCGAGATGCCGTGGTCGAAGTCGAGCTCCACCCCTCCAGATCGGCTCCATCTTGGATGAAGAGCCCTGCAACTGAAGGATCGTCTGCCAAGCCACAATAATGGTCCCAGCTACCACTTATGCCAAGAAGGAAGGAGTTCCCCCGATCGAGGTGCTGCGCTCCCTACCAACAGTCTGCACCCCTCCAAAAAGGAAGTCAACCAGCAGATTCGGATCCAGGGGGTGGCCGCTTATCGATCGAAGCTCTGCCATGCTTCCCAAAACGGAGCGATCAGAAGGAATGACAACAGGCACAGTACTGTTCCCTATCACGGATGGGAAAAGGTACATCATGCACGACATCAGACACCACCGCACATGCCTATAAGAGAGGGGAAGATCCCGAGATAAGCGACACGCAATGACCCTAGCCAAAAGGGGTCCTCCAAGGTTCAAACAAGGTAAGTCACTCCAAGCAAGCAAACGATCGGGCACGAAGAGGGCAGCGCATAGGAACATCACCGCTCCAGTCTACCGCAAAACCCCCAGGAGGGGTCTTGACGAACACAGCCGCTCAGCTCGAGCTCTCCTTTGCTATCACTCCCACACTCTGCCCTTGACCCGCTCGCACTCACTCATTTCATAAGTTCTCCTCGTAGCGTGGAGTCCGCCCTTGGAACTCGACCGGGAGGATCTGTTCCCCTGGATCGCCATTGACTTGAGCATTGGAATGCCTTTGCTGGGATCCCCGACCCGAGTCTCTAACTCTATTTTGCAGGTCTGGACATCCGAACAGGATCCTGAGTGACAAGAGCACAGTCCGAGTTTGACCTCAGCTACAAGCCACAATGATCGGGCGGCAATAGATTGGCGCGCCAGGTAGGGGGCAGGATGCATCTTGATCCAACCAAATCCCCTTGCAAGCAGCCCACCGGAAGGATGGTGACAACGCGAGCGAGAGAAGTCTCCACTAGCTATGCGGGAGATCCCCTTCCTACGGGGACCCGCACAGTCCATAAGGGGAGCACCCTGCTCCACCTCAACCACCTTCGGTGGTGCTCAACTGGCCGCACTTGCCCAGTAAATGCAAATTCTCACTGCAGCAATGCATTAGCTATAGCACCAGCACCGGTCCTTGGCCACCCATCAGCAGCCAAGGACTCCTGCGGCTCAAGCCGTCGCACCCCACAATAGCCTACGATCCTTCCAAGGAAGACCTTCGCTGTTGCGAGCCACAGCAGACCGCCGGGGAAGCCACAGGACCCCAGCGAAGAGACACTAGACCGGGTCAGTCGACCGGGAAAGCCGATCTCCGACCTACGAGAAAGATGCTTTCCAGCATCATCGGGGTTGTAAGGGCAAGGCCTCCTATCGCGATTCCCTCAGCAAGCACCTTCACCTCCTCTGTTGACCTCGGCAGAGGGATCTACTGATGAGGCCATCAGGTGCATGGCAGAAAAGCACCTAGAAGAGCAAGAGTGCAAGTTGGCGGAGCTATCTCGCCAGTTTGCCAATCTGCAGAGCTCCACCAGCGAGCTAGCGAGCTTTGACACCCGTCCCCCTTTCTCTCAAAAGATCCAAGAGGAACCGATTTTGGGTCGGTTCCGCATGCTGCAGGTGGATCCTTACGATGGGACCACCGATCCCCTGAACCACCTTGAGAGCTACAAGGCCCTCATGAGGGTCTAAGGGGCCATCGATGCTCTCATATGAGTTCACCTTTCCCGCTACACTTCGGAAGGCAGCTCGGGTATGGTTCACCCGCCTTGAGCCAGAGAGCATCAGTTGTTTCGCTCAGTTGGAGCGGAAGTTTATGGCCCATTTCGATACTTGCTGAAAGGTGCCATGAGGGGCAGACAGCCTCTTCTCCATTAGGCAACAAGACCACAAGCTCCTACGGGACTACGTGGCCCGCTTCAAGGTTGCCATGTTGGAGATCTACAACCTTGATGAGCCAATTGCTATGCTGGTGCTGAAGAGAGGTCTCAGGACTTCCCGCCTGACCTACTCTCTTGATAAGAAGCCCCCGAAGACCTACTTCGAGCTCCTCCTCCATGTCCAAAAGTATATCCATGTCGAGAAGATGGATCGCATGAGGAGGGAGCTGGACAAGAAGCCACTAAAGAAGCCAACTCCTGGAAAGACGTCCGGGATGTGGAAACCCAGACCGGCCACACCGAACTTCCGCCAGAGGCCGAGGCTGAGGCTGAGGAGAGACCCCATCCTGGAAGAGAAATTCACACCTTTCTTTGCCTCGAGGATGAAAATCCTCATGGAGATCGAGGGTGAGCGCTACCTGAAGCGCCCACCTCTACTGAAGCCATCTACCGGTTGCGACAGGACGAAGTATTTTCAGTTCCACCGTGACCATGGCCATGACACTGAGGAATGCCGGCACCTCAAGAGGGAGATTCAAGAGCTCATAAAGAGGGGCTACCTCAGGAGGTTCATGGGGGGTAGGGCCCCTGCGGAATCTCAAGCACTCGCTGCTCTCCCTCCCATTCCAGCAGTCGACAATCGTCCCACCGAGAAGCCTATGGGAATGATATGTTAGGGAATCGAGCGAGCTCCTAAGAGGACCCGGGGAGGAGAAAGTTATGAGAATGTACTCCTATCTATAAGGGAGAGGGAATCAGGGGTTGAAAATATAAACAATGATGCTATGGTCGTCGAGATGACGATCGCAAAGCATCATGTAAAATGGATTATGGTTGATAGTGGAAGTTCGACTGATGTCCTTTTTATACGATGCCTTCTCCAAGATGAACTTGTCTTTTGCTTAGCTCAGACCTGTGCACACTCCCCTCATTAGATTCACAGGAGACTCTGTGGGAGTTGAAGGGAGATCATTCTCCCTGTTATTGCCGGGGCCCCACCTCGACAGAGAACTGTCATGATGACCTTCACCGTTGTTAGGCTTCCCTCCACCTACAACATGATTTTTGGCCAACCCGGGCTTAATCTACTCGATGCGGTCAATTCAACCTAGCAGCTTCTGGTGCAATTCCCTACCCGTTATGGTGTCGAAGAAATGAGGGGGGCACCTCAGCCAATCCAGCACTGTCTCCAAGCTATCCCTAGGGCAAAGGCATCGGAGGATGACACCTGCACGGATGACCTTGACCAAAGGGTGCAGGACCCCGGGGTGGCGTGGTCGAGCACCTTCTATCGTACCCGCTCGGGTCTGACCTGGTGAAGACGGTTCAAGTTGGGGCCTAGCTACTGGATGATGAGCAGGCCCACCTATTGGAATTCCTTCGAGCAAATACTGACATGTTCACTTGGATGGCGGTTGATATGCCAGGGATCTCCCCTAACATCATCATCCATAAGCTGAGCATCGACTCGAAGTATTGGCTTGTTCGGTAGAAGAAGAGAAGCTTCGTCCCGGACAGGCAACGGGCGATCAACGAGGAGGTAGATAAACTCCTCGCAACCGACTTCATTCGTGAAGTGCAGTATCCGAGCTGGCTTGCGAATGTAGTTATGGTGAAAAAGAGCAATTGCAAATGGAGGATCTACGTGGATTACACCGACCTCAATCGAGCTTGTCCGAAGGATAGCTTTCCTCTATCGAAGATCGACCAGTTAGTGGATGCCACCTCGGGGCACCGCTTGCTCTCCTTTATGGTTGCATTCTCTGGCTACAATCAGATCCGGATGCATTCGGAGGACGAAGAGCACATTGCCTTCATCATCGATCGAGGGATGTATTGCTACCGGATGATGCCTTTTAGCTTGAAGAATGCTGGCGCCACGTACTAGCGGCTGGTCAATCAGGTCTTCAAGGACCAGATTGGCAGAACCATGCAAGTGTATGTTGACGACATGCTTGTCATAAGCAGGCCGAGCTTGGACCACGTCACCGACCTAGGGAAAGCCTTCCACAACCTCCGGGAACATAAAATAAAGTTGAACCCAGTGAAGTGTGCCTTCAGCGTAGTGGCTGGGAAGTTCCTTGGCTTTATGGTGACCCAGAGGGGAATCAAAGCAAACACGGAGAAGGTCCAGGCAATCGTTGACAAGGAGCATCCCACCTTGAAGAAGCAGGTCCAACTCCTGGCGGGCCGGGTCGCAGCCCTCAGCCGGTTCATCTCGAGGTCGGCCGACCGCTACCTTCCTTTTTTCATGCGTTGCGCAAAGTGCACGACTTCGTCTGGACCAAAGAATGCTAAGCTGCCTTTGAGGAGCTTAAGGATTTTTTGGCATCACCGCCACTGCTCTCCAGGCCGAAGGAGGGAGAAGAACTCTTGCTGTACCTGGCGGTCACCTCGACGGCCGTCAACTCGATTCTCATCCGCACGGATCAGGACGGGTCCCAGAAGCTGGTGTACTATGCCAGCAAAATCCTCCGATATGTGGAGATCAGGTACACCTGATCCGAAAAGCTCATTTTTGCTCTTATTATGTCTGCCCAGCATGTCAGGCCATACTTCCAAGCGTATCCGATCATGGTCCTGACGGACCAACCCCTGAGGGTTGTGCTTAGCTGCCCCGATACATCCAGATGTTTGGCCAAGTGGGTATTGAAGCTCAGCGAGTTCGATATCGTGTACCGACCGAGGTTGTCTCAAAAGGCCCAGGTGCTAGCCAACTTCGTGGTCGAGTGCGTGGGACTTACCGAAGAGCCGGAGCAGATTACTTCGAAATGCCAAATGGAATAGGAAAGCATGGAGGAGTTTTGGATCCTCCATGTGGACGGTGCATCCAATGCAAGTAGAAGCGGAGCAGGTCTCATCATCGCCAACCGCGATGGGATTGTGACTGAATGTGCACTTTGCTTCAAGCTCACCGTGACAAATAATCAAGCAAAATACGAGGCACTTCTCACGGGCCTAAGGGTCTCCCGTGAGCTAGGTGTGCAAAGCTTGAAGGTCTTCACTGACTCCCAGCTAGTGGCCGGACAGGTCTTCGGAGAGTAAGAAACCAGATATCCCCAAATGATGAAGTACTTGGAGCAGGTTCGCTCGAACATGACAGGCTTCCGACGCTTCAGCATCTCTCACACCCCACGAGGAGAGAATGCTCACGTCGATGCATTGTCAAGATTCGCAACCTTGTCGGACTCGTCACTGGGGCATGCCCACATCGAGTACCTTGAAAGTCCAAGCAACGAAGCTCCCGTAAAGATGCAGCAAGTCATCCCAGAGCCGAGCTGGATGGACAAGTATGTCAGATATATCACTGATGGCACCCTACCAGATGATCGCATAGAAGCTAGTCTTGTCAAGAAGAATCCTGATGGAAGGGAATCTCTACCATCGATTCTACTCTTATCCGCTCCTGAAATATCCGAGACCCACAGAGGCAGCCTTCGTGCTCCAAGAGATACACAAAGGTCTCTACGGGAATCACGTCAGAGGGAGGATGCTTGTGTACAAGGCCCTTTGCCAGGGATATTATTGGGAGACCATGAGAGAGGACGTCGCCGACTTCATGAAGAGGTGCGATCGGTGCCAGCGCCATGCCCATATACAACGTCAACCAGTGGCGCCACTCTCCCAGCTCTCCGCCCCATGGCCATTCGCCCAATGGGGAATGGACATCTTAGGTCTATTTCTCCCTACATCAGGGCAACAAAAATTTCTGATAGTGGCTATCGACTACTTCACCAAATGGGTGGAGACGGAGCCACTAGTACGGATCACGAAAGTCAAGGTCCGCCAGTTCTTCTGGAAGTCGATCAACTGTCACTTTGGGCTCCCCCATAACATCATCACCGATAACGGGCGGCAGTTTGACAACCGGGAGTTCGAAGAGTTCTGCACCGAGCTCGGCATTCAACATCGCTTCACCTCGGTGGCTCATCGCCAAACCAACGAAGAGGCCGAGGTGACCAACCGGACCATCCTCCAAGGTCTCAGAACAAGGCTAGACCGGGCCAAGGGTCGGTGGGTGGAAGAACTTCCCAGCATTCTTTGGGCCTACCACATAATGCCCCGGACGGCCACGGATGAGATGCCTTTCAGCCTCATCTTTGGTACGGAGGCTGTTGTTCCAGTCGAACTCATTGTGCCCATGCTACGGGTACAACAATATAGTGAAGCAGAGAATTCGGCATGCCTTCTTCTTAACCTGGACCTCCTCGAGAAAACCAGACAAGGCTCGACTTCGGATGGTGGCCTACCATCAGTGGGTAGCTCGGTTCTGCAATGCACGGGTGAAGCCGAAGGTCTTTCGCCCAAGCGACCTGGTGCTACGCCGAGCTGAGGCCTCTCAACATCGGGAATGCGGCAAGCTCTCACAGAACTAGGAGGGTCCCCATAAGCTGGTTAAGGCTCTTCCTCATGGAGCCTACTACCTAGTGGAGCTGGACGGCACCAGATTCTCACAGACGTGGAATGCCTGCAACCTGAGAATGTACTACCAATAATGTAAGGCCTTTTTCCCCAATAATAATAAAGATCCTCTTTGTGCAAATCACTTTTGCCTTGTAGGGACCAAAGCCCGGCTCTAAGTCTGGCACCAAAGCCTGGAGCCCAGTTCTCTAGCAATAAAGATTGGAGCCTAGCTCTCCCATACTGAAACCCGGAGCCCAACTCTCCGGCACTCAAGCTCGGACTCCAGTCCAGCTCCAAGACCGGAGACATAAGCAGCCCGGCACTCAAGCCCGGACTCCAGTCCGGTACCAAAGACCGGAGACTTAAGAAGCCTGGCACTCAAGCCCGGACTCGGTCTGGCACCAAAACTCGGAAGCTCCTGAAGCCCAGCACAGTGCTCACAGTCCGGAGATGTCAGCGGAACCCCAAAGAAGTTTGCCATCTACGCCTGACTCACAGATGGCTCTTAAAGCCTGAAAGCTTCCAAAGCCTGGCACCTCTTAGCTACCTGACGAGTTCGATGAGGGTAGCACCTGAGCTCAGCCTTTGCATGCGCATCTGTTGCTGATCCCAGCCAAGACCGAATACCCCTCTTGCTACTTCGTCCGTGAGGTAGGAATGACTCAGCAAATTAAGAACTCCTCCCTAGTCTCCTCGTAAATCGAGACCTCGATGGAGAATGGCCCAAAGCCTCAGAACCACCTAGTGGGATGCCTTCGCGAGTTCATGCACACGGGCGGCCAAGAAGTAAAGGGAGGAAGTTTGGCAAAGTTGGAAAGCACGAAAACATGCAAGTTGGAATGCCCAAAACCAATAAGACACACAAGTCTAGGAAAATAAGGAAATTTTTCATTAATTAAACTAAAAAACTTACATTTTTACTGGGCCCCGACATGCCGAGTAGCCCAGGTCAGAAACAAAAAAGTAAAAAAAGATTACAGCATGCCCTAAGCTATTCGACGGCTCCTTCCGAGATAGTGCACAGGCAGGGCATCACCCTCTGGGGCCTCAGGCAGCAGGGCTTCTCTTGGACCACCGCCGGTGAGTGGACGGAAAGCCGGCGCATCATGAGGGTTGGCTTGATCATCTGGATGCATCAGGTGTCGAGCAACTCGATATCGGGTAACTGAGAACAGGTTTCCAACCTAGACTCCTAAGGGGTACAAGAATCCATGAGAGGATCTCGCCACCTCACAAACTCGGCCTCGAATCCTGGATTGAGTTGTCTTTCGTTGCCACCGCCTTTTGCCCCTTCCTTCACCTCTCTTGGCATCTAGTAGTCCCTCTTCAACGAATGCTCTCTCTTCGATGGCCAGGTTTTCTTGTGGATGCCCTCTTTCGGTAGCGTCTGCTCCTTACCGTTCGTCTACCCGGAGGCTTGACATTTTCTTTCTCGGCCATAGCCGAGTCTTGTAGGTCTTGCCTTGAGCTCCTCGGACTTGCTTAGAGGCTCCTCTCTGGTCCAGGGATTCCAACTCCTTATGCCCTAGGGCTCACCACCTTCCCCCGGATTTTATTTTTAAGGCTAATCGATACCTAGCTTGCCGACAGGAAGTCTGCCCTTTGCTTTTTTCAATTCGAACTTTTTTTGCAGGTTCGCGTGAGTGCACAGGAAGTGTCACCTCCGAAAGAGGGAAGAGTTGGAGGACTTTGGACAAGTTTTGACATGGTTTGAATTTCGAATTCAAACCAGTTTTGGCTCCAAGGTTATTTGGTATGATAGTCATACTTACCTTAATGGATTGGACCCATTTGGTATGGCCTTGATCCTCTCTCCCATTCTCTCCCTCCATCTCTCCTCCTTCCTCTTTCTCCCTCTTCTTGCTGCCCCTACAAATGAGAGTCATTTCAGAGGTTGCAACAGATTTTGAGAAAAACTTTTGAGAGAAGAAGATTAAGAAGGGTTGTGAGAGCTCTTGGGATTGGGTGTGTGCTACCTAGCATTCTAGCTAGGTCTTGGGAAGAGAGTCTTTGGGAAAGGGTTCCAGCTCTCCTCTTTTGTCTTCCTGAAAGAAGAAGATCAGCCCAAGGATCCCGAAGAGCTAGTACTACTCTGAGAGAGTTGATCAGAGTCGAGCCCAGGTGTGGATTTCCTGTAGAGGCTAGATACATGGGTGGCTCGAGCACCCTCCTCCTTCCACTGCTTCTCTCTTGATATAAATGTATGGTACTTTTATGTTTGTGGTTTTGTCTTGCTTTGATGTTATGTTGCATGCTAGATTATTATGCTAGATCTTGTTGCGGGCAGATCGGTAGATCATTTGGATCTATCTACCGAGCCTTCCGCTGTGCATACCTAAAAATAATTTTAAAATACATTTTTCTATCCTCTTTTCTTGATATTGTATGCTTGGTGTAGGTGCTTTTCACCTTCAATGGTATCAAAGCAATAGGTTTCTTTTTGTAGTATAATGATTCTAGCATGCTAATAACATCCTTCTTAAGTGCTTGGATTGAGTGCTTCACCATGGCCGTCCGATCATAGGAGAGAAGTAGGGCTACAAGACCCTCTCTTCCCATTTAATAGGATCTCTATGGTGTGTGTAGGGGTGCCGATGTGATTGACTCATGAAAAGAAAAATAAGAAGCAAGAAATTATAGATTAAAAATGTTTTAATCTAATGACATGATCATAAAACAACTTTAGATAAGATCTAAGAGTTTATTTGATCGGATTTGTTGAATGTTTAGAGAAACATTGAATTTGAAGCCACTATTTTTTCCTATCTCAGGCGAAGTGTCGACACTTGGACAGGAAGTGTCAACACTTGGATTTCGTGAGCCGACACTTGGCCTTGTAAGTGTCAACTCACGGTCTATGCCTGATTCTGGCATTTTGTTTTTCCTGTCTCAGGCTAAGTGTTGACACTTGGCAGCAAAATGCAGAAAATAATGAATTCAATTTTGATTTTTTTTTAAAAAATTGTTTTACACATGTAAATAAAATTATTTTAATTTATTTTAAGGCCATTGAACTTAATTTTGAATTAAGATTGACTAAGAATTCTACGAATGTGATTAAAAGATTTTAAGTCATTTCAATAAGCCTTAAGGGTGATGGGTTAGCTTCTATTAGTTCCTTAAGGGGTTAAACCTAAATTTAGATGCATTGGACAAATTAAAGAACTAATCTAATCAAATATTGAGTTAGGATTTCTTCTCTAGATCTATCTAATAGTTAGATTGATTAGTCCATAATCTAAATGGATCTAATTTGTGGCTCAGTGGAAAGCCCGAGTCTTTAGGCTAGTCTAATCGAGTCTGATGAACCAATTGGTATCGAGGTAAGTTTAGCATTGTGATCATGGTTCTTTGGGGCTACCTCTTATCTAGCCAACTCTGTTGGTGTCTAAGACAAGACGGTTAATGGCGGAACCCAACCCATGATCTCACTTACCTGGCCAATGTGGTCGATCAGGATTGATTGGATAGCTCATTGACTCGTGTTAACCCTTGTCATCCAAGGTTAATCAGTCTTGACTGATTTTAGGTGCCCATGGATCATTTGTTATGAGTAACCCTCCTAGATTACTAATTTGGTTAATGGGAGGTTGATGGGGACCCGAGAGCCCTGCCACCTAAACAGCCACATGAGATCCCAGTCACGGTGCCATACTCAGCACGCCACCATAGCAGCCACGTGGAATCTAGTCACAGCAGGCGTCATCCACCATGTTAGGTATCCTAAGATCTTCATGACATCATCCAAGCCCAAAAGGAAGTAGATCAGTGCCCTATATAGAAGTTGTGGACCGCCAAGAGAAGATGGAAGAAACTCATATGGCATCTAGACAGATCAGGCAGCATATGGGTGCCCTCCCTCTTCCCTTGATTCATGAGATATTTTTCTTGTATCGCCCATCTATTATGGAAGATATGTGGCACCCCCTTTCATGCAAATCCTCCCCACAAGGCACATGTTGACACCCTCCCTCTTTGCTTTTCATTCCATGTAATCCAAGGGCTAGTAGGATCAATTATAAAAAGACCCCTTTCATATATGAAGAAAAAAATCATGGATGAATAAAATTTCTATTATTGTGTGAAGGATCTATGTGATCCTAGAATTTTTGTGTGATCCCTGATTTGGGCATCTGTGTGAGCTCGAAATATTTGTGTGATCCCTACCCCTTCTTCCCAGGGTTTCTGTGTAATCCTGATTTGGGCATCTGTGTGAGCTCAGGGTATCTGTGTGATCCCTTCCCCTTCTTTTCAGGGTATCTATGTGATCCCTAGGGCATCTGTGTGAGCCCTTTACTGTGTGCTTTTCCTCCTTGGGGAATCTGTGTGAAGCCCAGTTATCTTTCTGAACCCTTGGCCCTCTTCTTTCTTTCTCTAGACAAATCCTAATCCCCTGGTGATTTCTACGCTTGCCAGCGATCCTAACCCGTGCATCTATCCCGCATCAGAGGTTGATCCATGTCTTCTCATCTCTTCATCTATCACATTATTTAAAAACCTTCTAAATTATTAAGTCCTTAAAGGACAAAGTTATAGGGATAACCAAGTCCTTGCCTCCCATTAACTGGGATGGTAATGGGTCCAATAGTTGGATGTTCATTGACAGATCCAAAGATTGGATGTTCATCAGGATATTGGAATTGCTGTTCCTAATATGATGGCTCAGTGCGACTCTATTAACGGTGGTCAGGTGGGCCGACCAAAGTCGGGCTTGACTATTTATTAGTTAGAAGCATTGAATTTTGTCATGTTAATAGTTGGACCTAACCGGGACCTTCAATAGGAGGCCCAAATGCCGATTGAAGTGCTCCTTGGGACAAAATCAAAATACTAGAGGTTACTTGGAGAAGTAATCAGTTAAAGAACCTACCTTTAGACACGCATGGGTGGGCCGACCAAAGTCGGGCTCATGTGTTGTCTATTGGACTCTGGTACCCACTAGGGAATTAAAGTAATTCCTCATATTGGAGGTAGAGGCTACCAATATGAGCAAAATAGTGGGAGGGACCTTAGACTAAAGTCCATGTCTTTAGGTTAATAATCCATATACACTAATTAGCTTTGGTTTCCTTTCAGATATCTTCCAACCTGTCACTCCAGTCTCTTCTCGACAACAAGAAACTCAATGGACCCAACTTCGATAGCTGGTATTGAAGGCTCAGGATTGTCATGGAGCATGAACGGATCCTATATGTGATATTGGATCTGGCACCTGAGATCCATGCTGCTAATGCTCGGGGTTCGGTCAGAGATACTTATCAGAAGTGGCTCTCTAACAGGATCACTATCTGATGCATAATGTTGGTTACGATGAATGACGAGTTCAGTCACAAATTCGAGGAAGCCCAGCTGGAAGAAATCCTTCAAAGGTTGAAGGAGTCATTCAGAACACCAGACGATGTTGAGAGGTACAGGGTCTCCTGTGCCATCTACAACACGTGGATGCATGATGGGGCCTCGGTCACTGATCATGTGTTGTACATGATTGAGATGATTGAGCGCCTGTGCAAGCTTGGCTGTCCCTTACATGAACAGCTTAAGAAAGATGCGATTTTGAATTCTCTCCCCTCCTATCTAGACTTTCTAGATCATTACAAAATGAATAAGCCTGCAGTTAACTACCACAGTTTGTTGGGGTTGCTGCAGACTTATGAGAAAGACCACCAGTTGAATAAAGGGGTGGTAAATTTAGTGGGAGGATCTTCGGGAGGGCATCGTCCCTTTAAGAAAGGGAAGAAGAAAAATAAAGAAAAAAAGGTGCTAAGTGCTTCTGGGCCCAGTCAGGCCAAGAAAGTGAAGGCTGATCAGAGTCGTGCAGAGTGCTTCTTCTGCAAGAAGCAGGATCACTGGAAGAGGAACTGTCATCTTTATATTGCATCCCTTGACCCGAATAGGTCCAAGAAGAGGAAGTTGCAGGATGGTCCTGGACAAAGTATTTATATGATAACACCTTGTAGTTTCTTTGTTTGCGATACTACTAATTGGGTATTAGATATAGGAAGTCCAATTCATATTTGTAATTATTTGCAAGAACTTCAAGTTAATAGAAGATTCGAGGACGATGAGAGGTTCTTGAACGTTGGAAATGGAAGTCGAGTTCCAGTTCTGGCATTGAGAGTCCTTAAACTTGCTTTCAAGTCCTGTACTGTCGTTTGGAACAAATATCATTTTGTCCGTCTTTCATTTTGAATGTCATTTCTGTAGGCCAATTGGTCATGTATGGTTATGAACTATCAATAAAGAATGACGTTTACAAAATCATTTGAAATGGTTCTGTAATTTTGACTGGAAAAATGCGTGATGGCATCTATGTACTATCACGACCTGTTAGTATAGTGTACACGTCTAGCAAATGCCCTAGGATAGATAATGTCAGCGAAGCATACCTATGGCATTGTAGGCTAGGTTATATCAACAGGAACAGGATAAACAGGTTGAAAATCGAGGGTCTCCTCGATTTTAGTGAAGATAGTTCACTTCCAACCTATGAGTCCTGTCTTCTTGGAAAATGACTAAGTCACCTTTTACTGGAAAAGGTGAATGAGCCAAAGAGATTCTAAGTCTGATACATACTGATGTATGCGGACCCATGAATGTTAGTGACAAGGATGGGTATAGTTATTTCATTACTTTTACAGATGACTTTTCGAGGTACGGTTATGTCTTCTTGATGAGACATAAATTTGAGTCGTTTGAAATGTTCAAACGATATCGTAGTGAAGTAAAAAATAAACTAGAAAGTATATCAAAATCCTTCGATCCGATCAAGGCGGTGAATACCTTTCCAACGAGTTTTGACATATCTCGAGGAGAATGGGGTTCTCTCTCAGTGGACTCTAGGGACACCTCAATTAAATGGAGTGTCTGAGAGGAGGAATCGAATCCTATTAGACATTGTTCGGTCCATGATGGGCTTTGCTTCTTTATTGATATCTTTTTGGGGATATTCTCTAGAATCATCCTGTTACCTTTGAATAGGGCTCCAAGTAAGTTCGTTAGTAAAACATCATATGAGATATGGACTGGACGTAAGTTGATACTATCACACCTTCGGGTTTGGGGGTGCCCGCCTTATGTAAAATGTTTGGAAACGGACAAACTTGGACTTAGGTCTGACCGGTGCCTATTTGTTGGGTATCCAAAAGAATCTAAGTGGTATTACTTCTACTTAGCTGAGGAACAAAAGTTGTTTGTCAGTCTTAGGGCTATCTTTTTGGAAAAGGATAAAGGGACTGTAGCCTCTAAGATTGAGCTTAGTGAAGTTCAACAAGTAGAATAACCATCACACTTAAGGGAACATAGAACCGACTGTGATTAGATCATATCCAGAGCCCACTCAGGAACCATTAAGGAGATCTAGTAGAGTACCGAGTCGACCGGACAGATACTACGATTTCTTGGTCCGGGACGATGATCCCATTGAACTCGATGAGAACAATGAGGATCCGATCACCTATATGGATGCAATGCAGAGGTCCAACTCTAAGAAATGGCTAGGAGCCATGAAATCCAAAATGGAGTCCATGGAGATTAACAATGTATGGACATTGGTTGATGCACCTGAAAAGATAAAACCCATTGGGTGCAAATGGATTTTAAAAGGAAAAGGGGCGCAGATGGACAGGTAGAGACCTATAAAGCCCGTCTGGTTGCCAAGGGTATCGTCAACGTTATGGTATTGACTATGATGAGACATTCTCCCCTATGGTAATGCTCAAATCCATTCAGATTATGCTTGCTTTAGCAGCACACTTTGACTATGAGATATGGCAAATGGATGTCCGAACAGCTTTCCTGAATGATGAGTTTGAAGAGGAGGTGTATATGATACAACTTGAAAGGTTCATATCCACAGATGAGTCAAAGGTGTGCAGGTTTCAAAAGTCCATCTATGGACTAAAGCAAGCATCAAGGAGTTGGAACATGCGATTTGATAAGTGTATCAAGTCGTATGGCTTCGTTAGGAACGGAGAAGGACCTTGCATTTACAAATGGGCTAATGGTTCTGTGATTGTATTCCTTGTGTTATATGTGGATGACATTCTCTTAATCGGGATAACATCCCAGCACTACAAGGAATAAAGGTATGGTTATCATCTCAGTTCTCTGTGAAGGACTTGGATGAAGCCTCTTACATACTGGGTATAAAGATCTATAGAGATAGATCTAAGAGGCTTTTGGGACTGTTCCAGTCTACGTACATCGACACCGTGCTAAAACGGTTTAGCATGAAAAATTCCAAGAAAGGCTATCTCTCAATAGGCACTGGAATTGATCTCTCCAAAAGAAATTGTGCGACAACTCTTGAAGAGAGAGAGCGTATGAGTAGAATCCCATATGCTTCGGCAGTGGGTTCTATCATGTACGCCATGCCATGTACTAGACCAGACATGGCATACTCACTAGGCGTAGTGAGCAAATACCAGTCTGACCCAGGTGAAGCTCATTAGAAAGTGATAAAGACCATCCTTAAGTATTTACAAAATACTAAAGACCAATGGCTAATTTATGGAGAATTTGACTTGAAACTTGTGGGATATACTGACTCTAGTTTCTAGTCAGATAAGGATGATAGAAAGAGTGTGTCAGGATTTATCTTTACCCTGAATGGAGGAGCTGTCTGCTGGAAAAGTTCCAAGCAGCCTATTATGGCAGACTTAATATGTGTTGACCTCTGGAATGATTTTGATGATCACAAAATATTGGAGCATGTATATGTTACTAATTCTTTCAATTACTTGAAAAGTTTTTGTAGGAAATTGGTTATCTTTAGTGTAATTAGTATTCAATTGGTTATAAGGTAATTCAATTTTGTATGGACTCTTATGAACCTTAAATTATAAAAGCCTTAATTCCTTGAACTATGTAATCTTGTAAAAGGGCTGTAAAATTATAAAACTTAGAGTGTGTAGATTAGCTCATGTTTGATTCAAGTGTTGAAAAATTTTGGAGAAGTTTAAAGCATTAAATGAAGTTTTGGCAAGAGCTGACTCATGGATCAAGAGTCGACTCCTTGTGGCACGGCACAAAGAAATTTCAGAGTTTCAGTACTTCGAACCAACTCGAGCCCCAAGAGCTGACTCATGGAAGAACACAAGTTTCTAAAGTTTGAGATCTCGAGCTGACTCGAGCTTCAAGAGCTGACTCATCCAGAGTTATGATTTTTGGTGACTGAGATTTCGAGCCGACTCAAGGAAATTATTGTTTTGCATTGATTGAAGGTTTGAGCCGACTCCAGTTTAAAGTGCCGACTCGCACAAAAATTTTGTTTGGGCTGTTTGAGACTTCGAGCTGACTCATGGACCTTGAGCCGACTCGAGTGACTGTTTTCTGCAATCTAATGGCTAGTTACTGAAAGTGATTTTTGAATTCCAAAAGGTCTCCAACAGCTCTTTCACGAATCCTTAGGCCCTACAATGGCCATATCTCTTGGAAAACTATAAAAGGGATTACTTTTGATGGATTAAACAATTTTTATAGATTTATCTTAAGAATTTGAAAAACCTTCAAGACTTTCACCAACCAACTCAAGAGCTTTCAAGTTAGGATTCAAAGCTTCACCAACTTCTCTTCATCATTGAATCCACTCATTGATGAAACAAAGAAGCAGCTTGAAGAGCATTAAAGAGCATTCAAAGCTAGGCTTCATCTTGATCTACATCGGCAACATTTAAACAAACTCAGTTTGTTATGTAGTTGCTTTTATTTCTCTCTATTTTGTTTTCTCTCTAAGAATAGCAAGGGGCTGTGTCTTAAAAGAGAGTTAAAGGTTTTTAGGTGATCCTTGTGAAAACCTAAGTTGGGTTCTTGGTGATCCGATATAAAACCAAGTGTAGGGTTTCTTTGGTAATCCCGTTTAAAACCAAAGAGAGTGGGTTTCTTTGGTGATCCTGATAAAACCAAAGTGTATAGGTTTGGATTGTGAGCCTAGTAAAACAATCCGACTATATTCCGGTTGGGAGATATAGTGGAGATTCCAAGTGATCCTTGGGTAGTGGACGTAGGAGCGGTTGCTCCGAACCACTCTAAATTTTCTTGTGTTTGTGTGTGTGTGCTTATCTTGCCTTATTACATTTACTTAATTACTTTCGCATTGCATATTGCACCACAATACCAAAAGAATTTCAAATTGCACATACTTGTGAAAAATTTTTACAATCCCAATTCACCCCCTTTTGGGAAGCCACCTGGGCAACAATTGGTATCAAAGTAGAGTCTCTGAAAATTACTTAGAGTAAAGATAGATGGAACATCCCATGAGCACTTCTTTGGCTGAAGGCCAATCCCAAAATCGACCTCCACTTTTCAACGGAACCAATTATACATATTGGAAGGCGTGAATGAAAATATACATTCAAGCCGTAGATTTTCATTTATGAAAAATTATTTTGAAAGGACCTCACACACCTACTGTTAGAGTTAATGATATTGAGGTTCCCAAACCAAAAGAGGAATGGGATGAAAATGATATGAAGTTAGCTGAGCTGAATGCCAAAGCTATGAATTTGTTGTATTGTACTTTGGATTCAAATGAGTTTAACAGAATTTTAACTTGTAATTCTGCTAAAAATTGGGATAAGCTAGAAATTATACATGAAGGCACTTCACAAGTTAAAACATCAAAAATCAATCTTCTTGTCCACAACTATGAATTATTTAAGATGGATCCTAGTGAAACTATATCTGCTATGTATACTCGCTTTACTGATATTATCAATGGTCTCAAAAGTCTTGGTAGGACATACACTAATACTAATCTTGTTCAAAAAGTTTTAAGATCCTTGCCAGATAAATGGAAAGCTAAGGTGATAGCTATTCAAGAGGCAAAGGACCTAAACACCCTACCACTGGATGAGTTGCTTGGATCACTAATTACATGAATTAGCTATGCAACAAAGGACTGATGAATATTCTAAGAGAAAGAAAGCTATATCATTTAAAGCTATCGAAGAAGACAAGAATGAAGATTTATACTCATCTGATGATGATGATCTGGAAGATGATGATCTGGAAAATGATGAGATAGCCCTTGTAATGAAAAAATTTAAAAGCTTTATGGGCAGAAGAAAAACAAACAGATGGAGGAAGCAATTTAGAAAAGGAGATTTTGGAAGAGAAAGATAAAAGGACAAAGAAAAAGATAAGGATAAAGATAAAGATCAAATTCCAATATGTTATGGATGCAAGAAACCGGGACATATCCATCCCGACTGTCCTGAAACAAAGAAAAAGATGATCAACAGAAAGAAGAAGGCAATGTTTGCAGCATGGAGTGACAGCGACGAATCTACATCCACTGAAGAGGATGAAGAAACAACAAAAACTGCACAGATCTGTCTTATGGTTTGGAGGACGAGATAACTACTTCTGAACCTAATTTAGAATTTACATATAATGAGCTGTATAATGCATTCTGTGAATTATTAGTAGAATATAAAAAGCTGGTTTGAAAATGGAAACTTTGAAAAAATTGTGACATAATTAAAAAGGATAAAAATAAATTGGTGTGAAAGAAATAAGATTTTGCAAAGGGAATTAAGTCTAGTTTGTGAAAGACTTAAAATCACCCAATTTGAAAAAGAAGAGCTTCTTGAGAAAAACAAAGGTTTGCAAAATGAAAATGATGATTTGAAAAAGGAAGTTCAAAAGCTCAAGCCTTTGGTTGAAAAACTAACCCTAAGTTCCAACAAGCTTGAACTAATTTTGAAAGATCAAAGAGAGACAAATAACAAATTTGAAATTGGTTACAAAGGTTCAATTTCAAACAAATTTTTACATCTACCTCATATGCTCCCAAGTTTATTACTTCAAAACAACTTAGACCTAAACTTGCATCATCATATACTTTTTATTCAAAATCAAGAATTGTATGCTATGCTTGCAATAATATTGGTCATAAGGTATTTGAGTGTCATTTGAAATATATTGACAAGAAGAAAATCAAGAAAGTTTATGTTCCAAAAGGAACTATTTCTACTAACTTGCAAGGACCCAAGAAAGCTTGGGTACCAAAATCCATTACATGATTGTTTTGCAGGGATGTCTTGCAGCCATAAAAATAAAAAAAAGATGGTACCTAGATAGTGGCTGTTCAAGACACATGACGGATGATATTGATCAATTCTTCATCCTAGAACAAAAAGATGGTGGAATGGTAACATTTGGTGATAATCACAAAGGAAGGATAATTGATATCGGTAAAATCAAAATTACTTCTACATTTATCGAAAATGTATTACTTGTAGAAAAGTTAAAACATAATCTTTTGAGTATTAGTCAGCTTTGTGATATTGGTTTTAATGTTTTCTTCAAGTCTTCAATGTGTATAGTAGTTGATCCACTTGGCTCTAGTACAAAATTCATTGGACATAGACTTGGTAACATTTATATAGTAGATCTTAATGATCTAGCTATGTCAAGCAATACAAGTTTTGTAGCAATGAATGACAAGAGCAAGGAATCAAGTTTACTATGGTATAGGCGACTTGGACATGCTAGTATGGATATTATAGCAAAACTAATTTTAAAGGATTTAGTTAATGGTTTGCCAAATTTAAAGTTAATTTTGATTATGTTTGCGATGCTTGTCAATTAGAAAAATAAGTGAGGAGGAGTTTTAAATCCAAAAACATTATTTCTACTACTAGACCCTTAGAGCTACTTCATATGGATTTATTTGGACCTACTACGACTACTAGCCTAGATGGTATGAAATATGGCATGTGATTGTAGATGTTTATTCAAGATATACATGGATTTTGTTTTTTGCACATAAAGATGAAACTTTCAAAGTATTCAAAAAGTTTTATAAAGAGTTTCAAATTGAAAAATTTATCTGTTATTTCAATTCGTAGTGATCATGGTACAGAATTTAAAAATCAATATTTGATCACTTTTGCACAAAGCACGATATTGACCATAACTTCTCAGCTCCTAGAACACCACAGCAAAATGGTATTGTAGAAAGAAAGAATGGTACTTTGGAAGAGATGTCCAGAATAATGCTTTGTGAAAAAAATCTTTCAAAATATTTTTGGCAGAAGCTGTAAATATCGTTTGCTATATTTTAAAAAAAGTTTTAGACCTGTCATTAGAAAAACCCCATATGAACTGTAGAACAATAGAAAGCCTAATATCAAATATTTTCATGTTTTCGGATGTAAATGTTTGTTCTTACAATGAAAAAGTAACCTTGGTAAATTTGATGCAAATCTGATGAGACTATTTTTCTTGGATATTCTTTAAATAGTAAAGTCTATCGAGTTTTCAATAAAAGAACTTTGACTATGAAAAAATTGATATATATTGTTTTCAATGAATCTGACATTACATCTTCTAGAAAAGAAGATCGTGCTGATGATAATGTAGGTATACTAGAACATGGACTGAAGGATTTGACTCTCAAAGACAAACAATCAAGTGAACCACATGAAGAAGAGGTAAGTAAGAATCATGATGATATACCCAAAGAATGGAGGTATGTACACTCTCATCCCAAAGAACTAATTATAGGAGACCCATCTAGGTGTTAGAACTAGAGCTGCAAATAGAGATACACATGACTTGATTACTTCTGTTTCTCATGTAGAACCACACACTATAGAAGAAGCTGAAACTGATCCTAATTGGATGTTAGCTATGCATGATGAGTTAAACCAATTTAAGAGGAATAATGTTTGGGCCCTAGTAGAAAGACCTGATGACTATCCTGTTATACGTACTAGATGGATTTATAGAAATAAACTTGATGAGGAAGGTAATGTAATTAGAAATAAGGCTAGACTGGTAGCACAAGGATATAATCAAGAAAGGGAATAGATCTTGATGAGACTTATGCACCAGTAGCTAGATTAGAAGCCATTAGATTACTATTAGCATATGCATGCTTTATGAATTTTAAATTAATTCAAATGGACATAAAGAGTGTATTTTTGAATGGTTTTTTATCTGAAGAAGTTTTATCGAACAACCACCAGGTTTTATCGATCACACATTTCCTAATCATGTTTTCAAATTGAATAAAGCTTTTTATGATCTGAAATAGGCACCTAGAGCCTGGTATGACAGACTAAGTAAGTTTTTAATTACAAATAATTTTGTAAGAGATAGTGTTGACACCACACTGTTTATTCAAAGAAAAGATAATGATATTTTAGTTGTTCAAATTTATGTTGATGATATTTTATTTGGATCCACTGATGAGTCTTTGTGTTAATACTTTGATAAGTTAATGCAGGGTGAATTGGAGATGAGCTTGATGGATGAGCTGAGTTACTTCCTCGGGCTTCAGATCAAATAATCTAAGAAAGGTATTCTAATCAACCAGGCCAAATATATCAAAGAAATTATCAAAAAGTTTGGCATGGGATCAAGCAAAGAAATTGGAACATCCATGAATCCTGTATGTAGACTTGATAAAGATGAGAATGTCACAAATGTGGATCATAAGCTATACAGAGGTATGATCGGTTATTTACTTTATTTAATAGCTAGTAAACATGATATTTATTTAGTGTTTGTATGTGTGTGCGCGTTTTCAATCTAATCCAAAAGAGTCACACATCATAGCTGTTAAAAGAATCATTAAGTACCTTAAAAGCACATGCAATCTAGGGTTATGGTACTCTAAGCACACATCTTTGAAATTAATTAGTTATTCTGATGTTGATTATGGAGGCTATAAAATTGATAGAAAAAGCACAAGTGGCACCTGTCAATTTCTAGGTGTTAACTTGATTTCATGGCACTGCGTAAACAGAACTCTGTAGCACTGTCTACTGCTGAGACAGAATATGTGGATGCGAGGAGTTGTTGTGCTCAAGTATTATGGATCAAGCAATAACTAGAAGATTATGGTGTTGTCCAATCTAAAATTTCTATTAACTGTGATAACACTAGTGCTATTAATTTATCTAGAAATCCAGTTCATCATTCTCGAACTAAGCATATAGAAATTAGACACCATTTCATTCAAGATCATGTTTTAAATAATATTGTTGAATTAGAATTTGTACCTACTAAAGATCAACTTGCTGACATTTTTACTAAACCCCTTAGTCAAGAAAGATTTGAAAAGATTAGAGGCAAATTAGGCTTGTGTGACCCATTCTGAATATTTTGACCTAATTTTTTAAAAATAAGGAAAAATTATCTAGACATTTCAAATTTTCTTCTAGAGCTTATGACAACCTCCTTTAGTGATAAGAATCCCTTTGAAATTTATTTTACATGTTTTCGAGTTTTAAGCTAAATTTTGGCTCGTGCCGACTCGAGTCACCAGGTGTTTCGGTGAGCCAACTCGAGAGTCAGGCCGAGGGTTTCTAAATAGGGCATCATAGGTTTGAAATCACTATGTCTTTCCACTTTTCTCAATTTTCCTTAGTCGACTCCTCTCCCTAACCTAGGAAAAGCTCCTAGAACACCTCCACAACCCTCCAAAATCCTAATCTAACCTAGATGGCTCCTAGGAAAGTCGTGGCTAAGAAACCTAGAAGAGTCGTTCGGTCAGTGGCAAAGGAAAGAAGGACAAAGCAACGGTTGCATACTTCAAATCCAGAAGAGGAACATCAAGAAGAACATGAAGAAGAGCAAGTGGCACCAAGGCAGGTAATCTTAATGGGAAATAGGCAAGTGACATCGGGTAGATGCATAGATTTCACTTTCCTAGAACAAGAAAACTTGCACATTGGTGATTGGTTGGTTAGACAAGGTTGGAAAGACTTTTGTATGCTCAATCTTCCCACTTATCCCAACCTTCTTAGACAATTTTTTGAGAACATGTCTTTGGGTGCATTTCACATTGAAAGTACTATGAAGGGTAAGCATATTGAAATCAGTGAGCAAAAACTATCTAGTGTTCTTCATATACCAAAAGAGGGTGAAAGCTACCTAGTGTTGAAGGACAAGCAAAAGACTTTGAGATTGGTACTTGAAAGAACAAATGTGAAAGGTGTTATTCATGTTAGTGCCAACCAACTGTCTTTAGAAATGAGATTACTGCATGATATTATTAGCCATATCTTTTTACCTTGGATAGGGAGATTCGACTGGATTAGTGAGCGAGACCTAGTCTTCATGAGATGCTTGGTTGAGGGGGAGGCCCTCAACTTATCCTTTATTATGCTATCACAGATGAGGGAAGCTACTCGTAGGGCACAAGCATGTCTTTCATACGGGATGGTGTTTACCCTACTATTTCAGGATGCCCTAGTTGATTTGTCTGGAGAGGACAGCAGACCACTTTTACATACAGACAAATACAATCTGAAATCTTTGACCCGGATGGGATTTATTAAGGTTGAGGGTCACTAGATTAGGAAGATCTCAGGTCTTCCAGTGACTCATCAGAGGATGACTCAGATGATGATGATCAGACATAGAGATAGGGTGCAGAGGCAGAGGCACATGTTGACGAAGATGGACCTTCAGAGCTAGCTACTTCTACTCCTCGATTACCTGTCAGAGGATCGAAAGCTATTAGACCAGGTGATGATGACCGATTGCAGCGTGTACTAGACGAGATCTCGAGTCTTCAGAGAGGGAGATCTGAGACTGATGCCATGATATCTGCACTTCAGTCAAAGATACACCAGGGCTTCCAAGATATCATGGCTATACTTCAGCAGCTTACAACAGCTAGTCAGTCTGTGCCTACTACTTCTACTACAGCACCAGATATTGGCACAGATTATGGGCAGGGACAGGCGGCACACTTGAGTGATATTCCTTCAAAGGCTACTCCTGCTGAGGCTGGGATTAATACTAAGATTTCATGTTCTGACATTGGAGATACTATGGCGATAGAGATTTTGTCTACCACTAGCACCCTTGCCTTGTCTTTTGATCCTCCTACTGCTATACCTACTCCTATTGTGATTTCATTAGAGTCTAAAGTTAAAGCCAAACCTAAAACTTCTAGGACTACTACACCTGTTAGGACTAGACTCAGGGACCTTAGGCCTAGGTTTCCTAAGTTCAGGCATGCTCCAGGCATATTAGAAGTCGGTTCCTCCTCTAGTGAGGAAGAACTTGATGATGACCCTAGTCCTTCCTTTTGATGTCTCAGTCCTTACTTTTGATGTTTTAGGACTTTATGTTTTGTTGAGATACTATTTTTGTCGTGCTGAGTACTTTTATATTGTATCACTTATGACACTTTCATATATATAATATATATATATATATCTTTTTATGATACACATTGTGAATGACTTAATGAGAATGAATGTTCTCCATTATTATTATATACCTTTTGTTGATGACAAAAGGGGGAGAAGGGAGAAAGTATGAATGTGTATGAAAATGTGAATAAAATTTGTATGAATGTGAAAGTAAAAATGAATATGTATGAAAATATGAAGAAATATTATTATATTAGTAAGGGGGAGCTTATGTTAAGTTTTTGTTGAGTTTTCATGAAACTTACTCCAAATACAAATTAATTTTGTGAAGTTTCAATATGTAATGCATAGATGATACTCATGATACATTGTATTGATACATATGATACATTGTGATACATTGCATTGATACTTATCAGTTCAACAATTGATACTCAATTGGTTTGATACACACTATGTTAAATATCATTTGATACATATGAATTTAAGAGGAATAATGTTTGGGGCCTAGTAGAAAGACCTAATGACTATCCTGTTATACGTACTAGATGGATTTATAGAAATAAACTTGATGAGGAGGTAATGTAATTAGAAATAAGGCTAGACTGGTTAGCACAAGGATATAATCAAGAAGAGGGAATAGATCTTGATGAGACTTATGCACCAGTAGCTAGATTAGAAGCCATTAGATTACTATTAGCATATGCTGCTTTATGAATTTTAAATTAATTCAAATGGACATAAAAGTATATTTTTTGAATGGTTTTTTATCTGAGAAGTTTTTATCGAACAACCACCAGGTTTTAATCGATCACACATTTCCTACTCATGTTTTCAAATTGAATAAGCTTTTTATGATCTGAATAGGCACCTAGAGCCTGGTATGACAGACTAAGTAAGTTTTTAATTACAAATATTTGTAAGAGATATTGTTGACACCACACTGTTTTATTCAAGAAAAGATATGATATTTTTAGTTGTTCAAATTTATGTTGATGATATTGTATTTGGATCCACTGATGAGTCTTTGTGTTAATACTTTGATAAGTTAATGCAGGGTGAATTGGAGATGAGCTTGATGGATGAGCTGAGTTACTTCCTCGGGCTTCAGATCAATAATCTAAGAAAGGTATTCTCTAATCAACCAGGCCAAATATATCAAAGAAATTATCAAAATTTGGCATGGGATCAAGCAAAGAAATTGGAACATCCATGATCCTGTATGTAGACTTGATAAAGATGAGAAGTCACAAATGTGATCATAAGCTATCAGAGGTATGATCGGTTATTTACTTTTATTAATATCTAGTATACATGATATTTATTTAGTGTTTATATGTGTGCGCGTTTTCAATCTAATCCAAAAGAGTCACACTCATAGTTTAAAAGAATCATTAAGTACCTTAAAAGCACATGCAATCTAGGGTTATGGTACTCTAAGCACACATCTTTGAAATTCATTATTTATTCTGATGTTGATTATGGAGGCTATAAAATTGATAGAAAAAGCACAAGTGGCACCTGTCAATTTCTAGGTGTTAACTTGATTTCATGGCACTATCGTAACACAAACTCTGTAGCACTGTCTACTGCTGAGACAGAATATGTGGCTGCGAGGAGTTGTTGTGCTCAAGTATTATGGATCAAGCAATAACTAGAAGATTATGTGTGTCCAATCTAAATTTCTATTACTGGTGATAACACTAGTGCTATTAATTTATCTAGAATCCAGTTCATCATTCTCGAACTAAGCATATTAGAAATTAGACACCATTTCATTCAGATCATGTTTTAAATAATATTGTTTTGAATTAGAATTTGTACCTACTAAAGATCAACTTGCTGACATTTTTACTAAACCCCTTAGTCAAGAAGAGTTGAAAAGATTAGAGGCAATTAGGCTTGTGGTGACCCATTCTGAATATTTTGACCTAATTTTTTAAAAATAAGGAAAAATTATCTAGACATTTCAAATTTTCTTCTAGAGCTTATGACAACCTCCTTTAGTGATAAGAATCCCTTTGAAATTTATTTACATGTTTTCGAGTTTTAAGCTAAATTTGGCTCGTGCCGACTCGAGTCACCAGGTGTTTCGGCAAGCCAACTCGAGAGTCAGGCCGAGGTTTCTAAATAGGGCATCATGGTTTGAAAATCACTATGTCTTTCCACTTTTCTCAATTTTCCTTAGCCGACTCCTCTCCCTAACCTATGAAAGCTCCTAGAACACCTCTACAACCCTCCAAAATCCTAATCTAACCTAGATGGCTCCTAGGAAGCCGTGGCTAAGAAACCTAGAAGAGTCGTTCGATCAGTGGCAAAGGAAAGAAGGACAAGCAACGGTTGCATACTTCAAATCCAGAAGAGGACATCAAGAAGAACATGAAGAAGAGCAAGTGGCCCAAGCAGTAATCTTAATGGGAAATAGGCAAGTGACATCGGTAGATGCATAGATTTCCTTTCCTAGAACAAGAAAACTTGCACATTGGTGATTGGTTGGTTAGACAAGGTTGGAAAGACTTTTGTATGCTCATCTTCCCACTTATTCCCAACCTTCTTAGACAATTTTTTGAGAACATGTCTTTGGGTGCATTTCACATTGAAGTACTATGAAGGGTAAGCATATTGAAATCAGTGAGCAAAAACTATCTAGTGTTCTTCATATACCAAAAGAGGGTGAAAGCTACCTATGTTGAAGGACAAGCAAAAGACTTTGAGATTGGTACTTGAAAGAACAATTGAAAGGTGTTATTCAGTTAGTGCCACCAATGTCTTTAGAAATGAGATTACTGCATGATATTATTAGCCATATCTTTTTAACCTTGGATAGGAGATTCGACTGGATTAGTGAGGGACCTAGTCTTCATGAGATGCTTGGTTTGAGGGGGAGGCCCTCAACTTATCCTTTATTATGCTATCACAGATGAGGGAAGCTACTCGTAGGGCACAATCATGTCTTTCATACGGGATGGTGTTTACCCACTATTTCAGGATGCCCTAGTTGATTTCTGGAGAGGACAGCAGACCACTTTTACATACAGACAAATACATCTGAAATCTTTGACCCGGATGGGATTTATTAAGGTTGAGGGTCACTAGATTAGGAAGATCTCAGGTCTTCCAGTGACTCATTCAGAGGATGACTCAGATGATGATGATCAGACAACATAGAGATGGGTGCAGAGGCAGAGGCACATGTTGACGAGATGGACCTTCAGAGCTAGCTACTTCTACTCCTCGATTACCTGTCAGAGGATCGAAGCTATGAACCAGTGATGATGACCGATTGCAGCGTGTACTGACGAGATCTCGAGTCTTTCAGAGAGGGAGATCTGAGACTGATGCCATGATATCTGCACTTCAGTCAGAGATACACCAGGCTTCCAGGATATCATGGCTATACTTCAGCAGCTTACAACAGCTAGTCAGTTTGTGCCTACTACTTCTACTACAGCACCATATTGGCACAGATTATGGGCAGGGACAGGTGGCACACTTGAGTGATATTCCTTCAAAGGCTACTCTTGCTGAGGCTGGATTAGTACTAAGATTTCATGTTCTGACATTGGAGATACTATGGCGATAGAGATTTTGTCTACCACTAGCACCCTTGCCTGTCTTTTGATCCTCCTACTGCTATACCCTACTCCTATTGTGATTTCATTAGAGTCTAAAGTTTAAGCCAAACCTAAACTCTAGGACTACTACACCTGTTAGGACTAGACTCAGGGACCTTATGCCTAGGTTTTCCTAAGTTCGGCATGCTCCAGGCATATAGAGTCGGTTCCTCCTCTAGTGAGGAAGAACTTGATGATGACCCTAGTCCTTCCTTTTGATGTCTTAGTCCTTACTTTTGATGTTTTAGGACTTTATGTTTTGTTGAGATACTATTTTTGTCGTGCTGAGGTACTTTTTATTGGTATCACTTATGACACTTTCATATATATATATAGCTATATATATATATTATATATATATATATAATAATATAATATATAATATATATATAGTTTATATATATATATCTTTTTATGATACACATGTGAATGACTTAATGAGAAGAATGTTCTCCATATTGTATATATATACCTTTTGTTGATGACAAAAAGGGGGAGAAGGGAGAAAGTATGAATGTGTATGAAATGTGAATAAAATTTGTATGAATGTGAAGTAAAAATGAATATGTATGAAAATATGAAGAAATATTATTATATTAGTAAGGGGGAGCTTATGTTAAGTTTTTGTTGAGTTTTCATGAAACTTACTCCAAATACAAATTAATTTTGTGAGTTTCAATATGTAATGCATAGATGATACTCATGATACATTGTATTGATACATATGATACATTGTGATACATTGCATTGATACTTATCAGTTCAACAATTGATATTCAATTTGGTTGATACACACTATGTTAATATCTTTGATACATATGATCACAGTAATTGTAAGTATTTTTAATCCTGTTCATGCCTAATATTTTGTCATCATCAAAGGGGAAGATTGTTGACCCCTGGAATGATTTGATGATCACAAATATTGGAGCATGATATATTACTAATTTTTTCAATTACTTGAGAAGTTTTTGCAGAAAATTGGTTATCTTTAGTGTAATAGTATTCAATTAGTTGTAAGGTAATTTTGTATGGACTCCTATAAACCTTAATTGTAAAAGCCCTAATTCCTGTGAACATGTAATCTTGTAAAAGACTGTAAAATTGTAAAATAAGAGTGTGTAGATTAGCTTGTGTTTGATTCAAGTGTTAAAGAATTTTAGAGAAGTTTGAAGCATTAAATGAAGTTTTGACAAGAGCTGACTCATGGATCAAGAGCCGACTCCTTGTGGCATGGCCATAAAGAAATTTCAGAGTTTTAGTACTTCGAGCCGACTCGAGCCTCAAGAGCCGACTCATGGAAAACATATTTTTGAAGTCTGAGATCTCAAGCCGACTCGAGCTTCAAGAGCCGACTCATCCAGAGTTATGATTTTTGGTGACTGAGACTTCGAGCCGACTCTATCCTGAAGAGCCGACTCAAGGAAATTATGTTTTTGCATTGATTGAAGGTTCGAACTGACTCCAGCTTGAAGAGCTGACTCGCACAGAAATTATGTTTGGGCTGTCTGAGACTTTGAGCCGACTCATGGACCTTGAGCCGACTCGAGTGACCTTTTCTGCAGTCTAACGGCTAGTTACTGAAAGTAATTTTTGAATTACAAAAGGTCTCCAACAGCTCTTTCATGAATCCTTAGCCTTTATAACGGTCATATCTCTTGGAAAACTATAAAAGAGATTACTTTTGATGGATTAAACAATTTTTGTAGATTTATCTTAAGAATTTGAAAAGCCTTCAAGACTTTCACCAACTAACTTCAAGAGCTTTCAAGTTAGGATTCAAAGCTTCACCAACTTCTCTTCATCATTGAATCCACTCATTAAAGAAACACAGAAGTAGCTTGAAGAGATTAAAGAGCATTTAAAGCTAGGCTTCATCTTGATCTACATCGGCAATATTTAAACAACTTGGTTTGTTGTGTTGTGCTTTTTATTTCTCTCTATTTTTGTTTTCTCTCTAAGAACAGCAAGGGCTATGTCTTAAAAGAGAGTTAAAGGTTTTTTGGTGATCCTTATGAAAACCTAAGTTGGGTTCTTGGTGATCTCGGTATAAACCAAGTGTAGGATTTCTTTAATAATCTCGTTTAAATCAAAGGGATTTGGGTTTCTTTGATGATCCCAGTAAAACCCAAGTGTATAGGTTTGGATTATGAGCCTGGTAAACAATCCGACTGTATTCTGGTTAGGGGATATAGTGAAATCCCCAGTGGTCCTTAGGTGTGGACGTAGGAGCCGGTTGCTCCAAACCACTCTAAATTTCCTTGTATTTGTGTGTGTATGCTTATCTTGCCTTATTGCATTTACTTAATTACTTCTGCATTGCATATTGCACCACCATACCAAAAGAATTTCAAATTGTACATACTTGTGAAAGGTATGTGAAGCCGAGTACATTACAGCATCTGATGCAGTGAAGGAAGCTATGTGGTTGTAGAAGTTCCTTGATGAGCTGGGAGTGGACCTTCCCTGGATGATCTTGTTTCGATGTACAGTGACAACACTGGAGCCATTGCTCAAGCCAAAGAGTCCGAAGTCTCATCACCCGCACAAAGCATATTCTACTGTGCTATCATCTTATACAGAGATCGTGGAACGAGGTGACATTGACCTTCTGAAGATTGATGGAAAGGAAAACCTGGCTGACCCCTTCACTAATGTCGTCGGAGTTCAAGAGTTGACTGTTGTAAACGAAAATAGGAATGAGGTTCTGTACCGATTGGCTTTAGTCCAAGTGGGAGTTATTGGGAATTTATCCCAAAGCCAATCATCTAGATTATAGACGTTGTGCCTATCTTGTATTTGTATATGATTCTTTTAATAAATAAAATTATTTATTTGGCTGTTCATCATATTTACATTTTTCTGAAATGACTCTTGTATGATGGAGTTCTTAGAACTACATTGTTTTGATATAGAGAGGATATATCATGTAGTTCTTAAAGTGGTTCATAACCAAAGGATACATTGTTATAGGACGATAATGTATCAAGTGTAGGTTTTTTGTATGTTGCATTTGTGGGTTGTCCTCTTAACCAAGGAGTGTGGAGACACTGGTGTGACATGCAAGTGAAATGTATGACATTTCACTGAATGTGACCATCTACGAAGCTCCTTCCTGCCAAAGGGTTGCTTGCGAAGGATATGGGTATATGTGTCTCTCATACCTGAGGTCACCATGGCAGCTTGCAAGCAACCTTTAATGACCTCAACTAGCTAAGCAACCTTTAATGACCTCAGATCTAAGGATCAAGAGGTTTTCTCCCAACAATGAAGAGAAATTAAGCTCAAGTGGAAGGGTACACCCACCACTCAAAAAATTGAAAGCTAGAGGCAAGATCTCCACTCCCTTCTTGGATTCACCATTGGAGCATGGATCCTTGGCATGGAGCCTTCATCTTTGTCTTCAAATCACCAAGAAGAACCTGCAAAGAGTCAAGTGAGGTCGAAATTCAAAGAATAGAGGGAAAATGAAGGAGTTAATAAGAGAAGTGAAGAGATTGCTGGAATTTTTTTTGGGCAGCACTCCTCCTCTTCTTGGGCTATTTGGATCTTGTGTAGAAGAACTTGGAAATGGACTATGGCACTCCAAAACTCAAAGCACTCACTCCAATTTAGGATCAAACTCAACACTCCAAAGAAAATCAAAGAAAGCACTCAAATTTTAGGAAGAACTTAAGAGAACTAGCAAAATGGAAGAGAATTCAAACAAGGGACTTTCATTCATTCAACTCAATTCATCCTTCATTCAATGCTTACAGAGGGGGCCTTGGTCCCTATTTATAGGCCAAGGAAGAGGATTAAGGGACCAATATTCAAGTTTAGTTGGTAGCTAATTACAAGATTAGTTTCTTCTAGCAACTAATCCTAACAACTAATCCTAACAAGAGAATTCTAGAAACTCCATGTGGCATTATTTCCTTGCAACACTTGGCTTTATCTCATCCTTCCACATGGTCTTTAAATTTGGTCTCCAAGTAGGCTTTCATGGTAGAGAATTTCTTCAAGGCTTGGTCGGCCTGGGCTTGGAGAAGGGGTCTTCAATTTGCTTCATAAATTTGGGATCTTCAAGAGATGCTTCATTATTTATGGAACCTGAAAAAAGAAATGGGACTACAACCAAAGATCATTAGTTTGTAATTTCTTTCTCTTGCCAATGTCCTCATTACTGGTCTCCCTGATCTATACCCATGGGGCAGGGCTTCTCTGGATCTCAAAGTGCATTTCTTCTCCCTTATCGAAGGAAGAAGGTGGTCTTGGCCGAGAAGGCCCAGCCTCACTCTGGTCGTCATGGGATGGAAGTTGGCCCGAGTGGGACATTTGGAGAAGAAGAGAAGTCAAAGGATAGAGAAGAGAGGACAAGGCATGCGAGATTCGAGAAGACTCTAACCATAGGGAAAGCTCTACCCAACTAGAAGGAAGGGAAGGAGACGAACCTTGCTAAACTTTGGAATTCAAGGATGGCTGGGGGAGAAGAAGGAACTCTGGTACGATGGTGGGCACACGAAGTTTGAAAGAAGATATTTTTTGAAATCTATCTTTCATTTCGAAGTGACTGGATGCCTAACCATACCGTTACAGCATCTCACCGACGATCTGCATTGCGTGTCAGCAATCGGTGAGTTGGATGCCTTGCTTCGACCATAGTCGCTCTGAATTTTGTGCTAGCAATAAGTGCTCCTCAGACGTGTCCACGTGGCCCATCCGCACGGCTTGAGATCCGCCTCATGAAGCACCGATGATCGTGGTGATTATTATGCTGTATTTTTCCTTTCCACATCAGCACCGCATTTACTCCATTCGCCCCGAGCACCGCAACGCCAATGGGACTCAAGAGTGGGGCCAAATGATGTGGCGGGGTTGCTGACATGGAACCCATGTCAGACCCTGTCAGACACCGCGTCGGATGAAGCTACCAGGTCAAATTTTTTTCTAGACTCCTTCGTCCAGCCGCGCTCTCCCTTCGGGTCGAGATGCCATGGCCGAAGTCGAGCTCCACCTCTTCTCCTCCGACCCATGCACCCTTCGAGATGAGACACCATGGCCAAAGTCGTCTCTGCCTCTCTTCGCCCGCCGCGCTCCATTCGGTCGAGACGCCATGGCCAAAGTCGAGCTTCGCCTTCCTTCACCCAGCCACGCTCCCTTCGGGTCGAGATGCCATGGCCGAAGTCGAGCTCTGCCCCTCCAGATTGGCTCCATCTTGGATGAAGAGCCCTGCAACCGAAGGATCATCTGCCATGCTACAATAATGGTCCCAGCTACCACTTAGGCCAAGAAGGAAGGAGTTCCCTCGATCGAGGTGCTGCGCTCCTTACCAATCGTCTGCACCCCTCCAAAAGGAAGTCAACCAGCAGATTCGGATCCAGGAGGAGGCCACCCATCATCGAGCTCTTCCATGCTTCCCAAAATAGAGCGACCAGAAGGAATGACAACACATGCAGTACTGTTTCCTATCACGGATTGGGAGGTATCTTGTGTATAGCATCATACACCACCGCACGCGCCTGCAAGAGAGGGGAAGATCCCAAGGTAAGCGGCACGCAATGACCCTAGCTAGAAGGGTCCTCCAAGGTTCAAACAAGGTATGTCACTCCAAGCAAGCAGACGACTGGGCACGAAGAGGGCAGCGACAGGAAGATCACCGCTCCAGGCTACTGCAAAACCCCCAGGAGGGATCTTGGTGGACACAACCGCTCAGCTCGAGCTCTCCTCTGCTGTCACTCCCACACTCTGCCCTTGACCCACTCGCACTCTCTCATTCATAATTTCTCCTCCTCGCATGGAGTCCGTCCTTGGGGCTCGACCAGAAGGATCTGTTCTCCTGGATCGCCACTGACTTAGCATCGAGGTGCCCCCGTCGAGATTCCCCTCTGCTGGGTCTCTAACTCTGTTTTATAGGTCGGGATGTCCGAGCAGGATCCTGAGTGACAGGAGCGCAGTCCGAGTTCGACCTCAGCTACAGGCCATGGTGATCGGGCAGTAACATCCTTTTTTATGCAAGAAAACCAAAAATCAAATTTTGAAACACATAAGCAAAACACCTATCATAGATAAAAAAGGTCATTTATTTGAGCAAGATGAGGGGAACATCAAATCTTAAAAACAAATACAAATAGACATTCTTCCCCAAAGCAAAAACCTAAAAGAAAAAGGTCTTTAAACATAATCAAGCAACAATCTAAAGTTTACATTCTATCTTAATAAATCCACATTCTCCAAATTTAAAAGTTAAAATATTGAAATAAAAAAGAAAGGCTAAGAGAGATGGAACAACCAAGAATCATATCTTAAGAAAGCCATTGCTATCAACATATATCAAGCTTGAACTGCTTTCAATTTCATAGATTGACTTATCTGATGGATAAGAAAGCATATAAATGACATCATCAATAAATAAATTTTAAAACATAAAAATTAATAAAGTGGATCTCAATTTGATCCAACCTATTTGCATCATTGTGATTGATATTCTTTACACTCTTCTTCTGATGATATTCTTTAAGATGGTGTTGAAGCCTATCTCATCATTTTGCTAGCTTGAGATGAGTGAAGATAAATGGAGAAGAGGACTTTTAATTGATTCATTAATAAGAATCCTACTTAGTTAAGAGATAGTAAATATTTCTTTCTAATTAATATGAATTTTTTATATGTTTGTTTAAAAATTTCAATAAGGAGGTGATTTAAATTTCAAAATCCCACTCCTAAAATCATGAATGATGTGGTTTTTCTAATAATATGGGTAGGCATACTATTTTCTCTTATTTTCTTTGAAAGTTTGGTGAATTTCTAGATAGGAAGGAAATTTCTCTCTCATAACAATTTAATAGGTATGTAGATGCAGTATAATATATTTTCATTTTATTATTGAGATATAATGATAGAATTTTATCCAAGAATGCACACAAGAGTTAATTTTGAAATCTTAATGAATCTGTTGTCACCAAGATCGCAAAGGGCCTGCAGCTCGGTCATGCCAGGGCGCTCCTCCTCCCCCGCCACCCGCGCTCCTCCCTTCCTGCAAAAGGAGAGACCCGGGCTGGGGATTCCGACGAGGACACTTGACGATCAAGTCAGTGGATGATTGAGGGGAACAGACAAGACCTCTGCGGCATAGGGCTTGAAGGACCCATCCACCAGGAGGGTGTGACTCGAGATGGAAATGTAAAGGAAATGGAAAGAGAGGGATCGAGAGCGAGGAGCGGGACTTACCTCTCCCTGCCTTCCCCTGCGTTCCTACCTTTCTTACCTTTTTCCTTCCCTCCGGAGGTAGGGCTGAGGCTCTCTCTGAGAAGAGGTCTCAGGAGCCTAGAGGCTTTGGAACTTCCCCCTTCCTTTTGGGGGGAAGTCCAGAAGAAAAGACCTCCTGTACCCCCTTGAAACCTCTTTTCTTTTTTCTTCTCCTGTGCCCCTTATAGGAGGGGTGCTTCTATTTTAGGAGGGACCGCCCAGGCATTGCAGGTCCTGGGGCCTTGGCCGGATCCCTCTCTTGGGGAAGCTCTGGGTATTGTGCCGTGGTGGTGGGTGGCCGTTGGTGGTATGACTGTGGGCATGGCCACACGTCACCAGGCCTGGGGCTGGGGGTGCCCATATCGTACCTCTGGTCAGGCTAGCGCCGCCTATAGAAGGCTGCAGGTGGCTATGCTTTTGCGATGGCATGGTTTGAATATCTACTTTCTAGCAGAAACTTTGTGCCTAGACTCCGCCCTGAGACTCGAGCATGGCCCTGGCCAGGGGCTGACCTCGGACAGGGCATGCCTTGTGAGCCTGACTTTGGCTGGAAGCTTGACCTCAGACGGGGCTCGCCCAATGGGCTCGGCCTCGGCTGGGAGCTTGACCTCGACAGGGAAGCTAACCTCATATTGGGGGGCTCATCCAATGAGCCGGCCTTGGCTGGGAGCTTGATCTCGGCAGGGAGACTGGCCTCAAACGGGGGGCTCGTCCAATGAGCCTGGCCTCGACTGGGAGCTTGACCTCGGTAGGGAGGCTGGCCTCAGATGGGGGGGCTCGCCCAATGAGCCCGGCCTCGGTTGGGAGCTTGACCTCGACAGGGAGGCTGGCCTTAGATGGGGGGGGCTCGCCCAATGAGCCCAGCCTCGGCTGGGAGCTTGACCTCGCAGGGAGGCTGACCTCAGTTGAGGGGCTTTCCAATGAGCTCGGCCTTAGCTCTTCGTTAGGATGCCCAAACCCGGGTGGTGGGGTCTCCTATCGTCATGGTCGCTTGTGTGCTCCATGTTAGCGGATGTCACCGCATCAAATGCCCCTCACTTCCGAGCTAGAGGATGAGGTAGCGCTCGGGCGAAGGGATAATGTCCGCTGACATGGAGGGATGCGCCTACTATGCCATTAATGCTCGGGCCCCTGCGGCCCGAAGTCGTGCTCCCGCACGAACAAAGCTTTGCTCCGCTCAGTTTTCTAATGAAGGATCATGAATGCTCTACTTGGATCGAAGTGACTGCCATAGGTTTGACATACCTGGGGTGTCCGGTTGGGCCACATGGCAATCTCCGATTGGCGAAAGAACTGGGAGGATGCGTACCTTGCATTAGGATGAGGCGACGTGGGGTGATGACCTTTATTGCAAATGGTCCACATCCTCCCCCTTTTAAGGAGTCCTTGAGAGCACTGGCCAGCAATATCTGTAGTGCGCTCCATCCTTTTCCCTCTGGTTCTTCTCCCGCCCGAGGGTTGAGAGTTCTCGATAGGCTAAATCCTTCCCCCATGCTTTCTTCCTTCACTCCTTCTCCTTCGAGCTGTGCCGAGGGAGGGCTCTTGGTGGACTTCAGGTTCTCTACCAAAGAATCAAAGAGTCGAGCAAAGACCCTCTGGGAGGAATTGACCAGTTGTCAAGGCGATGGCGACTGGCTTGGAGAAGAAATCTGCCGAGCTCGAAATCTTCCTCCAAGGAGGACAAAAAGGAGAGCCTCCGATCATGCAGCTGGGGAATATAGAAGAGGGAAAAGAGGCTGCAACGCACCTCCCCTCAGTTTGCAAGACCGGAGGTCTTCGAGGAGTGGTGACCAGCGTGGGTCGTTGTGCGACAGATCATGACCCCTCTGATGCCATCAGAGGTGGCATAACAAGGGTCTACTGCAGCTGCCCTTGGAATCACGAGATCGGTGAATCCAAGGGGAGGTGGTGGAGCCGACGCGGGACTCTAGAGATCCGGCAGATACCTGAGGAAGGACCCCTATGGGATCGGCCTATCCTGCTAGTGCCTTCTGCACTTATCATAGAGGCTAAAGCTAGGGCCAGGGCTTGAGTGGATCAAGCTTCCTTCCCTTTGTGTTTGTACTCTAGCTTTTGAGAGATTTTCCCGGCCTGTCAGGGATCTCCTTTGATGTAAGAAACTTTAGATTATGAAGGCATCTTTTTCTATCATTTGATGTGCCTCTGTCTTCTATTCCTCTAGCCTCCATCTTCCTCCTTTTCTTTTCCCCTTTCTTTTGAAGGACCTTCTGAGGGTCCTTTACCAAGGGGATGCGATCTAGCCCGACTGAAGCATTTGGCCCGAGCTTCTTCTTTGGAGGAAAGCATGCCTTTCTCAGGCCTTGGCTGCTTCAAGCTGGCCTCAGGAGCTTAGAGCTGGTACAAAAGCTTCAGGGGCGTCTTGTCCCCTTTTTTTTTTTTTTTGGCCTCGACATTGCACTGGTCCGGGTGCTGGATTTTGGGAATTCTTGGTCCTCCTGGCACCTCCAAGTTTGGGTGAACTGGCAGAGAAGCTTGTGTAAGGAATCGTTCCTAGGGATGATGTATGCATTTTAAAACTTTTCTAAGAGCATGCAGCAGCGAAAAGTATAAATTATTTTATCAAGATGTTAATCTAATTAACATAACCCCTTTAGCAGGATCTAGATGCATATAGAGTATATAAATATGAAATCATGCATCCGTTGTATAAAAACAATTTTAAAATCATACAATGATGCAATATACACAATTATGTCATACATAAAACAAGTTCATACCTCGATGACATTCACCGGGATGAATCAAAAGATGGAAGAACGCCCACCTCTCAATCGCAATCGCAGGGACAGTGCAAACCTGTAAAAAATGTGACTCTACAAGTAGTACTCGTGTACTACCTTTATGGGTGGTTCACACCGTGTAGCGCAATTTCTTCTTCTTCCTTTAAGGTGCTAGCCTCTACGGAAGCTTTGTCGGGTGGACTCTTTCTTCTCTTCAACTCCTTGAAGACAAGTGGGCACCTTCAACTCCTTGAAGTGTTGATTACTGCAGTAGTGCTGGAACAAAACGAGGACTCTCCCAGTTCTCTCTATCCCAACCTTCAATAGAAGGTATGCATTCAAAACCCCCACCAAAACTCACTTTAACCTGAAGATCTAATCTTTCATCTCTCAAGGATCAATCAAGATCTCTAACCAAGAAATGTGGCAGAGTCTAGACCTTGATCCAAATTTCTGGGTGTGGAATATGTACATGAACCATTCACTTTCTGCTGCCCACCCATCTAAATAACAGCAGCAGCCCTCAAACACTTAAGAGAATGAATGAGAGATTATGGGGGAGTTTATGGGTCTTTTAGAAATTCCAGGGAGGTTAGAAGTCCCTTGGAATTCAGCAACACATAATTAAAACTCGAAACTCCCAGCATTAATCCAATAACAATTACAACATTTAATGAAGAAGTTTTCGAATTTCAGCAGTCCGTCATTCGAGTCAACTCGACCATTCAAGTCGGGTCGGCTCGAGTCGACTCGTTCAAAAGAGTCGGCTCGAACAAAATTTGACAACTTGTCAACGAGTCCGGAACGATTCCCAATCATTCGCATGCCAACAGAACAAGAAGAAACCCTCGGTGTGTGACCCCATTGGTTCAGACACTAAATGGTAGCACAGGAACATTTCCAGTACTGCCAAAAGTCGTCATCTAGCAATGACACCCAGCGTCCGAATAGGTTGAAGGTTGCAGAGCAACAAGAACCTGTCGAATATGGAATAGCATTGAACTAATTCCCTACCCTTCTAATGCTCGGATGGCATAAGTTAAACTACCCAATCCTAAGCAGTCCATCTGAATATGTCTCAAAGAATCCCTGTAACTCATTACAAGAATGCCCTGGCCAAGGTCTTACTAAATTGAGGCATATAAAGCATTCAATCCAAATTATTTGGAGAGGTCAATCCTATCTCGATCCTACTACCGTTACACAAGTACATGACTGTACCCAGCAACCTTCCATCACCGGATTAGAAATCCGGTTAGTCCGGCACCAAAGCACAGTGACCATGCTTCTTGGTTATGAGGTCAACCAACAGATATGACATCAACGACCTACTCTCGATACACTATAATCCCGAAATAGCGTATCCTTTGGTCACAAACTAATTTATGAACTACATGATGCATCCTCTCTACTCACATACAAGGTAGCTCAAAGGACATCATCACAAAAGAGTTTAAATTAGGAAATGAACCTGTGATGATAGCCAAAAAATATCATTTTTTATATCAAAATTCAAATATAAATAGCACAACCGTCTACAGCCTAGACGATTGGCTTTGGACACAATTCCAATAACTCCCACTTGGACTAAAGCCAATCAGAACAGAATTGCATTTCCATTTTCAATTACAATCTTTAAACTCTTGATTCTGATTGCTTTAATGAGGGGTTGGCCAGATTTTTTTTCCATCGATCTTCTGAAGGCGATGTCTCCTCGTGCCATAATCTCATGCACGAGGTGGTAGCAGCACAGAATATGCTTGGTGCGCTGATGGGACTTAGGCTCTTTGTCTTGAGAATGGCTCTAGTGCTATCACAAATACTGGAACAGGCCATCCAGGGAGGGTGCCACTCCCTCTCGCCTAAACTTTCATAGCCCACAGCTTCCTTCGCTGCATCAGATGCTGTAATATATTCTGCTTCGCAAATCGAGTCCGCCACAGTATGTTGCTTGGGACTTTTCCAGCAAATGGCTCCTCCATTTAGGGTATATAAAGCCCGACATACTTTTGCTATCATCTCTATCTGACTGAAAACTTGAATCGTATAACCAACAATTTTAGTCAGGCTCTCCATAGATAAGCCATTGATCTTTAGTATTTCTCAAATACTTAGGATGGTTTTTACCACCTTCCAATGCGCTTCACCTGGGTTAGACTGGTATCTGCTCACTACTCCTAGTAAGAATGCCACATCTGGTCTAGTACATGTCATTGCATACATAATAGATCCCACTACCGAAGCATATGGGACTCTACTCATACGCTCTCTCTTCTCAGGAGTTGATGCACAATCCTTTTTGGAGAGAGTAATTCCATGGCCTATCGGAAGATAGCCTTTCTTGATTTTCTATGTTAAACCGTTTTAGCACGGTATCAATGTACGTTGACTAGGACATCCTAGAAGCCTCTTAGATCTATCTTTATAGATCTTCATATCCAATATGAATGAGGCTTCACCCAAGTCTTTCATAGAGAATTGAGATGAAAGCCAGACCTTTATTCCTTGTAATGCTGGAACGTCATTCCAATAGAGAATGTCATCCACATACAATACAAGGAATACAACAACAGAACCATTAGCCCACTATAAATACAAGTTCTTCTCCGTTCTTAACGAAGCCATACGACTTGATACACTTATCAAATCGTATGTTCCAACTCTGAGATGCCTGCTTCATCCATAGATGGACCTTTGAAGTTTGCAAACCTTTGACTCATCTATGAATGTGAACCCTTCAGGTTGTATCATATACACCTCTTCCAGCTCACCATTTAGGAAGGCTGTTTGGACATCCATTTACCATATTTCATAGTCGAAGTATGCAGCTAAAGCAAGCATAATCAAATGGATTTGAGCATTGCCATAGGGAGAACGTCTCGTCATAGTCAATACCATAACGCTGACGATATCCCTTGGCAACTAGATGGGCTTTGTAGGTCTCTACCTTCCTATTTGCACCCTGTTTCCTTTTGAAAATTCATCTACACCCAATGGGTTTTATCCCTTCAGATGGATCAACTAATGTCCATACATTATTGAACTCCATGACTCCATTTCGGATTTCATGGCTTCTAGCCACTTATCAAGTCGGACCTTTGTTAAGCATCCATATGTGACTGGATCCTCATTGTTTTCATCAAGTTCAATGGGATCCCCGTCCTGGACCAAGAACCATAGTATCTATCCGGTTGACGCGATACTCTACCGGATCTCCTTAATGGGTGCTCAATGGGCTCTGGATTTGAATTATAAAATCCAATTCTGAGGTGTCCCCTAAATGTTCGGTTCTTCTACTATTGAGCTTCACTAAGTCAATCTTAATGGCTACAGTTCCTTCACTAAGGACTTCTTTTCCAAAAAAAAGCTCTAAGACCAACAAACACTCTTTGTTCATCAGCAGGTAAAAGAAATACCCTTTAGATTCTTTCGGATACCCACAATAGGCACTGGTTAGACCTAGGTCCCGTTCAGTTACAAATGTTTAACATACGTTGGACACCCCCAGACCCTAAGGTATGAGAGTACGATTTCCGTTCAGACCACATCTCATATGGAGTCCAGTCCATAGACTTATTAGGAGACCTATTAAGAGATAACTAGCAAACTCTAGGCATAACCCCAGAAAGAGAGAGGTAAGTAGCAACCCCATCATGGTCGGACCATGTCCAACAAAGTCCTATTCCTCCTTTCGGACACCATTCAGTTGGGGTGTCCCCAGAGGTGTCCATTGAGAGAGAATCCCATTCTCTTGAAGATAACCAGAAACTCACTAGAAAGATATTCCTCCTCTATCAGATCGAAGAGTCTTTATACTCTTTCCAGTTTTTTTCAACTTCATTACGATATTGTTTGAACATTTCAAATGACTCAGACTTATGTCTCAAAGATAGACATAACGAACCTAGATAGGTCGTTATAAAGTAATGAATAATTAATCCACTTCTAGCACTGACATTCATAGGTCCACATACATCTGTATGTACTAGACTTAGTTTTCTTTGCTCTTCACCTTTTCCAAAAAAAGATGATTTGGTCATTTTTTCAAGTAAACAGATTCACAGGTAGGTAATGATTCAAAATCATTTACTTCTAAAAGATCTTCTTGTCTTAACCTGTTTATCCTGTTATTGTTTATATAACCTAGCCTACAGTGCCAGAAATAAGCATCACTGATATTATCCATTTTAGGCGTTTGTTAGCTGTGTACATTACACTCACAGGCTGTGTTAGTATATAAATGCCATTTACCAGATTTTCACTCATTACACTGAACCATTACAGAGAAAAATCTCCTAACGCCATAATTGGAACTCGACTTCATCTCCAACGTTCAAAACTTTTCTCCATCCTCGAACCTCCAACTAATTTGAAGTCCCTGCAATTTATTGCGAATATGGTAAGGACTCCCAGTATCAAGTACCCAATTAGTAGTATCACAAAAGAATAGGTACATGATTTATCATATAAATACCTTGAATACAACATCTTGCTGCTTCCTCTTCTTCGACCTGTTTGGGTCAAGGGAAGTAATATACAGAGGACAATTCCTCTTCCAGTGACCCTGCTTCTTACAGTAAGCACTCTGCCCGACTCTGGTCCACCTTTTTCTTCCCAGCCTGACTGGGCCCACCAAACTCTACACCTTTTGGTCTTTTATTTTTATTTTTCTTCTTCCCCTTCCCAAGGGACGACGCACTGCCCTGTTTCCTCCCACCAAGTACACCACCCCTTATTGAGTTGTGGTCATTCTCATAGTTCTGTAGTAACCCCAACAACTGTGGTATTTTACTACAGGCCTATGCATCTGGAATGATCAAGGAAACCAAGGTAAAAGGGGCAAGAATTAGTATAGCATCCTTTCCCAGTTGTTCATGGAGGGGACAACCAAGTTTGGCCAGGCGTTCAAATAACTCGGTCATGTACAATACATGATCAGTTACTGATGCCCCATCTCATATATGGCGTTATATATGGCACAAGAAGTCCTGTATCGCTCTACATCATTATGCGTCCCGAAGGATTCCCGCAACTTTTGCAAGATTTTCTCCGGTTGGTCCTCGAATTTGCGATGAACTCATCGTTCATAGTCGCCAGCATAATGCAACGTACAATAGATCTATCAAAACCCCTTCTGATAAGTATCCCTGACAGATGTAGGAGCATTAGCTACGGGGACCTCAGGTGCTGGATCCGATACAACATACAGGATCCTTTCATGCTTTAAGACAATCTTGAGCCTTCGATACCAATTATCAAAGTGGGCTATAAAGTTTTCATTATCAAGTAATGAACGGTGAGACAAGTTGGCAGACATTTTTTGAAAAGAAAACCATAAAACCAATTAGTACATAAATTTAATTTTAATCCTAAGACATGGACTTTAGTCTAAAGTTTTCCCATATTTTTATTCAGATTAGTACCTCTAAAGGTTTCCTTAGTGGGTACTAGAATCCTAAAGGTGCCACATGAGACCGACTTTGGCCGGCTCACCCACGTGAACCTAAAGGTAGGTTCAATAAATCAATTTCTTCTTCCAAGCAATTTCTATTTAAAATTTTGCCATAGGAACTTCAATGGCCTTTGGGCTTCCTGCTAAAGAAGGTCCTGGTTAGGTCCAACCATTAACATGACCGAATTCAGTGCTTCTAGCTAATGAATGATCAAGCCCGACTTTGACCGACTCACCTGACCACCATTAAGAGAGTTGTATTGAGCCATTATATTATGAATGGCAATTCCAATACCTGATGACCACCCGTACTTTGGTACTATCGATGATCACCCAACAAAGGACACATTACCATCCAACTTAATGGGAGGCTAAGACTCAGTTATCCTTATAACTTCATCTTTTTAAGGACCTAATAATTTTAAATAATTTAAAATTGACATATGAAAACATGGACCATGATCAAGAATCCTCCCACTAACTTGTAAAGTCCATGAACATCTTGGTCCATGGGCAACTAAAATCAGACAAATCTGATTACCTTAGGTGACATGGGTTAATCCAATTCGATAAGCTTCTCATGAGTCAATTCCAGTTAGCCATATCGGCCAGGTAAGCGCGGTCAAGGAATGAGTTGCGGCATTAACCATCTTTCCTTAGACACTAGCTACAAAGGAGCTAACTAGGAAAGAGGTACCCTCATGATCATAGACCATAAGGCAGCTTGCCTAGACACCAATTCATTCACCTTTTCAACCAGATTAGACTTAAGAACCAGATTAATCACTGAGCCATAATAGATCCTTTACATATTTGGATCATACTTTCTAACTATTAGAAACTATAGAGAAATGAAACCTAATTCAACTTTTTATTTTTCTTATCTCTAATTAATCCAATTGCATCTAAACATAGGTCTAACCTAAATAAGGATCTATTCCTAGCCCATCCCATTAACCCTGATTTATGAATCATGACTTAAGATTAGAATCATATCCTAGATCCTAAAATTTATACATCTTAATTCATAATTAAGTGCATCACACTATTGAAACATTTTCAAGTGAAATGAATAATTTCAAAAAGTTTGAAGCTTAAAATCACTATATCTAATTTCTGGTCGAGCCAGCTCTTGAAGATTGAGTCAGCTCTTTCAAACACACATTTGGTCGGGTCGGCTCTTCTATCAGTTTACTGCTTGAGTCGACTCTTCAGTCATCTCTGCTGCTCGAGCCGACTCTTCAACTACTCGAGCCGACTCTTCCAGACATAGATTTGGTCGGATCAACACTACTAAATGAGCCAGCTCTTCTGCAGCTCGAGCCAGCTTCTGCTACTCGAGCCAGCTCTTCTGTAGCTCGATTGAAATGAGCCAGCTCTCTAGTCAACCCTAATGAAGAGCCAGCTCTTCCAGAATATAGTTTTCCAAACTTAAACATTTCACATGAACTTTTTAAGGTTTTAGATCAGATTTCTTTTAGATCTCATCTAAACATAATTATGATCTATTAATAAAAATTAAAATAAATTTAATCTATTAAATTCTTACTTCTTCTTCATAAGATCATGATGCATCGGAACCCCTACACGCCATAGGAGAACCCTTGGAATGGGAAGAGATGGTCTTTAAACCATACTTCTCTCCTATGACCGGACGGCCATGGAGAATCCATCTTAATCCGAGTACTACGTAAAGGAAATTAAATTGATTTCATATGAAACATTAAACTAGATGCATACAGAAAACCTTGCTCTGATACCAATGTAAGGAACCGTCTAGGGGCGATGCTTGCATTTTAAACTTTCTAAGAGCATGCAGCATTGAAAAGCGATAAAATTATTTTATCAAGATGTAATCTAATTAATATAAGCCCTTTAGCAGGATCTAGATGCATCTAGAGTAATATAAATATGAAATCATGCATCCATTGTAAAACAGAACAATTTATAGAAATCATACAATGATGCAATATACACATTATGTCACACATAAAACAAGTTCTACCTCGATGACGTTCACCGGGATGAATCGAAAGATGGAAGAATGCCCACCTCTCAATCGCAATCGCAGGATATGCAAACCTGTAAAAATACGACTCACAAGTAGTATTGTGTACTACCTCTATGGGTTCACACCGTGTAGCGCAATTCCTTCTTTCCTTTAAGGTGCTAGCCTCTACGGAAGCTTTGTCGGGTGGACTCTTCTTCAACTCCTTGAAGACAAGTGGGACATCTTCAACTCCTTGAAGTGCTAATTGCTGCAGTAGTGCTTAAACAGAACGAGGACTCTCCCAATTCTCTCTATCCCAAACCTTCAATAGAAGGTATGCACTTAGAAATCCCACCCAAAACTCACTTTAACCCAAGATCTAATCTTTCAATCTCTCAAGGATCAATCAAGATCTCTAACCAAGAATGTGGCAGAGTCTAGACCTTGATCCAATTTTTGGGTATGGAATATGAACGTGAACCATTCACTTTCTGCTACCCACCCATTTAAATAACGCAGCAGCCCTCAAAACACTTAAGAGGATGAATGAGAGATTATAGGGGAGTTATGGATCTTTAGAATTTCAGGGAGGTTAGAAGTCCCTTGGAATCAGCAACACAATAATTAAAACTCGAAACTCCCAGCATTAATCCCATAATAATTACAGTATTAATGAAAGTTTTCAAGTTTCAGCAATCCGTCATTCGAGTCGACTTAACCATTCGAGTTAGCTCGGTCGAGTCAACTCGACCAAGAAGAGTCGGCTCGATTAGAAGTTTGACAACATCTTGTTAAATGACTCGAGTCGACTCATTCAAAAGAGTCGACTCGAACAAAAATTTGACAACAACTTGTCAAACGAGTCTGGAACGTTTTCAATCGTTCAGATGCCAACAAACAAGAGAAACCCTCGGTGTGTAACCATAGGTTCAAACACAAATGGTAGTACATGAACTTTCCAGTACTAGTCAAAGTCATCATCTAGCAATGATACCCTACGTCTAGATAGGTTGAAGGTTGCAGAGCAACAAGAACCTGTCGAATATGGAATAGTATTAAATAATTCCCTGCACCTCCTAATGCTCGGATGGCATAGGGTTAAACTACCCAACCCTAAGCAGTCCAACTGAATATGTTTCAAAGAATCCCTGCAATCATTACAAGAATGCTCTGGCCAAGGTCTTACTAATTGAGACATATAAGCATCAATCCAAATTATTTGGAGAGGTCAATCCTATCTCGTCCTACTACCGCTACACAAGTACTTACTACCCAGCAACCTTCCATCACCGATTAGAAATCTGGATAGTCCGGCACTAAAGCATAGTGAGTTGTTTGACTCTGGTATTGATTTTGATGATTGACAAAATATTTAAGTATGTATGAGTATTAATGCATGTTAAAAGTGTTTAGCAGTTCAGACTCATTAATGTTGAAAGTTGAAAAGATTGTCATTCAGTTGAAAAAGTTATGAAATTTTAAGTTATGACCTTGGAACATATATTGAAGACTTAAAGGACTCAAATATTAATTTGGACAAGTTTCGACACTGGTCAAGTCATGTGTCGACACCAATTATGTCGACACATGAAGTGTCGACACATGGACGATACGCAGAAAAATTTTTTCATCCGGCATGCTGAAGTGTCGATACATAGACTTAAAGTGTTGACTCAAAGTGTCGACACACCAGATGAAGTGTCAACTCACCAGTGCAGAATAAAGATTTCAGAAGATATTTTTTGATCATGTGTTGACTCACTGTTCCAAGTGTCGACCCTATGTGTGACACATGACCTGAAGTGTCACACCTGAATGGATGACAGCTCGGTATCTAGTTTTTTGAAGAACAAAACTTCTCCAAATATTTGTAATGGCTAGTTTTTCCTCTCCAACTGTCTCTAACGGTCATTAAGATTTGGAGAGCTATATAATAAACACAAATCAAAGGGGAGGTAATCTTTTGAGAGAAAAGTCCCACACTTTAAGGATTCATATTTTGAGAGAGTTGAGCCTTCAAGCATCCAATTTCAAAGAGAGCTTCCAAGTCCACAACATCAAGCTCATTCAAAGGCTTCAACAAATTGAGACAAGCTTCTTCACATCATCCAAGAGCTTCAAAGAGATATTACTTATTTTAGAAAGCTATATGTATTCTTTACTTTCACTCTTACTTGTTGTAAAGGTTCTTGGTTAGCCCGAAACCAAGGGAGGTTATTGGTTAGCCTTTGAAAACCAATTAGGTTCTTGGTTAGCCCGAAAAACCAAGGGAGGTGTTGGTTAGCCTTGAAAACCAACTAGTTCTCGGTTAGCCCGCAAACCAATGGAGGTTAGTGGTGAGCCATTGAAACCATTTAGGTTCTTGGTTAGCCGTAAAACAAGTGAGGTTTTGACTTGTGAGCCTTGTAAAACAAGCCAGGTTTTAATTAGTGAGCCCGAAAATCTAATCGGTTGTAATCGATTAGATTATAGTAAATTTCCAAGGGGATCTTGGGGAGTGGATGTAGGTTCCTTGGATGCACCGAACCACTATATATCCTTATGTTGTGATTGCTTGTGTGATTATTTTCTTTGTGCATTTACTTTGTTAATTCCATTGCATATTATTTAAAGCACATAAATACATTGCCAAACATAAGCATTGAATTGATCTAGCACATACTTGCTTTAGTTTATTGCAAATAGTTTAAAAATTTTATGAAACCCAATTCACACCCTCTTGGGTGCATCATCACTGGATAACAATTGGTATCAGAGCCCGGTACTCGTTTAAAAATCTAACATTTTGAGTAAAAGATCATGGCAACCCTTGTAGGTATTAGTGTTAGACCACCATTTTCAATGCACAAATTACATATATTGGAAACATGCATGCGCATTCATATCAATCTATAGATATTATCTTTGGAAAATGATTGTTAATGGTCCACATATTCTTTCAATATTGGTTAATGGCATTTCCATTCCAAACTCGAAGAGATTGGGATGAAAATGACATTAAGCAATCTGAGCTTAATGCCAAAGCATGTACTTGCTTTATTACACATTAGATCCTAATGAATTCATAGGATCTCCACATGCAAAACAGTGAAAAAATATTGGACACACTTGAGTTATTCATGAGGGTATTCTTCAAGTGAAGAATACTAAAATTAATTTGCTTGTGTATTCTTTTGAAATGTTTAAATGCTGCACTATGAATCTATATATGATATGTATGAAGATATATGAATATTATTAATGAATTGAAAAGTTTGGCAAAATCTATACTAATGCTGATTTGGTTAATAAAATTCTTAGGTCTTTGCCATATCATGGGATCCAAAGGTAACGGTGATCCAAGAAGCTAAAAATATAGAAACCTTGTCTTTGAAGAAGCTCATCGGTTCACTCATGACCTATGAGTTGAACTTATGGCAAAGAAAGTGGATGCTGAGTAAAGAAGAAATAATTGCTTTTAAATTCACTACACAAATGAGTTTTCAAGTGAGGAGTCGGAAGACAGTGAAGATGAGATGAGATGGAAGTTTTGGCTCATAATTTGAAGATTCATGAGAAAAAGGGCTAAAAGAAATATACAAAGAAGACAATGATGGCTACATGGAGGAAAGTGAATATCTAGTTCAGAAGAAGAACAAATTCAAAAATTTGCCAATCTTTGCTTTATGGCAAATGAGATAAATTCTGAAGCTGAAAATGATTTTACTTTTGATGAGTTATATGATGCTTTTAAAGATCTTGTGCATGAATATAATTGTTAAAAAATTGAGCACAAGAATTAAAGAACATGCTAATTCATTCTCTTTTGAAAATAACAATCTTGGAATTGAAGAAGAATTAAGAGCCAAGATTGCTATCTTAAAAATGAAAAGAATGATTTTTCTAAAGAAAAGGAGATTTTGGAAAAAGAATTATTGATTTGAAAAATTATGCAATAAGTTTCAAATGAGAAACTGATTTCTTCAATGAATTAGAAATCTTAAGAAGATCCAAGATTTTTGTATCAAATGATGACCTTTTAAAGAAAAATCTTGAGTTAAAAATAAGATTTCTTTATTAATGCATCTTCCAATTGACTTGTTTTAATTATGAAAATTGGAATTAATGCATATCCTTGTAGATTAAGAAAATTTGGATTCCAAAAGGAACCATATTTACTACCCTAAAGGACCCAAGATGTTGGGTACCAAAATATCCACTTAGTGTGTCTTGCAGGAATGTCTTGCAGCCCAAATGAAGAAAGGAAGTTTTTGAAAGTGGCTGTACAAGACAATTTAAAGAAGTGGACAAGCTACATTTTGGACTAAATGGTAAAGAAAAAATTCTACATATTGGTAGTTCTAAACATTCCTTCCATGATTAAAAATGTAGTTGAGTAGTTTTATAAATATTGCATCAGTTACTTTGAAAAATTATTTTAAATATTTAATTAGAATCAAGTTTAGACTTATAGTCATGGCTATGATCATGAACTTTTTGATGATGATGAATTTCATGCTATCATGATTAAACTTATGATTATAAGATCTTCACCTGATTTTGATTAATGTATATTAAATTACTTCATGATCATGTGTTGTGATCATGAACCTTCTTGATGTTGATGGATTTCATGCTCTCATGATTAAACTTGTGATTATTAGACTTTCACTTGATTTTGATTAATATAGTTTTAACTATTTCAAGTGAAATGCTATGATTTATGTGTATTCATTTTGATATCTATGTTTTTAGTTAGAAATGATTTGAAACAAGTATAGAACTGGTAGTTAAGGGTTACATTTAAGAAAAAAGGTGTGCTATTGAAAACCCTTAATCCAGTAGCTAGACTTGATATAGACTTACTTCAGCATCTGTATGGATATCAAAATTATTTTAAAATAAATTTGAAATCATGCTAAAAGTTTTTAAATGTTCAATGCTTTTCATTTGAAAGTCTTGAAAATTTAAATCTTTGCTTTCAGACTTAGTTTTTATGTTTACATCTAAAATTGTCTGAAAAGTATGATATGTGCTTTCATGTTGTATTCCTCAAAATGAATGTATATTTTTAAGGGAAAAATATTTAGGTGGAGCATCCAAAGATTTGTTATCGTGCTTTAAATATTTTCTAGATATCATGCTTTACTTGCTATAATACTCCTCCTTATTTTCAAATATATTATCCTTTGAGGAGATTTACTTTCAATTGGTATCATGATTAATTGATTTCATGCATTGATTTTGATGATCTACTTGCTATTCTCTTCTACCTTCATTCTCATTTTGTATTACCTTTCATCCTTTTTCATGATGACAAAAAGGGGAAGAAATATGTTAAGTATGTAAAGGGGAAAGATATGATAAACATGAACAAATATAAGAGAAATGAAAGAAAGTACAAAAAAGGGGAGAAGAAAGCAAAATATTTTAATCTTAAGGGAAGAATTAGTAAGGGGAAGAATGTTTAAAAATTTGCATATTTTGAAAATATCTTGAAGATTTTTCGGATCATATTTTGAGGAGAGCTTGATACTTATTGATTTGAGCTTACATGTTATATTGTTGTTAATCTTTTTTAAGCTTACCCTATTTTTATACTTAAAGATTTGTCATCATAAAAAAGGGAGAGATTGTTGACTCTGGTGTTGATTTTGATGATTGACAAAACATTTAAGTATATATGATACTAATGCATGTTAAAAGTATTAGCAGTTTCAGGTACTCATTATTGTTGAAAGATTGAAAAGATTGCCATTCAGTTGAATAAGCCATGAAATTTTAAGTTATGGACCTTGGAACATATATTGAAGGCCTTAAAGGACTCAAATATTAAATTTGGGCAAGTTTCGACACTAGTCAAGTCATGTGTCGATACCAAATTGTGTCGACACATGGAAGTGTCGACACATGGACCGATACGTAGAAAAATTTTTTCATCCGGCATGCTGAAGTGTCGACACATAGACTAAAAGTGTTGACTCAAAGTATCGACACACTAGATGAAGTGTCGACTCACCAATGCAGAACAAAAGACTTCAAAAGATATTTTTGATCATGTGTCAACTCACTGCTCCAAGTGTCGACCCTATGTGTCGACACATGACCTAAAGTGTCGACACCTGAATGGATGACAGCTCTGCAATGGCTAGTTTTTGAAGAACAACAGAACTTTTCTAAAATATTTGTAATGGCTAGTTTTGCCTCTCCAACGGTCTATAACGGTCATTTATGGTTTGGAAAGCTATATAATCAACACAAATCAAATGGGGAGGTAATCCTTTGAGAGAAAAGTCCCATACACTTTAAGGATTTATATTTTGAGAGAGTTGAGCCTTCAAGCATCCAATTTCAAAGAGAGCTTCAAAGTCCACAACATTAAGCTTCATTCAAAGGCTTCAATAAATTGAAGACAAGCTTCTTCAACATCATCCAAGAGCTTCAAAGAGATATTTACTTTATTTTAGAAAGCTAATCAAGGGAGGTTATTGGTTAACCTTTGAAAACCAATTAGATTCTTGGTTAGCCCGAAAAACCAAGGGAGGTTGTTGGTTAGCCTTGAAAACCAACTAGATTCTTGGTTAGCCCGCAAAACCAAGGGAAGTTAGTGGTGAGCCTTTGAAAACTATTTAGGTTCTTGGTTAGCCTGTAAAACCAAGTAAGGTTTTGATTGTGAGTCTTGTGAAAACAAGTCGGGTTTTGATTAGTGAGCCGAAAAACTAATCGGCTGTAATCGATTGAGATTATAGTAGAATTCCCAAGGGGATCTCGGGGAGTGGATGTAGGTGCCTTGGATGCACCGAACCACTATATATCCTTATGTTTGTGATTGCTTGTGTGATTATTTTCTTTGTGCATTTACTTTGTTAATTCCACTGCATATTATTTTAAAGCACACAAATACATTGCCAAAACACAAGCATTGAATTGATCTAGCACATACTTGATTTAGTTTATTGCAAATAGTTTGAAAGTTTTATAAAACCCAATTCACCCCCCCTCTTGGGTTGCATCATCACTGGGCAACAAGTTGCTTGCAAGCTGCCATAGTGATCTCAAGTTAAAGGAATAATTCAAGTCCATATTCTAATGCAAGACTCCTCTTTGGTAGCAAGAGAATCCAGCATGAGAGTCACATTCAGTGAAGTGTCAAACACAACACCCGATATCATACCAGCATCTCCATGCTCTTGGTTAAGAGGACAACCAACAGACATGACATCAACGACCTACTCTCGATATACTATCATCCCGAAATAGCGTATCCTTTGGTCGCGAACTAATTTAAGAACTACATGATGCATCCTCTTTACATCACATACAAGGTAACTCAAAGGACATCATCATAAAAGAGTTTAAATTAAGGAAAATGAACTTGTGATGAATAACCAAAAAATATCTTTATTTATATCAAAATTCAAATACAAATAGCACAACCATCTACAGCTTAGACGATTGGCTTTGGGACATAATTCCTAACAGCTTGGCGGCTGGAGCCGAGAGGCTTGGTGGAGGGGGCCGAGAGGCTGATGATGGAGGTCGAGAGGCCTGATAAGAGAGGCTAAGAGGCTGATGAAGGAGGCCAGGAGGCCTGATGAGGGAGGTCGAGAGGCCTGATGAGAGAGGCAAGAGGCCTGATGAAGGAGGCCAGGAGGCATGATGAAGGAGGCTGGGAGGCTCGATGAGAGAGGCTGAGAGGCCTAATGAAGGAGGTCAAGGGGCCTGATGGAAGAGGTCGAGGGGCCTGATGCAAAGCTACGAGTCAGGCGATAGATGGCTGGGACTTTTAAAGTTTCCCGGTGGACATCTCTGGACTGTAAGCGAGGTGGCTGGAGCCAAGAGGCTTGATGGAGGAGGCCGAGGGGCCTGATGGAGGCCGAGAGGCCTGATGAAGGAGGCGGGGGGGCTTGATGGAAGAGGCCGATGGGCCTGATGTGCCAAACTACAAGTCAGGCGGTAGATGGCCGGGACTTCTAGAGTTTTTCGGTGGACATCTCCGGACTGTGAGCGAGGTAGCTGGAGCCGAGAGGCTTGGTGGAGGGGGCTAAGAGGCCTGATGAAGAAGGTCGGGGGGCCTGATGAAGGAGGCTGGGCGGCCTGATGAGAGAGGCCATGAGGCCTGATGAAGGAGGTCTGGAGGCCTGATGAAGGAGGCCGGGATGCCTATTATGGGAGGCCAAGAGGCCTGATGAAGGAGACCGAGAAGCCTGATGAGAGAGGTTGAGAGGCCTGTTGGAGGAGGCCAAGGGGCCTAATGAAGGAGGCCGGGAGGCCTGATGCACCAAGCTACGAGTCAGGCGATAGATGGCCGGGATTTATGGAGTTTCCCAGCGAACATCTTCGGACTATGAGCGAGGTGGTTGGAGCCAAGAGGCTTGGTGGAGGGGGTCGAGAGGCCTAATGAAGGAGGCCGGGAGGCCTGATGAGGGAGGTCAGGAGGCCTAATGAGGGTGGCCAGGAGGCCTGATGCAGGTGACCGAGGGGCCTGCTGAAGGAGGCTGAGGGGCTTGATGCACCAAGCTGTGAGTCAAGTAATAGATGGCTGGGACTTCTAGAGTTTCCCGGTGGACATCTCCGAACTGTGAGCAAGGTGGCTAGAGCCGAGAGGCTTGGTGGAGAGGGTCGAGAGGCCTGATGAAGGAGGCTAGGAGGCATGATGAAAGAGGTCAAGAGGCCTGATGGAGGAGGCCGAGGGGTCTGATGGAAGAGGTCGAGGGGCTTGATGTGCCAAGCTACGAGTCAGGCAGTAGATGGTTGAGAATTCTGGAGTTTCCCAGCGAACATCTTCGGACTGTGAGCAAGGCGGTCAGAGCTAAGAGGCTTGATGGAGGAGGTCGAGGGGCCTGATGAAGGATGCCGAGAGGCCTAATGGAGGAGGCCGAGAGGCCTGCTAAAGAAGGTCGAGGGGCCTAATGTACCAAGCTATGAGTCAGGCGATAGATGATCGAAACTTCTGGAGTTTCCCGGCAAAAACTCCGGACTATGAGTGAGGCAGCTGGAGCTGAGAAGCTTGGTGGAGGGGGCCGATAGGCCTGATGAATGATGCCGGGAGGCTTGATGAAGGAGGCTGGGAGGCCTGATGAAGGAGGTCGAGGGGCTTGATGGAAGAGGCGAGGGGCCTGATGAAGGGGGCTGAGAGGCCTGATGGAGGAGGCCGAGAGGCCTGTTGAAGGAGGTCGAGGGGCCTGAAGCGCCAAGCTGTGAGTCAGGCAATAGATGGCTGGGACTTCTGGATTTTCCCGGCGGCAATCTTTGGATTGTGAGCGAGGCGGCTGGAGCCGAGAGGCTTGGTGGAGGGGGCCGAGAGGCCTGATGAAGGAGGTCGAGAGACCTGATGAAGGAGGTCGAGGGGCCTGATGCACCAAGCTATGAATCAAGTGATAGATGGTCGGGACTTCTGGAGTTTCCTAGCGGATATCTCCGAATTATGAGCGAGGTGGTTGGAGTCGAGGGGCGGTTAAGCTTTTGGTCCTGAGTGCTGAGCTTCGAAAATTTTTGGGCTTAGAGTTTCGAGCTTCAGAAGTTTCTGGGCTTGGAGTGTCGGGCTTCAAAAGTTTCCGAACTTAGAGTGCCAAGCTTCAAGAGTTTTTGGGTTTAGAGTGCCGAACTTCAAGAGTTTTTGGGCTTAGAGTGCCGGGCTTTGGAAGTTTCTGGGCTTAGAGTGCCGGGCTTTGAAAGTTTTCGGGTTTAGGCAGGCTTGGGGTCGATCAGACGAGTTCCTATATAGATAGAAAACAAGATCGCACTAAAAGTGAGTTTCAATAATCAAAGTGGAAGTCTTACATCCTTGACAAGGTGGTGGACTGCTCTAAGCTCAAAGCTTTGATACAGGTCCATTGAGAGGGCTCGGCTTGTTGGTTGACCATGCTACGGGTCAAGTGGCAGTGCTTTTGGCATCTCTATGGGCATCTCTGGACTGTTAGTGCAGCGGATGTCGGTCTGCGAGTAACGTGGTAGACAACGAGACCATCGGGGTTTCCTGTTGACATCTCTGGACTGTGAGCATAGTAGATGCCAAGTTATGAGCCTCACGGTAGATGGAGGGACTTCACTGAGTCACCGCGGACATCTCTGGATGGTGAGTAAGGCAAGAGCTGAACTGAGAGTGAAGAGATAGATGGCAGGAGACTTTTAGAGTCTCCGCGGACATCTTTGGACTATTAGCATAGCAGTTGCCAAACTGTGAGCCTCGCAGTAGATGGCAAGACTTCACTGAGTCACCGCGGACATCTCTGAACTATAAGCATGGCAAGAGCTGAACTAAGAATCAGGTGGTCGATGGCGAGAACCCTTGGACTTCCCGGCTGACATCCTTAGACTGTGGGCTCAGCAGTAGGTGTTAGACCGTGATACTTGCCATTAATGGTGAGATGGAAGCCTTTCTTGTGAACCTGTCACACAACTCTTCACATTGTGAGGGTAACAGGGGAAGAGAATTATCCATTGGACTCTAGTCACATGGATGGGAGTGTGTTACTCCTCCAAGAGGCATGAGTCGAACTCGTTGACCATCATCTTGAAGAGAGATGGATGGAGCTGGTTCCAATTGCGGGGTGCTGTGGGAGGTGACCGTCATTTGGGGAAACATGGTCGTCTTCCCCTCTTGTGCCCCAGGTCTGCCTTCCAAGGGTGAGGATGGTTGCCCCTATGCCGGCGCCTGGCATGCCAATTTGTTGGTTGCAAGATCTTGAAAACTTATCTCCTTCCTGGTGCGCCAATCTGTTGGTCGCCAAGATCTTGAAAACTTATCCCTACCTGGCATGCCAATTTGTTGATCGCCAAGATCTTGAAAACTTATCCTTACCTGGTGCGCCAATCTGTTGGTCACCAGGATCTTGAAACTTCTCCCTTCCTGGCATGCCAATAGGTTGTCGCTAGGATCTTGGAAACTTATGCCTTCCTGACATGCCAATCTGTTGGTTGCCAAGATCTTGGAAACTTACCCCTACCAGCACGCCAATCTGTTGGTCACCAGGATCTTGGAAACTTACCCCTACCTGGTGTGCCAATATGTTGCCGCCAAGATCGCCGCGGGCGTGCAGCTCGGTCGCACCGGGGTGCTGCTCCCCCATCACCGCGTGTCCTTTCTTCCTTCTTGCAAAATAGGAGAGACCCAGGCCAGGGATTATAGCGAGGACACTTCGATGATCAAGTCAGTGGGGCGATCGAGGGGAACAGACAAGACCTCCACGGCATAGGGCTTGGGGGACCCGTCTGCCGGGAGGGTGTGACTCGAGATGGAAATGTAAGGGAAATAAAAATAGTAGGGATCGAGAGTAGGGAGCGGGGACTTACCTCTCCCTCACCTTCCCCCGCGTTCTTACCTTTCTTACCTTCCTCCTTCTCTCCGGAGGCGGGGCCGAGGCTCTCTCCGAGAAGGGGTCTCAGGAAGCCCAAAGGCTCTGGAAGTTCCCCTCCCTTTCGGGGAAGTCCGGAAGAAAAGACCTCTTATCCCCCACGAAAACCTCTTTTCTTCTTTCTTCTCCTATGCCCCTTATAAGAAGGGCGCTTCTATTTCAGGAGGGACCGTCCAGGAGTTTCAGGTCCTGAGGCCTTGGCTGGATCCCTCTCTTGGGGAAGCTCTAGGTATCGTGCCGCGATGGTGGGGGGCCGTTGGTGGTACGGCTATGGCGCTTGTATCGTGGTTTGAATATCTACTTTCTGGCGAGAACTCCATGCCTGGACTCCACCCTGAGATTCGAGCACGGCCCCGATCGAGGGCCGACCTCGGATAGGGACGCGCCTTGTGAGCCTGACCTCGGTTGGAAGCTTGACCTCAAACGGGGGGCTCGTCCAATGGGCTCGACCTCGGCTGGGAGCTTGACCTCGGCAGAGAGGCTGACCTCAGATCAGGGGGCTCGCTCGATGAGCCCGGCCTCGGTTGGGAGCTTGACCTTGGCAAGGAGGCTGACCTCAGACCGGGAGGCACACCCGATGAGCCCGGCCTCAACTGGGAGCTTGACCTCGGCAGGGAGGCTACCCTCAGACGGGGGGGCTCACCCAATGAGCCCGGCCTCTGCCGGGAGCTTGACCTTGGCAGGGAGGCTGGCCTCAGACAGGGTGGCTCGTCCAATGAGCCTGGCCTCGACTGGGAGCTTGACCTCAGTAGGGAGGCTAACCTCAATCGAGGGGCTCACCCAATGAGCCCGGCCTTAGCTCTTTGCCAGGCCGCCACACCCGGGTGGCGGGTCTCCTATCGTCGTAGCCGCCAGTGTGCTTCACGTCAGCGGATGTCGCCACATCAAGATCCTTTAATAAAGTTGTTCATAAGTTGCTTGATTTGAATCTCAAATTAAAAGAGCTAGCAGAAGCTCAACTTGATGACAAAATGGGTTGAGCTCGAGCTAAGCCTAGCACGCTCAAGCATGACTTATTTACATTTCTTATAATTAGGGTCCAAGGAATCATTCTTACATCTTATAATGGACTTTTTGAACTCATGATAATTATTATGGCCTTTGTTATTTTGTATCATTTGAAATTATATAATATTAAAATAATAAATGTTATTACTAGTATGGATAGAGCTCCAAAAAAAAAAAAAAAAAAAGGAGTCAGTTATACAATATTCTTGTTAGTTATTTTAGGCATGAGAAAAATAGACATAAAAATGTTATAAAAGAAAATGAGTATTACGATCTATGCAAACATGGATTAAATGCCCCTTGCAATTCTTCTATGTATACTATTCTAGTGAATACAACTAAAATAACAAAGTTTTTAACATTAAATATTTAAATAGAGTATCCTCGAGCCGACAATAAAGAGAATTACTTCAGTGTAAGATCGGCAAGGGCAAGCTACACACCTGTCTTTCATCTTCATCTCTTCTTCTTTTGCTGTTTCATGAAATTTTCCATCTCCTTCAGCTTTTATTGTTCCAATTTTCTTTGGTGAATTTATCATTGAATCCAAATTCAACTAGCTAAACTTAAGATGCCTAGAGTTTAGGAGACTGGAGGTTTAAAAGATTGGCTATCGGTTTTCTTTGCCATTGGAAGAAGTCAAGGGCCAGATCCTTGAGAACAGTCCCTGGTCTTTAGCACGTCAACTCCTAGCTTTGGATGTTTGGCATCCTACTTGTAAGCCTAGCAAGGACTCTTTGTAGCAAGCTATGGTTTGGATGCGCATGGCCAACATTCCATGGGAAGTGAGGGATAGGGATATAATCTTAAAAATTGCTTCCATAGTGGGTAAACCAAAATTTTTAGATGACTAGACTGCTACTTCCTCTTAGATGGGTTTTGCTAGGGTTAGTGTACAAATTGACCTTCCTAAACCTAATTTTCCAAGGTACTCATCTCTAGATTAATGATGATATGATATTGCAAGAATTTGCATATGAAGATCTAGAGATTTGCTATGGTTGTGGGAGGATTGATCTTGCAGCGGGTCAATGTCTGTCATGCAAGGATACTTAGACTTCTATGTCAAAACCCTAACATGGGCCATGAATTAGAGCTTCTCAAGTATTAGTTTCATCAGAAAGAAGGAAGGAAGATCGTAGATCTCCTACACCATCATCTGACTCTTCCTAGCTGAAGCCTAAGCATGCATCCTATATCCAAGAAGACTGTCTCTCGGGCTAGGGTTTTTACTGACAAGCCAAGGCTTGGGGGCTCTTGGTTTGGTTTACTTAATCCTAAAGATAGTTCTGATCCTTCTACAACGAGTCTCATGGAGATTCAACTTACTGAGCGACAGAAGCAAGGGGTGGTTAGAGGAGAAATGAAGAGGTTACTTGTTACTCCAGGGGGGCCAGCAAGGTCCTTGGACTCAACTTCTCTACCACAATTAAATGTTCTGGTCAGGAAAGAGTCTTTTGCAGATATTTCCACTACTACACCCTCTTCAACCTTGGTTGTGTCTTCAAAAGGCAAAAAGGATGTCTGGTGGCCGGTGGGAATCAACCCTAATAGTATAGATTGTTGATGGGATGGTTCTTCATCTAGTGGAATTTTTTTAAAAATAATATAAAAAAAAAACTTAATTACAAAAATAGGTAATCCGTAAAATATTTACGGATCTAGGTGGCACGTGGCAAAAACTGTGGAGAAAAAAAAAAAAAATGACACGTGGCATTTTGGCGGTCAGCGTGGCCGAATTCGTCTTTGGAAAATACGAATTTTAAAGTGAATTCGTCTTTTCCAAAGACGAATTCATCTCAGCCCAAATCCATTCTGAATTCGGCTTTTGAAAAGACGAATTTGAATCCGTTCTGAATTCGGCTTTTGAAAAGACGAATTCAAATTCGTCTTTTCAAAAGCTGAATTTAAGCCTGTTAACCAGCCCTTGAATTCATCTTTTCAAAAGCCGAATTTAAGCCTGGTAACCAGTCCCTACGTTGACACGTGTCGATCGGGAGGTCTTACGGCCGACACGTGGCTTCGGGTACGGGCTTTGGAAAGACGAATATGAATTCGTCTTTCCAAACGACGAATTCACCTGAGAATTCGTCGTTTGAAAAGACGAACTCACGCAGAACTTATACAGCGCTGTTCTTTTTTTTTTCCGCTGTTCTTCTTCTAGTTTTTTTTTTTCTTTTCGGTGGTCCTCACCACTCCGGTCCGGTCCGGTCCGGTTCCAAGTTTTGTTTTATCTTCCCGTGGGGTCCTTATGTTGAAGATCACTCTTGCTCACCCGTTCCGGTAAGTTTTTTTTATTTTTATTTATTTTTTTAGTATTTAAATTTTATTTTGATTATTTTTTTTTGTAGATCTGATTATTGGCTTTTCGTTGGATGATCTAGATCTTGTTCTTCCATATTTCATTATCCAGATTCAAGGTAGTTTTTTTATAAATTTATAAATATTTGATTGTTTAAATTAAATTTTGTATATATTAATTTAAATTTGAATTAAATTTTTTATTACATATTGAGTAATTAAATGTTATGTTTTGAGTTTTTATGATAATTTTTTTCGACTTTATTATTTAATAATTTATATTATTATTTTATATTAAAAATGAATATAAAAAATTGATTTTACGGCTTTATTATTTATTTTTGAGGGACGATTAGAATAAATAATTTATACAAAATTTTAGTAAATATTAAGATGTATATATAAAAATTTTAAGATATTTAAAATTTATTAATAATAACAAGTTTTGATTATATATTTTTTGTTAATATTTATTATTTCATGAATTAAAAAAATGATATATATTTATAATGATTAATTAAATAATATGTAGTTCCAATTATTAAATTTAAAAATTTAGTATTATATTTCAATAATTAATTAATGGTTTAATTAATGTAAAAAAATAATGATATACTAAATTTTAAAATTTAGAACAAACTGATCTTTGAACTTTAGAACCCATTTATGATTAAATATCTGAGCAACTTGTAATGAGGTGGATTAGATGTAAGTATATATTATGGGTTCATGAAACCAAGGTCAAAACAAAGCATCTGAGTCCTTCGACAGAGGCCGTATCTTACCGATGAATGTAACAAAGTATCCTAGGTTGTTATGAGTAAACATCAAGCACAAAGTCTTCTTCTCGACTTTTTCAAGTTTAGATCGAAATGCCACTTTTCTTCTGCCTTCCGAGTCATGGCTAGGGGCAATGTTTTTTGTTTTCGGTCACCCTTGGTAAGTTTATGTTCGAAATTACTTCTTCGAAACCAGTCATCAACTGACGCCCTTTGGAAATGATCACTGCTGATGGAGAGAGGAGGAAAAAAAATAGAGAAGTGATACTACGCAACAAGAGTTGATTACTATAGTTGATGAAATTTCTTTCTAGACTATATCCGTTTGGATGTCCTTAGCCAGGCATCCGAACTCATTCAGGTTCCAAGAAGCCACCTTGGATGTTTGGTTGACCAGAAACCTGGCCAATGTAGTTTCCTGGACTGGCTCGTAAAAGAAAAAAGTAATCTGAAGTGACTTCAGCCTGGGAAAAAATAATCTGTAGTGACTTGCCATTGCTTTGCTCTTTCTTTTTTGACGTATTAGCTTGTCTATCAGGTTGAATTCTTGGCATCGGGTCATTTTATCCTAATAGGTTCATTTACACGACATCTATAAATTATGTACAGATGGGCTATTGATTAGCTATGATGGAATAGTCTTTATGATCATTGTTTCTCCTTATTCATATGTTTTACAATCGTTCTCTTGATTTGTTCTTCGACCAGAGATATAAAATTGCTCGATACTCTTTTGCCGTTACACCAATGAGCCAAATCTATTAAGTGGTGTCAGAGCTCACAAGGATAACAAATGGCCGAGTTGGTAGATTCTCGTCTTGATACAAGAAACCTGGACTGGTGCGGTGTCATACATATCAAGGATTCCTTTTGCAACTCTGGAAATTGGAAAATGGCGAGTCTAAATTAGGTGAAGAAAAGGGAGAAGATGATCGATCAAGTACTACTGCATGGTTGATAAGATAGTATATCCTATCTTCTAAGGGAAAAAGCTATGTGACCCAACTCGGTTACTAAACTGGTTATCAATCTCGCAGGGAAATTAAGATGTATATATAAAAATTTTAGTAAATATTAAGATGTATATATAAAAATTTTAAGATATTTAAAATTTATTTAATAATAAGAAGTTTTGATTATATATTTTTTGTTTAATATTTATTATTTCATGAATTAAAAAAATGATATATATTTATAATGATTAATTAAATAATATGTAGTTCCAATTATTAAAATTTAAAATTTAGTATTATATTTCAACAATTAATTAATGGTTTAATTAATGTAAAAAAATAATGATATACTAAAAAATTTTTATTAAAAAAATATTATAAATATGAATTTATTTATGTTAGTAAATGGATTAATCATTAAGATTATTTTATCGTTAATTATATCTATCTTGTAAATAATTATTTAATTAAATAATTATTTAGTGATACTTAGTTATGAATAAAATTTGAAGTTTACGTATTTGTAGTTTTTTTTTATTAAATAAATGTGTAGCATGAATTTTTATAGCATGTATTGTGTACATATTGATATCAGTGATGTAATTATGATGTAATTGTAATTATATTTAAATAATTAATTATAATGAATTTTCTATATATATTTTTATAAAATTTGTATTTCATTGAATCGTAGACCCGTCAATTGCTTGATATGCATATTATGTAGTATCCGTACATGTTTTTATACTTGTACAGATCTGAGAATTATGCATGTTGATCAATTGATTGTCCAATTTAGACAGTTTGGGAATTGCAAATAATTTTACAGGTCAATTTATAGTAATCAAACAATGTGCAATGAAGGCCGAATGAAATTTCGATCATCATTTTCCTTTTGTTCTTCGCATACATAAATATTTGTATGTGGAGAACTAAGGAAAAATGCTGCCGAAATTTTATTTGGTCTTCATTGCATACCGTTTGATTACTATAAGTTGACCCGTAAAATTAATGCAATTCCTGAATGGGATAGGGCCTTTACCTAGTAGTTGATGATAGGATGCATTCATCATGATAATAAAATAATTATGTTTTGAATTTATTATCATATTAATTATGTAATTTAATTAGTTTGTTAATGATATCAATATATGAGAAAGTTATTTCTAAATATATTTTGTTAATTAAACATGTAGGATATAATGGGAGAAAGAATCACAGCATTATGTTATATGGGTGGTTTTATGATTAATGGATCAAATGGAATTGAGTACAATCAGGGACCAAAAAAGGTAATTAGAATCAGTTCTGATATGACATTTCAAGAGTTGGATAACAAAATATGTAGAGTTCTCCGTATTGATAGAACTGGAAAAAAAGTTTTGATTATCTATAGATATCCACAAGTTGTCCAGCCGACATTTGTAAAGTATGAACCTGTTCCATTAACCGATGATGATGACATGGAGATGATGTTTTCAACTATCGGTTCACATTCATGTATATCGGGTGCAGAGTTATATATAGATATCCAAACCATTGAAGCTCCTGAACCTGATTGCGAACAGGATGATTACGAAGAAGCTGTTCGAAATATAGCAACAACTCGTGTAACTGAACAGGTTCTATCATATAGTACTCCGAATATTGCAGATAATGAAGTAGAAAATATTGGCTCAGTTTTTACTGTAGATCCGTTACGTACAGTGGATAGTACTATACCGGAAAGTAATATTAGAGAAGCATCAATATATACAGCTGCTGATGACAGGGTGCATATCGATAATCAACTTTTTAGTGAGAATGATGATGAAAGTGAACATGACTTGGCTGACAAAGGTGACGAGGCCGGCACTTCACATCCAGTACGAAGTCCGGATGATACCACTGTTCCAAATTATTCTACATTTGAAGCTCCATCTAGAACATTTACCCAGATTGATTGGAATGCTGCAAATATGTCAATGTATTATTCAATGCAGGAACAACATGTTATATGGCAAAGGAATGAGGAGTTACGTAAAGGACTCCGCTTTATAGATAAGGCAGAATTGTAGACTGCAGTAAAATAATATTCTGTTGAAGACATCATGAATTCAAAGTTATTTAATCAAATCCAAATCTATGGCATGTCAAATGTAAAAGCAAAGATTCTGGTTGTCAATGGATGCTAAGAGGTATTAAACGGCATAATTTTTTTGAGATCTCATGATATACCGGTCCTCATACATGCCTATCTGCAATGATGTCTCAAGATCATTCTGGTTTGGACTCCACTTTAATTGCTAATGAAATTCGGGACTTTGTTAAAGAAATTCCTACCATTGCTATTGCTGGACTTGGTGCAGTCATAAAGAACAAATACAACTATACACCAAGTTATAGAAAATTATGGGATGCCAAACAGAAGGCGATAGCGATGCTGTTCGGAGATTGGGATATGTCATATCAATTGCTTCCAAAATGGTTGCATGCTGTACAAACATTTAATCCGGGTACCTGGGTTAAATTTATCAGCACTCCAACTGGTATACCAAATTGTGCCCATTTGATCGTGTATTTTGGGCCTTTGCACCCTCGATTGAAGGATTTAAGCACTGTCGTCCGGTCATAAGTATCGATGCGACTTTCATGTATGGAAAGTATAAGGAGAAATTGTTGATTGCAACTGCTATTGATGGAAATAATCAGATCTTTCCACTTGCATTTGGTATTGTTGATGAAGAATCAACGGACACCTAGGGTTGGTTTTTAGCTTGTATCAGAAATTTTGTTACAACACATCAGGAAATTTGTCTAATTTCTGATCGACATGCTGGTATACTTGCTGCAGTACAGAATGAGTATCTGGGTTGGCAGCCACCGCATGCTTATTATGTATATTGCTTGCGTCACATGGCAAGTAACTTCAATTCAAGATTCCGTGATCCCAAACTAAGAGATGTGGTGAAAAGAGCTGGAATGCAAACGCAGCCTAGAAAATTCCATAAATACATGAGAAATATTGAGAAATTTAACCCAGAAGCTGTTCAGTGGTTGAATGAAATTCCTTTAGCAAAATGGACACGTTCACATGATGACGGATGACGGTATGGGATGATGACAACTAATATATTCGAGTGTTTCAATGGAGTTCTGAAAAATACTCGATTTCTTCCCATAACAGCATTGGTACAGTTGACTTTCTTTCGGCTTGTGTCATATTTTGAAGGCCGACGTGTCCAAGCAATAGAGGCAATGGATAGAAATGAAAGGTTTACTCCTTTTGTTACGGGACATGTCATCTCCAACCAAGCCAAAGCGACATCGCATACCATTACCCAATTTGATAGAGCAACTGGCTTGTTCCAAGTCCAAACTGCTAGACATGGACCGAACATGAACAAGGCTGATAATACACAGGTATTTACGATCTTTATGTATCATTGAAAATATGTTATTACATTGTGTATATGCTGAATTATGATTTTTGATGCTGTAGGTTGTTCATCTTTCCCAGCAGACATGTACATGTCAGAAGTGGCAATGTTTTCATTTACCTTGTTCTCATGTCATGGCTGCTTGTGCACATGTTGCCATTGATTTAAAAATATACATTGATCGGTACTATACATTACACGATTATCATCAAACTTATATGCCACAATTTCAACCAATTCCTCATGAAGAATATTGGCCCCAGCAAAATGAACACGGTATCATTATACCTGATGTAAATAGGCTGTGACAGAAAGGTAGGCCATGATCCACGAGGATCAGAAATGATATGGATATAAGAGAAGCCTGTAACAAACGCAAGTGTACAATCTGTAAAGAAGAATGGCATGATAGGCGGTCATGTCCAAGGCTTCTACAAGCAGATTAGTTAAATTATATCAGTCATATTTTACAGATGTTTTAATATATGGATTGTAATGTATTAGGCTAATCTTGTCATTGCTTTGTTTTTATTTGATGGATTGTAATATATGGATATGTTTTATTGTCTGATGTTTATAGCTTGTATATGGATTGATGTCCTTACTATGCATTAAATGGGCTTTGTGATTGATTTTCTTTGAGTTATCGCAGTTATGGATCCTGGTCCTTCTGATAGTAGTGTACTACACGGTCAGCCTTCACATAGATCATCTTTGGTCTGGGAGGGACAGGATGTTGTTTTGCACTGTTGACATCGAGAGATGGTTATGCGCAGATCGATACCGCTCGATCGTCGTATTTTGCCATTGCTGATGCAGTCCGGATTCTATGGTCTAGCACGTGTTGGATTTATTAGATTGGACTGGCATTTGATCACTGCTCTCGTCGAGCGGTGGCATCCAAAGATGCATACTTTTCATTTTCTGCATGGAGAGGCGACCATCACCCTACAGGATGTTGCTGTTCAGCTAGGTTTGCCAGTAGATGGTCTACTAGTGACGGGTAGTACACGGGTAGACTGGAGGTAGCTTTGTCTTGAGTTATTAGGGGTCGTCCCACCGGATGATAGATTGCATGGATCACGACTGAGCTTGGTCTGGCTTACCGAGCACTTCTAGGATTTAGCATTCGATGCGGATGAGGCAGCCATTCAGTGCTATGCTCGAGCATATATTTTACAGTTGATGGATGGGTGCCTTTTTATGGATAAATCTGGGAACAACATGCATCTATTATTTCTACATTTATTAGCAGATTTTGAGATGGCCGGACAATATAGTTGGGGTAGCGCTGGACTCGCTTGGTTGTATAGAGAGATGTGCAGGGCGAGCCACAGAGATGTTACTGATATTGCTGGTCCGCTGTTGCTACTACAGTTATGGGCATGGAATAGAGTTCCGATTATTGCACCCCACAGATTACTTCGACAAGCTCCAGATCCGATGATCGATTTTGATGATGATGAAGCCGGTTTACCATAGGGACCATTAGGGATGAGGTGAGTTTAGAATTTACATAATATTTTATGCCATGTATGATATATATTATTTTAATTAATTAATTTAATTAATTTATTTTGTAGATGGAGAGATCTTTTTTCTATCACACAGGTACCTATGCATGTGGTCTCTTCGTATCGTTATTTACTTGATCGACTGCGACCCGATGAGGTAATAAATATTGAATTTTTGATAATGATTGTCTTGTTTTATTTGTTCTTGTTTAATAAATTATACTTTAAATTATTTATAAACAGGTCATATGGCAGCCATATACTGCCGCAATGATTGCACAGTTACCAGACTACTGTCTACAGGGTCAGGAGATCTGGTGTAGTAGAGTGCCACTAGTATGTTTTTATATAGTAGAGTGGCATTTACCCAATAGAGTGATGCGCCAGTTCGGGATGCGACAGGTTATGCCAGATCAGTTTGATACGTTGTCTGCACTACATCGTATTGATATGAGAGGACGATCTGATCAGGATTGGTCCACCGTTCATCGGGATTATATACAGTTATGGATGAGTCATCATGACTATATTATACATGGCGATCCATTCGATGGTACCATGGATTATCACGATCCTTATATGCAGTGGAATCGTAGGATCACTCGTCGATTCATCAGTCGCAATGGTGCAGTATATGATTACATGGTAAGTAATTTAAATTTTATTATTTAAATTATAATATACGTTTAAATTTTGTCAAACTAATTATTATTTTTATTTACAGGGTAGTAGTTTTGCGACGATACTTGAGCATGCGACCTCCCCGGATATACAGGATATATGTCACTCTGCCCTCCATACTCTTGGCGAGCATGCACGGATTCCACTCCATGAGTTTTATCAGGAGGGAGACAGGGAGGACGAGACTCCTTCGCCTTATTATCAATTTGCATCTTCATCCGAAGCACCTCCGTCAGCTCATCACAGACGAGGTACGAGACGACATAGCACCTCTCCACATCCGATGCACGAGTTCACATCTACTGAGGATGTGGCATCACATTTTGATTATACTACTGCACCGGATTTCATAGGCTGGCAGCATGATTATTCCGGACATGGAGCATCGTCGTCACATCATATATCTGCACAGCAGGCATCACATGATGTAGAGCATGCTGCATATCAGGCATCACACGATATAGAGCATGAGACAGAGCAGCATCAACCACTTCCGATCCGTCGTCGTATACAGCCTGCACGCACTAGGATACAGCCACCATGTGGGACCGAATAGTCATTTATTTTAGAATTTATTATAATTCATGTTTTCTTGTTAATTTATATAAGAATTATTTATATAAGTGTTTATTTATATATGTGTTTATATGTGTTCTAGCCTAAAATAAACAAGCATTATTTATTTGTATTGCCGATCTCGCCGCCGCGCATGTGGCTTCAAAGCCGCTGATTTGATTAGACTGTCTCGTCCTGAGGTCTCCTGGCTCTCAGTCCTGTAAGACAAGGTCAGAGGCCCTGGCCGGGGGTCCCGGCGAGGGAGCTCCGACGGTCAAGTTAGAGAACGGCGAGAGTGACCGTCTCAGGGGGCCACCTGGCGAGGGAGCAAGGGGCCGCCGGCTTCGGCCGAGGTGGGCCCTCCTGGGCAGACACCTGGCGGAGCGGCAGAGAGGCGCTCGACTTCGACCGAGGTGGACCCCTCCTGGGTGGACACCTGGCGAAGGAGCGAGAGGGCCCGGCTCGACCTCAGCCGAGGTGGGGCCGGCTCAGGGCGCCACCTGGCGAGGGAGCAAGGGGCCGCCGGCTTCGGCCGAGGTGGGCCCTCCTGGGCGGACACCTGGTGGAGCGGCAGAGAGGCGCTCGACTTCGGTCGAGGTGGACCCGTCTCCGGGCACCACCTACCGAAGGAGCGAGAAGGCCCTGACCAACCTCGACTTCGACCGAGGTCCATAAAATATTTAATGTAATTTGTTAAATAATATATTTAAAATATTTTAATTTAATAATAATAAATTTTTCCTTTTTTCAGTAAAATCGTGAAAGGATCCAACCCTCGGTCCTGTCACCATCCCGATTGCCAGTCTGGCTACCACCAGGATCTGATCATCGGTCCTGTTACCATCCCGATTACCAGTCCGGCTACCACCAGGATTCGATCATCGATTCACCTACAGGTCCTGCTACCAGTGACCATCGGTCCACCTATCGGTCAGACCATCGATCCACATATCGGTCTTGTAATTTTTTTATTAATTTTTTTTTTTATAATAAAATTTTGATACATTTATTGTATTATATAAATTTCATGGGTGTTTTTTTTTAATTTTTTTTTAAAAAAATTCATTTTAATAACAAAATTTTTAATTAATCAATATTTTTAAAACACAAAATTCACGGGATTTTTTTTTTTACCAATTTCTACCACGAATTCGTCTTTGTAAAGACGAATTCAACTCAATTGAATTCGTCTTTGTGAAAGACAAATTTAGTTAAATTGAATTCGTCTATTGAAAAGACGAATTCAACTTAACTGGATTCGTCTTTACAAAAGACGAATTCAATTGAATTGAATTCGTCTTTTCAACGGACGAATTCATCCACATCACCCAAACCACCTGTAAATAAGTTTTGCATAACCTATTTTTGTAACTTTTTTTTTAAAAAGCATTATTTTAAAAAAAAACTCTCATCTAGTGGCCATTCTCTATTAGTTGGGATCAACCCTAACAATAGTGGCTGCCGATTGGATAGATCCTCTGTTATTCGTGATGTATAGAAAAAATTAAAATAATAATAATAATAATATATATATATATATATAATTTTAAAAAAAATAAAAATAAATTTTATAATGTGTGTGGCAAAATAAAGTTTAATTGCAAATACAATAAAATAAAGTTAAGAAGTCTGGCCTGGGAAGTGGATAGATTCACTGTCCTAAATGAAATTTGGCCTCCTTCCCATGCGAAGACTGATGGGCCACATACTCTCCTCCAAGATATAATTTGGAAACTAAAAACTTAACGCCCGTCGGTGGCACGATCTCGAATGGACCTCGATCAGTTTGTCTTAAGCCTAAAAATTTTAAAATGGGAGAAAAGAAAATTTTAAAAATTTTAGGATAGAAAAATAGAGAAGAGGGAGAGCTTAGAATTTTTTTGGATGTTGTGTAGGACTGGGATAGAGGCCTGTTTATAGGCCCAAAACCCCAAAAAAAAATTCTAAAAAGCCCTCAACTAGCCATTACGGTAGTTACAAATTTAAATTCAAAATTTAATTAAAAATTAACGGTTATAAAAATTGATTACAAAATTAATTAAAAATTTAAATAAAAATGGTAAAAAATGGCAAACACACGTGACTTGCGCATGGCGTGCGCACGTATCGCGCACGTTGCAAGTAGGGTTGGGGAAAGTTTTTTTTTTATTTTTCAACATATGGTAATGTCAATAATCCTCATCAAAAATAAACTTTTAATATTATTAAACTCAATAAATAATATAAAACTTTTGAACTTTTACTGTGCTTAGTGCAAGTACCTTCTAGGTTTGAACTTGTATTTAGTATAAACTATACACAGTATGAAGATGAGCTGATCATAATGCGGGATAATGCTATCCAGGTTATGCACTTGCCTTGATTTTCATGAGAAGTACTAAAGATTCGCTCGGGTCCCATAGTCGCAGCCTCACGACTACTCTCACTAAGATAGATTTGAAATCGTACATGCGATGGATCGTACATCGCTGAACTCACAGTCTTGGATCTATTAAAAGCTATGCTCAACCTAACTGTCACAATAGAGCACTACACCATAGGGATGAGATGGAGACAGACTCCTAAAACTGATGCTCCCAGATATCATCTTAGATATCGTTTTCTTTGAATCTTAACCATAGAGTTGCCATGATGGAAGGGGTCCACTCTGGTGACTAGAATATGGGCTTAAGCCCCATCCCCATCGATGTCCCAGATATGCCAGCCTTTGGTCAAAATCTTAGAATGTGTTTAGTTTCAAAATAAATCAGTCTCTTTCTTTAAATCTAATTGATTTATATTTTAATATACAAATCCAATTCAACCATAAACCAAACTTGTTCGACCCATTTTCAGCTAAAGATTCAAATGCAACTGAAAATAAATATTGGTGATATTTGCAAAAAATATATTTAGCAAAAATATATTTGGTGGCAGGAAGATCATAATTAGAATTTGCACACAAACCAAACATGCTGCCAGTATCAATTGCTTGACTATACAAGACAACGGGGAAAAGAAAAAAAGAATTTCCAAACAAACTTATGATCCTACATATTGACAATGTAATTCACTACACAAATACACATGCCCACATGCTCTCTGATGCACGCGCAGCATGTTAAACCATCTCTACTTCTTGAGTTTCGATATGAATGGCCTATATATGTACACAGAATTAGTAATCATCTGTAACTTGTCCAAATATATTCTAATCTTCAAGGACTGAACCTAACAATCCAATAAATCATTGTAGCATAATTCAAATGTGATTTTTTTTTTTTAAATGTAGGTCATTATGAAACAAATATACCAAGACTACCAGATACATTTAAAATATTTTTATTCAATGATCGAGAATATGAAAGTAACTTACTAGTATATTTTCACCAATTCAGACTGTCCAAAAGTGAAGTTATATCATTCAAATATTAGATCAGTAAATACAGAAAAAGGGTGGTAACAAAAATACATTAAAAAGGGAAGAACATCCAACTGCGTGGCATATTCTTCTCAATAGTTAATCAGAAAGACAGAAAGATGGCTTATCTTCAAATTTTAAAACCTGCTTTTCTTTCATGGCAGGAGAAGTATGTGTTTGACTCGTTTTCAGCATAACAAGGATAGCCATAATTAGCTTCCAATCAAAGTATTTAACGAGAGGACAGCAATCTAATGTATAATTATAAATGACAAGCACTTTTATTTAAATAATTAAGCAGGCAAACCGGCAAACTTCATATTTTTCAGTTAACCAGCAAACATTCTATTTTGTTATATTCCCGTTGTACATACAAAACTTTGGGGAGAAAATAATATAATAGATAAAATAATCCTGCTTCATTGACAAAATATTATGAAAGATATTGCTAAGAAGATTGACGATGAGAAATGTCCATACAAAATGATTTGCCTTTTGAAAAAAAAATCTCACTTTGGGACCGATCAGTATGCATATCTCAAATTTTCCATCCCTCAAAATGGGAAAGGACAACCTTTTTTGCAATTGGAATGAACTAATCACGTCCAACAAAATTGTTGAAGAAGAAATGTTATCAAATCATTGTTATTCGTGATATATAGAATATATATATATATTTATATAATTTTAAAAAAAATTAAAAATAAATTTTGTGATGCGTGTGGAAAAAAATTTGTGTAACAAATTAATTATAGATATAATAAAATAAAGTTAAGAAGTCTGGCCTGAAAGGCGGATAGATCCACTGTCCTAAAAAAAATTTGGCCTCTTTCTCGTGCGAAGACTAATGGGCCACATGCTCTCCTCCGAGATACAATCCGAAAGTCAAAAACTTCAATGTCCGTCGGTGGCACGATCTTCAACGGACGCCGATCAGCTCATCATCAGCTCAAAAAATTCAAAATGGGAGAAAAGAAAATTTTAAAATTTTTAGGATCGAAAAATAGAGATGAGGGAGAGTTTGGAATTTTTTGGATATATTGTAGGGCTATAATAGAGGTTTATTTATAGGTCCAAAATCTTAAAAAAAATTTCAAAAAATCCTCAACTAGCCATTACGAAAGTTATAAAATTAAATTCATAATTTAATTAAAATTAACAGTTATAAAAATTGATTATAAAATTAATTAAAAATTAAAAAAATGATAAAAAATGATAAATGTATGCGACCCGCACGCGGCGTGCGCGCGGATCGCGCACATTGCGAGCGGGGGTGGAGAGAGTTTTTTTCTTTTGTTTTCGGGGGTGGAGAAAGTTTTTTCTTTTGTTTTTCAACATACGGTAACGTTAACATCCTCTACTTCGGAGTCTCCACAGTCCGCTGACACTTACATATCAACATCCACCTGGTAATGCTTCTCATTTACATCAAGTTTTATTCAGTCAGTTGCATAATGCAGCAGGGGCAAAGGAATCAAAGTCAGGAGGGCAATCTAGGAGTGGGTTAATCTTTGTAGGGTAAGTCATTGCAAATTGTAGGGGTCCAACTTGTGGATCACTTAGCATCTACAAATAAATAGTTGCATGTTAAAAATGTACTCCAAAATCAATTATCTAGTTATAGACAATTAAACATTTATATATAAATTATAAATTAATTAATTAATAAATGTTATTTGGTAATTTATCATATTTTTGTATTTTTTACATAGAACTCTTATAATTACAATGAAATTTTTAGAATTATAAACATTTGATAAAGGTGATAAGGATGTATGGAGCAATTCTTAAATTATATTCATAACCGAATGATACATTATTAATAGAATAATTATGTTTATCGAGTAAAAAATCATTATGTGCTTGGCTATCCTCGTAACCAAGAAGTATTGAAATATTAGTATAGCATGCAAGTAAAATGTAAGATTATATTTTCACTGAACGTAACTCAGTTATAGAGCATTTTACGGTATATACCCAACTGTCAAAGAGCAGTTCACAAAGGATATGGATATAAGTTCCCTCAGATATGAGATCATCACGGTGACTTGTAGGCAACTCACTATACTTTGATGCTAAACTATCTATATTTCTAATATATTGATGGAAGGTTTTTAGATACAGTTAAATACTTGTGAGGTTTATAACTGAGTCAAGATGGGATTAACCGCTTTGGGTAATGGAAAATAATGCTTTATTATATTTTCAATCAAGTAAAATGTTAACTAGTATAATTCCTGTGATTAGTCATAGGATTTATTATGAAGATGCCATAATAAGACTGGAATACAACATGGATGATTTATTACTGGTTTGACAATTTACCATATATCCTAAGGTCATCTTGAAGCAATAAGGTTGCATTTGGTGTATTGCCCGGCAATCTTCAAAGGTAATATGGATTACCAGTAATGTCGATTACCAGCAATGTTGATTGCAGATAATATAGATTATTATATTTAGTACATACAGGTAACGTTGTATAATATAAAATAAAATTTTTAAAATATTTTTAAATTAAATTTATATTTTATTTGTAAAATATATTTTTAATATTTTATCTATTTAGTAAAAATATTTTTTATATTTAAAATTAAAAATATAAAAGATATTTTATATTTTATATAAAAATATAAAAAAATGTTTTTACATTAAATAAATTTAATATAAAAAAATTATATATAATATCATATAATATAATATATTCTATGTATTATAAAAATATATAATATAATATTTATATTATATTAATAAAAATTTAAATAAATTAAATTAAATATATTATATATTATCTAATATAATAGATTAAATAAATTAACTTTATATAATATAATATAATAATAATATATTATATTATATTATATTATATTATATTATATTATATATTGAAGGGAAGAGGAAGAGAAGGGGAGGGTAATATTATCCAAAAAATTACCTGGGAGCATTCTTGCTAGAACTTTGCCGGTGACTTCCCCTCCTTAGAGGGTAATTTGGTAATATAGATTACTTGATTGGTAGTTATTTGGATTATCACCCATTCCACAGATAATCCAAAGTATCTCTTGGAAGATAATTCGGATTATCAAATGGGATAGATTGCAATCTAGAAAAATATACCAAATAAAGTAATGTAGTGGGGCCCTATTAATTATTAGCAAGCTAGATGGATTTTTCATTACTAAATGTAACCTAAAGATCAAAGGGATGAATTATGTAGTAACCATTTATCAAGGTTCTTGAATATTACTTTGCAATAATTCAACCTATCTGGATTGTTAGATGTATATCCTAGAAGCCAAGTTGACATGACACATTACATCTTTTCTAGAATATAATTTTATACTTAATTCATTAAAATTAATAAAATTAGACATTATTTTTTACATTCATATATAATGTGTCTATGAATCATCTATGGAGTTAATGGACAATAACACATTCTTATGAATTAAAAATTTGAAACATATGTCATTAAGATTAACTCTTAAAAAGCCTATGATAATTGGATCATCACAGGAACAGTGATTGATCTATCAAGATCAATCTATGAATCACCTCTCTTCCGGGTAGATGAGTTTTGAGTCTATAGTATAAAAATACTAGAGTGATAATGCAAGTAGTTATTAGAGAACAATGGCATTGAGCATGACTAAGTTCAAGAAGTTATATGGATGTCTACTCAATTATCAGTAACTTCTCAAATGCTATAGTTATGTGAGTAATTTCTTGACTTACGTATCTCGATTACTCATAATGAAGTTGCTATGGTTTGACAGCACATAAATATGGTTCCTAGTCATTTGAAATCTTGTAGTGTTTATTGGCTGTAGTAGTTTCACTATAGAAGTAAGGAGTATACTTATAAGGGATTTATCGATCTTAGTAATTAAGGCATAGTTCTATATGACCTAATAGATTAAGTTCTTAAATCTGTAGCTATAACAGTATGATAATGAAAAGGAGTTTTCAAGAAAATCATAATTAGACTCAAACTAATTAAGCCTGATATATGATGGATGCTTAGGATTTGACAATTTTTCATGACCTGCATCCTATCAAGATTTTCGATAGAAAAATTTGATCACATGGTAACTATACTTGTTAATAGATTCTTCAAATACAACATACGTAGATTCTTCTACTACAAGTGTTCTTTTATTAAAAACCCTATATGCCTTACAAGATGTTGAGTATTCTAAGAAGATATCTTCATCTGACTTGGTATTAAATTTGCTTAAATTATCTTTACCATTGTTTAATATGAAACATCGGCAACCAAATACATGAAAATACTTTAAAGTAGGTTTTCTTTCTTTCCAAAGTTCATAGAGTGTTTTCTTTAAAATTGGTCAGATTAAAACTCAGTTTAAAATGTAACAAATAGTGTTGAGTGCTTCATCCCAAAAATATCTAGGAAGATCATTTTCACAAAGTATTGTGCATGCCATTTCTTCTAAAGTTCTATTCTTTCTTTCTACTATCCCATTTTGTTGAGGTATTCTAGGTACAGAAAAATTATGTTTAATACCTTTTTTATTACAAAAATCTTCAAAATCCTGATTTTCAAATACAGTTCTATGATCATTTCGAATACAAACAATAGAAGTACCTTTGTCATTTGAAACTTTTCTATAAACCTTTGTAAAAGCAGAAAAAGATTCATCTTTATATGCTAAAAATAAAATCCAAGTAAAACGCGAGAAATCATCTACTATAACTAAACCATACTCTTGCCTCCTGGGCTTGTGGTTCTAGTTGGCCCAAAAAGATCCATATGGAGTAGTTCTAGTGGTTTAAAAGTTGAAACAATTCTTTTTATTTAAAAAAAGTTCTTGTTTGTTTACCATATTAGCAAGCATCACAGATTTTATCTTTTTCAAATATAAATTTAGGCAAATCTTTTACTAAATCCTTTTTACATAATTTGAAAAGTAAATGCATGCTTACATATCCTAATCTATGATGCTACAACCAACTAGTCTCATTGATTTTGGCATCCATTGCAACTAGGCATTCACCATCTTGTATAGAAAGTTATCAAGATCAACTAGATAGATATTGCCATGCCTATTTTCAATAAATTTCAGCCCATCATCACTAAGACTAGGCACCATGCAAAGAGATGATTCAAAAATAACTTTAAAACCTTTATCACAAAATTGACTAATATTTAGTAAATTATTTTTTAAATCTTTTACTAATAACACATTATCAATAAAAGTAGATGGAGAAATGTAAACTTTACCAACACCGATGATTTTGCCTTTTTCGTTGTCTCCAAAGGTCACATTCTCTCCATTTAAAGCTTCAAGAGAGGTGAATTGCTTCATATCTCTTATCATGTATCTTGAACAACCACTATCAAGGTACCATAATCTTTTTTCTCCTTGGTTGCAAGGCACACCTACAAAAAAGATCAAGTTTTTGCTTTAGGTATCCAAGCCATCTTGGATCCTTTAGGGTTAGTAGTGATGGTTCCTTTTGGAACCCTAACTTTTCTAAATTTGTTTACCTTTCTTAAATTGCATTGATATGCCTTATGCCCAAATTTTTCACAGCAATAACATGTAATACTAGAAGATATAGGAATAAAGAAGTTTTTGAAATACTTTTATTGTTTTTGAGATTTATATCCCAAACCAACTTTGTTGAAAACTGCACATTGACTATTCAACAATAGATTCAATTTTTCAAAACTAAACGTGAATTTTTCAACAAAAGGTTTTACTTTATCAAGCGCTTCTTTAAACTTCATGTTTTCCAAATCAATATCTTTGTTTTTCTTTATAAGCTCATCATTTGAAATAAAAACCTTGGATCTTTTTAGAACTTCTATCTCTTTTGAGAGAGCATTCTTTTCCTTTTCCAAAATAGCAATCTTGGCTTTTAATTCTTTGTTTTCATTTCCAAGATTGTTGTTTTCAAAAGAAAAAGATTCAACTTGCTTCTTTAATTTCTTGTGCTCAATTTTTAATAATTTATATTCATGCACAAGTTCATCAAAAACATCTCAAAGCTCTTCAAAAATAAATTTAGATTTGGATTGTACCTCATTTTCATATGCCATGAGGCAAAGATTGGCAACCTCTTGTTGCTCTTCCTCTAAAGTAGAGTCTTCACTTTCACTCCAAGTAGCCATCATTGCCTTCTTCTTGTATTTCTTTTTGAGCTTTTTGAGGAGAGGAAAATCAAACTTGTAATGACTGGGCTTCTTGCATTCAAAGCAAATGGGTTGGTCCTTCTCCTTCTCCTTTTCTTTTTCTTTGTTTTTGCCTTTATCCTTACTGTTAAGATTCCTAGGCACTGATACCACTTGTTAGGGATCCGGATCAGTGCCTATACTATAAAAGTACGTGGAAGAGATCAAGAATCAGCCTTCTTGATTCAAGAAACCAGCAACAACATATTCTTGGATTCAATATTCATAAGGAGATAGAAAAGAGATATAGGAGAAAAAGAGAGATTGTATTTCTTAGAGAAGAACTTGTTACATAACACAAGATGACACCCGCCTCCTCTCACAACTGAGAAGAAGCCTCATGCATGGAACAAACCCCCCATGCGCACTTCCCTTCTCCAACACCATGAAAATCCCTCATGGTCCCAAGCCCTCATGAACAAGAGGCTCCACGCATGCAAGAAACCCCCTTGTGCGCCCTCTCTGTTTCTCCACCTCAAACCGTCGACCTCCCTCCTTATTTTATATGGGGGATGGTTTAGTTCTAGGAATCTTGAACTTGGGCGATTAGGCTTTAAGGTGGTTAGGACCTCTAGGTAGTTCTGATCCTTAGTTGGTTAAGCTTCCTAGTTAGTTAGACCTCTTGGACGGTTAGGACTCAACCACCTAACCAACTAACCAACTAACCACCTGCTAACTAACTAACCAACTAACCACCTGCTAACTAACTAACCAACTAACTACCTAGTCTCAAATCTCTTTTACACTTAAGGGGTAGCTGACTACACCTCTGGACCTAAACCCCATAACCCAATAGGGTTATGTTATAATCTATTAAAAAACTTCCCTCTATGCTACATGAAAAAATACTCAAACCCGAGCCCATGTACACCCATGTTTCACATGTTCTCTCAACCTTGGATCAAGCCCCTGGCCCAACATGTCATGATCCAAATATGACTCAGAGCCCCCTGGCACAACTCCAGGACCTTTGGAACACCTCTAGAAATCGCTTGGCATGCCTCCAAGCTCCCAAGGATCACCTCGAACATCCCTGCCTTGGCCTTCCAAGTCTCTTCAAGGCTTAGGAGCACCACACAAAACCCTACACTTACTAGACTCTTCTTTGTGTGGCTTCTTTTTGTATGAGTACTTCTTCTTTCTCATAAATCTCCTAAATTATCTAGCCACTAAATCCTCCTCATCTTCATTTTCACTTTCTTCTAACTTCTCACTTGAAAGTTTTGTTGGTCTAATGGATTTGAGGGCAATTGCTTTCTTCTTTCTATCCGTATCTACTATTTTTTACTTTAGGTTTAATTCATAAGTCATGAGTGAACCAATGAGCTGCTCCAAAGGAAATGTTTCAACATCCTTCACTTTTTGGATCGTCGTCACCTTTGGATCCCATGAAGATGGCTAAGACCTGAGAATTTTGTTAACCAAATCAATATTAGACATTACTTTTCCAAGACTTCTCATTCCATTAACAATATTAGTAAATCTTGTATACATATCAGTGATGGATTCATTAGGCTCCATTCTAAACATTTCATATATATGCATAAGCATATTTACTTTTATATTTTTTACTTGATAGGTACCCTCATGTGTAACCTCAAGTGTGTCACATATTTCCATCACCGATGCACATATGGAAATCTTATTGAATTCACTAGGATCTAATGCACAATAAAGCAAGTTCATTGCTTTGGCATTAAGCTCAAATTGCTTAATATCGTTTTCATCCCAATCTTCTTTAAGCTTTGGAATGGAAATGCCATCAACCATAATTGAAGGAACATGTGGATCTTTAACTACTACTTTCCAAAGATTATAGTCAATAGAATGCATGTAAATGCGTATGCATATTTTTTAATATGTATAATTTGTGCCATTGAAAAGTGGTGGTCTATTTGAGGCTTGACCCTCAATAATACTAGTACCTATTGGGCCTGACATAGATCTTTTACTCAAAGTGGTTAGACATACTTAGCTGAATACAAGGCTATGATACCACTTGTTGCCCAACAAAGCAACCCAAGAGGGGGGGGGGGGGGGGGGGGGGTAAATTGGGTTTTAAAAGTTTTTTGCAAGAATTTAAAACAGGTGCTAGTGTATTGCCAAAGTATTTGTGTGCTCAATAACAATATGCATCAGAAGTAAAGAAGTAAATCCAGGAATAAATAGCAATCACAAACATAAAAGTTTTATAGTGATTCGGTGTATCCAAAAATACCTACGTCCACTCCCCAAGCTTCCCTTGGATATTTCACTATAATCCAACCTTGATTACTGTAAATTAGTTTTCTAGGCTTACTAATCAAAATTCCTTGGTTTCACAAGGCTAACCAAAATTCTATTTGGTTTTCACAAGGCTAACCAATAACCCAAGTTGGTTTTTACTCAAGGCTCACCAACAAACCAAGTTGGTTTTTATTCAAGGCTCACCAACAAACCAAGTTGGTTTTCACACAAGGCTCACCAACAAACCTCAACACTAGTTTCAATCCCTTTGAAACTAGTAACAACAAGAAAACTCAAGTACAATATAAAAATACAATAAACTTTCTCAAAAAGTAAATAAATTCGATAAAACTCTTGAATGTTGTTGAAAAGCTTGTCTTCAAGATGTTAAAGTCTTAATCAATGATTGAAGAATATGGACTTGAATGCTCTTGAATGCTTGAAGGCTCAACTCACTCAAAAGTATTGAATGCTTAATTGGTTCTTCAATAAATCACTATTCATTACTCATTCAATTCCTTCCCCTTTGTGTTTGGTGGACTTTAAATACCTTTCCAAGCCTTAAAAGACAGTTTATAGTTGTTGGAGAGAAAAAAATAGCCATTAGACACAAAATGGAGTTGATACTTGAGTTGACCCTTGATTAGATTAGTCTTTTGAAGCTCTCTGGAATGTACTGGTGCATCGACACTTCTTCTAGTGAGTCGACACTTGAGCAAATTCCTAAAATCAGCATGTTATATAATCTTTTTGGTCTCAGGCCTTGAGTCGATACTTGGCTGACCATGAGTCGACACTTGGTAATTCATGAGTCGACACTTAAGCATGTCGGCTGAAATTTTTTTTACGTATCAGTCAAGCTTCTATGAGTCAACACTTGAGTCGATACTTCAATTTCATGAGTCGACCTTAGCTGAAATAAAGCTAAAACTTATCCAAATTCAAAATTTGAGTCATTCAAAGTCTTTCTTATGTACCAAGGTCCATATAACTTAAAAATCCATTAAATTAAATAACTTCTTCAACAGGATGACAAGCAATTCAACCTTTCAACATACTATAAATTTGATAAGTACCTTATTCTATTAAACACACTTTTAACACATATAATTAGTACTCAAATATACTTAAGTATTTTATTATTCATCAAAATCAAGCCAGGAGTCAACAAGGCTACACATTAGGGTTTTGATTAGATCTGGCTAGAACCCTATTTTAGTTTTGAGTAGTTGATCCAACCTAATTAATGATTGACTAGGGTTAGATTAAAGACACTCAAAATTGATTTTAGATATAGTTTGGTCACCTCGATTCACACTTGATGTGAATTGATCTATTTAAGACTTAATTTGATTCAAAGGCCCGAGCTCTAGTCACTAAGCTAACTTGTCAAAACTTAATGACCAATTAGTATCTAAGATAAGTCTTGATCATGGTCATTAATTGGGGATAACTCTTTCCTAGCCAACTCGGCTGGTGTCTAAAGAAAGAAGTTTAAATGGTACAACTCTTCTATTGATCTAACTTACCTGGCTAACTTGATCAATTAAATTTTTGATTAGGTTATTTTTTATTCGAGTTCACCCATGTCAACTAGTTTTGTCAAACATGAGATTGTGCTAACCTAAACCTGTTTAGTTAGATATGTGATTAGGTTGACTAATTTATATGAGACTTGAATCTAAATCTCCTAATTAATATTAAGTCTTAGGTCTTCCACCATCATAGGTGTACTGGTGTCCTACTGGTGTTGATTATTCTTGACTAGTTATAATGGTTTACTTATACCAGAAAGATGTAACCACTCTATAAACATGAGGGTCGCTAGGTATAGACGGGGTTGGACCAAATAACCTAGGCACAGTGAAGGATCCATGATGGCTTTGCCTAGGCATTAATGGTGGGTTTGACTTAACTAAGGATGGATCAATAATCGAGCATGGTGAGATTCATGACTAGAAAACGATTCACTACAACATCATGAGTTGCATTGGGCAACAATTATCTATTCATCGATATAACGAGTTATCAATAATCAAGCATGGTGAGGTACCGCATATCGGTGGGACTGCAGCATCTATTAGAAACCTTGGTCATGTAAGGATTTTCGAATCTCCATGGGAGAGTGTACGAGATCCATGAAATTAGTGGGAGTCTAAATTGTTTCTTAAAGTCCCTACAACAATTTTTTAGTATTAAGTATAAAATCTAACCCAATCTTATACACTTTCACAATTAAACCTTTCAGCTTCCAACCTATTAGCCCATATCCTTGAAACAAACTGACTTGTTGGCCTTGACTATAAAAACTAGTTCAAAAAATCTCAAATAATCTTGATTTCCAAGAAGCTGGGCTATATGCTCAACCAGAACCCTTTATCTTACTTGACCATCCTAGTGCTCACTAGATAGTTGCATATAAAAAAATGGATAGAAGAAGATGTAATAAGGTAAAGTACTACATGCTAGCCTCAATATCACAAGAGTTGCAAAGCTAGCATGAGTATATGCTAACTACCAAAGCTATACTTACTCACCTACAATAGCTGTATGGTAAGCAAAGTCGAACCATGAGCTTTAAGGTCTCTAAAAAACTTTTTAATACCAAAATGCATGAAAGGCAATTAGTTCACGATCATTGCCTGACAATGATCAAAGACATTGAACAACTTGAGAAGCTAGGCATACCAATTCATAAGGAACTACAAGTTGATATGATCCTTCAATCCCTAACTAACTCATTTGCTTAGTTCGAAATAAACTATAATATGAACAAATTGAGTTACACTTTGCTTGAATTATTAACATACTGGTAAGTAATAAGGAGACCTTGAAAAGTACAAAGGCTCTGTTCTAGCTGTGGAATATGCATCTTCATCTAAAAGAAAGTTTGCTTGGAAGAAAAAGAAGCCTATAAAGAAATAAAAGAAGGACAGTAAGCCTAAGAAGAAGGATGCTCAAAAGAAGCCTGCTATGAGAAAAGAAAAATGTTTTCACTGTAGCATAGATGGATACTAGAAAAAAATTATTCATTGTACCTGGAGAGCTTAAAGAAATAGAAAGTGAACATACCTTCAGAAGGTATTCTATGCTCGTTATTGAATCAAACTTTATGGTATCTTCTACTTCTAGTGAGTATTAGACTCTGGTTTAAGTGCTCATATTTGTATTCCAATATAAGATTTGGTAAGAAGTAGAGTGTTAAGGGAAGGAGAGATGATCTTGCATATTAGAAATGGTGCAGGAGTTGTTGTGGTCATCATGAGAGCATGCCCTCTATCATTATCTTTAGAATTTAGTTTTGTTTTGAAAGACTGTTATCATGTACCTGTAGCTAGTAGAAACTTAATTTTTGTCTTTGTGCTATCATAGGAAGGTTATGAATTTATCTTTAATAAAGACTTTTATTCTATTTAGTTTAGAAATAAATTAATTACAAAAGCTCTCTTGATAGATAGTCTATATCATTTACATATTATCTGTGAAAATTAACGAGCACATAGTGAATGCCACAGATACAAGTGACCTCCAAATGACCTAAATCAAAAATATATATGGCACCTTAGCCTGGTCACATGGTGAGGATAGGATTAACAAACTAAAAAAAGATGGTATCCTTGACTCAATTAATTCTGAGTCATACTGAGTTTATAAATCATGCCTTCAAGAAAAAATGACCAAAGTTACCATTGGCAAGTCATGGGGAGAGGGCCATTGAATTACTTGTCTTAGTACATACTGATATGTGTGGGCCATTAATTGTGCAAGCCAGGGATAGTTTTCAATACTTCATCTCTTTATCGATGATTACTCATGGTATGGATATGTGTTTCTTATGAGATACAAGTCTAAAGTATTTGAAAAATTCAATTCAAGGAGTTCAAACATGAAGTATAAAAGTAAACATGAAAATCTCTTAAGGTTCTCTGGTCAGATCAAGGAGGTGAATATCTTAGTAGAAAATTTCTAGGTTATCTCGAGGATGATGGCATAACTCATAATGGACTTCTCCTAGCATGCCTAACTTAATGATGTATCTGTAAGGAGGAATAGGACGTTATCAGATATGGTCTGATTCATGATGAGCATCACTAACCTACCTTTGTTTCTTTGGGATCATGTCCTACAAACTTCAATTTACATTCTAAATCATGTTTCCTCTAAGTTCGTTCCTACCACTCTATATGAAATATGGCATGGTAAGAAACCAAGTCTTAGCCTATGTCAAGAGATTAATGGCAGCCAAACTAGAGTCCAGATCAATGAAAGCTCGCTTCATAGGATATTATAAAGAATCTATAGGATACTATTTTTACTTTTCAAAGGATTACAGTGTAATTATGAGTCAGCATGCCACATTCCTCAAAAAATAGTTTATTCAAGATGGTGGTAGTGAGAGGTTAATTGAGCTTGATGAAAAAGTCTCTGAAGAGCAGCCGGCTAAAGATCAAGTTGAACTCAATGAACTAATACATATAGTTACTCCACCACCTCGTATATCTAGTAGGGTCTCTCATCCTCCTGAAAGGTACTTAGGTATGCTTATAGAGGACTTAGGGAAAATATTTCTTGTAGGAGACAAGGATCAAATAATTGATCCTAAGACCTATGATGAGGTGATATCACATATCGACTCTAAGAAATGGTTAAGCACTATGAAGTCAGAAATTGACTTAATGCATTCAAACTAAATTTGGTCCTTAGTGGATCCACCTGGGGGATAGTACCCATTAGGTGTAAATGGATCTATAAAAGGAAGATAGGTGCAAATGGTAAGGTAGAGACCTATAAAGCTAAGCTAGTATCAAAGAAATATAGTCAACATGAAGGTATTGACTATCAAGATACTTTTTATTGGTAGCCATAGTGAAATCCATCCATACATTGCTTGCTATTGCAGTATTTTATGATTATGAAATATGACAAATAGATATGCAAACTATATTCCTTAATGAATATCTCGAGGAAATATCTATATATAGCCTTTGGATTTCACTTCCAATGATGAAGATCACAAAGACTGCAAATTGCATAGATCTTTTATAGATTAAAGCAAGCATCTCGAAGCTAGAACACTCATTTCAATAATATGATTGAATCATCTAAATTTATCAAAAATGAGGAGGAGCCTTATGTATACAAGAAGGTCAATGGAAGGGTTGTGACAGTCTTGGTATTGTACGTGGATGGCATCTCTTGATTGGAAATAATATTTATATATTAACTTCAATTAAAAGTTGGTTATCTAAGAAATTTCTTATGAAAGATCTAAGTGAAGTATCTTATATTTTAGAAATTAAGGACTATAGAGATAGATTGAATCGAATGGCTTGGCCTTTCACAAAAATTGTACAAGAGGAAGTGCTGAAAAAATTCAGCATGGAGAACTCTAAGAGGGGATTATTATCTCTTAGGCATGGATTAATCTCTCTAAGAAGATGTGTCCTAGCACATCTAAGGGATACAATGCATGAGCAAGATCCCATATGCTTCAGTAATTGAAAGTCTCATGTATGCCATGTTGTGTTCTTGACCTAATATTACATTTACTGTGCATATCACAAGTAGGTATCAGAACCCAAACAAAGAGCACTAGATTATTGTGAAGAACATCCTTAAGTACTTAAGGAGAACTAAGAATTTATTCTTGATCTTTGAATAAAATCCTGATTTATAGGTAGAGGGATACACTGATTCAGACTTTATATCTGATCTTGATGATAGAAGGTCAACATCAGGATGTGTGTTTCTTTGCAATGGTGTTCTACTAATCAAAAAAGTTCTAAGCAAACTATTATTGCTAATTCTACTATGGAAGTTGAGTACATCGCCATCTCTAAAGCTATAAAGGAAGCCTTCGATATAAGAAATTCACTATGGAGCTTGAAGTAATGCCATTAGATGCCATTTCCTTGTACTGTGATAACAATGGTGCCATAGCCCTTGCTAAGAAGTTCAAGTCATACCAGAAGTCCAAGCACATTGAATAGCAATTCAATATCATACGCAACTACCTTAAAAAAAAATACATTAAAGTATGAAGAGTTGACTTCATAGATAACATGACAAACCCACTGATAAAGTAATTGAGCCAGTAAAAGACTGAAGTCTATCTTGAAAAGATGAGAGTTTGGTATACGGCTAATTAGCTTTAGTACAAGTAAAAGATTGTTAGATGTATACCCTAAATGCCAAGTTTGCATAATATATTGTATTTCTTTAAGGATATAATTTTGTACTTAATTCATTAAAATCAGTAAAATTGGACTTTCTTCTTTACATTCTTATCTAATATGTCTATAAATCGTCCATAGGGTTAATAGACAATGATGCATATTCTCATGAGTTGAGAATTTGAAACATGTGTCATTATAGATTAACTCCTAAAAAGCTCATAATTATTAGATCATCATGGGGATGGTGATTAATTCATCAAGATCAGTGCATGAATCATCTCCCTTCTAGGTAGATGAGTCTTAAGTTTATAGTGTAAAGATACTAGAATAAGAGTGTAAGTGGTTCTTAGAGAACAATAGCACTGAGTACGACTATATCCGAGAAGTTATATGGATGTCTACTCACTCGTCAATGACTTCTCAAATGTTGTAATTGTATAAGTAATTTTTTTACCCTGCAGTATCTTAGCTACTTACAATGAGGTTGCTATGGTTTGATAGTATATAAATATAGTCCCTAGCTATTTGGAACCTTGTGATATTCGTTGGCTATATGAACTTCACTGTAGGAGTAAGGAGTACACTTATAAGGGATCTATTGACCTTAGTAGTTAAGGTATAGTCCTACACGATCTAATAGATTAAGTTTTTAAATCTATGCAATAGTAGTGTGATATTGAAAAGGAGTTTTCAAGGAAATCATAATTGGACTCAAGCTAATTAAATTTGAAATATAAAGATACTTAGGATTTGATGAGTTTCAATGATCTGTATCCTGTCAGAATTTTTGATAAAAAAATTTGATCATATGGAAACTATATCTAGGGGTTCATTTATATTCTATTAGGTTGTCAATACATACTGCTAGGTGTTATTAGTGAATTGTGAGAGCTCACTAGGATCATTTTTGGATCAATGATCCAAGCTAGGATTGATATAAAATTATTTCAATCAATCAAAAGAGTTTTAGTGATACTATGACAAAGATCATGGTATATCTTACTGCCAGATAGAATAAAACCTAAGAGGTTATATACAAAAGGACTTTGACTTGATCTGAGCATGGATCTATATAAAAGTTACATATTTAGTACCTATTAATTTTGGCACTTATCAATTTTAACACCTGCTAATTTTGGTAGCTGTTGATTTTAGTACCTGCTAATATTAATACTTACTAATTTTAGCATAATAGACCTATTTGCAAATATTACAATAATATTTGACTTTATTTTTGACTCAATAAAATTAGATTTAATGATTATTAATTTAATTTAAAGTTAATTAGATTCATAATTCAAGTTTGATCTAAATTGTTGATCGAGTTGATTGGGTCAATGACTTTTTTGAATTTGATTTATTTCGGGCATGATGGATTCAATCAAAAAATGAGTCAAACTAGACTAGTAGCTAGGAGACCCAGTTGATTGGGTCTCTCTCTCCTTTACTCATGCAAAAATGAAGAGGGTGTGGAAATGTGCGCCTTGTCTTGGTGCACGCCAAGTTGGCATCTCTTATCTTTATCGAGGCTCTCTCTCCTTTCAGATTTAACTGGACTCTTATCTGATTTGAATATTCCTAATATATCTAGAGTTTAAGGTGGCATGTAATTGGAATTTAGCATGGAGTTTTTAGAGCCACAGAAATGAGGCAGCGAGGATCTTAAGTTGTTGCACAAAATTCTAGAGGTCATCCCAATTTTCTTCCTCTATGCCATATCTGATATTTACCTCAAAAGAAAGCAGAGAGGGTCTAGTTTATAGATAGAAAAAAAATGAGAAATAGATTCTCAGTGTTTCCGGTTTTTATTTCCTATAGAAGAGGAGAAAGGTTGCATAGGGTTATAGATCTTCGACTAGAAGAAGACGATCCATCTCTATGTTTGAAGAAAGATCTGCAAAGATCTAGTAGTCTAGGAATCTTAGTGATTTAGTTAGAAAAGCTTCATGTGGATATTAGTAGAGGCCAAGCACATATGCGGCTCTAACGAATCTCATCAAATTTGTTTGATCTGACAGATCTAATACAAGAAGAAGGATTTAGTGATTAAGGTAAGTTGAATCCTTTATCTTATAATTTTATTACATATTAGATTTGATTTATTTTACTATTCCAACATATTAAGTGTATGTTAGATGATGATTTAGATTTATTTTGAATCCACATGCATTAAAAAATCATTTTTCATGATTTTTACTTCTATTGCATCTAGGATTTAGAACCTAGTCTTGCATACTAGTCATCTATGTCGGGAACTCAACACAGACATCGAGTATCATTACTAGATAGTCATTTTGATTAGTATAGAAAATAGTTCCTTTATTATCGGCTTAGTGTTTGACCCTATGGAGCCAAGCACATAGTTGAGTGATGTGGGAAAAGCTTCTAAGATCTATATGTTTAATTTGGAAGAAGATGACTTCATTGAATAAATAGATTTACTTAATTAAGAATTAAGTACTAGGTCATATAAAATTAAATATAGGTTGTGTCTAGCTAGCACTTGGCATAAGCTATAGGTTTAATTTTGGGATGTAATTTGATTAGCATGTAATCCAATTAATGAGGTGCAAATCATACCAGCATAGGAATCCTATGCTTGGCCAGTTGGGATGAGAGGGGTCTTGGTTAATTTGGTTAAGACCTGAACTTCTAAACCTGATCATACAAGGTTCAAATTTTGAATTCAAACAAGTTTGAATTTTGTATTCGAACGGTTTTGAAATTTGAATTCAAAACATGTTTGAATTTTGAATTCAGAATAGGTTTGAATTTTGGTTTTAATTTCAAATTCAATTAAGATTGAATTTTGAAACTTCAAATTTAAGAGAAGGGGAGTTAACCTAATTTGTTCTCATGAAGAGAATAGAAATCTGTTCTCAGTATGAGAACAGGTGGGTGTTGCTGCTTCCTCCCTTTTAAATATTCAGGAACCTTCTTACTAAAAAATATAGGAGATGCCTTCATCCCATTTTCTAGACGTGTGTGAAGTAGAGGAGTTGCACTTGTAACTCTCGCAAAGAAAAAAAATTAGCAGCTTGATCTGGGTTTTCTGCTGCATTCAAGGTAAGTTTCTTCCTTCCATGAAATTTATTTCATACGTATTTCCTGATCTGATCATGGGTCTCTATTCAAACTGTAAATGGTGTTCTTCACCCAATCAGATTTTTCATTCATCAGAGCGAGGTTGCAATAAGAAATCAGATCAGAATAGGTTTCATGTTATGATTTCTGTGCTCAAATTTGAACAGAATTTTGTCCCCAGGATCTGACATGCATGTGATTTTAGATCCAATGTGATTAGAATTTTAAATCTGATTGAATTAGATGTATTTAAATGAATTAGTTCTCAGATTGCTGCACACAGAAATCTATTCTAAAATTTTTGTTTCCAGATTTTTGCACATAAATTTTTTGTTCCCAATGCCTGCGCAATGATTTTTTAGTCCCAATGCCTGCGCAATGATTTTTTAGTCCCAGCACCTGCGCACAGATTTTGCATTAGTGGGATGCATGTTTGTTGCTGCCGCACGAGCGGGACGTGCATACAACGCTACCATGAACAGATTTCTATTTCTTTTGATATAGATGGGCGCTCAAACAAACAAGGTACGGAAGCCGTCTATAAGGTCAAATGAAAGAAAACCCTAAAGTGACGAAGGAATACAGTCCCCTCGGTGCCAGGACCAGTCTCCAGAGTGCTCAGCAACAAAAGTAGCAACCCAATCCATTGCAGCATTGGCCTTCCTAAAGATATGATGAACTGTCGAGGTGACTGTTGGTCCAAGAGAGTGCAAAATGTCGTGAAGCAGAGGATGGACGTGACAATGCTGCAACCTATCCTGGATCCAAGCAATGACAGTGGTGGAGTCACTCTTGATGAAGATCCTGTCAGTACGCAACTCCTGTGTAGCACAAGTAATGCGGCTCTGAGTTCAGTTTCTGAAACTCAAGGCTCACAGAGAGAGGAACTTCCAGCTACCAACAACCTACCCTCAAAGTCACGGATAACAAAACCAGCACCTCCTAAAGCACCTCAAACACTACCATCGAAGTTCACCTTTACAAAGCACAGAGGAGGAGGCTCTCAGGAGATGTGTAAAGCCCTACGGGCCGCTAGTGAAGCAGCATGGGAGTCCAAGGGATCTCAGGCCGCAAGGGAGGTAGTAGTGTCAAAGTGATGGTACTCCATGGCCATGAACCTGGCTCTCTGAAGAACTCTCTGAACTGGATCAGTAACAACCTCGAAGATCAAGCTGTTCCTGGAAAGCCAAATATGATACGCAATGTAGGCGACCTGAGCGGCAACCTTGGTTGGGCAGTGCTGGAGCAAGTCGAGAAAGGGGGACAACCAGGGATCGTCAACCTCCTCCTAAGGCCATCTACTAGCCATCCTCCAAACAAGAGTCGCCATAGGATAGCGCAGGATGGCATGCTCCGTGGACTCCTCATCAAAGCTACAAACAGGGCTCCATCCATATGCCTATGCAACTTCCTAGTGGGGATGCAATCCTAGGCCACCTTCCAAAGGAAAATCTAAACTCTTGGATGAATATGTAATCTCCAGATCCAGGCAGCCTCCATCCTTGTCTCAGATGGAGTCCTATAGATATCATAAAGGGTACTCGAAGGAACTCTAGGGCTATAGGACTGGCCTCATACCCTCAAGTCCTGGCAATCATGACTCGAAATTGGGATGGCAAGAATCCGATCAGCCAGATAAGGCCCAAAAGGTGTGGTAACCTCCTGAGCTCTTCATGTCCTACCATCATCTACTGGTAAGTCAGAGACTCGAAGATTATCAACCAGCTCTATGCTGACAAAAGTCGACTACCTGGACAGGGGCACAGTAGAGATCCACGCATCCTGGCCCACATCAACAGTAGTCATATCCTCAATCAAGCATCTGGCCTAGGCCAGCATAACAGGATCGCGAGAACAAATCTCACTCCAAATAGGGGAGCAACCACGCGTATAAGAGTGCTAGAGTCATAGCCCCAGGCACCATAACAGGCTCTCATCATCCTGCTCTACAAACAATCAGGTTGAAGGAGGTAACTCACAGCATGCCTGGCAATAAGTACCTCCCTCCTGACCTGAAGTGACTAAATCTCCAATCTACCATCCCTGAAGAGCTGGCAGATAGTGTTCTAAGAAACCAGGTGGATTCCTCAATAGTCATGAGTAGAACTCCATAAAAAACTCATGAAGAATTGCTCCATCTCCTTAAAGCAGCCGCTGAGCAATAAAATGTTTGCCAAGAGGTAAACAGGGATGGAACTCAGGATAGATTTGTAAGGGTAAGCCTACCCATCATAGAGAGAGAAGAGGCCTGCCATCTATAGAGACAATCATGAACCCGCTGCACCAGAGGCTTACACTCTATCCTTCGAAGCCATGCACCTATCATAGGCATGCCCAGGTAGATGACAGTCCCAGTCTGCTCTGAAATTTCAAGTCTAGCAAGGATCGCCTGCTTCATCTAGGACTTCGTTCTGGGGCTAAACATAATAGCAAACTTTTGAAGGTTGAACAACTATCCTGATCTATTGTAGTGGAACTGGATAATAGTGGTGAAGCATCTGGCATTCTGGATGGATGTCTAGCTAATAAGAAGGCAATCATCTGCAAATAAAAGATGAGAGAGGGGTTGAGCTCTAGGAGCTAACCAATAGGGCTCCAGTATGACCCCTGGATGGTAGCTCTCAAGGCCCGGGAAAGAGCATCAACATATAAGATAAATAGATAGGAAGAGAGAGGGCAACCTTGACGAAGGCCGACGGTCGAGTGAAAATAATCAAATGGAACACCATTCACCAAAATGGTAAAACTAAGGACCTCAACATAGTCCATGATCTAGCTGACCCATCTGTGGTGGAGTTCAAAGTCATGAAGAGTCCTCCAAAAGAAATGCTAGCTCACACGGTCATACGCCCGTTCCATATCCAGTTTAATCACCATGAAACTCCTCTACGAAGGAGAATGCCTGAGATCATACATGAACTCCTGAGCTAGAAGAATATTATCAGTGATACTATGGCCACTGATAAAGGCCCCTTACTCAGGATAGATAAGACAGGGAATAATCATCTGAAGTAGCCTAACAAGCACTTTCACACAAATCTTGTAGAATGTTGTGCAAAGGATGATAGGTCTATAATGGATGGCACCAAAGCATCAGGTCTTTTAGGAATAAGAGTGACCAAAGTTTTCTTCCATTCAGCAGGGATACCAGTACTGAAGACTGCCTGCACCATCTCCATCACCTCACCCCCAATAATAGACCAATAGTGATAGAAGAAAAAAGGAGGGAAACCATCCGAGCCTGGTTCTCTATCCCCCCCAAGGCACCAGAGGGCCTCCTGCACCTCAATAGATGACACCAACTGGGTGAGATTTGAGTTCTCCTGATCAAAGTCTCTATCCACCAGTTGATGTGCCTGGGTATGAAGCTCCTCCTCCAGTGGGAGAGTCCACCTTAACCTGAAATAATGAAGGATCTGTCTACCAATCTAATCTTCATCAGTCACTAACATGCCATCATCGCCTCTCAGCTGCCTGATATGATTGGCAGACCTCCGAACCATAATAGACTAATGAAAGAATCCAGTATTTCGATCACCTTTTTTGATCAATTAAACTCTACACTTCTGCACCCACAATGTCTCCTGATGTTTGAGTAATGAATGGTGGGTAGAAAGACTGTAATGGAGACTCCCCAGGTCGAAGTCCTTGAGGCCCCCTCCTGGTCCTCATGCCTCTACAACTCCATAATGTCAGCCTCGACCTCCTCAATCCATTTGAATATGTTGCCAACCTCGGTCCGATTCCATCAAAGGAGCCTACGTCTATCTAGTCAACTCCAATCTCCTGGTCATCTGGCACCTCGCATCACCTTGAATCGGTATCCTCAACACCCCTTTGATCAGTTCCCATGACCTCGGGTAGAAGGACCAAAACTTTTCAAAGTGGAAAGGTGTTGCCCAGTAAGCAACCCAAGAGGGAGGTGAATTGGGTTTCTAAAAATTAGTTGCAAGAATATGTGCCAATACAAATATTAAATCAAGTGCTAGTGTGAGGTGAAAGAGTGCTCTTGAAGAGTATGCAGTGGAAATATAAATGCAACAAATATAAGAGCAAGTAAAGAAAGCTAGAGACAATCACAAATACAACCCAAGTATAGTGGTTCGGTGCTTTTAATGCACCTATATCCACTCTCCAAGGTCCACTTAGGAATTCACTATAATCTCCCATGATTATAGCCAATTAGTTTTTTGGGCTCACTAATCAAAACCCTCTTTTGGTTTTTACAAGGCTCACTAAAAGAAACCTCTTGGTTTTTAAAGGCTAACCAATAACCTCCTTGGTTTTCAATTAGGCTTACCAAAAACTTTTTTGGTTTTCAAGTAGGCTAACCAAAAATCTTCTTGATTCTCAAGTAGGCTAACTAAAAATCTCCTTGGTTTTTAAGTAGGCTAACCAAAAACCTCCTTAGTTTTGTTCTTAGGCTCACCAAAAGCCTTTACAACAAAGATATGAGATAAAGTAAAGCAACAAGAAAAGCTTTCTAATGTAAAGCTGATATTTCTTTGAAGCTTGGAGAAGTTGCTTGTCTTGAACTTGATGAAGCCCCAATCAATATTCAAAAGTGTTGGACTTGAATGCTTCTTGATAGCTTTGAATGCTTGGAGACTTCTTTTTGCTTGAAGGTAGTTGCTCTCAATGAATATGAGTGAATGCACTTGCTTTTCTTTCTTTTTCTTATTCTCTTCTCATCTTCTTGTGTTCCAATTTAATTTGAATCACTTAAATACCATCCCAAGGCCTCAAAATTGGTTTATGACCGTTAGACATAAAAAACTAGCCATTGGGAGCTAAGAGAGTCGAGTTCTGCATTTGAAAAACTAGCCATTACTGTTTCCAGAACACCAAGTGTCGACACTTACGGTTGATACTTAAGGTTTATGAGTCAACACCTAGTTCAAAATTCTTTATTGAAGCTCTCTGGAATTCTCAGGTGAGTCGACACTTCAAGCAAGTTTTCAATTTTAGCATGTTCTGTAAAAAATTTATCTCGGGCCTTGAGTCGATCCTTGAGTCGACACTTGAGTGGCATGAGCCGATACTTCAGCCGTGCCATTTGAAACTCTTTCTGCGTGCCGGCTTAAGTCGATACTTGCACTGCCATGAGTCGATACTTGAACTGTGAGTCGACACTTTCAGTCGACACTTGCTAAGATTTCTTCAAAAATCACTGAACTACTACTGAACCTTTTTGAACTGAACTCTTTAAGTCCTTTCAAGCATTTCTCAAGTACTTAAATCCATTTATAACTAATCTTTTATCCATACAAATCGCTTCTTCATCATTTGACAAGCAATCTAATTTAGCTATTTTGATGAGTACCTTTTTTTATTAAACACACTTCAAGCAATATGTTAGTACTCAACTTATACTTAAGTATTTTACTTATCATCAAAATCAATAACGGAGTCAACAATCTTTTCTTTTTGATGATGACAAAACCTTTAAGTATAATTCATATAATAAGCTCTTAAAAGAATTTTCAATTTGCATAAAGCTTATTGCAGTTTCTATTATAGTAAAGAGATAAAGTCTAAAAGCTCATTTGAATTGAATTAGAACCATAAGAGTATCAGAGATAAAAATAATTTCAAGTAACATGATACTCTAAATAAGTATCAGAGATAGAACATGCTTTAAGATAAGAAAATTCATCATAGAGCAATAGTGAATGTAATCAAAAAAAAAATTTTGAATAAAAGATTGAAGAGTAAAAATACTCCCCCTCAAAAGATGATTCAAAAAACTGATTTCAAAGAGTTTTCATAAATCGAAAAGCTGAATTTAAAGGTTTTGTAAGAAATTTTAGCAAACTGATTACTCAATTCAACAAAGGATTTACTCCTCCTCACTCATTGCTCTTTTTTTTTTACTCTCATTTTTCTCTCATACAAAACTCTTTTACATATCTCTTTTACTTATCTCTCTTATTTATCTCTCCTTTTATTCCTCACTTAATTCTCCCCCTTTTTGTCAACATAAAAAAGGTTAGAGCAAAGGGAAGGATGAAATCATCACAAAAATTTAGCAATGCAATTCTAAGGATAAAACATTGATATATATAAAAAGATTCCATTCATTAAAGTACACTTCATACATTGATACAAGTAAAGATACAGGATAGTAAATAAGCATAAATGCATACAAGAATGCTGAAATATAAACTATCTAAATATAAAGACAGTCCTAAGAAGAGTGGTCCTCATTAGAGGATCCAATCTCAATCGGTCCTGTATCAATAAAAGCTCAAGATCGTAGCCACATTGATCGAAGATCAGAGAAACGAGTCCGGGTCAGTCTCGATGGAACACGATGGCCTCATCTTCTGTGTCTGACATATGTCCTGCCTCTAGCTAGTGCAGAAGAGGTAGAAGCTACATTAGTAGCAGGAACAGAACTGACCGGAGGAACTATACCAAGAGGAAGGGGAGAGGGATCAAAAATGGGTCCTGACTCAGGATGGTAAAGATTAGGAGTATAAAATCCAAGTTCCCTGATAAGGAAAGATGTATGAAAAGCTAAAGAGTGTAAGACTAGAGTGCCAGAAGAGGGAATGATAGGAGTAGGTGCAGGAATGGAAGTAGGATATGGATCAGATCTGGAAGGTGAGGATGCTAGAATTGGAGTCTGAAAGGATGATCCAGATGGGTCAGGAATAGGACTCCTAGGAAGGTCAGCTGCTGCCTCTAGTGCTGGCTCTGTCATCATATCATCAATCTCAAACTCAGCAGAGTTAGTCTCATTATCATCAAAATCTGGTCCTGGAGCAGGTGGTGCTGGAGGTGAATCTGCTGGAGCTGAAGGTGTAGGAGCTCTACATGAAGAAGGTCCAGCCAAAGTAGATAAAATGGCAGAGATGCCATCACTCAGTTTTCGATGGCTCTCTCACATCTCCATATGAATCCTATCGACTCGCTGACGAATAATCATCACCTCAGTCTCAATGGGAGCAACCCTGTCCTCTAGGCTATCTAAAGCTCTAGGGATATCTATCTGTGCTGGCTCAGGTTGAAGAGTGGGCCATAGCTATACCAAAGACTCGGGCTGAACCTCAGGAATATCACTAGGTGGCTTTGAAGGCCCTGCCTCATCTAAAAAGATACGCTCCTCCTCCGCCACATCATCTTCTCTATCAGTGACCTATCCAGATATGCATCATCTCCACTAGCCTCTAACAAGCTGATACCCCATCCGGTGAAGTGATCTGATATCGTAGATGTCTGTGTGAAGTAGTTACCTGTAGGGCTCATCGTCTATGATCACTATGTAGGCTCTAAATGGTAAGGTCAATCCCATGCCATAAGGCAGACACAGTCTCTGGCTAATCGATGCCTCAGTCAACTAATATACCATGAGCACCGGGAGGCATACTAGAGTGCACTGTACCAGAGAAACCATGACCAGAAGCCCGTGCTCTGTGATGAAGTTGAATCATCCGGTCTTCGATAGAAGGATCCGGGCAATGATATGGTGCAGCAATCTCATCTCAGGCGTTAGCCTCGAAGCTACAACAGCGGCTCCCTCAGGAAGATCATCTATCTCAAAGATGCATTGGAGTCCACTGATCTTGTCAACTAGAGCATCCACAACTGATCCTCTCATGGGAATGTCCCATACTCTGCTCAGAATCTTTACTGATATAGGAACATGTCTGCCTTGGACCTGAGCAATCCAGCCATCACTACCTCGAGCAAGCGATCCATAAAACTCTCTAATCAGTCCCAGGTAAAATCTCTCTGATAATGAACAAATGATGCCAAACCTGCATCCCTCAGCCACTGGCCTATCCTGAAGTGCTGTTGGTTTATGAAATCGAAGTCCACTCAGTGACCACTGATGATAGTCTTCGATCCCATTCTGTTTGCTACAGAAACTAGGGGTCTAACAGGGATATCATGCTCAACCGCTACACTAGCCTCATGCCTTACCTTAGTTCTCCTTTCTTCCTCCTGAATGGATGGTCTTGGATGCTGGACAACTTGCTTCCTAGGGCCCATTACAAGGATACAAGATAGAAATGCAAGAAGGGAAGAAACGTAGGGTTTCTACGGTGGAAACATAGTGAAACCAATTGAAGAACAATGGAAATAGGAGAATGAGCAGAGAAAAACCAAATAGAACCTGTTCCAATCAAAGAATCGATTGATTGAATCCAAGATTGGAGGGAAGAGGATGGTGGATCATGGTTAGGGGATGAGTCGACTCGAACTGGAGTGAGAAAATTAAAGAAAACTGTCCGTTTTCCCTATTTTAGGTCGGTCTGTCACTATTCAAGTATCGACTCACGACACAGAGTCAAGTATCGACACTTCCAGGTGTCAACACTTCCAAGTATCGACACTTTGACTTAAAACCAAAAAAATGGAAAATGGACCAATGATCAAAATAGGAAGGATTTCAAGGAATTTGAGCAAGATTATTAAGCAATTTTGATCAAACAAGGGTCAAAGATTATGAAGAGTTGGAAATTTCTAACAAAAGGGTTGATGATCTCAAGTTCTCTTCTAATCAATATTGAACCGATCTTCTTGGAGAGGCTTAGTCAATATGTCAGCTAGTTGTATTTCAGTACTAACAAATTCAAGCATAATATCATTATTTTCAACATGATTTCTAATAAAATGATGCCTAATTTCAATATGCTTACTTCTAGAGTGCTAAACAGGATTTTTATTTAAGTTTATAGCACTAGTGTTATCATATATTATGGGTGTCTTAATTAGTTTGATTTCAAAATCTTCAAGTTGTTGCTTAATCCACAAGAATTGAGCACAACAACTTCCTACTGCAATATACTCAGCCTCAGCTATGGATAGTGCAACTGAAGTTTATTTCTTGCTAAACTAGGAGATTAAGTTAACTCCGAGAAATTAGCAAGTTCTACTTATGCTTTTTCTATCAAATTTATACCCAGCAAAATCAGCATCAAAATATCCAATTAAATCAATAGATGAATCTCTAAAATACCACAAACCAATATCAATTGTACTAGATAAGTATTTAAATATGAGCTTAACAGCCAACATATGAGATTCTTTAGGATAAGACTGATATCTAGCACACATACAAATACTAAACATGATATCTGGTCTACTAGCAGTCAAATATAATAAAGAGCCAATCATTCCTCTATATAATTTCTGATCAATTGATTTACCATGTTCATCCTTATCAAGTTTACAAAAGGGGCTCATAGGTGTACCTATTGATCTGGTAGTCTCTATTCCAAACTTCTTTAAGATTTCTCTTATATACTTAGCTTGGTTGATGAAGATTCCATCTTTGGTTTGCTTGATTTGGAGTCTGAGAAAAAAGTTTAGTTCTCCCATCATGCTCATTTCGAACTCTCTCTGCATAAGCTTAGCAAACTCTTGACATAGAAGTTTATTAGTAGCACCAAATATAATGTCATCAACATAAAATTGTACTACTAATAAATCATCATTTTTCTTCTTTAGAAATAATGTAGTGTCAACATGGCCTCTAGAAAAATTATTTTCAATTAAAAACTTGCTGAGTCTTCCATACCATGCTCGGGGTACTTGTTTTAAACCATAAAGTGCTTTGTATAGTTTTAAATCATGATCAAGATGTGCATGATTTTTAAATCCAGGTGATTGTTCAACAAATACTTCTTCGATAATAAAACCATTTAAAAAAGTACTTTTAACATCCATTTAACATAATTTGAAGTTCATAAAACATGCAAATGCTAAAAATAATATAATTGCCTTAAGTCACAACAAGAGCAAAGGTTTCATCAAAATTAATCCTTTCTTCCTGATTGTAGTCTTTGGCAACTAGCCTAGCTTTATTTCTAGTTACAATACCATTTTCATCCAATTTATTCCTAAATACCCATTTTGTGCCAATAATTGAAACATTAGAGGGTCTTTTTATTAGTTTTCAAACATTGTTTCTTTCAAACTGATTTAATTCTTCTTGCATGGCATTAATTCAATTTGGATCTTTTTCAGCATCTTCAAAACATTTGGTTCAACTTGAGGAACAAAAGCAATATAATTATATTCATTTCTAATTGAAGATCTTGTTCTTATCCCTTTTGATGGATCACCTAGGATTAATTTTTTAAGATGTCCATGAGCATACCTCCACTCTTTGGATAGATCTTGATGCTTTGGTATGGATTGTATGGCTTTTTCTCTTTCATTCTTATCTTGATCTTTTTCATTTTGTTGAAAAGGTTGATCATCCAATGTCAGCTTCTTTAACTTTTCAGCATATGCACATGCATCAGAAGTATCCTCTTTTCTAGAGGACTTGTTAGCAAATTCCTCAAAGACTACATGTATAGACTTCTCTACTACTAAGATTTTTTTGTTAAAAACTCTGTATGCCCCACTTGATGTAAAGTGTCCTAAGAAGATACCTTCATCAGATTTGGCATCAAGTTTTTCTAAATTATATTTATCATTATTCATGATAAAATATTTACAACCAAAAATATGAAAATATTTTAAAGTTGATTTTCTTTGTTTCCAAAGCTCATATGGAGTTTTCTTTAAAATAGGATGAATTAAAACATGATTTAAAATATAACAAGTGGTATTAACTGCTCTAACTCAAAAATATCTTGGCAAATTATTTTCACAAAGCATAGTGCGTGCCATTTCTTCTAAAATATAAATTTTCCTTTCTATAACCCTATTCTATTGAGGTGTCCTAGGTGCATTAAAATTGTGTTCAATTATTTTTTCATTGCAAAAGTTTTCAAAATCCTAATTTTCAAATTCAGAACCATGATTACTACTAATGCAAATAACTAAGTACCTTTTTTATTTGAAACTTTTTGGTAAAACTTCATAAATGTTGAAAATGATTCGTCTTTGTGAGCAAGAAATAAAACCCATGTAAACCGTGAAAAATCATCCACTATAACTAATCCATATCTCTTACCTCCTAGACTAGATATCCTAGTTGGTCCAAAGAAATCTATATGGAGTACTTCTAATGGCCTAGAAGTTGTTACAAAACCTTTAGATTTGAAAGATATTTTTACTTGTTTTCCAAATTGACATGCTTCACAAATTTTCTCTTTATCAAAACTAAGTTTTGGGTAAATCTCTTACTAAATCTTTTTTGGTTTTGATAGTAAATACATGCTTGCATGACCTAATCTATGATGCCAAAGCCAACTAGTCTCATTAATAGTGAAATTCATTGTAACCAGGCATTCTCCATTCGGCAAAGAAAGATTATCCAAGTCAACAAGATAGATATTACCATGCCTTTTTTCAATGAATTTCACTCCAATTTTATCAGGACTAGCAATCATACAAAAAGATGATTCGAAAATAAGTTGAAAATCTTTATCAAAAAATTTGCTAATACTAAGAAGATTATGCTTTAAACCTTCAACTAAAAGAACATTATCAATCCAAGTAAAAGGGGAGATGTGAACCTTACCAATACCAATGATTTTTTCTTTACCATTATTACCAAAGGTTACACTCCCTCTATTTATTGCTTCAAGAGAGGTAAATTGCTTCACATCTCCTGTCATTTGCCTTGAGCAACCACTATCTAGATACCACAGTCTTTTATTTTTATTGGTTGCAAGACACACTTGCAAAACAAATTAAGTTTTGTTTTTAGGTACCCAAGCCAACTTGGGTCCTTTAGGGTTAGTATTAAAAGTGATTCCTTTTGGAATCCAAATCCTTCTAGAATCATTAATTTTTCTTAAATTATATTGAAAAGCTTTATGACCTACTCTTTTGCAAGAAAAGCATGTAATGCTAGATGATGCAGGTACAAAAAAACTTTTGAAATATTTTTGTTATTTTTGAGGTCTATAACCTAATCTAGTTTTGTTAAAAATAGCTCTTTGATTGCTTAAAAGAAGATTTAGCTTTTCAGGACTATATGTGAATTTTTCAATAAAAGGTTTTATCTTATCAAGCTCATCTTTATATTGCTTATTTTCTATTTTAAGATCTTTATTCTTCAAAAGTTCATTATTTGAAACAAATATTTTAGATCTTTTTAAAACTTCATTTTTCAAAGATAAAGCTTTGTTTTTCTTTTCTAAAACATTAATTTTGTTTTTCTTTTCTAAAACATTAATTTTGTTTTTCAAATCATTGACTTCATTTAAAAGAGTAGTGTTTCATGTGAAAAAGTATTTGCATGTTTTTTCAACTTTCTATTTTCAGAAATTATCACTTTATTGTCATGCATCAATTCATCAAATGCAATTCTTAATTCATCAAAAGTATAATCTATTTCAAGATCAGAATGTACCTCTTCTTCTTTATGTTGTAGTGCCATGAGACATAGATTGGCGACTTCAATTGGTTCTTTATCTGAACTGGAGTCCTCACTATCACTCCAAGTTGCAATCATTGCATTCTTTCTAAGCTTCTTTCTTAATTTCTTTAGGAGAGGGCAGTCATACTTGTAGTGTTTAGACTTCTTTTATTCGAAGCAAATAGGCAGTTCCTTCTTCTTTTTCTTTTCTTTCTCCTTTTCTTTGCTTGGTTGAAACTTTTTCTTGTAAGGAAATTTTTTTCTCCTCATGAATCTTCTAAATTTTCTTGCTAGAAGAGCTTCCTCACTCTCTTCTTCTTTTCTTCTTTTGATTCTTCATTTAAGGATTCTTCTTGAGTTATAGACTTGAAAGCTATCCCCTTTTTCTTCTTATCCAAATCCATAGACTTTTGTTTCAAATTTAGCTCATAAGTCATGAGCAATCCTACTAGCTGCTCCAATGATAGTTTGTCAACATTTTTGACTTCTTGTATGGCTGTCACCTTGAATCCCAAGATGTTGGAAGTGACCTGAGAATTTTGTTAACAAGATCAGCATTAGACATAATTTTACCTAAACTTCTCATGCCATTTATAATGTTTGTGAATCTAGTATACATATCAGTGATAGATTTATTTGGTTCAATGTGGAACATCTCATAAGTGTGCACTAACATATTAACTTTAGTATTCTTACTTGATCAGTACCCTCATGGGTAACCTCAAGTGTATCCCATATTTCTTTGGTAGATGTACATGTAGAAATCCTATTGAACTCACTAGGATCCAATGCACAATAAAGGAGATTCATTGCTTTTGCATTGATCTTGGATTATTTAATATCATTTTCATCCCAATCCTCTTTAAGCTTTGGGATGGAAACACCACTAACCACAACCGAAGGAATATGAGGACCTTTATCAACTACTTTCCATAAATTATATTTTATAGAATGCATGTAAATTTTCATTCTAGTTTTCTAATAAGTATAATTTGTTCCATTAAAGTATAGAGGTCTATTTGAGGCTTGTCCCTCAACTACATTAGTACCAAGGGGGGTTGCCATAGATCTTTACTCAAGGAGGTTAGACCTATATACTGAGAACATGGCTCTGATACCACTTGTTGCCCAGTAAGCAATCCAGGGGGGGTGAATTAGGTTTCTAAAAATTACTTATAAGAATATGTGCCAATACAAATATTAAATCAAGTGCTAGTATGAGGTGAAAGAGTATGCAGCGAAAATATAAATGCAACAAATATAAGAGCAAGTAAAGAAAGCTAGAGACAACACAAACACAAGCCAAGTATAGTGGTTCGGTGCTTTTCAATGCACCTACATCCACTCCCCAAGGTCCACTTGGAAATTCACTATAATATCCCATGATTATAGCCGATTAGTTTTTCGGACTCACTAATCAAAATTTTTTGATTTTTACAAAGCTCACCAAAAGAAACCTCTTGGTTTTCAAAGGTTAACCAATAACCTCCTTGGTTTTCAACTATGCTTACCAAAAATCTCCTTGGTTTTCAAGTAGGCTAACCAAAAACCTCCTTGATTTTCAAGTAGGCTAACCAAAAATCTCCTTGGTTTTGTTCTTAGGCTCACCAAAAACCTTTACAATAAAGATATGAGATAAAGTAGAGTAACAAGAAAAGCTTTCTAATGTAAAGCTAATATCTCTTTAAAGCTTGAAGAAGTTGCTTGTCTTGAACTTGATGAAGCCTCAATCAATGCTCAAAAGTGTTGGACTTCAATGCTTCTTGATAGCTTTGAATACTTGGAGACTTCTTTTTGCTTGAAGGTAGTTGCTCTCAATAAATATGAGTGAATGCACTTGCTTCTTTTTCTTTTTCTTATTCTCTTCTCATCCTCTTGTATTCCAATTTAATTTGAATCACTTAAATACCATCCCAAGGCCTTAAAGTCGGTTTATATCTGTTAGACACAAAAAACTAGCCGTTGGGAGCCAAGAGGGCTGAGTTCTACGTTTGAAAAATGAGCCATTACTGTTTCCAGAACTCCAAGTGTCGACACTTCAAGCTATGGGTCGACACTTAGGGTCGACACTTAAGTCCCATTAGTCGACACCTAGTTCAAAATTCTTCATTGAAGCTCTCTGAAATTCTCAGGTGAGTCGACACTTCTTCAGGTGAGTCGATACTTAACATCCATGAGTCGACACTTCAGGCAAGTCTTCAATTTCAGCATGTTCTGTAAGAAATTTGTCTCAGGCCTTGAGTCAATCCTTGAATCGACACTTGAGTGGCATGAGTCGATACTTCAGCCGTGCTATCTGAAACTCTTTTTGCTTGCCGGCTTGAGTCGATACTTGCACTGGCATGAGTCGACACTTAAACTTTGAGTCGACACTTGCTGAGATTTCTTCAAAAATTACTTAACTTATGCTGAACCTTTTTGAGCTAAACTCTTTAAGTCCTTTCAAGCATTTCTCAAGTACTTAAGTCCATTTATAACTAATCTTTCATCCATACAAATGGCTTCTTCATCATTTGACAAGCAATCCAATTTAGCTATTTTGATGAGTACCTTTTTCTATTAAACATACTTCAAGGAAGATGTTAGTACTCAACTTATATTTAAGTGTTTTGCTTATCATCAAAATCAATAATGGAGTCAACAAAAGGGGATCTGGGCAGAATCATTGCATCAATAGTAATAGTAGTGTGTAGTAATCCGATGCAATCCTCGGAAGGTGCTAAACTGAGTACACAGGAAATCGATACATCCATCAACAGTGGAAAGCACCCGATCAATCCTCTCCCAGACTCTAGTCACACCAGAATGGTTATTACACCAAGTAAAGCGGGAGCCAAAGTAACTAAGATCAATCAACTCCATGTCACCCATGAACTCCCTAAACTTTCTGGAATCATTTCTATCCACAAAGCACCTACCTCGATCCCATCTTCTTATAGGAACCGACAACGCAATTGAAGTCTCCAACAACAAGGGAAGGAATTCCCTGAGACACCAATCTAAAGATCTCGCGCCAGAGGATCCTCCTCTCTCTATACTCAATACTCGCATAGACTCTAGAGAGGAGCTAGCACCCACCAATCTGCTCCGAGATGACTATGGCTACCTGCTGCTCGCACCTGTAAGAAACATCAACCTTAACTGAGCTATAACTCCACATCACCAAAATCCCCCCCATAACCTTCTAGACTCAATAGCATTGGTATATCACATAGTCTGAAAGGGCTGCATGACCCAAATCATGCTCCTCCCTGAAAGACAAGTCTCAAGCAGCACGCAGATATCAGGGCAATGCTATCGGATCAATTAATCAAAGAAAGTCTGGAAAGCAGATTTCCCTGTCCTCGGGAGTTTCAAACCAAAATCCTCATGATACCACTTCTGCACTCCCCTCAGTCTGATCCACTGGTGGTGCATCCATAACTAGGGGATCACCACAACTGATCACAGATTTCTGTTGAGAACATAAATTTGCTCTCAAGTGGCAGTGGCATTTTATGGATTTTCTGTTTGCTGTTGGAATCGATGCGCGCGTTGTCGTCACTGCTGAACCAGCGGCATCCACGCTTGTCACCACTGCTCGAGTGGGACGCGCACACATCGTTGTTGTGCATAGATTTTTATTGAGAACAGAAATCTGTTCTCAGTGCATAAATTGACAATGGCATTTCATAGATTTTCTGTTCGCCGGCCGGTGGGCTCGATGCGCGCGCACTCGTCACTGCTGCACCAATGGGACGCACGCTTGTCGCTGCTACACGAGCGCGATGCACGCACATTGCTGCTGCGCGCTCTCAACTGAAATCTGTTCTTAGTGTGCGAGCTGACAGTGGTATTTCACAGATTTTCTGTTCGCCACTGTACTCGCTGCACATGCGCTCATCACTGTTGCGTGAGCAGCATGCGCACACGTCACTGCTGCACCAGCGGTACGTGCACACGCCGCTGCTATGCTACTGGCACGCATGCACGTTGCTGCTGCTATGCACAGAAATCTGTTCGTGCGTGCACGTTGCTGCATAAATTTCTTTTCTTTAGTCAGTGTTGGGCTCGCTGCGCCCATGCTCATCGCTACCGTGCCAGCGGCACACGCGCACATCGCTACTGCACACACGTTTTTATTCTCTCTCTAAGAACGGAAATCTATTCTCAGCATGAGAACAGACATCTGCAGTGGAAGTGTGTGACCGTTTTGTGCCCAAGAAATTTGTTTCTTGACTTTTTTTTTTTTTTTTTTTTGGTTGAATTGGCAAAGTCAGTGTGAGAGATTTCTGATTTTAATTGATGGATTTCGTTGCTTGATTTGTTTGATGTATGATATGATGTATTATGCATATAATTAAAATCCAATCAAACTATATCGGTGTCTTAAAACACTCTAAATTATTAGATCCCTAAAATGACTTAGTTATGGGGATAACTAGTTCATAACCTTCCATTAAGGTGAATGATAATTGATCCGATAGTCTAGATAAATATTGGAGGTGCCACAAAGGCTGGTGTTTATCTAGATATTAGAATTATCATCCATGATATGATGCTCTTGTTGTGTCTTTCTGATGGATGGGCAGGTTAGCCGAGCCATACTCTGGCCTATCCATTCATTAGTTAGTTACACTTGGTGAGATCATGTTAATGGTTGAACCTAATTGGGCTTTTCAGTAGAGGCACCACATGCCTGCTGAAAAGGTGCCTAGGGCAAAACTGATTATTAAAAATTATTTAAAAGAAACAATTGATTAAGAACTTATTCATACATGCATATGAATTGGCCGAGCCTCCCTTGGGTCCATGTGTAGTCTATGTGGATTCTAGGAACTGCTAATAAATTAAAAGATTTCTTAAATTGGTGGTAGAAGGTACCAATTTATGTAAAATAGTGGGAGAAACTTTTAAACTAAAGTCCAAGTCTTTATAACTATATAATTCATATACTTAAATGGGTAATGTGTTTTCATTATTAATTGCAATAATGGCTAATACTTTATCACTCTAATCAGTGTTAGATAGTGACAAGCTTACTAGACACAACTCCGATAGCTAGTATCGAAAGTTAAAGATTGTGCTAAAACATGTGAAGATCTATATATGCTTACGGCCCCTATACTTGAAGATCCTGCTGCAAATGCACATGGAGCGATTAGAGATGCTTATCAAAAGTTCCTCAATGATTGCATGATAGTGTGTTGCATTTCATAAATTTGAGGATGCAGAATTGGAGAAAATGCTTCAAATATTGAATGAGTCCTTCGGCACCCTGAGATTGCTGAAAGACAACCTCTTCTATGGTGTTCAATACTCGATGTGAGAAGGGGCATTGGTTATCGATCATATATTATACATGATCAAGTAGATTGAATGCCAAACAAATTTGACTTTCCATTGCATGAATAGTTAGGCAAGGATGCTATCCTAAACAAGCTCCTCAAATCCTACCTGCCCATCTTGAGTCATTATAGAATGACCAAGCATGCCATGAACTACCACGGTTTGTTAGGATTATTATAGATTTTTGAGAAGGACAACCAACTTCATAAGAAGATGGTCAATTTGGTGGGAAGATCCTCTGTAGGGAGTTGATTTTCTAAGAGAAGAAAGAAAAAGAAAGTGCCCAAGGCTCATGCTAAGGCTTCCAAGCCTACGTAGGCCAAGAAGTCTAAGGTAGATAACAGCAAGGCAGAATGCTTCTTCTACAAGAAGCTGTGTCATTGGAAGAGGAACTATCATGAATATCTTGCTCCCTTGATCCCAATAGGCTAAGAAAAGAAATAAGCAACAAGTTGCTCAACATGGTACTTATATGATAATTCCTTATAATATCTTTGTTTGTGATACATATAACTAGGTATTGGATACTAGAAGTCCAACTCATATTTGTAATTCGTTACAGGGGCTTCAATCCATAAATGGAACTTTGTAGCTTGCATACCTTAGATTCATCTATGGATATGAACCCTTCAAGTTATGTCATATACATCTCTTCTTCGAGCTCTCCATTAAGGAAGGCTATCTTAACATCCATTTACTAGATTTTGTAATCAACAAATGCTTCTATTGCAAGTATAATCTAAATGAATTTTAGCATTGCCATAAGAGAAAGTGTCTCATCATAGTATATACTATAATATTGATGATATTCCTTAGTAACTAGGTGGGCTTTGTAGGTCTCTGCCTTCCCGTCTATGCCCCTTTTTCTTTTGAAAATTCATTTGCACTCGATGGATTTTGAGTCTTCAGGTAGATTAATGAGTATCCAAACATTATTGATCTTCATGGATTCTATCTTGGATTTCATAGCATCAAGCCATTTCTCGAACTCAATCCTGTACATAGCATCCATATAGGTGACCGGATCTTCATCATTCTTATCCAATCCAATAGGATCTCCATCTCGGACCAAGAAACTATAGTATCTATCTGGTGATGGGGTACTCTACTAGATCTCCTCAAAAGCACATCTATGATGGGCTCTGAGTTTGATTCTCTAATCAAATCTAGTTATGTTATTCTATTTGATTGTATCAGTTCTTTTACCATTCGAGCTTCATCAAGCTTGATTTTAGTAATATTGGCTCTTTTTCTAAAAAGACTACCCAATAACTAATGGATACTTTTTGCTTGTCAGCAAGGTAGAAATAGTACTCCTTATTTGTTTGTGGTACCTAACAAATAAATACTTATCAGACCTTGGTCCAAGCTTATCCATTGTAAACATTTAACATAAGTCAGACATCCCCAAGCCCTAAGGTCAGAGAGTGTTGGTCTATGCCTTGTCCATATCTCATATGGTTTTTTTTTGACGGATTTGCTCGAAACCTTGTTCAATACATAATAAGCAATCTCAAGACCATATCCCCAAAAGAAGATAGGCAGAATTGCAAAGCCCATCATGCATCGAATCCTATCCAATAGTGTTCGATTTCTCCCTTCAGACATCCCATTATATTGTGGTGTCTTAGGAGGGGTCCATAGTGAGAGAATTCCATTCTTTTCTAGATATATAAGAAACTCATTAGTAAGATATTCTCCTTCTCGATTTGATCAAAGAGTTTAATACTATTTTTTTACTTTATTGCAAAATCATTTGAACCTTTCAAAAGATTATGACTTATGTTTCATAAGATAGATGTACCCATACCTAGATAGGTCATCAATGAAGGTAATAAAGTAAGATATCCACCTCTGGCATTTGTTTTCATGGGTCCATATACATCCCCATCACTATATACTAGGCTTAGAATATCACAAGCTCTTTCACTCTTTCCGATAAAGGGTCTTTGTTATTTTTTTAAAAAAGACAGGATTCATTGGTCGGTAATGATTTATAATCATTGACATTGAGGATTTCTCTTTAGTTAACCTGTCTATCATGTTCTTATTTATATGACTAAGCTAACAGTGACAAAGATACGCTTCAATGACATTATCTATTTTTGGGCATTTGTTAGATATGACTAATAAGCAGTGATTAAGAGGTATGTGCCATATATAAATTGTCCATGCACATTTGTAATATCATTCAAATGATGTCACAAAAATTATCTTTTATTAAGAAACTAAATCCATCTTTAGCCAAAAGACTAATAAAAATAACATTCATAAGAAAGAAGGGATAATAATGACAATCATTCAAAATGACAACTTTTAAACTGAAAATAAATTGAAATATTCCTAATGCTAGAACTAGAATAGAGCTTCTTTTTCCAACATTTAGGAACCAGTCACCATTCTCAAACTTCATACTGACGTATAGTCTCTACAATAAATTGCAAATATGAGTTGGACTCTCAGTATCCAATACCCACATATAAGTAACATAAGTAGAGAAATTATAAAGAATTATTATATAAGTACCTTGTTAAGCAACCACAAATGAATCTAAGTATCTTGTTACAAATCAAATCAAATTACAATAAGAACCTTTACAATAAGAACATTCAAGATCACAATAAGAACCTATGATAAGTAACAAGGTAGTTACATGTATTGAAAGACCACTGTGCATCTATGTGGACCTAAGGAGACCAGTTATGGAGCCCTCTACAAGAGTCCATGATGATCTGGACTCTTTAGGGGCAACAAACATCAAGCCCTAGATCGATGTGCATCAAAAAGCTTGATGCAGCGACCTGGTTCACGTCCCCCACTTCCATGGATCTGGGATGGCTTCTAGATCTAAAATCCCATGCCTAACATCCTAGGAACCTGGGCTAGGGGCATGGTACCTTGGGGTTTGGAGACCTAGACCTAAAACCATGGATGAGAAAGAGTCCCTTTGCAAAAGGACTCCTTGGCAGCCTTCCATCTCTTCTGCCTACACCTTGTATGCCTCAACCTCACGAACCCACCTCTGAATCGTATCCAAACCTCCTCTGAATTCAAATTAGAGGGCACGCCCTCCTACCTAGGACATGGATCCTTGGTGCTTAGGTTTGGAGGCATTAGAATCCTAGTTGGAGTGGAAATCTCCAACTAGCTAGTTTCATATCCTAGCGCAACCAAGGATTGACCACTGAATCTTCTTCCATTTCTTCCCTCCACATAAGACAAGAACTCCTCCTGCTTGGGGTCTCTTGGAGATGCCCATTTGCTGGAAATATGGATGGCCAAAATAGTAATCAAGAGGAAGAAAGAGAGTCCCTGCAGCAAGGGACTCTCAGCATTGCACTCCTCCTGCCCGCGTCAATACCTAGTGTACAACTCCTTTGTGTGCTCCATCTCTCCTACTTTCTAGGAGGTTTGCATGCCCCCCTCCTTTTAGATCTCTTAAGGAATGTGTAAGGCTAGGGAGGCATGAGAAAACCAAGGGGAGGGGAGTCTCGGTGCCCCTAAAACTCCCTATGAGTGGGGGTTCTTTCTTTGAATACTATGTGCCCCCTTCTAGGGAAGGGGACATGCATGATGCCTCTTTCTCGCTGCCTTGGGTGGCGTACAAACCAAGGAGAGATGGAGAGAGATTAGGGAAAAACTGGCTTCTTTGATTTACTTTTAATTAGGGTTACATTGTACATATATATACCTATATACATGGACCAAAAATCCTAGTCCAAAACTCCATAGGCTAACCCTTATATGAAATCACTCACCCAAGCCCAAGTCTTGCATGCTTTCATCCCCATGGATCCAAACCTGGGTTAGCCTTCTCGAGACCCAATTCTCCTAGGCCTCAAGCTCTCAAGGCTTCAAAACTTGGACCTCAAGATCGTGGAGGGTCGAACCTCCATCCTAGGACTGAACCTCCATCTTAGGACCAAACCGGTCCTAGTCCTAGACTCCTGGAGCTATTACTATAGCTTCTCTCATGGCCTCTAAAGACTTGGGGGCACCATATTTGCACCAACTAAATTCAAATGATATTAGAGCCAGTTGCAATAAGAAATTAGATCAGAACAGGTTTCAAATCCCTCTCATCCTAGCCAAGGTACTTATATGATAGTACCTTATTACTTATCATAGGTTGAATTATTGCAAGGCAATATTCAAAAACCTTGGCAAATGGTTACTACATAATTCATTCCCTCGATCCTCAATGTTTCAGGATGACCTTAGGATATATGGTAAACTATCAAATCCCTAATAAGTCATCCATGTTATATTCTAACCTCATCATGACATCTTCATAATAAATCCTGTGACTGTTCACAGGAATTATCCTAACCAAGATTTTACTTGATTGGAAATACGAAGAAGCATTATTTCTATTGCTCAGACCAACAATGCAAGGGGGATGAAGTGGATCTTATTAAAAATTAAAATAGATATATGCCTTTTGAAAAATAGAGCAATATGTAAAAGAAGTGTTGTGTGAAGTGCGGAAGCTAAATGAGAAAGGAGAAAGAAAAGCAAACACACAAGCATAAGAGATTTATTATAGTTCGAAGCAATCCCAGCTCCTACATCTACTATCCAATGATCTTTTGGAATTTTTACTATATTCCTACAAGAATATAGCCGGATTGTTTTACAATAAGCTCACAATCCAAAATTTAATACAATATTTGTTTCTCAGGCTCACAAACAATTCAATTAGTTTTTATGGTTAACCAATTAAAACCTAAACCCAATCCACAAGTTTTAGCTCTTTGTTGAACTTATAACAAATCAATCAACTTAAAACAGAGCAACAAAGAAAATGAACTCCAAAAAGAGCTGAGTTATTGCAGATGAAGCTTGATATTCAACTGTTCAAAGGCTTCAAAGGTTGCTCTTCATTGCTCTCTTTGTTCTTCACTCCGTATCTCAAGAGAGTAGGTGGGAAGGAGTTATGCTACTTTTGAGTTCTTAGGTAACAACAGTGGAGTTTCACTTGTTTTCAATAATTGAAAGAATATTCCTAAAAGTAGTTGTGTCTTTGACTTGAATCCCAAAATTTATATCTCTCTAAGTGTTTTCACATTGGTTCTTAGTCATTTCTAGCTGATTAGAGTCATTAGAAAACAAAATATAACCATAAAAAACCTTGGGATTTGAAATCTACAAGTTCTAGACTAATCATTACAGTTGCAGTTTGAGGAATGCGAGTCAGCTCACTTGATAGGAGTCAGCTCATTTTCTTAGTGACCAAAAATCTAGGTTTCTATTATTCTAAGAGAGAATGCTCACAGGATATGAGTCAACTCATTTTCTCAGGGTACAAAAATCATACTTTCTACTTTTCTAGGAGAGAAGGCTCAAATATGAAGAGAAGGCTCATCAAAAAACTTACTTTTCTATCTAAACTATAAGAGAAGGTTTGTCAGATCGGAGTTGACTTATTTTCTCAATGATCTGCTAGCATGTCGTGCCAGAGCCTGCTCTTCTAGGACGAGTCAGCTCATCCTCTCAATTTTCCAAAACTTCAAGAATTTGATGTGATCTGACTTCTCAAGGCTCTCAAGAATCTTCCAGGTATTTTTAGGGGATTCTAAGAGTACATATGGTCTATCAAATGACTTAATTACAAGAAATGACCTTTCTACTCTTCCCATGATACAAAGAATCTCTCAAGGCATCTAAGGAAGTACAAGTGGACCTACTATATTCTAGAATCATTTCTAAAGTAATCTAAGAACTTATTATTTATCCAAGATTTTACAAAGAGTTCTTTAAGGGCTCAAAGATATTTTCGATGATATAAATTAGCTAACAAATAGTTCCAATGATCTATAAGGTCTTCAATTGAAGGTTGTCCCTTGGAAAGCTTTCTATAAAAATATTCTTAAATATTTAGAAAGTGTTAGATAGGATTCATGTTCCAATATTTCGTAATCATCAAAATCGTTCTTAGGATCAACAATCTTTTTCTTTTTGATGATGACAAAATATTAGGCATGGAGATTAAAGAGCTTTACACTATTGGAAAATGTATTATGGCAATACACATTTACATGGAGACTTTACAGTGTAATGTATTTGAGTTATGATTGTGTCTGAATGTCAAAGTATTAATTAATGAATTATAGTGATGTAACAAAGCATACAAACTTTCATATATCAGAACATGTATGATATGTATCAATCAAAAAATGGATTATAATATCAGAGCTTTAGTATTTTGACAATTTGGGGTTTATGATTGAAGTGCCCTAAAATATCACAGCAAACCATGTTTATGTCAAATTTTGGGAAAATATATTAGAGCATATATATATGATGTATCAAGATTATTGAAACATATAGTTAGAAGGGGAGTAAGGGTGTCATTAGAGTTTGTACCAATCAAAATAATGCTCCCCCTTTAAATTTCAATCATATATGCATAATCTTTGAATTTAGATCTCAAATAACTGTATGCATGCATATATTTCTTGCTCTCTCTCTTTCTCTTATACATATCATGAATTCTTACACAAGTTTCTTTTCTTATCATAATTTCCCATGTGTACTCTTCTCTTAATTTTCCATGCACATTCACTCTTCTCCCCCTTTTTGTCATCAGTAACAAGAATAAAGGAAGTAGAAATGAGAGAAATAGAGATAATATTGAAACAAAGTATGATAACATAAAATAAGCCTCCCTATATATCACATCCAAAATGTTTTAGTGATACAAGTGAGAGAAATAGAGATAATATTGAAACAAAGTATGATAACATGAAATAAGCCTCCATATATATCACATCCAAAATGTTTTAGTGATACAAGATTTGATACAACAAAAGTATCATGAAATACAAAATGTTCACTACAATAAACTAAAAAAATTATGAAAATGAGGATCATAAATATTCGAATACATAAAAAATCTATATGACCTATCCCTAATGTCCTAATCACTATCACTGTTATCATCTTTTTGGAATGTGGATTATGAAAGGTGCATATGTCCATCTAGTGTGGACAGGTGAAGGACCAATTGAACTACGGGTCCTGAAAGCTGGTTCTACCCTAGGTGATGGAGGAAATCCTATGCTAGGTTGGATGGTGGCACTAAAGGATGGCCTAGGTTAGGTGTAGGTCGAGGTAAAGGCTATGGTGCTGGTCTAGGTCCCTGACTAGAAAATGGATCAAAAGCATATCTAGAACTAATAAATCCTAATAAGACACTATCCAGCTCTAACTCGATGAGCGGGATGTTCTGTTGAATAGACAAAGAAGTCTACACTTGCTCTCATGCAAACTGGCCAGTAGCTCCATGCATACACCCAAAGTTTTCTCTCAAATCTGATAGATCTAACTGATACTCATCATGTGTCCTCTGTCTCTGCTTAACTATGTCCATCCTAAGTGCGAGTTCTCTCTATGCTTCTTTGAGCTCCTCAGCTCTTGAAAATATCCTGAATATCCTATCTCAAGTCTCATATTATAGAGTTGACTCTAGCAATCAATGCATCAGAGAGCTGAGTAAACTTCTCTAAGGTGATACCAATGAAGTCGAAATACCAGGTAGCACAGAAGGTTTTGTAGAAATCTAATCAGCAAATATGGGTGCAGTAGGTGGTGTCCTTGGACTAGCAGTAGGGGCCTCATCATCATCCTCATCCTCCTCATCATCGTCATCATCATCATCATCATCAATGTCATCACCACCAGCAGCAAAGTCTTCATCTGAAGTATCTGATCTTGCTGGTCTCTAACTCGATACTCTCTTCACCCAATTTTCATCAACTTTGTGGTACCCCATTTGATGAAGCGATCAGTTGCTGTACCTATCAATGTGAAGAAGCCTCCTAGCAACCTCACTAGAAACATCCACTCCAATTTGCTCAAAAATTAGGGTGAACACCATGCCGTAGGATAGGCAAACTCTTAGATGCCTAGATGCCTCCTTAATTTATGAGAGCATCAAGAATGGCAGGTTGATGGATTATCCTTCAACCATAAAATACATGAATGCTACATCTCTTTTGGTTATCTAGTCAAATTTTCTTGTTTTTGGAAAAAAATATTTACTAACTATATTATGGGGCAATCTCATTTCCAAGGAAAGTTGATTGGCTTGAAGATTCCCAACACGTCTAAAATGTCCCCTCTCCAAAATCATCCTCAAACCAACTATCTTTTGCTCTAATTGCAAATAACATCTGCCTTCTCTTGGCATTTCCTGCAATTGACTTAATCTCTCCTCACCTAATACAATTAATACATTCTTTATAATGGAAGATATCTGAGAGTTTCAAATCCCCAAGAAGCAGAATCTTACCCAAACTTGGTTTCTGGATCTAGTTGCATATTCTGAGGTGTTCTTAGTCCAAAAATTCAAAAGAAACCTTTCATCTGGTGGTCACAGGTCGAGTAGTCTCGAAATGGCTAGTCGAACAAGTGGAGCAGCAGGAACCGGCTCATCATTTTAGCATTTCGATCGATGTTCGGTCATGGAAGATTCTTCAGTTCTCTTCCTCATATAGGTTAGTGCTTTTCGGGGTGCCATCTTGCTTGGGTTTAGCTAGATTATGTCAAACTAGAGTCCCCTAGGATTTTGAGCAGTGAAGGACTGTGAAAGGGGTTGGAACGGCTCAGTTAAATAGTAGAAAGGTAAAGTTTAAAGGGTGTTTAGGTATTCTAAATAGTAGAAAGGTAAAGTTTAATGGGTGTTTAGGTGTTATATAAAAAGTAGATTTTTAACATCTGAGTCGGCACTCATATATATAGGTTAGCTCGAGTCGGCTCAAGCAAAACAAAGATTTTTGGGTCTAAAAGGTTAGGAAAGGAATTTTGGGTTCTCTAATCGCTAAGAAAAGATTGCACTCTTTTAAAATCATGTTGGATTGGCTCTAAAGAATTTTTCCTAATTTTTGAGAATTTTCTAATGAAATTCCTAAAATGGATTACATAGCCCTAACTCACTTCAAATCATTGAAAATCTACCTCACTTAGTGATTTCGTGAAAATATTAACTAATTATTTTTCAATGCAAACAAATTCAAGTTCAATATTACCATTTTTAACATGATGTCTAATTTCTATGTACTTTATTCTTGAGTATTGAATAGAATTTTTAGTTAAATTAATAGCACCAATATTATCATATCTGATTGAGATTTTAGTTTACTTAGCATCAAAGTCTTCTAGTTATTACTTAATCTAAAGTATTTGAGTACAATAACTTCCTGCAACCACATATTTTGCCTCCATAGTGGATAATACTACATAGTTTTATTTCTTGTTGTGCCATGAGATTAAGTTCAATCATAGAAATTGACATGTTCACTAGTGCACTTTCTATCAATTTTATAACTGCCATAATTAGTATTAGAATAACCAATTAAGTCTAGAAATGAGTGTTTAGAATACCATAAACCCAAAATAGATGTTTCTTTATGTACTTGGTTTGGTTGATGAAGATCTCTTCCTTTATTTGTTTAATTTAAAGTCCAAAGAAGAATGTCAGCTCATCCATCATACTCATTTCAAATTCTCCCTATATAAGCTCGATAAATCCTTGGCAAAGATCTTCATTAGTTGCACCAAAGAATATATCATTTATATAAATATGTATAACTAATATTTTATTATCTTTTCTTTTAATAAATAAAGTTGCATCTATACTATCCCTTGTAAAACTATTTTCAAGTAGAAATTTGCCAAGTCTTTCATACTAAGCTCTAGGAGCTTGCTTAAGATCATACAAAGCTTTGTTCAATTTGAAATTATGATTAGATAAATTTTGACTTTCAAAACCAGGAAGTTACTCTACAAAAACTTCTTCAAAAATATAACAATTTAGAAAATTATTTTTTATATCCATTTGAAATAATTTGAAATTCATATGACAAGCAAAAGCAAGTAAAAGTCTTATGGCCTCTAATCTTGCTATGGATACATAAATTTCATCAAAATCTATTCTTTCTTCTTGATTACATCCCTTGGCCATTAATCTTGCTTCATTTTTTAAAATAATATTTTATTTTTCATCTAATTTGTTTCTAAATATCCATTTAGTATCTATGACATGATGTTTCTTAGGTCTGCTAACTAAGGTCCAAATATTGTTCCTCTTAAATTGGTCCAACTCCTCTTGCATAGCCATCATTTAATTTGGATCCTTTTTGGCTTCTTCTATGCAATTGGGTTCAATTTATGAAATAAATACAAGGTAATCAAAAGTATCTCTAAATGAAGATCTAGTCCTAACACCTCGTAAGGAATCTCTTATTATTAAATTCTTTGGTTGGTGATGTACATACCTCCATTCCTTAGGCAAGTCACCATGCTCTTTATTTATCTTTTTCTTCTCTTCTTCAAATTGTTTACCTTTTAGGCTCGTGTCCTTCATACCTTCATTTAATGTACCTGCATTATTATATATACACTCTTTCTTTCTAAAAAGTGAAGGGTTAGATTCATCAAAAATAATATGAATAGATTCTTCTACAGTTAAAGTCCTTTTATTAAACACTTTATAGGCTTTACTTGAAATTAAATAACCAAGAAATATACCTTCATCATATTTTATATTAAAGTTTTTAAGGTTATATTTTCTATTATTTAAGATAAAAATTTATAACCAAATACATGAAAGTAGCTTATATTAGATTTTCAATCATTCCAAAACTCATAGGGGATTTTTTTAGAATAGGTGTAATAAGAACACAGTTAAGAATGTAACATGCAGTATTCATAGCTTTAGTCCAAAGTATTTTGGAAGATTACCTTTACACAACATTATTCGGAACATCTCTTCCAATATTGTATTCTTTATCTCCATAACACTATTTTGTTGTAATGTTCTTAGAGCCGAGAAGTTATGATCAATGCCATGCTCATTACAAAATTCTTCAAAATATTAATTTTCAAATTCAGTATCATAATCACTTCTTTTTGAAATAATTAAAAGATTTTTATAATTTAAATTTTTCTTATGAAATTTTTAAAAAATAGTGAATGCCTCATTTTTGTGTGCTAAAAATAATATCTAAGTAAATCTAGAAAAGTAATCTACTATCAGAAGTCCATATTTTTTACCTCCTAGACTTGTGATCCTAGTTAGTCCAAATAAGTTCATGTGTAGTAGCTCTAAGGATCTAAAAATTGAAATAATATTTTTAGATTTGAAACTCTCTCTAGTTTGTTTATCATATTGAAAAGCATCACATACATGATCATTTCCAAAATTCAGTTTAGGCAAATATTTAACTAAATCCTTTGAGTTTAATTTAGATAAAGAATACATGCTAGCATATCCAAGTCTTTTATGTCTAAGTTAACTAGTTTTTTTTTATTTTAGCATTCATGGCTACTAGACTTATGCTACTCTTTATAGCTAGATCATTTAAGTTTACTATGTAAATGCTTCCAAGTCTATGTTGTATAAATTTGATGCTTGAATCAAAAGAACTAATGACTATGCACATTGAAAATTCAAACAAAACTTTGAAACCCTTGTCACATAATTGACTAATATTTAGTAGGTTATGCTTCAATTTATCTACTAGTAATATATTTTCAATGAATATTGAAGGGATGATTTTGATCTTATCAATGCCAATGATTCTCCCCTTACCATTATCTCCAAAGATTACAATACCACTTTTTTTCATCTCTAAGGTAAAGAATTATTCTTTATCTTCCATCATATACCTTGAACAACCACTATCCAAGTACCACCTTCTTTTTGATCCTTGGACTACAAGACATCCTTGCAAAATAAATCAAGTAAGGCTTTTAGGTACCTAAGTTTTTTTGGGTCTTTTGGGATTAGTCACCATGGTTCTTTTAGGAATCCAAATTTCTTAACTATATTTCTTTGTTTCTTCCTTAAACTATATTTATAAGCCTTATGTCTAATTCTATTATAGTAAAAACAAAGAACATTGGACTTTTGTGAAGATTTAGTATTGAAGGTTTAATAGCATAAAACTTTATTGTTAGAAATTGAATTGCAGAAAATCTATTCATATAATTTGAGATATACACAATTCTAGCTTTATCATTTGATTCCCTTTGATTTTTAAGGATTAACTCAAGTTTGTTAGAACTTAAAGTAAGCTTATTAACCAAAGGTTTAAGTTTTTAAATTTCCTTATTCAAAGTTTCATTTGCTTCTGTTACATTTTTGAGTTATTCAACATACTCTTTTTCCCCTTTTGTAAACTCTTGTTACTTCTAAAAATTTCATTTACTTTTTTTTTCAAGATATTATTTTTCTCTAAAGTATTATTTTTTCCTTTTTATAAAATATCATTTAAATGTTTGAGAGATTTAATTTTCAAGGCAGCTTTTTTAAATTCTACAAGCAAGTCATAAAAAGTAGTATGCAATTTATCAAAAGTGAATTAAATATTGGCTTCCTTGCATACATCACCTTTTAAAACCATCAAGCAAAAGTTGGCAGATTTCCTTTTGTCTTCATCTTTATTGGATCTTGACTCATCACTGACACTCTGTGTAGCAACCGTGGCTTTCTTCTTCCTGCTTTTCTTATAGCTCTTTCTCAGTATAGGATAGTCCAATCGATAATGCCCAAGTTTTTTGTATTCATAACAAATGAGTTATTGATCATTGTCTTTTTCTTTATCTTTTTCTTTACTTGGCTCTCTCCTTAGCCAGGTGTCTCTTTCTATATTTTAATCTGCCTTTGTTTATAAATCTTCTAAATCTTTTCATCACAAGGGCCATATCCTTATTTCATAATTCCTCTTCGGATGAGGTGCTTTCCTCTTCTTCTTTCTTTTCTCCTTCATTTGCAGCCTTGAGAGCAAAGGTTTTCTTCTTTTTACCTTTCTCATCACTGTAATGATTCACGTTCAGTTCATAAGTCATCAACGATCCAAAGAGCTCTTCTAATGGTAAATTGTTGAGGTCCTTTGCTTCTTGAATTATAATAACCTTGGGATCCCATTTGGTCGGCAAAAATTGAAGAACTTTTTCTACTAGATCATTATTAGAATATGTCCTGCCATGATTTTTGAGAATGTTAATGATGTCAGTAAATCTTGTAAATATTTCAAAAATGATCTTAGTGGGTTTCATTTTGAACAGTTCATAATCATGCATGAACAAGTTAACTTGGTTTGTACCTTTGTATGTAACTTGAAGTCTATCTAAATTTTTTTTCGCTGAATTACAAGTGAAAATCTGATTAAACTCATTTGGATCTAATGCACAATATAAAAGGTTCATAGCTTTTACATTTATTTTAGCCATCTTCATGTCATGATCATCCCATTCATCTTTCAATTTTGGGATATCAATGCCATCAACTTTCTTAGTGGGTGTGTGAAGACCTTTCATAATTACTCTCTATAATTGGAACTCTATGACCTGAATATAAATTCTTATCCAAGCCTTCCAATACGTGTAATGGGTGCCATTGAAGAGTGGAGATCTATTACTATATTGTCCTTTGGCTAGTGAAGTGCTCATATAGGTTACCATTATCTTTTCTCCTAATCATTGGATGAGCAACATTAAGACATGGCTCTGATACCACTTGTTGCCCAAATTGACAATCCAAGAGGGGGGGTGGATTAGATCTTATTAAAAATTAAAATAGATATGTATCTTTTAAAAAAAAGAGTAATATGTAAAAGAAGGGTTGTGTGAAGTATGGAAGCTAAATAAAAAAGGAGAGAGATAAGCAAACATACAAGTATAAGAGATTTATAGTGGTTCAAAGCAATCCCAGCTCCTACATCCACTATCGAAGGATCTCTTAGAATTCTCACTACATTCTCGTAAGAATACAGCCAAGATTGTTTTACAATGAGAACACAATCCAAAATCCAATATAACATTTATTTTTTAGGCTTACAAACAATTTAATTGATTTTTAAGGTCAACCAATTAAAACCTAAATTCAATCCATAAGTCTCAGTTCCCTGCTGAACTTGTAATAAATCAATCAACTCAAAACAGAGCAACAAAGAAAATAAACTCCAAAAAGAGCTGAGTTGTTGTATATGAAGTTTAATATACATTTGCTCAAAGGCTTCGAAGGTTGCTCTTCAATGCTCTCCTTGTTTTTCACTCAATATCTCAAGAGGGTATGTGGAAAGGAATTATGCTTCTCTTGAGTTTTTAGATGACAGCATTTGTGTTACTCAGCAAGCAACCCAAGAGGGGGGATAAATTTGGGTTTCAAAAACTTTTTCAAGTATGCACTAACTCAAAAACAACTTAGGTGCTAGTGTTTGTGTGCTATTCAAGAGTATGCAATGGAAATAAACAAGTAAATGCAAAGTAAGTAAGAGCAAGTAATGAAAGAGCAAGCAATTACAAACACAAGGATATATAGTGATTCGGTGCACACCAAAGTATCTACATCCACTCTCCAAGCTTTTCTTGGAAATTCACTATAATCATACTTGATTATAGCCGATTAGTTTTTCAGGCTCACTAATTAAAACCCAACTTGTTTTCATCGGGAACATAAGTCAAAACCCCTTTGGTTTTATGGGATAACCAAAAACCTAGTTGGTTTTGTAACTCGGGCTCACCAACAACCTCCTTGGTTTTGTCACTTAGGCTAACCAAAAACCTTCATTGGTTTTAACACCAAGGCTCACCAACAAACCTCAACTCTAGTTTCAATTCTCTTAAAACTAGAAACAATAAAAAGATTCAAGTATAATATATGAAATACAAAAGCTTTCAACTAAAAGCAAATACTCTTTGAAGCTCTTTGATTGCTATTGAAGATGCTTGTCTTGAAGTTGTTGAAGCCTTAAATGATGCTTAAATGGTTGGACTTGAATGCTCTTGATTGCTTTGAAAGCTTGAAGGCTCAACTTGACTTGAAAGTAGTTGTTCTTCAATGAATATTTGAGTAAATGCACTTAACTTCTCGTCTCTTTCTTTTTTCATGAGTTTGGTCTACTTTAAATACCTTTCCAAGCTTCAAATGATAGTTTTTGACCGTTGAAGAGGAGAAAATAGCTATTGGGGGCGAAAAAGATCGATTCTATGCTTCAAAAAACTAGTCATTACTGTTCATTAGAACTGCAAGTATCGACACTTCATCTTCATGAGTCGATACTAGTTCAAAAAAAAGTTTTCTGAAGCTCTCTGAAAATCTCAAGTGAGTCGACACTTTTTTAGGTGAGTCGATACTTGAGTTGATACTTGGCTTCTATGAGTCGACACTTGAGAGAATCTTGAAATTCAGCATATTCTATATAATTTTTATCTCAGGGCTTGAATCGACCCTTGAGTCGATACTTAAGCTCCATGAGTCGACACTTCAAGCATGCCATTTGAAACTTCTTCTGCATATCAGCTCAAGCCTCTATGAGTCAACACTATGAGTCGACACTTGAATTCCATGAGTCGATACTTGGCTGAAACTTTCTGAAACTCAACTGAAACTCTACTGAATCTTCTCTAAACTTCAAACTTGAGTTCTTCCAAGTCATTCTTATGTACTTAAGTTCATTTATCTTAAAATTTTATCCATGAAAAAGACTTCTTCAACAAGTTAATAAGCAATTAATCTTTCAACACAAAATAGCTTTGGTGAGTACCTTGTTCTAATAAAACATACTTTCAACACACTGTTAATACTCAAATATATTTAAGTATTTTGTTATTCATCAAAATCAATACAGGATTCAACAATCTTCCCTTTTTGATGATGACAAAACCTTTAAGTATATACATATAGTAAGCTCAAAGGATTTACAATAAGTATCAGAGCATTAATAAAGATTTTCAATATAGAGCTTTTGACTTCAAGTATCAGAGCTTATGATGAAGAGTATCAGAGTCTAAAATTATAAATATTATCAAGAGCTAAGACTCATTTACATTGTATCAGAGCTATAGATAAATGTATGGAGAAATTTAAATTTATATAGCTTCAATATCGGAACTGTAATTGTAATGTATCAGAGCTAGAGATTATGAAGTATTAGAGCTATGATTAAAAAATATCAGAGCAAATACAACAAGGAAAAGCTTTGAAAGTATCAATACTTGAAACATGTACTAAGAGAATAGATGGTATCAGAGCAAAATTAATAGATCATAGAGTATCAAAGTATGAAATTAAAAGAGTATCGGAGTATATAGAAAGTGATAAGTATCAGAGAATAAAAGGTAAGAGTGAATAAGTATTAGAGCATTGAATTGAAGGGGTATAAATCAAGGATAAAAGAACAAAAACTCCCCCTCAATATATGATCCAAAAAAAATTAAGAAAATTTTCAAAAAATACTACTTTAGTACTTTTTCTTTCTTACTCTCTCTCTTACTCATTGCTCCCTTCTTTTCCTCATTAATTTTCTTAATACTATTCCAATTATTATTTTTATCTCTCACCCTTTTTGTCATCATTAAAAAAATAATAAAGAGAATGAAGCAGATATGAAACATTTCATTCCAGCAAGAGTGCACACATGAAATTGGAAAAAGTCAGTATATATATAAACTTCAAAGATTTGATACATTAGATTCAGAAATTGATACATATAATAGAATTTGATATAGCAAACACAGATACATAAAAAAAATAAGAAGTACTGAAATACAGTCAAACTGACAGACAGACCAATCCTAAGGGGTACTTTCCTCATCAAAGGAAGACCCGATCTCAAGAATAATCGGCCCGATAACCCTAGAAGGTCTGGGTCATGGCCACATCGATCGAAGATCAGAAAGTCTAGTTTAGATAGGTCTGGGTGCATCGCCATGGCCTCGTCTTCTACCTTTGGTATATGCTCGTCCTCTAGCTGGTGCTGAAGAGGATGAGGCTACATCAGGTGCAGGAGCATCAATTGTGATAGAAATAATAGCTGTGTTAGTGATCGGGGGTATGTCATCAAAAATAGGACCTAAACCATGAACATGGAAACCAGGTACATAAAAACCTAGTTCTTGGATCAAGAAAGATATGGAAGGAATAGGTGGAGTCTTAGTGGGAATACTAAGAATGGGTGTGGGTAAATCTGTGTCAAGTGGGTCTGTGTGAAGTATAGGTATGATAACAAGAGTGCCAGGTGGGTCAAGAATGGTGGATGAGCTAGATAGGATTGGAGTCTGGACATATGACCTAGAAGGATCTAGAACAAGAGCCCTCGAAACATCCTCAACAACATCCAGCTCTAGCTCCACCATAAAATCTGCAACGTCAAACTCTACGGAAGAGATACCCTGGCCATCTCCTATGTTTGGTGCTGGCACTGGAGGTGTTGGAGGTGAATCTAATAATGAAGGAGGTGAAGGTACTTTGGTAGTAGACAATCTCTCAAGTGCAGCCAGGATAGCAGTAATACCATCTCTAAAATCTTGGTGATCAGCCCTCATCTCCAAATGAATATGGTCAACCCACTGTTTGATAATCATAGTGTCTATCTCTAATCAGGCGATCCTATCCTCAATGGAGTCTCCGGGAGGTGTCACCTCAGTCTACGCCGGAATAGATGGCTCGGGCTAAGTATCGGTATCTATCTCTGTGGCTCAGATGGCCTGGCTTCTTCAGTGTAGATCTACTCCTCAGCGGCATCCTCATCTGTCTTAGTAGCCTGACTAGAGATCCTCCATCTCCAATGTCCTCCATGAACATGAAATCCCATCCTGTGTAAAGAACGCTCATCATAGATGTCTGTATGTAGTAGCTGCCTGAACGGCTCTCCATCTACAAGGACACTGTAAGCTTAGAACAGGATAGTCAAGCCCATGCCATAGGGCAAACACAGTCTCCGACTAGAAGCAGCCTCAGTCATCTAGTGTACCATAAGGACTGGAAGGCATATCAGAGTCTGCTGAATCAGTGAAACCATAACCAATAGCTCTTGCTCCGTGATGAATCAAAACATCTAGTCTTCAGTACAAGAATTTGGGTGACAATGTGATGTAATAGTCTCATCTCCGGTGAGAGTCTGGATGCATCTATTGTATCTCCCTCTCTTAACTCATCAGTCTCAAAGATACATCTAAGTCCACTGAATCTGTCCACTAAGGAATCCATCACTGACCCTCTCATGGGGATCTCCCAAGCTCTGCTCAACACCTCAGCTGTAAGTGGAATCTCAATACCTCGGACCTCAGTGATCCAACCATCTGCTCCTCTAGCTAGAGTACCGTAGAACTCTCTAATCAAGCCAGGATAAAATCTCTCGATTAAAGAGCAAAAGTGTGTTAACCCAGCAACCCTCAACCAGTCCCCAATACGAAAATGCTATTGATCCAAGAAGTCAAAATCATCCCGTCATCCTCCAACAATGGCCTTGGAGGCCATCCTACCAGCTCCTAAGACGGGTGGTCTGACTGGAGTGCTCTGCTGAACCTGGGGCTCCACTATCACTGGATCCTCATGTCGGGCCTTCGTGCATCACTCGACCTCCTGAGCTGACGGACGAGGTCTCTTGATAACTTGCTTTCAGGGATCCATTTCCAAAAAGGAAGAATAGAAACGGTCTAGGGTAAAAGGAATAGGGATTTCATGGTGAAACCATGAGAAAACGGTGAAGGAATGGTGGAAAGGTGGGAAGAAAGAGCTTCAAACAAGAAATCGAGCAAAAAAAATAGTGATTGGAGAGAAATGGAGTGTTGGAAAATGGTTCTAGGGTGAGTCGGCTTAAGGGATTAAAGAAAAATGGGAAGAAGAATGATCGGTTTTCCTATTTGTTCTCAGGTTTCCACCATTCAAGTGTTGACTCACAACATCAGGTCAAGTGTCGACACTTCGGCAAAAATCCAAGAAAAAATGGCGAAAAGTCTCAGAAAAATTATGGAATTTCATTTCAAAGGATATTGAATGATTAAACAAGGTTTTCAAGAATGTTTGATTAGGAAAATTTCAAGGAGAATTTGAAAGATCATTGAGATTTAGTCAAAAGGATTGATGACCCCTAATTCTCTTCTAATCATACAGAACCGATCTTCTTGAAGAGGTTTGGTCAGAATGTCAGTCAATTATATTTCAGTGCATACAAATTCAAGCATAATATCATTGTTTTCAACATGATCTCTAATAAAATGGTATCTAATTTCAATGTGCTTACTCTTAGACTGCCGAACAGAATTTTTAGTCAAATTTATAGCACTTGTGTTATCACATCTTATAGGTGTCTTAGTTAATTTGATTCCAAAATCTTCAAGTTACTGCTTAATCTACAAGATATGAGCACAATAACTTTCAGCTGCAATATATTCAGCCTCAGCTGTAAATAGTGCAATCGAAGTTTGTTTCTTGCTAAACCATGAGATTAAGTTAACTCCAAAAAATTAATAAATTCCACTAGTGCTTTTTATATCTAATTTATACCTAGCAAAGTCAGCATCAGAATGGCCAATTAATTCAATTGATGAATCTCTAGAGTACCACAGTCTAATATCAATAGTACCAAATAAATATCTAAGAATGCGCTTAACAGCCATTAAATGTGATTCTTTAGGAGCAGACTGATATCTAGCATACATGCAAATACTAAACATGATATCTAGTTTACTAGCAGTTAAGTACAGTAATGAACCAATGATACCCCTATACAGTTTTTGATCAATATTTTTACCACATTCATCTTCATCAAGTTTACAAGAAGGGCTTATAAGTGTACCTATTGGCTTGATTGTCTCCATCCCAAACTTCTTTAAGATTTCTCTTGTATACTTAGCTTGGTTGATGAAGATCCCTTCACTAGTTTGCTTAATTTGAAGTCCGGAGAAGAAGTTTAGTTCACCCATCATACTCATCTCGAACTCTCCTTGCATAAGCTTGGCAAACTCTTGACAAAGTGTTTTATTAGTAACACCAAAAATGATATCATCAACATAACTTTGTACTACTAAGAAATCATTTTTCTTCTTTTTCAAAAATAGGGTAGTATCAACATGGCCTCTAGAAAAATTATTTTCAATCAAAAATTTACTAAATCTTTTATACCATGCACAGGGTGCTTGCTTTAAACCATAAAGTGCTTTATGCAATTTGAAAATATGATCAGGATATACATGATTTTCAAAACCAGGTGGTTATTTAATAAAAACTTCTTCATCAATATAACCATTAAAAATACACTTTTAACATCTATTTAAAATAATTTGAAATTCATAAAACATGCAAATACTAAAAGTAATCTAATGGCTTCAAGTATAGCTACTGGAGCAAAGATTTTATTGCCGCCAAGATCGTCGTGGCCTGTAGCTGAGGTCAAGGTTGGAACGCGCTCCTATCGCTTGGGATCCTGCTCGATTGCCCGGACCTGCAAAACAGAGTCAGTCACCCTAGGTGGGGATTCTAGTGGGGGCACTCCGACGGTCAAGTCAATTATGATCCAGGAAAGCATATCCTCCTAGTCAAGCCCCAAGTATGGACTCCACACTAGGAGGAGAAGTTGTGAAGTGAAAGGGTGTGAGCGGGCCGAGCACAGATCACGGGAGTGACAGTAAAGGAAAGCTCGAACTGGGTGACTGTGTCCATCTAGACCCCTCCTAGGGGTTTCGCGGTAGCCTCGAGCGTTATCTTCCTGTGCGCTGCCCCCTTCTTGCTCATTGGACCCCGCTCGATTGAAGCTTAGCTTGAATGTGTGCGTGTGTACCTCATTTGAACCTGGGAGATCCCTTTTTACTGGGGCATTTCCCGTCGCTTACCTCAAGATCTTTCCCATGTTATGGGTACGTGCGGCGATGTTTCGTGCGATGGACGGGTTGCCTTCTATTCTGGTGATATGGAAGCTACCGTCATGCTGACATTCCTTTTGGTCACCTCCTTTTAGGCAACTTTGCAGGACCTCGACTGACGGACCACCCCTCCTAGATCCAGATCTACTGGTTGACTTCCAATTCTGGAGGGTGCAGCTAGTTGGTGGAGAATGCAGAGCCTTGATTGAAGGATTCCTTCCATTTTGGTGTAAGTGGCCACTTAGATCATTATCATGACCTGGCAGGCATCTTTTCATGGTCCTCGGGCATCGGGCCATCGTCCAAGGAGAGCGGCGACCTCTTTTAGCTCTAGATTTCTTTGTCCGAGGTGGAGCCGATCAGGAGTGGCGGAGCTCGACTTCGACCTCAGCATCTCGACCCGAAGGGAGCACAGCCGGGTGAAGGAGAGGTGGAGCTCAACTTCGACCTCGGCATCTCGACCCAGAGAAAGCGCGGCCGGGCGAAGGAGCGATGGAGCTCGACTTCGACCTCGGCATCTCGACCCAAAGGAAGTGCAGCCGGGCGAAGGAGCGACGGAGCTTGGCTTCAACCTCAGCATCTCGACCCAAAGGGAGCATGGCCAGGCGAAGCTTGACTTCGGCCTTGGCGTCTCAACCCGGAGAGAGCATGACAGGGTGAAGGAGTCCAGGCTGAGACGTCCCACATAGCAGCTTTATCCGACATGGCATCTGACTGGGGTCCCACGTCAATGATCCCGCCACATCATTTGCCCCCCACTCCCGAGGCCCGTTGGCGCGCGGCGCTTGGGGCAAAGGGAGTAATTGCGGTGCTGACATGGAAAGGCAAGGATCCAGTGCAATAATGACCACGATCGCTGGTGCTTCGAAGGCGGTCTCTCCAAGCCAGTGCGGAGGAGCCACGTGGCCACGTCCGAGGAGCAGTTATTACTGGCATGGAATTCAGAGCAGCTGCGATCAATGCGGGGCATCCCTTTTGCCGATGGTCGACACGTGGTGCAGATCTGTTGGCGGAGATGCTGTAATGATACAGTTAGATGTTGGGTCACTTCGAAATGAAAGGTTGATTTTTCCAAAATGCCTTCTCTTTCAAATCTTGTGTGCTCGCCATCATACCGAAGTTTTCTCTTCTCCTCGACCATCTTAGACTCCCCTAAAAATCAGGTTCGTCTCTTTCTTTCCCATGTCCTAGCAGAGCAGAGTTTCCCTTTAAGATTAGGGCCTTCTCGGATGTAGTCCACCTTCCTCTTCTTCTTCAGCCTTCATCTTCCCCATCTTTGTAGATGTCTCGTTTCAACCCCAACTTCCATCCCTTAACCAACCAGGGCAAGGTGGGGCCTTCTAGGCCAAGGCCGCCTTCTTCTTCCTCCGATGAGGAGGGCGAAGAAACATGCTTCGAACTTAGTAGGAGGCATTCGCCCACTGGGATAGTCATTAGGGAGCCCAGAGCTAGCCCCCCTCCTCCTCCTCCTCCTGAACCCGTCCCTGAACCTGCTTGGTTAACAAGTCCTAGTAGGATTGCTTCAACAATCTCTACTAAGGAACTGGCGACCATCCGGGATGTCTATTGCATCCCGTACTCCGTTCGGCTCTTGTCCCTTGAGCGGGGGAACGGGTCACCTCTAGTGGCCCGGGCCGAATAGCCCTCTATGAAGAGACCTTTGCAAGGGGACTTCAATTTCCTTTCCATCCCTTCTTCCTATCAGTGCTAAGAAATTACCGTCTCGTTCCTGCTCAACTCATCCCGAATGCTATGAAGACTATTTTTTTCTTCATAGTACTCTGTCACTTCCACAGGATTGTAGCCCATTTTTTCTTGTTCAAGGCCTTTTTCATCCTGAAGCACCACCCTTCCGAGGAGGGGTGGTGGTCTGTCTCTTCTCGCCCAAGGGGCATCAAATTTGAACTCCCTCTTCCATCAAAGGATGAAATAGTAAATACTTTTTTGCAACGGTCGAGGGGGTCAACTGGATTTGGAGTGACCTAGATCGATCCTCTAATCAAAACTTCGTGATCAAGGCAGCTGACCAAGAGGTCTTTGAGCAGCTCTGCACCACCTAGATTCCTTCTCTCGAGGTTCTGTTGTCAGAGCAGAACCTTTTCGAGGCCGAGGTCAACCCAACGAGGGAGTTGGGTGAGTTTGACTCGAACTTTTCCCCTTGTGTCTTTTGTCTGTCTTTCTGAACTTGGAACTGACTTTCCTTCTTCTGTGTGCAGGTATAAAGTTATCACTGGATGACCTGCTCTCGATCACCAAGAAGAGGGGTCCTCCAGCGACAGTGAGCGAGACCCCCTCGAAGAGGGCTCGCAACGAGAGCAGCGCGGTGACTGCTCCCACCGCACCGGCTGAGCCAAGCAGAAGGGAAGCTGAGACCGTCCCTGAGCAAGAGAAAAGGGCGATCGAGGTGAAGCCCGAGCTGGGCCAAAGGGCTACTGAGCCGATGCCGGAGTGACCGAGGCGATGAGAGTCGGCCTCTACCCCGGAGCCTGAGGTGGTCGCCTGGGCCAGGGCCACCATCATAGCCATCATCATGATGTCTCCTCCTCCTCTGGAGGTTGTTGTTGTCGAGGAAGAGGAGAAGCAAGGAGGAACAGAGCCAGCACCAGGAGCACCATCTGAGGAGGTGCCGAGCTCCCACCAAGCCCCCGAAGCCTCTTCTGCTGGCAGAGTGGGCGACTCCGCTTCTGGGGCGAGCAAGAAAGAGAGGGAATACCGTCAAGTCCCATTCAAACTGGCACCGAATGTCTCACTAGTCCGGGACCAGGGGCTGGTAGAGCGCATGATGGATCTCACAATCCAATCATGCGACCGGTGAGAGAAGGCCAGGAAACTGCTGGGGGATGCAATCGGCAGCACATTCCCCCATCTCTTCTCGGTAGGTATCTTCCTTCATTCCATTCCTTCCTTCTTCCCTCTATATTCGTCGCTAACATCTCCTTCGGGGTAGCTCGGGGCTGAGCTTCTTCTGATCAGGGATTGCTGCAAAAATTGATTGAAGAAGGACTGGCAGCGAGCAGCGGAGCTCGAGTCTTTGAAGACCGAGCTGAGAGAGAAGAGTGATGCCTCCTAGGAGCTTAGCTTGAAGAGCAAGGAGCTTCAAAAGGAACTCACAAGTGCTGAAAGGCACTTGAAGGAGCTCCAGGAGAGTCTGGACCAAGAATGAGGCCGGTCAAAAAGTAAGGCAGAGGAGCTCAAGGCCACTGAGTCAAGGCTAAGAGACTTCAATGTCGAAGCCATCCAGCAAAAGGAGCGGGCCCAATCTCTTCAGGCCGAATAGGAGGCGGCAAGGGAGAGATTGGCCGCTACGGAGAAGAGGACCGTCATTGCTGAGAAGGAGGTGACAAAAAAGCGGGCCACCAAGGCGGTCGGCCGGGCAAAGGCCATAAAGAAGGGAGCCATGGAGGCCATGGCGAAGTACAGGGCTTCGGAGGAGTTCGCCATCGAGTTCCATGAGACAGCGTCGGACTCCTTCTATAAGGATTTTATGTACCTCCACTCTAAGGTGGAGGGCTTCATCTCGGATGAGAGCTGAAGCTGCCTCACCTATCCTGGGACTTCGGAGGGGGGACCAGACCCGGTCTCGAGGACTACTGAGGAGCCGATCGTAGCCTCCGATCCTGCTCCGCCGGTGGCGGTCGCCAAAGCCGATGCTGAAGCTATGCAGCCTGAGGCTCCGAAGGATGATGTCCCACTAGTGCACCATCACGGGAAGGGACCGTCTAAGTAGGGTAGGAATCTTTTGTCACTTTCCTTTTCTTTGTTTTTGGCCTGGGCTGCCCGGCATGTCGGGGCCTAGAGACACTTGCAACAAACCATTGGTCATCAATGAAGTAAATCCTTTCAGTCACCTCGGCTCGAAACTTCTTCTCTTTTCTCTCTTTTTTTTTTTTGAAGATGAAGTTAGAGAGAAGTCCTTCAACTTGTCGGAAGTGGATGAATGTTTCTGAGTGCCAGAGAGCAGGGCTCAAAGCTTCAGTGCCAAAGAACTGGGCTCCAGGCTTTGGTACTTGAGAGCTGGGCTTCAGGCTTAAGTGCCGGAGGTCATGGGATATGTGCTTTGGTGCCAAAGAGCTGGGCTCAAAGATTCAATGCCAGAGAGTTGAGCTCCGGACTTTGGTGCCGGAGATCGTGGGAACCGGGCTTTGGTGCCTGGGACCTGGGCTCCAGGCCTGAGTGCTGGAGGTCATGGGATCCGGGCTTCGGTGCCGGAGAGCGTGGGATATGGGCTTTGGTGCCTAGGAGCTGGGCTCTAGGCCTGAGTGCCAGAGGTCGTGGGATCTGGGCTTTGGTGCTGGAGAGCATGGGATCCGGGCTTTGGTGCCTGGGAGCTGGGCTCCAGGCCTGAGTGCTGGAGGTCGTGGGATCCAGGCTTTAGTGCCGAAGCATGTGACTCCGGGCTTCGATGCCGGAGAGCTGGGCTCTGAGCTTCGATGTCGGAGGACTGGGCTCCGGGCTTTGGTGCCGAAAGAGTGGACTCCAAGTTCGATGCCGGAGAGTTGGGCTCCAGGTTTGATGCCGGAAAGTTGGGATCCGGGCTTCAGTGCTGGAGGACTGGGCTCCGGGCTTCAGTGCCTAAGGATTGGGCTCCGGGCTTTGGTGCCGAAGGGCTGGACTCCGGGCTTCGATGCTGGAGAGCTGGGCTCCAGGCTTCGATACCAGAGGACTGGGCTCTGGACTTTGGTGCCAAAAGACCGGACTCCAGGTTCGATGCCGGAGAGCTGGGCTCCGGGCTTCTATGCTGGAGAGCTGGGCTCCAGGTTTGATGCCGGAAAGCTGGGCTCCGAACTTATGTGCTAGAGAGCTAGGCTCCAGGTTTGATGCCGGAGAGCTGGGTTCCGGGCTTCAGTGCCGGAGGACTTGGCTCTCGGCTTCAGTGCCGGAGGACTGGGCTCCGGGCTTTGGTGCCGAAGGACTGGACTCCGGGCTTCGGTGCCGGAGGACTGGGCTCCGGGCTTTGGTGCTGAAAGACTGGACTCCAGGTTCAATGCCAGAGAGCTGGGCTCCGTGCTTATGTGCTGGAGAGCTGGGCTCCAGGTTTGATGCCGGAGAGCTGGGCTCCAAGCTTCAGTGCCAGAGGATTGGGCTCCGGGCTTTGGTGCTGGAGGACTGGACTCCGGGCTTCAGTACTGGAGGACTGGGCTCCGGGCTTCGGCATCGATGCCGGAGAGCCGAGCTCCAGGCTTCAGTGCCGGAGGACTGGGCTCCGGGCTCCAGGCTTCAGTGCCGAAGGACTGGGCTCCGGGCTTCAGTGCTGGAGGACTGGACTCCAGGCTTTGGTGCCAGAGAACTAGACTCCGGGCTTCGACGTGTCAGACCTTGGGCCGGGCAGTGACATCCCTGCAAGGCAAAAATGGTTTGCACAAAAGGGGATCTTTATTATTATTAGGAAAAAGGCCTTACATTACTAATAGTATATTCTCAAGTTGCAGGCATTCTATGTCCACGGGAATTTGGCACCGTCCAGACTCGCGAGATAGTAAGCTCCATGTGGAAGAGCTTCAACCACCTTGTAGGGGCCTTCCTAGTTTAGCGAGAGCTTGCCATACTCTCGGGGTTGAGATGCTTCAGCTTGGTGCAGTACCAGGTCGCCTGGGTGGAAGATCTTCGGCTTTACCCTCGCGTTGTAGTACCGGGCCACACGCTATTCGTAGTTCACCATCCGGAGTTGGGCCTTGTCTCTTGTTTCCTCGAGGAGGTCAAAGTTGAGAAGAAGCCATGCTGGGTTCTTAGCTTCATTGTATTGCTGTATCCGTAGCGTGGGCACGTCGAGTTCGATTAGAACAACGACTTCCATGCCGAAAGTAAGGTTAAAAGGCGTTTCGTCCGTTGCCGTCCTGGGAGTTGTGTGGTAGGCCCAGAGAATGTTGGAAAGTTCCTCTGCGTACCTTCCTTTGGCTTGGTCTAGCATAGTTCTGAGCCCTTGGAGAATGATCTGATTGGTCACCTCGACTTCCCCATTGGTCTGGAGGTGAGCCACCGAGGTAAAACGATGCTGGATGCCGAGCTCGGCATAAAATTCTTTGAACTCCCGATTATCGAACTGCCACCCGTTATCGGTGATGATGCTGTGGGGAAGCCCAAAGCGGTAGATGATCGACTTTCAGAAGAACTGGCGGACCTTGGCTTCCATGATCCGTGCTAGTGGCTCCGCTTCTACCCACTTGGTGAAGTAGTTGATGGCCACTATCAAAACTTTCATTGCCGAGATGCGAGGGGGAATGGACCCAGGATGTCCATTCCCCACTGGGCAAACGGCCATGGAGTGGAGAGCTGGGAGAGTGGCACCACCGGTTGACACTATATGTGTACGTGGCACTGGCACCAGTCACACCTCTTCACAAATTCAGCGGTGTCCTCCCTCATGGTCTTCTAGTAGTATCCCTGTCAGAGGGCCTTGTACGTAAGAGTCCTCCCCCCGATGTGGTTTCCGTAAAAGCCTTCGTGTATCTCTTGGAGCACGAAGGTCGCCTCTAAAGGTCTCAGGCATCTGAGGAGTGGATAGCAGTAGGATCGCGATAGAGCTGTCCTTCCATGAGGATGAATTACGAGGCCTTCTTCTTGATAAGGCCAGCCTCAGCTCGATCTTCCGGCAAGGTGTGACCAGTAAGGTATCTGATGTACCTATCCATCCAACTCAGCTCCTGCATGACCTACTGCACCTCTACGGGAGCTTCGTTGCTTGGATTTTCGAGGTACTCGATGTGGGCGCTCTCTAGTGACGAGTTCGGCAAAGTCGCAAGTCTAAACAGTGCATCGACATGAGCATTCTCGCCTCGGGGGATATGAGAGATGCTGAAGCACCTGAAACCTATCATGCCTGAGTGAACCTGCTCCAAGTACTTCATCATCTGGAGATCTCTGGCTTCATATTCTCCAGAGACCTGTTCGACCACTAGTTGGGAGTTGGTGAAGACCTTTAGGCTTCGTACACCCAACTCGCAGGAGATCCTGAGGCCCGCGAGGAGTATCTCTTGCTCCGCCTGGTTATTTGTTGCGGCAAACTTGAAGCGAAGTGTGCATTCAGCTACAACTCCATCGTTGTTGGCGAGGATTAGACTTACACCCTTCTGCCTGCATTAGACACGCCATCAACGTGGAGGATCCAGGGCTCCTCCTCTGCTCCGGGCTCCTCTTAGTGCTCCGGGGTAGTCTGCTCTGGCTCTTCGGCAAGTCCCGCACACTCGACCAAGAAGTCGGCCAGCACCTGGGCCTTCTGTGATGACCTTAGTCGGTATACGATGTTGAACTCGATGAGCTTTAGTGCCCACTTGGCCAAGCATCCAGACATGTCGGGTCAACTGAGCATAGCCCTCAAGGGCTGGTCTGTCAAGACCCCGATCGGATGCGCTTGGAAGTATGGCCTGAGATATTGAGCAGACATGATAAGTGCAAAAATGAATTTTTTGTATCGGGTGTACCTGATCTCGGCATCCCGGAGGATCTTGCTAGCGTAGCACACCAGATTCTGTGATCTGTCCTGATCCGCATGAACGAGGACCGAACTGACGACTCCGGGGGTGACCGCCAGGTATAGCAGGAGCTCCTCTCCTGTCTCTGGCCTAGAGAGTAGTGGTGGTGATGCCAGGAAGTCCTTAAGCTCTTCGAAGGCTGCCTTGCACCGCTCCATCCAGGTGAAGTCGTTCATCTTGCGCAACACCTTGAAGAAGGGAAGGCAGCAGTCCACCGACCTCAAGATGAATTGACTCAATGCGGCGATCCAACCCATCAGGCACTGGACCTGCTTCTTCGAGTTCGGATGCTCCATGTCGATGATCGCCAGGACCTTCTCCAGGTTTGCCTCAATTCCTCTTTAGGTCGCCATGAAGCCAAGGAATTTCCCTATTGCTACCCCGAAAGCACATTTCGTTAGGTTCAGCTTCATCTTGTGTTCACAGAGGTTGTGGAAGGCTTTAGCGAGGTCGGCAACATGGTCTGACCTCGGCTTGCTCATAACAAGCATGTCATCCATATAGACTTGCATGTTTCTGCCGATCTGGTCTTTGAAGACCCGATTAACTAGTCGCTGGTATGTGGTACCGGCATTATTCAAGCCAAATGGCATCATCTGATAGCAAACGTACCTCGGTCGGTGATGAAGGCAGTGTGCTCCTCGTCCTCCGGGTGCATTCAGATCTGGTTGTATATGGAGAATGCATCCATAAAGGAGAGCAAGCGGTGCCCCGAGGTGGCATCCACTAGCTAGTCGATCTTCGACAGAGGGAAGCTATCCTTTGGACAGGCTCGGTTGAGGTCGGTGTAGTCCACACATATCCTCCACTTTCTATTATTCTTCTTCACAATAACCATATTTGCAAGCCAGCTCGGATATTGCACTTCCCAAACAAAGCCGGCTACGAGGAGTTTGTCCACCTCCTCGTTGATCGCCCTTTGCCTCTCAGGTGCAAAACTTCTCTTCTTCTATCGGATAGGACGGTACTTCGGGTCGATGCTCAGCTTGTGGGTTATGATTTCTGGTGGGATCCCGAGCATGTCAGCCACCGTCCAAGTGAACATGTCTGCGTTCACCTGGAGATACTCCAGAAGGTGGGCTCGTTCATCATCTTGCAGCTGCGCCCCAATCTGCACCGTCTTCGCCGGGTGGGTTCCAAGAGGGTACGATAGTAGGCGCTTGACCAGGCCACCTCTGGGGTCCTGCACCCTTTGGTCGAGGTCGTCTGCGTTGGGGTCATTCTCGGCAGCCTTGGCCCCGGGGACGGTTTGGAGATAATGTTGGATTGGTTGAGGTGCCCCCTCATCTCCCCGACACCGTAAAAAGTTGGGAACTGCACCAATAGTCGCTTGGTAGAAATGACCGCATCGAGCAGGTTGAGCCCGGGTCAGCCAAGGATCACGTTGTAGGCTGAGGGGAGCCTAACAACCATGAAAGTCATAATGACGATACTCTACTGAGATGGCATCCCAGCAGTTACAGGGAGAGTGATCTCCCCTTCGACTTCTACGGAGTCACCCGTGAAACCAACAAGGGGTGCATGCACAGGTCTGAGCTGAGCAGAGGATAGATTAATCCTGGAAAAAGCATTAAAATAAAATACATCCGTGGAGCACCCACTATCAACCATGATGCATTTTACAGGATGTTTCATGATCATCATCTCGATGACCACAGCATTATTGTTTATATTTTCATTTTATTTTCATCCCCCCTTCCCTTGCAAAGGAAAGTACATTCTCAAAATTTCTCCCATCCCGGGCCTTCTTAGAAGCGTACTCGACTCCCCAGCATATCATTCCCACTGGCTTCTCGATGGGGCGATTGTCGACGGCTGGGACTGGAGGGAGTACGGCGAGCGCCTGAGGTTCTGTTGGGGTCTGCCCCCACGAACCTTCCGAGGTAGCCTCTCTTTATGAGTTCTTCAATTTCTCTCTTGAGGTTGAGGCACTCCGCGATGTCATGGCCGTAGTCACGGTAAAAATTGTAGAACTTCATCCTATCGCGACCATTAGATGGCTTCAGTGGGGGTGGGCGCTTCAGATAGCACTCACCCTCGATCTCCATAAGGATCTTCACCCTTGGGGTGAGAAGAGGAGTGAAGCTCTTTTCTGGGATGGGGTCTCTTCTCGGCTTCAGCCTCTGGCGGGTGTCCGGCGTGACTAGTCCGGGCTTCCGCATCCCGGAGGTCTTCCCGGGAGATGGCTTCTTCAGAGGCCTTCCATCCAGCTTCCTCCTCGTTTGATCCACCTCCTCGATGCGGATGTACTTCTGGACTCGGAGGAGGAGCTCAGAGTAAGTCTTGGGGGGCTTCTTGTCGAGAGAATAGATCAGGCGGGAAGTCCTAAGCCCTCTCTTTAGTGCCAGCATAGCGACTGACTCGTCAAGGTTATAAATCTCCAGCGCAGCAACCTTGAAACGGGCCACGTAGTCCCGTAGGAGCTCGTGGTCCTACTGCTTGATGGAGAAGAGGTTGTCCATCTCTCGTGGCACCTTCCTGCATGCATCGAAGTGAGCCACGAACTTTCACTCCAACTGAGCGAAGCAGTTGATGCTCTCTGGCTCTAGATGGGTGAACCACACCCGAGCTGCTTTCCGGAGAGTAGCAGGAAAGGCGACACAGAGGAGAGCATCAGTCACCCCTGGACTCTCATGAGGGCCTTGTAGCTCTAAAGATGATCTAGGGGGTCGGTGGTCCCATCGTAGGGATCCACCTGCAGCATGCGAAACTGGCTCGGAACCGACTCCTCTTGGACTTCTCAGGAGAAAGGGGTGAAGATGAAAAACACCTACACCTAGCATACAATATGCAAGAAAATAGGGCAGAAAGATATGCATTTTAAAACAACTTTAAATCATGCATAGCGGAAAGCTCGGTAGATAGATCTAAACAATCTACCGATCTGCCCATAACAGGATCTAGCATAATGACCTAGTATGCATATAACATCAAAGCAAGAGAAATAACAAATATAAAAGTACCATACCTTTACACCAAGAGAGAAGCAATGGAAGTACTGTTAGAAGGAGGAGGGTGCTCGAGCCATACACATGTCTGGCCTATACAGGATATCCACACCTGGGCTCGACTCTAATCAACTCCCTCGGAGTGCTAGCTCTTCGAGATCCTTGGCCGATCTTCTTCTTCCAAGAAGACTAGGAGGAGAGCAGGAACCCCTTCTCGAAACCTCTCTTCCCAAGACCTAGCTTGACTGCTAGGTTGCTCACACCCAATCCCTAGAACTCTCACAACCCTTCTCTATCTTCTCTCTAGTAGTGTTGTAACTTGTAACCTCTATAGCCTATACAATGACCCTCATTTATAGGTGCAGCCAAGAGAATGAGAAAGTGGAAGGAGGAGAGATGAGGGAAGAGAATGGGGGAGAGGATCAAGGTCATACCAAATGGGTCCAACCCAAAGAGGTAAGTATGACCTTCATACCATTAAAACCTTGGAGCCAAAACTAGTTTGAATTCAAAATCCAAACCAGGTCAAAACTTGCCCAAAATCCTCCCACGAAATCCTCCCAGAATTTCAATTCGTCACAGGAAGTGTCGACATCCAAAAATTACCAAGTGTCGACACCTACAAAACTCCAAGTGTTGACACTTGGAACAAAGTCAATCATATTGACTTATGGTGACGACCAACGATTCCCAACCATTGATTAGCCACAAGATCAGATAGAAATACTCTATGGTATGTGACTCCATAGATTTGAACACTAAGCCGGTAGCACTGGAACATTTCCAGTACCAGTCAAAATCCTAATCTAGCAATGATACCCGACGTCCGGATAGGTCGAAGATGTAGAGCACCTCATAAGAACCTCTGGCATATGGTTGCCGCATAATTCATCCCTTTGACCTCCAATGCTCAGGATGACCTAGGGTTAGACTGCCAGCCCTAATTTGGTTTATCCAGATCATGTCTCAACCTCACAAGTTCTATGACTCCTCACAAGAACTATCCTGGCCAAGGTTGTGCTAAATTGAGACACAGTGAGTTATTCATCCCAAACTATTTGGAGAGATCAATTCCATCTTGATCCACCACCGCTCCACAAGTACTTAACCATACCTAGAAACCTTCCATCACTGGATTAAAAATCCAGGTAGTCTGGTACCAAAGTATAGTGAGTTGCTTGCAAGCTGTCATTGTGACCTCAGATTTGAGGGACACATATACCCATATCCCTTCGCGAGCAACCCTTTGGCAGAAGGGAGCTCCGCAGATGGTCACGTTCAGTGAAATATCATACATTTCACTTGCACATCACACCAGTGTCTCCACACTCCTTGGTTAAGAGGACAACCAATAAATGCGACATACAACAACCTATACTTGATACATCGTCGTCCTATAACAATGTATCCTTTGGTTGTGAACCAGTTTAAGAACTACCTGATATATCCTCTCTATATCAAACAATATAGTTCTAAGGACTCCATCACACAAGAGTTCTTTATAGAAAAATGTAAATATGATGGACAGCCAAAGTAAATAACTTTTATTTATTAAAAGAATTCATATACAAATACAAAGATAGCACAACCATCTATAGCCTAGATGATTGGCTTTGGAACACAATTCCCAACAACTCCCACTTGGACTAAAGCCAATCGGTACAGAATCTCATTCCCATTTTCCTTTTACAACAATCAAACTCTTGAACTCTGACGGCTTTAATGAAGGGGTCAGCCAAGTTTTCCTTTCCATCGATCTTCAGAAGGTCAATGTCATCTCGTTCCACGATCTCTCGTACAAGATGATAGCACCGCAGAATATGCTTTGCGCGGTGATGAGACTTCGGCTCTTTGGCTTGAGCAATGGCTCCAGTGTTGTCACAGTACACTAGAACAGGACCATCCAGGGAAGGTGCCACTCCTAGCTCGCCAAAGAACTTCCACAACCACACAGCTTCCTTCACTGCATCTAATGCTGTAATGTACTCTACTTCGCAAACTTAGTCTACCACAACAAGTTACTTGGAGATTTTTTAGCAGACAGCTGCTCCGTTTAAGGTAAAGATAAATCCTGACACACTCTTACTATCATCCTTATCTGACTGGAAAGTGGAGTCAGTATACCCCACAAGTTTCAAGTCAGATTCTTCATTAATTAGCCATTGGTCTTTAGTATTTCGTAAATACTTAAGGATGCTCTTTACCACTTTTCAATGAGCTTCACTTGGGTCAGACTGGTATATGCTCACTATGCCTAATGAGTATGCCACGTCTGGTCTAGTACATATCATGGCGTACATGATAGAATCTACTGCTGAAGTATATGGGATTCTACTCATATGCTCTCTCTCTTCGGGAGTTATCGTACAATTCCTTTTGGAGAGATCAATTCCAGTGCCTATCGGGAGATAGCCCTTCTTGAAATTTTTCATGCTGAACCGTTTCAGCATGATGTCGATGTACGTAAACTGGGATAGTCCTAGAAGCCTCTTAGATCTATCTCTATAGATCTTCATACCCAGTATGTAAGAGGCTTCACCCAAGTTCTTTATAGAGAACTGAGATGATAACCAGACCTTTATTTCTTGTAGTGCTGGGATGTCATTTCCGATTAAAAGAATGTCATCCACATACAACACAAGGAATACAATCACAGAACCATTAGCCCATTTATAAATGCAAGGTTCTTCTCCATTCTTAACGAAGCTATACGACTTGATACACTTATCAAATCGCATGTTCCAATTCCTTGATGCTTGCTTCAGTCCATAGATGGACTTTTGAAGCCTACACACCTTTGACTCATCTGTGGATGTGAACCCTTCAGGTTGTATCATATACACCTCCTCTTCTAGCTCACCATTCAGAAAAGTTGTTCGAACATTCATTTGCCAGATTTCATAGTCAAAGTGTGTCGCTAAAGCAAGCATGATCCGAATGAATTTGAGCATTGTCATAGGAGAGAACGTCTCGTCATAGTCAATACCATAACGTTGACGATATCCCTTGGCAACCAGATGGGCTTTATAGGTCTCCACCTGCCCGTCTGTGCCCCTTTTCCTTTTGAAAATCCATTTGCACCCAATGGATTTTATCCCTTTAGGTGCATCAATCAATGTCCATACATTATTGATCTCCATGGACTCCATTTCGGATTTCATGGCTTTAAGCCATTTCTCAGAGTCGGACCTCTACAACGCATCCATATAGGTGATCGGATCCTCATTGTTCTTATTGAGTTCAATGGGATCACCATCCCGGACCAAGAAATCATAGTATCTGTCCGATCGGCTCGGTACTCTACCAGATCTCCTTAATGGTTCTTGAGTGGGCTCTGGGTGTGATCTAATCACAGCCGGTTCTATATTGTCCCTTAAGTGTGATGGTTCTTCTACTTGTTGAACTTCACTAAGTTTAATCTTAATGGCTACAGTCCCTTCACCAAGGAACTTCTTTTCAAAAAAAATAGCTCTAAGGCTGATGAACAACTTTTGTTCCTTAGCTAAGTAGAAGTAATACCCCTTAGACTCCTTTGGATACCCAACAAATAGGCACCGGTCAGACCTAGATCCAAGTTTGTCTGTTTTCAAATATTTTACATAAGCCGAGCAGCCCCAAACCTGAAGGTGTGATAGTGTTGGCTTACATCCAATCCATATCTCATATGGTATTTTACTAACGGACTTACTTGGAGCCCTAGAGCCCTATTCAGAAGGTAACAGGCTGATTCTAGAGCATATTCCCAAAAGAATAGCGGCAGAGAGGCAAAGCCCATCATGGACTGAACCATGTCTAACAGGGTTCGATTCCTCCTTTCAAACACTTCATTTAATTAAGGTGTCCCTGGAGGTGTCCACTGAGAGAGAATCCCATTCTTCTTGAGATATGTCAGAAACTCGTCGGAAAGGTATTCATCGCCTCGATCGGATCGAAGGGTTTTGATACACTTTCCAGTTTGTTTTTCTACTTCACTACGATATCGTTTGAACATTTCAAATGACTCAGATTTATGTCTCATCAAGAAGACATAACCGTACCTTGAAAGGTCATCTATAAATATAATAAAATAAACATATCCACCCCTAGCACTAACATTCATGGGTCCGCATACATTAGTATATACCAGACTCAAAATATCTTTGGCTCGTTCACCTTTTCCAATAAAAGGTGACTTAGTCATTTTTCCAATAAGATAGGACTCACATGTTGGAAGTGAACTATCTTCACAAAAATCGAGGAGACCCTCAGTTTTCAACCTATTTATCATGTTCCTGTTAATATGACAGCCTACAATGCCATAGGTATGCTTCACTGACATTATCTATCCTAAGGTGTTTGCTAGACATGTGCATTACACTAACAGGTCACGATAGTATATAGATGCCATCATGCATTTGTCCAGTCAAAATTACAGAACCATTCCAAATGATTTTGCAAATATCATTCTTTATTGACAATTCGTAACCATGCATGGCCAACTGGTCTACAGAAATGAAATTCAAAATGAAAGATGGACAAAAATGACATTCATTCAAAACGACAATACAGGACTCGAAAACAAGTTTAAGGACTCCCAAAGCCAAAACTGGAACTTGGCTTCCATTTCCAATGTTCAAGAACTTCTCGCCGTCCTCGAATCTTCTACTAACTTGAAGTCTCTGCGAAAGAATTGCAAATGTAAATTGGACTTCCTGTATCCAATACCCAGTTAGTAGTATCGCAAACAAAGAAACTACAAGGAGTTATCATATAAATACCTTATCCAGGATCATCCTGCAGCTTTCTCTTCTTGGACCTAGGGACGTAATATAAAGAGGACGGTTCCTTTTCCAATGATCCCACTTCTTGTAGAAGAAGCACTCTACCTAGCTTTGATCAGCCTTCACTTTCTTGGCCTAACTGGGCCTAGAAGCACCAAGCACCTTTTTCCCTTTATTATTTTTCTTCTTCCCTTTCTTAAAGGGACGATGCCCTCCCGAAGAACCTCACACTAGATTCACCACCCCTTTATTCAACTGGTGATCTTTCTCATAAGTCTGTAGCAATCCCAACAGACCATGGTAGTTAACTACAGGCTTATTCATTCTGTAATGATCGAGAAAGTCTAGATAGGAGGAGGGGAGAGAATTCAAAATTGCATCTTTTCCAAGCTCTTCATGCAAGGGACAGCCGAGCTTGCCCAGGTGCTCAATCATCTCGATCATGTACAGTATATTATCAGTGATTGAGGCCCCATCACGCATCCATGCGTTGTAGATGGCATAGGAGACCTTGTACCTTTCAACATTGTCTGGTGTTCCGAAAGACTCCTTCAACCTTTAAAGGATTTCTTCCGGCTAAGCTTCATCAAACTTGCGACTGAACTCGTCGTTCATCACAGCCAACATGATGCATCGAACAGTGGTCCTATCAGAGAGCCACTTCTGATAAGTGGCTCTGACCGAACCCCGAGCATTAGCAGCAAGGATCTTAAGTGCCGGATCCGATATCACATACAGGATCCGTTCATTTATCCAAGACATTCCTGAGCCTTCGATATCAACTATCAAAGTTGGGTCCATTAAGTTTCTCATTGTCGAGAAGATATCGGAGTGACAGGTTGGAAGACATCTGAAAGGAAAACCAAAGCTAATTAGTGTATATGAATTATTAACCTGAAGATATGGGCTTTAGTCTAAAGGTCCCTCCCACTATTTTGCATAGATTGGTAGCCTCTACCTCTAATCCAAGAAATTACTTTAATTTCTTGGAAGGTACTAGAGTCCAATAGAAACACATGAGCCCGACTTTGGCCGGCCCACCCATGCATGTCTAAAGGTAGTTCTTCAATCGATTACTTCTCCAAGTAATCTCTAATAATTGGGTTTTGCCCCGATGAGTACTTCAATCGACCTTTGGGCCTCTTATTGAAGGTCCCAGTTAGGTCCAACCATTAACATGACAAAATTCAATGCTTCTAACTAACGAATGGTCAAGCTCGACTTTGGCTGGCTCACCTGACCACTGTTGAGAGAGTCGCACTGAGCCATCATAGTAGGAACAGCAAGTCCAATAACCCAATGAATACCCGATCTTTGGATCTGCCGATGAACACCGACTACTGGACAAATTACTATCTCACTTAATGGAAGGCTAGGACTTGGTTATTCCTATAACTTTGTCCTTTTAAGGACCTAATAATTTAGAGGGTTTTTAAATAATGTGATAGATGAAGAGATGAGAAGACATGGATCAACCTCCCATAGACTAAATCAGCAATTTATGAGGGTTACACATAACAAATGATCCATAGGCACCTAAAATCAGTCAAGACTGATTAACCTTGGATGACAAGGGTTAACACGAGTCATGAGCTATCCAATCAATCCTGATTGACCACATTGGCCAGGTAACTGAGATCATGATTGGGTTCCGCCATTAACCGTCTTGCCTTAGACACCAACAGAGTTGGCCAGGTAAGAGGTAGCCCCAAAGAACCAAGATCACAATGCCAAACTTACCTCGACACCAATCGGTTCATCAGACTCGATTAGACTAGTCTAAAGACTCGGGCTTTCCACTGAGCCACAAATTAGGTCCATTTAGATTATGGACTAATCAATCTAACTATTAGATAGATCTAGAGAAGAATTTCTAACTCAACATTTGATTAGATTAGTTCTCTAACTTGTCCAATGTATCTAAACTTAGGTCTAACCCATTAAGGACCTAATAGAAGCTAACCCATGACCCTTAAGGCTTTTAAAATGACTTAAGATCTTCGAATCATATTCCTAGAGTTTTTAGTCAATCTTAATTCAAAATTAAGTTCATGGCCTTAAAATAAATTAAAATAATTTAATTTACAGGTGTAAAACAATTTTACAAAAAAAAAAATTTTCAAAATCTGAATTCACTGTTTTCTGCATTCTGCTACCAAGTGTCGACCTTCCAGGCCAAGTGTCGACACTTAGCCTGAGACAAGAAAAACAGAATGCCAAAATCTGGCACACCCGTGAGTCAATCTTACAAGGCCAAGTGTCGGCTCACGAAATCCAAGTGTTGACACTTCCTGTTCAAGTATCGATACTTCGCTTGAGACAAGGAAAAAACAGTGACTTGAAATCCAATGTTTCTCTAAACATTCACACAAATCGATCAAAACAATCATTCATTTTAGATCTTATCTAAAATGTTTTTATGATCATGTCATTAGATTAAAATATTTTTAACCTATATTTCTTTTTCTTCTTATTTTTCTTTTCAAGAGTCAATCATAGCGGCACCCCTACATGCCATAGGAGACCCCATTGAATGGAAAGAGAGGGTCTTACGGCCCTACTTCTCTTCTATGACCGGACGGCCATGGTGAAGTACTCAATCCAAGTACTTAAGAAAGAAAGGTGATTTATTAGCATGTTAGCATCATTATACTATAAAATGAACCTGTTGCTCTGATACCATTGAAGGTGAAAAATACATACACCTAGCATACAATATGCAAGAAAACAGGGTAGAAAGATTTGCATTTTAAAATAATTTTAAAATCATGCACAACGGAAGGCTCGGTAGATAGATCTAAATGATCTACCGATCTGCCCGCAACAGGATATAGCATAATGACCTAGCATGCATATAATATCAAAGCAAGAGAAACAAAATATAAAAGTACCATACCTTTACCAAGAGAGAAGCAGTGGAAGTGCTGTAAGAAGGAGGAGGGTGCTCGAGCCATACACGTGTGGCCTCTACAGGATATCCATATTTGGGCTCGACTCTGATCAACTCCCTCGAAGTGCTAGCTCTTCGAGATCCTTAGCCGATCTTCTTCTTCCATGAAGACTAGGAGGAGAGCAGGACCCCTTCCCAAAACCTCTCTTCCCAAGACCTAGCTTGACTGCTAGGTGCTCACATCCAATCCCTAGAACTCTCACAACCCTTCTCTATCTTCTCTCTAGTAGTGTTGTAACTTGTAAGCTCTGCAGCCTATACAATGACCCTCATTTATAGGTGCAGCCAAGAGAGGAGAAAGAGGAAGGAGGAGAGATGAGGAGAGAATGGGGGAGAGGATCAAGGTCATACCAAATGGGTCCAACCCAAAGAGGTAAGTATGACCTTCATACTATTAAAACCTTGGAGCCAAAACAGGTTTGAATTTGAAATTCAAACCAGGTCAAACTTATCCAAAATCCTTCCACGAAATCCTTCCAGAATTTCAGTTTGTCACAGGAAGTAGTGTCGACACCCGAAAATTGCCAAGTGTCGACACTTCACCAAGTGTCGACCCTACAAAACTCCAAGTGTCGACACTTGGAACAAAGTCAATCATATTGACTTCTGGTGATGACAAACGATTCCCGATCATCGATTAGCTACATGATCATATAGAAATCCTCTATGGTGTGTGACCCCATAGGTTCAAATACTAAGCCAGTAGCACTGGAACATTTTCAGTACCAGTCAAATCCTCATCTAGCAATGATACCTGACGTCCGGATAGATCGAAGATGCAGAGCACCTCACAAGAACCTCTGGCATATGGTTGCCATATAATTCATTCCTTTAACCTCACAATGCTCAGGATGACCTAGGATTAGACTGCCAACCCTAATTTGGTTTATCCAAATCATGTCTCAACCTCACAAGTTTTGTGACTCCTCACAAGAACTACCCTGGCCAAGGTTTTGCTAAATTGAGACACAGTGAGTCATTCACCCCAAAACTATTGGAAAGGTCAATTCCATCTTGATCCACCATCGCTCCACAGTACTTGACCCTACCCAGAAACCTTCTATCACTCTGGATTAGATATCCAGGTAGTCCGGCACCAATGTACAGTGAGTTGCTTGCAAGCTGCCATGGTGACCTCAGGTATGAGGGACACATATACCCATATCCCTTCACGAGCAATCCTTTGGTAAAAGGGAGCTCCACAAATGGTCACGTTCAGTGAAATGTCATATATTTCACTTGCATGTCACACCAATGTCTCCACACTCCTTGGTTAAGAGGACAACCAACAAATGCGACATACAACAACCTATACTTGATACATCATTGTCCTATAACAATGTATCATTTGGTTGTAAACCAGTTTAAGAACTACTTGATATATTGGTGGGGACATGCAAGATGAGAATGTAACGATGCAACCCTAAAGGAGATTAGCATAGATTAACTTAGCAATTTTCTTATTTGCATATGATTAGTTCAGCATATAATATCAAAGGAGGTCTAATGAAGAGAACTCGAACGATCAAACGTAAACCTAATTATTGAGACTATCAAATAACAAGAAATAGGAATAAGACTCGAACCACACAAGTTAAGCTAGGCAAATTTAATATTTCAGACCTAATCGACACTAGAACATACCTGGCATTAATCTTTCAAGTAGATCAAGATCACTCATAAAGAGACCTCCCAAATGACAAGACCATACTACAAATTGAGGGCACTTCTTGTTTTCTGGATTGTGGCAGTAATTCCTTCCTCTTGAATTCGGAATCCCGGAGAACCCTATACAAGAAACCTCAAGATTAGGAACTTGGTAAAAATACGTTAGTCATGAAATGGAGAAACTAAAGAAGTCGAGGAAGCATTGTTGAAGAATAATCTTGGCGCCATGGTAGATCACTTGAAATGGATTAGGCCGGCCACCTTGTGATGGTCTTCTTGATCAACCTTGAATATGAAGAGCTAGCTTGAGATTGGAGAAGAAGGAGGGTGTCTTAGGCGTTGGAGATGGAGGAGGAGAAACTAGGGTTGGCGTGGGATAGGGAGAAGAATTTAAAACTACCACTTAGGCACATAGAACTCACATAAAGAAAATTTTTTAATTTTTCTTTTTCCATCCTTTTACAAGAAGACTAAGAGTCTTTTATAGACTATTAAGCCATTTTGAATTCAAACTACACCAAATATCATGGAGAAAAATTTGTGGAGAAAAATATGGGGCGTCCCATGAAGAGTGGAGGAAGTTATGGAGGAGGTTGTAGCCAATTCATTTCAAATTCTCCTTTTTCTTCTCTGGGCGGCAACCTTGGATGGTGAGGTGGCATGTGTGATGTGGCAGCAATCTTGGATGGTGAGGTGGCATGTGTGATGTGGCAGCAACCTTGGATGATGAGGTGGCATGTGTCATGTGGCATGTGGTCCCCACTTGAGGTGGCTTTGGTCTTGCTTTGGAGTATAAGTCTTGAGTCTTCTTTAGTCTTCAAATGTGGTTTGGTTTGATTCTTCATAGATTGGACTTGACTCATTTGGACCCAACTCTTAAATACAAGGTTAATCAGGCTGGACTAGTCCCAACATAAAATTGAAATGGACTCGAATTACATAATTATTTGGACTCAAAATTAAAGAAAGAAAAAATTACAGGACTTTCTTTTACTCATCCAACCATAAGGACTCGGATTTGACTTGAATTGGTTGGAGTCTCTTCCTGATTCTGGTGCCCACACCATATATCCTCTCTATATCAAACAATGTAGTTCTAAAGACTCCATCACACATGAGTTCTTTACAAGAAAATGTAAATATGATAGACAGCCAAAGTAATAACTTTTATTTATTAAAAAAACTCATATACAAATACAAAGATAGCACAACCATCTACAACCAAGATGATTAGCTTTGGGACACAATTTCCAACAAGGGGGATGGGCGTCGTAGCCTGCCGGCTCATTAGCAGAGCCCTACATATTTGCAAACTGGTGGGTAAGCTCCGCTAGCTTGCGCTCCTGCTCCTCCAAGCGCTTATCTGTCATGCGCCTGATAGCCTCGTCGATAGAACCCTCCGCGAAGGCTGAAGGAGCCAGAGAGGGTGATGTGAGATGGTGTCCATAACGAGGGATCTCTTGCCTTTTCGACCTCAATGGGCTATAGCTGTTATTCGCTCGAGGGTCGGGGATCAGCTCTCCCGCTCGGTAGATTCGGCCCGTTGTCTCTTCACCGGAGTCCGGTGACAACCCCAATGGTCAGTGGTGGCCCATGGCTGTGAAGGCCTTCCTTGGAAGGAACGCAAGCTGTCACGGGATGCTGCGGCATGGGCCGCGGGTGTTCCTGGCTGCTGGTGGGTAGCCAAGGATCGGTGCTGGTGCTGGAGCTGGCGCACTGCTGCAGTGAAAATATGTATCTATTGGGTGAGTGCGGCCAGCTAGGTTTCCACCGGAGGTGGTTGAGCTAGAGCGGGGAGCTCCCCTTCTGGGCTGTGCGGGTCCCCACGGGAAGGGGGATCTCCCGCATGGCTGGTGGAGACTTCTCTCACTCGCACCATCACCATCATTCCGGTGGGCTACTTGCAAAGGGGAGCTTACCCTTTCCTGGCATGCCAATCTGTTGCTGCAAAGATTGTCGTGGCCTGTAGCTGAGGTCGAGGTCAGAATATGCTCCTATCATTTAGGATCCTGCTCGATCGCCCGAACCTGCAAAACAGAGTCAGTCACCCGGGCCGAAAATTCCGGTAAGGGCACTCCAATGGTCAAGTCAGTTACGATTGAGGGGAACAGATCCTCCTGGTCGAGCCTCGAGTATGGACTCCACACTAGGAGGAGAAGTTGTGAAGTGAAAGGGTGCGAGTAGGCCGAGCACAGATAGCGGAGTGATAGTAGAGGAAAGCTCGAACTGGATGGCTGTGTCCATCTAGACCCCTCCTGGGGTTTCGAAGTAACCTTGAGCGTTATCTTCCTGTGCGCTGTCCCCTTCTTGCTCGACTGAAGCTTAGCTTGAATGTGTGTGTGTGTACCTCGTTTGAACCTGGGAGACCCCTTTTTGCTGGGGCATTGCCCGTCGCTTACCTCGGGATCTTCTCTATGCTTATGGGCGCATGCAGTGATGTTTTGTGCCATGGATGGGTTGCCTTTCCATTTTGGTGGTATGGAAGCTACCGTTCGTGCTAACATTTCTTCTGGTCGCCCCCTTTTGGACACTTTGTAGGACCTCGATTGACGAGCTGCCACCTTCTAGATCCGGATCTACTGGCTGACTTCCAATTATGGGGGGTGCAATCGATTGGTGGAGAATGTAGAGCCTCGATCGGAGGATTCCTTCCATTTTGGTATAAGTGGCCGCTTGGATTATTATCACGACCTAGCAGGCATCTTTTCATGGTCCTCGGGCATCGGGCTGTCATCCAGGAAGAGCAGTGACCTCCTTCAACTGTAGATTTCTTTGTCCGAGGTGGAGCCGATCTGGAGCGGCGAAGCTCGACTTCAGCCTCGGTGTCTCAACCCGGAAGGAGCGCGATCGGGTGAAGGAGAGGCGGAGCTCAACTTCGACCTCGGCATCTCGACCTGGAGGGAGTGCGGTCGGGCGAAGGAATGATGGAGCTCGACTTCGGCCTCGGCATCTTGACCCGAAGGGAGCACGGCCGGGTGAAGGAGCAGTGGAGCTCGGCTTCAACCTCAGCATCTCGATCCAAAGGGAGCATGACTGGGCGAAGGACAGGCGGAGCTCGACTTCGGCCTTGGCGTCTCGACCCGGAGGGAGCATGGCCGGGCGAAGGAGTCCGGGCTGAGACGTCCCATGTGGCAGCTTTATCCGACATGGCATCTGACAGGGGTCCCACGTTAGCGATCCCGCCATATCAGATTTCATTAAAATCAATTCCTTCTTCTTGATTATAACTCTTAGCTACCAGTCTAGCCTTGTTTCTATTAACTAGTATATTTTCATCTAGTTTATTTCTATACATCCATTTTGTACCAATTATTGAAACATTAGATGGTCTTTCTATTAGAGTCCAAACTTTGTTTCTTTCAAATTGATTTAATTCTTCTTGCATTGCAATTATCCAATTAGGATCTTTTTCAACTTCTTCAATACATTTAGGTTCAAATTGAGAAACAAAAGCAATGTAATCACATTCATTTCTAATTGATAATCTAGTTCTTATCCCTCTCGATAGATCACCTAAGATTAATTCCTTAGGATGTCCATGAGCATTCCTCGACTCCTTGGATAGATCTTTGTGCTTCAATGAGGATTTTGTAGCTTCTTCTCCATCCTTGTTATGATCTTCTTCATCTTCTTTGGAAGGGGAATCATCCAAAGTAAGCTTCTTTAGTCCTTCAGCACCGACACATGCATCAGAAGTATCCTTCTTTCTAGAGGATTTGTTAGTGGATTCTTCAAATACTACATGCGCTGATTCTTCTACTACTAGTATTCTTTTATTGAAAACTCTGTATACCTTGCTTGATGTAGAGTATCCTAAGAAGATATCTTTATCTGACTTTGGCATCAAATTTGCTAAAGTTATCTTTTCCATTATTCAAAATAAAACATCGACAACCAAAAACTCGAAAATATTTTAAAGTAGGTTTTCTCTCTTTCTAAAGTTCATAAGGTAATTTCTTCAAAATAGGTCAAATTAAAACATGATTTAAAATATACCAAGCGGTATTAACAGCTTCTATCCAAAAATATCTCAGAAGATCATTTTTACAAAGCATTGTGCATGCCATTTCTTCTAAAGTTCTATTCTTTCTTTCTACCACCCCATTTTGTTGAGATGTCCTAGATGCAAAAAAATTATGTTCAATTCTTTTTCATTACAGAAATTTTTAAAATCTTGATTTTTAAATTCAGTACCATTGTCACTTTGAATATAAACAACTGAAGTACCTTTTTCATTTAAAACTTTTCGATAAAACTTTAAGAAGGCTGAAAATGATTCATCTTTATGAGCCAAAAATAAAATCCATGTAAATCGAGAGAAATCATCCACTATGACTAATCCATATCTCTTGCTTCCTAGGCTTGTTGTCCTAGTTGGTCCAAAGAGATCCATATGGAGTAGCTCTAATGGCCTGGAAGTTGAAACAAAACCTTTTGGTTTAAAAGATGTTTTTGCTTGTTTTTCAAACTGACATGCTTCACAAATTCTATCTTTTTTAAAACTAAGTTTTGGTAAATCTCTTACTAAATCCTTTTTGCATAACTTATAAGTAGATGCATGCTTGCATGACCTAATCTACGATACCAAAGCCAACTAGTCTCATTAATAGTGGAATTCATAGCAACTAGGCATTCACCATCATGTAATGATAAATTATCAAGGTCAACAAGATAGATGTTGCCATGCCTATTTCTAATAAATTTCTCTCCATTAATATCAGGACTAGCAACCATGCAAAGAGATGATTCAAAATAACTTTAAATCCTTTATCACAAAACTAGCTAATACTGAGAAGATTCTTTAATCCTTCAACTAATAATACATTATCAATAAAAATGGAAGGGGAAATGTAAACTTTATCAATACCAATGATTTTTTCTTTATCTTTATCTCCAAAAGTTACACTCCCTCCATTTAGTGCCTCAAGAGAAGTGAATTGCTTCCGTCTCCTGTCATGTGTCTTGAATAACCACTGTCAAGATACCACAATCTCCTCTTTTCTTTGGTTGCAAGACACACCTACAAAATAAATTAAGTTTTCATTTTAGGTACCCAAGTCATCTTGGATCCTTTAGAGTTAGTGCTAAGAGTGGTTCCTTTTGGAACCCAAATCTTTCTAGAATTATTTATCTTTTTAAGATCACACTAGTATGCTTTATGTCCAAATCTTCTACAACTAAAACAAGTGATATTTGATGATGCAGGAACAAAGAAATTTTTAAAAATTTTTGTTTCTTTTGTTGCTTATAACCAAGTCCTGCTTTGTCAAATACAGTTCTTGATTGTTCAAAAGCAAATTTAACTTTTCAGAACTGAGTAAATTTTTAACAAATGTTTAACTTTGTCAAGCTCATCTTTGAATTTCTGATTTTCTATCTCAAGGACTTTATTTTTCTTCAAAAGTTCAATATTTGAAATAACAACCTTGGATCTTTTGAAAACCCCTATTTCCATTAATAAAGCATTCTTTTGTTTTTCTAAAACATCAATCTTAGATTTTAAATCACTGTTTTCATTGGTAAGATTGGTGTTTTCTTGAGAAAATGTATTTACATGATTTTTCAACTTCTTGTTTTCAATTTTTAGCAATCTATATTCATGCATGGGCTCATCAAATGCATCTCTAAGTTCATCAAATATAAATTTAGATTCAAAGTTAAATTGTACCTCATCTTCTTGAACCATGAAGCAAAGATTGGCTACTTCTAATTGTTCTTTTTCTGAACTAGAGTCCTCACTATCACTCCATATAGCTATCATAGCTTTCTTTCTAAACTTCTTTTTGGACTTCTTTAGAAGAGGGTAGTCAGCTTTGAAATGTCCCGACTTCTTGCATTCGAAGCAAATTGGTTGTTCCTTCTCCTTTTCTTTTCTTTTTCTTTTCTTTTCCCTTTTCCTTTCCTTGCTTGGTTGAGGCTTCTTCTTGTAAGGAAATTTCTTCCTTCTTATAAATCTTCTAAATTTTTTTGCAATGAGTGCCTCTTCATCCTCATTTTCTCCTTCAGGTTCTTCACTTGAAGACTCTTCTTGTGTGGTAGATTTGAATGCTATAGTCTTCTTCTTTTATCGACATCCATTACCTTTTGCTTCAAGTTCAACTCATAAGTCATGAGTAAACCTACAAGTTGTTCCAAAGGAAGTGTTTCAACATCTTTGGCTTTATGAATTACTGTCACTTTTGGATCCCAAGATGTTGGCAATGACTTGAGAATTTTATTCACAAGATCAACATTAGACATAATCTTATCAAGACTTCTTAGGCCATTAACAATATTTGTAAATCTAGTATACATTTCAATAATAGATTCATTGGTCTCCATTATAAACATCTTATATGTATGTACAATCATATTAACTTTGTATTTTTTACTTGATTAGTATCCTCATGAGTAACCTCAAGTGTATCCCATATTTTCTTCGCAGAGGTACATGTAAAAATCCTATTAAATTCACTATGATCCAATGCATAATAGAGTAGATTCATTGCTTTAGCATTGATCTCGAATTATTTAATATCATTTTCATCACAATCCTCTTCAAGTTTTGGTATGGAAATGCCATTAACAATGATAGAAGGAATATGTGGACTTTTATCAACTACTTTCCATAAATTGTAATCAATAGAATGCATATAAATTCTCATATGAGTTTTCCAATACGTGTAGTTTGTCCCATTAAAATAAGGAGGTCTGTTTGAGGCTTGTCCCTCAACAACACTAGAACCAAGTATGGCTGCCATAGATCTTTAACTCTAAATGGTTAGACCTATAAGCTGAGTACATGGCTCTAATACCACTTGTTGCCCAGCAAGCAACCCAAGTGGGGGGGTGAATTGGATTTCAAAAACTCTTTCAAGTATGTGCTAACTTAAAAATAACTTAGGTGCTAGTGAAAGTACAAGTGTTTGTATGCTATTTAAGAGTATGCAGTGAAAATAAACAAGTAAATGCAAAGTAAGAGCAAGTAATGAAAGAGCAAGTAATAACAACATAAGGATATATAGTGGTTTGGTGCATACCAAAGCATCTACATCCACTTCCCAAGCTTTCCTTAGGAATTCACTATAATCACACTTGATTATAGCCAATTAGTTTTCTGAGCTCACTAATCAAAACCCAACTTGTTTTCACCGAGAACACAAGTCAAAATCCCTTTGATTTTATGGGATAACTAAAAATCTAATTAGTTTTGTAACTTAGGCTCACCAACAACCTCTTAGGTTTTGTCACTTAGGCTAATCAAAAATCTCCGTTAGTTTTAATACAAAGGCTCACCAACAAACCTCAACTCTAGTTTCAATTCCCTTGAAACTAGAAATAATAAAAAGATTCAAGTATAATGTATGAAATACAAAAAGCTTTTAACTAAAAGCAAATATCTCTTTGAAGCTCTTTGATTACTGTTGAAGATGCTTATCTTGAAGTTATTGATGCCTTAAATGATGCTTGAATGGTTGGACTTGAATACTTTTGAATGCTTTGAAAGCTTGAAGGCTCAATTTGACTTGAAAGTAGTTGTCCTTCGATGAATATTTGAGTAAATGTACTTAATTTCTTATCTCTTGCTCTTCTCATGATTTGGTTTGCTTTAAATACCTTTCAAAGCTTCAAATGGTAGTTTTTGACCATTAGAGAGGATAAAATAGTCGTTGGGGACAAAAAGGATCAATTCTACGCTTTAAAAAACTAGCAATTACTGTTCATCAGAACTGCAAGTATCGACACTTCAGGTCATGAGTCAACACTTTGAGTCAACATTTGATCTTCATGAGTCGACACTAGTTCAGAAAAAGTCTTCAAAGCTCTTTGAAAATTTCAGGTAAATCGACACTTTTTCTGCTGAGTCGATATTTGAGTCGACACTTGGCTTCTATGAGTCGATACTTGAGGAAAATCTTGAAATTCAGCATGTTCTGTATAATTTGTCCTAGGCCTTGTGTTGCCCAGAAATGGAGCCCAAGAGGGGGGGTGAATTGGGTCTTTTAAAAATTTAACACAATAAAACAAATGATCTAGTGGTGCTTGTGTGTAACAAATAATTAGATGCAATATAATAGCACTTAATTAAAGAATGCAAAAAGAAAAGAGCAATCACACACAAACACAATAGATATAGTGGTTCGGTGCAAACCTAGCACCTGCATCCACTCCCCAAGCCACCCTTGGGAATTCCACTATAATCCACACCAGATTACAGTTGACTTGTTTTTACAAGGCTCACAAGTCAAAAACCTAAGTTGGTTTTATCACTTAGGCTCACCAACAAACCTAACTACTTGTTTTGTCTTCGGGCCTCACAGTTAATCCTAGTTGGTTTTAACACTTTGGCTCACCAATAAATCACAATAACCTTCTTTCAAGACACCCTTGAAAGCAAGGTTAAAGCACAACAAATCAGATATAAAATTTAAATGCTACAACAAACTCTCTTCAAGAGTGGATTGGAATCTTTGAAGCCCAAGGATTGCTTTGACTTCACTCTTCTTCAAGTTGCCTCCTTTTGGAATGTAGTAGATTTGAGCAAGTAGGCTTTTTCAGTAGAATCAAGCTAGAAGAGGCTTTTGATTTGAAGTTTGGAGAGAATAAAGGCTTTTTGGCTTTAGAGTGGACTTGAATGCTCTTGAATAGACTTCTCTCTTTTTCTTCTTGACTTCTTCTCACTTCTCTTGCTTTAAAATGAGGTTGGTGGAGATTAAATACACCAAAAACCTTCTAAAAATGGTTTGTGATCATTGGAGCATTGGAAATAGCCGTTTGGAGCTTGAAATCCCATTTCTGCAAGCCAGAAAAATAGATCCGTTAGAGCTATCAGGCTGCAAGTGTCGACACTTGGCTGTCAGGTGTCGATACTTGGCTGTCAGGTGTCGACACTTGAATTCTGGGAGTCGACACTTGATCATTCAAGTGTCGACACTTGATGCACAGGTGTCGACACTTGACACAAAAAATCTCGAACCAACAAGTTCTGTATTTTCAAAATTCTCAGGCCTTGAGTCGACACTTGAAACCTAAGTGTCGACACTTGGTGTCGACACTTGAATTCTAGGTGTCGACACTTGGCGTGCCAAGGATTTTTCTTCGTGCCAAATGCTGAAGTGTCGACACTTGTCTGTCCAGGTGTCGACACTTGAGACTGAAAACATCCAGAATCAAGAGTAAAAGCCTCGAAATCAAAAATAAAGTTCATAAATGCATAAACACAAAATAGTTAAGCAAATATTAGCCCTTTTTCAATGAAGAGAATGTCCGGATATGTGAGAATTGCTCCGTGCCATTGCGTGCCATACACCATAAGTTTTTGGAATTTTGAGGTGCTTTCTTCCTGAAAACTCACAACTTGAAATTCACATTAGAATACAATATGTGCTCAATATTTTGTTATTCATCAAAATCACTGGGTGGAGCCAACAATCTCCCCCTTTTTGATGATGACAAAACCTTGAGAAAAAGAGACAACATAGTTCAAACCATGAGTTTTTATAATTAATAGGAGACAATCTCCCCCTTAATTAGATACTTCTTATTAAGGTAAACTTCAAAGCAATATAATGCATCTTTTTCTTTTAAACAAGATACATGTTCTCAAATTCTCAAAAATAATTAAACATCCATTATCACTTCTTTTTTTTTTTTTTTTTCATAACAATTACTTTTTCTCATTACTTTTTCTCTCCCCCTTTTTGTCAATCATAAAAAAATAACCTCCCCCTTTCAATTAGCATGTATACAAAAGAGAGTATAGAAAATATTATAGCTGAAATTGTGCTTGTGTCAGAGTTAAAATATCCCATTATATCAGAGCTAAAATATGACAAACTGAAGTATAACAACAATATATATGAGACAAGTTTTTAGTACAAACAAAACTGAAACATACATATATCAAACATAAAAAGAGATCTGAAACAGTTATCTGTGAGGCTAGTCCTCATCAGAAGGAACATCAAGACTAAAAGGAGCACTAATCCTAGATCTGGTGGCTAAAGCCCTAGGAGGTGCTAAAGCTCTAAGACTCCTGGTACGGCCGACAGGACCAAAAGCGGGTACAACCCTAGAAGATCTGGTAGAAGGAGGCGAAAGATGATCAGCTGGCTCAATAGGATCTGGAACAAAGTCAACTAGAGCAGTAGAAGGAGCAGGTGTAGTAGGAGGATCTCGACTGACCACCTCATAAGCATCAGCTCCGCCTACACTGTCGCTGTCAGTGCCTACCACCTCAGTGGCTCGGTCAACATCCTGATCACCTCCATCAGCAATATCAGCATGGTCGCCCTGGTGATCGCCGCCATCATCATCATCATCATCATATAGAGCAGGAGCAGGTGCAGCAGGAGGTATAAGTGATCTCAGAAGATCCTCAAGACGTGTAAAACCCTCCTCCATAGATCTGTGGATCTCAGCGTGCTCTGAGGTAGTCTGTGCTCGTAGAAGCTCGACCTCGCTACGCAGCTGAGTCACCTCTCCTCTGATCTGTGTGAACTGGGCTCTGGCATGCTCCTCAAAGGATAATCCGGTAGATGGTGGAGGAACTGAAGCATCAGGTGACAGGTGCTCTGCCTGTGTCGATGGTACATCCACTAGAGGAAGGACTGCTGGCTCAGATGGTCCAGCCTCAGCCTCTCGAATCTCATCCTCCTCATCTGGCTCCTGACCAGACTCTCTCCGAACCCATCGACCTCCAACCATCCTGAAACCCATGCGGTGCAATGACCTCTCATCATATACATCTGTGTGCAGTATCTCCTTGGGGATCTCCCCCTCCAATGATACTCCACAACCTCTGAAAAGACGGGTCAGTGCCATCCCGTATGGCAAACAGTGTCGGCGCTGAGTGGCAGCATCATGCATCTGTGACAGCATCAAGGCCGGTATGTCAACTGGTCTCCTCTCGATCAGACTGGTCATCAACATCAGCTCTCTCTCTGTGATGAAATCAAATCTGCCAGTCTTCGGTAGAAGAATCCGTGCGGTAATGTGGTGTAGCAGTCGCATCTCTAAAGATAACTGGTTCGCGGTAACTACTGAGATACCGCGAACATCCTCTCGCTCAAGGATGCATCTGAAAGCTGCCTCTCTATCATCAACTGAGAACGCACTGACTCCTCTCCGGGGTATCTCCCATACTCGGCTCAGCAACTCATCAGTCAATGAAATCTGTATACCTCTGACGGATGTCGTCCATAAGAGTCGTCGACAGTCCAGGGCACCGTAAAACTCCCTCACCAGGTGAGGATAGTATCTCTCCTGCATGGTGCAGAAGGGTACTAACCCTGCATCTGAGAGTATCTCTCTAATGCCAAAATGGTGCCTGTCGAAACAGTGTAGATCTACTCTCCTCCCTGAAGCTACTGACTTCCCTGCCATCCTCTCTGTAGGGGGGGAGCTCGGAGTGGCTGAACTGCTCTGCGGAGCGGGATCGAATCTGGCCTTCGACCTCCTCTCACTACCCTGACTAGGCCTTGCTCTAACTGCAAGTCTCTTTCTAGGACCCATATCAGCCAACTGACCAGGAAGAAAGAAAAAGGTTCAGAACAAAACGACTGGCCATAGGTGAGATTAGAGTTTAAATTGGTCTCAAAAACCAGAATTAATAAGTTTTGATCAAGATGAGAAATTTTGAGTAAAATTTGTAGGTAAAATTTGTGTTGGGTGGAGCACATTTGAATCCCAAAAATTATTTTGAAGAAAAGAAAAGAAATTATGGGATTTAGGTTTTAAGCATTTAGGGTTTTTGCAAATAGGCGAAAATATTCAAAATGCAATACTAGAAATCCTTCCTAATCATTAATAAAAGGATTTATTACATTAAATTAGATGAAAACCCATTTTATTTTGCCCAAAATTGATGAAATAGTGATTTTTGTGAAAAAGAGTTGAAAAACACCAAAAAGATGAGGGAAATTCGAGGAAAACAAATCTAAAACAAGATTCCCTCAAATGGAGTTTTAGAAATTTACTAAAACACACAAAAATCCAGTTAGATTGAAGAAAAAAGTTCGAAAAACCTAAACACGATTGTTTGGTTTAAAAAAACAGTAAAGTTAAAAACATAGAAAATAAAAACTAAATTAGAGAGGGAAAATACCTGATTTGAGACGGATTGAAGGGTGAAAAGACGGGTTTGGACAGGGGGACCACTGTTCCAAGAAATTTGGGGAAGGAAATTTTCAAAAAACCTTTCATTCGGCCCGTTTTAAAACAGTTCAGATTCGCAAGTGTCGACACTTCGGATTTGTCAAGTGTCGACACTTGGTCAGGTGTCGACACTTGACACTTTCCAAGTGTCGACACTTGGCCAAGAAAATTCGAGAAAATCCAGAAAAAATAAAAAAAATTCTTGGGGTTAAAACAATAAGAGTTGATCTTTTAGGACAAGGTAAAGAGGATACTAAGAGAGTCCTAGGAGAATGGATCAATTACACCTAACTCCCTTCTAATCAGACAGAACCTATCCTCACTCAAAGGCTTTGTAAACACATCAGCTAATTGATCATTGGTACAGACAAAATCAAGAATTATGTTTGAGTTTTGTACATGATCTCTTATGAAATGATGTCTTATTTCAATGTGTTTACTTCTTGAATGTTGCACTGGATTTTTAGATAAGTTGATTGCACTAGTATTATCACATCTTAGGGTGTCTTAGTTTTATGCCAAAGTCTTCGAGTTGTTGTTTGATCCAGAGGATTTGAGCACAACAGCTCCCAGCTGCTATATTTCGGCTTCTGCCGTAGATAGAGCAACAGAGTTCTGTTTCTTGCTACTCCAGGAGATCAAATTTACTCCAAGAAACTGACAGGTTCCACTAGTACTTTTACGATCAAGTTTACATCCAGCAAAATCAGCATCTGAATAAGCAATTAAATCACATGAAGAATCTCTAGAGTACCATAAACCAATTTAATTGAGCCAGATAGATATCTAAATATGCGTTTAACAGCCAAAAGATGAGACTCTTTAGGATTGGACTGATATCTAGCACACATACAGACACTAAACATGATATCTAGCCTACTGGCAGTAAGATATATAACGAACCAATCATGCCACGATATAATTTTTGATCAATTGATTTACCTGATTTATCCTTGTCAAGTCTACATGTAGAGCTCATAGGGGTACCTAATGGCTTAGTGTTCTCCATCCCAAACTTCTTGAGTATTTCTCTTGTGTTTTTATTTGGTTGATGAAGATCCCCTCTTTGGTTTGCCTTATCTGGAGTCCGAGGAAGAAATTTAGTTCTCCCATCAAGCTCATCTCGAACTCCCCCTGCATTAGACTTGCAAAATCTTGACAAAGAGATTCATTAGTAGCACCAAATATTATATCATCAACATAGATTTGTACTACTAAGAGATCATCATTCTTTTTCTTTAAAAACAATGTTTTATCCACATTTCCTCTAGCAAAATTATTTTTTAGTAGAAAAGAGCTTAAACGATCATACTAAGCTCTTGGAGCTTGTTTTAATCCATATAAAGCTTTATGAAGTTTATAAACATGATTTGGAAATTCAGAATTTTCAAAACCAGGGGTTGTTCAACATAAACTTTTTCTTCAATTAATCCATTCAAGAAAGCACTTTTAACATCCATCTGATATAGTTTAAAGTTCATAAAACAGGAAAAAGCCAATAGTAGCCTAATTGCCTCAAGTCTAGCCACAGGAGCAAAGGTTTCATCAAAATCTATCACTTCCTCCTGATTGTATCCTTTGGCAACTAGTCTAGCTTTATTTCTAATTACTATTCCATTTTCATCAAGTTTGTTTCGAAAAACCCATTTTGTGCCAATAATTGATGTGTTTGAGGGCCTATCTACTAGTGTCCAAACATTGTTCCTTTTAAATTGATTAAGTTCATCTTGCATAGCATTTATCCAATTACTATCACATTCAGCTTCCTCAATAGTTTTAGGTTCAATTTGAGACACAAAAGCTAAATAGTCACAAATATTTCTAAGAGATGATCGAGTACTTACACCTTTAGACGGATCACCTATAATTAGTTCTTTTGGGTGTCCATGAGCATACCTCCATTCTTTTGGTAAAGGATCAACAGTTGAGGTATCTTCATCACCTTGTGCTTGATCTTTGTCGATGTTCTGATCATCATTCTGTTCCTTGGTAAGTTCATCATTGTTGTTTCTTTCTTCAGTCTTCTTGTTACCTGATTCATCAAAAAGTACATCTTCTTTTCTTGAAGATTTTTGGTTAGTTTCGTCAAATACTACATGAATGGATTCTTCAACAACAAGTGTCCTTCTGTTGAAGACCCTGTATGCCTTACTAGATGTGGAGTAGCCTAGAAAGACTCCCTCATCTGATTTGGCATCAAATTTACTTAGATTGTCTTTACCATTGTTTAAGATGAAACAACGGCAACCAAAAATATGAAAATAACGGATTGAAGGTTTTCTACCCTTCCAAAGCTCATAAGGAGTTTTCTTTAAAATCGGTCGAATTAAAACACGATTTAAGATATAGCATGCAGTATTTATGGCTTCCGCCCAAAGTATCTAGGTATAATTTTCACAAAGCATGGTGCGTGCCATTTCTTCAAGAGTTCTATTTTTTCTTTCTACTATCCATTTTGTTGAGGTGTCCTAGGTGCAGAAAAATTGTGATTAATTCCATTTTCAATACAAATTTATTGAAATCGGCATTTTCAAATTCAGTTCCATGATCACTTCTTAAGGAAATTACTGAAACACCTTTTTCATTTAAAACTCTTTTGTAAAATCTTATGAATTCAGAAAACGTTTCATCTTTGTGTGCTAAAAACATGACCCATGTAAAACGTGAGAAATCATCTACAATGACTAGACCAAACTTCTTACCTCCCAAACTAGATGTTCTAGTAGGCCCAAAGAGGTCCATATGAAGCAATTCTAAAGGTCTAGATGTAGAGATTACTCCTTTAGGTTTGAAAGAAGATTTTGTTTGTTTTCCAAGTTGACATGCACTGCAAATCTTATCTTTTTCAAAATTCAGTTTAGGCAAATCTTTTACTAAATTCTTTTTGCTAAGTTTTGAAATTAAATGCATGCTAGCATGTCCTAGTCTACGATGCCAAAGCCAACTAGCTTCATTGATCTTGGCTTCCATTGCCACTAGACATTGACCTTTCTGAATAGGAGATCATCAAGATCAACCATATAAATATTGCCATGCCTATGACCGATGAATTTAATGCCATTGTCATCTAGACTATAAACAATGCACAAAGAAGATTCAAAAATAACTTTAAAATTTTTGTCACAAAATTGACTAATACTAAGCAAGTTATGTTTTAAACCATCAACATATAAAACATTATCAATATAAGAGGTAGGGATGATATGGATTTTACCAATACCAATGATTTTTCCTTTCCATTATCACCAAAAGTTACATTGCCACCATTTTGATATGTGAGTGATGAGAACTGCTCCACATCTCCTGTCATATGCCTTGAGCAACCGCTATCAAGATACCACATTCTCTTCTTGTTGGTTGCAAGGCATACCTCTTCTTGATCAGCCATTAGATAGAAATTTGCTACTTCCTGTTGTTCTTCCTCAGAGCTGGAGTCTTCACTTTCGCTCCAGGTTGCCATCATGGCCTTTTTCCTTAACTTCCTTCTGCTTTTCTTTAGTAAGGGGCAGTCTATCTTAAAATGCCCTGGCTTTTTGCACTCAAAGCATGTGGGCTGCTCCTCCTTCTTTTCCTTATCTTTTTCTTTACTGGGCTCACCCTTCAGAGGTTTCTTTTTGTAATTGAATTTCTTTTTCCTCATAAACCTTCTGAATTTCCTAGCTAACATAGCAGTCTCATCTTCTTCGTCATCCTCTTCAGATTCTTCGCTTGAGTCTTCTCTGGTAGTAGATTTGAATGCTATTGTCTTTTTCTTTTTGTCCACCTCTCCGTTCTTCTGTTTGATAGATAGTTCATATGTCATTAAGGAGCCCAACAGTTGTTCCAGTGGGAGAGTGTTGACATCTTTTGCTTCTTCAATTGCAGTGACCTTTGCATCCCATGAAGCTGGTAGAGACCTGAGAAGTTTATTTACAAGTTCACCATTAGAAATTATTTTTCCTAAACTTCTCATGCCATTCACAATGTTTGTGAACCTAGTATACATTTCACTGATAGATTCAGTAGGTTCCATTTTAAACATTTCATAAGTGTGAATTAGCATGTTGACTTTGGTGGTCTTTACTTGGTGTGTACCCTCATGGGTAACCTCAAGTGTATCCCAAATCTCCTTTGCGGAGAGACAGTTGGATATTCTGTTAAACTCACTAGGATCAAGAGAACAGAATAAAAGATTCATTGCCTTTGCATTAAGCTCAATTTGCTTAATGTCACTCTCATCCCAATCATCTTCCATTTTAGGGGTGAGAATGCCATTAATCATCATTGTAGGCTGATGAGGACCTTTTACTATTGTTCTCCATAAATTATAATCAAGAGCTTGTATAAATATGCGCATGCGTGTCTTCCAGTATGTGTAATTTGTGCCATTAAACAGTGGGGGTCGGTTTGAGGCTTGACCTTCAACAATACCCATGCCTATTGGGGCTGCCATGATCTTTTACTCAAGATCCTTGGACCTACAAGAGAGTACCGATGCTCTGATACCACTTGTTGCCCAGAAATGGAGCCAAGAGGGGGGGTGAATTGGGTCTTTTAAAAATTTAACACAATAAAACAAATGATCTAGTGGTGCTTGTGTGTAACAAATAATTAGATGCAAGATAATAGCACTTAATTAAAGAATGCAAAAAGAAAAGAGCAATCACACACAAACACAAGATATATAGTGGTTCGGTGCAAACCTAGCACCTACATCCACTCCCCAAGCCACCCTTGGAATTCCACTATAATCCACACCAGATTACAGTTGACTTGTTTTTACAAGGCTCACAAGTCAAAAACCTAAGTTGGTTTTATCACTTAGGCTCACCAACAAACCTAACTACTTGTTTTGTCTTCGGGCTCACAAGTTAACCCTAGTTGGTTTTAACACTTTGGCTCACCAACAAACCACAATAACCTTCTTTCAAGACACCCTTGAAAGCAAGGTTAAAGCACAACAAATCAGATATAAAATTTAAATGCTACAACAAACTCTCTTCAAGAGTGGATTGGAATCTTTGAAGCCCAAGGATTGCTTTGACTTCACTCTTCTTCAAGTTGCCTCCTTTTGGAATGTAGTAGATTTGAGCAAGTAGGCTTTTTCAGTAGAATCAAGCTAGAAGAGGCTTTTGATTTGAAGTTTGGAGAGAATAAAGGCTTTTTGGCTTTAGAGTGGACTTGAATGCTCTTGAATAGACTTCTCTCTTTTTCTTCTTGACTTCTTCTCACTTCTCTTGCTTTAAAATGAGGTTGGTGGAGATTAAATACACCAAAAACCTTCTAAAAATGGTTTGTGACCGTTGGAGCATTGGAAATAGCCGTTTGGAGCTTGAAATCCCATTTCTGCAAGCCAGAAAAATAGATCCGTTAGAGCTGTCAGGCTGCAAGTGTCGATACTTGGCTGTCAGGTGTCGACACTTGGCTGTCAGGTGTCGACACTTGAATTCTGTGTCGACACTTGAATTCTGGGAGTCGACACTTGATGCACAGGTGTCGACACTTGATGCACAGGTGTCGACACTTGACACAAAAAATCCTCGAACCAACAAGTTCTGTATTTTCAAAATTCTCAAGCCTTGAGTCGACACTTGAAACCTAAGTGTCGACACTTGGTGTCAACACTTGAATTCTAGGTGTCGACACTTGGCATGCCAAGGATTTTTCTTCATGCCAAATGCTGAAGTGTCGACACTTGTCTGTCCAGGTGTCGACACTTGAGACTGAAAACATCCAGAATCAAGAGTAAAAGCCTCGAAATCAAAAATAAAGTTCATAAATGCATAAACACAAAATAGTTAAGCAAATATTAGACCTTTTTCAATGAAGAGAATGTCCGGATATGTGAGAATTGCTCCGTGCCATTGCGTGCCATACACCATAAGTTTTTGGAATTTTGAGGTGCTTTCTTCCTGAAAACTCACAACTTGAAATTCACATTAGAATACAATATGTGCTCAATGTTTTGTTATTCATCAAAATCACTAGGTGGAGCCAACACCTTGAGTCGACCCTTGAGTCAACACTTGAACTCCATGAGTCGATACTTCAAGCGTGCGATCTGAAACTTCTTCTGCGTATTAGCTCAAGCCTCTGTGAGTCGATACTGTGAGTCGACATTTGAATTCTATGAATCGATACTTGGCTGAAACTTTCTTAAATTCAATTGAAACTCTGCTGAATCTTCTCTAAACTTCAAACTTGAGTTCATCCAAGTCATTCTTATGTATTTAAATCCATTTATCTTAAATTTTATCCATGAAACAGACTTCTTCAACAAGTTAACAAGCAATCATCTTTTTATACAAAACAGCTTTGGTAAATACCTTGTTATGATAAAACCACTTGGTAAATACCTTGTTATGATAAAACACACTTAATTCAACTGAAACTCTGCTGAATCTTCTCTAAACTTCAAATTTGAGTTCATCCAAGTCATTCTTATGTACTTAAATCCATTTTCTTAAAATTTTATCCATGAAACAGACTTCTTCAACAAGTTAACAAGCAATCATCTTTTAATACAAAACAGCTTTGGTAAATACCTTGTTATGATAAAACAAGCAATCATCTTTCAACACACAATTAGTACCCAAATATACTTAAGTATTTTATTATTCATCAAAATTAATACAGGAGTCAATAATTTGAGTTTCTTGTTTTCAATTATTGAAAGAATATTCCTAAAAGTTGCATCTTTGACTTGAATCCCAGAATTTATATTTCTCCAAATAATTTTTCACTGGCTCTCTATTATTTCTAACTATTTAGAGTCATTAGAAAATAAAATATGGCCATTAAAACCTTGGAATTTGAAATCTACAAGTTCTGAAACTAGTTGTTACAGTTGCAGTTCGAAGAGATATGAAATGAGGCTGGAGAGCGGTCAATAGTTTTCCTTTCTTTTTATCTAAGTCATTCTTTTGGATTCCAATATTTTTTTTCCTTGTCTACTTCATAGATTTTAAATTCTTTTACCCGAGGCATGTCAATGAATCTAGCCAATCACTAGTTTGACATGGATACATCCAAAGAAATTAGAAGACAAAACATTGCAAAGAGGTCTAGAAATAGCAATGTGGTCACCCCAAAGTCTGGTCTTCGCTATGCTCGGCGATGGACGAGACAATCTAATTTTTAGCTCCATTCGTCTTCCTATAGATATGGGTGGCCTGAAAAGCCTTACAAGGCCTAGGAACAAGTTTTCTTTTCGGTGAACACCCATTCAATGTCATTATTTTCCAAAAGTATTGCTGGATGGCATGTTCAAACCACCCTACTTCCATGTGATGTGCTTGGAACTAATAACATAAGAAATTATGGCGTCACATCTCAAAAAAAAAAAAAAAAAAAAAAAGCTCATAGTGATGCTCAGAAATAATAACCAATTTTGGGAATAATGCTATTTCTATGCATGCATGCATAGAATTTATATCAACAATCAACATTGGCTGTCTGACCATCTTCTCTCTTACCAAGCACCAAGGCCATGAAAAGATTGATGTGTGGATATTTAGTCGAACGGGATGTACACCAGGGACAAAGCTAAAAGTGAACCCAATAGTTCATCAAAGCGCCTACGGAAGAATATGGAAGGTATTAGCAATCCATCTTCATTTGATAAATGATGCTTTGTGGATTATGTGATATCAAACAGAATAATTAACTCCCATCTCGGATTGTGGATAATCCAGAACATTTAGTAGTTATAATTACATCATAGAATTAGTTTTGAGGGTGAAATCTCACTCCAGCCCCCCCACTAAATTTTAACACCAAGGCTGTAGAGAACATAAAAAGAAAGAAAGCAAGCAAGAAGAAAAAGGAGAAAGAAAGCAAGCAAGAAGAAGTTTTAACTCCCATCTCGGATTGTGGATAATCCAGAACATTTAGTAGTTATAATTACATCATAGAATTAGTTTTGAGGGTGAAATCTCACTCCAGCCCCCTAAATTTTAACACCAAGGCTGTAGAGAACATAAAAAGAAAGAAAGAGCAAGAAGAAAAAGGAGAAAGAAAGCAAGCAAGAAGAAGAAAGGAAAGAAGGGGAGAGAGAGAGAGAGAGAGAGAGAGAGAGAGATTTTGTTATGATGCTCTATAATCCTTTCAATTCTTTTTATTGTTGACTTTTTCCAGCATTGCAATCATAAGGCAACTGGTTTTTCTATAGACAATCAATTTTAGCTGATCATGTGCATAACTGGTACAGTAAATAATATGCAATTTTAACTGGTCTTTTTTCCAAGATCTGTAGCCAACCCTGCAGACATCAAACGATACTTACAGCATGCAATGTATTTCAGTCAGACAATCATCCTCACATGTACATGTAACAGCATAACCAGGGTAGAACTGCAACTCCCCAACATCAAACACCATCCTCAGGGATTTTCTTTTTTTTTTTTTTTTCCATCACGAGGATCTGGAAGCGAGGGGCATCATGAGTTCAGAGCACATCTACAACTACTACATTTAACGGGAAGACAGCTTGCAGTAAATTAAAGGCTTATATCCATAACCAACTCATTCACTGCTGATAATATCCCCAATGATCAATATGACTGATATGGCGAAAAGAAATTACAAAGATAATGTCAGATCTAATCTGTAAAAGGGAGATGTTAAATTAAAAGAAACTTTTTTTTTAAAAAAAAAAAAAAAGCTACCATAAGGTCTTAAAGTTCCTACCAAAAATATTTGAAAAAAGTTCACCATTGATTAGTACCAAAAGCTAGCCCCGGCCATGGGACCTCCTTGGCGACCTCCTCGAAAAATCAGAAGCGGTTCTATGCCTTCCATCTGTATCTGGCTCCCTTTGAATCAGATGCTGGTTTCTGCTTTCGCATCATGTCTTCTGCATATCGGCGCCAGAGATACTCTCGATCTTTACTAGGCATTTTCGAGTACCTTGGATCAGGCTTTAGAAGGCATTTTGCTTCTGACCAAGAACTAAGAATGGTCTTTCCATCATGTGTTGTTTGGGCAGCCGCTTCTGCAGTTATAACTTCAGAAAGCAGCGACCGGAAGCCACGTGCACAACGCTGGACATGAAACAGGGCAATGTAAGGGCTATTTCTCTGTATTACTATAAAGGACAAAAAACTATGAACTGGCAATTCAAAGAAATCTACTAATTGACGTCTAAGAAGTGAACCATTTAAAAATTCAAAGACAGATGGTTCTAGGATACATATTCTGATTTTAAACAAAATGAGAAACAACAACAATGGCTTCTTATGCATTATCTAAAAGTAAAACTAGAATTATGAATTTCTTTTAAAAATAGTCCAACAAATAAGATGCCACTTCTTCTTCACGAACCACTATGTTTAATCTCGAGTTCAAGCTTGCCAAGGAATATTAGCCTTTTAAATTATAACTAGAAAATTAGTTTATTGCATGTGTTAAGTGGACATTATCCTAAAAAAATAATCCCAACAATGCTTTGATGGAGTACAACTCTTTATTTTAAGATCAGGATGGCAGAATTCCCAACCCATCTTTCTACTCTACACCCACTGCACCCATCAAGGGTCGACTCAAAGTAGAATCAAACCCCCCCCCCTTGCTCAAGCTGCATGGGGTGATACCATCCGAGCAAGCATCAATACTAATTAGGTTGCAATTCACAAAAGCATTTACTGGCCATGAGACCGAACACTTAGAAAAGCACCATTAACATGATAAAGAAATATGATGACCCATGAGAACAGAATAGGCCACCAGACATTTTTCTTTTGAGAACTAGGACAAGTCGAAGCCTGGCTGAATATTGAAGTACAGGAGAGATCAAACCTATCTGTTATATCAACACAAGAGGCTTTACCAGCACAATTAGTTGACAAAATATACATACATATGGCAAACAAAATTTCAAAGAAAATTAACAAAGGAATATGATCAACAAAATTACAAAAAAATTTAAATTAAAGCTGCCAAGGGGCCAGGATCAGACCCGAGACCCACAAGTATTTACCCAACAAGTCTGGGTTTGATACTAACATAGGACCCGTTTACCCAGATCCAGACACGGATCCATTTAACTATAATATAAACGGATAAGGTTTGGATATTGGTTTGGATATTAGATCTGAAACCCGACTAACATAATATATAAGTATATATATTTATAATGAGATGAACTTGGCAACATTTGAATGGATTTGAAGCCAAATCTGGTCAAGTCTTCTACCATCCGAATTGCATGAATCTCCATGCAATAAAACTAAAAAATCGATGGTGTATTAATAGTGAAGAATAAACGCAAACAGAAAAAAATAAAATGCTCCAAAATAAATATAAACTTTTCCACTCGCATTAATGATGTATTAATGGTTGTTGGAACTTTCCAACAACTAAACTTTCTAGCAACCATTCATGCGAATAAAAAAGTTTGTTTATTCGGAAATATTTTTGTTCATTTATGTTTTATTTATGCTACACGATTAACTTTTTAGTATTACTGCATAAAGACCTATGCAAATCAAATAGTGAGGGACTTGACCGGATTTGGCTCCAAATCCTTTCGAATATAACCAGACCTATCTTTATATATAAATATATATATATATATATATATATATATATATATATTAAAATATATTGGGAACCATAATATCTTTGATCTAACAGTCCAAAATCTTCATAGGAAAGGTAAAAGAAAAGAAACCCTTGCTCAGCTGCCCTCTCTCCGCTCCACCACTCTCCACATAGATCGGCCGTCTCCTCCCCCTCCCCTTCACTTTCCTCCCTAGCCCTCCACCTCCATGGCTCCACCCATCAGACCTCTCCACCTCTCCAACTCCCCGACGTCATCCCTCGCTGACGTCCTCACATCCGAGCCACGAATTCCGGTGGTGCCCCAATGTCATCCCCCGTCTTGCCCTCGCATCCAAGCCCCGAATTCCGGTGGTGCCCCAACATAGTCCCCTACCACTGCCATCCTTGCATCCGAGCCCCAGATTTCAGCAGTATCCCAATGAATCTATCCCAGATTTCTTCATCTGGACCGTTGAAGTATGTTTTTCCCTACCCTCCTTGCATCCGAGCCCCGAATTCTGGCGGCATCCTGAATCTTTGAAACTAGTATACAGCACTTGATCGTGAATGTGAGTTTCAAATCTTGGATTTGAGTCTGGATATCCGGGATCCATTAGGGTCCAGGTCTATTACTTCAAGACTAGGCCCATCGAGTATTAATGGATCCGGGTCTATTACTTCAAGACTAGGCCCATCGAGTATTCGAATCTAGATCCGAGTCCGATAACTATGGTCGGATCTAGATCTGGATATATAGGTTCCGATCTGAACCCGACCCGTTGACAGCTCTAATTTCAATTGTTGCAAAGTCATACATATGCATATGGAAAAAATATAGGTGATATAAATATATACAAAAAGACAACCCATCAACAATGATAAACTCAAAACATACGAAAAAAACTCCCAAAAATCATTCATGTCAATAGAAAGAATAAATTTGAGAAAGTCATCCTTTATAATATTACTATTGACAAATCTCAAAACCTATACCAAGAAATGGTATTAGAATGTTACCAATATAAAACTAAATGCCCTTTTCCCAGGAGTATCTCAAATCCAATGACGAAATAATATTAGCTAAGATAGACCACCATAATATAGTTGGTTTTTACTCCAGCATTTTTTCTATAAGCTGTCCATATTTTAGAAATGAACAATTTATATTTGTCCTCCTATCTGGATGATAACCTGTTATGCCTCATGGTTATATAATAACCATAGCAAACTATGTTCAAGTATTCTCAAACTACCTTTTTATAAATTTAGAATCCTTATTTGGAATGACTTACCGAAAAAATAGGATTTCCCAAGAAAATCTTCCACCTGAACTCTCCACAACCATCTCTCCAGGGCTCACCCTTTTCTGGCATTCTTTATCTGTTTCTCTCTATCTTTCTATTTCTTTTCACATAGTTGAGAGAAGCAAGAGAGATCCTATTTTTTTGAGAAAATTGATAACTAGCTGAATCAGTAAGCATTTTAAATATCTATTTTGCCCTTCATAATTTTAAAGGCTGAGATTTAATGCAGAGAATAGTAACTATTTTTAACAAAAAAAAATGAATCAAAGCAAAACTCGTTATAATTAAACTGGGTAACCTCAGTGCTGGTACAAGATTTGAACCTAAAAGATAAATATGATTGAACATTAAATCATAGTATATCAAAGTGAGTGCCTGGAAATAATTAAATGAAAGCAAACATTTCATGATTTGATTAGTTAACCTAACGATTCTGTTTTGTCATTCTTGTTTGAGACGGACCGTGATAATTCTACAGCAATTTTTTCTCCAAAAATGAAAAGGATATTCCTACTGCATTAGCTTAGCTGTAATTACTGTGAAAGCAATAAGAATTTGATGGAGAATTATGAAGCCCATGACATATATGTAAACAGTTCATGATGTGGCTTAGTGCAGGCAACATTATAACAATATGATTTAGCAAAAGACAACCAATTAGCAGTTGCATGTAAGCAGAATAGAATTACCTCATATAAGTCCTTGACATGATCCCGAAATAGTTTCTCTGCATCTCCTTGGCCCAGATCAGGATTTGTTGCACGGTCCTGAGGATCCTTCTCTAGTTTTGGCTTAGATTCAGTCCAAGATGCCTATGAAGATACGGCAGCTTAAAGTTTAAGATATTACATTCAAGTTGCAGAAAAGGAGAAAGAAGAAAGCAGCAACAGCCAACTGCCGACTGAAATTAGTCCTGCTGACCAAATACTAAAATAACTAAAACAGTGGTAATCATTTCCTAACCACATATCGAAGGACTAGAGTTATTCACTGTTTGGTTGACATTTTGAGGGTTAGAGAGATAAGCTGCAAAAAAAGTTAAAAAGTGAAAAAAGCAAATTGAGATTGCTGGTGGTTAACCCCAATTCATGCTCCCCATGAAAAAAACTTTAATCAGGTTAGGCTGCTTGTTTGGGCTATGTTACTTGGACATTCCATTTTTAAGTTATCTGAAGTAACAATTAAAGTTTGCTATCTCGATACCGAACCTTGTACCACTGCCATCTAGTTCTACTTATTATGTCAGTACACCCAGTCTAGGGGCTGATTCTGCATACCAACACTCGATACACCCCCTATACCACATTACCGATTTGGTACCAATATGGTCAGAACACACCCATACCCATCAACTGGCAAACCATGGTGTCAACACTTCTAGACACTTGGACATGGCAAGACACTGACACGACATGGCTAGAAACTCCTCACTTTGAAGTGTCCTGCTGATATCAGCAAAAAAAAGAAAAGGCCCAGCACTCAGACACTATTTTACTGTCATATAGAGGGCTCTTAGTTTTAATACCAGTTCAGAGTAATGTCCAAATAATTTTCTATATACTTCAAGCACAATTTCCATATGTTTCTAATATAAAGTTATCAAAATTATAGACATTTTAAGCAATGTACCATTATATTTTAATATAATGTTACCTTAGTTCTATAAAAACTAAGCAAAATGTCATTATATTTGAATATAAATACATCATGGTTAGTTATCGATTAAAGTATCTCAACCAGGATTTGCGGTACCATCCCGTACTGCCCTGTACCGGCCAAGAGCCGATACTGTTCATCTATAAAAAATAGTCCGGCCTCTGGATCGTTGAAAAAAATTAAAAAAATTATATTCCATACGGTATGGTATGGTACCATACCAGCGTGTGCCGCCTGGTTCAGTCTGGTTTGGACTCGGTTTAGCTCAGTTCAGATCCGGTTCTACGATCTTTGCTTGAGAGGGGGAAGACATTTTTTATCTCAAATTTTTAAGATCGGTACCAGACAGGTATGGTACCGGTCGTCAACCGGTACAGGTCCTGATACCGGTTCAGCGATCCTTGATCTCAACACATCTTAAATGAACCTAGAAATAAATTAAACGACATGCAAACTTATGACCATTGTGTAAATTTATTTGTTAAATATAATTTAAAGTTTCTCATTTTTTTGAATAAGAATCAAACACACAAATACACTGCATACATAGATACATAACCAAACATATACACATACAGACATGTAAATCCATATACTTATGTGTCTATGTATGTATGCATATGTATACATGTATATGTATAAGTACATGCATGTGAGGACACTTGCACACTTGGCACCTATGCCAACTGTCTAGGTTAACATGGTTTTTGGGACGTCAATAACACCATTTTGGGATATTGTTTGGCTAGTTAAACTCCTAACCACGCATAACCATCAAATAACTAGCATCCAAACAGTGCCTAAGAAATATTAATTTAATAGGCATTCATGGAGCATCGCATGACCTATCAAATCAAGGAAAAAAGATGAAAGTATATTAAATTCAATCAAGAAAGATTCGATAGAAGCCTTAGACATTTAGGCTAACAGATGAACATTAATCGCATCACAACTGTATACGGGAATTTTACAGGAGCAAGTTATGTAAGTCTTTAACTCTACAATGCAGTCACTAGGGAAGTTTTTGGGTAATCTTATCTATATTAGCAATAAATTGGCAGCATTGCTGGAACATGAATAATGCCGAAAGTGATTTTTTAGGATAGCAAATCACCTTAGGATCTTTTATTGTTTCAACAAGTAAAGCTTGATAAGAAGCTACTGCCTCTTTCCTGCGAACTTTCAATCTCACTCTCTCCATTTCTTGTTCTTCTCTTTCTTTTCTTTTTCGCATCTCCCGCTCCCTCTCCTTTAATTTCTCCTGGAAAGATTCATGCTAGCATATAAATGAGAGAATCCCATGAGCTACTTGCATGCATGCATAAAGTACCACCTTGCATACCAGATCTACGAATCAAACAAAACTAGATTCAGAAGATTGATTTCAAACTTGAGTAGAAATTCAATTGACCTGCTCATCCCTTTTCGCCCTTGCAGATCGTTCTGCTTCCTCTTCAGCAGTTTTCAGTTCAGATATATACTCATTAAACAAAGTTACCCTCTCTTCATGCTTCACAGCCTTGTATCTTGGATCATTCCTTAGATTCTCCTTCACCTGAAAAATTATGTCAGGTATTCATAAGACCAACAGAAAAATGGTAGAACATCTATTCAAAATAATTTTGTGTGTTTGTGATCAAACACATTAGAAAAAAAAAGAAATACATAGAAAAAAATGGGCTAAGTATATTGCAGCAGTTATTAAAATTAAAGATGAAAATATAATTGCAGAATTAATTACAAAGACCAAATAATAGTTGTTATAAAGATAATATCTGAAAAAGTCCTTACATTTTGTACTTCAAATGAACATCTAGATTAAATGCTCAGATAGCCAATCTACCATAAATGATCAAATGTTCAAAAGTAAAACAACCATAAATGCTAGGCAGTCGTAATACTTCAAAAGAATATAGTTGAATGGAAATGCATAATGATGGACGATGCAAAGCATGGCTTTGTTCTCATATAAAAATTGTGCATATGAACTTATAAAAGAAGAGATAAAGGCATGTGCATTGCAGAGATTCATGCAGACACGGCTGAGATCCAGTTGAAACCCAAAAGATGTGTTAAATGGTGATTGCATGCATCAACAGAATTTAATATGGACCACTGTTGATGAACTTGCAAATAATGATTATGATGCACATGACAATCATATATCAAATTTGTGGGTTAAGCAGCAGGGACATGAGAAAGAAAATTTAAAATGGCTATCAGGGAAACCACCTCAAAGTAATAGATTCACTCCAAATGACGGGAAAATGAACTTGATGGCTGAGTTGGCCTTACAAGGGCTCGAAGATGTAAACTTAATAACAGCTAGAAGATGTAACTGCAAAGCAAGGTTTTAGTTTTCACCCAAAATGATCGATTTTTGGTCGAAATCAACCAAATTTTGATTTCTTTTTTAAATAAGTAATATACTTACTATTTTTTTAACAAGTAATATGTTTACTATTGTAGATAATTCATTAGTACAATATTATTTGATCATTAATAAAATTTATTAATATGCTTATTCAGTTAGACATTTATCCATTAAGGCATCGCCTATCAGCATGTTTACATGATTGACAGAAATGAAATGTTGTGACAGCTTAGCCAGGATTTTTTGGAAGTAGACTGGTTAGGGAGAGCATTTTAACATGTGAACCATAAAAATGCAAGATGCCAATTAGATTTGAAGAATAGTGCAACCTGTAAAGACAACAATGCAACTGTCTGGAGAGAGATTTCTTTTATTTAGTGTGTTAAGCTTCAATATAGCTCAACTTCAGCCTAAAACTACCCAAACTACACAAATTATGAAGCAAAATAGCTTCTCTTGATTGTTTTTTTACTTTTTCCTTAATTTTTGCATTATTTGGGTTTTTTTTGGAATTTTTCGGCTGCATCTCTGAAACTCACAGCGGAATCACCAAAACTATCAAAGCTTCCAAAATCAAGACTCTACCAGCCAGCCCTAACCAAAACCAAGTATCAAAACCTTGCAGCAAATCTTTCTAAGGAATTCCTTCTCATTGGAGCCATGGAGATGAGAACGTGATAGGAGATATGCTACGTAAGATCAAATAAGAAATAAAGCTACCTGATTACAGGTGGAATAAAAAGAAAGTCACCATTGTAGACATGCAGATCTGATTTTATAGTCTCATGCAAGGTTGTTGCTGGCTCACTGAGTTGGGCTCCGTGAAAGTTTTGGACAAACAGAAAATAAACTAGGCCCATTGACAATCCTGCAGGACAGCATATGGTTCATCGAGGACAGGTCACAACAGTAGATAAAATGCATCACAAAGAAAGGACTGAAGGCATTTAGCAACCAATTAGCAAGGGTATGGTACAAAGAAAAGGATGGATACATTAGTATGACATGAGCAAGGTGTGTTGGAGCATAATTGACAATGAAAGCCTACTATTCAACTTAACAATGATTAAATTACTTGTATGGCTGTTTGGTCAAGTAAATCTAAATTTAGATATAGTGAATGTGATAAAACATCATAAATTCATAACCATTTCTTTACTGCATGATAAAATGTCAAATATATCAACCAAGGCATTTTGATGGATTACGTGAGAAAAGGGGTTCTAAAAGATGAAATATGACTGAAATTAAGTACAACTGCAGTTGAGAAAAAAAAGAAAAAAATAAGTTTAAATGCAGTGCACATGTAATAGTGTGACAAAATGGGGCATTCATATATCATAACTTGCCAAGAATGAGGCACTTACCCTAGACCATCGGCTAGCTGTGGTTAAATCCTTATTATCTTGAAGCATTGACTTGAAACTTGTTATAGCAGCCATGCGCATTGCTTGCATTTTCTCTTCAGCAGCCTTTACCCTATAGAAATCCACAAATGCATGCAAATATATCATGAAAGATCTAGACACTACAAAGCCTTATAAACTTTACAACATAAGGATCAGCTAAACATACTTCTCATTTAAGAGAAGCTCCCGCTCCTTACGATCTAAGGCCCCAAATCGTGGATCGCTGCCCCATTTTCTTTTAAATGTTTGATAGTCAGTTTTGTGATCAATTTCCTGATAAGATTAACTAGTCAGTGATGTTCTTGTTATAATAAAATAGCATTGTCGGGGGAAAAAATACCAAAGAGAAACTTATTGCAAAAATCTCATTAGCGAACACTCAATTAATCAAATCATAATGAATGACAGGAGCATATGACCTCTGAGGCTGCTTCTAATAATTGTTTAAAAGCATCAATTGCAGCCTTCTGAGCTGCCCTTTTCTCCTTGCGCTCTTCTTCCACACGTGTCCGAACATAGTGCTCGAATATAGCCTTCCGAGCAGAATAACTTGGGACAGCCTGCAATGAACCCCATTCAAGTGAGATATATAATACAATTGGCATTTGAAACACAAGTTAAAAAACTAACAATGCCCATAAAGGAGAAAGAAAGCACTTGTTTACACAGATCAAAAATCTAATTGAAACTACAGTACAGATGAATACAAAGAAACACTTCGATAAGGTTTAAAAATTAACAATGTCAAAAAAGGACGAAGAAAGTGGTTGTTAATACAGATTTTGTTAATACAGATCAAAAATCTAATTGAAGCTCCAGCAAAGATGAAGAATACAAAGAAACAATTATATAGGATTAAAAAATAAATAGTACAAAAGCAAAAAGACACTGCTTGTTTACAAAGCTTTAAAAATTAAATCATCGCTAGTCATGAGGATGATTCATCTGGTATTTCAGGAAACACTTATTAGAAGAAAGATTACCCCATAATTTTTTTACTAAAAGACATGCCAAGATGAATCAGTAAATGTTCAATAAGGACTATAATCTTCCAAAAAATTGAACAAAACCCTTCTGAACGGGACTCCATGACCCCATAGAAAGAGGATTTTTTGGGATTATATGCATCAGAGTGTTCTCTGCATCTCTGAATCTAAGAAAATGAAGGTTATAGGACTTGAAACTAATTTAAGGCAATAGGCAAAAACAAAGGGAGAAAAGAAAAAAGAAAAAATAAAGGGGATTCTCCCATCAAGTGGATGGATTTTCAGCTAGCATAACTAACTGAGCTGAGAGCATCAAGCAATGTAAAGGATAGCAAGTCTTTAGGACAAAGATTATAGACATTGCTTGAAGCAGGCACATTATGATCGCCCTTGTTTGTGCACTTCTCAAAGGCTGAAAGATGATCTATGTAATAAACATGGCCAATACAGTCTGCAATGAGTGTTTCAGCTAAAAGAACTTTCCCATTATAAAAATACAAATAATCTGAAAACTGCTGACATTATCTTTCGTGTTGTGAAACATTCCCAGCAATTAGCACAGCTATATTATTTTAATCCTCTATGTTATATTAAGTGATTTTAAACAAATGGAAGGTCTAACCAAAGCTATTGTGGCTGCAAATCAACATAACTAAGTGTAACAATATCTAGAAATGTTTCAAAGTTATATACCATCCTACCATAATAAGGATATCACTAAACTTACTTTTATTCCATTTATGTTTATATTAATGAATATCCATGCACAAGTCCATCATTTGATCTTTCTATAAACATCAATATGTTAATGTCACCAGTGAAAATGTCAATTGTAAGTAGCACAAAATATAGGTGCAAAACAGTAGCCTCAATTACACAACCCTTGGACAAGCAGGGATTATCTTTATGATTTAAGACTTTCAACAATGTTCAATAATAAAGCAAGGGATGCTTGAAGTTAAAGCTGCTCATTACTTGAAGAATTCATCAAGATGAAACTAAATAGATCCTATAATCCATTAGAGAGCTCAATGAAAAGATGATGCCATAAACACAATCATCAAGTATAGCCCAACCATTTAGAGTTGGTTTGAAATTCCCATTCACCATCATTATATCAAGGGCTACCTCTTGAATTGTTGCAAGCATAACCATTCCATTTGGAGATGGTTATGATCAGCACCATGTCATTTCCGCATAAAACCGGCATAGGTGAGAGTGCCAGAATACTGAAACAGCTATATTGGTACAAACCAGCCGTACCATCCATACTGATGCATACCAACCATACTGGTATGGATGATTTTTCCATTTTTTTGAAATCTGTTAGTTTCGGTACATTTCATCAATACTCAATACCGATACTATACCATTCCGACAGAAAAATGGTATGGGTTCTGGTAACAGTATTTAAAACTTTGGATTCTAGTACCAATCTATGTCAAAGTCTTCCCCATTGCACGTGCTCATACCATCTCAATTAATTTTCAATCACTTTGTCTTCAATTAATGCACCCTCTGTGACCATTCTAGTAATACCGCATGCCTGTTGCTCACTCAATCCATCCTAATTTTATCATACATCCATGCAACATTGTTTGCTTCTGTTATGCTTAGACTGATGTAGAAGATAGATGCTTGGAGCAAATCCCCAACACAAACCCTGCCATGACAACAACGCAATTGACATGCGAAAGACATGCCAAAGCTACTATAATGGCTGCTATTGCTTCAACAAACATGTCTATACCATATACCTGTTCCTCCATCTTTCCCCGGTCTACCATACACCATGCAAGATAGTCTACTTCCATTACCTTTGGACCAGTACAAAAAACAGAAGCTTGGAGCAAATCCTTGCACAAACCCCACCACGGCAATAACACACCTGACATGCCATAACTACTAATTTCTGTATTGCTCCAACAAACATGTCCACAGTAATAACAAGTATGTTCCACCATGGAAAACTAACAAACATAAACAAGCCATATCACCAGGTTTATGAGCAGTAATTTTATAGAACAGTAATAAAAGACAATGATTTCTAGAAATAATCAAATTCTAGCAACAGTATCTTACAAGATACGGTCAACTTCCTAGTGCCCTAAAACCCTTAGGTAAGCATGAAAAAATATTAAGCAATTGGATTACCGAGGCTGCTTCAACTACAAAGGTGCAGTCTGGCAATAGATACTAGCAAAGTTCTCATGTTTATTGTTCTCTTTACTCCAGACATGCAGATCTTATAACTTGTGAAGAAACATGGGTAATTTTCCACAAAATGACAATAAAGAACCAAGATGCTGAACATATATCAAGAGAAAAACATGCATGAACCCACACAAGTGCACATGTAGGCGGAGGCACAGACATGCGCACGTGATGTGCACAAGCACACAAACATATAAATATGCATCCATGTACATACATAGATATACAAATGTATGTATACACATTGTGTACTTATATATGTTTGTGTATGTACAGATGGATATGCATATACATGTCCACATATATACTAGAACTCAATGCTCATCATGCACATGCACCATGGGGTGCATAACACAATCTCCAGTTTCTTATTTGAGAGGGAGCTTTTAACTGGTTTTCCCCACCAAAGTGGGATTCCAAATATATTTTGTTTATGTTCTTTCTGTTGTCTAGTGACTTGGGTCCCTTAGTACACAAATAAAAATCGCTGGGCTAATGCTTTCAGCAGCCACATGGCACTGTGGAAACTGAAAACGCAGAAACCTTTGGAACCCAGAACACACACAAATATTATTCTCTCTTCGCAAAATCGCAATAGTTCTGATTGGTTCCAAGGTTAGTTATAGATCCAATGAAGACCATAGCATCAAAAGGAGCCTCGGGCCTCCAAAGTGTGCAGTCGATGGTTACATATACCATTAATCTCCAATACACGGTGAAAACTCAGGTTTAACTACTTTTGTTTCCAAGATGCCAGTCCCAGTAATAATAAGACTCAGATTCCACAGAAAATATCTTCAACTAAAAAAATTCAGTTTGCTTCCTAGAATATCCAACCCCACTCATAAGAATTCTCTAGCCACTTCTTGGTGCCAACACAAGAAGAATTGTTGCACGGAGTATCCAACTGGGACTTCACCTAGTTGAGCACAACGACCTAATCCAAAACAAGTACAAGTAGGTTTGTAATTATATCCTTTGGCCTCTTCTTTACAATGAGTGTAACCCGAAAAACACTTCTCAAACCTCTGCCATCATCTGCCAGTCTCCACAACCATAAGAAAAGAGTAAGTCATCTTCCCCTTGTAGATCCTAATCTCCCTCCCATATTAACAAGATAATGTCCAGGCAAGACAAAACACCAACTTTATAACCTAAAATGACCCACCACCATGTAATGCCAATAACTAAAGAAACAAAACAAAACATATGCAATCCCAAAAGTCTAACACCTCAAGAATATAATTGGGAATCAATCAAAGGCAAATAGATAGCACAGCAAAGTATCAAGACAGAAAAATACAATTAAAGTAAAAGAGAAGAAATAAAGTTCACCCTGCCACAAGTGAGCACCATAAATGGGTCTAACAAACCTGAGCTATGGTGGTCCAGTTGTAGGAAAGGCCGAAAATTCATAACTTTAGACTCAACAAACCTTAAAGCGTGGATCAAACACTATCTTTGGCAGCTCTTTATCCCACTTTGAAAACGGCGCCACTCCTCGTTCTTTAAGCATTTCCTTTACAATGGAAAATATATGACAGCATAAAAGTCAAGTTTAGAACCAAGCTTCAACCAAATGAATTGAGAAGTAGCATTAAATTTGGCAAAAAGCATGGAAGAGTAAAAATTATACTGTTCTTTTTTTCAGTAGAAGCATTCAATAACATGCAAAAGTTACCAAAGAGCTGGTATCTCAACAAATATAACAAAATTTAACATGGATATTATCAAAGTTGAAGTACCAATTGAATGGTTGGACTAGTTTGATTAAATTGGGAATCATAATTATTGGATCGATCAAACCATTCACCATTTGCAGTAACAAAATAACAAAATATAAACCTCATATACTAGGCTTTCAAGTTTCAACTGACATGGTGCTTCAAGCAAATCACTTACAGAATGCATGAACAAAAAAAAACATACCTTGAACTGAATAATGCACTCCTCTTTAGTCGGTCCACTTTCCTCATCATCTGAATCAGATGAGGAATCTGACATATTTCCATCATCTTTAACTTTGTCTTTGCTATTTGTCCCTTGTTGTCCCTTAGCTGCAGTCTCAACTGCTTTTGAGCCATTTAAATCAGATGCAACAGGTCCAGAAGTTGGGAGAGGTGAGGATGTGATAGGAGTGCCAGCATCCTGCAGTTTCTTTTTAACCAAATCCAATGCAGATGAAGAAACTGCTGCACCTGAAGTCCTAAGAGCCACAGAGTCACGACCACCTGTCTCCACGGCAGGAGCACTCATACTAATAGGAATAGATCCTTTATCTGCTGCATTTTGTAGTTGATTTGCATTTCCTTTCAGGGCATCACTCTCTTGAGACTTTCTCAGCTCCAAAACTTCTGCTGGGACTTGCCAGCTACTAACCTGAATTCTACAAAACCTCATAAATGCCAGATACACCAGTACACAGGCAATAGATGCAACAAAATAAAAAATATCGGCACTTGAGTAGTGCTGGTGAGTCAGATTTATAATTAGGCCCATGAGTTACAATTGGAATGAGATACCAACAAAACTAATTTAACATATTTGGGTTTCCTTTGCAGAATTCTTTGATGCTTCCTGAAACATTCTCAGAATTCTTTGATGCTTCCTGAAACATTCTCTAATATTTGATCAAATGCACAAAATCAGCAGTTAAAACCCTTCTTTGCAGATTATTACTGTTGGAAGTCCTAAGCTTAATCAAAAGTGGCATATTAAGTCAGCAAAATAAATTACAAAACACATCTTGCGAAAATGAGCATTTCAATGATGGAAACATAATTTTTACAACTACTAGAAGTCCAAAAGGTAACATTAGTCTAATGATTAGAGCTAAAGACCCCTCCTGACTAACCATAGATGAAACAATAGAAGAAATAAGACAATTCCATACACTTCACTTCTTTGAAAACTTAGTTAAAAAAGTAAAAATAACCTGACATTTTGCTGGTATTGATTTTTCCATCATCTAGGAGAGTGGCAATATTTGAGCCATGGAACCCGGAACCGTCCCGTACCGCCCGGTACAGGGCATTCCGTACCGTACCGGCCAAGAGCCGGTATGGTTCAGCCATATAAAATGGTTCGGGGAGCCGGACCGTTAAAAAAATTTAAAATTTATTTTTCCGTATGGTACGGTACCGTACCGTCCGATACACTCCGATTCGGGCTCGTTTGGCTCGGTTCGGATCTAATTCAACTTTGGATCAGTGATTTTTGCTTGAGAGAGGGGAGAAAGATTTTTTTTCAGCTCATTTTTTATTACCGGTACTGTACCGGTATGGTACCATCGGCTGATCGGTACAGCCCCCGGTACCGGTTTAGCGATCCTTGATTTGAGCAGCCTATTATACATTCTCAAGGTGATAGCGTATTAATTAGCAGTGCCATGGGGGTCTCAGGTGCTCATATCTTTTATCTTCTCAGGTGTTCATGTATTTGTATCACTGTGTTTACACATTCACGACTCTCACATAATGTTACATATAACTCATGGACCAAAAATAAAAAAGTTGATGTTTGATTTATGACATCTTTTACTGTTTAAAACATAGACTATTTTACTTTAAGCAAAATTTGAGCGGAAAGGCTGCACATATCCAATTATCTCATAAAACACAAAGTGTCAAAAGAACCAAGATTAATAAAAACAAGTGACTTTGAGCCAAAACATGTGATCTAGCACAATGCAGAAGCATGTTGAATCTAATGCTTGAAGAACAAAAAAGTGTTCAATTAATGCACTTAGTCATATTATATGATTTCCTCATCAAGTTATTTACATTGCTTGTAGGAATAAAGAAAGATAAAATAGTTATTACTGCTTAATCTGTGACTAGTATCAGTCATCAGTTATGCAGCTTGATAAATTTATTTAGGGCAATCACAAAGAAAGTAAGTTGCATGGAAAGAAGGTAAAGAGACACATGATTTAAGTTGTGCTTTGAAGGCTTTTGTGAGATGGAAGATAAGTTGTCATTTGACAATACTTTTATTTTTCTTATTTTCAGAAATAGAAAATAGAAATTTTGGTCTATATTATTTCTGAACTTTTAAATGTATAAACATGTTTGAAATAGTCAATTATTTTGAAAAGTACAAACATGATGATGGTGGTAGAGGCAATGATAGTGGTGGCAAAGATGATGGAGGCTGTAGGTGGTGGTGGCAGCGATGGTGGTGAAGGTGCTAGCTATGTGGCACTAGCAATGGTGATGGGAGCACTGATGCTATAGTGGTGGCAGCTATGATAGTGGCGGTGTGGCAGAGGTCGCGATGGCAATGGTAGCATGGTAGAGGTGGTGGAGGTGGTGCCAACAATGATTGTAGCAATGGTGGTCGCAGCAGCAATGGCAGCAATGTCAATGGAGACGACTATGGTGGAGATAGAGACAGAGACCGTGATTTGGTGGTGAAGACAGCAGCAGTGGCAGCGGTAGTGGTGCTGGAGACGATTAGAGTGGTGGTGGCATTAAGGGTGGAGCTGGTGTCAAAGCTGGTATGACATGAATTTCTTATTTGTCAAAATAGTGAAAGTAAAAATTTCATACTTTCATTTTTTTTATAAAAATGAAATGACTTTCAAAAAATAGAGACAAAAACCAAGAGCATCAAATATGTTTTTTGCCTAAATTTCTATGATTTTATTTTTAAAATAATAAGAAATAAAGGCAATGCTGAGCAGGACCTAAGTATGTGAATGGCTTTGCAGGATTTTGTCTAGAATTTTTTTTCTCCCTTTTTTTTTTTCGTTTCCCTCACTTCTCCCTTACTTTATCAAATTTAGTCTAATTTAGTCAAAGGTTTAGTATAGAGATCAACCCACTCCGTTCAAAGATATTAATACTCTTTGACAAGCCACTTGCCAGTCTAATTAAACTATATAAGTTCGAAACATCAATGACCAAATCCAACAATTTAAGAAGCACTTCAGTCGGTTGATTTCATATTTACTGATTGTTATTTTGAGAAGTGCAATGTAGATCACAAAATAGTGCATGAATTAGTCAAAATAACAACCCCCAATGCACCATGTTAGGTAAGCTGGTCCACTACTTAGTTGGCATCCACCTGGTGTGTCTAAATCTCTCGTCTCTTTCAAATGGTGAACACATTCTACCATATAATCTGCTAGCTAAGATAAGGTATCTTCCAACATTAGTCATGCATTTCCAAGCATGAGTATCTTTAATACCCACTTCCTTCTTTCTTACTCTTAAAAAATTTGAAAAAATGAATAGATGTCATAATCCCAACTCAAATAGTCCAGGCAGGTATAACAAGTAGACACAATTATGCCTCAATGCAAGTATAAAAGCCCACTTTGAAATATACTTCATTCAGATGCCCAAGTCATAAGCACACCAATCTTGGCATCACTAGGAAATCTAGACGGTGATCCACCACTTCACAATGCGCTCCATGTTTTTAAGATAACATGTCAACACAACTGTCTTAATGCTTAAATAGGTCATTCAAAGAATTCACTATAAATTTTCTAAAATGAAGAGAAACATGGGTTATCATAAGTCAACTCAACAATTCAGCATACCTATCCACAAGGTAAAACATATATGTCCAAGAATGCCTCATAATCACCAGTAAATATATCAAATTATCTAACTTATAACTGCTTCCAAAACCACTAAGCTTTGAAAACAGGCCAACCTTGTCTTTGCTCTTGCATAAACTCCTCCATTTAATGAGACAAACTGTTTTTTCAAATGATCTGAAAGCTCCACAACAAAGTTTTCTTAAATATTTAATTCATCAGTCACAATGACAAAGATATGGACAACCAAATAACAAGTCGTTGTGCAGAAAAGGTTAAAGATGACATTTGATACAGTAATAGGTTTTTAGTGGGTAGGCTCCATGTTTAAATAGACTTGGATGAGTGTCGGGTGCAACTGCATGTTGAAGTAGTTGATCCTTTTTATGCTCTGACAATTCCCTCCTGTGGACCTATCAAGGCAAGTACCTTACCTGCATCCATGTCTGAGTTTCAACTGTGGGTAATTCAGGGTAAATTGAAGGGTTTGAAGAACTTAGTGTTGGATATGGTCCAGAACAAATATAATTAAGAGAAAAGGTTTTTAATGAGAGTGATGTTGGGGAGTCAATAGGTTTGTTGAGCTGAAGTGCAAACAGGATACCCAATGGATCTCCACAAATAAAGATACTGTCCAACAATGAAAAAAAGAAAAGAAAAAGAATTCTGAGCTACGGCAACTAGGAATCTACCTAGACGAAAATACATCATCATCCCATTCTAAGGTCTCATCATGGAGAAAGAGGGTAAAATTTCTACAAAATTGTAACATAAGAATAACAGGAATTAACACTTCACATCTGCCCAAAGGTAATTATGTCATCATCCCCATCCCCAAAAGGTCTCATCATGGAGCAAGAGTGTAAAATTCTTAAAACTAATACAACTCTAAGTTCTTGACTAACCCTTCATTGGGGCTCTAGTATCAGCCAAAACACATATTAGCCTATTTTCTTATCATTGCAGCTCCACTTAATCAAGGAAAAACTCAGAATTAAACCTACAACCTCCAATCCTAGTCCCCTCTAAACAAAACAAGTTTCTGCTTTCACACCATATTACTTAAATCAGAATGAAGATGATACCTGTTCCAGCATTAACTTTCAGGAGCAATGGCTCATATCAGTAACAAAGAGTAGATTACAGATAAGCATTCCATTGATAGGATAAGTTCCTTTTTGTTCAATGTTAAAGATCGGCCCTAACAGAATGGAACATAAGAAAAGAGAAAAAGCATAAAATGTTAAATTCTTCCTTTTATGGTTCCATCTTTACAACCAAAAGAAAGAAATAAAGGAAAACATAACCAAATAAGTAGATATTTCTGATTGAATACTTCAAACATCATTATTTAACAAACTAACTTTTTAACTTGCTCCATCATCCAATTTGATAAAATGTTTTGATAAAAAGTTTTGATAAAAAAGGTTCCCCTCTTCTCTCCGTCTCACACAATGACGAATACCTAACCTTCTTCATTTAACAAATTTACTCTCTCTGTTAATTAAAATTTAAGGATGTAGTTTGTTAGACCTTTTCTATCAAGAGCAAGACCACTATTGTTCACAAGAATTAATGGAATAAACAACTAAGTTTGACAGATTTAGCATTCAAGAACAAGCATAACACACAAAATATATTACTGATTGCCAACAACACCGATCACTCTAAAGAGTTTCTTTAATACATTTACTGCATGGAACTCTTGTGGTTTCTGTCCACCCAAACTGGCTAATCTCACATCCCAACATTCAGACCTATCTTCTGCAACCATAACATAACATAAGTGACTGTAAATAACAGCCATGATCAAGAACAGCAGTCCTGAATGTATCAATATGAGAAACTACATTCCTAAACATTTAGGACAATAATATACTATTCAACAATGCATGCTCAACTAGCATAGGCACAACAATCTGTTCAGGGTTCATACAACAAAGAAGGATACAAACAGAGTTACCTTGTTCTTGGTATCATAGTAGTACTTCCTTCCATCATTTGTTGTTACTAACGTCCAATTGGTACCAGCCAACTTCTCCCTGAGCAAATAATAAGAGAAAAAGAAATAGTGTTAAATATACAATATGCAAATTGCAAAGTGTGTTGTAAGTCATAACTCCCACTTTTCAGCAAATCAGAGAATGAACCATCATGCTGAGACCAGAAGTAAAATATCAGAGATTGACTCTAGTGAGACACAATCATGAGGCAATACGTGTGGGATGTCTACGGCATGCCCATCGAAGATGTCAATAAATGATACTGTTACATATGGGTCCATAAGTACAAGACATGAAAGATTGCATCAAGGCATATTTTCTAACATGCTATCACTGATCATATGCAGAGACTCTTATAATAGAAAACCAGCATTATCTAACATGTTCCTTCTAAACAAATGTTCATGTAGTCACCAGCAGTACTAGTCAATGTTATGTCCAACAGGTAGCCAAGTGTTCTGTGCAGAAACACACCCCACTGTATGTTATCACAAGTTCCAAAAAAATTCAGCAAGAACAATTAGAATGTCTCTACCGATTAAATGGTAATCTTTTGTGGCCAGATTTGCCAACCTTTCTTTTGTCATGGTTGTGCCTTTCTTAGACTGCTAGTGCAATGAGTATAGAAGGAAACAGAAGTTCACTCATTTCTATCCCATCTCCCAATCACACTCCCTTCCCACATAATCTATTCAGCCGTGGATCTTGTATTTGTCCTCTTAATTGAATAGGAAACAACCAGCCAAAATAATTTCATGCTTTGAATTTCAAAAAGAAACCAAGGAAGAGAAGGCATATCAATTATCCCTCACATTTACGTGGCACTTCCTTATGCAGCTTGAAGTACCAATATTGGTAACTGTACCAGTACATTATCAGTATGTTATGGTAAATCCCTACCAATATGATATGGTAACATGATGGCACATGGTATACATATTAGTGCCAGCACAGCAAAGGTGATTGACTGCATCATGTGTCAATACAGTACTCTACTGAGGAAAAATATGACCAGACACTGTCATTCACCATTATGTACCACAATTTCAATCTTGCTTTCTAGAAATGCTTCCCCAAAAATTATTACTTCAAAACTTCAAACACTTAAGGCTACTCCAACAGTCAACTCCAAGAAGAGTGTAAAAAATAAGTACAAAAATAAGTACTGTTATAAGCATTTTTGCACTATGTATATCATGAGAAGCTGTTATATTTTTTGGGAAACACAGTCTTAGAGTTAATCAAGAAGCATTACCCACCCCAGTTTGAAGGGTTAGGGCATAATCCAGGAACGTATGATGGGCTCCGAAACTGGCAACCTCTAAACTAAAGACAGATTTTTGACTCATGCAACTCAGCTATGAAACCTAGGACAGAAGGCCTTTTATCCCTTTTTTTGATATATATATATATATATATATATATAGAGAGAGAGAGAGAGAGAGAGCGAAGACCCACTCAATATAATTAATCAGATACGGGTACTCCAGGGTGTGCCACCCAAGACTTCAACCTAGACCTTCCCCAATGAGGGGGTGGGGGTATGATACTGGCAGGTTGGAAGATCTGCAATTCATTAGGGAGATTAAGATCAAACTATTGAGAAGCAACCCTCAAGGTTTTCCGAACAGAATCCAAAGAAAGGGAAGAGCATAAAAATTAATAAAGGGAGCCATCATTTTAAAGCATAAATTAAGTAGATATTTGAAATATTATATTGGAGACTACGAAATCCATTTCCTTCTTCCATTTAATCCCTCTATGTTCTTTGGTGCAAGAAATGAAAGCAATCTGTAGAAGAAATAAAGAGTTCTTGAAACATTTCAATTGGTAAATGAGCTACCAATGAATGTGTATGTCACTTGACATACTTAACATGTTTTAGAAAAGTAAGCATAAATATTAAACATTTAAATCACTCACATGCCTCAAAGTCCAATTACAGAATTTGAAATGCTTAAATTGGCAAAAGTAGCCATAACTGAATGTGCATAACATAGTTGGCATAAATTGAAAAGAAACCCAATAAAAATAAAGACAAGTTTATTCAGATAAAAAAGAAAACATAACAATCACAGATAATTCTATGATCCAGAAAAATTTACTATTGATACAAATTGCAAAATAGTTGAACTCAAGACTATTAATATGCATTAGATTTTATATGATCCCTGTAAAGTTGAACCACATAAAAACAATTAGAATTCCTGTTTAGTGCGTACCATGAAACTGGAGTTGACTGAGCTGTAACATTCTCTGGCTGCTAAAGGAACAGAAGAAAGCAGATTAGTTAGGAAGCATTACTAAATAATCACATGTTGTCACTAGAATGAAGTCATATTACTTGATATAACAAGTCCTCTGTGCAAATACCTCCCCCTTAAAACTGGAAGGTTTTTCATATGTTGACTCCCCAGTGACAGAATTGTAGTAGTATACGACACCTGATTCTGTCTTGTGTGCCGTCCAGGCATCTGCCTCTTCATTCTTTGTACTTTCTCCATCCTTGTGGGGATCATTTGCATGGTTTTCATGATCTGCAGGAAAATGAACAGGTCAGTGACCGAAATTTCAAACTAGCAGCTGTTTACACAGTTAATCAAGAGAAATAACCATACCGATGCCTAAAGAAGGTGATTCTATGACAACATTGCTCCCAGACTGACTAGATCCTATGGTAGTTGAGGTTGGTCCCTGATTTGCCACTGTGGAAACACCAGGAGGCTGAATACTGGGCACAGGAATAGCAGGAGGTGGCATGCCATGCATGGGAAAGTGAAAAGGAGCAGGAAGTATGCCAGAATATGGTAGAAATGGGGCTTGCTGCAAGCCTCCAGCTTGAGAAGGATGCAACCAAAGAGACTGAGGGGCTGGAATGGTGCCTGGTAGTGAAGGATAAGGTGGATAAAACTGCTGCTGAATATTTTGTTGTACTGGAACTGGAGTAGAAGTTGGTGGCAGAGAAACAGGAGATGGAACCATGGGCCTCAAAGGAGAAGAATTTGTGGTTGTTGGTTGACTTGTAACAGTGGAGGAAACTGTTGCAGAATTAGGTATCCCAGGAGACCCGGTGTCCAGCAAGCCCGGCATCCCAGGATGGCCAGTAAAAGATGGAGTACTTGGCATCAAAATGCCTGAAGAGTTTGCATTAGGGTTTATACCCGAGGCTACAGAAGAACTCAATGACACAGTGGCTGACAATTTGCAGACTGAGAATCAACTGATGTAATTGTAGTGCCAGCTTCTATCACAACAGCATCAGAGGTGCCCTGTGATCATCAAAAAAAGGAGAACATTAATTTATAAAATATTTTTCACTATGCTAGCAAGACTTATGAACAAAACATACTGTTGGAATTGACAATGGCAACCGCATTGGTGCTGGACAACTTGGTGTAATAGCTCCAGGAACATTAGCAGCAGGGCGAACAGATTGCCCTGGAACCGGAGGTTGCAATGATGCAGCAGTAGTTGGTTGGGCAAACCTTCCACCTTGCAAGTTAGCTTGATTTGCAGCCTGAAAAGGACAATAGTAATGAAAACCAGAATTATAAAGCCTATTACATAGAGAATAAGAAACATACAAATGACTTCCAATGAACAGGCCATGAGAATTACAGTAGTAAGTTGAAACTGCTGACCAGTTGCCAAGCTAGCATTAGCATTTGAAACCACATTATATGAAAATGAAGGTTTGTTTCCTAAAAATTGCCCTGGAACTGGTGGTTGAAGTGCTGTTGCAGGCATTGGTGGAGTCAACCTCAAGCCCTGCATTAAATTGATATATATTAAAAAAGATATCAAAATGAGAAATTAAACCTTCAAAATATAAGCACAAGAAACCAAACACTAACAGGAGTGGATGAAGATTGTTGAGTACTCCCAGATGCAGAGTTCATCCTAGGAAATACACTGTAAGAAAAAGGAGGAGCAGGGATAACAAAGCCTTGTGACGTAGCAAATTTTGCTCGAACAGGATCTTGAGATGGAGTGTTTGCATTTACAATGACACCCCTTGGAGGTGGTGGGCCTACAGAGGCCGTTGTTGAAACAGTGACTGTCAGTGGTGGACCAGAATCTGTAGTTGGAAGGGATGTTACTGGAGTTATTGCAGTTGTAGCTGGTCCTCCAACTGGAGAAACTACTGTTGTAGAAGCCATAACTGAGGTTGGTGGACCTGTAGCCGGTCCTCCAACAGGTGACTCTAAACCTTGGGATTCGGGTGTTGTGCTCGATTGTGGCTCATGTGCGAGCCAAGCTGGTGTCGACATGGTCTCTGTGGAAGGACAAAGGTAACATATAACATATTAGTACATTACTGCATTTATGTAAAATATCCTTGATGCTTCACATATGTGGCAGTCATTTATACATTAAGATATCTAAAAGGCAACACTTTCATAACCCTAATGAGAAGTAGCAACCTCCAGTTATACTGGTTATACCATTTAAATAAAATAAAAAGACAACAGAGTTGTAACCATGTTTGTCAGTATTAAAAAAATGTATATTGCTAATACATCTCATACTGAGTTTAATGTCTAATGTTTATTTGCAAGCTTAGCTCTGCTAAGATAACTGTTGGATAGCCAAAATGAGGTAGAAGAAAACCAGGATTTAGATCATGTTATGCAAGGTTTTAAATACTGATGCCAACCTCTACCATATCAGAATGGCATGGAGCTAGTATTGATGGTATGTACCCAAACTGAAAGCTTCAAAACAAATGAAAAACTATGGAAATACACCAGTATAATCAGTATAGCACTGCCAGTATGTATCGGTACACATGGTGTCGACATCCCAGCACCTGTACTGGTGCCAATTTCACATCAGAATGGCACATTAGTCGTATATGGTGTCAACATCCCAGCACCCGTACTGGTGCCAATTTCACATCAGAATGGCACATTACTCATTGTATCTTCCCATTACAGCAATTCTTGAAACCATTATGTTATGTACACATGTTACAATTGTATTTTTGTAAGACAATGAGATCGTAGATAAACATATAGAGAATGATAGCCACAAGCAAGAAGCGTTATCCCAACCAATTGGATAGGCTATATGAATCTTATTTAACTATTCGTTCATATTATGTTTCCAACATATGACTGCTATCTTTTGAAAATCCTTCCTCACAACTTCCAATTGTGTTAACCCAAGTCTTCTCTTCATTTTTCTAGAGACTTGGTCAAATGCAACACCCCATCCTGACCTGCATAAAAATATTGCAAATTTGCAATGTTCATACCATCTCATTAGATTCCCCAGCACCCAAACATTACAAACACTAATCCCAAAACCAACTTGCAAAGGTAAAGCTCAGAATTATGTCAATATCCAACTTTAATAATAAATACAAAAAGATCACAAATAATACAATCAACCTTAATTCTGTTACTGCTGGAGATACAGAGCATAGAGTTAGCAAGTGCTAACCCTTGTTCACAAGTGATATGAAAGTAGAAACGACTAAAGCTATCCGATTCATTAAATAAGGTGACTTCAGCAAATTTGAAAAGAGGTAAGCCATTAGAACTAGATGGAATAGCGATAAAAGTTTGAAAAATAACGAAACAAGCTATGAAACAAGCTAAACATATGGTATAATATGAGGATCAAGGGAGTACATTGGTCTTCTAAGTTTAAAGACAAACGGTAGGCCTCTCCTCAGATACATCAAAGTACCATAGAACTGATTCGGAAACTTATCTATTACAACAACAACATATAACGATAACATAATAAGGGTATGAAACATTTTCAGTTGAAAAAGTAAACAACCATATGGCCAACTCTTAATGTTGCTTTCTGCACCACCCTCTAGCTCCTCTTTGATCAGTCCAGCAATCAGGGGAGAGACAATAGAAAGGAGTTGGGAGGCATCAAGGTGAATGGAGATATTAGGCAACAGTGAAACAATGATGCATACTTTTTTTTTGATTGAACATGCGTACACATTTAAAAGGTTATTGCAGATTTTTAAAAATCTGATTTATTATTTTGATGCATTCAAGGATTAATTTTCAGGTCTTTTGAGTCAACAGATCTAGATGCATAACTTGAGCTATACATGTTCATTTAGGCATTCAAGTACTGGTTCTAAAGCTAACTCCAAGTCCTACGGTTTTGTGATTTGAGTTTTATATTGTTCAATTTCGAAGTAGGCATATTATATCCGAAAATGGATGAAGCTTCAGTTTAAGATTAGAAAAGTTTTTGTTGGTTTTTTGCACTGCCTTAGGAGTCATGTGAAGTAAAGTTTTATTCAGGAAGAGTTCTGCAAGTATCCTAGTCAATTTAAGAGTCATCTCTTAGTTGGCAAAATGAGGAATGGGTGCCAGAGCGGGTGCGGTGCTGTGCAGGTAAGGGAAGCAAATATTTTAGAAGCACTTTTAGTCAGAAAACGTATAGGAAGTGTGGGTTTGACCTTCCTGGAAGATTCCAAAGCAGATGGGTAAACCTAGCTAGAAGATTACAGCTATTAAGAGTCTTTTTGATGGTTGTATATATTGAAAAAGCCTTCATTACAAATTAACAATGTTTTTTCTCTGACAAATAACCCTCATGATGGATTCCATGATATTGTAAGTTAACCCCTTCAGCCGCCACACTTACATTTGCACACATTGGTATCAAAATCTTGCTCTGTGTCCACAAAAGCATGGACTAACCAACAAAATATGCCAAGTGATTGGCCAAATCAACAAAAGTACATTGGAAGAGAATGAATTCTTCATGAATTATGAACCCATGAGTAATCATGGTAGGTTAATGATCATTGCTTTCTCTGCACACTCATACAAATCCATGAAGCCATAGACACTCAAGCAAGGCTCTTATTCCAGTTAATTCATTAACTAACAAAGACAAGATGCTTTGCTCCAAAAACAAAAAGAAGAAAACCTGCTCCTTGAAGAGCAACAAAGCTAAAGCTAAGCATAATAAAACTCAATAGAGAAAAAAGCCAATAATTAACAATGTTATGCACACCCATATATAGATACCCTGCTAGTTGTAAAAACTTACTTTAACCTCTTCCTACCAAGACCCAGATCCAAAATTTCCACCACTCTTTCCTGATAAGTCAAAACAAATCAATCTATTTAAAGTTAAACTAGAATCAGATTCTCACTATTCGCATGACTAGTATCAGTTTGAATGCAAATGCACATGTAGAAGGGAAAATATAATCAAAGGCTACAATTGAACATAATTTAATTATAAGAGTTCATCAAATTACATTAGCATATTACTTGACATAATCATGTCAGAATTGTAGTTTTGATAATAAAAATGCTTGATGGATAAGGTCAAGTAACTCAATCAAATAACTATTCCAATTAGATAGTAATTTCAATGTAATTGTTAATTGTTATATTAAAATTCATGATAGAATTGTAGTTTGGAGATATGTTAGATCACATGGTTAAAGTACATCAGGGTTCACATGGAACCCATGATTTTCCAAAAGGCTTAACTTTACACTGGAATATCGGTTTTCAGTGATCTTGGACTTGTTGGACAGGTATTTTCAAGATTTACAACTGATATATTATGCTATGTTACCAAGACACTTGCATTTGACCCCAAAAACCAGTGTAAAATACGTATCCGAGATGAATACATATTAGACAATTGGGTGTGTATAAAGTTCTATCATTGCCATTTTTAAAGATTACTGAAGAGATGAACTCTTCCAACAATGGTTGTGACCCTCTTTTTTCATGTTAGAAGTGATTATTTCCTTTTTATTAAATGTGCAAGGATGTAGATTTTCAAATAACCTTTGCAAATATCATTTTTCTTATATTCTCAAGTTAATTGGGAAGTTTGAATGAGAACCATATATATTGAAAGATCTTAACAAATGATATCTTCTTAACATTATTTTGATATTTAAAAATAGAAGATTAAAAAGTACAAATATATAAATACATATACATAATTTAGCTAAATTTATAATTTATCCTACATATCCCTGTGTCTCTCTCTTTCCTTCTTGCCAAGTCAAACACTTGGATAGCATCCGCATCTAAATCTTGTATCCATGTCCATGCAACAATAATCTCATGACCCTCATCAAAATTCCCATAGCTTCCTAAGTCAAAAGGAGAGCCTAAAACTATAGCCTAATTTGTTGAAAATTTTCTTCCACTTTTTAAAGCATAAATTTTGCAAGAATATCAGATTTCAATGATCTTTGATTCATTGGAAAATATTATTTGAAACCTACAACTGTTTTTCATGGCTCTCTATGAAATTCCAATATTTTCTAGGTCAGGAGATGGCCAGGTCTATCGTTATGAACCAGTGTTTTGATAGGTGCACCTAAGTGCAAAACACAGGCAGGGCACACCTCTAATGCCTCGCTTTGGTCCAGGCTCATTTAATAGGCTTAGAGGCACATACGTTGTTGAAGCCCTAAGATGCCAAAAGGCTGCCTTGTTCAAATGAGGTCCAGGCAGTCCATCAACTAAGTGGCTTCTTTAGTCAGGAAAAAAAAGGTGAACAAAGTGAATCAGATCTAGGACTAGGTTTGCTACTGTCTTCTCCACCCCCCTCTTTTTTTCTCTGGTAACATCCAGCCTTTTCTAGTGGTAGCTAGGCCTGTTCTGGCAGCATCTGGGCCTCTTCTGGTTTGGGTAAGTTCCTTTCTTCTTCTTCCTATTGCTAGAACAGGCTTCCTCTTCAAGTTTCCAGAACAAGATATTCTTCTTCTTCCCCTTAGCAGTAGCAGCTACTACTTCTCTATTCCATGAAACAGGTGGTGTGAAATAGAAAATGCTTTTATATGCAAATTTTGTTGTGAAGTGACAATGGAAGGGATATATCAAGCAAAGCAACACACTGTTAAAGGATATAGAAATCCCAAAGCTTATAAAAATGCATGTTAAGGAATAAATACGCTAATGAATTGGTTGATGAAGAAGATGATGCTATGGAGATCGGTCATCATGTAAAAGATCCATGAATTCAAGTACAAGAAGTATTATCCAATACAAATATTAAAAATGAAAGCCTAAGGGTCCTGTGGATTTATCCCTTACTTCTGATGCAGAACATGTAGCAGACAAAAGAATGCAAGACATGACAACACGAATGTATGATGCACGGATTGAATTTAATGCAGTGACCTATAAGAGCTTTAAAGTGATGATTGAAATCCATAGAACATTATGGACCTGGTTTACAGCCACCAACTTATCATGCAGTGAGAACACCTTCCTTCAAAAAACTAGTGAATTTAGCTGGGCACCATAGCAGAGCCTTGACCTTGCCCGGATCCGTAGGATTCAGGTGCACCCTAGGATGAGCTTATTTTTATGGAAAGTGACTTGGGGCTGTCTTCCTACTAGAGCATTACTTAGCTCCAGAGGGGTGCATGTCCCTTCACAGTGTCTGGTATGCGGGTTGGAGGAGGAGACCTTAATCCATGTTCTTTTCTTACATCAGCGGGCTGAGCATATTTAGAGGCTGGCAGGCTTCCAAGTGTTATTCATGCATGTAGCTGACTATGTTGATTATTTTCTGGGTTTACTCCGCCCGCCTACTGGTCATTCTGCTGCCATTGTTATTGCTTATACTGCCTATCATATCTAGCTCACCAGAAATGATATCGTCTTCAACTCCACGAGTCACTCAGCTAGACTCAATGTGGAGAGAGCTCGGATCCATACTGATGAGTTTATGATGTCGACCGTGGTATCTTCGAAGACCTGGGGTTCCCGTGCCACTCCGCATACGCCCGGCCAGGTCTTTATCTCCTGGGAGCCCCCATCTCCGAACTATTTCACGGTCAACTTTGACAAGAATGTCTCGGCACTCAGGGTGGAGCTAGTTTCATCGTTCACGGTCCGGGTCACAATTTCGTCGCTGCAAGGGGGGCATCATCTCCTTCAGCCAACTGTCCCGGCTGCAAAGCTGCATGGTGCCTGAGCCAGGATTGTATATGCTCGGATGATCCTGCAGGTTGTCCACCTCATCGTCGAGGGTGACTCGGCTACTATCATTGCTTGGATTCATGAGGCCAAAGGTTCAAGCCGATGCATCCACTTCTTCAGGATATCGCGCTCCTACTTCAGGATTGTTCTTCATGTATTATCAGGCATGTATACCGAGAGGCTAACTCAGTGGTAGACTGGGTTACCTACTTTGTTGCCCATCACTCGAGCCCTGTTTTGTGGACCGACCTTAGTCTTACCACGAGGTCATTTCGTGATATTATCTTTTCTGACTTTCTTGGTTGTATTCATGTTAGAACTCTAAGCTGAACGCAACTGTTTACCCAAAAAAAAAAAACTAGTGAATAGCACAGAGAAGATTGTGAAGGACCATAGGGAGGAGTTGGCAAGAAGTGGGTGTTCAATCATGTCTACCAGATGGATTGACAAGAGAGACAAGACATTACTTTTTAGTGAAATGCCTGAGAGGGACTATGTTTATTGCATCTATAGATTTTTTATTTGTTGAGCCTGTAGATGCTTTCTCACATGTGAAGGCGTGTGATATGTTGTTTGAACTTCTTGATAATAAGGTGAAGTATATTGGCAACACAAATGTTGTTCAAGTCATCACAAACAATCATTCAAGTTATGTGACCGCTGGTAAGAATTTGGATATTTTTCTATTCGATTATTCATTAAAGATATGAAATTTTGAACGTATCTATTAATCTGTTTCTTCTTAATTCCTTCTATGTTAGTGTTATAATTGAACTCTTTTTTTGTAAAGAAAGATTGCTGGAGACTAAGCAATCACATTTTTATTGGACAAAATGTTCTATTGCTTGGATTTAATTATGCAAGAGGGAAACTGACTGATCTTAAAGGACATTAAGGCTAAACAGCTTCATCTAAATCCAGCTATACTAAATATGATGAGGTACTTTACAGGGCAAAAGGAATTGCTTAGGCCAGTAGTCAATAGATTTGTTACTACTTTCCTTACACTTCCAAGCATACATCACAAAACAGAAAACATGAGAAAGATGTTGATGTAAGGAGCAGAAGGGTAAAAGAGTGGCTGAAATTGGTTTATGCCTTTCTTTTGGAACATGGTTGGTTTGAAGCCACTTGTTCATGTTCTATGGATGGCTGATGGTGAAAAGAAGCAGGTCATGGGGTACATTTATTGAACTATATATAGAGCTAAAGAAGCGATTGCTGCGAGCTTCAAAATGAAGGAACAGAAGCATAAGTATTTGTGATTGTTGATAGAAGGTACAATTGTCAGTTACATCACCCTCTACATGCAGTTGGGTATTTCTTGAATCCAGAATTCTTTTATGACAATCCAAACAATTAGAAAGATCAGGAGGTTGTCATGCGTTTATATTAATTCATAGCATGGTTGGTTCCATCCATCAAGATGCGGGACCTGACAACAAAGGAGTTGACCAAATATAAATGATCTTTAGGATGGACATGAAAGAATACTAGACTTACTGGTAGATTTATAAAGAGTTGATTGGATATTAATTACATCTCACTAATCGAAAACAATATATACTTTTGTAGGTAGGTGGTGGGCTTCATATGGAGCTTCTCTCCATAATCAAGAAAAGTTTAAGATAAGGGTTTTGAGCTTGACATGTAGTGAATCCAGATATGAAGGACATTGGAGTACTTTTGACCATGTGAGTTGCTAGTACATAGTTATGTGATTGAAAGCAGATAGTAATAGAATCTTCATTAATTAAATATTCAATCAAGGAATCTTAGTTTTATGCTGAATTCTGAAGGACATTGGAGTACTTTTGACCAAGATTCCCGGTACTGGTACCAGGTGCCGTACCGGCGGGAGGCCGGTTGGTACGGTACGGTCCATACCGTACCATACCAAGCGGGTGTACCGACTCATTTTTTTAATATTAAAAACATTCTCCTCCCTCCCAAAAATACATTTAAAACAAAAAAAGACCTGAACCAGGCTGAACCGAGCCCGTACCGGGCTGAACCGACCGTTCGTACCGGTACGGTACCGTACCATACCAGTACGGAAATCTTTTTTTTTTTTTTTTTACCGGTCCGAATGTCGAACCGTTTAAATGGGCTAAACCTTACCGGGATGGTACCGCGATCCCTGCTTTTGACCATGCGAGTTGCTAGTACATAGTTTTGTGATTGAAAGTATATAGTAATAGAATCTTCATTAATTACATATTCAACCAAGGAATCTTAGTTTTATGCTGAATTCTCGATAAAACTTGTCTTTCAAAATCTTGCAGCTTAATAACAAGAAGAGAAATAGGTTAGATCAGAGTGCTTGAATGATTTGGTGTTCATTAAGTTGAAGCAACGATACAAGTATTGTGGTACAAATGATCCTATCTCCTTGAAGGAAACTGCTAAAGGTAATGAGTGGCTCATGGGGATGATGGATGATGATAATAATGAAGGTGCAGAAGATAACTTGGTTTTTAACGATTTGATTTGGGGCATTGTTGCTAAAGCTTCTAGAGGTGGAGGCCAACATATTACACAAGACAGATCAGCAAATGTGAAATCAAAAACAAATACTCAAGTTTTAAGTTCTAATCCATGGGCCAATATTGATGAAGGGGCTGATTCAAACGAGATTGAAGAGGAGGACAATGCAAATTATAAATCTAATAATGATGAAGATGATGATGATGATTAGAACTTAGAACTTCCTAGATCTCCTGGAAATTTTGCATGAGATCTGAGATTTCATGATTAGATGTCTTGGCCATTTGGAGTTGCATTGGACTTCTAACATTTGCTTCTATGTATTTCTCTGAGTTTAGACAATTGATCTCAGATGTTTGAACACCTTTATGACTTGTTCTTGGACTCGTATTTTTATATAATTCATGACTGGTAGTAACTATTGTGGTATTGTTGGTTCTTTCATTTGTTATGCTTGATTTTGGTCATGCCATGTCTTTTATTTGCACATAAATCAGAACTATAATGCTTTCTAAATGTTTACTTGTGTTGATAAATTGACAGTTAATTGTTCGATATGCTTTTTATTTTGTGTCTCACGTCATCAAGGCAAGCGCTTTGCATTGCACCTTGCACATAGGCTCCAAGAGATCTTGGCACCTTCATGCATCTTGAGCCTTTCATAAATTTATTGTAAACTTATAATTCCGTAACAATTTTCTTTTGATTTTTGGTATTTTAGGCATGTTAGGAGTTTATAGAGAGTAGCTTAGATGACTAAGGTTTCTTCAATTGGAAATAAGGGCTCTAATTGCTTCTAGATGGGAATTACTTACACTTCTATATTACATATTATTATATTATTAATTCTTATAATACATGCATATAGATTAAGACAAAATTCATTAGGACAATGACTCACTGCTACTAGTTTTGACTACCATAGCTTAGAGCTGCCCCTTATACCCACCATTTGTTTTAATAGACTAGAGACAGGCTACCAGGGGGACCCTTGGCACATCTGCCGGGCAGGTGCCCAGAGTTCAAGCACGTCCATGAATATAGAAAAAAATTAAAAGAACATATATATCAAAAGAAATCAAGGATCAAGTATAAATTAATTACCAAACATCTCTTAATTACTAAATACCAATACAATATAGAACAGAATGTTGGGAGAAATGCTTCGAATTCGGCCTGTGAAAGAAGCGCAGAACAGGTGAGAAGACCAGCCAAAACAAAGCTAGAAAGAAAAGTATAAAATAGTTTTTTCTTTGGCCTGCAAGCGAGGCCGCGGCCCAGACCACGCGGCCTAGCATGCAGAGGCGGGCACGCAGCCTGGCACGCGCATGCATGCACAGGCACAGGCGGCAGCCCAAGCCTAAGCAGCATTCAGCCCCTCCCCGATTTCTATCACAGTGTTGCATGGTGTTTGTGGACCGCCAATCCATTGGGTGTGTAGCACGATGTACACGCCCGTTGCACACGATCGAGCAGCTCCGCATGCTCCGTGCGTTGATTGGATGGCTGGGAGCGTCCATCGATGTGATTTGGGCTGATTTGGCCCGATTCCATGTGGATTTCGGTGCGATCAAGGCTGATCGATAGCCATGAATTGATCTACAATGCGGTTTGAACCGTTGGACTCCTGGTGAGATACTCTTTATACCAAAAACTATAAAAACATGGACATAGGACTAGAGGCTAAGTGTGAGAATCTAAAGAGTAATGAAAGATCTCTACAGAGCCTATAAACCAAGAATCCCGATACTGGTACCGGGACCCATACCAGCATTGGGTCGGTATGGTATGGTACCGGTATGGTACGGTACCGGTATGGTACAATACCAATACAATATGGTACTGGTCCGAACCAGCATGCCCAATTTTTTTGTTCTTTTTAGCAAGGATCGCGGTACCATCCCGTATCGCTCGGTACGAGCGTACCGTACCGGCTGCTAGCCGGTACGATTCAGCCCAATAAAACAGTCCGGCATCCGAACCATTAAAAAAATAAGAAAAATTAGTTTTCGTATCGGTACGGTACGTACTACCCAGTTCGGGTTGGTACGGGCTCGGTTCAGCCCGGTTCGACCCATTGTATGTTTTAAATGCTTGGGAGGGAGACAGAAAGATTATTTTTATAATAACAAAAAGGTCGGTATGCCTGCAGGCACGATACAGTACAGACCGTACCGTACCAACCTCCTGCCGATACAGCTCCCGGTACCGATACCGGAAACCCTGCTTTTTAGGATTTATACAATATTTTTAGGCCTAAATAAATATTTGTTAATACTAATTAATATTTGTATCACTTCAAAACACTACGAAATGCAATCTATCCTCCAGCCATGATATATTATTTTTAAAAAATTTTAATTAAAGTAAGATTACCATCAATTAATTAAAGTGAATGATAAAATATAAACATAATTACATACCGATATTTAGAATCGGGTCAAGTAGATGTCCATAAATATCGGGATCATTAATGTACTGAGTAGAAAGATCAGTAAATCCCTTTAACTAGACAACATGATACTCATGTAAGCTCATCCCAGAAGGTATGCATGACGGATCGTAACTGGGATAAATCGATACAAAATTTATAGTGAAAATAGCTTATGAGCCCTATAACAATAATTTATAATTACACTTTTTTTAATTAATTATTTTATTTTTTTATTAATTTTTAAATCTAAAAATATTTTTTAATTTTAAAAATTATATACTTAACAAAAAATCATGATCTTAGCATCAATGTGTAGATCTTTTATAGATCTACAATATACTCTAAAATCATGCCCAAAAATTTTTGACAACATTTTTTCTTATTTTTTTATTTTTCATGAATTTTAGAAAAAGAGTGGAGAGAGAGAGAGGAGAGAAGCACATGTATACCTTGAATCCACCTTCTTTCTTGCTATTTTGATGTTTGATTAGCTTCAAATCTGGAAAAAATGGATTCTGCAGCTGAGAGCTCTTGGACTCTCACTTCATTCTTATCAAGCCTCCCAAAATTCAATAGTAAACAACAAAAAAAAATTGAAAACCGATTTGAACCAATCCGAATCGGACCGAACCAACCACAAACTGGCCGGTTCAACACGATTCGGGCCGATTCAGGACCGGTTCCTAAATTTATATATATATATATAAATGGGAGAACCGATTTTTATTCCAGAACCATGCCTGTTTGGCGCCGGTCCGGCCCGATTCGGTTCAGGCTAAACAATCAGTTCGGCATGGTTCAGCAAACCGTGCTATAAATACTGAGAGTTGAGAGCTTGTAAGAGAGATTTGGGATTTTTTATTGAGAGAATTGTACGAGATTAAAAGTGAGTTCCAATCTTATAAGTTTTATTTTTCTTATAGTGAAACCTTGCATGCCCATCTGATTAAGTCTTTTATTTTAGTTTTCTCTTCTTCCTTTTCCTACGGCATCAATATCGACAATCAGGATCCTAGAAATAAAGAACTGTATTCCGCACAAAATTTCCAGATGAGAGTGGCATCAATGCGATTGGTACCACAACAATCGATATCAAAGTCCGGAGCCTCGGATTGTCCATGATTAATCGAGATCAAAGAAGATGGCAAGCATAATCAAAGTCGACATCAATCGATTCGATGGAAAGAGCAATTTCTTCCTCTGACAAGCAATGATGAAAGATGTGCTCATCCAACAGGGATCGATCGATACTCTCATATATGAGAAAAGATCGGCCCCCGTGAAAGAGAAGACCTGGAGATGGTACCAGATACAGGCAGTGAACATGATCTGCTTGTATTTGGCGGATGAGATAGTGATCAATGAACTGAACGAGATTTTCCGATGATGCTATGGACAAAGCTTCAAGAGCTATACATGAAGTCCCTCACCAATGCTTTCTTCTTTTAAAAACAGTTCTACCAACTATGAATGACCGAATGATAGAATATGCAGGAGCATCTCAGTAACTTTCAGAAGGTCATCATTGAATTTCTTAGTATCGATGAAAAAGTTAAGAAGACTAGGATGTTAGTCTTGCTATCATCACTACCACAACTCCTTCGAGTCTTTAGTAACTGCTCTTCTAGTAGACAAGAGCACCATCAAAATAGAGAAGATCAACTCGGCATTACTCCAAAACGAGATTATGAGATGGAAAAACCAAGCTTCAAGTTCAGGCGATAACTCAGTATTGGCAATTTCTAAAAGAGCAGATGGTAGAAGGCAAAGGATAAAATATCGCGAAGCAGGCAACCTAGATCGAACAATGCAAGTAAGATCAAATATTACCAGTGCAACAAGCTAGTATATCATGTCAAAGATTGCCCACAGTCCAAAGATTGGACAAGGACTACTACGACGATGGTTAATGATAGCAACAGTGACAGATATATCAGTGATGCACTTATAATATCCAATGAGATATCTCTTTCTTTCTAGTAAATTTTAGATTCTGTATATCCATATCATATCTCTTTCAAAGAATAGTTGTTCGACTCTAGAAAGTGAAAAGGGCTCTATTCACTTGCTAGATGGCTCAAACTATGCGATCAAGGATTGTCGAGATAGTCAGCTTAAGATACATGATGGGACAGTAAAGAAACTGAACGAGGTTCAATGCATACCTAATTTTTGCAAGAATCTATTTTTCTTAGCAAACTAGATTCAAACGGCTATACGTAAAGAGCCAGTGATCGAATCCGGAAAGTCTTGCACAACAATAGGATCGTTTTACAAGAAAAAAAGCAAGGACACTATCTCTTAACAAGGAGTCCGATGCAAGATGGAGTCCCGGTGCAGACAAGAATCCAGTACGAGATAGAACTCCGGGAGCAAGTAGATCGGGCATGAGATAAGAGACTCAGAAAAATGATAGACAATGTCACAAGATGAGATTTCTATTATCATAGAAGGCTTTCTCGAATAGATCTCAGATCGAGATGAGCACAGCACGTAACAGAAATGGGATTAAGCGACCTAGCTCGACTCCCATATTTATTCATTCATAACTAGCAAGCATTTGTCCCAAAGCATTATGACAAAATCCTCCAAGGAAATCTCAAAATCAGGTGAAGGTCGAACATCGAGTCAAGATAAAAATTATCGAAAAAAATGCCTCAAATTCAACCCCTCAAAAAAGTCCAGAACATGTGAGAAGTCCAGCTAAAACAAGCCTAAAAAGAAAAGAAAAAAAGCTTTTTCTTTGGCCATATGCCTGCAAGAGAGGCCACGGCCCAGCGCATAGAGGTGCAAGCAAACCACAAGTGAGCGTGCATCCCGCAGCGTGCACGAGGGCACGCAGCCTAGGCAGGCGTGAGTGTGCACGCAGCCTAGGCAGGCACGAGTGTGCACGCAGCCTAGGCAGGCACGAGTGTGCACGCAGCCTAGGCAGGCACGAGTGTGCACGCAGCCTAGGCAGGCACGAGTGTGCACGGGCACAGGCAGTGATCCAAGCCCAAGCAGCATTCAACCCCTCCCCTGTTTCTATCACGATGTTGCATGGTGTTCGTGGAACGCTGGTCCATGAGGTGTGTAGCACAGCATACATGCCTGTTGCATGTGATGAGTGACTCCGCACACTCCATGTGATGAGTGACTCCGCACACTCCAGCATGTTGATCGGACAGCTAGGAACAACCATCAATGTGATATGGATTGATTTGGCCTGATTCCATGCAGATTTTGGTGTGATCAAGACTGATCGATGGCCATGAATTAATCTATAGTTAGACTGATGTTGGAAGAGCTATTCTGTTTTGGACACGGACTCGTAGTGAGATGCTCTTTGCACCAGAAACTATAAAGATATGGGCAGAAAATCGGAGACCAAATATGAGGATCTAGAGAGTAGTGAAAAGTTTCTAGTAGGGACTAAGAATTAAGAGCTTATGAGAAAGATTTGAAATTTCTTTTTAAGAGAATTGTATGAGATTGAGAATAAGAGTTCCAATCTTAAAAAGTTTATTGTTTTCGTAATAAAACCTTACATGCCCGTATGATTGTATCCTTTATTTTATTTTTCTCTTTTTCAGTCTCCTGTAGCACCAATATCGATAATCATGATCCCAGGGATCTATATTCTGCAAGAGGATTTCCTGATGAGAGTGGTATTAATGCAGATAGTACCGCAACACAGAAAGTTAGTCTGTGTAATGAAAAAAGACAGTCATATTTGAATTCCCTCGACTTTTAAATCCAATATTACAATCACAAACAGTGAGATTTCGGATATAATATTTAGTTATTTTCTAAATTTTTTAGCACTCTGGCAGTAGGTTGTCAGCCTCGACACTCAGCACCTAACCAGCCGGCGGCGGCGCCACCACCACCAGCGGCAGCCCCAAGAACAGGCGCAGCTGCGGTTGCCAATGAAAGCCGTCGAAGCAGCAGCAACTGCTGCTGCTGCTTCTGCAGATGCCAGCGGTAGACAAACCACCAGCAGCTGCTAACATTGCTGCCGTGGAGGCAGCATCAAACAAGAAAAGGAAAAGATTTGCGGATAAGGGAAAAATGAATCGAACAGACTACCTGAGCTCGACCACCGAGCGCTGGCCGCTGAATGCCCCACCGGGCGCCGATTACCACAACTCCGGCGATCCTTTTCTTATCCCGCTCCTCGCTCCCGACCAACTAGGGTTTGGAGTTCTTAGATCTTGGGCATTATTGCGAAATGGACAAAAAGGGAAGCGGCGTAAGTTTAGTCGTTGGGGTTGGGTTCTGGAGTCGGTGTCTCCCCGACCCGCTCTCGCTCTTTCCACCCGGGTTCTCCACTAAACGCGACCCGGGCACGGACGCACAGAGCTGCACCCACACCGGACCCAATCCGAAGATGCCCGTGGATGTTCATCGGTCCTGAAGTAGAATTAAAAAAAAAAACGTTGTTGATACGGGCTAAATTATAAAATCCACCACATTTATATATATATTATTGTTGATACCAGCTATATGAGAAAATCTGGTAAAGATATTGTTGCTGCAACTTCTTCCAGACCGGGTTCAGTCGGCTTAGTTGGAGCGCTCCTCTCCCAGTTCCTGCAAAAAAAAAAAGTCTCCAAGGACCGGTGGCGTTCCGACGGGGGACACTCCGATGTTTAAGTTAGCGGGAGCTTGAGGACAACAGAATGGAGGAATCAATGGAAATGAGCTTAAGGAGCAGTGAGAGAGTCTTTGTACTTTTTGCCCAAAGTCCCCCGGTTTACCTTATATAGACGCGGAACAGTGCCATAATCTGTTAGGGGTGTAGCTAGAAAAGACCGATTTGCCCCCATGAGAATCTGGAGAGTAGCCACGTGGCGCCAGGATGGGACAACATTGTGGGAGTAGTAGAGTAGTGGCGCTGATGTGTCAGAGTTCTGTTGTAACAGAATTCTGGTACCAGCTGGAAGAGGCTTCTGGAGACCCCTGGACCATCTTCGAAGTGGCCCTTTGAGAATGGATCGGTCGGACCTCGACAAAAGTGAGTCGGTCGGACCTCGGCAAAAGTGGGTCGGTCGGACCTCGGCAAGAGCGAGTCGATCGGATCCCAGCAGGAGCAGGTCAACCGGACCTCAGCAAGAGTGGGTCGGTCAGACCTCAGTAAGAGCAGGTCAACCGGACCTCAGCAAGACCTCAGCATGAGTGGGTCGGTCGAATCTCAGCAAGAGCGAGTCGGTCGGACCTCGGTAAGAGCGAGTCGGCCGGACCTCGGCACCGGTCCGGTTCGAAGGTGAGCCGGTTGGGCATAACAGTTGCCCCCTTGCTCTTGGCCTTCGAGAGGACCTGCAGTTTCAAAGGACGAGAGTATCATTTGGCCTTTAATGCGTCTATCATTAGGACGATCATGGATCTGATCAGGCATACTGCGACCGGTCATTCCCCCACTCTGAAACCCTGCGATCAGGATAGGTGTCGGCACCGCGTTGGAGGCGATGGGAGAGACGGTTAATGCAGATGGGGTGCAATGATGAGAGGCCAGCCTGGCCTGCTTGGCCGTCGGGCCTCAAACGTGACTTAGGCGACTTGGCAAGATCCAGACGGTTGGCACCGCGTCTGAAGTAGTTCATCCGCCGCTGGTTTGGGGATCACGCGGATCGCAGCTGGACGTGGTTCGTCACGTCTCATTGGCTTCTCCGCTGGATTGGGAAGCCGCACCGTCTGACGCCTGATCGCGACACTCGAGGGCAGTGAGAAGCGGTCCTTCGAAGGCTATAAAAGGAGGGAGTGAAGGCCCGGGGGAGAGTCTTTTGCTGCACCTGCGCTTGGAGAGAAAGAGCATCCCTCCTCTGCCACTCTTGCCCCTTTAGGAACCTCAATCACCAGGTTAGTCTCCCCCATCTTTCATCTCCAACTTCTATTAGAATGGCTTTCGGCAGCCGGAGCTCCGTCCATAGGGATAGGGAACCAGGTCCCCATAGCATCCCATCAAAAATGACCCGAGAGAGGGTAGAAAACCTTAAGGTCGTATACAATATACCTTCCACTCTGCATTTGACCGTCCCCAATCGAGAGGGAAGGGTGACCAGTCCATTGAACTTAGGAGCCCTTCCGGTGTATGAAGATTATCTCAAGGCCGGCCTTAGGTTTCCACTTCCCAATTTTTTTGTCCGGATCTTCAACTCCTATAGAGTGACTCCCACACAACTGACCCCGAATAGCATTCGGGCAATCAGCTACTTCATGGTCCTCTGCCAGAGGGCCGAAACCGAGCCGAGAGTGTCTCTTTTTGCAAACTTTTTCCTCCTGAAAAGAGATTTCCTAAGCCAGGAGTGGTGGATGTTCAGTCCCCGCCCTTGTCGGAGGATCTTGGAGGGTCTTTAGTCAGCCATTCACGGGTGGAAGTCCCGTTTCTTCTATATAGACAACCTTCAGCCTTGGGGCTTCGAGCCGACATGGAGGGAGCCAAGGTCGAAGGGCGTTGACGGGAAGAAAGTGCTGAGCATCGATGAGGCCGATTTTAACAAAATGGAGGAGGTCGACCCGACATTCGTACACGACCTACTGCGGGAGGATAGCCTCCATTCGACTGGAGTCAGCCAACACTGATACTTGGGTAGGGTAGAGGCCACCGTCGTAGGTCTTCCATTTTTTCTGTCGATCTGGTTTCTCTGTTGCTGACCTTGGCTTATCCTGTAACAGGAGGAAAGATGAAGTCAGACCGAGCGACAATCTTGGTGCAAGCAGCCAAGAAGAGGGGTGTCCGCGTCGTGGAGCCGGCGACCGAATGACATAAGAAACAGTGGACGGAAGAGCTGACAGCCATCGTCATATCGGTGGACTCCGATGATCACATACCTCTATCAAAGCGCCAGGTGGCGAGGGCGCCTGAGCACTCGTCTTCGATCGGAAAATCGGTCGCCTGACTCGGGGAGGAGTCATCGGGTCCGATAGATACGGAGACGGCCCTGTTGGGAAATGTGTCCCAAAGCCAATTTATACTGTAGACAGTTGTACATTTGATGTAATTGTATATGAATTATATTATTGAATAAAATGTTTATTCTGGCAGTTCATCACTATTTCATCTTTCTTTAATGAGTTCTTGAGTGATGAAGTTCTTAGGACTATTTGTATGTGATATAGAGAGGATATATCATATAGTCCTAAAATTGTTCGCGACCAAATGATACACTTATTTCAGGATAATAGTATATCAAGTATAGATCGTTGTGTGCCATAGTCGTTGGTTGTCCTCTTAACCAAGGAGTGTGGAGACACTGGTAGGCATGCAGATGTTGTGTTTGACATTTCATCGAACATGACCCGTCTGTATTTTATTCTGCCTAGAGTTTTGATATGGACGTAGTTATCCCTCAGACATAAGATCGTCATGGTAGCTTGCGAGCAACTCACTATACTTTGGTACCGGACTATCTGGATTTCTAATCCAGGGACGAAAGGTTTCTAGGTACAGTTAAGTACTCGTGTAGCGGTGATCGGATCAAGATGGGATTGACCCCTCCAAAGTGTTTGGAGCAGATATCTTACTATGTTTCAATTTAGCAAAACTTGGCCAAGGTAGTCTCTGTAAAGTGTTACAGGACTTGTGAGATTGAGACATATTGTTGATGGACTTTATGGGTTGGGCAGTTTAACCCTAAATCTTCCTAAGCATTGAGGTCAAAGGGATTAATTACAAGGTTTCCATATCTAATGGTTCTTGATTGTTGCTCTGCAACTTCGACCTATCCGGACGTCGGGTGTCATTGCTAGATGGTGACTTTGACTGGTATTGGAAATGTTCCAGTGCTACCGGCTTAGTATCGAACCTATGGGGTCACACATCATAGGGGTTTCTACTTGATCTAGTGATCGGAGAACGATTGGGAATCGTTCATGGACTCACAGAGGAAAAATGTTTTTTCTTTATCCAAGTGTCGACACTTGATATTCTTGAAAGTGTCGACACTTGTGTAAGTGTTGATACTTGTTGATTTCGCAAGTGTAGACACTTGATGTTACAAAAAGTTGTGACATGAAATTTTCACTAATAGTTGGTGATGCATGGAGGTGAATTAAGTAATGTGATTACTTGATAGCCCAATTTGATTGAGCTATAAAAATCTGGAATGAATCAAATAGGATTTGGTTCAAAATAGGTTTGGGTCCAATCGGGTTGAACCCAATGTATGCACACTTGACCCAATTGATTTCAGTTATGAACTAAAATCAATTAACACATTTAATCTGAATTTAAATAAGTTTAAATTCATTTTTGGGGAGTTATGTAACTTTCCATGACCATAACTCCCCATAACTACCCATTACCACACCTATAACTCCCCACTTTCCCTCTCCCTCTCCATCTACTTAATGGGTTGAAATGAGAGGTCGAAAATAAGGAAAAATTCAGCAAAGAAATGCTGGAAAAATCAAAGGGAAGAAAGGGAAGAAACTAGGAAAAGTTCTAGTTTTATAGGTGTGAGGTTTTTTGGAGAAGAGTGTGCATAATTGTACCTAGTGATCTAGGTCTTAGGATTAGTGTTTGGGAAGGGTTCCAACCACTCATTCTCCACCTCTTGAGTTTCTTCATTCATTCGGAGAGTCCGGCATCGAAAGAAGAAAAGGAGTCCCGATCAAATCATTCCACAACAAGCTAGCACTTGGAGTGGAAGTAGATTTTGAAAGAGCCCTGGTGTGAACCACCTGTAGAGGCCGGACACGTGTGCGGCTAAGCAGAGTTCTTCCTCCTGCTCCTGGATCTTTCGTAGTGGAGAGCGTCTCCATTTCATACAAGGTATGGTTTTACATATATAGATATGTTGCTCTGAAATGTTCATAGCATGAATTCATAATTTCACTGTTTATATTAATCATTCATGCAAGATCTTGGGACAAGTAGCATAGAAAAGTTTTAAAGCATGCTTAGATTAAAATGTTAATCATTTTATTATGCTTCCGCTACATGTTATTTTGAAAAAGTTTTAAAATACAAAGCATGCTCGCTACTAGTTTTCCTTTCAATTGGTATCAGAGCAACAAGGTTGCTCTAGCATGAATGTTTAGTATAAACATTATAAAATCAGTTTAATTTCTTGCAAGTACTCGGATTGGGTGCCTCACCAGGCCATCCGGTCATAGGAGAGAAGTAGGGCTGCAAGACCCTCACTTCCCATTCAAAGGGATCTCCTATGGCGTGTAGGGGTGCCATTGTGAAGGACTCATGAAGAAGAAAAAGAAAAGAAAAAGTAAATATTAAAATGTTTTGATCTTTATTATGTTCTAAATTTGAAGTCATAAAATATTTTAGAAATGTTCTAAAGTTAGTTTATGATTGTTATGTTAAATAGTTTAACATAAAATTCATGTTTAGAAAAGACAAAGTTTGGATTTTAGCATTTCTGTGCTCGGGTTTGATCAAGTATCGACACTTGGTTTACCTAGTGTCGACACTTGTGTATCTGTGTATCGACACTTGGGCTTCTAGGTGTCGACTCATGAACAAAAACACAGAAATCGGTTCACTGTGTGTCGACTTGTCTCAGAGTAGTGTCGACACCTAGTGTCGACACTTGCTACTGAAGTGTCGACACTTTACAGTGAACAAAAATTTAAAAATTGGATTTTCTTGTAAAAATGTTTTATAAAATTTTTTGAAAATGTTTCAATCTGTTGTATGATTAACTTAATTATGAATTAAGTAAATCTAAGTGACTAAATGATCTAAGGATATGATTTTAAGATATAAGTCATATTCATAACTTTGGTTTAAATGGGTTAGCTTGAATTAGGTCCTAATTGGGTTAGACCTAAGTTTAGATGAATTGGACTTAATAGAGAATTAACTTAATCAAATGTTGAGTTAAGGTTCTTCTCTAGTATCTATCTAATAGTTAGATTGTTTGGTCCATACATCTAAATGGACTTAATCTTGGCTTCGTGGTAGGACCCGATTCCTTAGGCTAGCCTAATCGAAATTGGTGAACCAATTGGTGTCTAAGGTAAGTATGGCTTTTGATCTATGATTTTTGGGGCTACCTCTTTCCTGGCCAATGATATTGGTGTCTAAGGAAAGATGGTTAATGGCTTAACCCATAACCTTGATCTCACTTACCTGGCCAATATGGTCAACCAAATTTGATTAGTTAGCTCATTGATTCGAGTTAGCCCATGCCAATAAGGTTAATCAGCTTGACTGATTTAGGTGCCCATGGATTTTGTGGTTCATGTAACCCTTTCATTGACATATGAAGTTAGTGAAAGATAATCCATGACTTATCCTTTCTCTTCTGTCACAACATGCATAAAACCTCTAAATTATTAGGTCCTTAAAAAGATGGAAATTATATGATAATTTTTTGTCTTAGCCTCCTATTAAGGTGTTTGGTAATAAGTCCAGTAGTGGGGTGATTATCGGCAGATCCATAGATCGGGTGGTCATCATACTATTGGAATTGCCATTCATTATATGATGACATAATGCAACTTTCTTGAATAGGTGGTCAGGTTAGCCGCCAAAGTGGGCTTGATCATTTGTTAGCTAAAAGCATTAAGATCAGTCATATTAATGGTTGGACCTAACTGGGACCTTCTTTAGCAGGTAGCCCAAAGGCCGATTGAAGTGTTCCTAGGGCAAAATAAATTACTAGGAGTTGTTTGGAGAAACAACTGGTTATGAACCTACCTTTAGATGAATATGGGTTGGCCGACCATAGTTGGGCTCATGCATTGTCTATTGGATTCTGGTACCCACTAAGGGATAAGTGTTATTCTTCGGATTGGAGGTAGAGGCTACCAGTCTGAATAAAATAGTGGGAGGAGCTTTTAGACAAAAGTCCATGTCTTTAAGTTTTAAATAATTCATATACTAAATAGTCTTGGTTTTCTTTTTCAGATAATGTCTACTAATCTGTCACTCCGGTCATTATTAGATAATGACAAGCTCATGGGACCCAACTTCGATAGCTGGTATCAAAGACTGAGAATTGTTCTCGAGCACGAACGGATCCTTTATGTATTAACGGATCCGGCACCTAAGGGGCCAGCCCCCACCGCACATACTGCAGTCAGAGATGCTTATCAAAAGTGGATCTCTGACCGTACTACAGTGCGGTGCATTATATTGGCGGCTATGAACGACGAGTTCAGTCGCAGATTCGAAGAGGCCCAATCGGAGGAAATCCTTCAAAAGTTGAAGGAATCTTTTGGTGCCCCAGACGACGTTGAAAGGTACAGGGTTTCCTCTACCATCTTCAACGTTCGAATGACTGAAGGGTCCTCGGTCACTGATCATGTATTATACATGATCGAGATGATCAAGTGCTTGGCCAAACTCGGATATCCTTTCCATGAGCAGCTTGGGAAGGATGCGATTTTGAATTCTTTGCCTCCCTCCTACTTACCTTTTCTAGATCACTATAGATTAATAAGGCCTGTAGTCAACTACCATGGGTTGATGGGGTTACTACAGACTTATGAAAAGGATCACCAGCTCCAAAAAAGCTTGGTGAATTTAGTGGGAGGCAGTGCGGCAATGCGTCGTCCCTTTAAGAAAGGGAAAAAGAAAAAGAATAAAAGTAAAATGGTGCAAAGTGCTGGGCCCAGTCATATTAAGAAGAAGGCTGACCAGAGTCAGGCAGAATGCTTCTACTGCAAGAAGCCGGGTCATTGGAAGAGGAATTGTTCCGCTTACCTAGCTACACTTGACCCGAACAGGCCGAAAAAGAAGAAGCAGCAAAGGTTGCTGGACAAGGTATTTATATGATAAATCCTTGTTGTTTTTCTATTTGTGATACTACTAACTGGATATTAGATATGGTAGTCCTTATCATATTTGCAATATGTTGCAGGGACTACAAGTTAGTAGAAGATTCGAGAATGGCGAGAAATTTCTGAATGTGGGGAATGGAAGTCAAGCTCCAGTCCTGGCGTTAGGAATTCTCAATCTGTTTTTCGAGTCTTGTAAAGTTGTTCTTAGTGATTGTCACTATTGTCCATCATTCCTTGTAAATATTATCTCTATAGGCCAGTTGGCCAGTAATGGTTATGAACTATTAATCAAGAGTAATTTTTACAAAGTCATTATGAATGATATTGTGGTTATGACTGGACATATTAAGAATGGCATTTATGTTTTATCACAGCCTGTTGGTGTAATGTACATTTCATGCAATCGTCCTAGATTAGATAATGTCAATGATGCTTATCTTTGGCACTGTAGGCTAGGTCATATAAACAAGAATAGAATCAACAAGTTAGTGGGAGAAGGTCTCCTAAACGTTAGTGATTGTGAATCACTACCAACCTATGAATCTTGTTTACTTGGTAAGATGACCAAGTCACCTTTTACTGGAAAAGGTGTACGAGCCGATGACATTTTGTGTCTAGTACATACTGATGTATGTGGACCAATGAATGTTGATGCCAAGGGTGGGTATAAATATTTCATTACATTTACGGACGACCTCTCAAGGTACGGTTATGTCTTTTTGATGAGACATAAATCTGAATCGTTTGAGATATTCAAACGGTATCGTAATGAAGTTGAAAAACAAATCGAGAAGCTTATTAAAATCCTTCGATCAGATCGAGGTGGAGAATATCTTTCTGGGGAGTTTCTGACTTATCTTGAAGAGAATGGGATTCTCTCTCAATGGACACCTCCTGGGACGCCTCAGTTAAATGGTGTGTCTGAAAGGAGGAATCGGACTCTGTTAGACATGGTCAGATCCATGATGGGATTTGCAACTCTGTCAACTTCCTTTTGGGGGTATGCTTTGGAGTCAGCATGCTATCTTCTAAATAGAGTTCCGAGTAAGTCTGTTAACAAAACTCCATATGAGATATGGAATGGGCGTAAGCCGAGTCTATCACACCTTTGGGTTTGGGGATGTTCAGCTTATGTCAAGCATTTGGAAACAGATAAACTTGGACCTAGGTCTGACAGGTGCCTCTTTGTTGGGTATCCTAAAGAGTCTAAGGGTTATTTCTTCTATATACCTGGCGAACAAAAGTTGTTCGTCAGTCTTAGAGCTACCTTTTTGGAAAGGGAGTACCTTACTGAAGGTGCTCAAGCTGCCAATGTTGAGCTTACTGAAGTTCAACAGATAGAAGAACCAAATCATTCAAGGACTGCTACAGAACCCGTTATGATAAGATCAAACCTTGAGACTATTGACCAGTCATTAAGGAGATCCGGTAGAGTACCGCGTCAACCGGACAGATACTATGGTTTTCTGGTCCGAGACGGTGATCCTGTTGAGCTCGATGAGAACAACGAGGATCCAATCACCTATATGGACGCGATGCAGAGGTCTGATTCTGAGTTGTGGCTGGGAGCCATGAAATCTGAAACGGAGTCCATGGAAATCAACAAAGTATGGACTTTGGTTGATCCACCTGAAGGGGTAAAATCCATTGGGTGCAAATGGGTCTTCAAAAGGAAACGGGGCGCAGATGGGCAGGTAGAGACCTATAAAGCCCGTCTGGTTGCCAAAGGTTATCGTCAACGCTATGGTATTGACTATGACGAGACGTTTTCTCCTGTGGCAATGCTCAAGTCTATTCGGATTATGCTTGCTTAGCTGCATACCTTGACTATGAAATCTGACAAATGGATGTCCGAACAGCTTTCCTAAATGGTGAGCTAGATGAGGAGGTGTATATGATGCAACGTGAAGGGTTCACATCCACAGATGAATCTAAGGTATGTAAGCTTAGTAGGTCCATCTATGGACTAAAGCAGGCGTCTCGGAGTTGGAACATGCGTTTTGATAAGTGTGTCAAGACGTATGGTTTTGTTAGGAACAAAGAAGAACCATGCACATATAAGTGGGCAAATGGTTCTGTAGTTGTATTTCTTGTACTGTATGTGGATGACATTCTCTTAATCGGGAATGACATCCTTGCATTATAGGGAATAAAGGTCTAGTTGTTGTCCCAGTTTTCTATGAAAGACCTGGGTGAAGCTTCTTTCATACTAGGTGTGAAGATCTATAGGGATAGATCAAGGAAGCTTCTGGGTTTGTCCCAATCTACGTACATTGATACCGTGCTGAAAAGGTTCAGCATGGAGAATTCCAAGAAAGGCTATCTTCTGATAGGCCATGGAATTTCTCTTTCTAAGAAGGATTGTCCGACAATTCCTGAGGAAAGAGAGCGTATGAGTAGGATTCCTTATGCTTCGGTAGTAGGGTCCATCATGTACGCCATGACATGTACTAGACTTGACGTGGCATACTCATTAGGAATAGTGAGTCGATACCAGTCTGACCCAGGTGAAGCACACTGGAAGGTTGCAAAGACCATCCTGAAGTATTTGCGAAATACCAAGGACCAGTGGCTTCTTTTTGGAGGACCTGACTTGAAACTTATGGGGTATACTGACTCCAGTTTCCAGTCAGATAGGGATGATAGCAAGAGTGTATCTGGTTTGTTTTTACCCTAAATGGTGGAGCTATCTGCTGGAAGAGTTCCAAGCAGCACACTGTAGCAGACTCTGTATGCGAAGCGAAATATATTGCAGCATCTGATGCAGCAAAGGAAGCTGTTTGGTTGCAAAAATTTCTTGGCGAGCTGGGAGTGGCACCTTCCCTGGATGGTCCTATTCCAGTGTACTGTGACAGCACTGGAGCCATTGCTCAAGCCAAAGAGCCGAAGTCCCATCAACGTACCAAGCATATTCTGCGCCGATTTCATCTTGTGCGAGAAATCGTAGAACGAGGTGATATCGACCTTCTGAAGATTGACAGAAAGGAGAACCTGGCTGACCCCTTCACTAAAGCCGTTGGAATTCAAGAACTCAATAATTGTAAATGGAAGATGGGTATATGATACTGTTCTGATTGGCTTTAGTCCAAGTGGGAGTTGTTGGAAAATGTGTCCCAAAGCCAATTTATACTGTAGACAGTTGTACATTTGATGTAATTGTATATGAATTATATTATTGAATAAAATATTTATTCTGGCAGTTCATCACTATTTCATCTTTCTTTAATGAGTTCTTGAGTGATGAAGTCCTTAGGACTATTTGTATGTGATATAGAGAGGATATATCATATAGTCCTAAAATTGTTCGCGACCAAATGATACACTTATTTCAGGATAATAGTATATCAAGTATAGGTCGTTGTGTGCCATAGTCGTTGGTTGTCCTCTTAACCAAGGAGTGTGGAGACACTGGTATGGCATGCAGATGTTGTGTTTGACATTTCATCGAACGTGACCCATCTGTATTTTATTCTGCTTAGAGTTTTGATATGGACGTAGTTATCCCTCAGACATGAGATCGTCATGGTAGCTTGCGAGCAACTCACTGTACTTTGGTACTGGACTATCTGGATTTCTAATCCAGGGATGAAAGGTTTCTGAGTACAGTTAAATACTCGTGTAGCGGTGATCGGATCAAGATGGGATTGACCCCTCCAAAGTGTTTGGAGCAGATATCTTACTGTGTTTCAATTTAGCAAAACCTTGGCCAGGGTAGTCTCTGTAAAGTGTTACAGGACTTGTAAAATTGAGATACATTGTTGATGGACTTTATGGGTTGGGCAGTTTAACCCTAAGTCTTCCTGAGCATTGAGGTCAAAGGGATTAATTACAAGGTTTCCATATCTAATGGTTCTTGATTGTTGCTCTGTAACTTCGACCTATCCGGACGTCGGGTGTCATTGCTAGATGGCGACTTTGACTGGTATTGGAAATGTTCCAGTGCTACCGGCTTAGTGTTCGAACCTATGGGGTCACACATCATAGGGGTTTCTACTTGATCTAGTGATCGGAGAACGATTGGGAATCGTTCGTGGACTCACAGAGGAAAAAGGTTTTTTCTTTATCCAAGTGTCGACACTTGATATTCTTGAAAGTGTCGACACTTGTATAAGTGTTGATACTTGTTGATTTCGCAAGTGTAGACACTTGATGTCACAAAAAGTTGTGACATGAAATTTTCACTAATAGTTGGTGATGCATGGAGGTGAATTAAGTAATGTGATTACTTGATAGCCCAATTTGATTGAGCTATAAAAATCTGGAATGAATCAAATAGGATTTGGTTCAAAATGGGTTTGGGTCCAATCGGGTTGAACCCAATGTATGCACACTTGACCCAATTGATTTTAGTTATGAACTAAAATCAATTAACACATTTAATCTGAATTTAAATAAGTTTAAATTCATTTTTGGGGAATTATGTAACTTCCCATGACCATAACTCCCCATAACTACCCATTACCACACCTATAACTCCCCACTTTCCCTCTCCCTCTCCATCTACTTAATGGGTTGAAATAGGAGGACGAAAATAAGGAAAAATTCAGCAAAGAAATGCTGGAAAAATCAAAGGGAAGAAAGGGAAGAAACTAGGAAAAGTTCTAGTTTTATAGGTGTGAGGTTTTTTGGAGAAGAGTGTGCATAATTGTACCTAGTGATCTAGGTCTTAGGATTGAGTGTTTGGGAAGGGTTCCAACCACTCATTCTCCACCTCTTGAGTTTCTTCATTCATTCGGAGAGTCCGGCATCGAAAGAAGAAAAGGAGTCCCGATCAAATCATTCCACAACAAGCTAGCACTTGGAGTGGAAGTAGATTTTGAAAGAGCCCTGGTGTGAACCACCTGTAGAGGCCGGACACGTGTGCGGCTAAGCAGAGTTCTTCCTCCTACTCCTGGATCTTTTGTAGTGGAGAGCGTCTCTATTTCATACAAGGTATGGTTTTACATATATAGATATGTTGCTCTGAAATGTTCATAGCATGAATTCATGATTTCACTGTTTATATTAATCATTCATGCAAGATCTTGGGACAAGTAGCATAGAAAAGTTTTAAAGCATGCTTAGATTAAAATGTTAATCATTTTATCATGCTTCCGCTGCATGTTATTTTGAAAAAGTTTTAAAATACAAAGCATGCTCGCTACTAGTTTTCCTTTTAGGCCCCAACCTCGCCACTTATCGAGCTGATAGAAGAGGCTCCACCGATGGCCAGAGGGATAGGAGCAACCGTAGAAGGGGGAGTCGACAGGGGGGAAGCTAGCTAAAGTAGTGGTGAGGCGCATTAGCACTGGCACGCCCTTAACAACCCTGAGCAGGCCAAAGACTTGCTTAAAAGGGGCATCATAGATGCCGACTAGGATGAGTCGAGTTGGCGAACCCTGAATGAAGCCACGAGGAGTTCCTACCACATTCTGATGGGGGTAAGTCACTTGCTCTTGAGTCTATCTTTTTCTTCATCTTCTTATTCATGACTAACACTGCCCTGCTCTTTGCAGCTCCTCCATGACATCTCTCTGATGGATGATGCCTCGACAAGATGCTTTTCGTGAGAGAGTTGTCGATCAAGAAGGCCGAAGAGGTGGAGGCGGCCAGAGCTACAGCTGAGGCGGTGTGGAAGGCTGCTAAAGAAGAGCTATCTGCCTGTCGGGCTGAGGCAGAGGCCAACAAAATGTAAGCGAAAGACCTGCAGGCCCGGCTGGCCAACCGGGAGGCCAGCCTAAAGAAAAGGAAGAAGAAATTAAAGTCCTTGGCACATCGGCTAGCCAAGGAGGAGGCATGGCTGATCGAGTCTGAGCAGCACTCGCGAGGCCACCGAGCCATGTCAGAGAAGTATATGGGCCTACTGAGGGAGGCCCAGGAACAGATGGCACAGGTGGCCGATGATGCCGTGAAGAAATACCAGGCCTCTCTCGACTTCAAGGAAGAGATGGACGAGGTCGGAGCTGTCGGCTACGACTTCAGCTATGAAGACTACCTGTCAAAGGTCGGCTTCGCCTTCCTAGAGCTAGACCTCGCTTTCCTGCAGCTACAGAGGTAGGTGGAAGAGGAGGTCGTGGAAGAAGAAGCGGGCCCAACTGACGGAGGGGTTGGACCTCAAGCTGCAGCCGATGCAAAAGAGACACAGGCCCCCCCGGAGTCCTAAAGCCCAAGTTGTAGCTGATGCGGGAACGGCTGATGTCCCGATCGGAGCTTCGGTCACGGCGGGAGAGGCCAAAGCCGAAGTCTCACTTGTATAGCCGGAGGGTCAAACTTAGGGGGTTTGTAAGAGTGTGATCCACCCCTTGTAAATAAAACCTTTTGTTATGAAATAGAAATCTTTCTTTCTTTGGTACATCTATTATGTATATCTGTGAATGTGGGGTCGGTCAGATTGACCGAAACCTTTTTTCTTCCAAAAATATTTCTAAGTATTGACGATCGGCTTAATTAAATCGCAGGTTCTCAGAAATAGATGTCGAATAGTTGTTCAGTCCAAACCCAAACCTTTAAAAAATTTTCTAAGTGTTGGTCCGTCGGCTCGTCTGAATGCGAGTCCTCTGAAGTAGCTGCTGAACAGTGGCTCAGTCCGAACCCAATCCCTTAGAGATTTTTCTAAGTGTTGGTCCATTGGCTCATCCGAGGGTGATGTCGGATCTTCAAGTGGGCCGTTTTAAAGCCTCTTCCGACTGGAGTCAGACTTTCGGAAGTGGGCTGTCCTGGAGCCTCTGCCGACCAGAGTCAGACTTTCGGGAGTGGACTGTCCTAGAGCCTCTATCGACCGGAGTCGGACTTTCGGAAGTGGGCTACCCTAGAGCCTCTGCAACCGGAGTCGGACTTTCGGAAGTGGGCTGCCCTAAAACCTCTGCCGACTGGAGTCGGACTTTTGGAAGTGGGCTACCCTAGAGCCTCTGCGACCGGAGTTGGACTTTCGGAAGTGGGCTGCCCTAAAGCCTCTGCCAACCGGAGTTGGACTTTCGGAAGTAGGCTTCATAGAAGAAGTCGTGGCCTTTATTAATAATACTCTCGAAGGTTGTCTACATTCCACGGACGTGCAACTTATCGTCCATCCAAATATTCGAGTCGGTAAGTTCTGACTTGAATTACTTCAACAACTTGATTAGGGCCTTCCCAATTTGGAGAGAGCTTCCCTTGCTCGGTTGGTATTGAGATTTCTGTTCTTCGCAGAAACAGGTCTCTGACCTAGAAGGTTCGAGCCTTGACTCGAGAGTTATAGTACTTGGCCATCTTCTGACGGTACATCACCATCTCCAAGCTTGCCTAGAGCCTGGTTTCTTCAAGTAGGTCTAGGTCAGCCCTCCTTTGCTCTGAGTTGGTCGGTTTGGCGAAATGATCAATCCATAGGGATTGTAAGGAAACTTCCACAGGGATGACTGTTTCACTTCCGTAGGTCAGATTGAATGGAGTCTCCCCAGTCACCATTCGGGAGATTGTCCGATAGGCCCATAGCATTGAGTGAAGCTCTTTTGCCTAAAATCCCTTGGCGTTGTTCAGTCGGGTCTTCAATCCGTGTAGGATTATCCGATTGGTAACTTTGGCTTCTCCATTGGACTGAGGATGGTCGACTGAGGTTAGCCGATGGGAAATGTGATATTGCTGACAGAATTTCCGAAACTTGGGATTGTCGAAATGCCTTCCGTTGTCTGTGATGATGGTTTGCGATATGCCAAACCTGAAGATGATGCAATTCCGGACAAATTTCTCCACTCTGACCTCTGTAATCTGTGGGGTGGCTCAGCTTCCATCCATTTGGTGAAGTAGTCGATGGCGACAATCAAAAATTTTCGCTGTCCGAAGATAGGTGGGAACGGCCCAAGAATGTCCATTCCCCACTGTGCGATGGCCAGGGGGCGGTGAGTTGGGTCAACTGATTAGCCAGTCGCCTTTGAATGTTGGAGTATCTTTGACACATGTCGTACTTTTTGACGAAGTCTGACGTGTCCCTCTGGATGGTCGACCAGTAATATCCCTATCAGATGATTTTGTAAGCTAGTAATCTTCCTCCAAGGTGGTCATCGTAGATGCCCTCATGCACTTCTCAAAGTGCGTAGTCAGCGTCAGATGGCCCCAAGCACTTCAGCAATGGTTGCATGAACGACCGTTTGTAAAGAGTGCCTCAAGGACAATGTACTTCGAGACCATCCATCGTATGTGCTTGGCTTCGGCTCTGTCTTCCGGCAGGGTTTCGCTAGTAAGAAATGCTAGAATGGGATCCATCCAAGAGACTTCTTGATGGGGACATCATCAGCACGGATCCCGAAGCAAGCATGAATCTTGGAGCTGTACGAATCTCGGAGCATATCCAGAATAAATTAGTTTGGAGATTAATTATGAGTTTTTAGAAGAGTGATTCTTCTTCTTGCCTTTGCCTTCGGGCATCGAGGGGTGTGAGGCCCTAGTTATCCCCCTTCCCATTCCATTTTCTTTATCCCCTCGTGACCTTTGAGATTCATCCTACTGTCTTCAAGTATCGAGGAGGGTGAAATGCCCTAGAGGTGAGAGGTCTCTTTGTTAGTGTGAGTCCCAAAGTCCATGAATTCAAATCCCTGTCTTCCATCCCCACTATTCCTTCGCCATCCCTAAAAAAAATTCAAAAAAAAATGTACCATAATCTAGGTGACTTCTAGGCTCACCAACGATCCTACCCATGTCCTCCATCACTCTTGCTCTACTTGGTGGACTCTATCGTTTCTTCAGTAATACTTGGATGCTGTAGGTACTCCACGAAGGTCTGGTCGAAGGTGTTGATGACGGCCGTAGCTAATCGTGATAACGCGTCCGCCCGAGAGTTTTGCAATTGAGGTATATGGAGAATTTTAAAAAACTTGAGCTGAGTCACGAGGTTTTATACCTTGCTCAAGTACTTGGCCAAGGTCGGATCTCTCACCTCGAACTTGCCCTTCACCTGATTCACTACCAGCTTGGAGTCGGAGAAGGCCCTGATTCGGCCGATGCCCAGCTCATTGGCTATTCTCAGTCCTGTAAGGAGGGCTTCATATTTCGCTTGGTTATTTGACACCTGAAATGCAAAGTGTAAAGCATACTCCAAGCTTTGTCCGTCGGGGTCGGCTAGGATTAGGCCAGCTCCGTAGCCGACAAGGTTAGACGCTCCATCCACATGGAGAGTCTAGGCTGGCTCTGCTTCTTCCATGTTATCATCCTTAGGCATGTCGGCTGTTTGTGAGAGTGCTTCCTATCTCCAGGTGCACTCTACAATGAAGTCAGCAATTACCTGAGCCTTCATGGCCGACCAAGGTTGGAAAGAGATATCAAATTCACCAAGCTTGATGGCCCACTTAGCCAGCCGACCGGATATATCTGGGCTTCTAAGGATTGCCTTGAGAGGTTGGTCGGACAGGACGACAATCGGATGTGCTTAGAAGTAAGGCCGCAGTCACTTGGCTACTATGATCAAGGAGTAAACAAGTCTCTACATTTTGGGGTATCTTGTTTCGACGTCATGGAGAGCTTTGCTGATATAGTAGACAGGCCTTTGTTGGTTGTTTTTTCCTACTCGAGCTGGAGCTCACCGTCTCGTCCGCACTGACAGGTACAAGTACAGGGGCTCTCCCTCCATCGGCTTAGCAAGCAAAGGAGGGTTCTTCAGATAAACCTTCAGTGCTTCGAAGGCCGACCGACACTCGTCGGTCCATTGGGAGCGGTCCGACCACCACAAAGTCTTGAAGAAAGGGAGGCTCTTTTCAGTCGATTGGGAAATGAAGTAGCTGAGAGAGGCTTGTCGGCCTGTAAGTTCATGTACTTACTTCTTGTTGGTCGGAGGCCCCATATTAATGATAGCTTTGATCTTGTCAGGGTTGACGTCAATTCCTCTTTGTGTGACCAAAAAACCAAGGAATTTCTTGGAGGTCACCCTAAAGGTACACTTGGCAGGATTCAGCTTCATCCGATGACGCCTCAAGGTATCAAAGGATTCCTGCAAGTCTCTGATGTGGTCGGCTCTATGGAGGCTTTTGACTATCATATCATCAACATACGCCTCTATATTTCTTCCAAGTTGCCTTTCGAAGATCCGGTTGATCAGTCTTTGGAAAGTTGCACCGGCGTTCTTCAGGCCGAAGGGCATCATCTTGTAGCGGTACAGTCCTTTATCGGTGATAAAGGCTGTCTTCTCCTTATCTTCCAGATACATCCTGATTTAGTTGTAGCCGGAGAAGGCATCCATGAAGCTCAAAAGCTGGTGACCGGCCATGGCGTCCACCAGTTTGTCAATCTTTGGCATAGGAAAGCTGTCCTTTGGACAAGCCTTATTGAGATCGGTGTAGTCCACACATATCCTCCATTTTTCATTAGCTTTTTTCACCATTACAATATTTGCTAACCAGTCAGGGTAGTGGGCCTCTCTAATGAAGCCAGCATCAGAGAGCTTCTTGACCTGTCAATTGCCCTCTGCCTTTTAGGAGCGAAGCTTCTCTTCTTCTGTCTGACAGGCTTATAAGTTGGATCCACCTTGAGCTGGTGGGTTATGATTTTTGACGGGATGCCTGGCATGTCCGATACCAACTAAGCGAAGACATTGACATTGTCTCACAGAAAACTGAACAACTCTGACTTAACCTCTTCACTGAGTGTACTTCCAATCTGTAGGACCCTGGTGGGATCGTCTTCTCGAAGGGGTACGAGCAGGATCTTTTCAATCGGTTGTCCACAGCAGTTGGCTTCGGCCCTTGGGTCAAGTTGCTCCAGAGGGGAGCAATCTTTCGATTGCCTGTCATGGATGGTCAAGCATTGTCTGGCCATCCTGCGGTCCCCCCTCATAACTCCGACCCCATTATGAGTCAGAAATTTCGCCAGCAAGTGGTAGGTGGAGACGATGGCTCGGAACTTGTTAAGAGCCAGTCGGCCCAATATGGCATTGTAAGCCGAAGTCGTACGCATGACCACAAAGTTGATGGGAAGAGTTTTCTGGTAAGGCTCTGTCCCGATGGTCACGGGCAGAGTTATCTCTCTCTCCACTCCGATGGAGTTTCCCCCGAAGCCTATCAATGGCATAGGAAATTCTTGCAGCCTTGACCTGGACATGTTCATTATGATAAAGGCATCATACAACAACACTTCCGTGGAGCTTCTATTATCAATAAGGATCCTCTTTACATTATAATTGGCAATCACTGCTGACACAACTATAGGATCATTCCCTGAAATATGGGATTCCAAGAGGTCTTCGTCGGAGAAGCTAATTACATTAGAGCCCCTAGACCTCTTCATAATATCTTGATCTTCTTCGCTCCTCCAGTCGGATTGATGGTGGATCATGCCAACATTCCCGTCGGTTGGATGCTGATTAGGTAGCTCCACCTCCTCCGGGGGGTCTCTAGCAGTTGAGGTTTTAGCCCGATTCCTCTGGGGTCGAACATACTTGTGCAAGTACCCCCTTCTAATGAAGTCTTCAATGGGTCCTTTAGCTGGAGACAATCTTCAGTGTTGTGCCCGTAGTCCTGATAGAATCGATAGTACTTGTCCCTGTTTCTGGATGCAGAGGGACTCCTCATCAGATGAGGCCTTTGCAGGAAGGTCTCGTTCTCAATCTCCATAAGGATTTTCTCCCTTGGAAGGGAGAGGGGCGCATAAGTCTCGAACCTCCTGGGAAAGTCCTTCAGCTTCGGGCTGTGGCATCGGGCCGAGTTATTGCCATCGCTGGGAGGTCGGACTTTGGGAGCCTTGTCGCTCCGCTTCTTGGAGACCGACCTCCCTTCAACCTGGCGTCGGCTCGCCGCTTGCTCTTCTGCCAGGGCATACTTCTATACCTGGGTAAGTAGCTCGGAGTAGCTTGTCGAAAATTTCTTGTCCAGGAAGAATGTGAGCTTGGATGAGCGCAGCCCCCTCTTGAAGGCCGACATAGCTACGTCTTCATTGAGGTCCGGGATCTTCATGGCCGCTGAGTTGAAGTGGGCCATGTAGTCCCGGAGGGTTTCTCCCTCCTTTTGCAGCACAAGGAAGAGGCAGTCGGTGTTCCTCGGCATCCGACTACAAGTCCTAAAATGGGATAGAAAGTTTTTCAAGCTAGGAGAAGGAGTGAATTGTACCTGGTCGAATGGCGAAGAACCACATCCGAGCCGCCTTCTTGAGCATCGCAGGGAAAGCAATGCAGTGAAGGGCATCGAAGGTGCCCTGCACCATCATATGGGCCTTGTAGGTGCCCAGATGGTCTAGTGGGTTGGTGGTGCCGTCGTAGGGGTCCACCTGTAGAATCTTGAAGTGACAGGGGATAGGTTCCTCCATGATTTCAGTAGAAAAAGGCGAGTGGGAGTCGTATGCCTACCCTCCGTCAGCTTTTTGCCGATCGACCAGTTCGGCGATCCGCTCCTCCATGCGCTGGATCTTGCTAGTATAGTCTCTTGGAACTTCGCCACAATACTGGTCACCGTCAGGGACTGAGTCGGCGGAGGAGGGTGAGGCAGACCTCACTCTCTTTCCATCAGCGTGAGCCCCCTGGGACCTTCGGGGCTTCGGTACGGCGTAAGAGCGGGGCAGAGGGACCCCTTGCTATCGGCTTCCCTCAACGGTAGGTTGGTGGTTGGTGCGAGACGCTGCAGGTGGCTGCTGCCGATTGTTAGTCGCATCCTCGAGGTTCTGAACCGCGGTGGCGAGCGTGTCGATGCGGTTCAGAAGGGTTTGGAATTACTGTAGTCCCAGAGTGACGGTGGGTTTGGTGGTGTCATTCTTCCTTAGAGGTCCTTCCGACCTGGACGGGGAGTGACCTCTCCTGGCAGAGGTGTTCTGGGCTCTTTCCTTTGCCATTACTCGACTTAATGATTGGATTCCTCCTTTTAGAGAAGGGAAAACCAGGAACGAAGGTTCAAGTGACTTTCCTCTAGCACCAATCTTTTGCTGCAACTTCTCCCAGACTGGGTTCAGTCGGCTTGGCTGGAGCGCTCCTCTCTTGGTTCCTGCAAAAAAAAAAGTCCCCAAGGACCGATGGCGCCAGGATGGGGTGATATCGTTAGGGGTGTAGCCAGGAAAGATCGATCTGCCTCTAGAAGAGTCTAGAGAGTGGCCACGTGGCGCCAGGATGGGGTGATATCGTGGGAGTAGTGGAGTAGTAGCGCTGATGTGTCAGAATTCCATTGTAACAGAATTCTGGAATCAGCTGGAAGAGGCTTCTGGAGTCTCTTGGACCATCTTCGAAGTGGCCCTTTGAGAATGGGTTGGTCGGATCTCGGCAAGAATGGGTCAACCGGACCTCAGCAAGAGTGGTTCGGTCGGACCTCAGCAAGAACGGGTCGGTCGGACCCCAGCATAAGCGGGTCAGCCGGACCTCATTAAGAATGGGTTGGTCGGATCTCAGCAAGAGCGGGTCAGCCGAACCTCAGCAAGAGGGGGTCGGTCGGACCTCAGCACCGGTTCGGTTCGAAGGTGAACCGGTTAGGTATAATAGATATAATCCAAGGTATCCGATAAAATAAAATCAAAAAGCAAACTCTGAATCCATCTAGATAACAGAATCAATTGATCTAGGATGTCACCTTATCATAGCTGCCTTATTCTTTTCCGAAAAATATGCTTGATCCGGCAACACACACAGCTGCAAGCAATCACTGAACATCGATTGATAGGGATGGTAATTATCATGGAATTTAGAATTAGGAGACAACTAAAAAAACACAATCGTAGAATCTCCTTCCCAGATCATGTTGTCAGCCTACAGAACGGGGAGACCATACTCTCAATTCCATTTGTGGCTCAAAAATTTTTTCATATTGGGCATAGGTCTGCTTCCTTTCTTGATAAGAACACTACCTCCCATAATATTTTGGAGTACTGTTTTGATTTTTATGAACAACTCCTGGCATGAACCCAAGGAAAAACCCAATGTAGACATGCAATGTTTTATCCCAGTATATACGATATATAGGAATTCCCACCCTTTTTAAAACATATTAAATTAGAGGCTAAAAGTTATTACTAAGTACATTTGATTGCACGAATTATATTGAGCTTTACAAGTAACAAACTAAGCAAGATGCTAGTTTCAATCATCACAACGGTAAGATCTAGAAACAAATTATATTTATGGAATGATATGGTTGATAACCCAATGGAAGTTAATAGTTGATAACCCAAGAAATCCTCAACTTCTCTATTCCATGTCGAAAACAGTGAACCGGGACTTGCTCCTTCTTAACAATCAAAGGTTATTGCGGCGCATCCTCCAATATTAAAACCAAGATAATTATAGTATAACCCTTCTTCACTTAGAAAGAGATAGAGAGAGAAGAGCTGACAAAGAAAATAGATCTACTTTTTTAATGAGGAAATCGACCCTATAGCTACATGAGACAAGCACAAGATGACTTTGAGATACAAAACAATCATGTGTTGAAATACAAAATTGTTGACATAAATCGGTTTAAAAAAGATAATAAATGGGTCAAAAATTCAATTGATCCTATCCTAACCAGTTGATCAGATGGATTGACACATCGACACACCCGATCTTCGATGGGAGCACAGATCAACACTACAACTTGAGATCAGACTTCAGCAGATAGCCGATCTACCATGCAAGCTCTGAAATAAATTGCTCCGAAATAACTGGCCAACTCACAACATATGCTCCGAAGCCAACAGTTCCGAAGTAAATGTCCGATCCATACATTTTTACAATGCATGGCTGATCTGCAATCAGCCCGCTTTGAAGAGCATGACTCTAAAGTAAACGGCTGATCTATAATCAATAAAATAACTATTGGCCAACTTTCGAAGAGAATGACCAATCTACTTCTAGCTAAAGCCGTTAAGAACATACTTGGTTGTTTAACTACACATGATTGATAACTACGGTCTCAGTAAGACAAAGTAGCTGACTTTCAACAGTAACCACAATCAATTGAAGGAAAGTTAGATTGACTAACTTCCCTAACAGAAATTGAGAAGGCTTAACTGCTTTCCGTTACCGCAACATCTATAAAAAGTGGTAAGAGGGGACATCCGAGGTAAGCATTTTCCAAGCTATTCTAGGCTATGCAAGTTTGAGCCCTGTCCATGATTAGCTCGCATTATGCACACCTGACTCTCCACTCATTTCACCTTTCTTTCTTTGAGCTCTCCATTCTATGGCCTGAACCCTACTGACTTAAGCATCAGAGTGTCCCCCATCAAAGAAATTCAGTCATTTCACCTTACTTTCTTTCTTTGAGCTCTCCATTCTATGCCTGAACCTTATTGACTTAAGCATCGGAATGTCCCCCACTGGAGAAATTCCAGTCAGGAATTTACTTTGCAGGAATTCCGGAAGGTGAACCGGCAACCCAAGCACTCCCTCCGGTCTACGGGGATCAGCGTCAACAGATTGGCACACCAGAAAGGGGCGATTTTTGGCTGTGAAATTCATTTCTTCCCAAGAAAAGAGAACTTTCAAGAAATATAAGATGGTGAAAGGGAGAGCCAGAATGTCTCAGCAGGCAGGGGATGTCCTGCATCCTAGAGGATTGAGCCATCGTTAAAGAATGATATGGCATCTCCGACATTCATCATAGGGCAGCAACAACTGGAAGCCCTCATGAATCGAGTGGATGTGCTGACTACCATGGTGCAGACTTTTCGAGAAACCGCACTCCAAGGACGATACCTACCAACGACCTCCAGACACAATCATCAATCCAGGAGGAAAGAGGATCAACATCAATAATCTACTTAATGTTTCTCTTGGGGCCAGTAATCTTGCGAGCCCCGAAGCTCTCGACATCATAGGCATGTGGAGAGCCAACTCGACAAAAAGAGAGCCCAAAGATCTCTTTAAGCTTCCTCTAGTGACTCTACACCATTAAACACTAGGCGGAGGGAAGCACATCACAATTATAAAGAAAAATTCAAAGCATTGGAACTGCAGATTGAGAAACTTAATGACCAGTATAAAAGTGATGAAGTTTTAGCATATGATTCATGGCCTTCATTCTTCCAAAGAATTATGGAAGAAGTCATTTCCCGGCATTTCAAGATTTCTCAATTAGAAGCATATGACGGAACCACTAACCCTCTCGATCACTTGGGAGCTTCAAGGTACATATGATGATATAGGGAGCCTCTGATGCCCTGCATTGTCTTGCCTTCCCCGCCACTTTAAAGAAAGCATCTCGAATGTAGTATTTAAGCATTTGACCATTCGACCATGTACCATTCATTCTTTTAATGAATTGGAAAAATTATTTATATCGCATTTCAGGACTTGTCGGAAGATGCCTCACAACTTAGACAGCCTCTTACTACTACAGTAGATCGAAGGAGAAAGTCTCAAAGATTACGTTGCCAAATTCAACTCCGTCACTCTTGAGATCCCTGATCTCAATGAATATGTGACTATGTCTGCTATGAAGAAAGACCTTCGATCGTCCAGGTTCACCTTCTTTCTGGATTAGAAGTTTCCTACACGCTATGCTGAACTACTAGTGAGAGCTCAAAAATATATGATGGCTGAAGAGCAAGCAGCGAGTCGACGCTTAATTGAAGAGAGGCCATCCTCCAAGAAAAATAGCAACAAAGGGTTGGTTCCGCCCGTACCCTCTAACAACGATGCATCGACTCAACGATGCAGTCCCTAACCCAAGCAATGGGGTAACAAATTTGACTCCTATACTTCTCTCTCTCCCAAGAGAGAAAATTTTGATGAAAATAGAGAAGAAAAATTACCTGCAAAGGCCACGTCCCATGAAGGCATTTCCTGTATTAAGGAATAGAAATAAATACTACCGATTCCACCAAGATCATAGCCACAACACCGAAGAATGCATCCAACTTAAGGATGCGATAGAAGATCTGATCAAAAGAAGATACCTGGAAAAATATGTCAGCGCCCAAGAACCCCGAACTAAAGCTACTGCTCTGACGAGGGTCATGGAAGAAGCCGAACTGCCCAATCAAAGATCGACTGATGGAAGAATAGGCATGCTTCATCGACGGACTAACTAAAAAAGCGAAGCTGAAGAGGATGCTCCTAAAAGGTACAAAAGCAATAATACCATAAGCTTCTCCAATGATGACCTACAAGGAGTCCAAACTCCTCACGATGATCCTATTGTAATCTCGGCTATGATAGCCAACTATGATGTAAGATGGATTCTGGTTAATAATGCAAGCTCTACAGAAGTCTTACTCTATAATGCTTTCTCAGAATGAATTTACCCAAAAGTAAACTACAGAGATCTCCTATACCTTTGATTGGATTCGGAGGCAACCAAGTCAGAGTAGAAGGAGAAATTATGCTACCAGTAACCATCGACACCGAACCTTTTCAAAAAACACTTCCTATTAAATTTATGGTCATACAAACATCATCAGCATACAATACTATCTTGGGATGACCCACTTTAAACAAGTTCCATGCTATAGTTTCAACTTACCATCTCCTAATACGGTTCCCCACTAAGAATGGTATCGAGAAGTAAAAGGAGATCAAAGAGTCGCCATCTTGGGATGATGACTTTAAACAAGTTCCATGCTATAGTTTCAACTTTCCATCTCCTAATACGGTTCCCCACTAAGAATGGTATCGAGAAGTAAAAGGAGATCAAAAAACACTTCCTATTAAATTTATGGTCATACAAACATCATCAGCATACAATACTATCTTGGGATGACCCACTTTAAACAAGTTCCATGCTATAGTTTCAACTTACCATCTCCTAATACGGTTCCCCACTAAGAATGGTATCGAGAAGTAAAAGGAGATCAAAGAGTCGCCAGACAATATCTGATGATACAAGAAAAATAATCTACCGACTCCATGACATTGGAATTACTGGACTTGAGAGATCAATTGGAGGAATGCGAAGAACCTGTAGAAAAATCATTTCCAAACCACTGACCGAAGATGACCCAATGAGAATTGTGCAAATCGGAAGTATGCTAGACAAAGAAACAAAGGCAAGGCTGATCCATTTTCTACGGAGCAGTGCCGATGTCTTCCCTGGTCAGCTTCAGATATGCCTGGAATCCTAGCCGAAGTCATTATCCATTGATTGGAAGTCGCTCCGGATCACAAGCCTGTCAGACAAAAGAAAAGTAATTCACTCCAGAAAGATAAAAGGTGATCGACGAAGAGATAAGTAAGCTTCTCAAAGCTAGATTCATAAAGGAAATACACTATCCCGACTGGTTAGCCAATGTCGTAACGGTTAAGAAAGCCATTGGCAAATGAAGAATCTGCATCGACTATACCGATCTTAATAAGGCTTATCCTAAAGATGGCTTTTCTCTATCAAAGATAGACTAACTGGTTGATGCCACCATTGGTCATTAGTTATTGAGTTTTATGGATGTTTTCTCTGGATACAACCATATACGAATGGATCCCGATGATGAAGAGAAGCTAGCATTCATAACAGAGAAGGGGCTCTACTACTACAAAGTAATGCCATTCGGACTAAAGAACGCCAGGGTAGCCTTCCAAAGGTTGATCAACAAGGTATTTGAAAAGCAACTTGGGAAGAACATAGAGGCGTATGTTGATGATATGATCGTGAAGAGCCTCTAGAAAGCTGATTACATCAATGATCTAGAGGAATCCTTTGATGCCCTATGACATCATTGGATGAAGCTAAATCCAACCAAGTGCACCTTTGAAGTGATTTCTAGAAAATTCTTAGGATTCCCCTTCACCAAATGAGGAATAGAGGCCAATCTGGAGAAGATCCTAGCCATCCAAAGTATGAGACATCCTTCCAGTAAAAAAGAGGTTCAACAACTGACTAGAAGAATTGCCTCTTTGAGCCGATTCATTTTTCGATCGATGGAAAGATGTCTACCATTCTTCAAAGCCCTCTACTAAAGCAGAAGTTTCGAGTGATTGAAAGAGTACCGACTTGCCTTCGAAGAATTAAAGAAGTATTTGGAAAGCCCTCTTTTACTTTCTAAATCTCAAGAAGGTGAAACTTTTTACTCATACCTTTCCACTTCGAATGAAGCAGTCAGCTCAGTACTTGTCAGGAAAGGAGCCGACAACCTACAAAAATCAATCTACTACACCAACAAGGTACTGCATGAAGTCGAAGTAAGGTATCCTAGAATACAGAACTCATATATTCACTAATGATTGCAGCGAAATGCTTGCGTCCCTACTTTCAATCCCACACCATTGAAGTGCTGACGGACCAACCCTTGAAAGCCATCCTCCGATATCCTGATACCTCGAAAAGGATAGCCAAATGGGCCATCAAGCTAGGCAAATTCGATATCACATTTTGACCCAGATTGATAATGAAGGTGCAGGTATTTGCTGACTTCCTAGCCGAATGTACGTGGAGCCAAGAAATCAGTCAATGAAGGATCGAAGATGAGGCAATCACCACAAAAGATTTAGAATCCATGTGGGTACTTCACATGGATGGAGCCTCCAACTCTACCAGATGCGGAGCCAGACTTATATTAGCCAATCCCGATGGACAGACCATGGAATACGCCCTTCGCTTCTCTTTTCAAGCTTTAGACAACCAAGCAGAATATGAAGTCCTCTTGGTAGGACTCAGGATCACCAAGGAATTAGGGATTTGGAGGATTAAAGTCTTTTTAGATTCCTAATTAGTGGTGAACCAAGTAAAGGATGATTTGAAGCTCGAGACCCCACTATGGTCCAGTACTTGAAAAAGATGCAAGATCTTCTCTCTCAACTGGAATTCTTTGAAATAGCCCATGTGCTGCGGACTAAAAACTTTTGAGTCGACCCCATTTCTTGACTTGCAACCACTGCTTCAAAGTTCCTTGGTTGAACCTATATAGAGTACCCGGAAGATCCAAGCATAGCGGATAGGACTTCAGACATTCACCAAATCGAGCATGAGCCTTGTTGGATGGACCCTATTCTTAAATTTCTAAATGAGGGTGTGTTACCTAAAGACAAGACCGATGCCAAGAAAGTCCATTGAATGGCTTCCCAATATGTTATCCTGGACGAAACTTTATACCAAAGGTCCTTCACGCATCCCTTATTAAACTGCTTAGGATCGTCGAACGCCGACTACGCCCTAAGAGAAGTTCATGAGGGAGAAAGAAAAGTGCCTTAAAAGCCAATCTTATATAAGGACATTTTTGTAATCTTCTAACTCTTGTATGATATTTAATATATTAATAAAAGCATATTGTTTTATCATATTGCTATGTCTTATTTAAAGATTATGATGAACCCCATAGGTTATGGCAAATGGAATTAGGATTATGATGGAAATCATGACAGTGAGACCTAAGTTCCTATAAACCCTGATATGGCAGAACGTTGACGTGTAATCCCTGTCAGATGCCATGTCAGAGAGGGCTGCCATGATGGACACTCCTCGGACTCCTTCGTCGGGTCGAGCTCCTCCAGAGTGTCGGGGTGACTTGTCAAAGACGAGTTCCGTCCTCCACCAGGACGGCCCCGCAAGATCAGGATGCCTAGATCGAAGCCGAGTGATCTCTTTCGCCAGATTGAGCCCCTCTGAGGTCGAGCCCCCTGGCCTAGAGTCGAGCCCTGCCCTCCTCTGCCAGGTCGAGCCCCTCCGAGGCCGAGCCCTCTAGGTCAGAGTCGCACCCTGCCCTCCTCCGCCAAATCGAGCCCCTCCGAGGTTGAGCCCCCTGGGCCGGAGTCGAGCCCTGCCCTCCTTCGCCAAGTCGAGCCCCTCCAAGGCCGAGCCCCTGGGCCGGAGTCGAGCCCTACCCTCCTCTACAGGTCGAGCCCCTTCGAGGCCGAGCCCTCCGTCTAGAGTCGAGCCCTGCCCTCCTCTGCCAGGTTGAGCCCCTTCGAAGTCGAGTCCCTTGGTCCGGAGTCGAGCCCAGCCCTCCTCCACCAAGTGGAGCCCCTTCGAGGTCGAGCCCCTCGGAGTCGAGCACTACCCTCCTCGATCAGGTCGAGCCCCTCGAAGTTGGGCCCCTGGACCGGAGTCAGCCCTGCCTCACAGTTCGACCTCCACCTTGGACGAAAGCGCCAGTCACCGAAGGGGCGACGCCGCCCTCCCTAGACATAGGCGAGTCACCCAAGGATCGCAAAGAGGTGCCCATTAGGCCATAATAACTGCCCACAGCTATCACTTACACCAGAAGAGGAAGAAGCTCCCTGATCGAGATGCCATGCTCTCCACCAACTGCCTGTACCACCCAAAAGAGGAAGTCAACAAGGATATTCGAATTTCGGGGGTGGTGGCCCCTCGATCGAGGCCCTACCAAGTTTTCTGGAATGGAGTGACCAGAAGGAATGTCAGAGCGCATAGCAGGTTCCCCTATCACAAACCAGGAAAGACATTCCATCCATGGCATGGAACATCACTACACACGCCTGCTGCCACAAGGGAGATCCCGAGGTAGGCGTTTAGCAACCACCTGGACTTAAAAGAGCCATCGACACCCCCAATAAGGGAGGTAACGAACATACTCCAGCACACTCAAGCAAGTAAGGGAGAAGAGGCCACATTGGAGAACCAGCTCCAATTCACCTCGGCCCCCACTTTTTCCAGCACATTTGCACCCTACTCACACATTATTCACTCCTCCTAGCATGGAGTCCACCTCAGGGGCTCGACCAGGAGGATCTATTTTCTGGATCACCATTGACTTCACCATCGGAGTGCCCCTGCCGGAATCCCTGGCCCAGGTCTCTAACCCTTTTTTGCAGGTCCTGAAGAGCAGGCCAGTCCCGATAGTAGCTATGGGCCATGACGATCTTGGCGACACTAGATTGGCACGCCAAGAAGGGGGGGCAGGATGTATTTTGATTCGACCCAGTCCCCTTGTAAGCAGTCCATCGAGGGGATGGTGATGATGCGAGCGAAAGAAGTCTCCACCAACCGTGCGAGAGATCCCCCTTCTCGTGGGGACCCGCATAGCCCAGAAGGGGAGCTCCTTGCTCCAGCTCAACCATCTCCGGCGGAAACCCAGCTGGCTGCACTTACCTAGTAGAAGCAGATCCTTACTATAGTAGTGCGCCAACTCCAACACCAGCACCAGTCCTTGGCTACCTACCAATAGCCAGGGACTCCCATGGCCCATGCCGCAGTACCCTGCGATAGCCTACATTCCTTTCACGGAAGGCTTTCACAGCTATGGGCCACCACCGACCATCGGGGAAGCCACCAGATGCCGACAAAGAGACAATGGGCTGGATCTATGGATCGAGAGAGCCGGTCCCCGATGCTCGAGTAGGCAACAGTCGAAACCCCATCGAGGTCGAAAAGGTAATCTCCCCCATCATGGTAATTGGCATAGAGTACCAATACCTAAGAAATGTTCTATGTGGTAATTGGCATGTCTCTATAGAGCGCATGCCTTTGGAGGAGTAGTTGGAGATGGCACGGTGCTCATTTTCATGGTAGGTGTACTTCCATAGTACACCTGTGCCTAGAGGTGTGGTTGGTATTAGAGGGTGGTGGTGTTGATCTACCTACCCTCCTTATGAAAGAGGGGCATGCCAGGCTTTCCAACATGGATTCTAATGACCGCATGGCTAAATTTATGAAGTCATCTTCCTATGTTGAACTAGTGGATGATGTGGTGAGCCTCATGGGATTCCATGTAGGTGTGACCATTTTTGAGTATATTAGTTATCCCCTACTTTTTAGGATGAGGTATCTCCTTTGCCTCGAGTATAGGAAGTAGAGGTTGAGAGTTGTGGGGATCACCATCGAATCTACAGTTATTGTAGTCTACTACTTGGATGGCCCACCTCTGACTCTAGTGGGCAAGGCGATCGAGGATACCTCAATTTGTGCCAGGTGAGGCAACCACCACTAGTGATGCGGGCTACACATGATTGAATGAGATCCGGAGTGTCATGCCTACCCAGATTGTGTGCTCTGGCTATATTTAATGGGGCTCAAATGACAATCCGAAGTGGTCAAGGGTACATGATGGTGGTTCATGACTCGAAATGAATAGTAGTTTGAGCGAAGTGATGCACCCACTTGGAGGTGGGCACGTGTCCCTCAGCAAACCATTGCTTGATATTATGGCTTTTAAGTGGTTGTCTCTAGCGATCGACTATAAATTAGAGTGGAGTGGAGTGCATATCCTTCCATCTTTACTTTCTACTACAGGGAGAGTCCAGGGTCTTCGGTATTCGGGGTGTTCGTTGCTACTATCGGAGTCGCTACGACTAGGGTGGTGGGTTTTCTTTCTTCTTCTTCTTCTCTCTCTTTCCTTTGCTTTGTTTTTAGGTGTCTTCTAGGAATCTTGAGATAGGACCTATGGTGGCCGAGGATACTCAAACAATAGAGTCCACTTTGAATAAGGAGGACCTAGCAAGGACCAGGAGGAGTTCAAGATTCTAGTATCGATTAGGCTTGAACTACTGGATCCCTCTGAGAGGGTAACTACAGGGTCAGCGACCCGGGTGGCTGTATGAAGAAGAGTTCAAGGCTAGATTGAGCCTTCACTTCCCACTATCATCGTCGAACTACTATGGTGGTACCAAGTATGCCTTATTGTCACGCCCCCATCCGATGCTCGACCAGGTGCATAACAGACAGCCACATATCCTTAGGATTTGACCCCATCGGATATACAAGGCTTAACTTTTCAAATTAGCATTTATTCAAGAGTAAAACATAAATCACTAAACTTTATTATTATTATTATTATATTTTTTTTAATTAAGCATTTCAATCCAACTAACAGATAAAATCTTTTAAATATCCCAAATACAAATTGAGCATAGTTAAACCAAATTTAAACTAACATGAGCTAATAAACTAAATCCTAAAATCCTAACTTCTCACTGACTGGTCCTAAAGCCCGATGGATCTTCGGTATCTGTAACAAAATATAGAAAAACAGGGGATGAGCTAAACAGGCTTAGTTAGTTATCATCACCTCCAATATACATATACAAATATGTCAATAACAACCAGTAATATATATAACTCATACATACAAGATATCCATCTCAAAATAATATACCAGCAATACTATGCAAATGTGTATACTTAAATGCAACCGACACAAATATGACACGACTATGGATGGCCAACCATATACTTAACTCTCCTAGTCCCTCTGACTATGGCCACGTCGGCTCGTGGATCGCCCTGAAAGAGACTAGATCCTGTGTCACATACTGCTCTATCATCATGTGCCAGCAATAGCCCCGCTAGAGGCCCAAAAGGAAAACTAGCTCTGAGTATCACATAAGAAACATGCATCTTCTGCATGTGCCTACCATGCATGGCTAAAATAAGGCAATTAACTCCTGACTACACATACCATACATCGGTCATGTGCTAGTGATCGCCTCACTAGAGACCCGGAAGGAGACTAGGTCCTCATGTGATCATAGTCAGACTAGAGAGCGACAACACCAACACACATGACAATGAATGCAACTCGATGCAGATTAAACCATACCACACATATTTGCAACAATCATAACATATTTAGCATCACATATTTGCAGCAATCATAACATATTTAGCATGCAATATTAGAGATCAAGATAATTACTTGAAAATTTTATAATGCCTATCCAAGTCAACTCTGATATTGCTCTTTCGACAGGCCAAATGAAATCCCTGATAAGATCAATTATATAATTAATTTTCTATCTAAGATAAACTAGTATAGAAAAATAATCTTTAGACTGGTCTGGATCTTGGCCTAAACCCCAAAAACCAATTCAAATAATTTTATTATTATTTCTGATGCACATTTTTTTTCCCGTCTTCTTCTTTCTTTCTCTTCCCGAATTCCCTTGATCTCATCCTTGGTCGACCGAACCACCCTCTCCCCCGGTTGCCGATGGCGGCCACGGGAGATGGTTACCGAGAGGAGGGCTCAGTGATCCTGGAGGCGGACGGCGGTGGCGTGGCCATCGGAGATCCATAGCCCAAACAAAATCGATCCTTAAGTCTCGATTAAACCATCTCTAAATAATAAAATAAAGGGAAGAGAATCACTGGCCTTAAAAGGACTTTCCGGATGCTCGCCGGAGAGGAGGACGAAGGCATGGAAGAATCGATGGAACTCAATTCGACGATGGTAGAGAGGGATTTAAAGAGGAACATGATGGTTTTCCTCGCCATTTGGGAAGCGAAGACCGCCTGATCAGAGTCCTAGCCTATCCCAAACTCATCGTTGATTCCTCCTCTCCCCTCCACAACTCTCCCTCTCGAGTCCTCCAGCGAAGTCCTCGGATGATCAACGTGAACACCCCTCCCCTGTTTTGGTTTCTCCATTTTTTTTTTCTGGATTCCGGATGAAGTCGGCAAGGGCTGCTGACTTCAGCCCGTAATGGCCTAGTAACCCACTGGGCTTCACACTTATGTTGCTGGTCCTCAATGCATGGCAGTTGATCATGGACTTCTTCTACTATATGGTGTAGTATGGGGAGACACCTCATGCCAGGGTCTTTAAGGCCTTCTTCAAGTTGAAGTCTGATTCGTAGGATTAGTGGTACACCTCATCGAGGAAGGGATACCAATTTTTAAAGGGTCTGGCGAAGGTATACCAGTGGAAGGGTGGGTTTTTCTTCATTGCTTCCTTGGTGGCCTGGCCATTTCCCACCATGTGAGCATCACGGGATAGGAAAAGGGTGCAAGACCACCTGGAACTATGGATTTTGGAGAAGGAGATGGTGCAAAGGTTGGGGATAGCTATAGTTCCCCCTCTCTAAGATCTCTTACATGAGAAGTTATTGGCAACATTACGTCGTAGGGATCCACCTACTACTAGTAAGTGTTCATTTTAGCTTTTTCTGAGTTATTTCACCTTCTTGGAAAGAGGGAATCACAATTTGTCCTTTAGCTAGCTTGTTATTCTAGAGAGTGGAGGTAGCGATCCAGACACCTGCTTTGCCCATCAAGGATAGAAAGGGGAAGTAGGTTATGGTTGAGCTAGAGAAGGCTCCCAAGGCTGAAAAGCAGTAATGGTACCTAGAAGATGCCATGTTCCTAGAGTAGGCAAGGCTTCATTTTGGGCCATTGACATTTCGGTGGGTGAGGCAATGGAGATATATGGCTAGGTTATGAGGGTAGCTGATGAGACTCCAGCAACCCCCTCAAGGATGTGGGGGTTGCCATTGAGGATACTGAGATGATGAAGGTTGGTTGTGGTGCCATCACAATGGTGGATTAGGCAACCAACGGGGTCCATGAGGTCCTAAGCAATGCTAGCGATGGCCATAGTGGCAATGTGGAGGTTGTTGGGCCACTAGTGAGGAAGGGCAAGGCTTCAAGAAAGTTTTACCCAAAAGTGGTGAAGGTGAGGCGAGTGGCCACCTCTGACATCAAAATTCCTTTAGTGGAGCTTATCACATGCTGTTGGAGGAGTATGTTTCTACCAAGTACAAGGAGGCACTTCTTCAGCAGGCCATCTTCAATAGTGTTTGATGTTTTGTCCATGCCCTGGTAGCAATAAGTTTAAGGAGCGTGGGCTCGTTTTTATTTTTGAAGGGTTTCAATAGAAACTTGAGTAGTGATGCTTTTGCAGAGCTACTTCATAGTATGGGGTAGCTTCAGCATCTAGAGAGGCTGGAGAATGATTGTTAGTAAACTCGTCAATGCATTTTAGTACTGGAGAGCAAACGAGATGACATCATGAGAGAGTTGAGTGTCATCTCCGATTAGTTGACCACTTAAAAGAATCAATTACAAATGACCACCAGTGAGCTGGTAGTGGTGCGGGTGCATGTCAAAGATCTCTAGGCCGAGGTCACCAAGCTAAAGGGCAATGTAGCTTGGTGGAAAGATGAAGTTGCCTAGCTAAGGAAAGGATTAGCCGGGGCTAAAGGTGAGGCAGCGATTTTGAAGAGGCCACTCACCATGGCTGAAAGCGAGGCAGCAATGCTGAGAAGTTCACTAACCATGGTGGAGGAAGCGACCAGGCTGAGAGCATTGCTTGTCGAAATTGAGAAGAAGGCATCCCTCACTGAGTGCCAAGTCTTAGAATTCGCTGTTGAGCCTTTGAGGAATTTGGGAAGGGAGAAGATTTTTGTTGAAAATTGTTGGATTAGCTATGGATAATTAGCCATCGCCAATAATGGTATTTACTGACTAAAAAAGTATTGGAAAAATAATTAGTCACTAATTAGCAACGGAACTATGTATATTAGTGACAATAAATTCCATTACTAATAAATTTAAAAAAGTATTGGAAAAATAATTAGTCACTAATTAGTGACAATAATACCATCGCCAATAGTGGTATTTACTGACTAAAAAAGTATTGGAAAAATAATTAGTCACTAATTAGCAACGGAACTATGTATATTAGTGATAATAAATTCCATTACTAATAAGTTTAAAATTTTATCAGAATTTTGTTTTTTGAAAAAAAACTTAGCAATGTTTTTATTAGTATTAGCAATAGAAGTTTCCATTGCTAATACTTCTTAATTTTTTTAAAAAATAGTATTAGTGATGGTATTGTTGGTATTAGCAACGTGAAGTTGCCATCACTAATACTTTCATGGAATTCAATGCATTATCAATGAGTATTAATGATGGAAATTATTTTCATCACTATTACTTCTCTCCAAATATCCCTCCTAGTGCTCGATCACTCAAATAAACTTTCCCCTGCCCTGCCTCCCCTTCTCGAAAAAATCCTCTCCTTCCGTTGACCCTGCCCCTCGTCCACTAGCATTCCTGCACCACCACCTTCTTGGTGCTCGCTGCCTTCTTCCCGATGCCTACCACCTTCTTGGTGCTCACCACCACCATCCCCGCAGCCCCATCCCTGCATTGCATTCCTCAAGGGCCCATCCCCGCACCCCCATCCCCGCACCCCTATTCCCATAGGCATGTCTACCAGCCTCTTTCTCGAGCCAATGCTACCATCCCCATCCCAGTGCTACCATCCCCATCCCTCCATCCGATCCCTATGCCTCAGTCTCTATGCACTAGATCCACCATTCATGGGCTTGCCTTGCCTTATCCATGGAGCCCACCTTGCATTGTCCATGGGCCCAACTTGCACTATGACTATTAGTGATGGTCAGGGCAATAAAGATGGAGTCATCACTAAAAGTTGATTTTTTAATTTAAAATATGTTAATTAAATTTAATTATATATTTTTAATTAATAAATTAGATATTAATTTATTTAATTAATTAGATAAATTAATTAATTAGGTGTGCATGAATGTACATCTTGCATGTACGAATTTGGGTCTTGGCATGAAGAGCATAAGCTGTGGAACTAAGTGCTTTAGTGCAAAAGTATGATGATGATGGATGCTCATATTAGAATGGGAGGTATCAAGAATAGCTAATGCATTAGCTAGGTCACTGCAACTGCTACTGGTTGAATGATGGAGTTGGAGAGGATGTCTCATTATCTGCTCCTCCTTGAATGGGTTTCAGCCTTTGGTGAAGAGGTCCTAGTGATGTCAAGGTGATAATTGATGGTGCTATCCTTAGGATATGTAGGCCATACTTGGCTTCTTAAATGTTGTCCTTGATTTGCCAGCTTTTCTCCTAAATCTATTTATGGATAGGAGTGCACTCTCATCGCACCAACCTTGTGTAAAGGGGGTTTGCGCTTATGCTTTGCATTGGCGAGCCCTAATATGGGAGATAGATGCCTTCTTTTATAGCCGATCTCAACTCTCCTGGCTATACATTGGTGTGGACACTAGTTCACAAGCTACCATCTAGCTTGACTAAGCCGGATCCAATTGCCTTTTAATTTTATTAGTTGGTGTTTTCAGATTTTTGCAAGTTGTTATTTTTTTAGTATGTTAGTTTTTAGCAACTGCTTTTTATTTTAGACTACTACATGTGCCACTTGGATAGCTGCTTTGCACTACAATCACCACCCAAGTTGGAGCCTTGATGGATCCCTGATGCTACCCAAAGGAGAGTTCCAGTCACCTAGCTTGTGCCATGAAGAAGTCCAAGTGAAGGAGACACTATGTTGGTACCACTATAAGATAACCTTTATTTAGAATTGGCGCCAAATCCAGGAGATCTATTCTCTTTGTTAAGCCATATTCAGAGTCTTAAAAGATTAGCTAAAGAAGTCCATATGGAAGCCATTGATTGGTGCGAGAGTTTATCAAAAGATGGTGTCGTCCATAGTTTATTAGGATTCGCTAGTTTGTGTTTGGATTGTTTAAAACAAGAGCTATTGTTTTCTTCCCCAACTAGAGATTCTCTTCCCCTCTTGGTTCTTCCCCTCTCTCCCTCAGAGCTTCCTTCTTTTGGTGCTTGTTCTCATCCCTACACCAAAACCTAAACCTAAACACTTTCACATGCCACTAACCCTCCACATGTCATCTATAACCCGAGACATCATTCTGAAGTGATACCTAATGGTTGCCAAATTTGGATTCGTAGAGATCTTCCATAGATTGGAGTTTGTAATCACTTCAGCAGCCTAACTTTTTCTAAGATCGAATCGAGTGATCATCTGAGCAAGACCTTCAGAAATCTTTGAGAGGATCATTATTATTGGTAAGAAAATATTTTTTCTTGAATTTTCTTAGATTTGAACCTAATTGCAAAGCCTAGTCAAGAAGAGGATTTCTTAATCACCTTCAATCCTAGCTTCTTAAGATCAAGGGACATCTATATATGCTAGGAAGATCTACTTTATTATTTCTCGCTTTTCCTTAAAAGTTTAGATTTTAGTTAGATTGCTTCTGTTTATCATTTGGTTTTTGATAATTTTATCTATTTTTTTAAGAAAAAAAGAAGTTAGTTGCATCTTCATCCTCATACTTATCCTGCATCAGATTGCTATAAAAGCACTAGGTTCTGATTAGGTTTTACATTCTACCATATTTTCTATTTCATATAATAGACCTTACAAATTTTATTTTATTTTCATGAAAATCAAAAAAAAAATATTTTTACTATTTTGGAAACCTTATTCAATAAGGAATCCATCCCCTAAATTTTTATTTAAACTCCATCATTTTATTATCCAAAATTATCAATAAACCCTATTGTTCATGTACAGGATTCTATTATGTACTATTTATTTTTATGCACAATAGTCCTTACAAAATTAATTTTTTATCTATAAAAAATAAAAAATAATTTTTACTATTTGAAAACCTTATTTAATAAGGGATTCACCCCTAGAGTTTTTCTTCGAAACACTATCATTTTATTATCCAAAATTATCCATAAACCCTGTTGTTTGCACATAAGAATCTATTCTATGTAGGCAATAGAAAAAATTTATAATTTATTATATAAGATCTAAAATTTACAAAACTTATTTTTCTAGATATTAGACTTAGAGAACTTCAAACTTTAATTGTTTGATCCCAAAACCAGGCCAAAATCATTTTTGAATTTAACTTGCAATGTTAATCTTGTTTATTGAAATCTAGTTGTGCTGCATTACATTGTTCTAATATAAGGGCACACCCATTATTATAAGATAAGATATGGATTTCATCACCATTCCTTAGCCCACAAACCACTACTTGCATCTTAGAATCTAAACTTTAATTTAAAATTATTAAATGTCAACCCTACGGTTCAACTGAGTTAGTTCATGTGGCTCGTTGAGACTTAGTATGAGTTGAGTCTATAATCCACTCTCGAAACTAGTATCTAAGGCAAGTAGTTAAGTGGCAAACATCAAAGCTAGCTCATTGTTCTTGAATTAGGTTCTTGCAAAGTAAGGGGAGCCTCCTACAACTACACTCCTTACCTAGCTAGTTGACATAATTGGATAGTATATTCAATTTGTACTTTATTCGATTTTTACACATCGGACTTTAGGTCTAGGCAACCTTTAGACTTATATATTTACATGTGTCCGAGCTAGAACCAAGTACCCACTCATGTCAGATCACTAGGCACTATTTCTGATGTACACCCAACACTATTTTGATACAAATGGATGTATTTTTATTTTATATATTTTACATGGTATATATATATATATGGATGTATGGAAAATGGGTATATTCTCTTTCTTGTTTGTTTCCACTAATACACGGATCTTAAAGTATGAGCTAGGTAGTAGTTAGCTAGTGATTAATCTAGTGCTTAGTCTGTGGGTTGTTATATTTGTTAGTTTGTTAGAATTGTCAATCTATTAGAACTAGGTGTTAGGGGGAAACGGGGACTATTAAATGAGTTGTTGTAATGAAAATTGGCAATGAAGAGAAGAGAATTGAATCAAGATCCCCTTTTCTTCTTCCTATCGGCTTCTTCTTTTCTCTTCTTCCCTCCCCCCTCTTCTTCCTCTTCTTACCCTACTTCTTCTTCTTTGCTTCTTTAAGCTCTAGAAACCCCCAAATCTAAGCCTCCCTAACTAGTAGCTCATAGCTTCCTACCACCAGCCAATCCCATCCACCATTGAAAACCTCCACCCCAACTGACTCCCACCGACCATCCAATCCCATTGGAAACCACTGCAACTCCCACATCCATCGTCTTCTACCTCCTAGCACAACCACCATATGTCCTCTACTGCTATGAACCTAGGCTTCAAGCTCCATGCACTCCATCTCCCTCCCATATCCCCCTCTTTCCATGCCACCCACGCCGTCTTCAACCTCAGTTTGGCATCCCAAGCACCCCGGCATGGTTATGATGGCCTTTGAGTCATGATCGCCATGGCATCCCACCTCAATTAGGCATCCCAACCACCTCTAGCCTCATGTGGATTGGTCCAAGGGTCCTTGTGCCTCTTCCACCCTCTACTATCCTCACCAGTAGGCGGACATCACCCTCTCCTTCTTCAAGCCCAAGAAGAACCCCGCCTACCTCATCAGGTTCTGTCAGTCGATGACCACCACCATTGGACTGCCTCCCAAGCCACCTGTGCCGACCATGCCGTCACTTGCAACCGTGCCAACCGTGCTACCATTCCACTGGCATCTTCACCACGGCGACATCCTCCCCTGTGACTGTCGATGAGCCCACTACTGGTCTCTGCCTCCGAAGCCTTCCCACTATCATACTCTTTTCCTTCCTTCATGCCTAGAAGTCCCGCACGATCATGAAAACACCCCACATGCTCCTCAAAATAGATCCCAACTCAACTACTGACTTTGTGCTTTGGATCCTTTTTTTCTTTTTTGGGCTAGCTTATACTTGTTAGTTGGCTAATTCTTTTGTATTTTGATAAACCAAATCTAGCAACTTTTATCCTATCTCATTTATGAACTATTAGCCAGGCATCTCGATCACCTCTAATTCAATCTCCCTTATCCAGGACACTATAACATCCCATGCTCGGTGAGATCTCATCATGAATTAGAATAATATTTAAATCAATGCTAATTCTATTTTTGCTAGTTTTTTTATTTCTTTAATTCTTTTAGATCCTAATTATTTAAGTAATTAGCCCTAGCCTAGTGGTCATCCTTAAACAACAATGGTCTAATTTTTAAAGCATGTTGGCTGGTGTGCTGATTAAGGTCACTTCCTGGATCAGACCTTAATCTTGATTGGATCTACTTAGCTTATTTCTTGGTTACCTTTGGTAGTTTGCTATCACTTGCTTAATTACTTGCTTAATTTTATTCGCTGATCTTATTAGAAGGCCCATAGATCTAGAATAGTTAGCTTGGTCCCACATCAATTTTTGGTATTAGAGCCTAGTTAGTTAGGGTTATTTGTATTTTGTTATTTGACTAGTTTGTATCATTAAAATTATGCTATAAAAAAAAATATAAAAATCTAAAAACTTGCATACCCTTGAAACCTACCTCCCTTTTAAAAGAATCATCGTATTCTGTATGACTACTAGGTTGGGAGCCTAATACAAAGCAAAGCCTTCCACTCAAACTATGAAATGAAACCGATGTAAAAGTTACTTACAAAAAATCTTTGGTCTACTTGATTTTATCGATGATAACTAGATTTCTTAGATGTAAGGGTTGGAGCCTTAGTAGAAAATGATTAAGTAACACAAACCATCCCGTTAGGAACTCCTCTCCACGAATCATTGATCCTAGAGACCAACACGATTATCCAGCTCTTGAGAGAGGTTGCAATCAATACCTCAACCTTATCATGACCTAATTGATCAGATAATCATATGTTAGAGGCCTATAGTCTAGAGCAGACCTATCAATTAGCCTAGAATTATAAGAGATTCCAAAAGTTGCCTGTCACTTGTTGACGTAAAGCACGAGTAGTGTTGTTGCAATTTCTCCTAGACTGGGCTCAGGCGGGCTTGAGGGCAACATAATGGAGGAATAAATGAGATAAGCTTATGGAGTAGGAGAGAATACTTAGCCTTTATTCGAAGTCCCTCGTTACCTTATATAGGCATGGAATATTGCCAAATGCTGTTAGGGGCCAAGTTGGAAATGTCCGAATTGCCCCTAGGAGAATCAGGGTAGTGCTAGGTGGTACCAGGACATGGCCACATCATGAGATCTGTTGTAACAGAATTTTGTACCAGCTGGAAGAGGCTTCTAGAGCCTTCAGGCTAGGTCCTGTTGAAGGCTGTTTGGATGAACCTCTACTACAATGGGTCATTTGGATCTCTACTGGAGTGGGTCGGTCGGACCCTTACTGAACGTGGGTCGGTTGGACCATGAGAAAAGTCAATTGGGTGTAACAAGTAGTGTTGACTCCATTATTGATTTTGATGATAAGCAAAACGGTTAAGTATAAGTTGAGTACTAATGATTTGAAGTATATTTTTGTTGAAAAAGTGCTCACAATTTTGAAGAAGCTTGTTTGTTTGAAGAAACCAATTTGGATGAAAAGGATTTGCTCAAAGAGGACTTGAAAACTCAATATTTGCTTGATTGGATGAATGAGTTAAGTAGAAATTTATTTCAGCTCAAGTTCAGACTTTCTATGAAGAATCAATGAAGTATCGACTGAGGCGGTACGCAAGATTGTTTCAGTTGGCACGGTTGAAGTGTCAACACATGAACCTAAAGTGTCGACTCAAAGTGTCGATACATGGATCAATACTTGCCTGAGATTTTCAAGCCTCAAACTGTTGAAATTGAAGAACTATGAAATATCGACACATGAAAGCAAGGTCTCAACTCAAATGTCGACTTAACGAGTAAGTGTCGACACATATGAAATTTTCAGAAAACCAGATTGAAGATATTTGAATTGGGTGTCGACTCAAAAGTTCAAGTATCGACAGAAAGGGTTGACTCAAAGCCTGAAGTGTCGATACATGGAGTTCTGGGAACAGTAATGGCTAGTTTTTCAAATGCAGAACTCACCCAATTTGGCCCTTCATGGCTAGTTTTTCGAGTCTAATGGCTATAAACGGGATTTGAGACCTTGGAGAAGTATTATTATATGCTCCTAATCAAATCATGAACAACTATTAATATTATTGAAGAGAATAAGAAAAGAGCATTCAAGTGATAGCTTTACTCCTATTCATTGAAGATTCAACTACTCTCAAGCAAAAGCAAGCCTCCAAGCATTCAAGAGACTACAAGAGCATTGAAGATCATCCATTCTTGAGCATTCAAGAGGCTTCAACAAGTTCAAAGCATCTCTACATCAAGCTTCAAAGAGATACCCACTTTGTTTTAGAAAGCTTACTTTTATCTTTACTTCAAATCTTTATTTGTTGTAAGGATTCTTGGTTAGCTATTATAAAACCAAGGAGGTTATTAGTGAGCCTTTGAAAACCAATTAGGTGGGGGTTAGCCTGAAAAATCACTTAGGTTCTTGTTAGCCCGGAAAACAAGGAGGTTATTGGTTAGCCTTTGAAAATCAATTAGGTTCTTGGTTAGCCCGTAAAACCCAATGAGGTTTTGACTTTTTGTCCTTGTAAAACAAGTTGGTTTTTGATTAATAGCTCGCAAAAACTAATCAACTGTAATCGGGTGTGATTATAGTGAATTTCCAAGGAAATCTTGGAGAGTGGATGTAGGTGCATTGGATAGCACCGAACCACTATATCTCTTGGTCTTTGTGGTTGATTGATCTCTCTTCTTGCTTTTTATTTATTGTGCTTTATTTTCGTTGCACTTTTATTTTAGAGCATTACAATTGAATTCTTAGTACCTTATTTATTTGTTGAATTGGATTGTATTGCATTGTTTCAAGTAAAGTAATTTTAATTTTTAGAGACCCAATTCACCCCCTCCTCTTGGGTTGCTTACTGGGCAACAAGTGGTATCAAAGCCCTGTTCTTAGTATATAGGCTTTACCTTCTTGAGTAAGATCTATGGCAGCCCCAATTGGTATTAGTTTAGTTGAGGGTCAAGCATCAAATAAACCTCCATTTTTCAATGGATCAAATTATACATATTGGAAAACTAGGATGAGAATTTATAGCATTCTATTGATTATAATTTGTGGAGAGTGGTAGATAAGGGTCCTCATATTTCTTCAGTAGTGTTAATGGTGTTTCCATCCCAAAGCTCAAAGAGGATTGGGATGAAAATGATATTAAGCAATAAGAGATCAATGCTAAGGCAATGAATCTTCTCTACTGTGCATTAGATCTCAGTGAATTTAATAGATATTTACATGCACTTCTGCTAAAGAAATATGGGACACACTTGAAGTTACCCATGAGGGTACCGATCAAGTGAAAAATACTAATGTAAATATGTTAGTGCACACTTATGAGATGTTCCGAATGGAACCTAATGAATCAATCACTGATATATACACAAGATTCACTAATATTTATAAATGGAATGAGAAGTCTTGGAAAGGTTATGTCTATGCTGATGTTGTGAATAGTCCTCAGGTCACTTCCAACATTGTGGGATCCAAAGGTGATCACAATTCAAGAAGCCAAGGATGTTGACAAACTACCTCTAGAGTAGCTGGTTGGATCGCTCATGACTTATGAGCTCAATCTGAAACAAAAATTAATGGACATGGACAAAAAGAAGAAAGGGATCGCCTTCAAGACAAACATACAAGAAATCCTCATTAGATAAGTCTGAAGAAGAAGAAAAAGATGATGGTGAAGAAGCCCTCATTGCAAGAAAATCAGAAGATTTATGAAGAGGAGGAAATTTCCTTATAAAAAGATATCAATCAAAGGAAAAAGGAAAAGAGAAAGAGAAGGAAAAAGAAAAGGAAAAGGAGAAGAAAATATCTACATGCTTCGAGTGCAAGAAGCCGGACACTACAAGTTTGATTGTCCTCTCCTTAAGAAATCTAGGAGGAAATTAGAAGAAGGCAATGATGGCCACCTGGAGGAACAGACAAGACTCCAGTTCAAAAAAGAGCAGACCGAAGTTGCAAATCTCTGTTTAATGGCATATCAAGATAATGATGAGGTAAATTTCGATACCGAGATTAATTTATATTTGATGAACTTAGAAATGCCTTTGATGAACTCATGCATGATTATAAACTAATTTTAAGTGAAAATTAAAAAGTTGAAAAAGCATGCAAATAATTTTTCTCTTGAAAACAATTCTTTGCTAAATGAAGTTAATGACTTGAAATCTAAATTGGATGTTTTTGAAAAGAAAAACAATACTTTGTCAATGAAAAAGAAGTTTTGAAAGACCTAAGAATATTATTTCTATAATGATCTTTTTAAGAAAAAAAAGATTTAGAATTGAAAAACTCTAAGTACACAAAATAAACTTGAAAATAAAGCCTTTTGTTGACAAATTTACTTATAGTTCAGAAAAGTTAATCTACTTTTGAATAGCAAAGAGCTATTTTTAATAAAGCAGGATTAGGGTATAAACCTTAAAGCAATAGAAGTATTTCAAAAACTTTTTGTACCTGCATCATCTAGCATTACTTATTTTTCATGTAAAAAGTTAGGTCATAAATCGTTTCAATGTAATTTAAGAAAAATCAATTCTTTTGGCAAAGTGTGGGTTCCAAAAGGAACCATTATGAATACTAACTCTAAAGGACCCAAGTTAGCTTGGGTACCTAAAAACAAAGCGTGATTTTATTGCAAGTGTGTCTTGTAACCAAAGAGAACAAAAGACTTTAGTTTCTTGAAAGTGGTTGCTCAAGGTACATGACGGGAGATGTGAAACAATTCACTTCTCTTGAAGCTTTGAATGGAGGGAGTGTGACCTTTGGTGATAATGGTAAAGGAAAATCATTGGTATTGGTAAGGTTCACATAACTCCTAGTAGTATTGTAATGTACTTCTAGTTGATGGTTTGAAATACAATCTTTTAAGCATTAGTCAGTTTTGTGATAAGGTTTTCAAATAGTTTTTAAATCATCATATTGAATGATTGCTAGTCCGGATATAAATAAAGTACAATTCATTGGAAAAAGGCATGGAAATATTTATTTGGTAGATTTAGATGATTTATCTTTGCCTAATGGAGAATGCCTTGTTGCAATGAATTCTACTAAGGATGAGACTAGTTGGCTTTAGCATAGAAGATTAGGGCATGCTAGTATATATCTACTTTCAAACTACTTTGTAAAAGGAATTTAGTTAGAGATTTACCTGAACTTTGTTTTGAAAAAGATAGAATTTGCCAAGCGTGTCAATTTGGTAAACAAGTTAAAACTTCTTTCAAACCAAAAGGTTTTGTAACTACTAGTAGGCCACTAGAACTATTTATATGAATCTCTTTGGACCAACTAGAATATCAAGTCTAGGAGGCAAGAGATATGGATTAGTCATAGTAGATGATTTTTCGAGATTTACATGGATTTTCTTTTTAGCTCATAAAGATGAATCATTTTCTGCATTCATAAAGTTTTATCGAAAAGTTTCAAACGAAAAAGGTGTTTTAGTTATTTGCATTCATAGTGATTATGGAACTGAATTTGAAAATCAAGATTTCGAAAACTTTTGTAATGAAAAGGAATAGAACATAATTTTTCTGCACCTAGGACACCTCAGTAGAATGGGATAGTAGAAAGGAAAAATCATACTTTGAAAGAAATGGCACGCACTACGCTTTATGAAAATGATTTACAGAGATATTTTTGGGCTGAAGCTGTTAATACTGCATATTATATTTAAATCGAGTTTTAATCCATCCTATTTTGAAGAAAACTCCATATGAACTTTGGACCAAAGAAAATCGACTTTAAAATATTTTTGAGTTTTTGATTATAAATATTTTATTTTAAATAATGGAAAAGATAACTTGGAAAGTTTGATGCCAAGTCTGATGAAGGTATCTTTTTAGGATACTCCACATCAAGCAGGGCATACAAAGTTTTCAATAAAAGAACCTTAGTTGTAGAAGAGTCAGTACATGTTATTTTTGAAGAGTCTACTAACAAATCCTCCAGAAAGAGGATACTTCTGATGAATGTGCTGGTGCTGACAAGCTTCAAAGTAGACACTGAATGATCAACCTCAGCTAAGTGAAGAAGATCAAGATAAGAATGAGAAGGTGATGACACTCCAAAGTATCAAGATCTACCTAAGGAGTGGAGGTATGCTCATGGACATCCTAAGGAATCAATCCTAGGTGATCCATCAAAGGAGTAAGAACTCGAGCCTCAATTAGAAATAAATGTGATTATATAGCTTTTGTATCTCAAGTAGAGCCTAAATATTATGAAGAAGCTGAAAAAGATCCTAACTGGATTAATGCCATGCAAGAAGAACTAATTCAGTTTGATAGAAATAATGTTTGGACATTAATATAAAGACCATCTAATATTTCTATTATTGGTACAAAATGGGTATTTAGGAATAAATTAGATGAAAATGGAATTGTTATTAGAAATAAAGCTAAGCTAGTTGCTAAAAGCTACAACCAGGAGGAAGGGATTGATTTTGATGAAATTTTGCTCCTGTTGCTAGACTTGAAGTAATTAGACTACTATTAGCATTTGCTTATTTTATGAATTTCAAACTAATTCAAATGGATGTTAAGAGTGATTTTCCAAATGATTTTATAACTGAAAAGGTTTTTGTTGAACAACCACCAGGATTTGAAAACCATGCACATCCTGATCATGTTTTTAAACTACACAAAGCACTTTGTGGATTAAAGCAAGCACCTCGAGCCTGGTATAAAAGACTTAGCAAATTTTTGATTGAAAATGAGTTTTTTAGAGGCAATGTTGACAAAACACTATTTTTGAAAAAGAAAAATAATAATTTATTAGTAGTGCAAATATATGTTGATGACAATATTTTCGGTGCTACTAATGAAATTCTTTGTCAAGAGTTTTCTAAGCTAATGCAAGGTGAGTTTGAGATGAGCATGATGGGAGAACTCAATTTCTTTCTTGGACTCCAGATCAAGCAAACTACAGATGGTATCTTCATCAACCAAGCTAAGTATACAAGAAAAATTATAAAGAAGTTTGGATGGAGACTACTAAAGCAATAGGTACGCCTATGAGCCCCTCTTGTAGACTGATAAAGATGAACATAGTAAATCTATAAATCAAAAGTTATACAGGGTATGATTAGCTTTTTACTATATCTAACTGCTAGTAGACCAGATATAATATTCAGTGTATGCATGTGTGCTAGATATCAGTCTAAACCTAAAGAATCACATTTGATGACTGTTAAGCGCATTATTAGATATCTATCTGGTACTGTTGATATTGGTTTATAGTACTCTAGAAATTGATCTGCTGAATTGATTGGATATTCTGATGCTGATTTTCTGGTTGCAAATTGGATAGAAAGAGTACTTGTGGTACTTGCTAATTCTTGGAGTTAATTTAATCTCATGGTTTTGCAAGAAACAAACTTCAGTTGCACTATCTACAGTTGAGGCTGAGTATATTGCAGCAGGAAGTTGTTGTGCTCAATCTTGTAGATTAAGCAACAACTTGAAGATTTTGGAATCAAGTTGGCTAGTACACCTATTAATATTATAATACTAGTGCTATTTGCTTGACTAAAAATCATGTTCAACATTCTAGGAGTAAACACATTGAAATTAGACATCATTTTATTAGAGATCATGTAGAAAATAATGATGTTATACTTAAATTTATTAGTACTGAATTTCAATTAGTTGATATTTTGACTAAACCTCTTCTAGAAGATCGATTCTGTATGATTAGAAGAGAGCTCGGGATCATTGATCCATTTGATTAATTTTTTCCTATCTTTGACTCAAATTAGATCATTTTGACATCAATCCTTGCTAATCTTGTCAAATTCATTAAATTTAATCATATTTCCAATAATTTGATCAATATTGAATCTCTTAATTTTCAGTTTTTAAGTTGATGTGTCGATACATTGATGTGTCGACACCTGAATGTGTCGACACATTCGTAACTCGACACTTGAACGGCAGCAGACCGAGAATAAAGGGTTTTTCGAATGGTTTTCTCCCTATTTCTTTCTTTCCTTCGAGCTGACACCTAATCTAAGGTACTCCTCACTATTCCTATTGTCCATTTCATGTTTTAAGCCCGCTGATTCTTCGTTTTGGACATTCGGTAGCTCGGATTTTGCTTGATTTCATCTCCCATTTGGATTCTAAGCCTTAGAAACCCTAGGTTTCTACCCAAACTTTGCCAATTCTTTAATCCAAGTAATGGGATCCTGAAAGCAAGTAGTCCATCGACCTCGTCAGTCAAATCAGGAAGAAGAGCGAAGGACGAAGGCCAAACATGAGGCTAAAGCTCCTGATCTGCCTGTATGACCACTTTTTGTACCTTCTAGCCTGATGAGCTCGAAGACCGTCGTTAGGACGATGAGTGGACTTTACTTTTATCGACCAGCAGCACTTTAGGATCGGACAGTGGATTCGACAGGCTAGTCTAACTTCATTTTGCTCACTCAGCGAGAGATTTTACCCCGGGCTTATGCGAGAGTTTTATGGATCACTCGCCCGTGGGACTGATAGATGGTTAGCACAGGTAAGAGGTCGGGATATCCCAGTTTCACCAGAGGTTCTGAGCATAGTATGGGATATATCGATGACTGGATCAGTGGTGGACAATTTGATGGACAGAGTGAGTGGACTTCAGTGCATCTTTGAGTCTGATATTTTTCCTGAGGGAGCCACCATACCCGCATCCCGACTATCTGCATAGATGAGACTGTTACATCATATTGTCGCCTGGATACTTCTGTCGAAGATCGGACGCTTTGATTACATCACTGAGCGGGAGTTGCTAGTGATGGTCTCTTTGGTTCAGTGCTTGCCCATCTGCCTTCCAGTGCTTATGATTCACCAGATGACGAGGCGTCGACTAGCCAGCGACTCTGCCTACCATATGGGATGGGATTGACAGTTTTATTCAGAGAATACGGCATCAGCTTTGAGGATGAGCCCTAGCGCATGCTACTTCATACTAATGTGTATGACATCAGGTCATTACACCGGATGGGCTATCATCTATTCCAAGGCCAATGGACTCGCAGGATATCTGGTCAGGCCGAGGACAATGTTGATGATGATAATGCTGCAGAGGAGGAGCGCATGCTCTCTGGCGAGGTAGGACCTAGCGAGAGTCAGCCTGAGACCACAGCACAGCCAGCGGTTGCATCTTAGTCTGATCCTACTACTTCAGCACAGCCTCAGCCAGCTTAGATGGAGACTCCAGATGTTTTGATAGCTTACTAGATAGAGTCAGATGCATTGAGATTGATCTGTTGATCATGAGACAACGTCTTGACTGTTTCATAGCTAAGACCAGAGAGAGCCATTTGGACTTAGTGATGGCATCTCAGCTATATTGACTACACTATCCAGACCTTCGGTGAGTACTCCGGTTGCTGATACTGCACCACCTGCTCCTGCACCTATTGATGATGTTGATGGTGATGATATTTGGAAATATTGTTGGTGATGATGATGGAGATGACGAGGAGACTAACTCTGACAGATTTGATTTTCCAGAGTCCCAAGCCCCTTAATGTGTGCGCACGTCAATATTGGCGCCAAGAGTCCCAAGCCCCCTAATGTGTGCGTAAGTCAATATTGGCGCCAAGAGTCCCAAGCCCTTAGGACTCCTGGTTTAAAATATGGATAAAGGCTATAAATCTGGATAAATCCCAATTTGGCTACTCCACTTAAGGCTCAACCCAATTTTTTTCTCACTCAAATTAGTTAGCCCAAATAGCAAGTATTTAAATCTAATCTAATTAGGTTAGGAGTTAGGCTAGCCTACATATATTAGTATGTTAATTAGTTAGCCATTTAGGGTCCTATGACCCTAATAAAAATACAAATGACTTTCTTAATCAATTCCTTAGTGTATGATCCTTTGGGCTCCTCATTAGCCAGTAGTAGGTCTAGGTTCATGTCAATTTAGTTCGATTAGAAATTAACTAATCGAATTAGGTCAAATCGAGCTAACCTTAGTTGCCAAGTTGAACCATCTTTCAAATTGACTCATAAATTCAATCAATTTAATTTATGATAACCTACAAGACATGATTGACATCTAGCAACATATCATGCCTACCCAGAAAATGAGAAATTTGGTAAAAATTAACAAAATTTCCTTCAATGGAAAGTTTCCATGTAATTCAATCCTTCGATCTTCCTTTATCCCGAATAACTGATGGGTACGGAAAATTGTCAAACCCTCATACTTTATTTATTCGAATCTCAAATCAATATGAAGACTCGATCGATTAAAAATTAGAAATCCTTTCTAATTTCATCCTGCTTCGATCAAAGACTTCATATGGCATCATTTGATGACATTATATGGATAAATACTCTTCTTACAAGGAGTGATCATTTCTTGTTGACCTACTCATAACCTTCATACACAATTCACCATATCCATGAACATCCAATACATAACTAAGTTATAAATGAGTATGAACCAAATATGGATTTATGTATACAAGATACCATGGTGATCTCAAGTCTAAGGATCACTTGCATAACTTCTACTAAGAGAATCATTTTTTGACAAGTAAGACTTTCATAAGATGTTCTCGTGACAAATCTATTCAATGAACTCATATCCTAATGAGCATCCACATCTTTGTATTAGTGTCCTTACATAAGTGGCTGTGAGACCAGCCACTCTCTTCATGAGCATAGGATGTGCCAGTCTCTCCGGAAACATAAATTCCCGACTCGAAATCCTATGACTTGAAATATTTTAGATTAAGATTTATAAGATTTTAGATCTTACCGTTATGAACTCCATCATAATCCTAAAATCATTACCCTAATTTATGTGGTTCATCATAATCTTAAAACAATATAATCTAAGACGTAGCATATGAAGAAACAAAATGCCTGTTGTTAATATCATACATGAGTTGGGAGAATTTTATAGATAAGCCCTTGATTCAAAAGAACTGTAATTAGCTTTTAAGCACTATTCTTTCAATCTCCCCTTGCACTTAAGCCAATCACCCTTGTATTTAATTTCCATATAATCTAAATGGCAATCAAATTGCTATTGAGGAAGGGCCTTAGTGAATGGGTTTGCTATGTTGTTTTTTATATACTCATTCTAAAATCATGTCTTGTTTTTCAATAATTCATGAATGAGATGGAAGCACCTTAGGATGTGCTTGGATTTTTTATGAGACCTTAGTTCCTTAGCTTGTGCAACAGCTCCAATGTCATCACAACAAAGTGGCATCAGTTATTGTATCGCAGGAACTAAACCCAACTACGAGATAAATTTTTTTATCTCGACATCTTCCTTAGTACCTTACTAGCAGCTATGTATTCTATCTCAGTAACTGAGTTAGCTACAATTTGCTGCTTGGTACTTTTCTAACTCACTGCATCTCCATACAAAATAAAAACATATCCTGATATGGATTTACTATCATCTAGACTAATTAAAAACTAGAGTCAGTATAGCCTTCTAGTTTTAAATCTAATCCTCCATATATTAGAAAAGCATCTTTAGTCCTTCTAAGGTACTTAAGAATGTTTTTCATAGCATTCCAATGATCCTCCCTTGGATCAACCTGGAATTTGCTTGCTATGCCTAAGGCATAAGCAACATCTGACCTGGTACATAATATGGCATACATGATTGATCCTACAACCGAAGCATAAGAAATCTTACTCATCTTTTATCTCTTTCAGGTACCTTAGGAGACAACATCTTATAAAGATGTATGCCTTGACTCATGGGTAAGAAACCCCTTTTACCTCTCTCCATATTGAATATTTTCAATACTAAGTCAATATACCTGGATTGAGATAAGAAAGCATCCTCTTAGATCTATCTCTATAGATCTTTATACCTAGTATATAAGATGCTTCTCTTAAATCCTTCATGAAAAACTATTTAGATAACCAAGTTTTGACCAATTACATCATTGGAATATCATTTCCAATGATAAGTATGTCATCAACATATAATATTAAGAAGACAATGGCACTCCCATTTATCTTCTTATATCACATGCTTCATCCATATTTTTGATGAAATGAAATTCCTTGATTGCTTCATCAAATTGGATGTTCCAACTCCTCGATGTTTGCTTTAATCCTAAATAGATTTCTTAAGCTTGCATACTTACTTTGGTCTCCCACTTAAGACAAATCCTTCTAGCCATGATATATAGACTTCTTCCTCAAGATACCCATTGAGGAAGTTAGTTTTTTCATCCATTTGTCATATTTCGTAATCATAGTATGCAGCTATAGCAAGCAAGATTCTAATGGACTTGAACATAGCTACTAGCAAAATATTTTATCATAGTCAATTTCATGTCTTTCTTTGAAACGTTTTGCCACTAGCCTAACCTTTTAGGTTTCTACTTGGCCATCTGCTTCAATCTTTCTTTTGAAGATCCATTTGCACCCTATTCGATTTACTCCCTCAGGTGGATCAACCAAGCTCCAAACCTGGTTGGTATTCATGGAATCCATTTCAAATTTCAGGTATCAAGCCATTTGTCAGAATCTTTACTCTTGACAACTTTCATATAGGTCAAAGGATCATCATCTTGAATAATGCTAGCTTCATTATCATTTCTAATAACAAAGTCATATCTAAGAGGTGCATCCTGCACTCTCTCTGATCTACGAAGAGGAGGTGTGTGTTGTGGTGATACTTGATTAATAAGTACTTGTGGTTGAGAAATTTGAGGTTGATATTGTACTTCATTAAGTTCAAGTATCCTCCCACTACCTCCTTGGATAATTTTTTTTTCCAAGAAAGTAGCATGCCTATTGACAAAAATCTTTTATTCAGTAGGATGATAAAAAAGTATCCAATACCTTCTCGAGGATAACCTATGAACCTTATTTATTAGTCCTAGCACGTAGCTTATGTTCAAATACATTTTTAACATAAGCTAGGCTATCCCAAAGCTTAAGATATTTAAGACTTGGTCTTTTGCCTCTCGATAATTCATATAGAGTGCTGGCTACTGATTTGATGGTGCTCTATTTACTATATAAGCAGCAGTCTCTAGGCCTAATCCTAAAAGGAGATAGGAAGATCAGTGAAGTTCATCATAGACCTTACTATATCTAACAAGATATGATTCCTCCTTTTTGCTATACCATTTAATTGAGGTGTATTCGGAGGTGTCCATTCTTAGAGAATGCCTTTGTTCTTAAGGTGATCAAGAAATTTAATATATAAGTATTCTTCTCCTTGATCTGATCAAAGGATTTTAATACTCTTTCCAGTTTGCTTCTCAACCATACTTTGATACTCTTTAAATTTATTAAAGGCTTCAAATTTATGTTTCATAAGATACACATATCTAAACTTAGATAAATCATCAGTAAAGATGATGAAATAACAGTATCCTTCTCTAGCTTGAGTTGACATGGGTCCATATACATCTGTATATATTAACCCTAATAACTCAGTTGCCCTATCTCCATGATCAATAAATGGAGATTTGGTCTTTTTACCCCTAAGACAGGACTCACAAGTTCCTAATGATTGATATCATAAGGATCAAAGAATTTATTTTTGTATAACTTGTTTATCCTATACTTACTAATATGACCTAATCGACCATGCTAGAGAAAGGTGACATTGACAACTTCTCTCTTTCTTTTCTTGTTTTCAATAAGTAAAACTTCATCATTAAGTGAAAGATTAAAAGACCTTAACAAATAAACTAGTTCCAAAAAACTTATTATAATAAGGAATAGAGAATCCACTGCTCTTTATATTAATTTCAAAACCTTGTTATAATAACGAGGGTACAGAAATAATATTTTTAATAACATTTGGAACATAGTAATAGTCTTTTAATTATAAAATTTTGCTTGAAGGTAACAATAAATAGGTGCCCATAACTTTAACTTAAATGGCTTTACCACATGTACTATAAAGCTCAAGTAACCCTTTTTCAAGCTCTTAATTTTGTGAAGTCCCTGCAAAGAATTGCATATATGAGACCCACATGCATTATCCAATACCCATGAATCAAAAGTCGAAGTATTCAATGACAAGTCAGTTTATATCACGTACAAACCTTTTGATTCTCCACTAGTATTAGGCTTCAGACTAGCACGATATGACTTGCAGTTCTTCTTCCAGTGTCCCTGCTTGCTATAGTAAAAATAGGTTCTATCAGTAGAGGGTTTCTTTGCCTTCTTCCTCTTCTGGATGCTTTTCTTAGGATTCCACTTTCTTTTTAACCCTTTTTCATTACTATTTCTTCTTCCCATCAATTAGAAGAAGATGAGTTTTGTCCCCTTTAAAATAACTCTCAGCTATCTTAAACATGTTAAGCAGCTCTGGTAATGAAAGGTTCAGTTTGTTCATGTGATAGTTCATGACAAACTAAGAGAAGGAATCAAGAAGTGATTACAGGATCAAGTCTTGATTAAGCTCTCCATCCATAACAAACCCTATTTGACCTATCAAGTGATTAAGTCAATCATCTTTAATACATGGACTTGAACAGACGAGCCCTCACTTATACGTGCTTGAAACAACTACTTTGATGTTTCATATCGGGCAGCCCTACTTTGCTCTCCATAAAGCTTTTTAAATTGAGCAGTATGGACTTAGGTCCTATTTGTTCATGTTGCCTCTACAATTCATTTCTTATAGAGGCCAACATAATGCACTTGATAGTTAAACATCATTATGCCATATTTTATATATGGTCCTTTTCTCATCTGAAGCATCATCTCTGATCGAATCTAGATCCGGAGAATTGAGGATGTAGGATACTTCTCTTGAGTTAAGATAATTTCCAAATTTCTTAACCGATCCACAAAATTAGGACCAGTCAACTTATTGGTATCTAAAATATCTTGTAGTGATAAAGTAGAAGCCATAATATTAATCTACATAAATAAAAAATAATGTATAAGTAGACCACTTAAGATGATAAACACAAATAGATAAGGACTTATTAATCTAATTGTATCTCCCACTGTTTTTATATGAATACCATAGCCCTCATCTATGGTAAGCAAGAAACCCTAAAAGGTTTATTTAATGGGGTTGAGATCCCAATTCCTCATAAATGTCTTATGTTACACAATAAACATTTATGAGTTCAAGGGTAGGAAATTTTCCTTTCCAATTGCAATCCATGCAACTCTTAACATGATAGCTGCTTCTAAGACACTTACAGCCTTGTGTTACACAACAAACTATAATGTCTTAGTTTAGTCAGACCCTTTATTTCTATATAGTCATATGTGAATAATGTTGCCTTTATGTTATACAACAAAGCAACACCATCAATCATGCTATAAAGCATTAGATGCACCAAGATAAGTTTTATATCAAACCCTAGAGTAGGCCTTGTGTTACACAACAAACCTACTATAGTTTTTGACATAAATTTAGCTTAGCATGAAGGAAGGCAATTAGTAGTGTTTTAATCAATTAGCATTTCTAAATCAAGGTTTAAATCAATCAAATAGGCCAAGTAAATGGGAGAGGGGTAGGAGGCCCCCGTGCTTGCCTTAAACACCAAAAATTCTAGCCAGGTAAGCAACAGATTCAATTAAAATCATGTTCTCTTTACCTTTCCAGAACCACTTTCCTAGATACCAATCGATCAATCAAACCTTAAATGGATTTGCATTATGATTTTATAACACTATGACTAAATATAATTTTTAAAAAGAGTTTTCATGGTCTCATGCATATCCTAATACTACAAACAATCTAACAGGCATTCTACAACATCATATGTGCCAATGTGTCATCATTCTAGGATAACCTTATAACATAGCAAATATCCACCGCTATGTTAGGGCAACATTATTTTAGAATGATGACTAAATAATCTAAACATATCTCTATGTCGATTAGGGTTTAAGTGAGATCCTAATCAGTGACATATATTATTCAACATATGTTACAACTATTATGCTAGGCATTATCATTCAAACATTTAATTGATTATTAATTAAATGAATCAAGGTGGCTCTGTTACCACTATTGGATAATGGTTGCGCAGCAAAAGACCAGATTTCAAAATTTTAATTCTTAAAACCCTAGTCAACCAAAACCCTAGATCCAGGACTCCATTGATTATATCAATTAATAAAGCAAAATATTAGAAAATAAAAGAATACCCGTAATACTAATATCCTTCTCTAGCTTGAGTTGACATGGGTCCATATACATTTGTATGTATTAACCCTAATAACTCAGTTGCCCTATCTCCATGATCAATAAATGGAGATTTGGTCATTTTACCCAAGAGACAAGACTCACAAGTTCCTAATGATTGATAATCATAAGGATCAAAGAATTTATTTTTGTATAACTTGTTTCCTAGACTCATTAATAACCTAATCGACCATGCTAGAGAAAGGTGACATTGACATCTTCTCTCTTTCTTTTCTTGCTTTCAATAAGTAAAACTTCATCATTGAGTGAAAGAACTAAAAGGCCATTAACAAATAAACCAATTCCAAAAAATTTATTAGAATGAGAAATAGAGCATCTACTACTCTTTATATTAATTTCAAAATCTTGTTATAATAACAATGGTACAAAATAATATTTTTAATAATATTTGGAACATAGTAATAGTCTTTTAATTATAAAATTTTGCTTGAAGGTAATAACAATAAATAGGTGCCCATAACTTTCACTTGAATGGCTTTACCACTCGTACTATAAAGCTCAAAGTCATCATTTTTCATGCTCTTAATTTTGTGAAGTCCCTGCAAAGACTTGCATATATGAGACCCACATGCATTATCCAATACCCATGAATCAAAAGCTGAAGTATTCAATGACAAGTCAGTTTATATCATGTACAAACCTTTTGATTCTCCACCAGTATCAGGCTTCAGACTAGCATGATATGACTTGCAGTTCTTCTTCCAGTGTTCCTGCTTGCTATACTGAAAATAGGTTCCATCAGTAGAGGGTTTCTTTGCTTTCTTCTTCTCTTATGGATGCTTTTCTTAGGATTCCACTTTCTTTTTAACCCTTTTTCATTACTATTTTCTTCTTCCCATCAATTAGAAGAAGATGAGTTTCGTCCCCTTTAAAATAGCTCTCAGCTATCTTAAGCATGTTAAGCAGCTCTGGTAATGAATGGTTTAGTTTGTTCATGTGATAGTTCATGACAAACAAAGAGAAGGAATCAAGAAGTGATTACAGGATCAAGTCTTGATTAAGCACTCCATCCATAACAAATCCTAATTGACCTAATCAAGTGATTAACTCAATCATCTTTAATACATGGACTTGAACAGACGAGCCCTTACTTATACGTGCTCGAAACAACTACTTTGATGTTTCATATCGGGCAGCCCTACTTTGCTCTCCAGAAAGCTTTTTAAAATTGAGCAGTATGGACTGAAGTCCTATTTCTTCATGTTGCCTCTACAATTCATTGCTTATAGAGGCCAACATAATGCACTTGATAGTTAAACTATCATGCTGCCACATTTTATATATGGTCTTTTTCTCGTCTAAAGCATCATCTCTAATCGGATCTAGATCAGGAGAATTGAAGATGTAGGATACTTCTCCTGAGTTAAAATAATTCCCAAATTCTTTAATCGATCCACATAATTAGGACCAATCAACTTATTGGCATCTAAAATATCTCGTAGTGATAAAGTAGAAGCCATAATATTAATTAATATAAATAAAAAATAATGTATAAGCAGACCATTCAAGATGATAAACACAAATAAATGAGGACTTATCAATCTAATTGTATCTCCCATTATTTTTATATGAATACCATAGCCCTTACCTATGATAAGCAAGAAACCCTAAAAGGGTTTATGTAATGGGGTTGAGATCCCAATTCCTCATAAATGCCTTATGTTACACAACAAATTTTATGAGTTCAATGGTAGGAAATTTTACTTTCCAATTGCAATCCATGCAACTCTTAATACGATAGCTGCTTCTAAGGCACTTACAGCCTTATGTTACACAACAAACTATAATGTCTTAGTTTAGTTAGACCCTTTATTTCTATATAGTCATATGTGAATAATGTTGCCTTTGTGTTACACAACAAAGCAACACCATCAATCATGCTATATAAAGCATTAGATGCACCAAGACAATTTTTATATCAAACCCTAAAGTAGGCCTTGTGTTACACAACAAACCTACTATAGTTTTTGACATAAATTTAGCTTAGCATGAAGGAAGGCAATTAGTAGTGTTTTAATCAATTAGCATTTCTAAATCAAGGTTTAAATCAATCAAATAGGCCAAGTAAGTAGGAGAGAGGTGGGAGGCTCCTCGTGCATGCCTTAGACACCAAAAATTCTAGCTAGGTAAGCAACGGATCCAATTAAAAACTACGTTCTCTTTACCTTTTTAGAACCACTTTTCTAGATACCAATCGATCAATCACACAACTTCATATCCTAATACTACAAACAATCTAACAGGCATTCCACAACTTCATATGTGCCAATGTATCATCATTCTAGGACAACCTTATAACATAGCAAATATCTACCACTATGTTAGGACAACTTTATTTTAGAATGATGACTAAATAATCTAAACATATCTCTATGTCGATTAGGGTTTAAGTGAGATCCTAATTAGTGACATATATTAATCAACATATGCTGCAACTATTATGCTAGGCATAATCATTCAAATATTTAATTGACTATTAATTGAATGAATCAAGGTGGCTCTTATACCACTGTTGGATTATGGTTGCATAGCAGAGGACCAGATTTCAAAATTTTAATTTTAAAACGCTAGTCAACCAAAACCCTAGATCCAAGACTTCCTTGATTATATCAATTAATAGAGCAAATATTACAAAATAGAAGAATACCTATAATACTAATATCCTTTATTCCACTAGGCGCAAAGTATATGCCTTCTAGAGGTGATCCACATAGGAACTGGATCAAGGAAGCACTCCTCTTTCTTGCTTGACTCCTTTCGGCAATCTTTCTTCTCTTCTAAGGATAATTTTGAGTTAGGGTTTAGGTTATTATTTCTATTCCTAGTTAGTTTAGGAGGCTCTTTTGGTTTATAAACCTAACTATGTGGAATCTAATACGACTTAATTCTCCCTAAACCTCTCTCTCTCTCTCCTTCTCTCCCTCTCTCCTAATGCCAACTAAGAGGGCTTCACTCCCCTAAGAGTATCATGCCAAAGGGAAGTAGCACTAAGAAGTGTTTAGCATTTGAAAGGATTAGCACCAAGACTTTGGTGTTTCCATGGTGACAAAAGCCTCCAAGGCATGCCCAAGAAACTTAGAAGAGGACTCCTATTCTAAATGAGAATCAGATTAGTATAGTAGGTTTTCGATGCTAGGGAGTTCATTGCTCTAAAAGGGTGTTGGGCACCTTCTCTTACTAATTCCTAGCTGATCCACATGAAGTTCCTCATGAGAAAATGCATCCGATCTGGCATCCTCATGCACTAGGCCCTAGAAAATAAGAGAGAGTGCATGAACAATAGTAGGTGTGTGCTAGAATTTTTTAGCAACCTATTTTTGTATGACCTGATTTTTTTCTTTGATCATTTGCTATCTCAAATGAGTTTAAATTAGCATGAAATCATGCTAAGGCATCCATTACTAGTTCCAAAGGTCCATATGAAGGTTAGGCAATCCTATAAAATACATACACTATATTATTAGCTATATCAGAGTTGCTAAACTTGAAGGTTAATTTAATATGATGGTTAATTATTATGATAGGATGGTTGCAACAATAAAAAATCCTATGAAAGAATGAAAATCTTGTTGGGAGCTTCTAAGCTTCAAAGAAAATGGTGAAAGGGTTAGGCATGGGATATAAGAAGATAAATGCATGCCATAATAATTGCATTCTTTTCTATAAAGGGGACCAACTGAAGAGCTTATATGATGTATTTGGTAAAAGCCAATTTAAGCCAAGATAAGAGGGTAGGAATTAGAAGGACATAATACAAGGTTCTTCAATACCTTTTCTTTTCTTTTAAGCTTTGGAGGTTCTACTTTTCCAAGAGTACTATCAAGTAGATGGATAGCATAAAGAAAGGATTCGTAAGCACATTGATATTATGAGTCATCCATCAGATAGTGAGGCATGGAAGAAATTTAATACTTACCATCCTTTATATACTCAGGAATCATACAATGTCTGAATGGGTCTATCTATGGATGAGTTTATACCATTCAATCATGCACCAGTCTCTTATTCATATTGGCCAGTCTTTATTACTCCATATAATTTGCCACTTAGGATGTGCATGAAAGAATATAATATCTTTCTTATATTCATCACTCCTGGACCATAACACCCAGGTAGAAGCTTTGATATATATCTAAGACCTTTTGTTGATGAGCAAAATTCTTATGGTCTAATGCACACATACTTTTGATCATTGAAGAAGCAGATTGTATAATGAAGGCTATATTGATGTGGACCTAGAATTTCTTGCTTATGGGATGCTATCAGGATGGAGCACTCATGGAAAGCTAGAATGTCTCTATTTTATGGAAAGTACAAAATCATTTCAACTTGAGCATGGCTATATGTCATGTTGGTTTGATTGTCATCATCAATTTCTTTCCAAGCATCATCCTTTTTGAAAGTAGCAGGATAGTTTCAGAGGAAATAATATAGAGGACTGTGCACCCTCGTGCCTTAGTGGTTTGAAAGTATTTTAAGGATATTCCAATAGGATGAAGTCTTTTTTGGCATACTATTTGACAAGCAAAAATCTTGGAAATTCGATAGAACTCATAATTAGGGGAAGTATAGCATCTTCTAGAAATTGCCATACTAGTCTACCAATTTGATCTATCATAACCTTCACATTATACATATTGAGAAGAATATATTTGATAATATTTTCTATACTAATATGGATGTCAAGAGCAAAATGAAGGACAACCCAAAGGCTCAAGCAGATATGAACTTATACAAGCATCCTCTATTAAAGCTGATTGAGGTGACATTTAGAAAATTTCTAAAATCGAAAGCATCTTATACCTTAATAAGGGAGTAGTTGAATGATGTATATAAATGGAGTAAAAATGTTAAATTCTGAGATGCTTATGCAAGTAATCTAGCTAGAAGTGTTAATATCAAATATTGTACGTTCTATGGGCTAAAGAGCCTTGACTACCATGTCTTTATGTAATGATTACTCCTATTGGCTTGGCATGATCTCTTTTCCAACTCCATATGAAGTTTGTTAATTGAGCTAAATATTTTTTTCAGAGATATTTGTACTATCGCATTAGTCATCGACTACATTTCTAGTCTTGAGGCAAGCTATAGAGACCATATGCAAGTTGAAAAAGATATTCCCTTCTAAACTCTTCAACTTCATGATGCATCTCATGATTTATCTAGCATATGAAGCTAGGGTAAAGGGACCAGTACAGTACAAGTGGATGTATCTATTTAAAATATACATGTATAATCTCAAGAAGAAAGTAAAAAATAAGGCTAGAGTTAAAGATTCTATTATGGAGGCTTATATAATAGAAGAAATCTCAAATTTAAGCTGGCACTACTTTAATCCCAGTGTCCAGACAAAGCTGACTAAAGTGGCCCAAAATGATAATGGTGGTAGTAAGAGATTAAAGTGGGATATCTCAATATTTGCTTATTCTGCTCATAAATTTGGGTACGAGGTTTGCCAAGTTTTAACTGATCCTAAATTTCGATAAGTAGAGACATATTTTGCTAAACTATAAGGAGGTCAACCCATATGTTGAGTAAATCTTTATCATAATTATAACTCATTAATCACTTGTCATTGTATACTTTTTTTATGCATGTTAGGCAATATGATGGAATGCTTAAACGAGACAATCCGAGGATAAATAAGGAAGAAACTTTTACGTAGTGCTCACAAAACTTTGTAGATTGGTTTCACTAATTGGTAAGTGCCTATTATCATTTCATATATTTTATTTTTTTAATTTATTTATATAATATGTAGATTATGCAAGGGGGCAAATCCATATCGAAGAAGTTAAGACTATTAGGTTACGGGCCAATAAAATACATGGCATATTATAATGACTATAATGTAAAGGGTTTTAAATTTTATACCCAATGATATGGATGTCATAAGAGCACAATGAACAACGATATGTGTATAAAGAGCAACTAGTGAAAAGAGACGAAGAGTGAGGCAAAGAGTGACTACTATGGAATCCTCGAAGAAGTGATCAAGTTAACCTATATTAAAGATAATAGTGTCATTCAATTTAAGTGCCAATGATTTGATAATGATAATGATATGAAGGATGAACTATGGCTTTAGCTTACTGAAATCAAACATGGATCAAAAGTGTATGTCAATGAGCCATTTATGCTAGGTTAACAAGCTATTCAAGTGTATTATACTCCTTTTCCATCAAGGAAGAGAGGAAGAAAAGATTGGTGGGATACATGCAAAATTAAATTTGAAGTCATTTATTACAAGCTCAAATAAGAAGAAGAGCTTCATTTACCAGAATGCTTTTAGAAGGATGAAACATTAGGAGTTCATCAGTTTTTCATAAATAAAGAGTTGGATGCTCTAGGAATTCTCTTACGTAATGGCCAATATAAAAAGGTAAATCATATTAAGTTTGTTTTAAAGGTCAATCATATCCAAGAAGGGAAAGAAGAGGAAGAAAATGACGAAGTGGAAGAAGAGAAAGAATCAAAAGAAGAATCCAAAGGATACCAAATATATGAAGATGCCAATAAGTAATGCTAAGTATATAATCCTTGAATCATTTTAAATACTTATCTTGTACCATTTTAAATCTTATATTGCCACCCATAATTATATAATTAATTTAATAAATTTATTTATTTTTATTTTTAGAGATTATACATCATAGTTTTTAGAGACCCGAGCCATGCTAGCTGAAGAAAGAACTTTAGAGGATAGAGCTCTTGAGAGAGCGATCATGTAGCTAGCTTGCATAGTTTTGTGGCACTCACATCATGTGATAAATTTTAACACTTTAGATATTCTTTTTTATGTTATTTTATCCTTTATTATCTAATATAATATTCTTTATTTTAGATATTTTGCTCTCAGGTTTGGACAACGTGGGGTCACCATTGACCCCATAGTCACACGAAGCAGTGACCGGCTCTTAAATTCAGCATCGTGGTAGAGGACCAACCCGGCTTACGGCACCTCCAACTCAGTTAATTGATATAGAGCTTAGCTACATTCAAAGTTGCTCATAAATACTATATCTTTAATTAATATGTTTAAAATTTAGCCATTTTAGAATCAACATTTATTGTTCAAATCAATTTTGTAGTACATTCAGAGAGCCTGGGATGTCTCATGTGGTTATTAAGTTCATTTGATGATTGATGCCAGGACTAGTGAACAAGTTCTCTAGTTGGCCATCAGGGACTCATAATGCAACCTGAGAGATGTTCCTGATAAGTCAAATGTATCTAATTTTAAATTCATGGTATATTTAGATTTTATATTATTAATATATGCTTGCTTCTAGTTGAAGGAGTACTATCAATTCGAGGCTCTTTAGGATGAGAAGGCTGGCCATTGGACATTCAAGAAGGTGGCCACATGTAGGCTTCGAGATGGGCTATAAAGCCTTAGGCAGCTCACCATAGAGCACTCCGGTTCTAAGTTACCATCGGACTAAAAGTCTTTCAAAGATCATTGGATGTGAGCAGACATATGGGAGGCCCTCTATGACCAGTATAGCAGTAAGGAGTACTTTAGTAGGTGGTAAAGGGTATGGTAGAATCAGATTAATCAGTAAGATTCTATCAAGCACATCGGTGGCTCCATTGGCATATATGTTATGGAAGAGATTCATAAAAATCTATGTATATATTAATCTCATATTGAATTTATTATATGTATTTTTAATTATTTTTATCATTTATTTATTATAAACATGGTAACTAGGTCATGCATCAGGGTAGCTATAGTTATGGGAAACCACACACCAATCTAGGACTCGTAATTACTTAGATCCTAGATCTCGACGTATCTCAATAAGAATTTAAAATATTGTTTATTAGTTTTTATATATAGTGATATGTATAATTGGACTAATAAATTTATGAATTGTATAGGTGGATTATGTGTGACCCCATAAGTGATTTTGATGATAACCAAATATTGGAGCATGCACATTTATATCTAACAACTCTTCAAGTGGTTTACAAGTTTTTGTAGGATGATTTAATTGTTTAAACTTCAACTCCTACATCTTTAATTCATGTTTTGAGTTGTGTTGTAATCTTATCTTGTAAAGAAAAACCAGATAAAAAGTTAAGAAAAATATATAAAAAGGGTTACCTCTGTGTGTGTGTGCCTTAGAATTATTTTGAGTTGGTGTGCATGAAAAATGTAAAAGTGTTGGTGAGAGTTTTTCTTTTAGTTCAATTATAAAAATCCAGAAGAAGTTACTCGAGCCGACCTAGCATGTTGAAGAGCCGACTCCACCTCATAGCACGCAGCAAGGATTCTGGTACGCAGCAATCTGAGCCGACTCGAAGGTTAATATCAAATATTGTAGGTTCTATGGGCTAAAGAGCCTTGACTACCATGTCTTTATGTAATGATTACTCCTATTGGCTTGGCATGATCTCTTTTCCAACTCCATATGGAGTTTGTTAATTGAGCTTAATCTTTTTTTCAAAGATATTTGTACTATCGCATTAGTCATCGACTACATTTCTAGTCTTGAGGCAAGCTATATGAGACCATATGCAAGTTGAAGAAGATATTCCCTTATAAACTCTTCAACTTCATGATGCATTTCGTGATTTATCTAGCATATGAAGCTAGGGTAAAGGGACCAGTACAGTACAAGTGGATGTATCTATTTAAAATATACATGTATAATCTCAAGAAGAAAGTAAAAAATAAGGCTAGAGTTAAAGATTCTATTATGGAGGCTTATATAATAGAAGAAATCTCAAATTTAAGCTGACACTACTTTAATCCCAGTGTCCAGACAAAGCTGACTAAAGTGGCCCAAAATGATAATGGTGGTAGTAAGAGATTAAAGTGGGATATCTCAATATTTGCTTATTCTGCTCATAAATTTGGGTACGAGGTTTGCCAAGTTTTAACTGATCCTAAATTTCGATAAGTAGAGACATATTTTGCTAAACTATAAGGAGGTCAACCCATATGTTGAGTAAATGTTTATCATAATTATAACTCATTAATCACTTGTCATAGTATACTTTTTTATGCATGTTAGGCAATATGATGGAATGCTTAAACGAGACAATCCGAGGATAAATAAGGAAGAAACTTTTACATAGTGCTCACAAAACTTTGTAGATTGGTTTCACTAATTGATAAGTGCCTATTATCATTTCATATATTTTATTTTTTTAATTTAATTATATAATATGTAGATTATGCAAGGGAGCAAATCCATATCGAAGAAGTTAAGACTATTAGGTTTCGGGCCAATAAAATACATGGCATATTATAATGACTATAATGTAAAGGGTTTTAAATTTTATACCTAATGATATGGATGTCATAAGAGCACAATGAACAACGATATGTGTATAAAGAGCAGCTAGTGAAAAGAGACGAAGAGCGAGGCAAAGAGTGACTACTATGGAATCCTCGAAGAAGTGATCAAGTTAACCTACATCAAAGATAATAGTGTCATTCTATTTAAGTGCCAATGATTTGATAATGATAATGATATGAAGGATGAACTATGGCATTAGCTTACTGAAATCAAACATGGATCAAAAGTGTATGTCAATGAGCCATTTATGCTAGCTCAACAAGCTATTCAAGTGTATTATACTCCTTTTCCATCAAGGAAGAGAGGAAGAAAAGATTGGTGGGATACATGCAAAATTAAATTTGAAGTCATTTATTACAAGCTCAAATAAGAAGAAGAGCTTCATTTACCAGAATGCTTTTAGAAGGATGAAACATTAGGAGTTCATCAGTCTTTCATAAATAAAGAGTTGGTTGCTCTAGGAATTCTCTTACGTAATGGCCAATATAAAAAGGTAGATCATATTAAGTTTGTTTTAAAGGTCAATCATATCCAAGAAGGGAAAGAAGAGGAAGAAAATGACGAAGTGGAAGAAGAGAAAGAATCAAAAGAAGAATCCAAAGGATACCAAATATATGAAGATGTCAATAAGTAATGCTAAGTATATAATCCTTGAATCATTTTAAATACTTATCTTATACCATTTTAAATCTTATATTGACACCCATAATTATATAATTAATTTAATTAATTTATTTATTTTTATTTTCAAAGATTATACATCATAGTTTTTAGAGACCCGAGCCATGCTAGCTGAAGAAAGAACTTTAGAGGATAGAGCTCTTAAGAGAGCGATCATGTAGCTAGCTTGCATAGTTTTGTGGCACTCACATCATGTGATAAATTTTAACACTTTAGATATTCTTTTTTATGTTATTTTTTCCTTTATTATCTAATATAACATTCTTTATTTTAGATATTTTGCTCTCAGGTTTGGACAATGTGGGGTCACCATTGACCCCATAGTCACACGAAGCAGCGACCGTCTCTTAAATTCAGCATCGTGGTAGAGGACCTACCCGGCTTACGGCACCTCCAACTCAGTTAATTGATATAGAGCTTAGCTACATTCAAAGTTGCTCATAAATACTATATCTTTAATTAATATGTTTAAAATTTAGCCATTTTAGAATCAACATTTATTGTTCAAAATCAATTTTGTAGTACATTCAGAGAGCCTGGGATGTCTCGTGTGGTTATTAAGATCATTTGATGATTGATGCCAGGACTAGTGAACAAGTTCTCTAGTTGGCCATCAGGGACTCATAATGCAACCTGAGAGATGTTCCTGATAAGTCAAATGTATCTAATCTTTAAATTCATGGTATATTTATATTTTATATTATTAATACATGCTTGCTTCCAGTTGAAGGAGTACTATCAATTCGAGACTCTTTAGGATGAGAAGGCTGGCCATTGGACATTCAAGAAGGTGGCCACATGTAGGCTTCAAGATGGGCTATAAAACCTTAGGTAGCTCACCATAGAGCACTCCGGTTCTACGTTACCATCGGACTAAAAGTCTTTCAGAGATCATTGGATGTGAGCAGACATATGGGAGGCCCTCTATGACCAGTATAGCAGTAAGGAGTGCTTTAGTAGGTGGTAAAGTGTATGGTAGAATCAGATTAATCAGTAAGATTCTATCAAGCACACCGGTGGCTCCATTGGCATATATGTTATGGAAAATCTATGTATATATTAATCTCATATTGAATTTATTATATGTATGTTTTAATTAATTTTTATCATTTATTTATTATAAACATAGTAACTAGGTCATGCATCAGGGTAGCTATAGTTATGGAAAACCACACACCAATCTAGGACTCGTAATTACTTAGATCCTAGATCTTGACGTATCTCAATAAGAATTTAAAATATTGTTTATTAGTTTTTATATATAGTGATATGTATAATTGGACTAATAAATTTATGAATTGTATAGGTGGATTATGTGTTGACCCCATAAGTGATTTTGATGATAACCAAATATTGGAGCATGCACATTTATTTCTAACAACTCTTCAAGTGGTTTACTAGTTTTTGTAGGATGATTTAATTGTTTAAACTTCAACTCCTACATCTTTAATTCTTGTTTTGAGTTGTGTTGTAATCTTATCTTGTAAAGAAAAACCCGATAAAAAGTTAAGAAAAATCTATAAAAAGGGTTACTTCTGTGTGTGTGTGCCTTAGAATTATTTTGAGTTGGTGTGCATGAAAAATGTAAAAGTGTTGGTGAGAGTTTTTCTTTTAGTTCAATTATAAAAATCCTGAAGAAGTTACTCGAGCCGACCTAGCATGTTGAAGAGCCGACTCCACCTCATGGCATGCAGCAAGGATTCTGGTATGCAGCAATCTGAGCTGACTCGAAGGTAACCGAGCCGACTCCAATAAATCCAAGTTGACTAAAATATGTCCGAGCTGACTCCTCCAGAGTCTAGTTTTTGAAGATTTCTGAGAACACCAGGCGAGTCATCCCAAACCAGAAAGAGCCGACTCTGCCATACCTAATTTTGAAAACCTAAGAAAGCGAGCTGACCTGAACTACATCTAGCCAACTCTTCTAGAGTGATGATTTCAGAACCTGAGAAGAAGAGCCGACCAAAGATCAAAAGAGCCGACTCCTCGAGTTCAAGATTTTCAAGGATATAAGTTCAAGCCGACCCGAGCTATCAAGAGCCGACTCGTCCAGAGTGAAGTTTTGCACCCTGAGACAAAGAGCCAACTGCACTAAAGATTTGGCGACTCAACTTATCAACTCAAAGGATCCGAGCTGACTCGAAGGAATCTGAGCTGACTCAAATATCGCTTTCAAGTACATAACGGCTAGTTCCAAAATTTCTTTTTGAATGCTAAAAAGTGCTCCAACGGTCACAAATCACTTCCCAATGATCTACAATGGCTAGAACTGCCTTGGAGTGATGGAAGACCATATATTTGAGGGATTTGAACTTCTCTCAAGGAAGTTTTTTGAAAGTTCTTAAAAGTTTTGAAGCTACATTGAATATCCTACCTACCAACAAGCAAAAGAGCACAAGAGCATTCAAGTCAGCCTTCAAGCCTTCACCAACTCTAATATGAAGCTTGAAGCACTTTGCAAGGAAGCCACCGAAGTAATTAAAGCTTATTCAAGTGCATCCAAGTGGACTTCTCACAAGCTGCACTGGTAACTATCCGACAAAAAGAGTTTGTCATTATTGTTACATTTATTTCAATTCATTTCTTGAATTGTTTGGGTTATTGGTGAGCCTGGTTGAAAAACCAAATAGGTTCTTGTGAGCCTTTGATAAAAACCAAGTGTTGGGTTCTTGGTGATCCTGGTAAGACCAAGTTAGGTTATGGGTGATCCTATGAAAACTAAGTTAGGTTTCTTTGGTGAGCCTATTTAAAATCAAAGGGTGTTGGGTTTTCTTTGGTGATCCCGTTAAAACCAAAGTGTAGAGGTTTTGGATTGTAATCCTGTAAAACAATCATACTGTATTCGGGTGTGAATATAGTGAAAATTCCAAGTGGTATCTTGGGTAGTGGACTTAGGAGCTGGGTTGCTCCGAACCATTATAAATCTTGTGTGTTTGTGTTGTGCTTTCTTGATTTCATTTAGCTTCTGCAATTCTTTATTTCGTCACAGCACCTAACACTTTAAAAGGGATTTTAATTGCACATTATCTGCTTTAAAATTTTAAATTCCAAATTCACCCCCCTCTTGGATAGCCACCAGGCAACAACTGGTATCAGAGCAATGTCTCTGAATACATAAGAGTAAAGATTGATGGCTCATCTAATGAGTACATTTTTAGTTGAAGGCCAATCAACCAATAGACCTCCACTTTTCACTAGCACAAATTATGCATACTGGAAAGCTAGAATGAAAATTTATGTTCAAGCAGTTGATTTTTAGTTATGGAAGGTTATTCTAAAAGATCCTTATATCCCCATGTTTAAAATTGATGGAGTGGATGATCCAAAACCTGAAGAGGATTAGGACAATCATGACATGAAAATGGATGAGTAAAATGCCAAAGCAATGAATCTACTATATTGTGCTTTGGATAGTAATGAGTTTAATCAAATTTCCATTTGCTCCTCTGTAAAGGAAATTTGGGATAAACTTGAAGTGACCCATGTAGGAACTTCTCAAGTGAAGTCTTCTAAAATTAATCTTCTTGTGCATAGTCATGAATTATTCAAAATGGAACCTAATGAAACAATCTCTGCCATGTTTTCACATTTCACTGACATTATTAATGGCTTAAAAGTCTTGGTAGGGTATATTCTAATGCAGATCTTGTATAGAAGATTCTAAGATCTCTTCCAGATAAATGAGATCCGAAAGTGACCGCCTTCCAGGAAGTAAAAGATTTGAATACCTTACTGTTGGATGAACTACTAGGATCTCTCATCACATATGAACTGACCATGCAGCACCGAACTGAAGATGATCAAAAGAAGAAGAAATCTATTGCCTTCAAAGCTACTGTAGATTCAAGAAAAGATGATGAATCGGAAGAAAAATGCTCCTCTACTGAAAGCGACATGGAAGATGGAGATGTTGCCATGGTCGTTAGGAGATTCAAAAGGTTCTTGGAAAGAAGAAAAAGAATAAACTATAGGAAATTCCATAAGAACAAAGAATACAATAAGGAGACATATAAAAAAAAAGAGAAAGAAAAAGAAGTTCCTACTTGCTATGAATGTAAAAAACCAAGGCATATTCGATCAGATTGTCCATTGCTAAAAAAGGGGCTCAAGAAAAAGAAAAGAGAGCTATGGCAGTGACGTGGAGCGACAGCGAAGCATCCTCATCTACTGAAGAAGAAGAGACCACGAAATCTGCGAATTTATTTTTAATGGGTCTTGAAAATAAAGGTATCATCCCCTGAACTTCAAACTGAATTTACGTATGATGAACTGAATTCTGCATTTCATGATTTACTTATTGAATTCAAGAAAGCTGAGGTTAAAATCAAATCCTTGAAGAAACAAAATGATGTTTTATTAAATGACAAGGATGAGATTTCTGAAAAGAATAATATTTTGCAAAAAGAATTGAATATCTTTTCTGATAATGTTATTTCTTTGAAAAATAAAAAGAATATTTTAAATGAGACAATCAAAGTTTTAGTTGCCAAAAATGATAATTTGAAAAAGAAGGTTGAAAAACTTAAGCCTTTAGTAGAAAAACTTACCTTAAGTTCTAATAAGCTTGAGCTAATTCTAAAAGAACAAAGATATTCAAAAAGCATAGTTGGAACTGGATTTAATGCTAAAGGAATTTCAGCAACAAAATTTATTTCTTCAAAAGCTTCAGCTTCAAATGCAAAATTTCAAAAAACTTTTCCATCAAATTCTGGTTCAAGTGGCTTAAAGTATGTTCCTAAAAATTCTGTTCAAAAATCTTCTTTATCAAATATATCTACTTCAACATCTGTTAATGTTTCAATGCATGTATCATTTTAAAATGATAAAATTGTTTGTTATGCATGTCATAGATTTGAGCATAAATCTTATCAATGCAATTCTTTGAAAAATTCCATGATTGGTGCATTGAAATATAGAACCGTTTGGGTTCCAAAAGGAACCAATCTTGCTAACCTGAAAGGACCCAAGTTAGCTTGGGTACCTAAAATCACTCCTTGAATGTTTTGCAGGACTATCTTGCAGCCCACAAATTGAAGAAAATATGGTATCTTGACAGTGGCTGTTCAAGGCATATGACGGGTGACAAAGATCAGTTCATCACCCTACAAATGAAAGGAGGATTGGTTACTTTCGAAGATAATGGCAAGGAAAAAATAGTCAAAATCGGTAAGATCAAAATAACCCCTGTACTTTTATTGAAGATGTGTTGCTAGTAGATAAATTGAAGCATAATTTATTGAGTATTAGTCAACTTTGTGATAAAGGCTTCAAGTTTATCTTTGAATCATCTATGTGTATAGTAACTAACTCTCTTAATTCTAGCAACAAATTCATTGATCATAGACTTGGAAACATCTATGTGGTAGATCTTAATGATTTGGCCATGACTAGTAGTTCCAGTCTAATAGCAATGAATGCTAAGATTAAGGAGTCATGTTTATTATGGCATAGACGATTAGGTCATGCTAGCATGCACACAATTGCCAAATTAATCTCAAAGAATCTAGTTAGAGGTTTGCCACATTTTAAAGTTGATCTTGATTATGTATGTGATGCTTGTCAATTAGGCAAACAAACTAGGGAGAGTTTTAAATCAAAAAATGTTATTTCAATAACTAGACCCCTTGAACTACTTTACATTGACTTATTTGTACCAACTAGGACCACAAGCTTAGGAGGTATGAAATATGGCCTTGTGATTACAGATGACTTTTCTAGATTCACATGGGTATTATTTATTGCACATAAAGATGAAACCTTTGATGTATTTCAAAAATTTCATAAGAAGGTTTCAAATGAGAAAAATCTTTTTGTTATTTCTTTGAGAAGTGATCACGGAACTGAATTTCAAAATCAATTTTTTGATGAATATTGCATAGAGCATGGCATTGATCACAACTTCTCTGCTCCTATAACACCACAACAAAATGATGTTGTAGAGAGGAAAAATAGGACATTGGAAGAAATGGCCTGAACCATGTTGTGTAAAGGTAATCTTCCAAGGTACTTTTGGGCAGAAGCAGTGAACACTACCTATTATATATTAAATCAAGTTTTAATACGACCAATTTCAAAGAAAATCCCCTATGAGCTTTGGAATGGAAGAAAACTAAATATTAACTATTTTCATGTTTTTGGGTGTAAATGCTTTGTGTTGAATAATGGTAAAGATAACCTAAAAAAGTTTGATGCAAAATCTGATGAATCTATATTCCTTGGTTATTCACTACATAGTAAAGCATATAGAGTGTTTAATAAAAGGACTCTCACTATAGAAGAGTCGATTCATGTTGTTTTTGATGAAGCTAACCCGTCACCATCTAGAAAAGATGAGTGCATAAATAATGATGCAGGTACACTACAAAAGGAAATGGAAGATCTAAGCATTCAAGACAAACCAACACAAGATAGAAATGAAGTGGTAAGCAAGGATCATGCTAATTTACGAAAGGAATGGAGGTATGTAACTTCATATCCTAAAGATTTAATTATTGGTGATCCTTCTCATGGTGTTAGGACTAGGTTTGTACATAGAGATGCACATGACTACCTAGCCTTTATGTCACAAATTGAACCACTTAGTTTGGAAGAAGCTGAAACTAATCATAACTGGATGATGGCCATTTATAATGAATTAAACCAGTTTGAAAGGAATAATGTTTGGACACTAGTTAGTAGACCTACAGACCACCCAATCATAGGAACCAAATGGGTCTATAGGAACAAACTAGATGAGAATGGTAAGGTTATGAGAAATAAAGCAAGGTTGGTAGCTAAAGGGTACAATCAAGAGGAGGGCATTGATTTTGATGAAATATATGCTCTTTAAAATGGATGTCAAAAGTGCTTTTTAAATAACTTTATTTATGAACAAGTTTTTGTAGAACAGCTACCAGGTTTTGAAAATCATGCTTTTCCAAATCATGTGTTTAGATTGAATAAGGCTTTATATGGTTTGAAACAAGTACCTAGGGCCTGGTATGATAGACTAAGCAAATTTTTACTTCAAAATGATCTCAAAAGAGAAAATGTTGTTGAAACTTTTTTCATTAAGAACAAAGAGAATGGTATGTTAGTTGTACAAACTTACATTGATGACATTATATTTGGTGCAACTAATGAAAATCTTTGTGGAGAATTTGCTGAGTTGATGCAGGGTGAGTTTGAAATGAGCCTTATGGGTGAACTCAACTACTTCCTTGGATTACAAGTCAAACAAATGGAGGAAGGAATCTTTATAAGACAAGCCAAGTATATCAAAGAAATAATCAAGAAGTTTGGCATGGAAACAAGCAAAGAGGCTAACATACCCATGAGCCCTACCTGCAGGCTAGACAAAGATGAAAATGGATCCAATATTGACCAAAAGCTTTATAGAGGTATGATCGGATCCCTACTATATCTTACAGCCAGTAGACCTGATATCTTGTACAGTGTATGTGTATATACAAGATTTCAATGTAATCTTAAAGAAACATATATGCTTGCTGTTAAAAGAATTAACAAATATTTGAAAGGTACATGCAATTTAGGTCTTTGGTATTCTAAAGAATCATCTTTGACATTTTTATCAAATCTTTGAATTTTGATAGATTTGCAATGATTAGATGTGAACTAGGGTGTGACTCACTCTAGAATCATCTCTATAAACTTAAGGAAAAATTATCTAGGTGACCTCCTTATCTCATTTTTTTTATTAAAAAGATCTTGATCGAAGCCTAAAAATCACTTTTGTACTCCCTCTGCTCGAGCCGACTCGAGCAGATGACCTATTGGTCGAGCCAGCTCGAATGTCAAGCCATCTCTTTTTAGTTCGAGCCGTAGAGTTTTTCTTTTCCGTTTCTATTCCTTAACCCTACACTCCTTCCCTCCGAGAAACATTTCCAAAAAATTTCCTTCAAAAAAAATTGCTTCGGAACTTAGTGTATTTGTGCAATGGCTCCAAAGAGGGCAGTAGGGAAGAAATCTCGATGGGAAACTGAAGGTGCTCCACAGGAAAGAAGAACAAAATTCCATGAAGATAGTTCCTCTCGAATTCCACCTCAATCGGATGAAGAACCAAGCCCTGTCTCACCAAGCCATCAGATTTCCTTGGGTATGTAGCCTATTACTACTGGTAGAAAAATTTTGTTTGAATACCTTAAGGAAATAGGATTTGTTATTGGAGATTTTATTGAAAATTGAAGTTGGAGAAATATGTGTTCTTTGGATATCAAAACCTACCTAAATTTGGTTATAACCTTCTATGAAAATATGAGATTTGGAGAAAATTTTATTGAATCTCAGGTCAAAGGAAAAAGAATTATTATATTTGAAGAAATTCTTGGAAATGTTCTAGAAATGCCTTTCGAGGGTACTAAATACTTGGTCCTAAAGGACAGAACAAAAGCTTTGCAAACTATACTGGAGAGGACCGAAGTTGATGAAGTTGGAATACTCAAGGCAAGTTCAATATCTATTGAAATGAGGATACTTCACAGCTTCATTAGTAGGATCTTTCTACCCAGGACAGGCCGTTTTGACTGGGTAAGTGAGCGAGATCTTTATTTTATGGAGTTGCTGATAAATGGGGACAAAATCAATCTTCCAGCCATTATGATATGTCAGATGAAAGAGGCAATAAGAAAAGTAAAGGCATGCTTGCCTTACGGAATGGTCCTCACTCTTTTTTTCCAAGGTACAAATATTGATTTATCTGGAGAAGACAGTAAAACCCTCATTCACACTGACACTTATACAGCTAAAACCCTACAAAGGATGGGTTACTTATTATCTGAGGGAACTTGGAAAAAGAAGTCTGATGTACCAATAACTAAAGAAGCTGAAAAAGTACAAGAACAAGCTGAGATGGACACTGGTGAAGGCACTTCTATTCCACTGCAAGGTTCACCGGTTCAGACAACCTTTGATGCTCCCTTTCCTGATGTTTCAGTGCTTGATATGCCTCCTGGTACACCTATTCACACTCAGGCCACCACTGACATTCCTATTCCTAGTCTTATTGCTGCTCCTATTATGGCTACTTCAAGTTTGCAAGATTTTATTGTACAGCAAATAGGTAACTTGACTAAATCTATCAATTCTTCTATGGCTACAAGGTTTGGCAAATTTCGCCAATCTGTTAATGAGAGACTTGATCATTTTAGAGGGCAGATTGATAATCTACGAAGCAGAATGGATACTCTTGAAGCCTCTAAGACTATAACTTGTACAACAGAGACTGAACTACAACCCATTCTTCAACTGATTTCTTCAAGTTCTGAAACTATTAAGAGGTCTGTTACTCAAGTACTTGAAGCATATCGAGTTAAGATGGATAACTTAAGGATCAGAATGGGCTCAGTAGAAGAAGGCAAGAAGATGGAAGAGGACTACACAAGAGGAATTGGAATTATAAGAGTTGAGTTCGGGAGACTCAGAGGATCAGCTGAAGCCTTTGCAAATGTCCAAGCCCTTGAAATTCTTTCAATGCAAAAGGAAATTGTAGAAATAAGAGTCTCAATGAAAAAATTGGCTGCTTCCAAGAATACAAAGAAAATTGAAACTGAATTGAAGACCATTAATGACTTTTTGTGGAAGCTAATGACCAAAGTTGAAGACCTTCAACCTGCTCAAAGTGTACCTCCTCCAACACCATTGAATCCTACTAGATCTAGGCCTCAATCATCTTCTTTTACTGGTTAGTCTGTTCATCCTAGAGAACCAGCTCCTCATTTTAGACCACAAGGATCCCATACTATTCCACCATCTCATATCTTAGATGCTACCCAATTGCCTCTCTACCTCCGGGCATCCAAATTCCGGGTCAACCTCCAAACCCTAAACTTGACATAGATAGTGACTAGATGTATTTTCTTTCATTTTGTACTTTATATTGAACATCTTGAAATGAAATGAAAGTTCACATTTTATCTCTTCAATTGTTCTATCTCTTTATACTATGAAAGTTTATGTTCAATTGATCATACAATGACTGATTTTTTAGTTAGAATATCAAGATGAATGTGAGAAAGTGAAATTATCTCAAATAAATTTTAAATACTTTCTCATTCTATTTTAAAGTCTGAGCTTCACTCTAACTTCAACTTTTTGATTGATTGACAAAAAGGGGGAGAAATTTATGAAGATATTTCATGAAAAGGATAAGATGTGTTTATGTTTGTATGTTTTCTCTGATACATAAAGATTGAAATCTCTGATACATAATTCATAAGGCTTGAAAAGAACAAAACCTATTCACTAATGCTCTGATACATTATGCTCCGATACATTACATGAAACACAATACGCCTTGATTCCTTCAAGTTCTGAAATACAATATTTCAAGCTTTGATTTACAACATTCAAGCTCTGATACATAATGTCTTAAACTCTGATATACATTGTTTTAAATGCCTTAAGCTCTAATACTTAATAAGCTCTGATACTTAAAGTTCCCTTGAAACTTTTTGAGCTTTGAACTTGCATTGAAAGTGTGTCAAAACATGGAGTATCTTATTGAGGGGGAGATTACCTCTCATTGCCATAATTCTCCTTCCATAGTTTGACGCTAATTAAAGTCAATTATTTTTACTTATTCATACATTCTTGCAAATACAGTTATACAAGTAAATGTAAAGTTTTATCTTACTTTTTCATGCCCAGTATTTTGTCATCATCAAAAAGGGAGAGATTGTTGACCCCATAGTGATTTTGATGATAACCAAATATTGGAGCAAGCACATTTATTTCTAACAACTCTTCAAGTCGTTTACAAGTTTTTGTAGGATTATTTAATTATTCAAACTTCAACTTCTACATCTTTAATTCTTGTTTTGAGTTGTGTTGTAATCTTATCTTGTAAAGAAGAACCCGATAAAAAGTTAAGAAAAATATGTAAAAAGGGTTACTTCTGTGCGTGTGTGCCTTGGAATTATTTTGAGTTGGTGTACATGAAAAATGTAAAAGTATTGGTAAGAGTTTTTCTTTAAGTTCAATTATAAAAATCCTGAAGAAGTTACTCGAGCTAACCCAACATGTTGAAGAGCCGACTCCATCTCATGGCACGCAGCAAGGATTCTGGTACGTAGCAATCTGAGTCGACTCGAAGGTAACCGAGCCGACTCCAATAAATCCGAGTTGACTGGAACATGTCCGAGCTGACTCCTCCAGAGTCCAGTTTTTGAAGATTTCTGAGAACAGCCAGGTGAGTCAACCCGAACCAGAAAGAGCCGACTCTGCCAGACCTAATTTTGAAGACCTGAGAAGGCGAGCCAACCCGAACTATATCGAGCTGACTCTTCTAGAGTGATGATTTTAGAACCTGAGAAGAAGAGCCGACCAAAGATCAAAAGAGCTGACTCCTTGAGTTCAAGATTTTCAATGATATAAGTTCGAGCCGACCCGAGCTATCAAGAGCTGACTCGTCTAGAGTAAAGTTTTGCACCCTGAGACGAAGAGCCGACTGCACTGAAGATTTGGCGACTCGACCTATCGACTCGAAGGATCCAAGCTGACTCAAATATCGCTTTCAAGTACATAACGGCTACTTCCAGAATTTCTTTTTGAATGCCAAAAAGTGCTCCAATAGTCACAAATCACTTTCCAACAGTCTATAACAGCTAGAACTGCCTTGGAGTGATGGAAGACCATATATTTAAGGGATTTAAACTTCTCTCAAGGAAGTTTTTTGAAAGTTCTTAAAAGTTTTGAAGCTACATTGAATATCCTACCTACCAACAAGTAAAAGAGCACAAGAGCATTCAAGTCAGCCTTCAAGCCTTCACCAACTCTAATCCGAAGCTTGAAGCACTTTGCAAGGAAGCCATTGAAGCAATTAAAGCTTATTCAAGTGCATCCAAGTGGACTTCTCACAAGCTGCACCGACAACTATCTGACAAAAAGAGTTTGTCATTATTGTTACATTTATTTTAATTCATTTCTTGAATTGTTTGGGTTATTGGTGAGCCCGGTTGAAAAACCAAATAGGTTCTTGGTGAGCCTTTGATAAAAACCAAGTGTTGGGTTCTTGGTGATCCTGGTAAAACCAAGTTAGGTTCTTGGTGATCCTGTGAAAACCAAGTTGGATTTCTTTGGTGAGCCTGTTTAAAACCAAAGGGTGTTGGGTTTTCTTTGGTGATCTCGTTAAAACCAAAGTGTAGAGGTTTTGGATTATGATCTTGTAAAACAATCCTACTGTATTCGGGTGTGAATATAGTGGAAATCCCAAGTGGTATCTTTGATAGTGGACTTAGGAGCTGGGTTGCTTCGAACCACTATAAATCTTGTGTGTTTGTGTTGTGCTTTCTTGATTTCATTTAGCCTCTGCAATTCTTTATTTTGTTACAGCACCTAACACTTTAAAAGGGATTTTAATTGCACATTATCTATTTTAAAATTTTAAATTTCAATTCACCCCCCTCTTGGATAGCCACCTGGGCAACATTATGTAAAGTATGTCATATTGTGGCTCAATGAGGACCCATCCTCTCAGCCCCTTCTTGACCTTGAAGGATGGCTCATGGCCACTAGAGGGATAAGTTGGAGCCGGGTTATAGGATTCAGGCATAGCTTTAATGCTTTAGTAGCTCACTAATCTTTGGCATCCTCCTCTTAAGCCTTGACAATTCAGACGAGAGGTGATGCAAATGTTGAGGATGTCGTGTAGAGGCTTTTTGCCTAATGACCTTAGAGCTTCTAGGATGCCATCTGTGATATAATCATTGAGATTCTCTGGGACCTACATCTATGCAATAAATTGACCTTGTTGTCACAACTATCATAAAAGGTAAGTCTATTAATAAATTTCTTTACTTATTTTAAATTTTTATAGTTAGAAGCTTCATATATGTAGGGCTTGAGTTGGGGAAGGGGACCTATGGGGTGAAAATTCGATCTAGCTATCTAATTAATAGGCTAGGGGTATCTATAACTCCGTATCATTGAATGGAATGTATAGGAGCAATCTATTCAAGAATCATAGGAGTATAACAAAATATACATTTCTATATTGACATATACATTTCCATATCAAAACTTATTTATATATTTTATTTTTCTTCATTACAGGATGCTAAGATGTCGGGCTCTCATCCACTAGCTGCTGGAGAGAACCTATAGGAGTATGAGGAGGAGGACGATGACGAGAAGAATCTTACATGATTTTCTTTAAAATTTTGATGTTATGTATTTAATTTTGATACTTATGAAATAGTATTAGTTTGTAAAATTATAAAATTATTATTTTTAATATAATATAATTAGTTTTTTATTTATGATTGTGGCAAATGATTGTTAATTTATTTATAACATGTTTTAAGCACTATAATTGATTGTTATTATAATTAAATCAAGTTTTAAAAAATATAATTATAGTTTTTCAAAAATAAAAAAATATTATCGATGGTATTAGCGATGTCACTATATTTTTATTTTAGTTAAAAAATTTTAAAAAGTGTTACTTTGCCATCACCAAGCCATCACTAATATCCATTATTAGCAATGAATTTTTTGCTATTGCTAATAATGGCTTTCAACAACCTTTTTTCTGACCTATTATTAGTGATGGTATTCCGTTGCTAATACTATTAGCAATAGTAATTGCATTATAGCGATGGTAATTAGCCATTGCTAATAATGTATGTTCTTGTAGTGAAAGCATGGGCCGACCCTAAGCCCTTATGCATGGTTGAAGTGATCATAGGATCCCTCGGGTGATACTCCCCTAGATGATCTGAAGAATGACTTAGTCAATGCTCTTCTCCATATATCCGATTGTCTAGTTAGTAGGCCAAATCATATCCTATAATCACCATAGATTCTTCACAATTAAGAGGCATGACCAGTTTGACATAATGGTCAACATCATAATTAAAGGGCATGGCCAATTTTTCACAAGAGACGAGATCCCAATTAAGGGAGATGAAATTCTGTATGGAATGGATGATTCCTTGGTAGCTCTGTATGATTAGACCTTCAGTAGTTGTCACTTCTCACTAAACCCTATTGTAACCTTTTCATCCAAAACTTACCCTTGGATCTCATCTATGAAAAGGGACTTCATAAGAGCCCCTAAGTAAGACATCTCGATCTCTGGTCTCCACTTCTTTTTTTTTTCATCTATTCCCACTTCCTAACTTGAGCATCAAAGGATTTATGTTGGAGCAACCTTTGATCAAGGACCTTTTTACAAATCCAACTCACAAGCACTACCTTTCTAGTGGTCTTCGATCTCCATTTAGGAACCAACAGCAACAAGAACCATTATGCATGAGCAAAAATTGATAAGCCAGTCCAAATCATCTCAGATACTTTACTCTTCTTCAGCTTTGCTTAAAATAACTAGGAGGGTGGGAGAAGAAAGTGTTAGATTCAAAATAAAAAAATTAATCAATAATGAATGTAACAAAAAAAAACTAAGAGAAAAAAGATATTGAATCTGAGATGTGTAAAGCACTGTCCTCAAGGATAGTTTCCATCCCCATTGATGATCGTCACCATGCAGTAGGTCATAGTGGCTATCCTCCTAGGATACAACAGACCTTCCCACTAAAGTATACTTCTAATAGTAAGGCAGTAGAAAACAACACTAATCTAAATAACTCAACAAATTTTAGTAAATAATGTAATAAGAGGAAAAGAATACAAAAGCTTTTTCTCAAAAAGGAGCTGAAACAGTTATTATATATTGTTTCTGGTATTATATCTCATAAAAGAGAATAATGGGCATAATGGATGAATTATGGGCATAATGATTATGGTTAATGGCTAAAACGGCTAATTTTCTAATAGTAAAAAATGGCTAGTCAATAAATAGCAATAATGATTATGGTTAATGGCTAAAACGACTAGTTTTGTAAAAGTCAAAAAAGGTTAGTCAATAAATGGTAAGTTTTACCACAAATTCTAAAAAGGACTCTCATTTAAATATGGGATTTTAGCCTTTTAAAATACTTTTGATTTCTAATATTTATAGATAGTTAGAATAACAAGGCTGGAATTTTAGCCTTTTAAAATACTCTTAATTTCCAATGTTCTCTCATATATTTTAAAAGGTTAACATTTGCTGGGTTAACTATTAAGAATATAACATATCAACTTTGATGCCTTTTGTGCTATGAACCAAAAACTAAAATATACAAACTTTGATATTCAAAAGTATGGTGAAATATAAATTTTTTATGGACCATAACCTCTTGATGAATAACACTGACTTGCATCCATGTCATATCCTCTAAGATCGTATTGTTTGACATGGTTTAGCACTGTTAGGCCCTGCACTTGCCTAGTTTGTTTTGATGAGAGCCTTAGAGATCTTTCATAAATCTCATAAGAGATGCCATACTCCACTCTCATATAGTTGAATTTATCAAGTGTGCATTCCAGTTAATACACCATCTATAAGGGATATAGAATTCATTAAGAATATAACTCAACCTCAATCAGTGGAACCATTGCACTATATACACCATAAGAAGGGACTTTATAATTTTGATAGTACACAAAGGTCAATCAGTGACTTGTTATTACCCATATGAACCTACTTCAAGGGATCTCCTAACACATATGAACCTACTTCAAGATTGGGTTACCATCACTCTTGACCATTCTCTTTTGGCATTAGTCCCATTCCCCTCAACATATCTTCCACTAGCTTTTTGCTTCGTGGTTTGGCCAGTGGACCAGCCAAATTCATCTTTGACTTTGCAAAGTCAAGTGATATCACTTTGTTCTTCTACAGCTACTTTACTAACTTATATCTCATATGAATGTCTATTTTTCTCATTATATGATTTGAACTTTGCACGAGCTATAGTGGCTTGGCTATCACAATGCATCAACACTGATGGTGTCAGTTTTACCCATAATGGAATATCCATTAAAAAATTTCTAAGCCAATCATCCTCTACACTAGCCATCTCTAAGGCTATAAACTTGGATTCCATAATGGACCGAGTAATAATTGTTTGCTTGGCCGACTTTCAAGCTACTACTCCACCTACAAGGGTGAATATATAACCACCAGTAAGTTTTATCTCATATGAATCAGAGATCTAGTTAGCATCGCTGTACCCTTCTAATACAATAGAAAATCTACTATAATATATACCATGGTTTATGGTACCTCTCAAATATCATAGAATTTTTACCAAGGCATTTCAATGATCATAATTTGGATTATGTGTATATCTACTCAGTCTACATACAACATATGCAATATCCGGACATGTATAATTCATTAGATATATTAAAATACCAATGATCTATGCATACAATGACTGAGAAACACATCCACCAGTATTTTTTAATAAGTGCACACTTGCATCATAAGGAGTGGAGATTGCTTTCACATCAAAATGTCCATATTTCTTAAGAATTATCTCTAAGAAATATGCCATTATATGCTCTAGTGATTTTTACTCCTAAAATAAAATTAGCTTCTCCTAAATCCTTTATATCAAAATATGATGCAAGCAATGTCTTAGCATTGGCTATTTTTCTAAATTTGAGCTAAAGATGAGCATATCATCAATATACAAACATATGATAACACAAGTATCATTCTCAGTTTATATATATATGCATTTATCAACACCAACAATAGACAAACCATTAGAAATTAGAAAATTATCAAATTTTTCATGCCATTGTTTTGGTACCTGCTTCAATCCATATAGGGATTTAACAAGCTTACAAACATTTTTCTTTTGGCCAGAAACTTCACAACCTCTAGGCTACATCATATAAATCTCTTCATCAAGATCTCCATACAAGAAGATAATTTTAACATCCATTTAATGAAGAACAAGCTTATAAATAGATGCTAATGTAATCAATACTCTAATGGATGCAATTCTGGCAAGAGGGGCAAAAGTATCAAAATAGTCAATATTCTTTATTGATTATATTCCTTGGCTATAAGGCTGGCTTGATATTTATCAATAGATCCATTTGGTCTATATTTTTTTTTAAAGATCCATTTGCAACATGTGGGTTTGGCACCTACAAGTAAATCTATAGTTTTCATGTGCCATTCTACTTTAAAGAGTCAATCTCGCTCTGTATATATAGCTTCTACCAACAAACTAGCATCACTAGAGGATACTGCTTCTAAATATGTCAAAGGATCATTATTCACTATAAAAGTATAAAAATCATTATCAAAGTTCTTCTCTATTCTTTGTCTCTTACCCCTCCTCAACTATAGTTTAGAAGGTTACTAAAGGGCTCTCTCTAACTCAACTACAAGTGAAGGTGATTGTGCTAATTCATTTTGCATAGGAAATAGGTACTCAAAAAATTCTGCATTCTTATTTTCAATGATAGTGTTAGTATTAAGAACATCATTTTTAATAACAAGAAAATGATAAATAGTACTATGATTTCCATAACTTAATAACTTATAACACTACAACAAAAGAATATGTTACCGACCAAAATATAATTTGGTTGAGAATAATTAAACTCTTTACCAACCAAATTATAATTATTTACGACCAAAAAAATTTTGGTATTATTTGAGATACTGCATGAAAATTGGCGACCATTATTTTTGTATTCACGACCAATTATATTTTTGTCGTAAAAAAAATTATTTATCAACCAAAATTTTATTTGCTAAAATTAATAACGACCAAATATATATAGATTATTTAAAAATAATTTAATTTTTAAATTCATTATGAACCAAAATATAATTTGGTTGTAAAAAAAATGTATTACTGACCAAAATACAATTTGGTTGAGAATAATTAAGTTTTTTTAGCAACCATTGTTTTTGTATTCACGACCAATTATAATTTTGTTGTAAAAAAATTATTTATCAACCAAAATTTTAGTTGCTAAAATTAATAACGACCAAATATATATAGATTATTAAAAAATAATTTAATTTTTAAATCAATTATCAACCAAAATATAATTTGGTTGTAAAAAAAACAAATTTTGTTTGAAAAAAACAAAACATGCGCGCCATCAGGATTTTTTTTTTCCCGTGCCTGGCCTTTTCCTTTTCACTCCCGCTCGTATCCCCCTGCTCCCTAGCCTCTCCTCTTCCTCTCTTCGGTAGCTCTTCCTCGGTTCCACCTCTCGGATCGGTGAAGAAGCGACAGTGACTGGCGGTAGCAGCGAGCGGTGGCGAGTGGCGGCAGCGACTTCCTCCACTTCTAGTCATCATCCAGGTGATGACAGTGATTTTTTTTTTTTGGATTGTGGTATCTGTCGGGGAGGAGGGGCGTTGAAGGAGAGAGTAGGGCGGCGCATCCGAGGGTGATGGGGGAGACGTCGACGACGAGGTGATGGAGATGAGGAATAAATGGGAGGGGCGGGAGGGGTTCAGAGATACGAAGATGGTGGGTAGATCGTGACTCGGTGTGGGATTGAGGGAGGGCGCCAGCGAGGAGGGCATCACGAACTGGGGGGGACGGTGAGGGCCGTCATGATCTGCCGGGGGGGGAGGGGCGGTGAAAATGCCGTGGAAGAGCTATGGGCCGGGTAGGCGTGCGGGGGGGCACGGCGGTGAAGGGCCAGAAGATCTTCGAGGGTAGGGGTGCCGGGGGGGCACGGCGGTGAAGGGCCACGGAAAATCTCCGAGGTTAGGGAAGATCCGGTGCCATGGGCGGCAACAATGGGGAGTCCTACGAACAAAAAAAATAGAGAACTTCGGCAGAACAGAGAGAGGGTAACAGAGCAGAGAGAAGGGATGGGGTGGGTTCTCGAATCGTCGGATGGGGGGGGGTGGTGGGAGGGGGTAGGAGGCGGAAGAGCCGTATGTGGGGTAGGATGGGGTGGGGGTGAGTGCAGAGGAGACAGGGAAGGAAGGAGGGTGTGTAGTGGCGGGGCATGGAGGAGCTGCATGTGGGGTGGAGGTGGGGTTGGTGGAGGGGGGCACGGATGAGCTGTGCATGGTTTGGGAGGGGGGCGGAGGCTATGAAGGAGGGCATGCAATATAGGAGGAAGAGGGTGGCGTGCAGTAGCAGAGAGGGTTAACTGTTATGGAAGAAGATGTGGGTGCCCAAAATTTGGAAGCCTTGCGAGAACTTTTTTTTGGTAGAGAGGAATGAGTTGTTATTATCATTACTAAACTATGAAGTTATTATCATTACTAAGCTATGAAGAAAAGTTCAATTAAATAATGCATGCATCGCACAAATAGATCCTCGAAATGCAATCTATGATTATAGGGTGGCAATATTATTTATTTTATTGGAGAAATAAAGTGTATATATCTTTATAATAAACATCCATAATATTTGATGGTTTTGGGGAGGATTAACTGGTTCATTATCTATAAGCAATGGAGAACATGTCCTTTATAGGATATGTATGTTATGTGGATTTGGACTTATACTGATGTAGCGAGCCGCTGACATGGCGCCCACATAGGATCCAGCTAGGTGCCATTGTTTTTTTGTTTCCAAATCATATCTGCAATTTAAATTATTTTCGTACCAAGAGTTACTTTTAAGACGGTAAGCAGAGAGGGGTGCTTGAGTATGTTAATTTGCATTATTATTTATCTCAAGAAAGTTTTGGATGAAGTATGATGTTCTTATGAATGAGTTCTTGCTTTTAACGTTAATCGATAGACAACACAATTGTTTACTAGTAGTGCTCTAGTAAGAGTTAGATATGGATTACTTAAAAGATCCATAAAGTCTTTCATGCAACAAGTCTCCCTAGACATGAGTATCTTACAAGCAGAAAATGACAACAACACTAACTACCTTGATTGTTTCTTGTTGTTTCTTGTAACTTGTTGCAACAGCTTACTGTTTATGAACTTGAATATAATACACATTTTAGTCCTTAATAAATTGCCTTATTCTATATTTGGTATTGTAGGTAATTTATTGCTGTTACTCAACCTTTTTTAGAAATCACTATTGGTGCTTGTTACCTTTTAAATGAATGAAACCTACCTTACTGATAATGAAATTTTATCTTTTTTTGGATTTCTTTCGATCATTTATGATTAAAAAATAAATTAAAAATATATAACATGTATTTTAAGAAATCCTCTCTATTTGGATTTTGAATTATCAACACTGTTTTTGCCAAAGCTTCCTTTCAGATACTTTTTCTTTTAAATTAGACTTGGTTGGGAGTCCTAAGAAAAAAAAAGAAATGTTTGCCATAACAAAGAGATATTTCATGGTGTACATATAAGCATTTTAGTAGTAAGATTTTATTTTGATAGTTTTTTTAATTCAAAACTTGGTTTAACATAAAAATAATTTTTTATGTGTGCCTTTTTATCTCAGATTGAAATAAATACAAAAACTGAGGAGATTGTATGAAGGGAACTCAGGTGCATTTTTAATCTCATATATTACGTATCTTTGTATGATGGATAAGAGTTGGATGACTGCACAAAAGTGGACTGAACAGTATGTTAAGGGAGTTCAAGCTTTTATGGAATTTGTTGCTGATCATATGGGTAAAGAATGTGAGGTTAGATGTCCATGTATTGATTGTTTGAACCTACATATCAAGAGTCAGGATGTGGTTCATAATCATTTACTAATTCGGGGGATGGATGCAAATTATACTAGATGGATATTTCATGGAGAACATACAACTTTTAAAATTCCAAGACCATATGAAACTTTTTACCATCATGATGATGTGGATGATGATAGTGTGCCATGCAATGACATAGATGAGGATGATGGAGTCCATGAAATGCTAAATGATTTTGAAAATTTTGTAAATAATTATCACATGGATCATAATAATGGTGTGTCAGATCTTAATGGAAATGATGGTTCGCAAGATGTATTTGCTAAACTTTTGAGGGATGCTGAAAGAGAACTATATCCGGGTTGTTCAAAGTTTTTTACTTTGTCATTTTTGGTGAAGTTACTCCATTTGAAAGTTTATAATAAATGGAGCAACAAATCATTTGACATGTTACTTAAATTACTAAAAGAAGCATTGCCAGAAGGGGAGACACTTCCTAAGTCCCACTATGAGGCAAGAAATGTGTTGCATGGTTTGGGTTTGGGATATGAAGCTATTCATGCATGCAAGTATGATTGTGCATTATTTTGGAAAGAGTTTGAAAATCATGAAGAGTGTCCTGTTTGTTGTACATCTAGATGGAAAATCAATGATGGTAAGGGTAAGAAAGTGCCATATAAGATATTGTGTTACTTTCCATTAAAACCAAGGTTGCAACGCCTTTTTATGTCAAAGGAAACTGCCTTAGAGATACGGTGGCATAAGGATAAACGTATAGATGATAGAAAAGGTGTTGAGACATTCAGCTGACTTAGAAACTTGGAAAATGTTCGATAATGATTTTTCATAGTTTGCTGTAGATCCTCGTAATGTTAGACTTGGTCTTGCTACTGATGGTTTAATCCATTTGGTAATATGAGTACATCATATAGCATGTGGCCAGTTATTTTGGTGCCATACAACTTGCCCCCTTGAAAATGTATGAAGGAGAAATCTTTCATGATGTCATTGCTTATTCCAGGCCCCCTAGCACCTGGAAAAGATATCGATGTATATATGCAACGTTTGATAAATGAATTAAAAGACTTATGGGAATTGGTGTGCAGACATATGATGCTTGCAGTAGATCAAATTTTCAATTACATGCTGCAATGTTATGGACTATAAATGATTTTCCAGCATATAAAAATGTATTTGGATGGAGTACAAAAGGATATATGGCATGCCCAATTTGTAATTACCAGACATGTTCTCATAAGTTAAGAAGTAAAATTTGTTACATGGGGCATCGACGATACTTGCCACATGATCATAGTTGGCGAAAAAGTAAGAAGTTTGATGGAAAGATTGAGCATCGAATGCCGCCACAAGAGTTATCTGGGGATGATATATTGCGACAATTGGCAAGCTTAAAAGATATGCAACAAGGAAAGCATCCAAACAATAGAAAGAGAAAACGTTCTCCAGCCGAGTTGAATTGGACTAAAAGAAGTATTCTTTTTGAGTTGCCATATTGGACAAAATTGAAATTGAGGCATAACTTGGATGTTATGCATATAGAAAAGAATATTTGTGATAATATTCTAGGTACATTGTTGAACATTGATGAAAAACAAAAGATACTTTGAAGGCAAGGCAAGACTTGAAAGACATGAATATAAGGAAGGAATTACACTTGATACAGAGAAGTGATGGCTCATATATCATTCCACCTGCTTGTTATACTTTAACTAAGAACGAGAAACAGATATTATGTGAGTTTTTTAAGTCAGTGAAGTTCTCGGATGGATATGCTTCAAATATCTCTCGGTATGTGAATGTAAATGAAGGAAAAGTCATGGGTTTAGAAAGTCATGATTGCCATGTTATTCTTCAAAGGATACTTCCTGTTGGCATTCGTGGATGCTTGCGAAGGGATGTGTGTATTGCACTAGCAGAGTTGGGAGATTTTTTCCAAAGCTTATGTTCCAAGACACTTAATGTGGAAGAAGTACAGAATTGATAAAAGAAATTGTATTAATCCTTTGCAAGCTTGAAATGATTTTTCCACCTGCTTTCTTTGATGTCATGGTGCATCTGGCAATTCATCTACCCAATGAGGTAATACTTGGGTCCTGTACAATTATGATGGATGTTTCCTATTGAAAGGTAATGTGAATAGTTAAACTATAATTTATTTGTAGTTGTCACTGAGATAAGAAATGAATATATTTTTAACACATTATTTGTTTATTTGTTTCATTAGATGTTTGGGAAATCTTTAAAAAAATGTACGAAACAGAGCTCGTCCTGAAGGTTCAATAGTTGAAGCTTATATTGTCAGTGAATGTTTAACTTTTTGCTCATTTTATCTTCATGGAATTGAAACTCATTTCAATAGAGAGGAAATGAATTGTAACATAGTAGAAGATGGCGGGTTATCTGTTTTCTCTCATCGATTTAGATCACTTGGAGCAGCAAAATATGTTCAAATGTCATCCAATGAACTCGAGATGGCTCATTGGTATGTGCTATCTAATTGTGAGGAGTTAGAGCCTTATCTTGAGTAAGTATTTTATTAGTGCATATATCTTAGATGTACAAATCAATGGTTATATGTTTGTAAATTATTTAAAATGCTACTTGATAGAAAACATTTGGAGGATCTTAAGAGAGAATGCACAAGTAATGTAGAGAGAAGACAAATGGAGCAATTCCCATTGTGGTTTAAAAAGCATGTAAGTAAATTATCATAATGTTGAGTGCATATCTACATTAACTATATATTAACTAAATATATCTTGTTTTTTTGTAGATGACATGCTTGTTTAACCAAAAGGCATCAGAAGCAACGGTGGCATTATATTCATTAGCATGTGGACCTCACATTTGTGTTAGAAAATATGTCGGTTGCATTATCAATGGTATTAGGTTTCACACAAGAGATCGTGATGACCGTCGTAGAAGACAAAATAGTGGGGTGACTGTAGAAGGAAATAATGGAGATGATGTCATTGACTACTATGGCATGATCAATGAGATCATAGAGTTAGAATATATAAGAGAAAAGAGATTAGTTCTTTTCAAATGCATTTGGTTTGATGTTGGGAATAAGAGGTCCAGCATACAAATAGATGGCAAGATTATTAATATTAACATGAGCAAAACATGGTTTGATAATGATCCTTTTGTACTTGCTACACAAGCAAAACAAGTCTTCTATCTCAATGATACCAAATTAGGAAAAAAATGGCGAGTTGTGCAAAAATTCAAACATCGGCATATATTTGATATTTCAGAAAATCAAGATAATGAGCTAAATGTGAATGAGCTGAATGTGAATGATGAAGTGTATCAAGATAATGAGCTAAATATAAGTGATTCAATTGTTGAAAATCTAGATGTTGAACCTTTGGTTAGACGTGATGTCGATCCAGATATTATTGAAGCTAATATAGTACACATAATAGATGGAGTGCATGAAAAGGTCAATGAATTTCTCATAGATGATGATTTTAGAAGATGAAACATTGATAGAATATTGTGATGATGCAGACATAACTACTTATGATGATCATGACAGTGACATTGATGAAGATACATAGTTAATATCTTCATTTTCATGTAATAAATGATTATACATCATCTTTATTTTCATCATTATTTTTTTTATATTTGCTTGTGTTCATTATTTGTACTAACTTGTTTAACTATTTTTTTGTAGTGATAATTGAGAATGGTTCCAGGATTGAAACGCCGTACAAGGGCCGATTCCAAAAATGTTCATTCCACCGAACCTACCCCAATAGTAGAGCCATCTACATTTTTGTCTCAATAAAATGCTTCTAACTCACCCCCCCATTGAGTTTATAGTACCACCTAGTTAGCCCAGTTCTATAGCTACAAATGAGCCTTGTATGCCACTTAATACATCTAATTCTACACAAGGTGATATAGTTATTTTCTAATTAAGTCCTTTGATTTCCAAAGAAAAAAATTTCTTATTTATATTTTCAAATGTTTACAGGTTCTGCATCAACAAGGAAGGGTCGTGGTCCTACACGCGGTATTGGTTTGAGTAAGATGAAAAAAATACTAGGTAAAAATCTGACAGTAGTGATTGATGTAGACAAGGGAGACCAGTTGATCGAGTGCAATCAGCAAAATTCTCTAGTGAAGTGGGTTTTGTTTCTCGTCAATGTATACGTGTGCCTAAAAAATTTAAGGATCTAAATGAAGATGACTTAAATCCTGCATTTGATAGGTTGGAGGTAAGACATTTTTTATGAATTTTCATATAAAGTTATAGAATCTTGTTATGAACATGAGGACATGGAAGTATTTTTAGGTTGCCCATGTAAGAGCCAATTCTTTTTCACATTATATGTTTCTTATTGTTGAAGATTACTACATGCACATAGAATGATGGTGCTTTTTTTTTGTTTATATAATTTATAGAGCAAATTGAAGATTCAGGATTCAAGAGAGGACTCGGAAGTAGCGAAATGTGTGCTTCAAAGGATGCAAGCACGTGGCAAGGATGTGAGGTCAAACTTACGAAAGCATTATTTGAAATTTAGCTCTGATGCAGAAGCAAGGCGAAATAAGCCTGTCTATATATCTCAACAGAATTGGGATGAGCTATGTGATTATTGGTATAATCCTTGTGTGAAGGTTTATAATCTTCTACCTAATAACAAAATTTGATTTTTTGTTTTTATTAGTCCATATGCTAACGAACATAGTTACTAACATTTGAAAGATGTTTGTATTTTTTTATCTCAAGAAAATTTGTTCAATCAATGCTGCAAATCGAGCAAAGGCAAAGATGATGCATAAAACAGGATCTATGGCATTTGTAGCAGTACGACATGAAATTGTAAGAGACTATTTTATAACTTTTATATTATTAGACATAGTTTAGGTTTTTAATAAATTTATTGACTTTGGTGTAATATTAGTCACAAAAGGAGCTCAATGGGGAAGAGTGTGATAGAATTACCTTGTTCAAGCGCACTTACTGTAATTTAGCAGGTGTATGGGCAAACTCTTATGCAGAGGAGTGTTATGTAAGTTAACATGTTTAGTTTCATTCATTATACAAATTTTCAAATTTTCAAGTTTTAATCATATAACGACTTTTTTCTTAGAATGACATGCAAAGGTTATTAGCCGAGTCTGAAATTGAAGGAAACTCTATAACTGTGGATGAGATTTGTGACAAAGTATTGGGAGTAAGATCTGGATACATTAAGGGACTTGGACATGGTCCGAAGACACAACAAGCCTCAAGATCACAGTTTAAGTTAAGCCAACTTGAAGAACAATTAAAAGAATCTCGATTGGAGAATGACAAGTTGAAAGAAAATGTGGATGAACTCAGGGACAGGTTGGATCAGCAAGGATGTCTAATCAAGATGTTACTTGCTGCACAGGGTCAATCCATAACCAGACCATTATGGTAAATTGTCATCTTTTAATTTTATAAATTAATGATATGTAAAATATTAATCTTGTTTTACTTGATATGGTTACATTCTTATTTTTGCAGAAAAAGTATACTTAGAAATGGTATTTAACAACATGTCTTCAGTCTTTTGGGGTAAGTGCTGTAGCCTAAATTATCTCAAGTGTCTGCTTCTCATTTTTGTATCCTGGTTGTTACTTGTACCTGTGTTAATGGATATTTGGTCTGCTAAAGATTACTAGAAATCAAAACAAAGAGCTGAAGCATGTGTCTTGCTGGATTCTATACATACTTTTAACTTTATATTGATTTTACATCTTTTATCACAATATATACTATGCATATGTGCCATAAAGATGGATTCGATTCTTAATTTGGAAATTAGCTTTCAGACTATGTTACTTTGTTTTAATGTTAGAAGAATTCTTAAATGGTAGCTTTGCATAATCTCTCAACTAGAAAAAAACCTTAGGGATAAGAATATTGGCATATGGCCCTAAAATCGAGCTTCTTGATGTTGTGACCCACCTGAGAAAATATTTGTATTTTTACATTGAGCTTTTTATTCTCTTTGCTTTCATTTCTTGGACAAAATATTTACATATACTTGGGGGCACCTACATATCCGTTTCAAAAATTTTGCATCAATAGACAAAGTATGCATATTAAAAAATGGGATACAATGCACCCAATGAAGCAGAAGTATATATAAAACCACAATGTATGGGTCACCATGTGTTAAAAGTATGCACATAGTTTTGTAAGTGTACATTGAAAATTGGCATGCATGCAGCAGCAAATAACATCTAAAACTCGTCAAATAACAACCAAAACCCATGAAGGTTCCAATACATAGAATTCATGCAATTTTCAGATGTGTATCGTAGTTATGTGCACTCTTAATATTCAAATCTAGGGCCCAAAACACTGTCAATGGGAGAGGGTAACATTTTAATTCCATGAAAATAGCACTACAATCAAAGATAGAGGCCCTTAAAATATACCCCACCCTAGCAAAAAACTAAAAGAAGAAAAGGAAATGCATAATTGATTACATGATGAAATATTGAGGAGTGGAGTAGGATATATTTCACCAACTAGTATTCCTCTAATAAGATAAATACATGGGGAGAATATGGTACCTGTTCATCTCTACTCTGATGATCTTATATAGATACAAGTTTTAGAAATCATGTAACTTTGAACTTTTAGCCCTTGAAATATTTCTGGACTTTTCAGATAGCCAAACTATCAGTTCATAATCATGCCCTACCAAGAAAATTTAGTACAGGTCCTGTAAGTTATGATTACCTTATAGCTCATGATAAAGAGTATACATAAAAATATGACATGTTTGTGTTTGCTTGTACCATTGGTTAATATTATTTTGACATCTACAGGATGATGTTTACATGGAAAATTTAGATAAAAGAGATTGGGTGTCCATATGGTCTTTATCCAGTTTCAGGAAACATGTGATGCTTTATGCTAGGATATAATTTGGTTTGCACTAAGGAAAAAGGCTTGTGAGTGACACATTAATATTGTTCATGATATATTCTGAGCTAGCAACAAGTGCCAGGTAGTTGTGCTAAGATATCTAAATTTCTAGTCATAATGGCCTTGCACGAACAATAGCACTAAACCAGTTGTAGATGGTGTTGCAATTAATATTTATGAATTAATTAGATTTTGGTGCATGAAGTGGAGAAGTGCAGGGGATGAGTGAAGACATCTAAAATAATTAGATTTTGGTGCATGAAGTGGAGAAGTGCTTTTAATGTGTTATGTGAGCACGACAATGCTTTGGATTTAAATAAAAAATTTCGATAAATGGCAGTAACATATAAAACATTACATAGTTCAGAATTCAGAAGTTGAGTATTGAAATAGGCTCAAGCACTTCATTATAAAAAAATCGATAAAGAGTATGGTATTTCATTAGTTCTTTACTTGTTTGATCTTCTACAAAGATGTACTAACCTCCATTATATTTCATTAGTTCATTACTATTGCTGTTCTCTTTTTTATATTTGATTAGTTTAAAATATTCATAAATAAAGACTTATCTTTTATATTTATTCATGCAGGTTGATGATTTTGGAGCACAAAATCTATTGAAGTGCAAATTTTGTGCATTCCTGCTCATGTTTTAGAAATGTTCGGTTACTTATTTTTGAATATGTTTGATCTTTTGAAGAGCAGTGAATGTATTTTTGTTGTCAACAACTGTTTATGATTCCAATTTGGATATTATAGCTAAACATTTTGCTCATTTTGGATTATTGTATGTATTGACAAATTTATATTCAAGACTATAAGTATTTGGGTCTCTTTCACTAAATTTTGTTAAATTTCATTGATTTTGTAGATTTTCAGTTATAAAGAGTTCATAACAATGATGAGTATCTTTGAATACAGGTGACATCAAGAACATACAAATTATCAAATAGGCATGGGTGAAAAAAAAGGTTTTTTCGACCAAAAAGTTGGTTGTTAATATTTTTTATTTTTTAAAATCCAAAAGTTGGTTGGTAAAGGTTTTCTTCCAACTTTTATGTCATACATATTTCAACCAAAGAAAATGGTTGGTAATAGTATAAATTTTTTTCCTAGTTTAATGTCGACCAAAGTATTTGGTTGTTCATGTTGTACTAAATATTTAACGACCAAAATAGTTGATTGGTAAAGGTTTTCCTCTAACTTTTATATCATATATATTTCAACCAAAAAAAAATGGTTGGTAATAGTATAAATTTTTTTTCCTACAAAAAAATTTGGTTGCTAAAAGTTTACATGAAATTCTTTTCAACTAAAATAAATGGTTGATAATAATCATATTTGGTTGTTCATGCTGTATAAATATTTAATGACCAAAATAATTGGTTGGAAATACTAAGACTTTTTTGTAACCAATTATTTTAGTTGTGAATTAGTTATTAAGTGCAAAAGGTATTAGATATTTCTCAACCAATATCGACTTTTTGCGACGATAATTTGGTCATTTATCGACCAAATAATTCGTTGTTAAAAATTTATTTTTTCCCAACCTAATCTATTTGGTCGTCTTATATTAATATTTTGCAACCAAACTCAAAATTGGTTGCTAAAGGTAATTGCCGACGGGGCTTTCATGACCAAAATAGCGACCAATTTTTTTAGTTGGTAAAAAGTTTTAGCAACCAAAAACTGACTTTTTGCGACGATTTATTTGGTTGTTAATTGCAATATTTGTTGTAGTGCAAACATGTAATCTAGAGTCTTTAAACATATTTTCCTCTTCTTTGATTAGGCAAAAGAACTTTAGCAAGATACTCCCATACTTTCAAATGACTCAGATTTAGAGTACCCCTTCCATAGTTCATACGGAGTTTTACTGGTTTTATTGTATAGGATCCTATTCTATAAATAACATGTAGTAAGAATTGCTTCTCCTCATAGATTATTTGGAGCCTCCAAACTGACTAGCATAGCATTCATCATTTCTTTTAAAGTTCTATTTTTTCTCTCTGTCACCTCATTTGACTCTGGTGAGAAAGAAGGTGTGACTTCATAAATAATGCTTTCTTTTTTATAAAATTTTTATAGTAACTATGAATTATATTCTCGTTCTCTATCTAGCCTAAGTCTCATAATCTTCTTACCTAACCAGTTATCTACTTCACTCGTATATTTGATAAACACATCACGCACTTCATCTTCATCTCTAATAAAAAGACTGGTATATCTAAAATAGTTTTAGTCATGGTACTCTTCAAATCTTTCAAATCTGAATGTACCAAGTTAAGTAATTTAGTTTTTCATTGGACTGATTTATGACTCTTCTTATTTAATTTGGCCTCTATACAAACCTCACGCTTACCCACTTTACGATATAAGTTTTTGATCAAGCCAAGCTATTTTATCATCTAAATATAAGGAACACTTACATGTCCTAATCTAGCATGCCATAAATTATAAGATTCAACAATATAAGCAGAAAAAGTAGATGCATTTCCATTATTAATAACATTAAATACATTCAGAATAAAAAGTTCTTGGTTACAATAGCCCTTTCCTACAAACATATCATTTTTAGTCATAACCACTTTGTCAGACTCAAAGGAGACCTTTATTCTAACCTTTCCCTACAGGGACACAGAGACTAGATGACCTAAATCTCTGGAACATGAAGCACATCATTCAAAGACGACATCTTTTTGGAAGTAAGCTTAATAAATACTTTTCATTTTTTCAAAACAAGTGCAGTTCTTGAAGCTCCCATAAAGACCTTTTTTTCTCCATCCCCTAATAGTGTGCAGGAGGTAAATGCACTTCTATCCCCACAAATATGCCTTATAGAATCAAAATCTACTGCCCACTCTTTTGAGTTGGTGATAATGTTGGCTTGAAAAATGACAAGAACAATAACATCCATTTTCGCCAAATTGATATTTGGTTTGGTAGGTATGTTATTCCCTTTCCTGTGCCTACTCTAAGGGGCATGATGCCTAGGCTTTCCACACACATAGCAAACATCTTTTTTCTTAAAGGTTGGATTTCTAGTCTTGGACTTATTAAACCTTTGAAACTTATTATCATATCTCTTCTTGCCATGATGTCGGTGGGGACCATGATGGCTTCTGCCCCCTTTTTTTTATTTTGCTTATGTTCTACAAAATTTGCCTTTGACACAAGCTCTTTCACCTTCACTTCTTTTGATTAGGTTCTGTTATTATCCTCGATCAAGATATGTATAATAACATCCTCCAGTGACATGTACTTCCTCTTATGCTTGAGCTACTACTTATAGTCATTCCAAGACTGTGGAAGCTTTTCGATGATACAACTTGCTACATACTCCTTTGGCAACTTAATGTTCTCATTCTTCAAATTGTCCAGCAACTTATGGTACTCATTAATTTGATTCTAGATACTCTTTTCATTAGACATCTGAAAGTGTAAATGGTTAGCAATAATAAACTTTTGTGTACCAGCATCCTCAATCATGTATTTTTTGTTCATTTTCTCTCATATTTCTTTGGCTTGTTTCAAAAAATAGTAGACATCAAATAGGTTATTTGAAAGAATACTAAGAATTGTGTGACGACAGACTTTGTTGGTTGGTTCCCAATATGTACTACCATATCATAATTTTTAGAACCATACTCAGGCTTAGGGTTTGTAAGAGCAAAAGCAATTCCTAAGATATCTAGAGTAGAAAAAATACATTATTGCTAATGTTTAAAATATAAACTAGTAAAAGTTTCAATCTTGGATATGCCTGGCAAGAATTTTGAGATAGAGGAACTGACTAAGCATGAGAAGGAATAGCAAAGATAAAATGGTTGGTTATATGGTGGAGACACTAGAGGCACCAGAATAAGACAGAGGCTTCTCAACCCTCTATGGATTAATTAGTAGTGTTTGAGTCCCTTTGTAATAATGGCTTAGCCAATTTGAGTTATTATTTTCATTATTTGAGTCATGTACCAGTCAGCTCATATTGAGCTAATCATATTATGAGTCTTGTAATCATGTCCAATTTTATTGAGTCTATATTGAGTCAAGCCCAGTCAAAGAAGACTCAAGCATGTGAAGGACACCACCCAGCATGCCACCTCAACAGCCGCATGGAGTCCCAGTCATACCCTGGATTTCACCATTTAGGATTACTTGGAGGATCATGAAGTTGGCCCATGCATGAGGAGTTGATGACCACAAGCCAGAACACCCCTTCCATACCCTAAGCACACCAACTCCACACACCAGCATGACAAGAAGGAAAGTCAAAACAGATAAACATGAATCCCTTGATTCATGCCAACTTGCTTAGGAAAGAAGTGGTCCACCCTAAGCCAAGAGAAGTAAGAAGTTGGTGCCCCTTGGTCCCCCCCTTTTGCTGCCCACTACCTACCTTGTTTGGAGGGATTTTGTATGGCATGAGAGTGTTTTCTTCTATATATTCAGCCCCACACTTTAGAAAAAAGTGGGAACCCATTATTTTCCTTGTTTTCTTTTGCTTGGGCCCTAAGTCTCATGACTCTATATAAGGGACCCCTTGCATGAAAATTTAATAACTTTTGAATGAATATACTTGAGTTCCAACTGTTGTGTGCTATCTGCTATGTGTTAAGGGGATTCTGTGTGAGCCCCTCCTTCTTTGTGTCCTGTGCCCAGTCTCCAGCCGCCATCCACCTCTAAAATCATCTTCTCCAAAGCCTGGCCGCCCAACCTCAAACTCTTCTTCCCATTGATGTTTTCACTTTATTTCTTCATCCTTGCTTTGTTTCGTAACCCTTGATAGTCTGTTTGTGGGTCCCTCGACTTCTATGAATCCAATGACTCCAGCCGGGCATCGATCGAATCATCGAGTTGAAAGCCAAGAATCTGCGGGTCTTCGGCTTGATCATCCAGGCCGCATCCGGGAGCGAGAGCGATCCCTTCATATACGATCTTCACCAAATGCTTCAACCATTGTCAGGTACACCCCCTCTGCTTGCCAGTAGCGTTCTTGAAGGGAAACTAGCCCAACCGAGACTTCTTAGCCTCAACGGTCCTCTTTTCTATTGCTTTTAGATTCTATTTTGCATGTTGTTGCTTCTTGTTTTGCATAGAACTCTCTACTTATATTTGTGGACTTATCTTCGGGATTTAGTTACATCACTTAACCTATAAAAATATAAAAAAATATTATGCATGCATTTTAGTTCCACATCATTATAGAAACTGCATGATTGGTTGTGAAAATAGTTTGGTTGGTATTTATAGAAATAGTTTGATTGGTATTTGCAACCATAATTGAAATAAAAAAATCCTTAAGAATATTGGATGCAAAATAAGAAAAATTAATCAATAATGAATATAACAAAAATAAACTAAGGAAAAAAAATATTGAATCTGAGGCATGCAAAGCACTTTCTTTAAAGATAGAATACTCTCCCGTAGATAATTTATCACAATACAGTAGGTGGTAGCAACTATCCTCTCAAGATACAACAAGCCTTCCCACTAAAGTGCACTTCTAATAGTGAGGCAATAGAAAATAACACTAATCTGATTAACCTAGCAAATTTTAATAAATAATATAATGAAATGAAGAGAATACAAAAGCTATTTCTTAAAAAAGAGCTGAAATGGTTATTGTTGCCGCCAAGATCGCCATGGCCTGTAGCTCCGATGTATCGTGGATGCGTCAGTTCCCGTGGGGTGCTCGTCTCTCCCTTTCCTGGCTGGCTCCTTGGACTAGCCGCCCTGCAAAAAAAGGAGACCCAGATCGGGGATTTCGATGGGGACACTCCAACGATCAAGTTAGACAGGATGAGCAAGGAAAACAGAACCTCTGTGGTGGAGAGCTTGGGGGGCTCTCCATGTAGAGGGTGAAAGGTAGAATTGAGGTGGAAAAGAGCAAGCAGAGATGGGAGCGGAGAGCTTGGAAGGGTTAGCTGGGGGCCCCTTGCTTACTCGTTCCCCCTCTTTCTCAGCTGTTTGTTTCTCCTTTTTTTTCCTCTTTACTTTTCCTCTCTCTGACCTTATGTATGGGGGATGGCCCAGAGAAGGTCTCAGGCTTTGTCCGGGTATCCCTTTTCATTTGCCCTCTTTGGGAGGGGCTTACTATTATCGGTGGCCTCCCTTTTATCGAACCGGTCCTTGGGAGGAGACCCTTCCATTAGGGGTGTACGCCGGCGTGGCTCAAATTCTGTCCCTCTTATGGCATAGTTCCTCGTGGGAGGGGCGGGCGCTGTGCTACTGAGCCCTGTGCCACGGTGGGAAGCTTCCATTTATGGAAGGACCACTGGAGCATTGCAGGGCCCTAGGGCCTTAATGGAATACTCTTCTTGGGGAAGGTTCAGGCTTCGTGTTGTGGGGTTTGAAGCCCTCGGTTGCATGGCTATCAACAGGGCAGTGCGTGATAGGGTCCGAGACCTGGTGGAGTACAGACCACCTAGAGCATGCAGGTGGTGTGTTGCAGAGCCCAAGCTCATGGCCGGGCGTGCACCACCCCTCAGAGGTTGTAGGCAATCAAGAACCTCCTTGTTGCAGTTTGAATTCCTATCAATCTTTCTTGCTGCTAGCGAGAACTTGACCTCGATAGGGTAGGATGGAGCCCTACCTCTGGGAACATGAGCATAACCCCGGTCAGGAGCTGACCTCAGACGGAGGGCTCGCCTTATGAGCATGACCCCGGCTGGGAGCTGACCTCGGCAGGAGGGCTTGCCTTGGTAGTATAAGCACGACCCCGACTGAGAGTTGACCTCAGTTGGAGGGCTTGCCTTATGAGCACGACCCCGGCTGGGAGCTGACCTCAGTAGGAGGGCTAGCCTTGGCAGCATGAGCATAACCCTGGCCGGGAGCTGACCTCAGATGGAGGGCTCACCTTATGAGCATGACCCCGGTTGGGAGCTGACCTTGATAGGAGGGCTCACCTTGGCAGCATGAGCATGACCCTAGCCAGGAACTGACCTTAGTTGGAGGGCTTGTCTTATAAGCATGACCCCGGTTGGGAACTGACCTCGGTAGGAGGGCTCACCTTTGTTGCATGAGCATGACCCCGGTCGGGAACTGACCTTAGACAGAGGGCTCATCCTATGAGCATGACCCCAGCTTGGAGCTGACCTCAGCAGGAGGGCTCACCTTGGCTTTTTGTTTGGCCACCACACTCGGGTGGCAGACTCTTTGCCAATGGGGCCGGCAGCAGGGGCTCCATGTCAGTGGATGTGCCACATCAGATGCCCTGCACTCCCGGGCTCGGAGGACGAAGCGATGCTCGGAGCGATGAAAGTAATGTCCAAGCTGACATGGAGGGGCACGCCCCCTGTGCCATCAATGTCTTAGGCACCGGTGCCCCGAAATCTATGCTTCCATGCTAATGGGATGATGCCACGGCATAGCCCTTTAAAGGGGCCATCAATTATCATGCTTGGACCGAAGCGTCAAGGCTGCAGGATGTTGAAATATGGCAAGCCTCAGAAGACGATGCGATAGGGGGGGCAGGCTCCTCTCGAAAAGGACCCGCCCCCTCACCTTTATAAGAGCTTTTCCGGGCGCAAGAAATCAGATCGCCACTGCATTGCTTGCATCTTGCAATTCCTAAGGATACATCATGATCTTTCCTTCTTCTTTCTTCCTCTTGCTTCCTTCTTGCCAAGTGCCAATGAGGCGGAGCCACCGCCCAAACATGGGGCGGACAAGTTTCGAGCTCAGGTCGCCCAGTCCCGGGAGCTTGCGGGCCAGATAATGACCTTTCAGGAAGCACCGACCGGCATTACGGGCCAGATAATGATCCTTCAGGAGGGGTCGATTGGCGTACCAACAGGGATGTCTGGTCTTGGAGAAGAAATCTGTTGAGCTCGATGCCACCCCCAGAAGGAAGGAGGAGAAGCGGGAGAGCCCCTAGAGGGGGCGGCAAAATGGCTACCTCGATGGTGGAGGTTGTGGTCACCATGGAGGTGGCCGCGGTGGTCGTGGCACTGATGGGTGCCTACCTTCTTGGGTAGAAGGGACTGGAACGTCACCCTCTAGTGATGCCCATACCTCTGACACCTAGGGGAGGTGCACTCTAGAGCAGGATAACCCCAGTGGTAGAGTCCAGAGCCGGAGCTGTTCGGAATGCCCCTCTGGTCAGCGTTGCGACCGCACTGAGAGGACCTGCCCACTGGTCGGGCAAGGAGCGGTGAGGGAGGCTCAAGCCCGTTTCCTTTTTCATTTTGTAACTGAGTTGTTGAAAGACTTCTTGGCTTGTCGGGGGTCGTCACAATGTATGAAATTTTTTATCAATGAAAAACTCTTCTTTCCCTTAATCAACATGTGTCATTCTTCTCTCTCTTTTTCTTTTTCTCTTCTTTTTTTACTTGAATTGCTCCAAGGGAAGCCCATCAAGAATTATAAAGGACTCACCTCTGTTGACTCCACTAATTGATTTTGATGATAAGCAAAACAGTTAAGTATAAGTTGATGACTAATGATTTGCCTTAAGTGTATTTTTATTGAAAAGGTGCTCACAAAATTTAATGAAGCCCAATTATTTTGAAGAAGCCAAGTTGAATGAGAAGTTTGCTAAAAAAGAAGACTTAGACACTTAAGAAATGGTTGAATGGATGGCTAAGTCAAGTGAAAACTTGTTCCAGCTCAAGTTCAGCAGTTTCTGTGTATTTTTCAAAGAAGTGTCGACTCAAAGTGTCGACACATGACATGAAGTGTCGACACATGAAGAAGAAGTATCGACTCAGGCCGGTACGCAGCAATGTTTCAAATGGCACAGATGAACTGTCGACATATAGACCTGAGGTGTCGACTTAAGGTATCGATACATGGATCAACACATCGTCTGAGACTTTCAAGCCACATAACTTGCAGAAGTTGAAGAAACAGTTGAAGTATCGACACATGGAAGCAAGGTGTCGACTCAAGGTATCGACTCAATTGAGAAGGTGTCGATACATCTAAGATTTCCAGAAAATCTGATTTGAGCTTTTTGAACTAAGTGTCGACTCAAGAAGAACATGTGTTGACCTTATATGTCGACTCAACTGAGGAAGTGTTGACACATAGAGTTCTGGCAATAGTAACGACTAGTTTTTTCAAACGCAGAACTCGTCCAAAATGCTCCCAACGACTAGTTTTTCAAGTGTAACAGCTAGAAATCGATTTTGAGGCCTTGGGAGTGTATTTATATGCTCCAAAGTCAAATCAAAACATAGATTATTGAAGAACATTAAAGAGCTTTAAGAAAAGAGAAGAGAAGTGAACTTTAACTCCTATTCCTTCAAGTTTGAACCACCTTCAAGCTAAAGGAAGCCTCCAAGCATTCAAGAGCATTGAAGATCATCCATACTTGGGCATTCAAAAGGCTTCAACAAGTACAAAGCAACTCTACATCGAGCTATATCGAGATATTCGCTTTGTTATTGAAATCTTATATTGGTTCTTTATTTATAAACCTTATTTCTTGTAAGGGTTCTTGGTTAGCCTATTGTAAATCCAAGTGAGGTTATTGGTAAGCCTTGGAAAACCAATCAGGTTGGTGGTTAGCCCGCAAAACCACTAAGATTCTTGGTTAGCCTGGAAAACCAAGGGAGGTTGTTGGTTAGCCTTGTGAAAACCAATTAGGTTCTTGGTTAGCTTGTAAAATCAAGTGAGGTTGTGACTTGTGAGCCTTGTAAAAATAAGTCAGATTTTAATTAGTCAGCCCGAAAAACTAATCGGCTATAATCTTGTGATTATAGTAAATTTCTAAGGAAATATTGGGGAGTGGATGTAGGTGCATTATATAGCACCGAACCACTATAGTTCTTGGTATTTGTGATTGCTTGATCTCTCTCACTTCGCTCTTTATTTATTACTTTTAATTTTTTCTACACTTATAGTTTAGAGCATTGCATTTGAATCTTAGTACCTTGCCTATATATATTTGTTGAATTGGATTGCTTTGCTTAGTATCAAGTTTTGTTAAGTTAATAGCTTGCCATTTTAATTTTTAGAGACCCAATTCATCCCCCTCTTGGGTTACTTACTAGGCAACAAGTGGTATCAGAGCCCTGTTCTCAATGTATACGCTTTATCGCCTTGAGTAAAGATCTATGGTAGCCCCAATCGGTACTAGTGTAGTTGAGGGACAAGCCTCAAATAGACCTCCATTTTTCAATGGAACAAATTATACTTATTAGAAAACTAGGATGAAAATTTATATACATTCTATTGATTACAATTTTTGGAAAGTAGTAGATAAGGGTTCTCATATTCCTTCGGTAGTGGTTAATGATGTTTCCATCCCAAAACTTGAAGAGGATTGGGATGAAAATGACATTAAACAATCCAAGATTAATTCTAAGGCAATGAATCTCCTTTATTGTGCATTAGATCATAGCAAATTTAATAGGATATCTACATGCATGTCTGCCAAAAAAATATGGGACATACTTGAAGTTACCCATGAGGGTACCGATCAAGTGAAGAACACTAAGGTTAATATGTTAGTGCACACATATGAGATGTTCCGGATGGAACCAAATGAATCTATCACTAATATGTATTCATGATTCACAAATATAGTTAATGGTATGAGAAGTCTTGGTAAAGTCATGTCTTATGCTGATCTTGTGAATAAAATTCTTAGATCACTTCCAACTTCATGGGATTTGAAGGTGATCGCAATTCAAGAAGCAAAGGATATCGACAAGCTACCTCTTGAGTAGCTAGTGGGATTGCTCATGGCTTATGAGCTCAATCTAAAATAGAAATCCATGGACATTGATAAGAAGAAGAAGGGGATTGCTTTTAAGTTAAATATCCAAGAAGAATCCTCAATAGATGAGTCCGAAGATGAAGAGGAAGAAGAAGGTGAAGAAGCCCTCCTTGCATGAAAGTTTAGAAGATTCATGAAGAGGAGAAAGTTTCCTTACAAAAAGAAACATCAATCCAAAGAAAAAGGAAAATAAAAAGAGAAAGAAAAAGAAAAGGAAAAGGAGAAGGACGTACCTATATACTTCGAGTGCAAGAAGTCAGGACACTACAAGTTTGACTATCCTCTCCTCAAGAAATCAAGAAAGAAATTAAGGAAGAAAGCAATGATGGCCACTTGGAGTGACAGCGAAGACTCCAGTTCAAAAGAAGAGTAGATTGAAGTTGCAAATCTTTGCTTCATGGCACATCAGGACAATGATGAGATAAGTTCTGACACTGAAATTGATTTCACTTTTGATGAACATAGAAATGCTTTTGAAGAACTCATGCATGATTATAAATTAGTTTTATCTGAAAATAAGAAATTGAAAAAGCATGCAAATAGTTTTTCTTTTGAAAATAACTCTTTACTTAATGATGTTAGTGCTTTGAAATCTAAATTAGATGTTTTGGAAAAGAAAAACAATGCTTTATCTATGAAAAATGAAGTTTTAAAAAGACCTAAACATGTTATTTCTAACAATGATCTTTTAAAGAAAAACAAGGATTTAGAACTTGAAAATGCTAAGTACAAAAATGAACTTGAAAAGATAAAACCTTTTGTTAAGAAATTCACTTACAATTCAGAAAAGTTAAATTTATTCTTAAACAATCAAAGAGCAGTTTTTAATAAGGCAGGTTTAGGATATAAACCACAGAAACAATAAAAATATTTTAAGAACTTTTTTGTACCTGCATCATCTAGCATTATTTGTTTTACTTGTAAAAAGCTAGGTCATAAATCATATCAATGTAACTTTAGAAAAATCATTTCTTTTGGTAAAATGTGGGTTCCAAAAGGAACCATTTATATTGCTAACCCTAAAGGATCCAAGTTGGCTTGGTTATCTAAAAACAAAGCTTGATTTTATTGCAAGTGTGTCTTGCAACCAAGGAAAATAAAAGAGTTTGGTATCTTGACAGTGGTTGCTCAAGACACATGATTGGAGATGTGAAGCAATTCACTTTTTTTGAAGCTTTGAATGGAGGGAGTGTGACCTTCGGTGATAATGGTAAAGAAAAAATCATTGGTATTGGTAAGGTTCACATAACTCCTTCTAGTAGTATTAATAATGTACTTTTAGTAGATGGTTTAAAGCATAATCTTTTAAGCATCAGTCAGTTTTGCGATAAAGATTTTCAAGTAGTTTTTAAATCATCATATTGCATGATTACTAGTCCAGATATAAATGGAATACAATTCATTGGAAAAAGGCATGGAAATATCTATTTGGTGACCTAGAAGATCTATTATTGCCTAATGGTGAATGCCTTGTTGCAATGAATTCTACTAAGGAAGAGACTAGTTGGCTATGGCATAGAAGGTTAGGGCATGCTAGTATGTACTTTATTTCAAAACTTTCTAAAAAAAAATTAGTTAGAGATTTATCTAAATTTTGTTTTGAAAAAGATAGAATTTATCAAGCATGTCAATTTGGTAAACAAGTCAAAACTTCTTTCAAACCAAAAGGATTTGTAACTACTAGTAGGCCACTTGAACTACTCCATATGGATCTCTTTGGACCAACTAGAACATCAAGTTTAGGAGGCAAGAGATATGGATTAGTCATTGTGGATGATTTTTCAAGATTCACTTGGGTTTTTTTTTAGCACAAAAAGATGAATCATTTTCAGTATTTATAAAGTTTTATCGAAAAGTTTCAAACGAGAAAGGTGTTTCAGTTGTTTGTATCCGTAGTGATCATGGAACTGAATTTGAAAATCAAGATTTAGAAAACTTTTGCAATAAAAAAGGAATAGAACACAATTTTTTTGCACCTAAGACACCTCAGCAGAATGGTGTAGTAGAAAGAAAAAATCATACTTTGAAAGAAACGACACGCACTATGCTTTGTAAAAACGATTTGCCAAGGTTTTTTTGGACTGAAGCTATTAATACAGCCTGTTATATTTTAAATCGAGTTTTGATCCGCCCTTTTTTAAAGAAAACTCCTTATGAACTTTGGAACCAAAGAAAATTGACTTTGAAATATTTTTGAGTTTTTGGTTGCAAATGTTTTATTTTGAACAATGGAAAATATCATCTTGGAAAGTTCGATGCCAAGTCTGATGAAGGTATCTTCTTAGGATACTCTACATCAAGCAGGGTATATAGAGTATTTAATAAACAAACTTTGGTTATAGAAGAGTCAGTGCATGTTGTATTTGAAGAATGTACTAACAAATCCTCGAGAAAAGAGGATACTCTGATGCGTGTGCAGGTGATGACAAGCTTCAGAAGCTAACATTGAATGATCAAGCTCAACCAAATGAAGAAGATCAAGACAAGGATGAGAAAGAAGATGACACTCCAAAGCATCAAGATCTACCTAAGGAGTGGAGGTATGCTCATGGACATCCTAAGGAATTAATCTTAGGTGATCCATCTAAAGGGATAAGAACTCAAGCTTCTATTAGAAATGAATGTGATTATATAGCATTTGTTTCTCAAATAGAACCTAAATATTTTGAAGAAGCTGAAAAAGACTCTAATTGGATCAATACTATGCAAGAAGAACTAATTCAATTTGATAGAAACAATGTTTGGACATTTATAGAAAGACCATCTAATGTTTCAGTTATTGGTACTAAATAGATATTTAGGAATAAATTAGACGAAAACGGTATTGTTATTAGAAATAAAGCTAGGCTAGTTACTAAAGGCTACAATCAGGAGGAAAGGATTGACTTTGATAAAACTTTTACTCCTATTGCTAGACTTGAAGCAATTAGGCTATTATTAGCATTTGCTTGTTTTATGAATTTCAAATTATTTCAAATGGATGTTAAGAGTGCTTTCTTAAATGGTTTTATATCTGAAAAAGTTTTTGTGGAACAACCACCTGGATTTGAAAATCATGCACATCTTGATCATATTTTTAAATTACACAAAGCACTTTATGGATTAAAGCAAGTACCTAGAGAATGGTATGAAAGACTAAGCAAATTTCTGACATCATTTTCAGTGCTACTAATGAAATTCTTTGTCAAGAGTTTGCTAAGCTAATGCAGGGTGAGTTCGAGATGAGCATGATGGGAGAACTCAATTTCTTTCTCAGACTCCAAATCAAGCAAACTATTGATGGTATCTTCATCAACCAAGCTAAGTATACAAGAGAAATTATCAAGAAGTTTGGAATGGAGACTACTAAACCAATAGGTATGCCTATGAGCCCCTCTTGTAGACTTGATAAAGATGAACATGGTAAACCTGTAGATCAAAAGTTATACAGAGGTATGATAGGCTCTTTACTATATTTAACTGCTAGTAGACCAGATATAATATTTAATGTTTGTATGTGTGCTAGATATCAGTCTAAACCTAAAGAATCACATCTTATGGCTGTTAAGCGCATTATTAGATATATGTCTGGTACTATTAGTATTGGTTTATGGTATTCTAGAAATTCATCTGCTAAATTGATTGGATATTCTGATGCGGATTTTGCTGGTTGTAAATTGGATAGAAAGAGTACTAATGGTACTTGCCAATTTCTTGGAGTTAACTTAACTCATGGTTTAGCAAGAAACAAACTTCAGTTGCACTATCCATAACTGAGGCTGAGTATATTGCAGCAGGAAGTTGTTGTGCTCAAATCTTATGGATTAAGCAACAACTTAAAGACTTTGGAATCAAGTTGGCTAGTATGCCTATTAAATATGATAATACCAGTGCTATTTGCTTGACTAAAAATCTTGTTCAACATTGTAGGAGTAAGCACATTGAAATTAGACATCATTTCATTAGGGATCATGTAGAAAACAATGATGTTTTGCTTGAATTTATTAGTACTAAATTTCAATTAGCTGATATTTTGACTAAACCTCTTTTGGAAGATCGATTCTGTATGATTAGATGAGAGCTCGGGATCATCAATCCGTTTGATTAAATTTTTCCTATATTTGACTCAAACTAGATCAATTCGACCTTAATCATGATAAATCATATTCAATCATTGTTGATTTGACTCCAAATCTATGTTATTTCAATTGATTTTGATCTGCCCGTGAAATTCCAGTTTTTTTTTGGTTTTAAGTTGTTGAAGTTTTAAGTCGTTGAGTCGACACATTTATGTGTCGACACTAAAATGTGTCGACAAATGCGTGAGCCGACACATGAACAATAGTGGATTGAGATTTAAGGGGTTTCCAAGCCATTTTTTTCTCCAAATCTTTTCTCCTCCGAGTCGACACTAGGTTGCAAGGTACCCATACTGTTCATCTCTCTATTTCATTGTTTTTGCCCAACATTTTCTTGGATTTGGGAGTTTGGTGGCTGATTTTTGTTGGATTCCTTCCTAGATTTTGATTTCTATACCCTAGAAACCTCATTTTCCACCAAAAACCTTGCCCAAACTTTGAATCTAAGCAATGGGTCCTCGCAAACAAGTTGTTCTCGACCTCGTCAGTCAAACCAAGAAGAAGAGTGAAGGACGAAGGCCCGACATGAGTCTAGAGCTCTAGATCCGCCCGCATGACCTTTGTTTGTTCCGTCTAGCCGGATGAGCTCAAAGACAGTGGTTGGAGGACGCCGAGTGGATTTTTCATTTCTGGACCAGCAGTACTTTCAGATAGGAGATTGGATTCGACAGGCTAGTCTGACCACTTTTTGTTCACTCAGTGAGAGGTATTATCCCGGACTGATGAGAGAGTTCTATGGATCACTCACCCATGGGTCTGATGGATGGATAGCACAGTTTAGAGGACGGGATATCTCCATTTCTTTAGAGATTCTAAGCAGAATATGGGATATACCGATGACGGGATCTATTGTTGATAGTCTGATGGATCGAGTCAGTGGTCTTCAGTGTATTTATGAGTCCGACATTCTACTAGAGGGAGCCACTGTACCAGCATCCAGGTTGTCTACAGAGATGAGACTTCTGTACCACATCGTCACTTGGATTCTTCTATCGAAGACCGGATGTTTTGACTATATCACAGAGCAGGAGCTGCTCGTGATGGTCTTACTAGTTCAGTGCATGCCAGTATGCATTCCTGTACTGATGGTACATCAGATTACAGAGGCGTCGACTAGCCAGAGGCTCTGCTTACCTTATGGCATGGGATTGACAGTACTATTTCAGGAGTATGGAGTCAGCTTTTAGGATGAGCCTTATCGTACACTGCTTCACACCGATGTATATGACATCAGGTCATTGCATCGGATGGGCTATCACTTATTCCGAGGCCAGTGGACATGCAGGATACCAGGTCAGGCCGAGGACCGAGCTGATGATGATGACACAACAGAGGAGGAGCGGATTCTCTTCGGTGAGGCAAGACCCAGCGAGACTCAGCTTGAGATGGAAACGCAGCCAGTGGTTGCTCCTCAGTCTGATCCTTCTACATCTGCACAACCTTAGCTAGCGTAGACAGAGACTCCTGGCATTTCAGATAGTTTAGAGGACAGAGTCAGACGCATAGAGATTGACATATTCATTATGAGGCAGCATCTTGATGTATTTATAGCTGAGACAAGAGAGAGCCATATTGGACTTAGTCATGGCATCTCGGCTATTCTTTCTGCACAGTATAGATCTTCAGCGAGTGCTCCAGCTACTTACACTGCTCTTGCACCAGCTCATGTACCTGCTCCCACACTAGCTGATGATATCGTAGACATTGATACTGGTGTTGATACAGCTATTGGAGATGATATTGTTGGTGACACAGTTATTAGAGATGATGATGAAGATGAGGAGACTGACTCAGATAGATTTGACATTGCTGATCTTACTTTAGAGCCAGTTATGGAGGTGATGGATGACTTGCCTATGAGCCCTATTGTTGACCCATCTTGTCCACCTGTCCAGATTCCTATTCCATCTTCTCCTTCTAGATCGGATGATCGCACACCTGTTCCCATTCCTATCCTTACTCCAGTTATTGATACACCTGATATTGATTTCCCTGATATTGATACATCACTTGTACATACACCTATCATTGAGACCCCCACTATTGATACATCGATACATTCTACAACTGATACTTCTATTCTTGATACGCCTGTTGTATCATCAGCTGTTATCCCTATCTTTGACACAGCGATTACTGATACTCCTACTCTTCATACATCATCATTGATTCGAGAGCTTGGGTTTTATACACCCGGCTTTCAACATCTCGACTCTGGACCTTCATTTGATTGCACACCTCTTCCAGTGGTGGCTGAGATTGTTGTTCCGATCACTTCTGTTCCTGCGGAGGATATTGCGTCTACCTCTACTACTCCAACCAGAGGTCGGACATATAATCATCACAGAGGATGTGGTCATCGCACCCCTCCACAGCCGACCAGGACCAGACTTAGAGATCTTCGATCGAGATGGCCGAGAGCTTGCTCCTTCATTGATACAAGACCGATTGAGATCAGTTCATCTTCTGATGATTCCATGGATGAGGATTAGGATTTTTATATACTTCTAGATAGTTTACCTTCATGCTTCTATGTATTTTTACCTTTGTTATTTATTTGTTGTACAAGTTCTAAGCATATATGAAAACTTTTTGATTCCTCATCTTTATATCTTTGATGAAAATGAATGTTATATCTTAAATTGCTTTTATGCTTCAATGTCCTCACTCTTCATTGAATGAATTTCTTAAAAAAAAAAGGGGGAGTAATTTATTTTCTACTCAATTTATTTATTTTTCTACCTTTTTAATGATAACAAAAAGGGGGAGTAATTTAGTGAGAGTTAAGTATAAATGTGTATTCTTCTCAAAAAATGTGTATCTTCTCAATCATTAAGGAGAAGTAGTTTTGATTTAGTTTTGATCTATATTTGTGATATGCAAGTATTTTTTTTTTATGCAAGTAATATTTTTTTTTAAAACCTGAATTGAAAATCATGTACAAAATTCCTTGAGAAAGGGGGAGCTTTACTTTATTTTCATTTGGAAAACCTTTCAAAATGAAACTCGTCCTAAAACCCCTCTTTCAATATTTGAAAATATTCTTACAAATTTTATTATAAATCATTGATTCAGGGGGAGCTTTGTTGTTTGCTAAAATTTTCTTGTAGAGTATCATGATACATATTTTCTATGCATTCAAATAGATATCAAAACTCTGATACTCTCTATCTTTATAACAAGCTCTGGCACTATTACTTGTATTCTTAATTGTCATATCAATTATACAAGTAATGTTGATATTCTTAATGCTTTCAATTTTATGCATCTTGATTAATTCTCTTAAAAGCTTTATTTTAAAGCAATTTATACTTAAATATTTTATCATCATCAAAAAGGGGAAGATTGGTGACTCCACTAATTGATTTTGATGATAAGCAAAACAGTTAAGTATAAGTTGAGGACTAATGATTTGCGTTGAGTGTGTTTTTATTGAAAAGGTGCTCACAAAATCTGATGAAGCCCAATTATTTTGAAGAAGCCAAGTTGAATGAGAAGTGTGCTCAAAATGAAGACTTGGACACTTAAGAAATGGTTGAATGGATGGCTAAGTCAAGTGGAAACTTGTTCCAGCTCAAGTTTAGCAGTTTCTATGTATTTTTCAAAGAAGTGTCGACTCAAAGTGTCGACACATGACATGAAGTGTCGACACATAAAGAAGAAGTATCGACTCAGGCCGGTACACAGTAATGTTTCAAATGGCATAGATGAAGTGTCGACACATGGACCTGAGGTGTCGACTCAAGGTGTCGACACATGGATCAACAGATCGCTTGAGACTTTCAAGCCACAGAACTTACAAAAGTTGAAGGAACAGCTGAAGTGTCGACACATGGAAGCAAGATGTCGACTCAAGGTGTCGACTCAACTGAGAAGGTGTCTGTAATACTGAGATTTCCAGAAAATTTGATTGGAGCTTTTTGAACTAAGTGTCGACTCAAGAAGAACATGTGTCGACCTTATATGTCGACTCAATTGAGGAAGTGTCGACACATAAAGTTCTGGCAACAGTAACGGCTAGTTTTTTTAAATGCAGAACTCGTCCAAAATGCCCCCAACGGCTAGTTTTTCTAGTGTAATGGCTAGAAATCAGTTTTGAGGCCTTGGAAGGGTATGTATATGCTCCAAAGTCAAATCAAAACATAGATTATTGAAGAACATTAAAGAGCTTTGAGAAAAGAGAAGAGAAGTGAGCTTTAACTCTTATTCCTTTAAGTTTCAACCACCTTCAAGCTAAAGGAAGCTTCCAAGCATTCAAGAGCATTGAGGATCATCCATACGTGGACATTCAAAAGGCTTCAACAAGTATAAAGCAACTCTACATCGAGCTATATCGAGATATTCGCTTTGTTATTGAAAGCTAACATCTGTTCTTTATTTATAAACCTTATTTCTTGTAAGGGTTCTTGGTTAGCCTATTATAAAACCAAGTGAGATTATTAGTAAGCCTTGGAAAACCAATTAGGTTGGTGGTTAGCCCACAAAACCACTAAGATTCTTGGTTAGCCCGGAAAACCAAGGAAGGTTGTTGGCTAGCCTTGTGAAAACCAATTAGGTTCTTGGTTAGCCCGTAAAACCAAGTGAGGTTGTGACTTGTGAGCCTTGTAAAAACAAGTTGGGTTTTGATTAGTGAGCCCGAAAAACTAATCGACTATAATCTTGTGATTATAGTGAATTCCCAAGGGGATCTTGGAGAGTGGATGTAGGTGCATTGTATAGCACCAAACTACTATAGTTCTTGGTATTTGTGATTGCTTGATCTCTCTCACTTCGCTCTTTATTTATTGCTCTTAATTTTCGCTGCACTTATAGTTTAGAGCATTACATTTGAATCTTAGTACCTTTCATATATATATTTGTTGAATTGGATTGCTTTGCTTAGTATCAAGTTTTGTTAAGTTAATAGCTTGCCATTTTAATTTTTAGAGATCCAATTCATCCCCCTTCTTGGGTTGCTTACTAGGCAACAACCTCCATAACTCAACCGATGAATTTTGCCTTTATTTCTTTCCCTCCTCTACTTCTTAAGTCCCTGTAGCAGGGAGGTAGACCTTCATGGTTGCTGTAAGCTCGGCCTAGGCCTTTGGCTATTGTGCGGTGATGTTGGAGTCCTGAGGTCGGCATGGAGGACTCTGCAGGCATCCCATTCTTGTTCCGCCGACCTTAGGGTCATGCGATCTTGGGTGCAAAATGCTTTTAGGGCTTCTTGGTTTGCCAAGCTTAGTCTGCGAGCTAAGCGGCAGATGGTGGGGCTTTAGGAGTTTTCCACTGATATCTCTAAGCTGTGAGCGAGGGAAAGAGTGCGAGCCTTTTGGAGGGGCCCGGCTTGAGAGTGCCGAACTGTGGTCAAGCGGTAGATGGTGGGTTGCCCTGTCGCCACCTCCAGACTGTGAGAACGACGAAGAGAGCGGGCCTTCTCGAGGGGCCCATCTTGAGGTTGCCAAACTATGAGTCAAGCGGTAGATGGCGGGTTTCCTTGCTACCACCTCCAGACTGTGAGCACGGCAAAAAGAGCGGGCCTTCTGGAGGTGCCCGACTTGAGGTTGTCGAACTGTGAGTTAAGCAGTAGATGGTGAGTTGCCCTGCCATCACCTTTGGATTGTGAGCACGACAAAGAGTGCGGGCCTGCTGGAGGGGCCCGACTTGAGGATGCCAAACTGTGAGTCAAGCGGTAAATGGCGGGTTGCCCTGCCATCATCTCTGGACTGTAAGCACGATGAAGGGTGCGGGCCAGCTTGAGGGACCTAGCTTAAGGGTGCCGAACTATGAGTCAAGCGTTAGATGGCGGGTTGCCCTACCGCCATCTCCGGACTGTGAGCACAGCGAAGAGTGTGGGCCTACTGGAAGGGCCCGGCTTGAGGGTGCCGAACTGTGAGTCAAGCAGTAGATGGTGGGTTGCCCTACCACCACGTCTGGACTGTGAGCACGGCAAAGAGTGCGAGCCTGCTGGAGGGGCCTGACTTGAGGATGCTGAACTATGAGTCAAGCGATAGATGATGGGTTGCCTTGCCGCCACCTCCGGACTGTGAGCTGAAAGGATTATGCCCTATAAGCCAATATCTGTATCTCCCAGACCATTGTAAATTGACAAATTAATAAAGGCAATAATTTTTTCATCATTCGCTGTGTCATTATATGATGAACCCCATAGATTAGGGCTATGGTTGTAGGGCTATGATGAGATCATACCAGTGAGATCTAAGGCCTTAAAACCCTAATCTAGAATATTCCTAGTCATAGGAACCCTGAGTTGGGGATCAGGGTTTCCGGTAAGACTGGCACATCCTATGTATGCTGAAAAGGGTGACTGCTCTCACTGTCATTTGTGTAGGACACTAATACAAGGATGTGGGTGCTCATTAGTGAATGAGTTCACTGAATAGATCCAGTTTGAGAACATCTAATGGAGCCTTAGCTGCATGTCAATGGATGTTTCACATAGTGGGAGTTGTACAAGTAGTCCTATGACCTGAGACTGCCATAATACCTTATGTACATGAACCCATGCTTTGGTTCAATCTCAATCATGACACTGGGTCATGCACGAGGTTGATGCTGGGTATGGTGAATTGTATATGAAGGTATTGAGTAGGTCAACAAGGAATTGATCACTCCTAGTAGGAGGAGATTGCATCCAGCCAAATTAGGTCAGATGATGATTCAGGAAATCTTTGATCAAAGTACAGATATTAGAAATGATTTCTAATATCGAATTAATTGAATCATTAGTGTATGACTGAGCTGGGAATGAGTATAAACTGGATTTGACATGATTCCATATCCATAGTTATATTCGGGATGCAAGATGATTGAAGGATCGAATTGTACGGGAACTTTCCACTGAAGGGTAGTTTTGGAATTACACCAGAATTTCCATATCTTCCGGGTAGACATGACACGTTGCTAGACGTCAATCTTGTCTTGTGGGTTGATCAAATTAAATGGTTTAATTGGATCACTAATTAGGAGGAGTCCTAATTGACTGACTCGAGTTAGCTCGATTTGACCTAAATCGATTAGAATGAGTTCTGATCAGATTAGGTCAACTTGCACTCGGACCCACTGCTGGCTAAGTATGGAACCCAATGGGTCACACACTTAGGACAGATAATCAAGGATTTAATTTGGAATTAAATCTCGTTTGCAGATGAACACACTAGCATGTGTTGCAAACCATGACTTCCACTTGAATCGGATTCGAGTTAGGGTTCCGATTTGGTCTTTTTTAGATCCAAATTCATTCCGGTTTGAATCTAATTGAAGATTTAAAACGTTGGGCTAATAATAGGCTAGCAATTGGGCTAACCTAAGAGGCTAAACCCCTTTCCCACATCGCCTAAAACCCCTCCCCCTCTCTTCCCACGCGCGCGCGCAAGGAGAAGAGTCCACACGCGCGTGGACTCTTCCAAGACGCGTCTTTGCGTGAAAAGAAAGAATAAAACACCGGTGATTTTTTGAAGAGGCGTGGAAGAGAGTCCACCTAGGCGTGGACTCTCCAAAAGAAAGAAAAATACCGTGGAAAAGAAGAGAAAAACACCGAAGGGGCGCGACTCTTCTTTCTGCGCGCGCCCTTCTGTGTTTTTCACGATCTTTCTTCGCGTCTTCCCATCTCAAAGGCCGTGAGATTAATCCCAAGGGCCGTGAGATTTAAGAAAGAAGACGTGAGAAGGGAGAGAGGGACGTGAGAGGATTTTTCTGAAGGAGAAGGCGCCTCTCTGTCGCCTATTTAAGAAGAAGGCTTCACCGTAAAAATTCATTCCAGATTTTCTACGGCGAAGCCTTGCTTCTCTTTCCTTCTCCCTCTCCAGAAGACTGTTTCCCCCTCCTCTCTTTCTTCTTTGATTCCTTTACAGAGCCTAGGCTCTGTCGAATCTCAGAACAGAAGGAGAGTCAGAGAGAGAAACTCTCCGACGGTAAAGGAAGAAGGCGCCCCCTTTTTCCTTCTTTCTTACATTAAGACAACTTTGTCTTAATTTTCTTCTCCCTCCAAGACAAGCCTTGTCTCACTTTAGGACAAGGGCTTATTCTTAAGACAAGAGTGTCTTAAGGGGCCAAAGTTGCCAAAAACTAGGAGAAGGGTAAGAGAGAAAGTTTTAGTCCCTGTTTGGCTAGAGGTGTCCTAGCCAATAGCCCATATATCAAGTTCTTGGGGTAGAACTTGATTGGAAGGAACCCAATTGAGGAGTCACTGTCTTGATCATCTGCCCGTGTGGATCACCATCGGAGGGCGGACAAGTGGACGCCTGGTGTGTTCAAAAGGTTACTCCATTTGGAGTTTATTTCTACATCAGATTGGATATAGCGATCTGAGGTTAGTATCTAAACTATGTTCAAATTTGGACATGCATGTAGTCATAAGTTTTAATTGCTAATAAGGAGATTTTGGGATTAGGGTTCGGACCTGATTTCATAAAGTTTTTGAAATCCACACTTCCGCACTGGTCACCGAACCTAACAGTGGTATCAGAGCCATCCTTATTAGGATTAAAACTTATGAAGTTCAATTCATGATGTAGTATCATGTTAAAGTTTTTATATTGATGCACAGTGCATGTCTTTGATTGAACATGAGTTTGATGATTGCCACCAGTTAGGGTTTTCCACTGAAACCCTAATTGTCTTAGAGATATGAGTAGCCCTGGAGCCATCATACTGAAATAAGGTTGCCCTGGCATAATGGTGTATCCATTATGTGGTAAATGGTTGTCCTAGTATGATGGCACACATTTCACATATTTGCTTAGTTTAAAGCATGTATTAATATATGTGATAGCTTTTAATTGAATGTGCTGGCATTGCATGAACCCCTCTTAAAATTATATTAAGTGGTAGTATAGTTAACCGATAAGCATTATTAGTCATGATGGATAATTAGTCATTTCGGTGTCTAGAAAGGTGGTTCTGGGAAGGTAAAGGGAATCGTGGTTTTTAATTGGTTCCGTTGCCTGACCTGGCCAATTTTAAATTGGTGTCTAGGAAAGCAACGGGGGGACCCCCACATCTCTTCCACTAGCCTGGCCGATCTGATTGATTTAATTCTTGACTAACATGCTTGGTGTTAAAATACTATTATTGGCCTTCCTTCATGATAGGTCATCATTGTGTTATGATCTATACTAGGTTTGTTGTGTACACACAAGACCTAATATGGTGACTAACACAATTTTTGGCCTAATACAATTATTTGTTTATGGCATGATTTAAAGTAATATTTTGTTGTGAACACACAAGGGTATTACTATTAAAGTCATGACTATATGGCTATGAAGGGTCTTACTTAACTAAAATATTATAGTTTGTTGTGTATACACAAGGCTATTAATATTTTAGAGGCCGAGATAAGTTGAGGATTGTACAGGTTACAATTGGAAAGAGTTTTCCTACCTATGAACTTATATAAGATTTGTTGTGTACACACAAGGTCTTTTATGAGGGATTGGGATCTCAACCCCACTAAGAAAGATCAATTAAGGTTTTCTCGATCATCGTATGGAGGGTTATGATGCTCGATAAAATAGTGGGAGACATAATTAAATTAAAGTCCTAATTTAATTATGTGTTGTCATTTCATGGTTGTTTGCTTATGTTTTCGTTCTTTGTTTAAATGTAGATAAATGGCCTCTTCACTCTCACTCCGTAGTATTTTAGATGCCAACAAATTGACTGGGCCGAATTATGTTGATTGGCTGAGAAATTTGAAAATAGTACTCAGTCAAGAAAGAATTTCCTATATTCTTGATACCCCGATTTTGGAACCACCAAGGGAAGATGCCTCGCAAGAGGAGAAGACCACATATAATATGTGGCAAAATGACTCACTTACTGTCAAATGTGTTATGCTTGCCTCTATGACTAACGAGTTACAGAGGCAGCATGATAGCATGGATACTAACTCCATACTGCTAAATTTAAAAGAGCTTTATGGAGAACACAGTAGAACTGCTAGATATGAAATATCTAAGCAGTTGTTCCGTGCAAGGATGACAGAAGGTACATCAGTACAAGACCATGTACTAAAGATAATTGATCTAATCACTCGATTAGGTCAATTAGGTTTTGTAATGGATGGGGAGTTGAATCAAGACTTGATCTTGCAATCACTCCCAGAGTCATTTTCACAGTTTGTTCTTAATTACCATATGAACAAACTTAATTCTTCCTTGCCTGAGCTGTTGAATATGTTGAAAACAGCAGAGAGCCATGTAAAGAAAAATAAGGCTCCAGTTCTTCTTGTGGATAAGAAGAAGACAGGCAAAAGGGGTTCCAATAAGAGGATGAATCCCAAAGGGGGCATTAAGAAGAAGAAAGGAAAGAAGGCCTCCGGACAGATGACCTGCTTTCATTGTGGCAAGCCGGGTCATTGGAAAAGAAACTGCAAGGTTTACCTTGCAAGTTTGAAGCCTGGTGCATCAGAGGCACCAAAAGGTATGAAAGAAGTTCATACTATTTTGTCATTGGATTCTTCCATTTCAAATACTTGGGTGTTGGATACCGCCTGTGGTCATAACATCTGCAAATCATTGCAGGGACTTCAGGGGCTTAAAGTATTGAAGGAAGGTAACTTTGAGCTCTACGGTGCTGGAGGGGACCCCATCCAAGCAGAAGCTGTAGGGACTTATGTTTTGAAGTTACCTTCAGGGAAGATCTTGGAGCTAAGGAATTGTTACTATATGCCAAAAATCATTAGAAATATCATATCTGTACCCTTGTTACTTAAACAAGGATATACTATGAATGTAATGAGCAGTGGCTGCTCAATTTCTTTATCTAATGAAATTATATGTTATGGCATATTCTGCAATGGTCTCTTAACTCTTTCCACTAATGACAATGTTTTTCATGTTTCTAACAAACGGAAAAGAGATGATGTTAACAATACCTTACTTTGGCATTGTCGACTTGGACATATTAGTGAGACTAGGATTAACAAGTTGTACAAAGAAAATTTCTTTGATCCTTATGACTATGAGTCATTAGGAACTTGTGAATCATGTCTCATGGGTAAGATGACCAAGACTCCATTTAGTGGACATGGAGAAAGGACAAAAGAGTTATTAGGACTCATACACACAGATGTATGTGGGCCTATGACAACTCAAGCCTATGGTGGATACTCATACTTCATCACATTTACTGATGATTTTTCAAGGTATGGATTTGTGTATCTAATGAAACATAAGTCCGATGCTTTTGAAAAATTCTTAGAGTATCAAAGTATGGTAGAGAAACAAACAGGAAAAAGTATAAAGATCCTCCGATCAGATAGAGGAGGTGAATACTTATCCACTGAGTTTCTTGATCACCTTAAAGATAAGGGGATCATCTCTGAATGGACTCCTCCTTACACACCACAATTAAATGGTATTGCTGAAAGGAGGAATCGTACTTTATTGGATATGGTACGGTCCATGATGTGCTTCACGGAGTTACCTTTTTCTTTCTGGGGATATGCTTTGGAAACAGCAACTCATATCTTGAATAGAGTACCATCTAAAACTGTCTCTAGCACTCCATATGAATTATGGAGAAGTAAGAAACCCAATCTTAAGTATATTAAGATATGGGGATGTCCAGCCTATGTAAAAAGGAATTTTGGACATAAACTAGATGCTAGAGCAGACAAATGTCTATTTATCGGATATCCTAGAGATAGTATAGGATATGTGTTCTACCACCCTACTGAACAAAAGGTTTTGGTCAGTAGGCATGCCACTTTTATGGAAAAGGAATTTATCCTACAAAAGGGCACTGGTAGAAATATCGAACTTAATGAGATTCAACAAATAGACACTTCTCAGTCAAGTAACAACATAGTTAATATAGAACCTGAACACACTCCTATCCGTAGGTCTGATAGGGTGCGACAGGCACCTGAGAGGTATGGGTTCATAATTGAAAATAATGAAGCCCAAATCATTCAAAATGATGAGCCTCTAACCTATACGGAAGCAGTCATGAGTAGAGACTCAGACAAATGGCTGGAAGCCATGAGATCCGAGATGGACTCCATGTATGTCAACCAAGTATGGTCTTTGGTTGATGCACCAGAGGGTATTAACCCTATTGGGTGTAAATGGGTCTATAAAAGGAAGATTGGGGCAGATGGCCAAGTTGAAACTTATAAAGCCAGATTGGTGGCTAAGGGTTTCAGACAAAAACAGGGAATAGATTATGATGAAACATTTTCCCCTGTTGCCATGCTCAAATCCATTCGGATTATGCTTGCTATAGCAGCATATCATGATTATGAGATCTGGCAAATGGATGTAAAAACTGCATTCCTCAATGGTTTCCTTGAGGAAGAGGTTTATATGTCACAACCAGAAGGTTTTGTCTTGGAGACTAAACCTAATCAGGTATGTAGGCTAAAGAAATCCATTTATGGATTAAAGCAAGCATCCAGGAGTTGGAACATCCGATTTGATAAAACAGTCAAAGAATTTGATTTTTTCAAAAATGAGGATGAACCTTGTGTGTACAAGAAGACTAGTGGGAGTGCCATAGTTTTCTTAGTTCTATATGTTGATGATATACTTATTATTGGGAATGATATCCCAATGTTACAATCAGTCAAAGTGTGGTTATCGAAACAGTTTTCCATGAAAGACTTGGGAGAAGCATCCTATATACTGGGTATAAAAATCTATAGAGATAGATCAAGAAGGATGCTTGGCTTGTCCCAATCTAGGTACATTGACCAGGTGCTAAAGAGATTTAGCATGGAGGAAAGTAAAAGAGGTTACTTACCTATTGGTCATGGCATACGTCTTTCTAAGAGGATGTCTCCTAAGACACCTGAAGAAAGAAATAGAATGAGTTCTATACCTTATGCTTCGGCTATAGGGTCGATTATGTATGCTATGTTATGTACTAGGCCTGATGTGGCATATGCCTTGGGTGTAGCCAGTAGATTTCAGGCTGATCCAGGAGAGGATCACTGGAAGGCTGTGAAAAATATTCTTAAGTACCTGAGAAGGACTAAGGATATTTTTCTTATATACGGAGGATCTGATCTTAAACTAGAAGCCTATTCAGACTCTAGTTTTCAATCAGACCCAGATGATAGTAAATCCATTTCAGGGTATGTCTTTACCTTGAATGGTGGAGCAGTAAGTTGGAAGAGCACTAAACAGCAGACTGTAGCTGACTCAACTACCGAGGCAGAGTACATAGCTGTCAGTGAAGCCGCCAAGGAAGCTGTCTGGATGAAGAAATTCATCACAGAGTTGGGAGTAGTTCCTGAGATTGAGAACCCGGTGCCACTCTATTGTGATAACACTGGAGCAGTTGCTCAAGCTAAGGAACCGAGAGCCCATCACAAGTCCAAGCACATTCTGAGACGCTTCCATCTTGTCCGAGAGATAATCGAAAGACAAGAAGTCTGCATCAATAGAGTAGATACAAAGAACAACATAGCAGACCCGTTCACTAAGGCTCTACCACAGCGGGAGTTTGATCGCCACCTCGATTGTATGGGGTTAAAGAATAAGAGCGATTGGCTTTAGTGCAAGTGGGAGATTGAAAGGATTATGCCCTATAAGCCAATATCTGTATCTCCCAGACCATTGTAAATTGACAAATTAATAAAGGCAATAATTTTTTCATCATTCGCTGTGTCATTATATGATGAACCCCATAGATTAGGGCTATGGTTGTAGGGCTATGATGAGATCATACCAGTGAGATCTAAGGCCTTAAAACCCTAATCTAGAATATTCCTAGTCATAGGAACCCTGAGTTGGGGATCAGGGTTTCCGGTAAGACTGGCACATCCTATGTATGCTGAAAAGGGTGACTGCTCTCACTGTCATTTGTGTAGGACACTAATACAAGGATGTGGGTGCTCATTAGTGAATGAGTTCACTGAATAGATCCAGTTTGAGAACATCTAATGGAGCCTTAGCTGCATGTCAATGGATGTTTCATATAGTGGGAGTTGTACAAGTAGTCCTATGACCTGAGACTGCCATAATACCTTATGTACATGAACCCATGCTTTGGTTCAATCTCAATCATGACACTGGGTCATGCACGAGGTTGATGCTGGGTATGGTGAATTGTATATGAAGGTATTGAGTAGGTCAACAAGGAATTGATCACTCCTAGTAGGAGGAGATTGCATCCAGCCAAATTAGGTCAGATGATGATTCAGGAAATCTTTGATCAAAGTACAGATATTAGAAATGATTTCTAATATCGAATTAATTGAATCATTAGTGTATGACTGAGCTGGGAATGAGTATAAACTGGATTTGACATGATTCCATATCCATAGTTATATTCGGGATGCAAGATGATTGAAGGATCGAATTGTACGGGAACTTTCCACTGAAGGGTAGTTTTGGAATTACACCAGAATTTCCATATCTTCCGGGTAGACATGACACGTTGCTAGACGTCAATCTTGTCTTGTGGGTTGATCAAATTAAATGGTTTAATTGGATCACTAATTAGGAGGAGTCCTAATTGACTGACTCGAGTTAGCTCGATTTGACCTAAATCGATTAGAATGAGTTCTGATCAGATTAGGTCAACTTGCACTCGGACCCACTGCTGGCTAAGTATGGAACCCAATGGGTCACACACTTAGGACAGATAATCAAGGATTTAATTTGGAATTAAATCTCGTTTGCAGATGAACACACTAGCATGTGTTGCAAACCATGACTTCCACTTGAATCGGATTCGAGTTAGGGTTCCGATTTGGTCTTTTTTAGATCCAAATTCATTCCGGTTTGAATCTAATTGAAGATTTAAAACGTTGGGCTAATAATAGGCTAGCAATTGGGCTAACCTAAGAGGCTAAACCCCTTTTCCACATCGCCTAAAACCCCTCCCCCTCTCTTCCCACGCGCGCGCGCAAGGAGAAGAGTCCACACGCGCGTGGACTCTTCCAAGACGCGTCTTTGCGTGAAAAGAAAGAATAAAACACCGGTGATTTTTTGAAGAGGCGTGGAAGAGAGTCCACCTAGGCGTGGACTCTCCAAAAGAAAGAAAATACCGTGGAAAAGAAGAGAAAAACACCGAAGGGGCGCGACTCTTCTTTCTGCGCGCGCCCTTCTGTGTTTTTCACGATCTTTCTTCGCGTCTTCCCATCTCAAAGGCCGTGAGATTAATCCCAAGGGCCGTGAGATTTAAGAAAGAAGACGTGAGAAGGGAGAGAGGGACGTGAGAGGATTTTTCTGAAGGAGAAGGCGCCTCTCTGTCGCCTATTTAAGAAGAAGGCTTCACCGTAAAAATTCATTCCAGATTTTCTACGGCGAAGCCTTGCTTCTCTTTCCTTCTCCCTCTCCAGAAGACTGTTTCCCCCTCCTCTCTTTCTTCTTTGATTCCTTTACAGAGCCTAGGCTCTGTCGAATCTCAGAACAGAAGGAGAGTCAGAGAGAGAAACTCTCCGACAGTAAAGGAAGAAGGCGCCCCCTTTTTCCTTCTTTCTTACATTAAGACAACTTTGTCTTAATTTTCTTCTCCCTCCAAGACAAGCCTTGTCTCACTTTAGGACAAGGGCTTATTCTTAAGACAAGAGTGTCTTAAGGGGCCAAAGTTGCCAAAAAACTAGGAGAAGGGTAAGAGAGAAAGTTTTAGTCCCTGTTTGGCTAGAGGTGTCCTAGCCAATAGCCCATATATCAAGTTCTTGGGGTAGAACTTGATTGGAAGGAACCCAATTGAGGAGTCACTGTCTTGATCATCTGCCCGTGTGGATCACCATCGGAGGGCGGACAAGTGGACGCCTGGTGTGTTCAAAAGGTTACTCCATTTGGAGTTTATTTCTACATCAGATTGGATATAGCGATCTGAGGTTAGTATCTAAACTATGTTCAAATTTGGACATGCATGTAGTCATAAGTTTTAATTGCTAATAAGGAGATTTTGGGATTAGGGTTCGGACCTGATTTCATAAAGTTTTTGAAATCCACACTTCCGCACTGGTCACCGAACCTAACATGAGCATGATGAGGAGTGCGGGCCTGCTGGAGGGCCCAGGTTGTCGGGTTACCCTATCACGACCTCCGGATTGTGAGCACAGCGAAGAAGCGGACCTTCTGGAGGAGCCTGGCTTGAGGTTGCCGAATTGTGAGTCAAGCAGTAGACGGAGGGTTGCCATGCTGCCACCTCTAGACTACGAGCATGGCGAAGAGTGCGGGCTTGATGGAGGGCCTGCCTTGAGGGTGCCGAACTGTGAGTCAAGCGGTAGATGACGGGTTGCCCTGCTTCCACCTCCGGACTGTAAGCACGACGAAGAGTGCGAACCTACCGGAGAGGCTCGTCTTGAGGATGCCGAATTGTGAGTCAAGCAATAGATGGCGGGTTGCCCTGTCACCACCTCTGGACTGTGTGCACGGTGAAGAGTGCGAGCTTACTAGAGGGGCTCGACTTGAGGATGCCAAACTGTGAGTCAAGCGATAAACGACGAGTTACCCTACCACAATCTTCGAATTGTGAGCACGACGAAGAGTGCGGGCCTGCTAGAGGGGCCCGGCTTTAGGGTGCCAAATATGAGTCAAGCAGTAGATGGTGGGTTGCCTTGCTGCCACCTCTAGACTGTGAGCACGACGAAGAGTGCAGGGCTTGAGGATGCTGAACTGTGAGTCAAGCGGTAGATGGCGGGTTTTCCTGTCGCCATCTCCATATTGTGAGCACGGTGAAAAGTGCAGGCCTGCTAGAAGGGCCCGGCTTGAGGATGCCAAATTGTGAGTCAAGCGATAGGTGGCGGGTTGCCCTGCCGCCACCTCCGGACTGTGAGCATGGTGAAGAGTGCGTGCCTGCTGGAGGGGCCCAGCTTAAGGGTGCCGAACTGTGAATCAAGCGGTAGACGGTAGGTTTCCTTGCCACCACCTCTGGACTATGGACATGGCGAAGTGTGTGGGCTTGTTGGAGGGCCTGGCTTGAGAGTGTGAGGCTTTATAAGTTTCCCGACTTGAAAGTGCAGGGCTTCGTAAGTTTCCCAAGTTGAAAGTGCAGGGCTTCATAAGTTTCCCGGCTTGAAAGTATTGGGCTTCGTAAGCTTTCCAGCTTAGTCTGCCATACTTGGAGTCAGATGGATACGTTCTTGCATAGGTGAAAGACAAAGTCACTCCAAAAAGAAACTTTAATAATTGAGAAGAAGTCTTATTGGTAGTGCGCTTTTAAATCTCTCACATTCTAGGTTTGCATGCATCAGGTACCGTCGAGGCCAGTGAGGTAGTAGGCTCCGCCCGGTTGGGCCTTGACCACCTCACCAGGGCCTTCCACTGGAGTTGCAGTAGCACGCTACTTATTACCGGTAGGCTGCCCCCTAGGGTCGAGCCTCATCTCTTGTCTCATCTAGCCCTGTGTTGATCCTTGGCAAGATGGCCCGGTTAGTCACCTCGGCCTTCCCGTTGGTCTGAGGGTGGGCTACCAAAGTGAAATGGTGATGGATGACGAGATTGGCGCAAACATCCTCGAAGGTCCTTCCCAAGGTGGGGCCCCGATCATTGTTGGGGGTGTAGTCTCTCCCCCTAGCCCTCTTCAGGGTTCTCCCTGCCCCCCAGGACATCATGCCTACCAGCTTCTCGGTGGGCCAGCGTAATGATCTGAGGGTCCACCGGAGGCGGCGGTAGTGGAGCGAGGAGTTCCCTCTCCGGGCTATGATCGCCATGGTAAGAGGAATCTTCTCTCGGCTAGTGGAGGCTTTGCGGGCCCGTGTGGTCACCATTGGACCGTGGGCTTCCATGGATCTTTCCCTTGCGGTGGGGGACTTGGTATCAAACTAGCTTCTCCCTGCTACCTAGCACGCTAATCTATTGCCGCCAAGATCGTTATGGCCTGTAGCTCTGACGTGTCGTAGATGCATCGAGTTCCCATGGGGTGCTCATTCCTCCCTTTTCTTGCTGGCTCCTTGGTCTGGTCACTCTGTAAAAAAGAAGAGACCTAGGCCAGGTATTTCGGCAGGGACACTCGGACGATCAAGTCAGATGGGATGATCAAGGAGAACAGAACCTTTATGGCCGAGAGCTTGGGGGGCTCTCCGTGTAGAGGGTGAAAGGTAGAATTGAGGTGGAAAAGTGCAAGCAGAGATGGGAGCGGAGAGCTTGGACGGGTCAGCTAGGGGTCCTTGCTTGCTCATTCCCCCTTTTTCTCACATGTTTGTTTCTTCTATTTTTTTCCTCTCTCTAACCTTATGTATGTGGGATGGCCCAGAGTAGGTCTAGGGTTTTGTCCGGGTGTCCCTTTCCGTGTGCCCTCTTTGAAAAGGGCTTATTATTGCCGGTGACCTCCCTCTTGTCGGGCTAGTCCTTAGGAGGAGACCCTTCCATTGGGGATGTACGTCGATGTGGCTCAGATTCTGTTCCTCTAGTGGCACAGCTCCCCGTGGGAGGGGCGGGCACTGTGCCGCTGAGCCCTGTGCCATGGTGGGAAGCTTTCATTTTTGGAGGGATCGCTGGAGCATTACAGGGCCCTAGGGCCTTAATGGAATACTCCTCTTGGGGGAGGTTCAGGCTTCGTGTCACGGGGGTTGAAGCCCCTGGTTACATGGCTATCAACCTGGCGGCGAGTGATAAGGTCCGGGACCTGGTGGAGTGCAGGTCGCCTAAAGAATGTGGGTGGTGCGTTGCAGAACTGGGCTCATGGCCGGGCGTGAGCCACCCCTTAGAGGTTGCAGGCGATCGGGAACCTCCTTATTGCTGTTTGAATTCCTGTCGATCCTTCTTACTACTTGTGGGAACTTGACCTCGACAGGGTAGGATAGAGCCCTATCTCTGGGAGCATGAGCATGACCTCGGCCGGGAGCTGACCTCAGACGGAGGGCTCGCCTTATGAGCACGACTCCAGCTAGGAGCTGACCTTGATAGGAGGGCTCGCCTTGGCAGCATGAGCACGACCCCGGTTGGGAGCTGACCTCAGACGGAGGGCTCGCCTTATGAGCACGATCCCGGCTGGGAACTAACCTTGGCAGGAGGGCTCTTCTTGGCAGCATGAGCACGATCCCGACCAGGAGCTGACCTTTTGGAAGGCTTGCCTTATGAGCACGACCCCGGCTGGGAGCTGACCTCGGCAGGAGGGCTCATCTTGACAGTATGAGCACAACCTCGACCGGGAGCTGACCTCAGACGGAGGGCTCGCCATATGAGCACGATCTCGGCTGGGAGCTGACCTCTGCAGGAGGGCTCGTCTTGGCAACATGAGCACGATCCCGACCGGGAGCTGACCTCAGATGGAGGGTTTGCCTTATCAGTACGACCCTGGCTGGGAGCTGATCTCGGCGGAGGGCTCGTCTTGGCAGCATGAGCATGATCCCGATCAAGAGCTGATCTCAAATGGAGAGCCCGTCCTATGAGCATGATCCCGGCTAGGAGCTGACCTCGGTAGGAGAGCTCATCTTGGCTCTTCGTTTGGCCACCATACCTGGATGGCGGACTCTTTGCCAGCGGGGCCTCCAGTAGAGGCTCCACGTCAGTGGATGTGCCACATCAGTTATTATACATCATTTCTGGTTTTATATCTTATAAAAGAGAGTAATGGATATAATTGATGAATTATGAATATAATGATTATGGTTAATGACTAAAACAACTAGTTTTTCAATAGTAAAAAAAAAAAAAGCTAATCAATAAATGGTAATAATGATCGTAGTTAATGGCTAAAACGACTTGTTTTTCGATGATCAAAAAAAAGCTAGCCAATAAATGACAAGCTTTACTATGAAGTTTGAAAAAAAGTCCTCATTCAAATATAAGATTTTAGTCTTTTAAAATATTTTGATTTCCAACATTTATAACTAATTAGAATGACAAAGCTCGAATTTTAGTCTTTTAAACTACTCTTATTTTTCAAGAAAAAGATTCCATGATAATAATAAAATATAGAGAAGGGTAAACGTTAATAGTAATAAGACACCAGATGGGGTTAACAAGTCTTATTAAATTTCATACTGCATGTAACAAATAGAGCCTAACACCCTTTCGTCACTTAATCACCAAAACACACTTTAAAATACGAAACCTTTTTTCCTTAAGAAAATGAGAAAAGCACAGAAGTGCAGCGCAGCCCCGGCAGGGCATCACGGCAAGAGCCATTCATCGAGAAACAGGAAGAGCTTATAGAGCTCAGCGGGAAGCAATGGGCATACCGTGCAGCACTACAGTCTCCACCGTCAGTCCCGGGCCGAACCCAAATAGCACTCCCCACTCCAACCCTTCTCCGGTGGTCGCCAACCCTTCCTCCACCGACTTCCTCCTCATCTCATCGAGTATAAACAGCACACAAGCACTTGACATGTTCCCATACTCCTTGAGCACCTCCCTTGTGGCCCTCATCTTCTCCTTCTTCAGTCCCACCTTCTCCTCCACCTGGTCTAGTATTGCCGGTCCTCCCGGGTGCGCCACCCAGAACACCGAGTTCCAGTCATCGATCCCAATTGGCCCCAGAGCCTCAACCAAACTCTTTTCGATGTTCTTCGATATCAGCCCGGGCACATCCTTGAGTAGGTGGAAGGTAAGTCCCGCTTCTCTCAAGTGGCCGTCAATGGCGCCTTCGGAATCAGGGAGGATTGTCTGGCTAGCTGAGATGAGCTCGAAAAGCGGCCGCTCGATGGCTACGTTGGGGTCAGAACCGACTATCAGCGCTGCGGCACCGTCGCCGAAGAGTGCCTGACCGACGAGGCTGTCAAGGTGGGACTCGGAGGGTCCCCGGAAGGTAACTGCAGTGATCTCGGAGCAGACGACAAGCACACGAGCTCCGCGGTTGTTTTCGGCGAGGTCCTTGGCGAGGCGGAGAACGGTGCCACCGGCGAAGCAGCCCTGCTGGTACATCATGAAGCGGTTGACGGAGGGGCGAAGGCCGAGCAGCTTGGTGAGCTGGTAGTCGGCCCCGGGCATGTCGACGCCGCTGGTGGTGCAGAAGATGAGGTGGGTGATCCGGGATTTGGGCTGGCCCCATTCCTTGATGGCCTTGGCGGCCGCCTCCTTGCCGAGCTTGGGGACCTCGACGACCACCAGGTCCTGCCGGGCGTTGAGTGATGGAGCCATGTATGCACACATGTTGGGATTTTCTTTGAGGATCTCCTCTGTTACGTGCATGTAGCGCTTGCGGATCATTGATTTGTCGCCTGCATCCATGAATTGTTGCAATTTCAGTAATGATTTATCTACAGCACTTCGTGGATTTTTTTTTTTGAGTTATGAGAAAGACAATGAGTTCTCATTTTTTTTTTTTTTTTTAATGAGTTCTCATTTTTTTTTTTTTAAAAAAAAAAAAAAAAAAAAAAAAAAAAAAAAAAAACTGTCATATGAATAATAGTATCTACAGCAGTATAACTCAGCAAAAAAATCATGCACTACAACATGAGTATGGGTGCAATTGTGATAACAATTGCGTTCATATTCTTCATTTTCTCCGTTACCTGTATAGGAATAATAGTATCTACAGCAGTATAACTCAGCAAAAAAATCGTGCGAATCCATGTATGATCAAATATCATTTTAACGACTGCCAAATATTTATCATCTAATTATCCAACGTTCACGTTTTTGGACAGCTAATAAATCTAATTAACACAATATCACTGTCTAGGAAACTTTTTTTGGATGGCCTAAAGTCTAGTCCAATATCACGAAAGGCACACCTGTCCGGTACGCTCTCTCCTGAACATCGGCCGGTCCACTCTTTTTTATTACTTTTCCTTCCAGCCCATGCTCTGTCTTGTTCTTTTTACAGTTAAAATTGAAATTGCCTCGCTACCGACAGAGTTTTAAGACATAATCTCATGAATGACATCATTAAATTCAAAAATTTTTTAGAACTTATGATAGAAATCAGGATCTTTTTTTTATTTTATTTTACATAATCTCATGAATGATATCATTAAATTCAGAAATTTTTTAGAACTTGAGATAGAAATCAGGATCTTTTCTTTATTTTTATTTTACTAACCAGCATTTTAATAATATTAGATTAATGTACTCTCGTCATTGAATAGTTGGGATAGAGCATGCAAGATAGCTACACTGAAATTTATTCTCAATATTTTTTTTATAAAAGATAAAATAAAAACTGAAAAGGATGCATAAAAGCTTATCGGAGATAAACATGACATAGACTTACACATTCTCTTAAATTTCTCCTTGAGATCGGTGAGATGCTCGCTCTTGGTGATCCGGAAATAGTAATCAGGATAGTCGGCCTGGCAGACGACATTAGAAGGGGTGGCGGTGCCAATGGCGAGCACCGTTGCAGGACCCTCGGCCCTCTGAGCCTTACGAATCTCCTCCACATTCTTCGACATGGCTTCCCGAACTGAAAGTTAGCTAAAGAGGAGAGCAGTGGAAGAGGAGCTTGGAATGGTGGAAGAGAAAAGCTGTGGGTGAAAGCATGAGAGAAGGTGGTGAGGATTTATAGGAGCGGTTCGGCAGGAACTGGGGAGATGCGCCGAGGCCAGTTGGGGGACGGTTCGGTGGATGACCCAACACGTGGCTTCCCGTTGAAAACTGGTGGTTGGAGCGCGAGGCCTCCCATCCCATCACCAAACCCTTGGGAGGTAAAACCGTGTGTGCGACGTCATTGACTGCCTTTTGTGCCTTCATGCTGGAACGCATTCAAGAGTACTGGTGTTATGTTAAGGAGTTTTTTTTAAAATAATATATTTAAAAAAAATAATTATAAAAATAGGTTAGGTAAAATTTATTTACCGATTTAGATGATGGGGCTGACGTGGATGAATTCGTCTTTTGGAAGGACGAATTCAGCTTAACTGAATTCGTTCTTTGAAAGGACGAATTCAGTTGAGGACGAATTCAGCTCAGAAGGACGAATTCAGTTGAGGACGAATTCACAACTGAATTCGTCCTTCGAAAGGACGAATTCAGTTCAACTGAATTCGTCCTTCGAAAGGACGAATTCAGTTGAGCTGAATTCCTCCTCCCATTTTTTTTCTGGATTCCTCCCATTTTTTTTCTGGGTTCCGGGTGAAGTTGGCAAGGGCTGTTGACTTCAGCCCAAAACGCCCAAAACATGGGCGGGTTTCACAAACAGCCTTGCTTCTCTAGGCTTTTCAGGCAAGACACCTTCAGTTATGTACTTAACATATGGATCTATCCAACTCGACTCTTGTATGACTTGTTGGACTTCTTCAGTGCAATTGATGCTAGAGACCTCCAGGTATTTGATATATGCTCGTCCAAGGGAACTATCTGATAAGATTGCCAACTTGGAAAGCATGCCTACTCGAGCATTTTTATTTTGAGGGATGTGGGATATGCTAAAATGTTGAAGCGCCATCATATAGGAGTGGACTCGATCAAAGTACTTGACCATTATCGAGTTCCACATCTCGTACTTTTGTGACTTGACTAGCTACTAGCTATGAGTTGGTGAACACCTTTAAGGGCTTTACTCCAAGCTCCCTGACAAGTTTCAGTCATGTCAACAGGGTCTCATACTCAAATTAGTTGTTGGTTGCCTTGAATAGAAAATGCAAGGCATACTTGATGACCACCTATTCCAAGTTCATCAAGATCATTCCGGCTCCACTACCTCGAGAATTTCAGGTGCCATCCACGTAAAGGATCCAAGCTAGGTCCACATGGGACAACTCAGCAAGTGGCTTACCGGGTACCTCCACATGCGCGGTGGCGAGATCGGCAACACAAATGAATAATGCTTGTCTATTTTAGGCCAGAACACATATAAACACATATGTAAATAAACACTTATATAAATAATTCTTATATAAATTAACAAGAAAACATGAATTACAATAAATTCTAAAATAAATGACTAATCGGTCCCACATGGTGGCCGTCTCCTAGTGCGTGCAGGCTGTATACGACGACGGATCGGAAGTGGCTGATGCTGCTCTGTCTCATGCTCTATATCGTGTGATGCCTGATATGCAGCATGCTGTACATCATGTGATGCCTGCTGTGCAGATGTATGATGTGACGACGATGCTCCATGTCCGGAATAATCATGCTGCCAGCCCATGAAATCCGGTGCAGTAGTATAATCAAAATGTGATGCCACATCCAAAGTAGTTGTGAACTCGTGCATCGGATGTGGAGAGGTGCTATGTCGTCTCGTACCTCGTCTATGATGAGCTGACGGAGGTGCTCCGGATGAAGATGCAAATGGATAATAAGGCGAAGGAGTCTCGTCCTCCCTGTCTCCCTCCTGATAAAACTCATGGAGTGGAATCCGTGCATGCTCGCCAAGAGTATGGAGGGCAGAGTGACATATATCCTGTATATCTGGGGAGGTCGCACGCTCAAGTATCATCGCAAAACTACTACCCTGTAAATAAAAAAATTAATTAGTTTGACAAAATTTAAACGTATATTATAATTTAAATAATAAAATTTAAATTACTTACCATGTAATCATATACTGCACCATTGCGACTAATGAATCGACGAGTGATCCTACGATACCACTGCATATAAGGATCGTGATAATCCATGGTACCATCGAATGGATCGCCATGTATAATATAGTCATGACGACTCATCCATAACTGTATATAATCCCGATGAACGGTGGACCAATCCTGATCAGATCGTCCTCTCATATCAATACGATGTAGTGCAGACAACGTATCAAACTGATCTGGCACGACCTGTCGCATCCCGAACTGGCGCATCACTCTATCGGGTAAATGCCACTCTACTATATAAAAACATACTAGTGGCACTCTACTACACCAGATCTCCTGACCCTGTAGACAGTAGTCTGGTAACTGTGCAATCATTGCGGCAGTATATGGCTGCCATATGACCTGTTTATAAATAATTTAAAGTATAATTTATTAAACAAGAACAAATTAAACAAGACAATCATTATCAAAAATTCAATTTTTATTACCTCATCGGGTCGCAGTCGATCAAGTAAATAACGATACGAAGAGACCACATGCATAGGTACCTGTGTGACAGAAAAAAGATTTCTCCATCTACAAAATAAATTAATTAAATTAATTAATTAAAATAATATATATCATACATGGCATAAAAATATTATGTAAATTCTAAACTCACCTCATCCCTAATGGTCCCTGTGGTAAACCGGCTCCATCATCATCAAAATTGATCATCGGATCTGGAGCCTGTCGAAGTAATCTGTGGGGTGCAATAATCGGAATTCTATCCCATGCCCATAACTGTAGTAGCAACAGCGGACCAGCAATATCAGTAACATCTCTGTGGCTCGCCCTGCACATCTCTCTATACAACCAAGCGAGTCCAGCGCTACCCCAACTATACTGTCCAGCCGTCTCGAAATCCGCTAATAAAGGTAGAAATAATAGATGCATGTTGTTCCCAGATTTATCCATAAAAAGGCACCCACCCATCAACTGTAAAATATATGCTCGAGCATAGCACTGAATGGCTGCCTCATCCGCATCGAATGCTAAATCCTGGAAGTGCTCGGTAAGCCAGACCAAGCTCAGTCGAGATCCATGCAATCTATCATCCGGTGGGACGACCCCTAATAACTCAAGACAAAGCTGCCTCCAGTCTACCCGTGTACTACCCGTCACTGGTAGACCATCTACTGGCAAACCTAGCTGAACAGCAACATCCTGTAGGGTGATGGTCGCCTCTCCATGCGGAAAATGAAAAGTATGTGTCTCCGGACGCCACCGCTCGACGAGAGCAGTGATCAAATGCCAGTCCAATCTAATAAATCCAACACGTGCTAGACCGTAGAATCTGGACTGCATCAGCAATGGCAAAATACGACGATCGAGCGGTATCGATCTGCGCATAACCATCTCTCGACGTCGACAGTGCAAAACAACATCCTGTCCCTCCCAGACCAAAGATGATCTATGTGAAGGCTGACCGTGTAGTACACTACTATCAGAAGGACCAGGATCCATAACTGCGATAACTCAAAGAAAATCAATCACAAAGCCCATTTAATGCATAGTAAGGACATCAATCCATATACAAGCTATAAACATCAGACAATAAAACATAGCCATATATTACAATCCATCAAATAAAATACAAAGCAATCACAAGATTAGCCTAATACATTACAATCCATATATTAAACATTTGTAAAATATGACTGATATAATTTAACTAATCTGCTTGTAGAAGCCTTGGACATGACCGCCTATCATGTCCTTCTTCTTTACAGATTGTACACTTGCATTTGTTGCCGGCTTCTCTTATATCCATATCATTTCTGATCCTCGTGGATCGTGGCTTACCTTTCTGTCGTAGCCTATTTGCATCAGGTATAATGATACCGTGTTCATTTTGCTGGGGCCAATATTCTTCATGAGGAATTGGTTGAAATTGTGGCATATAAGTTCGATGATAATCGTGTAATGTATAGTACCGATCAATGTATATTTTAAAATTAATGGCAACATGTGCACAAGAAGCCATGACGTGAGAACAAGGTAAATGAAAACATTGCCACTTCTGACATGTACATGTCTGCTGGGAAAGATGAACAACCTACAGCATCAAAAATCATAATTCAGCATATACACAACGTAATAACATATTTTCAATGATACATAAAGATCGTAAATACCTGTGTATTATCACCCTTGTTCATGTTCGGTCCACGTCTAGCAGTTTGGACTTGGAACAAGCCAGTTGCTCTATCAAATCGGGTAATGGTATGCGATGTCGCTTTGGCTTGGTTGGAGATGACATGTCCCGTAACAAAAGGAGTAAACCTTTCATTTCTGTCCATTGCCTCTATTGCTTGGACACGTCGGCCTTCAAAATATGACACAAGGCGAAAGAAAGTCAACTGTACCAATGCTGTTATGGGAAGAAATCGAGCATTTTTCAGAACTCCATTGAAACACTCGGATATATTAGTTGTCATCATCCCATACCGTCGTCCGTCATCATGTGAACGTGTCCATTTTGCTAAAGGAATTTCATTCAACCACTGAACAGCTTCTGGGTTAAATTTCTCATGTATTTATGAAATTTTCTAGGCTGCGTTTGCATTCCAGCTCTTTTCACCACATCTCTTAGTTTGGGATCACGGAATCTTGAATTGAAGTTACTTGCCACGTGACGCAGGCAATATACATGATAAGCATGCGGTGGCTGCCAACCCAGATACTCATTCTGTACTGCAGCAAGTATACCCGCATGTCGATCAGAAATTAGATAAATTTCCTGACGTGTTGTAACAAAATTTTTGATACAAGCTAAAAACCAACCCTAGGTGTCCGCTGACTCTTCATCAACAATACCAAATGCAAGTGGAAAGATCTGATTATTTCCATCAATAGCAGTTGCAATCAATAATTTCTCCTTATACTTTCCATACATGAAAGTAGCATCGATACTTATGACCGGACGACAGTGCTTAACCCTTCAATCGAGGGTGCAAAGGCCCAAAATACACGATCAAACTGGGCACAATTTGGTATACCAGTTGGAGTGCCGATAAATTTAACCCAGGTACCCGGATTAAATGTTTGTACAGCATGCAACCATTTTGGAAGCAATTGATATGACATATCCCAATCTCCGAACAGCATCGCTATCGCCTTCTGTTTGGCATCCCATAATTTTCTATAACTTGGTGTATAGTTGTATTTGTTCTTTATGACTGCACCAAGTCCAGCAATAGCAATGGTAGGAATTTCTTTAACCAGGTCCCGAATTTCATTAGCAATTAAAGTGGAGTCCAAACCAGAATGATCTTGAGACATCATTGCAGATAGGCATGTATGAGGACCGGTATATCGTGAGATCTCAAAAAAATTATGCCGTTTAATACCTCTCAGCATCCACTGACAACCAGAATCTTTGCTCTTACATTTGACATGCCATAGATTTGGATTTGATTCAATAACTTTGAATTCATGATGTCTTTCAACAGAATATTGTTTTACTGCAGTCTGCAATTCTGCCTTATCTATAAAGCGGAGTCCTTTACGTAACTCCTCATTCCTTTGCCATATAAAATGTTGTTCCTGCATTGAATAATACATTGACATATTTGCAGCATTCCAATCAATCTGGGTAAATGTTCTAGATGGAGCTTCAAATGTAGAATAATTTGGAACAGTGGTATCATCTGGACTTCGTACTGGATGTGAAGTACCGGCCTCGTCACCTTTGTCAGCCAAGTCATGTTCACTTTCATCATCATTCTCACTAAAAAGTTGATTATTGACATGCACCCTGTCATCAGCAGCTGTATATATTGATGCTTCTCTAATATTACTTTCCGGTACAGTACTGTTGATGGGGGACATGTATCGAATGATGCATTTGAAGAATTAGATGGGCTAAATGAAAATGAAATAGATAAACATGTAGCGATTCTACGTAAAAGAAATAGAATTATATGAAAGGAACATAAGGAAAAGAACTAGACTAGAAAAGAATCTCTCAAAGTAATTAAGAAGGGATCTTCGTGGTTAGGAAACCACACAGGTTAGGGCTAGCCTACTTTTCTATTTCAGATCTGAAAGAATATTATAAAGATGGCTATCCGGCTATTAATAATCTGAAATTCAGAAAAGGGACACTCAAGATGAAGTACTAAGAATAGCAAGGAGTTACTATAGATCTAAAGGCACCTTGTTTATGATTCCTTGGCACAGTAGACCTTCACCTTGAAAACTAGGAGACCCGGGGATCCTGCATAGATACATAGTAAAATTAAAAGATTTAGGTGGAAGAATGGAGAAATGGAAGAGGAAATTAGGAATGGAAGAAATGGCTTAGATTTGGCTTTAAGTAGATCTCCTTTGGCGTCCTTTGCGTGAATCATCTTCAATTGTTGGCGTGGAGAACTCCATTATAGATGACCTCTTTTGGAAGATGGGAAGGTTGAAATTGGAGAGGCTTGAAGAGGATTCTTCAAGGGTGGCCGAATGGGATTGGAAAAAGAGACTAGTAGCTTGTTTGGTTAAGTATCCTAGGTCTCACACCTACCTTCTCTCAAGGGTCTTTGGCTAGCAAAGGAAGAAAGCTTTCTTAGAAAAAAATTTCATTTTATTCATCATTCCCATTACAAGAGAATTCTAGGAGCTTTTATAAACCTTAAGCTCCTTTTCAAATTCAAAATGCAACACTTTTCATGGAGAAAATCAAGGGGTGTCCCATGAAGATAGGAGTGGCCCATTCAAATTTAAATCTCCTAATTACAAGGTGGGCACCCATAAAGAGTGGAGCTTCATTCAAATTTGAAAATTCATGGTTGATGTGTCTTGGTGATGTGGCATGCTTTATCCTCCAAGTTGGCATGACTTGTCTTCCAAGGTGGCATGGTGCTTTGATGATGTGGTGCTCCAAGTAGTTGGTGAAGTTGGTTGCACTCATTCTTGCTTAATTGATGCCCAATGCAAGTAGATCTTGAACCCGACTCAATACAAAGCCAATTTAACTCTAATTGGACCCAAATTAAAATAAAATAGGACTCGATTATTCAAATAAAATAAATACATGACTCATAGACTTATTACAGGACTTAAATTTCTAGTCTTCTATCCATAAAGAACTTGGCATTAGCTGAAGCCTCTTCCTGAGCCTGGTGCCCGCACCAATTCTCCCGGGTGGGAGGAACTCGACCCTGTCGAGGAAGGATCGGTTTGACTGTGGTATTTTTCTAATATATCTGGGTCAATTTGTTGTAGATCCTCTCGGGTAATCCAAGAGTCTTCAGATTCTGGTCGACCGTGCCAACGAACCAGATAACGCTGATAACCCTTATTTCTAGTAGTAATCACTTGGTCATCTAAGATACATTCAATCTTGTCTCTCCGGTCTAGTGAAATTGCTGGTGGACACTCAGGTAGGGTTTCACTCTCAAAGGCAGGGTGAAGTTCAAAAGGCTCTCTTGGAATTAATGCCGGTTCTTTAAATTCTTTCAGATCAGAAATATTAAAAGTGGAGCTAATGCCATAATCAGGTGGTAACTCTAATACATATGCATTAGATCCTATTTTCTTAATTATTTTGAAAGGTCCAGCTCCCCGGGCATGCAATTTCTTCATAGTTCCCGGTGGAAACCTTTCAGGTCTAAGTTTTATCATGACAGAGTCCCCTTCATTAAATTCCTTTATCCGTTTATGTGAATCAGCCACATGCTTATAAGCTTCATTACTCATTTGAATTTTTTTACTAATTTCCTTATGTAATTCTTTAAGATGCTGTGCATATGACTCGGCAGACTCAGATACACGTGCGTGTGTGGGTAATGGGATAAGGTCGATAGGTCTCCTAGGTCTGTAACCATGGACAATCTCAAAGGGACTTCTACCAGTAGACCTATTGACCGAGCTGTTGTATGCGAACTCAGCACGAGGTAAAAGTAAATCCCAATTTCCCAGATTCTCTCCAACTAGGCACCTTAATAAGTTCCCTAGACTTCTATTTACAACTTCAGTTTGTCCATCAGTCTGAGGGTGGTAAGCAGTTGAGAATTTTAGTTTTGTTCCTAGTAGGTGCCAAAGAGTTTTCCAAAAATAGCTTGTGAAACGGACATCCCTATCTGAAACAATGGTTTTAGGTAACCCATGTAACTTGACTACTTGATCGAGAAAAAGCTTGGCTACCCTGGAGGCATCAAAAGTTTGGGAACAGGGTATAAAATGAGCCATTTTCGAAAATCTGTCGACCACTACAAAGATTGAATCGTGTTTTCTAAGGGTCTTGGGCAGTCCTAAAACGAAGTCCATGCTAAGATCCTGCCATGGACAATCCGGTACAGGTAAAGGAGTGTATAACCCGGTGTTTTGTCTCTGATGTTTGGCAACCGCACATGTCCTACATCGGGCAACAATATTGGCTACTTGTCTCTTAAGGCCTGGCCAGTAAAATTTCTCCTCAATTATCAATATGGTCTTGTTTCTTCCAAAATGGCCAGCCAAACCTCCAGCATGGGTTTCCCAAATTAGAAAATCTCTCAAGGAAGTCTTCGGAACACAAAGCTTGTTTTCCTTAAATAGATAATCATCTAAAAGGGTGTACTCACTGTGGTCACTAGATGGTCCTAATTTCAGAGCTTGGTAAACTTCACTAAAGTCTGGACAATTATCATACTCATCCGTAAGTCTTTCAAATCCAACGACTTCAGTGCTAATCGAGTTCAGAAGCAGGGCTCTACGACTTAATGCATCGGCCACCTTATTCTCAGTTCCAGCACGATGTCTTAGGACAAACGTGTAGGCCTGGATGTATTCGACCCACTTGGCATGCCTAGGATTCAGCTTTTTCTGGGAACTAAGGAATCTAAGGGCCTCGTGATCAGAAAACAGGACAAATTCATGCGGTAGTAGATAGTGCCTCCAATACCTTAAAGCTTGCACTACCGCATAGAGCTCTTTATCATAGGTGGAATACTTAAGCTTGGCTTCATTTAATTTTTCACTAAAGAAAGCTATGGGATGGCTCTCTTGGCTTAAAACTCCACCTATTCCAACTCCAGATGCATCACAAGCAACCTCAAAAACCTTGGAAAAATCAGGCAATCTTAAGATAGGTGCTTGTGTCATTTTCTTCTTAACATCTAGGAAGGCCCTATCAGCAGCTTTTGTCCATTCAAATTGACCTTTCCTAATGCAATCTGTGATTGGCGCAACTATGGTACTAAACCCTCGAATGAATCTTCTATAAAAAGTAGCTAGGCCATGAAAACTTCGTACTTCATGAATACTTTTTGGCACTGGCCACTCAACAATTGATTTGATCTTTTCAGGGTTAGCAGAAACTCCGTCAGGTGTGACAACAAAACCTAGAAAAATGACTCTATGGGTAAAAAAGTCACATTTCTTAAGGTTTGCAAAGAGATTATTTTCCCTAAGAGCTAAACAGACTTGATTCAAGTGGTCCAAATGGTCCTTCTGGGTCCTGCTATATATAAGAATGTCGTCGAAGTAAACTACGACAAACTTTCCTATAAATAATCGTAGGACTTGATTCATAATCCGCATAAAGGTACTAGGAGCATTGGACAGTCCAAAAGGCATTACTACCCACTCAAAAAGACCCTCCTTGGTCTTGAATGCAGTCTTCCACTCATCCCCTGGTCTAATCCTAACCTGATGATAGCCACTTTTAAGGTCAATCTTTGAAATATTGTTGCTCCGGCCATCATATCTAACATGTCATCCAAACGGGGTATGGGAAACCTATATTTCACTGTGATCTTATTAATGGCACGACTATCAACGCACATCCTCCAAGTGCCATCTTTCTTAGGGGTCAGTAATGCTGGTACTGCACAGGGACTCAAACTCTCTCTAATAAATCCTTTCCTAAGGAGATCCCCTACTTGTCTTTGTAACTCTAAATGTTCGGTAGGGTTCATCCTATAGTGTGGAAGGTTGGGTAGGGTGGCTCCTGGGACCAAGTCAATGGCATGCTGGATGTCCCTAAGTGGTGGAAGCTGGTCAGGTAGGTCATCTGGAAATATATCCTTAAAGTCTTCTAACACTTTAGCCACTTCCTGAGGGCGTTCTTTTTGGGAAGGCTCCTGAATTTCCTTAGTGGTTAAAATCCAAACATGTGTACCCTCAGTGAGTTCTTTCTCAATTTCCTTTTCAGTGATCAAATTGACTCCCGTTTTCTTTTCCTTTAGGTGGCTTGATCCTCTCTTAACAGTGTCCTTAGGTGGTGTTGGGTTAATCACAAACTTCTTTCCTAGGTGCATGAATGAGCAAGAATTTGATCGGCCGTATAGGGTTGCATCATGGTCAAATAACCAGGGTCGACCTAGGATGATACTGCTCACTCCCATTGGTAAGACATCACACCACACTTTCTCCTGATAGGACTGTAACTGGATTTGGACTAGGCACCTATGTTTGATAGGAATCGAAGTGGAGTCTATCCAAGAAACCTTATATGGAGTCGGATGGGGAACTGTGGACAAGCCTAAAGTTTTGACAGCACTAGTGGATATGGCATTTACACAACTCCCACTATCTATGATTATTTTACATACCTTATCCCTTAACTTGATGAATGTTTGTAGGATGTTAGTCCTACGCCAATCTTCCTGTGTCGCGTTTTGGGTAAGGATGCATCTAACTACTCCCAACATATCAGGCTCTATTTGTTCCTCGTCTCCTTCATACTCTTCAGCCAAATTGTCCTCAGCCTGATATACTTCCTCGACATTATCACCTAGGGGTTCTTTGGGTTCAGACTCACTTTCTTCTAATTCTCCTATGTGTAAGGCCCTAGTTGGACAATTGCTAGCGTAATGGCCTAACTTATGACATCTATAGCAAGCCACATTAGAATTTGGAGTCCTCTGAACTTCTGGTGCTTTACCCCTATCATCTCTACGGGTCAGAGGGGTGCTAGGGTTGGGTCGACTGGGTCGCATCTGATTTGTTCCTGGTTGCTGACTAGGTGCACTAGTTCTAGGGGGTTCGGGTTTGCGATAAAATGGTCCCCTATGAAATCTCTCGGCATCTCGTGCTACCTGGTAAGCTAGCTCTAAGTCATGGACTTCTCTCAGAAATAACTCTTTCTGGATCTCTTCTCTCAATCCTGCCCTAAATCTCGACAAAGTAACTGACTCAGACTCATCTACATTGCATCTCATTACAAATTCATCAAATTTGGCAATGTATTCGGCTACACTCTTGGTTCCCTGGGTCAATCTCTGCCACTGGTCTAGAAGTCTCTGGTGGTACGACATAGGAAGGTACTTCTCTCTAAGCCTAAGTTTCATTGCCCTCCAGGTTACTATGGGAACATCACCTCTTTGCCTAATGAACCTCTCGACATTTCCCCAGTACAGCCTAGCCTGACGAATTAACCTAAGCTTCGCGAACTTGCATTTTCTCTCCTCTGTCATGTCATACCAATCAAAGTACTGATCCATCTCTCCCTCCCAATCTATGTAAACCTTAGGATCCAGATTTCCATCGAATGTTGGTGCTTCCAATCTAATACTCCTAAGGGCTCGCTCATCACGGTCTGTCTGATCCTGATTATGTCTGCTAGGGTTTGGCTCATAGACTGGATCATGGTGTGCTATCCTAGGATTTGGGTCATGGACTCGATCAGGATTGGGCCTCCTAGGATTTGGCTCGAAGAAATGGTCTTGATGAAGAGTTCTTCTAGGGTTGATGGGTGTCTCAAACTCGAATTCAGGCTCTAACTCATTTTGGACTTCATGATTTCCTCCAGGGGTATGAGCTTCTAATCGATCAAGTCTAGCAGTGATGTGGGTTATCTGATCAGTCAAGTTTTGATTGGTCTGGGCTAATTGATCAGTTAAGTTTTGGTTCAGCCTGGTCATTTGGTCATTCAAGGATTTCATTAGACTCTCAAATTTTGTTCCATGGTTACACTAGATTGGGCTTGGGTTTGCTGATAAGGTGCTCCTGATCTAGTTGCCATGCACACGGACTCAACTCGGACTAGGGGTTTTGCTAGACCTAGAGTACAAATCAAATATAAGGTCAAATTGACAATCCGGGTTGTAGTAACTTGGCACCTGGCCAGGTAAGTGTAAGGTTAGTGGAGGTTCCTCTTTGCTTGCCTTAGACACCAATTTGAAATTGGCCAGGTAAGCGAACCAACCCACTTTCCTTCGGGCTCTAGTCCCTGAACCACTTGCCTAGACACCAGATACAAGCACACACAAACAGGGTGTCAAAGTTGGCTTGACACTTGACTCGACCCGACCTTGTGGGTGTCCCTAGCTCGCTAGAGAAATTAAATGTCTAATCCGTTTTAATTAGGGTTGGGCTCGTTATGCAAGTTGATGATTTTTGGGCTAGGGACAGGTAATGAAATCCTGACCCTATGTCAATTTGATGCCCTTAATTTTGTTTACCATGAAATGAATGCAACAAACATATGGATCCAAATTTCAGGTGCAGAATTAGTGTGTTGCAGTTCTCAAGTGATGGAAAAGTGCAATGTAACAGATTCAAAAAAATTTAAAAAATCACAGAAGATTGCTAACTTCTAGATGATATGCCATACGAAAGGAAATTTAAAAATAAATTTTATACTATGCTAAGCAGATACTGAAATCTAGATAAAAAAAATAGGACTGAACATAAAAGAATTTCAGTGATAGTGATGGGATGCGAGAATTTTTATTTTTTTTGTAATTTTTTTCTGAAGATGAAATTTTACGTGATGATAACTGACTTAATATGGAGTAGAAAAAAATTATTTCAATAAAAAATTAACTACTTTCATTCAGACTTTTATGCAAATCTCAGTCAGCTCATTCAGAAATATAGCAAGCAGAATTTAAACAAACAAAGGCATTTACATACCAAACTTCAACCTAAAAATTCACGTCCGGCCAGGGGCTCATTATTCCCATGGGTCGTGACAGTGTACTGGTGTACACCCGCTCAGGAGGCGTGAATTTTAGATCTAGATTGGATTTTAAAAATAATAACTAAGTAGCATGTATGAATGCTATGCATGCAGAAAATTTCAGCAACCTACCTAAATGCACAAATTCAAAAGTAACCCTAACCTACCATGCTCTGATACCAAAATGATGGGGACATGTATCGAATGATGCATTTGAAGAATTAGATGGCTAAATGAAAATGAAATAGATAAACATGTAGCGATTCTACGTAAAAGAAATAGAATTATATGAAAGGAACATAAGGAAAAGAACTAGACTAGAAAAGAATCTCTCAAAGTAATTAAGAAGGGATCTTCGTGGTTAGGAAACCACACAGGTTAGGGCTAGCCTACTTTTCTATTTCAGATCTGAAAGAATATTATAAAGATGGCTATCCGGCTATTAATAATCTGAAATTCAGAAAAGGGACACTCAAGATGAAGTACTAAGAATAGCAAGGAGTTACTATAGATCTAAAGGCACCTTGTTTATGATTCATTGGCACAGTAGACCTTCACCTTGAAAACTAGGAGACCCGGGGATCCTGCATAGATACATAGTAAAATTAAAAGATTTAGGTGGAAGAATGGAGAAATGGAAGAGGAAATTAGGAATGGAAGAAATGGCTTAGATTTGGCTTTAAGTAGATCTCCTTTGGCGTCCTTTGCGTGAATCATCTTCAATTGTTGGCGTGGAGAACTCCATTATAGATGACCTCTTTTGGAAGATGGGAAGGTTGAAATTGGAGAGGCTTGAAGAGGATTCTTCAAGGGTGGCCGAATGGGATTGGAAAAAGAGACTAGTAGCTTGTTTGGTTAAGTATCCTAGGTCTCACACCTACCTTCTCTCAAGGGTCTTTGGCTAGCAAAGGAAGAAAGCTTTCTTAGAAAAAAAATTTCATTTTATTCATCATTCCCATTACAAGAGAATTCTAGGAGCTTTTATAAACCTTAAGCTCCTTTTCAAATTCAAAATGCAACACTTTTCATGGAGAAAATCAAGGGTGTGTCCCATGAAGATAGGAGTGGCCCATTCAAATTTAAATCTCCTAATTACAAGGTGGGCACCCATAAAGAGTGGAGCTTCATTCAAATTTGAAAATTCATGGTTGATGTGTCTTGGTGATGTGGCATGCTTTATCCTCCAAGTTGGCATGACTTGTCTTCCAAGGTGGCATGGTGCTTTGATGATGTGGTGCTCCAAGTAGTTGGTGAAGTTGGTTGCACTCATTCTTGCTTAATTGATGCCCAATGCAAGTAGATCTTGAACCCGACTCAATACAAAGCCAATTTAACTCTAATTGGACCCAAATTAAAATAAATAGGACTCGATTATTCAAATAAAATAAATACATGACTCATAGACTTATTACAGGACTTAAATTTCTAGTCTTCTATCCATAAAGAACTTGGCATTAGCTGAAGCCTCTTCCTGAGCCTGGTGCCCGCACCAACTGTCCACCGTACGTAACGGATCTACAGTAAAACTGAGCCAATATTTTCTACTTCATTATCTGCAATATTCGGAGTACTATATGATAGAACCTGTTCAGTTACACGAGTTGTTGCTATATTTCGAACAACTTCTTCGTAATCATCCTGTTCGCAATCAGGTTCAGGAGCTTCAATGGTTTGGATATCTATATATAACTCTGCATCCGATATACATGAATGTGAACCGATAGTTGAAAACATCATCTCCATGTCTTCATCATCCGTTAATGGAACAGGTTCGTACTTTACAAATGTCGGCTGGACAACTTGTGGATATCTATAGATAATCAAAACTTTTTTTCCAGTTCTATCAATACGGAGAACTCTACATATTTTGTTCTCCAACTCTTGAAATGTCATATCAGAACTGATTCTAATTATCTTTTTTGGTCCCTGATTGTACTCAATTCCATTTGATCCATTAATCATAGAACCACCCATATAACATAATGCTGTGATTCTTTCTCCCATTATATATCCTACATGTTTAATTAACAAAATATATTTAGAAATAACTTTCTTATATATTGATATCATTAACAAACTAATTAAATTACATAATTAATATGACAATAAAATTCAAAACATAATTATTTGTCTATCATGATGAATGCATCCTATCATCAACTACTAGGTAAAGGCCCTATCCCATTCAGGAATTGCATTAATTTTACAGGTCAACGTATAGTAATCAAACGGTATGCAATGAAGACCAAATGAAATTTCGGCAGCATTTTTCCTTAGTTCTCCACATACAAATATTTATGTATGCGAAGAACAAAAGGAAAATGATGATCGAAATCTTATTCGGCCTTCATTGCATATCGTTTGATTACTATAAATTGACCTGTAAAATTATTTGCAATTCCCAAACTGTCCAAATTGGACAATCAATTGATCAACATGCATAATTCTCATATCTATACAAGTATAAAAATATGTACGGATACTACAGAATATGCATATCAAGCAATTGACGGGTCTACGGTTCAATGAAATGCAAATTTTATAAAAATATATATAGAAAATTCATCATAATTAATCATTTAAATACAATTACAATTACATAATAATTACATCACTGATATCAATATGTACACAATACATGCTATAAAAATTCATGCTACACATTTATTTAATAAAAAAAAACTACAAATACATAAACTTCAAATTTTATTCATAACTAAGTATTACTAAATAAAAATTTTATTCAAATTTTTAATAAAATTTTTTAGTATATCATTATTTTTTTACATTAATTAAACCATTATAGGATTGCACCTATCATTAATTAAACCATTATAGGAACATCTTGAAAAGAAGTGCACCTATTATTTATCTTCACCTTACATATAGGATTGCAATCAATTTGCTCACTCCTTGCCCGATTAGTTTAAAACTATCAGATACTAGAGTACTTGTAAATTAACCGGGTAATAGTATTTCGTGCAACCAAGCATTTCAAACTGTGACAATAATTCAAATAAGTGAACCTTGGATTTAGAAAGATTTACTCTCTGCCCCGAAGAGTGATAGTAGTCCTCTAGAATCCTCCTAAACCCTTGTGCACAAATAATAGAGACACACCCCAGGAGCATGCAATCATCTGCAAACAATGGTACGAGATCGGGTGGGCACCGAGACAGGGATATAAGGATGTAGACTTGAACCCTGTACCGCCACCCTCAACACTCGTGACAAAGAGTCAGTACACACAATATAAATAAGGGGAGAGAGGCCACCCTTGACAAAGGTCGATGTTGGATACGAAAGGCTCGGAGGGAGTGCCATTGATCTGGATAGCAAAGGAGGGTTGCAGAACACAAGCTAGAATCAGGGCTATCCATCGACGATGAAAGCCAAAATCTAACAATGCCTTCTCCAAGAACTTCCAATGCATTCGGTCTTAGGCCCTCTCAATGTCCAACTTGATTGCCATAAGACTACGACGAACTGGAGCTCTCCTGAGATCATACATGAACTCCTGAGAAATGAGAACATTGTTTGAAATAGACTGACCAACCATGAATGCACCCTGCTCAGGACTAATTAGGCATGGGAGAGAGGCTTCATCCTGTTGACCATATGCTTGGCACAAATTTTGTAAAGAGTATTGTACTAGCTGATAGGCCTAAAGTGGCTCAGTTCAGAGGCATTTGTCCATTTAGGAATGAGAGGAACAAAAGCTTTCCTCCAAGAGTCAGGAATCTGAGCAGACATAAAGAACTCCTGCACAGCAGCGACAACATCCCCATGGATAACAAACCAAATTGTCTAAAGAAAGAAGGAAGAAATCCATTCGGACCAGGAGCTTTATCTTCAGGCAGTAAGTAAAGGACACTTCGGATTTCATCCTCAAAATCGATAAGAGAAGAGACCGATTTTCTGAAGGAGAAACCACATCCATAGGAGGAGTGTCGAAGGCGGCAAGGTTCCCGGTAAAGTTAGTCCACCTGGATCTGAAGAAAGAAATGATCACCTGCCAAATTTGAGCCTCATCCTCCATCCAAGGCCCTCAGGAGATCGAAGAGCTCTAGTCCGGTTTCTATGTCTGCAGACTACAATGGCTTGATAAAAAGTGGGAGCTCTAGTATGGTTTCTATGTATGGATTTTTGTCACTAGAACACCTCTTGTTGACGAAGAAGAGAGTGATGGGTTGCCAACTGGTGCCGTAATTCAAATAGAGCCTCATGAGTCAAAGCCCCATCTTTCTCCTCCCACTCTTGAAGGTGAGAATTGGTTTTTCCACCATCTCCAATTTAGAGAAAATATTCTCTACTTCCTCCTTGTTCCAACACAAAAGCCTCCACGCCAACTCCAGCCTACGAAAAACTTGATATCTAGCATTATCCCGAATAGATATCCTCCATACCTTCTTAACAATGTCCCATGCCCAGGGGTAGGCAAGCCAAAACTTCTCAAATCTGAATGGAGAGTGCTAAAAAGTGGAAGAATCCGTAGAGAGTAATAGTGGGCAATGATTCAAGGCAATCTTAGCAAGATGCCGGACCAGGTGTGCAGGGAACCACTGAAGCGAGCTAGGGGTAGAGAAAATTTTGTCAATTCTTTTCCAAGACCCTAGCCCCTCTAGAGCAGTTATTATACCAAGTATAGCGAGGGCCAACAAATCCTAAATCTACCAAGCCATTATAGATGGTTTCTGTCAACTGTCAGAGTCCGGAGGTGAGTTAGGAGGGGAAGGCATGACCAGCAACTAACCCCATTGGTAGTTCTGAAAGCCTGAGTCATACCACAGTCTTCTGTATCGATCTCCTACCCAGAACAAAGTAGGGTTCCCACATCTCCATGGCCAGCAACTATCCTGCCATGAACCAGAGACCCCCCTTCAAGACGATTGCACAATCCTTCTCCATTCTAATTCGGAGGATTAGATGATCTTCTGCAACAAGAAAGATTTCCAAATCATAATCAAACTTGGATTTAACCCTATCTCCTTTGCAACTCAATCAGACAGGACTTGCCATCCTAAACTTCTAACCATGACGGACAGGTTCTTCCCCTGATAGCGGGAGTCCTCCAACATGGCTTCCGGGAGCTTGAAAATTTTGAAGTATGCTTGAAAATTTTGAAGAAGTAGGTTTTTTTTTTTTTCCTCTTTTCAGACAACCCTTTTTCGTGTATGTGGTGTACCATGCAAGGTGAAGGTTCGTGGTCCACGCCACTAACCACCTTCTGCTAACAAAAGTTACAACTTTTCTTTTCGTTGGCCGGAAAAGTTTGACCTTTAAGAATGAAGAGACTGCTCATGACGAGCGTTCTGGCAAAGAAACGTAAGTGGCCATCATAAAGATGGTCCAAGCTGACTTCCAAGGAGAAACACTAGAAAACCATACATTAGATCCCCTTCAATAATTGTAGGGTCCAGCTCAATTGCAAACAGCCATTTGTGGATACAATCCTTTTGTGTCCCAAACTACCACCAATACTAAACCACTTCCTATTGGAATAAGCTAAAGACCACTTGCTACCTATCATTGCTCAGTTCCCTAAGGGATGCAGAAGTTGGTGATTGGCTAAGCACAAGCAGAGACACCACCACCCTACCATGCATGGCACCAATCCCTGATTCCAGGTAAATTAAGAGGTGATCGATAGCGGGTGATTAATAGAAGTTTTTTTCCTTATTTTTTGTCACCATCATTGAATCACAACCAATAGAAACAAACAATGAGAAAGACCAAGAAACGAGCATTAGAGTGCACAACATAACTGGTAGGCCATAAAAACATTCTACAAATATAGATTCGAATGTACCATCTCTAAGAATCCTGCAATTTACAATCTAGAAATAAAATTAAATCAAAAAAATACTATGTATATTTTACTCAAATTATGCATGACCTGTTTCAAAACATATAATATAAAAATAATAATATAAATTATTAAATAATAAAGTCGAAAAAAATTATCATAAAAATTCAAAACATAACATTTAATTACTCAAATATGTAATAACAAATTTAATTCAAATTTAAATTAATATATACAAAATTTAATTTAAACAATCAAATATTTATAAATTTAAAAAAAAATTTACCTTGAATCCGGATAATAAAATATGGAAGAACAAGATCTAGATCATCCAACAAAAAGCCAATATTCAGATCTACACAAAAAAATAAATATTAATCAAAATAAAATTTAAATACTAAAAAATAAATAAATAAAAAAAAAAACTTATCGGAATGGATGAGCAAGAGTGATCTTCAATATAAAGACCCCACAAGAAGATAAAACAAAAAAAAATATATCAGATCGGAGAGGGGAGGGACCACCAGGAAGGAAAAAAAAAAAAAACGGAGGAAGAGAACAGCGGAAAAAAAAAAAGGGAAGGCCGGTTATAAGGATTCTGTGAGAATTCGTCTTTTCAAACGACGAATTCTCAGGCGAATTCGTCGTTTGGAAAGACGAATTCTTTCCACCGTGCCACGTGTCGATCGGTAAGCCTCCCGATCGACACGTGTCAAAGCAGGGTAATAAGGGCAGAGGCCTAAAATCGGCTTTTGAAAAGACGAATTCAAATTCGTCTTTTCAAAAGCCGATTTTACTTAGTGCAGGCGCAAATTCTCTGTGAGAATTCGTCTTTTCAAACGACGAATTCTCAGGCGAATTCGTCGTTTGGAAAGACGAATTCTTTCCACCGCAGGCCATCAAAGCCACGTGTCGATCGGTAAGCCTCCCGATCGACACGTGTCAAAGCAGGGTAAAAGGGCAGAGGCCTAAAATCGGCTTTTGAAAAGACGAATTCAAATTCATCTTTTCAAAAGCCGATTTTAGACCGCAATTTTTCGGTCCGGGTGAATTCGTCTTTGGAAAAGACGAATTCATTTTAGAATTCATCTTTTCCAAAGACGAATTCGGCCACGCAACCACCCGGGTGCCACGTGTCATTTTTTTTTTTCCCGTAATTTTTGCCACGTGCCACCTAGATCCGTAAATATTTTATGGATTACCTATTTTTATAATTAAGTTTTTTTTTTATATTATTTTAAAAAAAGTCCTTATGTTAAGATACGATGGAGCTAAATTATAAAGGTCGAAGATGGTGCATTAGGAGATTAATCATTTCGGTATTTAATGACATAAACAATTTAAATTGTTTGTTGAAAATCTTGTAAAATAATGTCATCACGTACAGGAACGGATCATACCGATTTTTTTAAAAAAATTAAAAAAATATAAAATTAAAAAATATTAAAAAATAATTAAAAATAATTTAAATATTTTTATAAATATTATTTAAATTATACTTATTTTATTTCATAAGATTAAATTTATTAATAATAAAATCTATCGTAAAATTTTCAGCCATCTCCTTATCGATATAAGTGACTAAATGATTGATAAAAAAATCGTCTTCCATCTTATTGCATAAACTAGTCTTGACAATCTTTATTTTTGAAAATATTTTCTCTATAGTAGTAGTTGAAATCGGAAGAGTAATAAGAGTTACAGACTCGTAGAGGATGTGCGTGCACTGGCCACAGTAGTGGCAGCATCATGCCAAGTACTGTTGGTGCTGTACAACGGGATATGATATCCATCGAGTGATGTTGCCAAAGATGATGGGATGTGAGTGTAGTAGTATTTGTGGGAGCTTGAGACATGACGGGAGCCCACCCGTCTATGCCCTCCAATATCCGATTATGCTACATGATGGATCCGGTCACTAAGACGGTGCGCGGCTTCACCGTATGCAGTGTTCGTTAGTGCAACGAGGCTGACGAAGGCTACCAAGATGGTAGTCATAGGCCAGCGCATCGGTGGTATTCAGTTTTATGTATACACAACCGCCTGGTCTCGTCGTGGAAGCGTTCTCATCAATCGCATCACATGACAAGTCCGGCCGTCATTTTATCCATCGGTGTGGTGAATGGGATGGTGCTGACTGCGTGCAGTGGCTTCGATCATGGCGAATTTTGGAGACGGGTGTTGGTTGAGTAATAAAAAGAAAATTTTTTGTCTTATTCTAAAAATTATGAAAAAAATTTAATAAAAATAAAAAATAAAATTAGTAGTGATACAATTTCCAAGTAAAGAAAGATGATTTATAGTAATGGTTTCATTTTAAATTTTTTTTAAAGATTCTTCAAGTTATATTTAATATCTCTAAATATAGAAGGACCAAATATATAAATATAAATATATATATATATAAACTTATATAAAATATTAATTAATAATAAAAATTAAAAAAATTAGGAGGGGCCAAGGGGCCTCTTTGCCTTTCCGGCGGTTCATCCTTGTATATATTTAAAAGTTTACAAAAAAATCTTAACTTATAAAAAAAAAATTTAAAAAAATTAAGGAGGGCCAAGACCCCCCTGCCCCTCGGTGGTCCGCCACTGATCACGCATCAAGGCCAAACTTTTGGTAAGTGAATGTTGGGGACTCACTCGAATTGATCGAGTAAGTAAGGAACAAGAAGCGACCATATAGCCATTGAAAGCATCTTTTGCTGGGATCTCGGAGACATCTTTTTTCTACAAAAGAAGTCCTTGACTATAATTTCTTTGGTGGAGAATCCTCTAAAGTTTAAGTCAGCAAAGTTTGGGAAACATATAAGAAACAAGAAAAAAAAAAATGGTAGAGTTTTCTATCTTAAAACTAGCTTATCCCTTGAAGGTTCTTTTTTATCAGTATTTATATTCACTTTTAGTAACTGAATTCTATTGGAAGGTATTGCCACCAAGATCATCGTGGCCCATAGCTGTTATTGGCGTCGGATCGTCCCTCGTCTCTTCAGGACCTGCAAAATAGAGTTAGAGACTCAAGCCGGAGATTCCGGCGGGGGCACTCCGACGGTCAAGTCAATGATGATCCAAAGGAACAGATCTTCCTGGCCGAGCCCCTAAGATGGACTCCATGCTAGGAGGAGTGAATAATGTGTGAGAAGGGTGCAAGTGAGCCGAGAAAAGTAGTGACCGAGGTGAACTGGAGCTGGATGGCTGTGTCCGGGCGACCATTTCCGCAGATCTTCGGTAGCCTTGAATTCTCAGTCTCCTTGGTGGTTCTCCTATATAGCCTCCTCCCTCTTACTTGCTCGAGTGTTTTCTTGCTTACTTGAGTGTTTTCTACCCTTGCCTCCCAATTGGGGCTGTCGATGGTTCTTTTAAGTTCAGGTGGTTGCTGAACGCCTACCTCGGGATCTTCCTCGTGTCAGCAAGCGCATGCGGCGGTGTTCCATGCCGTCGATGGGACGTCTTTCCTGGTTCGTGATAAGGGAACCTACCATGCACTTTAACATTCCTTCCGGTCGCTCCATTCTAGAAAATTTGGCAGGGCCTCGATCGGGGAGTAGCCATCTCCGGGATTCGAATCTCCTGGTTGACTTCCTTTTTCGGGGGACGCAGATGGTCGGTGGAGAGCGCAGCACCTCGATCAGGGAGCTTCTTCCTTTCTGGTGTAAGTGGCAACTGGGGGTGATCATCACGGCCTGGTGGGTGCTTCCTTGCAGTCCTCGGGTGGCTCGCCGGCGTCTAAGGAGGACGGCGTCGCCCCTTTGGTTGCTGGCACCTTCGTTCGAGGTGGAGGCCGAACTGGAGAGGCGGGGCTCGACTCCGAGGGGCTCGACCTCGAAGGGGCTCCACTTGGTGGAGGAGGGCTGGGCTCGACTCTGGACCAAGGGGCTCGACTTCGAGGGGGCTTGACCTAGCGAAGGAGGGCTGGGCTCGACTTCGAGGCGCTCGACCTCGAAGGGGCTTCTACTTAGCAGAGGAGGGCTGGGCTCGACTCCGGACCAAGGGGCTCGACCTCGACGGGGATCGACCTAGTGGAGGAGGGCTGGGCGGTACTCCAGCCCAGATGGCTCGACCTCGGAGGGGCTCAACCTGACGGAGGAGGGCAGGGCTCAACTCTGGCCCAGGAGGCTCGACCTCGGAGGGGCTCGACCTGGCGGAGGAGGGCAGGGTTCAACTCCGGCCCAGGGGGCTCGGCCTCGGAGGGGCTCAATTTGGCAGAGGAGATCGCTTGGCTCTGGCCTAGTCATCCTAATCTTGCGGGAGCCGACCTGGCGGAGGATGGAACTCGGCTTCGATAGGTCATCTCGATATTCTGAAGGAGCTCAGCCCAGTAAAAAAGTCCAAGGAGGAGTGTCCATCATGGGAGCTTTCTCTGACATGGCATCTGACAGAAATTACACATCAGCGGCGTGCCACATCATTTTCCCCCCATTCCCGAGTTCCATTGGCGCGGGGCACTTGGGGCAAAGAGAGTAAATGCAATGTTGACGTGGAAAGGTGAGAATCAAGCGTAATGATGGCCACGATCATCGATGCTTCATGAAGCAGTTTCTCTAGCCTATCCGGGGGAGCCACGTAGACACGTCTGAGGAGTAGTTATTGCAGGCACAGAATTCAGTGTCCGTAGTCGAAACAAAATGCCAGCCTTGCCGATTGATGACACGTGGTGCGGATCCATCGGTGGGGGAGCTGTAACGGTATGGTTGGGCGCCGGTCACTTTGAAAGGAAAGGCAATCTTTTCCAAAACATGTCTTCTTTCAAATCCTGTGTGCCCGCCATCGTACTGAAGTTCTTCCTTCGCTCCCCCGGCTATCTTTGTCTTCCCAGGTTCACCAGGTTAGTCTCCTTCTTCCCCGTCCTGGTCGAGTAGAGACTTCCTTCTAGCGCTAGGTTCTTCCCCGGACTCTTGTCCGTCTTTTCTTGCTTCCTTCTTTCTCTGTCCTCTGCCTTCATCTTCTTCCCAATGTCCCGCTTCGGCCCGAACTTCCGCCCCACAACCAACCAGGGTGAGGCCAGGCCTTCTAGGCCGAGGCCGCCTTCTTCTTTCAATGAGGAGGAGGATTTGGTGGGCTTCGAGTTCAGCAGAAGACTCGCTCCTAGAGGGATAGTGATTAGGGAACCTGAATCTTCTCCTCCACCTCATCCTCTTCTTCCATCTGGGCCTGCTCCTGAACCTCCTCGGTCGACAGGTCTCGGCGAGATTGCTTCGGTGATCACTACCGCAGAGCTTACGACCATCTAGGAGACCTATAGGGTCCCGGACTCCGTTCGGCTCTCGATCCCTCGACCGGGGAGAGCGGGTCACCTCCAGTGACCGGCATCGGATAGTCCTCTACGAGAAAACTCTCGCGGGGGCCTTCGGATTCCATTCCATCCATTTTTTCTTTCTGTCTTGAACAACTACCGCCTTGTTCTTACCCAACTCGTTCTAAATGCCATCAAGATAATTTTTTGTTTCATTGTTTTATGTCACTTTCATGGGATAGTTGCCCGTTTTTCCTTGTTCAGGGCCTTTTCTACTTTGAAACGCCACCCCACCGAGGGGTAGTGGTCTCTTTCTTCCCGCCCAAAGGGCATTAGGTTCAAACTCCCCTTTTCCATCAAAGGGTGGAAAGTAGATACTTTTTTACCTCGGTTGAGGGGGTCGACTGGGTTTGGAGCGACCCAGATCGGTCTCCTAACCAGAATTCTGTGGTCGAGGCAGCCGACCAGGAGGTATATGACCAGCTCCGCTCCGCTGAGATCCCTTCACTCGAGGTCCTGCTGTCAGAGCAGAATCTCTTTGAGGCCGGGGTCAGCCCAATACAAGTGTTGGGTGAGTTCGGCTCAAACCTCATTTCCTTCCATTTTTCTTTCCCAGAGTTGATGTCTTCTTTCTTAGTGCAGGCATGAAATTCTCTCTGGATGAGCTCCTCTCGTTCTTCGAGGAGAGTGGCCAAGTGGAGGGGGTTAGCGAGCCCCCTTCGAAGAGTGCTCGAGTAGATGATGGTGCGAGGGCCATACCTGTCGTGCCAGCCAAGCCTGCTCTCGAGCTGAGCAGGAGGGTTGTCGAGCCCATCCCCGAGCCTCCGAGGCAGTGCGATCCGCTCCTGGCCCCAGAAACTGAAGTGGTTGCCTAGGCCAAATCCACTATTGCTGCTACTGCGATGGCACCTCCCTCTCCAGAAATTGTCGAGGTTGAGAAGGTCAGAGAGCTGGAAAAAATGGAGCCGATGCCGGTGGCACCGCCCGAAGTGGCACCAAGCCTCCATCCCACACCTGAAGCTACTTCTATCGATGGGGTGGGTGACCCTACACCTGTGGCAAGCAAGAAGGATAGAGATTACCATCGGGTGCCCTTCAGGCTGGCACGCAACATCTCCCTGGTCAAGGACCCGGCCCTTACCGAGCGAATGATGGACTTTGCCGTCTAGCCGTGCAACCGGCAAGAGAGGGCCGGGAAACTTCTGGGCGATGCCATCAGTGCTAATTTCTCCCACCTCTTCACCATAAGCACTTCTCTACCTTGCCTCGCTCTCTTCTCCTTTCCCTCGCCTTTGTGACTGACACCTTTGATGTAGCTCGGCGTGGAACTTTTGCTTATTAGGGACTACTGCCGCACTTGGGCCAGGAGGGACAAGGAGCGAGAGGCGGAGCTCAACTCCTTGAAGACTGACCTGAGGTGGGTAAACGACGAGGCCTAGGAGGCCAACATAAGGATCAAGGGGCTCCGAGGCGAAGTTGCAAGCACCGAGTGATATTCAAAGGAGCTTGAGGAGGAGCTCAGGGCCAAAGGGTCATGGCTGAAGGAGCTCGGAGCTGAGTTGGAGGCGACGAAGGAGCAGAAAGCCTCCGTCAAGAAGAAGATCATAGCTATCGAGCAGAAGGCTACCGGAGCAGAGGGGAAGGTCTCCATGGCAGTCAGCTCAGCAAAGGCTATGAAGAAGGAGGCAGCTGAGGCGGTCCGTCGCGCCGAGGCTGCTGGAAAGGAGGCGGCTGAGGTGACCCAGCGGGCAGAGGCTGCCAAGAAGGAGGCGGTCGAGGCAGTAGCCAGCTATAAGGCTTCCCCATAGTTCAAGCTTGACTTCAAGGAGGCGGTGATAGACTCCTTTTTCAAGGGGTTCATGTACTGCCAGTCTCTGCTACCTGGCCTTCTCTTGGACAAGCAGATGACCGGCCTCTGCCTTCCAGGCACCATGGGAAGAACACCTTCGACTCCTGCACCGGTGGTGGCAGAGGAGCGTGCATCCACGGTTGAACCAACTCCACCGATGGTGGCGGCTGAAGGAGAGGCCCTGGCCCCGGAGGTCGGAGAGGGTGTGACCTCGCCTGGGCGCTGTCTGGGAAAGGCACCGGCCGAGTAGAGTAAGGGTCCATAGTAGCTATAACCCCTTTCTCTTTGTTTTTGACCTGGGCTACCCGGCATGTCGGGCCCAGGATCAATGTATCATTTTGCCAAGTAGTAATGAAGATATCTTTCACCCAACTCGACTTGTCTATATCTTTGTATTGCAAGTACCTCCTTTCCACTTCTCAATCATCTGGATGCATGTACCTGTGCGAGTGCAGACCCTGAAGTACCAAGTACCCGGGTGACCCTTCCCATGGATCCCCGAATAAGTGAAAAGGTGAGGGAGGAGTTCTTGACTTGCTTGGTCATGCCTAGCTTGGGGGCGAAGTGACGGTGAAGATCCCTCCGCTCTGCTCGACGTCAGGAAGCTTGGGTCCTGGTGTCGAAGCGGGGTCTAGTCTCTGGTGTTGGAGGGGCGTGAGATCCGGGCTTTGAATGCCAGGAAGCTAGGCTCCTGGTGCTTGAGCAGGGTTTGTCTTTGGTGCTGGAGGGGCATGAGATCCGGGCTTTGAGTGCTGGAAGCTAGGCTCCTGGTGCCGGAGCAGGATCCGATCTTTGGTGCCGGAGGGGTGTGAGATCCAGGCTTTGAATGCCAGAAAGCTAGGCTCTTGGTGTCAGAGCAGGGTCCAGTTTTTGGTGCTGGAGGGGCATGAGATCTGGGCTTTGAGTGCCAGGAAGCTAGGCTCCTGGTGCCAGAGCAGGGTCCGGTCTTTGGTGCCGGAGGGGCGTGAGATCCGGGCTTTGAATGCCAGGAAGCTAGGCTCCTGGTGCTGGAGTAGGGTCCAGTCTTTGGTTCCAGAGGGACGTGAGATCCAGGCTTTGAATGCCAGGAAGCTAGACTCCTAGTGCCGAAACAGGGTCTGGTCTTTGGTGCCAGAGGGGCGTGAGATCCGGGCTTTTGTGTGCCAGACCTGGGGCCGGGCGATGATTCCCCTGCAAGACAAAAAGGATTTGCACAAGGAGAATCTTTATTATTAGCGAGAAAAGACCTTACATTACTGATGCCGGAGAGCTGGGCTCCGGGCTTGAGTGCTAGAAAGCTGGGCTCCGGGATTGAGTGCTAGAGAGCTGGGCTCCATGCTTTAATGCTGGCGAGCTAGGCTCTGGGTTTTAATGCTGGAGAGCTGGGCTTCGGGCTTCGGTGCTGGAGAGTCGTGGGATCCGGGCTTGAGTGCCAAAGAGCTGGGCTCCGGACTTCGGTGCCGGAGAGCTGTGGGATCCAGGCTTGGTGTGCCAAACCTTGGGTCGGGTAGCGATATCCCTGCAAGGCTAAGAGAAAATCTTTATTATTATTAGGAGAAAGCCTTACACTACTAATAGTATATTCTCAGGTTGTAGGCATTCTATGTTCGTGGGAATCTGGCACCGTCCAGATCCTCAAGATAGTAGGCTCCATGTGGAAGAGCTTCGACCACCTTGTAGGGGCCCTCCCAGTTCGACGAGAGCTTGCTGCACTCCCGGGGTTGAGATGCTTCAGCTCGGCGCAGCACCGGTCGCCAGGTTGGAAGACCTTTGGCCTTACTTGCGCGTTGTAGTACCGAGCCACTCGTTGCTGGTATGCTGCCATCCGGAGTCGAGCTTTGTCCCTGGTTCTTCAAGGAGGTCCAAGTTGAGTAGAAGGCACACCAGATTCTTTGCTTTGTCATATTGCTGCACCCGCAGTATGGGCACACCGAGCTCAACTAGGACGATAGCCTCGGCATCGAAAACAAGGTTGAAAGGTGTTTCGTCCATGACCATTCTGGGCATTGTGTGGTAGGCCTACAGAACACTTGGGAGTTCCTCTGCCCACCTGCCTTTAGCCCTGTCCAGCCTGGTCCTGAGTCCCTGGAGGATGGTCCGATTGGTTACCTTGGCTTCCCCGTTTGTCTAGGGATGAGCTACCGAGGTGAAGCGGTGTTGGATGCCGTGCTCGACGCAGAACCCTTCGAACTCCCGGTTGTGGAACTGCTGCCCATTATCGGTGATGATGCAGTGGGGGAGTCCAAAGTAGCAGATGATTGATTTCTAGAAGAACTGGAGGACCTTGGCCTCCGTGATCCGTGCTAGTGACTTCATTTCCACCCACTTGGTGAAGTAGTCAATAGCCACCAGCAAAAATCTCTGCTGCCCCAGTGTATGGAGAAATAGCCCTAAGATGTCCATTCCCCACTAGGCAAAAGGCCAAGGGGCAGAGAGCTGGGAGAGTGGCATTGCCGGTTGACGCTGTTTGTGAGCGTGGCGCTGGCACCTGTCACACTTCTTCACGAAGTCGGTGGCATCCTCCCTCATGGTCTCCTAGAAGTACCCCTGGCGGAGAGCTTTGTACGCCAGCATCCTTCCTCCCACGTGGTTCTCGTAGAGGCCTTCATGTATCTCTTGGAGTACGAAGGCTGCCTCTGCGGGCCTCAGGCACTTTAGAAGCGGGTAGGAGTAGGATCAGCGGTAGAGCTGCCCTTCCATCAGGACAAACCAGGAGGCTTTCTTCTTGATGAGGCCGACTTCTGTGCGATCCTCTAGTAAGGTGCTATCAATGATGTACCTGATATACCTATCCATCCAGCTCGGCTCCAAGGTGACTTGCTGCACCTCCTCTAGGGCTTCGTAGCTTGGATTCCTTGGTACTCGATGTGGGCACACCCCAGTGACGAGTTTGGCAAGGTCACGAGTCTTGATAGTGTATCCGTGCGAGCATTCTCTCTACGGGGGATATGGGATATGCTGAAGCATCGAAAACTAGTTGTGCTTGAGTGGACTCGCTCCAGGTACTTCATCATCTAGGGATCTCTAGCTTCATATTCTCCGGAGACTTGTCCGGCCACTAGTTGGGAGTCGGTAAAGACTTTCAGGCTTTGCACGCCCAGCTTGCGTGAGATCCTTAGGCCCACGAGGAGTGCCTCGTACTCTGCCTGGTTGTTTGTCGCGGCGAATTTGAAGCGAAGAGCACATTCTGCCATGATCCCGTCGCTGTTGGTGAGGATGAGGCCTTCTCTGCTCCCGCCGGTGTTGGACGCACCATTGATATGGAGGATCCAGGGCTCCTCCTCTGCTCCCTGCTTAACTTGATATCCCAGGGTTGTCTGCTCTGACTCCTCGGCGAGCCCCGTGCACTCAACTAGGAAGTCGGCTAGGACCTGGGCCTTTTGTGACGACCTTGGCCGATATGCAATGTCAAACTTGCTCAGCATCAAGGACCACTTAGCCAGCTGCCCGAAGGTTTCAGGGTGGCTAAGTATGGTCCTCAGCGGCTGATCCATCATGATCACAATGGGATGTGCTTGGAAGTATGGCCTGAGGTGCTTAGCAGACATTATTAGAGCAAAAATGAGTTTCTCAGAGCGAGTATACCTAATCTCCACGTCATAGAGGATTTTATTGGTGTAGTATACCGACTTCTGGGATCCATCCTTGTCTTCGTGGACAAGGACCAAGCTGATGGCCTCAGGTGTGACCGCCATGTAGAGTAGGAGCTCTTCTCCTTCCTCCAGTCTGGAGAGCAGCGGCGGAGATGCCAGGAACTCCTTCAATTTTTCGAAGGCCATCCTGCACTCCTCTATCTAGGTGAAGTCATGCATCTTGAATAGCACCTTGAAGAAGGGAAGGCAGCAGTCAACCGATCTCGAGATAAATTGACTCAAAGCTGCAATCTAGCCCATCAGGCACTAGACATGCTTCTTGGATGTTGGGTGCTCCATGTCAACGATCGCCTGGACTTTCTTCGGGTTTGCTTCAATGCCCCTCTGGGTGACCATGATGCCAAGGAACTTTCCTACCGCCACTCTGAAAGTATACTTTGCTGGGTTCAGCTTCATCTGGTATTTCTAAAGGTTTTGAAAGGCTTCGACGAGGTCGGCAATGTGGTCCGAGCTCAGCTTGCTTATGACAAGCATGTCATCCACGTACACCTGCATGTTCCGACTAATTTGGTCTTTGAAGACCCTGTTGATCAGATGCTGGTACATGGCCCCAGCATTCTTCAGGTCGAAGGGCATCATCCTATAGCAGTACGTCCCTCGGTCAGTGATGAAGATGGTGTGCTCCTCATCCTCTGGGTGCATCTGGATCTGATTGTATACAGAGAATGCATCCATGAAAGAGAGTAGTCGGTGCCCTGAGGTGGCATCCACCAACAGGTCAATCTTCGGTAAAGGGAAGCTATCCTTTGGACATGCCATGTTGAGGTCGGTGTAGTCTACACAGATCCTTCATTTGTCATTATTCTTCCTCACCATCACTATATTTGCCAGCCAGCTCGGGTATTGTACCTCCCAAACAAAGTCGGCAGTGAGGAGTTTTTCCACTTCCTCATTGATCGCCGCCTGCCTCTCTGGGATGAAGCTTCTCTTCTTCTGCTGAATTGGCCAGTACTTTGGATCAATACTCAGCTTGTGGGTGATGATGTCAAGGAGAATACCTGGCATGTTTGCCGTCGCCCAGGCGAACATATCTGTATTCGCCCGTAGGAACTCCAATAGGTGGGCCATCTCTTCGTCTTGCAGCTGGGCCCCAATCTTCACCGTCTTTGCTTGGTCAGCTCTGAGCAGATAAGATAGCAGACGCTGACCGGGCCACCCATGGGGTCCTACGCCTTTTGGTCGAGATCGTCCGTGCTGGGGTCATCCTCGGGGACTTTGGCTCTAGGGACAGTCTAGAGACAATGTTGTACCGGCTGAGGTGCCCCCCTCATTTCTCCGATACCGTAGGGGGTGGGGAACTGTACCAATAGCCACTTTGTGAAAACGATGGTGTCGAGCAAGTTGAGCCCAAGTCGATTGAGAATCATATTATAGGCCGAGGGAAGCCTAACAACCGTGAAGGTCATCATAGCAGTGCCCTACCGAGGTGGGGTCCCGACGATGACCGGGAGAGTGATTTCTCCCTCAACCCTTATAGAGTCCCCTGTGAAACTGACAAGGGGAGCGTGCACAGGTCTGAGCTGAGCAGAGGATAGGTTCATTTTGGAGAAGGCATCATAAAAAAAAATATCAGCCGAGTTTCCACTGTCGACCATAATCCATTTTACAGGATGCTTCGCGATCGTCATCTCAATGACCACGGCATCGTTATTTACATTCTCTCTCCCATTTCCCCCTTCCCTCATATAAGGGAATATATTTTCAGAACACTCTACCCCCCAGGCCTTCATGGAAGCGCACTCGGCTTCCCAGCATATCATCTCCACCAGCTTCTCAGTAGGGCAGTTGTCGACTGCAGGGACTGGTGGGAAAGCAACAAGCGTCTGAGGTTCGGTCGAAGCCTTGCCCCCCATGTACCTCCCAAGGTAGCCCCTCCTTATGAGTTCTTCGATTTCCCTCTTGAGATTACGGTATTCCTCGATGTCATGGCGGTGGTCGCTACGGAAATGACAGTACTTTATCTTATCACGGCCAGTGGATGACTTCATCGGAGGTGGGTGCTTTAGGTTAGTCTCACCTTCGATCTCCATGAGGATCTTCATCCTCGGGGTGAGGAGGGGTGTGAACCTCTCCTCTGGAATGGGGTCGCTCCTCGATCTCGACCCCTGGCGAAAGTTTGGAGTTGGGGGTCCTGGCTTCCATGTCTCGGGTGCCTCCGTGGGAGTTGGCTTCTTCAGCGACTTTCCGTCCAGCTCCCTTCTTGTACGATCCACCTCCTCAGCGCGGATGTACTTTTGGGCTCGGAGGAGGAGCTCGGAGTAGGTCTTAAGGGGTTTCTTGTCGACCGAGTAGGTCAGGCGGGAGGTCTTGAGCCCTCGCTTCAGTGCCAATATGGCAACTGGCTCATCAAGATTGTAGATCTTCAACGCGGCAATCTTGAAGTGGGCCACGTAGTCTCGTAGGGGCTTGCGGTTCTGTTGCCGGATGGAGAAGAGGCTGTCTGCTTCTCGTGGTACCTTCTGACAGACGTTGAAGTGGTTCACAAACTTCTGCTCCAGCTGAGCAAAAGAGCCAATGCTTTCAGGCTCGAGGCGGGTGAACCAGACCCGAGCCACCTTCTAGAGGGTTGCTGGGAAGGTAATGCAAAAGAGGATGTCGGTGGCCCCCTGGACCCTCATGAGGGCCTTGTAGCTTTCCAAGTGGTTCAATGGGTCGGTGGTCCCATCATAGGGATCCACCTATGGTATATGGAACCAGTTAGGAATTAGTTCCTCTTGGATCTCTCGGGAGAAGGGGGGATGGGCATCATAGCTCACTGGCTCGTCAATGGAGCCCTGCATATTTTCAAACCAGTAGGATAACTCTGCCAGTTTGCACTCCTGCTCCTCCTGGCACTTCTCGGTTGTAGGCCTGATGGCCTCGTCAGTTGAACCCTCCATTGAGGTCGAAGGAGACGGAGAAGGTGATGTGAGGTGGTGTCCTTGATGGGGGATCTTGCCTTTTTGACCTTGGTGGGGTTTGGCCGTTACCCGCTCGAGCATTAGGGACCGGCTCTCTCAATCGGTAAATCTGGCCTGTTGCCTTTTTTCCGGCATTTGGTGGCTTCCCTGGCAGTCGACGGTGGCCCACAACTACGAGGGCCCTCCTTGAAAGTAGCGTAGGCTATTATGGGGTGCAGCAGCATGGGCCACGGGAGTCATTGGCTACTAGTGGGTGGCCAAGGATCGGTGGTGGTGCTGGAGCTGGTGCACTATTGTAGTGAGAAGCTACACCTGCTGGGCAAGTGCGACCAGCTGAGGGCCCATCGGCGGTTGAGATGGAGCGGGGAGCTCCCCTTCTGGACAGTGTGGGTCTCCATTGGAAGGGGGGTCTCCCACATGGCTGGTGGAGACTTCTCTCACTCGCATCGTTACCATCCTCCTGGTGGACTTGCTTGCAGAGGGATTGTCTTTTGGAATAAAGAACCTACCGCCCCCTACCTGGCACACCAATCTATTACCGCCAAGATCACCATGGCCCGTAGCTGCTATCGGCATCAGATCGCTCATTGTCTCTTCAGGACCGGCCTGCTCTTCGAAACCTGCAAAACAGAGTTAGAGACCCGGGCTGGGAATTCCAGCGAGGGCACTTTGACGGTCAAGTCAGTAATAATCCAGGAAAATAGATCCTCCTGGTCGAGCCCCTGAGATGGACTCCATGCTAGGAGGAGTGAATAATGTGTGAGAAGGGTGCAAGTGAGCCAGAAAAAGTAGTGGCCGAGGTGAACTGAAGCTGGATGGCTATGTCCGGGTGACCCTTCTCGTGGATCTCCGGTAGCCTTGAATTCTCAATCTCCTTGGTGGTTCTCCTGTATGGCCCCTCTCTCTTACTTGCTCGAGTGTTTTCTTGCTTACTTGAGTGTTTTCCACCCTTACCTCCTAGTTGGGGCTGTCGATGGCTCTTTTAAGTCTAGGTGGTTGCTGAACGCCTACCTAGGGATCCCCCCGTGTCAGTAGGCACATGTGGCGATGTTTTGTGTTATCGACGGGATGTCTTTCCTGGTTCGTGATAAGGGAGCCTACCATGCACTCTGACATTCCTTTTGGTCACTCCATTCTGGGAAACTTGGTAGGGCCTCGATCGGGGAGCAGTCGCCTCCAGGATTCAAATCTCCTGGTTGACTTTCTCTTTTAGGAGGGCGCAGACGGTCGGTGGAGAGTGCAACGCCTCGATCAGGGAGCTTCTTCCTTTTTGGTATAAGTGGTAGTTGGGGGTGATCATCACGGCCTAGTGGGTGCTTCCTTGTAGTCCTTGGGTGGCTCACCGGCATCCAGGAGGATGGCATCGCCCTTTTGGTTGCTATCGCCTTCGTCCGAGGTGGAGGCAGAATTGGAGAGGCTGGGCTTGACTCCGAGGGGCTCGACCTCGAAGGGGCTCCACTTAGTGGAGGAGGGCTGGACTTGATTCCAGACCAAGGGGCTCGACTTCGAGGGGGCTCGACCTAGTGAAGGAGGGCTGGGCTCGACTCCGAGGGGCTCGACCTCGAAGGGGCTCCTACTTGGCAGAGGAGGGCTGGGCTCGACTCTGGATCAAGGGGCTCGACCTCGATGGGGCTCGACCTAAAAGAAGAGGGCTGGGCGTGACTCCAATCCAGAGGGCTCGATCTCAGAGGAGCTCGACCTGGTGGAGGAGGGCAGGGCTCAACTTCGGCCCAAGGGGCTCAGCCTTGGAGGGGCTCAATCTGGTAGAGGAGATCGCTCGATTCTGGCCTAGGCATCCCGATCTTGTGGGAGTCGACCTGGCAGAGGATTTTACTCGACTTTGACAGGTTGCCCTAATATTCTGAAAATGCTCATCTCGGCAAAGGAGTCCGAGTTGGAGTGTCTATCATGGCAGCTTTCTCTGACATGGCATCTGATAGGGATTACACGTCAGCGGCCTGCCACATCAGAAGGTAACCTCTTCTTGTTAGATATAACAACTTTTCATTACGACTATCCTTTTTCTATTATAGTTAATAACATATCATAATAACTTTATATTATAATAGCTGTGTCTTCTTAGTCCCTTATTTGGATATCATTAGATAGTTGGCACACATATCTTACTCGTTGATGATGTTTTGGTATCTTAGAAGCTAGTTGTTTTATCTTACACTTGTTAGATGTGTATGCCCTAGCCAAGTTGGCTGACACACTATAATTTCTAGGATATCATATTATGCTTAATCAAGTTTTTATCAATAAAATTAGATATTTTATCATTCATATTTTTGTGTATCTATGAATCGTCCATAGAATTAATGGACAATGATAGATATTCTTAAGAGTTAAGAATTTGAGACATGTGTCATTATAAATTAACTCCTAAACTTTCATGATCATTGGATCATCATGAGAATAGTGATTGATCTGTGAAGATTAGTACACAAATCATTTTCTTTTCGGATAGACGGGTCTCAAATTTATAGTGTAGAAACACTAGAACGAAAGTGCAAATGGTTGTTAAAGGACAACATTACTGAGTATGACCAAAGAACAAGAAGTCACATGGATGTCTACTTACTCGTCAGTGACTTCTTGAGCTATAGTTATGCAAGTAGTTCCTAGATCTACAATGCCTTAGTCACTCATAGCGGGGTTGGTATAGTTTAACAAGCACATAAACATAGTTGCTAGCCATATTGATGCAGAACAAATAAAGGAATGCGATGCGGAAGCAAATTAGGATTAACTAATTTTTTTGTTGTTTTTATATGTTTGTAGAAGTTGGCTTCAAATCAAAGAAAAGTTAACCTAACATTGAAAGATACTAATATGATAATTGAAAGCACAATTTTAAGGAAACTAAATTATCAGAGTAGTTCAGAAGCAACGGATCGCTGGGGGTTGAGAAACTCCCAGACCTAGGGTTTCACTCCGAACTTTTAACAAAACAGAAATAAAGAGAAGAGATGGTTTATCTAACCAGGCAATGATCTTCACAGATTTTGGTAGAAGAACTCTCCCGAGCAGATTGTTGGATCCTCGGATTCAGATATCTTCGTAATGGATCCTCTAATACTGGTCCTTTGGCGGGTTGGCTTCTCCTGAACTCAGGATCTGGAAGAGAAGAAAAACAATTGATGGAATCAGAGAGTCAAGGGAAAGATTTACCAGGTTGATGAACTTGAAGATTGAAATTGCTGAAAACTGGATTCTCCTGGATGTTGATGTGATTTTCCTTGGAACTTGCTCTGGATCTGAAGTTGCCGGACTGGATCTGGATGAAGGTGGACGACCTGGACTTGTAGAGAGAGAGAGGCCGTGGGAGATGGATGGATCTAGGGTTTGATGGATTGAAAATAATGAAGGGCGGCTAGGGTTTTGGAATTTCAAGTGGCTAACCTAGGGTTTTGGATAAAGATGGAGATCTCTCACCTCCTCAAGGCTCCAATGGAACCCGGATTACCCCCTCACGGAGCTCAACACTTAGAATAGTGCAGAAGAAGAGAAACCTAGGTCACTCAACACAAGAGAATAGCAAAAAATAATTTTCTTCATTCATTGATTTCTTAAAGTTACAAAGAGGGGTCTATTATATAGACCTAAAATTTTCTCCAAGCTTGTACAAATTCCCATGTGGGACTAAACTCCTCCAACCTCTAGATTAGGTAGAAAATCTCCTCTCTTGGCCGACCAAGAGTTCAAAAAATTTGGGACGGCCATAAAGGAATTTTTTTTGGAATTTTTATGGCGCCTCCTTTGGAGTTGGATTTGGATTTGGAGTCCTCTTCTTCTTATGGCATTTCTTCTTTTCTTCCACTCCAAGTTAAGCTCTTTGATTTTGATTTGAATTTCAATTGGATGTCCTTCTTTGATTTTTTCTCCAAGAGAAGTCTTTTTCCTTCTTTGCTTAGACAAAATTGGCAGGTATGGGCGCCTCCTTTAAATTAGCTTCCAATTTGATTTTTTTTTCTTCTTTGGATGTGGGGACCATGACACTGGGATGCCTCTGTGGCACCTCCTGGACTCTAGCATGTGCTCGGAGTGTGGCTGGGCGTGTGGCTTGGAGTGTGGCCTCCACTTGCTTGAACCTTGATTTGATTGGAAGACAAATGTGGCACCATTTTGGACCAAATTGAAACCACATCGGGACTTGCATCGAGTCAACATGACTCAACAAAATTTAAATGGTGACTCAAGAAATAAATAAACTGGTTGACCAGGTCAACCTTTATTACAAACCCTAATTTCTCGGGCAATGTCAATCAGAGATCCAAATGGAGCTCTGAAGTCTTCTTCTGAGTCTGGTGCCCGCACCAATTCTCCCAGGGTGGGAGGAACTCGACCCTGTCGAGTAAGGCTCAAGTTGGCTCTGGTATCTCTCCAAGAGGTCTGGGTCCAATTCTTGTAATTCTTCTCGGGAGATCCAAGAGTCATCAGAATCTGGCCTTCCTTGCCAGCGGACCAGGTACCTTTGGTATCCTCGATTACGAGTAGAGATAACCTGATCATCCAGGATCTTTTCAATATGCTCTTTCCTCACAGGCCAGTTTGTTGGTGGACACACAGGGTCGGGATCACTCTCAATGATAGGGTTAGGCTCAAAAGGCTCACTAGGAATCACAGCTGGCTCCCTGTACTCTACTAAGTCTGTAATGTTGAAAGTAGAGCTAATGCCTAGTTCTGGAGGCAACTCGAGCACATAGGCATTGGATCCTACTCTCTTTACCACTCTAAATGGTCCAGCTCCCCTAGCATGTAACTTTCTAACGGTTCCAGGAGGAAACCGTTCAGGCCTTAACCTAATCATCACATAGTCTCCCTCAACAAAAGATTTGACTCGCCTTTGAGTATCAGCCAACTTCTTATAAGTTTCATTACTTAAATTTATTTTGGCATGAATTTCTTTATGCAAGTCTTTTACATGCTGTGCAAAATTCTCAGCAGATTCGGAGACTCGAGTGTGGACAGGTAAAGGGACTAGGTCAAGAGGTGTGTGAGGTTTGTACCCATGTACAATTTCAAATGGACTCTTACCCGTAGACCTATTGACCGAGTCATTGTACGCAAATTCTGCTCTTGGTAGGTATAAATCCCAATTTCTGGTGTTTTCACCAACAAGACATCTCAGCAGATTTCCTAGGCTACGGTTCACTACTTCAGTTTGGCCATCAGTTTGGGGATGATAGGCAGTTGAAAACTTAAGTTTTGTCCCTAACTTATGCCAAAGGGTCTTCCAAAAGTAACTGGTGAACCGGACATCCCTATCTGAAATGATTGTCTTAGGTAGGCCATGGAGTCTAACTATCTCATTGAAGAAAAGTGTGGCTACCTTAGATGCATCAAAGGTTTGGGAACAAGGCAAGAAGTGGGCCATTTTAGAGAATCGGTCGACTACGACACAGATAGAATCATGTCTCCTCTAGGGTCTTAGGTAAACCTAACACAAAATCCATACTCACATCTTGCCAAGGACGATCTGGGACAGGGAGTGGGGTATAAAGGCCAGTGTTTTGTTTTCGCTGTTTGGCAATAGCGCAGGTTCGACATCTAGCTACAATATTAGCTACATCCCTTTTCAAGCTAGGCCAGAAAAAGTGGTCTTCAATAGCTAGAATGGTCTTGTCTTTTCCAAAATGGCCGGCTAATCCTCCAGCATGGATTTCCCAAATCAAAAATTCCCTAAGAGAAGTTCTAGGGATGCAAAGCCTATTTTTGAAGAACAAAAAACCATCTACAAGGGTATAATCCTGGTGATTACTAGATGGTCCTTGAACTAGATCCTGATACACAATTGTGAAATCCGGACAAGACTCATATTCCTCTTTGATTTGCTCAAACCCTATGACCTCAGTTCTAACAGAAGTTAATAACAGAGATCGGCGACTAAGGGCATCAGCTACCTTATTCTCAACTCCAGCCTTATGTTTCAGGACAAAAGTATAGGACTGGATATATTCTACCCACTTAGCATGCCTAGGGTTAAGCTTCTTTTGGGAGTTCAGAAATCTAAGAGCCTCATGGTCCGAAAATAGTACAAATTCCTGCGGTAGCAAATAATGTCTCCAGTAACGCAAAGCTTGCACCACCGCATAAAATTCCTTATCATAGGTAGAATACCTAAGCTTAGCATCATTAAGTTTTTCACTAAAGAATGCTATGGGATGATTCTCTTGGCTTAGGACTCCACCTATTCCTACACCTGAAGCATCACAGGCAACCTCAAATACTTTAGAAAAATCGGGTAATCTCAGAATGGGTGCCTGGGTCATTTTATCCTTAAGATCTAGGAAGGCTTTATGGGCTGACTTAGTCCAATGAAATTCTCCCTTCCTAATACAATCAGTGATAGGAGCAGCTAAAGTACTAAACCCCTTGATGAATCGCCTATAGAAGGTAGCCAAGCCGTGGAAACTTCTAACTTCATGCACATTGGTTGGCTCTGGCCAGTCTACTATGGACCTAATTTTCTCAGGATCGGCCGCCACGCCATCAGGGGTTACTACAAAACCAAGAAAGATAACTCTACTAGTCATGAATTCACACTTCTTAAGATTACCGTAGAGTCTCTCATTCCTCAAAACTTGGCAGACTGCTCTAAGGTGGCCTAGGTGATCTGCTGGGGTCTTACTATAGATCAGGATGTCATCAAAATAGACCACCATAAATTTTCCTATGAAAGCTCTAAGTACCTGGGTCATAATTCTCATGAAGGTACTAGGGGCATTGGACAACCCAAAAGGCATAACAACCCATTCATAAAGACCATCCTTAGTTTTGAAAGCAGTTTTCCATTCATCCCCGGGTCTAATCCTAACCTGATGATAGCCGCTTTTGAGATCAATCTTAGAAAAAACCATTGCACCAGCCATCATATCAAGCATGTCATCTAGTCTAGGGATGGGAAACCTATATTTGATTGTAATTTTATTGATGGCACGACTGTCAACACACATCCTCCACGTGCCATCTTTCTTTGGGGTTAGTAAGGCTGGGACTGCACAAGGACTAAGACTTTCTCTAATAAACCCCTTCCTCAATAATTCTCCAACCTGCTTTTGCAGTTCTTCATGCTCAGATGGATTCATCCTGTAATGGGGCAAGTTGGGCAAAGTCGCTCCTGGGATTAGATCTATGGCATGCTGGATATCCCTAAGAGGTGGAAGGTGGTCTGGCAAATCCTCGGGAAAGACATCCTCAAATTCTTTTAACATAGGTTTAACTTCTTGAGGAGGCTCTGAGGGTTCCGAAGTTCTAAGTTCCTTAGCAGTCAACATCCAGATGGGTGAACCACTATGAATTTCTTGTTCTAGATCTTTAGCACTGATTAGGTTCACTCCAGTTTTCATCTCCTTAACCTTACCGGCTCTTTTAGTTACCTTGTCCTTAGGGGGAACGGAATGGATCGTAATCTTCTTCCCATTGAAACTAAAGACACAGGTATTGGATTTTTCTAAGAGGGTGGCATCATGATCATACAACCAAGGTCTTCCGAGAATTATACTGCTCACCCCCATGGGTAAAACATCGCACCAAATCTTTTCGTGATAAGATTGCATTTGGATTTGGACTTGACATCTAGACTGGATGGGTATGGAGGTAGAATCTACCCAAGAAACCTTATAAGGGTTGGGATGGGGAACTGGGATTAAGCCTAACATCTTGACAGTGCTAGTAGAGATGGCATTTACACAGCTCCCACTATCTATGATGATCTTACATACCTTATCCCCTAATTTAAGAAAAGTCTGTAGGATGTTAGTCCTACGCCAATCCTCTTGAACTAGATTCTGGGATAGGATGCATCTTACAACTCCTAATTGGTCAGATTCATTGGGTTCCTCCTCTCCTTCATACTCCTCAACCAAATTCATTCCGGTCTCATAAACTTCTTCTTCAAATTCCTCACTGGGCTCGGAATTATCATTCTCTCCCTCTTCTATGTAAAGGGATCTCCGTGGGCACTGGCTAGCAACATGACCTACCTTATGACACTTGAAACAGGCTATGGTAGTACACTGACTGGAAATGTGACCTGTTTCTGACACTTAAAACAGGTGATATTTGAACTAGGGGTTCTCTGGGTGTCAGGTGCCTTACCTTTGTCCATGGGCCTAGGGGTAGAAGTACCCTGAAAAGGTTTACTAGGGATAACTTGGCTAGGTCCATTCCTTGGGATTGGGGCACTAACCCTAGAAGGTATAGGTCCTCTCTGAAATTTCTCAGTGTTCAGTGCAATCTGGTAGGCTTGGTCTAGATCAGTAACCTCTCTCAGAAATAGTTCTCTCTTGATATCTTCCCTCAGTCCAGCCCTAAATCTAGACAAAGTGACTTCGTGGGCTTCACTCACATCACATCTCATTAGGTATTCATCAAAAGTAGCTATGTAGTCTGAGACAGATCGGTTTCCTTGTTTCAGGTTTTGCCATTGGTCTAACAGGTTTTGCTGGTATGAAATGGGTAGGTATTTATCTCTCAGTTTTTCTTTCATACCCTGCCAAGTGGTTATGGGCTCAACATTCCGTCTCCTAGTGGTTAGCTCAATGTTCCCCCAGTATAACCTAGCTTGACGCACTAATTTCATCTTGGCAAACTTGTATTTCCTCTCCTCAGACATAGCATACCACTCAAAGTATTGGTCCATCTCACCCTCCCAATCAGAATACACCTTAGGGTTCAGACTACCATCAAAAGTGGGTGCATCTAATTTGATGTTCCTGATGAACCTATCATCTCTATCTTCAGGCTCTGGGTCAGGCCTCCTATGATTAGGTTCAGGATCTCTATATAAAGGCCTTCTAGGCTCCTGATGTGGGTGAGGTTGAGGCACATTAAAATCGGGGTCAGGAGTCCAATTCCGATGTCTAGGTTCTTCAAGTACTTGGACTCGGTCCCTAAGTTGGGTAAGATCCTCATGAATTTGTGCGCTAAACTGGGCCACAGTGTTTGTCATATCCTGATTCATTTTAGCCATACTTTCAGTAAGAGTTCTGATCATGGCCTCTAAATCAGGTTGGGTTTGACCAGGTTGATATGGCACTCCGTTTCTGGTAGACATGATGATTCAAGCAAGCACACAAAATGAGACTAGACTAAATCGACTACTGGATCACTAGACCTAGAGTCCAAACTAGATGCCCAATCAGAGTGGCAAGCTAGCCTGTAGTAACTCAGGACTCAGCTAGGCAGGTGTAAGGGGAGTGTTAGGTCCCTGATTGCCAATCCTAGACACCAATCAGTGATTGGCCAAGTAGGCGGACCAGCACACAAGCCCTTCGGGAATGGATCCCTGAACCACCGTTCTAGACACTGAGTGCTAAGCACACACAGAATAACTCGGCAAACTGACTCAACACTAGCCTAGACCCGACCAATTGATGTCCCTAGCCCACTACGGCAAATTAGGTCTAACTGATTTTAAATTAGGTCTAGGTTCGAATGATTGGATGGTGGTTTTGGGCTAAGGAGAGGTAATCAACTCCTCCCCTTATCTTAGATGCTCAATTGCCCTTAAGTAAATTATGAGATGATCACTCCAAAAAGAATTGAATTGCAGAACATAAAAAACAGAGTTGCTGTATTTTAATGCTCAGAATTTTTACCGAAACCAATAAATCACAGAAAAATTATGGAAAATAGGTTCTTATACTGGTTTCAACGAAGCAAAAATCATGCAATTCGGAGTTTTATACAGGGAGAATAATTTAGAAAACAGGGCAATTACGGGCTGCAACTAGATTGTCTTCCCCGTTTATAATCCCTGCTACGAAGTTATAACCCAATGGATCCCCTACACGCCCTAGGAACACCCCGTGGAATGGGAGGAGGAGGCTTGCACCTCACTTAGTTCCTAGGACCGGACATCCTGGGGAGTTTACTTCGAGCAGACAAAATAAAAAGAGAACAATCAAAGCAAGCAAGCAAATCAGAAACCCTAGACTGGGCTCTGATACCAAAAATGATGCAGAACAAATAAAGGAATGCGATGCGGAAGCAAATTAGGATTAACTAATTTTTTTGTTGTTTTTATATGTTTGTAGAAGTTGGCTTCAAATCAAAGAAAAGTTAACCTAACATTGAAAGATACTAATATGATAATTGAAAGCACAATTTTAAGGAAACTAAATTATCAGAGTAGTTCAGAAGCAACGGATCGCTGGGGGTTGAGAAACTCCCAGACCTAGGGTTTCGCTCCGAACTTTTAACAAAACAGAAATAAAGAGAAGAGATGGTTTATCTAACCAGGCAATGATCTTCACAGATTTTGGTGGAAGAACTCTCCCGAGCAGATTGTTGGATCCTCGGATTCAGATATCTTCGTAATGGATCCTCTAATACTGGTCCTTTGGCGGGTTGGCTTCTCCTGAACTCAGGATCTGGAAGAGAAGAAAAACAATTGATGGAATCAGAGAGTCAAGGGAAAGATTTACCAGGTTGATGAACTTGAAGATTGAAATTGCTGAAAACTGGATTCTCCTGGATGTTGATGTGATTTTCCTTGGAACTTGCTCTGGATCTGAAGTTGCCGGACTGGATCTGGATGAAGGTGGACAGCCTGGACTTGTAGAGAGAGAGAGGCCGTGGGAGATGGATGGATCTAGGGTTTGATGGATTGAAAATAATGAAGGCGGCTAGGTTTTGGAATTTCAAGTGGCTAACCTAGGGTTTTGGATAAAGATGGAGATCTCTCACCTCCTCAAGGCTCCAATGGAACCCGGATTACCCCCTCACGGAGCTCAACACTTAGAATAGTGCGGAAGAAGAGAAACCTAGGTCACTCAACACAATAGAATAGCAAAAAAATAATTTTCTTCATTCATTGATTTCTTAAAGTTACAAAGAGGGGTCTATTATATAGACCTAAAATTTTCTCCAAGCTTGTACAAATTCCCATGTGGGACTAAACTCCTCCAACCTCTAGATTAGGTAGAAAATCTCCTCTCTTGGCCGACCAAGAGTTCAAAAAAATTTGGGACGGCCATAAAGAAATTTTTTTTGGAATTTTTGTGGCGCCTCCTTTGGAGTTGGATTTGGATTTGGAGTCCTCTTCTTCTTATGGTATTTCTTCTTTTCTTCCACTCCAAGTTAAGCTCTTTGATTTTGATTTGAACTTCAATTGGATGTCTTTCTTTGATTTTTTCTCCAAGAGAAGTCTTTTTCCTTCTTTGCTTAGACAAAATTGGCAGGTATGGGCGCCTCCTTTAAATTAGCTTCCAATTTGATTTTTTTTCTTCTTTGGATGTGGGGACCATGACACTGGGATGCTTCTGTGGCGCCTCCTGGACTCTGGCGTGTGCTCGGAGTGTGGCTGGGCGTGTGGCTTGGAGTGTGGCCTCCACTTGCTTGAACCTTGATTTGATTGGAAGACAAATGTGGCACCATTTTGGACCAAATTGAAACCACATCGGGACTTGCATCGAGTCAACATGACTCAATAAAATTTAAATGGTGACTCAAGAAATAAATAAACTGGTTGACCAGGTCAACCTTTATTACAAACCCTAATTTCTCGGGCAATGTCAATCAGAGATCCAAATGGAGCTCTGAAGTCTTCTTCTGAGTCTGGTGCCCGCACCACATATAGGGCTTTGAAGTATATGTTTGCAACAATATGTTTATTATAGGAGTTGGGAGTGTGTCTATAGGAGATCTATTGATCTCGTTAGTAGAGGAATAGTCCTATACAATCTAAAAGGTTGAGTTCTTGAGTCTGTGTCCATTGCAATATGATAATGGAAATGAGTTTTCATGAAAATTATGATTAAGCTTGAGTCAATTAAGTCTAGCATATGATGGATACTCAGGATTTGACAAGAAACCATGACCTGCATCCTATCAAGATTTTTGATAGAGAAACTTGATCACATGGGAACTAAACCTTGGGGTTCACTTTTTTATTCTACCATATTGCAACTATATACTACTAGATGTCACTAGTGGATTGTGAGAGCTCACTAGGATCATTTTCGAATCAACGATCCAAGTTAAGGGTTGAGCTGAAATTATTTCAGTCTATCAAAAAAATTTGATGATACTATAATAGAGATCATTATATATCTTACTACTAGATGGAATAAAACCTGAGGGATCATATATAATAGGAGTCAACCTGCAAATCATGAATCTATGTAAGAGTTACATTTTAGTACCTGCAAATTCTAGTACCTATCAAATTTGGCACCCACTAATTTTGGTACCTACTAAAATTAGCACATACTCATTTTAGCACTTACTAATTTTAGCATGATGGATCAATTTACAAATGTTACAATGATATTTGACTTTATTATTTTATTTAATTAAATTATATTTAATTGTTATTAATTTAGCTTAAAGTTAATTGGATTGGTAATTCAAGTTTGACTTGAATTTTTGACCAAGTTAAAGTGGGTCAATAGCTTTTTTTTATTTTAGTTCAATAGGTATGAAAAGGATTTAAAAAATTAGTAAGAAATAGTTAAAATTGACTAGTAGCCATGCAAAAACCAAGAGGAGGGCATGGGTATTGTGCGCTTCTTCTTGTCACACACGGTGAGAAGAGGAGGCACCAAGTTGGAACCCCTCTTATTTATCTAGGACTGTCTCTCCTTTCAAATTAGGATGAACTCTTATTTGATTTGATCATTATCCAAATCAGATTAGAATCTAATTTTATCTAGATTTTTAGATACATTTTTTAGAGGAATTTTTTTAAGAATTTAAGATGCAAAGAAATAGCCTGTGTATAATTAATTCTACCATACATCCCCTTTGGAATTCATCCAGATTTTTTCCTCAATAAAAATCAAGTTCTATACCTTTATGAAAAGCAAAGAGCCCATAGATTCTAAAAATATCAAGAAAAATATTATTTTATTTTTTTGGTATTTAATTCTTTGAGAGAATTGGAGAGAAGACTGTAAAATTTTGGTTTAGACTAGAAGTTGAAGGTCCATCTCTATGTTTGAAGAAAGACCTGCAAGGATCTAGTAGTCCTGGATTCTTGGTGATTCGGTTAGGAAGGCTCCATGTGGATACCAGTAGAGGTTGAGCCTGTGCGAGGCTCCAATGAATCCTCTTAGATTTGGTTGATCTAGTAGATCTAGTATAAGAAGAAAGATCTAATGATAGAAGTAAGTTGAATCCTTCATCATGTATTTTTATTAAATTTGAGATCTGATTTGTTTTTGATTCCAGTATGCCAAAGCATGATAAAGATGATTTATGATTAATTTTTAAAATCAGTATGCTATATGAAAGTTATTTTTCATGTTTTTTTATGTTGTGCCTAGGGTTTAGAACTTAGTCTGGCATGTTAATCATCTTTGTCAGGGACTTAATAACATGTACTTGGGAATTAATCAAATTTGAGTTAGTTATTCAGACGTTGCATTCTAGAGCACAAGCATCCAACTAACTCATGATCATATATAGTTAGTCAGACTTCAATATTATAATTACTCAGCTTGGTCATTCAGGATCGAGTTATTCAATTACTACATGCTAAGTCATCAATTTGGTATCCTTAGTCAGCAAATCCAAGTACTCTTATTAGTAGATTCGAGTAAATAATGTAATAGTTATCCCCACTCCTAAGAAAATGAGCCAACTATGAGCCTTCTCTCAGAATAATAGAAATCTGAATTCCTAGTCATTGAGAATTTGAGCCGACCCCTCTAAAACGAGCTGATTCTAATCCCATGGAAAGCAACAGTAATGGCTAGTTGCAGAACTTGTAGAATTTGCTTTCCAAGATTCTTAATGGCTACTTTTCATTTTCTGATGACTCTAAATGGCTAGAAATGACTGGGAACCAATAGAAGAACTCTTGGAGATGTATAAATTCATGGATTAAAATAAAAAAAATAACTTTTAAGAATTTTCTTTTAATCATTATAAATAAGTGAAACTCAAGTACTGCCACCTAAAAACTCAAGAAAATCTTAACTCCTTCCCAATTACTCTCTTGAGACATTGAGTGAAGAATATGGAGAGCATTGAATAGCCACCTTTGAAGTCCTTAAGCAGCGATATATTAAGCTTCAACTACAATAACTCAGCTCTTTTGAAGTTTGTTTTCTTTGTTGCTCTGCTTTTGAGTTGATTATTTTGTGTTGTTATAGGTCCAGCAAGGAGCTAAGACTTGTGGATTAGGTTTAGATTTTGATTGGTTGATCTTGAAGAATCAATTGAATTGTTTGTGAGCCTAGAAAATAAATATTGTTTAGATTTTGGATTATGATCTCGGTGTAAAACATCTAGCTATATTATTATGAGAATATAGTAAAAATCTCAAGTATCCTTGGGTAGTACACATAGGAGCTAGGATTACTCCAAACTACTATAAATTTTTCATATTTGTGTGCTTTTTTGTATCCCATATTCTCTCATTTAACTTTCCTATTTCACACAACACTTGAATCACTTATTGCTCTATTTTTTAATGGCACATATTTATTTTAATTTTTATAAAATCCAATTCATCCCTCTATTGGATTGTTGATTTGGGTAACAAGTGGTATCAGAGCCATGTCTCAGTATCACTAATCTATTGATTAGGAGAAAAGATAATGGCAACATATATAAGCACTTTTCTAGCCAAAGAACAATCTAGCAATATACCTATACTTTTCAATGGCTCTCATTATACTTACAGAAGGCTAAGATGAGAATTTATATTCAAGCCATAAACTTTCAATTATGGAGAGTAATTATTTAAGGTCCTCATGCACCTACTAAGAAGGTTAGTGGCATTGACATCCCAAAACTGGAAGATGAATGGGATGATCATGACATGAAAATGGCTGAAATAAATACAAAAGTCATGAACTTTTTATATTGTTCACTTGATCTAAATGAGTTTAACCAAATTTTCACTTGCAATTCTATAAAGCAAATTTGGGATAGACTTCAAGTAATACATGAAGGCGCAAACCAAGTCAAAAATTTAAAAATTAACTTGTTCATACATAACTATGAATTATCCAAAGTAGAATCCACTGAGACCATCTCTGAAATATTCACAAAATTTATTGACATTATTAATAATCTCAAAAATCTTGGCAGGACGTACTTAAATAGTGATTTAGTAACAATTTATCATTGGAAGAGCTTCTTGGATTCCTACTAATATACAAAATGAACATGAACCACTGTAGAGATGAAAAAGGAAGAAAGAAGAAAACCATTACTCTCAAAGCTGCAAATGAAAGAGAAAAGAAAGAAGAAGAGGAAAGTCTCTCATCCAAAGAAGAATTAGGAGATGATGATATGGCCCTTATGATAAGAAGATTTAGAAGATTTATGAGCAAGGGTAGATCAAATATAGAAGAGATACTTGGCCAAGGGAAGTCAAGAAAGAAAAAAGATAAGAAAAAGGACAAGGATCAATTGCCCATTTACTATGAATGTAAAAAACTAGGGCACTATCAATCAGACTATCCTATGTTGAAAAAGAGCCACAAAAAGAGAAAAAAGAAGAAAGCCATAGTTTATACATGGAGTGACAGTGATAAATCAAGCTCCAATGAAGAGAAAGAGCAAATGAAATCAGTCAACCTTTGTTTACTGACTATAGAAGATGAGGTATGCAATGAACTTAATATTGAATTCATTTTTGATGAATTGCATATTGCATTTTATGACTTGTCTGTAGAATTTAAGATAACTGGTTTAAAAATTAAATCTCTTAAGTATTCAAATGTGATTTTACAAAAAGAGAAAAATGATGCTTTAGAGAAAAACAACATCTTGGAAAAAGAATTAAATGAAGTTCTTGAAAGTAAAAGGCTTTACAAAAAGGAAAAGAAGAGCATTTTGAAGAACTCAAAAGTTTTAAAAGAAGAAAATGAAACTTTGAATAAGAAAGTTCAAAAACATAAATCCTTGGTTGAAAAACTTACTTTGAATTCTAACAAACTTGAGTTAATCTTTAAAACTAAAAAGATTTAAATGATAGAGCTAGAATTGGGTATAACTCTAATTATATGAATAGATTTTAAGCAACTCATTTTTTAATAACAAAATTTCCTACTACTAAATCTTTAGCACCTAGTATCTCATCTTTAATGCTGAATTGACATGGGGCGCATCAATCATCCAGGTTGAAATCGATGCCCCTTCTTCGAGGAACAAACATGTCCTTTTGATGGATATATGTATAAGCACATGGGGGCCAGTTAAGCCCCTTGTATTCTTGTGCCATCCAAGTGGCAAAGCAATAGGAAAGAGAAGAGGAGCTTCTAACTGGTTGGAGAGGCATACCAGTGGCTACCTGTAGTGGGTCTTCCTATCCTTCCTTCCCCCTTTCTTCTTTTTGCTATTGCATTTGATGTGCGACAATCATGGAAGCGGAGGAGCTGGGCTTGACACCTAAAATTGTGGCCTCCATTCTAATAGACGAGAAAGTCCTTAAGTTAAGGAAGAGTTTTGTCCTCATGGCTAGCATTTGTCTGGGGGTTTCTCGAAAGAATATGCATATCACAAAGGGGACGGTGATGATGGTCATCCTTCATGAGGAGTCACTGAGTGTGAGTCTTAGGATTCTCATGCTTTTGTAATGGCAAACCTACTACGGTGGTACAACTAATGCCTAGTGCTGTTGGTTTCCAATGCCTAGAAGGCCATCGTCAGCTTTTTTAGCTTGATAGTTCATCATCGCATGGAGCCCAGGATGAGGGTATTCCATTATTTCTTCTAGGTGAAGGCCTCCCAAGGATGGTGTTGGTCTCCCCTGCAAATGGTTTAGCTTCCCAATTGCTCGATGAAACTACAAGGTTGGAAGTCATGGTTCTTCTTCATGGCTTCCCCATCATCGTGGCTATTCTTTAGATGCTAGGGCAAAGTAAAGTCTTCGTGGTTGCTGGGTCCGCCAATATTGCAAGAATCAGAGTGGATCATGTGGATAAGCTATCGCTGATATAGGTCCCACCATATAATGTTCTTCTTTCCAAGAGCTGGCTGAAGGCCCTTTATGTGACAGGAGTTTCTTTATCCCGAGGTAGGTCCCCACCAACTGTTTGATGAATAGTCCCTTATTTTTTCAAACCAAGTGACTCTATTTTCTGGTATAGTCATGACAATCCATGATAGTTGTAAACTGTAGTCATCGTCGAGCCTTCTCCACCACCTTTGACTGACCCGAAGGGGAAGATGATGCATTCTCCATCCTCTATGAAGGAGGTGCGGAAGGTGAAGAAGAGCAAAGGACCATCTTTCCCCTTGGATACTATCTTGAACTCTAGTAAGGTGCTAGTCATAGAAGCGAAGGCGAAGGTCACGGCACCCCTTAACTTAGGGGTCGCCACCATGGCTAGTGCGATCAAAGATCTAGAGGGAAAAGACGAAGGGTCGGTGGCCATTGAGGAAACTTAGGCAGAGGTTGGTGAAGCTCTGGCATTGGCAATGGAATCCTTGATGTGGATGACCAAGTCGATGGTGAAGGCTAGGGTAGCCATTGCTAAGGTAAAGGGGGCAATGACCCCTCCAACTGGTACAGGCAAAGTCTAAGGGGTAAGGCCTTTCGATGTTCCAGAGGGCATTCCTACCCCTCCTACCCCTAGCAAGATTTGCTTGCTTGAGTTGAACACATGCCTTAGGTTCTTAGATGACTCCATCCTTTTAGAGGTCAAGGAGGCACTAACAAGGTCTGCTAGGGAAGGCCTGTAATGATTCATTTAGGTCATAGTGTCAATATGTCTTCTGCCTAAGGGCTTGGATGCTAGTCTTCCTTTGAGAGTATAGACCCATTTTGAATAGAATGTCTAGATGCAGGGCTGCATGGAGGCTGGGAGTTTGCTACAATAAATGGACTGCCTACTCAAGGAGGTGGAGCTGTCATGGGAGTTCGCTGAAATGGTAGAGGGGGAGTGCAACATAGAGGTCCAAAAACTCAGTCTATCTAGTGATTAGTGGTGACTGAGAAGGAGAGGGCAAACATGGCTAAGGCTTTCTTGGTAGTCATGCCCACTTATCTTGACAAGAGTCGGATGAGGTGCAGGGTCAGAGGGAGAAGCACCTTGCTAAAGTTTGGGTGGTGCTTGGCGAAGCTAAAGCAAGAGCCACCAAAGCAGAAAAGAAGCTTAGCGAAGATGAGGCCAAGGGTGCCAGGGCTGATGCAAGGGTTGCCAGTGCTGAGGTGAAGGCTGTGAAAGCTGAGGCAAGGGCCTGGGGAGTGGAGGAAGCACTGCACGAGGCCAAGGATTGGGCTTCGACCACACAAGAGGAGGCATAGGCAGTAAAGGTGCTAGCTTCCAAAGTGGTGGTAAAGGCAATCGAGGTCTTTAGGGTCGGGAAAGAGTATCATCTGGAAGCACTGGAAGCTAGCAGAGACACTTTTCGGCAAAGCTTTAAATTTTTGAAGGGGCAAGTCATCGAGCTATTCCAAAAATTGATGTTGGGAAATTGAAGATGGAGTTATCTTTTGGTGGCAATGAAGATTGTGCAAGCTCTATGGAGAGGGCCCCGATCTCGTAGAAGATCAGGCTAGCCCCTCGTGATCGGTCCACGCATCCTTTTGCATCTTCTTGTTCCTTACTTTAGCATCAACCACTGTGGCTTTGTACAAAATACTTGAAAACTTATTGAAATGGAATTCAAATTTGTTAAACTCTAGTTTCATTGTGCCTTGCTTTCTATTTTCCTTACTTGCAGGTTGATCTTGTTCACTATTGTGTTGACTAGGCAATGAGGTTCAAATTCATATTTGTGAAAGTAATTAGGGGCTCCACCAAGAAGGGGTCACAAAAATGAAAGAAAAGTGATGGCAAGGCCAGGATAGAGAAGAAGGGCACTGTCATGAGTAGACAAGCATCGGCTTCTTTAGGAGGCACTGCCAACATGGTCTCAAGGGTGTCCACCATTAATCCTGGGGTAGACATCTCAATTGAAAGGGTAGTAGTAGCTCCGATTGCCCCAATGGACCTCGGGATATTGGAGATGACTTTGATAGTTGCCTCGCCTGTAGCTCCCATTATTCTAGAAGAGGAGGAAGCGTAGGCAACCAAGCCCATGGTATCTGTAGTGCCAAGGCAATCGGTCATTATGGAGATAGCCAGATAAAAGGAACCTATCATGGTGGATCCCCCAGTGATCAAGGTTGTAATAGAAGTTCTCCCAACCACTACCAAAACACTGTTAGGTGAGGTGGTAAGAGGAACTGCAGTGCCTGCTATGGCAAGCTTGCCATTAGCTGGAGGTGGCTAGAGTTCCCTCTATCATGGTCAAGTTGCTTGCAGTTGAGGTAGCAAGAGAGATAGTAGGTGAGGCTGGTAGACACAGGGAGGCTGCTTCATATATGTTGGCACTTTTGGAGGTGGCCTGCCCACCGACGATACTTCCCATGAAGATTAGAGATAACAATAATAGTCAACTTTAGAACTCCCCACCCCGTGCCAGAAGGATGCCTGACCCATTCTTGATGCAGGATGAAAAAAGCAAAACTAAATCTAATAATCTTATGATTAATTATCTTTAATTAATCAGAAATTAATTTCAATAATTTTCTGAAATAAGACTCAAAGTATTCAGATGAACTTAACTAGTCAGCTAGTTATGATACCCGCAATGTAAATCAATAAACTAACTAAGAAAACATGATTTGATGATTGAGAAATTACCTAAACTAGGGTTCTTGCTTTCAAAGAATCAAAGCTAAAGAGTTGAGGAGGAGTTTCTTTTACCAACGAAGATTTTCAATGCTCTTGATGATGATTGATTTCAACACTCTAGAATTTATGGCAGAACTTCAAGATTATCGATCTTCGGGCTCTGATCTTCAACGTGGTTGGTTCCAAAGCAAAGATAACCTTCACTTCAGATCTTGATCACTTGAAATCAGTCACAAGAAAAAAATTAGGAGGCATGGAAAATAGAGAAGATTGGAAGGAAAGGATGAAGTAAGGTTGAAAGGTGGAGTTAGGGTTTTAGATAATTGGATGGATAGGTAGGCCTCACGCCCAAGGACCTCACACCCTCTTCCTCACGGAGTTTGATGGTCTCACAGCAAAGGATTGAAGAGAAAACTCTCAATTTATTTCATAAAAACTTGAATGAATACAAGGGGTTTAATGGTGGTATTTATAGACCATAAACAAGAATCTTAAGGGTTACAAATGCTTGAGTTCTTGTTGGAAGGGCAAGAACTCCACGGAATTGGCTTCCCTTGGGCATCAAAGACTCTTGAACTCCCTCTTGGCATCTTGGGCTCTTGGCATCTGGATTTCTTGGGCTTCATCCATTTGGGCGACAACAATTGATAAGCTTCATCAAGTTGGGTGACAAGAATGAGGATGAAGTGGGTGACAAGACTCCTTGATGATGGGTGGCCAAGATAATTTTTGATTGGCCATGAAAGATGGATTCTTGAGTTTGGATGATGAGGGCCTCTTGCATTTATAGGACCCTTCAATTTGGATAAAGAGAATTCTTGAATTCTTGCAAGACTCTTGAGTTCTTGATTTCTTGAATTCTTGATACATGAAACCCCTTGAACTTGGCTTCTAGAATTGGTGCCCAACTTTGAATTTTTATGGCCGACCATGACATGTGGGATGATGAGGTGGCATGGAATGATGATGTAGCATGTGACATGGCATGGTGACATGGCAGGTGACATGGCATGGGGCATCCAAGATTGTGATGTGGCTTGGGGTGATGTCCAAGATGATATGAAACCATGAATTGGGTCCCCTCTTGGCTTGCAATCTTGAATTGGGCTTGCAATCTTGAATTGGACTTGATCCCCTAACTAATTACAGGACTTGATCGAAACTAATTTTGCCCAACTTGATCAAATTGAATCCAATCTAACCAAATTACTAAGGCGTAACAATAAATTAAAATTGTCTAGGTTTATATATATATACAGGTCTCAATTGGGTTCAGGGATTTATTCACAAGTTTAGGTTTGTATAGGACTCAACTGAAATTGAGGTTTAGGGCTTAGTCATAGGTGATTTATAGGGATATGGGATTAACCTGTCTTTCTTTCTAGCCCTGGTGTCCGCACCAATTCTCCTCGGGTGGGAGGAACTCGACCCTGTTGAGTATGGGTCAACTCTGCTTTGGTAATGTTCTAGTAAGTCGGGATTAATCCTTTGCAAATCCTCTCTAGTGATCCAAGAATCTTTAGTCTCGAGTCATCCTTGCCAATGAACCAGATATCATTGATAATCTTTACTCCGAGTAGCGATAATGTTGTCGTCCAAGATCCACTCAATCCTGTCTATCCATTCTGGTATTTTGGCTGGTGGACACTCATGGGTTGGCTCACTCTCAAGGATGGGATCAGGTCCAAAAGGCTCACTAGATATCATCGTTGGCTCCTTATACTCTACAGGTCTGAAACATTGAAAGTTGAACTAATACCTAGCTTGGGTGGTAACTCAAGACATAGGCATTAGGTCCAATTTTCTTAATTATTTTGTATGGTCCTGCACTACGAGCATGTAATTTCTTTATGATTCCAGGTGAGAACCGTTCAGGTCGAAGCCTGATCATAACAAAGTCTCCTTCATCAAATTCTTTGAGTCTTTTTCTTGAATCAGCCTTATGTTTATATGATTCATTGCTTTCTTTAATATTTTCACTTATTTCCTTATACAACTCTCTAAAATGCTGTGCATATAACTTTGCAGATTCAGAAATATGTTCATGCATGGATAAAGGAATAAGATCTAAAGGCTTTCTTGGCTTGTACCCATGGATAATTTCAAATGGGCTTTCCCTATGGTCCTATAGTAGGCAAACTTAAAGTATTAGGAGGTCCCAACTTCCAATGATTTTGACTATAGACATCCTAAAAAATTTCTAAGATTTTGGTTCACTATTCTCGTCTGGCCATCGGCTTATGGATGGTAGGATGAAGAAAATTTGTGCTTGGTTCCTAGCAGGTGCTAAAGAGCCTTCCAAACATAGATAGCAAATCTAACAGGCTCAGAGATTTGATGAACCTGCTAACCTCTACAAAATGTAGTCTAATGGCTCTAAACACATCAGAAGCCCCAGGAAAAGGTAGGAAATAGGATGAGGGTTCATCGAACAATCCTGGCTCAATGGGGTTGACCTTAAGATATGGACATTGATTTATACAATAGGTGAGAAAGGGGCCAAGGGATGGAAGGATGGGTCATCAATTTCAGGGAAAAGATCCTTAACTGGGATTGGGTAAGGAGACTCTTCATGAGGGTAATGAATTGAAAAGACTATGTCCTCACTAATTTTCTCTCGCTCTTGAATTTCAGGACTAGACTCTATAACTTGACTCTCTTCTAGGGTCTCCTCAGGTAAAGCCACTATTGTATCAGTGTCATGGATCCTTCCTCTAACTTCTCTTCATATTCATCCCCAAAACCCATTCCAGCTTCATACACTTCTTCCTCATACTCATTAGTGGATTCAGGATCTTTGTCTAATTGTCCTTCCAATACAATTTTAGTCTGGGTGTGGTCAGGATCAACTAACTCTAGGTTGGCTTCAGTCTGGGTATGGTTAGGGTTAATGAACTCTGGATCTATCACATATACCTCTTCTTTAATGTTATCTTGGTGAACCAATGGGGTACTAGGGGTGGGTCAGCTAAGGAAGATTAACTGATTCCGGGGTTTTGACTTCGTGCACTGATCCTAGTGTGCTCGGGTTGATGGGTTCTGGGGCCAAGGGAAGTTGGTTTAGGTGAACCAAGGTTAGTACGGGTCCTATGAATTCTCTCTAAGCTTTCGAATCGCTAATCCAGTCGGTCAAACCTATTGTTTATTTGGGCACATTGTTCATTGAAGGTCCTCAGTTTGGTTTCTATAGTTTCTATAGTAGACTCCATGGTCAAACCAGACTAGGTTGGGTTTGAGGCTACTGGTATTATGCTCCTAATCTAGGGTCATGCAACAAGCATACAAATCAGATTAGGGGTTTGCTAGACCTAGAGCTCAAGTAGAATGGGTCAGCTTAATTTACAATCAATTCAGCAATTACCTTGTCTACTAGCCAGGTAAGAGGTGGAGTCATGGGAAGCTCTCCCTACTTTCAAAGGGTCCTAATTAAAAACCATGAGTCCACTTAGGACATTTGCCTCTGGACCTCTAGCTTTTGACACTAGATTTAAGAGATAATCAAAGGATTGGGTGCACTAGCTTTCATATAATACTTGGAACCTGACCTTGTTGGTATCCCTAAGCTGCTTTAGGTTTCTAATTGATTTTAATTAGGCTTGGGTTCGATGCAAAGGTGATTGTTTTGGATCCAAGAAAGGTGATGAAATCCTTTCCTGATCTGACAAAGTAAGAGTGCCCTTAAGTTGATTTCAGTTATGATGCATGCACATAAAACCCTAATGCACAATGAAACTAAACAGAAATTAACAAAAGATAATTCTTTTTTCTCTAATTTTTTTTATAATTAGATGGTAGATTAGTATAAGATTAACATAAAATTAATTAATATATATTTTTTATTTTTTATGATAGTTTTATGAAATTTAATTTCAACCTATAACTAAGTATGCAGAAATTTCAGTAACTAGTAATTAAACCCTACTTTAACCTGCTATGATTCCAAAGATGATGCGAGATGAAATAAGCAAAACTAAATCTAATAATCCTATGATTAATTATATTTAATTAAGCAAAAATTAATTTTAGTAATTTTCTGAAATAAGACTCAAAGTATTTAGATGAACTTAACTAGTCAACTAGTTACGATATCCGTAATGTAAATCAACAAACTAACTAAGAAAATAGGACTTGATGATTGAAAAATCACCTAAACTAGGGTTCTTACTTTCAAAGAATCGAGCTAAAGAGTTAAGGAGGGGTTTCCTTTACCAATGAAGATTTGTAGCGCTCCTGATGACGATCGATTTAAGCACTCTAGGATTCGTGACAGAACTTCAAAATTATCATTCTTCGGGCTCTGATCTTCAACGTGGTTGGTTCCAAAGCAAAGATGACCTTCACTTCAGATCTTGATCATCTGAAATTAGTCACAAGAAAAAAAATTAGGAGGTGTGGAAAATAGAGAAGATTGGAAGGAAAAGAAGAAGTAAGGTTGAAAGTGGAGTTAGGGTTTTGGATGGTTGGATGGATAGGTAGGCCTCATGCCCAAGGACCTCATGCCCTCTCCCTCATGGAGTTTGATGCTTTCACAACAAAGGATTGAAGAGAAAACTCTCAATCTATTTCATAAAAACTTGAATGAATACAAGGGATTTAATGGTGGTATTTATAGACCATAAACAAGAATCATAAGGGTTACAAATGCTTGAGTTCTTGTTGAAAGGGCAAGAACTCCATGGAATTGGCTTCTCTTGGGCATCAAAGACTCTTGAACTCTTTCTTGGCATCTTGGACTCTTGGCATCTGGATTTCTTGGGCTTCATCCATCTGGGCGACAATGATTGATAGGCTTCATCAAGTTGGGCGACAAGAATGAGGATGAAGTGGGCGACACTACTCCTTGATGATGGGTTGATCATGGGCGGCCAAGATGACTTCTTGATTGGTCATGAAAGATGGATTCTTGAGTTTGGATGATGAGGGCATCTTGTATTTATAGGACTCTTCAATTTAGATAAAGAGAATTCTTGAATTCTTGCAAGACTCTTGAGTTCTTGATTTCTTGAATTCTTGATACATGAAACCCCTTGAACTTGGCTTCTAGAATTGGCGCCCAACTTTGAATTCTTGTGGCCGACCATGACATGTGAGATGATGAGGTGGCATGTCATGATGATGTGGCATGTGACATGGCATGGTGACATGGCAGGTGACATGGCATGAGGCATCCAAGATGATTATGTGGCATGGGGTGATGTCCAAGATGGTGTGGCACCATGAATTGGGTCCCCTCTTGGCTTGCAATCTTGAATTGGGCTTGCAATCTTGAATTGGACTTGATCCCCTAACTAATTACAGGACTTGATTGAAACTAACTTTGCCCAAATTGATCAAATTGAATCCAATCTGACCAAATTACTGAGGCATTACAATAAATTAAAATTGACTAGGTTTATATATATATCAAGTCTCAATTGGGTTCAGGGGTTTATTCACAGGTTTAGGTTTGTACAGGACTCAACTGAAATTGGGGTTTAGGGCTTAGTCATAGGTGATCCACAGGGATGTGGGATTGACATGTCGTTTCTTTCTGGCCTTGGTGTCCGCACCAATTCTACTATGAGTTCTCTCTTTCATCCTAGTTAACAACTTCATTTTCTTGACAAGTGGATGAGACAAATGCCATACGGCTTTGGATGGAAGTCAAGAGAATGAAGAGAGAGCTTGGTGATGTCAAGCACAGATCGAAGGTTGCAGAGAATGTGTGTGCTTCTATGGAGCATGACTGGTCTATAGAAGAAGAGGCTAGGCAGATGGCTGAGCACTAGCTGGACCTATACATGAGCATGAACGATGGTCCATCGAACCAACCGAAGACCTCCAAGCCAACTAAATATGCGATGCTCCACGGAGCCAATCGAAGACCTACAGCACAAACTGGCCCTCCTACAAGGAAGATTAATAGATGTAGAAGAGGTCATGACCTCCGTGCAAGCCACCAGAGTGGATGAGGCTTGACATCTGGCAATGATGTGGACTTAGGTGGTCGAGGTGGGGGCCAATCACCTCAAGGTAGAACTTGTGCATACTTCAAAGGATTAGTGAGGCACAAGCACCTTCAAGGAGAAGCCTCTGAAGAGCATGCATGGTCTTTTGGGTGTCAGGAAGGTTCAAGTCTCGTCTAGGGTAGCAAACGAGGAATGCCTGCTAGGGTATGACTTTGGCTTCAAGGTACGTGAGTTCATCATGCGGGGATGTTTCCTTGAAGAAGGAGAGGCAACCGAGCCATTTGTTCCCTGCAATGCTACACCTGAGAAAGTTGTTTGCACGGTGGAGCATAGAAGGGAGAGATTGAGAAAGACCTAAAGGCTTATTGACTTTGTACTTCCTCCATCTTTTCAAGAAATGAATAAAAATTTTTCCTTCTTTAATTCTATTTCTTCATATTTGGTACTTTGAACTACGATTCCTTTCATATCTTTGCATGATTTGGAATAGTTCATCCAGTACCTAATGTGTTGTTAACTAGAGAATACCTTCACTCGGGTCTCAAGGGGTCACCAAAGCCTCTAGGTCTGGTAACACCTATGCGTGACATGTGGAGGCTTGACTTGCCCCCTAATCACATGTCACAACATGGCCTGATGCACCACTTAATGGTAGACTCCATCTCGGTGAGGTTCTCAATCAGAGGTGACAGTGCTCTATGGCATTGCCTTGGTTGAAGTGCCAAGAGTCATGAACGCATGGTCTTCCAAGAGAACCGTCAACTCTGGGAAAGCCACCCAATGCCTTGTCTTTTGGGTTCATGGGAATGATCACCTAGCTGATAGAACTGTACCACTTATCGCATGTCGGTTTACTAGAGGCATAGTGACCTTCCTTCTATCCCTTTATAAGTAGAATGCTGAGGGAGCTGGGCTTTGACAGATCCTTTCGAACTTCAATGACTAAAGAAATGCTGCATCATTGATAGAGGTTCTCTAGAGTTGGCTCCTAGGAGTTCCCTTTCTTACTAGATGGGTTCTCTCTACGGGTGCTTCCTCCATAGTCCATGAGTACTGGTGGGTGCTCTTCTTGGCATAAGAGGTATTAGAAAAGGCTGGCATTTTTATCCCTAGATTATAGACTTTGTCGGTCTGATGACGAAGTCGAAGGGGAGGCGATGGCTTTATACCTCATCACCTAGTTCTTCCTCTATTACAGCTTGCCTTCGTGTCCTGCAATAGATGGGCTTGCAATGGGTGTAGCCCTGAAAACCCATCTCACTCATTTTCTGATGAATCCAAATGAGGGAGGTGCAATGATGGTCCATCACCACCTACGACATGGTTATGGGTATCATCGAGCAAGTCCTGGCTCTCCATTTGGAGTCAACCAAGTCAGGTGTAGGAGCAATGTCAAGAACACCACCTTGCTAATGAGCAATGGGATTGCACTAGAGTTGTGGCAAGGTACTCTAGAAGGATCCTTGGCATGTCTTGGGGCTTTCCTCTCCATCTTTGGCGAGTAGGCTCAACAATGCCTATGGCTCACCTCCACCTCCCTTGTATGCTCGACTGGGCCTTTTGTGGGCGATACACATCTTTTCCTTTTTAGTCGACATCATCTTTGAGCTTCTTTAGAGGACCTGGGAGCCACTTCATGATCCAGTAAAAGAAGGGCCTCTCAGAGCAGACCTCATCTAATTGTGAGATTCTTGAGGTCTTTAGGGAGCTTTGACTTGGTCCTAATCCTCTTCTTGTTGGTGAGGCATCGAAGATGCTTCGAAGTTTCAAGAAGTCTCATACAACTTGTGTAACTTGTTCTTATCCTTCATCTACCTCTCAAGGCATCGTTGGTATGATATGATATGATCATAGAGCCAAAAATCAAATATACTTTAATTATTTTAACACTTGCTTGAATTTGTATGCTTATATGGTGTGTCACATAAAGAGACTTGTAGACCTTGCTTTGGACAACGTTGTCTAGAGCACCTTAGAATAATGGATGTCTTAACCCTGCCTAGGCTACCTCACCTAGGACTTTAGAATATGGGAGCCTTATAACTTAACCAGGGCTTAGAGATATAATGACCTAGCCCAGGAGTTTGATAGCTCATCGGGTACTTGGGGCAACCTCGTCTAAGGCTTTAGAACCTAAGAGGCTTACTGCTTAACTGGGTCTTAGGGATATCATAACCTAGCCTAGGAGTCTGATAGCTTATTAGTGTGCTTGAGATAACCTCGTCCAAAGCTTTAGAACTTGGGAGGCTTATTGCTTAACCATGACTTAGGGATATCGTGACCTAGCTTGGGAGTCTGATAGCTCAACCAAGATACTTGGGACAACCTCATTCAAGGCTTTGGAATTTGGGAGGCTTACCTCTTAACCAGGACTTAGGGATATCGTGACCCAGCCTGGGAGTTTGATAGCTCGACCAGGTGCTTGCAGCAACCTTGCTTAAGACTTCAAAGTGTAGAATTCTTACCTAGGATGATCTCACCTAAGGCACCCGAAAGATAATTGCTTAGCTTGGAATCACTACGATTAGGGCCTAACCTGGGCATTTGACTACTCAACTAGGATTTCAAGAATAAGGCATGTCAGAACCCTGCATGAAACAATCTCATTCCAGGACTTATTAAATAAGGGTTATAGTAACCCTGCTTGGGATAGCTTTGTCCCAAGACTTTTAGGAATGTCCCTAGCTTCAACTACTTTCTTTTTTAAGATAAAAGATGAAAGGATTCTCATTGAACAAATCAAGTCAGTGGCAAGGGGTACATCTTATTGGTAGTATGGCTGGAGTTAATTTCTTTTGGACTAGTAAGGATCATCCCAGCCTCGGATCCTCTGGCATTGGAAGCACCATCAACATGGAGAGTCCATGGCTCATCTGTAGGCTTTAGCTTCATCTGGGTTGGTCTGGTTCCCACCTCATCAGGAATGGTGCATTCCACAATGAAGTCTGTCAAAGCTTGGACCTTAATGGAGGGGTGAGGTTGATATTGGATATCAAACTCACCCTGCTCCACTACCCATTTGGTTACCCTTCTACAGGATTGACTTTTTGTAGGATCTATCTTAGGGGTTGTTCAGGTAGGACCATGAATGGATGCACTTGAAAATAAGGATGAAGTCACCTTGCCAAAGTTAGAAGGGTGAAGGCAACCTTCTCATCCTTAAGTACCAGGTCTCTACATCCTTGAGGACTCTACTGATATAGTAAACTAGCTTCTACACTCCATCCTCTTCTTGGACAAGTACTAAACTTATGGCCACAGGAGAGATGGCTAAATAGAGATAAAGCATTTCTTTTGTTACTGCCTTGTAAGGAGTAGTGTGGTAGCCAAGTAGGTCTTGAGATATTGAAAGGTAGCCTAACACTCCTCCATCCATTGGAAATCCTTGACCTGTCTCATGGCCTTGAAGAAGGATAGGCACTTGTCATCGAGTCTCACCATGAATTGGCTTAGTGCAGCAACCCATCCCGCGAGGTGCTGAATCTCCTTTTGGGTTTTAGGAGGCATCATTTCAAAGATTGCCTGGAACTCCTTTGGATTCACTTCCATTCCACAATGAGACACTATGAAACCTAGGAACTTTCCTGAGAAAATCCCAAAGGCGTACTTGTTGGAGTTGAGCTATATGTGATACTTTCATAGGGTTTGGAAGGTCTCTTCTTAGTCAGCCACATTCGATCTTCTTTGCCACTCTTCACCAGTATGTTGTTGACATAAACTTCATGTTATGATCAATCTGGTTGCTAACGACCTTGTTAACGAGGTACTAGTAGGTGGCTTCCATATTTTTTTGACCAAAGGGCATGACCTTATAGTAGTATAGCCCTTGGTCAATGATAAATGTGGCTTCTCCTTATTCCCAGGTACCATCTTGTTGCCCAGTGGCTTTCCCAAGAGGGGGGTAAATTGGAGATTTAAAAAACTTAATCAGATATGTGCTTTTTTAAATCTATGTTAGTGTGGAGGTGCTGTGTTTCAAATGATTAAAAGCAAAAATAAAGATAAATAGAAAAAGCATAATGCAAATACAATAAATTTATAGTGGTTCGGAGCACCCTCGCTCCTACGTCCACTATCCAAGATACCACTTGGAATTTCCACTATATTCGCCACCGGAATTCAGTCGGATTATTTTACCTGGATCACAATCTAAAACCCAACTTGGTTTTTCAACCGGGCTCACCAAAAACCCAACACTTGGTTTTGAACAAGATCACCAAGAACCTAACCTTGATTTTGACCGGGCTCACCAAAAACCCTTACATTGTTAGTTTTAAAATGGGATCACTAACAACACACACTTAGTTTTTAAACCAGGCTCACCAATAATCCATAAACTCACAAAGAGTTAAGAAAAAAGTAAGCAACTAATGACAAACCCAAGTTGTTTGATGGTTGCAATTGCAGCTCAAGAGAAACCTTCTTAAATGGGCTTTAATGCACTTTAATGGCTTCCTCTTCTTCCTCAATAAGTGTTTCAAGCTTTTGATTGGAGTTGGTGAAGACTTGAAGGTAGACTTGAATGTTCTTCTTTGTGCTCTCTTGCTCACAAGCTTATTTAATGTTCAATTATGCATTAGCTTTTTCAAAGGTTGTCCAAATCCCTTATTTATAGAGTCTTGTACTCTTCTTAGGTGGATATAGTCATTGTAGACCGTTGGGACTTGACATTTGATCATTTGAGCACTTTTTAGATTCAAAAATGAAGTTCTGGAACTAGCTGTTATCTACCTGGAATTGACGTTCGAGTCAGCTCGGATGCTTCGAGTCGGTTTAGATCCTCAGATACTTGATTCTTCACTCTGGTCAAGTCGGCTAGCCATAATTAAGTCAGCTCTGATCCTCAGTGTCGATGATTCCTTACTCTGGTTGAGTTGGCTCACCTTAGTCAAGTCGGCTCGGATTCTCAGGTCTTCAAAACTGTACTTTGGAGGAGTCAGCTCGAGTTCCTTCGAGTTGGCTCTCCTGGCTATTCTTTCAGAACTGATTTTCCTAGACTCTAGAGGAGTCGGCTTGGATTGCTGAAGGGTCGACTCGGATGCCTGACTGAATGATTGAGTCAACTCAGATTGCCTTCAGGTCAGCTCGCCTTCTGAGTCAAGAAATGATGCCCTGGATGAGTTAGCTCGGGTTCCTTCGAGTCGGCTCGGATCTCTGCATGCCAGAATCCTTCAACCGTGCCACGGATTAGAGTCATTTCTCTTCATGCGAGTCGGCTCGAGTGAATTTTCAATAAAATCTTCAACTATTCTCCAGAATTCTTCCAGCAACTTTTGATCACTCAAGACTCTTCTCAATTCAACCAACAATAGATTCTAAGGAACTTTAAGCTTGAAAAACACATAGAAGTAACCCTTTTTTTATAAATGTTAGATCAATTTTCCTTTGGGTTCTTCTTTACATGAGACCTTTACAACATAACACAAGACATATAACGAGGTTATAGGAGTTGTAATTGGGCATTAAGATCATCCTACAAAAACTTATAATGCACTTGAAAATTTGTTAGTAAAACAAATACATGCTCCAATGTTTTGTTATCATCAAAATCACTCAAGGGATCAATAATCTTCTCCTTTTTGATGATGACAAAACACCGGGCATGAAAAAGCTTTACAATTACATGTATAAATGTATTTGGAAGTAAATATTAACATGTATGAACTGTATACCAAAAATGTATTTGAAAGAATTATAGCATATTGACAATGTATCATAACTTTTATAATAAGTCCAACATGTATCATAATAAGCACTTATCAAAAGCTATTTTTGCCATAAATGTATCAGAGTTTTAGGTTGGCAAAATTATCAGGTCAAGAGATAAAAACAGATGCTTAGAGCAAGTTCTAAATAAAGCAAATTTGCAAATTTTGAGAGCGTATTGAAGTAAATGTATTCAAGCCATTCAATTTCAACAATTTTTTCCCCTTTTTTGTATGATCTTAAAATTTTGAAACAACATGAGGTTTCATTAAAAAACATTCTTTTTCATTCTTTCTTCTGCCATTTTTCCATGTATTTATTATCAATACCATTCTCCCCCTTTTTGTCAATAATCAAAAAGGTATTTAATTAAAATCATTCTCCCTCTTTGTTAAATACATTAAGCTCAAATTTTTGAAATAGAATGAGAAGATTATGAACATTGTTTGAGATAATTTCACTTTCTCATAAAAATTTGATAATCTATTATAAAATCATTAATGCAAAGATACCATTGCAAACATAATAAGTGTGAAACAGATAATTTCATTGCATTCAAAGATTTTCAATACAGATTACAAAAAGTTGGAAGCAGAAATACTAGATACTAGCCTAGTCACTATCACTAGGTTCTTTTATAATAGGTTCAGTTTTACTATGCCAAGACCTAGGTTGACTAGAAGGTCCTGTACTACCAGTAGAAGGTCCAGGAGGTAGTAGGAGGCTATGTAGGGGCTGATGATCTAGCTCCTAAAGCAGCTGAAGACAGCTGAGAAAGAAAGAACCAAACTGTATTGAGCTCAGACACAATATCATTAATTTCCTTCTGTAATGTAACAAGCTCACTAGCTTGAGTATTTGCAAAGGCTTAAGCTGAACCTCTCAACCGCCCAAACTCAGCTCTCAGAATCCCTATTCCTTTGGTGTAGTCATCCTCCATCTTCCGAGTCTCCTCCATAGATCCCATCTGATAAGATACCTCTCTCAACTCCGATATGAACTCCACAATACTACGATCAATAGTCCATCGGATGCCATCAGATACTGACCTGAAGGAGTCTGACAAAGACTGTGTATCAATCTATGGCTGTGGTCTGGCAGACTCAACACTATCTACCCTGGAATGTAGCTGTCTGATCTCATCATAGATCTCCTCAAGTTTGATGTCGACTGTTTGACGAAACTCGCCAAACATCAAACCAATGGAGCTAGTTAGAGTATGAGATAGCTATCTCATCTACTGGGCAAAGAATGCATAAGACACAGAAGGTCCTGGAGTATTAGAAGATGGTCTTGGTGCTGAAGCTAGTGCTAGAGTTGGTGCTGGAGTTGCTGGTGCTAGTGGTGATGCTGGTACTGGTGGAGAAGCTGGAGAAGTCCTATGACTCCTAGGCTCTCTTGGCTCAAACTCCTCAGCATCGAGAATAATATGCTCAGCAGCAGTGGCAGTCTCCTTAGGTATCTGCTGTGCATGCTCCTCAACAGGTATTGAAGGCTTAGCAGCAGTGCCAATCTCCTCAGGTAGCTGCCCCTCATCATCATCATCATCATCACTAGATGAGCCAACTACCCTATGCTCAGATCCTTTCTTCCTCCAAGTACCATCAGTCAATTGATAACCCATTCTCTACAATGACTTGGAAGAATAAGTGTCTGCATGGTATAGTGGCCTACCATCCTCACCAATTAAGTCAACCCTGGAGGCCTGGAATAGTAATATGAAAACCATTCCATATGAGAGACAGGCCTTTACCTTCCTTACAGCTTCCTTCATCTATAACAACATGATATGTGGTAAATTGAGGGCCTCCCCCTCAATCAAATTCCCCATGAAGCATAGATCTCTCTCACTCACCCAGTCAAATCTGCCTATTCTTGGGAGAAAAATTTTGCTGATGAAGTTGTGTAGCAGTCTCATCTCTAAGGAAAGGGAGTTAGCCTTTATATTTCCAATTCCACTCACATCACTCCTTTCCAGATGATTCTGAGAGTTTTCTATCTATCTTTTAGAACTAAGTGGTCAAGACCCTCATTTGGCATTTCAAGTAAACTGCTTAACCTTTCTTCAGTCACAACAATTCTTTTTCCCTTGACAGTGGATTCAATGTGATGCTCTTCCAAAGTTAAATTCTCATAAAAACTTTGTACCAGATTAGGATATGTAGGAACATTCAAGGAGCAAAAGAATGACCAACCTTGGTCTTCGATCAAGTCACCAATTCGAATCCCTAGGTCCTTTAGAAATGTGAAAATTATCCTTCTTTCGCTTGTGACCAGTCGAATTGCCATGGAAACCACTTGTCTTGGTGGAGAAGGTGATACCTCTTGCTCTTCAGCCTGTTGTCGACTCAGAGTCAACTCATCTTCTCTCCCTTTTGTTCTTCTTTCACTTGGAGGACTTCCCACAATGGTTCGGGGGCATTTTGCCACAGCTCTCTTTGGTGCCATTTCTCAGGCTCGAGAGGATTGCACGAGATTAAGCAAGAAAAGGTAGGTCTAGATGGAAGGAGGGAGTTCTTAGGTTTGAAACAAGAGTTCTAAGCCAAAAGAAATGAAATTTCAACATATAAAGGCTTAGGTTAAGACCTACGGCTCAAAAGAAAAATGCCTCACCCGGCATTGAATCGGCTCGGCGAACCCTAAATTGCTCGAGTTGACTCGAGCAGAAACTCCAAGAAAAGTTCTAAACAACTCAAAAATGGTCTCAAATGAAAGATGTATACTAGAAGAGGTGGTTATTATCCTTAGTTTGATGTTGGAGACTTTCTTAATAATGTTTCCTTAATTTTGAAGAGTTTAGGTCAAGTTTTCTAAAAAGGGTTACATAGACCTAATTCACCTCTAATCAATTAAAATCTAAGTTAAGAGGTTTAGTAAAAATGTTAGCAAGTTGATTTTCGGTATGAACAAATTCAAGCATAATATCACCATTTAAAACATGATCCCAAATAAAATGATGTCTAATCTCTATATGCTTTGTTCTAGAATGCTGAATTAGATTTTTAGATAAATTAATAGCACTTGTGTTATCACATTTGATAGGAATTTTAGATTATGTAACACCAAACTCTTGTAGTTGTTGTTTAATCTAAAGCACTTGTATACAACAACTCCCAGCAGCTACATATTCTGCCTTAGCAGTAGATAATGCTACAGAGTTTTGTTTCTTACAGTGCCATGAAATTAAATTCAACCCTAGAAATTGGCATGTACTACTAGTGCTCTTTCTATCTATTTTGTATCCACCATAATAAGCATCCGAAAAATCAATTAGATTTAATGAAGATTGCTTTGAATACCATTAACCTAAATTACTTGTTCCTCTTAGATATTTTATGATTCTTTTTACTGCAAGCATATATGATTCTTTTGGATTAGATTGAAATCTAGCACAAACACATATGCTAAACAAGATATCAGGTCTACTAGCAGTTAAATATAATAGTGATCCGATTATAGCTTGATAGAGTTTTTGATCAATGTTGTTGCCATATTTATCTTTATCTAATCTATAGGTAGTACTCATGGGTGTGCTTGCTTCTTTGCTTGTCTCCATGCTAAACTTCTTGATGATTTCTTTGATGTATTTGGCTTGGTTTATGAAAATCCCTTCCTTTGTTTGTTTCACTTGAAGTCCAAGGAAGTAATTTAGTTCACCCATTAGACTCATTTCAAATTCACCCTGCATCAACTCAGCAAATTTTCTAAAAAGATTTTCATTAGTTGTACCAAATATAATATCATCAACATAAATTTGTACAACTAACATGTCATTATTTTTATTTTTAATAAAAAAGCTTTGCCAACATTTCTTCTTGCAAAATCATTTTCAAGTAAGAATTTGCTTAATCTATCATACCAGGCTCTAGGTGCTTGTTTAAGTCCATACAATACTTTATTGAGTTTAAAAATATGATTAAGAAATTCATGACTTTCAAAATCTGGTGGTTGTACTACAAAAACTTGTTCTGATATAAAATCATTTTAAAATGCACTTTTTACATCAATTTGGAAGAGTTTAAAATTTATGTAGCAAGCAAATGCAAGAAATAATCTTATGACCTCTAGTCTTGCTACGCATGCATAGGTTTCATCAAAATCTATTCCTTTCTCTTGGTTGTACCCTTTGACTACTAATCTAGCTTTGTTTCTAACTACTTTACCTTGTTCATCTAATTTATTTCTATAGACCCATTTGGTTCCTATGATGAGATGGTCTGATGGTCTATCAACTAGAATCCACACATTATTTCTTTCAAACTGGTTTTATTCTTCATGCATGCCATCATCCAGTTTGGGTCACTTTCAACTTCTTCTAGACTATGTGGCTCTATTTGTGATACAAACACTAGGTAATCGTGTGCATCTCTATGTGATGACCTAGTCCTAACACCTTGAGAGAGATCATCAATAATTAAATCTCTTGATGAGAAGTTACATAACTCCATTCCCTTGGTAGATCAGCAAGGTCTTTACTTACCACTTCTTCTCCTTCTTGACTTGGTTTCTCTTGTATGCTCATATCTTCCATTTCTTTTTCAAGTGTACCTGTATCATTATCTATAAACTCTTCTTTCTTGGAAGGTGAGGGGTTAGTTTCATCAAATATAACATGTACTGATTCTTCAACAGTTAGAGTTCTTTTATTAAATACTCTATATGCTTTGCTATGTATTGAATAACCAAAAAAAATTGCTTCATCAGATTTAGCATCAATTTTTATAGATTATCCTTTCCATTATTTAGCACAAAGCATTTATAACTAAAAACATGAAAATAATTAATATTTGGTTTCTTTTCATTCTAAAGCTCATAAGGGTTTTCTTTAAAATAGGTCGAATCAAAACATGATTTAAAATATAACAAGCAGTGTTCACTGCTTCTGTCCAAAAGTACCTTGGAAGATTGCCTTCACATAGCATTGTTCGGGCCATCTCTTCCAAAATCCTATTTTTTCTCTCTACAACATCATTTTGTTGTGGTGTTCTAGGAGCGAAGAAGTTGTGATCCATGCCATTTTCTGTGCAATAATCATCAAAAAATTGATTTTCAAATTCCATGCCATGATCACTCCTAATAGAAACAATTGAAAGGTTTTTTTGATCCAAAATTTCTTATGAAATTTTTGAAAAACTTTGAAAGTTTCATCATTATGTGTAATAAACAAGATCCAAGTAAATCTAGAAAAATCATCTACTATCACAAGTGCATATTTCATACCACCTATGCTTGTGATCCTAGTTGGTCCGAATAAGTCCATGTGAAATAGCTCAAGGGGTCTAGAAGTTGAAATCATATTTTTAGATTTAAAACTTTTCTTAGTTTGTTTATCCATTTTGCAAGCATTGCAAACATGTTCAAAATCAACCTTAAAATTGGTCAAACCTTTAACAAGATTCTTGGAAATTAATTTGGCAATAGTATGCATGCTAACATGACCTAATTGTCTATACCAAAGTAAACAAGACTCCTTGGTCTTAGCATTCATTGCTACTAGACTGGAACTACTAGATATGGCTAGATCATTCAGATATACCACATAAATATTTCCAAGTCTATGTCCAATGAATTTGTTACTAGAATCAAGTGAGTTAGTTACTATACACATAGATGATTCAAAGACAACCTTGTAGCCTTTATCACATAATTGACTAATACTTAATAAATTATGCTTCAATTTGTCTATTAGCAATACATTTTCGATAAAAGTAGAGGGGGTTAATTTGATCTTACCAATACCGATTATTTTTTCCTTGCCATTATCTCCAAAGGTTACCAAACCTCCTTCTTTCATCTCTAGGGTGATGAATTGATCCTTGTCACCAGTCATATGTCTTGAATAGCCGCTATCTAGATACCATCTTTTCTTTATTTTTTGGGCTGCAAGACATTCCTGCAAAACAATCAATAAGTTCTTTTAGGTACCCAAGCTACCTTAGGTCCTTGTAGGTTAGTAGAGGTGGTTCCTTTGAGAATCCAAATCTTTTTAATTCTATTCTTTCCATTTTTATTTTTATTTAACAAATAGCATTGAAAAAAATTATGTCTAACCCCATGACATGCATAACAAACAATTCTAGTATTTTGAAAAGAAGTAAACTTTGAAGTTCTAGATGTAGAAGCATGTGATGCAGATGTAGAAGCATGTGACACAAAAGCATTTTAAGAAATAGATTTTGGTACAAATACTTTTGAAGATACAAATCTAGGGCTGAAATTTTATTTGAATTTGAAAAATTATAATCGATTCCAGCCTTGTTACTTGAAATTCTTTGCTCTTTTAAAATCAACTCAAGCTTATTTGAACTTAAGGTAAGCTTTTCAACCAAAGGCTTGAGTTTTTCTATCTCCTTTTTCAAATCAGAACTTTCATCAACTAAAACTTTGTTTTTCTCAAGATATAGATTTTTCTCAATTTTTAAAGCTTTGTTGTTTTTAGAAAAGATAATTAATTCCTTTTGTAATAATTTGTTCTTTTTTGAAACCTCTTTCTTTTCTTTTACTAAAGAATCATTAATGTTCTTTAAAGCTCTAATTTTTGTTCCAGCCTTTTTAAATTCAGAAAGCAAATCATGGAATGCAGAATTTAGTTCATCAAAAGTAAATTCAGCTTGAGGTTCAGAGGACATTACTTCATCTTCGAGACCCATAAGACATAGATTGGCAGTTTTTATGGTCTCTTTCTCTTTTGTTGAAGTTGACTCCTTACTGTCACTCCAAGTTGCAACCATCACTTTCTTTTTCTTCTTCTTCAATATTTTCTTTAGCAAAGGATAATCGGGACGGATATGCCTGGATTCTTACACCATAGCATGTGGGCATTTGATCCTTTTCTTTTTCTCTTTCTTTGTCCTTACTGTGTTCACCTCTCTTGTAAAACTTTCTGAAGTATCTTCCTTTCTTCTTATCCATAAACCTTCTAAATGTCCTCGCGACCATAGCTATATCATCTTCTAGGTCATCTTCGGAGAAGGAGCAGTCATCTTTCAATTTCTCGTCCTATTTCTTTGAATCCGATGTAGCTTTGAAAGCAATTATTTTCTTCTTTTTTTGATCATCTTCATTTCTATGTTGCATGGCCAGTTCATGTATGATGAGAGAACCCAGTAGTTCATCCAGTGTTAGTGTGTTTAGATCTTTTGCTTTCTGGATGGCAGTTACTTTGGGGTCTCATTTATCCAGAAGTGATCTTAAAATCTTATGTACTAAGTCTGCATTAGAATAAACCCTGCTAAGACTTTTCAAGCCATTAATAATATATGTAAAGCATGAAAACATGGCAGAGATAGTTTCATTTTGCTCCATCTCCATCTTAAATAATTCATAGTTATGTACTAGAAGATTGATTTTTGAGGTCTTCACTTGGGAAGTTCCTTCATGGGTCACTTCGAGTTTATCTCAAATTTCTTTTACAGATGAGCAAACAAAAATTTGATTAAACTCATTTTCATCCAAAGCATAATATAGTAAGTTCATGGCTTTGGCATTCAATTCACCCATTTTCATGTCATGTTCATCCCAATCCTCTTCAAGTTTTGGGACATCCATGCCATCAACTTTAATCATGGATATTTATGGACCCTTAAGAATGACCTTCCATAACTAAAAATCAATAGCTTGAATGTATATCTTCATTCTAGCTTTCTAGTAAGAGTAATTTGTGCCAGTGAATAGTGGAGGTCTATTAGTGGATTGGCCTTCGGCCAAGGAAGTACTCATGGAATGAGCCATTAATCTTTACTCTAATCAAATTCAGAGACACTGCTCTGATACCAGTTGTTGCCCAGGTGGCTTTCCCAAGAGGGGGGTGAATTGGAAATTTAAAAAAATTAATCAAATATGTGTTTTTTTTAAATCTATGTTAGTGTGGAGGTGTTGTGTTTCAAATGATTAAAAGCAGAAGCAAAGATAAATAGAAAAAGCACAATGCAAACATAGCAAATTTATAGTGGTTCAGAGCACCCTCGCTCCTATGTCCACATCCAAGATACAACTTAGATTTCTACTATATTCACCATCGGAATACAGTCAGATTGTTTTACTGGGATTACAATCCAAAACCTAACTTGGTTTTTCAACCGGGCTCACAAAAAATCCAACATTGATTTTGAACAGGATCACCAAGAACCTAACCTTAGTTTTGATCGGGCTCACCAAAAACCCTTACACTATTAGTTTTAAAATGGGATCACTAACAACCCACACTTGGTTTTTAAACCGGGCTCATCAACAACCCACAAACTCACAGAGCTAAGAAAAAAGTAAGCAACTAATGACAAAACCAAGCTGTCTGATGGTTACAGTTGCAGCTTAAAAGAAGCCTTCTTAAATGGGCTTTAATGCACTTCACTGGCTTCCTCTTCTTCCTCAATAAGTGCTTCAAGCTTCTGATTGGAGTTGGTGAAGACTTGAAGGCAGACTTGAATGTTCTTCTTTGTGCTCTCTTGCTCACAAGCTCATTTAATGTTCAATTATGCATTAGCTTTTCAAAGGTTATCCAAATCTCTCATTTATAGAGTCTTGTACTCTTCTTAGGTGGATATAATCATTGTAGACCATTGAGACTTGATATTTGACCATTGGAGTACTTTTTAGATTCAAAAATAAAGTTCTAGAACTAACCATTACCTGCCTGGAATCGATGTTCGAGTCAGCTCGGATGCTTCGAGTTGGCTCGGATCCTCAAAGACTTGATTCTTCACTCTGGTCGAGTTGGCTAGCCATAATTGAGTCGGCTTGGATCCTCAGTGTCGATGATTCGTTACTCTAGTTGAGTCGGCTTGCCTCAATCGAGTTGGCTCTGATTCTCAAGTCTTCAAAACTGTACTCTGGAGGAGTCGACTTTGGTTCCTTTGAGTCGGCTCTCCTGGCTATTCTTTCAGAACTGATTTTCTTAGACTCTGGAGGAGTCGGCTTGTATTGTTGAAGGGTCGACTCGGATGCTTAACTGAATGATTGAGTCGACTCGGATTGCCTTCGGGTCGGCTCTCCTGTCTGAGTCAAGAAATGATGCCCTGGACGAGTTGACTCGATCTCTACATACCAGAATCCTTCAACCATGCCACAGATTAGAGTCGGCTCTCTTCATGCAAGTTTCAAGTGAATTTTCAATAAAATCTTCAACTGTTCTCCAGAATTCTTTTAGCAACTTTTGATCACTCAAGACTCTTCTCAATTCAACCAACAATAGATTCTAAGGAACTTTAAGCTTGAAAAACACATAGAAGTAACCCTTTTTCATAAATGTTACATCAATTTTCTTTTGGGTTCTTCTTTACATGAGACTTTTACAACATAACACAAGACATATAACAAGGTTGTAGGAGTTGTAATTAGGCATTAAGATCATCCTACAAAAACTTGTAATGCACTTGAAAAGTTGTTAGTAAAATAAATATATGCTCCAATGTTTTGTTATCATCAAAATCACTCAAGGGGTCAACACATCTGGATCTGGTTGTAACCAGAAAATGCATCCATGAAGTTGAGAGTCTTATGCCCAAAGGTCAAATGTACTAGTTGATCAATTCAAGAGAAAAATAGTCCTTCAGGCAGGCCTTGTTCATATTGATGAAGTTGATGCATGCCCATCACTTATCATTAGCCTTTTTCACTAGGACAACATTGACAAGCCAATCAGGATACTAGACCTCATTGATGAACTTGGCTTTCAGAAGCTTTTCCATCTCCAATTTCATGGCATGCTGGAACTCATGGGCGAAGCTTTTATTCTTCTAGTGAATTGGTGGGTGTGCAAGGTGATATTAAGGTGGTGCACCATGACCATGGGATCAATGCCTAGCATATCAACTATCATCCATGTGAAAATGTTAGTGTTTGCATAGAGGAACTCCACCAATTGAGTTCTTGACTCCTCGCTCTGCTGGCTCCCAACACCACTCGGGAGGAGTCGGTCAAGTCCAAGGAATAGGAATCAATTCTTCTACAAACTCTCCATGTTGCAACTTCTATTGATCTCGGAGGTCAAGGTTCTCAATGGACATGGCTTCCTTTTGTTTTTGCTTGAAGGTTGTCATGTACCTTGCCAAGGCCTGATCACCTTGTACCTCACCCACCCCATAGGAGGTGGGAAACTTCATGAATATGTGATGCGAGATAACTCTAAGAATGCTAAATATGTAGTAAAAGCAGTAAACTAATTTTTTTTTGTGATTTTTAGATTTAGGTTTGATGGCTAATTTTTCAAAGTAAAGTAAGAACTAGCAAGTATTCAGCAATTCTAAGAATCAACTTGTTGCAAGCATAATCATGCAAACCAATGAAATATCTAGGACCCGAGAGTTAGAAACTCCCGGTTTATGATAGTTTATCTTCATCAAATCAGATAATAAGAGAAGAAAAGATTTCTTACCAGTCAGAGACTGAAATTCAGTAGCAGCAAGGTTCACTCACACTCTGATAGGAGCCTGGAAGAAGAAGCCTTGTTTCCCTCGAATCTGATGGCTGATCTGGGCGGTTTCAGGCAGCAAAGAAGGCCTCCTCAGGGGAGGGGAAGCACCTTAGGGATCTTGTAAAATGTCAAGGGTCAATCAAAATAGCAAGTAAGAAAAAGGAAGGAAACTAGGTTTAGAAGAAATCAGGTTAGGGATTAGAAGCTGGGTTGTTTGAAGCTTGTTGAAGATCTCCTTGCTTGGTGGCCTAGGACACTCCTTCTTGGACGTGTGAAGGCTTGGATGGTAGTGAATTAGGGCATGGAAGGATGCTAGGGCAGAAAGGAATTCGTCCAAGCACAAGAACACAACCTAAAGAACCAAAACAAAACACCAACACAAGGCAATAACTCAAAATTTCAGCAAGTTGTATTCATAAGAAAGAGATACTTACAAGAGGAGAAGGGATGGGGTATTTATAGAGTTTCCATGCCCTCACTAACCATGGTTACACTTGGATTACAAGTCCTCTTCCAAATTAGAATACAAGTCCTTTCCTAGCTAGGTTAGAATTACAAAGTTTAAAGGGATTAGAAATCCCAACTAGGTTAGGAATAAACTTGGTCTTCTCCTTCTTCTCTTCAACTTGGACTTGGTCAAACCTCTTTGGACGTGGTCAACACTTCAAGGATGCCTAGGGGGGCGTGTTAGGCCTCTAGGACCAGCAAGGGGCCGGCCCAAAGGGGCTTGGGTGCATGGGTTTGGGCCAATGGAAGCTGGGGTGGCCTGGTAGCATAGTAGCAGGAATATTCCCTAGAATCTTGCTTCTTAAGGGCTTGGACTTGGCACCTTAGCTTGATTTCTTTGGGCTGGGATGCAGGTGGACCTATGGAATCATGGATGCCCTAGTTTAGGAATATGCTCTAGTATATGAGGAGGAATTGGGCATCTGGAGGACATCTGGAAAGAATCAGGATTTCTGGAAACATCTTGGATTCTGGGTTGTTACACAAAATCCAATAGGCTGATGTAGCGGCCTCTGACTCCTGGATGTGGCCTGGTGGAACTCCAAAATAAGATGACCTCTTCTCTTGTATAAAAATTGGGCTCATATTGGACTCATAATTGATGTACAGGACTCAATACTGACTAGGTTGAGGGTTGAGACAAATCAACTAACCTTAACTTATTATAGGACTCAATTCTAGTTGATTATATTACAAAATTTGACATATGGCTTGGTAAACCAAATAGGGCCCAGTAATCTATGTCTGATCCTGGTGCCCCTACCAATTCTCTCGGGGTGGGAGGAACTCAACCCCGTCGAGTGTCAGATAACTTGGCTCTCATAGTGCTCGAGTAGATCTGGATTGAGGCATTGCAGATCCTCACGGGTGATCCATGAGGCCTTAGATTCTGGCCAACCTTGCCACCGGACCAAATACCTCTGATAGCCATGATTTCGGGTACATATGGCTTGATCATCCTGGATTCTCTCGATCTTTTTCTCACTATTTGCCGATTGGTTGGTGGACACTCTGGAGTAGGTTCTCTCTTAAAGGGAGGGATAGGCTTAAGATGCTTGCTAGGTATCGCTACTGGCTCCCTAGACTCTATAAGATCTAAGATGATGAAGGTGGAGCTAATACCTAAATCAGGTAGTATCTCATGCACATAGGTATTGGGTCCAAAGATATTCATTATCTTGGATAGGCCAGCTTTGCGAGTAGAAAATTCTTTACAACTACAAAATCCCTTGCAAAATTCTTTATCTCTCTCTTTTTGAAATTAGCCAAGTTATTATTTAGTTCATTAGTTATGTTCAACTTTTGACTAATTTCCATATGCATATGCTGTGCAGAGGGTAGTGCAGGTGCAGATATATAACTCAGGCTGTGCATTTATTGGACTCAACTAATACCTATTAGACTCGACTAAACTTTCCTATCGAAGAAAATTTTATTGGACTTTCTAGGGTCTAACCTAATACACTATAGACTCTTTAGGTTTAACCCTAGCATGGCATGCACATGAGAATTTACTATGTATGCCTACTAAATGCCAAAGGGTATGCAAGAAGTAAGATGCAAACTTAACATGTGCAAGAAATGAATGTAACATGCAAACCTCTACATGATGTAGGTGAATGGTTAAAGAAATATAAGAAAACTCAAGAAAAGGTAAAAAATATGAGATGAATTCGGGGTTAGTCTGGTTGGGTGGAAAGTAAGAAAAGGGTTTGGGGTTAATTGGATAGACTAAGATATAAAAAGGGGTGTCAGGGATTAATCCTAAGCTAATAAGGTTGACCTTAAAGGGTTGGTGTCTATCTACTAGGTCTGCCTTATGGAAGAATGGGTCACTAATTTCAAGAAAAAGATCTTCAATTGGGATCAAGGAAGTGACTTCATCTTGAGGGTACTGGGTGAGATAAGCCAAGTCCTCAATAAACTTTTTTGGCTCAGGAAATTCAGGACTAGGCTCTACAATTAGATCCTCTTCTAAAGTCTCATCTAATTGCTCTTCCATTGCAGCTTGGGTGTGATCTGGGTTATCTAACTCTAGGCCGGCCACTAGCTGATTATGGTCAAGGTTAGCTAAATCTAGATTGGCTACTACTTGGGTATGGTCAACTAATATTGGGTGGTCTTCTACCTGGGTATCTATTGATTCAACTTGCTCTGGATTGGTTTCTACCTGGATTTTTAGTGGATCAACTAACATTGGATTGGTTTCTACTTGGGTTTCTACTAGATCAACTAACATTGGGTCTTCTATAGAGTAGTCTTCTAGATCTTCAATAGACTCATTATCTTCATACTCCTCTACCAAACTTGGGTCAGTCTCATATATTTCTTCTTCTAAGTCATCTTGGTGTACCAATGGGGTGGTAAGAGGGGTTTGGCTAATAGAAATTGACTAGGGTCTGGGGTAACAGGGGTGGGTAAACTAAGGGTTATGGGTTCAAAGGTTATGGGTTTAAAGGTTATGGGTTCAAAGGTTATGGGTTTAAAGGTTATGGGTTCAAAGGTTATGGGTTCAAATCTAGGGACTATGGGTTCCTGGGGTTCAGCTCTATGGGTCTTGCCTAGGGTTCCTATATGGTTGAATCTATGATTCATTTGATCAAGCTTAGTATCGGATTGGTCAAATCTATAGTCTATTTGGGCAAGCGGGGCTTGGGTTTGGGTATTGGCTTGGGTAAGTTGATTTTGGGTCTGGGTGTTGGATTGGTCAAGCTTAAGGGTCATTTGGGAAAAAATCTGATCACTCATGGCCTTCATCATGGCCTCAAAATTGAAATCCATAGTTGGGTTTGGTTGGGATTTATACTTTTGATATTGGGTTCCTAATCTAGTGGTTATGCAACAAATCAAATAATCAAAATGAAATGATGTAACCAAGCATGCAAAAGAGAAAGAAAAGGCTAGTATAATCTAGGGTTTCTTAGACCTAGAGTCAAAACTGAATGGGTCAGCTCAACTTAAACCTAACCCAATAGCTAGCCCTTCCACTGGCCAGGTAGGGGATGGGAGTGTGGGAGGCCGCCCTGCTTTCGCAAGGACCCAATTAAAAGCCACAGCACCACTTAGGTCGTTTGACTCTGGACCCCCAGCCTTAGACACCAACTTTCAGTAATAGCTAAAAGGTTAAATGCACTAGTTGGCCCACACAGCTCAGACCCGACCTATTGATGTCTCCTAGCCCACTAGGGCAAATTAGGTCTAGTTGATTTTAATTAGGCTTGGGTTAGTATGCTGTTGGTTGTTTTGGGCCCAGGACAGGTGATGAAATCCTGCCCTGATCTGAGATAGAGAGTTTCCCTTAAGATTAGGTTAAGAATGATGGCAATCGATGGCCCTGATGCAATCTAGAAATATCAGAAAATAAAATATTTTTTTAATGATTTATGATATGTCAAGTTAGGTTTAAGTTAACTGGGGTTATCAAACAAAGTTTGGCTTGGGATTGGTGGTTTGGTATTTGATTAGGTTAGGTTGAGTCAAGATGCAGAATGTAGTAGAAATCAGTGAATTAGGGTTTCAGTTATTACAAAGTTTGACACATATCCTGATACATAAAAAACTCAAAAAAAATCTGGAACATAGGATGGATGGTGTTATGAAGCCTACCAAATTTCATGTAGAAAAAAAATTATATGATAATGCAAACCTAGGATTTTCTGGACTGCTGCAAAAATTATCAGGATTCTGTTAGGGTTCTTATTATGCTAAATTTTAGAGATTTAGGTTTTCAATAAAAATAATTAAAAATCTTGATAATTACTAGGACAGAATAGAGGACATGCAGTGCAAATTTCATAGAAAAATAATTGTTTATGATGCCAAAATCAGATGAAACATAGACACTTAATGTAGTGGACATAATGCAGAATTAGGGTTTGTGAATGCAAAGCAAATAAAAAACTATCCTAAACCCGCTCTGATACCAAACTAATACGGGATGACTCTAAGAATGCTAAATATGCAATAAAAGTATTAAACTAATTTTTTTTGTGATTTTTAGATTTAGGTTTGATGGCTAATTTTTCAAAGCAAAGTAAAGAACTAACAGGTATTCAGCAATTCTAAGAATCAACTTGTCGTAGGCATACTCATGCAAACCAATGAAATATCCAAGACTCGAGAGTTGAGAAACTCTTGGTTTAGGATAATTTATCTTTATCAAATCAGATAATAAGAGAAGGAAAGGTTTCTTACTAGTCAGAGATTGAAATTCAATAGCAGCAGGGTTCACTCACACTCTGATCGGAGCCTGGAAGAAGGAGCATTGTTTCCCTCAAATCTGATGGCTGATCTGGGTGGTTCTAGGCAGCAAAGAAGGCCTCCTCAGGGGAGGGAAAGCACCTCAGGGATCTTGCAAAATCAAGGGTCAATCAAAACAGCAAGTAAAAAAAGAAAGGAAACTAGATTTAGAAGAAATCAGGTTAGGGATTAGAAGCTGGGCTGTTTGAAGCTTGTTGAACATCTCCTTGCTTGGTGGCCTAGGGCACTCCTTCTTGGACATGTGAAGGCTTGGATGGTAGTGAATTAGGGCATGGAAGGATGCTAGGGCAGTAAAAGATTCTCCAAGCACAAGAACACAACCCAAAGAACCAAAACAAAACACCGACACAAGGCAAAAACTCAAAATTTCAGCAAGTTGTATTCTAAGAAAGAGATGCTTACAAGAGGGGAGGGGGTGGGGTATTTGTAGAGTTTCCATGCCCTCACTAACCATGGTTATACTTGGGTTACAAGTCCTCTTCCAAATTGGAATACAAGTTCTTTCCTAGCTAGGTTAGAATTACAAAGTTTAAAGGGATTAGAAATCCAACTAGGTTAGGAATAAACTTGGTCTTCTCCTTCTTCTCTTCAACTTGGACTTGGTCAAACCTCTTTAGACATGGTCAACACTTCAAGGATGCCTAGGGGGGCATGTTGGGCCTTTAGAAGCAGCAAGGGGCCGGCCCAAAGGGACTTGGGTGCATGGGTTTTGGCCACTGGAAGCTGGGTGGCCTGGTAGCCTGGTAACAGGAATATTTCCTGGAATCTTTTTTGTTAAGGGCTTGGGCTTTGCACCTGAGCTTGATTTCTTTGGACTGGGATGCAGGTGGACCTCTAGAATCATGGATGCCCTAGTTTAAGAATATGCTCTGGTATATGGGGAGGAATCTGGGCATCTGGAGGACATTTGTAAAGAATCAAGATTTCTGGAAACATCTTGGATTCTGGGTTGTTACATAAAATCTAATGGACTGATGTAGCGGTCTCTGACTCCTGGATGTGGCCTGGTGGAACTCCAAAATATGGTGACCTCCTCTCTTGTATAAAAAATGGGCTCATACTGGACTCATAATTGATGTACAGGACTCAAAATACTGACTAGGTTGAGGGTTGAGACTAATCAACTAACCTCAACTTATTACAGGACTCAATTCTAGTTGATTACAAAATTTGGCACATGGCTAGGTAAACCAAATTGGGCCCAGTAATCTGTGTCTGATCCTGGTGCCCCCACCAATATGTGGTAGGTTGAGACTAGGCCCATAAAAGATTCAAGCTAAGTCTCCCAAAGGTAGCATTGCAGGTAGCTTGGATCCTGACCAATAGAAAGTCCAGGAGGCCGTGGCCTATCTTGGGGACCAATCAGCTATCACATGTAGTGTCATGATACCCTCGATGGGAATGACATTCTCAGAAAAACCATTCAAGGAAGTGTTCGCCCTCCAAAAGCAATTCTTAGGCAATCCCATTTGAGAAAAGGCATCACAAAACAAAATATCTGTAGAGCTTCTATTATCCACCTAGATTCTCTTTACATTATAGTTGGACATAATAAGGGAAACAACAATAAAATCATCATGCGAGAATAGAACTCCATCGATATCATCAACAGCAAAAGTAGGCTCTTCTTTAGCCCTCAAGCACTTGGGTTGGGGGATTTCTACCTGGGCCACCCTGGCATATGCTCCTCGCCTAAAAAATCTTACCCTTTCAGTGATCAGTCCACCAGAGTTGTTCTGACATGGATTTTATTCTCTATAAAGGGTTTGGTTGCCAGTTGGGGTTCTGAACTAGCAGTCTCTAAAGCATGAGGCTAATCGATATAACTACATAGGTAGCCTCACTAAATTAGTGACTTGATCTCCCTTTTCAGGGAAATGTAGTCCTTAGTATCATGCTTATAGTTCCAGTGAATTTGATAATATTTCTTGGGGTCCTTTTGGGTCTTTTTATTCATCTTCCCTGGTCATCGAACAAAGTCCTAACCCTTGATTTCCATCAAGATATATCCCTGAGGAAAATTCAAGAGAGTGAAGTCTTCCAAGCAGGGTGGCCTATGGCTTCCGGATCAGCGACAGAACTCCTTGTCCCACTTCTTTTTTTATTGCTGCTATTGCTATACTAGGAAGGGCTGGATGGGAGTAGTTTTCTTAAGGACATTTCTAATCCCCCTTCTCCTTCTGTTTCTCCACCATGCCTTCTTTGGTATTGATGTATTTTTTTGCATGGACCAAAAGCTCATGAAGGCTCCAAAAAATCTCTTGGAGAGAGAAATAGAAGATGCTTCCACATAGCCCTCTCTTCAAGGCTAACATGGTGACAGGATTCGAGACCGTGAATCTCCAGCATGGCTACTTTAAAGTGATCCATGTAGAGGTGGAGGGACTCACCTTCCTCCTGTTGGATTGAGAAGAGGAAGTCAGAGCCTTGCTTGGCCTCTTGCTGCTCTAGAACTGGGCTTTGAATCTCTGGCCAAACTCTTTGAAGTTATGGATCGATCCTAATTGAAGTCGAGTATACTAGGCTCTTGCCACTTCCTTGAAGGTAGTTGAAAAGGCCTTGCACATGAGGGCATTCGATATCTCTTGGAGAAGCATGAGGGATCTAAAGCTCTCCAGGTGGTTGAATGGATTAGAGATACCATTGTAGGCCTCCATAGTAGGGGCCTTGAAATAATAGATACCGATTCTTCATAATCTTATGGAAGAATTGGGGGCAAACCATGAATCGGGGCTCACCACCCAATGTTATATTATGTTGGGAAAACTTTCTTAGGTAGCCATCCACCTCCTAGAGCTTAGGCCTGCTCACCCTACAACCTGGATCGCTAAGCAAGGTGAGGGCTTGAAGATTCCTAAAGTAAAGAACTTGCATGAAGGAAGAGGAAACAGAAACAAAAGAGTTAGATAGGCATGCCTCGCCTAGCTTTTAATGGGAGGGGTGACTTCGAGATGCTGTGGGTTAAGGCAAGGCTAGAGGGGAGCTCGCCTTGCTTTCTGGGCTAACCATCTCACCTAGGAAGTGTCCAACTCCATAGCAGGGGTGACAACAGTCTCGACCTTGCCCTATGCTTGCCTCACATCATAGGCATTCACCCTACCTAGGGAAAGGTGGGCATGAGGTTGATGGATGGTGGGTAGGCTCCACCTCGAGCCTAGGTAGGGCTTGCTGAAGTTCTATATCAAAATCATCAATGCTTGAACTTGTTGAGAGCTTCTAAAATTGCTCGATGGTGATAATTGAAGTAGCCAAATGCCCCATCTCTTCTCCTTCCAGTGGGAGAGGGAAGGGGGTGGCCAAGGCTATGGATGCCTTAGCAGGGGTAGATATGATGGTCTTTTTTTCCTTGCCCATGGTACAAACTAAGAGCAAAGTGGTACTAGAGGTAAGGTTCAAATCTCAATAAAGATTTTGGGCAATGAGCCCTTCTTCTAGTGCCAATCTATTACGAATCTCTAGGAGGTGGTATTAACTCGGGCTCAACTTGTACAGGGTTAGAGCAGGAGTGGATGCTGATGAGGAGGTGGGGTGCCTTGCAAGGTTCTTATCACTAGGAGCTGATCTTGCAAGATAGAAAAGACTAGAAAGCCCAACACACTAAGGGTGGGTTTCAAGTGGTGGACCCTCCGATGCTTAGGTTAGTCTCCTGGAGAGGCAAATAGAGAAGGATTAGTCCTCTCTAGGCTTGGAGTAAGAGTGGGGGATGAGTTGAAGAAGAAGTAAAGGAGAGATAGAGAAGGATAAAACAAAATCTGTGGAAGAAGGATAGCTTAGTGCATTTGAGTCCTGCTTTGCAAGGGATGGCACATAATGAGTGGAGTCATAGAGGCCGAGATACTAAAAGAAAATAAAAAGTGTGCATGAATGGCTCATGGGATCTTATTCAGTGGCAAGCTTATAGAAGACTCAATCTAAGGAGTTCTATGTGTGAGTGAATGGAAAAGCAAGAAAAGGGTTCCTTTATAGTAGAAGGAGGTGGCTCTCGAGAAGAGCAACCTCTCAGTTCCATCTCCATCATCTCTCCTTGTTCTTCTCCTTGTATCCTTACCATGCCCTTGTTCAATTTTGGCCATTATGGTCTTACTTGGAGGGTTTTCGAGAACCAATCATAGGCATATACCTAACACCTTAGGATAGGGGATGATGGCTGATATGTTCTGGCTACTATAGGCATGCTCGGAGTAAGAGATCATGCCAAGATAGGTGAGACAGGGAGTGCTAGCTAGCATAGCACATCCCTATGGCAGGACATTTCTCAAGCTGTAAATTATTAATGATCGTCGCACTAGGAGCATGTTCAGATGGGCGGACTGAGTAGGCTAGCAATGGTTGACATGCATGCAGGAGACTGGTGGGCACGCATCTTTGAGTCCACATGGTAAGGCATTGAAAAGCAGCCTCATTATTTAAGCAAGCTAACACGTGTCTGGAGAGAGTTAGAGCCTGATTACTACACTGGACCACCGAATCCTGACATATCATCTATCACCTAGGATTCCAATAGTGGTATTGGAGCCATGGTGGAGCCATGGTTTTCCAACATTCATGAATGGATTCAGGTCTGAATTCTCTTTAGATCTAAAAGTTAGGCTTGATTAAAATTGATCTTGTACTGATATAAAGTTATCCTACTATGAGGTTAATCCCTTATAGTACAAAAGTTGTCCTAGTACAAGATTGATTGTTTTGAAAAATATTTTTAAAACTTTAAATCAATAACTTACAATTTGAATTTAAGATGTATAAGATATATCTTGTTTATTATTAGATCTAAAATTAAATGATTAAAATTTGCATCGGACTAAAAATAAGGTTGTCCTACTTTAAGGTTAACCTCATATAGTACAAAGGTTGTCCTAATACAATGCAAACCAGTTTTTGAAAAGAGTTTTTAAGATATTTTAAATCATTTATTTAGATCTGATTTGATGTATGAGTATGTACTTAATTAAGTTTCAGATCTAAAAATAACATATATGTGATGTATGTTAGTTGCTTTAGATCTAAAATATCACATATGATATAAATGAGATATAACATTAGGTATAGATTTGAGAAATGTTTCGAGATCATAAACATTAAATTATGCACTTAAACATAATCTAAAAAAATATTTTTAGGTTCTAAATTTTATATTTATATATGAGGGTATGGGTAGAATAATTAGGTCTAGTGATTAGACTATACTTAGAGTTTTGATTAGATCATATTAGAACCCTATTTTGTTTTTGAGTAATTGATCAAACTTAATTTATGGTTGATTAGGATTAGGTCAAAGGGCCTCAAGATCAATTTTAGTTGTAGTTGATTATAACAATTCACATTTGATGTGAATTGATTAACTCAAGATCTAATTTGTCTTAATAGATCGAGCCCGAGTGCTAGGCTGACCTATTCAATTCTAATGGACTAATTGGTGTATAAGACAAGTCTTGATCGATGGTTTTTAATTGGAATCATGCTTACCTAGCCAACTTAGTTCTAAAGCAAGATTGGATTACTTACCATCGATCTCACTTACCTAGCTAACTTGGTCAATTAAGTTTTGAATAAGGATACTTATTGATTCATGTTCACCCATGCCGATTAGGTTTGTCAAACATGAGATTGTGCTGACCTAAACCTGGTTAGTCAAACATAAGATTGTATTGACTGATTTAGATGAAAACTAAATCCAAACCTTTCAAAAATATTAAGTCTTAGATCTTTCACCGATGTAGGAGTGTGGGCATCCTATTAATATTGATTGTTCTTGACTGGTTATAGTGGTTCAATTGCACCAGGAAGACAACCACCCTATTAGCATGAGATATTGCTAGGTAATGATAGTTGGGCTCAATAATTAAGCACGATGAGGGATCCAATAATGACTTTGCCTATGCATGAATGACGGATCTAGCTTAGCTAAGATTGGGCTAATAACCGGGCATGGTGAGGCTTCATGATTTATAAATTGAGTTGCTACACGTCATTGGACAAGAGTTGTCCACTCATCAGTATAGTGTGTCACCAATATTTATCATGTGAGCTGCATGTCAATGAGATAGTAGTACCCACTAGAAATCATAATCATGTAGGGATTTCCACATCTCCACAGGAGAGTGTGAGAGATCTTGAAAATAGTAGGAGTCAAATTTGTTTCATAAAGTCCATTGTTAACCATTATTGACACCGAGAATTTTAAAATCAAAGTATAAATGTCTAACTTGAATCTTTCCTCATTGTTAACCATTGTTAACCCTGAGAATGATTTTTATTATTACAAAATATTGGAGAATGAATACTATACTAATACTTTTCAAATGATTAGGAATGTTTTTATAGAGAGCTTTCCAATGATAATCATCAATTGAAATCTTTTTAGATCATTGAAGTTGTTTGTGAACCATTAAAATGATAACTCAGCTCTCATGAATCATTGTAAAACTTTATGTATCATGGTAAATCCTTTAAGAAAGTTTTTGTATCATGAGAGGAGTAAAGAGCACAAATTTTGTAATTTAAAGTGTTTGAGTTGGTCATAGTATCTTTATGTAACTTTAGAAATGGTGCGGGCACCAGACTCAGAAGAAGACTTCAGGGCTCCATCTGGATCTCTGATTGATCTTGCACGATGAATTAGGGTTTTCTGGTTTGTAATAAGGGTTGACTTGATCAGCTAAATTTTAGCTTGAGTCTGTATGTCCCTGCAATTTAATTTTTTTGAGTCATGTTGACTCAGTAGTGGTCTAAGACTTCTCCAGGGTGTCACATTTTCTCCCAAGGCCAAGCAAGTGGGCGCCACACTCCCAGCCACACTCCCAGCCACATGCCTGAGTCCAGGGAGCGCCACATCTCCATCCAGTATGCTCTGGTCCCCACACCACAAGATAGCAGGTCCCTTCTCTCATGCGCCACTTAAGGAGAAGACAATCTGGGATCCACAATTCAAGGGGGCGGCCAAAGAGTTTCCATAAGAGCCAAGCTATGAAAAGAAAGGAGCAAAGCTTGGGGAGGAAGACTAGGAGGCGCCCAAGTAATTCCAAATAAAACCAGGTATGAAAGGAAGGAAATTTCTCTTGAAGAGCAAGGTTAGGAGGCACCCAAATACTTCCAAATAGGACCGAGCATGGAAGGAAAAATATTTTTTCTTGAAGAGCAAGGCTAGGAGGCGCCACCCACTTTCCTTTTGAAGCCATCAATCAACATTTTTGGAACCTTTCGGCCGGCCATATGTGTGGGAATTGATCCTACAAACTTAATTTGAAGATCCACCCTATTAGTCCCACATGGGAAGATGTAAAACCCTACTCTCTTGTAAAGTCCTATAAATTAAACCCTTCTTGTAAATTTGAAAGTTATCTGATGAATGAATCTAATTTATGTGTGAGCAAACTCTGTGTTTTCTCTCTTCCGCACTTGCATCCAGGTGTTGAGCTCTGTGAGGGAGTAAATCCGGGTTCCCCAAGAACCTTGAGGGGGTGTGAGATCTCCAACCCCAAAACTTAGGTTAGCCACTTCACTCCAAAACCCTAGCCGCCCATCATTCTCCTTAATCCACCAAACCCTAGCCTACCCCACCTCCCACGGCCACTCTCTCTCCAAGTCAAGGCCGACCACCATCATCCGGGTCCAGTCCGGATACTTCAGATTCAGAGCAAATTCCAGAGGGAGCCAGATCAACCTTTAGGAGAATCCGGATTTCAGCAACATCAGCTTTCAAGTTCTTCAATCTGGTAAATCCTTCCTTGAGTATCTGATTCCATCACTTGTTCTTCTTCTTTCCCAGATCTTGAGTTCAGGAGAAGCCGACTCAGCCACAGGACCAATATTGGAGGATCCATTGCGAAGATATCCGAATCCGAGGATCCAACAATCTGCTCGAGAGAGTTCTTCCACCAAACTCTGTGAAGATCACTGTCTGGTCGGTAACCCATCTCTTCTCTTTATTTCTGTCCTGTTGAAAGTTCAGAGTGAAACCCTAGGTCTGGGAGTTTCTCAACCCCCAGCGATCCATTACTTCTGAACCACTCTGATAGCCTAGTTTCTTTTAAATTGTGCTTTCAATTATTACCTAGTTTCTTTCAATTTAGTTTAGCTTTCATTTGAGTCAAAGCCAATTTCTGACAATATATAAAAAAAAAGAATTAATCTTAATTTATTTCCGCATCGCATCATCTCTTCATTCGTTCTGCATCATTTTGGTATCAGAGCCCTGTCTAGGGTTTCTGTCTTGTTTGCTTGTTTGAGTGTCTCCCCTTTTACTTTGTCTGCTCGAAGTAGACTCCCCAGGACGTCCGGTCCTAGGAACGAAGCGAGGTGCAAACCTCCTCTTCCCATTCCACGGGGTGTTCCTAAGGCGTGTAGGGGATCCGCTGGGTTACAACTTCGTAGCAGGAATTGTAAACGGGAGAAGCACTCTGTTTTCAGTCTGTAACTATTCTGTTGCAGGAATTGTTTCTCATTGTAGATAACTCTAAATTGCATGATTTTTATTTTTCTAAAACCAATATAATTGAATCTATTTTACATAATTTTCCTGTGATTTATTGGTTTCCATGAAATTTTGAGAGTTAAATTACTGCAACTTTGTTTCTGTGTTTTTGCAATTCAATTTTTTTGAGTGATCATCTCCTAATTCATCTTAAGGGCATTTGAGCATCTAAGATAAGGGGAGGAGTTGATAACCTCTCCTTAGACCAAAACCACCACCCACTCATTCGATCCTAAGCCTAATTTTAAAATTTATTAGACTTAATTTGCCCTAGTGGGCTAGGGACATCAACAAGTCGGGTCTAGGCTAGTGTTGAGTCAGTTTGTCTAGTTACTCTGTGTGTGCTTTGTACTCAGTGTCTAGAATGGTGGTTCAGGGATTCTATCCCGAAGGGCTTGTGTGCTGGTCCGCCTACCTAGCCAATCACTGATTGGTGTCTAGGATTGGCATCTAGGGACCTAACACTCCCCTTACACCTGCCTGGCTGAGTCTCGAGTTACTACAGGCTAGCTTGCCACTCTGATTGGGCATCTAGTTTGGACTCTAGGTCTAGTTAGCCCATAGTCATTTCAGTTGAGTCTCATTTTGTGTGTTTGCTTGCATCATCATGTCTACCTGGAATGGAGTACCCTACCAACCTGGTCAAACCCAACCTGATTTAGAGGCCATGGTTAGAGCTCTTACTAAAAGTATGAACAAATTAAGTCAGGATATGAATGAGAATTTTACCCAGCTTAGGGATCGAATCCAAGTACTTGAGGAACCTAGGCATCAGAACTGGACTCCTGACCTAGATTTTAATGTGCCTCAACCTCACCCACACCAGGAGCCTAGAAGACCTTTATACAGAGATCCTGAACCTAATCATAGGAGGCCTGACCCAGAGCCTGAAGATAGAGATGATAGGTTCATTCGGAACATCAAATTAGATGCACCCACTTTTGATGGTAGCTTAAACCCTAAGGTGTATTCTGATTGGGAGGGTGAGATGGACCAGTACTTTGAGTGGTATGCCATGCCTGAGGAAAGGAAGTTCAAGTTTGCCAAGATGAAGTTGGTTCGTCAAGCTAGGTTATACTGGGGGAACATTGAGCTAACCACTAGAAGATGAAACGTTGAGCCCATAACCACTTGGCAGGGTATGAAAGAGAAGCTTAGAGATAAGTACCTACCCATTTCATACCAGCAGAATCTGTTAGACCAATGGCAGACTTTGAAACAAGGGAACCGATCTGTATCAGACTATATAACCACCTTTGATGAATACCTGATGAGATGTGATGTGAGTGAAGCCCATGAGGTCACTTTGTCTAGGTTTAGGGCTGGACTTAGGGAAGACATTAAGAGGTAGTTGTTTCTGAGAGAGGTTACTGACCTAGACCAAGCCTATCAGATTGCACTAAACACTGAGAAGTTTCAAAGAGGACCCATGCCTTCTAGGGTTAGTGCCCCAATCCCAAGAAATGGACCTAGCCAAGTTACCCCTAGCAAGCCTAATCAAGGTATTCCCACCCCTAGGCCCATGGACAAAGGTAAGGCACCTGACACCCAGAGAACCCCTAGTTCTAGTATCATCTATTTTAAGTGCCAGAAGCCCGGTCATATCTCCAACCAGTGCACAGCCATAGCTTGTTTTAAGTGCCATAAGGTAGGTCATGTTTCTAGCCAGTGCCCTCGTAGATCCCTTTACATAGAAGAAGGAGAAGAAGAGAATTCCGGGCCCAATGAAGAGTTTGAAGAAGAAGTTTATGAGGCCGGAATGAATTTGGTCGATGAGTATGAAGGAGAGGAGGAATCCACAAAGTTTGACCAATTAGGGGTTGTGAGATGCATCCTGTCCCAGAATAGAGTTCAGGAAGATTGGCGTAGGACTAACATCCTACAGACTTTCCTTAAACTAGGGGATAAGGTATGTAAAATCATCATAGATAGTGGGAGCTGTGTGAATGCCATTTCTGCTAGCACTGTCAAAATGTTAGGCTTAACCCCAGTCCCCCACCCCAATCCCTATAAGGTTTCTTGGGTAGACTCTACCTCTATACCTATCCAGTCTAGATGTCAGGTCCAAATCCAAATGCAATCCTATCAAGAGAAGATTTGGTCTGATGTCTTGCCCATGGGGGTGAGCAGTATAATTCTTGGAAGACCATGGTTATATGATCATGATGCCACCCTCTTAGGAAAACCAACACCTGTGTCTTTAGTTTTAATGGGAAGAAAATCACAATCCATTCAGTCCCTCCTAAGGACAAGGTAGCTAAGGGACTCAATAAGGTTAGAGAGATGAAGACTGGAGTAACCTAATTAGTGCTAAGGATCTAGAACAAGAAATCATAGTGGTTCACCTATTTGGATGTTGACTGCTAAGGAACTTAGGACTCCTACACCCTCAGAGCCTCCTCAGGAAGTTAAACCTTTGTTAGAAGAATTTAAGGATGTTTTTCTCGAGGATCTGCTAGACCACCTTCCACCTCTTAGGAATATCCAGCATTCCATAGATTTAGTCCCAGGAGCTACTTTACCCAACTTGCCCCATTATAGGATGAATCCATCTGAGCATAAGGAACTGCAAAAGCAGGTTAGAGAATTGTTGAGGAAGGGGTTCATTAGAGAGAGTCTTAGCCCTTGTGCAGTCCCTGCACTTCTAACCCAAAGAAGGATGGCACGTGGAGAATGTGTGTTGATAGTCGTGCCATCAACAAAATCACAATCAAGTATAGGTTTCCCATCCATAGACTAGATGACATGCTAGATATGATGGCCGGTGCAATGGTTTTTTCTAAAATTAATCTCAAGAGCGGCTATCACCAGGTTAGGATTAGACCAGGGGATGAGTGGAAAACCGCTTTCAAAACTAAGGATGGTCTTTATGAATGGGTTGTTATGCCATTTGGGTTGTCCAATGCCCCTAGTACTTTCATGAGGATTATGACCCAGATACTTAGAGTTTTCATAGGGAAGTTTGTAGTGGTCTATTTTGATGACATCCTGATCTATAGTAAGACCCCTGCAGATCACCTAGGCCACCTTAGACAAGTCTGCCAAGTTTTGAGGAATGATAGTCTCTACGAAAATCTCAAAAAGTGTAAATTCATGACCAGTAGAATTATCTTCCTTGGTTTTGTAGTAACCCCTGACGGCGTGGCTGCCGATCCAGAAAAGATTAGGTCCATAGTAGAATGGCCAGAGCCGACCAGTGTGCATGAAGTCAGAAGTTTCCACGGCTTGGCTACCTTCTATAGGTGATTCATCAAGGGGTTTAGTACTGTAGTTGCTCCTATCACAGACTGTATTAGGAAGGGAGAATTCCAGTGGACTAAAGCAGCCCATAAAGCCTTCCTAGATCTTAAGGATAGGATGACCCAGGCACCCATTTTGAGGTTACCCGACTTTTCAAAGGTATTTGAGGTTGCCTGTGATGCTTCAGGAGTAGGCATAGGTGGAGTCCTAAGCCAAGAGAACCATCCCTTAGCATTCTTTAGTGAAAAACTTAATGATGCTAAGCTTAGGTATTCTACCTATGATAAGGAATTTTATGCGGTAGTGCAAGCTTTGCGTTACTAGAGACATTATTTTCTACCGTAAGAATTTGTGCTATTTTCGGACCATGAGGCTCTTAGATTCTTGAACTCCCAGAAAAAGCTTAACCCTAGGCATGCTAAGTGGGTAGAGTATATCCAGTCCTATACTTTTGTTTTAAAACATAAGGCTGGGTCTGAAAATAAGGTAGCTGATGCCCTTAGTCGTCGATCTTTGTTATTGAATTCTGTTAGGGCTGAAGTCATAGGGTTTGAGCAGATCAAAGAGGAATATGAGTCGTGTCCGAATTTTAAGACTGTGTACCGGGATCTAACTCAAGGACCATCTAGTGATCATAAGGATTATACCCTTTTAGATGGCTTTCTATTCTTTAAGAATAGGCTTTGCATCCCTAGAACTTCTCTTAGAGAATTTTTGATTTGGGAAATTCATGCTGGAGGTTTAGCTGGCCATTTCGGAAAAGACAAGACCACCCTGGCTATTGAAGACCACTTCTTTTGGCCTAGCTTAAAAAGAGATGTAGCACACATTGTGGCTAGGTGTCGGACCTGCGTTGTTGCCAAACAGCGAAAACAGAACACCGGCCTTTATACCCCACTCCCTGTCCCAGATCGTCCTTGGCAAGATGTGAGCATGGACTTTGTGTTAGGTTTGCCTAAGACCCAGAGGAGGCATGACTCTATCTGTGTTGTAGTCGACCGATTTTCAAGATGGCCCATTTCTTGCCTTGTTCCCAAACATTTGACGCGTCTAAGGTAGCCACCCTGTTCTTTAATGAGATAGTTCGACTCCATGGCCTACCTAAGACCATTGTTTCAGATAGGGATCTCCGGTTCACCAGCTATTTCTGGAAAACCCTTTGGCATAAGTTAGGGACAAAACTTAAGTTTTCAACTACCTATCATCCCCAGACTGATGGCCAAACCGAAGTAGTGAACCGTAGTTTAGGCAATCTGTTAAGGTGTCTTGTTAATGAAAACATTAGGAAATGGGATTTGTACTTACCTAGAGCTGAATTTGCATACAATGACTCGGTCAATAGGTCTACAGGTAAGAGTCCATTTGAAATTGTGCATGGTTACAAACCTCACACACCTCTTGACCTAGCTCCTTTACCAGTCCACACACGAGTCTCCGAGTCTGCCAAAGTTTTTGCACAGCATATAAAAGACTTGCATAAAGAAATTCATGCCAAAATAAATTTAAGTAATGAAACTTATAAGAAGTTGGCTGATTCTCAAAGGCGAGTCAAAACTTTTGATGAGGGAGACTATGTAATGATTAGGTTAAGGCCTGAACGGTTTCCTCCTGGAACCGTTAGAAAGTTACATGCTAGAGGAGCTGGACCATTTAGAGTGGTGAAGAGAGTAGGATCCAATGCCTATGTGCTCGAGTTGCCTTCAGAACTAGGCATTAGCTCCACTTTCAACATTACAGACCTAGTAGAGTATAGAGAGCCAGCTGTGATTCCCAGTGAGCCTTTTGAGCCTAATCCTACTCTTGAGAGTGAACCCAACCCTGTGTGTCCACCAACAAACTGGCCTGTGAGGAAAGAGCAGATTGAAAAGATCCTGGATGATCAGGTTATCTCTACTCGTAATCGAGGATACCAAAGATACCTGGTCCGCTGGCAAGGAAGGCCAGATTCTGATGACTCTTGGATCTCCCGAGAAGAATTACAAGAATTGGACCCAGACCTCTTGGAGAGATACCAGAGCCAACTTGATCCATACTCGACAGGGTCGAGTTCCTCCCACCCCGGGAGAATTGGTGCGGGCACCAGACTCAGAAGAAGACTTCAGGGCTCCATCTGGATCTCTGATTGACCTTGCCCGATGAATTAGGGTTTTCTGGTTTGTAATAAGGGTTGACTTGATCAGCTCAATTTTAGCTTGAGTCTGTATGTCCCTGCAATTTAATTTTGTTGAGTCATGTTGACTCAGTAGTGGTCTAGGACTTCTCCAAGTGTCACATTTTCTCCCAAGGCCAAGCAAGTGGGTGCCACACTCCTAGCCACACGCCTGAGTCCAGGGGGCACCACATCTCCATCCAGTATGCTCTGGTCCCCACACCATAAGATAGCAGGTCCCTTCTCTCATACGCCACTTAAGGAGAAGACAATCTGGGATCCATAATTCAAGGGGGCGGCCAAAGAGTTTCCATAAGAGCCAAGCTATGAAAAGAATGGAGCAAAGCTTGGGGAGGAAGACTAGGAGGCACCCAAGTAATTCCAAATAAAACCAGGTATGAAAGGAAGGAAATTTCTCTTGAAGAGCAAGGTTAGGAGGCGCCCAAATACTTCCAAATAAGACCGAGCATGGAAGGAAAAATATTTTTTCTTGAAGAGCAAGGCTAAGAGGCGCCACCCACTTTCCTTTTGAAGCCACCAATCAACATTTTTGGAACCTTTTGGCCGGCCATATGTGTGGGAATTGATCCTACAAACCTAATTTGAAGATCCACCCTATTAGTCCCACATGGAAAGATGTAAAACCCTGCTCTCTTGTAAAGTCCTATAAATTAAACCCTTCTTGTAAATTTGAAAGTTATCTGATGAATGAATCCAATTTATGTGTGAGCAAACTCTGTGTTTTCTCTCTTCTGCACTTTCATCCAGGTGTTGAGCTCCGTGAGGGAGTAAATCCGGGTTCCCCTGGAACCTTGAGGAGGTGTGAGATCTCCAACCCCAAAACCCTAGGTTAGCCACTTCACTCCAAAACCCTAGCCGCCCATCATTCTCCTCAATCCACCAAACCCTAGCCTACCCCACCTCCCACGGCCACTCTCTCTCCAAGTCAAGGCCGACCACCAGCATCCGGGTCCAGTCCGGATACTTTAGATTTAGAGCAAATCCAGAGGGAGCCAGATCAACCTTTAGGAGAACCGGATTTCAGCAACATCAGCTTTCAAGTTCTTCAATCTGATAAATCCTTCCTTGAGTATCTGATTCCATCACTTGTTCTTCTTCTTTCCCAGATCTTGAGTTCAGGAGAAACCGACTCAGCCACAGGACCAGTATTGGAGGATCCATTGCGAAGATATCCGAATCCGAGGATCCAACAATCTGCTCGAGAGAGTTCTTCCACCAAACTCTATGAAGATCACTGTCCGGTCGGTAACCCATCTCTTCTCTTTATTTCTGTCATGTTGAAAGTTCAGAGTGAAACCCTAGGTCTGGAGTTTCTCAACCCCTAGCGATCCGTTACTTCTGAACCACTCTGATAGCCTAGTTTCTTTTAAATTATGCTTTTAATTATTACCTAGTTTCTTTCAATTTAGTTTAGCTTTCCTTTGAGTCAAAGCCAATTTCTTACAATATAAAAAAAAAAGAATTAATCTTAATTTATTTCCGCATTGCATCATCTCTTCTTTCGTTCTGCATCAAGAAACCTTTGGAAGACTTTTGGAAGCATTAAGGAGCCAAAATATATCCAAATCCTTGAAGAATTAAAGTTTTGACTAAAAAAGCCAACTTCCTTCATTAAAGCCAACTCTGGCATGGCGTGGTGGCATGACATGTAGATTGGCATTGTTCAAGAAAGCCGACTCCTGAGATTAGAGCTAGCTTTTATAAGTTAATAGAAAGTTATTTTTTAGAACACTTTGTAAAAGAGCTAAGTCCTAAAATTAGAGTCTTCTTTCATAGAAAGCTAGAAACCTGATTTTCTGGATACTATGCATAAGAGCTGACTCTTGAAATTAGAGGTAGCTCTCTCAAGAAAATAGAAACTTAAATTTCTGGTTACCGTTCATTAAAGTCTACTCCATCAGGTGAGTCGACTCTCATCTCATGAAATGCTACAATTATAACTAGTTCTAGAACCTGTAGAATTCATTTTTCAAGAACTCTAATGACTATTTTTGCTTTTCAGTATCTCTAAATAGCTAGAAATGCTTGAAAACCATTGAAAAAATACTTGGAGAGGTATAAATTCTTGGATTCAAGTCAAAGGCAAATAAGACCTTGTGAGAATATTTTTTCTATTACTGCAAACAAGAAAACTCAAGAGCTATCACCTGAAAACTCAAAAGAAGCATTACTCCTTCCTACCTACTCTCTTGAAGCATTAAGTGAGTTGTACAGTGAGCATTGAAGGAAAATCTTTGAAGACTTCAAGAGTCTAAATGAGGAGCTTCATCGGCAACCTTCTACTCTTTTGAGAATTTGTTTTGTTGCCCTATTTTTTGTATTTTAAGCTATTGTTTATTTCAGTAGAGAACCAAAACTTGGGATTGGATTTAAGTTTTGATAAGTTAATCTAGAAAAACCAATCAGGTTGTTTGTGCACAAAAAAGAAATATTGTATTAGAAGTTTGGTTTGTGAGCCCAGAATAAAATAAATCGAATGTATTCTTGCGAGAATATAATGAAAATCCTAGAGATCTTTCAATAGTGTATGTAGGAGCTGGGATTGCTCCAAACTACTATAAATCATGTTATGTTTATGTGCTTGCTTGTCTCTTTATTTCTCTCTCTTATATTTCAACACTTGTATATATCACTTGATATAATATTTGGCTCACACATTGTATTTAGTTTTTAAAGGTACATACTTATTTTAATTTTTAAATCTAATTCACTCCCCTCTTGGATAGTCTATCTAGATAATAAGTGGTATCAAAGCATTGTCTAGGTGCCATTAATCCAATGATTAAGAGAAAAGATTATGGCAACCCACATGAGTACTTTACTAAATGAAAGACAATCTAACAATAGACCTCCATTTTTTAATGGCACCAATTATACTTATTAGAAGGCTTAGATGAAAATTTATATTCAGGCCATAGACTTTCAACTATAGAGAGTAATCATTAAAGATCCTCACACACCCATAAAAAAAGTTGATGGCAATGATATCCTAAACTTGAAAGATGAATGAGATGATCATGATATAAAGATGGCTGAGCTAAATGCAAAGGCCATGAACCTTTTGTATTATGCACTAGACCCAATAAGTTTAACCAGATTTCTACTTATAATTTTGCAAAAAAAATTGGGATAGACTTCAAGTCATACACGAAGGTACTAACCAAGTTAAGAATTCAAAAATTAACTTGCTTGTGCATAATTATGAATTATTCAAAATGAACTACTAAAACTATTTCTGAAATATTTACAAGGTTTACTAATATTATTAATGATCTCAAAAGTCTTGGCAGGACATGTTCTAATAATGATTTGTTGATAAAATCCTTTGATTATTGCCAGACAAGTGGGATGAAAAGGTCACTACAATTCAAGAAGTAAAGAATCTTTATAACTTATTATTGGAAGAGCTTCTTGGATCCTTGATGATCAGTGAATTAAACATGAAGTGTCATAATGAAGAGGAAAGAAAAAAGAAGAAAACTATAGCTCCAAAGTAATGGCTGAAAAGAAGAAAGATGAAGAAAAAAACCCCTCATTCAAAGAAGAGTTAGGAGATGAGGATATGGCCCTTGTGATGAGAAAGTTTAGAAGATTTATGTACAAGGGAAGATCAAAGTATAGAAGAAGATATTTGGCTAAGGAGGAGCCAAGGAAAAAGAAAAGGACAAGGACAAGGATCAATAGTCTATATGTTATGAATGCAAGAAACTAGGACACTATCGATCCAACTATCCTATACTAAAAAAGAGCTTTAAAAAGAGTAAGAAAAAGAAAGCCATGAGTGTTGTATGGAGTGACAGTGATGAGTCAAGCTCCAATGAAGAAAAAGAATAAAGAAAATCAGCCAACCTATACTTGATAGCTTTAAAAGATAAGGTAAGTGCTGAATCTAATATAGAATTTATATTTGATGAGCTTCATTTTACATTTTGTGATCTATTAGCTTAATTTAAGAAGCTAGGAGTAAAGAACAAAACTTTAAAGCAATCAAATGATGTGCTACTAAAAGAAAGAGATGATGCTTTAAAGAAAAATAAAATCTTGCAAAAAGAGTTGAATGATGTATTTGAAAGAAACAAGACTTTGGAAAAGTAAAAGAATGAAGGGTTTAATAAACTTAAAGCTTTAAAACAAGAGAATGAAAATCTAGAAAAGGAAGTAAAAAACACAAACCTTTGGTTGATAAGCTGATATTGAGTTCAAATAAACTTAAGCTAATCCTTATAAGCTAGAGAGAATCAAATGCAAGAGCTAGAATTGGATATAACTAAAATTTCAATAACAAATTTTTAGTAACTAGATTCTACAACTATGTTTTCAGCATCTAATAAAGTGCAAAAATCAAACATAGTTTATTTCTACTGTAAAGGAATTGGGCATAAAGCATATAAACATAGTTTAAGAAAGAAAATTAGAAGTAAAGTTAAGAAAATTTGGATTCCTAAAAGAACCATGTTGACTATTCCCAAAGGATCGAAGAAAGCTTAGGTACAAAAAAATATCACTTGATTTATTTTACAGGAATGTCTTGTAGTCCAAGAATCAAAAAAAAGATAGTACTTGGATAGTGGCTATTCAAGACATATGGCGGGTGATAAGGAATAATTCTTTATCCTAGAAATGAAAGAAGGTAGTTTTGTAACCTTTGAAGATAATGGTAAGGGAGAATCATTGGTATTGGTAAGATCAAGATTTTCCTTTCTACATTCATTAAAAATATGCTGCTAGTAGATAAATTAAAGCATAATTTATTAAGTATTAGTCAATTACATGACAAAGACTTCAAGATTTTGTTTGAATCTTCAATGTGCATAGTTACTAACTTTTTAATTCAAGTATTAAGTTTGTAAGATATAGACTTGGAAACATATACATGGAACTTGAATGATCTAGCCATGAAGAGTAGTACAAGTCTAATGGCCATGAATACTAAAATCAAGAAAACTAGTTGGCTTTGGCATAGAAGACTTGGATATGCTAACATGCATACATTATCTAAATTGATCTTCAAAGACTTAGTTAGAGGCTTGCCTTAACTAAATTTTAAAAATGATCACGTATATGATGCTTGTCAGTTTGGTAAACAAACTAGGAGTTTTAAATCTAAAAAAATATTTTAACATCTAGATCCTTAGAGCTACTTCATATGGACTTATTTAGATCAACTAGGATATAAGCCTAGGCAGTAAGAAATATAGACTTGTGCTAATAGATGACTTTTCTAGATTCATTTGGATACCATTTTTGGCACATAAAGATGAGGCATTTACTATTTTTCAAAAAATTTATAAAAATATTTTAAATTAGAAAAATATTTTAATTGTTTCAATAAGAAGTGATCACGATACAAAATTTGAGAACCAATTTAATTGTTTCAATAAGAAGTGATCACGATACAAAATTTGAGAACCAATATTTTAAAGAATTTTATAATGAATATAGTATTGATCATAACTTCTTGGCTCCAAAAATACTATAACAAAATGGTATTGCGGAGAGAAAAAATAGATTATTGGAAAAGATGGCCCAAACAATGTTATATAAAGGCAATCTTTCAAAATACTTTTGGATTTCAATAAGAAGTGATCACGATACAAAATTTGAGAACCAATATTTTAAAGAATTTTATAATGAATATAGTATTGATCAAACTTCTTGGCTACAAAAATACTATAACAAAATGGTATTGTGGAGAAAAAAAATAGATTATTGGAAGAGATGGCCCAAACAATGTTATATAAAGGCAATTTTTCAAAATACTTTTGGATTGAAGTTGTCAACATTAATAAATCATGTATTTATATATTTATTTTAAATATTTTAAGTATTTATTGGTGCTAATATCTTCTAAAAATCCTAATTTCATAATTAAATTGGACCTTCATGTAAAATTAACTATTTTTTAAATACCTTTAAAAAAGATAAAATTAGAGTATAATTATGAAAAATGGATATCATACTGAAGCATCACAAACCCATTAAAATATTTAATGAAAAGTTTAATTCATATTTCTTCCTCGTTGGTAGGTATATCAAGATTCATAAAAATATCTAGAACCCTAAAACCTTGAAAAATTGGTATAATAATTGATTTAGAAGCTTGCTAATATGAAGAGCTTGATTTGTAGAATCCAATGGATCAAACGATTCTTGAATCGGAGGTTAAATGGGCCCAAAATCAAGAAAAAGCTAATATTATCAAGTTTTGCATAGATTTTGAAGTAGCCAGTCCATCCACTTGGTCTATAGAAGTTCAAATGGTCCACCGGCAGCTATTATTTCTAGTCCATGGCTTAGAGCCATAAACCATGAAAGGATTTCAGCCATCTTATGTCATCCCGCTGCCCAAGCCATAGCCTTGTCGACCACCACTGTGTCGCCATCCCTCTGCTACCCCCTTCTCCGTTCTAAGATGCCACCGGGCATCCTCTCTGCCGCTAAGACTCCACGCTACTTGCAGTCGCTACTCGAAACTACTAAGCCACCACCTTGATGATCCGGCCCTCTCCTCTGCCCGAGATGTTGCCGCCCATCCTGAGATCTACCATGTCCATTGCCCCCTCCCCTCTGCCCAAGCTACCGTCCATCAACCAAAATCCACCCATCACCATCGTTCATTGACATTTTTTCCCTATAGCCATAGTCATTTGCCATTGACCGCTCCTCCCTAATGCCACTGCCAGTCATCTTTCTTGCCATCTTCTCCTCTTTTCCAAGTGCAGCCATCTTCCCCATCATGATGCTATGTTGCCGCTTCCTTTGTCCACCAAGTCACTACCTTCCTCTTCCCTGCACATCACCATCGTCCCTCCCATCATCATCGGCCACTTTTCTCCTCCTTGATCTAGCTTCCTCCTCATCGATGCTATCATTGCCATGGTCCGCCTACCTCCCCTTCATGAATGCCACCATGCTGCTGCATCTTTGTCACTTGCAATCCATGCATTGCCTCCTCATTTCCATGCCTCCCATCACTGCCATCCCTCCCATCATCACTGACCATGTTTCTTCTCCCCACAGTCCATGTGCCTCCTTTATTCAATCCATTGAAGCACCATCGGTTGCTATCATCTTCTCCATTATCGATGCTCCTCCCCATCATAGTGATCATCACCTTCTTCCCATCACCATCATCACCGACCCGAGATGCTGCCAAGCTTCCAAGCACTGTCGTCTTCCCAGCTACCATTGCCATCGTTCTTCCCATGTCCATCACAGTCGCTCATCACCATCATGATCCACCATCATCGAGTGATTTGTGAGTTGATCTAGCAGGCAAGAATCTTCCCTATAGTGACCCAATCGGATGGACACGGTGACTCCTGATCTAATATAGTTTGCTAAAGCACAAGATCCAAGCATGATTCAAACTATAATCTAATGGTCCATGTTTAATCTAGCATGATATTGGATGATCTGAGCATGATTTCAACCATCCAACCGCCATAAGGCTAGGAGTCTGTCTAATTTTTTCTATTTAAAGGTTTCCAAACTATAGAAGAAATCATCCTGAAGAGAGGGTACGGTACAGGATAGAGGGCATATCTTGGTTGCGGGTTGACCTCTAAGAATGAAGTTTCTTAGAGGAGAGTTCTATCCTACACCATCTTCAAGCCTATTCCATCTTCAAGATCAAGATCCAAAGAGCAAGAAGAACAAAAAACCCAATTCACTCCATGGAGTATGATGGAAGATGGCAAAGTAACATCAACTAACTTCCTGATGAGGCTAAGGTGAATCAACTTCGGATACTTTATTACCACTTTTCATAGTTTATTTAATTATTATTTTCAATTCCTTGTAATTAGATTTTAATTAATGTAAAGTTTATTTTTATGTAATTTAAATTTTTGTTATTTATTTTTATCACAAGTAGATCCTAAGATCTGATTAGCAGATCAAATACCGAATTTTAATTTTCTTTTGCATTGTTAATTTACATCTTCTAAACTTTAAAATTTTTTTCTTTTAAAATCAAAGATTTTAATTTAACTTATGCATTGCCTTTTCCATGGATTCGACCCAACTCGCTATAAATTTAATTAATTAAAAGTTAAATTTTAAATTGATAATCATGGTATCTTAATAACAACATCACAACCTATCAAGCTTTTAGCACCGTTATCAAGAAAGGCATGAATGCTAATATTTTTTATCTCTTTGATTTCTTGTAAATTTAGTTTACTAACTTTTCTTATTTTTCTTGTAGAAAAAACCAAAGAAAGAAGAAAAAAAGAGAAGGAAAATCATCCATAATTTTGGTGAGATCAACCTTAACCCTAGATTTATTTATTTATATTTATTAGTCTCCTCCTTTTCAAATTAATATAAAAAATATTTTTAATTACTTTTAATTAGTTTCTTTCTTTGTGAACTAACATAAAAAAAAATTTTCTTTTCTTGTTTCTTTCTTTTTAAAATAACCTAAAAGAAAATTTTCTTTTTTGGTTTCTTCCTTTTTAAATTAATCTAAAAAAAATACTTAATATTTTAATGAACTACCTTGAACACTAGATTTGATTTCCTATCTTAATATTAGTTGCTTTATATTCCAAGACAAATTTAGTTTTATTTCTCACATATCTAACTAACCAAATTTAAAACCTATCTTTATTCTTTTTGCTTAAATTAACATAACATAAAATGAAAATAAAAACAACACATAACACTTATCTAAAATAAAAAAAAATTAATTAATCCTAAAAAACTTATTACTTATTTTGGATATTTTTTCCTTTTGCAGCTCATATTTTCATAAGACATCTTAAGGTCAACAACCCATAAACATCATAAGGTGAGGATTTGATCACCCTTCCTTGGCCCACAAACTACCACCTTGTATCTTATATTAATCTAAGTCTTTTAATTAAAATCGACTAGACATCAACTCCCAAGGAACTCGAGCTTAATAGAACAAGGAACCCAAAATAATTAGACCGAGTCAAGATTGGCTAATGATTGATGTCTAGAAAAGGAGTTCAAAGATGATGTATCCTTGAAGAAATGTGACTTTTAATTTGTTCCGTTGACTAATCTGACCAATCTAATTGGTGTCTAAGAAAAGTAATGGGGAAACCCATCGATCTTATCCTTACCTAGTTGGTTGATTAATTAGTTTCTGACTTGGAGGGCTCCAAGGTAGCCTTGGTAGTTGTGAGCTATCTAAATTTAGGATAACCCTAGAATAGAAAATCTATGTTATGCTAACTTGTTTGTAAATAATATCAAACTCTAACTAATTCTTTTCTCTCCCTTAGCTCTAGGACTCCTTAGGCCCTCATCTTAAGAACCCTTTTCTATCTTTCTTCCTTCTTCATCCAACCCCTCCTCTTATTAAATAAATAAATAAATATATTATAAATAGGGATTGCTTTGATCTAAAATCTTGATTGCATATTCGAATAATCAGATCAATTTGATAAACTAAATCAATGACAAGAGTATGAATTGTTATAGTAGAGTACCCTTTTTATGGCACACCAAGTTTATTCGAGCCTGACTCACTTTGTGAGTGAACGCCCAACCAAGTACCAACCTCTTGAGTTTATGTATGACCAAGTTTATCAAGATCAAATCCAAATAGACTATAGCTCAGGAAATAATCTATACTTTAATGCCTATAATTCAGGTTGGGGGCTTAAATAGATTTTTTGTGGCAACCATACCCAGTGGTTACCCTTGCAACCCGAGAATCCATGTTCATAAATGCACCCAATTATGAACAGTCATATCCACATTATCAACCTTCTCTAACTAACTATAGTCCATTATTTGAAGTGAAGGTTCAACAAGCATCATATCTACCTCTACAAACCAACCTAGATGTCATAGATTTGCTTAATTTCAACAAATAATTATAGTTCAATAGCAATTTATTGATAAACTAATGGATCAAAGTGATTTATGATTGATCAAACTTAATAGAGAGGAGGGAGGAGAATTGCCTAGTCAATCCAAGAATAACCTAGAGGGACCATACCTAGCTTAAAATTTTAATAACCCTCTATCTTTTTCTAAATAATCAACTCTGATTCCTGGAAATGAACTAGTCTTAGAACAACTCTGTATAACCATAAAGACCAATATAGATAATTTGGCTAAGATAGAAAAATATATGAAAAAATTAAACTGGTGGGATGAACCAATTTCATCATTACCCCACTCATCTATGGCCCAGTCTCTAGTGCTCTAAAATCATCCATGCCTTTTAATGGATGGGAGAACAAATAGATGCTATGATGGAATTAGTTGATCCTTCCTAAGAACTACAAGTGTATAACATAATAAGAAAGCCACCCCCAAGGTTCTTTTCCAGGATTCAGTAGATCCCTGTCTAGCTCAGTTCAGGATAGATAATTCTAATGCATATGGGTATACCGTGGAAATTCATAACTTAATACAAACACCATACTTTGAAACCACCTTATTTTGGATAAACGAACAATAAGAACCATTACCTAGCCTACCAATAGCTTCTTTGTTAGAATCATCACCTGATCTAGAACTGAAACCATTTCCTGATGCACCCATTGAAACTTTCTCAATGAACCTTACCTAGGATTATCAACTTAGTGGTGTTCTAAAAGCATATATAGAAGCTATCAGATGGGATATTACTGAAATGAAGGATCATGATCTTGAAAATTTTATAATCGATTTATCTATATTCGACACTAATCTTGAAGATTGCCTCCAAAATCTTTCTAGGATAGTAAAATGATGTATGGAGATAGATTTAATATTAATTTGAAAAAAGTACCTATCTTTAAAATAGGAAGGGTATTGACCAAATACATCATGCCCGAGAATGGGAGGAGGGTAGATCAACCCATAATTAGAGAAATTTCTAAATTATCATATCCAATTTTAGCCCAACAAGCATAATCCCTTTCTAAATATTATATAAACATAATAATTTTTTAAATCCTAGAATAATATACTTGCCTAGTATACTTTATTGATTCTGGCTAATCATTATAGAATACTCTATGAATATTTTTTTGCCATGATGACAAGGCCTTCTGATTGACCCTTTTATTTTGATATTATGAGGGATATATTAAAGTTAATTATCCACCAGCCTCCCTCATAACATCTGGCTGAAAATGTTAAACTAAGTACTTATTGGGAGGCAACCCAATATTTATTTTCAAACCCTTAAAAATTTTAAAAAATCTAATTTAAATTATTTGTTGTAGCCTTGTTCTTGTTGATAAGCTTATCTTCTCAATTAACCTCTATCCTTATAATTTTTTTTTATCCTTATAGTTTGAGTTTATTTCTTTAACTTATTTACATCATTAAAAATAATGGTATTTAAGTTGGGGGATAGGGATAAACTTTTAAATTTTTAAAAAATTTGAAAATCTTTGAAAATTTTTAAAAAATCTTTTAAAAATTTTATCTTGAATAAATCATGTGTTAAGAAAGAAAATCTTGAGCAAAATAGACTTAAAAAAAGTAATAAAGTTAGAAGCTATTTGCTAATGACTATAGCAAGTCAAGGAGTAGACTAGTTGGTCAGGTTTTTGGTAGCCTACTTAGATCACCTAAAGGCTATTAGCACTTTCATTCACATGTACACTAACAAGGCAAAGTAGGTATTAGTTGTAAGGTTAACTTAAGATTCATTATCATTAAAAACTAGTAATTGATACATAGCCCAATTGAAGAAACTTTAATTTAAGGAAAAAGCTACCTACCTAAAAAAGTTAGGCAGTGTGAAATCTACCTTGAACTTGAGAAAAGGGCTACATGTCCAAAATAAAAATGTAAAAACATAGAGTATATGTGGATTATCCTAAGCTTAATAACCAGGTCTCTGCACCTAAGTCAAGTGTAGAGGTTCATGTCAAATAGTAAAGGAAAAGCCATGATGGTTAGCAATCAAAAAAAAAAAAAAAATCAAATAGTGTAAAAGCTATCTTATATTTATGAGCTTGATTTGGGAATGTATAGAAAATTAACCAAAGTAAGTGTTAAGTAAAGATACATTTATCTTTACAAGCTAGCACCGAAATGCTAAGTTAGTCATCAAGAACACGAGTGCTATAGATCTTAAGATGAATTATAAGAATGTTTCTAATTATGCTAACTATGAAATTTACTTTTGAATCTCAATCCTAAATCTATTATTATAAAGGAAGTTCTTAATGACACATGGTTATAATTTAATACTTATATATCTATTACATTACTAAGGAACTAGCAATGAGCAAGTTGGGAGGTGTGATAAATCATGTATTTATATATTTATTTTATATATTTTAAGTAATTATTGATATCAACATCTTTTAAAAATTCTAATTTCATAATTAAACTAGACCTTCTTACAAAATCAACTAATTATTTAAATATCTTTGAGAAAGATAAAATTGAGCATAATTATGAAAAGTAGATGTCAAGATAAAGTACCACGCATCCATTAAAATATTTAATAAAAAATTAATTCATATTTGTTGCCCAGCAAAGCAACCCAGGAGGGGGGGTGAATTGAATTTTTAAAACTTGTTACAAGTATGTGCCAATTTAAAAACAATAAAGGTGCTAGTGATTTCAAGAATATGTATGCTTGATGATAAAATGCAGTGAAATTAAAGTAAGAGCAAGAAGAATAGAAGCAATCACAAACATACAAAGATTTATAGTGGTTCGTTGCATAACAAAGCACCTACATCTACTTTCCAAGATTCACTTAAGAATTTCACTATAATCCCACTTGATTACAGCCGATTAGTTTTTCGGGCTCACTAATCACAACTCCTTGATTTTTACAAGACTAACCAAAAACCTAGTTGGTTTTTACAAGGCTAACCAAAAACCTCTTGATTTTCACAAGGCTAACCAAAAACCTTAATTGATTTTCAAACAAGGCTCACTAACAACCTAAACACTAGTTTCAAATCACTTAAAACTAAGAACAACAATAAAGTTGAGTTTAAAGTAAGAATAAAATAAACTTTCAAAAATAAAAGCAAATATCTCTTTGAAGCTCTTTGATTGCTATTGAGAAAGCTTGTTTTCAAGTTGTTGAAGCCTTAATGAGTGCTTGAGAGTTGGACTTGAATGCTCTTGAATGCTTGAAGGCTTAACTTCACTCAAAAGTAATTAACTCTTAATGAATTCTCTTTAATTCCTCATTAGTTGCATCCCTATTGAGTTTGGTCCACTTTAAATATCTTTTCAAGCCTTAAATGACCATTTTTGACCATTGGAGAGGAGAAAATAGCCGTTAGGGATGAAAAGACTAATTCTGTACTTCAAAAAACTAGTCATTATTGTTCATCTAGACCTGCAGGTGTCGACACTTTAGGTCATGAGTCGATACATAAGTCGATGATCACTGTCGTAGGAGGTTAAAAATAATTCACCAACTCAACTCTATAGCTAGGGTGAGTTGGGATCGTATCCTTAGGACCTTAGGACTAAGTTATGATTTAAAAGAAAAAGAAAAGTAATTATTATTGTGGAAAAATAAAAGTGAACAAGAAATAAACTACTTCTAATGTAAAGCAAGTGAGAATGAGTATTTCAGGAGAGAAAGAGTGATTGTGCAGTGCTGAATTTCATTTCTTGTAATTGAATTTAGAGATCTACCCATCTTCCCTTGGAATGCCCCATACCTATGGCAGATCATGGTCCATGGGATGCACGGTAAACAAAGCGACCGGTCCATGGTGGATCGGCTACTCTAAATTTCGTGCAATCCTAGCAAAATATTTTAAAAATCAATTTTGAGCTCGTTTTAAGTCTGATTTGAGTGCCATTTGCATCGTTAGACTTCTAAAATTGATCTCTTCAAATTGATGATGTTCATTCCTGCAAATGATATATAAAACATCAATTTTAAAGAATTAAAGATAATTTGATTATTAAATTAATACTTTTATATATGTGTATAACATAGTTATCACACCCTCCAACTTGAACTTTGCTCGTCCTCGAGTAAAGTGGATAGATTATCCATATGTATCAACCCATCCTTGAATTGGATGTTAACCTAAGCAACCCTAAAGGCAGATGATACCTGGTCAGATCACTACTGAGATACTTTATCAGATTATTAATTCAACTCATTTAGTGGTTGGGTAAAGTCCATAAAGATTTTTAGAGTTCTTCTTTTGCCAACTTTCCACCTCACTCTTAAAACCCTCTAACTTTCTAGGGTTTAGTTCAGTACCTTTCTACTAGCTAGTTTTTTTCCTTTTTTTCAAGTACAGTGTTATGTCCAAGCTTCTTAAGTATTAGTATTCTTCCCTTTTGATGCGACCATAATGCTTACTTAGGCGAAGGGGCCCGATTACTCAAAGGTGCCATTGCTTAACAGATTTCTTGACCTTCTCACCTTTTGACACGAACCACAATGCTTACTTAGACAAAGGGGCTCGGTTACTTGGTAAAAGTTCAAGCAAAGCTATGAGGTGGGACTAACTTTTTTTTTTCAAGGAAAAAATTTTAGCATACTTGACCTTTTGATTTATACCCCCATAAAGTAGATTCTTTATTAAGATTAATGGTCAGAAGGTTTTGGAATTACTTTATGAAATTATCTATAATCTAAACCCTGCCATTTATTGAGTTTCATTGATAATTGATCCCTCAACATCTCTAGTATATCTAGACTATTAATCAATCATTGATTAAGGTTCTTATGTAACTCCAATTCGAGATAATAATTAAGTACACATACATGATCATTTCTAACCATACTTGAAGATCTAAGCAAGTCAAGTTTATCTCTTTCCCCCAACTTAATTGACATTGTCCTCAATGGAGTAGGAAAGAAAATAAGAGATATAATAGGAAAGAATATACCTAGAGTGGACGTGCTTTAGAAGCTGAAGAGGGCTTCATGAAGTAGCGGGTTCCTTTGTTACTGTACTCCCCTCACTTTATTGTTCTTCTAAAAGAAAAGAAAGTAACTAGTTAAAAATAAAAGTATAAACTGGGTTGCCTCTTAGGAGTGAGAAGTTTAACATCTTCAGCCGAATGTTATGAGGGAGTGTTACTAGTATTCAACTTGGGTACCTCCCTCCAGATTTTTAGAAGATAGGACCAATCAGGAGGCCTTGTCATCATGGCAGAATAACGTTCGTAGAGTTTTTAATGATGATTATCCCTGATCTATAGAGTGCACCAGGCATGCATGCTAAACCAAGATTTAAAAATTTTATAAGAATTTGATCGATAACTAGGAAGGGATTATATGTGTTGGGCCAAGAGTGGGGCTGGGAGCTTGAAAATTTTTGTAAGTCTAGAAAGGTCTACCCTAATCCCATTCTTAGGTGTGATGTGTCTTGACATCATCCCTTCCTGATGGCACTTTAACCAAGTTAATTGTAAGTCTGTCTCCATACATCATTTTAGAATAAAAGATAGATTTTGGAGGTGATCCTCAAAAGTAGTGCCAAATATAGTAAAATCAGCTATGAAATTCTTAAGATCATTATCCCTTATTTCATAAACATCCCATCCAATAGCTTTGTTATGCATCCTTAGAACACCAACTATTTGTCTTCCTAATTAGAGATCACTGGTAGAGTTTCAATAAGTGTGACAGGAAGCGACTTCAATTCTAGATCCGGTGGTGATTCTAAGGGAGGAGCTAGTGGAGGGCTAGGTGTTGGCTCATCTTGTTCCATCAAAAATGGGGTGGGTTTGAAAAGTGATGTATCAAGTAGGTTATCCTTCCGTATGATATATTCATCTTCTTTAAAATTATCTATCTCACAATGAGCCATATAGGGATCTAATGACTTCTGGGGACAACTTGAAGGTATCGCTTCCCCTATTATGTTATTTTGCTATGGTTCCGGGGATCCTAATTAATTCCATCCTATCATCTATTTCTTCTTCCATCCCATAAAAAGGAGTAGATGATTCTAGGGCACTTGGAAAGGGAACTACTGGTGAGTAAGATGATGATGGAATTGGGTTATCCCAGCATTCTGCCTCAGTTGAATCCTCTATATTGGTTTTTATGATAGTGCATGGTTGTTCTGTAACCAATTTATTCCCGAGAGTTATGATTGATTGTTCAGAAAATATCAAAGAGTCCTTAGAATCTTCAACTTGATAGTATCCCTCTAAATTACTCTCAGACTGACAGGCAGTGTTTCAACTTCTCCCTATTAATTTTAGCTAATAATTGATCAGTCTGATTTATACGCTCATCGATATACTACTGTTGAAGCATGAGTGATTGTAATTGAGCAATTATAGCATTACCTCAGTTGTACTATTGGAGAGTTATGGTCTGATCAAATTTCTTGATTTATTTATTGCTTGCAGAGCCTTCTCTTGAAATGATAGACTATAATTAGGAGAAAGTTGATAACATGGATAGGGTTGATCATAATAAGGCTCATCTACGATTGGAGGTCTTTGTGGTACCGGGGTAACCACTAGGTGAGGTTGCCACAACAAATCTAGTTGAGTCCCCCAACCTTGGTTATAAGCTTTGAAGTGTGGGTTTTCTCCTGGTCTATAGGCCATATAAGTTTGATCTCGATAAACTTGGTCATACCTAGACTCAAGAAATTGGTACATGGCTGGACACTCACTTACAAAGTGAGTTGGACTCAGATATGTGGAGTCCAGGGACAAAAGGTTATGGCATCGAGAGCATGGGACAACCTATCCACTCCACTATTAGGATACATGTTCCTAGCACTGCTCTAATTCATCGGATTGTTCTGATGATTCTAGAATATTTAATCAAAGGTCCTAAATCAGAGCAATCCTCTTCTAAGTTTTTTTTAGAGACGAGAGAGGGAAGAGAAAAAAGATAGAAAGAAGACTAAAGGTGAGAGCCTAAGAGATCCTAAAGCTAAGAGTGATAGAAGAGAAGTATTAGTTAAGGTTCTAGATTAATTGCAAACAAGTTAGCAGTCAATAGAATCTCTATCCTAGGGTCCCTAGTTCTAGACAACTCCTAACTATTCCAAGGTTTCCTTCAAGCACTCCAAGCCCAAGATCAATTAACTGACCCGACCAAGTAAGTGTAGTGTTAGTGGGGGTCCCCCCATTGCTTTCCTTAAACACCAATTAAAATTAGCCAGGTAAACGAACGGACCAATTAAAGAACCACCTTCCTTTAGCTCTTGTCCCTGAACCACTTGCCTTAGACACCGAGCAACTAACTGATCTGAACTCAGTCCAACTCTAGGGTTCTCTTGTCCTAGTGAGCTCAAAAATCCTTAGGGACCAACGTCTAATTGATTTTGATTTTAAGGCTTAGGTCAATGCGATATGCAGGGTGATGGTTTGTGGACCAAGAAAGGGTAATAACATCCCCACCTTATATTGTTTAGGGGTTTAGTGCCCTTAAGATATTTTATGAATTATGCAATGCAAAGAAAATAGGTGTCCAGTAAAAGAAAAAGAAAACTAGGTTGAATTAGGAGATTAGATTTGGAAGCAGTAAAACAAAAAGAAAATAGGAAAGCAGTAAAAAGGAAAAAAAAATTATTATTTTTTAATTTATTTTTGATTTTTTTTAAATCATTGTGCCTATGGTTCTCGGCAACGGCACCAAAATTTGATCACTATCATAGGCGGTCAAAAATAATTCACCAACTCAAATCTATAGCGAAGGTGAGTCGGATCATATCTTAGGAACCTTAGGGCTAAGTTATGATTTAAAAAGAAAAAAAAAAGTGATTTTTGTTATGGAAAAATAAAAGTGAACAAGAAATAAACTACTCCTAAGGTAAAGCAAGTGAGAATGAATATTTCAGGAGAGAAAGAGTGATTGTGCGGTGCTGAATTACATTTTTTGTAATTGATTTTAGAGATCTACCTGTCTTCCCTTGGCATGCCCTGTACCTATGGTAGATCACGGTCCACAATGGATCGGCTGCTTTAAATTTCATGTAATCCTAACTAATTCCTTCAAAAATCAATTTCGAGCTCATTTTAAGTCCGATTTGAGTGCTGTTTGCACTGTTGGACTTCTAAAATCGAGTTTTTCATATTGGAGGTATTCTTTTCTATAAATGATATATAAAAATATTAATTTTAAAAAAATAAAGATAATTTAATTATTAAATTAATACTTGTATATATATGTATAACATAGTTATCAGTCGATACTTGAGTCGACACTAGGTCAAAAATATCTTTTGAAGCTCTCTAGAATGTACTGGTGCATGACACTTCTTCTAGTGAGTCAACACTTGAGTCGATACTTCATCTTCATGAGTCGTCATTTGAGTAAAAACTTGAATTCAACATATTTTGTCTTCATTTTAGTCTCAGGCCTTGAGTCGACACTTGAGTCGACATATGAGTCGACACTTGGTCTTCATGAGTTGACACTTCATGCATGCCAGCGAAACTTCTTCTGTGTATCAGCTCAAGCTTCTGTGAGTCGACACTTTGAGTCAACACTTCACTTTCATAAGTCAATACTTGGCTGAAACTCTCTTAAAAATCTACTAAAACTCTACTGAAACTTCTCCAACTTTAAGATTTAAGTTCTTCAAGGTTATTCTTATGTATCAAAGTTCATTAAACTTAAAATTCCATCAATTTAACTAGCTTCTTCAACAAGATAACAAGCTTTGAACTTTTAACACAAAATAACTTTGATGAGTACCCTATTCTGGTAAACACACTTTTAATATATAGTTAGTACTTAGATATACTTAAGTATTTTGTTATTCATCAAAATCAAGACAAGAGTCAACAATTTTCTCTTTTTGATGATTATAAAATCTTTAAGTATACACACATAGTAAGCTCAAAAGATTTTCAATAAGATAGAGCAGTTGACTAAAATTATCAGGGCTATTGATAATAAGTTTTAGAGTCTTGAGTTATAATGTTTACCAAGAACAAACACTCATCTACAATGCATCAAATCTAAATGTACATATAAGAAAAGAATTCAATTCAAAAAGTTTCAATGTATGTGAGTTGTAACTATAATGTATCATGGATATGATTATAATGTATAAGAGCTATAATTTGAAATATATCAGAGTTGTATACTTATATTAGATATTCACATTGTGTATCAGAGCTTAAAATAGTTTTGAAAGATAAGTATTAGAGCAAAACAAGCTGAATCATAAAGAGTATCGGAGCAAGAGCTTTAAGAGTATCAAAGCATGAAAATTATCAGAGCACATCAGAGCAAATAATATACCAAAAGGATGGAAAGTATCAAAGTAAAATAATTAGAGCATGAAGAGTATCAAAGTATCAGAGCATATTAAAAATAAGAATAAGGAGTATCAGAGCATAAGAAAATAGAACAAAGAAGAATATAATGAGTATCAGAGCATAGAATTGAAGTGTATAGATCAAAAGTAGTAGAGCATAGAACAAAAACTCCCCCTCAATGTATGATATGAAAGCTAATTTTCAAAAAGAGATTTTTGAAAAATTTTCAAACTTTACTACTTCAAATTTTCAAAGTTTACTACTTTAGTACTTTTCTCTCTCCCCCTTACTTATTGCTTTCTTCTTTTCTCTTTCTTTTGCTTATCATTAATTCTCATTAATTTTTATTACTCCCCATTACTAATTCTCATTAAGTCTTCCCCTTTTTGTCATCATTAAAAAGGTAAGAAAATAAAGCAAAGATAAAGCATTGTAGTACAAGTAATAGAAAACAAAGTGAGAATGCACATAGATAAAATTTGAAAATGTCAACATATATAAAATTTTAAGCATTTGATACATTAGATTCAGAATTTGATACATATAACAGATAACTAGTACAAGGATACACTAAAACACAGATACATAGAAACACTGAAATACAGACTGACTGATATACTAAACAACCCTAAGGAGTGCTTTCCTCATCAGAGGTAGACCCAATCTCCATAATGATCAGTCCGGTAACCCTAGAAGGTCGGGGTCACGGCCACATCGGTTGGAGATCTAAAACTTTGATTCGGACAGGTCTGGGTGCATCGCCATTCCCTCTGTGTCTGCCTCTAGCACGTGCTCTTCTCCTGACTGGTGCTGAAGAGGAGGAAGTGATGTTAGTAGTAGAAACATGAAGAGTGATGGAATCAGTAACTATATTAGTGATCGATGGTGTGACATCAAAAGTGGGTCCTGAAGAAAGATTGTGGAAATCAGGTGTATAAAACCCTAGTTCCTAGATCAAAGAAGTAGAAGGTATTTGTGGTATCCTAGTGGGTATACTAAAAGTAGGAGTTGGTAAATCAAAAGAAGTATCAAGTGGATCAGTGTGAAAAGTAGGTGTGGAAACTAAGATGTCAGATGGATCAGGAATGGTGGAAGTGCTGGGTAGAATAGGAGTCAAGATAGATGAACTAGGAGGATCAGGAATAGTCTCCGAAGTCCTCGTCTCATCCACTGCAGGCACAGTATCCTGATCAGCAGTAACATCTAGCTTAGGGTTCACCATATAATCTACAATGTCAAAATCCATGAAGGAATTACCCTGGCCATCTCTGGTCTCTATGTCTGGAGCTGGAGCTAGAGGTGCTGGTGGAGCAGACGGGAAATCTAATGATGGTGGTGAAGGTGCTCTGGTAGAGGATACTCTCTCAAGTACAGCTAGAATGGCTGAGAGTCTATCTCTCATCTCCTGATGACCTGCTCTCACCTCCATGTGAATGTGATCAACTCGCTGTCTAATAGTCATGACCTCAGTCTCCAAGCAAGTGATCCTCTTATCTATGGAATCTCTAGGAGTTAGCACCTCAGGATGTGCCGGTTCTGATGGCTCGGGCTGAGTATCAAGAATGTCCCTCAGTGGCTCAGAAGGCCTGGTCTTATCTCTAAATATGCGCTTCTCCTTAGCAGTGTCCTCATCATCAGCATCAGTAGCTGTCCAGAGATCCTGTGTCTCCACTATCCTCTATGCAAGTGATATCCCATCTTATGTAGTGATCTCTCATCGTAGATGTCAATGTGAAGCAACTATCTGTAGGGCTCTCCATCTACGACAACTCCATAAGCTCTAAAGAGAATGGTCAGATCCATGCCATATGGAAAACATAGCCTCTTGCTAGTAGCTACCTTAGTCATCTGATGTACCATGAGAACTGGAAGGCAAACAGGAGTCTATCGAATCAAGCATACCATCACGAGCAACTCTCTCTCTATAATGAAGTCGAAGCATCCAGTCTTTGGTAGAAGTATTCAGGCGACAATGTGGTACAGTAATCTCATCTTCGAAGAAAGTCGAGATGCTACAACTATGGCTCCCTCTCTGAGATTCTCTGTCTTAAAAATACATCATAATCCACTCATCCTGTCAACTAGGGAGTCCGCCACAGTACCTCACATAGGAATCTCCCAAGCTCTGCTCATAACCTCGGATGTCAGCAATATGGTAGTCCCTTTAACCTTAGCTATCCAGTCGTCTACTCCTCTGGCCAATATTCCATAGAACTCTTGAATCAATCCAGGATAGAATCACTCTGTCAATGAGCAGAAGTGGGTCAATCCTGCATCTCTCAGCCAATCCCCTATATGGAAGTGATGCTGGTCCATAAAGTCGAAGTCTACCTGCCATCCTCTGACAATGGCCTTAGAGGCCATCCGATCTGCTCCATGGATGGGTGGTCTGATGCAAATCTCTGCTGAACTGGTGGGTCTGCTACCGGATCCTTATGACGTGCCATTGTGCATTGCTCTATATCCTGTGTAGATGAACGAGGTCTCCTGACTAGTTATTTTCTAGGACCTATCTCTCAAGAAAATAGGGAAAGAAGTAATGTAGGGTGAAATGGACAAAGATTTCATGGTAAAACCATGAGAAATCAAGAAGAACAGTGAAAATAGGAAAGAAACATGCTCAAACAAGGAATCGAATGGTTGGAATAATGATTGGAGTTAAACGAAGGTTGGGATACTATTTAGGGATAAGTCAGCTCAAGGGTTTAGGAAGAAAAATGAGAGAAAATGATCGATTTTTCCTATTTGTTCTCGGATTCCTGCCATTCAAGTGTCAACTCACGACTTCAGTCCAAGTGTCAACACTTGGAGGTGTTGACACTTAAAAGTATCGATACTTCAATAGAAATTCAAAAAAAATAGAAAAAAATTATAAAAAATTATAGTACCTGATTTCAATGGTTTATGAATGATTAATCATAATTTTCAAGGATATTTGATCGAAAAATTTTCAAAAAAATTTGAAAGGTCATGAAGAGATTCAAATTTAATCAAAAGAATTAGTGACTCCTAATTCTTTTCTAATCATACTGAACCTATCTTCATGGAGTGGCTTGGTTAGTATATCAGCTAATTACATTTCAGTACAGATAAATTCAAGCACAACATCATTATTTTGAAATGATCTCTAATGAAATGATGTCTAATTTTAATGTATTTACTTCTTGAATGTTAAACAGGATTTTTAGTTAAGTTTATAGCACTAGTGTTATTACATCTTATTGGTGTCTTAGTTAGTTTGATGCCAAAATCCTCAAGTTGCTTAATCCATAGGATTTGAGCACAACAACTTCCAGTTACAATATATTTGGCCTCAACTATAGATAGTGCAACTGAATTTTGTTTCTTGCTAAATCATGAGATTAAGTTAACTCCAAGAAATTGAGAAGTTCTAGAAGTACTTTTTCTATCTAACTTACAATCAGCAAAATCAGCATCAGTAAATCAATAGCTGAATTCTTAGAATACCAAAATCCAATATCAATAGTGCCAGATAAATATCTAAGTATGTGCTTAACAGCCAATAAATATGATTCCTTAAGCTCAGACTGATATCTAGCACACATAAATACACTAAACATAATGTCTACTCTAGTAGCAATTAAGAGTAATGATCCAATGATGCCTCTATAAAACTTTTTATCAGCTTTCTTACCAGATTCATCCTTGTCAAGCATACATGAAGGGCTCATAGGTGTACCAATAGGTTTAGTCTTCTCCATCCCAAACATTTTCAAGATTTTGTTTGTGTATTTAGCTTAGTTGATGAAGATCCCTTCACTTGTTTATTTAATATGGAGTCCGAGAAAGTAGCTCAATTCTCCCATCATACTCATCTTGAACTCTTCCTGCATTAGCTTTGTAATTCTCGACAAAGAGATTCATTAATGGCACCAAAGTTAATATCATCCATATAGATTTATCCTACTAAAAGATCATCAGCCTTTTTCTTTAAAAATAGAGTAGTCTCAACATGACCTTTAGTAAAACCATTTTCAATCAAAAATTTACTAAGTCTCTCATACCATGCACGAGGGGCTTGTTTTAAATCATAAAGTACTTTGTGTAGTTTGAAAACATGATCGGGATGTGCATGATTTTCAAAACCAGATGGTTGTTCACCAAAAACTTCTTCAACTATATAACCATTCAAAATTATACTTTTAATAACTATTTGAAATAGTTTGAAATCCATAAAACATGCAAATGCTAAAAGTAATCTAATAGCTTCAAGTCTAGCTACTGGAACAAAGGTTTCATCAAAATCAATTCCTTCTTCTTGATTATAACTCTTATCTACCAGTATAGCCTTGTTTCTAGTTATTATACTATTTTTATCTAATTTATTTCTATATACTCATTTAGTATCAATTATGGAAGCATTAGTTGGTCTTTCTATTAGTGTCCAAATATTATTTCTTTCAAATTGATTTAGTTTCTCTTGCATAGAAATCATCCAGTTTGGATCTTTTTCAGCTTCTTCAATACATTTAGGTTCAATTTGAGATACAAAAGCAATATAATCACATTCATTTTTAATAAAGGATCTAGTTCTTATCCCTCTCGATAGATCACTTAGGATTAATTCATTAGGATGTCCATGAGCATACCTCCATTCTTTGAGTAGATCCTTTGGTGAAGATCTTGTGGCTTCTTCTTCATTCTTCTTGTTTTGATCTTCTTCACTTTCTTTGATGGGGGATCATCCAAAGTCAGCTTCTTGAGCCCTTCAACACCTGCACATTCATCAGAAATATTCTCTTTTTTAGAGGACTTGTTAGTAGACTCTTTAAACACTACATACATGGACTCTTCTACTACAAGTGTTCTTTTGTTAAAAACTCTGTATGTCTTGCTAGATGTAGAGTATCTTAAAAAGATACCTTCATCTGACTTGGCATTAAATTTGCCTAAATTATCTTTTCCATTATTCAAAATAAAATATTGATAACCAAATACCCAAAAATATTTTAAAGTAGTTTTTCTTTCTTTTCAAAGCTCATAAGGTGTTTTCTTTAAAATTGGTCAAATTAAAACATGGTTTAAAATATAACAGGCAGTATTAATAGCTTCTATCCAAAAATATCTAGGAAGATCATTTTCACAAAGCATTATGCGTGCCATTTCTTCTAAAGTATGATTTTTTTTTTACCACCCCATTTTGTTGTGGTATTTTAGGTATAAAAAATTATATTCAATGCCTTTTTCATTACAAAAATCTTCAAAATCTTGATTTTCAAACTCAGTTCCATAGTCACTTTTCATACAAACGATAGAAGTACCCTTTTATTTAAAACCTTTCGATAAAACTTTGTGAAAGCCAAAAAAGATTCATCTTTATGTACTAAAAATAAAATCTAAGTAAATCAAGAGAAATCATCCATTATGACTAGTCCATATCTCTTGCCTCCTAGGCTTGTGATCCTAGTTGATCCAAAGAAATCCATATGGAGTAATTATAGTGGCCTAGAAGTTGAAACCATTCCTTTAGTTTTAAAAAATGTTCTTATTTGTTTTCCAAATTGACAAGCTTCACAAATTTTATCTTTTTCGAATCTAAGTTTTGATAAATCTTTAATGAAATCTTTTTTGCATAATTTATAAAGTAGATGCATGCTTGCATGACCTAATCTACGATGCCAAAGCCAACTAGTCTTATTAATTATGGCATTCATTGCAACCAGGCATTCACCATCTTGTAAAGGTAAATTATCAAGATCAACAAGGTAGATGTTACCATTCCCATTTTCAATGAATTTCACTCCATTATCATCAAGACTAAATATCATGCAAAGAGATGATTCAAAAACTACTTTATAGCCTTTATCGCAAAACTGTCTAATACTAAGCAAATTATATTTTAATCCATCAACAAGTAAAACATTATCAACATAAGTAGAGGAGGTGATATGGACTTTACCAATATTGATGATTTTGCCTTTACCATTATCACTAAATATCACATTTCCATCATTTAAAGCCTCTAGAGATATGAATTGCTTTACATGTCTGGTCATGTGTCTTGAGCAACCACTATCAAGAGACTATAGTATTTTCTTCTCTTTGGTTGCAAGACACACCTATAAAACAAATCAAGTTTTCATTTTAGATATTCAAGCCATCATGGATCCTTTAGGGTTAGTACTAATGGTGGTTCTTTTTGGAACCCAAATTTTTTGAATTATTTAACTTTCTTAGGTCACACTAATATGCTTTATGCCCAAATTTTCAACAACTAAAACAAGTAACATTAGATGATGCAAGAACAAAGAAATTCTTGAAAGATTTATACTTCTTTTGTAGCTTTTAACCAAGTCTTGCTTTATCAAATATAGTACTTTGATTGTTCAATAATAAATTTAACTTTTCAAAACTAAATATAAATTTTTCAACAAAAGGTTTAATTTTGTCAAGCTCATCTTTGAATTTCTTATTTTCTATCTCAAGGTCTTTGTTTTTCTTTAAAAGTTCATTATTTGTAACAACAACCTTGGATTTTTTCAAAACTTTTATTTTCATGGATAAAGCATTCTTTTGTTCTTCTAAAATATCAATCTTATTTTTTAAATCATTATTTTCATTTGTAAGATTGGTATTTTCAAGAGAAAATGAATCAGCATGCTTTTTCAACTTTTTATTTTTAATTTTTAGCAGTTTATATTCATGTATGAGTTCATCAAAAGCATCTCTAAGTTCATCAAATATAAATTCAAGTTCAGATTCAAATTGTACCTCATCTTCATGTGCCATGAGACAAAGATTAGCTACTTTCTGATGTTCTTCCTCTGAGCTGGAGTCTTCATTGTCGCTCAATGTAGCCACATTGCATTCTTTTTGAATTTCTTTTTGAATTTCTTAAGGAGAGGACAATCAAACTTGTAATGTCCAGGCTTCTTACATTCAAAATAACTAGGTTGATCCTTTTCCTTCTCTTTTTCTTTCTTTTTGCCTTTTTCCTTGCTAGGCTCTCTTTTGTGTGGCTTCTTTTTGAATGAGAACTTTTTCTTTCTCATGAGTCTTCTAAACTTTCTAGCCACAAGTGCCTCTTCATCCTTGTCCACATTTTCACTTTCATCTATTTCTTTACTCGATAGCTCATTTGATGTAGTGGATTTGAATGCAATTGTCTTCTTCTTTCTATCCGTATCTACTGTCTTTTGTTTCAAGTTCAACTTATAAGTCATGAGTGAATCGACAAGTTGCTCCAAGGGAAGTGCCTCAACATCTTTAGCTTCTTGAATTGCCATGACCTTCGGATCCCAAGAAGTTGGCAATGACCTGAGATTTTATTTATAAGGTCAGTGTTAGACATAATCTTTCCAAGACTTCTCATACCATTTATAATATTAGTAAATCTAGTATACATATCAGTTATGGATTCATTAGGCTCCATTCTTTCATATGTATGTACAAGCATATTTACTTTAGTATTCTTCACTTGATAGGTACCCTCATGAGTGACCTCAAGTATGTCCTAAATTTTTTTCGTAGACGTGTATGTGGAAATCCTGTTAAATTCACTAGGATCCGATGCATAATAAAGCAAATTCATAGCTTTAGCATTAAGCTCCGATTGCTTAATATCATTTTCATCCCAACCCTCTTCTAGTTTTGGAATGGAAACACCATTAACAATTATGGAATGAACATGAGGACCTTTTACTACAACCTTCCAAAGATTATAATCTATAGAATGCATATAAATTTCATGTGAGTTTTCTAATATATATAATTTATGCCATTAAAATAAGATGGTCTATTTGAGGCTTGTCCCTCAGCAACACTAGAACCTAAAGGGGTTGCCATATATCTTTAACTCAAAGCAATTAGACTTATAAGCTGAGTATGTGGCTCTGATACCACTTGTTGCCCAGTGAAGCAACCCAAGAGGGAGGTTGAATTGGGTTTATAAAACTTGTTGCAAGTATGTGCTAATTTAAAAATAATAAAGGTGCTAGTGATTTTAAGAATATGTGTGCTTGATGATAAAATGCAGCGAAATTAAAATAAGAGCAAGAAGAAAAGAAGTAATCACAAATACACAAAGATTTATAGTGGTTCGGTGCACACTAAAGCACCTACATCCACTCTCCAAGGTTCACTTGGAAATTTCACTATAATCTCACTTGATCATAGCCAATTAGTTTTCCGGGCTCACTAATCACAACTTAGTTTTTACAAGGCTAACCAAAAACCTAATTGGTTTTCACAAGGCTCTCACCAACAACCTCCTGGTTTTCACAAGGCTAACCAAAAACCTTTTGGTTTTCACAAAGCTAACCAAAAACCTCTTAGTTTTCATAAGGCTAACCAAAAATCTCAGTTGGTTTTCAAACAAGGCTCACTAACAACCTAAACACTAGTTTCAAACCACTTGAAACTATGAATAATAATAAAGTTGAGTTTAAAGTAAGAATACAATAAGCTTTCAAAAATAAAAGTAAATATCTCTTTGAAGCGCTTTGATTGCTATTTAGAAAACTTATCTTCAAGTTGTTGAAGCCTTAATGAGTGCTTGAGAGTTGAACTTGAATGCACCTTGAATACTCTTGAATGCTTGAAGGCTCAACTTCACTCAAAAGTAATGAACTCTTAATAAATTCTCTTCAATTTCTCATTAGTTGCATCCCTCTTGAGTTTGGTCCACTTTAAATACCTTTCCAAGCCTTAAATGATCATTTTTGACCATTGGAGAGGAGAAAATAGCTGTTAGGGATGAAAAGAACCAATTCTGTATTTCAAAAAACTAGCCATTACTGTTGATCCAGATCTACAGGTATTAATACTTTAGGTTATGAGTTGACAAATGAGTCGACACTTGAGTCAATACTAGGTCAAAATATCTTCTGAAGCTCTTTGGAATGTACTGGTGCATTGACATTTCTTCTGGTGAGTCGATACTTCATCTTCATGAGTCGATACTTAAGTAAAAACTTGAATTCAGCATGTTCTGTCTTCATTTTGGTCTCAGGCCTTGAGTCGACACATGAGTCGACATTTCATCTTCATGAGTCGATACTTGGTCTTCATGAGTCGACATTTCATGCATCCCAACTGAAACTTTTTTTGCGTATCAGCTCAAGCTTCTGTGAGCCGACACTTTACTTTCATGAGTCGTCACTTGGCTGAAACTCTCTTGAAACTCTGCTGAAACTATTTGAAACTTCTCCAACTTCAAGATTTAAGTTCTTCAAGGTTATTCTTATGTATCAAAGTCCATTAAACTTGAAATTTCATTAATTTAACTGGCTTCTTCAATAAGATAACAAGCTTTGAACTTTTAACACAAAACAGCTTTGATAAGTACCCTATTCTGGTAAACACACTTTTAACATACAGTTAGTACTCAGATATACTTAAGTATTTTGTTATTCATCAAAATCAAGATATGAGTCAACAATATTTCTTTCTTTTTGGCAGGCATATCAAGATTAATAGAAACATTCAAAATCCTAGAACCCTAGAAAATTGGTCTAATTACCAATTTAGAAGCTTACTAACATGAAGAGCTCGATTTGTAAATCCAATAGATCAAATGTAACTTAAATCAATGGTCAAATGGTCTTGGAATCAAGGAATAATCAATATAATCAAGTTTTGCATAGTTTTTGAAGCAGTCAGTCCATCATGGACTGGCCACTTGGTCTATAGAAGCTCAAATTGTTCACTAGCAACCATTATTTCTGGTCTATGGATCTAAGCGTTGGACCATGGAAGGATTTCAACCATCACGTGTTGTGCCACCGCCCAAGCCACCACCTTGCCATCATCGCATCACCATCCCTTCGTCACATCGTTTTTCATTCTAAGATGCCATCGGGCATCCTCCTTGCCATCATGACTCCACGCCACCTGCAATTGCTACTCAAAGCCACCAACCCATTGCCTTGATGACTGGCCTTCTCCTTTGCTCGAGATGTCGACGCCCATCCTGAGATCTGCCATGTCCATCACCCCTTCCCCTTTGCTCAAGCTGCTATCCATCAGCCAAGATTCGCTCATCACCATTGTTCACTATTATTTCTCCCCATAGCCATAGCTATGTCACCGTTGACCGCTCCTCCCCGATGCCACTACCAGTCTTCTTCCTTACCACCTTCTGCCATCTTCTCCTCCTTCCCAAGTGTAGTTGTCTTCCCCATCATACCGCTACGTCGTCGCTTCCTCAATCCTCCATGTCACCGCCTTCCTCTTCCCTATACATCACTATCATCCCTCCCATTGTCACCAGCCACTTTCTTCTCCCTGATCTGGCTATCCTCCTCATCGATGTTATCACCACCATGGATCGCCCGCCTCCCCTTCACGAATGCTACCATGCCACCTCCATGCCGCTTCATCCTTTTCACTATGTAGTCCATGTCGTTCCCTCCTCGTTGCCATGCCTCCCATCACCATCATCCCTCCCATCATCGCTAGCCATGTTTCTTCTCTCCATAGCCCATGCGCCTCCTATATTGAAGCACCATCATTTGCTGTCATCTTTTCCATTGTCGACGCTCCTCCCCATCATAGTGCTCATCACCTTCTTCCCATCACCATCATCACTAGCCTGAGATGCCACCGAGCTTCCAAACATTCCTATCTTCCCCATACCAAGCTACCATTGCCACTGTTCTTTCCATCTCCATCATAGTTGCTCATCACTGCATGATCCACTATCACTGAGCAGCTCTATGAGTTGATCCACGAGCGAGAATCTTCCTTGTAGTGACCTAATTGGATAGACATAGTAACTCCTGATTTGACCTAGTTTGCTAAAGCACAAGATCCAAGCATGATTCAAACTGTAATCTAATGGTTGGTGTTTAATCTAGCATGATATGGGATGATCTGAGCATGATTTGCATGATTTCAACCATCCAACAACCATGAGTCCAGGAGCATCTAATTCCCTCTATTTAAAGTACCCCAAGCTATAGAAGAAATTATCCTAGAGAGAGGGTACGGTATAGAATAAAGGGCATAGCTTGGGTTGAGTTGGTCTCTAAGTGTGAGGTTTCTTAGAAGAGAGTTCTGCCCCAAAATCAAGATCCAAAGGGAAAGAAGAAGAGGAAGCCTAGTTCACTCCATAGAGTATAATGAAAGAAAGCGAAGTTACATCAACCAACTTCCTGATGAGGCTATGGCAAATCAACTTTAGATAGTTTGTTATCGCTTTTCATAGTTTATTTAATTATTATTTTTAATTCTTTGTAATTAGATTTTAATTAATATAAAGTTTATTTTTATGCAATTCAAATTTTTATTATTTATTTTTACTGTAAGTAGATGCTAAAATCTGATTAGTAGGTCAAACATACCAAATTTTAAGTTTCTTTCATATTTTTAATTTCCATCTTCCTGACTTTAAAATATTTTTTCCTTTTAAAATCAAAGATTTTATTTTATCTTAGCACTACCTTCTCTGTAGATTCGACCTGACTTATTATTTTCTATGTAAGTTTAATTAATTAAAAGTTAAATTTTAAACTGATAATTACGGTGTCTTAATGACAACATCATGACCTATCAAACACTACTTGTTATATTCTTAATTGTGTTCTTGTTAGACCTATCTTAAAGAAAATCCCTTATGAGCTTTGGAATGATAAAAAGCTTAACATAAGTTAATTTCATGTGTTTGGTTATAAATATTTTATCTTAAATAATGAAAAAGATAATCTTAAAAAATTTAATACAAAATCTGATGAAAGTATCTTTTTTGGTTATTCTACTTCAAATATAGTCTATAGTGTTTTTAATAAAAGAACCTTGATTGTGGAAGAATATATTTATATTATTTTTTATGAATTTAATCATTCACCTTCTAGAAAAGATGAGTACATAGATAATAATATAGGAATATTGAATGAAGAAATGAAGAATTTGAGCTTGAGAGACAAACAAATTGAAGAAGAGAAGGAAGAGGTAAGCAAAGAGTATGATGACTTGCCTAAGGAATGGAAGTATACACATTATCATCCTAAGGACTTAATTATGATAATCCCTCATAAGATGTTAGGACTAAATCTTTTTTTTAGACACTTTTGACTACCTTGCATTTTTTCTCATATTGAATCCAATTATGTAGAAGAAGCTAAGAAAATCCAAACGAGATGATGGCTATGTAAGAGAAGTTGAACCAATTTGAGAGGAACAATATTTGGACCCTAATGTATAGACTTAAAGAACATCCTGTCATATGTACCAAATGAGTATTTAAGAACAAATTACATAAAAAAGGTAATATAGTTAGAAACAAAGCAAGATTAGTGGTCAAGGGATATAATCAAGAAGAGATAATAGATTTTTAATGAAATATATACACCCATAGCAATATTAGAAGCCATAAGACTTTTTCTTGCTTTTGCATATTATATGAATTTCAAATTATTTTAAATGGATGTAAAAAGTATTTTCTAAATTGATATATTTTTGAAAATATTTTTTACAGAGCAACCCCATGGATTTAAAAGTTATAATATGTCTAATTATGTTTTCAAGTTGAACAAAGTTTTGTATGGTTTAAAACAAGCACCTAGAGCATGGCATGAATGGCTTAGTAAATTTCTTTTATAAAATAACTTTTCTAGAGGAAGTGTAGATATAAATCTATTTACTAAAAGATAAAATAATGAGATATTAGTTGTAGATATTTATACGGATGATATAATCTTTGGTGCAACTAATAAAAATCTTTGCTAAGAATTTGTTGAGTTATGCAAGGAGAATTTGAAATGAGTATGATGGATGAGCTGATGTTCTTCCTTGGACTTTAAATCAAACAAACAAAGGAAGGGATCCTCATCAAGCAAACTAAGGACATCAAGAAACTATTAAAGATGTTTGGGATGGAATCCATAAAAAAAAAGCACACCAATGAGCCCAACCTGCAATCTTGACAAAAATGAAGAAGGTAATAATATTGATCAATAGTTATACTAAGGTATAATTGGTTCATTGCTATACTTAATACTTAACTGCTAGTAGGCCTGACATCTTATTTAGTTTATGTATATATGCTACATTTTAATCTAATTCAAAAGAATCATATATACTTGTTATAAAAAGAATCATAAGATATCTAAAAAAATATCAAATCTAGGACTATGGCATTCTAAAGCATTCATCTTTAGATTTAATTGCATACTCTAATGCTGATTATGGTAGTTGTAAAATTGATAGAAAGAGTACTAGTAGAGCATGCTAATTTCTAGGACTGAACTTAATCTCATAGCATAGTAAGAAATAAAACTCTATAGCACCATCAACTACTTAGACAAAATATATGGCTGCAAGGAGTTGTTGTGCTTAAGTGCTTTGGATTAAGCAACAACTAGAAGACTTTGATGTTAAGCAAACTAAAATTTCAATCAAATGTGATAATACCGGTGCTATTAATTTAATTAAAAATTCTATTTAGTACTCAAGGACAAAGTATATAGAAATTAGATATCATTTTATTAGAAATCATATGCAAAATGGAGACATTGAACTAAAATTTGTTTGTACTAATAAGCAATTAGCAGATATATTTACCAAGCTACTTAACAAAAATATATTTTTAATGATGAATTAGGACTTTTGATCCATTTTAGGAATTTTACCTAGAAATTCCCTAAAAATTAAAAAATCCCCTAGAGCTAATCATCATCATTTTAGGCTTTGTGAAATCTTATCTTGTAGATTTAAGTTATTTAAAATCCTTTCCAACCTTTTAGATCCAAAACTCGAGGTTTTGCTTGAGCTGACTTGAGTAGACCTTAGCTTGAGCCAGTCGACTCAAAAGTTAGAAACCATGTTTTTTAAATATAATTAGAAAGCTAAGTAACCTTTACTCTTTACTTAACTAAGCCACTCTTATCTCCCTTCACTATCCACTACTATAGAAACTATAAGGGGACCACATGTGAGCCCTAGATTCTCGTGAAATTAAGCAAAATCAGACCAAGAAAAGTTTTGGCATATAAAAGTAGGAGAACTAGAGATTTTACTTTGGTCAGCATCAAGCCAACCATCGAAATGATAAGCCAACCCCATTGCTCCACCGGCTCGACCTCATTTGGCCATTTCGATGGCTAATCAACTTGTCATCACCTATAGAAGAGCATATTTTAAATTCTTAGAGTAAGAACATCTTCAAATTTATGATTCGATCAAGAATCAAGGATGGGAAAGGTTTTGCATTCTCAAGATACCAATTCATCCTACCCTAGTCAAAACTTTCTTAGAAAATATGAGGTTAGGATATGATTTAATTACTTCTATTGTTAAGAAGCAATTGATTATTTTGGATGAGACATGATTAAGCCATCTAATGGAAATGCCAAAAGAGGGAAGATATTATTTGAATTTGGAAAAGAAGATAGATGGATTAAGAACTATTTTAGAAAGGAGAAATGTTAGGAACATCAAGAATTTACAAGTAAATTAGCTATCTTTAGATATGCGGCTACTACATAATATGGTTAGTCATATATTCTTCCTAAAGACTATGAGATTTGACTAGGTAAATGAGAGGGACATAGCTTTCATGCATTATTTAATCAAGGGCCATCCTATCAATTTGCCATTTTTGATATTATCTCAAATCTAGGAAGCTGTTAGGAAGCAGCGGCATGTTTTCCTTATAGCATGTATTCACTCTAATATTTGAGGAGTTTGGAGTTGATTTCTCTGGAAATGATGCCAAGAGATTGCTACATACAAATAGATATAGTGAAAGATCACTTCACCAAATGGATTTCCAAAAGATAAATGAAAGATTGGTGAAGAGACTCTCAGGTCAGAGGCCAGCAAGATTTGATTTTTTTGACAAGGACTTTGCTGCTACTGGCGATGATGAGGATGATGATGAGGAGGAGGATGATGGAGATGATGATGACCAGGATGATGATGAGGACGAGGCACATGATATTGTTAGATCATCTATTGGAGAGACCTCAGGGCAGCTAGCCAGTTCGAGAACTCCACCCGCTACACCTACTTCTTCTACATTGATATCTATAAGACCATCTGTATTGCCCTTGACTACTATTGGATTATTTTGGAGTAATTACTTAACTTTTTGAGATCCTGATTGGGAGAGTCAGCTCCATGATTAGAGATCTATAACAAGAGTTTACTTAAAGTCATCAGAGTATCTCCAGGTCCTATCAAGAGCTCAGAAGAGACTTGAGAGAGCTCTCACTTCGTATGGATGTGGTTGAGTAAGGACAAATGATAAGTACATAAATATTAGCTATAGAAGCATTAATTTTTAAATCAAATTATCTTTATTTTTTCAAATTTGATACTTTTATGCAGTTTTTTTTAGGAAAGAACCCCGCCAACATGAAGAGCTTAATTTTTGGGATCCAATGGCATAAACGATATGCAAATCAGACTTTAAATGAGCCCAAAATTTAAGTTCAAAAGGTTAGCACAAAGTTTAAAGTCCACCGATCCACCATGGACCGGCCGGTTGGTTCACTAATCATCTCACTGTCCACCGACAGCCATTGCTACTGGTCCACGAGCCTTATTTATAGACCATCACCACCGTTTCATGCCCCCTGGCCATTAGAAACTGCTGGAGACCCTCCATCCACTGAAGAGAGTCGTCCCTCATCGGAAAGATCACCAGAGAAACTTTCAAAGCACTGGTAGCCCTCCTTCTTCTCTGATCGGCCATCATTTTCTTCCCATCTTTACCGCACCATCAACGTCACCAGGATCACCTGAAAAACTTCTCGTGGCCGAAAGGGATGCCTAGAGGCTAGTCTCCGCCGTTCGATCCATTGGTTTTTCTCTCCATTATCACCACTCAGAACCACTATGTCCCATTTTTGCCAATCTCTGCCATGTCCTCCACTCGCCAGAAATGCCATGATCACTGCCTCAGCTATCATCTCTCCCCACTGATTTCCTGACTGGCCATTGCTATTTTCACCGTGTAGTCCCCTCACTAACCAAGTCCAAATGTCTCAGGCTCTCTTCTCCACCCAGTTTCATGCCATTACCCTCATTCGATTATCGACCTTCATCATCTTCTTCACCGAAAAGACATCACCCATCCGCGACTATCGTCTCTCCACTTCCCCTGCTCTTTCGTTCATCCATCTTCCTCCGCAAGGTTCTCACCCATGGCTCCTTTCTTCTGGACCACTACCATCCCATTCTCCATCACTCAATGCTATGTTCCTGTTGTCGAGAAATGACTGAAACGATGTCCAAACGAGAGGAAGATTTGTTCAATGAAACAGAATGGAGTTTAAACTTTTCTCGATGAAATGGTGCTGATAAGCAGAGTTTAATTTTTGAGAAGGGATAAAACAAAATCTGGTTGCGATCATTGAACGGGTATGGGTATGAAAGAATGCATAACCGAAATGGGTACGATAAGAGGATAAGGAGCCGAAGCTATTGAGGCAGATCACAATGAGAAACCAATGCTATTCCCATGCAGGCCCGATGTGCTTCTTTTTGCCTATATAAAAGCATCGTCTCTTCGCTATCAGGGCATAATTCTACATTCCACTTCAATCCATCGAACATCCACTCCTCTACTTCCCACTTTCTTCCACCCTTCCAACATATAAGAAGGAGAGTAAGGGAGAGAGAGACTCTATTAAGTTTTTTATATTATTAACTCTAATCCTTGTTAATGGCTTAGGAGTTAAATCTTTTGTACTTAAATTAGTTTTTGCAATAAAATTTTATTTTTTTTTATTTCATTTTATTGCTTGTAATTTTTAATTTCAGCATTAGGATAGTTTTAATTTCTTGCAATTTAATTATGCAATTTAAATTTTTGCAAGTAGTGTAGATTTTGTTTTTGCATATCTTTAAATTCTACAATTTAGATTTCAGTAAGTAGCGTGAAATTTATTTTTAATAATTTTTAAAGTTTTAATTTAGATCATGTCTGACTAAGTGAATTTCTAGGGTTGGTGATGAAGCTAGACCATGATTAGAAGCCCTTTTCTAGGATCTTTTCTTGAGCTTTAATTTTTAAGAGTCTTTCTTTCTGTTCAAATTCATGCCAAGAGACTTGATGAACTATTGTTGAGTTTCAATCTGTTCATAGTTTATACTTGATTCGGTGCAAGGAGGGTAATAGTTAGAAGGCTATCAATATTTTTTTTCTCTTTTCTCTTCGTCCTTGTAAAACCTTGATGGATTATAGTTGGATTAAAATCTTTTCATAATCCATACTTGGTTAACGCAAAGAAAGAAGTTGGAAGGATATTATAGGAGAGATCATTAGAAAGGTTTGCAAGTCATTGGTCTAGTGGATTCAAAAGCCCTAAATCTTTAAATTATTTATCTTCTCAATTTAATTAACTTTTGCTCATCTTTCTTAAAGCTTACCTAAGCAAGGGTTTAAACATAGTTCAAATACAAATTTCTCGTGGGATTGATCTATACTCGCTGGACATGCTACTCTGTATACCATGTGCTTGCAATTCAAATTAAAATTCACATAAGCAAAGGACACTGAGTGAGTATCAATCAAACCTGGAAGATTTGAGGGTAGAGTTTGGTTGTATGCGAGAAGTTGATGATTAGTTTATGAGGGAGCAGGCAAAGACCACCTTATCCATTCACCAGGGGATTCGCTGTATTGAGTCTGAGCTAGGTAGTGTTTTACTTGGTTTCATTAGATTTAGATTCACATTTGGTTCATCATCTAGCTAGGTACTCAAACCAGCTCCACTGCCTTCACCCAGGCTAACACTTATACCTAAGCCACCTTTTAATGCCACAGGCAGACAAGACATAGACTTTCCTTCACCACCTAGAGTAGGACTAGCTTCTCAAACCCGCAGTTCCATCGGTCCATCACCTATTCACACTACTAGGACCCAAGCACTGTTCACTGTCAACATCTCAAAGGATAGTGATAGTGATTAAATATTAGGATATCTATCTTTTTATTTTCATATATATGTTTTATCATAGTGAATATTTTGCATTTTTGTATTGTATGTTATTTTTTGTTAGCTCCACCTAGTAATTTTGATAAATAACAAAATGTTGAGTACATATTGTATACTAATATTTATTTCTAGTTGTGAGTTTTCAGGAAGCAAGCACCTCAAATTCTCAAAATTAAAGTATCATGGCACGCTGTGGCACAAAGTACTTTTCATGATTTGAGGAGTCTTCTCCGTGCAAAAAGGGCTTTAAAGAGTTCATTTATTTGTTATTTACATTGGTTTTATGTTTTATATTCAACACTTGTATTTTTGGCTTAATTCACACTCAATTATGAATTTTTCAAAACCAAGTGTCGACACCTGGGAAGTCAAGTGTCGACACTTCAGCTCTTGGCACACAGAAAAATTCTTTTGCATGCCAAGTGTCGACACCTAGAATTCAAGTGTCGATAGCTGAAACTCAAGTGTCGACACTTAAGTTCTTAAGTTCCCAAATGTCGACTCAAGGTCTGAGACTTTTTGAAAATCCAAAACATGGCCATTGGAGTGTTTTTGTATCAAGTGTCGACACCTGTGAACAAGTGTCGACACTTGAAAGTTCAAGTATTGACACCTGGAAGTCAAGTGTCGACACCTGACAGTCAAGTATCAACACCTGACAAACCAAGTGTTGACACTCGGGTTCTGACAGGCCTAACGAATCTATTTTTTTGAATTGTAGAAGTATCTTTTCAAGCTTTCAACGGCTAGATTCGAATCTCAAACGGTCACAAACTATTTTTTGGAAGTTTTTGAAGTATTTAAGCTTCACCAAACTTATTCTTGAAGCATGGAAGTCCATTGAAAGCTCAAAAGCCAATATTCCCTCAAGAACTTCACTTCAAAAGCCATTTAAAGTATGATTCCCTAAAAAAGCTTACAAGCCCATCCTTTCATCTTTTTAAAAAGAGAGCTTGAAGAATATTTCAAGGAGAAGACAAGATAAAACATCAACTTGAGCCTCAAAGCTTCCATTCTACTCTTAAGAGAGTTTGTTTTTTTTTATTTTGAATTGTATATCTAAAATTCTCTTTTGATTTGACCTTGCTTTCAAGGATGTCTTGAAAGAAGGTTGTTGTGATTTGTTGGTGAGCCAAGGTAATAAAACCAACTAGGGTTAACTTGTGAGCCCGAAGACAAAACAAGTGTAAAGGTTAGTTGGTGAGCCTAGATGACAAAACCAACATAGGTTTTGACTTGTGAGCCTTTGGAAAAATAAGTCGGCTGTAATCTTGGAGAAATTATAGTGAAATTCCCAAGGATGACTTGGAGAGTAGATGTAGGTGCTAGGTTTGTATCGAACCACTATAAACTTTATGTTTATGTGTGATTGTCTCTTCTATCTCTTCCTCTTTACTTATTGCACTATATTTATTGCTTTCCACTGCATATAACTTAGTGCATCAATTTCATAACTCACAAATACCTCAAGGCCTGCACGTTATTGCTTTAAATTTTTAAAAGACCCAATTCACCCCCCTCTTGGGCTCCATTTCTGGGCAACAAGTAGTATCAGAGTACCGGTACTCTCTTGTAGGTCCAAGGATCTTGCGTAAAAGATCATGGTAGCCCCAATTAGAATGGGTGTTGTTGAAGATCAAGCTTCAAACCATCCTCCACTATTTAATGGCACGAATTACACTTATTGGAAAACTCGCATGCGCATATTCATTCAAGCCATGGATTATAATCTTTGGAGGACAATCATAAAAGGCCTCATCAGCCTACTATGTTGGTTAATGGCATTTTCACTCCAAAAATGGAAGATGATTGGGATGAGAATGACATTAAGCAAATAGAGCTTAATACAAAGGCTGTGAATCTATTGTATTGCTCTCTTGATCCGAGTGAATTCAATAGAATATCAAATTGTCTCTCCGCTAAGGAGATATGGGATACACTTGAGGTTACCCATGAGGGTACACACCAAGTGAAAACTACTAATGTTAATATGCTTATTTATACATATAAAATGTTCAAGATGAAACCTACTGAATCTATTAGTGAGATGTATACTAGGTTCACAAATATTGTGAATGGCATGAGAAGCTTGGAAAAGATTGTATCTAATGGTGAACTTGTAAATAAACTTCTCAGGTCTCTTCCGGCTTCATGGGATGCCAAGGTGACGGCCATAGAGGAAGCCAAGGATGTCAACACTCTACCCTCGAGCAACTATTGGCTCATTGATGACTTATGAGCATTCCCTTAAATAGAAGAATGTGGATGTAGAAAAGAAGAAGAAGGTCATCGCTTTCAAATCCACCGCAAGAGAAGAGTCAAGCGATGAAACTGAAGAAGAAGATGAAGATGATGAGACGACTCTTATGGCAAGAAAATTCAGAAGGTTTATGAGAAAGAAAAAGTATAACTTCAAGAAGAAACCTCTGAAAGATGAGCCAAGCAAGGAGAAAGAAAAGGAGAAAGACAAGAAGCAGCCCACATGCTTCGAATGCCAAAAATCGAGCCACTTCAAGATAGACTGCCCCTTACTTAAGAAAAGCAGGAGAAAACTAAGAAAGAAGGCCATGATGGCAACCTGGAGTGACAACGAAGACTCCAGCTCTGAAGAAGAACAGCAAGAAGTTGCAAACTTCTATTTGATGGTAGATCATGACGAGGTACTATCTGAAATTGAAAATGAATTTACATTTGATGAACTGCATGAAGTTTTTGATGAGTTAGTTATAGAATTTCAAAAACTAAAATCAAAACATAAAGAACTAAAAAGGCAAAATCTAGTTTTAGTCAAAGCTAATAACAAGTTTTCAAATGAAAATGATTACCTACTTCTTCAAAATAAAAAGTTAAATGATTAGATTATTGTTCTTGAAAAAGAAAAGGAGGTTTTGAAAAAGAAGAACATTTCTATTTCAAATGAAAATTTTTCAAATCAAAACAAGAAAATTTTGGATGAAAATAAAGAAGAAATTGATAAGTTAAAATCTTTTGTTGATAAATTTACATACAATTCTGAAAAATAAAATATACTTTTAAACAATTAAAGAGCTATTTTTGATAAAGTTGGTATGGGTTTTAGAACTCAAAAGAAACAAAAGTTTTTCAAAAATTTCTTTATGCCTGCATCATCATCCATTACTTGTTATGCTTGTGGTATTATAGGGCATAAATCTTATTTGTGCAATAAGAGAAGATTGAGTAATGTTAAGAAAATATGGGTTCCAAAAGGAACCATTACCACTAACCTGAAAGGACCCAAGATGACTTGGGTACCTAAAGTCTCCACCTGATTTTTATTGCAGGTATGCCTTGCAACCAATTAGAAAAGAATGTGGTACCTCGATAGTGGTTGCTTAAGGCATATGACCGGAGATGTGGAGCAGTTCTCATCACTAGAATATCAAAATGGTGGTAATGTGATATTTGTTGATAATGGTAAGGGCAAAATTATTGAAATTGGTAAAGTCCATATCACCCATTCTACTTATATTGATAATGTTTTTATGTAGATAGTTTGAAACATAACTTACTTAGCATTAGTCAGTTTTGTGACAAGGAATTCAAAGTTACTTTCGAATCTTTTTTGAGCATTGTTTCTAGTTTAGATGACAATGGAATCAAGTTCATTGGTCATAGGCATGGCAATATTTATATGGTTGATCTTGATGATCTTCTTGTTCAAAATGGTCAATGCCTAGTGGCAATGGAAGCCAGGATCAATGAAACTAGTTGGCTTTGGCATCGTAGACTAGGACATGCTAGTATGCATTTGATTTCAAAACTTAGCAAAAAGAATTTGATAAAAGATTTGTCAAAACTCAGTTTTGAAAAGAATAAGATTTGTAGTGCATGCCAGCTTAGAAAACAAACCAAATCATCTTTTAAACCAAAAGGAGTAATCTCTACATCTAGACCCTTAGAGTTGCTTCATATGGATCTCTTTGGGCCGACTAGAAATCTAGTTTGGGAGGTAAGAAGTACGGTCTAGTCATTGTAGATAATTTCTCACATTTTACTTGGGTCATGTTTTTAGCACACAAAGATGAAACGTTTTCTGAATTCATTAGATTTCATAAAGGAGTTTCAAATGAAAATGATATTTCAATTGTATATTTGAGAAGTGACCATGGAACCGAATTTGAAAATTCTAATTTTGATAGATTATGTATTGAAAATGGCATTCATCACAATTTTTCAGTACCTAGGACACCTCAACAAAATGGGGTGGTAGAGAGAAAAAATAGAACTCTTGAAGAAATGGCATGCACCATGCTGTTTGAAAATGACCTACCTAGATATTTTTGGACGGAAGCCATAAACACTGCATGCTATATTTTAAACCATGTTTTAATCCGACCATTTTAAAGAAAACACCGTATGAGCTTTGGAAGGGTATAAAACCCTCAATTCGATATTTTCGTATTTTTGGATACCGTTGTTTCATCTTAAACAATGGTAAAGATAATTTGAGAAAATTTGATGCCAAGTCTGATGAGGGTGTCTTTCTAGGCTACTTTACATCTAGCAAGGCATACAGGGTCTTCAACAGAAGAACTCTTGTTGTTGAAGAATCCATATATGTAGTATTTGATGAGTCTGATCAGAAATCTTCTAGAAAAGAAGATGTGCATTCTGATAAAATAGGTACTAAAAGAACTGAAGAAGTGAACAACAATGAAGAGCCTGCCAAGGAACAAGAAATTGATCAAAACAAAGAAGGAGATCAAGCACAAAGTGATGAAAACATATCTACAGTTGATTCTCTACCCAAGAAATGGAGGTATGCTCATGGTCACCCCAAAGAACTTATCATTGGTGATCCAGCTAAAGGTGTAAGTACTCGTTCATCCCTTAGAAATATTTGTGATTACTTAGCATTTGTTTCTCAGATTGAACCTAAGACTATTGAAGAAGCTGAAAATGATAGTAATTGGATAAATGCTATGCAAGATGAACTTAATCAATTTAAAAGAAACAATGTTTGGACTTTAGTAGATAGGCCTTCAAATATTTCAATTATTGTCACTAAATGGGTTTTTAGAAACAAAATTGATGAAAATGGTATTGTAACAAGAAATAAGGCTAAACTAGTTGCCAAAGGATACAATCAGGAGGAAGGGATTTATCTTGATGAAACCTTTGCTCCTGTAGCTAGACTTGAGGCAATTAGGCTATTGTTGGCTTTTGCTTATTTTATGGATTTTAAATTATTTTAAATGGATGTTAAAAGTGCCTTTTTGAATAGTTTTATCGAAGAAGAGGTTTATGTTGAACAACCGCCTGGTTTTGAAAATCTTGAATTTCCAAATCATGTTTTCAAACTTCATAAAGCTTTATATGGTTTGAAACAAGATCCTAGAGCTTGGTATGATCGTTTAAGTTCTTTCTTGCTAAAAATTGATTTTACTAGAGGTAATGTCAACAAAACTTTGTTTTTAAAGAAAAAGAATGATGATCTCTTAGTAATACAAATATATGAAGATGATATCATATTCGGTGCTACTAACGAATTTCTTTGTCAAGAGTTTGCAAAGTTAATGCAAGGTGAGTTCAAGATGAGCATGATGGGAGAACTGAACTTCTTCCTTGGACTCCAAATAAAGCAAACTAAAGAGGGGATCTTCATCAACCAAGCCAAGTACATAAAAGAAATACTCAAGAAGTTTGGGATGGAGAGCACCAAGCCATTAGATACCCCTATGAGCTCCTCTTATAGACTTGACAAGGATGAATCAAGTAAATCTATTGACCAAAAACTTTATCGTGGCATGATTGGTTCATTGTTATATCTTACTGCCAGTAGGCCAGATATCATATTTAGTGTTTGTATATGTGCTAGATATCGGTCTAATCCGAAAGAGTCTCATCTTTTGGCTGTTAAACGCATACATAGATATCTATTTGGCTCAATTGAAATTGGTCTTTGGTACTCTAGAGATTCTTCATTTGAATTGATTGCTTATTCTGATGCTGACTTTGCTGGGTGTAAACTTGATCGTAAAAGTACTAGTAGAATTTGTCAGTTTCTTAGAGTAAATTTGATCTCATGGAGCAGCAAGAAATATAATTCAATTGCTCTATCTACGGCTGAAGCCAAATATATAGTAGTTGGAAGCTGTTGTGCTCAAATTCTATGGATCAAACAACAACTTGAAGACTTTGGCATTAAACTAATTAAGACACCCATAAGATGTGACAATACTAGTGCAATCAATCTAACAAAGAATCCTGTGCAACATTCAAGAAGTAAATCATTGAAATAAGACATCATTTCATAAGAGATCATGTACAAAACTCTAATGTAGTACTTGAATTTGTGTGTACTAATGATCAATTAGCTGATGTGTTTACCAAACCATTAAGTGAAGAGAGATTTTGTCTGATTAGAAGAGAGTTAGGTATCATTGATCTATTCTCCTAGAACTCTCTCAAATTTCATCTTACCCAAGTTGTTTTTGCTCAAAAATCCTTGTGTTAGGTCCCAAAAGTCTTTCAAAAACATCCTTGGATTTTTGAAAATCTTTACATTTTTTTTGGGATTTTTTTGGCCAAGTGTCGACACTTGGGTTTTGCGAAGTGTCGACACCTGACCAAGTGTCGACACTTGAGAAATCCCAAGTGTTGGCACTCATAAATTTTTTTTGTCTTTTTAGGGCAAGCCGAACGTTATGTATTTTGTTTTTCGTAGAGTGACGGTGGTCACCACAAACTAGCTTTTAATGGAGATGCACCTTCTGCACTATATCACAGCTTGGATATTACTTTCGAAGACTGGGTGCTTCAACTTCTTCACCGAGAGGGAGCTGATGCTTATGGTATGTCTGACACGGAGGACTCACGTTGATATACCATCCATGATGCTAGTACAGATGAGAGATGCTGCGACCCAGTGATGACACTATTTACCCTACGGCATGGGGCTGACCAAACTTTTTAGAGCTTATGGAGTATCCTTGGAGGGGGAGATCCCCAAGGAGATTCTACACACGGACGTCTACGATGAGAGGTCACTACATTGCATGGGATGCAGACTGGTCACAGGTCGGTGGGTTCGAAGAGAGTCTGGCTTGGAACCAGATGAGGAGCACGAGATTCGAGAGGCAAAGGTAGGGCCATCAGGGCCAGTCAGTTCACCTCCTCAGGTTGCTCATGCATCAGAGGTAGAGCCGATGACCCCGATAGCTACATCTTCGGGTCCTCCTCCACCTTCTATGGACTTATCCTTTGAGGAGCATGCAAGAAAATAGTTCACTGATCTCCGGAGTGAGATGATTGGACTGGATGTCCGCACGACCCAGTTGCACATTGAGATTGAGGATCTTCGTGCACATACTACCATGGAGCATGCTGAGATTCGTCAGACTATAGAGGAGGGTTTTGCTCGTATTGAGGACTTACTAAGATCCCTTCTACCTCTAGTAGCACCTGCAGCTCCACCCCCTGATGCTGGTGATGATGATGATGACGATGACCACCAGGATGGACATGATGACACTATTGATGGTGGTCACCGTGCTGATGGGACTGAGGACAGAGATACTGATGTTATTGGTGATGATAGTGATAGTGACAGTGATGGCGGCGCAGATGGACATGAGGTAGTCAGCCGAGAGCCGCAGTCTCCTGTTATTCCTCCTGCTGATTTGACTGGCACACCTGTCTCCACTGATCCAGTCTTTGTCACTCCTGCTAAGACTCTCCCACCTCCCTCTACTAGAGCTTCTAGGGTTGTACCCCATTTTGGACCTTCTACTAGGACTCGGAGTCGTGGTATTTTGAAGACTCCTAGTGATCTAGCCTATAGGTCTAGGATTACAGGTCCTATATCTTTTGAGATCCCATCTAATGAGGATTAGCCTCACAGATGTTTATTATGTTGTATGCTCTTTATGACTCATGTTACTTATGATTTATGACTCATGATGTATTTTGTTTATTTCAGTGTTGCTGATGAGTTAGCAAATTTTATACTGAAAACATTACTTGACAGATATATATATATATGCATTACTTGATGTTTACAATTTGTGCATCACTATGATTGAACTTGATAGCTTGATTTTTTACATTTACTTGATAGATATACAATTTGGCTTTGATACCTATTAACTCTTAAAAAAATTATTATTATTAATTAACTCTTGAATTAACTCTGATACTCTACTACTTTTTGTCTCCATGCTCATTTTAAGGGGGAGTTTACTCCCTTTTTCTAATGACTGACAAAAAGGGGGAGTAAGAATTCTATCCTTATTTTTTTATGAATTTCAAATTTGATCTGATACCAATATTGCATAAATCTGATACTAATATTATGCTTGTTCTGATTAGAATTGTCTAACTAAGGGAGAGATTCATCCTTTTTAACTATGCAAGTTGTGGATGTATTAGCGTGAAATCATATTCTTGAATTATCAAATCTGAAATTTGAAATTAAATGTTGAGATACTCAAGGTTTTGTCATCATCAAAAAGGAGGAGATTGTTGGCTCCACCTAGTGATTTTGATGAATAACAAAATGTTGAGTACATATTGTGTACTAATGTTTATTTCTAGTTGTGAGTTTTCAGGAAGCAAGCATCTTAAATTCTCAAAACTAAAGTATCATGGCATGCTGTAGCATGAAGTATCGACAAGTGCCAAGAGTTTTTGAAATTCAAGTGTCGACACCTGAAAAACTCCTTGCCAAGAGTTTTTGAAAACCCAGAACATAGATATTGGAGTGTTTTTGTGTCAAGTGTCGACACTTGTGAATCAGGTGTCGACACTTGAAAGTTCAAGTGTCAATACCTGGAAGTCAAGTGTCGACACTTGACAGCCAAGTGTTGACACTTGACAAACCAAGTATCGACACTCGGGTTCTGACAGGCCTAACGGATCTATTTTTCTTAGTTGTAGAAGTATCTTTTCAAGCTTCCAACGGTTAGATTCGAAGCTCAAACGGTTACAAACCATTTTTTGGAAGTTTTTGAAGTATTTAAGCTTCACCAAACTTATTCTTAAAGTCTTGAAGTCCATTAAAAGCTCAAAAGCCAATATTCCCTCAAGAACTTCACTTCAAAAGCCAGTTAAAGTACGATTCCCTGAAAATGCTTACAAGCCATCCTTTCATCTTTTCAAAAAGAGAGCTTGAAGAATATTCCAAGGAGAAGACAAGATAAAGCATCAACTTGAGCCTCAAAGCTTCCATTCTACTCTTGAAGAGAGTTTTTTTTTTTTTATTTTGAATTGTATATCTGAAATTCTCTTTTGATTTGACCTTGCTTTCAAGGGTATCTTGAAAGAAGGTTGTTGTGGTTTGTTGGTGAGCCAAGGTGATAAAACCAACTAGGGTTAACTTGTGAGCCCGAAGACAAAATAAGTGTAAAGGTTAGTTGGTGAGCCTAGGTGACAAAACAAACATAGGTTTTGACTTGTGAGCCTTTGGAAAAACAAGTCGGCTGTAATCTTAGAGAGATTATAGTAGAATTCCCAAGGATAGCTTGGGGAGTGGATGTAGGTGCTATGTTTGCACCGAACCACTATAAACTTTGTGTTTATGTATGATTGTCTCTTCTATCTCTTCCTCTTTACTTATTGCACTCTATTTATTGCTTTCCACTGTATATAACTTAGTGCATCAATTTCATAACTCACAAACACCTCAAGGCCTGCACGCTATTGCTTTAAATTTTTAAAAGAACCAATTCACCCCCCTCTTGGGCTCTATTTCTGGGCAACATTTTTGATACGTATGATGTATCAAATTTTGTACTAACAAAGCATTTTAAATGCTACATTATATGAAAACTTATGTCTTACTTTGTGTTAATGTCATACTTTATGTCAATGTTGTCTCCTTTTCTCTTATATCTGCTCCCTTTACCTTCTTTACTGATGACAAAAAGGGAGAGAAAAGTGTTTGTGCATGTTTAGGAGTCTAGGAGAAGAAGCATGTGCATGAGTTCATGATATGTATGAGATTAAGGGAGAGAGCAAGAAATATGTGCATGCATGCACTTGAGCTCAAAATCCAAAAATCATACATATATGATTGAAATTTAAAGGGGGGGGCATTACTTTGATATTTTTTTCAATCCCTATAAGCTCTAACAAAACCCTATTCCTTGTCTTGGTACATATTTCAATAATTCTGATACATCCCATCTAAGCTCTGATATGTTTTCTTAAACTTTGATACAAACTTAGTATTCTATGATACTTTGTGATACAACAAATATAAACTCTAATTTATATAAATTTCAAAGATCTGATACTATTTTGAATTCATTTCTTGAATGATATGCCATATATATGCTTTGATATATGAAAAAATTTAAAAACTGATACATTCTATTGAAAAATTTATTAATGCTTTAACACTCGATTACACTTACTATTTAGATACATATACTATAAAGTTTCTATGAATATATATATTACTCTGATACATTTTCTTATATTGTAAAGTTTTTAATCTCTATATCCACTATTTTATCATCATCAAAAAGGGAAAGATTGTTAATCTTAGAAATAATTTTGATGATTACAAAATATTGGAGCATGAATAATATACTAGTACTTTTCAAATGATTAAGAATATTTTTGTAAAGATCTTTCCAATGAACAATTATCAATTGAAATCTTTTAGATCATTGAAATTATTTGTGAGTCATTAGAATAATACGTTATCTTTCAAGAATTATTGTAAAACTTTATATATCATGGTAAATCTTGTAAGAGAGTTTTTGTATCATGAAAGGAGTACAGAGCTCAAATTTTATAATTAAAAGCTATTGAGTTGGTCATATAGTCCTTGTGTAACTCTAAAAGCCTTTGGAAGACTTTTAGAAGCATTGAGGAGCCAACATACATCAAAATCTTAAAGAATTGAATTCTAGATGAAAGAGCCAACTTCCTTCATTAGAGCTGACTCTGGAAATGGTATAGTGGTACAACATATAGATGGCACTGTTCAGGAGAGTCGACTCTCGAGATTAGAGCCAGCTCTCATAGGTTAACAAAAAGTTATTTTTCAAAAACTATGCAGAAGAGGCAACTCTTGAGATTAGAGCCTTCTCTCATAGGAAGATAGAAATTTGATTTTCTAAACACTCTGTAGAAGAGCTGACTCTTGAAATTAAAACTAGTTCTCTTAGAAAAATAGAAACTTAAATTTCTAGTTACTATTCATTGGAGCTGACTCCTCTTAGGTGATTGACACTCATCCCATGAAATATTATAGTAATGGTTAGTTCCAGAACTTATAGAATTTATTTTTCAAGATTTTTAATTGCTATTTTTTACTTCCCAGCATCTTTAAATGACTAAAAATGATTAAGAACCAATGTAAAAATACTTGGAGAAATATAAATTCTTAGATTCAAGTCAAAGACAAATAAGAACTTATGAAAATATTCTTTCAATCATTACAAATAAGAGAACTCAAGTGCTGTCACCAAAAAATTCAGAGAAGCATTACTCCTTTCCACCTACTGTCTTGAAATATCAAGTAAGCTACACAATGAGCATTGAAGAGCAATCTTTGAAGACTTGAAGAGTCTATATAAGGAGATTCATGGCAACCTTCAACTCTTTTGAGAGTTTGTTTTGTTACTCTATTTTTTATATTTTGAGCTATTATTTGTTTCAGCAGGGAGCTGAAACTTGGTATTAAGTTTAAGTTTTGATTTGTTGATCTTGGAAAACCAATCAGATTGTTTGTGGACCCAGATAACAAATACTGTATTAGAGTTTTGATTTGTGAGCCTAAGATAAAACAAATCGACAGTATTCTTATAGGAATGTAATGAAAATCCTAAAAGATCAATGGATAGTAGTTAGGAGCTGGAATTGCTCTGAACCACTATAAATATTGTTATATTTGTGTTCTTCCTTATCTCTTTATCTCTCTTTTATATTTTAATTTTTGCACATATCACCTGATACAATACTTGGCTTACACATTGTATTTGGTTTTAAAGGCACATATTCATTTTAGTTTTTAAAAGTCTAATTCACCCCCCTCTTTGATTGTCGGTCTGGGCAACAAAAATGTTAGCCTCTAACCTTTTACCCGCATTCTTGAGTCTAACCGACTAATTAATCTTAACTACAATGATTGGTTCAAAATCTCAAGAAAGTTTTGAGTTTAAAGAAGTTAGGTTATGTGCTCGACCAAGACTCCCCCATCTTACCTAACCATCTAAGTGCTCATCAATCGATAGCACATGAGAAATAGATGAAAGATGACAATAAGGTTAAACATTACATGCTGGCTTCTATGTCAAATGAGTTGCACAATTAGCATGAGGACATGCCTAACCATCTAAGTGCTCATCAATCGATAGCACATGAGAAATAGATGAAAGATGACAATAAGGTTAAGTATTACATGCTGGCTTCTATGTCAAATGAGTTGCACAATTAGCATGAGGACATGCCTACTATCAAGGCCATGATTACTCACCTAAAAGAGTTGCATGGTGAGCAAAGCCAAATAGCATGTTTTGAGGTTTCCAAAGACTCTTTAATACCAAAATGCAAGAAGGGCAATCCATCCATGATCATTGTTTGACAATGATCAAGGACATTGAACAACTCAAAAAGTTAGGCATTTCAATTTGTAGAGAACTACAGGTAGGTTTGATCCTCTAGTCCCTTACTAGTTTATTTGCTTAGTTTGTTATGAACTACAATATGAACAAGTTAAATTACACTTTGCCTGAGTTGATAAACATGCTAGTAAGCAAAGAGGGGACCTTCAAGAGTTCAAAGAACTCTATTCTAGCTATGGAGCAAGTATCTTCCTCTAAGAGAAAGTCTACCTAGAAGAAGAAAAGTCTACAAAAAAGTAGAAAAAGGAGAATAAGCCAAAGAAGAAGGATACTCCAAAAAAGGCTACCATGAGTAAGGAAAAGTGTTTCCACTACAACACAGATGGCTGTTGGAAGAGAAACTATCCATTAATCTTGGGGAGTTTGAAGAAACAAAAAATAGATGAACGATTAGAAGGTATGTCTATGCTTGTTATTGAATCTAATTTTATGGTATCTTTTACTTTAGTTAGGTATTAGACTTTGGTTCAAGTGCTCACATATGCACTTCAATATAGGATCTAGTAGAAAGTAGAGGGTTGAGGAAAAAAAAATGATCCTGCATGTTAGTAATGGAGCAAGAGTTGCTGCAGTCACCGTTGGAACATACCCTCTATCATTACCGTTATGATTTAATTTGATTCTAAAAGACTGTTGTTCTGTACCTATAGCTACCTAGTAGTCATTTGATTTTTGTATCTGTGCTAGCACAGGATGGATATGAATTTAATTTCAATAAATATTTTTGTTACATTTATTTGAGAAATAAATTGATTACAAGAGCACTTTTAATTGATAGTCTTTATCATTTACATATTGATGCATCTATAAATTTTAAATGAGCAATTAGTGAGTATTGTAGGACACAAAAGATCTAAAGATAACTTAAACCACAAGTACAAGTGGTACCTTGGACTTTGTCACATTGGAGAGGACATGATTAACAAACTCAAAAAGGATGAGATCCTTGACTCATTTAATTCTGAGTCATATCTAGTTTATGAATCCTACCTTTAAGAAAAATTGACCAAGTTACCCTTTATTGGAAATGAGAAGAGGGCCACTAAATTACTTACCTTGGTAAACACTAACATGTGTGGGCCATTTGATGTATAGGCTAGGGATGGTTTTCAGTACTTTATTACCTTTATTGATAATTATTCATGGTATAGCATGTGTTTCTTATGAGACACAAGTCTGAAGATTTTAAAAAGTTCAAGGAGTTCAGACATGAAGTAGAAAAGCAAACAAAAAGATCTCTTAAGGTTCTCCGATTAGATCGAGGAGTGGAATACCTTAGTAAAGAGTTATTGGATTATCTTAAGGACAATGGCACAGTCTCATAGTGGACTCCTCTTGGCATACCCTAACTGATGGGGGACGAAAATGAAATGATGGATGGAGAGTTTTAGCAAGCTAACCTGCAAGAAAACTTGAGCAATTAATTATCAAATAAATAGGCTAAATTAATCCAAGAAAAAAAATTTCATAAGGAGACTAGTTGATCTAAGTTACATCATCCTAATATAGATTTAGTTCAAAATAATGATTAGGATCTTCATGGTAAGGAAACCATCACTACTAGGACAAGTTAACCTTCAAATGATCAGATCTAATGAAGCTTAGGAAGAGTTTTCCTACCAACAATGATGGCTAAAATATTTGATGGAAGGGAAGCTCTCAACACTCAAGGATTTGAGGTCTAAACCATAAGACTAGCACTCCCTACCTTTAGGACTCACCTTGGCCTTGATCCATCGCTTGGAGACCTTCATCTTGAACTTGGAAAACCTGAGAAAATCTTCAACAAAATCAAACGTTAGGTGTGGAAGAGAAATCAAGTTGGAATTCAAATAAAGGGGGAGAAGGAAAAAAGAAGAAAGAAGTGGTCAGCACTTGACTTCAAGGAACTTGGATCTTGGATTAATCAAAGGGCATCCCACCCTTCAAACACACAATCAAGGGCCTCTCACCCTCTCCTTAAACAAGGATTCAAATACTCAAACTAAAGAGAACTCACTCACTCCACACAAGGGAACTAGAACAAGAAGAAGCATTTCATTCATTAATCCAAAATAACATGAATACAAATGAGTGCCTTAGGGCCCTATTTATAGGCTCCTAAGCTAGGGAATTCATCCAAGGGGAGAGAGGAGGGGATAAGAATAGGCTTAGTTGGCTCCAACAACTTTTAGGTAGGTGGTTCTAACTAGAAACAAATTATGGGTAGAAAGTTACAACCACTTTAACATGTAGCATCTACATGACAATGATGTGGCTTCTATTTACTGTTATGGAGCCTTAGGTGGGATGTGACGTGGCATCTCACATGGCAAGTTGGTTGGAGGGAAAGTGGAAGGTAGTTGTATGCTACCCTCATAATTCTTGATGAGGTGTCCAATCCTTCCCTCAAGAATACTTGATAATGTGTCCTATGTGAGAAAAATGGGCTTCAAAAGGGAGGCACCAAGACTTGCTTGGACCTTGCTTTGGAGGGCATCAAGGCTTGCTTGAACTTGGGCTTTGGCCTAGGTTGAGCCATTTTAAGAAAAAGGTGGCTTTCTTTCATGAATTGGCTAGTCGGCTTGAGCTTCAAGTGGAGCTGGCTCCATGGACTAAGTGGGCTTTATTTCAAGGCTCTTATTTTCTCTTTAGTAGACCATATTGACTACAAAATCAAAAAGAATTAGAAGAAAAATGTTTTCTTCTTGTTGATGTCCCTATCAGTTCTCCCGGGATGGAAAAAGCTCAACTCCATCGAGTAAGAATCAATCTGACTTTGGTAATACTTTAGTAGGTCTGGGTCGATTCTTTGTAAGTCTTCTCGAGTAATCCATGGTGTTGCCCAGTAAGCAACCCAAGAGGGAGGGGTGAATTGGGTCTCTAAAAATTTAAAGCTAAGCTTAATATCACAAACTACAAACTTTACAAAACAAGATATGCAATTCAATTGAACAAGGTACTATGAGTTGAATGCAATGCTCTAAATCAATAGTGCAGCAGAAATTAAAAGCAATGAGAAAAAATATAAAGAGCAAGGAGGGAGAGATCAAGCAATCACAAATACCACAAGCTATAGTGGTTCGGTGCCAATAATGCACCTACATCCACTCCCCAAGATCCCCTTGGGAATTCACTATAATCACAAGATTATAGCCGATTAGTTTTCTGGGCTCACTAATCAAAACCGGCTTATTTTCACAAGGTTCACAAGTCCAACCTCACTTGGTTTTACGGGCTAACCAGGAACCTAATTGATTTTCACAAGGCTAACCAACAACCTTCCTTGGTTTTCCTGGCTAACCAAGATCTTAGTGGTTTTGCGGGCTAACCACCAACCTAATTGATTTTCCAAGGCTTACCAATAACCTCCCTTGGTTTTGCAATAGGCTAACCAAAACCCTTACAAGATATGAAGTTTAGAAATAAAGAACCAATGTAAGCTTTCAAAACAAAAGCAAATAAGTCGATGTAGCTCGATGTAGTGCTGCTTTGCTCTTGTTGAAGCCTTTTGAATGACCAAGTATGAATGATCTTCAATATTCTTGATGGCTTTGAATGCTTGGAGGCTTCCTTTAGCTTGAGAGTGGTTGAAACTTGAATGAGTAGGAGTTATGGCTGTTCTCTCTTCTTTTCTCTTCAAACTCTTAATGGTATTTAATATTCTTGTGTTTAGATTTGATTTGAACCATATAAATACCCTTCCAAGGCCTTAAAACTGAAATCTAGCCATTACACTTGAAAAACTAGCCGTTGGGGGCATTTGGGATGAGTTCTGTGTTTGAAAAAACTAGCCGTTACTGTTGCCAGAACTCCATGTGTCGATACTTTCTTAGTTGAGTCGACACATAAGGTCGACACATGTTCTTCTTGAGTCGACACTTAGTTCAAAATGGTCCATTCAGATTCTTTGGAAATCTCAGTTGAGTCGACACATTCTTAGTTGAGTCGACACCTTGCATCCATGTGTCGACACTTCAACTGTTCCTTCACCTTTTGCAAGTTCTATGGCTTGAAAGTCTTAGGCGATGTGTTGATCCATGTGTTGATACTTTGAGTCGACACATAAAGTCCATATGTCAACACTTGATCTGTGCCATTTGAAACTTTGTAGCATACCAGCCTGAGTCGACACCTCATCTTCATGTGTCGACACTTCATATCATGTGTCGACACCTTGAGTCGACACATCTCTGAAAAATCATGGAAGATGCTGATTTTGAGCTGAAACAAGTTTCCATTTGGCTTTCACATCCATTCAACCATCTCTTGAGTGTCCAAGTCTTGTTTTGTGCAATCTTATCATTCAAACTTGGTTCTTTAACATAATTGGGCTTCTTCAAATTTTGTGAGCATCCTTTCAATGAAAACACACTTAAAGCAAATCATTAGTCCTTAGTTTATACTTAACTGTTTTGCTTATCATCAAAATCAATTAGTGAGTCAACAATCTTCCCCTTTTTGATGATGACAAAACCCTTAAGTATAAATTGCTTTACAAGTAAAGCTTTAAGAGAATTTAACAAGATGCACAATATTGAAAGCATTAAGTAAATCAACATTACTTGCACTAAAGATATGATCATTCAAAATGCAAGTAATAGTATTTGAGCTTGTTACAAAGATAGAGAGTATCAGAACTTTGTCAGAACTTTGAGCTTGATATTTATTTAAATGCACTAAGAACATGTATCATGATACTCTATAATGAAAATTCTAGCAATTAACAAGGCTCCCCCTGAATCAATGATTCATAACAACATTTGTAAGAATCTTTTCAAAACATGGAAAGAGGGGTTTCAAGAATTAAACTCACTTTGAATTTGAGCATAAAGTAAAGCTCCCCCTTTCTTAAGGAATTTTGTAAATGATTTTCAGGTTTTTCAAAAATACTCAAAATTAAAAGTTACTCTTCCTTTAGTTTTGAGAAGTAAACATATATATACTTAAATATCACTAAATTACTCCCTCTTTTTGTTATCATTAAAAAGGTAGGAAAATAAATACAAGATATATCATAGAGTTTTTAAATTCATTTTTGAAACTACTCACCCTTTTTTTTTAGGAAATACATTCAATAAAGAGTGAAGACATAGAATTATAAGAGCAATTCAAGATATAATATTCAATCTCATCAAACACAAAGATAAGAGGAATCAAAAAGTGTTTCATCAAGTACACAACAAAGGTAAAGTACATATAGGCATAAAAGTAAATTATCTAGAAGTACATCAAAATCCTAAAAATACAAAATAAGTCCTAATCCTCATCCATCGACTCATCAGAAGATGAACCGATCTCGATCGGTCCTGTATTAGTGAAAGAACGAGCTCTAGGCCATCATGATCGAAGATCTCAAAGTCTGGTCCTGGTCGGCTGAGGAGGGGTACGGCATCCACGTCCTCTGCGATGAATATAGATCCGACCTCTGACTGAAGTAGTAGAACTAGGAGCTATGTCCTCCGCAGGAACTGAACTGATCGGATCAATCAACTCATCAAAAGCTGGAGCAGGTGTAGGATCAAAAGTAGGGCCTGAATCGAGATACTGAAAGCCAGGTATATAAAACCCAAGCTCTCGAGTGACTGATGAAGTATGAAGGGTAGGATTATCAAAAGTAGGTGTAACAGCTGATGATACAGGCGTATTAAGAACAACAGTGTCAGTTGTAGAAAGTATCGGTGTATCTACAATAGATGTATCAAAAGGTGTCTCAATGATAGGTGTATGAATGACAGGAAAATCAACAGTAGGTAAATCAATAACAGGTATATCAATAACAGGACTAAGAATAGGAATAGGAACTAGAACTGGAGTGTGATCAACAGATATGGGAGGAGAGGATGGATCAGGAATCGGGATAGGTGAGAAGGATAGGTCAACAACAGGGCTCGTAGGCACATCATCCGTCACCTCCGCAACTGGCTTTGACATAAGATCAGCAATATCAAACTGGTCTGAGTCAGTATCCTCATCTCCATCAATATCTCAAATAACAGTATCTCCATATCCATCTCCAATAGTAGTCTGAACACCAGTATCAAGATCCACAATGTCATCAACTGGTGCAGGAGCAGGTACATGAACAGATGCAGGAGCAGTGTCTGCAGCAGGAGCACTCGTTGAAGATTTGGACAGTGCTGAGAGAATAGCCGAGATGCCATCGCTAAGACCCATATGGTTCTCTCTCGTCTCGACGATAAATATGTCAAGATGCGTCCTCATAATGAATACATCGCCTCTCGATGCATCTGACTCTGTCCTCTAAGGTATCCGAAGTACCAGGAGTCTCCATCTGTGCTGGCTGTGGCTAGGTAGATGTAGAAGGATCAGGCTAAGCTAGCTGTGCTACCATCTCAGGCTGAGTCTTGCTAGGTCCAGCCTCACCTGAAAGAATTCGCTCCTCCTCTGCTGTATCCTCATCAATATCAGCTCTATCCTTGGCCTGACCTGATATCCTCCGTGTCCACTGACCTCGGACTAAATGATAACCCATGTGATGCAACGACCTGATGTCATATACATTGGTATGGATCAAAGTACGATAAGGCTCATCCTGAAAGCTGACTCCATACTCCCGAAATAGTACCGTCAATCCCATGCCATATGGTAAGCAGAGCCGCTGGCTAGATGATGCCGCAGTAATCTGATGAACCATCAGAACAGGAAGACAAATCGATGTGCGCTGAATCAGTGAGACCATCACCAGTAACTCCCGCTCGGTGATATAATCAAAGCGACCGGTCTTCGATAGAAGAATCCGGGCAACTATATGATGTAGCAGTCTCATCTTCGCAGACAACCTCGAAGCTGGAACAGTGGCTCCCTCTGGTAAGATATCGGAACTCAAAAATGCACTGGAGATCACTAACTCGGTCCATCAGGCTGTTAATAACTAATCCAGTCATGGGTATATCCCATACTCTGTTCAGAGTCTCTGAAGTGATGGGGATATCCCATCCTCTAACCTATGCAATCCAACCATCTGATCCACGGGCAAGTGATCCGTAGAACTCTCTCATCAACCCGGGATAGTATCTCTCGCTGAGCGAAAAAAAAGTAACAAACCCAGCATGTCGGATCCACTCTCCTATCCAAAAATGCTGCTGTTCTAAGAAGGAAAAGTCCACTCGGCATCCTCCAACCACTGTCTTGGAGCTCATCCGGCTAGAAGGGGCAAACAGCGATCGTGCAGGCAGATTCGGAGCTCTAGACTCGTGTCGGGCCTTCGTTCTTCGCTCTTCTTCATACTGTGACTGGCGAGGTCGGCGAACGACTTGTTTGTGAGGACCCATTATCAAGAATCAAATTTGGGCAAGGTTTTTGATGGAAAAAGAGGGTTTCTAGGGTTTAGGAGCTAAAACCTAGATAGAAATCCAACAAAAATGGCCACCGAACCTTCAAATCCGAGAAAATGGCGGGTAAAAGCAAGAAAATGACAAGATGAACAGTATGGATACCTTGAATCAATGTGTCAGCTCGAAGGCGAATGAAATTTGGGAGAAAAATGATTCGGAAACCCCTTAAATCTCAGTTTGCCATTGGTCATGTTTCGACTCATGCATGTGTCGACACATTTTGGTGTCGACTCATGATGTGTCGACACATCGACTTAAAAATTGAAAAATCAAAAAATTCATAGATGGATGAAAATCAATTGAGATAACATGTATTTGGAGTCAAATTAACAATGATTAATCATGATTTATCATAAATAAGGTTGAATTGATCTAATTTGAGTCAAATTAAGGAAAAAACTTAATCAAACGGATTGATGATCCCGAGCTCTCTTCTAATCATACAGAATCGATCTTCTAGAAGAGGTTTAGTTAAAATATCAGCTAATTAAAATTCAGTACAAATAAATTCAAGCAAAACATCATTGTTTTCTACATGATCCCTAATGAAGTGATATCTAATTTCAATGTGCTTGCTCCTAGAGTGTTGAACAGGATTTTTAGTCAAGCAAATAGCATTGGTATTATAATATTTAATAGGAGTTCTAGCCAACTTGATTTCAAAGTCTTCAAGTTGTTGCTTAATCCACAAGATTTGAGCATAACAACTTCCTACTGTAATATACTCAGCCTCAGTTGTGGATAGTGCAACCAAAGTTTGTTTCTTGCTAAACCATGAGATTAAGTTAACCCCAAGAAATTGGCAAGTTACACTAGTACTCTTTCTATCTAATCTACTACTAGCAAAGTCTGCATCAGAATATCCAATCAATTCAGCAGAAAAATTTCTAGAATACCACAAACCAATACTAATAGTACCAGACAGATATCTAATAATGCGCTTAACAGCCATAAGATGTGATTCCTTAGGTTCAGACTGATATCTAGCACATATGCAAACACTAAACATGATATCTGGTCTACTAGCAATCAGATACAGTAAAGAGCCTATCATGCCTCTGTATAACTTCTGATCTATAGATTTACCATGTTCATCTTTTCAAGTTTACAGGAGGGGCTCATAGGCATACCTATTGGTTTAGTAGTCTCCATCCCAAACTTTTTGATAATTTCTCTTGTGTACTTAGCTTAGTTAATGAAGATACCATCTGAAGTTTGCTTGATCTGGAGTCCGAGAAAGAAGTTTAGTTCATCCATCATACTCATCTTGAACTCACCCTGCATAAGCTTAGCAAACTCTTGATAAAGAATTTCATTAGTAGCACCGAAGATAATATCATCAACATATATTTGCACTACTAATAAATCATTATCTTTCTTTTTCAAAAATAGAGTCTTATCAACATTTCCTCTAGAAAATTCATTTTCAATAAGAAATTTGCTTAACCTTTCATACCATGCTCTAGGTGCTTGCTTCAATCCATAAAGTGCTTTGTGTAATTTGAAAACATAGTCAGGATGTGCATGATTTTCAAATCCAGGTGGTTGTTCAACAAAAACCTTTTCAGATATAAAACCATTTAAGAAAGCACTTTTAACATCCATTTGAAATAACTTGAAATTCATAAAACAAGCAAATGCTAATAGCAATCTAATTGCTTCAAGTCTAGCAACAGGAGCAAAAGTTTCATCAAAGTCAATCCCTTCCTCCTGATTGTAGCCTTTATCAACTAGCCTAGCTTTATTTCTAATAACAACACCATTTTCATCTAATTTATTCCTAAATACCCATTTAGTGCCAATGATTGAAACATTATATGGTATTTCTATAAGTGTCCAAACATTATTTCTATCAAATTGTATTAGTTCCTCTTGCATAGCATTAATCCAATTAGAGTCTTTTTCAGCTTCTTCAAACCATTTAGGTTCTACTTGAGATACAAAGCTATGTAATCACATTCATTTCTAATAGAAGCTCGAGTTCTTACCCCTTTCGATGGATCACCTAAGATTAATTCCTTAGGATATCCATGAGCATACCTCCACTCCTTAGGTAGATCTTGATACTTTGAAGTGTCATCTTCTTTCTCATCCTTGTCTTGTTCTTCTTCACTTGGTTGAACTTGATCATTCAGTGTCAGTTTCTGAAGTTTGTCAGCACCTGCACATTCATCAGATGTATCCTCTTTTCTCGAGGACTTGTTAGTAGTTTCTTCAAATATAACATGTACTGACTCTTCTACAACCAAAGTTCGTTTATTAAATACTCTGTATGCCTTGCTTGATGTAGAGTATCCTAAGAAGATCCTTCATCAAACTTGGCATCGAACTTTCCAAAATGATCTTTTCCATTGTTTAAAATAAAACATTTACAACCAAAAACACGAAAATATTTCAGAGTCGGTTTTCTTTGGTTCCAAAGTTCATATGGAGTTTTCTTTAAAATAGGGCATATCAAAACTCGATTTAAAACATAACAGGCTGTATTAATAGCTTCAGCCCAAAAATATCTTGGCAAATCATTTTCACAAAGCATAGTACGTGCTATTTCTTCTAAAGTACGGTTTTTCCTTTCTACCATCCCATTCTGCTGAGGTGTCCTAAGTGCAGAAAAATTATGTTCAATACCTTTTTCATTGCAAAAGTTTTTGAAATCTTGATTTTCAAATTCAGTTCCATGATCACTATGAATATAAATAACTGAAACACTTTTTTCATTTGAAACTTTTCTATAAAATTTACGAATACAGAAAATGATTCATCTTTTTGTGCTAAAAAGAAAATCCAAGTAAATCTCAAAAAATCATCCACAATGACTAATCCATATCTCTTTGCCTCCTAGACTTGATATTCTAGTTGGTCCAAAGATCCATATGGAGTAGTTCAAGTGGTCTACTGGTAGTTACAAATCCTTTTGGTTTAAAAGAAGTTTTAACTTGTTTTCCAAATTGACATGCTTGGCAAATTCTATCTTTTTCAAAACAAAGTTCAGGTAAATCTCTAACTAAATTCTTTTTACTAAGTTTTGAAATAAGGTACATACTAACATGCCCTAGCCTTCTATGCCATAACCAACTAGTCTCTTCCTTAGTAGAATTCATTGCAACAAGGCATTCTCCATTAGGCAAAGATAGATCATCTAGGTCTACCAAATAAATATTTCCATGCCTTTTTCCAATAAATTGTACTCCATTTAAATCCGGACTAGAAATCATGCAATATGATGATTTGAAAACTACTTGAAAACCTTTATTGCAAAACTGACTAATGCTTAAAAGATTATGCTTTAAGCCATCTACTAAAAGTACATTACTAATACTATTAGAAGGAGTTATGTGAACCTTACCAATACCAATGATTTTTCCTTTATCATTGTCACCGAAGGTCACACACCTTCCATTCAAAGCTTCAAGAGAAGTGAATTGCTTCACATCTCCAGTCATATACCTTGAGCAACCACTATCAAGATACCAAATTCATTTGTTTTCCTTGGTTGCAAGACACACCTTCAAAAAGATCAAGCTTTGTTCTTAGGTACCCAAGCCAACTTGGGTCCTTTAGGTTTAGCATTCAAAATGGTTCCTTTTGGAACCCACACTTTACCAAAAGACATGATTTTTCTAAAATTGCATTGATATGATTTATGTCCTAATTTTTTGCAAGTAAAGCAAGTAATACTAGACAATGCAGGCACAAAAAAGTTTTTGAAATACTTTTGTTGTTTCTATGGTTTATATCCTAAACCTGCCTTATTAAAAACTGCTCTTTGATTGTTTATAAGCAAATTCAACTTTTCTGAGCTATAAGTAAATTTGTCAACAAAATGTTTGATTTTTTCAAGTTCATTTTTGTACTTATCATTTTCAAGTTCTAAATTCTTGTTTTTCTTTAAAAGCTCATTATTGGAAATAATATTTTTAGGTCTTTTTAAAACTTCATTTTCCATAGCTAAAGCATTATTTATCTTTTTCAAAATATCTAGTTTAGATTTCAAAGAACTAAGATCATTTAGTAAAGAATTGTTTTCTAAAGAAAAACTGTTTGCATGCTTTTTTAATTTCTTATTTTCAGATAAAACTAACCTATAATCATGCATTAATTCTTCATAGGCATTTCTAAGTTCATCAAAAGTAAAATCAATTTTAGAGTCGGAACATACCTCTTCATTGTCTTGATGTGCCATGAAGTAGAGATTTGCAACTTCAGTCTGCTCTTCTTCTGAACTGGAGTCTTCGCTGTCACTCCAAGTGACCATCATTGCTTTCTTCCTTAATTTCTTTCTTGATTTCTTGATGAGAGGACAATCAAACTTGTAATGTCCTGGCTTCTTGCACTCAAATCATATCGGTACTTCCTTCTCCTTTTCTTTTTCCTTTTCTTTCTCTTTTTCTTTTCCCTTTTCCTTAGATTGGTATTTCTTTTTGTAGGGAAACTTCCTCCTCTTCATGAATCTTCTAAACTTTCATGCAAGGAGGGCTTCTTCACCTTTTTCTTCTTCTTCATCTTCGGACTCATCAATCGAGGATTCTTCTTGAATATTTGACTTGAAAGTAATCCCCTTTTTCTTCTTATTAAGGTCCATAGATTTTTGTTTCAAGTTGAGCTCATAAGTCATGAGCGATCCCACTAGTTGCTCAAGAGGTAACTTGTCCACATCCTTTGCTTCTTGAATTATGGTCACCTTTAGATCCCACGACATTGGAAGTGATCTAAGAATTTTATTCACAAGATCAGCATTAGATATGATTTTATCAAGACTTCTCATAGAATTTACAATATTTATAAAATGTGTATACATATCAGTAATAGATTCATTTGGTTCCATCCGGAACATCTCATATGTGTGCACTAACATATTGACCTTAGTGTTCTTCACTTGATCGGTACAATTATGGATAACTTCAAGTGTGTCCCATATTTTTTTGGCAACATGCATGTAGATATCCTATTAAACTCACTAGGATCTAATGCACAATACAAGAGATTCATAGTTTTAGCATTGATCTCGGATTGTTTAATGTCATTTTCATCCCAATCCTCTTCAAGTTTTGGGATGGAAACACCATTAACCAATACCGAAGGAATATGAGGACCCTTATCAACTACTCTCCATAAATTGTAATCTATAGAATGCATATAAATTCTCATCCTAGTTTTTCAATAAGTATAATTTGTTTCATTGAAAAATGGAGGTCTATTTGAGGCTTGTCCCTCAACTACACTAGTACCAAATGGGGCTGCCATAGATCTTTACTCAAAGCGGTAATGCCTATACACTGAGAATAGGGCTCTGATACCACTGTTGCCCAGTAAGCAACCCAAGAGGGAGGGTGAATTAGGTCTCTAAAAATTAAAGCTAAGCTTAATATCACAAGCTACAAACTTTACAAAACAAGATATATAATTCAATTGAACAAGGTACTATGATTTGAATGCAATGCTCTAAAGTAATAGTGCAGCGGAAATTAAAAGCAATGAGCAAAAATATAAGAGCAAGGAGGGAGAGATCAAGCAATCATAAACACCACAAGCTATAGTGGTTTGGTGCCAACAATGCACCTACATCCACTCCCTAAGATCCCCTTGGAAATTCACTATAATCACAAGATTACAGCCGATTAGTTTTCCGGGCTCACTAATCAAAACCTGACTCATTTTCACAAGGTTCACAAGTCAAACCTCACTTGGTTTTACGGGCTAACCAAGAACCTAATTGGTTTTCACAAGGCTAACCAACAACCTCCCTTGGTTTTCTGGGCTAACCAAGAACCTTAGTGGTTTTGTGGGCTAACCACCAACCTAATTGGTTTTTCAAGGCTTACCAATAACCTCCCTTGGTTTTGCAATAGGCTAACCAAGAACCCTTACAAGATATGAAGTTTAGAAACAAAGAACCAATGTAAGCTTTCAAAAGAAAAGCAAATAAGTCAATGTAGCTCGATGTAGTGCTGCTTTGCTCTTGTTGAAGCCTTTTGAATGCCCAAGTATGAATGATCTTCAATGCTCTTGATGGCTTTGAATGCTTGGAGGCTTTCTTTAGCTTGAGAGTAGTTGAAACTTGAATGAATAGGAGTTATGGCTCTTCTCTCTTCTTTTCTCTTCAAATTCTTTGTGGTATTCAATATTCTTGTGTTTAGATTTGATTTGAACCATATAAATACCCTCCCAAGTCCTTAAAATTGAAATCTAGCCGTTACACTTGAAAAACTAGCCGTTGGGGGCATTTGGGATGAGTTCTGCATTTGAAAAAACTAGCCATTACTGTTGCCAGAACTCCATGTGTCGACACTTCCTCAGTTGAGTCGACACATAAGGTCGACACATGTTCTTCTTGAGTCGACACTTAGTTCAAAATGGTCCATTCAGATTTTCTAGAAATCTTAGTTGAGTTGACACATTCTCAGTTGAGTCGATACTTTGCATCCATATGTCGACACTTCAACTGTTCCTTCACCTTCTGCAAGTTCTTTAGCTTGAAAGTCTAGAGCGATGTGTTGATCCATGTGTTGACACTTTGAGTCGACATATAAAGTCCATGTGTCGACACTTGATCTGTGTTATTTGAAACTTTGTAGCATATCGGCCTGAGTCGACACCTCATCTTCATGTGTCGATACTTCATATCATGTGTCAACACCTTGAGTCGACACATCTCTGAAAAATCACAGAAGATACTGATTTTGAGCTGGAACAAGTTTTCATTTGGCTTTCATATCCATTCAACCATCTCTTGAGTGTCCAAGTCTTGTTTTGTGCAATCTTATCATTCAAACTTGGTTCTTTAACATAATTAAGCTTCTTTAAATTTGATGAGCATCCTTTCAATGAAAACACACTTAAAGCAAATCATTAGTCCTCAATTTATACTTAACTATTTTGCTTATCATCAAAATCAATTAGTGGAGTCAACACATGAGTCTTCAAAATTAGGGCATCCTTGCCAATGAACCAAGTAGCGTTGATAGTCCTTGTTTCGGGTGGTGATAGTCTTATTATCCAAGATTTGCTTAATCATATCTTACTGCTTTTGTAACTTGGCTGGTGGACACTCATGGGTTGGCTCACTCTCAAAAATAGAATCAGATTCAAAAGGCTCACTAGGTATCATTGTTGGTTCCTTGTATTCTACTAGATCTGAAATGTTGAAAGTGGAACTTGATACCAAAGTCATATGGTAAATCTAGCACATATGAGGTCCAAGTTTCCTTATTATTTTGAAAGGACCTACACCATGGGCATGTAACCGTTCAGGTCTGAGCCTTACCATGACATAGTCTCCTTCCTGAAATTCTTTAGCTCTCTTATGTGAGTTAATCATATACTTGTTAATTTCATTGCTTAAATTTTCTTGCTAATCATGCTATGCATATAACTCTCGTAATCATGGACACATGCATGGAAAGGTCAAATGACACCAAATGACTAAACACAAATGACACCAAAACAAAACAAGCTCAAATGGACTTTATTATCTATGGACTAAATTTTATTATTGTGCTAGGAAACAAAAGTTTCTAATTTCTAATATTTCCCTTAAGAGGCTTCTAAGACTCTTGCACATATCTTCAGGTAAGTGGCAGCAAATCTTAATTTGGCTCTCAATATATGCCATAGAGTCTTAAGAAAGTAACTATTGAATATCACTGGAACTAGATCAATGATATGGTGGATGTCCCAGCTAGATGGAATAGGAGAGTGAATGATACGTAGTGGTGGATTAGGATGGATGTTCAAAAATGATGGATCGAGGACAGGAAAACTATTAAGGAATACATATCTAGGTTCTTCAAGGGCTCTATAGCTTCTTGGGGCTGATCCATAGGAATTTGTTTTTGAGTTTTCTTGATGGTCAATACCCTAATATGTGATCCTTCATTAATCTCTAGATCTAAATCCTTCATATTGATTAATTCTGGGTTCTCTATTATCTCCTCGGATTGCTCTTCATGGTTTTGTCCCTGGACTTCATTTTCTTCAAGTTGATTATTCCCGTTGTTGATTTCTTTAGACTGGATAATTATGTTATCTTCAAGCAATTATTCTTGTTCATACTCATCCATAAGGTTAGACCCAGCTTCATAAATTTCTTCCTTAAGCTCTTCAACGGGTTTAGGATCTTCTCTTTCTAGCCCTTCATTTGGACAAGACTTTGATTCTATTTCATCTTTAAATTCTTCAATAGGTTTAGGAGATTTTTTCTCTAGATTTTCAGTGGGTTTAGCCTCTTCTTTATCTTCTTCATATTCATTAATTAAACTTGGCCAGCTTCATATATTTCTTCCTTTATCTCTTCAATGGGTTTAAAAACTTCTTCCTTACAAATTACTGGGATAATAGGAGTTGGCTTGCTTGAAGGAATCTGATTAGAACTTGGCCTATGTCCAGATGTATTATTCCTGTTGGACTTAGATCGACTGATCAAGAGTTCCTTCTGATATGTATCGAGTTTCCTAGCAAGTTGATAAGCTTCTTCTAGATAGTGAATTTCCTATTGAAACAATTCCCAATGGATGTCCTTACGTAAACCAGCTCAAAATCTAAATATGATCATTGCCTCAGATTCGACTGTACTACGTCTCCCAACAAACTCATTGAATTTGGTAATATACTCAGATACAGTTGCATCATCTTGTCTCAATCTGTACCATTGATCTAAAGTCTTTGCTCATAATATCTACCTAGATACTTTTCTCTCAGTTTACTCTTCATATCTCTCCAAGTAATTATTTTATCCCCACTATAATGACTTTTATGCTCAACTTCTCTCCAATATGTTTTAGCATGTCAAACTAACTTTAATTTGACAAATTGACACTTTCTTACTTCTGACATTTCATCAAACTCAAAATATTGATTTATTTTCTTCACCCAATCAACATATACCTTAGGGTTTCCATCAAAAGTGGGTGCATAGGGTTGATTGCTCCTAAAGATTCTTTCCTCCTAATCTACAAAGTCTTAGCAGGGATATCTAGGATTATACTCAGGGGTGAGATCATGACATTGGGCTCTTGGACCAAAGGGAGGTGGACTAGGTGATTTGGGCTTAGTATGGCTCCCGATTTGATTATCCATTTGTCCTAACTCTTTGTTCATTGATCCTAATTGTTTAGTTAGGATATCAAATTTTTCAGTCATGGTCCTCATAAAGGATTCAAGATTGGGGTCCATGGGTAAACCAGACTGAGTGTAGGACTGTTGGTTTAAAGCTCTTGACCTAATAGACAAGCAATACAAACCTAGCTTGTAGGGTTCCTAAACCTAGAAGTTTAAAATACAGGATTTAACTAGGTACTAATTAAGGATGCAATTATACTGTCTACTGGCCAGGTAAGAGGTGGGGTTGCGGGAGGCTCCCCTCGCTTTTGCGAGGTCCTAATTAAAAATTGCAAGTCTGCTTAAGGCATTTGCCATTAGACCTCTAGCCGTAGACACCAATTTTATGAGATAAGTACAAACTCAAATAGCACTTTGCTTCATCTTGCACTTGAACCCGACTTGTGGGTGTCCCTAGTTTAGGTCATACTCAATTTTAATTAAGATTTGGTCAATGCACAATGATGGATGGTTGTTTTCAGCTAAGAAAGGTAATGACCTCCTTCCCATATGTTATATTAAATGCCCTTAAAATGATTTTGAAATGGATGCACAAATAACCAACTAACTAACAAGATATGTAGACTAGCACAAACATATGAGTCAAACCAGAATTTCAAAGTTTCAAAAATTTAAAAATTAAATTAAAAATTTCAAACCTAGAAATCTTAATTTTAAAACTCAAATTTTAAAATTTAAATTTTAAAATTTAGTTAGAAATTTGTTCTTGGAGGTACAAGTTATTGTAAGAAAAATTTCAGCCACTAACAACTTCTAACTAGCTAGTTTTGAACAAATTCGAAATTAAAATTTTAATTTTTTTTAAAAAATTGAAATTTAATTATTAGATCTCAGAGTTAAGGCTTCGTATTTCAAAATTTGAATTTTAATTCTCGAATTTTGGTTAGGAAATTCAATTTTGAAAGCTTGTTGTAGAAGTTGTTACAAGAAACTTCTAGCTAACAAACCCTCAACCATAAAATACCTAAAATTTGAAATTTAAATTCAAAAATTTCAGAATTCAATTTTTTTTAAGTGAATATCTCAGATCCAAATCTAAAATTTAGAGAAAAATATTTTTTTAATTTTCCTAGAATTTAATGGAACAACTAAATGGTATGAAACTAGAATTGAAGCACGTACTAGCTAACTAAAAGAGCAATATGAGATGACAAATTTTAAACTACAAAAATTTAAAAATATTTTTTAAAAGATATTTTAGATCTTAGATCCTATGATGCAACAAAATAATTTTTTTAAATTTTTTTTCATGGTAAAAAAATACTAAAATTCGTGGAAAACTCAGATTAATACTAGAGCAAAAATTTCAGCAATCAAACAAACCTCCAATTGACTAGATTCAAAATTCAAAATTTAAATTTAAAACCCTTCTAAAATTTAAAATTTAAATGGAAATAATTAGATCTTGACATATAGATCTCATATCTCAAATTTGAAATTCAAAAAAAATATTTTTGAACTTTTTTTTGAAAATTAAACTTAAGGGAGGGAAAAATAGAATTTGAACAGCTTCTAGGAAACAACCTAAGAATCTGAATTTAAACTCAAAATATTCCAGGAAAATATTTTTTAAAATTTTATATTTTGGATCTCAAACACCTAAAATGCATCAAAAAAAAAAAATTTGTCTTTTATAAAATATAAAAAATTCATGAAAAACTCGGGTTGGTGCTAGTGCAGAAATTTCAGCATTCAGAAAACCTCCAATTGACTAGATTCAAAATTCAAAATGTAAATTTAAAAATCTCAAAAAATTAAAATCTAAATTGATACTTTCAGATATTCGAGTTAAAATTTAGATCTCAAATTTTAAAATTTAAATCTTGAATTTTGGATTTGAATTTCGGACTTGAAGGCAAGCAACACACAAAGGGAGCAAAAATTCAACAACTTGATCTAGTAAAACCAAAACTCTGATACCAAAAATTGATGAGAGACGAAAATGAAATGATGGATGGAGAGTTACAGCAAGATAACCAGCAAAAAAGCTTGAACAATTAATTATCAAATAAATGGGCTAAATTAATCCAAGAAAAAAAATTTCATAAGGAGACTAGTTGATCTAAGTTACGTCACCCATAATGTAGATTTAGTTCAAAACAATGATTAGGATCTTCATGGCAAGGAAACCATCACTACTAGGGCAAGTTAACCTTCAAATGATCAGATCTAATGAAGCTTAGGAAGAGTTCTCTTTCCAACAATGATGGATAAAATATTTGATGGGAGGGAAGCTCTCAACACTCAAGGATTTGAGGTCTAAACCATAAGACTAGCACTCTCTACCTTTAGGACTCACCTTGGCCTTAATCCATGGCTTGGAGACCTTCATTTTGGACTTGGAAAACCTGAGAAACCTGCAACAAAATCAAGCATTAGGCATGGAAGAGAAATCAAGTTGGAATTGAAACAAAGGGGAAGAAGGAAGAAGGAAGAAGGAAGAAAGAAGTGGCCGGCACTTGACTTCAAGGAACTTGGATCTTGGATTAATCAAAGGGCATCCCACCCTTCAAACACAAACTCAAGGGCCTCTCACCCTCTCCTCAAACAAGGATTCAAACACTCAAACTAAAGAGAACTCACTCACTCCACACAAGGAAACTAGAACAAGAAGAAACATTTCATTCATTAATCCAAAATAACATGAATACAAATGAGTGCCTTAGGGCCCTATTTATAGGCTCCTAAGCTAGGGAATTCAGCCAAGGAAAGAGAGGAGGGGATAAGGATAGGCTTAGTTGGCTCCAACAACTTTTAGATAGGTGGTTCTAACTAGAAACAAATTATGGTTAGAAAGTTACAACCACTTTGACATGTGGCATCTACATGGGAATGATGTGGCTTCTATTTACTGTTGTAGAGCCTTAGGTAGGGTGTGATGTGGCATCTCACATGGCAAGTTGGTTGGAGGGAAAGTGGAAGGTAGTTGTATGCTCCCCTCATAATTCTTGATGAGGTGTCCAATCCTTCCCCCAAGAATACTTGATAATGTATCCCATGTGAGAAAATTGGGCTTCAAAAGGGAGGCACCTTGACTACTTGCTTGGGCCTTGCTTTGGAGGGCATCAAGGCTTGCTTGAAGTTGGGCTTTGGCCTAGGTTGAGACAATTTAAGAAAAAGGTGGCTTTCTTTCATAAATTGGCTAGTCGGCTTGAGCTTCAAGTGGAGCTAGCTTCATGGACTAAGTGAGCTTCATTTCAAGGCTCTTGTTTTCTCTTTAGTAGACCATATTAACTGCAAAATCAAAGAGAATTAGTAAAAAAATATTTTCTTCTTGTTGATATCCCATCACTAACTCAATGGGATATTAAAAAGGAGCAATAGGATCATATTGGATATTGTCTGGTCTATGATAACTTCATGACCTACCTATATTTATTTATGGATGTGCCTTGCAAACTTCAATTTATATTTAAATAGGGTTCTCTCTAACTCTGTTCCACCGCACCGTATGAGATATAACATGATAAGAAACTAAATCTTGGTTATTTCAAGATTTAGAGATGTCCAGCCTATGTCAAGAGACTAATGGCAAACAAGTTAGAGTCCAAATCTATAAAAGCTTACTTTATAGGATATCCTAAAAAATTAATAGAATATTACTTTTGTTGGCTTTGGCTCCTTAGTTTTGATGATTAACAAAAGGTTGAGTATATATTTGGACTAATATTTCATCTCAAGATAAAGTTTCAGGACTTAGGTTATTCAAAAAGAGTACGAAGAGTACAATGATGAAACCAAGCTTGCCTGATTTTGGAAAAGAGCTCTTCTACCTTAAACAAGATCAAATTTCTCATATTGGACCTTCCTGTTAAGAAGTAATTGACAAAAGAAACAAAGACTTAGAGAAACTCAAGCATGGCACGCACCTCTCTAGAGTTTCAGAAAATTTCAGATCAGAGGTCGACCACCAGAGGTCGACACCTTGTCAGAGGTCGACCACCAGAGGTCGACTCATGAAGAAAAGAAAAGTTCAGCAAGGCCAGCATGGCAAAATTTCAGTGGCACGCTCCAGAGGTCGACCACCAGAGGTCAACACCTGTCCAGAGGTCGACACTAAAGGTCAACACATGTCCAGAGGTCGACACCAGAGGTTGACTCATAGCCTGAGAATTCAAACTGGGCAGAACTATGGTTTTCTGGATTTTTGCCTAAGATAAACTGGAGGTCGACTCATGAGGTCGACACTTGATCCAGAGGTCGACTCATGAGGTCGACTCATGGCATAACGGCTAGTTTTTCTGAACTTTTGATTTGATTTCTAACGGCCATAAATGGCCATATTTTAGATTCTAACGGTCTTATGGAGTTGTTTCAGCTTGAATGAGGTATTTAACCTCCACCAAACTTCAAAAAAGACAAGGAGACAAAGTGAAAAAGATTAGAGTGAAAGTACAAAGCCTTCAATCAATTCCAAGCCAAAAAGAGTGAGAAAACCAAGAGATTCCTTAGCCAAAAGCTTTCCATCTTTGAGGAATCCAACTTTCAAGTATTTGGCATTTAGTGAGGTCCAAAGATTCCAAGAGAAAGGCTTGAAGAGTCTCCATCAAGAGCTACATCGAATTACTTTTTGCTCAAAAGGAGTTTGTCTTGTTTTATTCATTATATTCATATTCTTTTTGTCTTAGGCTAGTTTCAAGAGAATTTGAAACTAGTGTGAGGTTTGTTGGTGAGCCAATTGATAAAACCAACTAGGGTTGCTTGTAAGCCCGAAGCCAAAACAAGTGTGTGAGGTTTGTTGGTGAGCAAATTGATAAAACCACTAGGGTTGCTTGTAAGCCCGAAGCCAAAACAAGTGTGTAAGGTTTTGACTTGTGAGCCTGGTAAAACAAGTCGGCTGTAATCTAAAGATTATAGTCGAAATTTCCAAGTGGAGCTTGGGGAGTGGATGTAGGTGCTAGGTGCACCGAACCACTATACTTCTTGTATGTTTGCATTGCTTTACTCTCTATCTTCTTTTGCTCTTTAATTGTTGTTTTATTTCATTGCTTCCGTTGCATAATTACTTGAGCACTATCACTCTTCACCTTTTAGCACATATATTGCTTTAATTTTTAAAATACCCAATTCACCCCCCCTCTTGGGCACCATATCTGGGCAACAAGTGGTATCAGAGCACCGGTACTCTCTTGTAGGTCCAACGATCTTGAGTGAAAGATCATGGCCACCCCAATTGGAATGGGTGTAGTTGAAGGACAAGCATCAAATCGCCCTCCTTTCTTTAATGGCACAAACTACACATACTGGAAAACTCGTATGCGTATTTATTTACAAGTTGTAGATTATCATATATGGAGAGTAATTACTAAAGGGCCTCATCAGCCCACTCACTTGGTTAATGGCATTATCACCCCAAAATCTGAAGAAGAATGGGATGACAATGACATCAAACAAGCTGAGTTAAATGCTAAGGCGATGAATTTGCTATTCTGTGCACTTGACCCAAGTGAATTTAACAGAATATCAAATTGTATTTCCGTCAAAGAAATTTGGGATACACTTGAGGTTACCCATGAGGGTACACACCAAGTGAAGACCACAAAGGTGAACATGCTCATTCATACGTATGAGATGTTCAGGATGGAACCAACTGAAAGTATAAGTGAAATGTATACTAGATTTACCAATATAGTAAATGGTATGAGGAGTTTGGGAAAAATTATATCTAATGGTGAACTGGTTAACAAACTTCTCAGGTCTCTTCCGGCTTCATGGGATGCGAAAGTAACAGCCATAGAAGAAGCCAAGGATGTCAATACTCTACCTCTTGAGCAGCTTCTTGGATCACTGATGACTTACGAGCTTTCACTAAAGCAGAAGACAGTGGACAATGACAAGAAAAAGAAAGCCATAGCCTTCAAGTCCACTACAAAGGAAGAGTCAAGTGATGAATCGGAAGAAGAAGCTGATGATGATGAGACAGCCCTCATTACAAGAAAATTCAAAAGATTCATGAGAAAGAAGAAGGGCTTCTACAAGAAAAGGCCACAAAAAGGTGATCACAATAAAGAAAAAGAGAAAGAAAAAGAAAGGGATCCACCCATCTGCTTCGAGTGCAAGAAGCCTGGACATTATAAAACGGATTGCCCTTTGCTTAGAAAGAGTGAAGGATGTTGAGAAAGAAAGCCATGATGGCTACCTGGAGTGAGAGTGAGGACTCCAGTAGTGATGAAGAGCAGCAGGTAGTCAACCTGTGTTTCAAATGAAGATGAGGTAAATTCATGAAATGAATTTACTTTCAATGAATGATTGCTTTATGATTTATTATAGAATATGAAAAATTAAAAATGAAAAATAAGAAATTAAGAAAGCTAAATCTTGAGCTTACCAAAAATTCAGAAAAGTTTTCAACTGAAATGAAGATTTAATTCAAGAAAACAAGAAATTAACTGAACATGTAAAGACCTTGAAAAATGATAAGGATAATCTTTTAAAAGAAAATGATTCTTTGAAAATAATAGAAGTCTTAGAACTAATGAGAAAATTGAAAAACAAAACAAAGAACTATTGCTTCAAAACAAGAATTACAAAGAAGAGTTAGAAAAAGTAAAACCTTTTGTAGAAAAGTTTACTTTTAGTTCAGAAAAATTAAGCACGCTTTTAAAATAGTCAACATGCAGTGTTTAACAAAGCTGGACTTGGATTTAAGCCACACAATCAGCAAAAACTTTACAAAAACTTTTTCATACCTGTATCTTCTAATATTACCTGCTATGCATGTGGTAAGTTAGGGCATAAATCATATATTGTAATAGAAGAAAATTAAATACCTTTGAAAAGATTGGGTTCCAAAAGGAACCAATTTGACTAACCCTAAAGGACCCAAGATGACTTGGGTACCTAAAGTTTTAACTTGATTAATTTTTGCAGGTGTGCCTTGCAACCAAAAATAAAAGAAGAATGTGGTATCTGGATAGTGGTTGCTCAAGGCACATGACTGGGAATGTGAAGCAATTCTCATCACTAGCAGCTATTGATGGTGGAAACGTTATTTTTGGTGATAATGGAAAAGGCAAAATCGTCGGAATTGGTAAAATCCATATCACCCTAATGCTTATGTAGATAATGTATTATTTGTTGATGGCTTGAAGCATAATCTTTTTAGCATTAGTCAGTTTTGTGATAAGGGTTTTAAAGTAATTTTTGAATCATCTTTGTGCATGGTATCTAGTCTAGATGTCGATGGCATCAAGTTCACTGGTCATAGGCATGGAAACATTTACATGGTTGATCTTGATGATCTAGCCATGGAAAGTGGTCGATGCCTAGTGGCTAGGGAAGCCAAGGCAAGTGAAACTAGTTGGCTTTGGCATCGTAGGCTAGGGCATGCTAGTATGCAGTTGATTTCAAAATTAAGCAAAAAGAATCTTGTAAAAGAATTACCAAAACTCACATTTGAAAAAGATAAGATTTGTGCTGCATGTCAATTTGGAAAACAAACTAAATCTACTTTCAAACCTAAAGGAGTAGTATCTACTACTAGACCCCTTGAATTATTGCATATGGACCTCTTTGGACCAACCAGAACAACTAGTTTGGGAGGTAAAAAATATGGGCTAGTAATTGTAGATGATTACTCACGATTTACTTGGGTAATGTTTTTAGCTCATAAAGATGAAACGTTTTCAGCTTTTGTTAAATTTCATAAAAGGGTTTCAAACGAAAAATATCTCACTATTATTTCTTTGCGTAGTGATCATGGAACTGAATTGACAATCATGATTTTGAAGCTTTTTGTAATGATAATGGCATTAGTCATAATTTTTCTGTACCTAGGACACCTCAACAAAATGGGGTGGTAGAAAGAAAGAACAGGACACTTGAAGAAATGGCACGTACAATGCTTTGCGAAAACGATTTACCTAGATATTTTTGGGCAAAAGCCATTAATACTTCATGTTACATTTTAAATCGTGTTTTAATTCAACCTATTTTGAAGAAAACACCATATGAGCTTTGGAAAAATCGAAAACCTAATCTCAAGTATTTTCGTATATTTGGTTGCCGCTGTTTCATATTAAACAATGGCAAAGACAATATCAGTAAATTTGATGCCAAGTCAGATGAGGGTATCTTCTTAGGATACTCTACTTCTAGCAAGCCATACAGGGTCTTCAATAGAAGAACTCTTCTGGTTGAAGAATCAATTCATGTAGTGTTTGATGAATCTAACGAAAAATCTTCTAGAAAAGAAGATTCTATTGATGATGAAATAGGTACAAAGAAGCTTGAACAATTGACAATCAATGAAGATGAGCCCAAAGGAGATGATGATCAAGAAAATCAAGATCAAACTCAAGAGATCAATGCAACTTCACCAAAACTTTACCTAAAGAATGGAGGTATGCACACGGACACCCCAAGGAGCTAATTATTGGTGATCCGTCAAAGGGAGTAAGTACATGCTCTTCTATTAGAAATGTTTGTGATTATTTAGCTTTTGTATCTCAGATAGAGCCTAAGTCAATTGAAGAAGCTGAAAAAGATTGTAACTGGATTAATGCTATGCAAGATGAACTAAATCAATTTAAAAGAAATAATGTTTGGACTTTAACTGAAAGACCCCTTAATGTTTCTGTAATTGGCACAAAATGGGTTTTTAGAAATAAACTTGATGAACATGGTATTGTAACTAGAAACAAAGCTAGACTTGTTGCTAAAGGCTACAACCAGGAAGAGGGATCGACTTTGATGAAACCTTTTCTCCTGTTGCTAGGCTAGAAGCAATTAGACTTTTACTTGCTTTTGCTTGTTTATGGATTTCAAGTTATTTCAAATGGATGTTAAAAGTGCTTTTTTAAATGGATTTATTGAAGAGGAAGTTTATGTTGAACAACCTCCTGGTTTTGAAAATCATGAATTTCCTAACCATGTTTTTAAATTGCATAAAGCATTGTATAGTTTAAAGCAAGCTCCTAGAGCTTGGTATGATAGATTAAGTTCATTTTTGATGAAGAATGATTTTTCTAGAGGTAATGTAGATAATACATTATTTTTGAAAAAGAAAAATGATGATCTCTTAGTAGTACAAATCTATGTAGATGATATTATTTTTGGTGCTACTAACGAATGTCTTTGTCAAGAATTTGCAAAGTTAATGCAGAGTGAGTTCGAGATGAGCATGATGGGAGAACTCAACTTCTTCCTCGGACTCCAAATTAAGCAAACCAAAGAGGGGATCTCCATCAACCAAGCCAAGTACACAAGGGAAATATTGAAAAAGTTTGGGATGGAGACTACCAAACCAATAGGTACCCCTACGAGCTCTTCATGTAATTAGACAAAGATGAATGTGGTAAATCAGTAGACCAAAAATTTATAGAGGCATGATTGGTTCATTTCTATATCTAACTGCCAGTAGACGGATATAATATTTAGTGTTGTATGTGTGCACGTTTTCAGTCTGCTCCTAAAGAATCACATCTCTTAGCTGTAAAACGTATATTTAGATACTTATCTGGGTCAATTGAAATTGGTCTTTGGTACTCTAGAGAGTCATCATATGAATTAATTGCATATTCTGATACTGATTTTGCTGGGTGTAAACTTGATCGTAAAAGTACTAGTGAAACTTGTCAATTCCTAGGAGTTAATTTGATTTCATGGAGCAGCAAGAAACATAATTCGGTTGCTCTATCCACGGCGAAAGCCGAATATATAGCAGCTGGAAGTTGTTATGCTCAGATTCTATGGATCAAACAGCAACTCGAGGACTTTGGCATCAAACTAACTAAGACACCCATAAGATGTGATAATACTAGTGCAATCAATTTAACGAAAAATCCTGTATAACATTCAAGAAGCAAACATATTGAAAAAGACATCACTTCATAAGAGATCACGTTCAAAACTCTAATGTGTTGTTAGAATTTATTTGTACTGATTATCAATTGACTGATATATTCACAAAACCATTGAATGAAGATAGATTTTGTATGATCAGAAGAGAATTGGGAGTCATCGATCCTTTTGCTTGAAACTCTTCAATTTTCATCAAAAATTCCTCAAAAATGATTTATAAATTCTCAAATATGTTTAAAAGTTATTTTTCTAAATTTTATCATTTTTTTTAAAATTTTACAGAATTTTATTTTGGCTAATTTATTGTTGGAGGTCGACACTTTAATTTTCGGAGGTCGACACTTGAACGGAAATCTCCTTTTTTAAAAACCTGTCCGCAAGCCACATTTTCTCCATTTCTTTCCATTTCTCCTTCGTGTGGTCCCCCTCTAACTTCCCTAAAGCTCTAAACAGTGGATTTCCAACCCTCTCCTTCATCTTTTTGGGTAATCTTCTCCTCTCCTCTTGTTTTCTTTTGAACCAAACCGTTTTTGACCGTGTTCTTGGTTTTGGACAACCGAAAGCTTTTGCCTCTATCTACCCTCAAATCTCGATTGTTTTCAATTGAAATCATATTTTCCTTCATCCGTTTCTTGCATTTCCTCCATTTACTCTCGATTTTCTCCATTTTCACAAACCCTATCTTACCATTTCACCATTTCTTCTTTTGCTCAACCCGTGAACCTCTCTTCTCCTCTCTTTTCTTGGTTCCTTCCCTCTTAGCCTTGCATTATCATACTTCTCTCTAATTTACCCTCTTCCCTCTTGGCAGTAAGGAAAAGGAGATTGGAACAAGGCCAAGGTAGCACTGAGCGACGAAGAAAGGTCAGACATGAGCATGAGCCAACCCCAGAGCCACCTGCACCAGTGCCAGCCAGCTTAGTACGGAAGAGCATTGCGAGTGGGAGGCGTGTGGACATACCTTTCTGGGATCAGCATCACTTTTTTATAGGAGATGTGCTGAGAGATGCAGGTCTGGTTCACTTCTGCACGATGACTAAGAGATTCTACCCATACCTCATCAGGGAGTTCTATGCACCATGGCCACTGATGGCATTGGATGGTCAGCTATTGTACGTGGGATCGAGATTCCAGTGACACCGGAGGTCATCAGTCGCGTTTGGAGGATTCCACTTCATGGCACAGCTGCCACTTCGATTAGCGACAGAGAGCATGCCTTTAGATGTATTCTAGAGCGTGAGGATGTTAGCGGCATTTCCATAGTAGCCGCTAACCAGCTTTCACTGGAGATGAGAGTGCTGCATCATATCATCTCCCGTATCTTGATTCTGAAGAGCGGGAGGTTCGACTTTATCACTGAGCATGAGCGGGTGTTGATGGTGTCCCTGAGATAGCGGACTTCCATCAACCTTCCCAGGATCATGCTTCAGCAGATGGGTGAGGCAGCATCTCACAGGAGACTAGTTCAGCCATATAGTATGGGGCTGACACAGCTATTCAGGGAGCATGGAGTTTCATTTGATGGTATACCTTTCTGTCAGCTGCAGCATACTGATACATATGGAGAGAAATCCCTGCATAGGATGGGATTTCGACTGATTGGTGACCGTTGGGTGTGACGAGAGTCTGGCCAGGAGCCAGATGAGGAGGATGAGATTCGAGCAGCTGAGGCAGGGCCTTCAGAGCCTACTGATCATGGTACACCTCCTCGCCTAGCACCAGAGTCAGAGACTGCGGAGCCTGAGCCATTCACGCCACCACCCTCATCAGCTCCAGCACCTACTGCTACTGCTACACCACGGAGGACTACAGCGAGGATATCGGACTTTGAGCAGAGAGTGACTGATCACATTTCAGAGGTCCGAACAGAGATTACTGGTGTACGACAGGAGCTACATGGTCTACGGATCCACACAGATATGCGTATTGGAGCTCTCTCAGCTAGTGTAGATGCAGGATTCTGACAGATCCTCAGCCTACTGAGATTAGCATTACCACCAGGGACTGTAGATCCGACAGTGCTCCTCCACATTCTGATGATGATGATGATGATGACTCTAGTGGATACAGTGACAGTGATGGAGATCAGCCCGGAGCAGGTAGCTCTGATGTTCCACCTGCAGATCCGATTCCAGAGATTCCCCCTTCTACTGATCCTCCTTCTACTGATCTTCCCAGTACAGATCCTCCAGCTACAGATGTGCCAGTAGATACTGAGTTTACTGAGTCACTTTTTGAGACTATTACAAGGATTCCGGATGATAGAGATGAGCATACAGAGACAGATATTGATGATCCCATTGCTTATGAGCTAGTCAGCAGGCACACTCCAGCTCAGTCTACTCAGCATACTGATCCATCTACTCCTTCTGCTACTGCTTCTGTCAGGACACCTGTGGAGCCTTTTCCTCGGACCTATAGATCTCGTAGGACTACCCCTAGGTCTGGTCCCTCTTTGAGGACTCGGAGTCTCACTCATAGGACTCCAAAATCCTCATCTAGGATCTCGGCTCCTATCTCTTTTGATATACCTTCTGATGAGGAGTAGCCTCATAGATTTACTTGATGTATGTTGTACTTAGTTTGCTTTGTATGATCTGATGTATCAGTGTTTTGTGCTTACTATGTAAACAATTTTGTAACTGAATACATTTATACACTTATCTACATTGTGATATTTTACTGTCTGTTACTAGCTCTTAGCATTTATCTTTTTAAACCCTCAAGTTAGAATGTTTTTGTTATCTCGAATGCACAAAATGAGGGGGAGCATGTATTTTATGCAACTAAGTACTTCATTGTAATGGAACATAAGTTTCCTTAATATATCTTTCACTACAAAAAAAATGGACTTTTTGATTCTTGACAAAAAGGGAAAGTAGAGTATAAGTAAAGTATATATGAGATTCTCATGACTCTTTCTTATGAGAAGAATATGTATATATGGTTCTTATGATTCTTATGACTCTTTCATGGAGTAGAGTATAGTAAAGTATATATGATTCTTATGAGTAAAACTTGTATGTTTCTTATCCTTTTGACTCATGAGAATGTTTTCACAAAAAGAAAGAAGTAAATGAAAAGTAAAATCTTTTTGACTCTTGAGAATGTTTTCACAAAAAAATAGATGAAAAGTAAAATTTTTATGGTATACTCATGCATGTAAGGATTCTTTGAAAATTTTTATTATTGCTATATTTTGCTTTTGGACTTAATTGCATATATACTCAAGGTTTTGTCATCATCAAAAAGGGGGAGATTGTTGGCTTTGGCTCCTTAGTTTTGATGATTAACAAAAGGTTGAGTATATGTTTGGACTAATGTTTCATCTCAAGATAAAGTTTCAGGACTTAGGTTATTCAAAAAGAGTACTAAGAGTACAATGATGAAACCAAGCTTGCCTGATTTTGGAAAAGAGCTCTTCTACCTTAAACAAGATCAAATTTCTCATATTGGACCTTCCTGTTAAGAAGTAATTGACAAAAGAAACAAAGGCTTAGAGAAACTCAAGCATGGCATGCACCTCTCTAGAGTTTCAGAAAATTTCAGATCAGAGGTCGACCACCAGAGGTCGACACCTTGTCAGAGGTCGACCACCAGAGGTCGACTCATGAAGAAAAGAAAAGTTTAGCAAGGCCGGCACAGCAAAATTTCAGTGGCACGCTCCAGAGGTCGACCACCAGAGGTCAACACCTATCCAGAGATCGACACCAGAGGTCAACACCTGTCCAGAGGTCGACACCAGAGGTCGACTCATAGCCTGAGAATTCAAACTGGGCAGAACTATGGTTTTCTGGATTTTTGCCTAAGATAAACTGGAGGTCGACTCATGAGGTCGACACTTGATCCAGAGGTCGACTCATGAGGTCGACTCATGGCATAACGGCTAGTTTTTTTGAACTTTTGATTTGATTTCTAACGGCCATAAACAGCCATATTTTTGATTCTAACGGTCTTGTGGAGTTGTTTCAGCTTGAATGAGGTATTTAACCTCCACCAAACTTCAAAAAAGACAAGGAGACAAAGTGAAAAAGACTAGAGTGAAAGTACAAAGCCTTCAATCAATTCCAAGCCAAAAAGAGTGAGAAAACCAAGAGATTCCTTAGCCAAAAGCTTTCCATCTTTAAGGAATCCAACTTTCAAGTATTTGGCATTTAGTGAGGTCCAAAGATTTCAAGAGAAAGGCTTGAAGAGTCTCCATCAAGAGCTACATCGAATTACTTTTTGCTCAAAAGGAGTTTGTCTTGTTTTATTCATTATATTCATATTCTTTTTGTCTTAGGCTAGTTTCAAGAGAATTTGAAACTAGTGTGAGGTTTGTTGGTGAGCCAATTGATAAAACCAACTAGGGTTGCTTGTAAGCCCGAAGCCAAAACAAGTGTGTGAGGTTTGTTGGTGAGCCAATTGATAAAACCAACTAGGGTTGCTTGTAAGCCCGAAGCCAAAACAAGTGTGTAAGGTTTTGACTTGTGAGCCTGGTAAAACAAGTCGGCTGTAATCTAAAGATTATAGTGAAAATTCCCAAGTGGAGCTTGGGGAGTGGATGTAGGTGCTAGGTGCACCGAACCACTATACTTCTTGTGTGTTTGCATTTATTTACTCTCTATCTTCTTTTGCTCTTTAATTGTTGTTTTATTTCATTGCTTCCGTTGCACAATTACTTGAGCACTATCACTCTTCACCTTTTAGCACATATATTGCTTTAATTTTTAAAATACCCAATTCACCCCCCCTCTTGGGCACCATATCTGGGCAACAACTTTTACTTTCCAAAGGATCAGAATATGATTGTGAGCCAGAATCTATGTCTCTGGAGAAATAATTTGTTCAGGACAGCGATAATGAAAAGTTAATTGAGCTCAAAGAAAGAATCTCCAAAGAGCAGTTAGCTAGAGATTAGGTTGAACCCATTGAACAAGTAGATGTAGTTGCTCCACCGTCTCGTAGGTCTAGTAGAGTCTCCCATCCTCCAAAACGGTATTTAGATATATTTATAGAGGATGAAGATGAAGTGTTCCTCATGGGAGATAGGGATCGGGCAGTTGATCCATCACTAAGGCTCAGCAATCATTAATCAGGTTTCATGAGTTATCATATCTAAGTACCAAATCTGGGTATCCACCTGACTCCGTTATGCCTCGAGCACTAACAGATAGCTTGCTCTATGTTGACCCCTAGAGTGATTTGATGATAACCAAACATTGGAGCATGCATTTAATTACTAACTCTTTCCAAGTATTTTCTAAGTTTTTGTAGGATATTTTAAATGAAAGACTACTCTTCCTACAACCTTGGTGTATGACAAGTTTATTTTGTAAAACTGTATTTTGTAATGAGTAGCCCAAAGAAAAATCAACTATATTTATGAAAATGGGATATTTCCATGTATTTTACAAGTGTAAATCTCTTAGAATTAAGTTTGATGGAGTTGGAAAGATTTTGGACTTGATTGAATGCCTTTGGAAGAATTCTAAAAAGTTTGGAAAGTGTTTGGAGACAAGTCACTAGAGCCGACTCATTGCAGAAGAGCCGACTTAAGGTTTGGCATGACAAGCAGTATTTTGCAATGCAAACCTTTGAGCCGACTCGAGAATGAAGATCCGACTCAGGCAGAGTGTGATTTCTGAAGTTACGAGAATTCGAGCCGACTCAAGACTAAAGAGCCAACTCGACCAGAGTGAAGGTTTCTCATATAGATAGGAGAGCTGACTCAAGTCTGAAGAACCGACTCTTCCAGAGTTCAGAAAATCTCAGTTTTGAAGAACCAGCTAGGTGAGCCGACTCAAAGCAGAAGAGTCGACTCGACCAGAGTGAAGTTTTGACCTACCTGAGGAACCAAGCTGACTCGACCCATCCGAGCCAAGAGTGACAATTCTAGGTGAGTAACGGCTAGTTCCAAAATTTTATTTTTGAATCCAAAGCAGTCTCCAACGGTCATATTTCGAATCCCAACAGTCTACAATGGCTATAACCTCTTAAAATCAGTTGAGGAGAATATATTTAAGGGATTTGAATCACTTTTAAAAATATACATGAGAGATACATGAGAAATAAAAGAGCTTTTGAAAGAACACTCAAAAAAGCATTCAAGAGAGCACTCAAAACCACACCTAACTTCCATCTGAATTCTTGAGGCATTTATTGAAGAAGCTTGAAGCCTTGAAGAGCATTCAAAGAGCAATCAAGAGGACTTCTCAAGTGCTTCAACTGCAACCATCCGGCAACTTTAGTTTGTCATAGAGTTGCTTTGAGTTTTCTACTCTTTGTTTAATTTGTTCCAAGTACAGCAGGAGCTATGACTTGGGCTTATAAAGATTTTTGGTGAGCCTATAAAAACTAAGAGTGGGTTGTTAGTGAACCCGAATAAAATTAACATTGTATTGGATTTTTGGTGAGCTCGAGATAAAACCAAGTTATGGTTTTGGATTATGAGCCCGTAAAAACAATCCGACTGTATTCCGAGGGTGAATATAGTGAAAATCTCAAGTGGTATCTTGGATAGTGGACGTAGGAGCTAGGTTTCTCCGAACCACTATAAATTCTGCTATGTTCATGATTGTGTTTCTTATGTTCTTATATGCTTCCACATTAGTTACTTAACTCAGTACACATTCCACACTAAGAACTTTCAAAAGGAGCACATACTTGCAAAAATTTTAATTACCCAATTCAACCCCCCTCTTGGGTAAGCCACCTGAGCAACAACTGGTATCAGAGCAGTGTCTCTAAATTTACTTAGAGTAAAGATCATATATCAAACCCTATGAATACTTCTTTGGCCGAAGGCCAATCTATAAATAGACCTTCACTGTTCACAGGCACTAACTACACTTACTGGAAAGCCCGAATGAAAATATATATACAGGCTATAGACTTTCAATTATGGAAGGTCATTATTAAGGGACCTCATTCACCCATGAAAAAAGTTGATGGCATGGATGTCCCAAAACCTGAAGAGGAATGGGATGAACACGACATGAAAATGGGTAAGCTGAATGCCAAAGCCATGAACTTGTTATATTGTGCTTTGGATGCAAATGAGTTTAATCGAATTTATACTTGCACATCAGTAAAAAAAATTTGGGATAAACTTGAGGTAACCCATGAAGGAACTTTCCAAGTGAAAACTTCTAAAATAAATCTTCTTGTACATAACTATGAACTGTTTAAGATGGAACCGAATGAGACTATATCTACCATGTTCTCATGTTTTACAGATATTATTAATGATTTGAAGAGTCTTGGCAGGACTTATTCTAATGCAAATCTCGTTCAAGAGATTTTAAGATCACTTCCAAACAAATGGGACCCGAAAGTGACTGCAATTCAAGAGGCCAAGGACCTCAACATATTATCACTGGATGAACTATTGGGATCTCTGATCACATATGAGCTCACTATGTAGCATAGGAATAAAGATGACATTAAGAAAAAGAAATCAATTGCCTTAAAAGCTGCTGTAGAGTTGAAGAAACAAGAAGAGCAAATTGATGAAGAAAGTTCCACCTCTGAAGATGATTTAGGAGACGATGATATTGCACTTATAGTGAGGAGATTCAGAAAATTTATGGGCAAGAAAAAGGGAAGATATTAGAGAAAGTTTCATAGGAAAGGTGAATATAGCAAGGATAAAGAGCAACAGCCCATTTGCTATGAATGCAAGAAACCAGGGCACTTCGGATCAGATTGTCCAAGCTTGAAGAAAACTTATAAGAAGAAGAAGAAGAAAGCAATGGTTGCAACTTGGAGTGACAGCGAGAAGTCAACTTCAAATGAAGAAGAAGAGACTACAAAAATAGCGAACATATGTCTAATGGATCTTGAAAATGAGGTAATGTCCCATGAACCTCATGATGAATTTACATTCAAGAAATTAAATACTGCATTCTATGAATTTCTATCTGAGTACAAAAAGGCCGGTTTGAAAATAAAGTCTTTAAAAAATAGCAATGATATTTTGATGAAAGAAAAAGAAGAGATTTCAGAAAAGAATAAAATTTTATAAAAAGAATTGAGTGGCTTTTCTGAAAAATATACTACTTTGGAAATTGAAAAGAATAATTTTTTTGAGAAAAACAAAGCTTTATATGAAGAAAATGTTGGCTTGCAAAAAGAAGTTGAAAAACTTAAACCTTTGGTTGAAAAGCTAACATTGAGTTCAAACAAGCTTGAGTTAATTTTAAAAGATCAAAGATATTCAAGTAGCAAGGCTGGAATTGGTTATAATCCTTTACAAATAAATGGAATTTCAGCTACTAAATTTATACCTTCAAAAACTTATGCACATAAGTTTTCAAATCAAAAGCCTTTTGAATCAAATATTTCTACTTCTGCATATAAAGCTTTTATATTTGTATCTTTTCAAAAATCTAGAATTATATGTTATTCTTGCAATAGGGTTGGTCATAAGTCATTTCAATGTAATATAAAAATGAAGAATAGAAGTAAAATTAGAAAGATTTGGATTTTTAAAGGAACCAATCCTACTAACCTGCAAGGACCCAAGAAAGCTTGGGTACCGAAAAGAACTCCATGATTGTTTTGCAAGAATGTCTTGTAGCCCATAATACAAAGAAAAGATAGTATCTGGACAGTGGCTATTCAAGAATATGATGGGTGACAAGGAACAATTCATCACCCTAGAGATAAAGGATGGAGGAATGGTCACTTTTGGTGACAATGGTAAGGGGAAGATAATTGGTATTAGTAAGATCAGAATAACCCCCTCTACATTCATTAAAAATGTATTGCTAGTTGACAAATTGAAGCATAATTTATTAAGTATTAGTCAATTATGTGATAGAGGCTTCAAAGTTGTCTTTGAATCTTCAATGTGCATTGTAACTAACTCACTTGATTTTAGCACTAAGCTCATTGGATATAGACTTGGAAACATATATGTGATAGATTTGAATGTTCTAGCCATGTATAGTAGTACAAGTCTTGTAGCAATGAATGCTAAAACCAAGGAGTCTAGCTTACTTTGGCATAGGAGATTAGGTCATGCTAGCATGCATACAATTGCTAAATTGATTTCTAAAGATCTAGTTAGAGGTTTACCAAAATTCAATATTGATTTTGAACATGTTTGTGATGCATGTCAATTGAGTAAACAAACTAGGAGGAGTTTTAAATCGAAAAACATGGTTTCCATTTCTAGACCACTTGAGCTACTACACATGGATCTATTTGGATCAACTAGGACTACAAGCCTAGGTGGTATGAAATACGAACTTGTGATAGTAGATAATTTTTTGAGATTTACTTGGATTTTATTCATTGCACACAAGGATGAAGCTTTTAAAGTTTTCCAAAAATTTTACAAGAAAGTTTCAAACCAAAAAAATCTTTCAATTATTTCAATTAGGAGTGATCACGGCACAGAATTTGAAAATCAGTATTTTGATGATTATTGCACTGAGCACGGCATTGATCACAATTTTTCCGCTCCTTGAATACCACAACAAAATGGTGTTGTAGAGAGAAAGAATAGGACTTTGGAAGAGATGGCCCGAACAATGTTTATGAAGGCAATCTTCCAAGGTACTTTTGGATAGAAGCGATGAATACTGCCTGTTACATTTTGAATCATGTTTTGATAAGATCGATTTTAAAGAAAATCCCCTATGAACTTTGGAATGATGGAAAACCAAGCATTCATTATTTTCATGTATTTGGTTGTAAATGCTTTGTGTTAAACAATGGAAAGGATAACCTAAGAAAGTTTGATGCTAAATCTGATGAAGCTATATTTCTGGGTTATTCAATCAATAGCAAAGCTTATAGAGTGTTTAATATAAGAACATTAACAGTAGAAGAATCTGTTCATGTTATTTTTGATGAATTTAACCCCTTACCTTCTAGAAAAGAAGAGTGTATTGACAATAATGCAGGTACGCTTGATCAAGCAATGGATTATATGAGCTTGAAAGACAAACCAACTCAAGAAGGAGAAGAAATGGTAAGTAGAGATCATAGTGATTTACCAAGAGAATGGAGGTATGTAACTTCACACCCTAGAGATTTAATTATAGGTGATCCCTCATAAGGGGTTAGGACTAGGTCATCACTTAGAGAAGTACATGATTATCTAGCATTTGTTTCACAAGTAGAGCCTTATAGCATAGAAGAAGCTAAAAATGATCCTAATTGGATGTTGGCCATGCATGAAAAATTTAATTAATTTAAAAGAAATAATGTATCGACCTTAGTAAACAGACCCTCAGACCATCTTGTAATAGGAACTAAGTGGGTTTATAGGAATAAGTTAGATGAACAAGGAAAAGTAATTAAAAATAAAGCAACATTAGTGGTTAAAGGTTATAATAAAAAAGAATGAATAGATTTTGATGGAACCTATGCACCTGTAGCAAGATTAGAAGCCATTAGATTATTACTTGCATTTGCTTGCTACATGAATTTCAAATTATTTCAAATGGATGTAAAAAGTGTATTTTTGAATGGATTTATTTCAAAAGAAATTTTTGTAGAACAACCACCGGGTTTTGAAAATCATACTCTTCTAAATCATGCTTTTAAACATAATAAATCATTATATGGATTAAAACTGGCACCTAGAGCATGGTATGATAGATTGAGCAAGTTCTTACTTAAAAATAACTTTGTTAAAGGCAATATAGATACAACATTATTTATTAAAAAGAAAGAGAATGATATATTAGTTGTACAAATTTATGTAGATGACATTGTCTTTGGTGCAACTAATGAGGATCTTTGTAGAGAATTTGCTAAGTTAATGCATGGTGAATTTGAAATGAGCTTGATGGGTGAACTAACCAACTTCCTTGGACTCCAAATTAAGCAAACAAAGAAATTTTTATCAACCAAGCAAAGTACATCAAAGAGATCATTAAGAAGTTTGGTATGGAGTCATCCAAATAAATGAGCACACCTATGAGCCCCTCCTGCAGATTAAATAAAGATGAAGATGGCGGCAACATTGATCAAAAACTTTATCAATGTATGATTGGATCATTATTGTATTTAACTGCAAGTAGACCTGATATCTTGTTTAGTGTATATATATGTGCTAGATTTCAACCAAATCCTAAAGAATCACATATAATTACTATCAAAAGAATTATAAAATATCTAAAAGGAACAAGTAATCTTGGTCTATGATATTCTAAGCAATCTTCATTAGATTTAATTGGTTTTTCTGATGCTGATTATGGTGAATGTAAAATTGATAGAAAGAGCACTAGTGGTACTTGCCAGTTTCTAGGGTTGAACTTAATTTCATGGCACTGTAAGAAACAAAACTCTATAGCACTATCCACTGCTGAGGCAGAATATGTACCTGCTGGGAGTTGTTGTGCACAAGTGTTATGGATTAAGAAATAGGTAGAAGACTATGGTGTTATATAAACAAAAACTCCAATCAAATGTAATAACACAAGTGCTATTAATCTCACAAAAAATTCAATTCAGCATTCTAGAACAAAGCACATAGAAATTAGACACCACTTTATTAGGGATCATGTATAAAATGGAGAAATTGAACTTGAATTTATTCCAACTGAAAACCAACTTGCTGATATTTTTACTAAGCCACTTAATGAAGATAGATTTGAAATGATTAGAAGAGAATTAGGGTTATATGACTCGTTTTAGAATTTTTGACCTATTTTCTTTCAAAATTAAGAAAAAATTATCTAGAAGACCTCCTATATCAATTTAAGGATAATGACAACCTTACATAGTATCCTTTTATCATTAGAAACCTTTTTAGAGTGTTTTAGAACCTTTTTGTGAGTTTTTGCTCGAGTCGACTTGAGCAGACATGCTTATGGCCGAGTCGACTTGGATGTTGGGCTAGGCATTTTTATATAACCCATAGGACTTAACCTAGGACTTTTATTTCCTGTTGAACCTTAGCCAAACTTCCTAAAATCCTTTTCCACTCTCTATTCCCCACTTTCCTTGAATTTTAACCTCTCCTACCTTTGATTTCCGATTATGGATCCTAGGATGGCAGTACGGAAGAGAGCAAGGCATGTGAAATCCAGTGCACAGCGGGAAAGAAGGAAAAATGTAGAGAAGAAGAGTCGACCCCTGTTCGAGAACAAGAGGAAGAAAGGAATGAGTCACCTTCTCCGCCGAGATAGGTAATTTCAATGGCTAATCGACCTATTACAAGTGAAAGAAGAATAGTTTTCTCATTTTTGGAAGAACTAGGGTTAAGAATTGGATAATGGATAGAAGCTCAAGGGTGGACTGATTTCTGTTCTTTAGATGCTCTGACTTATCCCAATTTGGTAAGAACATTTTATGAGAACCTTACCCTAGGTGAGTATCACATTGAATTAACTGTTAAAGGTGTAAGGCTAGTTGTGGATGAGGAAAGACTAAGTAATGTTATGAACATGCCAAATGAAGGACTGAATCACTTAGTGTTGAAAGACAAGAAGAAAACCCTTAGACTTATTCTTGAGAGAAGAGATGTAGATGATGTGGGGAATGTACAGGCTGATATGTTGTTGCTGGAAATGAGATTGTTGCACAACATAATTAGCAGGATTTTCTTATCAAGGACAGGTCGATTTGATTGGGTGAGCAAGAGAGATCTGGCCTTTATGAGATGCTTGATTGAAGGGGAGGTCCTCAATCTCCCATATATTATGCTGGTACAAATGAGGGAAGCAGCAAGAAGGGTGAAAGCCTGCCTTCCCTATGGCATGGTTTTCACTTTATTATTTCAACATTTTGGAATTGACCTCACTGGAGAGGATGGTAGACCACTGCATCACACCGATACCTACTCGACAAAGTCCCTACAGTAGATGGGTTACCATCTAGTTGAAGGAGTCTGGTCGAAGAGGATATCAGGATAGAGGGTGGCACACGCTTCTTCAGATGATGATGATGATGATCAGGCAGAGCACCCTATGGCTGATACTAAGACTGTCGCTGATAGAGCTGATGATGATGATCATGTTGTAGAGCCTGAGATTGAGGAGCATAGATATACTGAGAGATAGCCTGGTAGTCCTAGGACTCCACCAGGACCTTCAGTGGCTCCTTCAGCACCATCAATACCTTCAGTTCTGACTACTTTATAGGCCTTCATAGCACAGCAGCTGAGACAGCTTTCAAAGCCCTAACGAGCACTTTGTCTCAATGTTTGGCGAGCTTCATCAAATAGTTAATTTTGGACTTCAAGAGATCAGGACTGACCTAAGTCAGTTGTCTTCCAGAGTTGAGGCAGTTGAGAGTAGACCGTAGATGCAGGATGACATTCAGTCTGATAGTAGAGACCTGCACATAGATTTTGGTCGACTGAGAGGAGGAGCAGATGCTCTTAGTACCTAACATACAGCAGAGCTTCAGTATCTTCAGAAGGGAGTTCAGGCTATCTCTACCGAGCTCCGGACTATCTGGGAATTCTTATCAAGACTATCTTTTACTGTTGAGGCTTCAGGAGCTTCTGTATCTAGAGAGCCACCTGCATAGTCACCACCTCCTCCTACAGCAGGACTGTTTGATTCTACAGTTATTGCTTCACAACCCCCTGTTCCACCAACTGATGTTAAAGTAGAGCCTACCCAAACTTATACCAAACCTAAATCTAGGGCTAAAGCAAAATCTAAGGTATCTAAGGCCCCAACTAGGACTAGAAATAAAGATCTTAGATTTAAACCGTTGAAAATTAAGACCTCCTCTATTGTTTTAGAAATTGGCTCTTCCTTTAGTGAGGAAGAAGACTAGTTATTATATGTTTTTACTGTTTCTCTTTGATGTAGCTTGTATTTTGATGCAATGAAATGTCTTTCTTTTGCAACTATCTTGTACTTCTTTACCATAGTAATGAAATGTCTCTTTTGCAAAGCAATGTGTAATGAAATGTTGTTATATCTTGATCTTTGAATGTTTGATATCTTCAATTACCCTAATAAGAGGGAGAAAAATATAATGAAGAATAGAAATTGTAAATATTCTATGAGAAAGTGAAATTATCTCAAATAATGTTATTGATTTTCTTATCCTATTTAAAAAGAGAATGTAATTTGCTTTTGAACCGATTTTGATTAATGACAAAAAGGGGGAGTAATTGTATGTGTGCATGGAAAATGAAAGGAAAAATAGCATGTAATGTATGTGAAAAAATAGAATGGAAAAATAGCATGTGATGGTTGTGCATTGCAAAATCTTTTGGCCAATCTATTGAAAATATGCATGGTTGTGCATGAAACAGGTGAAGTTATCCCTGTTACTCTCAATTTACTTAAATTTGCTCTGATCATAACTTGCTTTGATTCATTTCTAGCTTCAAATAAGCTCTGATATATTCTTAACTATATTTGAGCTCTGATACTTACATTTAAGCTCTGATAGTAGCTCTGATATATTCTTGCTAATTCTAATAGTAGCTCAAATACATTCTTGCTAAATTTAATATCTTTTGCTACTTTAAACTCTGATACATTTATTAATATAATTGTAAACTCTGATACATTTTGATATTCAACTTGCCTTAATACATTATTGACTTTATTTCATATTAGGCAAAAATAGCTTTTGATATATATTAACTCTGATACACATTAGTTCCAATTCAAAAGCTTTGATACTCTGTTGATAAGCTCTGATACTCTTTGATACATTCTAATATATATCTGTTTAAAGTTATATACAAGTTTCTTTGATATGTTCAAATGTTTATATACTCATAACTGTAAAGCTTTTCCATGCCCAATATTTTGTCATCATCAAAAAGGGGGAGATTGTTGACCCCTGGAATGATTTTGATGATAACTAAAGATTGGAGCATGCATTTAATTACTAACTCTTTCCAAGTATTTTCTATATTTTTGTAGGATGTTTTAAATGAAAGACTACTCTTCCTACAACCTTGGTGTATGACAAGTTTATTTTGTAAAACTGTTTTTGTAATGAATAGCCCAAAGAAAAATCAACTATATTTATAAAAATGGGCTATTTCCATGTATTTTACAAGTGTAAATTTTACAAGTCTCTTAGAATTAAGTTTGATGGAGTTGGAAAGCTTCTAGACTTGATTAAATGCCTTTGGAAGAATTTTGAGAAATTTGGAAAGTTTTTGGAAACAAGTCACTAGAACCGACTCATTGCAGAAGAGTCGACTCAAGGTTTGGCACAGCAAGCAGTATTCTAGCATGCAGACCTTCGAGTCGACTCGAGAATGAAGAGTCAACTCTAGTAGAGTGTGATTTTTGAAGTTCTAAGAATTTGAGCCGACTCAAGACTAAAGAGCTGACTCGACCAGAGTGAAAGTTTCACAGACAAACAGGAGAGCCGACTCGAGTATGAAGAGCCGACTCTTTCAGAGTTCATAAAATCTCAATTTTGAAGAACCAGCTAGGTAAGCCGACTCAAAGCAGAAGAGCTGACTTGACCAGAGTGAAGTTTTGACCTACCTGAGGAACCGAGCCGACTCGACCCATCCGAGCTGACTCGAGTGATAGTTCCAGGTGAATAACGACTAGTTTCAGAACTTTGTTTTTGAATCCAAAACGATCTCCAATGGTCATATTTTGAATTCCAATGGTCTACAACGGCTACAACCTCCTGAAATCAATTAAGGGGAATTTATTTAAGGGATTTGAATCACTTTTGAAAATATACATGAGAGATACATGAGAAACAAAAGAGCTTTTGAAAGAACACTCAAAAGAGCATTCAAGAGAGCACTCAAGACCACACCTAACTTCCATCTAAATTCTTGAGGCATTTATTAAAGAAGCTTGAAGCCTTGAAGAGCATTCAAAGAGCAATCAAGAGGGCTTCTCAAGTGCTATAACTGCAACCATCGGGCAACTTCGATTTGTCATAGAGTTGCTTTGAGTTTTCTACTCTTTGTTTAATTTGTTCCAAGTGCAGTAGGAGCTGTGACTTGGGCTTGTAAAGTTTTTGGTAAGCCTTTGAAAACCAAGAGTAGGTTGTTAGTGAGCCTGGATAAAACTAACATTATATTGGGTTTCTGGTGAGCCTGGGATAAAACCAAGTTTGGGTTTTGGATTGTGAGCCTGTAAAAACAATCCGGTTGTGTTCCAAGGGTGAATATAATGGAAATTCCAAGTGGTATCTTGGATAGTGGACATAGGAGCTAGGTTGCTCCGAACCACTATAAATCCTGCTGTGTTCGTGATTGTGTTTCTTTTGTTCTTATTTGCTTCTACATTAGTTACTTAACTCACAGCACATTCCACACTAAGAACTTTGAAAAGGAGCACATACTTGCAAAAATTTTAATTACCCAATTCACACCCCCTCTTGGGTAAGCCACCTGGGCAACAATCTACAACATTCGAACCTCTTGTCCAGTCTTGTCATCCTCATCCTTCAAGCCATCAATAGTCCTCTCGGAAACCCTAAGTTTGTCCTTCCAGATCATCACCTCCTACGTCTCCTCGGCACAAACCCTTTGGACCAAACCCTCTCGGTAGTAATCCTCGTTCACTCATCTATGAGTGCCTAGTGAAGAAATTGAGCCTCTACTAAAGCCTCTTCTTGAGCCCATTTTGCTTCAATAATATTCTATTGTTCCTGGCTTAAAGCCCCTAAATAGCATATCTTACTCTAGATTTGACCAAGCTCATCGCAAAGCCACTTATTCTCTTCTATTGCTGATCGAAGCTCATTGTATAGCTAGCTAATTCAAGCCTGGAAATCCTACCTCAAGTTTGCAATCTAGGTGCAGAAGTTATTCTTTAGGTTTGAGATTTCCACCCACCCTCCTCAATGACTTTGATCTCCTACTCACAAGCCTAGGTCATTCGCTTGTGCATTGATGCAAGCCATCCTATAGTATGTTTGATTTTTCTATCCAAGGCTAGGACTTCCTTAGCTATAGAGTCGGTGAAGTCCTTCATTCATTGGAACTCTCATTCCACTTCCGATGCCCTTTTGTAGGCTTCATGAATCTGCATTTTAGCAGAGGCGGTCTTTTCTTCAGCCACCGCTATCTCTTCTTTGTGGCCTCAACTGATTCCATGAAGAATTCAAATATCACTCCAACTATGACAAATTATTATCAATAAGGCACCAAGACAAGAAACTTAAAGTGAAATATACTTATCCTACCTAAATCATTGATTCAAAGGCCCCATATATGTAAGATTCACAATCAGTTTCCCGCATCATCAAAATGTTAGCGGGAATCGAAAAGATGGCACCAGGTCTTCAACCAACCTAGGACTTTTGGCAAAATTGTAGGAGGCAGTTTTGAGGTAGATGCCTTCAGTTCTTGCTCCTTTGGAAGTAGTATAGTAGGTTGGTTGAGTATTGCTTTAGTAGAATGCCGGATCTCCGAAGCTTTTCTGCATCCCTCTGAACCTTTTTTAGTTTGGCTGGATCCATATGCATGAAAATTTTCGTACTAGGAACCTGCTAGAAACTCACAGAAAATCACTTTCATTGCCAAAGATCACCCCTTTAGCGATGCATAGTCTCCCCTGAATAAAGTTAAGTGACACCAAAAAGAAATGCCATGGGCTCCCTATTTAAAGAGAAAACCATTAAGAGGCCTCTCATCTCGAGGTGCAGCATAAATACATCATCTAGCATCCCTTTGTCTTCCAATCCATGTCTCATAAAGAGTGCAATAACTCTTGCCAGAGCTCGGGATATATCCCTCAGGTTGGAACTGGATCTACTCTTCAGCCTGAGACACTTCATGCTTAGCCAAAAGAGTGGGGGACAAATGATGTGGGAGCTAACCCCCACCCTTGGTATCCTGAGGATCTCCAAGTTGGATGCCAAGGCAGGTCATCCTCCATCTCCTGGATGAGGCAAAGTCCACACTCTAATCTCTCTCGATCTCCCTTGCCCTCAACATCGAGCTTTTCTCCCTTGAAATATTTATATGCAAAGCATTTGTTCAAATAGAACATCAACTAAACATATATGATGAGATTCATGAGATGAGTTTCTTGATGGAACAACACCAATTACATGCCATATTTCTCTATATAATAGTTCTTTAAATAGCAAAGTTGATGGTCCAGCAATTGAGGTCCACCCTTCATGTCCAAGGATAATCATCCCTCGGGCAAGACCTTCACCGAGCCCATTTGGCCCGAGTGACTTCCAGTCCAAGCAAAGGATTGTTACCTCTCTGGCATCCAAGCTAAGCTCCGACGTACAAGGATCTTTCCCTAAGACCTTCGGCTTTGTCGACCCTCAGCCTTGGTAGGAGGGCCAAGTCTGACCTAGGACCCTTGAGCCCAGGGAGAACTAAAATCCCACGACGGTATATCATCAGGCAACCAAAGGAAGAGTCATCCGACGTTCATTTCCACATACTCAGTGGCATGATCAAGAAGCCATATCCTGTAATCTTCAGCAAATCCTCTTCATTAAGAGGCACATGATCAATTTTGCACCACAGTCCCTATTATGATAAAGGAAAGCAGCTGACAACGTAAATGAGAAAAAGTTTTCATTACTGAGAAGCGGACATTTCAGGTAGATGGAATGATCCTCTACCGGATCTCCTGACAGGACTTGGTGCTCTATCACTTCTCACCAAATCTATTGAGATTTCTTGTACCCAGAAAATGCTTTCATTACTCATCTATAAAAGGGGTTCCCTGGGAGCTTTCAAGATGAGCAATATTTTCTACATGTTATATCTCTTTCTTCTTTGCTCTGCTTTCTTCCTCCTATTGCCTGTTGACTAATTTAATTATCAAAAAGCCTTCACTGAAGTTTTCTCTGGTCAGGATTTTTATTGTAGGTATAGCCCGTAAGCGCTCTTCTCCTGCATCCTCCGGCATCTGGTAGAGAAGCAGTGCCAACATAAACCTATTTGCAAAAGCAATTTGCTGTTGCTAGTTATTCTGTAATGCTATTCTAATATATTTCAACTAATTGATGATAACATTAGCATTGAGGCAATGACAAAGGATGGGGGGAATTTCCTTAGAGGCTACATACGATTTCGTTTACTCATCACCTGGGAAAAAATTTGCAATGTTAAAGAAGACGTGTAAGTAATGATTCACAGAGTTTAGTCATTGAAGCAATCATACCATACATTAACTAAAATGAGGTTTCCAATTTTTGACTGAAATTAACTTAACCTCATCCTTTTACCATCTGACTTTGAACAACTAACGCGCGATGCAATGTATCTTGGATCGGTGACTGAAGACCGGGACCGAGGGGACAGAGGATTCCTAGCACCATGAACCGTCACCTCCCCACTTATAAAAAGGCTGGAGGTGGATGAAATATCACGACCATTCATTTTATATAATTGGCACGACGCAAGAGGTGGGGTGGGGTGGTGGGGGGCGCACAGGTAGGAGCGGAATCTCCTTCCCTCTAAAGTCTGTAGGCTATGAAAGATTCCAGTAGCTATCCACGGAAAAAGTATGCAATGTTAAAGAAGATGCGTGGAGTTTAATCATTGAAACGATGATGCCAATTGCCACTTTACATTAAGACATTAACAAAAATCAAGTTTTTTTTAAAAAATGACTGAAATTAATTAAAATAGGTTACCTTTCCCTCTAACTTTGAACAGCAAACGTGTGGTGCAATATTCTTGGATGGGTGACTGAAGACCGAGGTGACCGAGGGCTCCTGGTATCATGAACCGTGAACTTCACACCATCTAAGAAGACTGATGTCATAAGCATAAGGCTATGAGAGAGGTCGGCGGGGGAGACTCCTTCCCTCTCAAATCAATGGCCAACATAAAGATTCCATTATCCATCACAAAGGAAAAGTCTGCAATGTTGAAGAAGATGTGGGGGTAATGACTAGATGATTTTAGTCATTGAAACAATGATTTCATACGTTCACTAAAATGAAGTTTTGAATAAGTTCTAGAATGAAATTAATTAAATCCGGTTCTTTGACCATCTAACTAATTTGTTCAAGTAACATATAATGCGATATATCTTGGATAGGTGACTGAAGACTTCTGTAGCAATGAACTGGCATCTCCCCATTTCTAAAGGGCTAGCAGTAACATATACTGCCAGATATGCAGAGGTGGACTATAGGCTCCAAGGGCTGAACCAGTGCGTCGAAGCCTTGCAAGGTTCAACCTAGGATAAAGATGAAGGTCTTGGCTTCAGCTCTGACCCACCTTTCAAAGCCCACATTATGTAAGAACAACTGCTGAGGCATTTCAAGATGCCACAATTGGAGATCTATGATAGGTTAATTGACCTAGTAGATCACTTGAAAAGTTTCAAGACCTTAATACTCCTTCATGGGACCACTGATGGGGTCTTATGCCTAGTCTTTCCTTCCACCCTCTGGAAGGTGGCTAGATATTGGTATTTGAGTTTGCAGCCAAACTCTATTTATTTCTTTGACCAATTAGGTCACTCTTTTATTACATATTTTGTCAGCAGTAGGAGACCGCATCAGGATTCTAACTCCCTGATTAATATCAAGCAAGGGAAGCAAAAAACTCTTAGATCTTACATGAGCTGGTTTAATGAAGTGGCTCTAGAAGTATATAACCTAGACCATGCAGTAGCTATAACTGCCATGAAATGTGGTCTACAAAAGTATCCTTTCATTTTTTCTCTAGAAAAAAAGAGCATCGATGGACTTTTCTAAAATGCTGGCCATAGTGGAGAAATACATGCGAGCTGAGAAGGCATACGAGGTGCATGATCCACCATCTAGCCCCATAGTCAAGGAGTGGCACTTAGCACCAGAATTTGGATCAAGGAAAGAGGACCGAGGGAAGGGAAGGCAGAGGAGCTGATCCCTCCCATAGCACCAAAGAACTCCCCCTAGGATCCATTGCCACCAAAGTCCTCCCAACTAATAAGACATCCCACTGCCAAGAAGGTTTGACCAATATACTCTTTTAAATGCTCCCTACACTCAAGTTTTGATGCAGGTTGGGGGGTAGCTATCTGAGACAAGAAGGCTATGGACAAAGCCAGAGAGGCACATCTCAAATAAGTATTACCTCTACCATCATAACCACGACTATAACATGGAAGAGTGCATTCAACTCTCAGATGAAATCAAAGAGTTCATCCACCATGGCTGATTAGATAGGTTTCTCCAGGACCTAAGGGAGAGGCACAACACCCAGGAAGCCCCACCACATCTACCAAAACTGCCACCAAGGGTAAAGGAGCTAGCTGACCGCCCTACTAAAGGGAATATCAATAGTACCATTAGAGGGCCAATGGAAGAAGCTGACTCAAACAAGAGACTGAGTGTCAAAGAAGTCATCACCTTTACTTGAGCTAATGTCAACAGAGTGCAATATCCACACAACGATGTCGTGGCTATAACTTTAAACACAGCAAACTATAATGTACACCATATGTTCATTGATAATGGAAGCTCGGTGGATATTTTATTTTATGATGCCCTCTTAAAATTAAATATTTTCTCTAAGTGACTGTAAAAGATAGATGCATCGATAATAGGATTTTCGAGAGAGCCTGTTTTTATTAAGGGGACCATTATGCTATCGGTGATAGCGAGTAATGCCCCCTGCAGTCCCAGGTTCATCTAGCCTTCATGGTCATAAGGACCCCCTAGGCATATATGTCCTCTTTAGCTGATCAAGGTTGAATGCCCTTCATGCAATAGTTTCAACTTATTACTTGCTTATGAGATTCTCAACTTTGCATGGATTTGAGGAGATTCATTGGAATCAGACCTTGGCAAGGCAATGCTACTTGGTGTCCTACAAAGTCAAACCCCTAAATGCCTTCTTGGTCAAGGGGCTAGATACTAGAGATCAGCTAGCCAAGAAAAGGGGGGAACTCATGAAGGATCTCATAACCATCCTTCTGCATGAGGAGAACCCCCAGCACACTATTTGAGATGGCTCCAAGCTAGATAAGAGCACAAAATAATAGCTCATGAGTTTTCTATAGAAAAATGCTAATATCTTTGCTTGGTTCCCTATAGATATGCCTGGTGTTAGTGCCAAAATCCATCAAGTACCAGAGATACTAGAGCTAGTGACATAGGAAGATCTTCGGGAAGTGGAACCTGCAAAAAACCCTAGCTAAAAGGTATTCTAACATGGACCTTCCGACACTCAAGTCAAATATCAAGCACAATAACAGTATTTGAAAAGCATGAGATAGAGTTTTTTTGCATACCTTGGATACTCTCAAGGGGTCCTTTTTTATAGATAGAGGATAAGGGCATTTTTGGAATGATAAATATCTTGATGGATTAGGTAAAAAGTGACAAGGCTTATTATGTGGCCTATCTAGAGATTTTCACTTATAAAAGATGTCCATTCTGTTTTAATTAGAACCTTATCCTTTGTATAGAATCGATCATGTTTTTTAATAATGATGCTAAATGCTACATGGACCCAAGCTCGCTCCACTAATTACAAAGATATGGTGGTGATAAGGGATCATGATACATGATGTAACATTTTGGCTACAAAATTAGGGGCATGGAAGTGAGTGTTAATCATGTTGGCCTTTGGAAAATCCAAGTGGGAATGTGATGTAAGGATCCATTTACCATAATATTTAAAAACCAGGGGTTGATCCGAGTGCCTCTATTTGGAGCCGAGGAATGGTCAACTACAAGACACTGAATCAGATTGCCTTGGCCAAAGGTGAGATGCACCGATAGCCTTGGGAACTTCTAATAAGAAGGCATCCGTTACTGCTTAGGCTCAATCAAGCAAGGGCAATCGGTGGCCAGTGCTCGGCTAGGTCCGGTTGGTTGAGATGCCTTATTTCAGTGAGTGGATAGACAGACAAAGGAGCCATCCATGTGCTAAGCATGTGGTCAAAATACGTACTAGAATACTAGGACCAAGAGGGAACTACTAGCAGACCAAGGGTCAGATCTAGTGAATGGTCGATGAGTACCTGCTGATGGCTTTCGGAGTCGGCCAATGGCGAAACACCAGTCACTAATGAGGATTGCTTGGATGAAGGGTTCTCGGTAGTTTGTACTTAGCTAGACCCAATCAACTGGGAGAGACATTAACTTATTCAATTAGGGATCAATTAAGTGGTGGAACTGATCATGCACTAATCATGTTAACTTATTCGATAATGTTGGATCTAAGAGGGAGTCCTTTGCTAATCAAGATCCAAGCTTGATGAATGCTTGGAGAGCAATTAGCAGGGGTGTTTGACTAGGCTTGCTAGATTACTCGATAGTGTAGGAGCTGAGAGGCAGTTTGATTAGTCTATTAATTTTCCTAATTTAATCATTAAAAAAATATTAATTACTTTATATTTATTAAAAATTGATATTTTTTATTAATATTTTATAGAAAAGGAGCCCATAGATTGAAAGAACATGATTTTTAGAGTCCAACGATATAGACGGCACTCAAATCAGAGTTCAAACATGTTTGATATCAAAGAAAAATCAATTTGATTAAATATTGCATGATTATTAAGGCAGCCGATCCACCATGGATTGATTGCCTGGTTTACAGACTTGGCGAATGGTCTATGGTAGCCATTACTACTAATCCATGGGGTCGTTTCGTGGACCATCGGCTTTCCCAAGCACCATTTTTGATGGAGATGCCATCTGATCGCTGCCCACTATTGGAGAGCTTACCGGAAGATTATTTTTACCTGTTGGCCACCATCTTCCACCATTTTTCTAGCTATCTATTGCTTTCTTCCACAACACCACCACCCGGTTGATGCATCGTTCACCATTGGCTAGAAAAGCCCTAACCCGCCACCGTCACCAATCTGAGACACTCTTGAGATGCCCACCACTCTTCCCTGTTCCAAGCTTTGGCCAGGGTCCCCTATCATGATTTTTCTCCACTATCTTTCCTGTCGCTCAGCCATCACCGCCATCACTGTTGGCCGCTACCAATCATCACCATCCACATGCTATCATAGTTTGGCTAGAATTGGGAGAAAAAAATATTTGAGTTCGATTAGGAGAAGGGGGTTTCAATTCAAGAATTGATTCCAAACTTTGTTGCTTGAGAAAGAAGGAACGCATCGATCAATGCATCAAGCAACAAATCAACAGCTAAGATTTCTCCTCATGATATATGGTCGATCTTAAGCCAGACTGACTCCAAATTTGATCAGGAGAAAGCTTTAGACGATCTCTATAAAAGGACCCTGGACAATAGTCCAAGCATCAATTTCACTAGCAAAATTCTATTTTATTTTTTATTGTAATTAGTTTAGTCTTGGAAAAGAGGGAAATCATAGAGGACATGCTGGTGGTAGCAATCGTGGCTAGACTCCTTCAACCTGGGATGAATATGAAGCCTATAACCAGATTTTATTTCTCTTCTTGTACTTGATAATGTTGCAATAAAAAACATTCTCTTTCTTTATACATCTATTGATTTATATTTTTGATTGAGGTATTAATCTAGCATACATGGCCTACACCCTCTATTGACATGTCGTGATCTCCAGATATGATATATGTCTAAGAGAGGTAGATCGTAGTATGGTAGATTAGATCCCTAACCTTGCAAATCAATTAGATAGTTTATACTCTAAAGGGATATATTATGATCTTCAGATACGGCCCGTGCCCAATAAGAGATAAATTATTCTAACACTGAATTTGCAAGAATTATTGTTATTGAACATAAAGAAAAGAAGATAAAATCTATTTACATGGTGGATTCAGATTCCTAGGTTACTTCTTTTGCTATCTTGATTTAATTAATTAATTAGTTGCTATCTTTTAATAACTACTACTCTTAATCTAATCCTCTACAAATAATTTTTTTTTGCTCTTTTTTATGAAATAATTATCCCTGATCCTTGAGGATATGATCCTGACTCACCACTAGCTATAGTAGTGAGTAGGTTTTATTTTTGATCGCCTACGATAATGATCACAGTTCTCTACTAACCAAGGTTCCAATCCTACGAATGGCCAAAAGATGCCAAGAATATGAAGGGTCCTCTTAATCGAAGGGCTATATGCATGGCATTTAAGATGGAACTGAGTGGACAAATATAAGCATGGGCTTTGATTTGCAAATCCAGCAGATGCTTTAGCTATTATGCTGTATTTAATCCTAGTAACTGATGGTTATGGAAAAGAAATAGAGGACACCCATATGGCACATGTCGATTGATCTAGAATGATTCAGGGTTTTGGAATCTTCTTTCCTCTTGCTATAAAAGATGGTTTCTTCTACTACTTTGGTTTTTTAGTTGCACTCTTATTTTCGAGAGCGTCTTCCTATTGCAACTTGCTCCGGCTATTAGTGTCCCATTCTTTCTTCTTCCTCTTCTATGCTCTCCTTGCTTGAGGTCTTTCCAGGAGGTCCTCTACTTCTTTGACCTTCTCAACCTTTTATCTATTCTCAAGTAGGTCTCCTTGCCCTTTTTATTAGCTTTTCACTCTCTTTCTTCTTAGCAATGGCAAGTTTTGAGAGTTTCAAGAGGGAGAAGTTGCACTAGACTAGAGACATTCGAGTCGAATATGTACTGGTCTATACTAAGCTCAAATGATTTCATTGAGATCCAAGTCTTGTACGGAATCTTGGAGGAGTTCAATTTGGAACTTCCCCAATCCACTCGGGTAAATAACCCACCTCCAAGCCAACTCGGGGTGTATGAGGAGGCATTCAAGTTGGAACGTAGGTTTCATGTCCCTCTTTTTCTTCTTGATCTCCTTAGGTTTTACTAGATTTCTTTGTGTACCGTCATCCTGAATTTTCTTAAACTTGTCTTAGGATTTTTAGTCATCTACTTCTTGGCCGAGGTTCAGCCTTCCCTTTTCTTATTCTATTCTTTTTATACCATCAAGAGGCATCCTTATGCTAAGCACTGGTGATATTTCTCTACTCAGAGGGGGGTCTGCCCTCTGATTAAGAGCACCCCTTCCACTATTCAGGGGTGCAAGGAGTGATTTTTATTTATTTCTTACTCTTTCATTAGCAGTTAGGACTTGCAGAGTTGGAGTCGACTAGAAGCTTCCACTTTCAAGATCCCAAAATAAAATGCAATGGAAAAAGGGCATTTTAAAATTTTTCAAGATTACAAGGTTCTTCCTGTGGGGTAACTTTTATCCAAGGATACCCTTTCGAGTGCAAGGCTCAACCAAGCTGATCCCAGGAGTGAGTTTAAGTTTTTCTTGTTTTCTTTCCTCTAGATCCACTTTCTTTTTTGCTTCTGATCAAATGTTGTTTGGTTGCAGATATGAGGCCTAAAAGTTTGGCAAAATTGAAAAAGACCCTTCCTTAAAAGAGGAAGGCTTAGGCCACTGCCATTACATTGAAAAAGGTGAAGTTCATGCATGCCAGTCCAAGGGAGGCCCTAGTCGAGTGAGCTTCTAAGGTAATGGCCGAGGCTATCTTGATGGTTGTCGCTTAACCACCTCTACCAATTTCAACCCTAGCACTAGCCACCCAGACATTGTCCTCTAGCACCCGTAGTGAGATGCCCCTAGTGAACTCATCTAGGTTCAAGTCTCCCCTAGTCAAAAATATAGAAGATGCAACCTTCTGAGATTGGAGGGTTGTTAGGGAGCTTATTAAGAGGACCTTCTCCCTTTGGAGTTGAAGAGAATCGATGAGATGGGCTTTTGTGTCTAAGGAAGTGCTCGGTGACCATTATGCATCAGGTACTTTCTTTGTCAATTCCTGTTTTTCTTTTCTTTTCCTTTTCTTTTTCTTTAACCCCCAATTTTGGTGCAGCTGATGCATTTCATTGTGATGTTGATCAACTGGTCGATTACTAAAGCAAAGGTAATCGACCAGTAGAAATAATTTGAGGATGCTATCCTGGAGGCCCATGGAAGGTTGAGGTGGCAGAGACTGGATCCGAGTGCCTAAAGGAGGTGCTCGCCAAGATACAAGCCAACCTGGTCTCAAAGAAGGAGAGGAGGGAGTCGAAGGTGGTAAAGGCCAAGGAGGAGTTGGCCGAGATGGAGAAGAAGGCTAGGGAGAAAGCCATGGAGGCATACAAGACCTTGGTTGACTTCATGGTGGAGAAGTCCTAGGCAATGGTAGTCTTCAAGACCTCAAAAGTTTTACGATAATCGCCACCAATTCAACAAAAAAGCTTTCCAAGAAGGCTTCAAGTTAGGCAAGAGTGATTGTGATGGGGACATCAAGTAAAGGCAAATAGATTTAAAGCAACTCACTTTTAAAGAAGCTACTTCCATGAACAAACTCAAGGAGGAGAACCCCAATTTTCATGAGTCAATTCATGCACCTTGAGTCGACTTAACCTGTCCTTGAGTCGACACCTTTATGGTTATCAAATCTTCTTTATTTACAACTTGCAAGTTTATTGGAGCACCACTTGAAGCACCCTTGAAAGAGCCTTGGACACCATTCCCTTATGACACTTGGGAGTTTCCTTTTGATTACATTTGGAGGCACCCTTAGATGACATGTGGAAGATCCCCTCAATGACACTTGGAGGTCCTTTTTGAGCAATACTTGGAAGACTCCCTTAATGACACATTGCAACTTATCTTGTTCACCTGATGGGGAACTAATATGCATGCAATTTTTTTTGTATGTTTTACATGTTGAGTTAGGTGATTAATTCCCAAATTTCAGATCAAAATTATTTGTAGGGAGTTTTGTATGAATTTTTGAAAATCAGCATGCAGATTAGGACCTAGAAAAGTAGCAAAGAAGGACCGTCGGGGCTGAGAAGCCTCGGTTAGGGCAAGTTCTCCTACAATAAAACTACTGAAGGTAGAGGGGTGTACCAGACAACGTCTGTGAAGATCGCAGCAAAGGGGTCTCTCGTTCCTCGACGGATGCGGCCTGGAAAATCGAGCCAAAGACCCGCGGATACCCGGCTTTCTGCTTGGTGATCCGATTGAGGCTTGGCTGGAGTCGTTGGATTCGTAGGAACTCAGGGATCTGCAAACGACCTGTCAGGGGTTAGAAAATTCACAAAGGAACAAGAAAACAAAGGAAAAACAGCAAGGGAAGGCTTCTTTTGGAGTGGGCATCCAGGGATCTGGAGGGTTTGTTGGCAGCAGGAAGATGATTGCAAACACTGGGAAGAAGAACTCTCACAAACCCCTTTATGCACACAGCAGGGTATCACACCACTCAATAGAAGAACTCAAGGTTTTCATTCATCAAAAATTCTCCTCATACAAGAGGCTAGGGTCCCTTAAATAGACCCTTAACCTTGGGCTCCAAGTAAGGGTACATAAGTCTTTACATAAGAATCCTTTTCCCTCTCAAACCCTAGCTAGAAAATAAGGAAATATTAGGTAGAAAAATCCCTAAAAATTTTCTTGACTTGGTCAAGACTCCAAGGACTCCTAGGGGGGCGTGTTGGGCTTCTAGGAGCAGCAAAAGGCCGGCCCAAAGGGGCTCGGGTGCATGGGTTTGGGCCTCTGGAAGCTAGGGTGGCCTGGTAGCCAGGTAGCAGGAATATTCCCTGGTATCTTGCTTCTTAGGGGCTTGGGCTTGGCACCTGGGCTTGATTTCTTTGGGCTATAATGCAGATGGACCTTTGGAATCATGGATGCCCTTATCTATGAGTATACTTTGGCATCTGGAAGGGAATCTGGGTATCTGGAGGGCATCTGCTAGAAATCAGGGTTTTCTGAATTTTCCTCCTGGGGTCTTCAAATCTTCAAGCTAGGTTGGACTTGGGCTATACTTCCATGTCTTCAATCTAGTTGGACTTGGTCTTCACTTGTATGATATAGTCTTGAGTCTTCAGTATGCTTGGACAGGACTCAAAAAAATAAAATTAGCTCAACATGAGCTGACTAGCATTGGACTGAACTAGCTCAACATGAGCTGACAAGTACAGAACTGAAATAACAACTCAAAATACTCAAATAACAACTAAAATAGACTCAGATGAGCTAAGCCCTTATTACAGATGGACTCATAAATTATTGATCAATTCACAGAGGATTGAAAAGCCTCTATCTTATTCTGGTGCCTCCGGTGTCCCCACCAATTCTCCCGGGGTGGGAGGAACTCGACCCTGTCGAGTGAAGGTCAGACTGGCTCACATATCTCTCGAGAAGGTCTGGGTTGAGGCATTGCAAGTCCTCTCGAGAAATTCACGAATCATCCGACTCTGGCTGGCCTTGCCATCGGACCAGGAAGCGTTGATAGTCATGGCCCTAGGTCATGATGGCTTGATCATCCAGGATACGCTCGATCCGTTCTCCTCTCTCAGGCCAAATTTGTTTGTGGACACTCTAGGTTAGGGTCACTCACAATGAAAAGGAATAGGTCCAAAGGCCTCACTAGGTAGCGCTGCCGGTTCCCTATACTCAACCAGGTCTGTAATATTGAAGGTAGAACTAATGCCCAAATCCGAAGGCAGGTCTAACACCTAGGCATTTGATCCAACCTTCTCTATCACTTTAAAAGGTCCGGCTCTGCGAGCATGAAGCTTCTTTTAGGCTTAAGCCTAACCAAGATAAAATCCACTACATCAAATTTTTTGATCCATCTTCGGGAATTAGCCAGTTGTTTTAACATTAGTGCGGGTGGTGAACATGCTAGGCATATGCAGACTCCTAACAAGATGATGCAAAGGACTGAGGGTCTGCCAAAAGTAGGTAGCAAATGGGATGGGCTCTATGGATCCTTGCAACCTAGTAACCTCAACAAAATGTAACCTAATAGTCCTAGACACATGAGAAAACTCAGGAAAGGGTAGAAAATAGGAAGTGGGTTCAGAATTACTCTGGTAGGGTGGAGAAAAAGGTTCTGGGTTAGTTGGATAAAGTAGAATCAAAGAAGGCATGTCAGGGACTAATCCTAGACTAATGAGGTTAACCTTATGGGGTTGCGATATATCTACGGGGTTTGTATAATGGAAGAATGGGTTATTAATCTCAGGAAATAGGTCCTTAATGGGAACTATAGGAGGAGACTCGTCCTGAGGGTACTGATTCAAAGAGATCAGGTCCTTAATAAATTCTTCTGGTTCTTGTATTTTAGGACTAGACTCTATAATTTGGCTCTCCTCTATGGTTTCCTCAAGTAGGGCTCTAGTAGCAGTACCTAGGTTCTCTTCCTCTATTTGTTCTTCCATTATAGCTTTAGGTTGGATATGGTCAAGGTCAACTAGCTCTGGGTTGGTTTCTACCTGGGCATCTACTGGGTCAGCTAATTCTAGGTCTACTAAAGGTATCTCCTCTTCTCCCTCATACTCATCCAGTAGGCTCACATCAGCTTCATACACTTCCGCGTTAATGTAAGCCTTGTGAATCTCAGGAATGGTTGGAGAAGGTCGGCTAGCAGGAAATTGGTTAGGTTCTGGTCTCTGATTATGGGTACTACTCCTAGTAGGTTCAGGTTGTATAAGGGGTAGTCGCTCACTACTGGGTTCGTATTTAGGGATACTAATCCTATGTGGTTCAAGTTGACTAGGGGAAGCATGACTAGTACTAGGTTGATACTTAGGGGTTATGGGTTCTCTAGGCTCATAGGACAAGGGTACAGATCTATGGGTCATGGGATTATAGGATCTGGGGTCATAGCATTTTGGGTCAGCTCTATGATCAGGTTCTAAGGATGGATCATGGTATGGGGTCCTCCTGAGGTTGGGCTCCCTATATGGGTCAGGATATTGGGTCCTCCTAGGGTTGGACTCCCTGTATGGGTCAGAATACTGGGTTCTCCTAGGGTTGGACTCCCTATATGGGTCAGAATATTGGGTTCTCCTAGGGTTGGACTCCCTATATGGGTCAGAATATTGGGTGTTGGGTCTACTAGGCTTATAGGGTGTGGGTGCATAGGATTTATGATCATGGGATCTAGAGTCATAGGATCTAGGTTCATAGGTTCTGGATTCATAGGTTCTAGGTTCATAGGATTTGGAGTCATAAGATCTATAGGTTCTGGGTATACTAGGCTTAGAGGATGTGGGTAAATAGGATCTATCTTCCTGGTCTACAAAATCCTGATTGGGTCTTCTAGGACTAACCTTAGGGATTGGGTCAGGATGATGGGCTCTCCTAGGTTCAGCCTCAAGGTATGGATCAGGGTTTGGGGTCCTCCTAGGTTGAGGGGAATCAGGATCTGGCTAAGACTGTGACCCATGGTTTTTTTCTGGGGTCCCTACCCGGACTTTTAACTGATCAAACCTATTGGCAAGATGGTCAATTCTATCATTGGTTTGAATACGAGACTGAGTTAACTGGGTCATCTGGGTAGTTATCTGGGTAGTTATGTGGGTAGCCATTTGGGCCATTTGATCAGCTAGGGCTTTTATTTGAGATTGTAAATTTTCCATGGATTCAGACATTTGTGAAGGAGGTGGGTGATATGAAACTCCTGATCTAGTGCTCATGCAAGACTCGATCAGACCGACTATAGCTGACTAGACCTGGAGTCCAAACTAGATGCTCAATCAGGGTGGCAAACTAGCCTATAGTAACCCTGTACTCAGCCAGGCAGGTGTAAGGGGAGTGTTAGGTCCCTTATTGCCAATCCTAGACACCAATCAGAGATTGGCCAGGTAGGCGGACCAGCACACAAGCCCTTCGGGATTGAATCCCTAAACCACCGTTCTAGACACTGAGCACAAGGCACACACAGGTTAACTTGACACAGTGATCTAACACTAGCCCGGACCCGACCAGTTGGTGTCCCTAGCCCACTAGGGCAAATTAAGTCTAATTAATTTTAGGTTAAGGCTTGGGACCGAATGCAAGGGATGTGGTTTTGGGCTAAGGAGAGGTGATCAAATCCTCCCCCTATCTGATATAGCAAGAGTGCCCTTAAAAGTAAATTATGCAATGGTGGCAGGCAGATGAGGATGCAAATTAGGGTTTAGATATTTTTTGGTATTTTGGAGAATATGTAATTTTTTTTGGTATTTTTTTAAATAGAATAAAACTTGCAAATCATGGCCTAATATGCTGGAAATATACTAAAATTAAAAAATATGCAAAAACTGCTAAACAAAAACCTAAAACTTCCAAACTTGTCTTGCTGAAAAATAGAGCCAAAAATTTGCAGGATGTATTTCGGCTTGAAGAAAATTCACAGGACATAATAAAATCTACAAAAATTTTTAAAATTACTGTGAATTATGGTGAATCCAGAAAAATAAATTTCAGAATTTTTGGAGTTTTCATCAGAGAGAAATAATTAAAATAATAGAGTATATATAGACTGAAAAATTGCAGAAAACAAGCCCTAATCTAAGCTCTGATACCAAATGATGGGGAACTAATATGCATGCAATTTTTTTTGTATGTTTTACATGTTGAGTTAGGTGGTTAATTCCCAAATTTTAGATCAAAATTATTTGTAGGGGATTTTATATGAATTTTTGAAAATCAGCATGCAGATTAGGACCTAGAAAAGTAGCAAAGAAGGACCGCCGGGGCTGAGAAGCCTCGGTTAGGGCAAGTTCTCCTACAATAAAACTATTGAAGGTAGAGGGGTGTACCTGACAACGTCTGTGAAGATCGCAGCAAAGGGGTCTCTCGTTCCTCGATGGATGCGGCCTGGAAAACCGAGCCAAAGACCCGCGGATACCCGGCTTTCTGCTCGGTGATCCGATTGAGGCTTGGCTGGAGTCGTTGGATTCGTAGGAACTCAGGGACCTGCAAACGACCTGTCAGGGGTTAGAAAATTCACAAAGGAACAAGAAAACAAAGGAAAAGTAGCAAGGGAAGGCTTCTTTTGGAGTGGGCATCCAGAGATCTGGAGGGTTTGTTGGCAGCAGGAAGATGATTGCAAACACCGGGAAGAAGAACTCTCACAAACCCCTTTATGCACACAGCAGGGTATCACACCACTCAATAGAAGAACTCAAGGTTTTCATTCATCAAAAATTCTCCTCATACAAGAGGCTAGGGTCCCTTAAATAGACCCTTAACCTTGGGCTCCAAGTAAGGGTACATAAGTCTTTACATAAGAATCCTTTTCCCTCTCAAACCCTAGCTAGAAAATAAGGAAATATTAGGTAGAAAAATCCCTAAAAATTTTCTTGACTTGGTCAAGACTCCAAGGACGCCTAGGGGGGCGTGTTGGGCTTCTAGGAGCAGCAAAAGGCCGGCCCAAAGGGGCTCGGGTGCATGGGTTTGGGCCTCTGGAAGCTAGGGTGGCCTGGTAGCCAGGTAGCAGGAATATTCCCTGGTATCTTGCTTCTTAGGGGCTTGGGCTTGGCACCTGGGCTTGATTTCTTTGGGCTAGGAAGCAGATGGACCTTTGGAATCATGGATGCCCTTATCTATGAGTATACTTTGGCATCTGGAAGGGAATCTGGGCATCTGGAGGGCATCTGCAAGAAATCAGGGTTTTCTGAATTTTCCTCCTGGGGTCTTCAAATCTTCAAGCTAGGTTGGACTTGGGCTATACTTCCATGTCTTCAATCTAGTTGGACTTGGTCTTCACTTGTATGATATAGTCTTGAGTCTTCAGTATGCTTGGACAGGACTCAAAAAAATAAAATTAGCTCAACATGAGCTGACTAGCATTGGACTGAACTAGCTCAACATGAGCTGACAAGTACAGAACTGAAATAACAACTCAAAATACTCAAATAACAACTAAAATAGACTCAGATGAGCTAAGCCCTTATTACAGATGGACTCATAAATTATTGATCAATTCACAGAGGATTGAAAAGCCTCTATCTTATTCTGGTGCCTCTGGTGTCCCCACCATCACCTCATCACATTCACTTGGAGGACATTCCCACTTGGAGACCACTTCATCAAGATTCTTTTGGGGATCACATGAGAGGAAGAAACCGCCTACAAATTCCCCAACAAGTCTCCAACAAATCTTCAACTAACATGACATGTAGGATGCCACTTGGTCCTCCACTTCATCAACCATCAAGGCCTTTACATCAACAAGGAGAGCTACATGTAGGACACTTGGCACCACATGAGATGAGTTTCTAGAAGGAAATATTGTTGGAACTACTTTCTTATTAGAAAAACTAATCTAGAGATCAGTTAGGAGTTAGTTCTAACTAATATAGGGATTAGTTATAGGATAACACTCTCTTGGCTGAATTAAGTGGAGCCCCTTGGCCTATAAATAGGGCCCAAGCCTCCCTTCTTGTAAGGAATTTCCATTTGATATTCAATTGATGCATGATATTGAGTTTGGTTTTCTATCTTCTTGCTGAATTCTAGTCTAGGTTTTTCCTTGTGTGGAGAGGGTGAGATGCCCTTAATCTAGCTAGTTTTCTTCATTCCCTAATCCTAGAGCTAGGTCACTTCTTGAGGGAGAGGGTGAGAGGCCCATTTTCCACTTCAAAGAAGTCCTAACAAGGTCCTTGAAGTGCACTCCAAGAGGGAGAGGGTGTGAGACCCAAAGCTTGCCGCCAAGCTTCAATCCATCCCCAACTTTTCTTCTCCTTACTTTTCTTTGTTACATTCCTTCTTTCAACTTGCTTCCATGCCTTATATCACTTTCTTTGCAGGTTCTTTAGATTGATTTGAAGTTGAAGATGAAGGTTCTTTGCCATGATCCAAGTGTAAGGTGAGTTCACGAGTTGAAGGAGTTCTAGTCTTACAATCTAAACCTCTTTCCTAGAGTGATGAGTGAACCCTTCCACCAAATGTCTAGCCATCATTGTTGGTAGGAAAACCCTTCCTAAGCTTCATTAGATCTGATCATTTGAAGGTTAACTTATCCTAGTAGTGATGGTTTTCTTGCCATGAAGGTCCTGTTCTTTGTTTTGAACTAAGATATACATTACAGGTGTTGTAACTTAGATCACTAGTCTCTTTCATGAAATTTTTTTTTTGGATTAATTTAGCTCATTTGTGTATGGATTTATTGCTCAATTTAGCTTATTAATCATATTTCTTGAATCCCTATCCATCTGAATGCATGATCCCTTCCCGTCCCGCATCAATTTTTGGTATCAGAGCTTATGATTTACTAGGTCAAGTTGCTGAAATCTTGTTCCTTTGTGTGTTGCTTGTCTTCAAGTCCGAAATTCAAAGCCAAAATTCGATATTTAAATTTTAAGATTTGGTATATAAAAATTTAACTTTGAGATCTTAAAGTTCCAATTCAAACCTCAATTTTTTAATATTTTTAAATTTGAATTTTGAATTTTGAATCTAGTCAATTGGAGGTTTGTTTGATTGCTGAAATTTCTGCTATAGTATTAATCTGAGTTTTCCACAAATTTTAGTAATTTTTTTATGATGAAAAAAAATCCAAAAAAGTTCGTTTGATATATTTTAGGATATTAGGATCTTAGATCTAAAGGCTTTTTTAAAAAAAAATTAGGAATTTTTGTAGTTTAAAATTCATCATCTCACATTGCTCCTTTAGTTAGCTAGTACTTGCTTCAATTCTAGTTTCATGTCATTTAGTTGTTCCATTAAATTTTAGAAAAATTAAAAAAAAAATTCTGAATTTATATTTGAATCTAAGATCTCCACTTAAAGAAAATTCAAATTCTAATATTTTTTAATTTAAATTTCAAATTTTGGGTGTTTATGGTTAAGGGTTTGTTAGCTAGAAGTTTCTTGTAACAACTTTTACAACAAGCTCTCAAAAAAAAATGAATTTCTTAACCAAAATTCAAGAATTAAAATTTAAAATTTGAAATCTAAAATCTTAACTCTAAGATCTAATAATTCAAATTTAAATTTCAAATTTTTAAAATTTTAATTTTGAAATTTTAAAACTAGTTAGTTGGAAGTTTGCTAGTGGCTGAAAATTTTCTTACAATAACTTTTACCTCCAAGAATGAATTTTCTAACTAAAATTTAAAATTTAAAATTTGAGTTTTAAAATATAAATTTCCAGATCTGCAATTTTTAATTTAAATTTTGAATTTTGAAATTTTGAAATTTGGACTTTGAATCATTCGATTGTGCTAATCTAATTGTTGTGCTAATTAGTTGGTGAATTGTTTGTGCATCCATTTCTAAATCCATTTAAGGGCATTCAATATAATATAAGGGAAGGAGGTCATTACCTTTCCTTGGCCCAAAATAATCATCCACATTTGCATTGACCTAAGTCATAATTAAAATCAAGTAAGAACCTAAAACTAGGGACATCCACAAGTTAAGTTTAAGTCAAGATGAGGCAAAGTATTATTTAAGTTTGTATTTACTCCTAAAATTGGTGTCTAAGGGTAAAGGTCCAATGGAAAACATCTTAAGTGGACTTACGATTTTTCATTAGGATCTCGCGAAAGCGAGGGGAGCCTCCCGCAACCCCACCTCTTACCTGGCTAGTGGAAAGGGTAATTGCATCCTTAACTAGTGCTGAGTCAAGTCCTGTATTTTAAACTTCTAGGTTTAGGAGCCCTAGAAGCTAGGTTTGTACTGCTTGTTCTTTGTACTGCATGTCTATTAGGTCAAGAGCTCTACACCAGTCCTACACTCATTTTGGTTTACCTATGGAACCCAATCTTGAATTCTTTATGAGGACCATGACTGAAAAATTTGATACCCTAACTAAACAATTAGGACAAATGAATGAAGAGTTAGGACAAGTGAATAATCAAATTGGGAACCTCAAAAAAGATCACTTGATCCATACTAATCCTAAATCACCTCCCCTTGGTCCAAGAGCCCATTGTCATAATCTCACCCCCTGAATATAACCCTAATTGCCCCTACCCAGATTTTGTAGATCAGGAGGAGAGAGTCTTTAGGAGCAATCGATCCTATGCATCCACTTTTGATGGACACCCTGAGATGTATGTCAATTGGGAGAAGAGAATGGATCAATATTTTGAGTGGGATGAAATGTTGGAAGTAAGGAAGTGTCAATTTGCCAAATTAAAGCTAGTCTGACATGCTAAGTCATATTGGAAAGATGTTGAGTATAAAAGTTATCATAGAGGGGATAAAATAGTTACTTGGAGAGATATGAAGAGTAAGCTGAGGGAAAAGTAAATATGCAAATCTTATAAGCAAAATCTTCTAAACCAATGGTATAAATTAAGACAAGATGATAAAATTGTGTTTAAATATATTGCTGAATTCAATGAGTATGAGGGAGATGATGAAGAGACTAAACCCATGGAAGAATTAGAGAAAAAATCTTCTGAATCTCTTGATGTACTCAAGGAAGAAATAGAATCCAAATCTTGTCCAAATGACGAATTAAATGAAGAATCTCCTGAACATAGAGAATTTAAGGAAGAAATCAGTGAAGCTAGGCTAACCTAAATATACATGAACCAATGTTTGCAATAAAGGATACATTTGGAATAGTCACCCAGCATGAAGAAATTAAAGATGAAAATAATCAACTCGAAGAAAGAGAAGTCCAGGAAGAGCCACCCCAAGAAATAAAAGAGTTCATAAAAGAAGAGGATGTGGAATTAAAGTTAATCAATGATAAGGATTCAAATTTAGAGATCAATGAAAGATCACCTATTGGGGTATTGACCATCAGGAAAACCTAAGAACAAATCCCTACAGATCAGTCCTAAGAAGTTGTAGAGCCATTGAAGGACCTTCAGTATGTATTCCCTAACAGTTTTTCAATCCCTGATCCACCATCCTTGAACATCTACCATCCTGATCCACCACTGCAGAACATTCACTCTCCTATTCCACCAAGCTGGGACATCCACAATACCATTGATCTGGTCCCAGTGATATTCAATAGTTACTTTTTTAAGACTTTATGGCATATGTTAGAAACCAAATTAAGATTTACTGCCACTTACCTGAAGATGTGTGCAAGAGTCTTCAAAGCCTTTTAGAGAAAATATTAGAAATTAGAAACCTTTGTTTCCTAGCCTAATAATAAAGTTCGGTCCTTAGATAATAAAGCCCATTTGAGCTTGTTTTGTTTTTGGTGTTATTTGTGTTTGTCTTTTGTCATTTGGTGTCATTTGACCTTCCCATGCATAAGTATCCATAATTGCGAGAATCATATGCATAGCATGATTAGTAAGAAAATTTGAGCAATGAAATTAACAAGCATATGGCTAAATTTTATAAGAGAGACAAAGACCTTTTATGAAAAAGACCATATAAAAAAAAAGTCGCATACCCGTGGTGTAGGTCCTTTTCAAAATACTAAAGAAATTTGGACCTAATACTCATGTGCTTGAATTACCATCTGACTTTGGTATAAGTTTCACTTTCAATATTTCAAACCTAGTAGGGTAAAGGAATCAACAATGATACCTAGTGAGCCTTTTTGGACTTAATCTAATTTTTTTTTGAGAGAACCAACCCTTGAGAATCTACCAGCCTCACTACCCAAATCGGTGAGATAGGAATGAACGAATTTGGATGATAAGACTATTGCTATCCAAAACAAGTACTATCCACACTATTGGGTTCATTGGCAAGGTCGACCTAAATCAGAAAACTCATGAATCACTAGAGAGAATCTTCAAAGGAACAATCTAGACCTACTAGCCTATTACCAAAGTCAAAATGACCCTTACTCGACAAGGTCGAGTTTCTCTCCATCCCAGGAGAATTGATGGGGACATCAAGTAATGGCAAATAGATTTCAAGCAACTCACTTTTAAAGAAGCTACTTCCATGAGCCGACTCAAGGAGGAGAGCCCCAATTTCCATGAGTCAACTCATGCACCTTGAGTCAACTCATCCTGTCATTGAGTCGACACTTTTATGGTTATCAAATCTTCTTTGTTTGCCACTTGCAAGTTTATTGGATCACCACTTGAAGCACCCTTGAAAGACCCTTGGACACCATTCCCTTATGACACTTGGGAGTTCCCTTTTGATTATATTTGGAGGCACCCTTGGATGACATATGGAAGATCCCCTCAATGATACTTAGAGGTCCTTTTTTAGCAACACTTGGAAGACTCTCTTAATGACACATGGCAGCATTTCTTGTTCACCTCATCACATTCACTTGGAGGACATTCCCACTTGGAGGCCACTTCATCAAGATTCTTTTGGGGATTACATGAGAGGAAGAAACCACATACAAATTCCCCAACAAGTCTCCAACAAATCTTCAACTAACATGACATGTAGGATGCCACTTGGTCCTCCACTTCATCAGCCATCAAGGCCTTTACATCAGCAAGGAGAGCCACATGGAGGACACTTGGCACCACATGCGACGAGTTTCTAGAAGGAAATATTGTTGGAACTACTTTCTTGTTAGAAAATCTAATCTAGAGATTAGTTAGGAGTTAGTTCTAACTAATCTAGTGATTAGTTATAGGATAACACTCTCTTGGCCGAATTAAGTGGAGCCCCTTTACCTATAAATAGGGCCCAAGCCTCCCTTCTTGTAAGGAATTTTCATTTGATATTCAATTGATACATGATATTGAGTTTGGTTTTCTATCTTCTTGCTGAATTCTAGTCTAGGTTTTTCCTTGTGTGGAGAGAGTGAGATGCCCTTAATCTAGCTGGTTTTCTTCATTCCCTAGTCCTAGAGCTAGGTCACTCCTTGAGGGAGAGGGTAAGAAGCCCATTTTCCACTTCAAAGAAGTCCTAACAAGGTCTTTGAAGTGCACTCCAAGAGGGAGAGGGTGTGAGACCCAAAGCTTGCCACCAAGCTTCAATCCATCCCCAACTTTTCTTCTCCTTGCTTTTCTTTGTTACATTCCTTCTTTTAACTTGCTTCCATGCCTTATATCACTTTCTTTGCAGGTTCTCTCGATTGATTTGAAGTTGAAGATGAAGGTTCCTTGCCATTATCCAAGTGCAAGGTGAGTTCATAAGTTGAAGGAGTTCTAGTCTTACAATCTAAACCTCTTTCCTAGAGTGACGAGTGAACCCTTCCACCAAATATTTAGCCATCATTGTTGGTAAGAAAATCCTTCCTAAGCTTCATTAGATTTTATCATTTGAAGGTTAACTTGCCCTAGTAGTGATGGTTTCCTTGCCATGAAGGTCCTATTCTTTGTTTTGAACTAAGATCTACATTTCGGGTATTGTAACTTAGATCAACTAGTCTCTTTCATGAAATTTTTTTTCTTGGATTAATTTAGCTCATTTGTGTATGGATTTATTGCTCAATTTAGTTTATTAATCATCTTGCTTGAATCTCCATCCATCATGAATGCATGATCCTTCCCATCCCGCATCAGACTGCCACCTCCATGTTATGGCCTAGCACCCAAAGCTAGATCTCTCCTTATTGGATGAGCAGGAGGAGTCTGAAGAGGAGCCTGCTCCTGAGCACAAAGAGGCCGCTGCACCCGTCTCTACATCTAAGCCTCCACCTATTGAAATCATGTTCTTACCCTCTGAGATTGCCCCCAGTCTAATCGATCCCCAGGAAAAGTTAGGGATTAGAAACTTGTATTTTCTTTTCTTTCATTCCTGTAAACCTTTTTGCATGAAATGAAATTTAATTTTTCTATCATATGATCATGTCATGTTTTGTATAGTTGCATTATCTTGTTCGAAATGTTGAACCTTCATTGGACAAACCCATACCTACCGAGCCCCTTCCAAGGATTATAGAAATTAGGGCCCACATTGATAACTTAGAGAAAAAGACTAAGGCAGTGAATAAGAAGGCCACCATCCATAAGAAAGAGCTGTCAAAGACATAAAGGTGTTCGCAAAGGCCAACAAGAAAGTTGACTATCTTTGAGCAAAGATTCAGTGAGGGATAAGGTATATGCCACCAAGAGGGCCAATCTGGCTATGGAGTTGCGAAGGCTATCAGAGGTAGCTGAGAAGGTGACTTGGGATGTAGCCACCAAATCGGTCCAAGCCCGCAACCAACTTCATTCCACCTAAGAAGAGATTTCCACCCTGGAGTCGCTGATCAGTACTAGAGAGGTGAGATGGGGATCGGCTGCTTGGATAGTGCAACTCCAGAATAAGCTACAAAGTGCTCAGGAGAAGATCTCCATGCTCAAGTGGGTGTTGGAAAATAAAGGCATGGCGAGCATCTCTAAGGCAAAATTAAAGCAAGTCATTATGTTTGTTGCTCAACTGAGCAGGGATCAGGCTCTAATGGAGGCATGTTGAGTGAGGGAGACTCCAAGGGCATGGGGAATTCCTATGGCTGACAATAGCATGATAGGAAAAATACATGAAGTGTTCGAGCTTGGCTGCATCATTGGTCATGGTGCATGTAGGGATAAGGTCCAAGTACTCTATTTGGATCTTGACCTCTCCTGCTTACCTCCTCTGAAGAAGAACACAAACGAGTTTCTCACAGAGATTAGCATGGCAAGCTTAGAGGCTAGGGTAGATTAATCCCTTGAAGATTTTTTTTCTTTTTTGTTGTCACCGTCATCACTTATTTTTGGTGATGATCCTTTTGTAGCCTTCGGGCATGTTTGACATAATGTAATAAAATATTTATTTTCATTTGCTAAAAGTTTAAACATTTTCGTTACTTAGAATAATCGGGTGATCATTCTTTAATCATAGAACATTGCAAGGTCCTTTACTATTTGAATAGACCATGGTAGACTGTTGTCAATAGGTTAAGTACACTGATCATAGGTTGTCACAAAGTAGGTTTAGACTGACCATTATTTTGAATGATCTAAATGATCACCCCTCTTTTAGAGTTGATCAAAGGCCTTCAAGTCAATTATAGGCTATTGTTGTGAAATCGAACAAGTGTTTGAATAAAGAATTTCTTCAATAAACCAATTAAAGGTCCTCAAGGCTCCAGTTGATCAAGGGTTGTTTGGAGCCAGGGTACTAAGTGGCCTTTGGACTCTAATCGATCAATGGTCATCGGGAGTCATGGATACTAAATGGTCTTTAGGCTCTGACCGATCAATGATTGTTTGGAGCCATGTGCATTGGAAGGCCTTAAAACTCTGACCGGTCAGTAGTCATTTTGAACCATGAGCATTGAAAAGCCTTGACTCTCTGACCAATCGATGATCATTTGAAGTCATAGATATTGAAAGGCCTTGGGGCTCTAACTGATCGATGATCATTTGGAGCCATGGACATTGAAAGGTCTTAGGGCTTTGATCGATCGATAGTCATTTGGACCATGAACATTAAAAGGCATTAGGGCTCTGACCGATTGATGATCGTTTGGAGTCATAGGTACTGAAAGGCCTTAGGACTTTGACTGATCAATGATCATTTGGAGCCATGGACATTAAAAGGCCTTGAGGCTCTGACCGATTGATGGTCATTTAGAGCCATGAATGCTGAAAGGCCTTGGGGCTCTAATTGATCACTGGTTATTTAAAGCCATGGGCATTAGAAGGCCTTGGGATTCTGACTAACTGATGATCATTTGGAGCCATGGATGCTAAAAGGCCTTTCAAATTGACTGACAGTACTGAGGGATTGTTGAGGCTCTCGATCGATCCAGGGTTATCTCAAGATATGGGTACAGATAGACCTTCTAAATTGATGGGCTGCTAAGAGAATGTTGAGGTTCTCGATCGATCAAGGGTCATTTAGAGCCATGGGCATTGAAAGGCCTTTTAAATTGATGGGCCATTGAGGGTCTATTAAAGCCTTCGACTGATTAAGGGTCATTTGGAGTCGTGAATGCTGAAAGGCCTTTTAAATTAATAGGCCACTAAGGGACCATCAAGGTTCTTGACTGATCAAGAATCGTCTGGAGCCATGGGCACTAAAAAGCCTCTTAAATTGATAGGCCACTGAAGGACCGTCAAGGCTCTCGACTAATCAAAGATTGTTTTGAGCCATGGTACTGAAGGCCTTTTAAATTAACAAACCATTGAGGGGTCATTGAGTCTCTCAACCAATCAAGGATTGTCTAAAGATATGGGCACTGAAAGGCCTTTTAAATTAATGGGCCACTTAGGGGCTGTTGAAGCTCTCGACTAATCAAGGATCGCATAAAGCCATGGATGCTGAAAGGTCTTTTAACTTGATAGGTCATTGAGGGGCCATTGAGGCTCTCGACCAATCAAGGATCGTCTAGAGCCATAAGTGTTGAAAGGCCTTTAGATTTTTGTTAGAGATGCCTTTGATTTTCTATTGATTATCAAGGGCATACACTTTATCTACTTTAAAAATCTATTTATTTAAAAATAGGGAAGGTTAAATTACTGATGGTATAGTGAGAGGTTAGCCAAATTTTATGGTCAAAGTAGGGGAGTTCCATCCAGTTGTTTCAGTTGGTAGGTCCCTAGTTTGACAGCATCCTCGACTTTATATGGACATTCTCATTTTAAAGATAGCTTCCCCCATTGGATAGGTTGAGAGCCTTTACTCAGCGCAGCACCAAATTGTCAACTCTAAAAGCTCTAAACTTTGGAGTTGAATATCAGGCAATTTTGTATTGGTAGGCTACCATTCTGATGCATGCTCTCTCTAAGACATCATCCAGTAGGTCCAAGTCTATGAGTCACCTTTCTGAGTTAGTCTATTAATCAAAATATTTGACCCACACTAATCGGACTCCAAGCTCTACAAGTATCATAGCTTCAGTTCTGAAGGCCAAGCTAAAGGATGTCTCTCCTATTGGGACTCATGGTGTTATTTGGTGATAGACCACGATATTGTCGTTAAGACACTGTGGCTATCAATTTAATTAACTGACTTCTAAATTAAATTTAAAATTCATAAAAAAATGTGAATCAGGTCAAATCCATAAGGAAGGCAATATGTTGAATATTTTGAAATCCTTGACTTAAGATAATTAAGAGATCGAAATCAAATAAACAAAAATTAAAAGTGCAAAAAAACAAATACATGGTACTAGGATCTATTATTTAGATCCTAGCATCTACTTGCAATGAAAATAAAGGACACAAATTTAAAGGTGCAAGAAAATAAACTTCTTATTAATTAGAACCAAGGTCCTACTATAAAATGCATTGAATAAATAAAAAAAACTATAACAAAGACTGAAAGTAGATCGGCATAGCCTCGTCGGGAAGATGGTCAACGAACTCCCTTCTTCCTTCATACTCCTTGGAGTGAACTGGCTTTCCTGCTTCTTCCTCCTTGGATCTTAATCTGGAGATCAGCGTAGGCAAAAAGATAGCATAGACGGCATAGCTTCTCCTCTAAGAAATCTCACTCTTAGAGGCTAACCCGTAATCCAAAGCTGGACCTCCTATCCTGTACCGTACTCCTCTCTCCAAGATGATTTCTCCTTCACATAGGGATCCTTTAAATAGAGCTCGGAGAAGGCTTAGGTCAAGTCAGATCAATATGAGCCGTGGGATGGTTGATTTATGGTATCTTTGGACCGTTTGATCACCGAAATCATGAGGATCACACTTCAAGCAGGGATCCTTATCATCCATTAGATCAACGATTTGGATGGCCAAGATAGGATGTTGTGGATCACACTGTTTGCACCTTAGACCCCTTCTCCACATCAGACTTGTCTCCACCAAGGATAGCAGCACGGGAGGTGGCATGGAGTAATGGGTAGTAGTCATAGGCTTGACGGTGAGGGATGACAGAGATCCGAGCGATGCCAGTGGTCTTGGTGGTTGTGATGATGACGAAGATGGGAAGGAGATGATGGGTAGATGGCGGTGGTGACTGGCGGTGATGCAATGGCTTAGACGGCGGAACAGACAGAGGATGAGCAGTGGCACAGGCCAAGGAGGGGCAGTGAGTCAGGGAAATAGCAGGAAAAATCATGGAACGGGCGTGGAGCAATGACCGAATGGTGTGAGGTGGATTTTGGTGGAGCAGTGATCGAACGGCATGAGGTGGACTCCGGTGGAGGAGATGGCGGCTCGGGACAACTTTGATGATTTCTTGTGACAGGGCGAAGGATGCGATGGCCCAGTAGTGATGACTGCGATGATGAAGAAGGTGACTCGATGGTTCAACACTAGGAGGTAGAGGAGGGACTGGCAAATAGCGACGGTGCTCAACGATGGACGGTGACAGGGAGCAAAGTAGTGGGTGATGGCAACCTGAGGGGAGCTAGCAGCATTGGATGATTGGCACAATGACAAGGGGTGGCAAATCCAATAGTGGCTGGGAGGAAGATTGAGATGGAAAGGTGGCGTGGTGGTGTCAGGATGGTAGCTCAGGGCGGACGGTGGCCAAATGGAGAAAGGAGTGTTGGCCGGCAGCTTCTCCCATGGGTTTTCCAATGAGAGAAGGCTCCCGGTGATATTTTGGTGGCTTGATGTCTTCTCTTGGCCATGAGGAGGTTCTCCGGTGAGGATAGACCTTGGAAAGGATGGTAGTCCACAGACAGGGTCCATGGACTGACAGCAATAGCTACCTATGGACCATCCAGGTATCTGTAGATCGAGTGGCCAGTCCTTGGTGGACTGGCTGCTCCAAAAATCATGTACTTCCTTTATTAATTTTTAAAATTCAATTTCGGGCCTATCTAAACTTCGATTTGAGTGCCATCTATGCCGTTGGACTCCAAAGATCGAGCTTTTCACAATGATAGTCTTCTTTCCTACAAATAATATATAAAATTTTAATTTAATATAAATAAGGGTAGTTTAATTATTAAATTAATATTTTTATATGTGTATATAATATAATTATCATACCCTCCAACTTGAACTTTGCTCATCCTTGAGTAAAGCAAATGAATTAGCTATGTATACAAACTTATCCTTCAATTAAAAGTTGACTTAGGCGGTCCTAAAGGCAGCTGATACCCGATTAGATCATTAAAAAGGTACTTCATTGGATCATTGAGTCAACCCAATTAGTGGTCGAGTGTTGACCATAGAAATCTTTAAAGGTCTTCCTTACTATCTCTTCAACTTACTCTTTAAATTCTCTGACTTAATTTGAGTCAGGTTTGTTGCCTTTTTATACTTTAGTCCTTTTGTTCCTTCTCTTTTTTTTTTTTCTTTTTTTAAGAAGTCTAGTGCAATATCTTAACCTTTTAAGTATTAATATACTCATCTTTTGATGCGAACCACAATGCTTACTTAGGTGAAGGAGCCCAGTTACTCAATAAGGTGCCATTACTTAACAGATCTCTTGACCTTCTCACCTTTTGACACGAACCATAATGCTTACTTAAGCAAAGGAGTCTAGTTACTTAATAAGAGTTCAAGAAGAGCTATGAGGTTAGACTGACTCTCTAATTTTAATTTTTTTTAAAGGACTTTTTGTATATCCCAACATTTCCACCCCTACTCTCAATAAACATATTCTTTATTGAGATAAGTAGGGAGAGAATTTTGGAATCACACCTAAGATTTAACTTGGTCAATACCCTATCATTTGTTGGGTTTTATAGTGATTTACTCCTTAATATCTCTAAAATTATCTAGGCCATTAATCAATCATTGTTTAGGGTGCCTAATTAACTTCAAATCAAGATAAAATATGGATATAAAATTAATTACTTCTGATCATACTTGAGGACTTAATTAGATTAGTTTTTCTCCTCCCATAACTTAATGACATTGTCCTCAGTAGAGAAGAAAAATAAAGGGTGCAATATATAAAATAGAATAAGAAAGAATACACCTAGAGTGAATATGCTTTGGGAGTTGAAGAGGGCTTCATGAAATAGTGGGCTCTTGTACTTTCATCAAAGTTCCTGTAATTATACTAAAAAAATGAGATTGTTGGGTTGCCTTCCAACCAATGCTAAGTTTAACATCTTCAGCTGGACATTATAAAATAGTCCAATAGATGATTAACTTTAATGTGTCCCTCGTAACATCAAAAAGTAAGGCCAATCAGGAAGCCTTGTCATCATTGGTAGAAAACCATTTATAAAGTACTCTATGACGATTAGCTCGACTCAATAAAGTATACTGGGCAAGCATGTTATCTCAGAATTTAAAATGATTATTATAGTTTATATGATAATTAGGAAAGGATTGTGCTTGTTGGGTCGAGATTAGAGATGGTGGTTTAAAAATTTCTTCAATTATGGGTTGGTCTACCCTACTTCCCTTCTTGCGCATGATGTGTTTGGTCAATGTTCCTTCCCATTTTAAATTTTAGCACCTTTTCTAGATTAATATTAGATCTGTCTCCGTACATTGTTTTAATATCATGAAAAACTTTTGGAGGTAATTCTCAAAATTGGTGCCAAATACAGAGAAATCAACTATAAATTTTTTAAGATATTGATCCCTTATTTCAGTAATATCCTACCCGATAGCTTTTTTATGTACTTTTAGAATATCACTAAGTTGAGCTTCCTATGTAAGGTTCACTAGAAAAATTTTAATGTATGCATCAAGCAATGACTTTAATTCTAGATCAGGTGGTGATTCTAACAAGGAAGCTATTGGTGGGCTAGGTGATGGCTCTTATTGTTCATCAATCAAAAGTGGGGCAATTTCAAAGTGGGGTATTTGTATTTGATTATTTACTTGTGAGGTATACCCATCTACATTAAAATCATCTATCCTTACCTGAGCCAGGCAAGGATCTAACAACTCCTGGGAAAGAATTGTGGGGGTGGCCTCCTCTATTGAGTTATGCATTTATGATTCTTGGAAAGTCTCTACCAATTTCATCATTGCATCAATTTGTTCTCCCATCCCATTAAAAGGCATAGATGATTCTAGGGCACTAGGGAATGGGACCATAGGTGAGTAGGGTAATGATGATTTTGGTTTGTCCCACAAGTTTAATGTCTCCATATATTTTTCTACCTTAGCCAACTTGTCTATATTGGTCTTTAGGGTTGTGCAGAGTTGTTCTAAGACTAATTCATTCCTAGAAGCTAGAGTTGATTGTTTAGGAAAAGCTAGAGGGTCATTAAAGTTTTAAGCTAAGTATGGTCCGTCTAGGTTACTCTCGGGTTGACTAGGTAGTTCACCTCCCTCCTCTCTATAAAGTTCAATTAATCATTGACCAGTTTGATCTATTAGTTTATCGATAGATTGCTGTTGGACTATAATCATTTGTTGAAATTGGACAAACCTATCGACCTCTAGGTTGGTCTAGACGGGAGGTGGGTATGCTGCTTGCTGAACTTTTTTTTTCAAATGATGGGCTATAATTAGTTGAAGAAGGTTGATAATGGGGATAGGACTAATCATAATATGATATCTTTATGAATATGGATCCTTGGGTTGTCGGGATAATCATTAGGTGTGGTTGCCATGAAAAGTCTAGTTAAGCCTCCTAACCTGAATTATAAGCATTATAGTATACGTTATTTCCTGAGTTGTAGGCCGGTTAGGTTTGATCTTGATAAACTTGGTCATACCTAAACTCAAGATGTTGGTACCCGGTTGGCACTCACTCTCAAAGTGAGTGGAGCTCGAATAAACTTGGTATTCAGGAGAAAGGGTACTCTATTATAAGGATTCATTCTTTGGCACCGATTCAGTCTATCAAATTGTTCTGATTATATGGATATGCAATCAAAATTTTAGATTAGAGAAATCCTTATTATTTATGTATCTATTATTATTATTACTATTTTTTTAAATAGGAGTAGTGAGATGAAGAAGGAAAAAAGTTCAAAAGAAGAGGGCCCAAGGAGTCCTAGAGCTAAGAGAGAGAAGAAAAATTAGTTAGGGTTTGATGTTATTTATAAACAAGTTAGCATACATGGACTCTCTATCCTAGGGTTATCCTAAATCTAGATAGCTCCTAACTATCAAGGTAAACTTGGAGCCCTCCAAGTCAGAAACTAATTAGTCAACTGGACAGGTAAAGATAAGATTGATGGGGGTCCTCCTGTTGCTTTTCTTAGACACCAATTAAAATTTTCTAGGTTAGTCAATGAAACCAATTAAAAACTATCTTTTTTTAGGGCTACATCATCCTTGAACCCCTTTCATAGATACCAGTTAATCAGCCAATCCTAGCTCGATCCAACTCTTTTATATGCCTTGTCCTTTTGAGCTTGAATTCCTTAGGGGCTAGCATCTAATTGATTTTAATTAATAGGCTTAAGTTAATGCAAGATGCAGAGTGGTAGTTTGTGGACCAAGAATGGGTGATCAAATCCCTACTTTATATTATTTATGGGTTAATCCCTTAAGATATTTTATAAAAATATGTTATACAAAAAAGAAAGATGTCCCAAACAAGTAATAATCTATTAAATTTTAGTTAGTTACTCTATTTTAGTTAAGTATTATGTGGTGTGTTTATTTTTTTATATTATATTATTTCAAGCAAGAGAGATAAAATGCAGCTTTTAATCTTGGTTAGTTAGGTATGAGAAAAAAGATTAAAATTAGGCTAAGCAAATAAAGAAACTATAGATCTTTCAACTAAGGCACGAAATTAAATTAGTATTTAGGGTAGTTAATTAAAAAGTTAAATAATAAACTTTTCGATTAATTTTTAAAAAGAAAGAAACTAAAAAGATTTCTTTTCTTTTTAGGTTAGTTTGAAAAGAAAAAAACTAATAATAAAAAGGAAGAAACCAAAAAAAAGATATTTTTTTCTTTTATGTTAATTTGAAAAGGAGGAAAGTAATAAAAAACAAATATAAAAGAAATTAGGTAGGTTTTTTTAAAAAAAATGAGACTAATAAAAGGAAACAAAAAAAAGAATTTTTTTGGGTTAATATAAAAAGGTAAAAATTAATTAGAAGTAACTAAGAAAAAAATAATCTAGGATTAGGATTGATCTCACCAAAATTGCAAAAATCTCCTTCTTCTACTTTTTTCCTTTTTTATTTGTTTGGCTTTCTTTTTGGATCTACAAAAAAAAGAAAAATTAGTACACCAAATTTATAAGAAATCAAAGAGATCGAAAATGTTAGCATTCATACTGTTACGGCCGTAACGATGACGTGGCCGGGCTCAGATACCGCCGAATATGATCGAGCCACGTGGAGGTTTCTCCGGTCGAGTCAGCGCCACGTCGCCAAGGCCGAGCTCGACAAGACTACTCCGCCAGACGACTTCCTAAGGTAAGCTGCTCTCGCCGAAGTCGAGCTCGGTTCGGGGCCCCTCTACCACCTCGCTTGGCGCCCACCCCGGAGGGGCCCACCTAGGCCGAGGTCGGCCGAACCTTCGCTCCTTCGCCAGGTGGCCCCCCGGAGACAGGCCCACCTCGGCCGAAGCCAGGCGACCTCCTGCCACCTCGCCAGGTGTCCACCCAGGAGGGGTCCACCTAGGCCGAGGTCGGCCGAACCTTCGCTCCTTCGCCAGGTGGACCCCCGGAGGTGGGCCCACCTCGACCGAAGACAGGCGACCTCCTGCCACCTCGCCAGGTGTCCACCCAGGAGGGGTCCACCTAGGCCGAGGTCGGCCGAACCTTCGCTCCTTCGCCAAGTGGCCCCCCGGAGACGGGCCCACCTCGACGAAGCCAGGCGAACTCCTGCCACCTCGCCAGGTGTCCACCCAGGAGGGGTCCACCTAGGCCGAGGTCGGCCGAACCTTCGCTCCTTCGCCAGGTGGCCCCCCGGAGGCGGGCCCACCTCGGTCGAAGACAGGCGACCTCCTGCCACCTCGCCAGGTGTCCACCCAGGAGGGTCCACCTAGGCCGAGGTCGGCCGAACCTTCGCTCCTTCGCCAAGTGGCCCCCCCCGGAGGCGGGCCCACCCCGGCCGAAGCCAGGCGACCTCCTGCCACCTCGCCAGGTGTCCACCCAGGAGGGGTGCACCTAGGCCGAGGTCGGCTGGTCCTTCGCTCTTCGCCAGGTGGCCCCCGGAGATGGGTCCAAATCGGCCGAGGTCAGGCCGCCCGTACGGAGAAGGTCCCATGGAAGGAGGCGCAGGCCCCGAGGCCATCCCTCGGGCCGTACGCATCACAGATGGCGCCCCGTACGGAGGGCGGTGGCACGCGAAACACCATTTGCCTCGGCCCGACAGGTCCCGCAGCCGAGAGGCGCGATTTTGACAAAACAGGCCCCGTAGACGGATGGCGCCCACACTTGGGAAAGAGAGCGCTCTCACTGGGCCCGAGGTCTGACCGGCCGCCTCACCAGCGCCGCCCCACCCCCGTTCTGTCTTTGCCTTTTTCCAGTTGGGCTCGGCGGACGAGGTCAGAAAGCCGCCTAGCCCTCCTCACAGAAAAGGGAAAAGAGAAAAGGACGAGGGAGGGGAGCCTCCCAGGAGGAGAAGACAAGCGACCGACGAGAGGAGATAAAAGGAATGAATCTGGGGATGACAAGGTAAGCAAACAAGCCTGGGGACAAGGAGGAAGCAGCGGCAAGAGGCCTCGCTCCAAGAGAGAGATCCGAGATCCCGAGAGGGGATAATTCGGCGTGAGCTCGGCAAGGAGGCCCGGCCGAATCTCCGGTCCCCAGAGCGCCTTTCTTATTAGTAAACTCGCTAAGTCTGGAACCCTTTCGGGGGTCCATCTTGGAGAGTCTATTCCTTCTCGTCGTCTACTGACTTGACCGTCGGAGCTTCCTCGCCGGGATCCCCGGCCAGGGTCTTCTAACCCCTTCTTGCAGGTTCGCCGCAGCCAGGGAGGCTCCCTCGCCAGGCGGTCAGGAAGGATCCGCGGATCCGAGGCACGGGCGCGGACGAGAGCGGCAACAGATTGGCGCGCCAGGTAGGGGAGCAGGACACCAAACCCTAGCGGGAGCCAGCTTTCTGCAGGTATCGTGCTCTTCGACAATGGTGGTCACTCGTGGCCACGAGGCGTCCACCAGCCATGTGGGGGAGGTTCACTCCCCTCCAGGGGCCCACAGCCCCGAGAGGGAGCTTCCAGCTCCCCCTCCTCTTCCACCACAGCCTACCTCGACGGACGGATCCCTTGCGGCTGTCATCCAACAGCTGCAGACCTTGACCTCGGCGGTCCGGCAGCTTCAGCATCAGCAGCGGTCCCTGGCCACACAGCCAGGGACCCCCGCGGCTCGGCATGGGAGCTTGCGCTCCATTCAGGGCAGGCCATCCCATCCGAGGGCCGTCTCCAACCCCCGTGGGAGCCACCGAGCTCCCGCAAAAAGAAACTACTCCGGTTCGAAGGATCACGAGAGCCGATCCCCGGCCGACGGGGCTGAAACGGTGCATCGCAGCAAGCGACGCCGAGGCTAGACTTCGCGCCGAGACTGATCGTCGCCCCTTCACCCGCAGCCTCGATGGAAGACTCCACCGACGAAGCCATCAGGCGCCAGGCCGAGAGGCGCCTGGAGGAGCATGAGCGCAAGCTAGCGGAGTTCGCCCGCCGATTCGCCGACCTGCAGAACTCATCGGCAGACCCGGCGGGCTACGACTCCCGCCCCCCTTTCTCTGAAGAAATCCAGGTGGAACCGATCCCAAAACGGTTCCGCATGCCGCAGGTGGATCCCTACGACGGGACCACCGACCCTCTGGACCATCTGGAGAGCTACAAAGCTCTCATGAGGGTCCAGGGGGCCACCGACGCTCTTCTGTGAATCGCCTTCTCGGCCACCCTCCGGAAGGGCGCTCGAGTCTGGTTCACCCGCCTCGAGCCCGGATCCATTTGCTCCTTCCATCAGCTGGAAGGAAAGTTCGTGGCACACTTCGACGCTTGCCGAAAGGTGCCGAGAGAGGTGGACAGCCTCTTCTCCATCCGCCAGCAGGACCAGGAGCTGCTCCGGGACTACATCATCCGGTTCAAGACCGCAGCCCTGGAAATCTACAGCCTGGACGAGCCCGTCGCTATGCTGGCTTTGAAGCGCGGGCTCAAGACGTCCCGCCTGACCTACTCCCTGGACAAGAAGCCGCCCAGGACGTACTCCGAGCTCCTCCTCCATGCCCAAAAGTACATCCGAGCGGAGGAGGCCGACCGCACCCGTCGAGAGTTGGACGGGAAGACTCCAAAGAGGCCGCCCCCGAGAGATACCCCAAGAGCTCGGAAGCCCGGGCCATCTGCCGACCCTCGCCCGAATCCAAGGCCGAGGGGCAAGGCCACTCCTGAGCGGAGGTACACCCCTCTCCTTGCACCTCGGACGAAGATCCTCATGGAAATCGAGGGCGAGCGCTACCTCCGCCGACCTCCTCCTCAGAACCCGAGAGCCATCCGGGACAAATCGAAGTACTGCCAGTTCCACCGCGAGCACGGGCACGACACGGAGGAGTGTCGCAACCTGAAGCGGGAGATCGAGGAGCTGATTAGGAGGGGCTACCTCAGGAAGTTCGTTAAGAATGAGGCCCCCTCGGAGGGGCAGCCGCTCGCGACCTTACCGCCCGTCCCTGCAATCGATGACCGCCCAACAGAGAAGCCCGTGGGCATGATCTCGCGCGGGGTCGGTCGAGCGGCGAAGAGAGCCCGGGAAGTCGGGAACCCGGAGAATGTAATCCCTCCCGAGGGGGGGAAGGGTAATGATAATGTAAACAACGATGCCGTGGTGGTCGAGATGACCATCACAAAGCATCCTGTACATCGAATCATGGTGGATAGTGGAAGCTCGGCTGACGTACTTTTTTACGACGCTTTCTCTCGGATGAACTTGTCCCACGATCAGCTGAAACCGGTGCACACCCCCCTGGTAGGTTTTACAGGGGACTTCGTGGGGGTCGAGGGGGAGATCACTCTCCCGGTCACCGCCGGATCCCCTCCCCGGCAGGCGACCGTCCTAATAACATTTACCATCGTCAGACTCCCTTCGCCTTACAATGCCATTCTCGGGCACCCCGGGCTCAACCAACTGGATGCCACAATCTCCACGAGAAGGTTGTTGGTACAGTTCCCCACGCCTTCCGGGCTCGGGGAGATGAAGGGGACGACCCAGCCAGTCCCGCTCTGCCTCCAGACGGTCCCGAGCACCCGGGGCGCGGAGCTCGCCCCCGATATCGACGACCTCGACCTAAGAGAGAAGGAACCCAGGGGAGGGCCCGTAGAGCGCCTGCTGATTTTCCCCTCGGATCGGATCCTCTGAAGACGGTGCAAGTCGGGGCCCAGCTCCCTGAAGAAGAACGGACCCGCCTGCTGGAGTTCCTCCACGCGAACGCTGACGTGTTCGCCTGGTCAGCAGCTGACATGCCGGGCATCCCGCCCGAGGTCATCATGCACAGGCTAAACGTGGACCCAAGTTGCCACCCGGTCCGCCAGAAGAAGAGGAGCTTCGCCATGGAAAGGCAGAAGGCGATCAATGAGGAAGTGGAGAAGCTCCTCGCCGCTGGTTTTGTGCGGGAGGTCTAGTATCCCAGCTGGCTTGCAAACGTGGTCATGGTAAGAAAGAGTAGTGGTAAGTGGAGGATCTGTGTGGACTACACCGACCTCAACCGAGCTTGCCCGAAGGACAGCTTCCCTCTTCCAAAGATCGACCAGCTGGTCGACATCACCTCGGGGCATCGCCTCTTGTCGTTCATGGATGCCTTCTCCGGATACAACCAGATCCAAATGAGCCGGAGGACGAAGAGCACACCGCCTTCATAACTGACCGCGGAAACTTTTTGCTACAGGATGATGCCATTCGGCCTCAAGAACGCAGGGGCGACATACCAGCGCCTGGTCAATAGAATCTTCAAAGACCAGATAGGCCGCAACATGCAGGTGTACGTGGACGACATGCTCGTAATGAGCAAACCCGAGTCGGACCATGGCTGACTTGGCGGAGACGTTCGGCAACCTCCGACGCCATCAGATGAAGCTGAACCCGGCGAAGTGCGCCTTTGGCGTCTCCGCCGGGAAATTCCTAGGATTTATGGTGACCCAAAGAGGAATTGAGGCCAACCCGGAGAAAGTCCAGGCCATCCTGGATATGGAGCAGCCTGCCTCCAAGAAGCAAGTGCAGCAACTCACCGACCGAGTTGCGGCCCTCAGCCGCTTTATCTCCAGGTCGGCAGACCGCTACCGTCCCTTCTTCAAGGTGCTGAGAAAGATGAACGACTTCGCTTGGACTGAGGAATGCCAGAAGGCCTTCGAGGAGCTGAAGAAGATGCTTGCATCGCCACCGTTGCTGTCCAGGCCCGAGGAGGGGGAGGAGCTTATCCTCTACCTAGCGGTCACCCCAGAAGCCGTCAGCTCGGTCTTGGTTCGGACCGATGGCCAGGGGGTCCAGCGGCCGGTGTACTATACCAGCAAGCTTCTCCGTGACGCGGAGCTCATGTATTCTCTGCCCGAGAAACTCGTTTTTGCGCTAATAGTGTCTGCCCAGCATCTCAGGCCCTATTTCCAAGCGCACCCCATCGCTGTCCTGACGGATCAACCGCTGAAAGCGGTGCTCAGCCGACCCGATACTTCGGGACGATTAGCAAAGTGGGCACTGAAGCTCAGCGAGTTCGACATTACGTACAGGCCAAGGTCGGCCATGAAGGCACAGGTGCTGGCCGACTTCTTGGTCGAATGTGCAGGCTTGGGCAAGGAGCCCGAGGAGGGCCCCTCAGGCCAGCCAACGGAGATAGGCACCAATGAGCCCGGAGAGGACGCCTGGATCCTCCATGTGGACGGAGCCTCAAACTCCGGCGGGAGCGGGGCTGGGCTCATCCTTGCCAACAGCGACGGGGTCATCGCCGAATGCGCACTCCGTTTCCAATTCCCCGCAACAATAACCAGGCGGAGTACGAAGCACTCCTTGCCGGACTGAGAGTCTCCCGCGAGCTGGGCGTAACCAACCTCAAGGCTTTCACTGATTCCCAGCTCGTGGCAGGACAGGTATCCGGGGAGTACGTCGCACATGACCCCCAAATGGCGAAATACTTGGAGCTCGTCAAGGCGGGCGCGTCCAGATTCCGGCGCTTCAACATCTTCCATATCCCCCGCGGGGAGAACGCCCACGCGGATGCTCTCTCTCGGTGGCGACCCTGCCGGACTCGATGCTGGGACGCGCTCATGTGGAGCGTCTTGAGATCCCAAGCCTCGAGGCACCGGTGGAGGTCCATTAGGTCAGCCACGAACCCAGCTGGATGGACAAGTATGCTGAATACATCACCAGTGGCACCCTGCCGGAGGACCGCGAGGCTGCTCGCCTTATCAGAAAGAAGGCCGTGCAGTTCGTCTGATGGACGGGCACTTGTATCGAAGATCCTACTCCTACCCCCTCCTCAAGTGCGTAGGACCCACGGAGGCCAGGCTTGTGCTCCAGGAGATTCACGAAGGCATCTGCGGGAACCACATGGGGGGCAGGGCATTGGCGTACAAGGCCCTCCGTCAGGGCTACTTCTGGGAGACAATGAAGGAAGACGCCGCTGACTTCGTGAAGAAGTGCGACCGGTGCCAGCGTCACGCCACGGTTCAACGGCAGCCCTCCAACCCAATCTCCCAGCTCTCAGCTCCCTGGCCGTTCGCCCAGTGGGGGATGGACCTCCTGGGCCCATTCCCGCCGGCGTCTGGACAGCGAAAGTTCTTGATAGTGGCCATCGACTACTTCACGAAGTGGGTCGAGGCCGAACCCTTGGCGAGGATCACCGAGAGAAAACGTCGCCAAGTTCTTTTGGAAGTCCATCGTCTGCCGCTTCGGCCTCCCCCACACCGTGGTTACTGACAACGGGCGCCAGTTCGACTGCCGGGAGTTCGAAGAATTCTGCAGCGACCTCGGCATCAGGCATCGCTTTACCTCGGTGGCGCATCCCCAGACCAATGGGGAGGCCGAAGTCACGAATAGGACCATTCTTCAGGGCCTCCGCACGCGGCTGGACCAGGCCAAGGGCAGGTGGGCCGACGAGCTCCCCAGCGTCCTCTAGGCATACCACACCACCCAGAGGACGGCTATCGACGAAACCCCGTTCAACCTCGTCTTCGGAGCCGAGGCAGTCATCCCGATCGAGCTCAGCCTACCCACGCTGCGCGTGGAGCAATATGACGAGACAGAAAACCCGGCCAGGATGATGCTCAACCTTGACCTCTTCGAGGAAACGAGGGACAAGGCCCGAGTCCGAATGGCCGCGTATAGGCAGCGTGTGGCCAGGTATTACAACTCCGAGTGCGGCCGAAGGTTTTCTGTCACGGAGATTTGGTCCTCCAGGCACGCTGAAGCTTCCCAGCCACGGGAATGCGGCAAGCTCTCGCCCAACTGGGAGGGCCCCTACCGGGTGGCAGAAGCCCTCCCTCACGGCGCATACTACCTGGAGGAGTTGGGAGGTGCCAGGTTCCCTCGGACGTGGAACGCCTCGAACCTAAGAATGTATTATCAGTGATGTAAGGTTCCCTACTCCCGTAATAAAGTCCCCCCGCTTCAAACTCTCCCTTCTCACTTTGATGGAAGACCGGCGCATGGTCCTGGGCTTCGGCCTGGAAGGTGGCGCGGAACCCAGTTCGCCCACGCAAGCCCGGAGAACAGCTCGGCAAGCCGCGCAAGGCTTGAGAAAGCCTGCGGCCCCGAGGTTCAATCCGGGGGTCCCGGGCTTTGGCCTGGAAGGCGGTGCGGAAACCATGTCGCCCACGCGAGTGTGAAGGCAATCCCACGGACGGACCCGCTCAAGGCCTGCTCTGCCGCCGCGCGGCCCGGGATGCCCTAACCTTCGATTTGAGCAATGGAAGGGACCAGGCCTACGATCGTTTCAGCATTCCACATCAACATCTCAGAAAAAAGAAAAGAGAAGGGAGATGGGATGAACTCGAGGCTTGGTCAAACAAAATCTTCATTGATTTAAGCGATAGTACAAGCCGGGAGTCCCGACAGGCCGGGAGTCCCCAAAAAGAAGAAGAAGAAGAAAAGAAAAAATAACTACAACAACGAGGCAGGCAAGAAGACGATGGCTTAGTGTGGTGCGGGGTCGGAGCCCTCCGCGGGGGCGTAGGCACTGCATCCTCGTCTTTTGCGGCGGCCGGCTCTTGAGGCTGCTCCGGAGCCACGGCTTCGCTGGTCGACGGGGCCGCAGGAGTGGCGTCGGCCGCACCGGAGGCTTTGCTCTCGGCTCCTTGCCTCCTGCCTCCGAGCACCACCCCGCTGAGGTCGAGCTCGGGGAAGAAGGCCCCCACTTTCTCCCGGCACATCCGGAACCCCTTCAGGAAGGAGTCCACGGCGGCCTCCCGGACCTCCGACGTGTACTCGTCGGAAGCTCGGAACTTCGGGATGGCCTCCTGCGCCTCCCGCTTCACGGCCTCCAGGAGTCCGTTGATGTACGCACTCTGGTCCTTCGCCGCGCTCGCGTCTCGCCGAGCCTCCTCCAGCTGGCGCTCCAGCCACTGGGAGTGGGCCTGCAGGCGAGCCTTCTCCGCCGCGTCCTCCTCCGTGCGACGCTGGTAGGAGAGCCTCTCCTCCGACAAGGAAGCCTCCAGCTCCTTGTTCCACCCCTTGGAACGCGCCAGGTCGGTCTGGAGGGCTTGGTTGCTGGCTCGCAGCTCGACCCCCTTTTCCATGAGGTCTTTGACGTCGGCCGCGAGCTTGCCGAGCTTCCTCTCCTTCTCGGCGTCCCTCTTCACGTTCCCTACGAGGAAGTTCCTCAGTAGGAGAACGTCATTTCCGATCTGCACCAACAGAGCAACCAGGTTAGGAGAAAAGGCCACTAAATCTTGAAAGAACAGAGAAGAAGGAGCTCGGGCTTACCGTAAAGAGCTGCAGGAGAATCCCGAGCAAGGCGTCCGCATAGTCCCGGCCGCCCCGAGCTCGGCGATCCCAGGCTGTGGAGGCATACTCCATGACCTTCTCCGCGAGCCCCTTGTCACGGATGACTGAACACCGGTGGGTGATCACCGGTGGCGGAGCTATCAGGTCGGCTCCTACGGCGGCTGCCCCTTCAGCTGGGGCCGTGATCGATGGGCCGGCAGAGGCCACGGGCTACGCCGTCGGGGCAGCAGCAACGATGGGACCGGCGCTGGACGGAGCCTTGGGCGATGGAGCCCCCTCAACAGCAGCGCCACCAGGTCGGGCAGCCGGAGCATCAACGGCCCCGCCTTGAGGCAACCTGGGCGGGGGAGCAGTGGCCACTGGGCTGGGCGCGGTCGCCGGCGCGATCTCCCGGCCCACCTCAGTATGAGCCCTTTTGGCCGTGGGCTCGTCTACCTCCGGAACGTCCCTCTGGGCCGCACCCTCCTGAAGGCTCTCCAGTGAGAACTTCATCCCTGCAATGCAAAAGAACAGAAGGTCAGCCGGCTCGGTTATGAAGAAAAAGGGGGCAAAAGTCAAAGGAGGGCCGAATCTTACCCGTCTCACGGATGGGACTGATCCCGGCCTCAAAAAGATTCTACTCCGAAAGCAGAACCTCGAGCGTCGGGACCACGTCACTCAGGAGCTGGGAGTAGGCCTCCTGGTCCGCCGACTCGACCTGAGAGTTTCGGTTCGGGGACCGGTCCGGTTCACTCCAGGCCCAGTCGACATCTTCGACCGAGGCGAAGAAAAACCGGCTCTTCCAGCCCTTGATCGAAGAAGGGAGGTCGAACCGGAGACACCTGGGCCGGGGTGAAATATACCACCAGCCGTCATCGGTGGAGCACTTCTTCGGGTAAACATGGCCCTGAAGAGGGAGAAATGGGCAACGAACCCGTGAAAGTGACAAAAGACTATAAAGGAGAAGATGACCCGGATGGCATTGGGAGCCAATTGGGCCGGAACAAGCCGGAAATGGCTGAGAAAAGAAAGGAAGAAGGGGTGCAGAGGAAATCGAAGACCCCCAAGGAGGAAGTCTTCGTAGAAGACTATGCGGCCGGGGCCACTCATGGTGGCGCGCTCCCCGGACCGCGAAACAGACAGATGAAATTGACCCCGGGATACCATAGGCATCCCGGAGCAGAGAAAGATCGCCTTCGGTCATGGTGGAGGCATGACCGGAGGGACCGGCGGGAAGAAGAGGCGGAGCAGGAAGAGAACGAAGGGGCACGGCGGGAGAAACCGGGGGAGACCGGACCCCCTGGGGATGCCAATGGTGACACCCCCGGGTTGCAAACGCTGGCGATCTCCTCCGGAATCGTTTCCTCCTCTGAGGAGGAAGAAGATGGAGTCCTCGGCCGGGATGGACCGGCCTCGTCCGGATTGGAGGAGACATGGCGACGACGCGCCATGGCAAGGAGAAGGACAAAGGTTCAGAAAAGAAAAGAGAGAGGGGAACTGGAGAAAGATGGAGGCACTCACCGAAAATACGCCAGGCGAGCGCAGGGCAACAGAAGTTAGCCTGCAGCAAACTGCCCACGGAGCAAGGGGAAAGGCCTCGTTCTGGAAAGTCCCCTCCCTTTCAAACTCAGTCGACAGCGGTCGTACCCGTCATTCGCCTCAAGCCACTGAGCGATCGCCACGTGGACGCACGCCCGACACCGACGCCTCGTTAGCAGGGTAACGGCCTCTGCCTCGAAGCGATGCATTCATTGCGGGAAAGTGGGCGACGCGTGGCGGCTTCCTATAGGGTTTCAGGCGCATCGAGCCGCGGCAACGAGGATCGCGGCAATTATGATGCAAGATCTTTGCCTCCCCATGTCATATCTGTATTTAATCCCGACATTCCGTTCCATGATGCCCCAACGGAACGGCGGGCTGGGGGGCAACTGTTACGGCCGTAATGATGACGTGGCCGGGCTCAGATACCGTCGAATATGATCAAGCCACGTGGAGGTTTCTCCGGCCGAGTCAGTGCCACGTCGCCAAGGCTGAGCTCGACAAGACTACTCCGCCAGACGACTTCCTAAGGCAAGCTGCTCTCGCCGAAGTCGAGCTCGGTTCGGGGCCCCTCTACACCTCACTTGGCACCCACCCGAAGGGGCCCACCTAGGCCGAGGTCGGCCAAACCTTCGCTCCTTCGCCAGGTGGCCCCCCGGAGACGGGCCCACCTCGGCCGAAGCCAGCGACCTCCTGCCACCTCGCCAGGTGTCCACCCAGGAGGGGTCCACCGAGGCCGAGGTCGGCTTCGCTCCTCCGCCAGGTGGCCCCCCGGAGGCGGGCCCACCTCGGCCGAAGACAGGCGACCTTCTGCCACCTCGCCAGGTGTCCACCCAGGAGGGGTCCACCTAGGCCGAGGTCGGCCGAACCTTCGCTCCTTCGCCAGGTGGCCCCCCAGAGACGGGCCCACCTCGGTCGAAGCCAGGCGACCTCCTGCCACCTCGCCAGGTGTCCACCCAGGAGGGGTCCACCTAGGCCGAGGTCGGCCGAACCTTCGCTCCTTCGCCAGGTGGCCCCCCGGAGGCGGGCCCACCTCGGCCGAAGACAGGCGACCTCCTGCCACCTCACCAGGTGTCCACCCAGGAGGGGTCCACCTAGGCCGAGGTCGGCCGAACCTTCGCTCCTTCGCCAGGTGCCCCCCCCGGAGGCGGGCCCACCCCGGCCGAAGCCAGGCGACCTCCTGCCACCTCGCCAGGTGTCCACCCAGGAGGGGTCCACCTAGGCCGAGGTCGGTTGGTCCTTCGCTCTTCGCCATGTGGCCCCCGGAGACGGGTCCAAATCGACCGAGGTCAGGCCACCCGTACGGAGAAGGTCCCAGGGAAGGAAGCGCAGGCCCCGAGGCCATCCCTCGGGCCGTACCCATCACAGATGGTGCCCCGTACGGAGGGCGGTGGCACGCGAAACACCATTTGCCTCAGCCCGACAGGTCCCACAGCCGAGAGGCGCGATTCTGACAAAACAGGCCCTATAGACGGATGGCGCCCACACTTGGGAAAGAGAGCGCTCTCACTGGGCCCGATGTCTGACCGGCCGCCTCACCAGTGCCCCCCCCCCCCCGTTCTGTCTTTGCCTTTTTCCTGTTGGGCTCGGCGGACGAGGTCAGAAAGCCGCCTAGCCCTCCTCACTGAAAAGGGAAAAGAGAAAAGGATGGGGAGGGGAGCCTCCCAGGAGGAGAAGACAAGCGACCGACGAGAGGAGATAAAAGGAAGGAATCTGGGGACGACAAGGTAAGCAAACAAGCCTGGGGACAAGGAGGAAGCAGCGGCAAGAGGCCTCGCTCCGAGAGAGAGATCCGAGATCCCGAGAGGGGATAATTCAGCATGAGCTCGGCAAGGAGGCCCGGCCGAATCTCCGGTCCCCAGAGCACCTTTCTTACTAGTAAACTCGCTAAGTCTGGAACCCTTTCGGGGTCCGTCTTGGAGAGTCTGTTCCTTCTCGTCGTCTACTGACTTGACCGTCGGAGCTCCCTCGCCGGGATCCCCGGCCAGGGTCTTCTAACCCCTTCTTGCAGGTTCGCCGCAGCCAGGGAGGCTCCCTCGCCAGGCGGTCAGAAGGATCCGCGGATCCGAGGCACGGGCGCGGCGACGAGAGCGGCAACACATACCTTCCTTGGCAACGGCACCAAAAGCTTGATAGGTCATGATGTTGTCATTAAGATACCATGGCTATCAGTTTAATTAACCGACCTCTAAATTAAATTAAAAACTTATTTTAAAAAATGAGTCTGGTTGAATCCACAAGGAAGGCAGTATGTTGAATGTTTTGAAATCCTTGACTCAGGAAAATTAAGAGATTGAAATCAGATAGACAGAAATTAAAAGTGCAAAAAAAATACATTGTACTAGGATTTATTATTTAGATCATAGCATCTATTTGCAATAAAGATAAAGGACACAAATTTAAAGGTGTTAGAAAAAAATTTTTATTAATTAAAACCAAGGTCCTATTATAAAATGCAATTGAATAAATAAAAAAATTATAATAAAGACTAGAAGTAGATCGACATAGCCTCATCAGAAAGATGGTCAATGAACTCCCTTTTTCCTTCGTACTCCTCAGAGTGAGCTAACTTTCTCTGCTTCTTTCTCTTTGGATCTTGATCTAGAGATCGACGTATGCGAAAAGATGGCATAGATGGCACAACTTTTTCTCTAAGAAACCTTACTCTTAGAGGCCAACCCATAACCCAAAGCTAGACTCTTATCCTGTACCATACTCCTCTCTCCAAGATGATTTCTCCTTAGCATAGGGGTCCTTTAAATAGAGCTCGGAGAAGGCTTAGGTCAAGTCAGATCAATATGAACCATGGGATAGTTGATTTCTGGTGTCTTTGGACCATTTGATCACCTAAATCACGTGGATCACACTTTAAGTGGGGATCCTTATCAGCCATTAGATCAATGCTTTGGATGGCCAAGATAGGATGTCATGGATAGCACCATTTTCACCTTAGACCCCTTCTCCACATCAGACTTGTCTCCATCAAGGATAGCAGCATGGGAGGTGGCAGGAGGTGGCATGGAGTAATGGGCAGCAGTCGTAGGCTTGATGGGGAGGGACAGTAGAGATCTAGGTGGTGCTAGCAGTCTTGGTGGTTGTGACGATGATGAAGATGGAAAGGAGATGATGGCCAAAGGGCGGTGGTGACCGATAGCGGCACGATGGCTTGGATGGCGAAACAAGAGGAGGATGAGTGATGGCACATGTCGAGGAGGGGCGGTGAGCTGGGAGATAGCAGGGAAAATTGTGGAACAGGGGAGGAGCAGGACCGGATGGCATGAGGTGGACTCCGATGGAGGAGAGGGTGGCTCAGGACAACTCCGGTGATTTCTCGTGACAGGGAGAAGGATGGTGGTAGCCCAGCAGTGATGATTGTGATGATGAAGAAGGTGACTCGATGGTTCAACACAAGGAGGCGCACGCATGACTGGCAAATAGCGGTGGTGCTCGGTAGTGGACGGTGATAGGAAGCAAAGCAGTGGGCTACAGCAACTTGAGGGGAGCTAGCAACATTGAGTGATTGGCATGGAGGTAGGGGGCGGTAGATCCGGCAGTGGCTGGGAGGAAGATTGAGATGGGAAGGTGGTGTGGTTGTGTCAAGATGGCAGCTCGGGGTGAACGATAGCCGTATGGAGAAAGGAGTGTGGCTGGTCGCTTCTCCCATGGGTTTTCTAGTGAGGGAAGGCTCTCGATGATGTTTTGGTGGCTTGACGGCTTCTCCCAGTCCTGAGGAGGTTCTCGATGGTGAGGGGGATAGTTCTAGCGGCTTCCTCAATGAGGATAGAGCTTGGGAAAGATGGTGGTCCATGGATAGGGTCTGTGGACTGGCAACAATGGCTACCTATGGACCGCCCAGGAATCTGTAGATCAAGCGGCCGGTACATGGTAGATCGGCTTCTCCAAAAATCATGCACTTTCTTTATTAATCAACAAAATTCAATTTCAGGCCCATCTAAACTCCGATTTGAGTGTCGTTTGCATATTGGACTCCAAAAATTGAGCTCTTCGCAATGACGATCTTGTTTCCTATAAATAATGTATAAAAGTATCAATTTGATATAAATAAAAATAGTTTAATTATTAATTAATACTTTTATATGTGTATATAATATAATTATCATTTGGTATGTACAAAGCATATGGTGAAGCTCATCAGTCCATAAACTCTTGGCTTTGCCCAATTTCCTCTTTATGCCTTGGAAGAGGGTTCAATTTGTGATCTCTGCATCTTTATTTGCCTAGAGATGAACTATGGAGATAAGATGATGTGAAACCCCTTGATCTTCTCATAAATCTTCAAATCTGGCCCTATGAATTGTCACCCATTGTCAATGATCAACACTTAGGGTAGATTGAATTGGTAGATTATGGCTCTCTATACAAAATCTATCTTCACCTCATGATGCAGGCCAACAGCTCAGCTTCTACCTACTTTGTAAAATAGTCCATGATGATCAATAAAAATTTTCGTCATCCTAAGGTAGGTGGAAATGGACCAATGATATCTATCCCTCATTGTATAAAAGGCCAAGGTACACATATGGAGGTGATTGTTATAGCAAGCAAGCGATGTATGTTTGAATTCCCTTGGCACATGCCACACCATATAATGAAGTCCTCCACATCTTTCTGCATCATCGGCAATAGTATCCTTGTTGGAGGAGTATGTAGGCCAACACCTTTTTTCCAATGTGGCTCCCACATATTCCTTTAGTACTTTCCACATCTTTCACTTTGGACAAGTGCAGTCACTTAAGGAGGGATAGAGAGAATGATCTTTTGTAGAGCTTTCTTTCATGCAGAGGTACAGGGATGCTTGATATTTATCTTCTGTGCCTCTTTTTGGTCTGCTGGGAGTAATCCATCCTTTAGAAAATTAACCAATAGATCGATCCAAGAGGGCTCATCATCTAGTTATATCACCTCCACCGATTCTTCAATGGTTAGCCTCTTAACCAACTCAAAATAGGCTCCCTTGGTAGGGCCATTGGTATGGTTGTCACTGATTTCTCTAGTAAGTTGCTCAAGAGTTATCCTCTCTTAGTATTTGCTAAATTTCAAAGTTATGGAAGGTAGAAGCCAACTCTTTGACCTTTGTAAGGTACTTCATTATATTTTCCTCCCAAGCCTTGTAATCACCACTTATATGCCCAATGACTAGTTATGAGTCACTGTAGGCCTTCAAGTCTTACACCCCCAACTCCTTAGCCACTCAATCCTGCGATCAAAGCTTCATATTCATCCTCATTATAGGGAACTCAAAGCATAGGGTATGCTTGGCTATGACTTCTTTTAGGCTTATAATGATCAATCCTATCCCTGATCCTTCGAAGTTGGATGATCCATCAACATACACCTTACAGGTATTTGTGGAGTCTTATATGGGGCCTTGTCTAGCATTGAGGATTTTGCTTCATTTGGCATGGCTAGTTCATCAAGGATAGTGCGCTCAACTAGGAGGTCAGCTAGTATCTAGGCTTTGATTAATAATCAAGGTTAAAATTTAACATCAAATTTAAAAAGCTTGATCATCCATTTAGCAATATACCCCGATGTGTCTAGTCGATGCAGGATATTCTTCATAGGCTGGTCGATCAGGAAGGTGATGGTGTGAGCTTGGAAGTATGGTTAGAGCTTCGAGCAGCAATAAGAAGAGCATAAACTAGCTTTTCCAGGTTCATATACCAAGTTCCACTCTCTCGAGGTCTGACTGACATAATAAATTAGCTTCTAGTCTTGTCCCACTCTTGAATTAGGACTACTCCCATTGCCACGGGCGAAGCCACCAAGTACAAGAATAACTCTTCACCCAAGTTCAGTTTACCCAATAGAGGTGCAAAATTGAGATAGCTTTTGAGATCCTTGAATGCTTGCTTTCTAGCATTCTTTGGTCCACTAGAAGTTCTTTAGTTGTTTCAAAGTTTGGAAGAAGGGAAGGCACTACTCAATCGATCTGAGACGAACCGATTTAGGGTGGCGATCCTTCTGGTAAGGTGCTAGACATTCTTGATCATACTTGGAGAGCCTGATTGCTATCATAGGTGGTCAAAAATAAACCTAACTTAAGCTATATAGATAGGATGAGTCGGGATCATATCCTCAGGGATCTTAGGCTGAGTTGTAATTAACAAAGCAAAAAATAAAAGTTTAGATCTTTAAAACTTGGTAATATTTTAATTAAAACTAATTTAAATTACAAATAAAATTGAGGGATATATAATAAAAAGACATCTTCAATTTCTAAATGATCACAGACACAAATTCTATACCTGTTTTAATCTAAGTAATCAAAGTTTGTAATTAATTAGAATCTTACAAACTAATCTTGCCGAGTACAAATCATATCCTATTAAGATCATGGCCTGTCTTATAAGTGTAGGCTATCCAATAATTAGGTTATATAGATCCTAATATGTTACATAAATATAGAATCCTAAAATTAATTATCTATGTTGAGCATGAACCATATCTTGTCAAGATTATAATCCATCCCATTTATAGATAATTTATTTAAGAATCAAACATAAAAGAATTAAATAAATATTGAAAGTATTAATTCAATTGCAAAGAATAGAAATAAATATAGGAATCAATGTAAGGATATATGTATTTCTCCACAGGCTACACCTTAGCCAAACATGGCTCCTAAATACATGTTTAGAAATTTGGAATTCTGTCTTGGCACCTCCTCTTCTTAAGAAATCATTCTCTTCTCCATTCTCTCTCTCCTTCGTATCCTAAAACAAAAATTAAAAAAGAAAAAGAAAATATATTACTGTTGATTGCTTGGCCTTGGCTACTCCCTGTGCCTCCCTATAAATAGGGCTTGGTGAAGACTATTTCCTAGTCAAAATTAAAGAGAAGTTGGAGTAGAATTGGCCTTGAATCATGTCAAATCCTTCCTGCCATCTGATTTCCATCACAACAATCAAAATCCTGTTGATCAGCACCTTATCATCATTGGGAGTCACAGCTAGCCATTCGATCATTTTTCCTATTGCTCCTGAGCCATTGGATGGCACAAATCATGGACTGAATCATGCTAGGAAGTCCTTCAGTAGGTTGGTGATGATTCAGACCATTGGGTCACATAAAAGCAGCATGCCAACCATATGATCGTGCATGCATCATGACATGGGCCGATATAATGAGCTATGGACCGTGTTAACGAGTTGTGGACTATGCCTTTATGAGCCGTGTGAAAGACCAAATGGAATTTCCTGTGAGCTGCATGAAACCGCCTATGAGCTGTAATAACATGGTTCGCACCTTCCATATGGATCAGTAGGCTGTCCACCATGGACCAGCTAGGTTTTGGGCCATTTGGGCTTGGTTTTGGACTTCATTTATTCACTATTTTAGCTCCAATTTGCATCCATTAAGTTTACATATTTGGTTCTTTGTGTTGGCAAGTATACTTTTTATAAAATATAAGAAAAAGCATCAATTATTAAAAATGAAGGTCAATTAGTATATATTTTTATTTTTTTATTAGAATATTTGTTATATTTATCGTATCCTCAACTTGAGCTGTGCTCTTCCTCGAGTTTTTCTAGCATGCTAAACACCTAGAAATTTAATAGTAGTATCAGAGCCACGGTATTCAAACATGCATGAGTTAGATTCAGATCTAATTTCCTTTTAAATCTACAAGTTAGGATTGATTAAAATCAATCTATACTGGAATAAGGTTATCATGTATAAGGTTAATCCTTATACTATAAAGATTGGCCTAACTCAAGATTAATTAGTTTGAAAAAGGATTTTTGAAACTAAAATCAAACATGTAAGATCTAAAATTAAGATGTATGAGATGTCTTATTTATTATTAGTGTTGATTATGGTCTTGATTTTGATGATTGACAAAATGTTTAAGTATATATGAGTACTAACTGCATTTTAAGTATATTTTTCAGATCTTAGTACTCAACCATGTTGAATGAAGAAATGCTTGTATTTCAGTTGAAAAAGTCCTTAAATTAATGAAAATTATGTATATGTACTTTAGAATTAATATGGAAGAACTTGAAGAGGTTAAAGTTTCAATTTGAAGATATTTCAGCAATGGCACAGGCAAGTGTCGACACCTGAAAATGAAGTGTCGACACCTGATGATCAAGTGTCGATACTTGAAGAGTGAAGTGTCGACTCAAGGCATGAGACAAACAGAAAATTTTCGAAAGCACTTTCAGTCAAGTATCGACACCTGGAGCTGAAGTGTCGACACTTGGAAGTGTAGTGTCGACACCTGGAGAATGAAGTGTCGATACTTGAAACTGAAGTATCGACACCTAGAGGTGAAGTGTCGATACTTGAACAGTAACGGCTAGTTTTCTGGACTGCAGAACTTCTCCAACTTGGCTCCAACGGCCATATTTTCCTCCCTAACGGCTATAAACGGTTATTTAAGTGTTGGGAGGCTATATAAACATCAAGAATCAAATATGGAAGTAATCCTTTGGTGAGTTTTTTGAATATTCTTCAAGGATTCAAGAGTTGAGTGATTCAAAGCCTTCAAGCTTCCAAGTTTCAAGGAGAGCATTCAAAGTTTACATCTATAAGAATCAATCAAAGACTTCATCAACTTGAAGACAAGATCTTATCAACAATCAAGGGCTTCAAAGAGATATTTACTTTATTTTAGAAAGCTTTTATTGTATTCATTTATACTTGCTCTTACATTGTTTTACTTAAGGTTTTTGGTGAGTCTTGGAAAACCAAAGAGGTTTTTGGTAAGCCTTTGAAAACCAAAATGATTGTTAGTGAGCCTTGAAACCAACTATGATTTTACTTGTGAGCCCGAAGCCAAAACAAGTTGTTTAGGTTCTTGGTTATCATGTAAAACCAAGGGTGGTTGTTGTTGAGCCTTGAAACCAACTAGGGTTTGACTTGTGAGCCCGAAGACAAAACAAGTTGTAAAGGTGCCTAAGTTATAAAACCAAACTTAGTAGATTTTCCAAGGGGTTCTTGGGGAGTGAATGTAGGTGCTTAGTTGGCACCGAACCACTATAAATCTTTATGTTTATGTGATTGTTCTCCTTGTGATTTTATTTCTTTATTTTCGCTGCATTTATTTGAAATACACGAGCACTTGAATTTCATTAGCGCATACTTGCTTTAGTTCACACTTTGCAAATAGTACAAAAGTTTTATAAAACCCAATTCACCCCCCCTCTTGGGTTGCCTACCTGAGCTTACAATTGGTATCATAGCTCGGTGCTCTGATTGAAAATCTAATGATTTTGAGTTAAAGATTATGGCAACCCTTGTAGGTATTAGTGTTAGACCACCATTTTTCAATGGCATAAATTACACATCTTGGAAAACTCGCATGCGCATCCATATTCAATCTATTAGTTATCATCTTTGGAAAATCATTATTAGTGATCCTCATATTCCTTCTATTTTGGTTAATAGCATTTCCATTCCAAAGCTCGAAAAGGATTGGAATGAATATGACATTAAACAAACTGAAATCAATGCTAAAGCAATGAACTTGCTTTATTGTGCATTGCACATGAATGAATTTAATAGAATCTCTACATGCACATCGACGAAGGAATATGGGACACACTTGAAGTTACTCATGAGGATACTTTTCAAATGAAGAATACTAAAATTAATTTGCTTGTACATTCTTTTGAAATTTTTGAAATGATGCATTATAAATCTATTTCTGATATGTATACTAGATTTATGACTGTTGCCGATCTCGCCGCCGTGCCTGTGGCTTCAGAGCCACCGATCCAACGGACCGTCTTGTCCCTGGGATCTCCTGGCTCTTCGAACCTGCAAGGCAAGGTCAGAAACCCTGGCCGGGGATCCCGGCGAGGGAGCTCCGACGGTCAAGTTAGTAAGCGCGAGAGGGAACAGATTCTCCGAGACGGGCCCCCGAAGGAGTCCCAGACTTAGAGATTGTGCTAGCAAGTAAGATTTCAGGAGGGATAGAAATCCGGCCGAGTTCCTCCACCGAGCTCATGCCAAAGGTCCCCTCTCGGGATCTTCGATCCTGCTCTTGGAACGGAATCTCCTCTCTCAGCCTTTTGTTTCTTGCTTACCTTGTCATCTATCCTTCCCTTCTTTTAACTCTTCATGCTGTTCTTTCGTTTGCCGCCCTTGGGAGGCTCCTTCGTTGCTTCCAACCCCTTCCCTCCATCTCTTTCCCCTTCTGGATCACAGAACCAGGCGGCTTCCCCGCCTTGCTTGCTGAGCCTAGCGAGGAAAGAGCAAAAAGGGGGGCACCGGTCAGACCGCCGACTAGACCTTGGGCTGAGCACGAGCACTCTTCTTCCCAGGCACCGACGAAGCCCGTTATTGGGTCCTATTTTGTCAGGACTTCGCCTCTCGACTGCGGGACCTGTCAGGCCGATGTAAGCGATGTTTCGCGTGTCCGCTGCCGACCGTACGGGCGCTGTTCTCGGGGTGCGGCGCGCACGGCTCAAGGGCAATCTTGGAGCTCATGCTCCTGCTCCTCGGAAGCTTTTCTACAGAAGTTGGACTGCCTCGGTCAAGGTGGGACCGTCCCAGGGTGCCACCTGGCGAGGGAGCAGGGAGGCCGCCGACTTCGGCCGAGGTGGACCCCTCCTGGGTGGACACCTGGCGGAGCAGCAGAGGGGCACTCGACTTCGGCCGAGGTGGTCCCGTCTCCGGGCGCCACCTGGCGAAGAGCGAGGGGCCCAGCTCGACCTCGGTCGAGGTGGGACGTCTCAGGGTGCCACCTGGCGAGGGAGCAGGGAGGCCACCGTGGTTCGGTCGAGGTAGACCCCTCCTGGGTGGACACCTGGCGGAGCGAAGGGCCCGACTCGACCTCGACCGAGGTGGTCCTATCTCCGGGCGCCACCTGGAGAAGGAGCGAAGGGCCCGGCTTGACCTCGTTCGAGGTGGAACTGTCTCAAGGTGCCACCTGGCGAGGGAGCAAGGAGGCCACCGGCTTCAGCCGAGGTGGACCCCTCCTAGGTGGACACCTGGCAGAGTGGCAGAGGGGCGCTTGACTTCGGCTGAGGTGGTCCCGTCTCCGGCGCCACCTGGCGAAGGAGCGAAGGGCCCGGCTCGACCTCGGCCAAGGCGGGACCATCTCAGGGTGCCACCTAGTGAGGGAGCAGGGAGGCCGCCGGCTTCGGCCGAGGTGGACCCCTCCTGGGTGGATACCTAGCGGAGCGGCAGAGAGCGCTCGACTTCGGCCGAGGTGGTCCCGTCTCTAGGCGCCACCTGGCGAAAGAGCGAGGGGCCCAGCTCGACCTCGGCCAAGGTGGGACCGTCTCAGGGTGCCACCTGACGAGGGAGCAGGGAGGCCGCCGGCTTCGGCCGAGGTGGACCCCTCTTGGGTGGACACCTGCGGAGCGGCAGAGGGGTGCTCGACTTCGGCCGAGGTGGTCCCGTCTCCGGGCACCACCTGGCGAAGGAGCGAGGGGCCCGGTTTGTCCTCGGCCGAGGTGGGACCGTCTCAGGGTGCCACCTGGCGAGGGAGCAGGGAGGCCGCCAGCTTCGGCCGAGGTCGACCCCTCCTGGGTGGACACCTGGCGAAGCGGCAGGAAGGCCTGGACCGACCTCGACTTCGGTCGAGGTAGAGCCACACCTGATTTCGCCGAAAAAACTCCACGTGGCTCGAATCACGCCCAGCGAAATCTGAGACATGCCACATCTTCGTTACGATCGTAACAGTTGCCCCCCATCCTCCCGTTCCATTGAGGCATCGAGGCTCGGAATGTGGGGATTTAATACGGAGATGACGTGGGGGAGGCGAAGATTTCGCACCATGATTGCCACGATCCTCGTCGCCATTCCTTGTTGCGCCCAAAGCCCTATAAGAGGTCGCCACGTGTCGCCTTTCCGGTCGCAATTAATGCGTCGCTTCGAAACAGAGGCCGTTTCCCTGCAACCGAAGCGTCGGTGTCGGGCGTGCATCCACGCGGCATCCATCCGATGGTCCGGAATGGAAAGACGGGTATGGCTACTGTCGATTAAGTTTGAAAAGGAGGGGACTTTCTGGAACGAGGCCCTTTCCCTTGCTCTGTCGGTGGTTTGCAGCAGGCTATCCCTCTCCCCCCCGAGTTGCCGCCTCTTTTGCACAGTGTATTTCGGTGAGTGCTTCTGTTTTCTCCTTCACTCCGTCCCTTTCCTTTAGCATCCTTTCCTCACCACCTTCTTATCAATTGCACGCCGCCGCCATGTTTTGTCTAACCCGGACGAGGCCGGTCCATCCCGGCCGAGGACTCCATCGTCTTCCTCCTCGAAATTGGAGATAATTCCGGAGGACACCCGCAGGCGACTCTAGCCTGGGGGTATCACCATAGGCATCCCTAGGGGTCTTAGGTCTCCCCCCGTGTTGTCTGCCCATCCTATCTCCTCTCTTCCGCCTCTGGCCCTTCCTTCCGTCGGTCCCTCCGGTCACGTTTCAACGATGACCGAAGGTGACCTTTCCTTGCTCCGGGAAGTCTATGGCATCCCGGGGTCGATCCGTCTTTCTCTCCCGCGGCCCGGGGATCGTGTCACCCTGAGTGGCCCCGGCCACATTGCCTTCTACGAGGACTTCCTCCTTGGGGGTCTTCGGTTTCCTCTGCACCCCTTTTTCCTTTCTTTCCTTGGTCATTTCCGTCTGGTCCCGGCCCAGTTGGCTCCCAATGCCATCCGGGTCATCTTCTTTCATCGTTTTCTGTCATTTCCATGGGTTCGTTGCCCGTTTCTCCCTCTTCAGGGCTCTTTTTACCCTGAAGCGGAACTCCACCGATGACGGCTAGTGGTACATCTCGCCCCGGCCTAGGTGTCTCCGGTTCGACCTCCCTTCCTCCATCAAGGGTTGGAAGAACCGGTTCTTCTTTGCCTCGGTCGAGGATGTCAACTGGGCCTGGAGCGAACCGGATCGTTTCCGAACTGGAACTCCCAGGTCGAACCGGCGGACCAGGAGGCTTACTCCTAGCTACTGAGCGATGTGGTCCCCTCGCTCGATGTTCTGCTCTCGGAGCAGAACTTGTTCGAGGCGGGGATCAGTCCCATCCGAGAGCCGGGTGAGGCTCAGCCTTTTTTCTCTTACTCTGCACTTCTCCCATTTCTCCCCTTCTTTCTTTAACTAGGCTGACCGACCTCCTTTCTATTGCAGGTATGAAGTTTTCCTGGAGAACCTCCTAGAAGGTGCGGCTCAGAGGGACACCGCCGAGCGGAGACGAGCCCGCGACAAAGAGGGCTCGCACCGAGGTGAGTCAGGAGGTCGTGCCGGCGCCCGCGCCCGGCCCAGCAGTTACAGCTCCCTTGCCCAGTCCACCTCGGCCCGAGCCGCCGATGCCCCCGTTATCCGCCTTGACGGGCCGCAGAAGAGGGAGGCCCGGTTCCCTCCCGGGTAGTGCCTGCTTCCACCGCAGGCCCGACGGCGCCGCCCGCGACTCTAGCTGCCACGCCGGTGGCAGTCCTGCCCGTGGGGGCGGTCACTCCTGCCACCGATCTCTCCACCCCATCGCCGACCATCTCGAGTCGATGCTCCATGATCCGCGACCAAGGGCTCGCGGAGAAGGTGATGGAGTTTGCTTGCACCTCCCGAGACCGCCGAATAAGGGGCGGCCGGGACTATGCCGATGCTCTGCTCGGATCCTCCCGCAGCTCTTCACGGTAAGTTCGAGCTCGGATCCTTTCCCTTTTCAATTCCAGCTAAACCCTTACTGACCAATTTACCTCTTCTGCAGATCGGGACCGACGTGCTCCTGTTGAGGAATTTTCTCGCAGGGTATGCCAAGAAAGATGCCGAGAAGGAGGAAAAGCTCGGCAAGCTCGTAGCTGATGTGAAGGACCTCATGGAGAAGGGGGTCGAGCTGCGGGGAGCAACTAGGCCCTGCAATCGGACCTGGCGTGCACCGAGGGGCGTGTCAAGGAACTGGAGTCCTCTCTGTCTGAGGAGAGGATCTCCAATCAGCGACGCTTGGAGGAGGATGCGGCGAGAGGGCTCGTCTCCGAGCTCAGTCTCAGTTGCTGGAACACCAGCTGGAGGAGGCCCGGCGGGAGGCAAGCGCGGCCAAGGAGCGGAGCGCCTACGTCAACGGGCTCCTAGAGGCTTCGAAGTGGGAGGCGCAGGAGGCCGTCCCGAGATTCCAGGCCTCCGACGAATACATCTCGGAGGTCCGGGAGGCCGCCGTGGACTCCTTTCTGAAGGGGTTCCAGGTGTGCCGGGAGAAGGTGGGCTCCTTCTACCCGGGCTCGACCTCAATGGGGTGGTGCTTGGGGCAGAAGGCAGGAGCCCACCGGCGAGGCTCCAGTTGCGGCGAGCGATGCGGCTGCAGCTCCAGATCAGCCCTCCGAGCAGCCAGCCACCGACGAAGGAGACGGGGAGCGTGCGCCCCGGCCTGAAGATTCTGCAACCGCGCCGAACTAGGCCTCCAGCTGTATCTTCTTTTCTTTTTTTTTTTTTTTTGTTGAGGACTCCCGGCCTGTCGGGACTCCTTTGTTGTAGAACCTTTTCGAAGCAATGAAAGGCTTGACTTTTGCTAAGTCTAGACATCGGCTCTCTTTTCTTTTCTTTCTTCCTCTTTTTCTCTTTTTTTTTTGTGTCTTATGATGTTTTGTCGAGTAAAAATGAGGTCCCGTGGCTTGCTCCGGGCTGAGTTCGCGGGTAGACTGGGTCCCATCTAGCATTCAGATCGAAGTTCGGAGCTTCCAGGTGGGGCGACAAAAGAGCAGGCCTTGCATGAGTCCTTCGGGTTTGCCAGGCCGCTCTCCATGATCGCATGGGTGAGCTGGGCTCTGCCCCACCTTCCAGACCGATGTCCGGGACTTCCGACTAACCCCGGGGCCGCAGGCTTTATCCAAGCCTTGCGCGGCTTGCCGAGCTGTTCTCCTTGATCGTGTGGGTGAGCTGGCTCTGCCCCGCCTTCCAGACTGAAGTCCAGGACTTCCGGACTGAACCACGGGCCGCAGGCTTTATCTAAGCCTTGCGCGGCTTGCCGAGCTGTTTTCCGTGATCGCGTGGGCAAGCTGGGCTCTGCCCCACCTTCCAGACCGAAGTCCAGGACTTCCAGATTGAACCCCGAGGCCGCTGGCTTTATCCAAGCCTTGCGCGGCTTGCCGAGCTGTTCTCCGTGATCGCGTGGGCGAGCTGGGCCCCGCCCACCTTCTAGATCGAAGTCCGGGACTTCCAGACTGAACCCCGGGCCGCAGGCTTTATCCAAGCCTTGCGCGGCTTGCCGAGCTATTCTTCGTGATCGCGTGGGCAAGCTGGGCTCCACCCCGCCTTCCAGACCGAAGTCTCTCGATCATAGCCTTGTTTGCCAAACTCAGAGCCAGATGCCGATTTTCCTACGAGGCGAGAAAAAGCGTTTGAAGTAAAGGAATTTTATTTGCAAGAGTTGGAGGAACCTTACATTACTGATATACATCCTTAAGTTCAACGCGTTCCAAGTCCGAGAGAATCTGGAGCCTCCTAACTCCTCCAGGTAATAGGCCCCTTGAGGGAGGACTTCCGCCACCCTATACGGGCCTTCCCACTTCGGGGAGAGCTTCCCGCACTCTCGTGGCTGAGAAGCTTCAGCGTGCCGGAGCACAAATCTCCAAGGCGAAAGACTTTGGTCGCACCCGGGAGTTGTAGTACCTGGCCACTCGCTGCCTGTACGCCGCCATTCGGAGTCGAGCCTTGTCCCTCGTCTCCTCAAGGAGGTCCAGGTTGAGCATCATCTTGGCGGGGTTCTCCGCTTCATCGTACTGCTCCATGTGCAGGGTGGGTAGACTGAGCTCAATCGGGATAACCGCCTCAGCTCCGAAGACGAGATTGAACGGGGTCTCGTCGGTGGCCATCCTCGGGGTGGTGTGGTATGCCCACAGGACACTCGGGAGCTCTTCTGCCCACTTACCCTTGGCCTGATCCAGCCTCGTTCGGAGGCCTTGCAAAATGGTTCTATTCGTCACCTCGGCTTCTCCATTCGTCTGCGGGTGCGCCACCGAGGTGAAGGATGGTGAATGCCGAGGTCACTACAGAATTCTTCAAACTCCCGGTAGTCGAACCGGCGCCCGTTATCGGTGATCACGGTGTGGGGGAGGCTGAAACGGCAAATGATTGACTTCCAGAAAAACTTGGCGACGTTTGCCTCGGTGATCCGCGCCAGGGGTTCGGCCTCAACCCACTTCGTGAAGTAGTCGATGGCCACGATCAGGAACTTCCATTATCCGGATGCCGGGGAAATGGTCCCAGGAGGTCCATTCCCCATTGGGCGAACGGCCACGGAGCCGAGAGCTGGGAGAGCGGAGTGGAGGACTGCCGCTGCACCACGGCATGCCGCTGGCACCGATCACACTTCTTCACGAAATTGCGGCGTCCTCCTTCATTGTCTCCCAGAAATAGCCTTGACGGAGGGCTTTGTAGGCTAGTGCTCTGCCCCCCACGTGGTTCCCGCAGATGCCCTCATGGATTTCCTGGAGCACAAGTGAGGCCTCCGCAGGTCTCAGGCACTTGAGGAGGGGATAGAAATAAGACCTCCGGTACAGCTGTCCTTTCCATCAGGACGAACCGCGCGGCCTTCTTTTTGATAAGGCGGGCCGCTGCACGGTCCTCCGGTAAGGTACCGCCGGTTATGTACTCTGTGTACTTGTCCATCCAGCTGGGCTTATGGCTGACCTGTTGGACCTCTACAGGGGTCTCGTAGCTCGGGGCCTTGAGGTCGCCAGTCGGGAGAGAGCGTCTGCACGGGCATTTTTCCCGCGGGGTATATGGGAGATGCTGAAGCGCCGAAATCCGGCCGCGCTCGTTTTGACGAGCTCCAGATATTTTGCCATTTGAGGGTCATGCGCAGCATATTCTCCGGAGATCTGTCCGGCCACCAGCTGGAAATCAGTGAAGGCCTTGAGGTTGGCTACGCCCAGCTCGCAGGAGACTCTCAGCCCGATGAGGAGTGCCTCATATTCTGCCTGGTTGTTGGTTGCGGCGAACTGGAAACGGAGTGCACACTCGGCGACGACCCCACGCCGTTTGCGAGAATGAGACTAGCTCCGCTCCCGCCGGAGTTCGAGGCTCCATCTACATGAAGGATCCACGCATCCTCTTTGGGCTCCTTGGGGCCCGGTTTCAATTGCGGATGCAGAGTGTCCCCCTCTGGCTCCTTGCCCAGGCCTGCACACTCGACCAAGAAGTCGACTAGCACTTGCGCTTTCATGGCCGACCTCGGCCTGTAAGCGATGTTGAACTCGCTGAGCTTGAGTGCCCACTTCGCCAATCACCCCGATGTATCGGATCGGCTGAGTATCGCTTTCAGCGACTGATCAGTCAGGACGGCAATGGGATGCGCTTGGAAATAGGGCCTGAGACGCTGAGCAGACACTATTAATGCAAAAATGAGCTTTTCGGGCCGAGAATACCTGAGCTCCGCATCACGAAGAAGCTTGCTGGTGTAGTATACCGACCTCTGGACTCCCTGGTCATCTGTCCGAACCAGGACCGAGCTGACGGCCTCCGGGGTGACCGCTAGGTAGAGGATGAGCTCCTCTCCTTCTTCGGGCCTGGAAAGTAGTGGGGGCGATGCAAGCATCTTCTTTAGTTCTTCAAATGCCTCCTGGCACTCCTCAGTCCAGGCGAAGTCGTTCATCTTTCTCAGCACTATGAAGAAGGGCCGGCAATGGTCGGCCGACCTTGAGATGAACCGACTCAGGGCGGCTATCCGGCCAGTGAGTCGCTGCACTTGCTTCTTGGAGGCGGGCTGCTCCATGTCCAGGATGGCCTGGACCTTTTTCAGGTTGGCTTCGATCCCTCTTTGGGTTACCATGAACCCTAGGAATTTCCCGGCAGAGACGCCGAAGGCGCACTTCACCGGGTTTAGCTTCATCTGATGAAGTCGGAGGTTGCCGAAGGTCTCCGCCAGGTCAGCAACATGATCCGATAGGGGCTTGCTCATCACTAGCATGTCGTCCACGTACACCTGCATGTTGCGACTGATCTGGTCCTTAAAGACTTTGTTGACCCGTCGCTGGTATGTAGCCCCAGTGTTCTTGAGGCCAAATGGCATCATCCTGTAACAGAAAGTTCTGCGATCGGTGATGAAGGCGGTGTGTTCTTCATCCTCCGGGTTCATTCGGATCTAGTTGTACCCAGATAAAGCATCCATGAAAGAGAGGAGGCGATGCCCCGAGGTGGGGTCGACCAGCTGGTCAATCTTCGGAAGAGGGAAGCTATCCTTCGGGCAAGCTCGGTTGAGGTCGGTGTAGTCCATGCAGATCCTCCACTTGCCACTACTCTTCTTTACCATGACCACATTTGCCAGCCAGCTGGGATACTGAACCTCCCACACGAAGCCGGCGGCGAGGAGTTTCTCCACTTCTTTGTTGATGGCCCTCTGCCTCTCCGCGACGAAACTCCTCTTCTTCTGGCGGACCGGGCGGCACCTCAGGTCCACGTTCACCCTGTGCATAATGACCTCGGGTGGAATGCCCGGCATGTCGGCCGCGGACCAGGCGAACACATCCGCGTTCATGCGGAGGAATTCCAGCAGGCGGGTCCGTTCCTCCTCCAGGAGTTGGGCCGCCACCTGCACCGTTTTCAGAGGGTCCGAACCGAGGGGATAGGTCAACAGACGCTCTACGGGCCCTCCCCTGGGTTCCTTTTCCCTTAGGTCGAGGTCGTCGACGTCGGGGCCGAGCTAGGTGCCCCGGGCACCTGGGACCGTCTGAAGGCAATGCGGGACTGGCTGAGTCGTCCCCCTCATCACTCCAAGTCTGGAGGTTGTAAGGAATTGTACTAGCAACCGCTTCGTAGAAATCACGGCGTCCAGCTGGTTGAGCCCCGGATGCCCGAGGATCGCGTTGTAAGGCGAAGGAAGCTTGACGACGATAAACATCATCATGACTGTGGTCTGTCGAGATGGGAATCCAGCGGTGACCGGGAGAGTGATCTCCCCTTCGACCCCTATCGAGTCCCCGGTAAAGCCTACCAGAGGGGTGTGCACCAGCCTTAGCTGATCATGGGATAGATTCATTCGAGAGAAAGCGTCATAAAAAGCACGTCAGCGGAGCTTCCACTATCTACCATAATTCGGTGTACAGGATGCTTCGCGATGGTCATCTCGACCACCACAGCATCGTTATTTACATTCTTGTTTCCATTCCCCTTCTCAGAAGGGGGTACATCCTCCGGGTTCCCGACCTCCGGGCTCTCTTCGTCGCTCCGCCCGATTCCACAGAGATCATGCCCACTGGCTTCTCCGTCGGACGATTGTCGATCGCAGGAACCGGGGATAAGGCCGCAAGCAGCTGTCCCTCCGCCGGACCTCGTTCCTGATGAACTTCCTGAGGTAGCCTCTTTTGATCAGCTCCTCGATTTCTCACTTCAGGTTACGACACTCCTCCGTGTCATGGCCATGCTCGCGGTGGAACTGGCAGTACTTCGACTTGTCGCGGGTGCCTCTTGGATTCTGAGGAGGAGGTCGGCGGAGGTAATGCTCGCCCTCAATCTCCATAAGGATCTTCATCCGAGGAGCAAGGAGAGGGGTGACTCCGGGGTGGCCTCGCCCTTGGTGGCCTCGCCCTTCAACCTCGGATTTGGACGAGGGTCGGCAGATGGCCCAGGCCGACGGGGCCCTGGAACGTCTATCGGGCCGGCTTCTTCAAGGTCCTCCCGTCCAGGTCTCGGTGTGTGCGATCGGCCTCCTCCGCTCGGACGTACTTGTGGATGCGGAGGAGGAGCTTGGAGTATGTCCTAGATGGTTTTTTATCCAAGGAATAGGTCAGGCGGGATGTCTTGAGCCTGTGCTTTAAGGCTAGCATTGCAACGGGCTCATCCAGGCTGTAGATCTCCAGGGCAGCGGTCTTGAAATGGGTGATGTAGTCTCGAAGCAGCTCCTAGTCTGCTGACGGATAGAGAAGAGGCTGTCCACCTCTCTTGGCACCTTCCGACAAGCGTCGAAGTGCACCACGAACTTTCCTTCCAACTGATGTAAGGAGCAAATGGATCCGGGCTCGAGGCGGGTGAACCAAACTCGAGCGGCCTTCCGAGGGTAGCGGGGAAGGCGATGCACAAAAGAGCATCCGTGGCCCCCTGGACCCTCATGAGAGCCTTGTAGCTCTCCAGATGGTCCAAAGGGTCGGTGGTCCCGTTTTAGGGATCCACCTGCGGCATGCGGAACCGGCTCGGAATCGGCTCCGCCTAGATTTCTTCGAAAAAGGGGGGACGGGAGTCGTAGCCCACCGGGTCCGCCGAGGATTTCTGCAGGTCGGCAAATCGGAGGGCAAACTCCGCCAATTTGCGCTCGTGCTCCTCCAGGCGCCTCTCGGCCTGGCGCCTGATGGCCTCGTTAGTGGAATCTTCCACCGAGGCCGCTGGTGAGGGGGGCACCGATCGGTCTCGGCGCAGGGTCTTGCCTCGGCGTCGCTTGCTGCAACGCACCGTCTCGGCCTCATCGGCCGGGGATCGACTCTCGTGATCCGCCGAACCGGAATAATTTCTTTTTGCAGGAGTTTGGTGGCTCCCGCGAGGATTGGAGGCTGCCCGCGGTTGGGACGACCTACCGTGGATGGAGCGCAGGCTCCCGTGCGGCCCTGCGACCCGAGCTGCAGGGGTCCCTGGCTGAGGCTGCATGGCCAAGGAGCGCTACTGATGTTGTAGCTGCTGAACTACCGTAGTCAAGGTCTGCAGCTGCTGGATGATAGCCGCAAAAGGTCCGTCTGCCGAGGTTGGCTGTGGTGGAAGAGGAGGGAGAGCAGGTAGCTCCCTCTCTGGGCTGTGTGGCCCCTGAGGGGAGGGGACCTCCCCTACTCGGCTGGTGGATGCTTCGCGTCCACGCGTAACCACCATGGTTGGAGCATGCTTCGTTCACGGAAAGCAAGCTCCCACCGGGGGTGTTGTCCTGCCCCCCTACCTGGTGCGCCAATCTGTTGCCTATCTCGCCGCCGCGCCTGTGGCTTCGAAGCCACCGATCGACTGGACCATCTTGTCCCTGGGGTCTCCTGGCTCTTCAAACCTGCAAGGCAAGGTCAGAAACCCTGGCCGGGGATCCCGGCGAGGGAGCTCCGAAGGTCAAGTTAGTAAGCGACGAGAGGGAACAGAATCTCCGAGACGGACCCCCGAAGGAGTCCCAGACTTGGAGATTGTGCTAGCAAGTAAGATTTCAGGAGGGATAGAAATCCGACCGAGTTCCTCCGCCGAGCTCACACCAAAGGTCCCCTCTCGGGATCTTGGATCCTGCTCTTAGAACGGAATCTCCTCTCTCAGCCTTTTGTTTCTTGCTTACCTTGTCGTCTATCCTTCCCTTCCTTTTAACTCCTCATGATATTCTTTCGTTTGCCGCCCTTGGGAGGCTCCTTCGTTGCTTCCAACCCCTTCCCTCCATCTCTTTCCCCTTCTAGATCACAGAACCAGGCGGCTTCCCCGCCTCACTTGCCGAGCCTAGCAACGAAAGAGCAAAAAGGGGGGCACCGGTCAGACCGCCGACCAGACCTTGGGCCGAGCGTGAGCGCTCTTCTTCCCAGGCACCGACGAAGCCCGTTATTGGGTCCTGTTTTGTCAGGACTTCGCCTCTTGACTGCGGACCTGTCAGCCGATGTAAGCGATGTTTCGCGTGTCGCTGCCGACCGTATGGGCACTGTTCTCGGGGTGCGGCGCGCACGGCTCGAGGGGCAATCTTGGAGCTCGTGCTCCTGCTCCTCGGAAGCTTCTCCGCACAGGTTGGCCTGCCTCGGTCGAGGTGGGACCGTCTCAGGGTGCCACCTGGCGAGGGAGCAGGGAGGCCGCCGGCTTCGGCCGAGGTGGACCCCTACTAGGTGGACACCTGGCGGAGCGGCAGAGGGGCGCTCGACTTCGACCGAGGTGGTCCCGTCTCCGGGTGCCACCTGGCGAAAGGAGCGAGGGGCCCAGCTCGACCTCGACCGAGGGGGACCGTGCCGTCTCAGGGTGCCACCTGGCGAGGGAGTAGGGAGGTCACCGGGTTCAGCCGAGGTGGACCCCTCCTGGGTGGACACCTGGCGGAGCGGCAGAGGGGCGCTCGACTTTGACCGAGGTGGTCCCATCTCCGGGCACCACCTGGCGAAGGAGCGAAGGGCCCGGCTCGACCTCGGCTGAGGTGTGACCGTCTCAGGGTGCCACCTGGCGAGGGAACAGGGAGGCCGCTGGCTTCGGTCGAGGTGGACCCCTCCTGGGCGGACACCCGGCGGAGCGGCAGAGGGGCGCTCGACTTCGGCTGAGGTGGTCCCGTCTCCGGGCCCACCTGGCGAAGAAGCAAAGGGCCCGGCTCGACCTCGGCTGAGGCAGGACCGTTTCAGGGTGCCACCTGGCGAGGGAGCAGGGAGGCCGCCGGCTTCGACCGAGGTGGACCCCTCCTGGGTGGACACCTGGCGGAGCGGCAGAGGGGCGCTCGACTTCGGCCGAGGTTGTCCCTTCTCCGGGCGCCACCTGGCAAAGGAGCGAGGGGCCCGGCTCGACCTCGGCCGAGGTGGGACCGTCTCAGGATGCCACCTGGCGAGGGAGCAGGGAGGCCGCCGGCTTTGGCCGAGGTGGACCCCTCCTAGGTGGACACCTGGCGGAGCGGCAGAGGGGCACTCGACTTCGACCGAGGTGGTCCCGTCTCCGGGTGCCACCTGGCGAAGGAGCGAGGGGCCCGGCTCGACCTCGACCGAGGTGGGACCGTCTCAGGGTGCCACCTAGCGAGGGAGTAGGGAGGCCACCGGCTTCGACCGAGGTGGACCCCTCCTGGGTGGACACCTGGCGGAGTGGCAGGAAGGCCTGGACCGACCTCGACTTCGGCCGAGGTGGAGCCACACTTGATTTCACCGAAAAAACTCCACCTGGCTCGAATCACGCCCAGCAAAATCTGAGACATGCCACGTCATCGTTACGGCCGTAACAATGACTATTATTAATGAATTGAACAGTCTTGGCAAAATCTATACTAATGCTGATTTGGTAAATAAAATTCTTAGATCCTTGCCAAAATCATGGGATCCAAAGGTGACGGCGATCCAAGAAGCTAAAGATGTAGAAACCTTACCTTTGGAGGAGCTTATCGGTTCACTCATGACCTATGAGATGAACTTATGGCAAAGGATAGTGGAAGCTGATACAGAAAAGAAGATAATGGCTTTCAAAGCCAAAATGAAATTCAAGGCAATGATGGCAGCTTGGAGCGATAGCGAAGATTCAAGTATGGATGATGAAGTTGCCCATCTTTGCTTCATGGCAAATGCGAAAAAGGTATGTGCTAAAAATAATTATGATTTTACCTTTAAAGAATCACATGATGCATCTAATGATCTTGTGCATGAATATAGATTGCTAAAAATTGAGCACAAGAAATTAAATAGGCATATAGATTCATTTTCTCTTGACAATACCAATCTTACTAATAAAAATGGTGATTTAAATGCCAAGATTAATATTTTGAAAAATGAAAAGAATAATTTTTTTAAAGAAAAATAATTTTTAGAAAAAGAAAATGTTATTTTGAAAGATTTATGTGATAAAAATATTTTAGTTGAGGAAAAGAAGCAAAAACTTTTGAAAAATTTCTCTATTCTTGCTTCTTTCAATTTATCTTCTAAATGTGGTTTTAATGCTTATCCTTCTAGATTAAGAAAAGTTTGGTTCCAAAAGGAACCATAATTACTAATCATAAAGGATCCAAGAAAGTTTAGGTACCAAAAATATTCACTTAATTTATTTTGCAGGAATGTCTTGCAACCCAACATGAAGAAAGGAAGTTCATGAAAAGAGATTGTACAAGACAATTTAAAGAAGTGGACAAGCTACATTTTGAACTAAATGGTAAAAGGAAGGACTTTGAATATTGGTAAATTCTAAACATCTCCTTCTATAATTAAAAATGTAGATTAATTTTTGTTGCATCAATTACTTGGAAAAATTATTTTAAATAGTTAATTAGAATCAAGTTTGGACTTATCATCATTGGCTATGATCATGAACTTTTTGGAGTTGATGAATTTTATGCTATCATGATTAAACTTATGATTGTAAGACATTCACTTGATTTTGATTAATGTATTTCATGAAAAATACTTTTAAAAATACATATTGATTTGAAAAATATTTTAATTGATTAATTAGAATCAAGCTTAGACTAATAATCATTAGTTGTGATCGTGACTATTTTGATGTAAATGGATTTCATGCTCTCATGATTTCAACTTATGATTATTAGACTTTCACTTGATTTTGATTAATACAGTTTTGAATTATTTCAAGTGAAATGTTATGATTTATGTGCTTTCATTGTTGGCATCTATGCTTAAGTTAGAATTGATTTGAATCAAGTATAGAACTGGTAGTTAAGGGTTACATTTAAGAAGAAGGTATGCATATTGACAAACTCTTGCTCTAGTAGCTAGACTTGATATTATATTACTTCTAGCATTTGTATGGATATCAAATCATCTTAAAATGAATTTGAAATCATGCTAAAAGTTTTTAAGTGATATAAATGCTTTGTATTTTGAAAATCATGAATATCTTGAAAAATTTCAAATCCTGATGCATGAGCTTTCATGTTTTATTCCTCAAATAAATGCATATTTTCAAAGAAGGAATAACATTTAGGGAGAGCATCTAAAGATTTGTTATCATATTTGATGCTTTGAATATTTTGCTTGATATCATGATGTACTTATATTGTTCTGATACTCTTTTTCCTTGTTTTCAAATCTAATTTTTTAAGGGGAGTTACATTCAAATGGTATCATATTTCAATTGGTATCATATTCAATTGATATCATAATTATTTGATTTCATGCATTGATTTTGATGACCTACTTGCTATTCTTTCCGACTTCATTCTCACTTTGTATTGCCTTTCATCCTTTTTCATGATGTCAAAAAGGGGAGAAAATTGTTAAGTATGAAAAGGGGAAGATTGGATAAACATGAAAATCATTTGAGAAATGAAAGAAAGTGCAAAAGGGGGAGAAGAATGTAAAATCTTTTTATCTAAAGGAAAGAATCAGTAAGAAGAAGAAATTTTAAAAATTTGAAAATTTTGCATATTTTGAAAAATATTTTTGAAGATTTTTTTTTGGATCATATTTTGAGGGGAGCTTGGTGCTTATTGTTTTGAGCTTACATGTTTATCTTATTATTAATCTTTTTAAGCTTACCCTTTTCATATACTTAAAGGTTTTGTCATCATCAAAAAGGGGGAAATTGTTGACTCAGGTCTTGATTTTGATGATTGACAAAATGTTTAAGTATATATGAGTACTAACTGCATTTTAAGTATATTTTTTAGATCTTAGTACTCAACCATGTTGAATGAAAAATATTTGTATTTCCGTTGAAAATATCCTTAAATTAATGAAAATCAAGTATATGGACTTTGGAATTAATATGAAAGAACTTGAAGAGGTTAACGTTTCAATTTGAAGATGTTTCAGCAATGGCACAGGCAAGTGTCGACACATGAAAATGAAGTGTCGACACCTGAGGATCAAGTATTGACACTTGAAGAGTGAAGTGTCAACTCAAGGCCTGAGACAAACAAAAAGTTCAAAAAGCACTTTCAGTCAAGTGTCGACACCTAGAGCTGAAGTGTCGACACTTGGAAGTGTAGTGTCGACACCTGGAGAATGAAGTGTCGACACTTGAATAGTAACGGCTAGTTTTCTGGGCTGCAGAACTTTTCCAACTTGGCTCCAACGGCCATATTTTCCTCCCTAATAGCTATAAACGGTCATTTAAGTGTTGGGAGGCTATATAAACATCAAGAATCAAATGGGGAAGTAATCCTTTGGTGAGTTTTTTGAATATTCTTTAAGGATTCAAGAGTTGAGTGATTCAAAGCCTTCAAGCTTCCAAGTTTCAAAGAGAGCATTCAAAGTCTACATCTACAAGCATCAATCAAAGGCTTCATCAACTTGAAGACAAGATCTTCATCAACAATCAAGGGCTTCAAAGAGATATTTGCTTTATTTTAGAAAGCTTTTATTGTATTCATTTATACTTGCTCTTACATTGTTTTACTTAAGGTTTTTGGTGAGCCTTGGAAAATCGAAGAGGTTTTTGGTAAGCCTTTGAAAACCAAAGTGGTTGTTGATGAGCCTTGAAACCAACTAGGGTTTTACTTGTAAGCCCAAAGCCAAAACAAGTTGTTTAGGTTCTTGGTTATCCCGTAAAACCAAGGGTGGTTGTTGGTGATCCTTGAAACCAACTAGGGTTTGACTTGTGAGCCCGAAGACAAAACAAGTTGTAAAGGTTGTTGGTGAGCCTAAGTTATAAAACCAAACTTAGTGGATTTCCCAAGAGATTCTTAGGGAGTGGATGTAGGTGCTTGATTGGCACCGAACCACTATAAATCTTTGTGTTTATGTGATTGTTCTCCTTGTGCTTTTATTTCTTTATTTCGTTGCATTTATTTGAAATACACGAGCACTTGAATTGCATTAGCACGTACTTGCTTTAGTTCACACTTTGCAAATAGTACAAAAGTTTTATAAAACCCAATTCACCCCCCCCTCTTGGGTTGCCTACCTAAGCCTATAATTAGATCTGTAATTAAATGATTAAGATTTACATTGGACTGATATAAAGTTTTCTGGTATAAGGTTTATCCCTTACATTGCAAAGGTGTCCTAGTACGATACAAACCAGTTTTTTGAAAAGTATTTTCAAAGTATTTTAATCATTAATTTAGACCTAATTTGCATGTATTTGATATGTTCTTTATTTGTTTTAGATCTAATTTTACATATGTGATTTATGTTAGTTGATTTTCAAATCTAAAACATCATATATGTGATATATGATATTAGGTTTGGATTTGAAATCATTTCAAAATTCAAGGTTATAAACCATTAAATCATATACTTAAATATAATTTAAAAAATATTTTTAGGTTTTAAATTTTTTGCTTATACATAAAGGTATGGGTAGAATAATTAGGTCTAATAATTGGACTACAATTAGATTTTTGTATTAGATCATGTTAGAACCCTTTATTGATTTTGAGTAGTTGATCAAATCTAATCAATAGTAATTAAGGTCAGGTCAAAGGGATTCAAGATCAAGTTTAGTTATAGTTGGTTATATCGATTCATATTTGATATAAAATTGATTAACTCAATACCTCACTTGGCTTAATGAATCAAGCTCGAGTCGCTAGGCTGACCTATTCAATCTAATTGATCAATTAATGTCTAAGACAAGTATCGACCAATGATTTTAAATTAGGACCATACTTACCTGGTCAATTTAACTAGTGTCTAAGGTAAGCATTGAGTTGCCTCATGATCAATTATCGTATGACAGTCAAAAATAAAAACCTAACTCATTACTATTAGCTAGAGTAAGTAAGGATCGTATCCTCGAAAATTAAGAATAATATTTCATGAAAAATTAAAGAAAGAAAATTAAATATTTTAATTATGGAGTTCTGAAAACTAATAATGCAAGATAAATTAATTTAAAAGATAATTATTTTAACATATCTAAATGTTTAGGAATTCATTTTTTTATTGATATATTTTGATATTTATTTATGCAAAGGACTTGTAATTAATTAGCATTTAAATGTAACTTATCTTTATCTAAGTACGAACTGTATCCCTAGGATCAAGATCCATCCATTTATGAATATAAATTATTTCAAATCCATATAAAATAAAAGGAATTAACTTTAAGATAATTTATCTTCTATGTGTGCGAACCATATCTTATTAGGATTATTTTCTTAGAATAATAAATTGTTAAAAGTTAAATTCATTCAAAAAATATAATATAAATATAAATAAAGAGCATAAAAATTTTATTCATATTATATAAAATAAAAATAAAGGATGGGAAAGAGAAAAATAAATCTTTTATAAAATGATCTTTATCCCCTTTCTAAGATGGAGGAGTCTAACCGTACGTGGTTGAGTTAGCAGCACCTTTTATCTCTACGTCTTAATCTTATAATAAAAATAAAAAATAAAATAAAATAAAATAATTAGTAGCTGCTCATAAGGATGGCAATAGATCAGGTTTGGATCAGGTTTTCCAAAATTCATATCCACCCCACTAAAAAATTATCCACCCCATACCTGCTCCATACCCATCTCGAGTTGGGTCGGGTATGCGATGGATAATTTTTTAGCGGGACGGGTATAGATTTTGGATAACCCAATCCAAACCCGACCCGTTGCCATCCTCCGTCTCGGGTCAGGTCGGGTCGGGTATAAAAAAATCATGTTTGGATCGAGTCGAGTCGGATATACCCAATCTCATAAAACCTAGTTTACTTAAAACCTAAACGGGTCAAATCAAGTCGGGTTAGGTCAGGTATATCCATCCTATATCTAATTTACTTAAATATTTTCTAAACATAATTTTTTTATATATAAATGGATCGGTTTGGATCGGAACGTACTACTATCCATACCCAATCCGAACCTGATTCGGATTTTTTTATATAACCTATATATGTTTATAAATTAAACAAGTTAGATTTTATCGGTCCCATTAAGACCGAATCGAGCCGAATATTCGTTGGATCGATAAAAATTACCATCCCTGGCTGCTTGCTATCCTTATGCCACTCGTATGCCTCGATTCCGCCAAATTTTAAAAAAAATTGAAAAATAATGTTCTTTAAAATAAATTTTATGACCATGTATTTCTATTTTTAAAATTTTTAAAATAATTTTTTTAAAATAAAAATATCAAAATAAGGTTCTTTAAAATAATTTTATGACCATGTATTTCTATTTTTAAAATTTTTATGACCACGTGAGAAGTGGATGGAGCCATGAAGAAGATACAGGTTTTACTTGCATTTTCTAACTAAAGACGCAGGTTTAGTCTTTAGAGAAGACATGGGTTCTCAATCAAAAGATGTAGGTTCTATCTGTATCCTCTAAACCAACCGAAAAAAAATCAAAATATATTGAAGATGTGATTTTCTTAATCAGAAGATGCAAGTTCTACCTGTGTCTTCTAAACCAACCGAAAAAGAACCAAAGTATCTTGAAGATGCAAGTTCTACCTGCATCTTCTAAACCAATCGGAAAAAAATATGGCACCTGTGTCTTCTAAACGAACTGAAAAAAATAAAATATGGCTTGAAGATGCAGGTTCTACCTGCATCTTCTAAATCAATCCAAAAAAAATAAAATATACCTTGAAGACGTAGGCTTTACCTGCGTCTTCATTAAATACACCCCCCCCCCCCACTTCATTAAATGAACCTGCATTTTCATTAAATACACCCACCCACTTCATTAAATTTTAACATAATAAAATAAAAAAATATAATAAAATTTAAAATAACATAATAAAGTATTTAAAATAACATAATAAAATTTAAAATATTTAAAATAACATAATAAAATTATAATATATAAACTATTTAAAATAACATAATAAAGTTAAAAATTAAAAAAAATTAAAAGAAAATACAGGTAAAGTGAAGCCACAGGTCGTATCTATGACTTTATCTTATTCCTGCACCTCCATTTTTAAAATAAAAAATTAAAACCTATATAAATAAAGTCATAATTTATTATAATATATAATAAATAATATAAATAATATAACAAATTATAATTTATAAATTATATTATAAAATATAATAAATATTTTATAATATAATATAAAAATTATAATTTAGTCGGTGCCAATCTAGTCGCTAGTCCGATCGCCAATTCAGTTCGATATGCCAGTCCGATTATCACCCCGGTACAAGTTTGGTCACCAGTCCGATCACCAAGTCAATACCAGTCTGGTCATCAGTCCGATCGCCAGCCTGGTGCTAGTTCGGTAAGTAGCCCGGTACTAGTCCGGTTTCTTGCTCGGTACTAGTTCGGTAACCAGTCCGAGTTGGATTGGTACCAACCTGGCGATCGGATTGGCACCAGCCTGGCAGCCAGACTGGCAATCAAATCGATGACCAAACTGGCTATTAGATCGATGGCCAAACTGAAAATCGGATCGGTGCCCAGACCGGTGACCAGACCGATGACCAAACTGGCACCAACTTGGTGACTGGACTGGCTATCGAACTGGTGGCCAGACCAGCGATCGAACTGGCACTGTCCTAGTAGCTAGACTGGCTATCGGATCAAGAGTCAAACTGGCGACCGGACCGGTGGCCACCGGTCCAACAGTCAATCCATCCACCATGTCGGTGCCAATTCGGTCGCTGGTCTAGCTACCAGTCTGATCATCAATCTGTCAACTAGTTTGGCTACCAAGTCAATGCCAGTCCGATCATCGATTCGGCCACCGATTTGATAGTTAGTCCAGTCGCCAATTGGGCCACTAGTCTGGCCCCTGGTTCGATAGCCAATCTGGCTACCAGGTTGATGCCAATCCGACCATCGATCAGGCTACTAGTCTAGCCACCGACCCAATAGCCAGTTCGGTCACCAGGTCGGTGCTAGTCCAATCGCCAGTCAAGTGACTAATCTGGCCACCAATTTGATAGCTAGTTCAGCTCCGGCCATTGATCCAATAGCTAGTTCGACTACTAGGTCAGTGTCAATCTGATTGCCAGTCCGGCCACCAATTTGACCACCGATCCGATCGTCAGTCTGGCCACCAATCTGGCTTCTAATATGATAGCTAGTCTGGCTACCAAGATGGTGCCAATCCGATCGATGGTCTGGCTGGCAGTTCGGTCACTGGTCTGACAGCTAGTCCGGTCACCAAGTTGGTGCTAGTTCGGTCATCGGTTTGGTTGCCAGTCTGGCCACCGATTTGATTGCTAGTTCGACCACTGATCTGATAGCAGTCCGGTCATTAGTTCGATTACTTGTCTAGCCACCAAGTCAGTGCCAGTCCGATCGCTAGGTTAGTGCCAATTCGACTTATACTTGCGACCGAGCTGGTACCGGACAAGGGACTGGATTGCACCGAGCTATCGATCAAACTGGCATCGAACTACCGACTGAACTGGTATCGACCTAGTGACCGAACTAGCGACCAGATTAGCACCAAGTGGACGGTCGGACCGGCACCGACCCGATAGGCAAATTGATGACTAGACTGGCACCGACTAAATTATAAATTATATATTATATTATAAAATATTTATTATATTTATAATATAATATATAATTTATAATTTAATATATTATATATAATTTAATATATTATAATATATTTATTATAATATTTATAATATTTATTATATTATAATAGATTTTATTTTATATTATTAATATTTTATATTATTATTAAGATAATAATTTATGACTTTACTTATATATATTTTTAAATTTTTAAATTTTTTATTTTAAAAATGGAGGTGCAAGAATAAGATGAAGTTGTAGGTGCGACCAGCGGCTTCACTTTACTTGCAACTCCTTTTAATTTTTTAATTTTTTTAATTTTTAATTTTATTATGTTATTTTAGATATTTTATATATTATAATTTTATTATATTTTTTAAAATATTTTTAATTTTGTTATGTAATTTTAAATTTTAATATATTTTTTAAATTTTATTATGTTAAAATTTAATGAGTTGGGTGCATTTAACGAAGACCAGGTAGAACCTACATCTTCAAGACATATTTTATTTTTTTTGGGTTGGTTTGGAAGTTGCGGGTCTTCAAGCCATTTTTTTTTTCGATTCATTTAGAAGATGCAGGTAACATATATTTTTTTGGTTAATTTAGACGATACAGGTAGAACTTGCGTCTTCAAGATATTTTGATTTTTTTCGGTTAGTTTAGAAGATGTAGATAGAACCTGCATCTTCTGACCAAGAAAATGCAGGTTCTATCTGCATTTTCTCTAAAGATGCAGGTTAATTAAAAAATACAGGTAAAATATGCATCTTTTTCGCATTTCTATCTATCTTCCATGTGGTCATAAAAATTTTAAAAATGATAATATGTGATTAAAATCATGTTAATTTGGTAAAATTATTTAAAGCAACTCTATTTTGATATTTTTAATTTTTAAAATTATTATTTTAAAAAATCCGATGTTTCTGGGGAGCTGCATGGAAACTCTTCCTTCGTGTTTTGTACACCACTTTGTATTTTTAAAAGAAAAAAATGGTGAGTGGGTTTCATGGGACGGTGTGCATATACAAGAGCCACGATGTCTTTCTTAAGGCTACAAATGGGTCAGGTTGACTCGTGATCCGATCCGACCCGATCCATTTAGATTCGATCCAATAGGTTTTCATGGATCCGTGGATCCAGGTTGGGTCCTAAAATTAGACCCGTTCAATTTTCAGAATTGGGTCTGGATTTACTGAATTTGGACCCGACCCGACCCGATTCGAACATACTAATACTGTTAGAATTATATATATTTAGATCTTTAAATTATAATTTAAAACTTGTATGGAACTAGTTATAATTATTTTTATATCTTAATTTATTTTAAAAATAATATTATTTGTACCTATTTTATAGTTAATAATAGTTAGCTATGTAATAATTAAAATATAGTTGTCTATATTTTATTCGGATCATATTTAGATCCAAACTTTGTAGATTAGAACCGGATTATTTATGGACCCGATCCAACCCGAATGACCCGTTGGGTTGAAAATTCTGATAGTAGGCCCGATCCGACCTAACCCGATTTTCTAGTGGATTGGGTCTAAGTCTACTATTAGGACCCGATCAAAGAACCGGGTTGGATCGGGATCACTCATAACCTGATTCGACCCGATCCATTCGCACCCCTAGTCTTTCTGTTGGACCACGTGTGAAAAGGAGAATTGACCAAGTCACTCCAATGCACTCCATTTTTATTCATTTAATATTTTATGTACAAATATTATTTAAATAATTTTATTTCAGCTCCATTTTAAATATTGTTTACATCACTTTAATATATATTATGTTTTTTTATTTATAATTGCCATTTCTACAAAATATAAAAAAATATTAATTTTTGAAAAATTAATATTAATTAATATTTATTTTAATATTTTTATTATAATATTTATTAAACTTATTATACCTTCCAACTTGAATTTTGCTCATCCTCGAGTTAAGTAAAAATTTAGTACTAGTCTCTTAGTAATTAATAAAAATATAAGCTTTGATTTATTTCCATGTATCATTAAAATTCACTTTTATAAAAGTAGATCTAGGAATGAAACTTAAAAGAGTTTAGCAAGTATTGCTAATTAAGTATTAAGTTTTAGAAGCAAACTTTTATTGGATTATAGTTGCATAGTGAAAAATCGGATTTCAAAATTTTTCAACATCGAAAACCATAGTCAACCGAAATCCTAGATCCAATAATCCTTGAATATACAATTAATAAGGGTAATACATATAAGATTTAAAGGAATTTCTACAATGCTGATCGCTGTTATAAGCAGTCAAAAATAAAACCCACTCATTACTATAGCTAGGATGAATAGGGATCATATCCTCGGGGATCAAGAGTAATTATTTCATGAAGAAAATAAAAAAAGATAGATATTTAGATTTTAGAAGATCGATGATGGGTTAATAAAAATTAATCAATTTAAATTAACTATGAGATCGAGGGATTTAAAAGATAAAAAGATATCTTTGGGTTTCTAGGTAATCACCAACATAAAACATGCAATTATTCTAATCTAAACAATCAAAGTTCATAATTGTATCGGAATCTTTCAAGCTAACCCTCAGTATAGATTATCTTACCGAGTATGAACCATATCTTGTCAAGATCATGGTCTGTCCCACAAGTATAGGCTATCTAATAATAAAGTTGACAAGTGATGTGGTGGGATCGCTGACGTGGAGGAACCGACAGGCGCCATGTCAAGAAAAGACGTCGCGTCGGATGCCGCGTCAACTCTCCAGCCCAGACTCCACTACCGAGCTGAGCTCCCTCAAGACAGCGAGGTCGAGCTCTGTCCTCCGCCAGGTCGAGCTCGTGAGCTCGAGATGCCTAGGTCGGAGCCACCTTTTGCCCTCCAGAGCGAGACCCTCGGAGGTTAGTGCCCTGTGGTCGAGGTCGAGCTCAGCGCTCACCCGCTAACGTGGAGCCTCTCCGAGCGCGCGCCCTCTGGACCGGGTCAGCCTTCTACCCTCCAGAGCGAGACCCTCAGAGGTTAGTGCCATGTGGTCGAGGTCGAGCTTAGCGCTCACTCGCCAACGTGGAGCCTCTCCGAGCGCGCGCCCTCTGGACCGGGTCCGCCTTCTGCCCTCCAGAGCGAGACCCTCAGAGGTTAGTGCCATGGGGTCGAGGTCAAGCTCAATGCTCACCCGCCAATATGGAGCCTCTCCGAGCACTCGCCCTCTGGGCCGGGTCTGCCTTCTGCCCTCCAGAGCGAGACCCTCGGAGGTTAGTGCCCTATGGTCGAGGTCGAGCTCAGCGCTCACCTGCAAACATGGAGCCTCTTCGAGCGTGTGCCCTCTGAACCGGGTCCGCCTTCTGCCCTCTGGAGCGAGACCCTCGGAGGTTAGAGCCCTGTGGTCGAGGTCGAGCTCAACGCTCACCCACCAACGTGGAGCCTCTCCGAGCGCGCGCCCTCTAGATCGAGCCCGCACTCTGCCCTCCTCCACCAAGATGCCCCCGCAAGCTCGGAGCGTCTAGGTCGGAGTGAGCCCTGCCGTTCTAGCTTAGCCCCAGCTTGGACAAGGTCCTCACCAGCCCAGAACACCAGCGAGCCACCCGAGGACTGTACTGGAGCGCCTTCCAGGCCGTACTAACCACTTGCAACTACCAGTTACACTAGAAAAAAAAGAAGTATGCTGATCGAGGTGCCACACTCCTTACCAACCACCCGTATCACCCAAAGAGGAAGCCAACCAGGAGATTCGAATCCCGTGGGCGGCGGCCCACCATTCAAGGCACTGCCAGGTTTCCCGGAATAAGAAGACCAAGAGGAGTGTCAGAGCACCTGACAACTCCCCTTATCATGAATCAGGAAAGACTCCTCGGGACACCGCCGCATGCGCCTGACAGCCCGGCGAGGATCCCGAGACAAGCGCCTAACGGTAACCTAGCTGCAACAAATTCAGAGGTAACACAACCCCAACACACAGGCAAAAAATACAAGCCAGAACAAAAAAAAAGAGAGAGAGAGGTGAAGCCCCCACCAGGAAGAGGGGCATGGCACCACCAATACAAGCGCAAGCTCGACCAAGAGGGCGAAGCGTCACCACCACCACCATAGTTAATGGAAAATGAGAGAAACAAGGAGAGGTGGAGGAACAGGGAACCCCTCTGTTCCCACTATCATTCTTCCCCTGCAACATTTTCGTCTTCACACACATCCTTTACTCCTCCTAGTGCGGAGTCCATCAAGAGGGGCCCGACCAGGAGGATCTGTTCCCCTGGTTCGTCACTGACTTGACCGTCGGAGTGCCCCGGCCAGAAACCCCGGCCCGGGTCACTAACCCCTATTTTGCAGGTCCAGGACCAGAGGATTGTTGGGAATCCGGTGACTGTTGGGAATCCGGTGCACCACAGTGGAAGTGTAATTTCAAAATGAAGAAATTTGCACCACAATCCCTTAGCCAGGATCTCCTTATTTCAGGATTAAAACATATAATAAACATACAAACTTACATTGTTAGAATTAGGGCACCAACCTGTTAACGCCAAATCCAATTTTGATGTAGAATCAAAACTTGGTGTTGAATGCCCCTTTTGATTTCACCAGGCGTCCAAATGTCCACCCTCCAATGGTGATCCACAAGAAGATTGATCAAGATGCTAGCTTCTTCAAAATTCCTTCACTTGAATTCTTATCCTAGAATTCAAGAGGACTATGGCTTTAAAACTCCATGGTAGGGACTCCTTACTTCCTTTCTTTCTTCTTCCTCACCCTTTCTTAAGACCTTATCCTAAGAATAAAACTCTTGTCTTGAAGGAGGAGAAGAATTTGAGACACTAATGTCCTAAAGTAAAAGGAAATAGAAACAGAGTTGTAATTCTTTTCTTTTACCGATCGAGAGATTCTTCCTATCTCTTGTTTTGGACTTGAGTTTCAACAGAGAAGAGAACTCTGTAAAAGGGAAACTCTCTGTGTCCTAAACAAGCTAAGGAGGAATCAGTCTCCTGGAAAGAAAAGAAAAATAAAAACCTTTGTCGTACATTTTTCAAACACCCGAGACCTCTGTTCCTTAAATAGATTACAAAGAGATGTCTTCTCAAAAGAACACAACTCTCCGTAAACACCATTCCATTTTGTATCACGCCCCTTCCCTATTTCTCACGCCCCCTTCACTCTTTCTCACGCCCTTCCAGATTAAACTCACAGCTTTTCCTAAAAGAAAAGTCGTGAAATTCCAGAAGAAAGGAATCGTGATGTTTCGGTCTCCGAAGAGATGTTGTTTCGCGCAACCGGGAATAGTCAGCGCCTTTTGTCTTTCTTAAAAAACTTCTAGCCATTGGATTCCCATCCAAGGGGGGACAAGTGGTGCGCTAACTATTAAGAAAGGAGGCCGCCCCATCTTAATTCATCGGAGAATTAAGCAGGGCACGCCAAGAGTCCATGCGCCATGGACTCTTCCAAATGGCGCGCCAAGAGTCCATAAGCACATGGACTCTTGGCGCGTGAAAATGCAAGGGGGCGGGTGGGGAGGCTAGCCTAGTTATATGGCTAGCCAATAGGGTTAGCCATAATCCCTATTTTCATAATTAGGATCTAATTAGGTCCAATTAGAACCCAAATTGAACCAATCCGGAACCCTAATTCGAATCCGATTCGAATAGAAGCTAGGTTTTGCAACACGTGCTAGAGTGTTATCCTGCAAAGATGATTTAATTACAAATTAAACTCTTGATCAATCCTCTTAAGTGTGTGACCCATTGGGTTCCACATCTAGCCAGCAGTGGGTTCGAATACAAGTTGACCTAATTTGATTAGAACTCTTTCTAATCGATTTAGGTCAAACCGGGCTTACCCGATTTGATCAATTAGGACTCTTCCTAATAAGTGATCTTTGAATTTGATCAACCCACAAGACAAGATTGACGTCTAGCAACGTGTCATGTCTACCCAGAAGATATGAAAATTCTGGTGAAATACCAAAATTATCCTTCAGTAGAGAGTTACCGTACAATTAAATCTTTCGATCAGCCTGCACCCAAAATATAACTATGGATATGGATATATGTCAAATCCAATATTATATTTATTTATAGCTCAATCTTATATTGATGATTCAATTATCTTGATATTAGAAACCATCTCTAATATCTTTACTTTGATCAAAGATTCCCTGAATCATCATCCGATTGTTAACTAGCTGGATGCAATCTCCTCTTACCAAGAGTGATCAATTCCTTGTTGACCTACTCATTACCTTCATATCCAATTCACCATTCCCAGTATCAATCCTGTGCATGACTCAGTCTCATGATTAGGATTGAACCGAAGCATGGGTTCATGTATATAAGGTACTTATGGCAGTCTCAGGTCAAAGGATTACTTGTACCACTCCCACTATGAGAACCTTCTATTGACATGTAGCTAAAACTCCATTAGATGTTCTCAAGTTGGATCATATCAGTGAACTCAATATCCAATGAGCACCCACATCCCAGTATTAGTGTCATACACAAGTGACTGTGAGAGCAGTCACCCTCTCCAGCATACATGGATGTGCTAGTCTTACCGGAAAACCCTGATCCCCTACTCAGGGTTCCTTTGACTAGGAATATTTTAGATTAAGGTTTTAAGATTTTAGGTCTCACTGGTATGATCTCATCATAACCCTAAAATCATAGCCCTAATCTATGGGGTTCATCATATAATATAAACACAGCGTATGATGAAAAATAATGCCTTTATTAGAAAATTATCAATTACAATAGTTTGGGAGATACAATATAGATTGGCTTGTATGGCATATCCCTTTCAATCTCCCACTTGCACTAAAGCCAATCGCCTTTAAATCTTAATCCCATACACTCGAGGTTGTGATCAAACTCTCGCTGTGGTAGAGCCTTAGTGAACGAGTCTGCTACATTGTTCTTTGTATCAACTCTATTTATGTAGACATCTTGGCTTTCTACTATTACTCGGACGAGATGGAAGCGTCTCAAAATGTGCTTGGACTTATGATGAGCTCTTGGTTCTTTAGCTTGAGCAACAGCCCCAGTGTTGTCACAGTAAAGTGGCACTGGGTTTTCAATTTCAGGAACAACACCTAACTCTGTGATGAACTTCTTCATCCAGACTGCTTCCTTGGCGGCTTCACTAACAGCTATGTATTCTGCCTCTGTGGTTGAGTCAGCTACAGTCTGCTGCTTGGTACTCTTCCAACTCACTTCTCCACCATTTAGGGTAAAAACATATCCCGAAATGGATTTGCTATCATCAGGGTCTGATTGAAAACTAGAATCAGAATAAGCTTCTAGTTTAAGATCAGAACCACCATAAACCAGAAAAATATCCTTAGTCCTTCTTAGGTACTTAAGAATATTTTTAACTGCTTTCCAATGATCCTCTCCTGGATCAGCCTGAAACCTACTGACAATGCCTAAAGCATATGCCACATCAGGCCTGGTACATAACATGGCATACATTATGGACCCTATTGCCGAAGCATAGGGTATAGAATTCATTCTATTTATTTCTTTAGGTGTCTTAGGAGACATCCTTTTAGAAAGATGTATGCCTTGAATCATAGGAAGATAACCTCTTTTACTTCCATCCATACTGAATCTTTTCAGCACTAAGTCAATGTACCTAAATTGGGATAAACCTAGCATCCTCTTAGATCTATCTCTATAGATCTTAATACCTAGTATATAGGATGCTTCTCCCAAATCTTTCATGGAAAACTGGTTTGATAGCCAAACCTTGACTGATTGCAACATTGGGATATCATTCCCAATGAGGAGTATGTCATCTACATACAGAACCAAGAAGACTATGGCACTCCCACTAGTCTTCTTATAAACACAGGGTTTATCCACATTTTTGATAAAACCAAACCTTTTAATAGTTTCATCAAAGCGGATGTTCCAACTCCTGGAAGCTTGCTTTAATCCATAAATGGATTTCTTTAGCTTGCATACTTGATTAGGTTTATTCTTTGAAATAAAACCTTCTGGCTGTGACATGTAGACTTCTTCCTCAAGGAAACCATTGAGGAATGCAGTCTTCACATCCATCTGCCAGATCTCATAATCGTGGTATGCTACTATAGCAAGTAAAATCCGAATTGATTTGAGCATGGCAACAGGTGAGAATGTTTCATCATAATTAATTCCCTGTTTTTGTCTAAAACCTTTAGCCACTAATCTGGCTTTATAGGTTTCAACTTGGCCATCAGCCCCAATCTTTTTCTTATAGACCCATTTGCACCCAATAGGATTAACACCCTCTGGTGCCTCAACCAAAGACCATACTTGGTTTACATACATTGAGTCTATCTCGGATTCCATGGCTTCTTGCCATCTATCTGAATCAGTACTCAAGATAGCTTCCGTATAGGTCAGAGGTTCATCATTTTGAATTACTTGGGCTTCATTATTTTCAATAATAAATCCATACTTCTCAGGTGCCCGTGGCACTCTATCAGACCTACGGATAGGAGTTTTGTGTTCTGGTTCTGTCCTAACTATATGTTCTAATGGTTGAGAACTGTCTATCTGTGTTTCTTGTACTTCTCCAAGTTCAACAGTTCTACAATTGCCCTTTTCTAAAATGAACTCCTTTTCTAGAAAAGTGGCATGCCTGCTGACAAAACCTTTTGTTCGGTAGGATGATAGAACAGATATCCTCTACCCTCTCTAGGATATCCTACAAATAGACATTTATCCGCTCTAGGTTCCAACTTATGTCCAAAATTTCTTTTAACATAAGCTGGACATCCCCATACCTTAAAATATTTAAGATACGATTTCTTTCCACTCCAAATTTCATATAGAGTACTATCAACGGATTTAGAAGGTACCTTGTTTAGAATGTAAACAGCAGTTTCTAAGGCATGACCCCAGAAGGAAATGGATAAATTTGTGAAGCACATCATGGATCGTACCATATCTAATAAGGTACGATTCCTCCTTTCAGCTGTACCATTTAGCTGTGGTGTATAAGGAGGGGTCCATTTAGAAAGAATTCCATTAACTTTAAGATAGTCTAAAAACTCCGTGGATAAGTATTCTCCTCCTCGATCAGAACGAAGAACTTTAATACTTTTCCCGGTTTGTTTTTCGACCATACTTTGATACTCCTTAAATTTATCAAAGGCTTCAGATTTATGTTTCATAAGATACACACATCCGAACCTAGATAAATCATCTGTAAAAGTGATAAAATATGAGTATCCACCTCTGGCCTGAGTTGTCATTGGACCACAAACATCAGTATGTATAAGTCCTAATAACTCAGTTGACCTTTCTCCATGTCCAGTAAATGGAGTCTTGGTCATCTTACCCATGAGACATGATTCGCAAGTTCCTAATGATTCATACTCATAAGGATCAAGGAAATTTTCCTTGTATAACTTGCTTATCCTAGACTCATTAACATGACCAAGTCGATGATGCCAAAGTAAAGTATCATTAAAGTCTTTTCTTTTTCTTTTATTATTGACATGAAAAACACTATCATTGGAAGAAAGAGTTAAGAGCCCATTGCTAAATATGCCAGAACAAATAATTTTATTAGATAACATTATCGAGCAACCAGTGCTCGTTACATCCATTACATATCCTTGTTTTAATAACAAAGGAATAGATATAATGTTCCTAATAATCTTTGGCATATAGTAACAATCTTCTAACTCCAAGATCTTCCCTGAAGGCAACTTCAGAATATAGGTCCCTACAGCTTCTGCTTGGATGATATCACCACTAGCACCGTAGAGATTGAAGTCACCTTCCTTCAATACTTTAAGCTTATGGAGGTCCTGCAAAGATTTGCATATATGGTAACCACAAGCGGTATCCAATACCCAAGTATTTGATATAGATGAATTTAATGTCAATATAGTATGTATCTCATACATACCTTTTGGTGCATCTGACGCACCAGGCTTCACAGTTGCAAGGTAAGCCTTGCAATTCCTTTTCCAATGTCCCGCCTTTCTGCAAAAGAAATAGGTTGACTGTTTTGAGGCCTTCTTTCCTTTCTTATTCTTATTGATGCCACCCTTAGGGTTTAGCATTCTATTAAAATCCTTTTTACCTGATTTCTTCTTATTGGTCTTATCAACAAGAAGAAGTGGAGCCTTTTCTTTCTTAACGTGGCTCTCTGCTGTTTTTAACATATTTAACAGCTCAGGCACGGAAGTGTTCAGTTTGTTCATGTGATAATTCAAGACAAACTGAGAAAATGACTCCGGGAGTGATTGCAGGATTAAATCCTGATTCAACTTCCCATCCATAATAAAACCTAATTGACCCAATCTGGTGATTAAGTCAATTACCTTCAGAACATGATCCTGAACGGATGTTCCCTGGTGCGGGCACCAGACTCAGAAGAAGACTTCAGAGCTCCATCTGGATCTCTGATTAACCTTGCCCGAAGAATTAGGGTTTTTGGTTTGTAATAAGAGTTGACTAGATCAACTCAATTTAGCTTGAGTCTACATTACCTGCATTTTATTTTGTTGAGTCATGTTGACTCAGTAGTGGACTAGGGTTTCAACCTGGGATGTTACATTTTCTCCCAAGACCAGGCAAGTGGACACCACACTCCCAGCCACACTCCCAGTACAAGGGGCGCCATATCCACATCCAGCAGCCTTTGGTCCCCACTCCACAGATGGCAACTTCCTTCTCTCATGCGCCAGATAAAGAGAAGTCCACCAAGAGACCACAAATCAAGGGGGCGGCCAAGACTTTCCCAAGAAACCCAAAGCAAAGAAGGGAAGAAATTCTCTTGGAAGAGAATTTCATGGGGGCGCCCACTACCTGCCAAAGACAACCAAAACAAAGATGGGAAGGACCTTGACTTAGGGAGGAAGAAAAGGAGGAGTCCAAAAGAGTTGATCCATGGAAGGGAAGAAATTTTTCTTGAAGATCCAAGCAAGGTGGCGCCATCTACCTGCCTTTTATAACCCAAATCCAGTTTTTTTGGTACTTTGGCCGACCATATATGAAGGATTTGCCCTAATTTGTAGATCCCCTCCTTTAGTCCCACATGGGAAGATGTGAAACCCTCCTCCCTTGTAAAGCTTTATAAATTAAAACCCTCTTGTAAGTTTAAAAAATAAGATGAATGAAATCAATTTCTTTGTGAGCAACTTTGTGTTTCTCTCTTCCGCACTTATATTCAGGTGTTGAGCTCCGTGAGGGAGTAAATCCGGGTTCCCTAGGAACCTTGAGGAGGTGTGAGATCTCCAACCCCAAAATCCTAGCTTAGTCCACCCATCTCTACTCCACCACCACCAAACCCTAATTTTCCATCTTCATCCCACGGCCCCTCTCTTCCACATCGAAGCCGGTCACCAGCATCCAGGTTCAGATCAACTGTTTCAACTACAGAGCCAGTTCAAATGAGAGTCAGATCAGTATCAATATCTCCGAAACTTCTACATCCAACAATCTTCATTAAGTCCTCAGGTCAGTGTCTTTCTTTGAGTTTCTGGTTCTTCTTTTGTTCTTCTTCTTCCAGATCCTGAGTTCGAGAAGGAGGCCAACCTTACCATAGGACTACAATCCGAGGATCCATTGCGAAGATACCCCATCTCCGAGGATCCTACAATCTGCTCGAGAGTGTCCTCCAATTGAAGCAACGAGAGATATCACTGCTAGGTAACAAGAACTTTCCCTTCTCACTTTGTCTGTTTCGTTGAAACTCAGAGCAAACCCTAGATCTGGAGGTTTCTCAATCCCCAGCGATCCTACTTTTGAGTTACTCTGATAATCCACTCCTTTTAGTTGTGCTCTCTGTCATTTCTTAGTTTCTTTCAACATTAGTTTATCTTTCCTTTGAGTCAAAGCCGACTTCTGAAAATATATTTAAAAAAAAAAATACATTAATTTTAATTTGCTTCCGCATCCCACATATCCGTTCTGCATCATTTTGGTATCAGAGCTTTCGTTCTGCATCAATTTTGGTATCAGAGCCCTGTCTAGGGTTTCTGTTTTGATTGCTTGTTTGAGTCTCTCTCTTTTTACTTTGTCTGCTCGAAGTAGACTCCCCAGGACGTCCGGTCCTAGGAATGAAGCGAGGTGCAAACCTCCTCTTCCCATTCCACGGGGTGTTCCTAGGGCGTGTAGGGGATCCGTTGGGTTATAACTTCGTAGCAGGAATTGTAAACGGGGAAGTGCTCTATTTTCAGCCCGTAATTGCCTGTTGCAGGAATTATTTCTCACTGCAGTTAACTCCAAATTTGGTGATTTGTGTTTTGCTGAAACCAGTATAATTGAAACCAATTTTCATAATTTTTCCATGATTTATTAGTTTCCGTGCGATTTCTGAGAATTAAATTACTGCAACTCTGTCTTTTGTGTTCTGCAATCCATTTATTTTTGAGTGTTCATCTCTTAATTTATCTTAAGGGCATTTGAGCATCTAAGATAAGGGGAGGAGTTGATAACCTCTCCTTAGCCCAAAACCACCACCCCTTTATTCGAACCTAAGCCTTTAATTTAAAATTTGATTAAACCTAATTTGTCCTAGTGGGCTAGGGACATCAACAAGTCTGGTCAAGGCTAGTGTTAAGTCAATTTGTCTGGTTACTCTGTGTGTGCTTTGTACTCAGTGTCTAGAACGGTGGTTCAGGGATTCCATCCCGAAGGGCTTGTGTGCTGGTCCGCCTACCTGGCCAATCTCTGATTGGTGTCTAGGATTGGCATCTAGGGACCTAACACTCCCCTTACACCTGCCTGGCTGAGTCCCGAGTTACTACAGGCTAGCTTGCCACTCTGATTGGGCATCTAGTTTGGGCTCTAGGTCTAGTTAGCCAGTAGTCGCTTTAGTCTAGTCACATTCTGTGAGCTTGCTTGCATCATCATGTCTACCCGGAATGGAGTACCCTACCAACCTAGTCAAACCCAACCAGATTTAGAGGCCATGGTTAGAAATCTTACCGAAAGTATGACCAAATTGAGTCAGGACATGAATGAGGGTTTTTCCCAGTTTAGGGATCGAGTCCAAGTACTTGAGAAACGTAGACATCAAAATTGGACCCCTGATCCAAAATTTAATAGGCCCCAACCTCACCCATGCCAGGAACCTAGGAGGACCTTATACCGTGATCCCGAACATAACCTTAGGAAGCCTAACCATGATATCTATAGTGTGGATCGTGTCTATGAGAGGTCCTTACAATATTCTAGACTAGTCACTCAACAACCCAAGTCTTCTAGATCAAACCATTTAGATCCACACCCATGCCCAAGTAAGGTCTCTACTAGCTTGAAACCCAGTGTGACCCAGGTTCCTATATCGCAAGAATGTTTGTTTTGTGGAGAAAGAGGCCATAAATCTAGTCAGTGCCCATGCATAGGACTGGCTTGTGCACAGCTAAGTGGTAAGAATCCTAAGGATGACATTAATGAGGGAGAACCCAAGCCTACCAATGAGGAAGAACGGTTAGGTATGACAAGCCTAGAATCAGTTGACCCGATTACCACTGACCCGAAACCCATTGAAGATGGCATCGAGGAAGTATATGATGCTGGCTTGAGTCTAGTTGATGAATATGAGGGGGAAGAACTAGAAGAATGTGACATCGATACTATTGGTTCCTTACCTGAGGAGACCTTGGAGAGCAACCAAGTGGTAGGACCTAGTTCAGAAATTCAAGAGATTTGTGAGAACCAGGTTCCTTTAGTCAAATACCCCCAGGAAGAACTCATAGTGTTAGCCTGAGCTATCAGTTCGTATCCTCTAATGACAGTCATTCCCCAAGTACCAATTGAAGATCTTTGCACTAAACTGTTTAAGTTTGCCCACCCTATGGTAGATCCTCTCCTTAGGATGACTGAATCAAGCCTCTTACAATTGGACCTTGTCCCATGCCCAGCCACTAAGGTCTCTCCCGTAATCTCAGTTGAACATCCTTGTCTTGAGCGGATTGATTCACCCAGTCCTGTAGAAGTCCTCCTTATGGCCCCAGACCCCTTCCTTCGCATGATTGACCTACCCTTCTATAGAGTATACCTTTCCACACCCATATGTCAAGTTTCAAGTCTTGAGGTCAACATCCATAGGCCCTTCCATGAATCATTCTTCAATCCAGTTCTTGAGAAAATGGATCATTATTTGCTTAGAGAACAAACTTTAACTGTTGCAATCACATGTCCTAGGCTACTTCCCGAACCATCTCTTGATCCATGCCTGGGAGTAGCAAACTTTTCCTTTCATAAGGATGATCAGTTGACACTCATAGATCACCATTCAAACCTTCAAGTCACCACCTTTAGTCAGCAGGTAATTCGTGACTCCGCCTCATATTTCCTCCCTTTCTCTAGGACTTCCAATGCTTCTTACACCATCCAAGTATACTTTGTCGAAGTCTTTAGAGTGAACCACGTGTCAGAACCTATTAGGTTTGCCACCTACTTCTGGAAGACCTTATGGCACCTACTAGGCACCCATGATAAGTTTTCATGCTCTGCATGCCATCCTCCGACCTATGGTCAAACCTAGAGAGCCGTAGTTTGTTAGGTTTAGACCTAGGGTTCCTTTGAATAAAGTCCATTCTTTAGGAATGCATCGTCAGTCGAGTTTAGGACATTGTCTTAGATTTTGATTGAGTGAGAATACCAGGAATTGGGATTTGTATTTATCCAGTGCTAAATTTGCATATAATGACTCGGTCAATAGGTCTACGGGTAAGAGTCCATTTGAAATTGTGCATGGTTACAAACCCCACACACCTCTTGACCTAGCTCCTTTACCAGTCCACACACGGGTCTCCGAGTCTGCCGAAGTTTTTGCACAGCATATAAAAGACTTGCATAAAGAAATTCAAGCCAAAATAAATTTAAGTAACGAAACTTATAAGAAATTGGCTGATTCTCAAAGGCGAGTCAAAACTTTTGACGAAGGAGACTATGTAATGATTAGGTTAAGGCCTGAACGGTTTCCTCCTGGAACCGTTAGAAAGTTACATGCTAGAGGAGCTGGACCATTTAGAGTAGTGAAGAGAGTAGGATCCAATGCCTATGTGCTCGAGTTGCCTCCAGAACTAGGCAATAGCTCTACTTTCAACATTACAGACCTAGTAGAGAACAGGGAGCCAGCTGTGATTCCCAGTGAGCCTTTTGAACCTAATCCTGTTATTGAGAGTGATCCCGATCCTGTGTGTCCACCAACAAACTGGCCTGTGAGGAAAGAGCAGATTGAAAAGATCCTGGATGATTAGGTTATCTCTACTCGTAATCGAGGATACCAAAGATACCTGGTCCGCTGGCTAGGAAGGCCAGATTCTGATGACTCTTGGATCTCCCGAGAAGAATTACAAGAGTTGGACCCAGACCTCTTGGAGAGATACCAGAGCCAACTTGATCCATACTCGACAGGGTCGAGTTCCTCCCACCCTAGGAGAATTGGTGCGGGCACCAGACTCAGAAGAAGACTTCAGAGCTCCATCTGGATCTCTGATTAACCTTGCCCGAAGAATTAGGATTTTTGGTTTGTAATAAGAGTTGACTAGATCAACTCAATTTAGCTTGAGTCTACATTACCTGCATTTTATTTTGTTGAGTCATGTTGACTCAGTAGTGGACTAGGGTTTCAACCTGGGATGTTACATTTTCTCCCAAGACCAGGCAAGTGGACACCACACTCCCAGCCACACTCCCAGTCCAAGGGTGCCATATCCACATCTAGCAGCCTTTGGTCCCCACTCCACAGATGGCAACTTCCTTCTCTCATGTGCCAGATAAGAGAAGTCCACCAAGAGACCACAAATCAAGGGGGGCGGCCAAGACTTTCCCAAGAAACCCAAAGCAAAGAAGGGAAGAAATTCTCTTGGAAGAGAATTTCAAGGGGGCGCCCACTACCTGCCAAAGACAACCAAAACAAAGATGGGAAGGACCTTGACTTAGGGAGGAAGAAAAGGAGGAGTCCAAAAGAGTTGATCCATGGAAGGGAAGAAAATTTTTCTTGAAGATCCAAGCAAGGTGGCGCCATCTACCTGCCTTTTATAACCCAAATCCAGTTTTTCTGGTACTTTGGCCGACCATATGTGAAGGATTTGCCCTAATTTGTAGATCCCCTCCTTTAGTCCCACATGGGAAGATGTGAAACCCTCCTCCCTTGTAAAGCTTTATAAATTAAACCCCTCTTGTAAGTTTAAAAAATAAGATGAATGAAATCAATTTCTTTGTGAGCAACTTTGTGTTTCTCTCTTCCGCACTTGTATTCAGGTGTTGAGCTCCGTGAGGGAGTAAATCCGGGTTCCCTAGGAACCTTGAGGAGGTGTGAGATCTCCAACCCCAAAATCCTAGCTTAGTCCACCCATCTCTACTCCACCACCACCAAACCCTAATTTTCCATCTTCATCCCACGGCCCCTCTCTTCCACATCGAAGCCGGTCACCAGCATCCAGGTTCAGATCAATTGTTTCAACTACAGAGCCAGTTCAAATGAGAGTCAGATCAGTATCAAGATCTCCGGAACTTCTACATCCAACAATCTTCATTAAGTCCTCAGGTCTGTGTCTTTCTTTGAGTTTCTGGTTCTTCTTTTGTTCTTCTTCTTCCAGATCCTGAGTTCGAGAAGGAGGCCAACCTTGCCATAGGACTACAATCCGAGGATCCATTGCAAAGATACCCCATCTCCGAGGATCCTACAATCTGCTCGAGAGTGTCCTCCAATTGAAGCAACGAGAGATATCACTGCTAGGTAACAAGAACCTTCCCTTCTCACTTTGTCTGTTTCGTTGAAACTCAGAGCAAACCCTAGATCTGGAGGTTTCTCAATCCCCAGCGATCCTTCTTTTGAGTTACTCTGATAATCCACTCCTTTTAGTTGTGCTCTCTGTCATTTCTTAGTTTCTTTCAACATTAGTTTATCTTTCCTTTGAGTCAAAGCCGACTTCTGAAAATATATTAAAAATATATATATATTAATTTTAATTTGCTTCCGCATCCCACATATCCGTTCTGCATCATTTTGGTATCAGAGCTTTCGTTCTGCATCATTCCCTCTGTCATCCTAACACGGAATAACTGCTTAGATATTTCGTATCTAGCAGTTCTTCTTTGTTCTCCATAAAGCTCTTTTAATTGAGCATTATGGATTGAGTATCCATGCTTCATGCTATCTCTGTAACTCATTGGTCATAGAGGCCAGTATGATACACTTGACAGTGAGGGAGTCATTCTGCCACATTCTGTATGTGGCCATATCTTCCTGTGTGGCATCGTCCCCTAGTGGATTAAGACTAGGGGTATCAAGAATATGAGAAAGTTTTTCTAAACTCAGCACAATCTTTAAATTTCTCAACCAGTCCACATAGTTTGGACCAGTCAGTTTGTTGGTATCTAAGATACTTCGGAGTGATAATGAAGATGCCATTTATCTACATTTGGTAAAGAACAATACATAAGCAAACAACCATGAAATGACTTACATAATTAAATTAAGTCTTCAATTTAATTATGTCTCCCACTATTTTATCAAAAATCATAGCCCTCACTATGATAATCGAGAAGAACCCTGATCGATTTTTTTTAGTGAGATTGAGATCCTAATAACTTATAAAAGATCTTGCAGATAACACAACAAATATTTTATAAGCTCAAAGGTAGGAAACTCTTCCAATTATATCTCATATAATTCTCAAAAAGTAACTTGGCCTCTAGAACATTATTAGTCTTGCAGAAAACACAACAAACCATAATGTTCTAGTTAAGTCAAGACCCTTTCATTTCAATACAGTCAGTACTCAAATATAATGCCCTTGCAGATAACATAACAAAGCATTATACTGAATATACTGTAAGCATATCTATGCACTAGACTAGTATTATGTCAATCACCATATTAGGTCTTGCAGATAACACAACAAACCTAATGTGGTTCATAACACAATAATGATCCAGCATGAAGGAAGGCCAATATATAGTATTTTTAACACTAAGCATTTTAGTCAAGATTTAAATATAATCAAATCAGCCAGGCAAGTGGAAGAGATGTGGGAGTCCCCCCGTTGCTTTCCTAGACACCAATAAAAATTGGCCAGGTCAGTCAACGGAACCAATTAAAAACCATAATTCTCTTTACCTTCCCAGAACCACCTTTCTAGACACCGAATGATCAATTGTTCATCATGACTAGTGATGCTTATTAGTTAAATATACTATGACTTAATATAATTTTTTAAGAGGAGGGTTTTATAAAATTGCCAGCACATTCTTATAAAACATATCACAATCAAAATAAATATGTGCTAAGTGTGTCATCATACTAGGACAACCATTTACCACATAATGGATCCACCATTATGCCAGGGCAACCTTATTTCAGTATGATGACTTCAAAACTAATCATATCTCTATAATAATTAGGGTTTGAGTGAAAAACCCTAACTAGTGGCATACATCAAAACATAAATTATCATATATGCATCCCATAAATATGCTAAGTGTATCAGCATTCAAGGGTTTAAAACCCTAACATGCGACACTACAACAAAAACACATATAAATAATTTTCATATGTTTTAACTGTAATAAAGGTGGCTTTGATACCACTGTTGGGAATCCGGTGCACCACAGCAGAAGTGTAATTTCAAAATGATGAGATTTGCACCACAATCCCTTAGCCAGGATCTCTTTATTTCAGGATTAAAACATATAATAAAAATACAAACTTACATTGTTAGAATTAGGGCACCAACCTGTTAACGCTAAATCCAATTTTGATGTAGAATCAAAACTTGGTGTTGAATGCCCCTTTTGATTTCACCAGGCGTCCAAATGTCCACCCTCCAATGGTGATCCACAAGAAGATTGATCAAGATGCTAGCTTCTTCAAAATTCATTCACTTGAATTCTTATCATAGAATTCAAAAGGACTATGGCTTTAAAACTCCACGGTAGGGACTCCTTACTTCCTTTCTTTCTTCTTCCTCTCCCTTTCTTAAGACCTTGTCCTAAGAATAAAACTCTTGTCTTGAAGGAGGAGAAGGATTTAAGACACTAATATCTTAAAGTAAAAGGAAATAGAAACAGAGTTGTAATTCTTTTCTTTTACCGATCGAGAGATTCTTCCTATCTCTTGTTTTGGACTTGAGTTTCAATAGAGAAGAGAACTCTGTAAAAGGAAAACTCTCTGTGTCCTAAACAAGCTAAGGAGGAATCAGTCTCCTGGAAAGAAAAGAAAAATAAAAACCTTTGTCGTACATTTTTCAAACACCCGAGACCTCTATTCCTTATATAGATTACAAAGAGATGTCTTCTCAAAAGAACACAACTCTCCGTAAACACCATTCCATTTTGTCTCATGCCCCTTCCCTATTTCTCACGCCCCCTTCCCTCTTTCTCACGCCCTTCCAGATTAAAACTCACGGCTTTTCCTAAAAGAAAAGTCATGAAATTCCAGAAGAAAGGAATCGCGATGTTTCGGTCTCCGAAGAGACGTTATTTCGCGCAACCGGGAAGAGTCAGCGCCTTTTGTCTTTCTTAAAAAACTTCCAGCCATTGGATTCCCATCCAAGGGGGGACAAGTGGTGCGCTAACTATTAAGAAAGGAGGCCGCCCCATCTTAATTCATCAGAGAATTAAGCGGGGCGCGCCAAGAGTCCATGCGCCATGGACTCTTCCAAATGGAGTGCCAAGAGTCCATAAGCACATGGACTCTTGGCATTTGGCATGAAAATGCAAGGGGGCGGGTGGGGAGGCTAGCCTAGTTACATGGCTAGCCAATAGGGTTAGCCATAATCCCTATTTTCATAATTAGGGTCTAATTAGGTCCAATTAGAACCCAAATTGAACCAATCTGGAACCCTAATTCGAATCCGATTCGAATAGAAGCTAGGTTTTGCAACACCTGCTAGAGTGTTATCCTGCAAAGATGATTTAATTACAAATTAAACTCTTGATCAATCCTCTTAAGTGTGTGACCCATTGGGTTCCACATCTAGCCAGCAATGGGTTCGAATACAAGTTGACCTAATTTGATTAGAACTCTTTCTAATCGATTTAGGTCAAACCGGGCTTACCCGATTTGATCAATTAGGACTCTTCCTAATAAATGATCTTTGAATTTGATCAACCCACAAGGCAAGATTGACGTCTAGCAATGTGTCATGTCTACCCAGAAGATATGGAAATTCTGGTGAAATACCAAAATTACCCTTCAATAGAGAGTTACCGTACAATTAAATCTTTCGATCAGCCTGCACCCAAAATATAACTATGGATATGGATATATGTCAAATCTAATATTATATTTATTTCTAGCTCAATCTTATATTGATGATTCAATTATCTTGATGTTAGAAACCATCTCTAGTATCTTTACTTTGATCAAAGATTTCCTGAATCATCATCCAATTGTTAACTAGCTGGATGCAATCTCCTCTTACCAAGAGTGATCGATTCCTTGTTGACCTACTCATTACCTTCATATCCAATTCACCATTCCCAGTATCAATCCTGTGCATGACTCAGTGTCATGATTAGGATTTAACCAAAGCATGGGTTCATGTATATAAGGTACTTATGGCAGTCTCAGGTCAAAGGATTACTTGTACCACTCCCACTATGAGAACCTTCTATTGACATGTAGCTAAGACTCCATTAGATGTTCTCAAGTTGGATCATATCAGTGAACTCATTCTCCAATGAGCACCCACATCCCAGTATTAGTGTCATACACAAGTGACTGTGAGAGCAGTCACCCTCTCCAGCATACATGGAAGTGCTAGTCTTATCGGAAAACCCTGATCCCCTACTCAGGGTTCCTTTGACTAGGAATATTTTAGATTAAGGTTTTAAGATTTTAGGTCTCACTGGTATGATCTCATCATAACCCTAAAATCATAGCCCTAATCTATGGGGTTCATCATATAATATAAACACAGCGTATGATGAAAAATAATGCCTTTATTAGAAAATTATCAATTACAATGGTTTGGGAGATACAACATAGATTGGCTTGTAGGGCATATCCCTTTCAAGGACCACCAGGCAACGAGGAGAGCGCACTCTGGCACCGGCAGCAGCTACGGGCCATGGCGATCCTGGCGGTAACAGATTGGCGTGCCAGGTAGGGGCGGACGGGCATGATCAAGTCCTCCACCTCTTTATAGATTGACACTCCATGGAAGAATGGTGACGATACAAGCTTGAAAGGTCTCTATCAGCCGTGCAAGGGGCTCCCCCTTACTAAGGGCACCCACGTCACCTTTTTCGTCCCCTTCGGCGAAAGGATCCGCTGACGAAGCCATCAGGTACGCAGCGAAAGCGCGCCTGGAGAAGCATAAGCACAAGCTGGCGGAGCTTTCCCGCCGGTTCGCCGGTACGCAAGGCTCAACCAGCGAGCTACTGGGCTATGATGCCCGCCACCCTTGAAGCCCTTCACCGGCCATGATGAGACGAAGTAGTGTCACCCTCACTGCGATCACATCCATGACACTAGGGAATGTCGCAATCTCAAGTGGGAGGTCGAGAAGCTCATCAAGAAAGGCTACCTCCAAAGGTTTGCAGGGGGCAAACCTCAAGCGAGGTCCCAGGCGCTTGCCGCTCTCCCACCGGCTCCAACCATCAATAGCTGCCCCACCGTGAAGCCAGTGGGCGTGGTCACCAGGGGAGCTGCGCTCGCGTCCAAGAAGACCTAGGGGGCACGGGACCCTGAGAATGTACTCCTCATTGTGCTGGAAGGGGAAAGGTAAATAAAGATGCCATGGTCATCAGGATGACGATCGCGAACCATCACGGGCAGGCCCCTACAAGGTGGCCGAAGCTCCATCACGAGGGGCCTGTTACCTCAAAGATCTCGACGGTGTCAGGCTCCCCCGAAAGAGGATGGTTCATGGCCTGCGAAGACGCCACCAACAAGGTAAGGTTTCTTATCGATAATAATGATAATGATTTTTCCTTGCACGAGTATCCATGTGTCTTGCAGGGAAAAATCAATGACGCCCACGAGCCTAGCTCCAGGACATTTAAGGATCTTCGAGCCAAGTAGCTCCCAATCACAAGCATCCTTGAGCCCAGCTCCAGGATGTCAAGGGATCTCCGAGCCACACGGCTCCCAATCACAAGCATCCCCGAGCCCAGCTCCAGGATGTCAAGGGATCTCCGAGCCACGCGGTTCCCAATCACAAGCATCCCCGAGCCCAGCTCCAGGACATCAAGGGATCTCTGAGCCACATGGCTCCCAATCACAAGCATCCCCGAGCCCAGCTCCAGGACATCAAGGGATCTCTGAGCCACGCAGCTCCCAATCACAAGCATCCCTGAGCCCAGCTCCAGGATGTCAAGGGATCTTCGAGCCACGCGGCTCCCAATCACAAGCATCCCTGAGCCCAGCTCCAGGATGCCAAAGGACCTTCAAGCCATGCAGCTCTCGATCAACAACGTCCCCAAGCCCAACTCTAGGATGCCTGCCCAAGACCGGAGCTCAGATCTTCAGTCGAGGGATCATCGAGCCAAGCCGCTCTCAATCTCAAATGTCTCCGAGCTCAACTCCGAGATGCCAAGAGATCATGGGGCCAAATAGCTCCCATTAATGCCTCGAGCCTAGCTCTAAGGTGCCAAAGACTTGAGCTAAGCCCTCTGGCAATCCCTGGGCCCGAGCCTAGCTCCATGTCCAGAAAGGCCTCAAGCCTAGCTCTAAGGCAATCAAGTCCAGTAACCCTCTTCTCTGATCTCCTCATTCGAAAAGAAGATGAGAGGGAAAAAGAAAGAAGAGAGAAAAAGAGAAGGAAAGAGAAGACGAGAGGGGAAGGAATGGCAAGCACCCCTCATCTCTGATCTCCTGCTCATCAAAAGGTGAGAAGGGAAGGAAAGAAAGAGAATGAGAGGGAAATATAGCAGCAAAGCTACCACTTTTCAAACCCAAGACCGGGACTCAGATCTCCGGCCAAGAGACCTTCGAGCCATATAGCTCTCAATCACCAACATCCCCGAGCCCAGCTCCAGGATGCCTACTCAAGATCAGAGCTCAGATCTTCGGCCAAGAGAATTTCGAGCCAAGCAGCTCTTAGTCAACAACATCCCCGAGCCCAGTTCTAGGACGTCTACTCAAGACCGGAGCTCAGATCTCTGACCAAGAGACCTTCAAGCCATGCAGCTCTCAGTCACCAACGTCCCCGAGCCCAGCTCCAAGATGCCTACTCAAGATCGAAGCTCAGATCTCTGGCCAAGAGACCTTCGAGCCATGCAGCTCTTAGTCACCAACATCCCCGAGCCCAGCTAGGATGCCCACTCAAGACCGGAGCTCAGATCTCCGGCCAAGAGAACTTCAAGCCAAGCAGCTCTCAGTCACCAACGTCCTCAAGCCCAGCTCCAGGACACCTGCTCAAGACCGGAGCTTAGATCTCCGGCCAAGAGACCTTCGAGCCACGCAGCTCTCAGTCACCAACGTCCTCGAGCCCAGCTCCAGGACGCCTGCCCAAGACCGGAGCTCAGACCTCCAGCCAAGGGACCTTCGAGCCACGTAGCTCTCAATCACCAACGTCCCCAAGCCCAGCTCCAGGATGCTAGCCTAAGACCGGAGCTCAGATCTCCGGCCAAGGGACCTTCGAGCCACATGGCTCTCAGTCAACAACACCTTCGAGCCCAGCAGCTCTCAAGTGTCATTACTCAACCCCAAGCAGGGTGAGGCCCTTCTCTCTAATCTCCCCACTCATATACAAAAAAAAAAGAAGAAAGAGAGGAGAGAAAGAAGGGGAGTGGAAGAAAGAGGGAAAAAAGGGAATAACCAAGCAAAGAAAACAGATGGTAAAGAAACTCAAGTTTCATTGATTGAACACCAGTTACAAGTATCTTGCGAGCCCCAGACATGCCGGGTGACCCTGACTAAGTACAAGAAACAAAAATACAAAATGAGGCAAGAAAGGGAAGGCCTACTCTACACCGGCCGGTTTCCCTACTGAGCCCGGAGGCTGAGAATTCTTGCCTTCAGGAGCTTCCGGCTGAGCAGCCTTAACCTCGGATGGATCAGTCTTGGCTGACATCGGAGGCTCTCAGCCCATGGCTTCCATAGCAACCTCCTCGTTGGGCTTCGCATCCAAGATCGAAGGATACCTGAGACAGCTACGGCTCTCTTCGGGGACGAGCGCCTCGACTCGGCCGTGCAAAAACATGAAGCCCTAGTAAAAGGAGTCTGACACCATCTATTGAATTTCGGCGATGAACTCCTTCGAGGCCTTGAATTTCACAATGGCATCCTCAGCGCCCTTCTTGGCCTCAACAGCCACCTTCCTCAACTCGGCGGCCTCCAGCCTAGCGGCCTCCGCCGACTTGGCCACCACTTCCACCGCTCTCTCAGTTGTGGCCAGTTTCTCCCTCCCTGTTGCTAGCTCCGCCTGGGCAACCTGGGAGGCCTCCTTGTGCCAATCAGCCTCAGCATTATACTAGTTCAATTTCTTCTCCACGGAGGAGAGATCTTCAATAGCCTTCTTCGCACGGCTTCGCTCCAGGTCACGGGCCTCCAAAAGTCTCTTCACTCACCCCTCGGCATCGGTGAGCTATGCCTTAAGGTCCTTGACCTTCAGTTCAAGGGCCCTGTTTGCCCCAACCTTCTCCTTCAGGTCGACTTTCAGGGACTCGATCTCAGCAGCCTATTACCGCTCAAGACGCTCCCAGCTCTGGTAGCGGCCCTTAATGAAGAGGGCCTCAGCACCGATCTGCACCGAGAAAAGAGGTCAGACCAAAAAAAATGAGAGAGAAGAAAGAAGAAGAAAAAAGAGAAAGGGACAGCTCATCGAATAAAGCTGGGGGAAGATGGCGCTAATGACATCGGTCAGCCGCATCCCGGCCATGTCCTGCCGGTCGCATGTCTGGATCGAGAAGTCCATCATGCGCTCGGCCAGCTCGGGGCTCTGGAGGAACGAGCTTTCTGGCCCCATCTTGAAGGGGAGATAGTGTCGCACCTCCTCCCTTCGACCTTCTGCCGGAGTGGGCGACCTCGTCCCAATAACTACAGAGCCACGGGGGGCAGGCTGAGAAGCTGGCACAGGCACAGGCGGCACCTCGGTCGTGGTCCTGACCATGAACTGAACCTCCACATCCCTAAGCTCGGTGACAGGCGGACTTGGAGGACGGTAGGGTGCAGCAGTAGCAGTTGCGGCCCTCGCCTGGACCACTACTTCGAGCTCCGCAGCAAGGGCCTGCTGGACTGGCCTCGATACCACAGAAGCCGCCCTCTCCACCGGTGCAGGAGCAGCTCGAGCTGCCTCCAAACTCAGACCAGCTGGAGCAGTCGAGCTCGGACCGACTGCTGTAGTAGAGGCAGCCACAGGAGCGCCCTCGCCCCGGACGTGCCTTGACAAAGGCTCCCCGGCCAGCCCGGTCGGCGGCCTCTTCCGGGTGATCGCCAACAAGTCATTCTTGAAGAAAATCATTCCTGCATGTAAGCCACACAACCATTAAAGTTCATGGAAAATAATGCAAGAAGTGCAAGAAAAAAAGGAAAAGGAAATTTCAGGTCGAACACACCCAACCCATTCGCTGGGTCGACCCCGGAGTCGATAAGATTCTGCTTAGATAACAGGACCTCGAGAGGAGGAATCTGGGTGGTGCGGAGCTGCTCGTAGTCATCCCGGTCTACCGCATTGACCACAGAATTTCGGTTGGAGGACTTGTCCGGATCGCTCCAGACCCAGTCGACCCCGTCAACCTCAACAAAGAAAAACTTCTCTTCCATCCCCTGATGGAAGAGGGGAGCTCAAACTTGATGCCCTTTAGGCGGGAGGACAAGGACCACTACCCATCCTCAGTTGGGTGGCGCTTCAGGGCGAAGAAGGCCCTGAACAAGAAAAATCAGGCAACGAACCCGTGGAGGTGGCAGAGCATAATGAAAGAAAAAATAACCCTAATGGCGTTTGGCACTAATTGAGCAGGGACCAAACGGTAATTATCCAAGATGGACAAGAAGAAAGGGTGGAAAGGAAATCAGAGACCCCAGAGAAGGTCCCCTCATAAAAAGCAAGGTGGCCCAGGCCACTGGAAGTGACCCGTTCTCTTGGACGAGGGATCATGAGCCAAACAGAAGGCAGGATGCCATAGATATCCCGAACCGTCGAGGTGACCCCACTTGGACCTGTGGACCGGATGGACTCAAAAGTGGGAACAAAAGAAGGAGGAGGGAGAGAAGAACCAGATCCTAGTTCTCTGATGAGTACCAGACCAGGAGGATGCCTCCTACTGAGCTCGAAGCGAGTCGCATCTTCCTCCTCGTCAGAAGAAGAAGAAGAAGCTGCCCTCCGCTCGGAAGGACCAGCCTTGCCCTAATCAATGGAGGGGCGGAAGCCCGGACCAAAATGGGACATCCTCAAGAACAAGGGGAATGAAGGACTATAAGTGGGGGATGGAAGAAGAGACTCAACCTGAAGAAGACCCCAGACCAGGAGGAAAAACCCTATTCTAGTAGGGGGAGAAGGAAGAAGAAACCGACCTGGTTCCTTAGAAAACTAGGGGCAACTGGGAGGAAGAAGGAAGCTTGGGCGCAGCAGCAACAGGCACGGAGAATTCAAAAAGAATAGATGTTTCGGGTAAGGCCCTTTTTCATTTCGAAATGACCCGATGGATTCGTACCGATTCAACCCCTCCACCAACGGATCCACGCCACGTGCTGCCCATCGACGAAAATGGCATCCCAGCCACTCTGAATTCTGTGCCAACATTAACTGCTCCTCGGACGTGGCCACATGGCACCCCCGGATTGGTCTGCAAGGCCGTTCCTCGAAGTGCCAGCAATCATGGCCATCATCATGCCAGATTTCTGCCTTCCCACGTCAGCACCGCAATTACTCCCTTTGACCCGAGCGCCATGCACTAACGAGTCTCGAGAGTGGGGGGCAAATGATGTGGTGGGATCGCTAATGTGGAGGAACTGGTAGGCGCCACGTCAAGAAAAGATGCCGTGTTGGATGCTGCATCAACTCTCCAGCCCGGACTCCACTACCGAGCTGAGCTGAGCTCCCTCAAGATAGCGAGGTAGAGCTTTGTCCTCCGCCAGGTCGAGCCTGCGAGCTCGGGATGCCTAGGTCGGAGCCGCCTTCTGCCCTCCAGAGCGAGACCCTCAGAGATTAGTGCCCTGTGGTCGAGGTCGAGCTCAGCGCTCACCCGCCAACATGGAGCCTCTCTGAGCGCGCGCCCTCTGGACCGGGTCCACCTTCTGCCCTCCAAAGCGAGACCCTCGGAGGTTAGTGCCCTGTGGTCAAGCTCGAGCTCAGCGCTCACCCGCCAACGTGGAGCCTCTCTGAGCATGCACCCTCTGGACCGGGTCCGCCTTCTGCCCTCCGGAGCGAGACCCTCGGAGGTTAGAGCCCTATGGTTGAGGTCGAGCTCAGCGCTCACCCGCCAACGTGGAGCCTCTGCGAGCGCGCGCCCTCTGAACCGGGCCTGCACTTTGCCCTCCTCCACCAAGATGCCCCCGCAAGCTCGGAGCATCTAGGTCGGAGCGAGCCCTGCCATTCTAGCTTGGACGAGGTCCTCACCAGCCCAGAATGCCGGTGAGCCACCCGAGGACTATACTGGAGTGCCTTCCGGTGAGCCACCCGAGGACTATACTGGAGTGCCTTCCAGGCTGTACTGACCACCTGCAACCGCCAGTTACACTTGAAAAGAAAGAAGTACGCTGATCGAGGCACCACACTCCTCACCAACCACCCGGATCACCCAAGAGAGGAAGCCAACCGGGAGATTTGAATCTCATGGGCGGCGGCCTACCATTCAAGGCACTACTAGGTTTCTCGGAATGAGACGACCAAGAGGAGTGTCAGAGCACCTGACAACTCTCCTTATCATGAATCAGGAAAGACTCAGGACACCACCGCATATGCCTGACAGCCCAGCGGGGATCCCGAGATAAGCGCCTAATGGTAACCTAGCTACAACAAACTCAGAGGTAACACAACAACCCTAACACATAGGCAAAAAATACAAGCCAAAACAAAAAGAGAGAGAGAGAGAGGTGCAACCCCCACCAGGAAGAGGGGCATGGCACCACCAACATAAGCGTAAGCTCGACCAAGGGGGCGAAGCATCACCACCACCACCACAGTTAACGGGAAACGAGGGAAACAAGGAGAGGCGGAGGAACAGGGAACCCCTCTATCCCCGCTATCATTCTCCCCCTGCAATGTTTCTATCTTCACGCACATCCTTTACTCCTCCTAGTGCGAAGTCCATCAAGAGGGGCTCGACCAGGAGGATTTGTTTCCCTGGATCGTCACTGACTTGACTGTCAGAGTGCCCCCGCCGGAAATCTCGGCCCGGGTCACTAACCCCTGTTTTGCAGGTCCAGGACCAAAGGCCCACCAAGCAATGAGGAAAGCGCACTTCGACGCCGGCAGCAGCTACGGGCCACGGCGATCCTGTCGGCAACAACAAGATCCAAACAAAATAAGTGGATGAAAATCCTATAATCAATAATCTATATTAAGCATAAATCATATTATGCTAGGATCATGATCCATCCCACCTAGATAATTAATTTTAGGGAATCAAATAAAAAGGAGTTTAAAAGAAATTCAAAGCTTTATTCAATTGCATAGATAAAAATAAATACAAAACTAAAGTACAAGAACCTATACTTTCCTACAGACTGCATCTCAATCGAGAATGGCTCCTGGATACATCTTCCTGGGGATTCGAGGCTCTGTCATTGCTCTTTCTCTCCTGAAGAACCTTTTTTCTTTATTCCTCTCTCTCTCTCTCCCTCAAAGCCTAAAATAATTATAGAAAAAAAATAAAATAAAATTATGCTGGTAGAATTAATGATTCTTTTTAGCTTTCTGGGGTCTTTCTTTTATATAGCTCATCTAAGACTTGCTTCTGGTCAAATTTAGAGTCAATCGGCTCAAAATCGGCTGTATATCATGAGGATCAGTTTCAACCGTCCGAACTACATCTTGATGGACTAATCAAAGTTCTCCTTCCTTCTTGAGCAAATAGAGTCCCAACAAGACTCGTCGAATCCCTGATCTTGCCTTGTTCAACTAGGATTTGGATCCCTTTCTTCTTCCCATCGCAGTGGATGGCCAACGGCATGAGGTGGTGGGCGGCGGCACAAGGAGGAGCGGTGGTAGACGGATGAGTAGAAAAAAAATGGCTACAAGGACTGATGGTAGATGGAGGCCAGTGGATGAGAAGGTAGATGACGACGGGCAGTGCTACGAGTTGAAGAACGGCTGGTGACGAGGAGGACGGTGGGAGACCAATGGCAATGACCAAATGGAGAAAGAAATGGTGGCCAACTGATAAGTCTCCTAATTATCCCAAGTTAATCATTAAAATAAATATTAATTATTTTTTATTTATTAAAGATTGATACTTTTTATCAATATTTTGTAGAAAAGGAGCCCATAGATTGGAATAGCTTGATTTTTGGAGTCTAGCAATGTGAACGATACTCAAATCAAAGTTGAAACGAGCCTGAAACTAAGTTTTAAAGGATTTGCACAATTATTGAAGTAATCGGTCCACCATGGATCGGTTGAATGGTCTATGAAAGTGGGATACGGTCCACGACTGCCATGAACGGTGGTCCATGAGCCCGTTTAGTGGACCACCTGATATGTTTCAAGCCGCCAAGTCACCGAAGCCATCCCCTGCCATTCCACTTGCCGCTGGGAGCCTCCTTATGGCCAAAAAAGCTACCAGAGACCGTCGACCGCTGTCAATACATCGTTTGGCCACCATCTCCCAATTTTTTCCCCGTTCGGCCACCATCCACCCGAACCTATCATTCCATGCTGTGCCACCAGCTAACCACTATCCAGATGCCACTATCGCCTGCTTCGTCCTGTCAAGCCACCAGATCGGGGTTCTCCAATGATCTTCCTCCCTGCCACCATGCCAACCACAACCTTGCTCTTCCTCTTCTTCGCCATCATGCCCCCCTCATCCAGCCATGCCATCTGCTTGTTGCCACTAGCTGACCACTGTCCGAGCCACTACCGAGCCATCAGGGGGTTGATGACGGTGCTGGGCAACGGGATCAAAGCCCATCAAGGGAGAAGGGATACCATGGATCTCAGAGCACTAAATAGTTAAGGATGATTTTCCTATTGTGATTTGTAGGCTCAGGTAGTCAACCCAAGAGGGGGGTGAATTGGGTTTTATAAAACTTTTGTGCTATTTAAAAAGTGAACTAAAGCAAGTATATGCTAATGCAATTCAAGTGCTTGTGTATTTCAAATAAATGCAGCGGAAATAAAGAAATAAAAGCATAAGGAGAACAATCACACAAACACAAAGATTTATAGTGGTTCGGTGCCAACCAAGCACCTACATCCACTCCCCAAGAATCCCTTGGGAATTCTACTATAATCTCACGATTACAGTCAACTTGTTTTCCGGGCTCACAAGTCAAAACCCTTGGTTTTCACGGGCTAACCAAAAACCCCTTGGTTTTCCAGGCTAACCAAAAACCTTGATGGATTTACGGGCTCACCAACAACCTACCTTGGTTTTGCGGGCTAACCAAGAACCTAGTTGGTTTTATGGGCTAACCAACAACCCAACTTGTTTTATCTTCGGGCTCACAAGTCAAAACCCTAGTTGGTTTTTACTACATAGGCTCACCAACAACCTTTGGTGGTTTTCACTAGGCTCACCACCAACCTAGATACAAGAAATGAAGAATGAAAATAAAAAGCTTTCTTACAAAGCAAATTTTTTGTTGAAGCACGTTGATTGTTGATGTTGAGCTTGTCTCCATGTTGTAGAAGCTTCAATGGATGCTTGATCATGTTGCTCTTGGAAGCTCCCTCTCCTCTTTGAATTCTTGGTGGCTCAACACTCAACAAATTGGATCCTCAAAATATCCTTCACATATTTTCACTTGAAAATCAAAGGATTTATCTTTCAAACCATGGATCCTCTTCCCTCTTCTTCTCCCTTGCTTCTCCAAGTGTTTAAATAGCCCTCCAAATCTTAGATGACCGTTTATGATCGTTGGGGGACGAATTATAGCTGTTGGAGCCAAGTTGAAGAAGTTCTGCAGCCCAGAAACTAGCCGTTACTGTTCAAGTGTCGACACTTTGCCTCCAGGTGTCGACACTTCGTTTCAAGTATCGACACTTCATTGTCCAGGTGTCGACACTTCACTTCCAAGTGTCGACACTTCAGCTCCAGGTGTCGACACTTGACTGAAAGAGCTTTCTGAAGTTTTCTATTTGTCTCAGGCCTTGAGTCGACACTTCACTCTTCAAGTGTCGACACTTGATCCTTAGGTGTCGACACTTGCTTCCCAGGTGTCGACACTTCATCTGTGCCAGGCTGAATTTTCTTCAAATTTCACTTCTTTGAGTACCTATAACTGATTTATACACTTAACACACAATTAGTACTCAAATATACTTAAGTATTATGTCATAATCAAAATCAGAGTCAACAATCTCCCCTTTTTGATGATGACAAAACCTTTAAGTATATAAACAAGGTAAGCTCAAAAATAAATATAACATGCTCCAAAAGATAAATGATAAGAATAGAGCAATAAAGCAATGAAAAACATTGAGCTCTCCATCAAAATATGATCCAAAAATAATTTTTCAAAAGCTCCCCCTCAACATATGATTTCTAAATTATTTTTCAGAGTTTTTCAAAATATTCGAACTTTCAAATTTCAAGTTTAGGCTGCCATGATCTTTAACTCAAAATCGTTAGATTTTCAATTAGAGCACCGAGCTCTGATACCAATTGTAGGCTCAGGTAGGCAACCCAAGCGGGAGGGTGAATTGGATTTTATAAAACTTTTGTACAATTTGCAAAGTGTGAACTAAAGCAAGTATATGCTAATGCAATTCAAGTGCTTGTGTATTTTAAATAAATGCAGCGGAAATAAAGAAATAAAAGCATAAGGAGAATAATCACACAAACACAAAGATTTATAGTGGTTCAGTGACAACCAAGCACCTACATCCACTCCCCAAGAATCCCTTAGGAATTCTACTATAATCTCATGATTACAGTCAACTTGTTTTCTGGGCTCACAAGTCAAAACCCTTGGTTTTCACGGGCTAACCAAAAACCCCTTGATTTTCCAGGCTAACCAAAAACCTTGATGGTTTTGCGGGCTCACCAACAACCTACCTTGGTTTTGCAGGCTAACCAAGAACCTAGTTGGTTTTATGGGCTAACCAACAACCCAACTTGTTTTGTCTTCGGGCTCACAAGTCAAAACCCTAGTTGGTTTTTACTACATAGGCTCACCAACAACCTTTGATGGTTTTCACTAGGCTCACCACCAACCTAGATACAAGAAATGAAGAATGAAAATAAAAAGCTTTCTTACAAAGCAAATTTTTCGTTGAAGCATGTTGATTGTTGATGTTGAGCTTGTCTCCATGTTGTAGAAGCTTCAATGGATGCTTGATCATGTTGCACTTGGAAGCTCCCTCTCCTCTTTGAATTCTTGGTGGCTCAACACTCAACAAATTGGATCCTCAAAATATCCTTCACATATTTTCACTTGAAAATCAAAGGATTTATCTTTCAAACCATGGATCCTCTTCCCTCTTCTTCTCCCTTGCTTCTCCAAGTGTTTAAATAGCCCTCCAAACCTTAGATGACCGTTTATGACCATTGGGGGATGAATTATAGCTGTTGGAGCCAAGTTGGAGAAGTTCTGCAGCCCAGAAAACTAGCCATTACTATTCAAGTATCGACCCTTCGCCTCCAGATGTCGACACTTCAGTTTCAAGTGTCGACACTTCATTCTCCAGGTGTCGACACTTCACTTCCAAGTATCGACACTTCAGCTCCAGGTGTCGACACTTGACTGAAAGAGCTTTATGAAGTTTTCTATTTATCTCAGGCCTTGAGTCGACACTTCACTCTTCAAGTGTCGACACTTGATCCTTAGGTGTCGACACTTGCTTCCCAGGTGTCGACACTTCATCTGTGTAGGCTGAATTTTCTTCAAATTTCACTTCTTTGAGTACCTATAACTGATTTATACACTTAACGCACAATTAGTACTCAAATATACTTAAGTGTTTTGTCATAATCAAAATCAAAGTCAACATGATTGATTCCTGGACCTCCGATATAGATCCAATGGCACCCAACCCTCAGCGAATCAGTACTGATTTGGAATAGGACTCTACGGTCTACGTCAACCAGGATTTAGATTTACCATCCTACATTAATTTTGTAAACAATGAATCTTAGTCACCCGTATGATCTTTATGTTTAGTCCCATAGTGGAAAAACATGAAGACCTCTTCCTTATTGAACTTTATAAAAAGGCTCTTGCACTTATACCTGGAAGCATCAATTTTTCTAGCAAGTCTTCTACTAATTTATGTTCTTGTCCTTATTTAGACCATTGTATTAGGCTTGGGAAAGAGAAAAATTATGGAGGGGATGCTGGCGACAACAATGCGCGGCTAGACTCCTTCAACCTGGGATGAAGATGAAGCCTATAACCAAGTTCTCCTATTCCTTTTGTACTTAATACCTAAGCAATAAATATTATGTGTTTCTTATATGCATCTATTGATCTATATTTTTGATTGAGGTATTACCTATAACCAAGTTCTCCTGTTCTTTTTATACTTAATGCCCAAGCAATAAATATTATGTGTTTCTGATATGCATCTATTGATCTATGTTTTTTATTGAGGTATTCATCTAGCATACACGACCTACACTTTCTATCAACATGCCGTGATCTCAGGATACGGCACATTCCTATGAGAGGTAGATCGTAGTATGGTAGATTAGTCTCCTAAACTCACACAATAATTAGAAAGTTTATACTCTAAGAGGACGTGTCGTGATCTTCGAATACAACCCGTGCCTAGTAAGAGATAAATTATTCTAACTCTGAATGTATAAGAATTATTGCTATTACGACATTAAAAAAAAGTAAACTTGTATGCATGGTGGATTCGGATTTTTGGGTTATTTCTTCTACTGCATCGATTTAATTAATTAATTCATTATCATCCTTTCATAATTAATACTTTTAATCTAATCTCAACAAGTAATTTTCTTTTGCTGCTATTTTTCGTGAAATAATTGCCCTCGATCCTCGAGGATACAATCTCGACTCACCACTAGCTATAGTAGTGAGTAGGTTTTATTTTTGACCACCTATGCAGTGATCAAATTTTGGCACCATTGCTGGGGATCAAGGTATGATTGTTTCATAAAAAAAAGGTAAAAAAAATTCTTTTTATAGTTATTGATCTTTTTAGTTTATTGTCTTTTTTCAATTGCCTTAATTATTAGATTATCTTATTTTCTTGTTATAAAAAAAAATTACTTTCCTTCTTTGAATAAGTCAACTCCTAATATAATTTACTTTTCTCTTAATTAACTTGCCTTAAATAATTCATAAGAAAATCCTAAGTCACATTCCATAAAATGTAATTAATTTAAGAAAATAAATAATAAACTTTAAAAACTTCCTAACTTGTTGGACAACTTGCATGTTTTGCATTGCATTTTTATAAAACAATTTAAGGGCACAACTCCTAAATAACAAAAGATGGAGATTTCATCATCCTTCCTTGGCCCACAAATCACCATCCTACATATTGCATTGACCTAAGCCTTTAATTAAAATCAATTAGACGTTGGCACCTAAGAACTTTCAAGCTTACTAGGACAAGGGATGCTAAGAGTTGGACTAACTCGATATTATCTAGTTCATTGGTATCTTTAGAAGGGGTTCAAGGATGATGTAGCCCTGAAGGAAGGTGGTTCTTTAATTGGTTCCATTGTCTGACCTAGATAATTAATTTGGTATCTAAGAAAAACAATGGGGGCACCCCCACCAACCTTATCCTTACCTGGCTAGTTGCTAGTTAGTATCTGATTTCGAAGACTTAAAGGCAACCTTGGCAATTAGGAGCTATCTAGATATAGGATAACCCTAGGATAAAGAGTCCATTGCTTGATAACTTATTTTTCTAACAGAAATTTTAACCTAATTAAATCACCCTCCTCTATCATCTCTAGATTTAGGACTCCTTAGGCTCTCATCTTTAGACCCCATCTTTCTCTCTCTTTCTTCCTTCTTCTTCACCCCTCTCTCTCAATATAATATTTAAAAAACTAATCAAGAAAAAAACTCAAAATTTCAACTTGGAAAAGGGAGTCAGGTCGATTAGTAAGGATAGATCTAAACCCTATTCTTGACTAAGAAAAATCAACCATGAAAGAATTAGGACATCCCCTTAGCTTGAGAGGCTGCTGCTATCCAATTAGATCTGCCCAACCATCATGCATTCGACTATCCCAAACAAATGTTGCTAGCTTTGAGATTAAGCCTTAGATTATCAACATGCTTTCTAAATTTACTGGAACCGAGGATGCCTATATTTTTATTAGAGAATTTGAGAAAGTATGTGATATTATGAGAATACATGAACTCTCAAAAGATGCTGTAAAACTTAGGCTGATTAACTTTGCCCTCAGGAAAAATATCAAAAAGTGGTTGTATAATTTACCTACTCAATCAATCTCAACATGGGAGGGTTTTTTTAAAGCGCTCTTAAAAAATTTTTTTCCACATCATAAAATAGCCAAGTTGAGAAATGAAATTGCCTAATTTTATCAATTAGGAGAAGAGCCTTTCTGAAAGTCTCTAGATCAATTTAAGAACCTGTTGATCCAATGTCCACACTATGGTATAGATACTTGGAGGTTATGCCAAATATTCTATGAAGGTCTAAACCCAAACTCTAAAACCATGCTCTAGTCAATGTGTCAGGGCAACTTTATGCAAAAACCATCCAATGAAGCCTAGCAATTTCTAAAGAAATTAGCAAAGAAGAGCTATAATGGGAGGGAACTAGGAAATCTAAATCCACACCATCAAGAGGTGGTATGTACCAAATCTCTCCATCCATAGCTGAAGAAGCTAAGATGGCATTGCTGATTCATAGGATAGAAGCCTTGAAACTCAAGGGACAGGCCCCAATAAATCAAGTAAACCAAGTATCAGCACCTGTATGCACTAGATGCAATGAGTCAGGACATGTAGTAGAAGAGTGTCCCCGCATCATGACCCAAACTGAAAGCGGTTGTGCACAGGTAAATAAAACTTGTCAAAGAACAACTGACAATCCCTATGCACCAACATATAATCCAGGGTGGAGGAACCATTCCAACTTTTCCTAGTTGCATGGTCCTAGTGCAGGAGGTCCCAATTTTAACCAGCCTAACCTAAGGCCCAATCCTACAAGCAACAACCCACTAGTAAATGAGAATAAAAAGAGGTTTAGCTTTCTAATAGAGCCCTAAAAACCTAGCTAAATTCCAAGCTGACACATATGCCATGATAAATAGCACCAATGCCACCCTGAATAACTTTAAGCAAAAGACAGGGCAATAGCTATCCTCTAATACCCAGGCCATAGCTCATTTGGAGATGTAGGTAAGTCAGTTAGCCATAACCTTAAGTGAGAGAGACCAAGGTAAGCTACCGATAAGAGAATATCAAATGAAAATCTTACTTGTCAAAAATAATGTTCTCTTAGTGAGAGTAGTGCATGTAGTCCTTACAATTAAGACTACCATAGTATCTTGTGCACATGAACCCATATTTTGGTGTATGCTCATTCATGACAATTAAGTCATGTACGTGGTGCTTCTGGATATGGTGGATTGTGTATAAAAGTAGTGAGTCAGTCAACGAGGAATCGATCACTCCTAGTAAGAGGAGAAGTTATCTTGTGTGAGCTCTTCGAATCATGACTTAGGAAGTCTTTGATCAAAGCATGATGAAATTCTATAAGGTTTTTAATCTTTCATCGATCGAGTCTTCATTATGGAATTGAGATTTAAAAGAATTAAGTGCTAGGGTTTGACATTTATCCATGCCCATTACTTAAACCAGGATAAAGTGAGATCAAAGGATTGAAATGCATGGTAACTTTCCACTAAAGGGTATTTTAGTAATTTCAACAAAATTCCTCATCTTCCTGGTAGGCATGACACATTGTAGATGTCAATCATGTCTTGTAGGTTTTCATGGATCAATTCGATTGGATTCATGAGTCAATTCGGAAGTTGGTTCGAATTGGCAACTTAGGTTAGCTCAATTTGACCTAATTAGGTCATTCGGGCTTGATTGGATATAATTGGCTTGGACCTAGACCTACTACTTACTAGATATGGAACCAAAGGGTCACACACATTAAGAAATTGGCCAAGAAAGTAAATTGTATATTTATTAGGGTCATGGGATGCTAACTGGCTAGCTAATTGACATATTAGCATATGTTGCTAGCCCAACTCCTAACCCAATTGGATTGGGTTAGCTTGTTTGCTAATTAGGCTAACTAATTTAAGTGGTATTTAAATTGGGTTGAATCCTAAGTGGGGCAGCCTAATTCAGTATTTATCTGAGTTTATTTGGGATTTATCTGTAAGGAAACATTATGTAGGCAATAGTGATGCAACTTTAAAATTTTTTAACCTTGCATCGCAGCGAAAAACAAGATTAATCATATTAATCAATATATAATATTAGAATATTTCTAATATATGCCTACAAATAGGATCATGTATGAATATTAACATATAAATGAAAGACAATACAAGCACACAAAGTTGTGCATCACATAGAATCATTCTATGTTCGATGCACATACTAAAGAACACTTCTTTAGAAAACTCACCAAGAGCCTTACCTTTAATCCGATGCGACACTCGCCGGGTTGAGGAAAAGCTCACCAAGAAAGATAATCACTTTGGAAGCCACACACATATCTGGCCTCTACAGGTAATCCACACCGGAGTTCTTCCTTGACCTTCTTCCTTTGAAGTGCTAGCTTCGCCGGAACAAATTGGCTTATGACTCTTCTTCTTCTTCTTCTTCGGGATGCTCCAGAAGATGAAGAAGCACTATGGAGGATGTAGGAAGTGCACTCAAGAACTCTTCCCAAGACACTCTTCCCAAGCCTAGAACACTAGGCAGCACACACCTAAACCAAAATCTTTCTTCCCCACATAAAAGTTTCAAGCTTTTCTTCTTCTTGTTTTCCTTTTTTCTCTCTTTTTAAAGACTTTCAAGCAAATAAACTTCAGAAATCACCCACCTTCACGTCCTCATTAAGCCCCCATATGTAGGTAAGTAGGGGGAGAAGAAAAGGGGAGAGTTTCATAAGTTATAGGGGGGTTACAAAACATTCAAGCTCTTGGGAGTTACATCCTTTTAAATTCAACCTAAATTCTGAATTTAAAACTTAAATCAAAATTTGAATTTATAATTCAAACTTAAATTTGAAATGGAATGCAATAATTCACTCCAATCATATTTGACCTAACCCGATCCCAAACCAAATCACATTCGATTTGACCTAAACTAGATTGCTCAATCAAATTGAGTTAATCAAGCAATCACATTGCCACTAACCCTCCATATGATTACCAACATTTAGTAACTATAACCTTTATTATAATATTTATAACAAGATGTGTCAATATTTGACAAATCATCACATCCCTATAACTGAATCGACTCATAACTCTAGTCGACTACGAAATGTAGATGGACAATCAGATTGCCCAAAGAGTCTAAAAATGATTCCCAATCATTCAATAGCAATTAGATCAATCAGAAATCCCTATTGTGTGTGACCCCATAGGTTCAACACTAAACCGGTAGTACAGAACACTTCCAGTACTAGCCAAATTCACCATCTAGTAATGACACCCGGCATCCAGATAGGTCGAAGGTTGCAGAGCAACTATCAAGAACCAAATGGATATGATAATCATATAATACATTCCTTTAACCCTCAATGCTTTAGATGACTTAGGGTTTAACTGCCCAACCCTAGAATAGTCCATCACAATATGTCTCAAACTCAAAATTCCCGTAATTGCTTACAAGGACTATCCTGGCCAAGGTTTTACTCAATTGAGACAAAAAATCATTCACTCCAAACTCTTTTGGAGGATTTAATCCCATCTTCATCCAACCACTGCTATACAAGTACTTGACTGTACCCAACAACCTTTCATCACTAGATTAGAAATCTAGGTAGTCCGGTACTTAAGCATAGTGAGTTGCTTGCAAGCTACCATGGTGATCTCAAGTCAGAGGAACACTTATATCCATATCCAAATACGAACTACTTTTTGATAGAAAGAATATTCTACATATGGGTCACATCTAGTGAAGTATCATACACAACACCTGCATGCCATACCAGTGTCTCTACACTCCTTGGTTAAGAAGACAACCAACGACTATGACATACAATGACCTATACTTGATACACTATCATCTTATGACAATGTATCATTTGGTTGTGAATGAATTTAAGGACTAGATGATATATCCTCTTTATATCTCATCAAAGTAGTCCTAAAGATTTCATCACACAAGAGTTCATTACACGAAGATGTAAAATGTGATGAACTGTCAGAATAAAAATTTTATTCAATATAATTCATATACAATTACAACAACAACTCAACCATCTACAAGCTCGATGATTGGCTTTAGGACACATTTTCCAACAACTCCCACTTGGAATAAAGCCAATCAGAATAGAATCGTACTCCCATCTTCCATTTACAATTGTTGAACTCTTGAACTCCAATGGCTTTAGTGAAGGGGTCGCCAGATTCTCCTTTCCATCGATCTTCATAAGTTCGTTGTCATCTCATTCCATGATCTCTCGTACAAGGTGGTAGCGATGCAAAATGTGCTTGGTATGCTGATAGGACTTTGGCTCTTTGGCTTGATCAATAGTTATAATGCTATCACAATACATCAAAATATGACCATCCAGGGAAGGTGCCACTCCCAGCTCACTTAGAAACTTCCATAACCACACAGCCTCCTTTGCATCATTTGATGCTGTAATGTACTCTACTTTGCATATCGAGTCTGCCACTGTATACTACTTGAAACTTTTTCAGCAGATAGCTCCTCTATTCAGGATAAACACAAATCCGGATACATTCTTGTTATCATCTCTATCTGACTAAAAACTAGAATCAGTATACCCCACAAGTTTTAAGTCAAGTTCTCCATAAATTAGCCATTGGTCTTTAGTATTTCACAAATACTTAAGGATAGTCTTTACTACCTTCCAATGTGCCTCATCTAGGTCAAACTAGTATCTACTCACTATCCCTAGTGAGTATGCCACGTCTGGTCTCATACATGTCATGGCATACATGATAGAACCCACTGCCAAAGCATATGGAATCTTACACATATGCTCTCTCTCCTCAGGAGTTGTCGCATAATCCTTCTTGAAAAGAGTAATTCCATGGCCTATCAGAAGATAGCCTTTCTTAGAATTTTCTACACTGAACCATTTCAACACAGTGTCTATGTATGTAGATTGAGATAATCCTAAAAGCTTTCTAGATCTATCTCTATAGATTTTCATACCAAGTATGTAGGAAGCTTCATCCAAGTCCTTCATAGAAAACTGAGATGACAACCAGACCTTTATTTCCTGTAATGCAGAAATGTCATTTCCGATTAAGAGAATGTCATCCACATATAGAATAGAACCATTAGCCCATTTATATATGTAGGGTTCTTCTCCATTCCTAATGAAGCTATACATCTTGATATATTTATCAAAATGCATGTTCCAACTCCGAGATGCCTACTTCAGTTCATAAATGGATCTCTGTAGCTTGCACACCTTAGACTCATCTATTGATGTGAACCCTTTAGGTTGCAACATATACACCTCATCTTCTAGCTCATCATTTAGGAAAGCTATTCGAACATCCATTTGCCATATTACATAGTCTAGATATGCTTCCAGAGCAAGCATAAATTGAATAGACTTGAGCATTGCCATAGGAGAAAACATCTCATCATAGTCTATACCATAATGTTGACGATATCCCTTGGCAACTAGATGGGCTTTATAGGTCTCCACCTACCCATCTACGCCCCTCTTCCTCTTGAAGATCCATTTGAACCCAATGGGTTTTAACCCTTCAAGTTGATCAACCAATGTCCACACATTGTTGATTTCCATGGACTCCATTTTGGATTTTATGACCTCAAGCCATTTCTCAGAGTTAGACTGATGGGGACTCGAGAGCCCTGCAACCTCAACAACCACATGGGATCCTAGTCACGGTGCCACACTCAGTGCACCACCATAGCAGCCACATGGAATCTAGTCACAGCAAGTGTCATCCACCCTGTTAGGTATCCTAAGATCTTCATGACATCATCCAAGCCCAAAAGGATATCAGCGCCCTATATGGAAGTTGTGGACAGCCCAAGAGAAGATGGAAGAATCTCATATGGCATCTAGGTAGATCAGGCAGCATATGGGCGCCCTCCCTCTTTCCCTTAATTCATGAGATCTTTTTTTTTGTATCGCCCATCTATTATGGAAGATATATGGCGCCTCCCAAATCCTCCTCACAAGGCAACATGTTGACACCCTCCCTCTTTGCTTTTCATTCCATGTAATCCAAGGGCTAGGGTCAACTATAAAAAGACCCCTTTCATGTATGAAGATAACCATGGATGAATAAAATTTCTATTGTTCTGTGTGAAGGATCTGTATGATCCCAGGGTTTCTATGTGATCCATGATTTGGGCATCTGTGTGAGCCCAGGGTATTTGTGTGATCCCTTCCCCTTCTTCCTAGGGTTTCTGTGTGAGCCCAAGGTATCTGTGTGATCCCTTCCCCTTCTTTTCAGGGTATCTGTGTGATCCATAGGGCATCTGTGTGAGCCCTTTACTGTGTGCTTGTCCTCCTCGGGAAATCTGTGTGAACTCTAGTTATCTTTCTAAAACCTTAGCCCTCTTCTTTCTTCCTCCAGACAAATCCTAATCTCCTAGTGACTTCTACGCTCGTCAGTGATCCTATCCCGTGCATCTGTCCTACATCAATTTGGTATCAGAGCCTAGAGGATTAGGTATTCCATATCTTTCCCTCTTTTCTCTCTCCTCCGCTTATTCCCCTTATTCCATTACTCCTGCTATCCCGACCTTATTTCTTCTCTATTTCAGACTTATTCCTGTCATCTTCTCCTAGGTCTAGTCAGATTGAAAGCCCAGAAGACCCGTCCACCACCCATAGCCAGACAAGAAGCTCCCTCCACCATCACCACCACTCACCGATCCAGATCTCACAGGAGCCCACCGTAGCTTCCTCTACCGCCGTCGTCCTCCCACCGACCACGATGTCTTCCTCACTTCTGATCGGAGAGCCCACCGCCAAGCCTAGCCATGCCACCATCCATGCCAGCCATCTTCCCACCTACCCCAGCCATCATCTCACCTCGAAAATCGTCCACATGCTGAAGCCCATCTCTACATCGCCTGCAACCATCAAGGCCATCATCGTCCAGTTCAGTGCCGACCAGCCCTCATTCGTGATACCCTCAGTCGCACGTGCCTCCAAAGCCACCGACTGTGGTCGACACGCCGCCCGATCCCTCTGGCATGCCCGATCCCTTTGCCGCCAGCCTCTACCTCCATCGTCCATGCCACCGATCTAGAACAAGCCACGGTCGAAGGTCCTGCCCTGACCTCCTTCCCCCCATCAGTCCGATCTGGCACTTTTCGACCGCACCGCCATCTCCTCAGCCCCACCACCTCTGTCGTCGCCGGTGCCGCCGCAAGATGTAGAAGATGAAGAAGATAAGGAGGAGAAGCCCCAGGCCATGGCAGCCTCCCCTCCTCCCCCTCCCGACATCGGCTATGATGCCCATATCCAATTGACATCTCCACCAAATCGCCTCCCCTCCACCGTCGATCGCTGCTCCCAGTCATGTCGGCATCTTCCTGTCCGCACTGGCCATTGTCTCTCCATTCGCCATCACCGATGCACCTCCCCAACTTGAGCGCATCACCTCCCCGGCTCCACCTCCTTCCACTCGTCCGAACTACCGTGCCACCGTCTTCCTTCCCTCGTCGTCATCGATGAAGGCATGCTAGATTTCATCGCTGGAGGACCTCCCCTGTTCCAGCCTTCAATCCAGGAAGGAGGAGGAAGGGGACAGCACAAACATGAAAGCAGTGCCATCCCCTATTGCCGACTTCAATGCTACGTGCTTCCTGGAGCTACACGAATTTCATAGCTACACAGATCTCAGAACAGCCAATAAAAAAAATCAGTGAAAAAAATCATAAAAAAAAGAAAGGTGAAAAAAAAAATTGAACCTAGCCTTTTTGCTTTGACTTGATTAGTTTCGGTTCCATCAAACTCCCGCTGAGCCTAACTCGACGGAGTCGAGTTCTCCCCATTCCAAGGGAATGATGGGGACCCGAGAGCCCTGCCACCTTAATAGCCACATGGGACCCCAGTCACAGTGCCACACTGAGTGCACCACCATAGCAGCCACGTGGAATCCAGTCACAGCAGGCATCATCCACCCTGTTAGGTATCCTAAGATCTTCATGACATCATCCAAGCCCAAAAGGAAGTAGATCAGTGCCCTATATGGAAGTTGTGGACCACCCAAGAGAAGATAGAAGAAACTCATATGGCATCTAGGCAGATCAGGCAGCATATGGGTGCCCTCCCTCTTTTTCTTGATTCATGAGAGCTTTTCCTTGTATTGCCCATCTATTATGGAAGATATGTGGCGCCTCCCAAATCCTCCCCACAAGGAAACATGTTGACACCCTCCCTCTCTGCTTTTCATTCCATGTAATCCAAGGGCTAGGGACAACTATAAAAAGACCCCTTTCATATATGAAGAATAACCATGGATGAATAAAATTTCTTTTGTTCTATGTGAAGGATCTGTGTGATCCCAGGGTTTCTGTGTGATCTTTGATTTGGGCATCTGTGTGAGCCCAGGATATCTGTGTGATCCCTTCCCCTTCTTCCTAGGATTTCTGTGTGATCCTTGATTTGGGCATCTGTGTGAGCCCAGGGCATCTGTGTGATCCCTTCCCCTTAGGGCATCTGTGTGAGCCCTTTGCTATGTGCTTGTCCTCCTTAAGGAATCTGTGTGAACCCCAAATATCTTTCTAAACCCTTAGCCCTCTTCTTTCTTTCTCCAGACAAACCCTAATCTCCTGGTGACTTCTATGCTCACCAGCGTGCACATCTATCTCGCATCACAGACCTCTGCATTGCATCCATATAGGTGATCAGATCCTTATTGTTCTGATCAAGCTTAACAAGATCATCGTCCTGGACCAGAAAACTATAGTATCTATCCGTTTGACGTGGTACTCTATGAATCTCCTTAATGGTTGCATAATAGGCTCAAATCTTATCAAATCTGGTTCTATAGTGGTCTTAGAATGTGTTATTTTCTCTACCTATTGAACTTCCCCAAGTTCAACCTCAGTAGTTTGAGTGCCTTCAATAAGGTACTCCCTTTCCAAAAAGGTAACCCTAAGGCTGATGAACACTCTATATTCCTCAAGCAAATAGAAGAAATACCCTTTAGACTCTTTTGGATACCCAATAAAGAGGCACCTATCAGACCTAGGTCCAAGTTTATCCATCTGCAAACATTTGACATAAGCCGGACACCCCCAAACCCGAAGATGTGAAAATGTTGGCTTATGCCCAGTCCATATCTCATATGGAGTTTTGTTAGCAGATTTACTAGGAACCCTATTCAGAAGATAACATACTGCTCAAGAGCATATCTTCAAAAGGATATAGGTAGAGTGGTTAAGCCCATCATGGATCGAACCATAACTAATAGAGTCTGATTCCTCCTTTCTGACACTCCATTTAACTGAGATATCCTTGGAGGAGTCCAATGAGAAAGAATCCTATTCTCCTTAAGATAAGTCAGAAACTCACCAGAAAGATACTCACCACCTCGATCTAATCGAAGGATTTTAATAAACTTCCCAGTTTGTTTTTCTACTTCATTATGATATTGCTTGAACATTTCAAATGACTCAGATTTATGCCTCATTAAGAAGACAGCTATACCTGGATAGGTCGTCTATAAACATAATGAAATAGTTATACCTACCCCTGGTACTAATATTCATTGGTCCACATATATCAGTATGTACCAAACTAAGAATATCATTGGGTCGCTTACCTTTTCTACTAAAGGGTGATTTGGTCATTTTACCAACAAGACAAGATTCATAAGTTGGCAGTGATTCACAATCACTGATATTCAGGAGACCTTCTCCAACTATCTTGTTGATCATGTTCTTGTTAATATGACCTAACCTACAGTGCTAGAGATAAGTATCATTGACATTATCTATCCTAGGATGTTTGCAAGAAGTTGTCATTACTGTAATAGGTTATGATAGTAAGTATATGCCATTACTTAAACATCCATCCATAAGTCTCACACCATTCACAATGATAGAAAAAGCATCATTATTTATTGAAAATTTATAATTTTCATTGGCTAACTGGCCTACAAAAATGACATTCATAAAAAAGATGGACAGTAATGACAGTCATTCAAAATGACATTACAAGACTCAAAAACTAGCTTGATAACTCCCAATGCTAGGACTAAAACTTGACTTCCATTTTTCACATTCAAGAATTTCTCACCATCCTCGAATCTCCTACTAACTTGAAGCCCCTGCAAAGAATTACAAATATGAATAGGACTTCCAGTATCCAATACCCATTAGTAGTATTACATATAGAGAAATTATAAGGTCTTATCATATAATTACCTTGTGCAGCAACAGCTTGTTGCTTTCTCTTCTTCGGCTTGTTTGGGTCAAGAGTAGCAAGGTAGGCAGGACAGTTCCTTCTCCAATGACCTTGCTTCTTGTAATAGAAGCACTCTGCCTTACTCTGATCAGCCTTCTTCCTCGTCTAACTAGGCCTAGCACTTTGCACCTTCTTGGATTTATTCTTTTTCTTTTTTCCTTTTCCAAAAGGATGACATCTTGCCTCACTGCCTCCCACTAGGTTCACCAACCCTTTATTAAGCTAATGATCTTTCTCATAGGTCTGTAGTAAACCCAAAAAATCATGGTAGTTTACTATAGGCCTATTCAATCTATAGTGATCGAGAAAGTCCAAGTATAAGGGAGGCAAGGAATTCAAAATCGCATCTTTCCCCAGCTGCTCATGCAAGGGAAATCTGAGCTTGCCCAAATGCTCAATCAACTCGATCATGTATAGTATATGATCAGTGACTAATGCCCCATCATGCATGCGAGTGCTGAAAATGACAGAGAAAATCTTGTACCGCTCAACATCATCAGGTGTGCCAAAAGACTCCTTCAACTTTTGAAAAATCTTCTTTAGCTGGGCTTCCTCGAACATGTGATCAAACTCGTCATTCATCGCCACTAACATAATACATCGCACCGTAGTGTGGTCAGAGAATCACTTTTGATAAGCATCCCTGATTGCAGTACGGGCATTGGCAGTAGGTTCCTTAAGTGCAGGATTCGCTATCATATATAGGATCCTTTCATGCTTCAGAACTATTCTGAGTCTTCGATACTAGTTATCGAAGTTGGGACTCATAAGTTTGTCATTGTCAAGCAATGATCAGAGCGACAGACTGGTAGACATGATCTGAAAGGAAAAACCTCCAAAAATATTAGTGTATATGAATTATTAACATCCTAAAGATATGGACTTTAGTTTAAAGGTTTCTCCCACTATTTTGTGTAGATTGGTAGCCTCTACACTACAATCCAAAGAATAACACTTACTTCTTAGCAGGTACTAGAATCCAATAGATTACACATAAGCCTGAATTTGGCTGGCCAACCTATGTGCATCTAAAGGTAGGTTCATAACCAATTACTTCTCGAAGCAATTTCTAGTAAATAATTTTTGGCCTAGGGTACCAATCAATCAGCCTTTGGGCCTCTAATTGAAGGTCCTGGTTAGGTCCAACCATTAACATGACCAAATTCAATGCTTCTAACTAAGAATGATCAAGCCCGACTTTGACCGGCTAACCTGACCACTTGTTAAGATAGTTGCACAGAGCCATCATATTATGAATGGCAATTCCACCAGCCTGATGACCACCCGATCTTTGGATCTGTCGATGATCACCCAACTGATGGGCTCATTACCATCCACTTAATGGGAGGTTAAGACTAGGTTATCAAATAACTTTGTCTTTTAAAGGATCTAATAATTTGGAGGATTTAATTTATTATGATACATTAAGAGAAGATATGGATGTAATCATGAAACCTTCCACTAGCTCATAGAGGGGCTCATGATCAATTGGTCCTTGGGCACCTAATAACCAGTCATAACTGATTAACCTTAGTTGACATGGGTTAACTCGAATCAACAAGTTATGCAATCAATTCTAGTTCACCACATTGGCTAGATAAGTGAGATCAAGGGATGGGTTACACCAAGTAAGCCTCTTGCCTTTGACACCAACCTTGAGTTGGCCAGGTAAGAGTTAGCCCCAAAGAACCTTGATCAAGATGCCAGACTTACCTTAGATACCAATTAGTTTACCAGACTCAATTGGACCAACCTAAAGACTCGGGCTCACCACGAAGCCAAAAATCAAGTCCATTTAGATGTATGGAGTGATCAAACTAACTAATTAGAGTGATCTATAGAGAAGAGACCTAATACAATATTTGATTATACTTATTCTCTATTTAATCCATTTCATCTAAACTTAGGTCTTATCCAATTAAGGATTAATTATAGCTAACCCAATTAACCCAAGGTTATGATCATGTCTCAAGATTTTTGAATCATATTCCTAAATCTTAAAAGGTTATTAGATAACTTAATTCATATTTAACTTTATCAATTCTAATTGAAACATTTTCAATTAATCACTTCTTATTTGAAATAATTTCAAATATGTGAAACAATTCAACAAAACATTCAAAGACTTTCACTAAACTTTTCAGTGGATTTAGATCATATCATTGTATTAGATCATATCTAAACAAATTAAAAATCTAACATACAAAATTAAAACTATTTCAATCTACTAAATCTTTCACTTTTCTTTTTCATAAGATTATGACGCAAGCAACACCCCCACACGCCATTGGAGACCCCATTGAATGAAAAGAGAGAGCCTTTAAACCCTACTTCTCTCCTATGACTGGATGGCCATGGCGAATTCACCTTAATCCAAGTACTTTCTATGTGAAAGGAAACTAAGATTTCATATATATATATATATTAAATAATCATACAAATGAAGCCCGCTCTAATACCATTGTAAGGAAATATTATGTAGGCAATAGTGAAGCAACTTTAAATTTTTTTTAACCATGCATCGCAGCAGAAAACTAGGTAATCATATTAATCAACATATAATATTAGAACATTTCTAATATAGGCCTACAAATAGGATCATGTATGAATATTAACATGTAAATGAAAGACAATACAAGCACACAAAGTTATGCATCACATAGAATCATTCTATGTTCGATGTACATACCAAAGAACACTTCTTTAGAAAACTCACCAAGAGCCTTACCTTTAATCCGATGCGACACTTGCCGAGTTGAAGAAAAGCTCACCAAAAAAGACAATCCATCTGAAAGCTGCACACATGTCAGGCCTCTACAGGTAATCCACACTGGAGTTCTTCCTTGACCTTCTTCCTTTGAAGTGCTAGCTTCACCGGAACAAATTGGCTTATGAACTCTTCTTCTTCTTCTTCTTCGAGATGCTCCAGGAGATGAAGAAGCACTATGGAGGATGTAGGAAGTGCACTCAAGAACCCTTCCCAAGACACTCTTCCCAAGCCTAGAACACTAGGCAGCACACACCCAAATCCAAACCTTTCTTCCCTACACAAAGGTTTCAAGCTTTTCTTCTTTTTTTTCCTTTTTTTTCTCTCTTTTTAAAGACTTTCCAGCAAATAAACCTCAGAAATCACTCACCTTCACGTCCTCATTAAGCCTCCATATGTAGGTAAGTTGGGGGAGAAGAAAAGGGAAGAGTTTCATAAGTTATGGGGGGGTTACAAAATATTCAAGCCCATGGGAGTTACATCCTTTTAAATTCAACCTAAATTCTGAATTTAAAATTTAAATCAAGATTTAAATTCATAATTCAAACTTAAATTTGAAATGTGATGTAATAATTCAGCCCAATCACATTGGACCTAACCCTAGCCCAAATCGAATCACATTCGGTTTGACCTAAACTAGACTGCTCAATCAAATTGAGTTAATCAAGCAATCACATTGCCACTAACCCTCCATATGATTATCAACATTTAGTAATTATAACCTTTATCATAATATTTGTAACATGATGTGTCAACATTTGACAAATCATCAAATCCCTACAACTGAGTCGACTCATATCTAGTTGACTCCGAAATGTAGATGGACAATTAGATTGTCCAAAGAGTCCAAAAATTATTTCCAACCATTCAATAGCCATTAGGTTAATCAGAAACCCCTATGGTGTGTGACCCCATAGGTTTGAACACTAAACCGGTAGTACTGGAACACTTCCAGTACCAACCAAAGTCGCTATCTAGCAATGACACCCGGCATCCAGATAGGTCGAAGGTTACATAACAACTATCATGAACCAAATGGATATGATAATCATATGATATATTCCTTTAACCCTCAATACTCTGGATGACTTAGGGTTTAACTGCCTAACCCTAGAATAGTCCATCATAATATGTCTCAAACTCAAAATCCCCATAACTACTTACAAGTACTACCCTGGCCAAGGTTTTATTCAATTGAGACATAATGAGTCATTCACTCCAAACTCTTTTGGAGGGTTTAATCCCATCTTGATCCAACCACTGCTACATAAGTACTTGACTGTACCCAGCAATCTTTCATCATCAGATTAGAAATTCGGATAGTCCAGTACCTAAGCACAGTGAGTTGCTTACAAGCTACCATGGTCATCTCAAGTCAGAGGAACACTTATATCCATATCCTAATGCGAACTACTCTTTGGTAGAAAGAATGTTCTATAGATGGGTCACGTCCAGTGAAGTGTCATACAGAATACCTGCATGCCATATTAGTGTCTCTACACTCCTTGGTTAAGAGGATAATCAACGACTATGACATACAACAACCTACACTTGATACACTTTCGTCTTGTGACAATGTATCATTTGGTCGTGAACGAATTTAAAGACTAGATGATATATCATCTCTATATCACATCAAAGTAGTCCTAAGGACTTCATCACACAAGAATTCATTACAGGAAGATGTAAAATGTGATGAATAGCCAGAATAAATGTTTTATTCAATATAATCCATATGTAATTACAACATCACTCAACCATCTACAAGCTAGACGATTGGCTTCAGGACACATTTTCCAACATTATCTTGGTCAAAATGAAGAGTCCTGCAAGGCATGGACTCTTGGCGCCAACTTATGGTGTGCACCAAGAAAAGTATGTGCAGAAGGACCAAGAGTCCTTCTGCCAGTCAGTCACGAAGGCCAGATAAAGTTCAAAGGACTTCTTTCTTATCTCCATGCCCTTTTAGAAGAGGTTTGATCGATCAAATGATAGGAATTCGGTGTAGAATGGGTTGGTGCAAAATGAAGAGTTACATCTCTTCATTTTGGCACTAATATAAGATGAGGAGTCCTTCTATTTAAAGGCTCCTATATTTCTCCAACATTTTAATTCTAAAATTGAACCTTTTGGCCTTCCCATAACCGATCAAAGCCATGTGGCAGATGAAAAAAAAATGCTAGAAACCGAAGAGAATGATTTATCTTATAGTGCATGAAATATCTTATCATGATATGTCCTTTTATCCTAATAACACTCTTACTTGAAGGGTCTTATCAAATGACTGAAGAAGAGACATATCAGGCACCCCATCCCTCTCTATAAATTGGCATCGAAAATCTAATGCCAAGGCATGAGAGTTTCCAATCAGAATACTACCTGCTATTTTCTCTCCCTCTTCCTTAAGACAAGGTTTGTCTCTTTAAGACAAAGCTTGTTCTTTCAAGACAAGGCTATTCTAATTAAGACAAGAGCCCAGGAAGAAAAATAGACAGGGTATTAGGGAACTGAGAGAGGATTCAAAGTGTTCTATAAGAGCCCTACAGGAGGGTAAGGGATCCAGCAAAGGAAAAAAGTCCAAAAGGCTACCGGAAGAGTACCAGTCAAATAAGCAACCTTTGTAAGAGTGCTTCCTTGGTTCGATTTCTATATGGATCACCTCTGGAAGGCATGCACTTGTATGCCTCATGAAAATTAAGGAATACAGCATTCTAGGTATTCCTTGATAATCCTAAAGATTTGATTTATTAGTTGTTATGCTCAAGTGTTTCTAGGGTTTAGGATTCCGACCGGTCAGGATTTCAAATATGAAAATTTTGAAACCTAGTCCTTCGCTATGCCCGACCTAGGTAACCCAACATAGTCCTTGGCCACATAATTTCAAACAGAGATATAGAAGTAGACAAGGCCAAGGTAGATCTAATTGCAAATCTCCCTCCACCTAAATTAATCAAAGAAATAAGATCATTCCTTGGACATGCTAAGTTTTACAGAAGATTTATCAAGAATTTTAGTAAAGTAGCTCGACCATTGACTAATCTATTAGCCAAAGAAGTCAAATTTGACTTCATATCTGAATATCTCGAGTTCTTTGAACACTTAAAGAGAGAATTAACCTCAACCCCAATCATTCACCCACCTGTATAGACTCAACCTTTTAAGCTTATGTGTGATGAATCTGACATGCCATAGGAGTGGTCCTAGGTCAAAGAATTGATAAGCTATCTCGAGTGATCTATTATGCTAGTAAGACCTTAAATGATGCATAGCTCAACTATTTTACTATCAAGAAAGAGTTTTTAGCTATGATATTTGCACTAAAGAAATTTAGATCTTATTTAGTGGGATCACATGTAGTCATCTATACTGATCACTCTGCCATTAGGGAACTTCTTTCAAAGAGGATGCCAAGGCATACCTAATTAGATGGATCCTGCTCTTACAAGAATTTGACCTACAGATCAGAGATAAAAAAGGTACCGAAAATGTAGTGACCAATCACTTGTCTAGGTTAGCGATCACACTTACTAAAGAAATACTTGTCAATGAGTCCTTTCTTTATGAACAACTTATGTCTGCTATCGCAGAACCATGGTATGCCGACATAGTCAATTACATAGCCACTGGTCAGATTCGATGCACTGGAATACTCAAGATAAAAATCGATTTTTCTTCCACATAAAATACTTTATTTGAGATGATCCTTATCTATTTAAATAATGTCTTGATCTAATTATTAGAAGATGCATCCCAGATCAAGAAGTTAGGAGCATTTTGTCCTTTTTCCATGACCAAGCTTGTGGTGGTTATTTTGGAGCTAAAAAGATAGCAACAAAGGGGCTCTAATATAGATTCTACTAGCCTAACCTATTTAAAGATGCTTACAAATACTATAAAAGTTGTGTTAGATGCCAGCAAATAGGTTGGATCACGAAGAGAGATATGATACCTATGAGTCCAATATTGATGGTAGAGATCTTTGATGTATGGGAAATTAATTTTATAGGACCGTTTCCAAAATCTTTTGAAAATGAGTATATTTTGGTAGCCATAGATTATGTATCCAAGTGCATAGAGGCAATACCTTGCAAAACCAATGACAGCAAAATCGTTGTAAAATTTCTCAAGGAACATATCCTTTCCTACTTTAGTATCCCAAGGGCTATCATCAGTATCGTGGAACACATTTTTGCAACCAATCCTTCGCATCACTGATGAGAAAGTATAACATCACTCATAAGATGGCCACACCCTATCACCCGCAAATGATTGGGCAAGTAGAGGTTTCTAATCGACAAATCAAATAGATTCTAGAGAAGACTATGAGCTCTAATAGAAAAAATTAGTCAGTGAAGCTAGTGCATGCACTATGGACGTATCGCACTACCTTTAAGACTAATTTAGGAATGCCTTCTTATAGGCTTGTGTTTGGTAAACCATGCCACTTGTCGGTAGAATTAGAATATAGGGCAATGTGGGCCATAAAATAAATGAACATGGATTTGGATGCAGTCGAAGGCCAAAGGAAGTTATAGGTGGATGAACTTGAGAAAATTAGGAATGAAGCATATGAGGATGTAAAAATTTATAAGGAGAACTAAAATCTTCCATGACGAAGCTATCTTTAGAAAATTTTTTACTCATGGACAAAAAGCTCTCTTATATAACTCATGGCTTCACCTATTTCCTAGAAAATTAAGATCTAGATGGACTGGCCCTTACATAGTAAAAGAAGTCTTTTCACATGGAGCTATAGAAATTGAAAATTAAGTAATGGTGCTATCTTTAAAGTTAATGGATAACACCTGAAACCATTCTTGGAATTAACCGCTGAAGAAGCTGGGGAGGCTATGATTCTATATGAACAAAAGTAAACCATGACGTCTAGCTGAAGATGTTAAACTTAGGACTTTTTGGAAGGCAATCCAAATTTTTATTTTCTGACCTGTATTTTAGTGATTCATAAGAATAAGAGACTGCTCCATAAGGTCACTCCTAGCATTACACGAGGCATATCTCATCCAGGTGGTATCTCTTCTTATTTTATTCTTCCTTACTCCATTAAGGATAATAAAAATTAAGTTGGGGATAAGGGAAGACCTTTTTGAAAAAATATTGTAAAAATATCTTGGCAATGTTTAAAAATTTTAAAAGATTTTTATAAATCATGTGCCATGAAAGAAATTCTTGAGTAAAATCGATTTGGAAAAGGTAATAAGTTAGAAAGTATTGGCTAATCACTGTAGTAAGCCAAGGAGTAGACTAGCTAGTTAGACTTTTAGTGACCTACTTAAGTCATCTAAAGGCTATTAACACTTCCATTGCATATGCACACTAACGAAGTAAACTAGGTATTAGTTGTAAGGATAATTGAAGATTTAAGTATTACTAAAAATTGATAATTAATATACACTCCATTGAGAGAAACTTGAAGTTGAGGAAAGAACTACTTGCGAAAAAAAATGATGTTCTAAACATTGGTTTTCTATCGAGTAAGCAGACACCTTCACCTAAGTAAGCATTGGTGTTTGCATCAAAAAGTGGGCAGGTGAAGACATCACAAAAAAAAAGAAAAAATCAGGCAGTGTGAAAGCTATCTCAGCTTATGTGCCTAATTTAGGGGTGTATATACCGAAATACTAAGTTAGCCATTACAAACATAAGTGTTGTAGATCTTTGGATGAACTCTAAGAAAGTTTCTAATAGTTTTGATTATGAAATTTATTTTAGAAACTCAATACTTAATTAATGATATGGGCTAGCTTCTATTAACCTTAAGCCTAGACCTAGCTTTGCAATGGAGGATCTTAGTGATGCATGATTCTATTCTAATTACATTGCTAAGGGACAAGCAATGTTAAGTTGGGGGATGTGATAAGTCTACTAATTATCCCAATTTAGTTATTAAAATAAATATTAATTATTTTTATTTATTAAAAATTGATACTTTTATCAATGTTTTGTAGAAAAGGAGCTATAGATTGGAAGTGCTCGATTTTTGAAGTCCAATGGTATGAACGACACTCAAATCAGAGTTGGAACGAGTCCGAAACTGAATTTTGAAGGATTTGCATGATTATTGAAGCAACCGATCTAACATGGACTGGCTGAATAGTCTACAGAAGTGGGATACGGTCCATGGCTACCATGAATGGTGGTCCACGAGCCTGTTTCATGGACCACCTAATCTGTTTCAAGCTGCCAAGCCATCGGAGCTATCCCTTGCCATTCCACTTGCCATCGAGAGCCTCCTAATGGCTGGAGAAGCCACTGTAGACCATCGACCACCGTCAATACATCGCTCGACCACCATCTCCCAATTTTTTCCCTGTTCAGCCACCGTCTGCTCTAGGCTATCATTCCATGCTGTGCCGCCAATCGACCACCGTCCAAATGCCATCGCCGCCTGCTTCATCCTGTCAAGCCACTAGATCGGGGTTCTCCGATGATCTTCCTCCCTGCCACCATGCCAACCACAGCCCTGCTCTTCCTCTTCTTCACCATCATGGCCCCCTCGTCCAACCATGCCATCCACCTATTGCCACTAGCTAACCACTGTCCGAGCCACTACCAAGCCATTAGGGGAGTTGGCGATGGTGCTTGGCAACGGGATCAAAGCCCATCAAGGGAGAAGGGATACCACGGATCTTAGAGCACTCAATGGTTGAGGATGATTTTCCTGTTGTGATTGATTTCTGGATCTCTGATCAAGATCCAATGGCACCCAACCCTCAGCGAGTTAGCACTGATTTGGAACAAGACTCTACAGTCTATGTCAAAAAGGATTTGGATTTACCATCCTACCATTAATTTTGTAAACAATGAATCTTAGCCACCTGTATGATCTTTATATTTAGTCCTATACCAGAAAAGTATGAAGACCTCTTTCCTATTGAACCCTATAAAAAGGCTCCTATACTTCTACTTGGAAGCATCAGTTTTTCTAGCAAGTCTTGTACTAATTTATTTTCTTGCTCTTACTTAGATCATTATATTAGGCTTGGGAAAGAGGGGGATTATGGAGGGGATGCTGGTGGCAGTAATGCACGGCTAGACTCCTATAACCTAGGATGAAGATGAAGCCCATAAGCAGGTTCTCCTATTCTATTTGTACTTAATGCCTGAGCAATAAATATTATTTGTTTCTTATATACATCTATTGATCTATGTTTCAGATTGAGATATTAATCTAGCATACATAACCTACACTCTCTATCGTTGTGCCATGATCACAGGACATGGCATGTGCCTAAGAGAGGTAGATCATAGTATGATAGATTAGACTCCTAAACTTGCACAACAATTAGATAGTTTATACTCTAAGAGAATGTGTCATGATCTTCAAATACAACTCGTGCCTAGCAAGAGATAAACTATTATAACCTTGAATGTGCAAGAATTATTGCTATTGCGATATAAAGAAAAGAAGGTAAACTTGTGTGCATGGTGGATTCAGATTTCTGGGTTATTTCTCCTACTGCATCGATTTAATTAATTAATTTGTTGTCATCTTTTCATAATTAATGCTTTTAATCTAATCTTTACAAATAATTTTCTTTTGCTTTTCTTTTTCATTAAATAATTACCCTCGATCCTCGAAGATACGACCCTGACTTACCATTAGCTATTGTAGTGAGCAGGTTTTACTTTTGACCACCTATGATAATGATCACCGACCAAAAAAAAATGCTTCTCTGGTGGTTTTACCAGTGAGGGACGGCTCCCAATGGCAAGGGGGACAGCGAGGGATGTCTTCGATGGTCAAGCAAAGTGAAATAGCGATGGTGGTCCATGGGCAGGGTCGTGGACAGGCAATAATGGCTTCTTATGGACCAAGTCACGTTCTGCAGACCCAGCAGCCAGTCCATGGTGGACCAGCTACTTTAAAATACATGTGATTCCATATAAACTTTAAAATTCGATCCTGGACTCATTTGAGCTCCGATTTAAGTGTTGTTTCCATCATTGGACTCCAAAAATTGAGCTCTTTCCATCCATAAACTCTTTTCCTATAAAATTCTCATAAAATTATTAATTTTTAATAAATATAAATTAATTAATACTTATTTTAATGATTAAATTGGGATAATTGATAGACTTATCACATCCCCCAACTTAGTCATTAGTACTCTCTTAGTAATGTAATTAAGATATAAGTATTAATTTTATAACTGTGTCATTAAGTTTCTCTTTTAAATCTAGGCTTAAGGTTAAAAAAATTAGCTAGCATCACTAACTAGGCATTGAGTTTTTGAAGTAAATTTCATAGTCAGAACCACTAGAAACTTTCTTAGACTTTATTTGAAGGTCTACATTACTTATGTTTGTGATGGCCAATATAGTATTTCAGTGCTAGAGTATAAAGAATAATTATATCTTCGCTTATCACTTACTTTCGGTCAATTTTCTATACACCCTCCAACTTAAGCATATGAGCTAAGGTAGCTTTCACACCATCATTTTGCTCTTTTATTTTAATTTCTTTTTTGTTGGCAATGTCTTTATACTATCCACTTTTTGATGCGAACAATAATGCTTACTTAGACGAAGGTGCCCAATTACTCGATGGAAAACCAATATTTAGAGCTTGCCTCCTTTTTTCTTTTTTTCTTTCCTTTCTTTTTTCTTTATTCTCTCTTTTTTCTCTTTTTTTTTTCAAGTAGGTAGCTCTATCCTCAAATTCAAGTTAAATGAAAAGGTGTATAGCAATTATCAATCTTTTAGTAATAATTGAATCTTTAATTGACCTTAAAACTAATACCTACTTTATTTTGTCAGTGTGCATGTACGATGGAAGTGCTAATAGCCTTTAGGTGATCTAAGAAGACTACTAAAAGTCTAACCAGCTAGTTTACTCATTGACTCGCTACAGTCATTAGTAAATGCTTTCTGTTTCTATTATTCTTTTTCTAGTCTATTTAGCTCAAGAATTTCTTTCATGGTATATGATTTATAAAAAAATTCTTCATAATAAATTTTTTAAAAAAATTCTAAAATCTTTCCAGAGACTTTCAAAATTTTTTTCAAAATTTTTTTAAAAAGATTTTTCCTTACCCCACAACTTAATTTCCATTATCCTTAATGGAGTAATAAAAAATTGGAACATGAAAGTAAGACAATGAGAGGTACCACCTAAACTAAATATACATCATGAATTACCAGGTGTGTCTATAAAAAGTGGTCCATTATTCCTATAAAAATAAAAATCACTAAAACAAAAATCAGTAAAAAGATTGGGTTGTCTCCCAACAAATACTAAGTTTAATGTCTTTAGCCAGATCTCTTAGGATTTCTCATCCTATTCCTGCCCGAATATTGACATGGATTTATAATTTCCTACATGATTCGGGTTCAGCATTAGAATATTTCCTGCATGGAACCATTAAGTGCCTTGTTCCCCTGATAGCTAACAATTATTTCTTTATAATTAGATTTAGGTATAACTTAAGTAACAGTCAGGTTCTAATAGACCTAGATCTATATAGTTGATGTGCCAAGGGAGTACCTCAGGATCCCCGTGTGATGCCTCTTCCTTCATAGGCAAAGGTTCAGAGTCATGAGGGGTTCAGTCAATAATTTAGATCTTAATGTAAGCCCTTTTTGATCCACAACTTGGTACTTTTTCAAATGAATATCAACTCTATCTCCATACATCATTTTAATACTATAGATAAATTTTGGAGACAATTCTCAAAAGTAGTGCCAAATATAGAGAAATCAAATATAAAAGTTTTAAATTCATTAGCCCTTATATGCATAATGTCCCACCCAACAACTTCTTTATATGCATTTAGAACACCTACTATTTGGGCTTCTTGATTATATATTACCGGTAAGGTGATAGAAAGTGGCTTCAATTCTAGATCAGGTAGTGATTCTAATAAGAGAGCTATTAGGGGTTTGGGTGATGGCTCATATTGCTCGATCTAAAGTGGAGTGGTGTTGGGATATGGTGTTTCTACTAGGTCACTCATCTCTAGGGTATGCCCCTCTATATCAAGATCAACCACCTCAAAGTGAACCAAACTAGGGTTTAACAAATCATAGGAAGAACTTTCATTCATGGCTTCCTTATTATATTATACATTTGTGATCTTTGTGAAGTCTCAATTGATTCCATCATTGCACCTATTTATTCTCTCTTCGTATTGAAAGTAATGGATGATTCTAGTATTTTTGGGATTGGTACCATAGGTAAGTTTGGTCAGGATGGAAGTGGTTCGTCCCTCTATTTTGATTTCTCTTCATATATTTCTACCTTAGTCAAGTTATCTAGGTTGATCTCTTTGGTTATACAGAATTGCTCTATGACCAATTCATTCCTGAGAGTTATAATCGATTATTTAGATAGTCACACTAATATTAAAATTTATAATTAGGTATTGTCCTTCAGGATGACTCTCAGGTTGACTAGGCAGCTCTTCTTCACTTACAAACATGACTAATTGACTTAATTGCATCTCTAAACAGGTAATAACCTGGATGTTGGAGGTTATTTGTTGACCTGTGGTCTACATAAAGTTATTCAAGATAGTGTTTAGTATTATTAATTATAACATGGAGGTCAACTTGGGCTTTAACCAAAGTTTCTAGACTCTTTTCTAATGTATTGATTTCTTTCTCAAGATCTAAACCTGGTTGATGATTAGGTACTTGACTAGACCTAGAGTAGGGCTGATCAAAATTTTGAGCTCCTAGTATTGCAGCTTGTGACCACATAAAATTGGGATGATGATCCCACCCCGAGTTATAGGTTAGTGTATAAGGTTCAGTTATATATCTATTATTTGCTACACTTCTTTGTGTAAACCTATTTTGGGTTGGATACATCAAGTAAGGACATTCCTCTATAACATGATTTGGTAAGTCACATGTCATGCACATAGATGCTGGCACATGATGAAATTGGGTATATCCTTTACGTTCTAAGACTTCCTCGATACTATGGATCATATATGCTAGTTTAGTTTCTTTAGGTTCCCTTGCATAATTGTATGCATCTTCAAATCTCATGAAATTAAGATGCATATCAATTTGTTGTGGTCGATTTATAGAATTGTTAGCTTGGGCTCTCATTCTAAATGGTCGATCAAAGTCAATCTTGTACCAACAATCTTGTAGGATTTGTGGTCATTCAATAGGATCAAGATAGCAATAGTCCATTTAACTTTTGGGTTGTCTAATGGGATCCATGACCTTTTAATCTTATATGGTTTAGATTATATCTGACCAATCATCTTTTTATCCTAGCAAATTTTTTTTGATTTTTTATTAGCTTTTTTATATTATATGGAGAAACAGGGGAGAAAAAGAAGGGAGAAAGAGAGAAGTCTAAAGGTGAGAGCCTAATGAGTCCGAAATCTAGAGATGATAGAAAATGATGGTTTAATTAGGTTAAAATTTTGTTAGTACAAGTACGTTATCACACAATGGACTCTCTATCCTAAGATTATCCTATATCTAGACAGCTACTAACTACCAAGGTTGCCTTTGAGTCTTCGAAGTCAAATACTAACTAGCCATTTGCCAAGTAAGGATAAGGTCCGTAAGGGTCCCCCGTTACTTTTCTTAGATACCAAATTAATTGGCCATGTCAGACAATGGAACAATTAAAGAACCATCTTTTTTCAGGACTCATCATCCTTGAATCCCTTTCTTAAATACCAGTTAACTAGTTAATTCTGAACTAGTCTAACTCTTAGGATCCCTTATCCTAGTGAGCTAGAAATCCTTAGGGGCTAATGTCTAATTGGATTTAACTTAAGGCTTGGGTTATGCAGTATGCAGGGTGTGGTTTGTGGGCCAAGGAAGGGTAATGACATCCCCACCTTATGTTGTTTAGGGGTTATGCCATTAAAGTATTTTATGGAAATGCAATGCAGGTCAAGCAAGGTGTCTAAACAAGTTAGGAAGTTTTAAAAGTTTATTATTTGTTTCCTTAAATTAATTAAATTTTATGAAAAGTGTCTTAGGATTTTCTTGTAGGTTATTTAAGATAAGTTAATTAAAAGGAAAAGTTAATTAAGTTAGGAGTGGGATTGTACAAAGAAGAAATTTCTTTTAATGTTAAGAAGAAAATAAAAAAATTTAAAAATTAAGGCAACTAAAAAAATAATAAACTAAAGAGAGCAATAACTATAATTTTTTTCATTTTTTTTCTTTTTTTCTCATGAAACAATTATGTCTCGATCCCCAACAATAGTGCCAAAATTTGATCATTATTGTAGGAGATCAAAAATAAAACCTACTCACTACTATAGGTAGGGTGAGTAGGAATCATATCCTCGGGGATCAAAGATAATTATTTTACAAAAAAAATAAAGAAAAAAGATAGATATTTAGATGTTAGAAGATAGATGATGGGTTAATAAAAACCAAGCAATTTAAATTAACTATAAGATAGAGGGATTTAAATGATAAAAAGATGTCTTCAGGTTTCCAGGTAATCACCAACATAAAACATGCAATTGTTCTTATCTAAACAATCAAAGTCTGTAATTGTATTAAAATCTTTCAAGCTAACCCTCGGTATAGACTATATTGCCAAGTACGAATCATATCTTTTCAAGATCATCGACCATCTCACAAGTATAGGCTATCCAACAATTAAGTTAAAAATATCCTAACACGATAAGTAGATAAAAATCCTAGAATCAATTATCTATGTTGAGAATGAATCATATCATGCTAGGATCATGATCCATCCCACCTAAAAAATTAATTTTAGGAAATCAAATAAAAAAAGTTTAAAAGAAATTCAAGGCTTTATTCAATTGCATAAATAAAAATAAATACAAAACTAGAGTATAGGAACTTGTACTTTCTTATAGACTGCACCTCAGTCGAGCATGGCTCCTGGATCATCTGCTTAGAGATTCAAGGCTCTGTCATCACTTCTCCTCTCCTGAAGAACATTTTTCTTTATTCCTCTCCCTCTCCCTCTCTTAAAGCCTAAACTTATTACAAGAAGAAAAATAAAATAAAATTTTTCTAGTGGAATTAATGATTCTTTCTTGCTTCCTGAGGTCCTCCTTTATAGAGCTCATCTAGGACTTACTTTCAGTCTGGAGTCAATCAGGCTCAAAATCGGTTATATATCATGAGTAACTATTTCAGCCATCCGATCTGCATCTTGATGGACTAATCGAAGTTCTCCTTCCTTCTCGGGCAAACAGAGTCCCAATCAGACTCGCCGAATCCTGGATCTTGCTTTGTTCAACTTGGATTTGGTCCCTTTCTTCTCCCCATCGCAGCGAATGGCCAGCAGCATGAGGCAATGGATGGTGGCGATGGAAGGTGGCACAGGGAGGAGCGGTGGTAGACTGATGAGCAAAAAAAATGGCTGTAGGGACTGGTGGCGGACGGAGGCCGACAGATGAGGAGGTAGATGGCGATGGGAAGCACTACGAGCTAAAGATAGTGGGTGACTTATGGCAGTGACTGAATAGAGAAAGAAATGGTGGCCGACCAAAAAAAATGCTTCTTCAATGTTTTTCTGGCGAGGGACGGCTCTCAGCAGTAAGGGAGATGGCGAGGGATGTCTCCGTGGTCAAGTGGTGTGAAACAGTTATGGTGGTCCATGGGTAGGGGTCGTGGACCGATAGCAATTGCTGCCTATGGACCAAGTTGCATTTGTAGACCCAACGACCGGTCCACCATGGACTAGTTGCTTTAAAATATGCATAATTTCATATAAACTTAAAAATTCAGTCTCATGCTCATTTGAACTCCAATTTAAGTGCCATTTATGCAGTTGGACTTCAAAAATCAAACTCTTCTCATCCATGGACTCCTTTTCTACAAAACTCTCATAAAAAATATTAATTCTTAATAAATATAAATTAATTAATACTTATTTTATTGATTAAATTGGGATAATTGATAGACTTATCAAATGCTATATCCTATTTTTTCATAGGCACATAAGTGTATACCTTCCAGAGGTGATCTACACAGGAATTGGATCAAGGAAGCACTCCTTAAATTACTTGCCTAGATTCTCCTCCTAGTAGCTTTTCTTCTTTCAATAGCCTTTCTTCCCTCTCTAGGACCTATACCCTACTAAAGGATATCTTGAGACCTTTCCAAAATCTCTCTTAGAATCTTTTTATCCTTTCTAATTCTCTTCTTAAGCCTTTATCTTAAAATTGTAGACTTGTCTTAAACTATAAGACTTGTCTTAAAAAGGGAAGGAAGGGAAAAGTCAGATAATTTGGATGCCTTTGGTGTTTCCATTGAGACCTTTAAATTAGAAGAGAGGAGGTGCCAAACATACCATTTCCTAGCCCCTTATCTAATATCTCATGTATTAGATAAGACCCTTCAAACAAAAGGAGTCTAATGAAAGAGATGAAACAACCATAAACGTACGGCATTTCAATAATCCTTGTACTAAGGGTTGCTTCTAGCAACTCTTTGGATAAATCTAATAATTAGGAACAATTTTAATAGGTTTGGACCTGGTCAATAATTCTAATAGGCATGGTAATTCATAGAGGCTTATCAGTAAAAGGTGACTAAAAAGCAGAACTTTTGGTCCTCACATTGTGTGCCAACATATCATGCAACACATCCCTTCACACCATAAAGCAATTAGCACCCAATTTAAATCCAATTGACCAGTCAACCTTATCCAAATATGGCATAGAATAGAGAGAGGAGGGGCTGAACCTTATCCCAAAAAAGTGGTTAACTAGTAGAAGGACTCTTGGTCCTTTTGCATGCCAAAATTACACCAACACTAAATGGTGCCAACAAGAGGCCCATGCCCTTGGGACTCTTACTAAATGGCATGGATGAGGCCTCTAGGACTCCAATTTGGCTGCTCCAGTGATGTCATAAACCAATTCAAGTTCAACTTAAATTAGTTAGCCCAATTAGCAAGCAATTAAAACTAATCTAATTAGGTTAGAATTAGGCTTGCCAACATATACTAGTATGTCAATTAACTAGCCAATTAGGATCCTATGATCCTAATAAAAATATAATTAACTTCTTGACTAATTTCTTAGCATTTATAACCTTGTGGACTCCACATCTAGCCAGTAGTAGGTCTAAGTTCATGTTGATCTAATTTGATTAGAATATGAATAATCAAATTAGGTTAAAATCAAGCAAACCCAAATTATCAATTTGGACCATCTCTCAAAATTGACTCATGAATTAATCATTTTAATTCATGAAAACTTACAAGACATAATTGATATCTAGTAACATGTCATGCCTACTCAAAAGATGAAGAATTTGATAGAAATTATCAAAATATCCAATGGTGACTAGTAATCGTGTAATTCAACTCTTCAATCACCATTTATCCTGAATAAGTGATGGGTATGGAAACTTGTCAAATCCTAACACTTTATACATTCGAGTCTCAATCCAATAATAAAGACTCGATCGATGAAAGATTAGAATCCATTTCTAATTTCACCCTACTTTGATCAAAGACTTCTTAAGATATCATATGGTGGGGACACCAGGATCAGACACAGATCACTGGATCCCATATGGTTTAATTAGTTATATGTCAAAGTTTTGAAAATTTTGTAATCAATTAAGATTGAGTCCTGTAATAAGTTGAGGTTAGTTGATTTATCTCAACCCTCAACCTAGTCAGTATTTTGAGTCCTGTACATCAGTTATGAATCCAGTATGAGCCCAATTTTTATACAAGAGAGGAGGTTCCTATTTTGGAGTTCCACCAGGACACATCCAGGAATCAATGCCACTACATCAGTCCATTGGATTTTGTGTGATAACCCAGGATCCAAGATGCTTTCAGAAATCCTGATTTTTCCATATGTCCTCCAGATGCCCAGATGTCCTCCAAATGCCCAGATTCCTTCCCAGATGCTAGAGCATATTCCTAAACCAGGACATCCATGATTTCAAAGGCCCACCTGCATCCCAGCATAAGGAAATCAAGCCCAGGCACCAAGTCCAAGCCCTAAAGAAGCAAGATTCCATGGAATATTCTGCTACCAGGCTACCAGGCCACCCCAGCTTCCAGAGGCCCAAGCCCATGCGCCGAAGCCCCTTTGGGCCGGCCCCTTGCTGCTCCTAGAAGCCCAACATGCCCCCTTAGGCATCCTTGAAGTGTTGACCAAGTCCAAGAGGTGTCCTTGAGTGGAATAGTCAGAGCATGAAGGGAGAAGGAGAAGACTAGGTCAAATCCTAACCTAGTTGGGATTTATGCTCCTAATTGTTTAAAGATTTATTTTTCTAACCTAGTTAGGATAGGACTTGTAACCCAAGTATGTAACCCTAATTAAAAGTCATGGGAATTCTATAAATACCCCACCCCTCCCCCTCTTGTAATCCATTTTTATTTATGATATCAAAACCTGGTAAATTTATTTGAGCTTGCGAGCTTGTGTGTTACTTTGTTTTTGTTTTTTTCTTTGGTTACTACTGTGTTTGGCCGAATTTTTTGCTGCCCTAGCATCCTTCCATGCCCTAACTCACTTCCATCCAAGCCTTCACACGTCCAAGAAGGAGTGCCCTAGGCCAACAAGCAAAGAGATCTTCAACAAGCTTCAAACAGCCCAGCTTCTAAACCCTAACCTGATTCCTTCTAAACATGTTTCCTTTCTTTTTCTTACTTGCTATTTTGATTAACCCTTGACATTTTGTAGGATCCCCGAGGTATTTCACCTCCCCAAAGGAGGCTTTTCTTGTCTCCAGAATCACTAAAATCAGTCATCTAATCAACAGAACCGAGCTTCATCATCTAGGCTCTAATCAGAGTGATGTGTGATCTCTTCATCGGAAGTTCTTTGAATCACTGATTGGTAACATCCTTTCCTTCTTTTAATTTCTGATTTGATGAAGATAAGCTATCATAATCTAGGAGTTTCTCAATTCTCAAGTCCTGGTAATTTATTATTTTGCATGAGTTTGCCTGCGATATGATGATTCTTTGCATTGCTACTCTATCTACTAGTTATTATTTTATTTTGGAAATCTAGCATGCAAATAAAATTATAAAAATCATTAAAAAGTTAGTTTTCTATTTTTCATGCATGTTTATCAATTCTTAGAGTCATCCCGCATTAGTTTGGTATTAGAGCGGGTTTAGGATAGTTTTTATCTGCTTTGCATTCACAAACCCTAATTTCTGCATCCTATCCATTGCATTAGATGTCTAGATTTCATCTTATTTTGGCATCATAGAAAACTTATTTTTCTCTGAAAATTGAATGCAATGTCCTTTGTCCTGTCCTAATAATTTTCAAGATTTTTAATTAATTTTATAGAAATTTTAATTCATTAAAATCTGGCATCTTAGAAACCCTAACAAAATCCTAAAATTTCTGCAGCAGTCTGAAACCCCTAGGATTTGCATCATCATTTGATTTTTTTTTTTGCATCAAATTTGGTAGGTATCATTATAACCATCCATCCTCTGTCCTAGAAGTTTTATGAATTTTTTATGCATCTATATCTATGTCAAAACCTGCATCATTTAAAACCCTAATTTTTTGATTTCTGTTATTTCTGCATACTTAACTCAACCTAACCTAATCAACTTCCACACACCCCAATCCCAAGCCAAAATTTGTTTGATAACCCCAGTTAACTTAAACTAACTTGACATCTCATAAATTAATTAAAAATCATTTTATTTTTTTATTGGTTTAGATTGCATCAGGACTATTGAATGTTCATCTTCTTTTAATCTAATCTTAAGGGCAATCAATATAACATCAGGGCAGGATTTCATCACCTGTCCTAGGCCCAAAACAATCATCAGCATACTGACCTAAGTCTAATTAAAATTAGTTAGACCTAATTTGCTTTAGAGGGCTAGTTGACACCCAACAGGTCGGGTCCGAACCATGTGGGCCAACTAGTGCATTTAATCCTTTAGCTATTACTGAAAGCTGGTGTCTAAGGCTGGGGGTCCAGAGTCAAACGACCTAAGTGGACTGGTGGTTTATAATTAGGATCCTGTGACAAGCAGGAGGAGCCTCCCACCACCTCCACCCCCTACTTGGCCAGTGGAAGGATTAGCTGCTCGGTTAAGTGTATGTTGAGCTGACTCACCCAGTTTTGGCCTAGGTCTAGGAAACCCTAGATTAAGCTAACCCATTTTGCATGCTTGACTGCACCACATCACTTTGCTTGCTTGTTTGATTGTTTGCATTAGATTAGGAACCCAATATCAAAAGTCTAAACCCCAACCAAACCCAACCATGGATCCCAATTTTAAGGCTTTCCTAAAAGCCATGAATGACCAGATGGTTGCCCATTTAACCACCCAGATTAACCAATCCAATACCCAATTAAACCATAAGCTTGACCAACTGATCCAATCAAGTAATCAAGCAATCCATAGTTTTGACCAAGTAGGAGATCAGTTAGGAACCCTAGGCAAGACCCATAGAGTTGAACCCTTGCCTTATGAGCTCCAGGAACCCATAGTTCCTAGATATGAACCCAGTAGTAACCCACTATCCCTCAGTCAATCTGAACCCTATAGGATTAGTACCCCTAGCTGTGAGCCTAGTATTGGTCCATTTTTCTTTTGTCAACCCCCTCTTACCACCCCATTGGTTCACCAGGATGACCTTGAAGAGGAAATATATGAAGCTGATGAGAGCCTAGTGAACGAGTACGAGGAAGAAGAGGAGTTCCCCATAGAAGATTTAGAGCTAGTTGAATCAATAGATATCCAGGTAGAAGCCACCATAGAATTAGTTGACCCTGACCATACCCACATAGTAGTCAATCCAGAGTTAGATGGCCCAGATCACACCTAGGCCATAATGGAAGAGCAGTTAAAGGAAGGGAACCTAGATCCTATTACTGGAGCACCACTTGAGGAAACTTTAGAAGAGGATCCAATTATAGAGCCTAGTCCTAAATTTCTTGAACCAGATGACTTTATTAAGGATTTGGCTTATCAGTACCCTCAGGAAGGATCCCATCTTGTAGTTTTCATTGACGATCTTTTTCCTGAAATTAGTGACCCATTCTTCCATAAGGCAGATCCAGTAGATAGATATCAACCCTATAGGGTCAATCTTATTAGTCTAGATTTAATCCCTGACACCCCTTCTTACATCTTATTCTATCCAATCAACCTTAAACCCTTTCTACCCCACCAGACTAACCCAGAATCCACCTCATATTTCCTTCCTTTTCTTGAATTTTCTTATATTTTTTTAATCATTCACTTGCATCATGTAGAGGTTTGCATGTTGCATTCATTTATTGTACATGTTAGGTTTGCATCTTACTTCTTGCATACCCTTTGGCATTTAGTAGGAATACATAGTAAGTTTTCATGTGCATGCCATGTGTTGCCCAGATATGGTGCCCAAGAGGGGGGGTGAATTGGGTATTTTAAAAATTAAAGCAATATATGTGCTATCAAGTTCAAAGGTGAAGAGTGATAGTGCTCAAGTAATTGTGCAACGGAAGCAATGAAATATAACAACAATTAAAGAGCAAAAGAAGATAGAGAGTAAAGCAATGCAAACATACAAGAAGTATAGTGGTTCGGTGCACCTAGCACCTACATCCACTCCCCAAGCTCCACTTGGGAATTTCCACTATAATCTCTTATAGATTACAGCCGACTTGTTTTACCAGGCTCACAAGTCAAAACCTTACACACTTGTTTTGGCTTCGGGCTTACAAGCAACCTAGTTGGTTTTATCAATTGGCTCACCAACAAACCTCACTCACTTGTTTTGGCTTCGGGCTTACAAGCAACCCTAGTTGGTTTTATCAATTGGCTCACCAACAAACCTCACACTAGTTTCAAATTCCTTGAAACTAGTCTAAGACAAAAAGAATATGAATACAATGAATAAATCAAGACAAACTCCTTTTGAGCAAAAAGTAATTCGATGTAGCTCTTGATGGAGACTCTTCAAGCCTTTCTCTTGGAATCTTTGGACCTCACTAAATGCCAAACACTTGAAAGTTGGATTCCTCAAAGATGGTAAGCTTTTGGCTAAGGAATCTCTTGGTTTTCTCACTCTTTTTGGCTTGAATTGATTGAAGGCTTTGTACTTTCACTCTATTCTTTTTCACTTTGTCTCCTTGTCTTTTTTGAAGTTAGGTGGAGGTTAAATACCTCATTCAAGCTAAACAACTCCACAAGACCGTTAGAATAAAAATATGGCCATTTATGGCCGTTAGAAATCAAATCAAAAGTTCAGAAAAACTAGCCGTTATGCCATGAGTCGACCTCATGAGTCGACCTCTGGATCAAGTGTCGACCTCATGAGTCGACCTCCAGTTTATCTAGGCAAAAATCCAGAAAATCATAGTTCTGCCCAGTTTGAATTCTCAGGCGATGAGTCGACCTCTGGTGTCGACCTCTGGACAGGTGTCGACCTCTGGTGGTCGACCTCTGGAGCGTGCCACTGAAATTTTGCCATGCCGGCCTTGCTGAACTTTTCTTTTCTTCATGAGTCAACCTCTGGTGGTCGACCTTGGCAAGGTGTCGACCTCTGGTGGTCGACCTCTGATCTAAGTTTTCTGAAACTCTAGAGAGGTGCGTGCCATGCTTGAGTTTCTTTAAGCCTTTGTTTCTTTTGTCAATTACTTCTTAACAAGAAGGTCCAATATGAAAAATTTGATCTTATTCAAGGTAGAAGAGCTCTTTCGCAAATCAGGCAAGCTTGGTTTCATCATTGTACTCTTGATACTCTTTTTGAATAACCTAAGTCCTGAATCTTTATCTTGAAATGAAACATTAGTCCAAACATATACTCAACCTTTTGTTAATCATCAAAACTAAGGAGCCAAAGCCAACACCATGCTAGGGTCAAACCTAAAGAGTCAATAGTCTATTAGGTTTTGTCCCTAAAGTCCAATAAATTTTCTTTGATAGGGAAGTCTTGTCGAGTCTATTAGGTGTTAGTCTAGAGTCCAATAAATTTATAGATCCAATCTACCTGTCCACACATGCACTAGCCTCTGCATAGCATATGTATCATGAAATTAGTCAAGAGCTGAACATAATTAATGAACTAAATAATAACTTGGCTAATTTTCAAAAGAAAGATAAAGATTTTATGCAGAGGAATATTTGACTGTCAAAGAACTTTTGGCTCGCGAAGCTAGCCCATCCAAAATAATGAGTAATAATGGACCCAATGCCTATGTGCCTAAAATATCACCTGATTTAAGTATTAGGTCCACCTTCATCATCTCAGACTTTGTAAAGTCTAGGGAGCCAGCAGTGATACCCAGCGAGCCCCTTGAGCCACTCCCGTTCATTGAGAGAGAACCCATCCCAGAGTGACCACATATAATTTGGCCTTATGCTGAAGAAACGATTGAGAGAGCTCTGGATGATCAAGCTACCGATACCCAGGATAGAGACTATTAGCGATATTTGGCTCGGTGGCAAGGTCAGCCAGAATCTGAGAACTTGTGGAATGCTGGTGTGGATCTGCAATGCCTCAACCCAGACCCTTCTTGAGCCAAATTGACCCATACTCGATGAAGTCGAGTTCCTCCTGCCTCGAGAGAATTGGTGGGTACACCAGGATCAAAAATAGATCACTGGATCCTATATGGTATAATTAATCATGTGTCAAAGTTTTGAAAATTTTGTAATCAGTTAAGATTGAGTCCTGTAATAAGTTGAGGTTAGTTGATTTATCTCAACCATCAACCTAGTCAGTATTTTGAGTCCTGTACATCAATTATGAGTCCAGTATGAGCCTAATTTTTATACAAGAGAAGAGGTTACCCTATTTTGGAGTTCTACCAGGCCACATCCAGGAGTCAGAGGCCACTACATCAGCCCATTGAATTTTGTGTGACAACCCAGGATCTAAGATGCTTTCAGAAACCCTGATTCTTTCTAGATATCCTCTAGATACCCAGATTCCTCCCCAGATGCCAGAGCATATTCCTAAACCAGGGCATCCATGATTACAGAGATCCACCTACATCCCATCCCAAGGAAATCAAGCCCAGGCGCCAAGCCCAAGCCCTAAAGAAGCAAGATTCCATTGAATATTCCTGCTACCAGGCTACCAGGCCACCCCAGCTTCCAGAGGCCCAAGCCCATGAGCCCAAGCCCCTTTGGGCCGGCCCCTTGCTGCTCCTAGAAGCCCAACATGCCCCCTAGGCATCCTTGAAGTGTTGACCAAATCCAAGAGGTGTCCATGAGTGGAATAGTCAAAGCATGAAGGGAGAAGGAGAAGACTATGTCAAATCCTAACCTAGTTGGGATTTATACTCCTAATTATTTTAAGATTTATTTTTCTAACCTAGCTAGAAGAGGACATGTAATCCAAGTATGTAACCCTAGTTAGAGGGCATGAAAACTCTATAAATACCCCACCCCTCCCCCTCTTGTAATCAATTTTTATTCATGATATCAAAACCCTGGTAAATTTTTTGAGCTTACGAGCTTGTGTGTTACTTTGTTTTTGTTTTTTTCTTTGGATACTATTATGCTTGGCCGAATTCCTTGCTGCCCTAGAATCCTTCCATGCCCTAACTCACTACCATCCAAGACTTCACACATCCAAGAAGGAGTGCCCTAGGCGCCAAGCAAGGAGATCTTCAACAAGCTTCAAACAGCCCAACTTCTAAACCCTAACCTGATTCCTTCTAAACATGTTTCCTTTCTTTTTATTATTTGCTGTTTTGATTGACCCTTGACATTTTGTAGGAACCCCGAGGTGTTTCACCTCCTCAAAGGAGCCTTTTCTTTCCTCCAGGATTGCTAAAATCAGTCATTTAATCAAGGAAACCGAGCTTCATCATCTAGGCTCCAATCAGAGTGCTGTGTGATCTCTTCATCGGAAGTTCTTTGAATCACTGACTGGTAACATCCTTCCCTTCTTTTAATTTCTGATTTGATGAAGATAAGCTATCCTAATCTGGGAGTTTCTCAAATCTCAGGTCCTGGTAATTTATTATTTTGCATGAGTTTGCCTGCGATATGATGATTCTTTGCATTGCTACTCTATCTGCTAGTTCTTACTTTATTTTGGGAATCTAGACTGCAAATAAAATTATAAAAATTATAAAAAAATTAGTTTTCTAATTTTCATGCATGTTTAGCAATTCTTAGAGTCATCTTGCATCATCATATAATGAGATTCTATGGAATAAATTTTTCTTTTACTAGGAGTGATCGATTCTTTGTTGACCTACTCATAACTGATCATATCGTAGGTGGTCAAAAATAAAACCTACGCACTACTATAGCTAGTAATGAGTCAGGATCATATTCTTGGAGACCAAGGGCAATTATTTCATGAGAAAAAATAAAAAAAATTGGTTGTAGAATATTAGATTGACAGCAGTAGTGATTAAAAGATAACAACTAATTAATTCGTTAAATCGAGACAACAGGAGAAGTAACCTAGGAATTCGAATCCACCATGCACACAGGTTTTATATTTTTTTATTTATGTTGAAATATCAATAATTTTTGTAATTTCAGGGTTAGAATAATTTATCTCTTGTTGAGCGGGGGTTGTATCTGAAGATCACGACACGTCCATTTAAGTATAAACTATCTAATTGATTTGCAAGGTTAGAGATTATTGTACCATGATGGCTCACCCTCAGCCAAAAACAGCCCAGTCCTGCAGTCCGACCCGGCCACCCATTTCGAGGCTCCAACTAAGAGAGGTCCGACCCACCAGAGCTGAGGTCCGAACAACCCTCTCCTGCTGGGGTCTGGCCCATCGCTCTCCTTCAGAGGTCCAACCCACCGGAGCTGAGGTCCGAACGACCCTCTCCTACTAGAGTCCGGCCCATCGCTCTCCTTCAGAGGTCCGACCCACCGAAGCTGAGGTCCGAACGACCCTCTCCTGCTGGGGTCCGGCCCATCGCTCTCCTTCAGAGGTCCGACCCACTGGAGCTAAGGTCCGAACGACCCTCACCTGCTGAGGTCCAGCCCGTCGCTCTCCTTCAGAGGTCCGACCCACCGGAGCTGAGGTCCGAACGACCCTCTCCTACTAGGGTCCGACCCATCGCTCTTCTCCAGAGGTCTGACCCACAGAGCTAAGGTCCGAACGACCCTCTCCTACCGGGGTCCGGCCCATCGCTCTTCTTCGGAGGTTTGGCCTTTGGTTCGACCGACCGACTTTTTCCACGGTCGACGTCTGACAGGTGAGCCTTAGCATCTAGGGTATTCCAGAAGCACCTTTCATTACTACAGGATCCTGCTATCCCAACGGCCCTGCTCCACTACTTCCACGATGCCACCGTATCTACGTGCCACGTGTCCACTCTCTAAATTCTCCTAGGGGCAGATCAGTCTTTCTCAGCCTCTCCCTAATGGATTTTGGACTGTTCCGCGCCTATATAAGGTACTCAGGGGATCCCGTTCGAAGGTTGAAGAACTCTTCCCTCTCCAAAGACTGTTCATTCCTTGATTCCTCCATTCTATTGCCTTCGATCTCCTGCTAACTTAAGCATCAGAGGGTTCCCCGCTGGAACACCACCGGTGCCCTTGGGGACTTTGTTGTAGGTTCGCCTGGGAGAGGAGTACTCCAGCCCATTCAGCCGACCCCGGTCCCTGGTCCAGGAGTTGACGCGGCAACATATTGGCGCTAGAGGAAGGGGGACCTCTCTTTCTTCTAAAAGGAGGAATCTATCATCCCGGCAAGAAAATGGCTAAGGGAAGAGCTCCAAATGCCACTTCCAAGAGGGGTATCTCTCCTTCCAGGTCTGAGGAATTCCCCAGGGAGAATGATTTTGCTGCCACCACCCCTACTGCTGCAGAACCTACCATCACATTGGGGTTCCAACAGTTCCAAACCTTGGTGAATTGCATTGAAACACTTACTACTGCGGTTCAGCATTTCCAGGAAGCAGCCGACAACCGACAGCAACTACCAGTTGCTTCCTATACCAATCCTCCGACTGCTGCTGAGGGAGGCCGATGGCCAGAGATCCCTCAGCATTGTTCTTACACTGCCACGGAGCCCCGAAGGTCCTTAGGTGACTGTGCCGACAGCAAAAGGGCGAGCTCTGCTTGACCTTCCTACGCTAAATCCATTCCATTCGGCGGTCGGCTTGCCACCGAACCTCCGAAGGACTATGCCAGCAAGATCATGCGCATGGAGGAGCGCATTGCCGAAATCGCCCTCCGGCAGAATGTTGAAGGGGGACAGGTATATGACTCTCGTCCCCCGTTCTCTGATGACATTCTGGCGGAGATAATTCTCCGCCACTTCAAGATCCCACAGGTGGACCCCTACGACGGTACCACTGATCTGATGGACCATCTAGGCACGTACAAAGCCCATATGATGGTCCAAGGCACCTCTACGCTCTCCATTGTATCGCCTTCCCCGCAACCCTTAAGAAGATCGCCCGGATGTGGTTCTCTGCCATCCGGCCAGGTACAATCCACTCCTTTTCTCAACTCGAATCATTTTTTCTTTTCCATTTCAGGACTTGCAGTCGGACCTCGAGGAATACCGACTGCCTCTTCCTCGTGATGCAAAAGGAGGGAGAGTCCCTTCGAGATTTCATGGCCCGTTTCAACTCAGCGGCCATGGAAGTCTCGGATTTGAATGAGGCTGTAGCGCTGTTAGCCTTCAAGCGAGGGATTCGCTCGTCCAGGCTGACCTTCTCCATGGATAAGAAACATCCGACAAGCTACAGTGAACTCCTGGCCAGAGCGCAGAAGTACGCCTTGGCGGAAGAATAAGTGACCGACCGACGTCAAGCTGAAGGAAGGCCGGCCCCCAAGAAGTGGAGCGATAAAGCTCCCGAAGTCCAACCTCTGAGTGATAGTTGGTGATCGGCCCAACACCGAAGTCCGAAACCGAGGGACTTTCCCTGAAGGTTCGAGACTTACGCGCCTCTGTCCCTGCTAAGAGAGAAGGTCCTCATGGAGATCGAGAACGAGACCTTCTTGCAAAGGCCTCGATTGATGAGGGGACCTCCTGCCCTAAGGAATAAAGATAAATTCTGTCGATTCCATAGGGATCATGGGCATAGTACTAAAGAGTGCCTGCAACTGAAGGACGCCATTGAAGACCTCATCTGGAGGGAATACCTGTGCAAGTATGTCCGACCCCATCAGGACCGGGCAAAAGCATCAAACGCCCGAAACCCTCTGGAGGAGATGGAGTCCCCAATCAGAGGCTGACTGGTGGGGATGTCGGCATGCTGCATCGACGATCCGAAGGAAGTCATGAGGACAGGACTAATATTGCTAAAAGGTCTGGGGGCTCCAATGCCATCACTTTCTCTGATGAAGATCTCTTGGAAACTCATGCATTTGAGAACGATCCTGTAGTCATGTCGGCAATGATTGCCAATTACGATGTAAGGAGAATACTTATTGATAATGGAAGCTCGACAGAGGTATTGCTGTATGATGCTTTTGTAAGAATGAATCTATCCAGGTCCATGCTGCGGGAATCCTCCACACCGCTGACAGGCTTCGGGGGCAACTCCGTCGGAGTGGAAGGAGAAATAGTTCTTCCTATGATAATTAGGACGGAGCCTCTTCAGAAATCCCTCCTCATCAATTTTGTGGTCATTCGGATGACCTCGCCTTACAATGCTATCCTGGACCACTGGCCCTTAACAAATTCAGAGCTATCGTGCCCACTTACCATCTGTTGGCGAAGTTTCCGACCAGAGCGAGGTCGAAGTGATGAGGGGAGACCGTCAGATGGCCAGATAGTGTCTGACCATTATGAATCCACAGTCAGAAGGCCGTCCCACTCTAGAGTAACTTGACCCAAGAGCTGAGGCCGATGGCCTCGGTCAGCCAGGGGAAAGGATTCTATTTGTTCCCCTTCGAGAGGATGATCCTACCAAAGTCCTTCATATTGGAGGCTCCCTCAGTGAAGACCTTAAGTTAGAATTGATCGACTTTCTTAGAAGTAATGCCGACGTCTTCGCTTGGTCTGCATCATGCCTGGAATACCGTCGGAGGTCATCACTCACCAACTCAAGGTCGATCCGACTTACTGACCTGTCCAACAGAAGAAGAGAAGCTTTGCTGCCAAAAGATAGAAAGCCATTGATGATGAAGTAAAGAAGCTCCGTGATGCATGCTTCATCAGGGAAGTCCACTACCCTGAGTGGCTGGCGAATGTGGTTATGGTGAAGAAGTCCAATGGGAAGTGGAGGATCTGTGTGGATTACACCGACCTCAACAAGGTCTGTCTGAAGGACAGTTTCTCCAGTACCCAAAATTGATCAGCTGGTGGATGCCACGGCGACCACCAACTTCTCAGCTTTATGGATGCCTTTTCTGGCTACAATCAAATAAAGATGCATCCGGAAGATGAGGAGAAGATCGCCTTCGTCACCGACAAGGGTCTGTACTGTTATCGGATGATGCCCTTCGGCTTGAAGAACGCCGATGCCACTTTTCAAAGGTTGATCAACCGGGTGTTCGAAGGTTAGCTGGGCAAGAATATGGAGGCTTATGTGGATATATGATAGTGAAGAGTCTCCAAATGGCCGACCACATCAGGGACTTGCAGGAATCCTTTGACGCTCTTAGATTCATCAGATGAGGTTGAATCCGACCAAATGCACTTTTGGTGTAACCTCTGGTAAATTCCTTGGTTTTCTAGTTACACAGAGGGGAATTAAGGTGAATCCCGACAAGATAAAAGCCATCACGGAGATGGCGCACCCTACCAATAAAAAGCAAGTGCAAGAGCTTACCGACCGAATCGCCTCTCTCAGCCGTTTCATCTCCTGTTCGGCTGAGAAGTCTCTGCCATTCTTTAAGACCCTGCACCGGTTGGAGGGTTTTGTTTGGACTGACGAGTGTCGATCGGCTTTAAAAGCATTGAAGGAGTACTTGAAGAACCCTCCATTGCTGGCCAAGCCGACGGAGGGGGAGCCTTTGTACCGCTATCTTTCGACGTCAAACAAAGTGATCTATGCCATCCTTGTATGAGTCACAGAGGACGGACAGTAGAAGCCTATCTATTATATCAGCAAAGTCCATGATGCCGAAACAAGGTACCCCAAGATGCAAAAGTTAATTTACTCCTTGGTCACATCCGCCAAGCAGCTCCAACCGTACTTCCAAGCGCATCCGATTGTAGTGGTGACCGACCAACCCCTCAAGGCGATCCTTTGGAGCCCGGATACATCTGGTCAGCTTGCCAAGTGGGTCGTCAAGCTAGGTGAATTCGACATCTCTTTCCAGCCACGATCTGCCTTGAAGGCCCAGGAAATTGCTGACTTCATAGTAGAGTGTACATGGAGACAGGAGACGCCTTCTCGCATGACTGAAATACCTGAAGCTGATGCTGTCTATGAAGTAGAACCAGCCTGGACTCTCCATGTGGATGGAGCGTCCAACATCGTTGGCTGTGGGGCCGGACTAATTCTGGCCGACCCGGATGGGGAGAACCTGGAGTATGCATTACATTTTTTATTTCAGGTGTCAAATAACCAAGCGAGTATGAAGCCCTCCTCGAGGGGCTGTGAATCACCAACGAACTGGGCATCAGCCGACTCATAGTTTTCTTCGATTCCCAACTAGTGGTTAATCAAGTGAAGGGGGAATTCGAAGTAAGGGATCCAACCCTGGCAAAATATTTAAACAAGGTATAAAACCTCATTCCTCGATTCAAATTTTTTGAAATCCTCCACATACCTCATTTGCAGAACTCTCAGGTGGACGCCCTGTCAAGGTTGGCTACAGCCCCCAACGGGACTTCTGACCGAACTTTTGTGGAGTATCTGCGGCACCCTAGCATCGCCGAAGAGCAGACCGAAGTCCACTAGGTGGAACATGAAGCTTCTTGGATGGATTCGATCCTTACTTTCCTGGCCAAAGGAACTCTTCCGGAAGATCCGACGGAGGCCAAGTGGGTGTGCTTGATGGCCTCTAAGTATGTCATCCTTAACGGCATCCTTTATAAGCAGTCATTCTCGTAGCCGCTGTTGAAGTGCTTAGGGCCGGCAGATGCCGACTATGCCCTCAGAGAAGTCCATGAAGGCATCTACGGTGACCACCTCGGAGGAAGATCCTTAGCTATAAGATCATCAAGCAGGGATATTACTGGCCCACCATTCAGAAGAACGCGTCGGACATCGTCCGAAGGTAAGACGCGTGTCAGAGGTACTCCATCATTCAAAGGAGACCTGCCAGTGAGCTGACTTCGATTACCACCCCATGGCCATTCTCACAGTGGGGGCTGGGACCCTTTTCCCTGGCCTCCGGGCAACGAAAATTTTTGCTTATGGCCATCGACTATTTCACCAAGTGGGTGGAGGCCGAGCCACTAGCACAGATAATGGAGGCTAAGGTGGAGAACTTCGTCCGGAATAATATCATCTTTCGATTCGGCATTCCCCAGATGATTATTACTGATAATGGAAGACAATTTGACAACTCTAAGTTTCAGGATTTTTGTCAGCAATATCATGTCTCTCACCGACTTACCTCGGTCGGTCACCCTCAATGGGGAGGCTGAAGTCACCAACCGAATAATATTTTATGGGTTGAAGACCCGGCTCAATGAAGCAAAGGGACTTTGAGTGGAGGAACTCCATTCAGTATTATGGGCGTATCAGACGACCGCTAGAGCGTCGACCGGTGAAACTCTGTTCAACCTCACTTGCGGAAGTGAAGCTGCCATCCCTATTAAGACCTCTCTTCAATCTCTCCAGATTGACCACTACGCTGAACCGGCCAACTCTGAGCAGCGAAGGGCTGATCTGGACTTGCTTGAAGAAACTAGACTTCGGGCAAGCATGAAGATGGCGATATGCCATCAGAAGATGGCGAAATATTACAACTCGCAAGTCAAGGCACGGGCTTTTCAGTCAGAGACTTGGTCCTGCGGAGGGCCAAATCTCGAGGCCCACCGAGCAAGGCAAGCTTTCCTTAAATTGGGAAGGACCTTATCGGGTCCCGAAGTGGTTCGAGCCGGTACCTATCGACTAGAATTTTTAGACAGACAGCTGTTGGCACGTCCGTGGAATGTAGACAACCTCCGCAAGTACTATCAATGAAGTTTGTATTTCTTCTACGAACCACTTCCGAAAGTTCGACTCCGGTTGGTAAAGGCTCTAGGGCAGCCCACTTCCGAAAGTCCGACTCTGGTCGGCAAAGGCTCTAAGGTAGCCCACTTCCGAAAGTCTGACTCCGGTCGGCAAAGGCTCTAGGGCAGCCCACTTTCGAAAGTCCGACTCTGGTCGACAAAGGCTCTAGGGCAGCCCACTTCTGAAAGTCTGACTCCGATCAGCAAAGGCTCTAGTGCAGCCCACTTCCGAAAGTCTGACTCTAGTCGGCAAAGGCTCTAGGACAGCCCACTTTCGAAAGTCCGACTCCGGTCGGCAAAGCCTCTAGTGCAGCCCACTTCTGAAAGTCCAACTCTGGTCGGCAAAGGCTCTAGTGCAGGCCACTTCCGAAAGTCCGACTCTGGTCGGCAAAGGCTCTAGGGCAGCCCAATTCAGAAAGCCGACGACCAACATATAGAATAAGTTTTCTAAGTTTGTTGCTCCGACCTGAGCTAACATCCGACCACTGCCTCAACTGCTTCTGGGTCCGGAAAGCCAACGGACCAACAGTTAGGATAAATTTCCTAAGTTTGTTATTCTGACATGAGCTGAAATCCGACCGCTGCCTCAACTGCTTCTGGGTCCGGAGAGCTGATGGACCAACACTTAAGATAAATTTCCAAAGTTTGTTGCTTCGGCCTGAGCTGAAATCCAATCGCTGCCTCAACTGCTTCTAGGTCCGGAGAGCCGACGGACCAACACTTAGGATAAATTTCCTAAGCTTGTTGCTCCGGCCTGAGCTGAAATCCGACCACTGCCTTAATCAATTCTTGGTCCGAAAAGCCGACGGGCCAATACTTAGAGCAAAAATCCTATGGGGATCTGGTTCGGCTTGAGTTACTATTCGACGCTTACCCTGGAGATCTGACCACTCACTCAGATCTGCCGACTGGTCCATACTTAGCAAAATCTCAGAAAGGAAGATATGAGACGGTGTAAAAAGACAACAAAAGTTTTTCATTACTTCAAAAAGGTGTCTTTACAAAACTGAAGGTTAGACCTTTATAAACAACTAGGTCTGACCCTCGGAAGGTACAACATCTATGGCCACTTCGGCCCCCTCAGCAACAACAGCTGCTCTGGCCTCCTCGGCCCCTTTGGCTGCCTCCTCCTCGACTCCAACTGGGGTGCCCATTCTGGCTACTCCTACGACAATCTCTGTCGGGGCATCGGCAGCTTGGGCAGTCGGGTCCGTCCCATCCAAAACTTCTTCTTCCGCCGGCTTCGACGGCTAAAGGAACGACAGATCGAGTTCTGGGAATGCAGCACTAACCTTTCCCAGGCACTCGTCATATCCGTAGTCGAAGCCGACCATCCCGCCTCGTTCATCTCCTTCGTGATGTCCTCAGAGGCTTTGTACTCCGTGACAGCTTTCTCGCCGGCCGTCTTCAGCAGATCTTGGGCCGTCTTCAGCAAGCCCTTATATCTCTCCGCCGATGCCTGATAGCCCTTTGCACGGACATCAAGATCGGCCAAATGACCCTCCTCGACGGTCAGCCGACGAGCCAGGGTCATGATTTTCTTTTTCTAATCTTTTAGCCTTGCCTCCCGATTCACCTTTTGGGCAAGCAAGTCCTCCAGCTGTTTCTTCTGGGCCTCCAGTTCAGCCCGCAGGGGGGACACTTCTGCCGCTACGGCCCTCAAGTTGAGCACCTCTTCTCTGGAAGCCGTCAGTGCCTCCCAGGCTGTGTCCCTCGCCAACTCGGCCACTTCGGCCCTCTGGGTTAACTTCTCTTTTGTATAAAGCAGCTCACCCAGGCCCTCGTCCATCAGCAGGTTGTCTTTGACAAGCTGCCAGCAAACATGCACAATCAAAATGCCACCACCCGCAAATTCAAGGTGGAAAAATAAAAAGCCTTACTCACCCCCAGAAGATGACAGAGAGAACTTCTGGCTGCCTCGTTCACCGACCGCCCGTCAGTGTCGGGGGCGGCCCTCTAAGCAGCTCCTTTGCTTCCTCAGCAGCGCGCCACTGTTGGCGCTCCTCCTCTTAGGCACCGCCGGCCCTCTTGTTAATGGCCGACGGCCCCTCCCCGTAGGGGTCCCCCGGGTCGTCGGGGGGATCGTCGCAGTCGACTCCAATGGCGAGGACGAAGGGGCCGCTTCCACCCCGGTCAACATCGAAAGCCTCTCTTCTGTCTAGGCGACCGGCTATCCAACCGAAGAAGATCGCTCGAAAGCAATCAGCCTTCGGCATTCGATCAAGGGCATGCATCCCCTGACTCGACCGACACCACCATGGTGGACGGTTCTGCCGTCCATCATTTCTTCAGCCTTTCGGGTGCTGGTTCTGCCGCCCGCTTCTTCGGCTCCTGTGGTGTCGGCTCCGTAATGCGGACGGCTCTCCATTGCATGGATCATGCTGAAAGGATCGCCTGATCCGGCTTCATCTTCCTGCCTATCAACAACCAAAGTTAAAGTAAGGTGCGGTCGTCAAGCCAACAGAGGATAAAAAAAAGAGAAGCCGATCTCTCTCTCTACATGACTCTCGTCCTACCTAACATCGGCTGCCAGCTGAGTCTGGCCTGGTGAAGGCTCCCCTCAAGAAGCATAAAGTCAATGAACTTTGGATCCTCTCCCTCCAATTTATGGAAGTTAGCCTCGTCGGCCCTCGAGACTTTCCTTCCATTCAGAGCGTTCAGCCTCGGCTCCCTTCAGGCTGCCTCAAAGCCCCATGGCTCCAGGCTATCTACGAAGAAGTATCGGGACTTCCATCCGTGAATTGCGGACGGAAGCCCCCTAGAATCTTCCGGCCAGGGAGTGGACTGAACATCCACCACTCCTGACTTCGGAAGTCCTGCTTCAATAGGAAAAAGTTTGAAAACAGGGACACCCTAGGCTCAATGTCGGCCTCCTGACAAAGGAATACAAAGCTGCAAAGGACCCTAATGCTGTTCGGTGTCAGCTGGGAAGGTGTGATCCTATAGGTGTTGAAGATCTGGACAAAAAAGTTATGAATTGGGAAACGAAGACCGGCTTTCATGTGGTCTTCGTACATGGGGAGGGCTCCTAAGTTCAAAGGCCCATTCACCCTACCCTCGCGGCTGGGGATGGTCAGGTGTAAGGTGGAAGGAATGTTATATATGATCCTAAGATTTTCAACCCTCTCTCGGGTCATGGCCGATGGAGTCAAAAGGACCAGGTTCCCTATGACCGCGAGCCAAAGCCATTCTAAGATGGGTTGCAGAAAAGGAAGGAGGTGGGGGAAGATGAAGATGGGACTAACCTGATTCTTTGGATCTCTAAAAGAGCCTAAAAGCAGTGCAGAAAGGGAGGAGGCAACCTTCTCTTCAAGCATAAACACAGTGAAAGGTCCCTCTGGGAACTACCCCCCACCTTTTATAGGCATTAGGGGGCCGCTTCTCAACGCATCCCCCACGTGCCAAGATCTGACGGCTGCCGCTTTAGTTCTTGAGTTGGACGGAAATCCGAGGGGACGCGTCGGATCGTATCCGGCCATGATCTACATGACAGTTGAAGCAACGGTGGATAGGCCGCTCTGGCAAGTGCATCAACCACCCTGATAGGGCCACATGTCCCACGTCGCATCAAGAATCCAAACGGACAGCTGCCACGCGCCGTACCGGCCATAACTGCTCTCCCTATCCTCGCCAACCAGGCACTGACACCTATTCCAGGGCAAAAATTGGAGTAGGAGGCGGCCGGATGCAGCACGTCGAACCGGATTCGCCATCATTTGAAAGGCTAGTGAATTTACTGCCATTTAATGCCCTCGTCCTTCGAGCCTACAGACTCGCTCGAAGCATAAGGGCAAGGGGGACAACTGTTGTACCATGACGGCTCACCCTCAGCCAGAACCGACCCAGTCCTGCGGTCCGACCCGACCGCCCATTTCGAGGCTCCAAATAAGAGAGGTCCAACCCACCGGAGATGAGGTCCGAATGACCCTCTTCTGCTGGGGTCTGGCCCATCGCTCTCCTTCAGAGGTCCGACCCACCGGAGCTGAGGTCCGAACGACCCTCTCCTGCTGGGGTACGGTCCATCGCTCTTTTTCAGAGGTCCGACCCACTGGAGTTGAGGTCAGAACGACCCTCTCCTGCTAGGGTCCGGCCCATCGCTCTCCTTCAGAGGTCCGACCCACCGGAGTTGAGGTCCGAACACCCTCTCCTGCTGGGGTCTGGTCCATCACTCTCCTTCAGAGGTCTGACCCACCGGAGCTGAGGTCAGAACGACCCTCTCCTGCTAGGGTCCGACCCATCGCTCTCCTTCAGATCCGACCCATCAGAGTTGAGGTCCGAATGACCCTCTCCTGCTGGGGTCCGGCCCATCGCTCTCCTTCAGAGGTCTGACCCACCGGAGCTAAGGTCCGAACGACCCTCTCCTGCTAGGTCTGGCCTGTCGCTCTCCTTCAGAGGTCCGACCCACCAGAGCTGAGGTCTGAACGACTCTCTCCTGCTGGGGTCCGTCCCATCGCTCTTCTCCAGAGGTCCGACCCACTAGAGCTGAGGTCCGAACGACCCTCTCCTGCCAGGATCTGGCCCATCGCTCTTCTTCGAAGGTTTGGCTTTTGGTTCGACCGACCGACTTTCCCACGGTCAACGTCCGACAAGCGAGACTTAGCATCCAGGGTATTCCAGAAGCACCTTTTTGTTACTGCGGGATCCTGCTATCCCAATGGCCCTGCTCCACTACTTCCACGATGCCACCATATCTGCATGCCACGTGTCCACTCTCCAAATTCTCCTAGGGGCAGATCGATCTTTCTTAGCCTCTTCCTAATAGATTTTGGACTGTTTCGTGCCTATATAAGGTACTCAGGGACCTCGTTCAATGGTAGAAGAACTCTTCCCTCTCCAGAAACTGTTCATTCCTTGATTCCTCCATTCTGTTGCCTTCGATCTCCTGCTAACTTAAGCATCAGAGGGTCCCCCGCCGGAACACCACCGGCCCTTGGGGACTTTGTTGCAGGTTCGCCCGGGAGAGGAGTGCTCTAGCCCATTCAGCCGCCCCCAGTCTCCGGTCCAGGAGTTGACACGGCAACAGGGATCTAATCTACCATACTACGATCTATCCCTTTTAGGCATGTATCGTATCCTAAGCTCACGGCATATCGATAGAGGGTGTAGATCGTGTATGCCAAATCAAATCAATGATCAAAGAAATAACTCAAGAGACAGCGGGAAGAAGAACATGAGTTTTATTACATAGAAATTATGTATAAAAAAGAGATAGAACTCGGTTACAAGCTTCATCTTCAACCCAGGTTAAAAAAGTCTAGCCACGCATCGCTGCCGCCAGCATCCGCTCCATAATTCCTCTCTTTTCCAAGCCTAACACACTAATCTAAACAAGAGCAAGAAAATAAATTAGTACATGAATTGGTATAGAAATCGATGCCCCCAAGGTAGAGGTATAGGAGCCTTTTTATAGGATTCAATAGGGAAGAGGTCTTCATGTTTTTCCGATGTGGGACTAAACATGAGGACCAAAATAGTGGCTAATATTTAATTTTATAAGACTCAACGGTTAGATATGAATATGCCCAATCCCAGTAGTGTTAGGCTTCAGTCACCTGTTCCAATTGGTGTTTGACCAATCAAGATTTCTCCAATCATTGAATCTGGATCAAACATTAAAAAAAATCACTCCATCACCTATGATCAAACCTATTTTTAATTGGATTTAATTATGACCATTAGATTAAGATCGAAGGGTAGGATCAAGATGCCTATCTTTCTTCCTTCAATGAACAAAACCATCATTGCTTAAACACTATCACTGAGCCATGGATCTTTGCCGGAATTCCTCATGTGCCACCACCAGAACCACCATCAGCTTCTCCTTGCACTGCCATCACCAGAATTATCGTCGACATCACTACTGGTGAAGGAGGGGAAGATGATGGTGATGAGACAAGAAGCAGCGATGGGCAGCTTCGACGGTGATGATGAAGGATGGCAATGCTTTTAAATAAAGGGGAAGCATCTCAAGGAGGACTACTCGACTAAGAGGAGGCTCTGATGAATATAGATGATGGTGATGTTGATGACGATGACATAGTTGGGAGAGGATCGAAGTAGCATCTCAAAGAAAGAAGATGAATGATGGGGGACCCGAAACCTATCCGGGTTTCATCTTTTATTTTTTTAGAATTTTAAAAAAATTTAGAATTTTTGTATTTTAGTTATTCCCGCTATTCCACCTATTCCCTTTATTCCTGTGTTATCCCGATGTTATTCCAACTTTATTCCAGGCTATTCCTATCTCCTTCAACATCCAGGAAAATTGCAGAGGTCTTTTTTTTTCCCAATTTTTTGCCCCACCGGTCCGCGATCTGCCATGCCCGACCCCGCCACTGCCGACCGCCTGCCGGCGCTCCACCGATCCGCCGCCCTGCCACCCCGCCGGCGTCCCTGGGCCTCATGCCCGTGGGAAGTCCTGCGGTCCGTGGAAGACCAACGGTCGCCCACGGCCGCCGCCACCGTTTCGCCGCCTGGCCGCCGTGCCACCCCGCCCTGCCGCCCGCCCACCGGCGCGCCGCCGATCCGCTGCCCTGCCGCCCCGCCGGCAGCCCTGGGGCCTCACACCCGTGGAAGTCCAGCAGTCCGTGGAAGACCAACAGTCGCCCACGGCCACCGCCGCCGTTTCGCCGCCTGGCCGCCGTGCCACCCGCCGCTGCCGCCCGCCCGCCGGTGCGCCACCGATCCACCGCCTTGCCACCCCGCCGGCAACCCCGGGGCCTCACGCCCGTGGGAAGACCAGCGGTCCGTGGAAGACCAACAGTCGCCCACGGCCACCACCGCCGTTTCGCCGCTGCCATCGTGCCGCCCCGTCGCCGCCGTCCACCCGCCGGTACGCCACCATGCCGCCCCGCCGCCGCCCGCTGGGCCAGGTGCCGAAGGTCCAAGGCCCCTGTTGCTCGGTCGTGAAGGGGTTTCTGCATGTTTTTCAAAGCAGCCAAATGAAGCTCCTGCATGCTTCTCAAAGCGGTGGAAGAAGAGTTGTTTTGCACGATTTTTGGAGTAGCACGAGTTTCAGAGCGGAGGGGATTTCAAAATTCAAATAAACGGGATTTATTCGGTAATTTTTTTAATGAATGTAATTTGGAAATTTGGGATTTTGATTTTGAATTTGATTTCAAAATCAAGGGAGGATTTCAGGGATTTTATTTTTGAATTTCAAAGGGATATGGGCATCTATAAATACCCATACTCCTCTTGTAATAAAACAGTTGAATGAAATTTTTGAGTGTTCTTCCGGTGTGTGGTTCTGGGCTGAGGCCCTTTTTCCTTCGTCCTTCGAGACGTCGAGGGGTGTGAGGCCCCAAGTATCTCCTTTCTCCCTCCCACCTTCGTGTCTTCCCCTCGTGGCCTTGAGAACCATCCTAGCGCCTCTAAGTACTGAGGAGGGTATAATGCCTTAGAGGTGGACGGTCTCTTCGTTAGGTGAGTCCCAAGATCCATGAGTTCTCCCCCACCCCCGTCCTTCGTGACCTTGAGATCCATCGTAGCGCCTCTAAGTATTGAAAAGGGCGTAATGCCTTAGAGGTGGACGGTCTCTTCATTAGGATGAGTCCCAAGGTCTAGGAGTTCCCATCCCAGCCTCCCATCCCCATCGTTCCTTCGCCATCTTCGCCAAGAAAATTTAAAAAAACCAAAAGAGCCCAGTCGTTTTAGGATTTTCAGGGGTCGTTCTATCCTAGTCCCGGAGGCTTCTTAGCCCTCCCATGATCCTTGGTTTGCTTTAGGTGTTTTGCCTCTTTTCAAAATAACAATAGGTTTTCTTCGTGTCCTTCGTTCTACATCAATGAAGATGATCGATGATGAGGCTTCTCGTGCTAGCATTTCGGGCTGATGGTTGGAGAGGGGAAGCGACAAAGATGGCCGGTGATATGGCAACTCTGGTGTCGATTCATCTGTAGCTTGGAAGAGAGGCAAAGCTGAGGTTTATGGTAGAAGGATTGCAGTAGGCGGTGTGGTGAAGAATAGCCAGGGAAGAGGAGCCTGGCGATTTTGATGGTGGCAGAACAGCATGGGACAGCATCTTTGGTGACCCCAATCCCTTCACATTCCATGGCTTTGATCCATGGACCGATGGCCATGGTTGATCATGAATCATTGGGCATTTTATAAACCATTCAGCCGGTCCATAATGGACCGGTTACTTCAATAACCATGTGAATCCTTTAATAAACTTCAAATTTTGATTCTAGGCTTATTCGAACTTCGATTTGAGTGTCGTCTACACCGTTGGACTCCAAAAATTGAGCTCTTTCAATTTATGAGCTTCTTTTCTACAAAACATCAATAAAAAATATCAATTCTAAATGATTATCAATTAATTAATATTTATTTTAATTGTTAATTTTGGATAATTTATAGACTTATCACATCCCCCAACTTAATCATTGATAGTCCCTTAGCAATGTAATTAAAATAAAATTATTTATCACTAAGATCCTCCTTTACAAAATTAGATCTAGGCGTAAAGTTGAAAGAAGCTAGCTAGTATCTAACTAAGTATTGAGTTTTCGAAGTAAATTTCACAGTTAGAACTTTTAAAAACTTTCTTAGAGTTCATCTAAAGATCTATAGCACTTGTATTTATGATGGCTAACTTAGCATTTTGGTACAAACTTGTAAAGAACAATGATATCTTCACTTATCACCTACTTTGATCAATTTTCTATACACCCTCAAATTAAGCACATGAGCTGAGATAGCTTTCACATTGCCTAATTTTTTTTCTTTTTTTGATGATATTCCACTAAAGGTCTAACCAGCTAATCTACTCTTTGACTTGCTATAGTAATTAGTACATACTTTCTAACTCTATTACTTTTTCCTAGTCATTTTGCTCAAGAATTTCTTTCATGGCACATGATTTTTTAAAAAAAAATTCAAAGATTTCTAAGGTCTTTTAAAATATTTTCTTTTCAAAAAGATTTTTCCTTACTCCCCAACTTAGTTTTCATTATCCTTAATAGAGTAAGAAAAAATGAAATAATGAGAGATACCACCTGGACGAGATATGCCTCGTGTAATGCCAAGAGTGACCGTGTAGAGTAGTCTCTTATTCCTAGAATTAAGAATCACTAAAATAGAGTTCAGAAAAATAATAAAACTTTGGGTTGCCTCCCAAAAAGTGCTAAGTTTAACATCTTCAGCCAAACATCATGTCCTACTATGGTTCATATAGAATCATAACCTCCCTAACCTCTTTGTAGTTAATTCCAAGAATGGTTTTAGGCATTGTCCATTAACTTTGAAGATAGCACCATTACATAGATTTTCAATTCTATAGCTCCATGTGGAAAGACTTCTTTTACTATGTATGGGCCAGTCCATCTAGATCTTAATTTTCCTGGAAATAGGTAAAGCCTTGAATTATATAAGAGAACTTTTTGCCCATGAGTAAAAGATTTTCTAAAGATAGCTTTATCGTTGAAAATTTTAGTTCTCTCCTTATAATTTTTGTGTTCTCATATGCTTCGTTCCTAATTTCTTGAGTTCATCCACCTATAATTTTCTCTGGCCTCCGGTTGTGTCCAAATTCATGTTTAGTTGTTTTATAGCCCACATTGCCCTATGTTCCAGTTTTACTGGTAAGTGACACACCTTATCAAACATGAGCCTATATAGAGACATTCCTATATTAGTCTTGAAGGCAGTGCGATATGCCCATAGTGCATCCACTAGCTTCACTGACCAATATTTTATATTAGAGCTCACAGTCTTCTCTATGATCTATTTGATTTATCGATTAGAAACTTCAACTTGCCCACTCATTTGCGGGTGATAGGGTGTAGCCATCTTATGGATAATGTTAGATTTTCTCATCAGTGATGCAAAGGATCGATTACAAAAGTGTGTTTTGCGATCACTAATGATAGCCCTTAGAATACCAAAATGAGAGAGGATATGTTTCTTGAGAAATTTTATAATAATTTTGTTGTTATTGGTTTTTCAAGGTATTGCCTTTGTCCACTTGGATACATAATCAACGGGTATTAAAATATACTCATTTCTAAAAAATTTTGGAAACTGTCCCATGAAGTCAATTCTCCATATATCAAAAATTTATACAATCAATATTGGGTTCATAGGCATCATATCTCTCATTGTGATCTGGCCTATTTGCTAACACCTAACATAACTTTTACAATATTTGTAAGCATCTTTAAATAGGTTAGGCCAGCAAAATCCATATTGGAGCACCTTTGTCGCTATCCTTTTAGCTCCAAAATGATCACCATAAGCTTGGCAATGGCAAAAGGATAAAATATTTCTAACTTCATGATCTGAGATGCATCTTCTAATAATTACCTCATGACATTGTTTAAATAGATATGGATCATTCCAAATAAAGTATTTTACTTGAAAAAAAATTGATTTCTGTCCTGAGCATTCCAGTGCATCAGAATCTAACCAGTGGTTAAGTAATTGACTATGTTGGCGTACCATGGTTTCATGGTGACGAATTTAAGTTGTTCATTAGGAAAGGACTCATTGACAGGTACTTCTTTAGTAGGTGTGATCGCTAACCTAAATAAATGATCGGCCATAATATTTTTGGTACCCTTTATATCTCTGATTTCTAGGTCAGATTCTTGTAAGAGCAAGATTCATCTAATTAAGTGTGCCTTGGCATCTTTCTTTGAAAGAAGGTGCCTAGTGATAGAGTGATCAGTATAGACAACTACATGAGACCCCACTAAGAAAGACTTAAATTTCTCTAGTATAAATATCATAGCTAAAAATTCTTTTTTAGTGGTAGAATTGTTGAGATGTGCTTCATTCAAGGTCTTGCTAGCATAGTAGATCACTCTAGGTAGCTTATCAATTCTTTGATCTAGGACCACTCCTATGGCATGATCGGATGCATCACATATAAGCTCAAAAGGTTGAGTCCATACAGGTGGGTGAATGATTGGAGCTGAGGTTAATTCTCTTTTTAAATATTCAAAAGATTTGAGACATTTAGATGTAAAGTCAAATTTGATTTCTTTGGCTAATAGGTTAGTCAATGGTTTAGCCACTTTGATAAAATTCTTGATAAATCTTCTATAAAATTCAACATATCCAAGGAATGATCTTGTTTCTTTGATTGATTTAGATGGAGGGAGATTTGCAATCAAATCTATCTTGGCCTTGTCCACTTCTATATCCCTATTTGAAATCACGTTGCCAAGGACTATACCTTCCTTCACCATGAATTGGCACTTTTCTAGTTTAATACTAGATGCTTTTCCTTACATCTTTCTAAGACAAGTCTAAGGTGATATAGGCATTCAGAAAAAGTAGACCTAAAAATAAAAAAGTCATCCATGAAAATCTCAAGGAACCATTCTACCATATCAGAGAAAATAATAATCATGCACCTTTGAAAGTGAATGGTGCATTGTACAAGCCAAAGGGCATACATCTATAGGCGAAGGTTTTACATGGATAGATAAATATGTCTTCTCTTGATCTTCTAGGGCTATTGCAATTTGATTATAACCAGAGTATCCATCCAGGAAATAATAAAAGTCATGCCCATTAATCATTCTAGCATTTGGTCTATAAAGGGCAGAGAAAAGTGGTCTTTCTTGGTGGCTGCATTCAATTTTCAATAATTGATGCACACTCTCCATTCAGTTTGAATTCTTGTTGGGACCAACTCATTGTTGTCATTTTGGATCACCATAACTCCTGACTTCTTGGATACCACTTGTACAGGACTTATCCAAGAACTATCTAAAATAGGATAAATAATACATTGTTAAGGAGTTTGATGATCTCTTTCCTTACTACTTCCTTCATGGTTGGGTTAAGTCTCCTTTGAGGGTCTCTTTTAGGCTTGGCTTCCTTCCCTAAGTGGATCCTATGTTGAACGATCGAGGGGCTAATTTCCTTTATATCAGCCATGGTCCATCCTAAAGCTTCTTTATTTTCTCTTAGGATATTTAGTAACTCCCCTTCTTGGAAGGAGTCTAGGTTAGCCGAAATAATCATAGGTAGGGTTTCTAACGGACCTAGGTATGCATATTTGAGGTGCTTAGGAAGTGGTTTCAGTTCTAATTTGGGTGCTTCCTCCATTGATAGTTTGAGTAATAGTTCGAGTATTTTCTCTAGTGGTTCAATTGAAGGTTTCCATATTGGTTTCCCATCAATTGTAGTAACCTCATTAATTTGCTCTCTATCTTGGTTCATGCAGATTTTTAGGTCAAGCTCTTCATCACTAAAGTCAATTATATCATAAACCGTATCCTAAACATAATTTAAGTCACTCATTTAATGTGCATTGGTAAGATTGAAAAATTTAAGATCGATAGACATGTTTCCAAAGAAAAGTTTCATTAATCCATTTCGTAATTGATTTGCTATGGCCAAAAATGGTTTACCTAAGATAACTGGGATGTGGCTCTTTGGGTTCATCACCGGTTCAGTTTATAGGATCACAAAATCCACCAGGTAGATAAAGTCACTAACTTTGATCAACACATCCTCTAATATTCTCCTGAGTACTTTCAAAGAGCGATCTACTAGTTATAGGGTCATTCTTATAGGTTTGAGTTCTCCCAATCCTATTATTCATATACTAAATATGGTAATATATTAATACTAGCCCCTAAGTCTAATAAAGCCCTATTTATGAGGGTATTTCCCATAATGCATGAAATAGTGGGTGACCCTAGATCTTTATATTTCACTAGCATATGGTTTGACAAGTAAGAGCTTACACTAGCTGCCAGAAAGGCACTCTTGGGCATATTGATGGTCTTCTTTTTGGTACATAGATCCTTAAGAAATTTGGCATAAGCTGGGACTAGTTAGATCATGTCCAGTAAGGGGATGTTCACTTTAACTTTCTTAAAGACCTCCAAAATCTTATCGAATTGGGCTAAATTTTGATTAGGCTTTAGTCTATTTGGGAATGGTGCTACAATCCTGATTTTTGGTTCATCTACTTCGAGCATGGGCTTAACTGGTGGGTTGGGCATTACATCATACTCTGATGCCTCAAGTGTTTCAGACTGATCCTGCTCAATAAGTTGTCCAAGTGGTGAGACCTCTAATTCTTCTTCTTCATATGTACCCACCTGATTATCTATTTGTTCCCAGATCTTAATGTATGAATGGCATTTAGTTGGTTAATCTAGGCCCCTTGTTTTGATCCTTGGATGCTAGGTTTCTAGGGTTAACCTCAGGTTGACTCGGTAGTTTACCTCATTCTCTTTCACTTATAGTTATAACTGACCTACCTGCATCTCTAAATGAGCTATAGCCTAGGTATTTGAGGATAGTAATTGCCTTGTGTTTTACATAAAGTTATTCAGGGTGGCATCGGTGCTATTTATCAAGGCATAGGTGTTAGCTTGGGATTTAGCTAGGGTTTCTAGGGCTTTGTCTAGGGAACTAAACCTGTTTTCATTCTTATTAACTAGTGGTTGTTTCCTATAGGATTGGGACCTGGGTTAAGTTGGTTGAAGTTGGGACCACCTGCATTAGGACCTTATGACCTGGAAAAGCTTGGATGGTTTCTCGACCCTGAGTTGTATGTTGGTGCATAAAGATTGTTAGTTGTTCTTTGATAGGTTGCATTTACCTGTGCACAACTATTTTTAGTTTGGGTCATGAAGTGGGGGCACTCTTCTACTACATGTCCTAGCTCATTGCATCCAGTGTATATAGGTGTGGACACTTGGTTTACTTGATTTATCTGGGCCTGTCCTTGAGTTCCAAGATTTCTATCCTATGAATCAAAAATACCATTTTAGCTTCTTCAGCTATGGATGGAGAGATTTGGTACATACCACTACTCCATGGTGTGGGTTCAAATTTCTTAGTTCTCTCCTATTGTAGGCTCTTTTCTACTAAATCCTTCAGAAACTGTTAGGCTTCACTGGGTAGTTTCTGCATAAAGTCACCCTGACACATCAACTCAAGCATGGTTCTGGAGTTTGGGTTTAGACCTTCATAGAATGTTTGGCAAAACCTCCAAGTCTCTATCTCATGGTGTGGACATTGGCTCAATAGGTTCTTAAATCGATCTAGACATTTCCAAAATGGCTCTTCCCCTTATTGATAAAATTAGACAATTTTGTTTCTCAACTTGTCTGTTTTATGATGTGAGAAAAACTTTTTCAGGAATGCTTTAACGAAACCTTCACAGGCAGAGATTGACTGAGTAGGTAAACTATACAGCCACTTCTTAGCAATTTTCTTGAGGGCAAAGTTAATTAGCCTAAGTTTCATAGCATCTTCTAAGAGTTCAAGCATTCTCATAGTATCACATACTTTCTTGAACTCTCTAATGAAAATGTAGGTATCCTCGATTCTAGTGAATTTAGCGAGCTTGTTAATAATCTGAGGCTTAATCTCAAAGCTAGTAGCATTTGTTTGGGGTAGTCGAATGCATGATGGTTAGGAAGATCCAATTGGATAGCAGTAGTCTCCCAAGCTAAGGGGATATCCTAATTCTTCCAAGGTTAATTTTTCTTGGTCAGGATAGGATTTAGATCTATCCTTACTAATCAACTAGACTTCCTTTTTTAAGTTACAATTTTGAGTTTTTTATTATTTTTTTATATTATATGGAGAAAGAGAAGAGAAGAAGAAGGAAGAATGAGGGAAGTCTAAAGGTAAGAGCCTAAGGAGTCCTAAATCTAGAGGCGATAGAAGAGAGTATCTTCATTAGATTAAAGTTTCTGTTTGAAAAGCAAGTTATCAAGCAATGGACTCTCTATCCTAGGATTACCCTATATCTAGACAGCTCTTAAATACCAAGGTTGCCTTTGGGTCTTCGAAGTCAGATACTAACTAGCAACTAGCCAAGGGTAAGGTTAGTGGGAGTCCTCCAATTGCTTTTCTTAGATACTAAATTAATTGGCTAGGTTAGACAATGGAACTAATTAAAGAACTACCTTCCTTCAAGGCTACATCATCCTTGAACCCCTTTCCTAGACACTAGTAAACTAGTTAATTCTGAGCTAGTACAACTCTTAGGGTCCCGTGTCCTAATGAGCTCGAAAATCCTTGGGGGTAATGTCTAATTGATTTTAAATTAAGACTTGGATCAATGCAATATGTAGAGTGGTGGTTTGTGGGCCAAGGGACGGTGGTGAAATCCCCACCTTATGTTGTTTAGAGGTTATACCCTTAAAGTATTTTATGAAAATGAAATGCAAATTAAGAAAAATGTCCAATAAGTTAGAAAGTTTTTAAAGTTTATCATTTATTTTTTAAAATTAATTATATTTTATGAAAAGTGTCTTAGGATTTTCTTTTGGGTTATTTAAGGTAGATTAATTAAAAGAAAAAGTTAATTAGGTTAGGAGTGGATTTATAAAATTAAGGATTTTTTTATATTAAGAAAAAATAAGGAAATCTAATAATTAGGACAACTAAAAAAAAGGTAATAAACCAAAGAGAGCAATAAATTGTTTTTAGTTTTTTTATAAGATAATCATGCCTTGATTCCTGGCAGTGGTGCCAAATTTTGATCACTGTCGTAGGTGATCAAAAGTAAAATCTACTCACTACTAAGCTAGTGATGTATCGAGATTTTATCCTCGGGAACCAAGGACAATTATTTCATAGAAAAAAAGATAAAAAAAAATTGATTGTAGAAGATTAGATTGAGAGCAGTAGTGATTAAAAGATGATAACTAATAATTGATTAAATCAAGATAATAGGAGAAGTAACCTAGAAATCTGAATCCACCATGCAAATATGTTTTATCTTTTTTCTTTATATTGCAATATCAATAATTCTTGCAATTTCAGGATAAGAATAATTTCTCTTGTTGGGCATGAGCCATATCCAAAGATCACGACACATTCATTTAAAGTATAACTATCTAACTGATTTACAAGGTTAGGGATCTAATCTACCATACTACGATTTATCTCTCTTAGGCACGTACCATATCCTGAGACATGGTATATCGATAGAGGGTGTAGGCCGTGTATGCCAGATCGAATCAATGATCAGAGAAATAACTCAAAAGATAGAGAAAAGAAGAATATGAGTTTTATTGCATAGAAATTAAGTACAAAAAGAGAGATAGAACCTGATTACAAGTTTTATCTTCATCCCAAGTTGAAGGAGTCTAGCCGCGCATCACTGTTGCCAGCATCCCCTTCATAATTTTTCTCTTTTCCAAGTCCAACACACCATCTAAATAAGAGCAAAAAAATAAATTAGTACGCAAATTGCTGTAGAAACCGATGCCCCCAAGGTAGAGATACAGGAGCCTTTTTATAGGGTTCAATAGGAGAGAGGTCTTCATATTTTTCTGATGTGGGACTATACATGTGGACCAAAATAATGACTAAGATTTAATTTTACATGACTCAATGGTTAGATATGAATATGCCCAATCCCAGTAGTGTTAGGCTTCTACTCCTATTCTAACTGGTGTTTGACCAGTCAAGATTTCTCCAATCATTGAATCTGGATCAAATGTCAAAAAAATCACTCCATTGCCCATGATCAAACCTATTTTTAATTGGATTTAATTCTGACCATTCGATTAAGATCGAATGGTAGGATCAAAATGTCTATCTTCTTCCTTCAATGAACAGAACCACCATCACTCAAACACTATTCCTTCAATGAACAAAACCACCATTGCTCAAACACTATCACTGAGTCGTGGAACTTCGCCAAAACCTCCTCATACACTGCTATCAGAACCTCCACCAGCATCTCCTTGCACCACCATCACCAAAATTACTATCGACACCACTGCTAGTGAAGGAGGGGAATATGATGGTGATGAGCAAAGAAGCAACAATGGGCAGCTTCAATGGTGATGATGAAGGATGGCAATGGTTCTAAATTAGAGGGGAAGCATCTTAGAAAGGATTGCCAAACTGAGAAGAGGCTCCAGTGAACAGAGATGATGGTGGCTTTGATGATGATGACATAGTTGGGAGAGGATCGGAGCAGCATCTTAAAGGAAGAAGATGAAGATGATAAATGATGAGGCTTCTCGTGCTAGCATTTTGGGCCGATGGTTAGAGAGGGGATGCGACGAAGATGGCCGTGATACAATAGCTCCAATGTCAATTCATCTGCAACTTGGAAGAGAGGCAGAGGTGAGTTTCATAGTGGAAGGATTGCAGGAGGTGGTGTGGCAGAAGAATATCCGAGGAAGAGGAGCCTGGCAATTCCAATGGTGTCGGGATGGCACGGGACAGCATCTCCGGTGACCCCATGGCCGAAATCCCTTCATGATCCATGGCTTTGAGCCATGGACCAACGGCCATGGTTGATCATAAACCATTGTGAATTTTGTAAACCATTCAACCAGTCTATGGTGGACCAGTTGCTTCAATAACCATGTGAGTCCTTTAATAAACTTCAAATTTTGATTCTAGGCTCATTCGAACTCTGATTTGATTATTGTCTATGCTGTTAGACTCTAAAAATCGAGATCTTTCAATATATAAACTTCTTTTCTATAAAACATTAATAAAAGATATCAACTCTTAATGATTATTAATTAATTAATATTTATTTTAATGGTTGAATTGAGATAATTAATAGACTTATCATCAACTTTCATACACAATCCTTCATAACCATGAATATCCCATACATGACTTAATCATGAATGAGTATGAACAAAACATGGATTCATATGTATAAGGTTCCTTGATAATCTCAGATCTAAGAATCATTTGCACAACTCCCACTTAAATAACTATCTTTTGACAAGTAAGTAAGACTTCAAAGATGTTCTCATAGTAGATCAATTTAGTGGACTCATTTCTAAATGAGCACCCACATCCTTGTATCAGTGTTCCTCCATAAGTGATCATGAGACCAACCACTCTTTCCATTGAGCATACATAGAATGTACCGATCTTTCCAGAAATATCATTCTCTAGCTCAATGATCCTTTGATTGGAAATATTTTAAATTAGAATTTATAAAAACTTAGATCTCACAGTTATAAACTTTATCATAATCCTAAATCCATTGGCTTAATCCATAGGTTCATCATAATCTTAAAATATAAAAGATATAAGACACAACACATGATGAAACATGAATGCCTTTTATTAATAAAAAGTCATACATGAGTTAAAAAATTTATATAAATATCCCTATCACATATAAAATGTGATTGGTTTGCAAGGCCTTATTCTTTCAACTTTATAGTCAGCATAATCAGAAACTTTCTTAGAATTTATCCAAAGATCTACAATAATGATGTTTGTAATGGCTAACTTAGTATTTCGGTGCTAGCTTGTAAAGGATAAATGTATCTCCTCTTATCATACTTTGGTTAACTTTTTTATACACCCCAAATTAAGCTCATGAACTGAGATAGCTTTTACACTACCTATTTTTTTAATATTATACTACTTTAAGTGTCTTCATCGTTTAAGCTTTCTGTTTGATCCATGTAACCGGTTTTCAGTCAATAACTCCCAAATTTGATGACTTTAGGATACTAGGTATAGAATATCCTTCAAGCTTACTTGCTTGAGTCAAACAAGTTACGAGTTAAGACTAGTCTTACAATGAGCTTCTTTGCCCTCCTTACCTTTTGACATGAACCACAATAATTTCTTAGAGGAAGGGGACCAGTTACTAATGAGAAATACTTTGAAACTATTTTTTTTAATTTTTTATTTCAAGTAGGTAGTACTTTTTTAAATTCAAGTTTTTTAATTGGATGTATATCAATTATGAGTTTTCAGTAACAATTGAATCCTCAGTTATCCTTATAACCAACACCTAATTTATCTCATCATTGTGTATATCTAATAGAAGTGCTAATAGCTTTTAGGTGATCTAAGTAGACCACTAAAAGTCTAACTGGCTAGTCTACTCCTTGACTCGCTACAGTCATTAGCAAATACTTTCTAACTCTATTACTTTTGTCTAATCTATTTTGCTCAAGATTTTTTTTATGGCATATGATTTATTAAAAATTCCAAAAAATAATTTTAGATATTCAAAAAATTCTAGAATATTTTTTTAAATATTTTTTTAAAAAAATAAAAGATTTTTTCTACCCTTCAACTTAATTTTCATTGTCCTCAATGAAATAAGGAAAAATAAAGACATGAAAGATAAAATAATGAGAGACATCACCTAGACTACATATGCATTGTTCATTGTCAGCTGCTTCTATGTAGCACGATCCAATATTTTTTTTTTGGACAGGATGTGTTATTGGTTCATCTCAACCTTCATGATTTCAATTAAAGTTCCTTCAAAATAGGTTTTTCTTTCAACTTAGCCCTAAACTTGAAAAGAAGTCAAACAAACTAAGAATGAAAAAGAGATTTAAATGCAAAAGCTAGGTTGCCTCCTAACAAGTGTTAAGTTTAACATCTTCCGTCAAACCTCTCAAAGTACTTATCCTATTCCTATCCAAATCTTAATATGGGTTTGTAATTCCTTATGTGATTCAGGATTAATTTTAGAGTACCTCCTACATAGAACCATTGAGTGACTTATTCTCCTAATAGTGACAACTCTTTCTTTATAATTAGATCTATGTATAATTTAAATACCTATCAGGGTTCTAAAGGACCTAGATTTATGTACTCATATGCTTAATATACTAAGGGAGTATTTTAAGATCTCCTTTTGGTGCCTCTTTCTTTTTAGGCAAAGGTTCAACTAGTGTTCTGAGGGGTTCAACTAATAATTCAAGTCTTGGTTACATACAATGGTCACTAGGTGTGGATACCCCATTAATATTTTTTATTTCAGGTATCTTTACCAATTTTTCAATCCTGAATATTTTCAATTGATCAGACCAGTCTTCTTATTTGGGTTCGAGACTATTCTGGACTTTAGGATCAACCTTGAATTGGCTTAGTAATCTACTCTTTTCTTGTTCATTGAATGCCATGACTAATTGACCCAACTATATTTCTAGACAGAAAATAGCCTAAGTTTGAAAAATTACAAACTGACTCATGGTTTGCATAAAATCATTTAGCGTAGTTAAATTTTGGCCCATGGTTTGAATGAAATTATTTAAGATAGTTGTAGTATCTATGGTTGATTGTGCCAAGACTTCTAAACTCTTTTCTAATGCATTGACTCCGTCCTCAAGGTTAAATTTGGTTGATTATTCAATATTTAGTTTGGCCTTTTGTAGGGCTGATAAAAAGTATGGGCTTCTAATGATGCATCTTGTGACTATGCAAAATTTGGATGATTTTTCCATCCTGGGTTATAAGCTAGTGCATAGGTTCAGTCATATATTTTTCATTATCTGCATCTCCTGTGTGAATCCATTTTGGATTGGATGCATCAAGTAAGAACACTCCTCTATAACATGATCTGGTGCATCACATATATTGCACATAAGTGCATACACATGGTTTAATTGGATATGTCCTTGGCATTCTAGGGCTTTAATCTTACGAGTCAAAGTTGCAAACATATCTTCTTTCAACTCCCTTATATAATTATATGCATCTTCAAATCTAGTAAATTTAGGATGCATGTCAATCGATTGAGGTTTATTCATAAAATTGTTAATTGGGAATCTACTTCTAAATGTTTGGACATGGTCAATCAAGTAACAATAATCCAATAGGGTTTTAAGTCATATCACATAATCTAATTGGACAGAGCTGCTCAAGTATCAATAGTCCTTTAGGATTTTAGATTGATCATTAGAGTCTATTTTTTCCTTAGCATATCAATAATCCCTCAAGATTTTAGGTTAAATACTTGAATCCATTTTTTTCATAGGGTACCAATAGTCCCTTAGAGTTTTAGATAGATCACTGGATTCCATTTTTCTCTAATGACCTTAGAATCTTGTAAGACTTAGATTATATCTAACCAATCATTATTTTATCTTAGTAGAAACTAATAATATATATATTTGTAAATTTATACTTATTTATTTTAGATGAAGAAAAGAGAAGAAAGGAGAGGTAGATGAGAAGAAATTTATAAAGATGAGAAATCTAGATGGTCCGAAATCTAGAGACAATAGAGAAGAATTAGTTAATGTCTAATATTAATTGCAAACAAGTTAACTCATAATAGACTATCTATCCTATGATTAACCTATATCTAAATAGCTCTAAACTGCCCAGGCTATCTTGAAGCCATCCAAATTAGAAACTAACTAGCAAACAAGCTAGGTAATGTGGGTCCCCTCATTGCGTTCCTTAGATATCAAACAAATTGACCAGGTCAGTCAATGAAACCAATTAAAGAACTACCTTCTTTCAGGGCTACATCATCCTTAAATCTCTTTTCTAGACACCAGTCAACAAGCCAATTGATGCGGGACGGACACGATGAACCCTGGCTTATTGGGAACGGGGAAATACCTAAACAAACTAGGACCGTGGGAGGGCTAAGAAGCCTCCCGGGACTAGGGTGAACTGACACTAAATCCTAAATCAGCCGAACTCTTTTGGTTTTCAGTTTTCTTGGTGGAGAAACATGAGATGGAGGATAGGAAACATGGACACTCTAGGACTGGGGACTCACCTTCACGGAGAGACATCGCACCTCTAGGGTATCTCACCCATCCCACTACATGTAGTCTAGGGCATCCGACCCATCTCACTACATGCGGAGCCTAGGGCATCCCACCCAAATCGCTACCTGAGGCCGTAAAGAAAAATCCCCAGACCTAGAGGGGGACTCGATGGAAAAGGGGGATAACTAGGGTCTCGCATCCCTCGCTGCTCTCATGCGAGCGAAGGAAGTGGGGTCTCACACCCCTCGACACCCGCAGGTGAAGGAAAGACGGGCCTCAACCCAGAACCATAACCTAGGGAAAACTCAAAATTTTATATCAAAACTTAATTATTACAGGGGGAGAGGGGGCCTTTATACAGAAAAACCAAAACCCTCACTTACTTGGCCTACAAGAAACCCAAAAAAGAAAAAATAAATTACATCAAAAACTGTGCTGCATCAATATTGGTGCTGATCTACTCTGAGAAATCTGTTGGCTTGATGATCTACTCCAGAAAGCGTGCTGCTCTGAAGATTGGACTGCTCTAAAATTCATGCAGAATCCTCTCGTGGTCGTGCACAGGTGAAGAGAACGATCTTCGACGGACGGCCGGTGACCGGGAAGCGGGCGGCGGATGGGGTCGGCGAGCGGCGAACAGCCGCAGCGGCTACAGGCGGACTGCGGCACGGAGGTGGCACGGCACGCCCAGGGCATGTCGTTTGGTCTCCCATGGGCATGGGAGCCCCAGGCGTCGACGAGAACCTCCAGCGACCGGGCCTTGGCCGACGGACGGCGGGACGGCGGCAGGTGGCGGCGTCACATGGATAGACACGTCCGTTGGGCTTCCCCCACGGTCGTGGGGTCCTGGGCACCGGTGAGGGCCCCCGACGGCCAGGCGAGGGCCAGCGGATGGCGGGCGGGCGACCGATAGAGGGTCGACGATGGCAGACGGCGACGATGATGCATGGGCGGATGGACGCCTCATGCATCCGTTAGTCTTCCCACGGGCGTGGGCAGTGGCGGCCAGCTTTTCCGGCGAGGGCGGGGCCGGCGGGTGAGCCGGCGAGGGCGGCCGGTGGTCAGGCGGCCCGGATCTAAGGCCGGCGAGGCAGTGGGCTAGGATTTTGAAAATTTTTTAAATCACGGGAAGAGGATGGAATAAGACTGGAGTAAGGTGGGAATAAGATCGGGATAAAATTGAAATAGAGGGAATAGGTGGAATAGTGGAAATAAATAAAAATAAAAAATGTGAAAAAATAAGAAAAATGGAAAAAATACCAAGACCTGTCTTGGATCCCCATCATTCTCCTCGATCGCGAAGAACTCGACTCCATCGAGTTCGAAAAATAGAGCACACCCTAATCCACAACTCGCTCTGATACCGAACTGATGCAGGACGGCTGAAGACGTAACCTGATTCATTGGAAAAACATGGGAAAGCCCAAACAAACTAGGATTGTGGGAGGGATAAGAAGCCTCCCAGGACTAAGGCGAATTTACACTAAACCCTAAAATAGCCAAACTCTTTTGGTTTTCAGTTTTCTTGGTGGAGAAACATAGGATGGAGGATAGGAAACATGGACACTCTAGGACTGGGGACTCACCTTCACGGAAAGACGTCGCACCTCTAGGGCATCTCACCCACCCCATTACATGTAGTCTAGGGCGTCCGACCCATCTCACTACATGCGGAGCCTAAGGCATCCCACCCAAATTGCTACCTGGGGCCGTAAAGAAAAATCACTAGACCTAGAGGGGGACTCGATGGAAAAGGGGGATAACTAGGGCCTCGCATCCCTCGACGCTCGCATGCGAGCGAAGGAAGTGGGGTCTCATACCCCTCGACACCCACAGGTGAAGGAAAGACGGGCCTTAGCCCAGAACCAGAACCTAGGGAAAACCCAGAAATTTACATCAAAACTTAATTATTACAGGGGGAGAGGGGGCCTTTATATAGAAAAACCAAAACCCTCATTTACTTGGCCTACAAGAAATCCAAAAAAGGAAAAATAAATTATATCAAAAACTATGCTGCATCAATATTGGTAGTGATCAGCTCTGAGAAGCATGTCAGCTTGACGATCTGCTCCAGAAAGCGTGCTACTTGAAGATTGGACTGCTTTGAAATCTATGCAGAATCATCTCATAGCCATGCATAGGTGAAGAGAACGATCTCCGGTGAACGGCCGACGGTCGGGATGAGGGCGGCGGACGGGGCGGCGGACGGCGAGCGACGAACGACGGCGATGACTGCAAGCGGGCGGCGGCACGGAGGTGGCACGGCATGCTCAGGGCGTGCCGTTTGGTCTTCCACGGGCGTGGGAGCCCCGAGCGCCAGTGAGGACCTCCGATGGCCGGGCCTTGGCCGGCGGACGGCGAGACGGCGGAACGGTGGCAGGCGGGCGACGGCGTCAGGCGGCGGCGGTGGCGTCAGGCGGCGGGCGGCGGCGTCACACGGACAGACGCGTCCGTTGGGCTTCCCCTACGGTCGTGGGTCTGGGCACCGACGAGGGCCCCCGGTGGCCGGTCAAGGGCCGGCGGACGACGGGCGAGCGACCGGTAGCAGGTCAACGGCGGTGGTGACGCGTGGGCGGACGGACGCCTCCCGCGTTTGTTCATCTTCCCACGGGCGTGGGCGGCGGCGGCGGCCAGCTTTTCTGGTGAGGGCAGGGCTGCGAGCACTGGCGGGCGAGCCGGCAAGGGCGGCCGGGGGTCGGGCAGCCCGAATCTGGGGCCGGCTATGCGGTGGGCTAGGGTTTTGAAAATTTTTTAAAATCACGAGAAGAGGATGGAATAAGACTAGAATAAGATGGGAATAAGATCAGGATAAAACTGAATAGATGGAATCGGTGGAATAGTTGGAATAAATAAAAATAAAAAATGCAAAAAAATAAGAAAAATGGAAAAAATACCCAGACCTGTCCTGGATCCCCATCACCAATCCTAACCTAGTTTAACTCTTCCGGATACCTTATCCTAGTGAGCTTGAGTATCCTAGGGCTGACATCTAATTGATTTTATATTAAAATCTAGGTCAATGTAGATGCAAGGTGGTGGTACGTCGGCCAAGGAAGGATGATGAAATCCTTACCTTATCTTATTTAATGGATTAATACCCTTAAAATATTTTATGAATATGCAAAAGTAATCAAAATAAGATGTCCAAATAAAGTAAAAGTTTTTAGAATTTTTATTTATTTTTTAAATTAATTAAGTATTATGGAAAGATATCTTTTTTGGAATATTTATGGTATTTAAGTTAAAAAGGAAAACTTAAATCAGGTTAGGAGTCAATTTGTGAATAAAAGGAAAGCAAAAATTTTTCTTTTTTATTTTTCTTTTTATACTAACAAGAACAAAAAATAATTTAGAGAATAAGAAATTAAAATATAGTAATAATAATTAAAGAAGACAATAAAAATAAAAAAGAAATAAATAGGATCAAAATAGAAAATTTATTTTTTATTTTTTAAAAAAAATAATCATGCCTGCATCCTAGTAACAGTACCAAAATTTGATTACTTGTCGTATAGTAGTCAAAAATAAAAATCTAACTCACTACTATTGCTAGGATGAGTAGAGATCGTATCCTCGAGGATCAAGGACAACCATTTTATGAAAAAGTTAAAAAAAAAATTAAAATATTTTAATTATAAGTTAAAATAAATTAATTTAAAAATAATTAATCTAACATATTTCAGGATTTAGAAATCCATTTTTTTCTATTAATAGATTTTGGTATTTATTCATGTAAAGATCTTGTGATTAATTAGTATTTGAATATAAACTATCTCTATCTTAGTACGAACCGTATCTCCAGGATTACGACCCATCCCTTTATGAGTATAGATTATCCCAAATCTATATAAAATAAAAGATATTAACTTTAAAACAATTCATCCTCTATTCGAGTATGAATTGTATCTTGTTTGGATCATAGTATATCTCCTTGGAAGATAAATTATTAAAAGTTAAATTCATTCAAGAAAATATAATACAAGCATAAATAAAAGGAATAAAAAATTTTATTCATATTGCATGAAATAATATAACAGATGGAAAAGAGAAAAATAAATTTGCTATAAGAAGAACTTCATCCCCTCCCTAAGAGGGAGGAGCTAACCATGAAAGGGCTGAGTTGATAGCATCTTCTTTCTCCACATCTCAATCCCACAACAAAACTAAAAATAAATAAAAATAAAACAAAAGAACTGGTGGCTACTTGATGTGCCTTGTTGTGAAGTGATCAAATATAACTGAACTGGTCTAACTAATTAATGTAGAAGTGGTGAAATCAGTTATCGAATCCATATGAACCATGGACAATTATCTTGAAAGTGAAATTAAAAAAAATAGTGGTGATTTAATAACTAAAAAATTAAGCTAATACTAGCTAACTGAGTGAGCAATAAAATAATAAAGATTCAAGTAAGAGAGAAAAGCCTCAAGATTTCAAGCGGTTACTTGGCAGATAGTTGGTACTCTCCTTTTCTATTAGTAATCTATATACCACCTGTTGGAATATGTCAGTTCATGCATAAATTAGCCACCAGTTCGATCGCTCGTGCACTCCTTCCCAAACCAGGCACACCGAACCAAAGCACCCTGAATAAGCCAAAGGATTAACGGCCTCAGCCAAAGACATAGCCCTCAACCCCAGTCGAGGATATGACTTTCGCCCCCAACTGAAGACACAATCTTTGGTCTCAACCGAAGACATGATCTTCGTCGCAGGTGTCGATTTGAAGGCATCTCGAGATGAAGACGTCTCAGGATGAAGGCATCCCTCCGACCTAGCAAACGGAGAAGAAGCCCGAAGGCAAATCTCCAACATACCTCAAACCCACATGAACGTGGGGGATAACGATTACAATCGACTATCACCTCCAAAGCACAACTACGTCGAAGTGGCCACGTGGCCACTAACTCCAACTGTAACGCCTTCAGCCTGAATGGAACCATTCAATAACTGCCCATGGTTATGGACAGAAGGGAATCAATTAACCCCCCATCGTAATCGTAGGAAGGAGGACGGAGCCACAGGCCTGGCCAGTCGATATAAATACTGGTAACAGGGGACACTCCAGGTAAGGCACAACTAAACCCTGAAAAATCCAGAGCTCCTTTCCTCGCCATCCTCCTTCCTTAAAACCTTCCCCATTCTGTGATTGGAGCCCGCCTCTGACTTAGGCATCGGAGTGTCCCCGGCCGGAGAACATCCAGCTAAGGGTCTGTTTTGCAGGTGAACTTGGGAGCAAACCTGTGATCCGATAGCTCCACCCGGTTGGAAAAGGGATTCTATGCCAACATATTGGAAAATCAGGTAGGGGGCGAGAAGAGTGTACCAGAGCATACAAGCATCCACTGTTAGCTCCCTTCCTTAAAAAAGGGGAGGTGTAAGGAGTTTCCGATGGCAAGAGGAAAAACTCAGAATGCCTTAGCAAGCAGAAGTCGCGTTCCCTCCCAGGGGGCGAACCCTTGATAGGAAACGACATTCTGCCTCCCATGCTTGTCGTGGGATGGTAGCAGTTTGAGACTCTCCTAAACCAGGTGAACGCTCTCACAGCTATGGTTCAGAACTTTCAGGATAAAGCCTTCCAGGTGGGGCACCCGCTAGCCACCTCCAGACATAACTCTCGATCCCGAAGGAAAAGAGCCCCTCGAGAGGGGTCCACCCATCTTTCCCTCCATCGACAACCCTCTCCTGAGGGTCGAAGCTCCAGGATTCCAAGACCCATCGATTCGCTACGAAGAGGAAAGAGGCCTAGGCAATCTCTCTCTGCTTCCTTCGAAGACTCCGCTCCCGGAGGGATCTCCTAAAAGAAGTCCACCCCGATTACGAGAGAAAGCTTAAGGCCCTCGAATCAAAGGTTGCAAAGCTTCAAGAGCAGAGGAACCACAGTGACCTTGTGGCATGTGAGATGCACCCTCCATACACCTCTCGCATCATGGCTGAAGTTATCCCCCGACACTTTAGGATCCCTCAGATGGAACCCTATGACAGCACCACCTATCCACTTGATCACCTGGGCAGTTTCAAAGCCCACATGATGATTCAAGGGGCTTCGGATGCGCTATACTGCATCGCATTCCCGGTCACTTTGAAGAAAACCACTCGGATATGGTACTCGATCATATGCCCAAGTACCATCGATTCTTTTTCTGAGCTAGAAAAATTATTTATCTTGTATTTCAGGACCTGCCGCAAGACCCCCCGCAACACGGACACCTTATTCCTCCTCCACCAGAATGAAGAAGAAAGTCTACGAGATTATATCCCCATATTCAACTTGGCTATGCTCAAGATCCCTGATCTCAACGAGCACATGGCCATGTCCGCATTAAAAAAGAGGCTCCGAACATCCAGGCTCACTTTTTCCTGGACAAAAAGTTTCCTATAAGCTATGCTGAGCTCTTATCAAGAGCTCAAAAGTACACCGACTCTGAAGAGCAAACGGCGAACCGGTGACTAGCCGAAGGGAAGCCCCTCCTGAAGAAGAAGAACAGCAGGGGACAAGGCTCCTCTGCACCTAACAACAACAACAATAATAATAAATATTCTGATTGACGACGAAGTCCTAAGCCCAGAGCACCGGGCAGGAGATTCAACTCCTATACCCCCCTCAGCCTCCCTAGAGAAAAGATCTTGCTGGAGATAAAGAAAGAAAACTATCTCCAACGGCCACGTCCCATGAAGACATCCTCTTCCGTGAGGAACATGAATAAATACTATCGATTCCACCAGGACCATGGCCATGACATCGAAGAGTGAATCCAACTTAGAGATGCCATTGAGGATCTTATTAAGAGAGGTTACCTGGGGTGGTACATCGATCGCCAAGGACCTCGGTCAGAAGCTACAGTTTCCTAAAGGGCCCTGAAGAAGTTGAACTGTCAAACCAGAGGCCCACCAGCGAACGTGGGAATGCTGCATCGACTGATCGACCGGAGAAGGACTGAAGGCGATGCCCTGAAGTGGCTCAAAGACAACAATACTATACTCTTCTTCGATGACAACCTCGCGGGGGTCCAACTCCTGCATGATGATCCTGTTGTAATATCAGTCGTTGTGGCCAATTATGATATAAGGCATATCTTGGTCGATAATGGAAGTTCTGCTGACGTCTTACTCTACGACGCATTCTCTCGAATGTTCCTGCCTAAAAATAAATTACAAAGATCCCCTATACCGCTCACTGGCTTCAGAGGCAACCAGGTCGATGTCGAGGGTGAAATAGTATTGCCTGTAACCCTCGGCATCGAACCCCAACAAAAGACACTACCAATTAACTTCACGGTAATCCGAAGCCCCTCGACCTACAATGTGATCTTGGGACGGCCGGTCCTAAACAAATTTCGGGCCATAGTGTCAACTTATCACCTCCTGGTACGTTTTCCCACCAGGAGTGTCATCGGAGAAGCAAAGGGAGATCAAAGAACGACACGAGAATGCTTGATGATTCAAGATAGGCAATTCAACAATCCCATAACTTAGGATCAATTAGATCCAAGGGACCCAACCACAGATTCTGGTGAACCCATGGAAAGAACCATCCCGGTATAACTAACTGAAGGGGACCCCACCAAGGTCATGCAAATTGGAAGCATGCTCAATGAGGTGACCAAGGCAAAGCTGATATATTTTCTCAGAAACAACATTGATGTTTTTGCCTGGTCAGCCTCAGATATGCCTGGGATCCTAGCCGAAGTGATTAATCATCAGTTGGAAGTTGCCCCCAAATACAAGCCGGTTTGGCAGAAGAAGAAGAGCTTCATCCCCGAAAGATAGAAGGCAATAAATGAAGAAGTAAACAAGCTCATCAGGGCAGGATTCATTTGAGAAGTGCACTATCCTGAATGGCTGGCCAACATAGTAATGGTGAAGAAAGCTAGTGGTAAGTGGAGGATCTGCATTAACTACACAGACCTCAACAAAGCTTGTACAAAAGATAGTTTTTCCCTTTCAAAGATTGACCAACTGGTTGATGCCACTGCCGGCCACCAGCTATTAAGCTTCATGGATGCCTTCTCTGGATACAACCAGATCCAAATGGATCCCCAGGATGAGGAAAAGATAGCCTTCATCACCGACAAAGGTCTTTACTGCTATCAAATGATGCCATTTAGACTGAAGAATGCTAGGAAGGAACATGGAAGCCTATGTCGATGACATAATCGTCAAAAACCTCCTTAAAGAATACCATATCTAGGACCTGGAAGAGTCATTTGGTGCCCTACGATGCCACCATATGAAGTTGAACCCAACGAAGTATGCCTTCGGAGTAACTTCGGGCAAGTTCTTGGGACTCCTCGTTACTAAACGAGGGATCGAAGCAAACCCTGAGAAAATCCAGGCCCTTAGGGATATAAGACATCCTTCTTTCAAGAAGGAGGTATAGCAGCTAATAGGGAGGATCGCCTCCTTGAGCAGATTCATCTCCCGGTAGGCCAAGAAATGCTTCCCTTTCTTCAAGGTACTCTGATATTCCCGAGACTTCGAATGGACCGAGGACTGCCGCACTGCTTTTAAAGAGTCGAAGAGATACTTGGAAACTCCACCCTTGCTCTCCAAACCTCAAGAGTGGGAAATACTCTATCTGTACCTCTCTGCTATGGATGAAGCGGTCAGTTTGATCCTTGTCCAAAGAGAGGAGGACAGCTCCCATAAGCTGATCTACAACATCAGCAAAGTCTTGCACGATGCTGAGATAAGGTACTCTAAGATGCAGAAGCTAATTTACTCCTTGATAATTATGGCAAAGCGACTACGGCCTTATTTCCATGCCCATGCCATCATGGTTTTGACTAACCAGCCCCTTAAGGCCATTCTCCGATGTCCTGACACTTCGGGGAGGATAGCCAAATGGACCATGAAGTTAAGTGAGTTTGACATCAGCTTCCAATCCCGATCGGCTATGAAAGCCCAGGTATTGTCCGACTTCCTAGCTGAGTGTACTTGGAAGTCTGAAGATGAGGTACAACCAACCGAAGAGGAAGGAGTCACTTCGAAGGGCGTGGAGTCCATTTGGGTACTCCATGTAAATGGGGCCTCTAACTCCGCTGGATGCGGAGCAGGTCTCATACTAACAGAACTAGATGGGCACACGGTGAAGTACGCACTCCGATTTTCCTTTCGTGCTTTGAACAACCAGGCTGAGTACGAAGCCTTACTTGCAGGACTCCAAATCGCCAAGAACTTGGAGATTCAGAGACTTCAGATCTTCTCGGATTTCCAGCTAGTGGTAAACCAGGTCAAAGACAAGTTTGAAGCTAGAGACTCTATGATGATCCAATACCTAGAGAAGGTATGTTGCCCAGTAAGCAACCCAAGAGGGAGGGTGAATTGGGTCTCTAGAAATTAACACTCAATAAAGCTAACTTAATAAAACTAGATACTAAACAAAGAATCCAATTCAACAAATATATATAAGCAAGGTACTATGATTCAAATGCAATGCTCTAAAATATAAGTGCAGCGAAAATTAAGAGCAATAAATAAAGAGCAAAGAGAGAGAGAGATCAAGCAATCACAAACACCAAGAACTATAGTGGTTCGGTGCCAACCATGCACTTACATCCACTCCTCAAGATCTCCTTGGAAATTCACTATAATCACACGATTATAGCCGATTAGTTTTCTGGGCTCACTAATCAAAACCCCACTTGTTTTTACAAGGATCACAAGTCACAATCACACTTGGTTTTGCGGACTAACCAAGAACCTAATTGATTTTCACAAGGCTAACCAACAACCTCCCTTGGTTTTCCGGGCTAACCAAGAATCTCAGTGGTTTTGTGGGCTAACCACCAACCTAATTTGTTTTCCAAGGCTTACCAATAACCTCACTTGGTTTTACAATAGGCTAACCAAGAACCCTTACAAGAAATAAGGTTTAGAAATAAAGAACCAATGTAAGCTTTCAATAACAAAATGAATATCTCGATGTAGCTCGAAGTAGAGTTGCTTTGCACTTGTTGAAGCCATTTGAATGCCCAAGATTGAATGATCTTCAATGCTCTTGATGGATTTTGAATGCTTGGAGGCTTCCTTTAGCTTGTGAGTGGTTGAAACTTGAATGAATAGGAGTTAAGGCTCTTCTCTCTTCTTTTCTCTCAAAACTCTTTAATGGTACTCAATATCATGTGTTTAGATTTGATTTGGAGTAAATAAATACCTTCCAAGGTCTCAAAACCAAAATCTAGCCGTTACACTTGAAAAACTAGTCATTGGAAGCATTTTGGGTGAGTTCTACATTTGAAAAAACTAGCCGTTACTGTTGCCAGAACTCCATGTGTCGACACTTTCTCAGTTGAGTTGACACATGTTCTTCTTGAGTCGACACATAGTTCAAAAAGCTCCAATCAGATTCTTTGAAAATCTCAGATGTGTCGACACCTTCTCAGTTGAGTCTATACCTTGAGTCGACACCTTGCTTCCATGTGTCGACACTTTAGCTGCTCCTTTAACATCTGCAAGTTCTGTGGCTTGAAAGTCTCAGGCGATGTGTTGATCCATGTGTCGACACCTTGAGTCAACACCTCAAGTCCATGTGTCAACACTTCATCTGTGCCATTTAAAATATTGCTGCGTACCGGCCTGAGTTGACACTTCTTCATGTGTCGACACTTCATGTCATGTGTTGACACTTTGAGTCGACACTTTACTAAAAAATATACAGAAACTACTGAATTTGAGCTGGAACAAGTTTCCACTTAGCTTGGCCATCCATTCAACCATCTCTTAAGTGTCCAAGTCCTCTTTGAGCAAACTTTTCTTTCAAACTTGGCTTCTTTAAGACAATTTGGCTTCTTTAATTTTTGTGAGCACCTTTTCAATAAAAACACACTCAAAGCAAATCATTAGTCCTCAACTTATACTTAACTGTTTTGCTTATCATCAAAATCAATTAGTGGAGTCAACAATCTCTCCCTTTTTGATGATGACAAAACCCTTAAGTATAAATTGCTTTAAAAATAAAGCTTTAAGAGAATTGATCAAGGTTCATAACATTGAAGGCATTAAGTATATCAACATTACTTGCATTAAAGATATGTCAATTCAGAACACAAGTAATAGAGTTAGAGCTTGTTACAAAGATAGAGAGTATCAGAACTTCGATATTTATATAAATACATAGAAAGCATGTATCATGATACTCTACAAGAAATTTCAACAAACAACAAATCTTCCCCGGAATCAATGATTCATAACAAAATTTGTAAAAATCTTTTCAAATATTGAAAGAGGGGTTTTAAGGGTTAAATTTGCTTTGAAAGGATTTTCAAATGAACAAAAAGTAAAGCTCCCCCTTTCTTAAGGAATTTTGTAAATGATTTTAAATTCAAGTTTTTCAGAAACTTGTCTATCCTTTATATCAAAACTATTCCATTTTTATTTTGTGAAATATTCATTTATACTTAAATCTCATTAAATTAATCCCCCTTTTTGTTATCATTAAAAAGGTGGGGAAACAAATAAATCGAATAGTCAAGAAATAGCATTGAGATAATAAATTCATTTTCTAAATTGCATCCTTTTTGTCTTTAAGAAATTTATTTAATTAAAAGTGAAGACATTGAGGTATAAAAGCAATTCAAGACATAACATTCATTTGTATCACCAACATAGAGATGAGGAACAACAAGGTTTTCATATAAATTTAGAGTTTATACAGCAAACTGATACATAACAAAGATAAAAGTACATATAAGCACAGAAACAAACTATCTAAAAGTACATAAAAGTCCTAATCCTCATCCATAGACTCATAAGAAGATGAACCGATCTCAATCGGTCCGGTATCAGTAGAAGATCGAGCTCACGGCCATCTCGATCAAAGATCTCTAAGTCTGGTCCTGGTCGGTTGTGGAGGGGTACGACGACCACGTCCTCTGCGACAAGTATATGTTCGACCTCTGGCTTGAACATTAGAGGTAGATGCAATATCCTCTGTAGGAACAAAAGTGATCAGGTCAACCATCTCAGCCACCGCTGGAAGAGGTATCGATCAAATGAAGGTCCAGAGTCGAGATGCTGAAAGTCAGGTGTACAAAACTCAAGCTCTCGAATGAATGATGCAGTATAAAGGGTAGGAGTATCAGTAATCTGTGAGTTAAAAGTAGGGGTCTCAGCTGATGTAATAATAGGTGTATCAAGAACAGTAGTATCAGCTATAGAATGTATCGATGTATCAACAGTGGAGGTCTCAATGATAGGTGTATGAACAAATGAAATATCAATATCAAGGAAAACAATATCAGGTAAATCAATGATAGGTGTATCGATAACTGGAGTAAGGATAGGAATGGGAACAGGTGTGCGATCATCCGATCTAGAAGGAGAGAATGGAATAGGAGTCTGGGTAGGTGAGATAGATGGGTCAATAACAAGTCTTGTAGACAAGTCATCCGTCACCTCCGGAACTGGCTCTGATGTAAGATCAGCAATATCAAATCAGTCTGAGTCAGTCTCCTCATCTCCATCATCATCTCCAATAACTGTATCACCAACAGTCTCATCAACTCCAACAACAGTATCAGCACCAGTATCAATGTCAACAATATCATCAGCTGGTGCAGGAGCAGGTACATGAGCAGGAGCAGGAGCAGTATCTGCAGTTGGAGTACTCGTCGAAGATCTGGACAGTGCAGAAAGAATAGCCGAGATGCCATGACTAAGTCTAATATGGCTCTCTCTCATCTCAAATATGAATATGTTAAGAAAATGCCTCATGATAAATACACCTATCTCGATGTGTCTGACTCTGTCCTCTAGACTACCTGAAGTCTCTAGTGTCTCCATCTGTGCTGGCTGAGGCTATGCAAATGTAGAAGTATCAGACTGAGGAGCAACCACTGGCTGCGCTACCATCTCAGGCTGAGTCTCGCTGGGTCCAGCCTCACCTGAACGAATCCGCTCCCCCTCTACTGTGTCATCATCATCAGCTCAATCCTCGGCCTGACCTAATATCCTATGTGTCCACTGGCCTCGAACCAAATGATAGCCCATCCGATGCAATGACCTGATGTCATATACATCAGTGTGAAGCAAAGTACGATAAGGCTCATCCTCAAAGCTGACTCCATACTCCCGAAACAGCAATGTCGGTCCCATGCCATATGGTAAGCAGAGCCTCTGACTAGTCGACGCCTTTGTAATCTAATGTACCATCAGAATTCGAATGCATACTGGCATGCGCTAAACCAGTGAGACCATCACGAGCAACTCCCGCTCTATGATATAGTTGAAATGTCCGGTCTTTGGCAGAAGAATCCGGGCGATGATATGGTGCAGTAGTCTCATCTCCATAAACAACCTGGATGCTGGAATAGTGGCTCCCTCTGGTAGAATGTCGGACTCAAAAATGCACTGGAGACCACTAACTCGATCCATCAGACTGTCAACAACTGATCTGGTCATAGGTATATCCCATACTCTGCTCAGAATCTCTGAAGTAATAGGGATATCCCGTCCTCTGACCTGTGCTATCCAACCATCTACTCCACGGGCAAGTGATCCGTAGAACTCTCTCATCAGCCCGGGGTAATATCTCTCACTGAGTGAACAAAAAGTGGTCAAACCAGCCTATCAAATCCACTCTCCAATCTGAAAGTGCTACTGGTCCATAAAAGAAAAACCCACTCGGTATCCTCCAACCACTATCTTCGAGCTCATCCGGCTAGACGGAACAAACAAGGGTCATGCGGGCGGATCCGGAGCTCTAAACTCGTGTCGGGCATTCGTCCTTCGCTCTTCCTCTTGGTTTGACTGACGAGGTCGACGAACAACTTGTTTACGAGGACCCATTGCTTAGATTCAAAGATTGGGCAAGGTTTTTGGTGGAAATTTGGGTTTTTAGGATTCAGAAATCAAAACCTAGGAAGGAATCTAACAAAAAATGACTACCAAATGTCCAAATCCAAGAAAATGACTTGCAAAAGCAACGAAATGGAAGGATGAACAGTAAGGATACCTTGCAACCTAGTGTCGGCTTGGAGGATAAAGGATTTGGGGGGAAAAACAGTTTGGAAACCCCTTAAATCTCAGTCCGCTATTGGCTCATGCATGTGTCGATATATAAATATGTCGACTCAAAGACTTAAAAACCAAAAAATTAGGGATTTCACAAGCAGATCAAAATCAATTGAAATAGTATAAATTTGGAGTCAAATCAACAATGATTGAATATGATTCATCATGAATAAGGTCATATTGATCTAGTTTGAGTCAAATATAGAGAAAAAAAATTAATCAAACGGATTGATGATCCCGAGCTCTCTTCTAATCATATAGAATCGATATTCCAGAAGATGTTTACTTAAAATATCCACTAATTGAAATTCAGTACTTATAAATTCAAGCAAAATGATGGGGGACTAATATGCATGCCATTTTTTTTGTATGTTTTACATGTTGAGTTAGGTGATTAATTCCCAAATTTCATATCAAAATTATTTGTAGGGAATTTTGTATGAATTTTTGAAGATCAGCATGCAGATTAGGACCTAGAAAAGTAGCAAAGAAGGACCGCCGGGGCTGAGAAGCCTTGGTTAGGGAAAGTTCTCCTACAATAAAACTACTGGAGGTAGAGGGGTGTACCTGACAATGTCTGTGAAGATTGCAGCAAAGGGGTGTCTCGTTCCTCGATGGATGCAGCCTGGAAAGCTGAGCCAAAGACCCGCGGATACTTGGCTTTCTGCTCGGTGATCCGATTGAGGCTTGACTGGAGTCGTTGGATTCGTAGGAACTCAGGGACCTACAAACGACCTCTCAGGGATTAGAAAATTCATAAAGGAACAAGAAAACAAAGAAAAAATAGCAAGGGAAGGCTTCTTTTGGAGTGGGTGTCCAGGGATCTGGAAGGTTTGTTGGCAGCAGGAAGATGATTGCAAACACCGGGAAGAAGAACTCTCACAAACCCCTTTATGCACACAGCAGGGTATCACACAACTCAATAGAAGAACTCAAGGTTTTAATTCATATCAAAAACTAGGTTTCATACAAGAGGCTAGGGTCCCTTAAATAGACCCTTAACCTTGGGCTCCAAGTAAGGGTACATAAGTCTTTACATAAGAATTCTTTTCCCTCTCAAACCCTAGCTAGAAAATAAAGAAATATTAGGTAAAAAATCCCTAAAAATTCTCTTGACTTGGCCAACACTCCAAGGATGCCTAGGGGGGCGTGTTGGGCTTCTAGGAGCAGCAAGAGGCCGGCCCAAAGGGGCTCGGGCGCATGGGTTTGGGCCTCTGGAAGCTGGGGTGGCCTGGTAGCCATGTAGTAGGAATATTCCTTGGTATCTTGCTTCTTAAGGGCTTGGGCTTGGCACCTGGGCTTGATTTCTTTGGGCTAGGATACAGATGGACCTCTAGAATCATGGATTCCCTTATCTATGAATATACTTTGGCATCTGAAAGGGAATCTGAGCATCTGGAGGGCATCTGCAAGAAATCAGGATTTTCTGAATTTTCCTCCTGGGGTCTTCAAATCTTCAAGCTAGGTTGGACTTGGGCTATACTTCCATGTCTTCAATCTAGTTGGACTTGGTCTTCACTTGTATGATATAGTCTTGAGTCTTTAGTATGCTTGGACAGGACTCAGAAAAATAAAATTAGCTCAACATGAGCTGACTAGTACATAACTGAAATAACAACTCAAAAGACTCAAATAACAACTAAAATGGACTCGGATGGGCTAAGCCCTTATTACAGATGGACTCATAAATTATTGATCAATTCATAAAGGGTTGAAAAGCCTCTGTCTTATTCTGGTGCCTCCGGTGTCCCCACCAATTCTCCCGGGGTGGGAGGAACTCGACCCTGTCGAGTGAAGATCAGACTGGCTCACATATCTCTCAAGAAGGTCTGGGTTGAGGTGTTGCAAGTCCTCTCAAGAAATCCATGAATCGTCTGACTCTGGCCGGCCTTGCCATTGGACCAGGAAGCATTGATAGTCACGGCCCTGGGTCGTGATGGCTTGATCGTCTAGGATACGCTCGATCCGTTCTCTTCTCTCAGGCCAATTTGTTAGTGGACACTCTGGATTAGGGTTACTCACAATGAAAAGGAATAGGTCCAAAGGCCTCACTAGGTATCGCTGCCGGTTCCCTATACTCAACCAGGTATGTAATATTGAAGGTAGAACTAATGCCCAAATTTGAAGGAAATCTAACACCTAGGCATTTGATCCAACTTTCTCTATCACTTTAAAAGGTCTGGCTCTGCGAGCATGAAGCTTCTTTTAGGCCTAAGCCTAACCAAGATAGAATCCACTACATCAAATTCTTTGACCCTTCTTCGGGAATTAGCCAGTTGTTTTAAGATTAGTGCGGGTGGTGAACATGTTAGGCACATGCAAACTTCTAATAAATGATGCAAAGGACTCATACTGATACCTAAAGACTCGACTATGCATTCCTATCGAAGGAAGTTTTATTGAACTCTTTGGATCTAAACCTAATAGATTATAGGTTCTCTAGGTTTGATCCTAGCTTGACATGCACATGAAAATTTACAGTGAACTCCATGCAAACCTAACATGCGTGATGAATGCATGCAGTATGCTAATCTCAGCTAAATGTAATCTAATGATCCTAGAAATGCTGGAGGTATCTGGAAAGGGCAGAAAATAGGAAGTGGATTCAAAATTAGTTTGGTAGGGTAGGGAAAAAGGTTCAAGGTTAGTTGGATAAAGTTCGATAAAAGAAGGCATGTCAGGGACTAATCCTAAACTAATGAGGCTAACCTTACGAGGTTGCGGTATATCTATGGGGTTTGCATAATGGAAGGATGGGTTACTAATCTCAGGGAAGAGGTCCTTAATGGGAACTATAGGAGGAGGCTCATCCTGAAGGTACTGATTCAAAGAGATCAAGTCCTTAATAAATTCTTCTGGTTCTTGTAGTTTAGGACTAGACTCTATAATTTGGCTCTCCTCTATGGTTTCCTCAGGTAAGGCTCTAGTAGCAGTACCTAGGTTCTCTTCCTCTATTTGTTCTTCCACTATAGCTTTAGGTTGGATGTGGTCAAGGTCAACTACCTCTAGGTTGGCTTCTACATGGGTATCTATTGGGTCAGCTAATTCTAGGTCATCTAAAGGTGTCTCCTCTTCTCCCTCATACTCATCCACTAAGTTTGCATCAGCTTCATACACTTCCACGTTAATGTAAGCCTTGTCAATCTCAGGAATGGTTGGAGAAGGTCGGCTAGGGAAAAATTGGCTAGGTCCTGGTTTCTGATTATGGACACTAATCCTGGTAGGTTCAGGTTGCCTAAGGGGTAGTGGCTCACTACTGGGCTCATATTTAGGGGTGCTAATCCTATGGGATTCAAGTTGACTAAGGGAAACCTGACTAGTACTAGATTGATACTTAGGGGTTATGGGTTCTCTGGGCTCATAGGACAAGAGTGCAGATCTATGGGTCATGGGATTATAGGATCTGGGGTCATAGGACTTTGGGTCAGCTCTATGGTCAGGTTCTAAGGATGGATCATGGTATGGGGTCCTCCTAAGGTTGGGCTCTCTATATGGGTCAGGATATTGGGTCCTCCTAGGGTTGGACTCCCTATATGGGTCAGAATACTGGGTTCTCCTAGGGTTGGACTCCCTATAGGGTCAGAATATTGGGTTCTCCTAGGGTTGGACTCCCTATATGGGTCAGAATATTGGGTGTTGGGTCTACTAGGCTCATAGGGTGTGGGTGCATAGGATCTATGATCATGGGATCTAGAGTCATAGGATCTAGGTTCATAGGTTATGGATTCATAGGTTCTAGGTTCATAGGATTTGGAGTCATAAGATCTATAGGTTGTGGGTATACTAAGCTTATAGGGAGAGGGTAAATAGGATCTATCTTCCTGGTCTATAAAATCTTGATTGGGTCTTCTAGGACTAACTTTAGGGATTGGGTCATGACGATGGGCTCTCCTAGGTTCAGCCTCAAGGTATGGATCAGGGTTTGGGATCCTCCTAGGTTGAGGATTGTAGTACGGGTCAAGATAAGGGGCTCTCCTAGGTTCGACCTCATGGTATAGATCAGGGTTTGGGGTCCTCCTAGGTTGAGGGGAATCAGGATCTGGCTCAGACTGTGACCCATGAGTTTTTCTTGGGGTCCCTACCCGGACTTTTAACTGATCAAACCTATTGGCAAGATGGTCAATTCTATCATTGGTTTGAATACGAGACTGAGTTAACTAGGTCATTTGGGTAGCCATCTGGGCCATTTGATCAGCTAGGGCTTTCATTTGGGCTTGCAAATTTTCCATGGGTTCAGACATTTGTGAAGGAGGTGGGTGATATGAAACTCCTGATCTAGTGCTCATGCAATACTTGATCATACCGACTATAGCTAACTAGACCTAGAGTCTAAACTAGATGCTCAATCAAGATGGCAAACTAGTCTATAGTAATCCTGTACTCAGCTAGGCAGGTGTAAGGGGAGTGTTAGGTCCCTGATTGCCAATCCTAGACACCAATTAGAGATTGGCCAGGTAGGCGGACCAGCACACAAGCCCTTCGGGATTGAATCCCTAAACCACCATTCTAGACACTGAGCACAAGGCACACACAGGTTATCTTGACACAATGATCTGACACATAGCCCGGACCTGACCAGTTGGTGTCCCTAGCCCACTAGGAAAAATTAAGTCTAGTTAATTTTAGGTTAAGGCTTGGGACCGAATGTAAGGGATGTGGTTTTGGGCTAAGGAGAGGTGATCAAATCCTCCCCCCATCTGATATAGCAAGAGTGCCCTTAAAAGTAAATTATGCAATGATGGCAGTTTGATGAGGATGCAAATTAGGGTTTAGATGTTTTTGGTATTTTTGGAGAATATGTATTTTTTTTTGGTATTTTTTTAAATAGAAGAAAACTTTCAAATCATGGCCTAATATGTTTGAAATATACTAAAATTAAAAGATATGTAAAAGATGCTAAACAAAATCCTAAAACTTCCAAACTTGCCTTGCTGAAAAAAATAGAGCCAAAAATTTGCAGCTTGTATTTCGGCTTGCAGAAAATTCACAGGCCATAATAAAATCTGAGAAAATTCTTAGAATTACTATGAATTATTTGAATCCAGAAAAACAAATTTCAGAATTTTTTTGAGTTTTTATCAAGGAGAAATAATTAAAATAAAAGAGCATATACGGACTAAAAATCACAGAAAACAAGCCCTAATCTAAGCTCTGATACCAAATGATGGGGGACTAATATGCATGCCATTTTTTTTTTATGTTTTACATGTTGAGTTAGGTGATTAATTCCCAAGTTTCAGATCAAAATTATTTTTAGAAAATTTTGTATGAATTTTTGAAGATCAGCATACAGATTAGGACCTAGAAAAGTAGCAAAGAAGGACCGCCGGGGCTAAGAAGCCTCGGTTAGGGCAAATTCTCCTACAATAAAACTACTGGAGGTAGAGGGGTGTACCTGACAATGTCTGTGAAGATCGCAGTGAAGGGGTCTCTCGTTTCTCGACAGATGCGGCCTGGAAAATCGAGCCAAAGATCCGCGGATACTCGGCTTTCTGCTCGGTGATCCGATTGAGGCTTGGCTGGAGTCGTTGGATTCGTAGGAACTCAGGGACCTGCAAACAACCTATCAGGGGTTAGAAAATTCACAAAGGAACAAGATAACAAAGGAAAAATAGCAAGGGAAGGCTTCTTTTGGAGTGGGCGTCCAGGGATCTGGAGGGTTTGTTGGTAGCAGGAAGATGATTGCAAACACCGAAAAGAAGAACTCTCACAAACCCCTTTATGCACACAGCAGGGTATCACACAACTCAATAGAAGAACTCAAGGTTTTAATTTATATCAAAAATTAGGTTTCATACAAGAGGCTAGGGTCCCTTAAATAGACCCTTAACCTTGGGCTCCAAGTAAGGGTACATAAGTCTTTATATAAGAATCCTTTTCCCTCTCAAACCCTAGCTAGAAAATAAGGAACTATTAGGTAGAAAAATCCCTAAAAATTCTCTTGACTTGGCCAACACTCCAAGGATGCCTAGGGGGCGTGTTGGGCTTCTAGGAGCAGCAAGAGGCCGGCCCAAAGGGGCTCGGGCGCATGGGTTTGGGCCTCTGGAAGCTGGGGTGGCCTGGTAGCCATGTAGTAGGAATATTCCTTGGTATCTTGCTTCTTAAGGGCTTGGGCTTGGCACCTGGGATTTGATTTCTTTGGGCTAGGATGCAGATGGACCTCTGGAATCATGGATACCCTTATCTATGAATATACTTTGGCATCTGGAAGGGAATCTGAGCATCTAGAGGGCATCTGCAAGAAATCAGGGTTTTCTGAATTTTCCTCCTGGGGTCTTCAAATCTTCAAGCTGGGTTGGACTTGGGCTATACTTCCATGTCTTCAATCTAGTTGGACTTGGTCTTCACTTGTATGATATAGTCTTGAGTCTTCAGTATGCTTGGACAGGACTCAGAAAAATAAAATTAGCTCAACATGAGCTGACAGTACAGAACTGAAATAACAACTCAAAAGACTCAAATAACAACTAAAATGGACTCGGATGGGCTAAGCCCTTATTACAGATGGACTCATAAATTATTGATCAATTCATAGAGGGTTGAAAAGCATCTGTCTTATTCTGGTGCCTCCGGTGTCCCCACCACAAAACATCATTGTTTTCTATATGATCCCTAATGAAATGATGTCTAATTTCAATGTGCTTACTCCTAGAATATTGAACAGGATTTTTAGTCAAGCAAATAGCACTGGTATTATCACATTTAATAGGAGTTTCTAGCCAACTTGATTCTAAAGTCTTCAAGTTGTTGCTTAATCCACAAGATTTGAGCACAACAACTTCCTGCTGCAATATACTCAGCCTCAGCTGTGGATAGTGCAACTGAAGTTTGTTTCTTGCTAAACCATGAGATTAAGTTCACTCCAAGAAATTGGCAAGTTCCACTAGTACTCTTTCTATCTAATCTACAACCAGCAAATTCCGCATCAGAATATCCAATTAATTCAACAGATGAATTTCTAGCATACCATAAACTAATACTAATAGTATTAGAAAGATATCTAATAATATGATTAACAGCCATAAGATTTGATTCTTTAGGTTCAGACTAATATCTAGCACATATGCAAACACTAAACATTATATCTGGTCTACTAGCAGTCAGATACAATAAAGAGCCTATCATACCTCTGTATAACTTTTGATCTACTAATTTACCATGTTCATCTTTATCAAGTTTACAAGAGGGGCTCATAGGCATACCTATTGGTTTAGTAGTCTCCATTCCAAACTTCTTAATAATTTTTTTTGTGTACTTAGCTTGGTTAATGAAGATACCATCTGTAGTTTGCTTGATCTGGAGTCCGAGGAAGAAATTGAGTTCTCCCATCATGCTCATCTCGAACTCACCCTGCATTAACTTAGCAAACTCTTGACGAAGAATTTCATTAGTAGCACCAAAAACAATATCAACGTATATTTGTACTACTTATAATTCATTATCTTTCTTTTTCAAAAATAGAGTCTTATCAACATTTTCTCTAGAAAATTCATTTTTGATCAGAAATTTACTGAGTCTTTCATACCATGTTCTAGGTGCTTGCTTTAATCCATAAAGTGCTTTGTGTAATTTAAAAACATGATCAGGATATGCATGATTTTCAAATCCAGATGGTTGTTCAACAAAAACTTTTTTAATTATAAAATCATTTAAGAAAGCACTCTTAATATGCATTTGAAATAATTTGAAATTCATAAAACAAGCAAATGCTAATAATAGCCTAATTGCTTCAAGTCTAGCAACAGGAGCAAAAGTTTCATCAAAGTCAATCCCTTCCTCCTGTTTGTAGCCTTTAGCAACTAGCCTAGCTTTATTTCTAATAACAATATCATTTTCATCTAATTTATTCCTAAATACCCATTTAGTGCCAATAATTGAAACATTAGATGGTCTTTCTATAAGTGTCCAAACATTATTTCTATCAAATTGAATTAGTTCTTCTTGCATAGCATTGATCCAATTAGAGTCTTTTTCAGCTTCTTCAAAACATTTAGGTTCTACTTGAGATACAAATGCTATATAATCATATTCATTTCTAATAGAAGCTCGAGTTCTTATCCCTTTGGATGGATCACCTAAGATTAATTCCTTAGGATATCCATGAGCATACCTCCACTCCTTAGGTAGATCTTGATGCTTTGGAGTGTCATCTTCTTTCTCATCGTTGTCTTGATCTTCTTCATTTGGTTGAGCTTGATCATTCAATGTTAGCTTTTGAAGCTTGTCAGCACCTGCACATTCATCAGATGTATCCTCTTTTCTCGAGGATATGTTAGTACATTCTTCAAATACAATATGTACTGACTCTTCTACAACCAAAGTTCGTTTATTAAATATTCTGTATGCCCTGCTTGATGTAGAGTATCTAAGAAGATACCTTCATCAGACTTGGCATCGAACTTTCCAAGATGATCTTTTTATTATTCAAAACAAAATATTTGCAACCAAAAACTCGAAAATATTTCAAAGTCGGTTTTCTTTGGTTCCAAAGTTCATAAGGAGTTTTCTTTAAAATAGGGTGGATTAAAACTCGATTTAAAATATAACAGGCTGTATTAATAGCTTCAGTCCAAAAATACCTTGGCAAATCATTTTCACAAAGCATAGTGCGTGCCATTTCTTCTAAGATACGGTTTTTCCTTTCTACTACCCCATATGCTGAGGTGTTCTAAGTGCAGAAAAATTATGTTCTATTCCTTTTTCATTGCAAAAGTTTTTGAAATCTTGATTTTCAAATTCAGTTCCATGATCACTACGAATACAAATGACTGAAACACCTTTTTCGTTTGAAACTTTTCTATAAAACTTTATAAATACAGAAAATGATTCATCTTTTTGTGCTAAAAAGAAAACCCATGTAAATCTTGAAAAATTATCCACAATGACTAATCCATATCTCTTGTCTCCTAGACTTGATGTTCTAGTTGGTCCAAAGAGATCCATATGAAGTAGTTCAAGTGGCCTACTAGTAGTTACAAATCCTTTTGGTTTAAAAGAGATTTTGACTTGTTTACCAAATTGACATGCTTGGCAAATTCTATCTTTTTCAAAGCAAATTTCAAGTAAATCTCTAACTAAATTCTTTTTACAAAGCTTTGAAATAAGGTACATACTAGCATGCCCTAACCTTCTATGCCATAGCCAGCTAGTCTTTTCTTTAGTAGAATTCATTGCAATAAGGCATTCTCCGTTGCGTAAAGATAGATCATCAAGGTCTACCAAATAAATATTTTCATGCCTTTTTCCAATGAATTGTACTCCATTTATATTCAGACTCGTAATCATGCAATATGATGATTTAAAAACTACTTGAAACCTTTATCACAAAACTGACTGATGCTTAAAAGATTATGTTTCAAACCATCTACTAAAAGTACATTACTAATACTATTAGGAGTTATGTGAATCTTACCAATACCAATGATTTTTCCTTTACCATTATCATCGAAGGTCACACTCCCTCCATTCAAAGCTTCAAGAGAAGTGAATTGCTTCACATCTTCAGTCATGTGTCTTGAGCAACTACTGTTTAGATACCAAACTCTTTTGTTCTCCTTGGTTGCAAGGCACACCTGCAATAAGATCAAGCTTTGTTCTTAGGTACCCAAGCCAACTTGGATCCTTTAGGGTTAGCATTCAAAATGGTTCCTTTCAGAACCCACATTTTATCAAAAGAAATGATTTTTTTAAAGTTACATTGATATGATTTATGACCTAGCTTTTTGCAAGTAAAACAAGAAATGCTGGATGATGAAGGTACAAAAAAGTTTTTAAAATACTTCTGTTGTTTCTATGGTTTATATCCTAAACCTGCCTTATTAAAACTGCTCTTTGATTGTTTAAAAGTAAATTTAACTTTTCTGAGCTATAAGTAAATTTGTCAACAAAAGGAATTATCTTTTCAAGTTCATTTTTGTACTTAGTATTTTCAAGTTCTAAATCCTTATTTTTCTTTAAAAGATCATTGTTAGAAATAATATTTTTAGATCTTTTTAAAACTTCGTTTTCCATAGACAAAGCATTGTTTTTCTTTTCCAAAACATCTAATTTGGATTTCAAAGCACTAACATCATTAAGTAAAGTGTTGTTTTCAAAAAAAAACTATTTGCATGCTTTTTTAATTTCTTATTTTCAGATAAAACTAATTATAGTCATGCATGAGTTCTTCAAAAGCATTCCTAAGTTCATCAAAAGTGAAATCAATTCAGTGTCAGAACTTACCTCATCATTGTCCTGATGTTCCATGAAGCAGAGATTTGCAACTTCAGTCTGCTCTTGTTCTGAACTGGAGTCTTCGCTGTCACTCCAAGTGGTCATCATTGCTTTCTTCTTTAATTTCTTTTTTGATTTCTTAAGGAGAGGACAGTCGAACTTGTAGTGTCCTGGCTTCTTGCACTCGAAGCATATAAGTACTTCCTTCTCCTTTTCCTTTTCTTTTTCTTTCTCTTTTTCTTTTCCTTTTTCTTTAGATTGATACTTCTTTTTATAAGAAAATTTTCTCCTCTTCATGAATCTTCCAAACTTTCATGCAAAGAGGGCTTCTTCACCTTCTTCTTCTTCTTCATCTTCGGACTCATTAATTAAGGATTCTTCTTGTATATTTGACTTGAAAGCAATCCCCTTCTTCTTCTTGTCCATGTCCATAGATTTTTGTTTGAGATTGAGCTCATAAGTCATGAGCGATCCCACTAACTGCTCAAGAGGTAGCTTGTCCACATCCTTTACTTCTTGAATTGCGGTCACCTTCGGATCCCATGATATTGGAAGTGACCTAAGAATTTTATTTACAAGATTAGTATTAGACATGACTTTACCAAGACTTCTCATACCATTAACTATATAGTGAATCATGTATACATATCAGTAATAGATTCATTTGGTTCCATCCAGAATATATCATATGTGTGCACTAACATATTAACCTTAGTGTTCTTCACTTGATCGGTACCCTCATGAGTGACTTCAAGTGTGTTCCATATTTCTTTGACAGACATGCATGTTGATATCCTATTGAATTCGCTAGGATCTAATGCACAATAAAAAAGATTCATTATCTTTGCATTAATTTTAGATTGTTTAATATTATTTTATCCCAATCCTCTTCAAGTTTTAGGATGGAAACACCATTAACCACTACCGAAAGAATATGAGGATCCTTATCTACTACTTTCCATAAATTGTAATCAATAGAATGCATATAAATTCTCATCCTAGTTTTTCAATAAGTATAATTTGTTCCATTAAAAAATAGAGGTCTATTTGAGGCTTGTCCCTCAACTACACTAGTACTAATTGGGGCTGCCATAAATCTTTACTCAAGGCGGTAAAGCATATACACTGAGAATATGGCTCTGATACCACTTGTTGCCCAGTAAGCAACCAATAGGGGGGGTGAATTGAGTCTCTAAAAAATAACACTCAATAAAGCTAACTTAATAAAACTAAATACTAAGCAAAGAAATCCAATTCAATAAATATATATAAGCAAGGTACTATGATTCAAATGCAATGCTCTAAAATATACGTGCAGTGAAAATTAAGAGCAATAAATAAAGAGCAAAGAGAGAGAGATCAAGCAATCACAAATACCAAGAATTATAATGGTTCGGTGCCAACCATGCACCTACATCCACTTTCCAAGATCTCCTTGGAAATTCACTATAATCACACGATTACAGCCGATTAGTTTTTTGACTCACTAATCAAAATCCCACTTATTTTTACAATGATCATAAGTCACAATCTCACTTGGTTTTGCGGGCTAACCAAGAACCTAATTAGTTTTCACAAGGCTAACCAACAACCTCCCTTGGTTTTCTAGGCTAACCAAGAACCTCAGCGGTTTTACGGGCTAACCACCAACCTAATTGGTTTTCCAAGGCTTACTAATAACCTCACTTGGTTTTACAATAGGCTAACCAAGAACCTTTATAAAAAATAAGGTTTAGAAATAAAGAACCAATGTAAGCTTTCAATAACAAAGCGAATATTTTGATGTAGCTCGAAGTAGAGTTGTTTTGCACTTGTTGAAGCCTCTTAAATGCCCAAGATTGAATGATCTTCAATGCTCTTGATGGCTTTTGAATGCTTGGAGGCTTCCTTTAGCTTGTGAGTGGTTAAAACTTGAATGAATAGGAGTTAAGGCTTTTCTCTCTTCTTTTCTCTCAAAACTCTTTAATGGTATTTAATATCTTGTGTTTAGATTTGATTTGGAGCAAATAAATATTCTCCCAAGGCCTCAAAACTGAAATCTAGCCATTACACTCGAAAAACTAGCCATTGGGGGTATTTTGGATGAGTTCTGCATTTGAAAAAATTAGCCATTACTGTTGCCAGAACTCCATGTGTCGACACTTTCTCAGTTGAGTCGACACATAAGGTCGACACATGTTCTTCTTGAGTCGACACATAGTTCAAAAAGCTCCAATAAGATTCTGTGGAAATCTCATATGTTTCGACACCTTCTCAGTTGAGTTAACACCTTGAGTCGACACCTTGCTTCCATGTGTTGACACTTCAGCTGCTCCTTTAACATCTGCAAGTTCTGTGGCTTAAAAGTCTCAAGTAATGTGTTGATCCATGTGTCGATACATTGAGTCGACACCTCAGGTCCATGTGTCGATACTTCATCTATGCCATTTGAAATATTACTGCATACCAGCTTGAGTCGATACTTCTTCTTCATGTGTCGACACTTCATGTCATGTGTCGACACTTTGAGTCGACACTTTACTGAAAAACACACAGAAACTGCTGAATTTGAGCTGGAATAAGTTTCCACTTAGTTTGGCCATCCATTCAACTATCTATTAAGTGTCCAAGTCCTCTTTGAGCAAACTTTTCTTTCAAACTTGGCTTCTTTAAGACAATTTGGCTTCTTCAAATTTTGTGAGCACCTTTTCAATAAAAACACACTCAAAGCAAATCATTAGTCCTCAACTTATATTTAACTGTTTTACTTATCATCAAAATCAATTAGTGGAGTCAACAAGGTACAAGCCCTATCCTCTCAACTGGAGTTTTTTGATATCATTCATGTCCCCTGATCGAAGAACTCCAGGGCAGATGCACTATCTAGGCTCACCACCACCACTCCGGAATCCCTCAGTCGCACCTTCATCGAACACCTTGAGGCTCCAAGTATAGCCGAAGAAGCTTTGGAAGTGCACCAAATCGAGACTGAACCCAATTAGATGAATCCCATCCTTAACTTTCTAAATGAGGGTACACTACCAGAAGACAAAGTAAAGGCCAAAACGACCTGCTGGATGGCATCCCAATACATCATTTTAGATGGGACCCTCTACAAGAGATCGTTCTCCCAGCCTTTGCTGATGTTCTGGGACCATCGGACGTTGACTATGCCCTGAGGAAGTCTATAAAGGCATATGCGGAGATCACCTGGGGGGCAAGTCCCTGGCATATAAAATAATATGCCAAGGATACTACTGGCCCACTATTCAAAAGGACTCAGCCAACTTTGTCCGAAGATGTGATCAATGCCAGAGGTATGCCAATGTCCAAAGACAACCAACAAGCCATTTGACTCAACTGACAGCTCCCTGGTCCTTTGCTCGGTGGGGCATGGACATCCTTGGTCCGTTCCCACCGGTGTCCGGGCAAAGAAAATTTCTCATCGTCTCCATCGACTATTTTACCAAGTGGGTCGAGGTCAGCCATTGGCTTACATCACAGAGGAAAAGTCGAAAGTTTCGTTAGGAATTCTATTATATTCTGGTTCAGAATTCCACACACTATAATTATCGACAATGGGAGGCAATTTGATCACCCCAAATTTAAAGACTTATACGCTCGGTACCATGTGCAGCACAAGTTGACATCTATCGGCCATCCACAATCTAATGGGGAGGCTAAAGTGACGAATCGGACCATTCTCCATGGTCTGAAGACATGACTGAATGATGCCAATGGACTTGGACAGAGGTGCTGACCTCTATTCTTTGGGCATACCAGACGACCCCAAGAACGGCCACTGGCGAGTCTCCATTCAACCTGACATACGGTGCCGAAGCAGTCCTCCCTATCGAAATCACCCTACGGTCTCTGAGAATCGACAAATATTAGGAGCATGGGAACTCCGAATGCAGGAGGGTGGGCTTAGATCTACTACCGAGTACCAGACTCCAGGCTCAAATGAAAATGGCAGCATATCAACAAAAAGTCACCAAGTATTATAACTCTAGGGTGAAAGAGCAGACCTTCCGCACCGGGGACATGGTACTGCGAAGGACCGAAGTATCCAGACCAATGGAGCAGGGCAAACTTTTCCCTAACTGGGAGGGGCCATACCAAATCAAAGAGGTTGTTGCGCCTAGGAACGTATCGACTCGAGACCCTGGATGGCGTTGTGCTGTCTCAACTTTGGAATGTACAAAACCTTCACAAGTACTATCAATAAACATATCCCAGAGATTTTCATGAAACTCTATTCAAGTCTAAACAGCCCACCATCTCGAAGGTGCAACAATGGTCTCAATGATCCGTTCAACGGAATCGACCAAAGGCGCAAAGGTGAGCCTGATCCACTTGTCTTATCGGTATGCCTAATGAGCGCAATGGACAGCCCAATTAGGCTGCCAAATGATCAAAGGTGCAGGGATGGTTTATATAACCTACCTTACGGTGAATCCGAAGACGCACCAGGGCTGGTCTAATCAGCCTACCTTAATTTTAAAAGAAAGTGCAGGGACTGTTCATGCAACCTACTCTACGGTAAATCCGAAGACACGCCGGGGCAGGCCTAATCAGCCTACCTTAACTTCAACAGAGAGGCACAGGGATGGCCCAGACACCTTACCCTATGGTAAATCTGAAGACGTACCAGAGTGAGTCTAAATCACTCACCTTGTCAACAATAGACGTCTCACAGGATGACTTAATCGATCCCATCCCGTCAGTAAATCCCAAATGGCTCTACAAGTTTATCACATGGCTGTCATATTGGAAAGCCCACGCTTCGCAATGTTTCAGGGTATGCCATTCACAGAGAAAGAAAGAAGAGAAAAGGAAGATACATTCATTTCATTTCGGGAACTTTACAAAAAAAAGGGGGGAAGAAAAAGAGAACAAATAGTGGAAAGGCAGATCTAAAGACCACCTGCCGACCCCTTTCCATGCCGACGGAGTGTGTCAAATCTCTGAGAAGCGAACGGGGAGGCTCCAGGCTTCCCTTCCGATTCGAACTCCAACTCCTCTTCAAAGTCGGAATCATATTCATGACCAGGAAGGGGACAGAAGGCCTAATATTCTCCATTTCCTTTAGATTATAATAACGAAAGGCCTTGTCCCTATGCTCCCGGAACCCCAGGTGATAGGAGTCCAGGATCGCCTCGGCAACCTCATCCTTAAAAGCTGATGATGCCATGAATTTCGTGGCAGCCTCCACCACCTCCCTCCTGGCCTCTTCTGCCTTCGCAATAGCCTCCACAACTTGGACTTTGGCCTCCTCTAGCCGGGCCTCCAGGACCTGTATTTTCTTCTCCAGATAGGCCATGTCCCCGTGGTCTTCGCCGTTACCCCGCTGAGCCTTCCCGCTAGGCTCGCCCTCCACCATGGAACTGGAAGCCCTCTTCCGGGCCATCCTCCGGAGCTCTACAAGATTGAATTTCATCTTTGTAATGCACTAAGGAGAAAAGGGAGGACAACCTTTAAAATAGAAGTTCGATATCTCGATGGCCTCCAAAAGGAGAGAGTTGGGTCCTATTTAACAGGATCCAGTGCCCATGGACGACCACAGGGAAACGTACCCCACACCTTTTCCTAAGCTAGCCAGAGGGCGCCATGTGTCGAAATGATGCATCGAAACCCGAATGGCCGCTCTGGGGACAGTACAGTCACCAGTAATTGCTCTCAAAGATGGAGACCAGTGGCGCTTCGAACCGGAACGATCTTCCTCGAACGGTTATAACATTAATAACTGCTTTTTAGGAAAGGAAAGCTTGGCGGCACCTAGGATGCGTGGAAATGCGACCATTCGAATACCAATGCACTCAACACTGACAGCAAAAAATATGTTCAATGTCCCCCCAACCAGTCGCCAATGGTGAGGTAACATCTGTCCGCCGCATCACCACTAAAAAGCTGCAACCATGATGATCCCTTTTTTCCAAGTAGTCATTATGACTCTAATCGCCATCATCTCTCCAGGTAGCAGCATGATGATCGCCAAACCCCTGATGAACCAGAAGTTTCTCTCATGTAAAGATTCCCCTACATGTTTTAAGATCCAAGGGGTGAGCCCATGTTCAGAAAAGAGCGACTCAGTGAAGGGTTGCATGAGCCAGTCCGTTAGCATGTAGGGCTGCATGAGCCTGTCTGTTCAGAAAAGAGCAACTCAGCGAAGGGCTGCATGAGCCAACCAAAACTAAGTTAGAAGACTCTACACTTAGGAGGGTCCCTTAGCATCCACAAAAAGGAAAAAAAGAGAAATATGCATTAATCCAGGAGAAATCATTAATTACATGCCAAGGAAGGAGAAAGAAGAAGTACAAGCTCGAAGCCTATCGAGCCCCTACAGATAGCCGAGAGAGCCCCAGTGCTGGCATAATGGAATATCTCATCGATTTGGGTAGGGAGGATTTCCTCAATCTGAGCCAAAGTCGAGGAATCTTCGGCCTGAATCTTCTCCTTAGTTTGCACTGGAACTGCCGGATCGGCCATGGCCAACTCCTCAGCTATGACTGGGACTTCTTCATTTCGGCTTGGCATCTCTTCGACTTCGACAGGGGCCCCGATCTCTTCCTCTCTTTCCTCCTCAATATCATATGTAGGGACATCGGAAAGATCAAGATCAGGAAAGACCTCACTGACCTTAGCGAGACCATCATTGAAGCCATATTGATAACTGAACAGGCTTGCTTCATTTACTTCCATCTTGAACTGCGAAGACTTTCTAAAGTCTTCAATAGCTTTAGCAGCTTTCTCTCTCATGGCTTCGAACTCCCTCGTGGTCACTTCGGCCTTTAGAGTTGCCTCTTCGGCCCTCGAAGATGCCTCTTCGGTCCTCCTGGTCGCCTCCTCAGCCATCCTAGCTAGGCCTTCGGCCTTCTCCTGGCTCTCCTTAATAGAATGCTCCAGGAAGTCAATTTGCTTCTTCTTCCTCCTTAGCTTTGCCTCATGTTCAGAGATCTTCATATGGGCATTCTTCTGTTCACCCTTCAGGCCCTAAACCTCGGCGTCCATAAGGGTGAGCTGATTCTCCATGGACAGTTTCAGCTCCTCGGCCACCTCCTTTTTGACTTTGACCACTTGGAGCTCCTCCTTCAAGCCATGAATGAGGCTATCAATGCTCCCCAAACCCTCTTCCAGAAAGGTGATGTCGTAGAGCAGCTGTACCAACAAAACAAGACGTGAGATCAGTCATAAACTAAATGACCCACCGAACACGGGGGTGATAATAATTCTACCTGCAGTAAAGAGGAAAAAGTGGAATCGGACACCCTAGCGAGGCTCCAACCCCAGATAACTGCCAAATCGTGGGGCAGCAGAGTGTCCTTCAATACCCTCCTAGCAACGGCAGGGACTGAAAGACCCCCCATAGTGGAAAGCTCCGAAGGGTCCGCAGGACAACTTCCACCCGGAGGAGCCCCCCAAATAGACTCCTCCTCAACTTACGGTGCCTTACCCCTGTCCGCCTAGGGGGCAAGACGATGGTGCATCGGCCACCGGAGACAGACTCTCCCTAATCCGAACTGGAGAGTCGATCACTGGCAAAGACTCAGCTGGTGGAGGCCCTTTTGGAGCCTCCATCGTCAGTACCCCGTCCCCTCCAGACGTCCCTCTGGAGGAAGAAGCGCTTCTACTTTTATCGGGATCAGCCCCCTGGACCTTCTTCCGGACTTCTGATCCCAAAGGGGGAGCCTGGGCTGCTTTCCTCTTGGAAGACTGACGAAGCCAGCCCAAGTCAGGCCTCATTTCGTCGCCTACAAACAAAAATGCCCTTCAGAATCAACTGGACCATGGAGAAACTAGAAGAGGAAAGCCGAAAACCTCTACCACTTATACCTAACACCGAGGACCCACTGATCCCGGCAAGATGGAGATTCCATTCCTCCAACAATTCACGGATGAAAATGACCTCTGAACAGAACAACAAGGCGTAATCAGATTGATCGGTCGCCAGAATCTTTTTTCCAGCATTGGCATCCAGGCGTGGCTCCCTCCACTCACTACTGAAACCCCATGGTTCAGTGGAAGAAACAAAAACAAAGTTGGGCTTTCACCCGTGGATGGCGCTAGGCATGTCCTTCATGATTTTGTGATCAGGCCGAGGGCCGATAACCCACCATCCGTGAACGTAGAAATCTCTCTTGAGAACAAAGAGGGAAGTGAATAAGTTAGTCCCAGGCCTTACATTAGCTATGTGACACCGGACCAAGAACCCGCAGATATTTCGAATATTATTCGAAGTCAACTACGCCGGCATGATCTGATATATATGGAAGACTTTGACGAAGAAAGGGTGCAGCAAAAAACGAAGACCATCCTTTAGATGATCTTCGTATACAGCAATGTACCCGATGGGAGGCTTTTGCATCCGCTCTTCTGACATCGAAAGTATCAGAGGAAACCCTTCGGGGACATGATAGCGATCCCGAAGGTGGGCTATTTTTCCATTGAAACGGAGCTAGAAACTAGCTCTGGACTCACCGCATCATCAGTACTGGAAGGCCCAACCTTCCCCCCTCGAGTTCCCAAGGTCCCGGCCATGATAGGAAAAGAAACAAGGGAGCGAGAGAAAGGTCCTACCTGTGGGAGAGACTGATAGCCAAAGCAGGAAAAGCTAGGCCAAAGGCGGAAGTGAACAAAGATGGAAAAACTTCCTCAGCCAGTCCTCCCTTTTCCCTCATAAAGGGACAGGAAGACTCTAGGATGCCACCTCGATAGAAAGGACCATCTCTCTGAGTCCGCCACAGATGCTGGAGATGGAGGCGAAACCCCAAACAGCCCTAAGCTGATTTGACGTGGAAAGGACCGAAGGTCATGATCCGCGTGATGCCAATCAACGGTGAAGATGGAGCTCGTGTCTTTTTCGAGAGATGGAAAGAGGCCACGACCTCCACCCAAATCCCAATGAAAAGATAGGCTGAACCGCCATGAAACAGAAAAAGGAGAGGCGACCTCCTGGTCCGCCCGTTCCTTTTTCGCACTCCAATCAGGGGATGATAGCTGGCCACCACCTGATCCTCGAATCAACCGATAGTTTGGCGAATGATCAAATCAGAGATTTCGCAATCATCAGCCGCACCACTCCCCAGAGGAAAACGATAATCCAGTGATACTCTCACCCTTCGAGGCAGATCACTGCTTCAAAAACTAAGAGTGGGGGGCAATTGTTGGAATATGTCAGTTCAGGTATAAATCAGCCACCGGTTCGATCGCTCGTGCACTCCTTCCCAAACCAGGCACACCGAACCAAAGCATCCTGAATAAGCCAAAGGATTAACGGCCTCAGCCGAAGACATTGCCCTCGACCCCGGCTGAGGATATGACCTTCGCCCCTGGCCGAAGACATGGTCTTCGGTCTCAGCCGAAGACATGATCTTTACCGCATATGCTGATTCGAAGGTGTCTCAAGACGAAGACGTCTCGAAACGAAGGCATCCCTCCGATCTAGCAAACGGAGAAGAAGCCCGAAGGCAGATCTCTGACATACCTCAAACCCACATGAACGTGGGGAATAACGGTTACAATCGACTATCACCTCCAAAGCACAACTACGTCGAAGTGGCCATGTGGCCACTAACTCCAACTGTAACACCTTTGGCTTGACCGGAACTGTTTAATAACCACCCACGGTTATGAATAGAAGGGAATCAATTAACCCCCTATCGTAACTGCAGGAAAGAGGACGAAGCCACAAGCCGGGCCAGCCAATATAAATACTGATAAGAGGGGACACTCTAGGTAAGGCATAACTAAACCCTGAAAAATCCAGAGCTCCTTTCCTCGCCATCCTCCCTCCTTAGAACCTTTTCCATTTTGTGGCTGGAGCCTGCCTCTGACTTAGGCATCGGAGTGTCCCCCGCCGGAGAACATCCAGCCAGGGGTCTGTTTTGCAGGTAAACCTGAAAGCGAACCTGTGATCCGACAGCTCCGTCTGGTCAGAAAAGGGATTCTACGCCAACACCACCTATCAAGATGTAATCTATTTATGGAGATCATAATCCATACCTATTGGATCATGGCCCATTCTCCTTAAATATAGACTAGTCAATTCAAGGTGTGCACAAAGTAAAAGAAATCATATTTAAGAATAATTAATGAATCACATATTTATATATTTATTTTAAGTATTTTAGTTAATTAATGATGCTAACATCTTCTTAAAAATCTTAATTTTATAATTAAACTGGACCTTCTCACAAAATTAATTATTTTTAAAATACTTTCGAAAAAGATGAAATTAGAGTATGATTATGAAAAGTAGATGCGAGTCGAAGCACCATATATCCATTAAAATTTTAATAAAAAATAATTTATATTTCTTTCTTTTTGATGGGTATAATTAAATTGATGGAGAAGTTTAAAATCTTGGAGAAGAATGTTTGGTAGATAAAGAAAAAGATGCATACTAACATGAAGAGCTTGACTTGTAGATCAAGAGATGCAAAGAGAATTTAAAATTTAGCCAAAACGGGTCCAAAACCCCATCCAAAAGCCTATGGTCTAGGACGGTATACAAAGCTCACGGTCTACACACCAGGATGGTCTGCCATTGGTCCATGGAAATAGTCCTATCGGTCCTTCACGTGGTGTAACAATGGTTTCTGGGCGTTTGGCTGATGGGAGCGATTGGGTGCAATTAGCTCTAGATCTTGTGGATGAGAAGCGTTCTGTGTGATGATCTAATGGTCGTTTTCCGATCCCCACCAACACTAGATTTCTGGAAGAAATTAATGAGTCAACCTGGCTTCTTTGTGCAACATTTTGTGTTTCCTAAGTGTCCCATGGGCTGATCTGATGGCTGGGATCGCTCCCAATCCAATGAAGACTTCCAGAACACCTTTGGCACAAGTAACGATGTAAAGCTTTTCCTTGGGATGTAATGACCAAGTGCCACTAGCTGATTGCTGGGCGGAAAAGGTTCGAAGTTTTTTTTAAAATAATAAGATTTTAATATATATTTATCAAAGTAGGATGGTTAGATTTTAATAATAAAAAAATAATTTATGAGTAAAATCAAAAAAAAAAATTAATAACATAATCCTGGAATCACTGTTGGCCGGTGGTAGTGAAAAAGTTATGGATATATATAATAAATCCCGTTCACTTGGTTGGCGCCAGTGGTAGTCAGGTTGACGTACTCACCTTCGGATGGGGAATAGCTGCAGAAAAATTAATATGCGCCGTGTATCGAACATTCCTTGGCTGGAGTTGGGGGACCGTCTGGAAGAGGCCACGCCCGGGATCTAACTCCTCCCCCTTTTTGTTTAACTAAAAAAAAAAAAAAGATAGTTAGATTTGTATTTATCAAAATATGTGTTGGTGCTTACGTGGAAGCCATGTAGACACTAAATCACGGATGCCATCCATGATTTCAGTCCTAGAATTTCTTTTTTTTTGAAAAATTATTACAGTTTAATATATTTTATAAATAATAATGAAAAATAAACATAATTTAAATTTTTAGATATTACATTAAAATAATTAATAAAAAATATTTTACATTAAATTTTTAAGTTTATTAATTAATTACATTATTTTGAGATAATTTAATATATATTTTATATTAATGTTATAATGTTTCGAGTCCGGGCGCGCCCCATGTCTCCACATGCCATGCCTATCACCCGATCGTGCCTTCGCGCCCTCGTGAGCCCCGCACCATGCTATGGCTTGATAAACGGCCAACCATGCCATGCTCGTGCCAACTTGCATCCATCACTCTTCAGTAGACTGTTCCTTACTCTGTGCCCACACGGCGATGCCTCATGCTCGAACATGCCATGCCTCGCTATTGCTCGCACCCTATGACCGGTCTTGCTGTGGCCATTGCCCGCACGCACGTAGGGCCTCAATGCGCATCCCTTGCGCACGGAATGTATGTCTCGTCTGCCATGCCATGCTTCGGTATCGAACACATGTATTAACCGCCCTTGCATTATTTACTTTATTAAAATATATTATTCGATAATATTAAATTATTATCAAAAATTGAGTATATAGATTTAAAGTTAAATTTTCTTACAAAATATAGATTACAAATTTTATTAATATATGTTGTAGGGTTAATTTAAAATATGTATTCTGTAAATAAAAAAATTAGAATTAATAAATTTAAATAAATTTAAGGATAAAAATAATAAAGTAATTATTATATAAAATTTATTTTTCATTACAAATTTGATAAATTAATATTATAAATTATTTATAAACAATGTAATAAATAAATTACATTATTTGCAAATAATGTAATATATATTATTATAGTGCTACAAAAGTTTTTTAACTCCCATTTAAAATTTGATATATATTTTATAAATAATTAAAAATTAACAAAATATAAAAAATCAAAATTAATGTATTTCAATATTTTATGTATTATATTTATAGGAAAATTAAAGTAATAATTAAATAATATTTATTTAACATTATGAATTTAATAAATTAATTATTAAATGACATTATTTGTAAATAATGTAATATATATTATTACAATATATTATAATATAATATCAGTTAAAATGTAGAGAAATTATTGTATAAAAGTTATAATAAATAGTTAATGTAAATAATTTTTTCCATCCTCTTCTATCTCTTTAAATAATCATAAAAAATATTTATATTAAAAATATATAAATTATAGAATATTTATCATAGTTCATTAATATTAAGTAATATATTGAATAGAAATCTATTAAAAATATAATAATATTAACTAATATAATTAAAAATTATTAAAATTTAAAATATTAATATATTGAAATATATTATCTAATTTTGATTTAATTATTAAAAAAATTAGTATATATTTAAGGTACATTTTTTTAGAAAATATAGATTATGAGTTTTGTAAATATTTTTTATATGCTTAATTTAAAAAATATATTCTAAACTTAACAAATTAGAATTAATGGATTTAAATATTTTATTGCAACTATTTTTATTTTATTTTCTAAAATATATATTGCATAACAAATCACGTGTCATCAATGAAAATTTTGAAATAATTATTATTCAAGTTGTTAATAACAAATACAATAATTTAGAATAAAATTTTATAAATGAAATACATACATATAAAAATAAAGATTATAAGTCCCAGAAGGTGGTCGTCTCCTCCTACGTGCAAGCTACTTTCGATGAAGTATTTGCTCAACTTCACTTGATCCCTAATGCTCTGTCATATGCTCTTCATCAGTGCATGCCTGCTGTGCGGATACCTGATGCGACAATCCCTCGCCATAGCACTGTCCTCCATGTCCTGAATAATAGTAATGCATCATGTAGTCTGGTGCAGCAATATAATCAAAATGTGTAGCTCATCCTCAATAGATGTGAACTGTCTCATATCATCATGAAGGTAAGGTAACTGGGCGCGAACATGTATGATGTGAACTTGGGCATCAGATATGGAGAGGTATTGTGTTGTCGAGTACCTCGTCTGTGCTATGCTAGAGAAGGTGCTTCCAATAAAGATGCATACAAAAAAGGTGAAGGAGTCTTATCCTCTCTGTCGACCTCCTGAGCAAATGCACCTAATGGGATATGTGCATGCTCACCAACAATATAAGGATGGAATGACAAAGCTCCTGTATAGTCTTTGAGGCCGACAATATGGAACTTGGCTGAGCAAGATCATGTATCATCATGATGCCACTGCTCTGAAAGTTATAAATAATTAATAAGTTTGAAGAAATAAAATAAGTATACATTAAGATTATTAAACAGCAAACATAAAATTGTGTACCAGGTAATCATACATTGCACCATCACGACTGATAAAATGTCGAGTGATGCTGCAGTACTACTGCATATAGGGATCGTGATAATCCATGATACCATCAACTAGAGCACCACTAAATATAATCATATCGACTCATCTATAACTGAATATAATGTTGATGAGTGACTGACCACTCTTGCTTGAATCATCTCTTGAGATCGATACAGCACAGTGTATAATCTGTATGACACTGCTATGGTATGATCTATCGAATCCCGAACTAGTGCATCACTCTATTAGCAAAGTACCACTCTACTATATGAAAACATATAAGTGGCATTTGAGTACACCAGATATCCTGACCGTGCAGGCAATAATCTGGTAGCTGTACAAGAATATCGGCAGTATATAGCTACTATATCACCTGTTTATAAAGAATATGAAGCATAATTTATTAAATAATAAAATATAAGAATCATCAATTATTAAAAAAATAAGCTATAATCGTCACCTGCTCTGCTCTAGGTGATCTAGTACGTATCGATATGAAGAGACCACATGTGTAGGTCACTCCATCAGAGAAAAAATGTCTCTCCATCTGCAAGAAAAATTGAATTAAATTAGTTAAATAACTCAGTAAATATCGTTAGTCATAAATTAAGATACAAGTACAAAACTTATCGCATCCCTAATAGACCCTATGGTAAACTAGCTCCACCATCATTAAAATCGACCATAGGATCTGAGCTTATCGTAGTAATCTATGGGGTGCAATGATCAGAAATCTATCCCACGCCCACAACTATAGTAGTAACAAAGGACCACTATATCACCAGCATCTCTCGTGCTTGCCTTACACATCTCTCTATACAACTATGTGAGCCCTGCACTACCCCAACTATAGTGTCTAGCAGTCTCTAAGTCTGCTAGTAGGGGTAGAAACATGAGATGCATTAGGCTTCCAAATTTATCCATGAATAAACACCCACCCATCATTGCAAAATATAAGCTCGAGCATAGCGATGTATGGCTATCTCATCGGCATCAAAAGCTAACTCATGAAACTGCTCAGCTAGCCAGACCAAGCTCAATCGTGATCCCTAGAGTCTATCATGTGGTGGGGTAACCCCTAATAAATCCTAACAAAGTTATCTCCAGTCTACCTATATAGTACCTATCACCAGTAGACCATCAACTGGCAAACCTAGCTTAATAGCAATATCCTGAAGGGTGATGGTGTACTCTCCCTATGAAAAATAAAATGTATGTCTCTAGACGCCAGCGCTCAATAAGAGTGGTAATCAAATGCCAATCCAATTTAATATATCCCATATGAGGAAGACCATAAAATCCATACTACATCAAAAGAGATAATATGTGCCTATCAAATAGTATCGATCTATGCATAACCAACTCTCGACGTTAATAATACAAAATACCAGTATCCTGCCCGTCCCATACTAAGCATGCTCTATGTGAATCCTGATCGTAAAGTATGCTACGATCTGAAGGACTGCAATCCATAACTGTGATATACAATAACTTAAAGGAAATCAATTAAGTAAGCATAAACTCCACTTAACAAATCACTTGTTTCTTAAAAAGCTAATTAAAATATGTTAAACGATCAAACATAATACAAAATCACGTGAAAACAGTCATACATATAAAGATAGAAATAACAATACATTACAAACCATACAATAAAACTACAATCCATCAATCATTATACAAAGTAATGACATCAACCATTAACGTTGGATGGCACTCCCGAAGCGGCAACCAACTTCTATCCTGACACATCAATAAAATTTGAACAATAAAAACATATATGTATAGTTGTTGTAATAATCAATAAATAAATATCACATAAATAAGAGAATTAGCTGATGTACCTTAAATACCTGTGAAATGTGACTTCTGTAATATAACTAATCTACTTGTAAAAGTCTTGGACATGACCATCTGTCATGCCCTTTCTTTTATAGATTGTATACCTACATTTGTTGCCAGCTTCTCCAACATCCATATCATTCCTAATCCTTGTGGAACGTGGCCTACCCTTATATCGCAACCTATTTTTGTCAGTGATATGGTGACATCCACTGACGTAGAGTCTACGGGCTGATGTGGTGACATCTGCTGATGTGGAGCCTGTAGATAGCCATGATGGCAAGAGACCTACCACCTAGGTAAGGCCATATGATGAAGAACCGAGGCGGACCATCCGGCTGAGGTCAGCTCCCAGCCAAGGTAGGGCTCATTAGGTGGGCCCCTCATCTGAGATCAACTCCCGGTCGAGGTCAAGTCCATCCCTCCAAGGCGAGCCCCCCCAGCTAGGGATAGCTCCCGGTCGAGGTCAAGCTCATGCTCCCAGAACAGACCACCCTGCCGAAGTCAGCTCCTAGTGAGGCAGGGCTCATCGGGCGGGACCACGTCTGAGGTCAGCTCCCGGTCGAGGTCGAGTCCACCCCTCCGAAGCGAACCCTCCTACCAGCGAGAGCATGAACTCCCGCCAAAGGCGTAGAGAGGCCAGAATTCATAATGAAGACAAGGAAGTACCTGATCATGCAGAACCTCCAAGAGGTGGAGCATGCCCTGCCATGGGCATAGACCCCCTGCGGTGCACCGTGCGCACGATCTGCACGATCTGGATGACACCAAGCTCCTAGCCTTGCGGTGTGCTGACACGTCAACGATCGCATGGCTAAAAAACTACGACTTCCATAACAGGGTGCCGAGGCCCTATGCCCTAGACCCTAGGTGATACGGTACCCAGGCGGCCTCCTTCAAAATGGCAACATCCCATTATAGCTCGAGCCTCAAGTGCAGAACCGGCCTGAAAAAGAGCATAGGGACTCACCTATATAAGGCCCGCACAAAATGGTAAGTAAACGTATGCAAGCATGAAAAAGAGCACAGAGACTCTTTTGTTTTCCAGATTATCTTCTCTTTTATCACCCTCTCGACATGGAGAGTCCCCTAAGCTCTCCGCTAGAGAGGTTTCTGTTCCCCTCGATCATCCCACTAACTTGATCGTCAAAGTGTCTTCGCCGGAATCCCCGGCCCAAGGCTTTCCTCCGTCTTGTAGGACCCCCAAGCGAGTGAGCGGGCTGATCACGAGGCGAGGAGCCAAGCACTCGACGAGAACCCGACGCGTAAGAGCTATGGGCCACGATGATCTAGGTGGCAATATATTGGCGCGCCAGGTAGGGGGGAGAACCGGAAGAAAGCATCATCCCTCCCATTACAAGAAAGACCCCATGGACGTCCACAGTCCGATGGTGACTACGCGAGCCCGTGAAGCCTCCACCAACTGAGTAGGGGATGCCCCTTACCGTGGTGACCAATGCCCGAAGGGGGAGCATCCTGCTCCATCGCAGCCACCTCCTGCGGACCCCAGTATACCGCACTCGCCCACAGGTCTAGCTCCTGGCTGCGATGGTGCATCAGCTCCACCAGAAGCATCGCTCCTTGGAAACACAATAGTAGCCAGGGACTCTGGCGACTCGTGCAATCGATCCCCACACCATCGTGCGATCCTTCTGAGAGGGGCCACTGCATGCGGCATCCCCCACTCGGGAGTCTCACGAGGCGGGTGGCAAGCGACCGCAGCATGACCCAACCGACCAGGAAAGCTGCTCCCTAGTCTCGAACCACTGCACGCCCTCATGGCAGCAGCATCGGCGTGGCTGGGAACTTAGGCACGAGTTCCTCCGCTCCGGTCCTCTCTCACCCCCGGCATCCTCTGCTGAGGGGTCGACTGACAAAGCCATCCATCGCCAAGGGAAAGATGCCTCGAGGAGCATGAGCGCAAGCTGATAGATCTGGCCTGCCGATTTATGGAAGCTCAAGGCTCCCCAAGTGAGCCCACGGGTTACGATACCCATCCACCCTTCTCGAAGAAAGTCCAAGAAGAGTCGATCCCCAGCCAATTCCGTATGCCGCAGGTTGACCCCTACGACGGGATAACCGACCCCTAGGACCACCTATAAAGTTACAAGGCCCTCATGAGGGTCTAGGGGGCCACCGATGCCCTCCTTTGTGTCACCTTCCTGATCACTCTACGAAAGGCCACTCGGTTCTGGTTCTCCAAACTCGAACCTGAGAGCATAGACTCCTTCTCTCAGCTAGAGAGGAAGTTCGCGGTGCACTTCGATGCTTGTAGGAAGGCACCACGTGAGGGTAATAGCCTCTTCTTGATCTGACAGCAGGACCGGGAACTCCTCTAGGACTATGTGTCCTGATTCAAGACTGCTGCCTTGGAGATCTACAATATCGACGAGTCCGTCGCCATGCTAGCCCTGAAGAGGGGGCTGTGAACCTCTCACTTCACCTACTCCCTCGACAAGAAGCCCCTAAAGACATACCTGGAGTTTCTCCTTCGAGCATAAAAGTACATCCGTGCCGAGGAGGCAGATCATGCAAGAAGGGAGCTGGATGGGAGGCCCCTAAAGAGGCAGGCCATCGGGGAGACCTCCAGTCACCTGATCCAGAGGATGGTGTGGGTCCCACGATCGGAGCCCAAGCCCAAGGCTGACCCTACTAATGAAGAGAATTTCACTCCTCTCCTCGCCCCTAGAGCGAAGATCCTGATGGAGATTGAGGGCAAGCATTTCCTGCGTTAACCCCCACCATTGAAGCCATACGCTAGGCGAGACAAGTCTCGCTACTACCGTTTCCACCATGACTATAGCCATGACACAGAGGAATGCCACCACCTGAAAAGGAAGATCGAAGAGCTAATCAAGCGCGGCTACCTCGGCCAGTACATGGAGAGGGGAGCACCCCCTGCAATCCAGACTAAAGGGCCTCGGCCCCTCACCATCGACAACCATCCCATTGAGAAACGGGTCAGGATGATATCCTGGGGGGCAGGAAAAACCCTGAAGCGGGCTAGGAGGAGAGAGGGGAGTGACGATGTACTCCCCTGCATGGGAGAAGGGTCAACTGGGGTAAACAACCCAAATAATGATGCTGTCATCGTTGAAATGATGATAGCCAAATATACTGTAAAAAGAATCATGGTAGACAGTGGGAGCTCCTCGGACATCCTTTTTTACGATACTTTTATAAGGATAAATTTGTCCACTAATCAAATAAGACCGATATTCATGCCTTTGGTAGGCTTCATCGGAGACTCAGTTGGAGTCGAGGAAGAAATTACTCTCCCAATAACCATTTAAAAACCATCCTCGCAAAGCACCATGCTGGTGACCTTCACTGTTGTAAAGCTCCCCTCACCCTACAATGCCATCCTGGCATGCTCGGGACTCAATCTGCTTGATGCCACCATTTCCACGAAATGTCTCCTTGTCTAGTTTCCTACCCCATGGGAGACCGGAGAGATGAGAGGGTCCCAACAGCCGATGCAGCACTGTTGGCAGACCACCCCAGGCCTAAGAGGAGTAGATTCTAGCCCTGCTGTAGACCAGCCCAATCTAGCGACACTAGAACAAAGAGTGGGCCGGTCGAGCCCTTGCTATCTTTTCTATTAGGGGAAGATCCCTCGAAGATGATACAAGTCGGAGCCTTATTGACTCAGGAGGAAAGAACCCCTCTGCTCAGCTTCCTACGGGCTAATGCAGATGTTTTTGCCTGGACCACCACCGACATGCTTGGTATCCCACCGGAGGCGATAACTCACAAGCTGAATGTTGACCCCAATCATCATCCGGTCCAGTAGAAAAAAAGGAGCTTCATCTCTGAATGGCAGAAAGCCATCAACGAGGAGGTCGACAAACTCCTCACGGTGGGATTCATCTGAGAGATACGTTATCCTGACTGGCTTGCTAACATGGTGATGGTCAGGAAAGCCTCTGGGAAGTGGAGGATCTGTGTAGACTACACCAACCTCAACAAAGCATTCCCAAAGGATAGCTTCCCCTCCCCAAGATTGACCAGCTGGTGGATACAACTTCAGGCCACAAGTACCTCAGCTTCATGGATGCACTTTCCGGATATAATCAGATCTGCATGCATCCCGAGGATGAGTGTACAGCATTTGTGACTGACCAAGGTACGTATTGTTACAAGATGATGCCCTTCAGTCTTAAGAATGCAGGGGCCACCTACCAGCACTTGGTCAGCATGGTCTTTAAGGACCAGATCGGCCACAACATGCAAGTGTACATGGATGACATGTTTGTAATGAGTGGCCTGGAGGACGACCATATCGCCGACCTGGCGGAGGCTTTCGATAACCTCCGCCGCTACCAAATGAAGCTGAACCCTACCAAGTACGTCTTTGGTATGGCAGCAAAAAAGTTCTTAGGGTTCATGGTGACCTAGAGAGGGATAGAGGCCAACCCCGAGAAGATCCAGGCGATCACAGACATGAGGCATCCTGCCTCCAAGAAGGAAGTCCAGTATTTGATTGGGTGCATCGTGGCTTTAAGCTGCTTCATCTCATGCTCTACCGAGCATTGCCAGCCATTCTTCAAGGTCCTCTAGAAGATGAATAACTTCACTTGGATAGAAGAATACCAAGAAGCGTTTGAGGGACTGAAGAAGCTCCTTGCCTCACCGCCACTACTATCCAAGCCGGAGCTCGGAGAATAGCTCCTCCTATACCTGGCTGTCTCACCAGAGGTAGTTAGCTCCGTGCTGGTTCGTACTGACAAGGACGGCTCTTAGCGATCAGTCTACTATACTAGCAAGCTACTCCGTGATGCTAAAACTAGGTACACTCGATCCAAAAAAATTATTTTTGTACTAATAATATCTACGCAGCATCTCAGGCCTTAATTCAAGTGCACCCCATCACCGTCCTCACTAACCAGCCCCTAAGGGCTATCCTGAGCCACCCCGATATTTCCGGGCACTTGGTCAAGTGGGCGTTGAAGCTCAGCAAATTCGACATCACCTATCACCCACGGCAGGCACAGAAGGCCCAAATTCTAGCCGATTTTATGGTAGAATGCACCTAGGCTGAGGGAAGTTCAAAGGAGGCAGACCAACAATTCGAGCCCGGGTAGGACCTGACCCCGATGGTGAAAACATGGATACTCCACGTGGACGATGTCTCCAATGTTGGAGAAAGCAAAGCTGGCCTCATCCTTGCCAGCTCTGATGGGGTTGTTGCGGAATGCACACTGCATTTCCTCTTTAAGGCAACCAACAACCAGACGGAGTACGAAGTGCTCCTTGCAGGGCTGAAAATATCCCATGAACTGGGCATCAAGAGGCTAAAGGTCTTCACAGACTCATAACTAGTGGCGGGCCAAGTCTCCGGCAAGTACGAAGCGCGGGACCTTATGATCACGAAGTATCTGGAGCAAGTGCACTCTCAAGCATCGACCCTCCAGCACTTCGACATCACCAATATCCCACGAGCAGAGAATGCCCGAGCCGACATCCTTTCTAGGCTGGCCATCCTGCCGGAGACCTCGCTAGGGTGTGCTTTCATTGAATGTCTTGAGGCCCCCAGCTATGAAACTATCGCCGAGGTCTAGCAAGTCTCCAATAAGGCCAGCTGGATGGATCCTTACATTAAGTACATCATCACTGGCACCCTGCCAGAGGACCGAAAGGAGGCCAGCCTTCTCAAGAAGAAGGCAACACGTTATATGATTTTGGATGGGCAGCTCTACCGGAGATCCTACTCCCTGCTGAAGTGCTTGAAGCCCTCAAAAGCTGCTTACGTGCTCCAGGAGATACACGAAGGCATCTGTGGCAACCATTTGGGGGGCAGGGCCTTGGCCCACAAGGTGATCCAGTAGGGATACTTCTAGGAAACCATGCGGGAAGACACAGCCAACTTTGTGAAGAAATGCGATAAGTGCCAGCGCCATGCATGCATCCAGCAACAGCCAGCCACCCCCTTCTCCTAGCTATTAGCCTCGTGGCCATTTTCCCAGTGGAGAATGGACATCCTAGGGCCATTCTCTACAGCATCTAGCCAACGGAGGTTCCTGATTGTGGCCATCGACTCTTCACCAAGTGGGTCGAGGCTGAACCTCTGGCACGGATAATAGAGGTGAAGGTCTAGTCTTTCTTCTGGAAATCCATAATCTGTAGATACGGCCTCCCGCACACAGTCATCACTGAAAATGGGAAGCAGTTCGACAACCGAGCCTTCGAAGAATATTGCTTTGATCTTAGCATCCATCACTGCTTTACCTTGGTGGCTCATCCTCAAACAAATGGAAAAGCCGAAGTGACTAACTGTACCATCCTACAAGGGCTCCGTACGAGGCTGGACGAAGTCAAGGGCCGATGGAGCGGACACCAGGCACAAGAAGAGACTTCAGCAAGCTTAGCTAGGTTCTTATTTGAGTCCTGTAATAATTTAATTTTGCATTTGTTTTCTTTTAAATTGAGTCATGAGTCAAGTCTCATTGAGTCTTGTTTAAATCAAATTTCATTGAGTCTTGTTTAAGTCAAGTTCGGGCCAGTCCAATTGCAAGATTTTGAAGGGTTAGTGTCTAGTCAAAAGTCAAAGGGAGCATGGTCCATGGGTTCACCACCAAAGAAGCCACATCATCACATGGAAGCCACTTCCTTGCCACATCACAAGGAGGTTCAAATTCAAGGAAATTCGGCCAAAGAAGAGGGAATTTTGAATTGGCCAACCTCCCCACCCATCTCTCCTACATTCATGGGGACGCCCCACCTTTCTAGGAGTTGCATTTTGAATTCAAAAACAAATAAGGCTGCAAAGAAATTCTTATAAGAGTCCTTGGTTTTTGTAAAAAAGAGTAGATGATGATGAATGAAGAAAATAGCCTTTCTTTTCCAAAGAAGTTCTCTTGCTTGTGATGTTTGGTACCCTATGAGAGGGTAAGGTGTGAGGCCTTGAAGTTCTGATATCCTGTAATCTACAACTCTCCCTCTCCACTCCAAGATCTTGCATGAATTCGGCTTAGAGGAAATCTTCCAAGAGCTTGCCAAGGGTTGCCTCATCAACAACTAGTGCAACAAGGGTTTCTACAAGAAACCTTAAAGTCATCCTGCTAAGGAGCCATGGAAGATTCAAGACAAACCTCCACAACCTCTTCCCATCTTGTTTAGTTATTTCTTTTATCCCAATCATAAATTCTCCTCCTAATCTGGTGTGGGCACCAGGATCCGACAGAGGCTCCTCAACCCTCTGTGGATCTCAGATTAGGGTTCCACTTCTATGAGTCTTGTAATAAGGCTATGAGCCAATGCAATTTCATAATTTCTAGTCATGTAACTAGTCTAAGTTTGTTTAGTCTTGTACCTTGACCAATTTGGGTCAAGTTGGTCATGAGTCCTGTATTTATTTTTGGTTCGAGTCTGAGTTTGGATTGGGTCCAAGCCCAATTGAAGTCAACCTGGCTTTCAAGACCAAGTCAAGTTCCTTGTGGGCCAACCCACCTCTTTCACTTGGAAAGATGCCAACACAGGTGCCACCTCAGCCACCTATGTGGCGCCACATCAATTGCTACTTGGGCATCCAAGGAAGGAAACAAGGAGGCGCCCTCATGCATTCCACATGCCCTCTCCATGCCTTTTTCTCTTGGGCAACCTTGGAAGGAGGAGACATCATCCCCCTCTTCCCTCCCCCACATCACACCATGATCCATCAATAAATGGGAATTGAAGATTCTTGAAGAGACCAAGCCACAAAGCAAGCCATTTTCCAAGCCTTCTTCCCAAAGTAGTCACACAAGAAAGGAAGGTCAAGGAGCACATTCCCCATTCCAAGCCATCAAATTTGCAATGCCCAAAAGCTCCCTCCTTGGTCGGCCATGACTCACTCCATCTAGGCGTGGAAGAAATCAAAGGGAGACACATCCCTTGAAGTAAGCCTTGCTCCATGTTTTCTTCCCAAAGTGAGCATGCAAAGAAGGAAGTCTAAAGGCCAATCCCCCTCTCCAAGCCCTCCCACATGCCATGCCAATCTTCTCTTCCCTTTTGGTTGGCCATGAAGATCTTGCCACGTTTATGTGGGCGCCAACTTTTGGGGTTGTAATTTGGGTTCAAGGGTTTTGAATTATTTTGAATTCAAATGGGCCTTGGGTGCCTATTTAAAGGACCCAATCCCTCCATTGTAAAGCTATTGAATGGTTAATGAAAAAAGAGCTTGAGTCTTCTATCTTCCAACCCTTGTCTCTTAGACTAGGTTGAGTGAAGTTGCCTTCGTCCCCAGGGACGTCGAGTGGTGTGAGGCCACCTGTCCGTCGCCCCAGGGCATCGCGAATCCTTCATCATCCTGGACGTCGCATGGTGTGAGGCCACAATCCTTCATCCTCCGGGATGTCGCAGGGTGCGAGGCCCCAAGTTATCTCCAACTTCGACTTCGGAATACAGCCAGACACCGGGCTCGAAGCCCCTTCTCAACTCCATCTCAGTTCCTTTCCGTGCATCTCCACATCTCGCTGATCCTTCTTTTGTTTGCCTACAGGTCCTCCCTGGCATCTCGGGCACCGGAGATAGTCGGCTTTGCCATCGCGACCTTCCGACCGAAAGCCAGTGCTTCCACGGGTTCGATTACTCGGGCATCCAGGCCGCATCCATCGAGTTGAGCGATCTCTGCATCGGGCGCTTCAGATGTGTGAGGTTTGCTCTCTCTATCTCCTAAGTAGGTATTGTATTTTGAGCTAGTCCTACCGGGGTTTCTTAATCCCAGGGTCCTGTTCTCATTTTAACTTTAGGGCTTGGAACTGCTAGCGTAAGCTTACATTACTCTTCTTTCGTATTTCTTGCCTTTGCTTGTGATCGGAATCGAAACCCTAAGAAAAAAAAAACAACAAGAAACATAAAAAAACTCATCAACCCTAAAAAGAATTCCTTTGCATCGTAAGCATCCTTACTAGAATCTAGCATCCCTGGCCCTACCCCCTTTTGTTCCACACCAATCTTGGAATTAGCTCGACATTCAATATCTCTGACTTAGTCTAGTATAGAGAACCCGCAAACATACCCAGTGAGCCGTTTGAGCCTGACCTCCCTTTTGAGAGTAAACCTGAACCTGAGTGTCCTCATCCAAATATACCTGAGCGAGGAGAGTGGATTGAGTGTGTCCTGGATAACCAAGCCATCACTACCCAGGGCAAAGGCTATCAACGTTACTTGGTCTGATTGCAAGGACGACCCGAATCTGATGACTCGTGGATCACACGGGAGGACTTGCAACGCATCGACCCCGACATCCTGGAGAGGTACCAAAGCCAGACTAACCCTTACTCGACAGGGTCGAGTTCCTCCCACCCCGGGAGAATTGGTGTGGGCACCAGGATCCGACAGAGGCTCCTCAACCCTCTGTGGATCTCAGATTAGGGTTCCACTTCTATGAGTCTTGTAATAAGGCTATGAACCAAGGCAATTTCATAATTTCTAGTCATGTAACTAGTATAAGTTTGTTTAGTCTTGTACCTTGACCAATTTGGGTCAAGTTAGGTCATGAGTCCTGTATTTATTTTTGGTTCGAGTCTGAGTTTGGATTGGGTCCAAGCCCAATTGAAGTCAACCTGGCTTTCAAGACCAAGTCAAGTTCTTTGTAGGCCAACCCACCTCTTTCACTTGGAAAGATGCCAACACAGGTGCCACCTCAGCCACCTATGTGGTGCCACATCAATTGCCACTTGGGCATCCAAGGAAGGAAACAAGGAGGCGCCCTCATGCATTCCACACGCCCTCTCCATGCCTTTTTCTTTTGGGCAACCTTGGAAGGAGGAGACATCATCCCCCTCTTCCCTCCCCCACATCACGCCATGATCCATCAATAAATGGGGAATTGAAGATTCTTGAAGAGACCAAGCCACAAAGCAAGCCATTTTCCAAGCCTTCTTCCTAAATTAGTCACACAAGAAAGGAAGGTCAAGGAGCACATTCCCCATTCCAAGCCATCAAATTTGCAATGCCCAAAAGCTCCCTCCTTGGTCGGCCATGACTCACTCCATCTAGGCGTGGAAGAAATCAAAGGGAGACACATCCCTTGAAGTAAGCCTTGCTCCATGTTTTCTTCCCAAAGTGAGCATGCAAAGAAGGAAGTCTAAAGGCCAATCCCCCTCTCCAAGCCCTCCCACATGCCACGCCAATCTCCTCTTCCCTTTTGGTCGGCCATGAAGATCTTGCCACATCTATATGGGCGCCAACTTTTGGGGTTGTAATTTGGGTTCAAGGGTTTTGAATTATTTTGAATTCAAATGGGCCTTGGGTTCCTATTTAAAGGACCCAATGCCTCCATTGTAAAGCTATTGAATGGTTAATGAAAAAAGAGCTTGAGTCTTCTATCTTCCAACCCTTGTCTCTTAGACTTGGTTGAGTGAAGTTGCCTTCGTCCCCAAGGACGTCGAGTGGTGTGAGGCCACCTGTCCGTCGCCCCAGGGAATCGCGAATCCTTCGTCCTCCTGGACATCGCGTGGTGTGAGGCCACAATCCTTCGTCCTCCGGGATGTCACAGGTTGCGAGGCCCCAAGTTATCTCCAACTTCGACTTCGGAATCCAGCCGGACACCGGGCTTGAAGCCCCTTCTCAACTCCATCTCAATTCCTTTCCGTGCATCTCCACATCTCGCTGATCCTTCTTTTGTTTGCCTATAGGTCCTCCCTGGCATCTTGGGCACCGGAGACAGTCGGCTTTGCCATCACGACCTTCCGACCGAAAGCCAGTGCTTCCATGGGTTCGATTGCTCGGGCATCCAGGCCACATCCACCGAGTTGAGCGATCTCTACATCGGGCGGTTCAGACGTGTGAGGTTTGCTCTCTCTATCTCCTAAGTAGGTATTGTATTTCGAGATAGTCCTATCGGGGTTTCTTAATCCCAGGGTCCTGTTCTCATTTTCACTTTAGGGCTTTGAACTGCTAGCGTAAGCTTACATTACTCTTCTTTTATATTTCTTGCCTTTGCTTATGATCGGGAATCGAAACCCTAAGAAAAAAAAAAATAACTTGAAACATAAAAAAACTCATAAACCCTAAAAAGAATTCCTTTGCATCGTAAGCATCCTTACTAGCATCTAGCATCCCTAGCCCTACCACCTTTTGTTCCACACCATAATCCCTCCATCTAATTTTGTTGCAGGATCCCCGGGTTTATTCTTGAGTTCCAAAGAAGGAGGTTGGATTTGCTAAGAACTAGAAAACCTACCTAGGATAATTTCCTTACCATCCAGAATCCCCCGCTGAGTCTGTTATTCAAGAGAGTAATTTAATGCCTGGAAGCCCTCTTATGAACTCTTTCAGATCTGAAATTGGTAAGGTGAATTAGCTCTAATCTGAGTGGTTTCCTAACCACTAAGATCCTTCTCTCTTAATTATCTTGAATAGAACAAATTTCAGGATTTTGTGTGACATTTCAGAATTTCCTTTATTTACATCTAGGTTCTTTGCTTTGAATGGCTAACTCTTATTACTTTGTTTTCATTTGAGTTTTACTAATTTGATTAAGAGCATGTCATTCCCATTGTTTTCCCGCATCAGCTGATGGGTGGATGAACTGCCCAATGTGCTATGGACCTACCACACCACTCCCTGTACGGCCACTGAAGAGATGCCCTTCAACCTCTTCTTCGGGATGAAACAATAATCCTGGTGGAACTCGGCCTGCCCACACTCCGGATAGAGCAGTACGATGAAGTCAAAAATCTGGCACGTCTCCTCCTTAACCTGGATTTACTGGATGAGACAAGGGACAAAGCCCGACTTTGAATGGCGGCATACTGGCAGTGAGTCATGTGCTATTACAACTCCCGCATGCGGCCCAAGGTGTTCCGCCCCGGCGACCTCGTGCTCAAGCGAGCAGAAGCATCCCAACTAAGGGAGTGCGGGAAACTCTCCCCGAATTGGGAGAGTCCTTACCAGGTGATCGAAGCCTTGTCGGGCGAGGCCTACTACCTCACCGGGCTCGACGGCATCCATTTCACACGAACTGGGAACGCCGGCAACTTAAGGATGTGCCACCAATAACGTAAGGCTCTTCCATAATAAATTCAAGTTTTTTTGGTACAATCTTATTTTTCACCTGTGCAGGAACTCATCTATCCTACTTCAAGTCGGAGACTTTCAAAGCCTCGCACCAAAGTCGGGAGCCACAGCACCCCGCAACAAAGTCGGGAGCCACAACGCCCCGTACTAAAGCCGGGAAACTCCTGAAACCCCGCACCAAAGTTGGGAACCACAGCGCCCCGCACCAAAGCTGGGAGCCACAGCATCCCAAACCAAAGCCGGGAGCTACAGTGCCCTGCACTAAAGCCGAGAACCTTCGACACCCTGCACTAAAGCCAGGAAACTCCTGAAGTCCCACACTAAAGTCGGGATACACAGTGCCCCGCCCTAGAGCCGGGAAACTCTTGAAGCCCCACACTAAAGCCGGGAACATCCGATGCCTTGCACTAAAGCCGAAAAACTCCTGAAGCCCCACACCAAAGCCGGGAGCCACCGTACTCCACACTCAAGCCCGAAACCACAGCACCAAAGCCTGGAGACTCCCGAAGCCTGGCACTCAAGCCCGGAGCCAAAGCACCAAAGTCTGGAGACTCCTGGAGCCCGGCACTCAAGCCCGGAGCCATAGCATCAAAGCCTAGAGACTCCTAGAGCCCGACGCTCCAATCCCGAAAACTCATGAAGTCCTGCATCCAAAGGCAAGCAATTTCATCGCCCAGCTCATAGTCTAGGGATGTCAGATGGGAACTCCAAGCGGGCCCCACCATCTTCTGCCTGGCCCACAACCAGGTAATACAAAAAAAAGAGAAGAAGAAAGAGAAAGAAGTGGAATGATAGCCAAGGAATTTCTTTAATATGAAAACTTCATGTACATCCCTTGCAAGATGCCCCAACAAACCGAGGGCCCTCCTTGACTTATAATTATAAGAAGGAAAGGAAGATCTAAACATCAGCCAGTTGTCAGCTCCTTTCAGACTGACGAGCAGCCCCCACCTCCCACTCGAGGAGGCCTCGGGTTCCACCTCAGCCTCAGCCTCCTCTGACTCCAACTCCTCCTCGAAGCCGGGCTCATCCTCCTGCCCAGGAAACGGAATGGAAGGCCTGATGTTGTCAAGCCCCTTCAGCTCGTAGAAGCGAAAGGCCTTCCTCTTGAAATCCCTAAAGCCTTGATGGAAGGAGTCCAAGATAGCCTCAGTGACATCGTCCTTAAAAGCCTGGGATGACATGAACTTGGGGATGGCCTCCGTCGCCTCCTTCTTGGCCACTCCACCCGCACAGCAACCGTCGCTGCCCTCTCAACCACTGCCGCGGCCCGATCCTTCTCCTCCTCTAGTTGAGCCTGGTGGGTCTGCACCCTCCTTTCAAGATGGGCCACCTCTTTGGCCCAAAAGGAGTCAGCGTCACCCTCACGGACCTTCGTGCTGGGCTCCCCCTTGGGCACCTTGACAACAGCCCTCTTTCGGGACATCTCCCAAAGATCTTTGAGACTGAACTTCATCTCTACAACATAAAGAAGAAAGAAGGAAGGGAGCCTAGCTTTTCGGGACTTTGCCCAAGAAGAAGGGAGAGAGTAGCTCTAGAGTGAAAGTCTCATCTTTCCATCGCCTGAAGAATCTTCGGGGATTGAGAAGATGGATCCTATTTAATGGCCTGAAGCCTTGTCACTTCGTGCCCGTAGAAGACGTGTGCCATGTCTTGTGCCAAGCCAACAGAGAGATTCCATGTATCGAAGTGACGCTTCAAACTCGGAGCAGTTCCCTTGAAGCGATGTGGCATTAATAACCATCTTTAAGGAGAGAAGACATGGCGACACCCGGATGGAACGAAAGCATGATCGCCTGAACATCGATGCATCCGGCATCGAAAATGGAAAGGGAGCGCCCCCTCCACACCAACGCAACCATTACTCCCTTCGCCCCGAGCAGATGCCTCATTCTCCGGGCTTGAGAGTGGGGGGTAACTAATATGGCAACATCTGCTGACATGGAGTCTGTGGGCTGATGTGGCGACATCTGCTGACATGGAGCCTGTGGACAGCCACGACGATAAGAGACCTACCACTTGGGTAAGGCCACATGATGAAGAACCGAGGCAGACCACCCGGTCGAGGTCAACTCCTAGCTGAGGTAGGGCTTATAAGGCAGGCCCCCCGTCTGAGGTCAACTCCCGGTCGAGGTCAAGTCCATCCCTCTAAGATAAGGCCCCCCGACTGGGGACAACTCTCGGTCGAGGTCAAGCTCAGGCTCTCAGAACAAACCGCCCTGCCGAGGTCAGCTCCCAATCGAGGCAAGGCTCATCGGGCGGGCCCCCTGTTTGAGGTCAGCTCCCGGTCGAGGTCGAGTCCACCCCTCCGAAGTGAACCCTCCTACCAGCGGGAGCATGAACTCCCACTAAAGGCGTAGAAAGGCCAGAATTTAAAATGAAGATAAGGGTGTACCTGATTACGCAGAGCCTCCGAGAGGTGGCGCATGCCCTGCCATGCACACAAGCCCCCTGCGGCGCATCATGCATACAATCTGCATGATTCGAGCGACACCAGGCTCCCAGCCTTGCGGTGTGCCGACACATCAATGACCGCACGGCTGGGAAACAATGACTTCCATAATATGGCACCTGGGCCCTATGCCCTAGACCCTAGGCGCTATAGTACCCAGGCAGCCTCCTTCAAAATGGCAACATCCCATTATGGCTCGAGCCTCAGGCATAAAATCGGCCCAACAAAGAGGCGACAGTAGGCAATGAAAAGCCCCCTTCGAAGAAGAGAACCCGGAAGCCAACAAAGGCCACTCACCTATATAAGACCCGCATGAAAAGTTAAGTAAAGGTAAGCAAGCAAGAAAAAGAGCACAGAGACTCTTTCATTTTCCAGATTATCTTCTCTTTTATCACCCTCTTGATGCACAGAGTCCCCCAAGCTCTCCGCTACAAAGGTTTCTGTTACTCTCGATCGTCCCACTAACTTGATCATCAGAGTGTCTTCACCGGAATCCCCGGTCCAAGGCTTTCCTTTGTCTTGCAGGACCTCCTAAGCAAGCGAGCAAGCCGATCATGAGGCGGGAATCCAAGCATCGATGGGAACCCGATGCTTCAGAGCTACGGGCTATGACGATCCAGGTGGAAATAGTCAGGTATAATGATACCATCTCTACTTTGTTAAGACCAATATTTTTTGTACAGAATTGGTTAAAATTATGGTGCATAAGTTTGATGATAGTTATGTAAAGTATAGCATCGATCAATATATCTATCAAAATCAATAGCAACATGTGTACAAGCAACCATAACGTGAGAACAAGGTGATATGGCTACATCGCTGACGCAGAACGTGTGTCAAATCCAGCTGGATGCCGTCACCACGTGGATTTTTCTTTCAAAATTCCCCGCTCGGGAAATGGCGCTCCCGCTCCTTCGCCAGGTAACACCCCAAGACGGGTCCACCTCGGTCGAAGTCGAGCCTCTCTCTGCCACTTCGCCAGGTGTCTACCCAGGAGGGGTCCACCTCGGTCGAAGCTGGCAGCCCCCGCTCCCTCATCAGGTGGCACACCAAGATGGGTCCACCTCTGCCGAGGTCGAGCCAGGCTCTCCTGCTCCTTCGCCAGGTGGCACCCCAAGACGGGTCTACCTCGACCGAAGTCGAGCCTCTCTCTACCACTTTGCCAAGTGTCTATCCAGGAGGGTTCCACCTCGATCGAAGCTGGCAACCCCCGCTCACTCGCCAAGTGGCACCCCAAGATGGGTCCATCTCTATCGAGGTCGAGCCCAGCTCTCCTGCTCCTTCATCAGGTGGCACTCCAAGACGGGTCCACCTCGACCGAAGTCGAGCCTCTCTCTGCCACTTTGCCAAGTGTCCATCCAGGAGGGGTCCACCTCGGCCGAAGCTCGCAACCCCGCTCCCTCGCCAGGTGGAACCCTAAGATGGGTCCACCTCTACCGAGGTCGAGCCCGGCTCTCCTGCTCCTTCGCCAGGTGGCACGCCAAGACGGGTCTCCTCGGCCGAAGTCGAGCCTCTCTCTGCCACTTCACCAAGTATCCACCCGGGAGGGGTCCACCTCGATCGAAGCTGGCGGCCCCTGCTCCCTCACCAGGTAGCACCCCAAGACGGGTCCACCTCTGTCAAGGTCGAGCCGAGCCCTCCTGCTCCTTCGCCAGGTGGCACCTTAAGACGGGTCCACCTCGGTTGAAGTCGAGCCTCTCTCTGCCACTTCGCCAAGTGTCCACCCAGGAGGGGTCCACCTCGGTCGAAGCTGGCAGCCCCCTGCTCCTTCGCCAGGTGGCACCCCAAGATGGGTCCACCTCGGCCAAAGTCGAGCCTCTCTCTGCCACTTCGCTAGGTGTCCACCTATGAGGGGTCCACCTCGGCCGAAGCTGGCAGCCCCCTGCTCCTTTGCCAGGTGGCACCCTAAGGCGGGTCCACCTCGACCGAAGTCGAGCCTCTCTCTGCCACTTCGCCAGGTATCCACCCAGGAGAGGTCCACCTCGGTCGAAGCTGGCGGCCCCCTGCTTCCTCACCAGGTGACACCCCAATATGGGTCCACCTCTGCCGAGATCGAGCCGGGCTCTCCTCCTTCGCCAGGCGGCACCCCAAGATGAGTCCACCTCGACCGAAGTCGAGCCTCTTTCTGCCACTTCGCCAGGTGTCCACCTAGGAGGGGTCCACCTCGGTCGAAGTTGGTGGCCCCTGCTCCTCCTCCAGTTGGCACCCCCTGATGGGTCCACCACGGCCGGAGTCAACCTCACTCTACAAAGCCTCGAGGAGGTAGAGGCACGGGTCACAAGGTCGCCACTAGAATCGCCGTGCGCCGCATCCCGGACAGGGTGCCAGTACGGCCTGCAGCAGTACGCGAAACCTCGTTTACATCAGATAAGCAGGGTCCCGTGATCGAGGAATAAAATTCTCGCAGGCAGGAACCTGAAACACGAGAAACCCACCATCAACACCCCAAAAGGAGGGCTCCTGCGCTCGGCTCGAGGTCTCGCCAAATTCCCCATTTCGTGACATACAGCGGACGAGGCGTGCCGGCCACTTAACTCCTAAACTTGAAGGAGAAAGGGGGGAGGATCCAGAGATCTCTGGGAGCCTCCAGGAGTGGACGGGGGCTGAAGGCGGTCCGGTGGTATAAAAGGGATGGTAAAAGCAGACAGATAGGTAAGTCGACAAGAGGGAAAAGTACTGAGAGAACGATCCTGAGACCTCTAAGAAGTCCTCAAGAGCGAGCTCGGTGAACCCAGCGCAGGAAGCTGGGCTTCAACCCTTCTCTTCCTTACACTGCTTTCATCTAAATCTCCTCTAAGAACGGGAATCCTTCAACCCTTCTCTCTGCCACTCTCTAACTTGATTATCGGACTGCCCCCATCGAATCCCCAGCCCGAGTCTCTGACCTTGTTTTGTAGGACCGGAGGCTTGGAGATCTCGAGGTAGGAGAGTCCGAGAACCGGTGCCAGCTTACAAGCTACAGGCCACCATGGTAAGATCGGCAACAGATTGGCACGCCAGGTAGGGGGCAGAACAATAACCCTACACAAGAAAGCTTTCTGTGAGCAAGAGTGTACGTCGACCATGGTGGTGATGCATGGGCGCAAAGCATCCACCAGCCGAGCAAGAGAGGTTCCCTCTCCCCTGGGCCCACGTAGCCCGAAGAGGGAACTTCCTGCTCCTCCTCCTCCTCCTCAGCCATCCTCGGTGGACGGTCCTTTCACAGCCATCGTCTAGCAGCTGCAAACACAGACTACGGCCGTGCGGCAGCTGCTACACCAGCAGCACTCCTTGGCCACTCAGCCCCAGTCGGGGACCCCCGTAGCCCGAACCACAGGCCCCCGCGGAAGCCTGCACTCCATCCAAGGCAGGCCCTCCCATCCGCGGGCAGTAACCAATCCCCACGGGAGCCATCAGACTCCCACAAAGAGAAACCACACCAGTTCAGCGGATCATGAGAGTCGATCCCCGGCCGATGATGCTGAAGTAGTACGGTGAAGCAGGTGCCATCGGGGCAAGGCCCCTCATCGTGACCGATCGGCACCTCCTTCTCCAGTAACCTCGGTGGAAGGTTCCACTGATGAGGCCATCAGGCGCCTGACCGAGAGGCGTCTGGGAGAGCACAAGCGCAAGTTGGCGGAGTTCTCCCACCATTTCGCCAACTTGTAGAGCTCCCTAACCAAGCCAGTGGGCTATAACGCCCAACCACCATTCTCCCGAGAAATCCAAGAGGAACCGATCCTGAATCGGTTTCACATGCCTCAGGTGGATCCCTACGATGGGACTACCGATCCCTTGGACCACTTAGAGAGCTATAAGGCTCTCATGAGGGTCCAAGGAGCAACGGATGCTCTTCTATGCATCACCATCCTGGCCACCCTCTGGAAGGCTGCTCGAGTTTGGTTCACCTGCCTCGAGCCAGAATCCATCAACTCCTTCCAACAGCTGGAAGGAAAGTTTGTGGCACACTTCAACGCCTGCCGAAAGGTGCCAAGGGAGGTGGATAGCCTCTTCTCTATCCGCCAGCAAGACCAGGAACTGCTGTGGGACTACGTCACCCGCTTCAAGACTGCAGCCTTGGAGATTTATAGCCTGGATGAGCCTGTCGCCATGCTGACATTGAAGCGTGGGCTCAAGACCTCCTGCCTGACATATTCCCTGGACAAGAAGCCCCCCAAGATGTATTCTGAGCTCCTCCTCCACGTCCATAAGTACATCTGTGCTGAGGAGGCCGACCACACCAGGCAAGAGCTGGACGGGAAGCCTTCAAAGAAGCCTGCCCCAAGGGATGCCCTTGGGACCCGGAGGCCTGGACCACTGCAGACTTCCGTCCGGGACTGAAGCCGAAGAATGGTGCCGCCCTGGAGCGAACCTTCACCCCTCTCTTCGCTCCTAGAATGAAGATCCTCATGGAAATTGAGGGTGAGAACTACCTTAGCAGACCTCCTCCTCGGAACCCAAGGTACACCCGTGACAAGATGAAGTATTGCCAGTTTCACCGCGAGCACGGCCACGACACGGAGGACTATCATAATCTAAAATGGGAAATCGAGAAGCTCATCAAGAGGGGCTACCTCAGAAAGTTCGTGAGGAATGAGGCCCCGATGGAGGGCAAGCCGCTCGCGGCCTTTCCCCCGTCCCTGCAATTGATAATCATCCAACAGAGAAGCCGGTGGGCATGATCTCGTGGGGGATAGGGCGCGCCTCGAAGAGAGCCCAGGAGGTGGGAGACTTGGAGAATGTACTCCCCTTTGAAAAGGAGAATGAAAGTGAAATGTAAACAATGATGCCATGGTGGTCGAGATGACCATCGCTAAGCATCCTGTACATCGTATTATGGTGGATAGTGGGAGCTCTACTGATATACTTTTTTATGATGCTTTCTCCTGAATGAATTTGTCTCATGATTAGCTAAAGCCGGTAAACACTCCTCTTGTGGGCTTCACCAGAGATTCTGTGGGGATCGAAGGAGAGATCACTCTCCCTGTTACCGCCGGATCCCCACCTCGACAGAGCACGGTCATGATGATGTTTAGCATTGTCAGGCTCCCATCACCTTACAATGCTATCCTGGGCCATCCAGGGCTCAACCAGTTGGACGCGGTTATTTCTACCAAGAGGTTGCTGGTGCAGTTCCCTACCGCCTCTAGGACGGGAGTGATGAGAGGGATGGTCCAACCTGTCCCGCATTGCCTGCAAACGGTCCCAGGGGCCCGGAGTGCCAAGCTCGGCTTTGACATCGACGACCTCAATCTAAGAGCGCAAGACCCCAGGGGAGGCCCAATAGAACGCTTATTGACGTATCCCCTCGGCATGGACCCTCAGAAAATGGTGCAGATAGGAGCCCAACTCCCGGAAGAAGAGCGGGCTCGCTTGCTGGAATTCCTCCGGACGAATGCCGATGTGTTTGCCTGGTCTACTGTGGATATGCCAGGTATCCCCTCAGAGGTTATCACCCACCAATTGAAGATTGATCCAAGGTGCCGCCCAGCCCGCCAGAAGAAGAGAAGTTTTGCTGCAGAGAGACAGAAGGCCATCAATGAGGAAGTGAAAAAGCTTCTCACCACCGGCTTTGTACGAGAAGTGTAGTATCCCAGTTGGCTAGCGAACGTGGTAATGGTGAAGAAGAGCAACGGCAAGTGAAGGATCTGTGTGGACTACACCGACCTCAGCCGAGCTTGCCCGAAGGACAGTTTCTCTCTTCCGAAGATCGACCAGCCCATGGACACTACTTCGGGGCATCGCCTCCTCTCTTTTATGGATGCTTTCTCCGGGTACAACCAGATCTGAATGCACCTGGAGGACGAGGAGCACATCGCCTTCATCACCGATCGCGGGACCTACTGCTATAAGATGATGCCGTTCGACCTCAAGAATGCAGGTGCCACGTACCAACATCTGGTCAACAAGGTCTTCAAAGACCAAATTGGCTGCAACATGCAGGTGTACGTGGATGATATGCTGGTGATGAGCAAGCCAACTTTGGACCACGTTGGTGACCTAGCGGAGACCTTCAGTAACCTCCGTCTCTACCAAATGAAATTGAACCCTGCGAAGTGTGCCTTCGACGTATCCGTGGGGAAGTTCCTGGGCTTTATGGTGACCCAAAGAGGGATAGAGGCCAACCCGGAGAAGGTTCAGGCGATCCTAGACATGGAGCAGCCCACCTCCAAGAAGCAAGTGCAGCGATTCACTGGTCGGGTGGCCGCCCTGAGCTGATTCATCTCAAGGTCCGCTGACCACTGCCAGCCCTTCTTCAAGGCGCTAAGGAAGATGCACGACTTTGCCTGGACGAAGGAGTGCTAGAAGGCATTTAAAGAGCTGAAGAAGACATTGGCGTCGCTGCCATTGCTTTCCTGGTCGGAGGAGGGAGAGGAGCTCCTCTTGTACCTGGAGGTCACACCGGAGGCCATCAGTTCGGTCCTGGTTCGGACGAATGACAAAGGGATGCAGAGGCCGGTGTATTACATGAGCAAACTTCTCCGTGATGCGGAGCTCAGGTATTCTCAGTCTGAGAAACTGATTTTTGCACTAATCATGTCCACCCAGCATCTTAGGCCTTATTTCCAAGCGCACCCCAATGCGGTCCTGACGGATCAACCACTGAAAGCAGAGCTAAGCTGACCTGACATTTCTAGATGCCTGGTGAAGTGGGCGCTCAAGCTCAGCGAGTTCAACATCACCTACCGACCGAGGTCGGCCATGAACGCACAGGTACTTGCTGATTTCTTGGTTAAGTGTGCAGGCCTGGGTGAGGGGCCGGAAGAGAGCCCCAAGACCGGCAGCCAGAGCCTGGACTAGAGGAGGACATCTGGATCCTTCGTGTGGACGGAGTCTCGAACTCCGGTGGGAGTGGAGCCAGACTCATCCTTGCCAACGGCGAAGGGGTCGTCACCAAGTGTGCGCTCCACTTCCAGTTCGCCGCCACCAATAACTAGGCGGAGTACGAAGCGCTCCTCACGGGGCTACGAGTTTCCCGCAAGCTAGGCGTGGCCTGCCTTAGGGTCTTCACCGACTCACAGCTAGTGGCCGGGCAGGTCTCGGGGGAGTACGAGGCAGGTCTCGGGGGAGTACGAGGCATGGGACCCAAATGGCGAGGTACCTGGAGCTCGTACGAACGAGCACGACAGGTTTTAGGCGCTTCAGCATCTCCCATATTCCTCATGGAAAAAATGCATGCACAGACGACCTCTCCCGCCTGGCAACCCTGCCAGACTCATCACTGGGCCGCGCTTACATCGAGCATCTTAAAGCCCCGAGCTATGAGACACCCATGGAGGTCTAGCAGGTCAACCCAGAGCCCAGCTGGATGGATAAGTATATCGAGTACATCACCAACGGCACCTTGCCAGAGGATCGAATGGCGGCCAGCCTCATCAAGAGGAAGGCCGCATGTTTCGTGTTGACGGACGGGCTGCTGTATCGGAGGTCCTGCTCCTACCCGCTCCTCAAATGTTTGAGACCCACCAAAGCCGCCCTTGTGCTCCAGGAGATCCACGAGGGCATCTGCGGGAACCACGTGGAGGATAGAATGCTGGCGTATAAGGCCCTCCATCAAGGTTATTTTTGGGAAACAATGAGAGAAGATGCAGCTAACTTCATAAAAAGGTGTGACCGATGTCAGCGACACGCTGTGGTGCAACGCCAACCTGCTGCTCCGCTCTCCCAACTCTTCGCCCTGTGGTCATTCGCTCGGTGGGGCATGGATCTCCTCGGACCTTTTTTCTCGGTGTCCGGGCAATGAAAGTTCCTAATTATGGCCATCGACTACTTCACGAAGTGGGTTGAGGCCGAGCCCTTGGCCCGGATCATAGAGGCAAATGTCACCAAGTTCCTTTGAATGTCGATTATTTACCGTTTCGGTTTGCCCCACACTATCATCACCGACAATGGATGCTAGTTTGATTGTCAGGAGTTCGAGGAGTTCTACGATGACCTCGAAATCCATCACCATTTCACCTCGATGGCGCATCCTTAGATAAATGGAAAAGTCGAGGTGACAAACAGGACCATCCTGCAAGGCCTCCGGACAAGATTAGACCAAGCCAAGGGGAGGTGGGTAGAAGATCTCCCGAGTATCCTGTGGACGTACCATACTATCTCGAGGACGGCCATGGACGAGACCCCTTTCAACCTCATCTTCGGAGCGGAAGCGGTCATTCCAGTGGAGCTCAGCCTACCAACCTTGCACATAGAGCAGTACGACGAGGCGGAGAATCCGACGCGGCTGCTACTGAACCTGGACCTCCTTGAAGAAACGAGGGATAGGGCCTGAGTTTGGATGGTGGCTTATCGGCAATGAGTGGCCAGATACTACAACTCCAGGGTGCGACCGAAGTCCTTCCACCGGGGAGACCTAGTGCTACGCCGCGCTAAGGCTTCCCAGCCGTGGGAGTGCGGTAAGCTCTCCCCAAATTGGGAAGGCCCTTATAGAGTGGCAGAGGCACTTCCCCACCGGACGTACTACCTGGAGAAGCTAGGCGGATCCCGGTTCCCACGCACTTGGAATGCCTCAAACTTGAGGATGTATTACCAATAGTGTAAGACTCCTTAAACTTCAACAATAAAATCTTGTTTCACCAAATGCCTATTCTCGTCTCGTAGGACAATCGCCATCCAGCTCTAGATTCGGCGAGCAAGGGGACAGCGAAAGATCCATGAAGGCACGAAGTCCCCTCTCTCAAAAATCCCGGAGTTCAGTCCAGAGTGTCGCACGAAATTAAATTCTGACAAGCGGCCCCGTAGTTCAGTTTGGAAGAGGTCCCAGAGACATAGGTCCCGGTCCTACAAAATCTCGGAGAACAGCTTGGTAGGTCGCGCAATGCTCAAACCTAGCCTACGGCCCCGAGGTTCAGTCCGAAAATTTGCAGGGAACCTGGTTCCAAAGCAAAGTCCCGGACCTCGGTCTGGAAGGTGGAGCAGAACCCAGTTTGCCCATGCAATCCCGGAGTTCAGCTCGGAATGCACCACAGGACTCAGTCCCAGTGGCTGGCGCCAGGGTCTAGTTCGGAAGATGCACAAAAAAAAAAAAAAGAGAAGTGAGAAAAAGAAGGAACAAATTAAGGGAATGAATTGATGAAAGATCTTCATTTCTATTAAAAAGTTTCTTACAAAAAGGGCCCCGACAGGCTGGGTGACCCAAAGAAACAAGAAATGAAAACATAACAAAAGGCATCGCCGGGTTACTTCGCTGCAGCCGTATCCTCCTCCAGCTGGGGGGCACCCTCTCCATTGGCGGCGTCATCTGAAGGCTGTTCGGGAGCCGCCACCTCAGCAACCGCCGTAGTTGAAGCTCCCTCATCGAGCTCCTCCCTCCGGTCGCTCAGAACGACTCCACTATGGTCGAGCTCGGGGAAGAAGGAACTTACTTTCTCCCGACACACCTCGAAGCCCTTCAGGAAGGAGTTGATGGCAGCCTCGTGCAGCTCGGTCATGAACTCCTCGGATGCCCGAAACATCGGCACAACCTCCTGCGCCTCCTTCTTGGATGCCTCCAGTAGCCCGTTGACGTAGGAGTTCTTCTCCTTGGCTGCACTGAGCTCCTTGAGGACCTCCTCAATCCGGCACTCCAGTGACCGGGATTGAGCCCTGAGGCGTGACACCTCCGTCGCGTCATCCTCAACACGGCGCTGGTTCGAGATCCTCTCCTCCGACAGAGAGGTCTCGAGCTCCCTTATGTGCCTCTCGGCACAACCCAGGTCCACCCAAAGGTTCTGGTTATTCTCCCGCAGCTCGACCCCCTTCTCCATGAGGTCCTTCACGTCAGCTGCAAGTTTGTCGAGCCTCTTCTCCTTCTTGACATCTTTCTTGGCGTAGCCCGAGAGGAAGTTCCTTAGCAACAGAACAACAATCCTAATCTGTGTCAAAGAAGAGACAGGATGTCAATAAGATCCAACCGGAACATTAAAAGATAAGAGCCCGGGGCTTACCGTGAGAGCAACGGAAGGATCCCGAGCAGCGCATCAGCATAGTCCCGGCCGCCCCTCGGGTGGCAGTCCCTGGGGGTGCTCGCGAACTCCATCATCCTCTCCGCGAGCCCCTGATCATGGATAACAGAGGAGCTGGTGATGAGACCTAGGGGTGGAATGTGGGCATCGACAGCAGGATGGGTGGCCATCCCTCCGCTGGGCGGTGCGACCGTCAGTGGGGCTGCTATCGCCCTGGTGGCCATCATGGAGATGACCGGCATGGCAACCAGAGCAGGCATCGCCCGAGGGGGTTCCGGCCTCCTCTCTCCCCCAACCCTGTCCAGCTCAACGGCAGGGACATCAGGCGCATGGGACTGAGGCGACCTGGGAGCAGGACCCGTTGCTCCGGGGCCGGTAGCGGCAGGAGTGGGCGTGGGCCCCCTCAGCGGCGTCCCTCTTCCGGGTGCCCTCCATCAGGCTTTTGATGGAGAATTTCATACCTGAAGGAAAAAGATAGTTAGGCTAGTTTAAAAGAAAAGAAGTGCAGAGCAGAAAATGAAGGCAATGGTAAAAGAAGAAGATCCGGTGCCTCACCAAACTCCCAGATGGGACTGATTCCTACCTCGAATAAATTCTGCTCTGAAAGCAGAACATCGAGAGCCAGGACCATGTCACCCAGCATCTGTGTACAGACCTCTTGGTCTGCCAGCTCAACCTGGGAGTTCCGGTTCGGGGACCAGTCCGGCTCACTCCAGGCCCAGTCGACGTTCTCGACCGAGGCGAAGAAGAAGCGGCTCTTCCAGCCCTTGATTGATGAGGGTTGGTCGAACCTAAGGCACCTAGGCCGAGGTAAAATATACCACCTGCCATCGTCGGCAAAATAGCGTTTCAGGGTGAAGAGGGCCTTGAAAAGGGAGAAACGGGCAATGAACCCGTGAAAGTGGCAGAAGATGATGAAAGCAAAGATGACCCGGATGGCATTGAAAGCCAACTGGGCCGGGACGAGGCGGAAGTGACTGAGAAAGAAAAGAAAGAAGGGATGAAGGGGGAAACGAAGACCCCCAACAAGGAAGTCTTCATAGAAGGCGACCCTCCCAGGGCCACTCGAAGTTACTCGGTCCCTAGGCCCTGGGAGAGAAAGACAGATTGAATCTGGAAACCCATAAGTATCCCGAATCCAGGAAAGGTCATCTCCAGTCATCGTCGAGGCATAACCGGAGGGCCCAGAAGAAGAGACCTCCACCACCGGAAGAGGAAGAGAGGAAATGGGACATGCGGGAACTACAGGGGGAGACCTAGGAACCCTAGGGACACCTATGGTCACGGCCCCCGACCGGAGCTGCCTCCGGACCTTAATCAAAATCTCTTCCCCCTCTAAAGAGGAAGACGATGGAGTCCTCAGCCGGGAAGGACTGGCCTCATCTGGGTTTGAAGAAACATGATGGCGACGTGCCATCAAGGAAGAAGAAGTAAGAAGAACTAGCACAAGAGTTGGGAGACGGAAGAAGGAAAAAGGGCATAGGCACTCACCGAGATGTTTTGTACCAAAGGATTGGCGACCCTTGGGAGATGAAGGGAGATCGCTACAACTACTGGCAAGGTGTGAGAAAGCCAGAGGCCTCATTTCTGGAAAGTCCTCCACCTTTTCAAACTCAATCAACAGCAGCCATACGCCTCTTTCCGTCCTGAGCCATCAGATGATCGCCACGTGGAGGCGCGCCCGACATCGACGCTTCGGTCCGATGGGAACTGCCTCAGGTTTGAAATGGCGTATTAATGGCCCGTCAGACGCGCGCAAGTGGCAGCCTCCCACAGGGTCTCAGGTGCAACAGAAGCGACGGCAGCGATCATGGCAATTATGGCACGAGATTTTTGCCTTTTCCACGTCATCTCCATATTAACTCCCCACGCCCCAAGCAGCAACGCTTCGATGGGACCTGAAAATAGGGGGCAACTAATATGGCTAAATCACTGATGTGGAACGTGTGTCAGATCCAGCTGGACGCCATCACCACGTGGATTTTTTTTTCAAAATTCCCCGCTCGGGAAATGCGCTCTCGCTCCTTTGCCAGGTGGCACCCCAAGACGGGTCCACCTCGATCGAAGTCGAGCCTCTCTCTTCCACTTTGCCAGGTGTCCACCCAGGAGGGGTCCACCTCGATCGAAGCTGGCAACCCCCGTGCCCTCGCTAGGTGGCACCCAAAGATAGGTCCACCTCTGCCAGGTCGAGCCCGGCTCTCCTGCTCATTCGCTAGGTGGCACCCCAAGACGGGTCCACCTCGACCGAAATCGAGCCTCTCTCTGCCACTTCGCCAGGTGTCCACCCAGGAGGGGTCCACCTCGGTTGAAGCTGGCAACCCCCACTCCCTCGCCAGGTGGCACCCCAAGATGGGTCCACCTCTGCTGAGGTAGAACCAGGCCCTCCTGCTCCTTCACCAGGTGGCACCCCAAGACGGGTCCACCTTGACTGAAGTCGAGCCTCTCTCTGCAACTTCGCCTAGTGTCCACCCAGGAGGGGTCCACCTCGGTCAAAGTTGGCAGCCCCCGCTCCCTCGCCAGGTGGCACCCCAAGACGGGTCCACCTCTACCGAGGTCGAGCTGGGGCCTCCTGCTCCTTCGCCAGGTGGCACCCCAAGATGGGTCCACCTCGACCGAAGTCGAGCCTCTCTCTGTCACTTCGCTAGGTGTCCACCCAGGAGGGGTCTACCTCGGTTGAAGCTGGCAGTCCCCGCTCCCTCGCCAGGTGGCACCCCAAGACGGGTCCACCTCTGTCGAGGTTGAGCCAGGCCCTCCAGCTCCTTCATCAGGTGGCACCCCAAGACGGGTCCACATCGGCCGAAGTCGAGCCTCTTTCTGCCACTTTTCCAGGTGTCCATCCAGGAGGGGTCCACCTCGGCCAAAACTGGTAGCCCCTGCTCCCTCGCCAAGTGGCACCCCAAGACGGGTCCACCTTTGCCGAGGTCGAGCTGGGCCCTCCTGCTCCTTCGCCAGGTGGCACCCTAAGACAGGTCCACCTCGGCCAAAGTCGAGCCTCTCTCTGCCACTCCGCCAGGTGTCCACCTAGGAGGGGTCCACTCGGCCAAAGCTGGCGGCCCCTCGTTCCCTCGCCAAGTGGCACCCCAAGATGGGTCCACCTCTGTCGAGGTCGAGCTAGGCCCACCTGCTCCTTCGCCAGGTGGCACCCCAAGATGGGTCCACCTCGGCTGAAGTCGAGTCTCTCTCTGCCACTTCGCCAGGTGTCCACCCAGGAGGGGTCCACCTCGATCGAAGCTGGCAGCCCCGGCTCCCTCACCAGGTGGCACCCCAAGACGGGTCCACCTCTATCGAGGTCGAGCCCAGCTCTCCTGCTCCTTCGCCAGGTGGCACCCCAAGATGGGTCCACCTCGGTCGAAGTCGTGCCTCTCTCTGCCACTTCGCCAGGTGTCCACCCAGGAGGGGTCCACCTCAACCGAAGCTGGCAACCCCTGCTCCCTCGCCAGGTGGCACCCCAAGACGGGTCCACCTCTACCGAAGCCGAGCCCGGCTCTCCTTCTCCTTCGTCAGGTGGCACCCCAAGACTGGTCCACCTAGGCCGAAGTCGAGCCTCTCTGCCACTTCGCCAAGTGTCCACCCAGGAGGGGTCCACCTCGATCGAAGCTGGCAGCCCCCGCTCCCTCGCCAGGTGGCACCCCAAGAAGGGTCCACCTCTGCCGAGGTTGAGCTTAGCCCTCCTGCTCCTTCGCCAGGTGGCACCCCAAGATGGGTCCACCTCGACCGAAGTCGAGCCTCTCTCTGCCACTTCGCCAGGTGTCCACCCAGGAGGGGTCCACCTTGGCCAAAATGGCAGCCCCTGCTCCCTCGCCAGGTGGCACCCAAAGACGGGTCCATCTCTGTCGAGGTCAAGCCAGGCCCTCCTGCTCCTTCGCCAGGTGGCACCCTAAGACGGGTCCACCTCGGCCAAGTCGAGCCTCTCTCTGCCACTTCAACAGGTGTCCACCCAGAAGGGGTCCACCTTGGCCGAAGCTGGCAGCCCCCGCTCCCTCGCCAGGTGGCACCCCAAGACGGGTCCATCTCTGTCGAGGTCGAACTGGGCCCTCCTGCTCCTTCGCCAGGTAGCACCCCAAGATGGGTCCATCTCGGCCGAAGTCAAGCCTCTCTCTGCCACTTTGCTATGGTCCACCAAGAGGGGTCCACCTCGGTCGAAGCTGGTAACCCCGCTCCCTTGCCAGGTGGCACCCCAAGATGGGTCCACCTCTGCCGAGGTCGAGCCCGGCTCTCCTACTCCTTCGCCAGGTGGCACCCCTAGACAGGTCCATCTCGTCGAAGTCGAGCCTCTCTCTGCCAGGTGGCACCCCAAGATGGGTCCACCTCGACCAAAGTCGAGCCTCTCTCTGCCACTTCGCCAGGTGTCCACCTAGGAGGGGTCCACCTTGGCCAAAACTGGCAGTCCCTGCTCCCTCGCCAGGTGGCACCCAAAGACGGGTCCATCTCTGCCGAGGTCAAGCCAGGCCCTCCTGCTCCTTCGCCAGGTGGCACCCTAAGATGGGTCCACCTCGGCCGAAGTCAAGCCTCTCTCTGCCACTTCAACAGGTGTCCACCCAGGAGGGGTCCACCTTGGCCGAAGCTGGCAGCCCCCGCTCCCTCGCCAGGTGGCACACCAAGACGGGTCCATCTCTGCCGAGGTCGAACTGGGCCCTCCTGCTCCTTCGCCAGGTAGCACCCCAAGATGGGTCCATCTCGGTCGAAGTCAAGCCTCTCTCTGCCACTTTGCTAGGGGTCCACCCAAGAGGGGTCCACCTCGATCGAAGCTGGTAGCCCCCGCTCCCTCGCCAGGTGGCACCCTAAGACCGGTCCACCTTTATCCGAGGTCGAGCCCGGCTCTCCTTCTCCTTCGCCAGGTGGCACCCCAAGGCGGGTCCACCTCAACCGAAGTCGAGCCTCTCTCTGCCACTTCGCCAGGTGTCCACCCGGGAGGGGTCCACCTCGGCCGAAGCTGGTGGCCCCTTGCTCCCTCGCTAAGTGGCATCCCAAGACGGGTCCACCTCTACCGAGGTCGAGCCAGGCCCTCCTGCTCCTTCGCCAGGTGGCACCCCAAGACGGGTCCACCTCGATCGAAGTCGAGCCTCTCTCTGCCACTTCACCAGGTGTCCACCCAGGAGGGGTCCACCTCCACCGAAGCTGGCAGCCCCCTGCTCCTTCGCCAGGTGGCACCCCAAGATGGGTTCACCTCGATCGAAGTCGAGCCTCTCTCTACCACTTCCAGGTGTCCACCCAGGAGGGGTCCACCTCGACCGAAGTTGGCAGTCCCCTGCTCCTTCGCCAAGTGGCACCCAAGATGGGTCCACCTCGACCGAAGTCGAGCCTCTCTCTACCACTTCACCAGGTGTCCACCTAGGAGGGGTTCACCTTGGTCGAAGCTGGCAGCCCCCTGCTCCCTCTCAAGGTGGCACCCTAAGATGGGTCCACCTCTATCGAGGTCGAGCCGGACTCTCCTGCTCCTTCGCCAGGTGGCACCCTAAGATGGGTCCACCTCGACCGAAGTCGAGCCTCTCTCTGCCACTTCAGGTGTCCACCCAAGAGGGGTCCACCTCGGTCAAAGCTAGTGGCCCCTGCTCCTCCTCCAGGTGACACCCCCTGATGGGTCCACCTCGGCCAGAGTCACCTCACTCTGCAAAGCCTCGGGGAGGCAGAGGCACGGGTCACGAGGTCGCCACTAGAATCGGCGTGCACCGCATCTCGTACAAGGCACTAGTACAGCCTACAGCGGTACGCGGAACCTCGTTTACATCAGATAAGCAGGGTCCCGCGATCGAGGAATAAAATCCTCATGGGCAGGATCCTGAAACACGGGAAACCCACCGTCAATGCCCCGAAAGGAGGGCTCCCGCGCTCGGCTCGAGGTCTCGCCAGATTCCTCCTTTCGTGACACACAGCGAACAAGGTATGCCTGCCACTTAACTCCCAAACTTGAAGGAAAAAGGGGGGAGGATCCAGAGATCTCCAGGAGACTCCGGGAGTGGACGGGGGCTGAAGGCATTCCGGTGGTATAAAAGGGATGGTAAAAGCAGACGGAAAGGTAAGTCGACAAGAGGAAAAAGTACCGAGAGAATGATCCTCGGACCTCCAAGAAGTCCTCAGGCGCGAGCTCGGTGAACCCAGCATAGGAAGCCGGGCTTCAACCCTTCTCTTCCTCACACTGCTTTCATCTAAATCTCCTCTAAGCACGGGAATCCTTTTGGAACCTGCCTTAGTGGACCTGTTCCATCTTTCTGCTCTCTAACTTGATCATCGGAGTGCCCCCTCCGGAATCCCCGGCCTGGGTCTCTAACCTTATTTTGCAGGACCGGAGGCTTGAAGATCTCGAGGTAGGAGAGTCCGAGAACTGGTGCCAGCTCACAAGCTACAGGCCACCACGGTAAGATTGGCAACACAAGGTAAATAATAACACCGCCATTCTGACATGTATATGTCTGCTATGAGAGATGCACAACCTACAACTTCAAAAACCATAAATCAACATATGCACAATATAATATATAATATTTATTATTTAATAGAGAAAGATGCAGTCACCTGTGTGTTGTCACCTTTATTCATGTTTAATCCATGCCTCACAGTCTAGACTTGAAATAAGCTACTAGCTTTATCGAATCTTGTAATTGTATGTGATATAGCTTTGGCTTGCTTGGACATTACTGTCCCATAACAAAAGAAATAAATCTTTCATTCATTTCAAGTGCATCATTTGCCTAGGCACATCAACTTTCAAAATATGATACAAGTTGAAAGAAAGTCAACACACCAATGCAGTTATTAGCAAGAATCAAGCATTTTTTAAAACTCCATTAAAATACTTGGATATATTTGTTATCATCATCCCATACCGTCGTCCGTCATCATGTGAACATGTCCATTTCTCTAAAGGGATATCATTCAACCACTAAACAGCTTCTGGATTAAATTTTTCAATGTTCTTCATATATTTCTGGAGTTTTTTAGGTTGTGTTTGCATTCCAGGTTTTTTCACGACATCCCTTAATTTTGGATCATGAAATCTTGAATTGAAATTACTTGACACATGACATGGAAAATAAACATGATAAGTATTTGATGACTGCCAACCCAGATGCTCATTCTATATTGCAGCAAGTATACCAGCATGTCAATCAGAAATTAGACAAATATCCTAACGTGATGTAACAAAATTTTTGATATAAGCTAAGAACCAACCCCATGTATCAGTTGATTCTTCATCGACAATACCAAATGCAAGTGAAAATATCAGATTATTCACATCAATAGCAGTTGCAATCATCAACTTCTCCTTGTACTTTCTATACAGGAAAGTAGCATCAACAATTATGACTGGTCGACAGTACTTAAACCCTTCAATCGAGGGTACAAAAGCCCAGTAAACATGATCAAATTAAGCATAAGATGAAATACCAGTAAGAGTGCTGATAAATTTTATCCAAGAGTTGGGATTAAATTCTTTTATAGCACGCAACCATTTTGGTAATAAATCATATGACATATCTCAATCCCCAAACAGTATGGCTATTGCATTTTGCTTGACATTCTATAATTTTTTGTAATTGGGTATATAATTATTTTTGTTCTTTATTACTGCACCAAGTCCAGCAATAGCAATTGTAGGAATTTCTTTCACCGGGTCCTATATTTCATTTGCAATTAATGTAGAGTCCAACCCAGAATGATTTTGAGGCACATTGCGAATATGCATGTATGAGGACCAATATATCGTGAGATCTCAAAATAATCATATTGTTTAATAGCTCTCAATATTCATTGACATCCGACTCTCTATTCTTATATTTAACAAGCCATAGATTGGGATTGGATTCAATAACTATGAATTCATGATATCTTTCAACAAAATACTGCTTTAATGCAATCTATAATTCTGCCTTATCTATAAAGTAAAGTCCTTTATGTAATTCTTCATCTCTTTACCATATAACATATTGTTCTTGCAATAAGAATACATGGATATATTAGTAGCAGTCCAATCTACCTGAGTGAGTGTTTCTGAAGGAGCTTTAAATGCAGTATAATTTAGAACAGAGATGTCTTGTAGACTTTGTATAGATTTTGACGTACCAGCTTCATTACATTCATCAGCCATATCATCTTCACTTTATTCATCATTTTTATTAAAAAGTTGATTATGCATATGCACCGTATCATCATTAGCTTTATATATCGATGCTTGTCTAATATTATTGTTTAGCACGGTACTATCCACTGTATATAACGGGTCTTGTGTAAATCTTGAACCAGTATTTTTTAAAACATTATCTACGATGTTTGGACTACAGTATGACATAATATGTTCACTTACATGACTTCTTGCTATATTTTGAATAGCTACTTTATAATCATCCTATTCGTAAATAGGTTCAGAAGCTTCAACAGTTTGGATATTTATCTACAACTCTGTATCCGATATATATGGATGTGAACTGATAGTTGAAAATATTATTTTCATGTCTTCATTATTGGTTAGTAGAAAATTTTATACTCTATAAATATCAGCTGCATAATTTATGGATATCTATAAATGATCAATATTTTTTTCTAGTTCTATCTATATGGAAGACTCTACATATTTTGTTCTCCAACTATTCAAATGTCATACCATTTTTAATTTTAATTATCTTTTTCGTCCCTGGTTGTACTCAATATCATATTTTTCATTAATCATAGAACCATTAATATAATATAAAGCTGTAATTGTTTCTCCCATTATACCCTACATGTTTAATAAATGAAATATATTTAGAGATAACTTTCTCAAAATATATAATGACATCATTAAAAAATCAATTAAAATATAATTATTTTATTAAGTAAATAAATATAGATTTGAATATATTTTTAAATTAATATCTATGTATGGATTTTATGATGACTTAAATAATAAATACATCTCATCACCAACTACTAGGTAAAGATAAGTCCTATCCCATTCAAGAATTGCATAAATATTAAAGGTCAATTTACAGTAATCAAATAATGTGCCACGGAAACCAAATAAAATTTTGACAGTATTTTTTCTTAGTTCTTCGCATACCAATAATTATGTGTATGGAGAACTAAAAGAAAATGCTGCTCAAAATTTATTCGATCTTCATTACACATCGTTTGATTACTGTAAGCTAACTTGTAAAATTATTTGTAATTTTCAAATTAGATAATCAATTGATTAATATGCATAATTCTCATATCCGTATAACTTTATAAAAGTATACGGATATCATAGAATATGCATATTAATCAATTGATGGGTCTATGGTTCAATGCAATATAAATTTTATAAAAATATATACAGAAAATCATATTAACCTAATATTTTGAAACATAATTTTATCAAAATAATAATTTCTACATATACTATGATTAGATTTTTTAATAAATAAAATTTATAATATGATTAATGTAGTGTATGAATTAACAACTTTATTCATAACTCAGTAATTAATTTATATACCATAACTTTTTAATTTTTATTATTTAATTATTTATATGTTCTAAATATTTATAAATTTTAGATAATTATTATTCATACTTAACTTTATTTAAATTTACCAAGATCTTCTATTTATACGGTATCTTTTATCATACCATTAATATTTTTAAGTACTACATAATTTTCAAATTTATATTAATACAGCACATACATTCCTAACTTTAAATATAATTTCATATATTAATATTATACCATCATGTATTCATATTCAATTAAATAATTATTTACAAGCTATAAATATTCATATATTTTAAATATTTAGCAAACATACTATAATTTATCATTTATTTCAAATAAATTATATCATATTTGTAATGTATTCTATTTATCCAATATATTTTATTATATTATTATTAATTTTAAATTAATTTCATTATTATTTAATTAATATAGCATGTATGTTATTAACTTTACTAATAAACCAATAAATTACTTATATAGCACGACAAATTCATATTTAATTAATTAATTATTTACATGATCTAATGATTTATATATTTTAATTATTTAGTATTAACATCATAATATATTTATATTAAATAGATCAATTATTTGTATTCCTATATTAATTAATTATATCTATATTAATATATTATTCTTATATAATTATATATTCATTTATAATTAATTAAACATTTAAATTCTATAATAATAAAATAATTTGAGTCATTAATTCATAACAAAATAATTCCAAAAATCTTATACATATTTAAACTTAATAACTGAGTTTTTTTACCTTTATAATTTCATCTATACTTACAAATTCAATTTATTATTAATTTTAACATGAATACTATATATTATCTTTTCTAATTTTGATTAAATAAATTATGAATATTTATTAACCTAATATGTTTTCAAGGTTTAATACTACTCTCCTATTTTTTTCGACATCAAAATATAAATTTATTTTTAAAAGGAAATCATTTTTACAAATATTAAATCATAATATAAGCACCATAAATAACTAAAATATATCAATATCAAACAACATCATATAATTACATTGCTAAAATGAATAAAAAAATCAAGATACCGCAATATTAAATTTTAAAATTTTAATGATTAAATACAAAAAAAACTATAACAAGCATGAAACTATAATAATAATATTTCAATAATTAAACAAAGTAAAAAATCAAGAAATATACATGCTATACTGGATAAGAACCGGATCAACTAAGACTAGACTGCAGGCCAGATCTGGAGAGCGGAAATTACTTGGACCTGGCTGGACTATACTTAGCTAGATCTACACAGAAAATAGAGCAACAAGAGCACCAAAATAAAACTAGATCGGAGTGGGACTGGGGGACAACAACTCCGGAAGATGGGGCTGCGAGTGGGACAGGAGGAAGGAAAGCTTGTGGGAGATGGGGCCAAAACATTGAGAAGGAAGAAGATGCATGAAGGAAAAAAAACCCAATGTTTAAACCCCTCTCGACTGAGAAATCGCAGCTAGTAGCTATGATTTCTCAGTCGAGATATCTACTTGAAATTGCATGTTTCACATGTGATTTCAGCAGAAATTGCAGCTACCAGCTACGATTTCTCAAGCCATGCGGTAACCACCTGATGCCACGCACCATTCACAATGTCATGTGGCCAATCTAACATGCCATGTGTTCAGAAAAAACATACTTTCATAAATAAAAACTAGAATACATATTTTAATAAATATTTATTAAAATAATATTATTTTTAAAAAAATTGAAAAGGTAATGCATTTTTGTTTTCCAGGACTATCACACAGCTTGGGATGCGCCACGAAGAAATCCAACAGCGCATGGAGTTGTTTATTTGAAGAAGGAATTAGAAAGCTGGGAATTGGGCTAAAATTATGGGTACCGATTTCTTGAGGCTAAATGTGAGAAGACACCTTCAGCTTGATTTCGGCACATGATGAAGACGTTTGGACTCGAGAATAGCGACGAAATTGCATGACCTGAAAACCTTTAACAATGATCCAACGGTGGGGATGAGTCCGAATGAAGGAAGAGCCCGGGAGTCCCAAGTACGATACATGGCCATTAATGTTAATAATTCCTAGCCATCCAAAGCAGCCAATCAAATTGAAGAAGACTCTAATATATTGTAGCTTGTTGAAATATGATCCATCATGATTTCAAACCATCCGACGGTCACAAGTGCAAGAGTCTATCTAATTCTCTCTATTTAAAAATCATGGGCTATAGAAGAAATCAGCCTTCAAGATCAAAGATCCAAAGATGAAGAAGCAAAGAAGCCTAGTTTACTCCGAGAAGTACGGAGGAAGAAGATCTCGTCTACTACCCTTCTAACGAGGTTGTGCCGATCTACTTCTAAAGTTTTGTTACAATTTTTTTTATTACAACTTTCTTAACAATTATTTTTAGTTTATTTAATTATACTTTTTAATTTCTTATAATAGGATCCTAGTTTTAATTAATATAAAGTTTATTTCCTAGCAATTTAAATCTTTGTTTTGTCATTTTTGTTGTAAAGTAGTTGTTAGAATTTCAATAGTAAATCTTAATACCGAGTGATTTACTATCGTAATTTTAATTTCGGTTCCCAACTTCATCTTTTTTCTTTTTTATAAAATCTAAGTTTTCTAAACCTACATAACACTGTCGGATTCGACCCGACTCTTCCTATCAAGTTTTTAGGACTGTTGCCGGGAAGGCACGAATGCTAAATTTTTTTTTGATTTCTTTGATTTTTTTAAATTTAGTTTATTAACTTTTCCTATTTTTTCTTGAAGATAAGAAAAGAAAAAAAAAAGAAAAAGAAAGTCATTTACAAATTTAGTGAGATCAACCCTAATCCCATATTTATTTTTATTTATTTTCTTTTAATTGGTTTCTTCCTTTTTTTTAAATTAGCCTAAATATTTCTTTTTAGTTCCTTCCTTACTAGATTTGGTTTAATTATTTTATTTATTTAACCTAATTTAATTTTCTTCCTCTCATATTTAATTAATCAAATTTAAAAACTATATCGATAGAACATGGCTAATCCTATAGTGTAGGTTATCCAAATAAAAGATTAATTTTCTTCCTCTCATATTTGATTAACTAAATTTAAAAACTATATCCGTAAAACATGGCTAATCCCAAGAGTATAGGTTGTCCAAATAAAAGCTATATAACAAGATTTAAAATTAAAATCAAATCTTTATTTGATAGAAAGAGCAGTATAAAAGATAAACAAAAATAAGAACATCTCGGGGATTTCTTGAGAAATGGAGATGTAGTCTTTCATGAGGAGATTTCTCGCTGACGTGTTCATGCTGGAACAAGACCTTGACAATAGCTAAGGAAGGATGAAAGTAGAATTAGCATAGAAGATGAAGGCGTGGAGAGGAGTGACAAGGGATTCTTGGTACAGGGAGGATGGACTGCCAAATGGTTTTTGGGAAGATGAGGTGAAGGTTGTGTGTGTGACCAATGGGAGAAGAGGACAATGGAGGTGTGGGAGAAAGTGAATGGCAGTGTGGAGAAGTGGGGAAGAATGTAGTGTGGAAGTATCATGAATGGGTCAGAGGCTCAATAGTCTGAAGGCTAAGAGGATGGAAAATGGTGAGGTAGATGGTGTCAAAGAAGATGGCCCCGTTCTCGTGTTCTGCTGGCTTTTTTAAAGGAGGGGAAGAATGTCTGCGTACCGGTACCACATTCGTTTCTCTGTTTCAACGCCTTCACCCACTCGTTCCTCTTCATCGCGTTTGCATTCTTATCCTATTTATTCCAACTGAATACCCTGTCGCTTGTTCCACGTTCACTCTGCATCGAACCCCATCGTTCCAACTGCGCCAAGCTGCATAGTATTCAAATAAAAAAAAAAATTTGTTTCACCTGCTTCCAAAATTACAATGCCGAGAACATCCATCCCGCAAATCCTTGGCTGTTTAGTCTTCGATCATTGCCATCTACTCTAGTGTGTTCGCATCTGTTCCACAACTGTGATCCATTCTAGCTTCCACCACTATTTCCTGCTTCGCGTTCATCACATCTTCAACGTCGTTGTCCATTCGACACCCAGTGCTCCATTCCATGAGATCTCTTGCCAACCCTGTATCAGTTCCGTATTCCAACCACCATTCCCATCTGTTCCGCCCATGGATCAAGCTTCTTCGGCAAATCCCATCTGTTTCGGTCCTTCCGCGCCTTCCAACCTGTTTCGTAAATCTTCCTTTGTTCAGCCTCCATCACCTTCGCCCGATCTGTGCTCTGCTCCAACCTCCCAGCGCTCAACCATAAATCTAGCATCATGTCTCCAATCCCAACTGTAAAATCCTCTATTCATCCAACCTCAATGGCCCGGATCTCCATCTTCCATTCTCACTGAGAATTCCTCGTGCGATCCCCATCCCACGTCTGATCCGTCCGTGTCGAAGCCCCCATCTCCTGTTTCAGCATTCTTGTTCATTGCTCCTCGTCAAGCGCCCACGGCCAGGAAGTTTCATTGATCGCATCAACGCCACGATGGAAACGTGGATGCATGTAGACCGCATGAAGAACCACCTGGATCTGTTGCCTTGGACCATGATTTGTCTTTCCATTCTCCTGGATGCCCTCTGATCGCTCCCTTTTGCTCGTGGTTTATGGGGAAGGCTTGTGCACCGTGGTTAATGGCACACGGACCATTCTATTTGCTTCCTAGACACACTTTTTTTTTTTTTTTTTTTTTTTAATTCTCATGGCTTCCAACCATTGTGCCTCCGCATGCTGGAAAAACAGCATGATAGCATCTGCCAATCTCCACGGGTTAAGCTCCAAACACTACAACATCCCATCGTCCACTCAAATGCGTTAGGAAGTTTGGCATTTAAATAAAGTCCTCCATCGCTACCGAGGAAGCACGGTTGATCAGCGCGACACCATTTTTGTAAATATTTTACTGATCATAAATTCGAAAAATGATTTTTTAAATAATTCAATTAAATTTTAAAAATTCTAGATATACATAACTAAGTAGCGAAGTATCATAATGAGATTAGATTGACGTACTCACCGATTGATAAGAGCATGCGCAGAAATATACGGCCCGAATCGAACAATTGCCTAACGGACTGGAAGCCAGAATGGAGAGCTACACCGAGATTTTACCCTCCTATATCCTTTTGTTTCATCAAAAAAAAAAAAAAAAACGGGTCCATCCATAGCTAAGACGGTAGCCCGATCGGTAGAGACTTAGCCTCATTTTTTAGTATTCGATGAGTGATGAGAGAGCACACTACTCCGAACGTAGGCAAAAAAATTGTGGCCAGAATTGAACATAGCATGATAAAATTGGGGTCGATGAGAATAGCTTCACAAGAATTTATCCTGTTGCATCCAAACAAATTATAACAAGCTTGGATCAAAAGAAAAATAGATCGAGCTGATTTGATCTAGCTCCCCACATCTTCTTGGAGGATCCGGTGTTGAGGCAGCTCCCAAGCTCGTTGATGAAGCCTGAACGGGAACAGATAAGATCTGAAGAAAGACCAGGTGAGGAATGACGCGGAAAGAAAAAGTAGCAGAAGTTCCATCACCATCGCACTCGAAAGTATTTATAGGCCACGGACTTAACCGCTTACAGCTGGCATCTAGCTGTTAAACGGTTAATACAGGACCACGAGCACATGTAGCGAAAATCATTCATGTTCGATCAGCGTTCATCCATAGTTGGTCAGCCCTTTATCCATAGTTGGTCAGTCCTTTATCCATAGTTGGTCAATCCTTCTCCAGAGGTTGAACGATCTCTGCATTATATGAATATTAATAAACTTTATCTTTCATAAAAGTTAACCAATTACCTGGGAGTTAGTCAATCTCATGCTTGTTGAGTGTTGATCAACTCTATGCTTCTTGAATATTGATCATAATTGTGCCTATTGGGCATTGATCATACTTGTGTCTATTGGGCATTGATCATACTTGTACCTATTGGGCATTGATCATACTTGTGCCTACTGGGCATTGATCATACTTGTGCCTACTAGGCATTGATCATACTTGTGCCTATTGGGCATTGATCGGCTTTACATCTTTTTAGATGTTGATCAGCTTTTGTGCCACTTGGGCATTGATTGGCTCAACATCTTTTTAGATGTTGATCAGCCTTTGTGCCGCTTGGTCATCAATCAGCCAAATTCAAGCTTTTAATAGATCAGCATAAATAAACCAAACTTGTCATATCCCAACACTAGTCCCTCCAGTTTCTAAATTCATTAATTGAAAATCAGAAACTATAAGAAGCTTCCATTTTGATAGAGGAAGAGAAAGAAGAAAGAGTGTCGTCCGCGAATATCATGGCTGATTTTTCTGTTTAGGCCGATGATTCGGGTCTAAATGATCCGATGCTAGCCCTTTGACTTTTGAAGTCAATAATAATTTTGAGAGACTGGGAAATAACTAAGTCCCAGCAGATCGACGACACTATCCTTCATCCAACATTGTTAAAGGTATGAACTACGCTTGTATTCTAAGCAATTAAAAAAATATTAATCATCTTTTTCCTTTTTGTTAAATCTGACTAACACGAATTACGAATAAACAGCTCATCCATGGAATCAGTATCATGGATGAAAGTTTTAAAAATTTTGATCAATTCCGCAAGGCCATGTGCAACGAAGTGAATGTTGCAAAGGCAGAGAAAGAGGTTGCGGAAGAATTAAAGAATGCCATAGAGAAGAAATTAGAAGAAACAACATCCAAAACATCGGCCTTAGAGGCGAAACTGAAAGAGGCACGATCAAAAATAAATGACATGGAGTCGAAGTTAAAGAAGAAAAACAAGAAAATTCGATCAATATCCCTCAAGAGGGAGGGAGCTGAAGAAAAAATCTCAACAGCCGAGAAGGAGGTCTTAGCGGCTGAAGAGAGAGTTTTAACGGCAACCAAAAGAATTGAACAAGCTGTTGAAGAGACTGTCAATGGAGCTGTTAAAAAATACATTCAATCGAAGGCTTTCGACGATAAACTCCACGATGCAGGAGTTAAAAGTTACATCCACGGTCTTGCCAATTGCTTAAGGAAAGTAAAGAAATTTTATCCAAATCTTGACACTTCAAAAATAGAGAAAGACTCCGATGAAGAGGATTCCGACGAAGAAAATTCGGACGAAGAAAATCAAGTCGGAGAATCAGTTACTGATCAAACCAAAAAACCAATCAGAGATCAAATCGAAGGATCAGCACCAGATCTTCAAATCCCAGAAGAACCTTTACCAGTTCCTTTTGTAAGCCAAAGCGAAGCAGAGGAAAGTTCCGTTGGAATAAATGTAACAGACTGACAGTGTAAAAATTTATTTTGCTTTTTAATGAGAAATGAAGAATCTTTCTTTTCAGTGTTTGTTGGATTATAAAAGTTCCACTATTCATGAATGAGAAAATTTTCTAAGTATAACACAATCGAATCAAATAAGAAAATTTCCAAGAAAAACTAATCTAATTATAACATTATCCAATTAAAAATCCAATTAAAACAATTCCAAATAAGTTCACTGAATCAATAGTTTTTGATGGAACAACTCAATCGAAAAACATGACTTTTAACTCCTCTTAAGAAAGTAGCTAGCAATAATCTCTAAGTTGTCCAAACTTTCAACTTACTTATAATATTTTAGTATAATTGGCTGACTATCCTTTCATTTCTTCATGTATTTTAAAAGGAAGAAACCTTTCGTAAAAACCTTTCTAAACGAAGTAAGTAATCATACCAACTTTGCCATACATTATATTTTTATCATAAGTGCAGTCATTCGGAGGGCCGTATAACTGCATTTATCAAAATTTAAGAGGCCGTATAAGATTTGAATTTAAATCACATGCTTTTACACATATATTTTATAACTAGCTTTCTGAGAATTGAAAACGGCACACAAATTCCCATCAAATCAAAATCGGAAACGTGTTGAAATCTCCTGATATCTCGAAACTTGGACCATGAATCATGACCATTGGCGTTCTCTATATAAAGGGGTCTCAGGCCCAAGGCTTTGAACCAATTTTGTCACAACTATTTTTCTTTTGAAACTTTTTGTCCTAAGGCATAGTCCTTGAAAAGAGATCTTCATCGTATTCAAAAAATGAAGCCAGGTGATAAGAAACTTCATCAGACGCTAAAAAAAAAGTCGAATCAGTACGATTCAGAGAAGAAATATCATGTGTAAGAAGAAAGCGTCTGTCAAAGAGTATCTCCAATAAACCAGCAATTCCTGAATATATCGCATCTTCATCCGAGGAAGAAGAACAGAAACCCTTTGTTCCACTTCTGAAAGGAACAGATCAAGATCCACCTGCTAAGCGTACTTCAACGGAGAAAGGAAAAGTTCCTATGGAGGAATCAGTTGATCCGACTGATGACAAAGCCGTTCAAGTACTAGTTGCCGATACAAGCATTGATAACCCGAAGTTAGCAAAAACCATACTACAATCTACTATTCTTCGAAAAGATTGCGAGGCGACAATCAAGCAGGGAGTGAAAGAAACTTTGTCTTCCATTTATCCAAAAATCACGAAGGTAAGTGATACTTCTTTTCTTTTTATAACAAACTGCTCGTATTTTAACGATGTTCAAAATCTTTTATACAGTTTGTCAATGATATATCCATGATTGAAAAGAGTTGGGATCAAGTGAGCAACCTTCAAGAAGATCTTCAAAAGCAACTAGCAGCAGCCAAAGAAGAAAAAGACAAGGCTGTCACTGATCGGGGAGTCCTCAGATCAAGAGTTCTCCTACTGACTGCGAAGGTCATGTCTCTGCAAAGATAATTAAGACAAACCGAAATGCATGCCAACAACTTGTGGAAGATGGAGCCCGAAGAAGAAAAATACTTCGGCAGGCTGATGAAGCCATAGAGGAGAAAACTCGGGCGTATGAAGAAATATTAAGTCAAAATTTCCTGATGAAGAAGAGAGTATCACTCCTTGGAGAAAAATTGAAGAGAACCAAACAAGAAAGCGTTTCACTAATCCAACAGAAGTCCCTTGTAATTGAAGAGTTCATGAAATCTGACGGCTTCTACAGAGGAATTGAAAAAGTAGGAGCCAAAGGCCATGAACTTGGCTTCAAGGATTGTGTTGACAAGGTCAAAAGATTATATCCTGACCTTGATCTTTCCTCTATCTCTCTAAATTATTCTGCAGAGAAAGAAGAGGGACAGCCAAGCAAAGATCCGATAATGTTGCCTATCAGGGAAACATTTGAACAAGAGAAAACCCTAATTGATCGGACCGCCCAGAAAGAAGCCGAATAATATGTGTAATAGAGAACCAGTGGTAGTTTCACTACTGCTTTTTCCTTTTTCCCTTTTGTAATCAAAATATTAATGAAGTCTTCTACTTTTCGTTGATATTCCATATCGTATTTCTAGATATTTTAAGACAACATCATTGATGAAATAATAAATTACATCGTTCACCATCAGTTATCATATGATTAGCTTTTTAATTGATCAACAAATCATTGAGTATAAATGAGCCAGTGGGTCAGATCAACCCCATTTGCCGGGTTATGATCTTATCAATACGACCTTTTGATCAGTTATTCTGACCATTAAGTATTGACGAGTTAGTGGGTCAGGCTAACTCGTCTTGTCAAATTGTGGTCAGCTTATCAGGCCAACCTTTGGATCAGTTATTCTGATCATTTATTACCGATGAGTTAGTGGGTCAAACTAACTCTATTTATCGGATTGTGGTCAGCTTATTAGGCCAACCTTTGGATCAGTTATTTTGATCATTTATTACCGATGAGTTAGTGGGTCAAACTAACTCTATTTGTCGGATTGTGGTCAGCTTATCAAGCCAACCTTTCTTTTCTCTATTTTTAGAGAATATTTTAATATCATATATTTCCTTCATCTAAGAGGAGGAAGAAAAAGAGGATACCTTTATTAATGGTATTGGCATAGATTTTCAACATTCCATGGCCTTGCCAATGGATAACCATCTATACTTTCAAGTCGATAGGTCCCAGATCGTACAATTTCAGTGATACGATAAGAGCCTTCCCAATTTGGAGCAAGTTTGCCCTGCTCAATTGGTCTGGATACAGTTGTTTGGTACAGAACAAGGTCTCCAATTTGAAAGATTCGAGCCTTTACCCTTGAATTATAATACTGCGCCACCCTTTGTCGATAGCCATCCATTTTCAGTTGTGCCTATAACCTGGGATTTTCAATCAGATCAAGATCAACTCTCCTTCTATCATCATTATCGAGCTCCATAAAGCAATCAGTTCTTCTGGAATGAAGGATAATTTCTATAGGCAACATCGCTTCACTCCCATAAGCAAAATTAAATGGAGATTCACCTGTGGTAGATCGAGGAGTTGTTCGATAGGCCCATAGAACAGAATTAAGTTCATCGGCCCAAGATCCTTTGATTTCATTCAGTCGGGTTTTCAATCCATGAAGGATTGTCCGATTAGTTACCTCAGCTTCCCCATTAGCTTGAGGATGTCCGACAGATGTCAATTTATGAAGAATACCATATTGAGTACAGAAATCCTTGAACTTTTGGTTATCAAACTGTCTCCCATTATCTATAATAATTGCATGGAGAATTCCAAATCTATATATAATAGAATTTCTAACAAATATTTCAACCTTTGCTTCAGTGATCAAAGCTAGAGGCTCAGCTTCTACCCATTTTGTAAAATAATCAATAGCAATGATTAAAAATTTTTGCTGTCCAGAAGCTGGAGGAAATGGGCCAAGTATATCCATTCCCCATTGAGTAAATGGCCAAGGAGCTATCAATTGTGTTAACTGACTGGCAGGACACCTCTGAATATTTACATACCTTTGATAAGAATCGCATTTTCTTACAAAATCTGCAGCATCCTTCTGCATAGTCGGCCAGTAATATCCATGCCTTATAATTTTATAGGCTAAAAACTTTTCTCCCAAATGATCACTGCATATTCCTTCATGCACTTCCCTAAGAGCATAATCAGCGTCCGAAAGATATAAACACTTCAATAATGGTTGGAAAAATGATTTTTTATATAACAAGCCATCCAAAATGATATACTGAGCAGCAAACCTCCGAACTTGTTTAGCTTCTATACTATTTTTAGGCAATACCCCTTTAGTCAGATATTTGATTATTGGACTCATCCAACCTATCTTTGGTCCTATCTGAAGAACCTTTTTTTATCGTTATAGAAATACTGGGGGTTTCTAAATGTTCTACAAAAGTTTGACCCATTTGGTCAGATGTAGAAGTAGCCAATCTAGATAATGAATCGGTTTGAGAGTTTTCAGCCCTATGGACATGACTGATATCCCAAAAATCAAATAAAGTTCCAAGCTCTTGAACCTTCTTCAGGTATAAAGCTAATGTAACATCATGAACTTCAAAATCCCCTTTTACTTAATTAACAACTAGTTGAGAATCAGATAATACCTTTAATCGTTGAACATTTAACTCCTTTGCAACCCTCAAACCAGCTAGGAGAGCTTCATATTCAGCTTGGTTATTTGAAACTTTGAAAGAAAACATAAGTGCATACTCCATAACATCTCCTCTCGAACTGGATAAGATCAATCCTGCTCCACAACCAGAAGAATTTGAAGCTCCATCTACATGCAATACCCAAAATGTATCAATCACCCTCATTTCGTCAGATGATTTTCTTTTTCATTGTCATTCCAAGTACATTCGGCTATAAAATTGGCCAGTACTTGAGCTTTCATTGCTGATATAGGCTGATAAATGATATCGTATTCATTCAATTTAACTGTCCATTTCGCCATCCGACCGGAAGTATCAGGGCATTGTAAAATAGTCCTCAAAGGTTGGTTAGTCAATACAACAATGCGATGAGACTGAAAATAAGGCCTAAGGCACTTAGCCAATATTACCAAAGTATAAACAATCTTCTGAAGCTTTGGATTACCAAAGTATAAACAATCTTCTGAAGCTTTGGATACCTTATCTCTGCATCATGAAAGACTTTGCTGATATAATAAATGGGCTTGTGCAATCCATCGGACTCCTTTCTCACCAATACAAAACTGATTGCCTCATTAGAAGCAGCCAAATAAAGATATAAGTCTTCTCCTTCTTGAGGTTTAGACAATATGATCAGATTTGTCAAACACTTCTTAAGCTCTTCAAAAGCTGACTGATAATCATCCATCCAATTAAACTCCTTGGTTTGTCATAGGGCTTTGAAGAAAGGCAGACATCTCTTGGCCGAATAAGAGATGAATCGGCTTAACAAAGCTATTCGTCCAATTAACTGTTGGACCTCTTTTTTATTAACTAGTGATCTCATACCTAAGATGGCTCAGATTTTTTCTGGGTTGGCTTCAATTCCATGCTTTGTAACCATAAAGCCCAAGAACTTTCCAGAAGTTACACCAAAGACATACTTGGTCGGATTCAATTTTATATGATTCTGTCGCAGAATATCAAAGGCTATCTGCAGATCTTTAACGTGATCATCAGACTGATCACTTTTAACGATCATATCATCAACATATACTTCCATGGTTTTTCCAATTTGATTCTCAAAGATTTTGTTTACTAACCTCTAATAAGTAGCTCCAGCATTTTTGAGACCAAATGGCATTACTTTATAATAATATATCCCCCGATCAGTAATGAAAGACATCTTTTCTTCATCATCTGGACTAATTCGTATTTAGTTATATCCATAAAAAGCATCCACAAAACTCAGAAATTTGTGTCCAGCTGTTGCATCAACCAGTTGATCAATTTTAGGCAAAGGAAAACTATCTTTAGGACATGCCTTGTTAAGATCAGTATAATCTATGCATATCCTCCATTTTTTATTAGCCTTTCTGACCATTACTACATTGGCAAGCCAATCAGGATAGTGAACCTCTCTGATAAATCCAGCATCAAGCAATTTGGTCACCTCTTCATTGATAACTTTTTATCTTTCTGGGACAAAATTGCGCTTCTTTTGTCGAATAGGCCGACTGAGTGGATCAACCTTAAGCTCATGCATAATCACTTCAGTTGGAATTTCCATCATATCGGCAGCTATCCATGCAAATATATCAGCATTTTTTTGCAAAAATTCGACCAACTTCTTTTGGTCTTCAGCAAGTAAGCTTCCAATTTGAACTATTTTAGTAGGATCATCTTTTAACAAAGGAATGTGAATAGTCATTTCTATTGATATGCTGACTCCATCAATCGAGTCACGTGAATCCATTTGTTCGACAGTAGGTTTGTTGACTGACTATTGATTCTGGATTGTTAAACATTGACAGGCCATCTGTTGGTTTCCCCTTACCTCTCCAATCCCATTTTGAGTTGGAAATTTTATCAAAAGATGATAAGTCGATACAACGGCTTGAAATTTATTCAGGGCAGGTTTTCTCAAAATAGCATTATAAGCAGAAGGGATTCGAACAACCATAAAGGTAAGAGAAAAGGTCCTCTGCTTTGGAGATGTTCCAAGGGTCACGGGGAGTGTGATTTCTCCTTCTACTCCTACAGAATTTTCACCAAACCCGGTTAATGGCACATGAATCCTTCGTAGCTTATTAACCAACAAATTCATCTTGACAAATGCATCGTAAAGCAAAACCTCGGCAGAACTTCCATTATCAACTAAAATTCTATGTACATCAAAGTTTGTGATTATCGTAGAAATCACTACAGGGTCATTGTGTGGCATCTGAATGCCTTGTAGGTCTTCGTCAAAGAAGATAACACTTCCTCAAAGCCTTTTGGGACTCTAATCATCTTCGAAACATGCAAGATAAATCATCCCGACCGATCCATCAGTCGGTTGTTGGTTTGCGAGCTCTGTCCCATCAGTAATCATCCTTGGAACTGCAGGCCTTGGTGCCGCCACTTCAACTGGTCAGTTTTGGTTTGGATTCCGAACATATCTACCCAGCTAACCTTGCTTGATCAAATCTTCGATCTCATCCCTTAACTGGATACATTCTTCTATTGTATACCCATGATCGCGATGATACCGGCAATATTTGGCTTTATTTCGCGCAGCTGGCGGGGCTCTCATTGGTCTTGCACTTTGAATAAAATTTTCTTTCTCAATTTCCATTAGGATTTGTTCTCTTGGAAGAGTCAGGGGGTATAAGCGTCAAACCGATTGACGTAACTTCTGCCGATCAACTCCCTCAGCCTTCGACCTTGCTGTTGAATTGATCGGACTCCAGAGAATCAGAATTCTCCTTCCTTGGCCTTTTTCTTACTTGGCATCGATTTTTTCTCCACCTGTCGTCGGCTTAAGGCTTGATCTTCGGCATGAGTGTATTTTTGAGCATGGGCTAGTAATTCGGAATAGTTGGTCAGAATTTCTTATCCAAGGAAAATGTGAATCTGGAGGCTCGCAAGCCTTTCTTCATAGCAGACATTGCCACATATTCGTTGAGATCCGGTATCTCCAACGTGGCAGAATTAAACCTCTTGATGTAATCCCTCAAAGATTTCCTTCTGACTGCTGAATAAAGAACAAGCTGTCAGAATTCCTAGACATTTTCTTGCTTATCCTGAAGTGGAAGATGAACAACTTCTCTAGCTGACTAAATAAATGAATAGTGTCTAGCTGCAGACTTGAGTACCATATTCTTGCTGACTTCTTCAAGGTTGCAGGGAAAGCAAGACAATGCAATGTGTCTGATGCCCCTTGGATCAGCATATGGGCTTTAAAGCTACCCAAATGATCCAAGGGATCAGACGACCCATCGTACAGTTCAATTTGCGGGACTTTGAAGTGATGTGGGATTTTTTCTTCCATAACCTTCTTAGAAAAAGGAGGTAAAATACTGCAACTCGGTATTGTGTCCTCTGCTTTCCTCTATTCAAGAACCTTGGCGACTTGCAACTCTAGCTTTTTAAATTTTCTATCAAAATCACTTCCTCTTGCAGGGTGTCAAACTTGAGTGCTGTCAGGGGTTGATTCTCCAGATGACGTTGAAGGAGATCGTGGACGCTTTCCCTTATTCCGCTTCTTGGTGTGATGGTGAGACCGGTGATGATGCCTCAATGGGGACTGTGGACCTAAAGAACATTGATAAGATGAATGCCTTCTTGGGCTGAGATGTTTACTTACCTAAAGGGAAGGTTGCTGGCTAGTTCTTGAGGCAGCAAGTCGCATGGATTCCCTCGCAGCAATTTCTTGAAAGTTATGCATCGCTGCAGTAAGCACCTCTACTTTGTCGAACAGAGCATCCAACTTTTCTTGATCAAAAATCTCACGAGAAGAGCTTCTAGCCTCTCACCTAGAACAGAATTGTTCCCTCTTTCGCCGAGAACAGGATTGTTCCCTTCTTCCCCCAGAACAAGATCATTCTTCTTGTTGCCAAGAACGGGATCATCCCCTTTTGAAGAGTGAGAAATGTCTTCTGCTGGCAGATTCTTCTTCCTACTTTTCACCATGCTTCCTTCCAGTTGTTTGAAACTCTTTCACTGAGTTTTCCCTTCCTAGCACACCAATCTGTTGCGTCCAAACAAATTATAACAAGCTTGGATCAAAAGAAAAATGGATCGAGCTGATTTGATCTAGTTCCCCATCATCTTCTTGGAGGATCCGGGTGTTGAGGCAGCTCCCAAGCTCGTTGACGAAGTCTGAACGGGAACAGATAAGATCTGAAGAAAGACCAGGTGAGGAATGGAGCGGAAAGAAGAAGTAGCAGAAGTCCCATCATCATCGCACTCGAAAGTATTTATAGGCCATGGACTTAACCACTTATAGCTGGCATCAAGCTGTTAAACGGTTAATCCAGGACCACGAGCACGTGCAGCGAAAGTCATTCATGTTCGATCAGCGTTCATCCATAGTTGGTCAGTCCTTCATCCATAGTTGGTCAGCCCTTTATCCATAGTTGGTCAGTCCTTTATCCATAGTTGGTCAGCCCTTCTTCAGAGGTTGAACGATCTTTGCATTATTTGAATATTAATAAGCTTTACCTTTCATAAAAGTTAACCAATTACCTAGGAGTTAGTCAATCTTATGCTTGTTGAGTATTGATCGACTCTATGCTTCTTGAATATTGATCATACTTGTACCTACTGGGCATTGATCATAATTGTACCTATTGGGCATTGATCATACTTGTGCCTACTGGGCATTGATCATAATTATGCCTACTGGGCATTGATCGGCTTTACATCTTTTTAGATGTTGATCAGTTTTTGTGCCACTTGGACATTGATCGGCTCAACGTCTTTTTAGATGTTGATCAACCTTTGTGCCGCTTGGTCATCAATCAACCAAATTTAAGTTTTTAATAGATTAGTATAAATAAATCAAATTTATTATATCCCAACATATCCCTCCTCTTCTTTTATTTAACAAAAAAAAAAAAAAAGTCCATCCATCTCATGGCAAATTCCCACTAAAAAGTCTAAAGTCATTAAACCCATTTAAAATAAAATATTACAACTTATACTTATTTGGCCCCACTTCATGCTGTAGTCCCATGCAAAGCCTTCACTTATAATTTTTTAGACTCGTAGCTTTTGTCAACTTCCTGATTCCAGGGGTCATTTCTGACTTTAAAATTCCTCGTTGAACTCCACTTACTGATATTTTATTATAAATATCGGATATCCTTCCCAGTTACTTTCGCGTTTTATGATGTACTTTTTTTCTTTTTTTTCTTTTTTTAATCCAAAGGCATTTTTTTTGGTAAAAAATAAAAAAATAAAAAAATAAAAAAGAAGAAGGAAGGAGTTAGACACCGGACGTGACCACCCCCAGACGGTTTCCCAATCCCAATCAGGAAATGTTCGATATATTGTACATATTGATTTTTCCGTAGCCATTTCCCACCCGAAGGTGAAACTTTTTCACTACCACCAGTCAACAAGGACTCCAGGATTATTTTATTAATTTTTCTCTTTTTTTTAATTTACTTTCGGGCTATTTTTTTATTTTTTATTTTATTTCCGGACATTTCAGTTGAAATATGTCTAAATTAGGACTCGAACCCCTGCTAGGGGGTTGTGAGATAAGCCTCACAACCAATTGTACCACACGCCAGTGGCATCCAAAAGCTTATTAACTCGTTTCTTTCGGACTATAGTCTAAGCACATTTTATATTTTTATTATTTAAATTTAGGCTAGAACTTGGACTTAATCATTGGATTGGATATTTATACAACTATTAAAAATTGAATCTTCATAATTACTATATCTGAAAAAAAATATAAAAAATATCAAATATTAATTAATAATTAATAATTATTAATTATTTAAATATTTTTATGTAATATTTATGCATTGATCATACCCTCCAACTTAATTTTTACTCGTCCTCGAGTAAAACAGATAAATCAATAATGTGTACCAACTCATCCTAAAAGTGAGAGTTATCTTGGCAGTTTTAAGATCAATTAATACTCGTCTAAACCATAAAAAAGGTATTTCATTAGATTATCAATTTTACCCGTTTAGTTGGTCGAGTGAAGTCTATAAAAATTTCTATTTTTCTTTCACCGACTTCCCGCCTCATTCTTTAAGTCATCTAACTTATTTTGGGCTTGGTGTAGTATCTTTTTTACAGTTTAGCCCTCTTATTTTCTCTCTTTTTTCTTTTCTTTTTTTTTTTTTGCATGTATAGTCAGTGCAATATCCTAACCCCTTAAACTTTCTAATTGATCCTTATAGTGAGCTTTAAGCTAATAACTCTCAAACCAATTAGCTTCAGGATATTAGGTATAAAACATCCCTCAGACTTACTAACTCAAGTAAAAAAAGCTACGAGTTAAGACTAACTCTACAAGAGGTTTCTTCGCGTTCTCATATTTTGATACAAGCAACAATACTTACTTAGGCAAAGTGATCTGGCTACTAAGCAAAAAATGCTAAAACCTAATTTATTAATTTTAAATAAATTTTAAAGAAGACTTTATGCATACTTGGATATTTTTACTTATACCCTTGTAAAGTTGATTCTTTACGAGATCAATGGATAGAAAGGTTTAGAATTACTCCAAAAAAATTTTCTGGTCAAAACCCTACCATTTATTGGGCTTCATTGATAATTCATCCCACAATATCTCTAAAATTCTCTAAACCGTTAATCATTCATTAATTAGAATACCCGATTAACTTCAAATCAATATAAAATTTGGTATACAAGATAGATTACGGTCATACTTAAGGACTTGATTAATTTAATTATTCTTTTCTCTAAGTTAATTTCCATTGTCCTTTATGGAAGAAGAGAATAGTAAAGAAATTGCAAAGAAGAATACCACCTGAATTTGATGTGCTCATTTTATTAGGTGAGAGGTTCCTCCTTTGCGAATGTGATGACTCTTTTGGGGATTGTGATTCTCCCCCAACTTAGCTTATTATCCTTTTTAGATTTTGAAAAAAATAAATTGTGAAACTTAGCTTATTATCCTTTTTAGATAAATGCATAAACTGGATTGCCTTCCATAAGTGCTAAGTTTAAAGTCTTCAGCCAGACTTTGCTAAGTTTCATGATGGTTCATAGGCCGGATCTACATAATAAATGGGTAGTGCAATATGGCTATGCTTGTCAAGACATGATCGTTCACATAGCCATTTGCTAATGGAGGGTGATAAGAAGAAAGTATGTGTTGACCCCTGGAATAATTTTGATAATTACAAAATATTGGAGCATATATTTGATACTAATGATCTTTAAATGTTTGAGAAGTTTTTGTAGGGCATTTCTATTGAACAATCATCAACCCTATGTTTTTCAAGACAATTGGGATCAATTCATGTATTTAAGAAAAGTTTCATGTATGTTTCATTCATTTGAGAGCCCTAGCTAAATTTATTTGTATAATCATGTAAAAGGGCCAAATAAATGTAATTTTAAGATTAAACTATTGGTTTTCTCCAAGGAACAAAAAAATTGTAATCGAACAGGCATCAACAGCCTGTCACAGTGGAAGCAGATATAAAAATAATTTATATCTAATCATGCAATTCATAAATAAATCTAATTTATTTATCATAAATTCCTAACATGCTGCAACATATGAGAAAAATATCAGATCTAAAATAAAAATTATTTTAAGCGTAAAATACTTACTTGGATCGCTATCCTAGCTTGCTCTGAAAAGCATGCAGATCCGCTACTAAAAAGCCAGGATTCTGTTGGAGCCGCGCAATCGCCCGGCCTCTACTGATATCTATACGAAGCTCTTGCAACCGAGTCATAGAGGGCACCGGACTGCTAGATCCTTACAGCCCTCTCCTCTTTCAGCAAATCACCCACTTTAAAAACTCTACCAATCCGAATCCAGACCGGATTTCGGCTTCTGTCTTGCAAATCAAACTATACAAGATCTTGGACCCTTTTCTCTCTTCTTCTTCTAGTAGAGCATCTCTCTAGACCTCACAGAAGGAAGAAATAAATAAAGGAGGAAGAGATGGTGCCCCTAGGAGAGAGACTCTCTGGTATTAGTGCCCAAGAGAAGAGAAGACGCCCAAAAGGATATTCACGCATAAAAGAGAAACTATTCTTTTATGTTCAATCGGCCTCTCCCTTCTTATTTATTTTCTCATGGTAAAAGTCTCCAATTTTATTTCTCCATGTATTTAAGAAAAGTTTCATGTATGTTTCATTCATTTGAGAGCCCTAGCTAAATTTATTTGTATAATCATGTAAATGGGCCAAAAAAATGTAATTTTAAGATTAAACATCTTAAATTAGGTTTACAAGTTGTTTGGAAGAAGTTTGAAGCCATTTGGAAGCTTTTGAAAGCAAGTTAACTCGAGCTGACTCAATTATTAGAGCTGATTCATTTCTATGGCACGGCACAGCACGGAAAGTTTCAGGTTTCAGCCAACCGAGCTGACTCAAGCAAAATTTGAGCCAACTCTTCCAAAACTATGAAAAATGGGTTTCTAAGATTTCTGGCATCCGAGCCAACTCTTCCAGAACTGTTGAACTATTAGACTGAGCATCCAAGCCGACTCAATCATCCGAGCCGACTCGATTTTCTAGTTCTGCTACAGTAACGGCTAGTTCCAGAATTCAAAGTTCTTGGAATTCAAAGCTTCTAACGGCTAAATCTCTACTCCCAAGGCACTCCAACAGCCATATCATCTAGAAACACTTTAAAAGGCTATAAATGATGAATCTAAATAAGTTTTGAATAATCTTTATGAGGGTATTTAATATTTTAAGAGCTTTCAAGTAAAGATCCAAGTTCTTCACCAATTTTCAACTACCATCTTGAGTCAACCTTTGAAGTATTAAGAAAGGCATTGAAGAGCATTGAAGAAGCTTTCAAGAAGGACTCATTAAGAGCTTCAACTGCAACTATTCAAATCTTTAGATTTGTTTTAAGTGTTGCTTCCTTTTATACTCTGTTTTGAGTTATTACAAGTGCAGCAAGGAGCTGTGACTTGTAAGTTGTTTTAAAGGTTATTGGTGAGCCTTGAAAACCAAGTTGGATTGTTAGTGAGCCCAGAAAAACTAACATTGTATTGGGTTTTGGATTGTGAGCTCGTTGCAAAATAATCTGGCTGTATTCGAGTGAATATAGTAAAAATTCCAAGTATGCACATTGGGTAATGGACGTATGAGCTGGGTTGTTCTGAACCACTCTAAATTTTGCTGTGTTTGTGATTGGTCTTTTTTTCTTATTTGCTTTCATGCATATTACTCTAATAACTTCTTCACCACACAAGTTTTAATTGGTACACACTTGTTGAAATTGTTTTCAAACCCAATTCACCCCCCCCTAGGTTGGCTTTCTAGGCAACAGTATGAAAATTGACCACTTTACAGAGACACGCCATTTAGCTTCTTGCCTTATTAAGTTCTGGTCAGTCCATTTCATCACCTTACATTCATCAATGTCCTACATAATCAAATTCAAACTCCCAAAAATCTTTATCATGTGTATCAGTTTTTCCATGATGTACATGGGTAAAGGGGTCAGTATGGTGCGGGCACCAGACTCAGAAGAAGACTTCATGGCTCCATCTAGATCTCTGATTGACCTTGCCCGAAGAATTAGGATTTTCTGGTTTTGTAATAAGGGTTGACCTGATCAACTCAATTTTGAGTCTGTAATTTTGTCATTTCAATTTTTGTTGGGTCATGTTGACTCAGTCCAAGTCCAAGGCCCAGGTAGGTGTCATTCCCTTTGCCATAGGGCACCACATTTTCCAGCTACAAGTGGGTGCCACACTCCCTGCCACATCTCCATCCAGTGTACCTTGGTCCCCACGCCTCAAGTAAGCAGGTTCTTTTTTCTTGCACCACTTGGGGGAGAAATCCATCAAGATACCTCAATCCAAGGAGGAGACAACTTCTTTCCAGATAAACCCAAGCTAAGATGGCAAGAATTTTTCTTGAAGAGAGGATCAAGGAGGTGCCCCACAATGTTCCATAAAAATCCAAGTTATAAAAGGGAAGAGAGCATGTCTTGGGGAGAAAATCAAGGAGGCACCCAAAAGTTTCCAAAAGTGCCAAAGCCAAGAAAGGAAGAAGCCTAAACTTGTGGAGCAAGACTAGGAGGTGTCCAAATGAGCCAAACCATGAAGGGAAAATCCTTGATTCATGGAGAGATACTAGGAGACACTCCCATAACCTGCCATTTGGAGCTGATTTTCAAGTTTTCTTGGAGTTTTTGGGCTGCCCACTCATGGAAAGAGTCTTGGGAAGAGAATTTGATGCCTAAAGTGTGGGTTAGTCCTATTAGTCCCACATGGGAAATGTATAAAATTTTATTTCTTTGTTATGTCTATATATTCAACTCTATGTAACTCTTGAATTTAAAATGATGATGAATGAAATCAATTTCTGTGTGAGCAACTTTGTGTTTCTCTCTTCCGCACTTGTATTCAGGTGTTGAGCTCTGTGAGGGAGTAAATCCGGGTTCCCTAGGAACCTTGAGGAGGTGTGAGATCTCCAACCCCAAAACCCTAGCTTAGTCCACCCATCTCTACTCCACCACCACCAAACCCTAATTTTCCATCTTCATCCCATGGCCCCTCTCTTCCACATCGAAGCCGGTCACCAGCATCCAGGTTCAGATCAACTGTTTCAACTACAGAGCCAGTTCAAAGGAGAGTCAGATCAGTATCAAAATCTCCGGAACTTCTACATCCAACAATCTTCATTAAGTACTCAGGTCAGTGTCTTTCTTTGAGTTTCTGGTTCTTTTTTTTTCTCTTCTTCTTCCAGATCCTGAGTTTGAGAAGAAGGCCAACCTTGCCATAGGACTACAATCCGATGATCCATTGCAAAGATACCCCGTCTCCAAGGATCCTACAATCTGCTCGAGAGTGTCCTTCAATTGAAGCAACGAGAGATATCACAGTCAGGTATAAAACCTTCTCTTCTCTCTTCGTCTGTTTCTTGAAAGAGGAGTAAACCCTAGGTCTGGGGGTTTCTCAATCCCCAGCGATCCTACTTCTGAGTTACTCTGATAATCCACTCCTTTTAATTGTGCTTTCTGTCATTTCTTAGTTTCTTTCAACATTAGTTTATCTTTCCTTTGAGTCAAAGCCGACTTCTGAAAATAAATAAATAAATAAAAAATATATTAATTTTAATTTACTTCCGCATCGCATCATCTCTTTTGTTCCGCATCATTTTTGGTATCAGAGCTTCCGTTCTGCATCATTTTTGGTATCAGAGCTTCCGTTCTACATCACAGTATGACTTGATTCATTAACGGTCCATTCCATGATCCCAATATAGTCACCTGAAAGCTATACTTCCTAGTCAGGAATCAAATCGGATGCAATGTAATTGGATCCTAAAAGGTTATCATTCTGTGCATCAGGAAGTGGATCTAGTTCTAATACTAATGACAACGAAGAAGCTAAAGGAATGTTAGAAAGGTCAAGTAGTGTCCCATATTTCTCAATCCATGATGAGGGCCAAAGAATAAGGTGTATTGATCAAGTTGTTCACCTTGTTAATGTACCCATCAATATCAAAAGCATCCACATTGACATGTGCCAGACATTCTTGTAAAGGGCCTAAGTCGAGCAAAGCAAAGGTTCTTGTCTTCTATAACTTCCTCTAGCATGTTGATCCCATTATGGTCATAAATAGGTAGTCCCTAAGATACATCGAAAATATTTAACCGCAGCTTCTTATTTTCAAAAGACACATCTATGACCCCAATCCTACAAGTTATACAAGCATTAGCGGTTGCTAGGAAGGGTCTACCTAAAATGTTAGAATTTGGCTGGGGTTGTTACCAAATTCCATGTCAAGAACTAGGAGGTCAATTGGAAAATAAAATTCATTTATTTTTACCAACATATCCTCCAGCATGCCATGGGGTACTTTAATTGATCGGTCTATTAATTGTCGGGTTATTGTCGTGGGTTTCAATTCTTCAAATCCAAATAGGTCATGTACTGAGCTCGGGAGAAGGTTAACACTTTTACCCAAATCTATTAAAGCTTTTTTAATCATGAGATCCCCTATGACATAAGATATAATTAGGATACCAGGATCCTTATGTTTGGATGGGGCAATTTGCTGAAAGACCTAGCTAGCCTACTCAATCAGCTAGACCTTTTTTGGTATGTGTACCTTAGATCTTTGTTTTTGTATGCACAGATCCTTTAGGAATGTGACATATGCACGATCTCGTTTAATTACATCAAAAAGGGATAAGTTTATTTGAACTTGTTTAAACAATTCTAACATTTCATTCATTTTTTAAAAAATCTTATCTTGAGGTAAAGGGGATTCTAAAGCATCGAGAAATTGAGCCTTAAGTGTAGGTGCTAAGGAATGGGTTCTTCCCTCTCTTTGGATTTCTTATTTTCTGGCTTGGCTTGCATTGGTCATTCTAGTTATTAGGTCACTTCAAGCTAATTTAAGATTTTTTTATTACTAAGGGTTATAACCGATTTGGCATGTTCAGAAAAACTTTTAGGACTAATGAACTCTTAGCCATGTACTGCCCTTTTGGATTACTGATGGGTTGGCTAGGTAATCTACTCTTCTGCCTCCTACTGAAAGCTGTTGTAGTTGACCTATCTAGGTCTCTAGCTTTGCAATAAACTATGTATGGAAGTGAGATTTAAGTATTCATTTCCAACCCCTTAAGTATTTGGAGCACCTTCTCTTCAAAGGTAATGTTTGAAAAAGGTTGCGGGTTTGGTGCATACTGTGAAAATGGAGATGGTTTATAAGCTCCCTTAGGATAACTAGGTCTTTGCACTAGAGGCCTGGTAATAGATTTCTAGGCTCAAGAAAAATTAGGATGGTTTCTCCAACTCGAATTGTAGGTGTTGGAGTAAGGATTGTATTCTTATCTAAGGTTATTATGAGTTTGTACTTGGTTTACCTATTCATATATGAACTCAGGGTATTGGGGTGCTTCAAGATACTCAAAAACAGTATGTGTAGGACTTGAATAGATAGAATAAACATCTCATACAAGTATGATTGGGGTACTAGTAGGTCCGACCTGTAGGAGTCGATCATGTTTCTGAGATAACTCATCCACTTTGTTGTGGATGTCAATCGAGTTTCTAACTTCATAAATCCCACTATATTTAGGTCTAGACATGGGAGGGTCTCTCCTGGTAGTAGACATATGGTATAGTGACTTTTCACTTAAAGTTTTAAAAAGTTGCCAAGCTTCATGCTCATTTTTCAATATAAAGGTCTCATCACATGAGGCATCAACCATTTATAAGGCTGGAAGTGGGCTCAGGCCAGCTCGATATCAAGTCGGGCTTGGGCCTTATAATAAAATCTATTAATTTTTTAGGCCAGGCTCGGGCTTGTCTTTGGCCCGGCCCTGCCCGAAGCCGACCCGGCCCAAAGTCCCGAACCCAAAGCCCAAAGGCTATCTGGTATTTCATCCTATTTCCCATTATTATCCCATATGTGCTGGAATAGAAGGGACATCATGGCCTTGGCTTTAAATTCTCAACCCAGACACAATCCCAAATCCTCTTGCCGTGCCTCTTGATCCTCGTCCGCCACCCCATCCTCCTCGTCAGTCAATGTCACTGTCCCCGCAGCCTCCAGCTCCACCATGATCGGATTAAGAGCTCCGCCATCATGGTCACCAAGCCCGACTTCCGTGCCAAGATCTGCCACTTCGGCACCGCAAAGCTTGCCGGGGATGTCCAGGTCGATGTTAAGGAGATAGAGGCCGGGAAGATAGATAGCGCCTCTCCTCCACGGAGATCGGGGACCCGTGCAATAAGGTTCGAGAGGACAAGGGGGTACATCTCGCCGGAGGTGATCGCTGGCAAGCAGATCTCGCGGAGGTCCGACGTGTTCACCTTCGGCATCATCCTCCTCGAGCTGCTCACTGGGGAGGAACCTCTCCATTACCGATACGACTGGGCGAGCAGGGGGTTAGAGAGGTTTTCGATCATCGAGATGGCATCACGGCGAGGAGGGTGATCAACGTGGCGAGGAAGGCCCAATCAGGCTTAGGTCGGGTTTGGCTTAGGCCGGGTTTTTTTAAAAAAAATCGGGCCTAGGCCCGGCCCGAAGCCCAAAATTTTTTTTCGGGCCAGGCTTGGGTAGAGGTATGGCCCGACTCGGCCTGGTCCACTTCTAACCCTAACCATTTACCAGTGCTTCTCTAACAAGCCATTATAAAAGCACTGGACCAGTTGCCATTTGGGTATAGTATGGTGTGGGCACTTTTTAATCAATTCCTTTAATCTTTTTTAGGTCTCGTGAAATATTTTCCCATCCATCTAAGAAGAATTAGTTATGACATTTCTAATATTATTTGTTTTTTTATAGAAAAGTACTTCTAGAGGAATTCCCTCTAAAGTTAGTTCCAGGTTGAAATTATTATAGTGTCTAAGAAGTTCAACCAATACTTGGCTTTGTCCTTCAATGAGAAGGGGAACAATTTCAGCCTAGGAGCATATCAAAGAAATGCTAAATTTTAACCATAGAGCAAATTTCTAGGAATTTCATCTAGATGTTTGTATAGATCCTCGTTTGCAAGTCCGTTAAAAGATGGGAGCATCTGAATAACACTAGACTTGATTTTATATTGTGTAGCCTCTATTGGAGGCACTTGGATGTAGGGAGAGTACGTGTATTTTGAAGGAGTCAAGTACTTCTTCAACTATCGTGGTGGATCAATCTCATGATTATGGACCATGATACTAAGTATGTTCGCTATAAGAGTTCTTTCTATTTCTAGATCTAGGGGTATGATATCAGGTTGTAAAGAATGACAAGCAAGCATACACCCTGCAATATTACTTTAAAGTAAACAATGATTCAAGTTTTTATGAATTTTTTCTATGAATTTTTTTTATCAAATAAAGAAGAAAGAAGAGGAAGAAAGAAAGAAGTTCTAAAGGTAAGAGTCCTAAAAAGTCCTAAACTAGAGACTATGATGAGAAGATTTTTTTTTTCAAACAAGTGATACAATCAAATCAATTCTATTCTAAAATTAGCATAATTCTAGATAGCTCCTAACTATTATAAGGCTGCCTTCGAGCACTCCAAGCCCAAGACTGACAAACTAACTTGGCCAGGTAAGTATAAGGTTAGTTGGGATCCTCCTATTGCTTGTATTAGATACCAATTAGATTGGCCAGGTAAGCAAACGGAACCAATTAAAGAACCACCTTCCTTTGAGATCAAGGTCCCTGAACTACTTGCCTTAGATACTGAGAAATTAACCAATTTGAACCCGGTCCAACTCTAGGACTTCCTTATCCAATTAAGCTCAAAGTTTTTAGGGCTGACGTCTAATTAATTTTAAAATTAAAGACTAGGGTATGCAAATGCAGGATAGTGGTTTGTAGGTCAAGGAAGGGTAATAAAATCTATATCTTATACGATTAATAGATTAATATCCTTAAAGTTAATTATGGAGAAATGCAATGCAGTAGAGAATAAGATATCCAAATTTTATTAATATACAATCAAGACTAAATTATTTTTTCCTTTTAGATTTTATGATTAGGGCTCTAATTTTCTAAATAGGTTGTGAGATGTCAATATTTTTTTTTGATTTTTTTAATTCTAAGTCAATTCCATGTATTCATGTCCCAGGACAATCATGCAACATAATTTCTAGTTATGTCAAGGCAACCTTATATCAAGGCACTCAAGATTGATATTTTTTTGAATTTTTATTTTTTTAAAAAAAACAACAATGCCAAAATTTGATGTGCCTTAATCAAATATAATTAAACTGGTCTAACTAATTAATGTAGAAGTGGTAAGACCAGATATCGAATCTACAGGGACCTTTGGTAGTTATCTCGAAAGTATTAAAAGAAATAGTGGTGATTTGATAACAAAGAAATTAAGCTATTACTAGCTAATTGAGATGAGTAATAAAACAATAAAGATTAGAATAAGAGAGAAAGCCTCGAGATTTTAACTAGTTACTTAGCAAAAAATTGTTACTCTCTTTCTATACAAGTAATTTATATGTTGCCTGTTATACCCAATTGACTTTTCCCTGGGGTCCGACCGACCCACCTTCAACAAGGGTCCGACCGACCCACTCCAGCAAAGGTCTGAATGACTCGCTGTAACAGAGGTCCGTCCGACCTGCTTCCTCGAATGTTCGACCGACCCACCTTCAGCAAAGGTACACCGATCCACTCCAACAGAGATCCGAACGACCCGTTGTAACAGAGGTCCGTCTGACCTGCTTCCCCGAAGGTCCGACCGACCTGTTATAGCAGAGGTCTGACCGACCCACCTTCAGCAAGGATCCGATTGATCCACTCTATCAGAGATCCGAACGACCCACTGTAATAGAGGTCCGTCCGACCCACTTCATCGAAAGTCCGACTGACCCACTCCAGCAGAGATCCAAATGACCCACTTCCTCAAAGGTCCGACTGACCCATTGTAGCGGAGGTCCGTCTGACCCACCTTCAGCAAGACCTAGCCTAAAGGCTCCAAAAGCCTCTCCTAGCCAATATCAAAATTCTGTTATAACAGACCTCACGAAGTGGCCACGTCCTGGAGCCACCTAACCACTACCCTGATTCTCCTAGGGGCAAATCAGACATTCCTAGCTCAGCCCCTAACAGAATTTGGCAGTATTCCGCACATATATAAGGTAAACGGGGGACTTCGAATAAGGGCTAAGCACTCTCTTCCTTCTCCATAAGTTCATCTCGTTTGATTGCTCTATTCTGTTCCCCTCAAGCTCCCGCTAACTTAAGCATCGAAGTGTTCCCCACCGGTGCACCACCGGCTCTTGGAGACTTTTTTGCAGGAACTGAGAGAGAAGCGCTCTAGTCAAAGTCAACCGAACCTGGTCCGGGAGAAGTTGTAGCAACATATTGGTGCTAGAGGAAGGGCGAACCTTCGTTCCTATTTTCCCTTCGTTTCTAAAAGGAGGAATCCATCCACTTAGTAGAGTAATGGCAAAGGAAAGAGCCAATAACACCTCCACCAGGAGAGGTCACTCCCTATCCAAGTCGGAAGAACCTCTTAGGGAGAATGACGTCGCCGAGCCTACCATCACTCTGGGACAACAACAGTTCCAAACCCTTCTGAACTACATCGACACCCTCACCATTGCGGATTAGAACCTCCAGCACGCGGCTAATAACCGATAGCAGTCATCACATGCTGCATCCCAAATCAACCATCAACCTGCTGCCGAGGGAAGCCGACAGCATGAAATCCCTCAACCCCATTCCTACGTTGCTCCGGAGCCCCGAAGGTCCCAGAGGGCTCATGTTGATGGGAAGAAAGTGAGGTCCACCTCACCCTCCTCTGCTGACTCCATCCCCAACGGTGACCAATACAACAGCAAGGTCCCAAGAGACTACACCAGCAAACTCCAGCGCATGGAGGAGCAAATCGTTGTGCTGATCGATCGGTAAAAAGCTGATGGGGAGCAGGCGTACGACTCCCGCCCACCTTTTTTTGCCAAAATCATGGGGGAGCCTATCCCTCGCCACTTCAAGATTCCGTAGGTGGACCCCTACGATGGCACCACGACCCGCTAGACCATCTGGGCACCTACAAGGCTCACATGATGATACTTGAATGTGAAAAGCACCTATACCTAGAATACAATATGTAAGAATAGAGGGCAAAAAGATATGCATTTTAAAACATTTTTAAGGCATGCACAACGGAAGGCTTAGTAGATAGATCTAAACGATCTACCAAACTGCCCGCAATAGGAACTAGCATAAAGACAGCTCCTCCATTCAGGGTAAAGATAAATCCTCCATTCAGGATAAAGATAAATCATAACACACTCTTGCTATCATCCTTATCTGACTGGAAACTGGAGTCAGTATACCCCACAAGTTTCAAGTCAGATTCTTCATAAATAAGTCATTGGTCCTTAGTATTTCGTAAATACTTAAGAATGGTTTTTACCACTTTCCAATGAGCTTCACCTGGGTCAGACTGGTATCTGCTCACTACACCTAGTGAGTATGCCACATCTGGTCTAGTACATATCATGGCATACATGATAGAACCCACTGCTGAAGCATATGGGATTCTACTCATGCGGTCTCTCTCCTCAGGAGTTGTCGCACAATTCCTTTTGGAGAGATCAACTCCAGTGCCTATCGGAAGATAGCCCTTCTTAGAATTCTCCATGCTGAACCGTTTCAGCATGGTATTGATGTACATAGATTGGGACATTTCTAAAAGCCTCTTAGATCATCTCTATAGATCTTCATATCCAGTATGTAAGAGGCTTCATCCAAGTCCTTCATAGAGAACTGAGATGATAACCAGACCTTTATTCCTTGTAGTGATGTAATGTGATTCCAGATTAAAAAAATGTCATCCACATACAGCACAAGGAATATAATCACAAAACCATTAGCCCATTTATAAATGCAAGGTTCTTCTCCATTCCTAACGAAGCCATACAACTTGATACACTTATCAAATCGTATATTCCAACTCCTTGATGCTTGCTTCAGTCCATAGATGGACTTTGAAGCCTGCATACCTTTGACTCGTCTGTGGATGTGAACCCTTCAGGTTGTATCATATACACCTCCTCTTTCAGCTTACCATTCAGGAAAGCTGTTTAGACATCCATTTGCCAGATTTCATAGTCAAAGTGTGCTGCTAAAGCAAGCATAATCCGAATGGATTTGAGCATTGCCACAGGAGAGAACGTCTCATCATAGTCAATACCATAACGTTGACAATACCCTTTGGTAACCAGACGGGCTTTATAGGTCTCCACCTGCCCGTCTGCGCCCCTTTTTCTCTTGAAAATCCATTTGCACCCAATGGATTTTATCCCTTCAAGTGGATCAACCAATGTCCATACATTGTTGATCTCCATGGACTCCATTTCAGATTTCATAGCTCCTAGCCATTTCTCAGAGTCAGACCTTGCCTTGTATCCATATAGATGATCAGATCCTCATTATTCTCATCGAGTTCAATGGGATCACCGTCCCAGACCACGAAACCGTAGTATCTGTCCGGTCGACTCGGTACTCTACCGGATCTCCTTAATGGTTCCTGGTGGGCTCTGGGTGTGATCTAATCACAGCCGGTTCTATGTTGTCCATTAAGTGTGTCGATTTTTCTACTTGTTGAACTTCACTAAGTTCAATCTTAGTGGCTATAGTTCCTTCACCAAGGAACTCCTTTTTCAAAAAGATAGTCCTAAGACTGATGAACAACTTTTGTTCCTCAGCTAAGTAAAAGTAATACCCCTTAGACTTCTTTGGATATCCAACAAATAGGCACCGGTCAGACCTAGGTCCAAGTTTGTTTGTTTTCAAATATTTTACATAAGCTGGACATCCCCAAACCCGAAGGTATGAAAGTGTCGGCTTATGTCCAGTCCATATCTCATATGGTGTTTTGCAATGGACTTACTTGGAGACCTATTCAGAAGGTAACAGGCTGATTCTAAAGCATATACCCAAAAGGATACCGATAGAGAGGCAAAGCCCATCATGGACCGAACCATGTGCAGCAGGGTTCGATTCCTCCTTTTAGACACTCCATTTAACTGAGATGTCCCTGGAGGTGTCCACTGAGAGAGAATCCCATTCTCCTCAAGATATGTCAGAAACTCGCCAGAAAGGTATTCACCATCTCGATCGGATTGAAGGGTTTTGATACACTTTCCAATTTGTTTTTCTACTTTATTACGATATTGTTTGAACATTTCAAACGATTCAGATTTATGTCTCATCAAGAAGACATAACCATACCTCGAAATGTCATTTGTAAAAGTAATGAAATAACCATACCCTCCCTTCGCACTAACATTCATGGGTCTGCATACATCAGTATGTATCAGACTCAGAATCTCATTGGCTCATTCACCTTTTTCAACAAAAGGTGACTTTGTCATTTTTCCAAGAAGACAAGACTCACAGGTTGGAAGTGAACTATCTTCCCTAAAATTGAGGAGACCCTCGATTTTTAACCTATTTATCTTGTTCCTGTTAATATGATCTAGCTTACAATGCCATAAGTATGCATCGCTGACATTATCTATCCTAGGGCATTTGCTAGATGTGTACATTACACTAACAGGTCACGATAGTACATAGATGCCATCACATATTTGTCCAGTCAAAATTATAGAACCATTCAAAATGATTTTACAAATATCATTCTTTATTGATAGTTTGTAACCATACATGGCCAACTGGCCTATAGAAATGACATTCAAAATGAAAGAAGGATAAAAATGGCACTCGTTCAAAACGATAGTACAGGACTCGAAAACAAGTTTAAGGACTCCCAACTCCAGAATTGGAACTCGGCTTCCATTTCCCACGTTCAAGAACCTCTCGCCGTCCTCGAATCTTCTACTAACTTGAAGTCCCTACAAAGAATTGTAAATATGAATTGGACTTCTTGTATCCAATACCTAGTTAGTAGTATCACAAACAGAGAAACTACAGGGTATTATCATATAAATACCTTGTCTAGGACCATCTTACAGCTTTCTCTTCTTGGACCTGTTCAGGTCAAGGGATGCAATGTAAAGAGGACAGTTCCTCTTCCAATAACCTCGCTTCTTGTATAAGAAGCACTTTGCACGACTCTAATCAGCCTTCACTTTCTTGGCCTGACTGGGCCCAGAAGCATTAAGCACCTTTTTTCCTTTATTATTTTTCTTCTTCCCTTTCTTAAAGGGACGACACCCTTCTGAAGAACCTCCCACTAGATTCACCACCCCTTTATTCAACTGGTGGTCTTTTTCATAAGTCTGCAGCAACCCTAACAGACCATGATAGTTGACTACAGGCTTATTCATTCTATAATGATCGAGAAAGTCTAGATAGGAGGAGGGGAGAGAATTCAAAATCATATCTTTCCCAAGCCATTCATGCAAGGGACAGCTGAGATTGCCCAGGCGCTCAATCATCTCGATCACGTACAGTACATGATCAGTGATCGAGGCCCCTTCATGCATCCGCATGTTGTAGATAGAACAGGAGACCCTGTACCTTTCAACATCATCTGGTGTCCCGAAAGACTCCTTCAACCTTTGAAGGATTTCTTCAAGTTGGGCTTTCTCGAATTTGCGACTGAACTTGTCGTTCATCGTCGCTAACATGATGCATCAGATAGTGATCCTGTTAGAGAGCCACTTCTGATAAGTATCTCTGACTGAACCCCGAGCATTGGCAGCAGGGATCTTAGGTGCCGGATCCGATATCACATACAGGATCCGTTCATGCTCCAAGACAATCTTGAGCCTTCGATACCAGCTATCAAAGTTGGGTCCATTGAGCTTCTCGTTGTCAAGAAGAGACCGGAGTGACAGGTTGGAAGACATCTAAAAGGAAAACCAAAACTAATTAGTATATATGAATTATTAATCTAAAGACATGGACTTTAGTCTAAAGGTCCCTCCCATTATTTTGCACAGATTGGTAGCCTCTACCTCAAATCCGAGGAATTACTTTAATTCCTTAGCGAGTACTAGAGTCCAATAGACAACACATGAGCCCGACTTTGGCCGACCCACTCATGCATGTCTAAAGGTAGGTTCTTTAACCGATTACTTCTCCAAGTAACCTCTAGTAATTGGGTTTTGCCCCAAGGAACACTTCAATCGACCTTTGGGCCTCCTATTGAAGGTCCTGGTTAGGTCCAACCATTAACATGACAAAACTCAATGCTTCTAACTAACAAATAGTCAAGCCTGACTTTTGCCGGCCCACCTGACTACCGTTAAAAGAATCACACTGAGCCATCATATTAGAAACAGCAATTCTAATAGCCCGATGAACACCCGATCTATGGATATGCCGATGAATACCGAACTACTGGACACATTACTATCATACTTAATGGGAGGCTAGGACTTGGTTATCCCTATAACTTTGTCCTTTTAAGGACCTAATAATTTAGAGGGTTTTTAATTAATGTGACAGATGAAAAGATGAGAAGACATAGATCAACCTCCCATTGACCACATCAGTAACCAAGGAGGGTTACACATAACTAATGATCCATGGATACCTAAAATCAGTCAAGACTGATTAACCTTGGGTGATAAAAGTTAACACAAGTCAATGAGCTATCAATCAATCCTGATTGAGCATATTGGCCAGGTAAGTAAGATCATGGGTTGGGTTCTGCCATTAACCATCTTGCCTTAGATACCAATAGAGTTGGCCAGGTAAGAGGTAGCCCCAAAGAACCATGATCACGATGCCAAACGTACCTCAACACTAATCGGTTCATCAGACTTGATTAGACTAGCCTAAAAACTTGAGCATTCCATTGAGCCACAAATTAGGTCCATTTAGATTATGGACTAATCAATCTAACTATTAGATAGATCTAGAGAAGAAATCCTAACTCAACATTTGATTAGATTAGTTCTCTAATTAGTCCAATGTATCTAAACTTAGGTCTAACCCAATTAAGAACCTAATAGAAGCTAACCCATGATCCTTAAGGCTTATTGAAATGACTTAACATCTTTGAATCACATTCCTAGAGTTCTTAGTCATTCTTAATTCAAAATTAAGTTCAATAACCTTAAATGAATTAAAATAATTTTAATATATAAATGTAAAATAATTTTATAAAATTAAAATTTGAATTCACTGCTTTTCAGAATTTTTCAATCTAAGTGTCGACACTTCAGGAGCAAGTGTCGACACTTCAGGAGCAAGTGTCAACTCAAGGCCTGAGATAGGGAACAAAAAACAAAACAACATGTTTTCTGGCATGCACTCAAGTGTCGACACTTCAAAGGTCAAGTGTCGACACTTCAAGGTCAAGTGTCAACACTACAACCTATCTCAGAAGAAAAACAGAAACCAGATCTCAGGAAATTTTCTCATGAGTCGACACTTCAAAAGCCAAGTATCGACTGACAGCCTGAGACAATGAAAAAATAGTGATTTCAAATCCAATGTTTTTCCAAACATTCAATCAAAATCGATCAATAAAAACTCTTAGATCTTATCTAAAATAATTGTATGATCATTTCATTAGATTAAAATATTTTTAATCTGCATTTTCTTGCTTCTTATTTTCCTTTTCAAGAGTCAATCACAGTGGCACCTCTACACGCCATAGGAGACCCCATTGAATGGGAAGAGAGGGTCTTGCAGCCCTACTTCTCTTCTATGATTGGACGGCCATGGTGAAGCACTCAATCCAAGTACTTAAGAAGAGATGTTATTAGCATGCTAGCATCATTATACTACAAAAAGGAACCTATGGCTCTGATACCATTGAAGGTGAAAAGCACCTACACCTAGCATACAATATGCAAGAATAGAGGGTAGAAAGATATGCATTTTAAAATATTTTTAAGGCATGCACAGCGGAAGGCTCGGTAGATAGATCTAAATGATCTACTGAACTGCCTGCAATAGGAACTAGCATAAAGATCTAGCATGCATATAACATCAAATGCAAGAGAGGAACATAAATATAAAAGTACCATACCTTTATACCAAGAGAAAAGTAGTGGAAGTGCTGTGAGAAGGAGGAGGGTGCTCGAGCCACACACGTGTCTGGCCTCTACAAGATATCCACACCTGGGCTCGACTCTGATCAATTCCCTCGAAGTGCTAGCTCTTCAAGATCCTTTGTCGATCTTCTTCTTCTAGGAAGACTAGGAGGAGAGCAAGAACCCCTTCCCAAAACGTCTCTTCTCAAGACCTAGCTAGAATGCTAGGTTACTCACACCCAATCCCAAAATTTCTCACAGCCCTTCTCTATTTCCTCTCTCAAACCTTTTCTCAAAAATCTATGGATTAACCATTGGCAGTCCCTGAAAATGACGTTCATTTGTAGAGGCAGCAAGGAGAGGGAGAAAGAAGGAGGAGAGATGAGGGGAGAGAATGGGAGAGAGGATCAAGGTTAAACCAAATGGGTCTAACCCAAAGAGGAAAGTATGACCTTCATACCATAAAACCTTGGAGCCAAAACTGGTTTGAATTTGAAATTCAACCAGGTCAAAACTTGCCCAAAATCCTCCCATGAAATCTTTCCAGAATTCAGTTCATCACAGGAAGTGTCAACACTCGAAAATTGCTAAGTGTCGACACTTCAACAAGTGTCGATACCTGCAAAATGTCGACACTTGGAACAAAGTCAATCATATTGACTTCTGGTGATGGCAAACGATTCTCAATCATCGATTAGCCACAAGATCAGATAGAAATTCTCTATGGTGTGTGACCCCATAGGTTCGAACACTAAGCCAGTAGCACTAGACCATTTTCAGTACTAGTCAAAGTCCTCATCTAGCAATGATACCCGACGTCCAGATAGGTCGAAGATGCAAAGTACCTCACAAGAACCTCTGGTATATGGTTGCCGTATAATTCATCCCTTTGACCTCATAATGCTCAGGATGACCTAGGGTTCGACTGCCAATCCTAATTTGGTTTATCCAGATCATGTCTCAACCTCACAAGTTCTGTAACTCCTCACAAGAACTACCCTGGCCAAGATTTTGTTGAATTGAGACATAGTGAGTCATTCACTCCAAACTATTTGAAGAGGTCAATTCCATCTTGATCCACCATCGCTTCACAAGTACTTGACTACACCCAAAGACCATCCATCACTGGATTAGAAATTCAGGTAGTCCGGCACCAAAGTACAGTGAGTTGCTTGCAAGCTACCATGGTGACCTCAAGTCAGAGGGACATATATACCCATATCCCTTCCCGATCAACCCTTTGATAGAAGGGAGCTCTGCAGATGGTCACGTTCAGTGAAATGTCATACACTTCAATTGCATGTCACACTAGTGTCTCCATACTCCTTGGTTAAGAGGACAACCAACAAATGTGACATACAACAACCTACACTTGATACATTGTCGTCCGATAACAATGTATCCTTTGGTTGTGAACAACTTTAAGAACTACATGATATATCCTCTCTATATCAAACAATGTAATTCTAAGGACTCCATCATACAAGAGTTCATTACAGGAAAATATAAATATGATGGACAGCCAAAAAAAATAACTTTTATTTATTAAAAAAATTCATATACAAATACAAAGATAGCACAACCATCTACAACCTAGACGATTGGCTTTGGACATAATTTCCAACAACAGGGCACCTCCAACGCCCTCCACTGCATCACCTTCCCTACGACCCTCAAGAAGGTAGCTCGAATGTGGTTCTCCGCCATCTGACCAGGTATGATGCACTATTCTCCTAGCTTGAAAAACTCTTTCTCTCCTATTTCAGGACTTACAGTCGGACATCGAGGAACACCAACTGCCTCTTCCTCATACTGTAAAAGGAAGGAGAGACTCTCCAAGACTACATGGCCCGATTCAACTCAGCGATCATGGAGATCCCAGACCTTAATGAAGATGTATCTATGTCGGGCTTCAAGGGAGGGCTGTGCTCATCTAGGCTCACATTCTTCATGGACAAGAAGTTCTCGATGAGCTACTCCGAACTGCTGGCCCGGGTGCAGAAATCATCCTGGCAGATAAGCAGGCGGCGAGCCGATGCCAGGCTGAGGGGAGGTCAGCTCCCAAGAAGCGGAGCGACAAGGCCCCCGAAATCCGACCTCCAAGCGATGGCAACAATCCGGCTCGATGCCATAGCCCAAAGCCAAAGGACTTCCCCAGGAGGTTCGAATCCTACGTGCCCCTCTCCTTTTGAGGGAGAAGATTCTCATGAAAATTGAAAACAAGACCTTTTTGCAAAGGCCTCATCCAATGAGGAGTCCCTCTACATCCAGGAATAGAGACAAGTACTGCAAGTTCCACCGGGATCACGGACACAACACCGAAGACTGCCTCCAGCTGAAGGAGTAATTGAAGACCTCATCAAGAGGGGGTACATACATAAGTACATCCGACCCCAGAGGAATCAGGCTGAAACTTAGACTGGCAGAGAACCCCCAGAGGAGGTAGAGCTTTCCAACCAACGTCCGACCGACGGGAATGTTGGCATGCTACATCGCCGGTCCGATTGAAGGTATGAGGAAGACCAGGACATTGTGAAAAGGTCTAGGGGTTCTCATGTAATTAGCTTCTCCAACAAAGACCTCCTAGAATCCCACATCTCTAGGAATGATCCTGTATTTGTATCGGTAGTGATTGCCAATTATGATGTAAAGAGGATCCTTATTGATAATGGAAGCTCCACAAAAGTGTTGTTGTACGATGCCTTCATCAGAATGAACCTGTCCAGATCAAGGCTACAAGAATCTCTTATGCCGTTGATAGGCTTCGGGGGAAACTCCATCAGAGTAGAAGGAGAGATAACTCTGCCCATGACAATTGGGACAGAGCCTTTCCAGAAGACTCTCCCCATCAACTTTGTGGTCATATGTACGCCCTCGGCTTACAACACCATTTTGGGCCGATCGGCCCTCAACAAGTTTCGGGCTATCATCTCCACCTACCACCTGCTGGCAAAGTTTTTGACTTGGAATGGGGTCAAAGTAATGAGGGGAGACTGAAGGTGGTGCGGACACCGACAATGGTCTTCACTCACTATGGATCGACTCTTGATGCAGCACATCCAACCCCGACTTGCAGAACAATTTTATCTTGTTAGAATAATACAAGCAAGGCAACTATCAGGACAACTACCAGTCAACTACCAGAGCAACTAACAATCAACTACCATCAAATGACTACCAAGCAACTACCTCTCAACTTCTCATGGGATTACTACATCATCATGCCACTTCACCAAGCTTAGAGGGTGCCACATCATCATCCACATCATCAAGCAATGCCACCTAATGGGATTGCCACCACATGTGCCACCTCACCCATTGAAGTGGGCGACCAAGAAGGAGTCAAATTCAAATTTGGGTGGCCAAACTAAACCTCCACCTCATGTAACTACTTCCCCCCCTATCTCTCCAACCATCCCATGTATCTCTCAACGATCCCATGTATCTCTCAACCATCCCATGTATCTCTCCTCTCTTTTAAATTTAAAACAAAGGGCTTGGTAGCTTATAAAAGGAGATCCAATGCCCCATTGTATGGAGTTGATTTTTTTTGGAATAAAATGAAATGAAGAAGAAGGTCTTTGTCTTACCATTACTTGAGTATTTGTGATGTTCTCTTATAGCTTTAGATAAAATTCTAGTTTGAAATTTGAGAAGCGATTCTTCTTTGGGCGTGCAACCTCCATCTATTTTCAAGTGTCAATTCCATTTCAAGAAGAAGACATCAAGGAGACACCCTTCCATGGATCCCACCTACCCCAACAAGAGTTTCTCAAGCCTCCATAAGAAGAACAATTCTTATGATCTCCTCTTTTCCTTTGTGTTTTGATCTTTTCAAATATTCCATTTCTAATCCTTTCCTTGCAGGGTTCTCTTTAATCCAGAGTTTAAGAGCTCGTCGTCTTGCCAGAGGAACACGAATGGATGGGGTATATTTTCTCGAAATGATCATCTTCTCATCCAGGATTGGTTTATTCGAATGCTACTACGGGTCTATCACTTCAAAAAGAGAGCTCATCATTGATAACAAATCTTCCTCATCACTTCATTTATGATCCATTGAAGGTTAACCTCTAGGTTCTTAATCCTTTAGCCTTAGATTTAATCTTCTTTTAGGACAATCTGGCTATTATTGTGGCATATGTTTAATAATTACCAAATCTTTCTCTAGGTCTTGCTTGAGTCTCTTAGATTGAAAGCTAGTTCATGTGTTTAGGTTTTCATTGCTCAACTTTTAACTCATCCTCAATAGAAAGCATTTTCATGCCGCATCATTTTGGTATCAAAGCATGGTTGGATTAGGGTAGGATTTGCATAGATGCTGAAATTCGTTGTTTGCTGGAATTCTGCACATAGAGTTTTAATATCTTGCATAGCCTGTTAAGTGTTTGCATAAATGCATGTTAAATACCAAGGTGAGATCAGGTTGTCCTACTATAAGGGGGAATCCTTATAGTGTAAGGTTGTCCTATCTTGGTCATTACCATTGTTTGCATAGATTAATTTCTCAATTATCTTACTTGCTGGAATTTTCTGAATCTATGCATATATAGTCTGATAAATGAATTGTTTTTCTTATCATAGAACTCAAAATTTAGTGATTCTTGTTTTGTTAGATCCGTTGTAATTGATAGAAGTTTTCATAATTTTTCTAGAATTTTTAGTTAACTATAGAGTTTTCGATCTGTGATTTAGTACTGTTCTATCTAAAATTCCAGTAGAGTTAATTTTCAGCATGGTTGTGTGCATTCATCTTAACTCAATTAAGGGCACCAATATGACATGGGGCCAGGATTGATCACCTGTCCTTAGCCCAAGAATAACAACCCTCATTGTGCATCGAACCCAATCCTCTAATTAAAATTGAGTAGAACCTTAATTGCCCTAGTGGGTTAAGGACATCAATTGGTCGAGTCCTGGTTAGTGTTAAGTCATTGTGTCAACTAGTCTTATGTGTGCCCTATTACTTGGTGACTAGGATTGGAACTAAGGGCTTGGGTGCTGATCCGTTTACCGAGCCAATTCCACCAGGCCTAGGCAGGCCAAAGAAGGGATCTCACACTCCCCTTGTTCTGACACCAGGCCAAGTGTAGAGTTACTACAATCTAGTTTGCCACCTTGATTAGGCGACTAGTTTGGGACTCTAGGTCTAGTTCAAGTCAATTGGGACAAGCTTGTGCAACCAATTCTTCACCTATTATTTGAAACTGGTGTCAAGGATTGAGGTTAAGTGGTTAAGCCTAAGCGGTTCTTGTGGTTTTTAATTAGGTCCCAGCGAGAGCTGGGGAAACCTCCCACAGACCCACCTCCTGACTGGCCAGTGGAAAAGAGTAGTTATTGGTTTGATTGTACCTAGCCAACTCAGTTTATTTGAGCTAACTGGTCTAGAAAACCTCAGCCCGAGTTTGAGTCCACTTGCATGCATGACAACTAGAGCAGGGACATCACATTCACCAGCCCAAGCCTAGTCAAGTGTAGCCATGGACCAAAATCTTGAAAATCTGATTAAAGCCTTGAATGATCAAGTGGCCCACCTAAATAAAAATTTGACTGAGCAATTGGCCCAAACCAACCAGAACGTGGCCCAGACCAACCAGAGCATGAATGATCAGTTAGCCCACATCACGACTAGGTTGGATCAATTAGAAACTAGAACTCCTGGAGGAAACCATGAAGTCCAGAATGATCCTGAACCCGATCTTGAACCTGAGTTTGAAACACCAGTCAACCCTAGAAGGGTTCCACGCCAAAACCTTTTCCATGAGCCCAACCCTAGGAGACCTCAGCAAGACCATTTCTGTGAACCAAATCCTAGGGGGCCCAATCATGAGCAAGCCCATGAACCCAATCTAAGGAGAGTCTATCTTGAGCCCACTTATGAACCAAATGTCAGGAGACCCACTCCAATTCAGTTAGACCAAGATGATCGAGCCATAAAAAATGTTAGGTTGGAAGCACCCACATTTGATGGAATCTTATATCTAAAAATTTACATCGATTGGGAAGGAGAAATGGACCAGTATTTTGACTGGTATGACATGATTGAGGAAAGAAAATGTAAGTTTGCAAAACTAAAGTTGGTAAGACAAGCTAGGCTCTACTGGGAAAATGTTGAGCGATTAGCTAGGCAAAGAGGTGATGTGCCTATAGTAACCTGGAGAGCGATGAAACTTAGGCTTAGAGAAAAATACCTTCCTATGTCCTACCACCAAAGACTCCTAAATCAATGGCAAAGACTTACTCAAGGAAATAGGAGTGTCACAGAGTACATTGCCAAATTTGATGAGTTTGTAATGAGGTGCAATGTTGATGAATCTGAGTCGGTAACCCTGTCTAGATTTAGAGCCAGACTGAGGAAAGAAATCCAGAAGGAATTATTCATGAGGGAAGTCCATGATCTAGAACTGGCCTATCAGATAGCTAGAGATGCTGAGAGATTTTATAGGAGTCCAGTTTATCGTAGACCCGACGCCCCTAGGATTAGTGTACCTAATCAGCAGATAGGACCCAGTCAGTCTAGATTCAACCGACTCAATCCTAATACACCTGTGACCCGAAGAGATGATAAAGGAAAATCACCTGAAGTCCAAAGAAATCCGAATGTATGTTTCAAATGTCAAAAGGTAGGTCAATATGCTAGCAACTGTCCAAATCGATCCTTACACATAGGGGAAGTAGAAGAGGAAGCCATAGAACCCCAAGATGAGTGTGAAGAGGAAATATACCAGGAGGATGAGAATTTGGCTGAAGAATATGAAGGTGATGAAGCCCTAGTAGATCATGATCTTTTAGGAGTTGGTTAGGTATATCCTCACCCAAACCAAAGACCAAGAAGACTGGCGTAGGACTAGTATCCTACAGACTTTCATCAAGATAGGCGAGAAAGTGTGCAAGGTCATCTTAGATAGTGGTAGCTGTGTCAATGCCATATCCACCAACACAGTCAAAAACCTAGGATTGTCCGCTATACCCCATCCTAATCCATATAAGGTATCCTGGATAGACTCAACCTCTATTTCCATCAAGTCTAGGTGCATAGTTACCATCCAGTTCCAGTCTTACCAAGAGAAAGTTTGGCACGATGTTCTTCCAATGGGAGTTAGCAGTATCATTTTAGGACAACCATGGTTATACGATCATGACGTTATACTCTATGGTCACTCTAATTCATGCTCGTTTACTCATAATGGAAAGAAGATTGTAATCCATTCTTCTCCACCTAAGGACCCAATTAAAAGAGGATCTAGCCAATTGAGAGATAAGACACAAGGGATAAACGCGATCACTGCTAAAGAATTGGAGCAAGAGATTAGCAATGGTTCACCTGTTTGGGTTTTGACAACTAAGGAACATCAAGAGCCCTCCCCAAAAGAACAACCTCAGGAAGTCGTTGAAGTGCTAGATGAGTTTAAGGATGTTTTCCCCAATGAGTTACCCGACCAACTCCCACCCCTTAGGGACATCCAACATGCAATAGACTTAGTCCCTAGAGCGACCTTACCAAACCTTCTCCATTATAGAATGAACTCTACCGAACATCAAGAATTGCAATGACAAGTAGGAGAACTTCTTAGGAAAGGATTCATTAGGGAGAGTTTAAGCCCATGCACAGTCCCAGCCTTACTCACCCCTAAGAAAGATGGCACGTGGAGGATGTGTGTCGATAGTCGTGCCATAAATAAGATCACGGTGAAATATAGGTTTCCCATCCCCGGATTGGATGACATGCTAGATATGATGGCCGGTGCGACGATATTTTCTAAGATTGACCTGAAGAGCAGCTATCACCAAGTTAGGATTAGACCAGGGGATGAATGAAAGACTGCCTTTAAGACTAAGGATGGGTTATTTGAATGGGTAGTCATGCCTGTTGGACTATCAAACGCCCCTAGCACCTTTATGAGAATCATGAACCAGGTCCTACGATCCTTTATCGAAAAGTTTGTCGTTGTGTATTTTGACGACATCCTTATCTATAGTAGGACTAGAGATGATCATTTGAACCATCTGAAGCAAGTATGTTTGGCACTTAGGAAGGATAATCTCTATGCCAATTTGAAGAAATGTGATTTTGTGACTACTAGAGTTATCTTTCTAGGATTTATCGTAACCCCTGAAGGAGTATCTGCTGACCTTGAGAAGATTAGAGCAATTGTAGACTGGCCAACACTCAATAATATTCACGAAGTAAGAAGTTTTCATGGCCTCGCTACATTTTACAGAAGATTCATTAGAGGGTTTAGCACCATAGTTGCTCCTATTACGGATTGCATTAGGAAAGGCAATTTTGAATGGAAAAAAGCTACTGATAAGGCCTTCCTAAACATTAAGGACAGGATGACACAAGTACCGATCTTAAGATTACCCGATTTTTCTAAGACTTTTGAGATAGCTTGTGATGCCTCTAGAGTAGGAATTGGAGGAGTCTTAAGTCAAGAAAGTCATCTAGTGGCATTTTTTAGTGAAAAGCTGAATGAGGATAGGATGAAATACTCAACCTATGACAAGGAGTTATATGCGGTAGTTCAGGCTTTGAGGTACTGGAGACACTATCTGCTACCACAAGAGTTTGTCTTATTCTCGGATCATGAAGCCCTTAGGTTTCTTAGCTCCTAGAAAAAGTTGAACCCTAGGCATGCCAAGTGGGTAGAGTTCATCCAAGCCTATATCTTCGTCTTAAAGCACCATGCGGGAACTGAGAATAGGGTTGCTGATACCTTAAGTCGTAGAGCATTGCTCTTAAATTCAGTCAGCACTGAAGTCATAGGTTTTGAGAGACTTAAGGAGGAACATGAAACCCGTCCAGATTTTGGTGAGATCTATCAGACTTTACATCTAGAACCATCTAGCAATCATAGTGACTATACCCTTCTAGATGGTTATCTTTTTAGAGAAAACAGGCTCTATGTTCCAAGAACCTCCTTAAGGGGTTTTCTAGTTTGGGAGACACATGCTGGAGGTTTGGCTGGCCATTTTGGGCGAAACAAGACTATCTTAGCTGTTGAGGAACAATTCTACTGGCCAGGCCTTAAGAGACAGGTAGCAAACCTTGTAGCCCGATGTAGGACAAGTGCTGTTGCAAAATAGCAGAAATAAAATACCGGGTTATACACTCCTTTACCTGTACCTGAGTGTCCATGGCAGGATCTTAGCATAGACTTTGTTCTAGGATTACCCAAGACCATTAGAAAACATGATTCAATCTTTGTAGTGGTCGACCGGTTTTCGAAGATGGCCCATTTCCTACCCTACTCCCAAACTTCTGATGCCTCTAGGGTAGCCAAGCTCTTTCTTGATCAAGTAGTCAAGCTACACGGGCTACCAAAAACCATTATTTCTGATAGGGATGTCCATTTTACAAGTTACTTTTGGAAAACCCTTTGGCACCTATTAGGAACCAGACTGAGATTTTCAACTGCCTACCACCCCCAGACTGATGGACAGACCGAAGTTGTGAATAGAAGTCTAGGGAATTTGTTGAGATGTCTAGTGGGAGATAGTCTAGGAAACTGGGATTTGTTATTGCCTCGTGCTGAGTTTGCTTATAACAGTTCGGTCAGTCGATCTATGGGCAAAAGTCCATTTGAAATAGTCCATGGTTACAAACCTAGGAAGCCTTGAGATCTGATCCCACTACCCACAAATGCATGAGTTTTTGAGTCTGCTGAATCCTATGCATAGTATATTAAGGATTTACATCATGAAATAAACAAGAAAATTCACTTGAGCAATGAATCCTATAAACATAAGGCTAATTCACGAAAGAGAGTCAAGGAATTCTATGAGGGGGATCATGTAATGATTAAACTTAAACCTGAAAGATTTCCATCGGGGACTTTTAAGAAATTACATGCCCGTGGCGCAGGTCCATTCAAGGTCAAAAAGAATATTAGCTCTAATGCTTATGTACTGGATTTACCTTCTGACCTAGGTATCAGTCCAACCTTCAATGTTTCAGACTTAATAGAGTATAAGGAACCAATGATGATACCTAGTGAGCCTTTTGGGCCTGACCCTATTTTTGAGAGAGAACTTGTCCCAGAGTGTTCACAAACCATCTTTCCAAAGAAATGAGAGAAAATTGAACAGATTCTAGATGATAAGATTGTCACCACCAGGAACAAGGACTACTATCGTTATTTGGTCCGTTGGCAAGGGCGACCTGAATCTGACAACTCTTGGATCACTAGAGAGGACCTGCAACAAATGGACCTGGATTTATTTGAACAATATCAAAGCCAGATTGGACCATATTCGACAGGGTCGAATTCTCGTCATCCCGGGAGATTTGGTGCGGACACCGACAATGGTCTTCACTCACTATGGATCGACTCCTGATGCAGCACATCCAACCCCGACTTGCAGAACAATTTTATCTTGTTAGAATAATACAAGCAAGGCAACTACCAGGACAACTACTAGTCAACTACCAGAGCAACTAATAATCAACTACCATCAAATGACTACCAAGCAACTACCTCTCAACTTCTCACGGGATTACTACATCATCATGCCACTTCACTAAGCTTAGAGGGCACCACATCATCATCCACATCATCAAGCAATGCCGCCTAATGGGATTGCCACCACATGTGCCACCTCATCCATTGAAGTGGGCGACCAAGAAGGAGTCAAATTCAAATTTGGGCGGCCAAACTAAACCTCCACCTCATGTAACCACTTCCCCCCTTATCTCTCCAACCATCCCATGTATCTCTCAACTATCCCATGTATCTCTCAACCATCCCATGTATATCTCCTCTCTTTTAAATTTTAAACAAAGGGCTTGGTAGCTTATAAAAGGAGATCCAACGTCCCATTGTATGGAGTTGATTTTTTTTGGAATAAAATGAAATGAAGAAGAAGGTCTTTATCTTGCCATTACTTGAGTATTTGTGATGTTCTCTTATAGCTTTAGATAAAATTCTAGTTTGAAATTTGAGAAGCAATTCTTCTTTAGGCGTGCAACCTCCATCTATTTTCAAGTGTCAATTCCATTTCCAAGAAGATGACATCAAGGAGACACCCTTCCATGGATCCCACCTACCCCAACAAGAGTTTCTCAAGCCTCCATAAGAAGAACAATTCTTATGATCTCCTCTTTTCCTTTGTGTTTTGATCTTTTCAAATATTCCATTTCTAATCCTTTCCTTGTAGGGTTCTCTTTAATTTGGAGTTCAAGAGCTCATCGTCTTGCCAGAGGAACATGAATGGATGGGGTGTATTTCCTCGGAACGATCATCTTCTCATCCAGGATTGGTTTATTCGAATGCTACTACGGGTCTATCACTTCAAAAAGAGAGCTCATCATTGGTAACAAATCTTCCTCATTACTTCATTTTTGATCCATTGAAGGTTAACCTCTAGGTTCTTAATTTTTTAGCCTTAGATTTAATCTTCTTTTAGGACAATCTAGCTATTATTGTGGCACATGTTTAATAATTACCAAATCTTTCTCTATGTCTTGCTTGAGTCTCTTAGATTAAAAGCTAGTTCATGTGTTTAGGTTTTCATTGCTCAACTTTTAACTCATCCTCAATAGAAAGCATTTTCATGCCGCATCAGAAGGATAGCCAGGCAATGTCTGACCATCCAGGACAGGCAGTCTGAGGATCGTTCCACTCTGGAATAGCTTGACCCCAGGGCCGAAGCCGATTCTTGCGGACATCCAATCGAGAAGATCTTGTTCGTGCCTCTTCGGGAATATGACCCCACCAAGGTCTTGCAAATTTGGAGTACACTCAGCGAAGAAGCTAAGTTAGATTTGGTCAGCTTTTTATGGGAGAATGCCAACATCTTTGCTTGGTCGACGTTGGACATGCCAGGCATCCCACCGGAGGTCATAACTTACCAGCTTAAAGAGGATCCAACACGCAAGCCAGTCAGGCAAAAGAAGAGGAGCTTCACCCTTGAAAGGCAGAAGGTGATTGACGAAGAGGTTAAGAAGCTCTCCGGTGCCAGCTTCATTAGAGAGGCCCACTACCCCGACTGGCTGGCGAATGTTGTAATGGTTAGGAAGGCCAATGGAAAATGAAGAATATGCATGGATTATACTGACCTCAACAAGGCTTGTCCGAAGGATAGCTTTTCCTTGCCAAAGATTGACCAATTGGTGGATGCCACGGCCGGTCATCAGTTTTTGAGCTTCATGGATGCCTTCTCTGGATACAACCAAATCAGGATGCACCCGGAGGATGAAGAGAAGACAGTCTTTATCACCGATAAGAGATTATATTACTACAAAATGATACCCTTCGGCCTGAAGAATGTTGGTGCCACTTTCCAAAGGCTGATCAACCAGGTCTTCAAGGGGCAACTTGGAAGGAATATGGAGGCCTATGTTGATGATATGATAGTCAAAAGCCTCCACAAAGCCGACCATATCAGAGACTTGCAGGAATCTTTTGATGCCTTGAGGCGTTATCGAATGAAGCTGAACCCCACCAAGTTCATCCTTGGGGTGACCTCAGGAAAGTTTCTTGGCTTTCTGGTTATGTAGAGAGGGATCGAAGTCAACCTTGATAAGATTAAAGCTGTCATCAACATGGGGCATCCGACCAACAAAAAGCAAGTGCAAGAACTTATAGACCGGATAGCCTCTCTCAACCGCTTCATGTCCCAGTCAGCTGAGAAATCCCTCCCTTTTTTCAAGACATTACGATGGTTGGATCACTTTCAGTGGATCGATGAGTGTCGATCGGCTTTTGAAGCTTTGAAAGATTACCTAAAGAACCCTTCTTTGTTGGCCAAGCCAACGAAAGAAGAGCCCTTATACTTGTACTTGTTGGTGTCAGACGAAGCAGTAAGCTCCATCCTCGTTCAGGTGGAAGCAAGCAATCAGCAAAGGCCTATATATTATATCAGCAAAGTTCTCCATAACGCCGAAATGAGATACCCTAAGATGCAGAAGCTTGTCTACTCCTTAGTCATAGCAGCCAAGCGCTTGCAGCCCTACTTCCAAGCACATCTGATTATCGTCCTATCAGATCAACCTCTCAAAGCGGCCCTCAGGAGCCCGACACATCCGATCGGCTCGCCAAGTGGGCCATCAAGCTTGGTGAATTCGATATCTTTTTTTAATCTCGGTCGGCCATGAAAGCTCAAGTAATCACTGACTTCATAGCAGAGTGTACCTGGAGACAAGAGGTACCTCCACAAGCAGCTGGCACACCTGAAGATGATATTGATGAAGAAGCAGAGCCCGCCTGGACTCTCCATGTGGATGGAGCATCCAACCTTACAGGTTGTGAGAAGGGCCTAATCCTAGCCGACCCTGACAGACAGAGATTGGAGTATGCTTTACACTTTGCATTTCAGGTGTTAAACAATGAAGCAGAATACGAAGCCCTCCTCACAGGATTGAGGATAGCCAACAAGCTGGGCACCAACCAGATTAGGGCCTTCTCCGACTCCCAACTGGTGGTGGACCAAGTGAAGGGTGAATTCGAGATGAGAGATTCGACCCTGGCCAAGTACCTGAGCAAGGTACAAAACCTCGTAACTCGATTTAAGTTTTTTGAAATTCTTGATATACTTCGATTACAGAACTCCAGGGTGGACGCTTTGTCGTGGTTGGCTATGGTCGTTACCAACACCTCCAACCAGACCTTCGTGGAGTATCTGCAGTGCCCTAGCATTGCTGAAGAGCTGACATAAGTCCACCAAGTGGAGCAAGAAGCCTCTTGGATGGACCCCATTCTTGCGTTCCTTGTCAATGGGACCCTATCGGAAGATATGACCGAAGCCAAGCGTATATGTTGAATGGCCTCAAACTACATCATCCTCAATGGCACTCTCTACAAACAGTTATTTTCGCAGTCCTTACCGAAGTGCTTGGGGCCGACTAACGCCAACTATGCACTCAGGGAAGTGCACGAAGGCATCTGTGACGACCAACTGGGAGGAAGGTCTCTGGCTTAAAAAATCATCTGATAGGGATATTACTGGTCGACCATCCAAAGAGACGCGTCGGACTTCGTCAGAAGGTGTGACGTGTGTCAAAGATACTCCAACATTCAAAGAAGGCTGGCCAGTCATCTGATCCTACTCACTGCACCTTGGCCATTCACGCAATGGGGGATGGACATCCTAGGGCTGTTCCCCCCAGCATTCGGTCAGTGAAAATTTATGATCATGGCCATTGATTACTTCACCAAATGGGTGGAAGTCGAACCACTAGCATAAATTACAGAAGCCAAGGTAGAGAATTTCGTTCAGAATTGCATCATCTTTCGGTTCGGTATACCTCAAATGATCATCACAGACAACGGAAGGCAGTTTGACAACCCCAAGTTTCAGGAGTTCTATCAGCAATATCATATTTTCCATCGGCTAACATCAGTCGGCTATCCTCAATCCAATGGAGAAGCTGAAGTCACCAATCGGATGATCCTGTATGGACTGAAGACCCGACTGAATGACGCCAAGGGACTTTGGATGGAAGAGCTTCACTTAGTGCTTTGGGCCTATCGGACAACCTCTCGAATGGTGACTGGACATACTTCATTTAGTCTGACCTACGGGAGTGAAGCAGTCATTCCTGTAGAAGTCTCCTTGTAATCCCTGTGGATTGATCATTTTGCCGAATCGACCAACTCAGAATGAAGGAGGGCTGACCTAGATTTACTTGAAGAAACTAAGCTCCAGGTGAGTTTGAAGATGGCAACGTGTCGGCAAAAGATGGCCAAGTACTACAACTCTCGAGTCAAGGCTCGAACCTTCTGGGTTGGAGACCTAGTTTTGTGGAGGACAGAAATCACAAGACCAACCGACCAAGGGAAGCTCTTCCCAAATTGGGAAGGACCTTAACGAGTTGTTGAAGTAATTCGGGCTGGAACTTACCGACTCGAGCATTTGGATGGACGGCAAGTGGCGCGTTCGTAGAATGTAGATAACCTTCATAAATACTATCAATAAAGGCCACCACTTCTTCTATGAAGCACTTCTAAAAGTCCGACTCCAGTCAGCAGAGGCTCTAGGATAGCCCACTTTCGAAAGTCCGACTCCGATCATAGAGGCTCTAGGGTAGTCTGGTGTGGACACCAGAAGCCGAAAGAAACTTCACTCCAACAAGATTAGCCTTATCCCAATTTGGATTGAAGATAATTAGGTTACCTTGTATCCTTTAGTTCAAAAATATTTTATTTTCAAGAGTCATTTCCTTTTCAAGAGTCCTGTAATTAATTTTGAGTTTCAAATCAAGAGTGTTTATTGAGTCCTGTAATTACTTTTAAAATTTCATTTCCTGTAAGTCCATTTCAAGTTTTAAAGTCTAGGTCAGTCAAGTCAGTTCAGTTGAGTTAAGTCTAATTCAGTTGAGTTAAGTCTAATCAAGTCTTAAAGCCATGAAAGCCAGCAACAAGACTCAAATTCTAGACCCCAGAATTTGACCACATGAAGAAGAGAAGACACATCAACCAAGCAAGAAAAAAGGACCATCAACTAGGACCACTGGGCGCCACATGTCATTCTTATCCAAGTAGAAGACCACCTCACCATGCCACGTCATCAGGTGCCACTTCACCAGCCACCTCATCACCCTTTGGGTGCCAACAAGGGAGATTCAAATTCAAGGAGGTTGGCCACATCCCTCCAAGTCCTCCACCAAATCCTCCAACCCCCCCGCCCATTGTAAAAGAGATTGATTTTGGAAATGAATGAAGTTTGAAGTGAAGTTGTCTTGAGTTTTATGTGTGAAATTTTTCCTATCTTCTTCTTCCACGCCCAAAGCCACTCTCTTCCCTAGCAATTCATCATCCAAGCTCAAGGCAAAGGCATTGGAGTCGGCTAGATCTTCTCAACTATCTTTTCTTTGTTCACAAGTTCTCCCATCCCTTCTTTATGTTTGCATCCTTCAACCTTAACTTTGATCTTCATTGCAGGGTCCTTCGAAGTCCTTGAGTTGTGAACAGGGTTCCCCTTGACAATGAACCAACAAGCTGAAGCCCAAGTCCAGGGTTCTGATCACTGTTATCCAAGTTCTCCAGTCCAGAGCATCAGTAGTTTCAAGTTTTGAATCATAGGAAGGTTGGAAAACTCATCAAGGTAAGTCCTCAATCATTAGCCCCTATTGTCTAGTTCTTCCTTCTTAGTTTTAGAGTTGTGTCTAATCATGTAATAGTCCCTTTTCATATAATCCTTAAATCTTATTAAGATGAGTACAATGCTAAGTATAATTAGGTTTCATTGCTCTACAAACACCATATTAAAAAATATTAATCATATGCGTGCCGCATCATAGTCCACTTCCAAAAGTCCGACTCCGGTCGACAGAGGCTCTAGTGCAACCGACTTCTAAAAGTCTGACTCCGGTTGGAAGAGGCTCTAAGGTAGCCCACTTCCAAAAGTCTGACTCCAGTCGGCATAGGCTCTAGGGTAGCCCACTTCTAAAAGTCCAACTCCGGTCGACAGAGACTCTAGGGCAGCCCACTTTTGAAAGTCTGACTCCGATCTGCTGAGGCTTCAAAATAGCCCACTCGAAGATCCGACCTCATTCGAAAAATGTTGCCTAGAATCCCTAAGTACTGGGGAAGTTACCTTATGAGCATCTGAATCCAAGGTTCCCTCAGAAATGCTTCCAGGAAAAAGGAGAGTTCATGCTGAAGCCGACAAACCAACACTTAAAAAAATTTCTAAGGGTTTAGGTTCGGACTGAGCCACTGTTCAGCAATTATTTCAGAAAACTCGCATTCAGACGATCCGACGGACCAACACTTAGAAAAATTTCCAAGGCTTTGGGTTCGGACGAAGCCGATTGCTCCATATCCAAAGAAGCACACATCCAAGACATACATCAGAGAAAGAAGAAACTTTATTAGTTAACAAAAGTTTCATACAAAAGTAGGCAGGCTGTTACAATTAGTCAGCCTTGCCCGGCGGGTATAGAGAGAAATTGGATGGAAGGGCTTCGACTTTGGCTTCCCCCATCGCGTCCAAAATCCCGACCGGAACCCCCGATGGACCTGCTTCAGAAGGAGCTTGGGATCGACCCCACCATCGGTCGAGTGCTCCTCTCTCTCGACTGGCCGGCTCAGCTGGGCGGCAAATAGATCGAGTTCTGGGAAGATCTCGGCTACCCTCTTTAAGCAATCATTGTAGCCGTTTATATAGCAATCTGACGTGGCCTCTTCCACCTCGTTAGTGAAGTCCGCAAAAGCCTTGTACTCTGCTATGGCATCACGAATTCGTTCTGCCGCCAGCGCCTTAGCCTCACTCAGCTGGTTCACTCACTTCGCTGCCGCCAACGCCTTAGCCTCACTCAGCTGGCTCACCCACTTCGCTGTCGCCGCCTGGTCGACCTGAGCCCTCCTGTCAGCTTTGGCGGACCGCTCCTCTTCATTCAGCCGATGAATGAGAGAGCTGACCTTCGCATTCTTCTTCTTCAACCTAGCCTCCCGCTCGGCTAGCTGAGTCTACAGGTCCCTCGCCTCCTCCTTCGATGACTCGGCTTCAGCCTGGCCAGCCGACAGCCTCTCCTCCATGGCCTTCAGCGACGCCTCCATCACCGCTCAGGCCACCTCCGACTCCTGGACCTTTTTGGCCATGGCTTTGGTCATAAAGAGCAGCTGACCTAGGCCGTCGTCCATTAAGGAGATCCCGTGAAGAGGCTGAGTTAGTCATATACAAGACAAGTGAGAAGGAAAGGATGAGGGCATGGAACCGGTGTCTTACCTTCATGAGATCACGATAAGAACCCTTTTCCACGTCGCTCATGTTCTGCTAGCGCGACTCCTCCCAGTCGGCATCTATCATTGCCCCTCTGAGCAGGCCCTGCACCTGCATTATGTCATGAAGGGCGTGCCAGTGCTGATGTGCCTCTTAGCAGACTTCTTCGGCTGCCTCTCCTTCAGCCACCTCCTTCCCCTTGTCCACAGGGGGGACCGCATCCACCAGCTCGGTGGGTGGTGGGGCCTGAGCCATCACTGCATCAGATATCTCTGGCTACTCCTGCTCCGATCAAGCTGCCGACTGCCCAACGGGAGTTGAAGACCTCGACGCCTTCGCTGCCAGTCGCTCCGACAGAGGGACGTCGTCCTCATCAGAGTCCATAGTTACGATGGGTGCAGGCCGCTCCTCCGCTCACTTCTTCTTCATCCCTTATACGGTCGGCTCCGCGTTCTGGGTGGCCCTCTTCCTCACCGCCCGTTGGGCCACCCTGGCTCTGTCAACCTTTATCCTTTCTCCTGTTTCAAGGAAAGACTAGGGTGAGTGAAGAGAAGGAAAGCAGCAAAATCAACATAATAAATACGAGAAGAAAGGTTGATCAACGGTGGCGGCCCCTTGTCCTACCTAGGATTCTGTGGCCGCTGACCCCCGCCTGATGAAGGGCATCTTCCCGAAGCAATTCATACACCATGCTAGGGCCGACCCCTTCCATGTCGCTAAAGCTGGCCTGGTCAACCATCAGACTGCCCTTCCTTCGCTAGTTCCGGCCTTGGTTCCCTCTACAATGGCTCAAAACTCCAAGGCTGGGGACTATCTACGAAAAAGAACTTGGCCTTCCACCTGTGAATGGCCGACGGGAGGCACCCTAATATCCTTCGGCCAGAGAGGGGACTAAACATCCACCACTCCTGGCTCCTAAAATCCTTCTTCAAAATGAAAAAGTTGGCGAAGAGGGAAATTCTGGGTTCAGTCCCGGCTCTGTGGCACAGGACCATGAAGCAGCTGATTGCCCGAATGCTGTTCGAGGTCAGCTGCATGGGGGTCACCCTATAAAAATTGAAGACCTCCACGAAGAAATTACACAATGGGAACCTAAGGCTGGCCTTGAGGTGGTCTCCGTACATCGGAAGGTTTCCCTGCCCCAGTGGATTGTTCGCTCTCCCCTCTCTGTCCGGGACCGTAAGATGCAGGGTCGAAGGTATGTTATACCTTACCCTAAGGTTTTCAACCCATTCCCGGGTCATCTCTGATCGGATCTCGCTCAGGCCTGGTTCCCTATTTATATGAATGAAACCATGGCTGTCGGAAGCCATTGATATGAAGAGGAAAAAAGGAAGAGACTAACCTGGGACTGGTTTCCTAGAAAATTGAAGGCGATGGAAGGGGGAGGCGCTCTCTTTCTCTCGTCGAACATGATTGCAACAAGAAGTTCCTCCCAGGTACCCCGCATCCCTTTTTATAGACCTTCGAAGAGCCGCCTCCCCCCATCCCTCGGGCATCATGACCTTTCCATCAAACGGTACGACTCTCCATGCTGCAGAAGTCGATGCGGTGGATGGGAGAAAGCAGACAGTGATCCATGTAAAAGCCAAATCAATGATGAAGGGATCGCCCCAAGCGTGGCACCGACCGCTCAGATGTTGCCACGTCGTGCGGCTCATCTCCGGAGCCCAATGGCCGAGCGGGCCAGGCTGGCCCTTCATCATTGTGCCCCTTTCGCATTAACTGCAACTCCCTGGCCCCCAATGTGGGGTCGACACCTGTCCCAGACGCTGATCACGAGAGATTCGAAGTGACTAGACACGACGTTCCCAATCAAATTCGTGGTCATTTCAAGGATGAGCGCATTCAACACAAGGATGGTGCTCCTGCCCTTCGAAACCACGTGTCCTCCCAAAGGCCAAGAGCAGTGGGGCAACTATTATACCCAATTGACTTTTTCTTGGGGTCCGACCGACCCACCTTCAACAAGGATCCGACTGACCCACTCCAGCAGATATCCGAATGACCCGCTGTAGCAGAGGTTCGTCCGACCCACTTCATCGAAGGTCCGATCGACCCACTCCAATAGAGGTCCGAATGACCCGCTGTAACAGAGGTTCATCCGACCTGCTTCCTCGAAGGTCCGACCGACCTGTTGTAGCGGAGGTCCATCCCACCCACCTTCAGCAGGACCTAGCCTGAAGGCTCCATAAGCCTCTCCCAGCTGGTACCAGAATTCTGTTACAGCAGACGTCATGACGTGGCCACGTCCTAGTGCCACCTAGCCACTACCCTGATTCTCCTAGGGCAAATCGGACATTCCCAGCTCAGCCCCTAACAGAATTTGGCAGTATTTCGTGCCTATATAAGGTAAATGGGGGACTTCGAATAAGAGCTAAGCACTCTCTTCCTGCTTCATAAGTTCATCTCATTTGATTCATCCATTCTATTGCCCTAAAGCTCCCGCTAACTTAAACATCGGAGTGTCCCCCACCGGCGCACCATCGGCCCTTGAAAACTTTTTTGCAGGAACCGGGAGAGGAGCGCTCCAGTCAAAGTCGATCGAACCCGATCCGGGAGAAGTTGCAGCAACACCGTCTATTAAGATGTAATCTATTTGTGAAGATCACGATCTGTAACTGTTAGATCATGACCCATTTTTCTGAAATATAAACTAGTCAAGATAAGGTGTACACAAAGTAAAAGAAATTATATTTAAATATAATCTATTCCAAGAATACGAACCATATCCGTAGAGCATGGCTCGTTAAAGGTTATTCAAATAAAAAGCATATAACAAGATTTAAAATTAAAATCAAATCTTTACTTCATAGAAAGAGGAGTTAAAAAAATAAACAAAAATGAAAACACTGCTTGTTACAATCATTTCAGGATCGAATTTTTCAAGAAGTGAAGATCTAGCCTTCCATAAAAGGATTTTCCACTGACATCTTCATGCTAGAACAAGACCTGGACAACAGCTAGGAAGGGATGAAAGTGAAAATGGCATGGAAGATGGAAGCATGGAGAGGAGTGACAGGGGATTCTTGGTGTGGGAAGGATGGACTTCCAAATGGTTTTTGGGAAGATGAAGTGAAGGCTCTGCATGTGGCCGATGGGAGAAGAGGATTGTGGAGGTGTGGGAGGAAAGTGAATGGCAGCATCAAGAAGTGGGGAAGAATGTCATGTGGGAGTACTGTCAATGGGTCAAGGCTCCATAGTGTGAAGGCTAATTTGATGAAAAATGGTAAGCTAGATGGCGTCAAAGGAAGATGGCCCCATTCCCATGCGCTGCTGGCTTTCTTAAAGGCGGAGAAGAATGTATGCGTACCGCATTCATTTCTCAATTTCAATGCCTTTGCCCACTTGTTCCTCTTCATCGTGTTTGCGTCTTATCCAATTTATTCCAACTAAATAGCCACCCGCTCGTTCCACGTCCGCTCCGCATTGAACCCATCATTCCAACCGTGCCAAGCTTCACAATATTCAAATTAAAAAAAAAAAAAAAAAAAAGGGTTTTTTTAACATCCAGCCCTCTTACTGGCAGAACTAAAATTTTTAGTCTTTATTGATCCAAATCATAACTCCGGTCTAGATTTATTTTTTTAATTCTTAAAAGATAAAAATGCCCCCACTCCAAAATCCTTTTATTTCTATAGATGAATTTTCGTATTTTTTTTGCTTCCTCTTTTGACAAGAAGCTCCGACGATTCCCTACTTTCTCTTTGCTCCGATGTCTTGTTGAAATCAGGAAAACGTGAAGTCTTTGAAGGTGTCTAGTTGAAATCAAGAAGACAGAAAAGTAATATTATTATTTGTTACTACAAGCTTCGGAGAGACGATGCTTTCCTTGGAGAGAACCCTAGATCCAAACTTTTTTGTTCATAATTTAGATTAAGGTTTCATGCTTGATTCTTAATGATAGTTCATGTAATATAATGCAGACATGGATTAGACGCTACAAAAGTTAAGATTTTTATTAAAAGATCATGCTTTGATTCAAGAATGGTTTTTTTTTTTTTAAGTTAATACAAACTTGTGATGGATGCGTTGATCATTCATCTTTCAAAAAAATTCAAAAACTCAAAGTTGACCAAGAATGGTTACAAACAAGCTTTTATTATTGAGTTCTTGCAATAAAATTTAGTCAGTTATAAGGATCACTTTTTCTTTCAGTGATCTTTCTTGCATGCTGTAAATTTAAGGTTGATCTTCTTGGTTCTTTTTGATAGTTTACTGTGTACAATAGTAATTTAATTATATGTCAGGTTTAGTTAATTACGAGTAGAACAAAATTAATTGTATCCAGTGATAATTTAACTGTATACTAGGTTTAGTTAATTATGTACAAGCTCAATTTAATTATATATAATATTAAATTAATTATATGCAGTGTCAAATTAACTATGTGATGGCTTAATTTAATTATATGCAATAGTAATTTAATTGTGTGAAAGGTTTAGTTAATTATGTGCAGAACTACATTAATTGTGTGCAACAGTAATTTAATCATGTACCAGGTTTAGTTAATTATATATATAACCAAATTAATTATATACAATAGTAATTAACTATGTGCTATGTTTAGTTAATTGTATGCAAACTCAATTTAACTATATGTAATATTAAATTAACTATATGCAGTATTAAATTAACTGTGTGCTAGCTTAATTTAATTATGTATAGTAGTAATTTAATTACGTGCTAGGTTTAGTTACTTCTTTATAGAACTAAATTAATTATGCACAACAGTAATTTAATTATGTATCAAGTTTAGTTAATTATGTTCATAATTAAATTAACTATGTGCAGTAGTAATTTAACTGTGTGATAAGTTTAGTTAATTGTATTTAGATTTAATTTAACTATGTGCAATTATAAATTAACTATATATAATATCAAATTAATTGTGTACTAGTTTAATTTAATTATGTGTAGTAGTAATTTAACTATATGCAAGGTTTAGTTAATTATATTTAAAAGAAAGTTTTGTGAATATGATGTGGAAAAGGATTTGGAAGAAATTAACAAATGGGAATATGACATGAAAAAGGATTCCGAAGAAATATGCAAACGTAACATGGAAAAAGATTCAGAAATCAATAAACGAGAATATGATGTGGAAGATGATGCATAAAAAATCAAAAAAAAAAAAAAAGGAAAGAGGTCTTGGGAATATGGCAGGGAAAGAATATGATGTAGAAAATGATTCAAAAGAAATCAGCAAAATAAAATGAAAAAAAATTGAAAATATGATATAAAAGAAATATGACATGGAAAGGGATCAAGAAGAAATCATTAAAATAAAATAGAAAAGAAGTTTTGGGATATACCGCAGAAGGAATATGATAAGAAAAAAGATTTAAAAGAAACATAACATTAAAAGAATATGACATAGAAGAAAATTCGAAAAAAAATACTAAATTAAAATAAGAAAGCATAAATTTTTAGAATTATAGCATGAAAAAAAAAATGAGGAACAGAAAAAATCTTCAAAAAATATTTCGGATAAAAAAATTAACGATGAATAATATTTTAAATATTTTTTAAAGATGATGATAATAACGTATTATGATAAATTTTAAATGAAAGATCAAAAGTTAAAAATCTAATCAACAGCAATAATTTGTTGCGGTAAGGTCAAAAATGAGGTGCGGGAAATTTTTTTTAAAAAAATCTATTTCAAGGTTGACGTTCTCACCTTCAGGTGGGGAATGGCTGCAGAAAAATTAATATATGCCGTGTATCGAATATTTCCTGGTTGAGATTGGGGAACCATCCGGAATCTAACTCCTTTCCCTTCCAAAAATTACAATGACCAGAACATCCATCGCGCAAATCCCTGGCTATTTAATCTTTGATCGTTGCCATGTACTCTAATGCGTTCGCGTCCATTCCACAACCGTGATCCATTCGAGCTTCCACCACTCTTCCCTGTTTTGCGTTCATCACATCTTCAACGTCGTGATCCATTCAACGCCCACTGCTCTGTTCCATGAGATCTCCCGCAAACCCCTGCATCAGTTCCGTCCATTCCAAGAATCCCAACCACCATTCCCGAACCACGAATCCAGCATAGGACGTTCCCTATCAGTTCCGCCCATGGATCAAGTTTCTTCACCAAATCCCATCTATTCCAGTCCTTCTGCACCTTCCTACCAGTTTCGTAAATCTTCCTTTGTTCAACCTCCAATACCTTCGCACGATCTATGCTCTGCTCCAACCTCCCAGCGCTGAACCACAAATCCAGTGTTATGTCTCCAATCCCAATTGTAAAATCCTCTATTCATCTAACCTCAATAGCCCGAATCTCTATCTTCCATTCTCACTAAGAAAACCTCGTGCGATCCCCATCCCAAGTCTGATCCGTGTCGAAGCCCACATCCCCTATTTCAGCATTCTTGTTCATTGCTCCTCGTCAAGCTCCAACGGCTAGGACGTTTTAGTGATCGCGTTAACGCCATGATGGATGCATGGATGCTTGAAGACCACGTGAAGAACCGCCTAGATCTGTTGCCTTGGACCATATATGATTTATCTTTCCCGTTCTCCTGGATGCCCTCCATCGCTATCTTTTGCTCGTGGTTTATAAGGAAGGGTTGTGAAATGTTGACGCTGATCCTGTAAACCGGATAGAGTGGCTAGATTACTGGTTCACCTCTCGGTATTACTATAAAACAAATCTCTTGATCAGATTTTTTTCGATGCAAAATATTTCGATGCCTAGATATTCAGATCACAGAATGGAGAGCTTAAAGAAATTGAGATGGAATGAAAATGATGGAGAGCTTAAAAATGGTATAGTAAGAGCTAATCGTGGACACTGGCCCAGAAGTCCCCTCTTACCATTTATTATAGGTGTCGTTGTAACTGAAAGTAGGTAATCCCATATGTTAGGAAAGTTAGTTAATCTAACTTGAATGTGGTTATTGTTACCTCAATCTTACAGCCAGGGCTATTAATCACGTAATTAGTTATGACAACCAAATTAATTTTTGGTGGCTTTAGGCTGAGATAAACCATTCACTTACTTCAAAACCATCCTTTTCGGAAAGGATCGAAGTCGGGCTAGCCATTTGTTTCAAAACCATCCTCTTTGGATAAGACTGAAGACTGATTAGCCATTTGCTTCGAAACCATCCTCTTCGGATTGGGCTGAAGAAAGATTAGTCATTTCCTTCGGAACAGCATGGATCAGGCATATACTTTGGAGTTGTCCTCTTCGGAGCAAGACAAATACTGATCCTACGCTGTGTGATATCGTTGGCTGAAACGTAGTGTCGAATCGTTGCTCCGTCAGGCTTCAAAATCATCCTTATATCCATCGACTTGGTCAGCCAGCTCGAACAGGATCAATTGAACCTCTGGGCTGGTAATTATCTTTTCTTGAGCTGATTTATTACAATAGTTGCCCCCCACTCCCAATTTCAAAGTAACTTTTTGCTTTGAAAATTGGGAGTATTTATATTTTATCGTCTTTCGGTGAGAGAAAAGATAACCAATGATGGCAAATTTTCAATTCAGCTGATCGTGATAACTGATTTCTAATTTGAGTATCGTGCCATGGATAGGTATCGGGCTTCTGTTGGTTCCCAGGGAAATAGTGTAGATTTGAGAGTCATGCCGATTTTTCCATTAAGAGGTTTTCGACGGACTCTGTCTTCAATGACGTGGCAGCATCCTAGTCATTTGTTATCATGTGGGGATTTCATCCTGGCCATCAGTTGTCATTCTTACGGATCATAACTGACAGTCTGGTTTTATCCATGTCAAGTCGATCGGCGTCTCTTAGTAGTTCGTATCCATGATCAGCGCCTCTCATACGTGACGTGATCGAAGGCATTTCCGATTTTCCACGGAGATCATCTGAACCGTCGTCGTCTTCTATATAAAGGGGCATTTAGCTTGTAGAATGGATTTCTTCGTCTCCATCGAAATTTCCCTTATCCTTCAACCGCTTTGGACTTCCTCCCTCTTCTCAAGCCTTCTTCTTTCACGGGTAGAGACCCCTTCTTCTTTCCTCCCTATTATCATGGCTAGATTATTAGAAAGCCCAGCCACCGGTAGGATTCCGGCTAGTAGAGAGGGGTGAACCTTCTAGTACTGCAAGTTCTTCTAGGAGAAGTAATGTGGAGTCCTCCCCGGAGTCTATTGTGAGCTCCATATCCTTTTCTAGGTTAGCATATCTCAGGGAGTATTATCACATCCCTAAGAATCTTCCTTTGATAGTTCCCAAATTCGATGAAAGGGTGAATCATCCACCCTCTAATGCCATCTCCGTATATGAAAATCATCTGAAAGCTGGTCTTAGATTTCCCATGTATCTTTTTTCATAAAAATCTTCAATCTATATCATGTAGTCCCTGCATAGCTGACTCCGAATAGTATTCAGAATATCATAGGATTCTTAGTCTTCCGCAACATCTTGGGTATAGAGCCAAGGCTTCCTTATTCACATCCTTCTTTATACTAAAGAAGGATTTTCATGACCAGGGATGGTGGGTCATCAGCCCCCGTCCTGGTCGAAGATTGATCAAATGTATGCCTAGTGCTATTCACGGATGGAAACCTTTTTTTTTTCTTTATATTCTCTTCTCAATCTTAGGGCTTCAACATGGAGTAGAGGACACCCTAATTAGATGCAAATGCAGGCAAGAAGGTTTTGAAGGCTGATCAAAATGACTTCAATACATTGTCTAGGTTTGAAGTTTCTCTAGCCAAGGAACTATTAGAAGAACGAAACCTTCATCTCGCTCACCTCAACGAGTTCCCATCGTTAGGTATAGCAGATAGTGAGTTTTCGTTCCACTATATTTCCTGTATATTTCCATTGACCGTCTTACAATGATTTCTTCTGTTTGCAGGTAAGAGGATGAAACCAGACTTCGGGAAACTTTGCCAAGCTGCCAAGAAGAGGGCAGTACCGATCCCTCAAGAGGGATCGAATATTCGGAAGAAAGCTCGGGACAAAGAGGCCACCAGGAGCACCCTAAGAAGGATGGCATCGGATGAAGACGACGCCCCTTTGACAGAGCCTCACTCAAGGGACTCTACCCCATCTTGGGCCATAGGGCGATCGGATCCTGCTCTGATTACTGGTGCAACTGCTTTGGTTGCTGGTGCATCACCGCTTAGTTCTTCCTGTCAAGATAAAGGTAAAGCTCTCCAGGCTAAAGAGGGGAGAGATACACTGACTGACCGAGAATACGAGGTGGACTTTTTAATTTATTCAGATGGACAGGGTTTGGAGAACCCCAAACTAGCCAGGGAGATGCTGAAGGCTACCTTTCTTCCCAGAGACTAGGAAGTGACAAAGAACCGTCGACACGAGCAGGTCGGCGATACAATCTATCAAAGCATTCTGAGAGTAAGTACCTCTTCCTCCATCTATTTCCTCACCATGGTAGCTAAAATAACTAATTTCTTTCTTCCTTTCATTATTTGACACAGTTGACCCACGAAGTGACCTTGCTGGAGGATGGTGGATCGGGATTTACTAGACTCATTACCAGCCTTCAAGGAGAATTGCAAACCGCAAAGGCTAAGAAAGAAGTGGCCAAGGAACTATAAACGGCCACAAAGGAGAAATTGAACCGAAAAGATGCTGAAGTCCAAGCTCTAAAAACTGAACTGAAGAAAGCCAACTAAAAATATCTGAGCAAGAAGCAAAGCTTAGGAGGAAAAAGAAGAAAATCCACTCCTTGGAACATCTGACCAAGGAGAGTCAGCATAAGGCTGAAGAAGCTAAAGAATTCGAGGCTCTTAAGGAGCAAGTAGTTAGAGCTATCGAAGACTTCAAGAAGTCTTCGAAGTTCAAGGATGAGCTGACAGAATCAGGAGTGGTCAGCTACCAATTGGGTTTTAATGATGGAATCAAGGAGGTTTGCAAACTTCACCCAGAGTTGGACCTCTCTAGCATTCCTTTGTATGAAATTGAAGAAGACTCAGAGCCTGCAGTTGAAGCTGAAAAGGTCCCAAAATAGCAGGAAGGGGTTCCTTCTGCAATCAAAGAAGTTCAGGAATAGATAGAAGCCAATCCTGAGGCTCCAAGCACAACTGAAGAGGTTCCTCCCGCGATCGAGTTAGATGTCATCCCGATAATAGAAGACTAATTTTTGTAACCTCTTCTTTTGATTTTTGTAACAAAGTCACAAAGTAGATATGTACTCCTTTAATATAAATGAAAAAAGAATGTTTCCTTTCCAAATTACAGCACTGTCTCCTTTCTTGAAAGAAATCCCCAATCTTTTTTCTAAGTATAGAATCATCGGCCATTTAATATCTTAAATTATGAGCAATATTTCTGCGATCATGAAGTTGTTAGGAAGGTAATAACTTCCATTTTGAAGAAGATTTCTTTAAGTATGAAGTCTTCGGCTCCCTTCTAGTAAGAATACAGCTTCATAGATAAATGATCACCCATCGTATGTCAATCGACTTTAGAGTGTTGATCAGCTTTTATACTATAGCCAGTCTCCATGTAATGAGCAGTCTTCAGGATTAGTTTAGCTATATACTGCTTTACTGACTTTTGAGTTTATTCCGGCTTTCTTTCTTTCTCTTTTTTTTCAAAGGATAAAGATAAGCTTTTTGATGAAGAGAGAGAGAACGGTATTATCTGAAAATGGTATACCTCAGCCTTTGTTGATGGTTTTGACCCACCATTAATGGGGCTAACTGACTATGCCAGGTGTTACAATCCGATTGGCGAGGAGGTTATTGTTCAGATAAAGCTGCATTTCTTTGGAATTGGTTCGATCGTGGTCCTTTGATTTCTCTTAATTGCCCATTCACAAGTCGAGGTCGTCGTTTCAACTTCTGACAAGTGGAATGCACGTGGCATGATTATAGGGCCATTTAAGGTTTGAACAAGAAATCCGGACCATCGGTGCCTCTTATATAAGAGGGCCTTGCCATTAAGGGTTAAATCCCTTTAATCTTTGGCGATTTTGCTTGTCGAGCAATGTTTTGCTATGGTTCTTCTTTCTTTCTCCATTAACAAACTTTGATCGTCATTTTCCTTTGCCAGCATCGAGATGAAACCAGACTTGAAAAGGCTTTGACAGACCATCAAGAAGAGGGTGGCTGCAAGCATTTTAAGGAGATCGTAGTGGAGGGGCATAAAAAGGATTCATCTAAATGATCCTCCAACGGTCCTTGCCAGGAGCGATATTCCTATCATCGTGGAGTCCACATCAGATGAAGATAATGTTCCTTCACTAGAATGTTCCATCGAACATCCGGTGGTGCCATCCATTGTCGAACCATCTACATAACCTAGTTGAAAGGATAAGGGTAAGGCTCCGGTTACTGAAACGATGTCCGCGCCACAAACCAGACACGAACCACAAGTCCCTGAAAAGAAAGGCTTGGAGGCTTCAGTGTGTACACTATCGATGCCAGTCTTGATAATCCAAGGCTAGCTAAGACCCTGTTGAAGGCCAACATCCTCCGGAAAGATTGGGAGGCAACGAGAAATCGTGGGCTGGAGGATATCTTCCCCTTCATTTATCCCAAAACACTCTAGGTAAGTGTTGAAATCATCCTTAAGGTTTCTTGTCATAAGCTTGTGCTGCCGATGTTGACTTTATTCTTGTTTTTTTTGACAGTTCATCCACGAGATCTCTTTGATAGAAGAAAACATTTGTGGATTTGCCAATCTCAACAAAGGTCTTTGGGACCAGTTGGGGTTGGCTAAAGTTGAGAAGAAAATAGTCGAGGAGCTCCAAGTAGCCACGGAACAAAAGTTGACCCGGACCATCACTGTCAACCTTTTGCTAGAGAAAGAGTTGAAAGTGGCTCAGGTTCAGATGACTAAGCTTATGGCTGAGTTGAAGAAGAAAAGGAGGAAGCTGCGCTCAGCCGAAGCAATAATAGAAGACAACCTCCGAACTTCCGACAAGGCTGTGGCTCAGAAAGCTGAATTGGAGAAGAGAATCATATCTCTTGAGGGGAGACTAGAGTCGGCCGAACAAAAGGCAGAGCTGGCTGACAAAAATGCCCTCAGCATCATTGAAGTTTACAAGGAATCCAAGGCATTCGATGAAGAGATGAACGAAGCAGGGGTGGCGAGTTACAACCTTGGCTTTCAAGACTACTTCAAGAAAGTCAGGGAGACGTATCCAGACTTAGATGTCTCTACCATTGTTATAACTGGTGATGACACCGATGAGGAAGGAGCAGAAAAACCAGCTGAAGAGATGTCGGTTCCTCCAACTGATGAAGAGGTCACGAAGGAGGCTTCTTTCCCTGCTCCGACTTTTGGGCCAGCTAAGGAGAAATAATCTGGATGTATACATCTTCATTTTCTCTTAGATTAACTTCTTTCCGGAGGTGTGTAATAATTTTTTAGATGAATGAAATCTTCCTTTTGCTTGATGAATAATGTTTGATGAATGTATTTTGGAATCTTCTTAAGTGTGGATTGGTCAATACCATAAATAATGAATCGGGGCATTTCCAGGAGAGATCCCGGGGTTCTTCATCGGCTCTGATTGGACTTGTTTTCATTATAGACTGAAGAATCTAAACTTATCTATACTGTAGACAAGTTAGGCTTGTCTGTTTGTACTTATCAGACTTGCCATTAGGGTAGGCTGATTAGGCCACCCTTATGCATTTTATTGATAATAAGGTAGGCTGGTCAGGCCTGCCTCGACACTCATCGGATTTACCATTAGGGTAGGTTGATTAGGCTGCCCGTTCCTTTCTTTTGATAATAAGGTAGGCTGGTCAGTCCCGTCCCTGCACTTCTTCAAATTTACTGTTAGAGTAGGCTGATTAAGCCGCCATATGCATTTCTTTTGATAATAAAGTAGGCTGGTCAAGCCTACCTTTTATATCTCAAGAGATCTAGTAGGCTTCAGTGGGCCCATTTTAGGCTTCAATGGGCCTTGATAAGGTAGGCTCATTATGCCTACCTTTTCTTGGATTGTCATCGAGGCTATTCAAAGAAAAAAAAATTTTATCGATAGTACTTATGAAGATTTTCTACATTCCAGGGTCGAGGTAACAAAAAGCCGTCCAGGGTTTCAAGCTGATTAGCGACGGGGCATATCACTTCTCTGATCTGGTAAGGTCCCTCCTAGTTAGGAGAGAGTTTTCCTTGTTTCATCGGCATGGATACTTCGGATCTTCGCAATACTAAGTCTTCGGGTCAGAAGATTAGTTCCTTCACTCTGGAGTTATAATATCTGGCAGTCTTTTGTCGATACATAGCCATCTTTATCTGAGCTTGAATTCTAGTGCTTTAGAGTATATCTAAGTTGGATCTATGATGCTCCAAATTTTCAAGCTCTTTGAAGTGATCAATCCTTAGGGATTGTAAAGTAACTTCCACCGGGAGGACCGCTTCGGAGCCATAGGTCAAGTTGAACGGAGATTCTCCAGTAATCATTTTGGGGATTGTTCAGTAGGCTCGAAGGATTGAGTTCAGTTCTTTGGCCCAGAGCCCCTTGGCATCGTTCAGTTTGGTCTTCAGACAATGCAGAATTGTCCTATTGGTTACTTCGGTTTCTCCATTGGATTGGGGATGGCCGACAGAAGTCAATCTATGGACAATATGATATTGGGTGCAGAAGTCTTTGAACCTAGGATTATCAAATTATCTTCCATTGCCGGTGATGATGGCATGCAGAATTTTGAATCGGAAGATAATTGCATTTCTGATGAAGTTCTCGACCTTCCCTTCAATAATGTGAGCTAGGGGCTCGGCCTCGACCTATTTGGTGAACTAGTTGATGGCTACAATGAGAAACTTCTGTTATCTAGAGGCCAAAGGGAACTGACCAAGGATGTCCATTCTCCATTGAGCAAAGGGCCATGGAGCTATAAGTTGAGTTAGCTAGCTTGCAAGGCATCTTTAGATGCTAGAGTATCTTTGACATTGAACGCATCTTCGGACGTAGTCAGTTGCATCTTTTTGAATGGTTGGCCAATAATAACCTTGGCAAATTATCTTGTAGGCTAGTGATCTACCCCCCAGGTGGTCTCCACATATACCTTCATGCACTTTTCTTAGGGCGTAATTGATATCTGATGGCCCTAAGCACTTTAATAAGGGTTGCGTGAAGGACCTTTTATATAAAGTTCTATCTAGGATAACATATTGGGAAGCCATCCAATGAACTTGCTTGGCATCAGTTTTGTCTTCAGGTAATACACCCTCATTCAGAAATTTGAAAATAAGGTCCATCCAATAGGGCTCATGCTCGATTTGGTAGACCTCGAAAGTTTTTTCTACTATGCTTGGGTCTTCCAAGTACTCTATATAAGTTCGACCAAGAGACACCGAAGTAGTGGTTGTAAGTCGAGAAAGGGCGTCGGCTCAAGAGTTTTCAGTTCGTGGTACATGGATTATTTCAAAGAATTCCAGTTGAGATAAAAGATCTCGCACCTTTTTCAAGTACCGGGCCATAGTGGGGTCTCGAGCTTCAAATTTGCCTTTCAATTGATTCACCACAAATTGGAAATATGAGAAGACTTTAATCTTCTTGTTAACCAGAAATGGAGCCCAAGAGGGGGGGGGGGGGGGGGTGAATTGGGTCTTTTTAAAATTTAACACAATAAAATAAAGGTCCAGTGGTTCTTGTGAGCAATAATAAATTTGATGCAAGATGATAGCAATAAGTAAAAGTACGAAAGCAAAAGAGCAATCACACACAAACACAAAGTTTATAGTGGTTCGGTGCAAACCTAGCACCTACATCCACTCCCCAAGCCACCCTTGGGAATTCCACTATAATCCACACCAGATTACAGTTGACTTGTTTTTCACAAGGCTCACAAGTCAAAACCTAAGTTGGTTTTGTCACCTAGGCTTACCAACAAACCCAAATACTTGTTTTGTCTTCGGGCTCACAAGTTAACCCTAGTTGGTTTTGTCCCTTTGGCTCACCAACAAACCATAATAATCTTCTTTCAAGACATCCTTGAAAGCAAGGTCAAATCACAATAAAATAGATATGAAATTTAAAAGCTACAACAAACTCTCTTCAAGAGTAGATTGGAATCTTTGAAGCTCAAAAGGATGCTTTGTCTTCACTCTTCTTCAAGTTGCCTCTTTTTTGAATGTAGTAAGGTGGAGCTTGTAGGCTTTTTCAGTGGAATCAAGCTAGAAGAGACTTTTGATTTGAAGTTTGGAGAGAATATTGGCTTTATGGCTTTTGAGTGGACTTGAATGCTCTTGAATAGACTTCTCTTCACTTTTCTCTTGCTTTCTCTTCTTTCTCTTGCTTTAAAATAAGGTTAGTAGAGATTAAATACACCAAAAACCTTCTAAAAATGGTTTGTGACCGTTGAAGCATTGGAAATAGCCGTTTGGAGCTTGAAAACCAACTTCTGCAAGCCAGAAAAATAGATCCGTTAGAGCTATCAGGCTGCAAGTGTCGACACTTGGCTGTCAGGTGTCGACACTTGATTTCTGGGTGTCGACACTTGACCATTCAAGTATCGACACTTGATGCATAGGTGTCGACACTTGACACAAAAACTCTCAAAACAACAAAGTTCTATATTTTCAAAAATCTCAGGCCTTGAGTCGACACTTGGAACTTAAGTGTCGACACTTGGCGTGCCAAGGATTTTTGTCCGTGCCAAGTGCTGAAGTGTCGACACTTGACTATCCAAGTGTCGACACTTGAGACTGAAAACATCCAGATTCAAGTGTAAATACCTCGAAAACAAAAATAAAGTTCATGAATACATAAATACATAATAGTTAAACAATTATAAGCCCTTTTTTAATGAAGAGGATGCCCGGATATGTGAGAATTGCTCCGTGCCATTGCGTGCCATACACCATAAGTTTTTGAAATTTTGAGGTGCTTTCTTCCTGAAAACTCACAACTTGAAATCCTCATTAGAATACAATATGCACTCAATATTTTGTTATTCATCAAAATCACTGGGTGGAGCCAACAATCTTCCCTTTTTGATGATGACAAAACCTTGAGAAAAAGAGGCAATATAGTTCAAACTTTAACCATTTAATTTATAAATATGAATTTTAGTCACAATAGAGGCAAAAACTTTATAGATAGGAGGAAACAATCTCCCCCTTAATTAGATACTTCTTATTAAGGTAAACTTCAAAGATTCTTGCAAGGTGAAATCATTATAATCAATACAATACACCTTTTTCTCAATAAAATCGAAATCAATACTTGTTCTCCATAAAATCAAAATCAATACTTGATCTCCCCCTTTTTGTCAATCATAAGAAATGGGAATAACCTCCCCCTTACAATGAGCATGGATACAAAAAGATAGTAGAGAAACAAATATCATAGATATTAGAGTTGAAATTATGCTAATGTCAAAGAGTATCAGAGTTAAAATATACCATTATAAAGAGTATCAGAGCCAAAGAATAGTAAACTAAAGCACAAAATTTTCAAGATAACAGAGTACTGAACAAAAACACATATATATAAGATAAATTTTCAGTACAAAAGAGCTGAAACATACATATATCATCAGAGTCAAATAAGTATCAAACATGTATCAAATAGACATCTGTGAGGCTAATCCTCATCAGATGGAACATCAAGACTGAAAGGAGCACTAATCCTAGATCTGGTGGCTAATGCCCTAGGAGGTGCTAAAGCTCTAAGACTCCTGGTATGGCCAGCAGGACCAAAGATGGGTACAACCCTAGAAGATCTAGTAGAAGGAGGTGAGAGACGATCAGCTGGCGCAATAAGATCCGGTGCAACGTCGACTAAGGCAGTAGTAGGAGCTGGTGTAGTAGGAGGATATCGACTGACCACCTCATAAGCATCGGCACCACCCACACTGTCACTGCCACTGCCCACTACCTCTGTAGCTCCATCAACATCCTGATCACCATCCTCAGCAAAATCAGCATGGTCGCTCTGGTGATCGTCGCCATCATCATCATCATCATCGTCATCGTTAGATCGAGCAAGTGCAGGTGCAGCAGGAGGCATGAATGATCTCAACAGACTCTCAATGCGAGTAAAACCCTCCTCCATGGATCTGTGAATCTCAGCATGCTCCGAGGTAGTATGTGCTCGTAGAAGCTCGACCTCGCTACGCAGCTGAGTCACCTCTCCTCTGATCTGTGAGAACTGTGCTCTGGAATGCTCCTCAAAAGATAGTCCTGTAGATGGTGGTGGAGGAGCTGAAGCGTCAGGAGACAGGTGCTCTGCCTGTGTCGATGGTACATCTACTGGAGGAAGAACTGCTGGCTCAGATGGTCCAGCCTCAGCCTCTCGAAACTCGTCCTCCTCATCTGGCTCCTGGCCAGACTCTCTGCGAACCCATCGACCTCCAACCATCCTGTATCTCATCCGGTGCAGTGACCTCTCATCGTACACATCCGTGTGCAGTATCTCCTTGGGGATCTCCCCCTCCAATCATACTCCACAAGCTCTGAAAAGACGGGTCAGTGCCATGCCATATGGCAAACAGTGTCGGTGCTGAGTGGCAGCATCATGCATCTGTGATAGCATCAAAGTGGGTAAATCTAGCTGTCTCCTCTCAATCAGACTGGTCATCACCATCAGCTCCCTCTCGGTGATGAAATCGAATCTGCCAGTCTTCGGTAGTAGGATCCGTGCAGTAATATGGTGCAGCAGGCGCATCTCTAATGATAACTGGTTCGCGGTAACTACTGAAATACCGCGAACATCCTCTCGCTCAAGGATGCACCTAAAAGCCGCCTCTCTATCATCTACAGAAAATGCACAGACTCCTCTCCGGGGTATCTCCCATACACGGCTCAGCAGCTCATCAGTCAAAGAGATCTGAACACCCCTGACGGATGTCGTCCATAAAAGTCGTCGACAGTCCAGAGCACCGTAGAACTCCCTCACCAGGTGAGGATAGTATCTCTCCTGTATGGTGCAGAAGGGTACTAGTCCTGCATCTGTGAGTATCTCCCTAATACCAAAATGGTGCCTGTCGAAGCACTGCAAGTCTACTCTCCTCCTAGAAGCTACAGACTTCCCTGCCATCCTCTCTGCAGGGGGGAGCTCGATGTGGCTGTACTGCTCTGCTGTGCAGGATCAAATCTGGCCTTCGATCTCCTCTCAGTACCATGACTGGGCCTCGCCCTAACTGCAAGTCTCTTCCTAGGACCCATTACAGCCAACTGACCAGGAAGAATGAAGAAAGGTTTAGAACAAAGGACTGGCCATGGGTAGAGATTAAAAGGTTCAGATAGGTTTTGAAAACCAGAATCAACAAAGTTTGAAAAACATATTTTGGTCAAATGACTAATTTTTCGAGCAAAATTTGTAGAAGAAATTTTTATTAGGTAAAACACATTTGAATCTTTGAAAAAATAATTTTTTTTATAAGGTCTAAAGATAAAAACATGTGGGATTTGGATCTAAACACTTAGGATTTTAGCAAATAGGCAAAATTTTGCAAATGTATCACGAAAAACCTTTCCAAAAAGTCAATAAATAAATTTAGTAAACTTATTTTAGATGAAAACCCAATTTATTTTGCCCAAAATTGATGAAACAGTGATTTTTGTGAAAAATGGATGAAAAATGTCCAAAAGATGAGGAAAATCCGAGAAAAACAAATCTAAAACATTATTCCCTCAAATGGAGTTTTAGAAATTCATTAAAACACGCAAAAATCTGGTTAGATTCAAGAAAAATATTTGGAAAACCCAAAACACGGTTGTTTGGTTCGAAAACAACAAAATTAAAAAAACAAAGAAAAATAGAACAAAATTAGAAAGGAGAAATACCTGATTTGTGAAGGATTGAGGGGTGAAAGGACGGATTTGGACAGGGGGGACCACTGTTCCAAGAAATCAGGGGGGAAGAAAATTTCAAAAAACCCTTATTCGGTCCGTTTAAAAACAGTATCAGATTCGCAAGTGTCGACACTTCGGATTTGTCAAGTGTCGATACTTGGTCAGGTGTCGACACTTGACACTTTCCAAGTGTCGACACTTGGCCAAAAATTCGAGAAAATCCAGAAAAAAAATAGGAAAAATTTTGACAAAGTTTTGGGGTTTTAAATAATAGGTTTTGAGCTTTAGGATTTAGGCAAAAAGATACTAAGAGAGTTCTAGGAGAATGGATCAATGACACCTAACTCTCTTCTAATCAAACAGAACCTATCCTCACTCAAAGGCTTTGTGAACACATCAGCTAACTGATCATTAGTACAAACAAAATCAAGAATTACATTAGAGTTTTGTACATGATCTCTTATGAACTGATGTCTTATTTCAATGTGTTTACTTCTTGAATGTTGCACAGGATTTTTAGATAGGTTGATTGCACTAGTATTGTCACATCTTATGGGTGTCTTAGTTAGTTTAATGCCAAAATCTTTGAGTTGTTGTTTGATCCAAAGGATTTGAGCACAACAGCTCCTAGCTACTATATATTCGGCTTCCGCCGTAGATAGAGCAACTGAGTTCTGTTTCTTGCTACTCCAGGAGATCAAATTTACTCCAAGAAACTGACAGGTTCCACTAGTACTTTTACGATCAAGTTTACACCCAGCAAAATCAGCATATCAGAATAAGCAATTAAATCAAATGAAGAATATCTAGAGTACCATAAACCAATTTCAATTGAGCCAGATAGATATCTAAGTATGCGTTTAACAGCCAAAAGATGAGACTCTTTAGGATTGGACTGATATCTAGCACACATACAGACACTAAACATGATATCTGGCCTACTGGCAGGAAGATATAACAATGAACCAATCATGCCACTATATAGCTTTTGGTCTATAGACTTACATGATTCGTCCTTGTCAAGTCTACATGTAGAGCTCATAGGGATACCTAATGGCTTAGTGTTCTCTATCCCAAACTTCTTGAGAATTTCTCTTGTGTATTTTGTTTGGTTGATGAAGATCCCCTCTTTGGTTTGCCTTATATGGAGTCCGAGGAAGAAATTCAGTTCTCCCATCATGCTCATCTCGAACTCACCCTGCATTAATCTTGCAAAATCTTGACAAAGAGATTCATTAGTAGCACCAAATATTATATCATCAACATAAATTTGTACTACTAAGAGATCATCATTCTTTTTCTTTAAAAATAAAGTTTTATCTACATTACCTCTAGAAAAATCATTTTTCAGCAAAAAAGAGCTTAAACGATCATACCAAGCTCTTGGAGCTTGTTTCAATCCATATAAAGCTTTATGAAGTTTATAAACATGATTTGGAAATTCAGAACTTTCAAAACCAGGGGGTTGTTCAACATAAACTTCTTCTTCAATTAATCCATTTAAAAAGGCACTTTTAACATCCATTTGATATAGTTTAAAATTCATGAAACAAGAAAAAGCCAACAATAGCCTAATTGCCTCAAGTCTAGCCACAGGAGCAAAGGTTTCATCAAAATCTATCCCTTCTCCTGATTGTATCCTTTGGCAACTAGTCTAGCTTTATTTCTAATTACTATTCCATTTTCATCAAGTTTATTTCGAAAAACCCATTTTGTGCCAATAATTGATGTGTTTGAAGGCCTATCCACTAGTGTCCAAACATTGTTCCTTTTAAATTGATTAAGTTCATCTTGCATTGCATTTATCCAATTACTATCACATTCAGCTTCCTCAACAGTTTTAGGTTCAATTTGAGATACAAAAGCTAAGTAATCACAAATATTTCTAAGAGATGATCGAGTACTTACACCTTTAGATGGATCACCTATAATTAGTTCTTTTGGGTGTCCATGAGCATACCTCCATTCTTTTGGTAATGGATCAACAGTTGATATATTTTCATCACCTTGTGCTTGATCCCCGTCAGTGTTTTGATCATCATTCTGTTCCTTGGTAAGTCCTTCATTGTTGTTTATTTCTTCAGTTTTCTTGCTACCTGATTCATCAAAAAGTACATCTTCTTTTCTTGAAGATTTTTGGTTAGTTTCATCAAATACCACATGAATGGATTCTTCAACAACAAGTGTCCTTCTATTGAAGACCCTGTATGCCTTACTAGATGTGGAGTAGCCTAGAAAGACTCCCTCATCTGATTTGGCATCAAATTTACTTAGATTATCTTTACCATTGTTTAAGATGAAACAACGGCATCCAAAAATATGAAAATAACGGATTGAAGGTTTTCTACCCTTCCAAAGCTCATAAGGGGTTTTCTTTAAAATCGGTCGAATTAAAACTCGATTTAAAATATAGCATGCAGTATTTATGGCTTCCGCCCAAAAATATCTAGGTAAATCATTTTCACAAAGCATGGTGCGTGCCATTTCTTCAAGAGTTCTATTTTTTCTTTCTACTATCCCATTTTGTTGAGGTGTCCTAGGTGCAGAAAAATTGTGATGAATTCCATTTTCAATACAGAATTTATTAAAATCGGTATTTTCAAATTCAGTTCAATGATCACTTCTTAAAGATATTACTGAAACACCTTTTTCATTTAAAACTCTTTTGTGAAATCTAATAAATTCAGAAAATGTTTCATCTTTATGTGCTAAAAACATGACCCAAGTAAAACGTGAGAAATCATCTACAATGACTAGACCAAACTTCTTACCTCCCAAACTAGATGTTCTAGTAGGCCCAAAGAGGTCCATATGAAGCAATTCCAAAGGTCTAGATGTAGAGATTACTCCTTTAGGTTTGAAAGAATATTTTGTTTGTTTTCCAAGTTGACATGCACTGCAAATCTTATCTTTTTCAAAATTGAGTTTAGGCAAATCTTTTACTAAATTCTTTTTGCTAAGTTTTGAAATTAAATGCATGCTTGCATGTCCTAGTCTACGATGCCAAAGCCAACTAGTTTCATCGATCTTGGCTTCCATTGCCACTAGACATTAACCTTTCTGAATAGGGAGATCATCAAGATCAACCATATAAATATTGCCATGCCTATGACCGATGAACTTAATGCCATTATCATCTAGACTAGAAACAATGCACAAAGAAGATTCAAAAACAACTTTAAAATTTTTATCACAAAATTGACTAATACTAAGCAAGTTATGTTTTAATCCATCAACATATAAAATATTATCAATATAAGAGGTAGGGGTGATATGGATTTTACCAATACCGATTATTTTGCCCTTTCCATTATCATCAAAGGTTACATTACCACCATTTTGATATGTGAGTGATGAGAACTGCTCCACATCTCCTGTCATATGCCTTGAGCAACTGCTATCAAGGTATCATATTCTTTTCTTGTTTGTTGCAAGGCATACATGCAATAAAGATCAAGTGGAGATTTTAGGTACCCAAGCCATCTTGGGTCCTTTTTGGTTAGTGGCATTGGTTCTTTTTGGAACCCAAACTTTCTTAGAGTTATTTAATTTTCTTTTGTTGCACAAATATGATTTATATCCTTTAATACCACAAGTATAGCATGTAATGGATGAAGATGCAGGCATAAAGAAATTTTTAAAGAGTTTCTGTTTCTTACGAGTTCTGAATCCTAATCCAGCTTTGTCAAATACTGCTCTTTGGTTATTTAATAGTAAATTTAATTTTTCAGAACTGTAAGTAAATTTTTCAATAAAAGGTTTTAGTTTTTTGATTTCTTCTTTATATCTTTTGTTTTCTATTAAAATTTCTTTGTTTTGTCTTGACAATTTTTCATTTGAAAGTAAGTTACTTTTCTTTTCAAATATATCCTTTTCTTTTTCAAGAGCCATAATCTTATCATTTAAATTTTTATTTTGAATTAGAAGGTATTCATTTTCATTTGAAAGGTTGTTATTTGTTTTAGCTAGTTCCAGATTTTGCTTCTTTAAGTCTTTATGTTTTGACTTTAATTTTTGAAATTCTATGACTAGTTCATCAAAAATCTCATGAAGCTCATCAAAAGATAATTCATTTTCGGTTTCAGAACATACCTCTTCTTGATCGGCCATCAGACAGAAATTTACTACTTCCTGTTGTTCTTCCTCAGAGCTGGAGTCTTCACTTTCACTCCAGGTTGCCATCATGGCCTTCTTTCTCAGCTTTCTTCTGCTTTTCTTTAACAAGGGGCAGTCTACCTTGAAATGCCCGGGCTTCTTACACTCAAAACATGTGGGCTACTCCTCCTTCTTTTCCTTGTCTTTTTCCTTACTCGGCTTACCTTTCAGAGGTTTCTTTTTATAGTTGAACTTTTTCTTCCTCATAAACCTTCTGAATTTCCTTGCTAACATAGCCGTTTCATTTTCTTTGTCATCCTCTTCGGAGTCTTCGCTTGAGTCCTCTCTGGTAGTAGATTTGAATGCGATCGTCTTCTTCTTTTTATCCACCTCTCCGTTCTTCTGTTTGAGGGATAGCTCATAGGTCATCAAGGAACCCAACAGTTGTTCCAGCGGGAGAGTATTGACATCTTTTGCTTCTTCAATTGCAGTGATATTTGCATCCCATGAAGCTGGTAGAGACCTGAGAAGTTTATTCACAAGTTCACCGTTAGAAATTATTTTTCCTAGACTTCTCATGCCATTCACAATGTTTGTGAACCTAGTATACATCTCACTGATAGACTCAATAGGTTCCATTTTAAACATTTCATATGTGTGAATTAGCATGTTAACCTTGGTGGTTTTCACTTGGTGTGTATCCTCATGGGTAACCTCAAGTGTATCCCAAATCTCCTTTGCGGAGAGACAATTTGATATTCTATTAAACTCACTAGGATCAAGAGAGCAAAATAAAAGGTTCATTGCCTTAGCATTAAGCTCAATTTGCTTAATGTCATTCTCATCCCAATCATCTTCCATTTTTGGAGTGAGAATGCCATTAATCATAATTGTAGGCTGATGAGGACCTTTTACAATTGTTCTCCACAAATTATAATCAAGAGCTTGTATAAATATGCGCATGCGTGTCTTCCAGTATGTGTAATTTGTGCCATTAAAAAGTGGGGGACGGTTTGAAGATTGACCTTCAACAATACCCATGCCTATTGGGGCTGCCATGATCTTTTACTCAAGATCCTTGGACCTACAAGAGAGTACCGGTGCTCTGATACCACTTGTTGCCCAGAAATGGAGCCCAAGAGGGGGGGTGAATTGGGTCTTTTAAAAATTTAACACAATAAAATGAAGGTCCAGTGGTGCTTGTGAGCAATAATAAATTTGATGCAAGATGATAGCAATAAATAAAGAGTACAAGAGAAAAAGAGCAATCACACACAAACACAAAGTTTATAGTGGTTCGGTGCAAACCTAGCACCTACATCCACTCCCCAAGCCATCCTTGGGAATTCCACTATAATCCACACCAGATTACAGTTGACTTGTTTTTCACAAGGCTCACAAGTCAAAACCTAAGTTGGTTTTGTCACCTAGGCTTACCAACAAACCAAATACTTGTTTTATCTTCGGGCTCACAGGTTAACCCTAGTTGGTTTTGTCCCTTTGGCTCACCAACAAACCACAATAACCTTCTTTCAAGACACCTTTTAAAGCAAGGTCAAATCACAATAAAACATATATGAAATTTAAAAGCTACAACAAACTCTCTTCAAGAGTAAATTAGAATCTTTGAAGCTCAAAAGGATGCTTTGTCTTCACTCTTCTTCAAGTTGCCTCTTTTTGGAATGTAGTAAGGTTGAGCTTGTAGGCTTTTTCAGAGGAATCAAGCTAGAAGAGACTTTTGATTTGAAATTTGGAGAGAATATTGGCTTTATGGCTTTTGAGTGGACTTGAATGCTCTTGAATAGACTTCTCTTCACTTTTTTCTTGCTTTCTCTTCTTTCTCTTGCTTTAAAATGAGGTTGGTGGAGATTAAATACACCAAAAACCTTCTAAAAATGGTTTGTGACCGTTGGAGCATTGGAAATAGCCGTTTGGAGCTTGAAAACCAACTTCTGCAAGCCAGAAAAATAGATCCGTTAGAGCTGTCAGGCTGCAAGTGTCAACACTTGGCTGTTAGGTGTCGACACTTGGCTGTCAGGTGTCGACACTTGATTTCTGGGTGTCGACACTTGACCATTCAAGTGTCGACACTTGATGCACAGGTGTCGACACTTGACACAAAAATCCTCAAAATAACAAAGTTCTGTATTTTCAAAAATCTCAGGCCTTGAGTCGACACTTGGAACCTAAGTGTCGACACTTGGCGTGCCAAGGATTTTTGTCTGTGCCAAGTGTTGAAGTGTCGACACTTGACTGTCCAGGTGTCAACACTTGAGACTGAAAACATCCAGATTCAAGTGTAAATGCCTCGAAAACAAAAATAAAGTTTATGAATACATAAACACATAATAGTTAAACAATTATAAGCCATTTTTTAATGAAGAGGATGCCCGGATATGTGAGAATTGCTCCGTGCCATTGCGTGCCATACACCATAAGTTTTTGGAATTTTGAGGTGCTTTCTTCCTGAAAACTCACAACTTAAAATCCTCATTAGAATACAATATGCACTCAATGTTTTGTTATTTATCAAAATCACTGGGTGGAGCCAACACTTCTGAATCCCTAACTCCTTGATGATCCTGAGTCCTGCCAAGAGGGTTTCGTATTCCACTTGGTTGTTTAAAATTTAAAGGAGAAGCGAAGGGCATACTCCATGGTTTGTCCATCGGGGTCGGCTAGTATGAGTTCGGCTCCATATCCAATATGGTTGGAGGCTCTGTCCACGTGAAGTACCCACATGGATTCTACATCTTTTGTGGTGACTGCCTTATCTTCGATGCTCTATTGATTGGTTTCTTGACTCCATGTACATTCGACTATGAAATCAGCAAGTACCTATGCCTTCATTGCCGACCGGGGTCAGAATGTAATGTTGAATTCCCTAACTTGATGGTCCACTTGGCTATCCTTCTCGAGGTATCAGGACATCGGAGGATGGCTTTCAAGGGCTGGTCCGTCAGCACTTCAATGGCATGAGATTGAAAGTAGGGATGCAAGCATTTTGCTGCAATCACCGGTGAGTATATGAGCTTCTGTATTCTAAGATACCTCACTTCGGCTTCATGCAACACCTTACTAGTATAGTAGATCGGCTTTTGTAGGTCATCGACTCCTTTTCTGACAAGTACGGAGCTGATGCTTCATCAGAAGTGGAAAGGTATAGGTATAGAGCTTCGCCTTGAGATTTGGAAAGTAGAGGAGGACTTTTCAAATACTTCTTTAATTCTTTGAAGGCGAGTCGGTACTCTTCCAATCACTCGAAACTTCTGATTTGGTGGAGGGCTTTGAAGAATGGTAGATATCTTTCCGCTGATCGAGAAATGAATCGACTTAAAGAGGCGATTCTTCCAGTCAGCTGTTGAACTTCTTTCTTATTGGAAGGATGTCTCATATTCCAGATGGCTAGAATCTTTTCTAGATTAGACTTTATTCCTCGTTTGGTGATGAGAAATCCTAAGAATTTTCCAGAAGTCACTTCAAAAGGGCATTTGATTGGATTTAGCTTCATCCGATGATGTCGTAGGGCGTCAAACGATTCCTATAGATCTCTGATGTAATCGACCTTCTGAAGGCTCTTCAAGATCATATCATCAACATATGCCTCCATGTTCTTCCCAAGCTACTTTCCAAACACCTTGTTGATTAACCATTGGAAGGTTGCTCCAGTGTTCTTTAGTCCGAATGGCATTACTTTGTAATAGTAGAGCCCTTTCTCCATTATGAATGCAATCTTTTCTTCGTCGTCAGGATCCATTCGTATCTGGTTGTAATTGGAGAAGGCATCCATAAAGCTCAATAGCTAATGACCAGCAGTGGCATCAACCAGTTGGTCTATCTTCGATTGAGGAAAGCTATCTTTAGGGGAAGCTTTGTTTAGATTGGTATAGTCGATGTAGATCCTCCATTTGCCGTTGGCTTTCTTAACTATGATGACATTGGCTAACCTATCAGGATAGTGTACTTCCCTTATGAATCTGGCAATAAGAAGCTTGCTTACCTCTTCATCGATCACTTTATGTCTTTCAAGTACGAAATTCCTTTTCTTTTGTCTGACGGGCTTATGATCTGGAGCAACTTTCAGTCAATGGGTAATGACTTCGGCTAAAATTCCAGGCATATCTGAAGCTGACCAGGCGAAGACATCAGCATTGCTCCATAAAAAATGGATCAGCCTTGCCTCTGTTTCTTTGTCTAGCATACTTTTGATTTGCACGACCCTTGTTGGGTCATCTTCGGCCAGTGGTATATAAATGATTTTTTCCACAGGTTCTCTGCATTCCTCCAGCTGATCTCTTAGATCCAGTTGTTCCAACATCAAGGAGTCATTAGATTGTTTATCTTGTATCATCAGGCATTGATGGATGACTCTTTGGTCTCCTTTTACTTCTCTGATGCCATTCTTAGTAGGGAACCGCATCAGGAGATGGTAAGTCGAAACTATGGCATGAAACTTGTTTAGAGCAGGTCGTCCCAAGATAGCATTGTATGCTGACGAAGTTTGTACGACCACAAAATTAATGGAAAGTATTTTTTGAAATGGATCGATGCTGATGGTTACTAGTAACACAATTTCTCCTTCTACTCTGACTTGGTTACCTCCGAACCCAGTTAGAGGTATAGGAGATCTCTATAGTTTACTTGTAGGTAAATTCATTCTGAAAAAAGCATCGTAGAATAAGACTTCCATAGAGCTTCCATTATCAACCAGAATCCATCTTACATCATAGTTGGCTATCACAGCCGAGATTACAACAGGATCATCGTGGAGAGTTTGGACTCCTTGTAGATCATCATCGGAGAAGCTTATGGTATTGTTGCTTTTGTACCTTTTAGGAGCATCCTCTTCTGCTCTGCTTCTTCAATGGATTTGTCGATGAAGCATACCTACTCTTCCATCAATCGATCTTTGATTGGGCAGTTCGACTTCTTCCACGGCCCTGGTGGGGGCAGTAGCTTCAGTTCGGGATTCCTGAGTGCTGACATATTTTTTCAGGTATCCCGTTTTGATCAAATCTTCTATTGCATCCTTGAGTTGGATGCATTCTTCAGTGTTATGGCCGTGGTCCCGATGGAATCGATAGTATTTGTTTCTGTTCCTTAATGCAGGAGCTGCCTTCATGGGACGTGGCTTTTGCAGATAATTTTCCTTCTCTATCTCTATCAGGATTTTTTTTCCTTGAAAAAGAGAGAGGAGTACAGGAGTTAAACTTGCTGCTCCATGGCTTAGGTTTAGGACTACGTCATTGAGTCGTTATGTTATTGGTAGAGGGCATGGATGGGATCGTCCCCTTGTTGCTCTTTTTCTTAGAGGTTGGTCTCCCTTTCGTTAAGCATCAGCTTGCTGTTTGCTCTTCAACCATCGCATATTTTTGAGCTCTTGCCAACAGCTCAGCATAGCTCATAGGAAATTTCTTATCCAGGAAGAAGGTGAACCTGGATGATCGGAGGCCTTTCTTCATAGCAGACATGGCCATATATTTATTAAGATCAGGGATCTCGAGAGTGGCAGAATTGAATCTGGCGATGTAATCTTTGGGACTCTCTTTCACTCTACAGCAATAGGAAGAGGCTATCCGAGTTACGAGGCATCTTCCGGCAAAACCTGAAATGCGATACAAATAATTTTTCTAATTCATTAAAAGAATGAATGGTACCTGGTTTGATGCTCGAATACCACATTCGAGCCACTTTCTTTAAAGTGGCTGGGAAGGCGAGACAATGCAGGGCATCAGAGGCACCCTATATCATCATATATATCTTGAAGCTTCACAAGTGGTCAAGAGGGTCAGTGGTTCTATCATAAGCTTCCAGTTGGGGAACCTTGAAATGACGGGGAATAGCTTCTTCCATGATTCTTTGGGAGAATGGAGGCCGTGAATCGTATGCCATAACTTCATCACTCCTACACTGGTCGTTGAGTTTCTCAATCTATAGTTCTAGCGCTTTAAACTTTTCTTTATAGTTGTGATGCGCTTCCCTCTGTCTGGTGTTCCTTGTTTAGAGTCACCAGAAGAAACTAAAAGAGACATTAGAGATCTTTTTATTGTGTTGGCTCTCCAGGGGCCTATGATGTCGAGAGCTTCAGGGCTTGCAGGATTGCCGGACCCGAAAGGAATGTCGAGTGGATTCTTGATGTTGATCCTCATTCCTCCTGGATTAGTGATTGTGTTTGGAGGTCGCAGGCGGGCATCACCCTCAGAGTGCAGTTTCTTAGAAGGTTTGAACCATAATAGTCAGCACGTCCACTAGATTCATAGGGCTTCCGGTTGTTGCCGCCCTATGTGAAGGCGAAACGTGCCATATCATTCTCCAATGGAGGCTCATTCCTCTGGGATGCAAGGTGTCCTCTGCTAGCTGAGACATCTGGGTTCTCCCTTTCACCATCTTGCATTTCTTGGAACTCTCCTTGTTGCCCAGGTGGCTTCCCAAGAGGGGGGTGAATTGGGATTTGAAAAACTTTTCACAATTATGTGCACTTTGAAATTTGTTTGTGTTGTGGTGCAATATGCAATGCGGAAGTAATTAAATAAAATCAATAAAGCAAGTAAAGCACAATCACAAACACCAAGAAATAGAGTGGTTCAGAGCAACTGGCTCCTACATCCACTACCCAAGCACCACTTGGGATTTCCACTATATCCCCTAACCGGAATACAGTCGGAATGTTTTACCAGGCTCACAATCCAAACCTATACACTTTGGTTTTATCGGGATCACCAAAGAAACCCAAATACTTGGTTTTACACCGGGATCACCAAGAATCCAACTTATGTTTTACAAGGTTCACTTAAAAACCTTCAACTCTCTCTTAAGACACAGCCCCTTGCTGTTCTTAGAGAGTAAACAAGAATAAAGGAATGATAAATATGCAACTACAACAAACCAAGTTTGTATAAGTGTTGCCGATGTAGATCAAGATGAAGTCAAGCCTTGAAAGCTCTTCAATGCACTTCAAGCTATTTCTTTCCTTTTTTAATGAGTGGATTCAATGATGAAGTAGAATTGTTGAAGCTTTGAATCCCACTTGAATGCTCTTTGAGGTTGGTAGTTGAGTGACTTGAAAGCTCTTAGATTTCTCAAGAAAATTCAACAATAAAGCTCTAATTGTTGTTTAATCCTTCAAAAATAATTCCCTTTATAGTTTTCCATGAGATATGGTCGTTGTAAGGCCTTGGGATTCATGAAATGACCGTTAGAGATGAAATGGAATTCAAATTTTAACTTCAGCAACTAGCCATTAGAGTACAGAAAATGGCTCCACGAGTTGGCTCGAGTTCCAGGAGTCGGCTCGAAGCCTCAGATAGGCCAAACAATTTTCTATGGGAGCTGGCTCTTCTGGCTGGAGTCGGCTCTTCCAATCAGACATTTCAAAATTATGAATGTCTAGAGTTGGCTCTTAGAGATAGAGTCGGCTCGGATTCTCAGAACTTCAAAATACCTAACTCTGGAAGAGTCGGCTCTTGGGGCACGAGTTGACTCGAGGTCTCAGGCTTCAGAAAATTACATTCTTCCATGAGTCGGCTATTGATACATAAGCACTGAAACTTCCTCCATGCCATGCCACCACGAGTCAGCTCTTGATCCAAGAGTCAGCTCTTGCAAATCTTCAAAAATGCTTCAAGCTTTTCCAAAATCTTCAACATTGAATCAACTAGAAGCTAATCTACATACTTTATAATTTTTACAATTTTTAAGCCCTTTTTCAAGATTACAAGATTGATAAGTTTAGGGCTTTTACAAGTTCAAGCTCATAAATCTTTATACACAATTGAATTACCCTCAAATTAGTTTGAAAAGCATTTTACACTTAAGGTAACCAATTTCCTATAAAACTTCTTAATAATTGAAAAGAATTAGTATCAAATACATGCTCCAATATTTTGTGATCATCAAAATCATTTCGGGGTCAACAATCTTCCCCTTTTTGATGATGACAAAATACTGGGCATGAATAAAGATTTAAAAGCACTTTACAATTACAGTATTTTCAAGTTTATGTGTATCATCAACACTATGTGCTATAATGTATCAAATGTATCGTATATATAAAACTGAACACTCTAAAGTATCATATGTATCGATACATTGAATTTTTCATATCAAATGAACAATGTGTATCGAAACATGATGTATCGACATAGAAAATTTCAAGAGTATCAATATATATCAAAACTTATGAAACTACCAAACATTTGAAGTAAATTTCATGAAAATATTTGAAGTAAATCTCCCCCTTACTATTTGTAATATCATTCTTTCTAAATTTTATCAAATTTTCGTGAATCATTCCAATTTTCATTTCAACATTCATACCTTTATAACAATTAACATCCATATATCATTTTCATATATACAGTCTCCAAAGTATCATAACCTTTTCAAATTTCTTCAAACATTCATCAAACATTCATATAGCTTATTATAAACAATTTTCAAGCAATTTCCATGAATCAACATAGCTTTTTCAAATTGAACATTCATATCATATCATTGCATTCATATTATAGCTTTTTATGCATATTATAGCTTTTTTATGCACTTTTTCATGCACACAATTTCCATTCTCCCCCTTTTTGTCATCAATAAAAGGCATATGAAAGAATAAATATTGATAATAGTTTAATGATAACAGGAATGGACATGTGTCATAACAAGTGATGTATATATATGTAAAGCAAGTCAGTACATAGCATATGTGATACTTTACAGATGTGCGACGGCACGACAAAGTAGTATCACACAAATCAAAATACAACAAGATAGAGTCCCAAAATATCAGTATAAAAAGCCTAAACATCAAAAAGATGGGCTCATCAAAGGAGGAACCAACCTCTAGGATACCTAGATGAAGGCCTACGTAGGCAACCCAAGAGGGGGGGGTGAATTGGATTTTATAAAACTTTTGTACTATTTAAAAGATGAACTAAAGCAAGTATATGCTAATGCAATTTAAGTGTTTGTGTATTTCAAATAAATGCAGTGGAAATAATGAAATAAAAGAATAAAGAGAACAATCACATAAACACAAAGATTTATAGTGGTTCGGTGCCAACCAAGCACCTACATCCACTCCCCAAGAACCCCTTTGGGAATTCCACTAAGTTTGGTTTTATAACTTAGGCTCACCAACAACCTTTACAACTTGTTTTGTCTTTGGGCTCACAAGTCAAACCCTAGTTGGTTTCAAGGCTCACCAACAACCACCCTTGATTTTACGAGATAACCAAGAACCTAAACAACTTGTTTTAGCTTCGGGCTCACAAGTAAAATCCTAGTTGGTTTCAAGGCTTACCAACAACCACTTTGGTTTTCCAAGGCTCACCAAAAACTCTTTGGTTTTCCAAGGCTCACCAAAAACCTTAAGTAAAACAATGTAAGAGCAAGTATAAATAAATACAATAAAAGCTTTCTAAAATAAAGCAAATATCTCTTTGAAGCCCGTTGAGAGTTGATGAAGATCTTGTCTTCAAGTTGATGAAGCCTTTGATTGATGCTTGAGGATGTGAACTTTGGAAGCTTTCTTTGAAACTTGGAAGCTTGAAGGCTTGAATCACTCAACTCTTGAATCCTTGAAGAATATTCAAAAATCTCACCAAAGGATTACTTCTCCAATTGATTTTTGATATTTATATAGCCTCCCAACACTTAAATGACCGTTTATAGCCGTTAGGAAGAAAAATATGGCCGTTTGGAAGCAAGTTGGAGAAGTTCTGCAGTCCAGAAAACTAGCCGTTACTGTTCAAGTGTCGACACTTCATCTTCAGGTGTCGACACTTCAGTTTCAAGTGTCGACACTTCAGTTTCTAGGTGTCGACACTTCACTTCCAAGTGTCGACACTTCAGCTCCAGGTGTCGACACTTCACTGAAAGAGCTTTCTGAAGTTTTCTGTTTGTCTCAGGCCTTGAGTCGACACTTCACTCTTCAAGTGTCGACACTTGTTCCTCAGGTGTCGACACTTCATTTCCAAGTATCGATACTTGCCTGTGCCATTACTGAAACATCTTCAAATTGAAACTTTAACCTCTTCAAGTCCTTCCATATTAATTCTAAAGTCCATATACTTGATTTTCCATTAATTTAAGGACTTTTTCAACTGAAATACAAGCATTTCTTCATTCAACATGGTTGAGTACTAAGATCTGAAAAATATACTTAAAATACAATTAGTACTCATATATACTTAAACATTTTGTCAATCATCAAAATCAAGACCAGAGTCAACAATCTCCCCCTTTTTGATGATGACAAAACCTTTAAGTATATGAATAGGGTAAGCTTAAAAAGGATTAACAATAAGATAAACATGTAAGCTCAAAACAATAAGCACCAAGCTCCCCCTCAAAATATGATCCAAAGAAAAATCTTCAAAAATATTTTTCAAAATATGCAAAAAATTTTAAATTTTCAAAATTTCTTCTTCTTACTAATTCTTTCCTTTAGATAAAAATATTTTACATTCTTCTTCCCCTTTTGCACTTTCTTTCATTTCTCAAATGATTTTTCATGTTTATCCAATCTTCCCATTTTCATACTTAACAATTTTCTCCCCTTTTTGACATCATGAAAAAGGGTGAAAGGCAATACAAAGTGGGAATGAAGTTGGAAAGAATAGCAAGTAGGTCATCAAAATCAATGCATGAAATCAAATATTTATGATATCAATTGAATATGATATAAATTGAACAAGATACCAAAGAATGTAAGCACATGCAAGAAATGATTTGATGTATATTATCCATTCACCTTACTTGTTCATGGGATAAGGTCACAGCGGCACCCCTAAATGTCATAAGAGAGCCCGTTGAATGGGAAGAGAGGGTCTTTAAGCCCTACTTATCTCCTATGACCGGACGGCCATGGTGACTAACCCAATCCGAAGCGGTTACTAGGAATTCTTTTAATATAATTTTGATACCAATAGAATATAATACCTTTTGAATGTAACTCCCCTCAAAGAATTAGATTTGAAAACAAGGAGTATCAGAGCAATATAAGCAAAGCATGATATCAACAAGATATTCAAAGCATCAAATATGATAACAAATCTTTGGATGCTCCCCCTGATTGTTATTCCTCCTTTAAAAATATGCATTTATTTCAGGAATAAAACATGAAAGCTTATGCATCAAGATTTGAGATTTTTCAAGATAATCATGATTTTCAAAATACAAAGCATTTATATCGTATAAAAATTTTTAGCATGATTTCAAATTCATTTTAAGATGATTTAATATCCATATAAATGCTAGAAGTAATATGATATCAAGTCTAGCTATTAGAGTAAGGGTTTATCAATAAGCATACCTTCTTCTTAAAAGTAACCCTTAACTACTAGTTCTATACTTGATCCAAATCATTTCTAGATTATGCATAGATGCCAAAAATAAAAATATAAATCATAGCATTTCACTTGAAATAATTTAGAAACTATATTAATCAAAATCAAGTGAAGATCTAATAATCACAAGCTTGACCATGAGAGCTTGAAATCCATCAACATCAAAATGGTCATGATCACAACAAATGATTATTAGTCTAAGCTTGATTCTAATCAATTAAAATATTTTTCAAATCAATATGCATCTTTAAAAGTATTTTTCATGAAATACATTAATCAAAATCAAGTGAAGGTCTTACAATCATAAATTTAATCATGATAGTATGAAATTCATCAACACCATAAAGTTCATGATCATAGCCAATGATGATAAGTCCAAACTTGATTCTAATTGACTATTTAAAATAATTTTTCAAAGTAATTGATGCAATAAAAATTAATCTACATTTTTAATTATGAAGGAGATGTTTAGAATTTACCAATATACATAATCCTTCTTTTTACCATTTAGTCCAAAATGTAGCTTGTCCACTTCTTTAAATTGTCTTGTACAACCTCTTTTCAAGAACTTCCTTTCTTTATGTTGGGTTGCAAGACATTCCTGCAAAACAAATTAAGTGGACATTTTTGGTACCCAAACTTTCTTGGGTCCTTTATGATTAGTAATTATGGTTCCTTTTGGAACCCAAACTTTTCTTAATCTAGAAGGATAAGCATTGAAACCACATTTATAAGAAAAATTGAAAGAAGCAGGAATATAGAAATTCTTCAAAAGTTTTTGCTTCTTTTCCTCAATCAAAATAATTTTCTCATTAAAAACTTTATCACATAAATCTTTTAAAATAACATTTTCTTTTTCTAAAAATTCTTTTTCTTTAGAAAAATTATTCTTTTCATTTTTCAAAATATCAATCTTGGCATTTAAATCATCATTTTTATTTGCAAGATTGGTGTTGTCAAGAGAAAATGAATCTACATGTCTATTTAATTTCTTGTGTTTAATTTTTAACAATCTATATTCATGCACAAGATCATTAGATGCATCATGTGATTCTTTAAAGGTAAAATCATAATTATTTTTAGCACATACCTTTTTCTCATTTGCCATGAAACAAAGATGGGCAACTTCATCATCCATATTTGAATCTTCGCTATCGCTCCAAGTTGCCATCATTGCCTTGAATTTCTTTTTGGCCTTGAGAGCTATTATTTTCTTTTCTGTATCAGCTTCCACTATCCTTTGCCATAAGTTCAACTCATAGGTCATGAGTGAACCGATAAGCTCCTCCAAAGGTAAGGTTTCTACATCTTTAGCTTCTTGGATCGCCGTCACCTTTGGATCCCATGATTTTGGCAAGGATCTAAGAATTTTGTTCACCAAATCAGCATTAGTATAGATTTTGCCAAGACTTTTTAATTCATTAATAATAGTCACAAATCTTGAAAACATATCAGATATAGATCATAATGCATCATTTCAAAAATTTCAAAAGAATGTATAAGCAAATTAATTTTAGTGTTCTTCACTTGAAGAGTACCCTCATGAGTAACTTCAAGTGTGTCCCATATTTCCTTTGCTGATGTGCATGTAGAAATTCTATTAAATTCATTTAAGTTCAATGCACAATAAAGCAAGTTCATTGCTTTAGCATTGATTTCAATTTGTTTAATGTCATATTCATTCCAATCCTCTTCGAGCTTTGGAATGGAAATGCCATTAACCAAAATGGAAGGAATATGAGGACCACTAACAATGGTTTTCCAAAGATGATAACTAATAGATTGAATATGGATGTGCATGCGAGTTTTCCAAAATGTGTAATTTATGCCATTGAAAAATGGTGGTCTAACACTAATACCTACAAGGGTTGCCATAATCTTTAACTCAAAATCGTTAGATTTTCAATCAGAGTACCGAGCTCTGATACCAATTGAAGGCCCACGTAGGCAACCCAAGAGGGGGGGTGAATTGGGTTTTATAAAATTTTGTACTATTTAAAAGATGAACTAAAGCAAGTATATGCTAATGCAATTTAAGTGTTTGTGTATTTCAAATAAATGCAGTGGAAATAATGAAATAAAAGAATAAAGAGAACAATCACACAAACACAAAGATTTATAGTGGTTCGGTGCCAACCAAGCACCTACATCCACTCCCCAAGAACCCCTTTGGGAATTCCACTAAGTTTGGTTTTATAACTTAGGCTCACCAACAACCTTTACAACTTGTTTTGTCTTTGGGCTCACAAGTCAAACCCTAGTTTGTTTCTAGGCTCACCAACAACCATCCTTGGTTTTACGGGATAACCAAGAACCTAAACAACTTGTTTTGGCTTCGGGCTCACAAGTAAAACCCTAGTTGGTTTCAAGGCTTACCAACAACCACTTTGGTTTTCCAAGGCTCACCAAAAACCTCTTTGGTTTTCCAAGGCTCACCAAAAATCTTAAGTAAAATAATGTAAGAGCAAGTATAAATGAATACAATAAAAGCTTTCTAAAATAAAGCAAATATCTCTTTGAAGCCCGTTGAGAGTTGATGAATATCTTGTCTTCAAGTTGATGAAGCCTTTGATTGATGCTTGAGGATGTGAACTTTGGATGCTTTCTTTGAAACTTGGAAGCTTGAAGGCTTGAACCACTCAACTCTTGAATCCTTGAAAAATATTCAAAAATCTCACCAAAGGATTACTTCTCCGATTGATTTTTGATGTTTATATAGCCTCCCAATACTTAAATGACCGTTTATAGCCGTTAGGGAGGAAAATATGGCCGTTTGGAAGCAAGTTGGAGAAGTTCTGCAGTCCAGAAAACTAGCCGTTACTGTTCAAGTGTCGACACTTCACCTTTAGGTGTCGACACTTCAGTTTCAAGTATCGACACTTCAGTTTCTAGGTGTCGACACTTTACTTCCAAGTGTCGACACTTCAGCTCCAGGTGTCGACACTTCACTGAAAAAGCTTTCTGAAGTTTTCTGTTTGTCTCGGGCTTTGAGTCGACACTTCACTCTTCAAGTGTCGACACTTGTTCCTCAGGTGTCGACATTTCATTTCCAAGTGTCGACACTTGCCTGTGCCATTGCTGAAACATCTTCAAATTGAAACTTTAACCTCTTCAAGTCCTTCCATATTAATTCCAAAGTCCATATACTTGATTTTTCATTAATTTAAGGACTTTTTCAACTGAAATACAAGCATTTCTTCGTTCAACATGGTTGAGTACTAAGATTTGAAAAATATACTTAAAATATAATTAGTACTCATATATACTTAAACATTTTGTCAATCATCAAAATCAAGACCAGAGTCAACACTAGACTAGGTTTGAACTTGGGGAACCTAGGGCGAAATCCCTAATCCTAGTCCTAGTAGGAGTAGATGTCCTAGTCACTTTAGTTTTAGCTTTAACTTTGGCTTTGGACTCTGACGATATAATGATAGGAGTAGGTCTGGCAGACGGTGGATCAAAAGATAGTGCCAAGGTGCTGGTGGTCGAAAGTATCTGGGTAGCCGGAGTCTGTTCAACATCAGCAGATCCAGTAGCCTCTACACCAACCTCGGCCTCAACATCAGTAGGAACATCAGTAAAATGTGTAGGCTCACTCTGCTCATGCTCAATGCCAGTCCCAGTGCCAGGTGCTATGGAAGTCGATGGAACATGCTGGCTGGCAGTAGAAAGTTGTCTCAATATAGCCATAACATCATGAAAACCCTGCTGCATCTCGGACTGAAGTAAACTAATCCTCCTGTCAGTGTCAGTCTTGAGAAAGATATCTCCTCCAAGACTCTCTGAAGTCTGACATCTGAATCATGTCTAACAGCAGTAGGAGTCCTAACTGGTGAGTGAGGTGAAGTAGGAGCTGGCTTAGATGGTCCAGCCTCATCAGTCTGTGCCTCAGTCTCCTCACCATGGCCCTGAGCAGCCTGTGCATCATCATCTGAATCCTCTGAATGTGCTACAGGAACACCTGATGTCTTCCTGATCCAATTGCCATCAACTTTAATGAATCCCATCCTGGTAAGGGATTTCATAATGTATCTGTCAGTATGAAGCAACAGACGGCAGTCCTCTCCGGTCAGATCAACATAGGCATCCTGGAATAACAGTGTAAACACCATCCGATAAGGCAGACAGGCCCGTGCCCTCCAGGCTGCCTCCCTCATCTGAGATATCATAATAAATGGCAGGTTGAGGAGCTTCCCCTCAATCAGTCGTCTCATAAACATAAGGTCTCTCTCACTAACCCAATCAAATCTCCCCGTCCGGGACAAGAAAATCCTGCTAATGATATTGTGCAACGGCCTCATTTCCAATGAAAGCTGATTTGCACTCACATGAATAATGCCCTTCACATTAGTCCTTTCCAATATCAGTCTGAGGGTCTTTATCTTCTTTTTTATAACCAAATAACATTCTCCTTCCTTTGGTATTTTTAGTAAACTTGAAAGCTTCTGCTCACTTATCTCTATGTGCTTCCCTTTAATTGTCCCTTCTAAGTGAAAAGCTCCCAATGACATGTTCTCAAAAAACTGATGAACTAGGTTTGGATATGTTGGAACATTTAGCAAACAAAAGTCCTTCCATCCTTGTTTTTCAAGCCAATTACCAATATGAAGTTGTTCTTGCTCCAGAAAGTTAAAATCTATACATCTACCTGGGGTTACCGGTCGATTTTCCATAGGGATTACTTGCTGGGGTGCTTGAAGCTCTTCTTCCTGCTCAATAGGTTGCTCTTCTTCTGGAATCGCAGTGTCTGACCACCTCTTGGTCCTCCATTCTTTCGCCATAGTCCGAACTACACTTTTTGCTTTCTTTGCCACAGCCTTGCGAGGTGCCATTGTGCCAAGATTGAAGGATTCAAGGGGTTTGAGAGAGTTTTTGGAAGGTTTCCTAGAGTGGAGTGAGGAGTCAGCTAGGAGAGAATGGTCAAAACCTAAAAATATAATGAATAGGAAACATGGAAACCCTAATTAAAAAGGTTCGACCCGACCTTTGAGTTGGCTCGCCAAGCACCCAAATAACTCGAGTCGGCTCGAGCAAAAATCTAATCTAAAGGTCAAAATAGGTCAAACTCGGTTTCTAAAGGTTTCTTGAACCTAAAATAGGTTGTCCTATGCTCTAAAGAAAAATTTGAAATCTCTAAATAATTTTTCCTTAATTTTCAAAAATTAGGTCAAACAGGTTCAGAACGGGTCACATAACCCTAATTCTCCTCTAATTTTCTCAAATCTATCTGGACTCAATGGTTTAGTAAAAATGTCCGCTAGTTGGTCTTCAGTAGGTACAAATTATAGTTCAATAACATTGTTTAAAACATGATCATGAATAAAATGATGTCGAGTTTCAATGTGCTTAGTTCATGAGTGCTGAATTAGATTTTTTGATAAATTAATAGCACTAGTATTGTCACATTTAATAAGAATTTTAGATTGGACAACACCATAATCTTCTAGTTATTGCTTAATCCATAATACTTGAGCACAACAGCTCCCAACAGCTGCATATTCTGCCTCAGCAGTAGATAGTGCTATAGAGTTCTGTTTGCGACAGTGCCAAGAAATCAAGTTAACACCTAGAAATTGACAGGTGCCACTTGTGCTCTTTCTATCTATTTTACATCCTCCATAATCAGAATCAGAATAATTATTTAACTTCAATGATGTGTGTTTAGAATACCATAAGCCTACATTACATGTTCCTTTCAGATATTTAATAATTCTCTTAACAGCCATGATGTGTGATTCTTTAGGATTAGATTGAAAACGTGCACACATACAAACACTAAATAGTATATCAGGTCTACTAGCTGTCAAATAAAGTAATGAACCGATCATACCTCGGTACAGATTTTGATCAACATTGGTGCCATTTTCATCTTTGTCAAGTCTACATACAGGACTCATTGGTGTTCCACATACTTTGCTTGATTCCATGCCAAATTTATTGATTATTTTCTTGATGTACTTAGCTTGGTTGATCAAGATACCTTCTTTAGTTTGTTTGATTTAAAGTCCAAGAAAGTAACTCAGCTCACCCATCAAGCTCATTTCAAATTCTTCCTGTATTAGCTTTGCAAAATCTTGACACAAAGATTCATCAGTAGACCCAAAGATAATATCATCAACATATATTTGAACTACCAAGATATCATTATTCTTTCTTTGAATAAATAGTGTAGTGTCAACACTACCTCTTACAAAATTATTAGCAATCAAGAACTTACTTAATCTATCATACCAGGCACTAGGTGTCTGTTTCAAACCATATAAAGCTTTATTCAGTTTAAAAACATGATTTGGGAAAGTATGATCAATAAAACCTGGTGGTTGCTCAACAAAAACTTCTTCAGATAAAAAATCATTAAAAAAAGTACTCCTTACATCCATTTAAAATAACTTGAAATTCATAAAACATACATAAGCTAGTAGCAATCTAATGGCTTCTAATCTAGCTACTGGTGCATAAGTTTCATCAAAATCTATTCCTTCTTCTTGATTATATCCTTGTGCAACCAGTCTAGCCTTATTTCTAATTACATTTCTATTTTCATCTAGTTTATTTCTATAAACCCACTTAGTGCCTATAACAGGATGATCATTGGGTCTTTCTATTATGGTCCAAATATTATTTCTCCTAAATTGGTTTAATTCATCATGCATTTCTAACATCCAATTTGGATCAGTTTCAGCTTCGTCTATATTGTGTGGTTCTACATGAGAGACAAAAGTAATTAAATCATGTGCATCTCTATGTGCGGATCTAGTTTTAACACCTTGAGATGGGTCTCCTATAATTAATTACTTAGGGTGTGATGTACATACCTCCATTCTTTAGGTATATCATCATGTTCTTTACTCATCCCTTCTTCATGTGGTTCACTTGATTGTTTGTCTTTGAGGGTCAAGTCTTTCATTTCATGTTGTAAAGTACCTGTATCATTATCAGTAAAGTCTTCCTTTCTTGAAGATGTAATGTCAGATTCATTGAAGACAACATAAACAGATTCTTCAATAGTCAAAGTTCTTTTATTGAAAACTCGATAGGCTTTACTATTTAAAGAATATCCAAGAAAAATAGCATCAACGGATTTTGCATCGAATTTACCAAGATTGTCTTTTCCATTATTAAGAACAAAATATTTGCATCCAAAAACATGAAAATACTTAATATTTGATTTTCTATTGTTCCAAAGCTCATAGGGGGTTTTTCTGATAATTGGTCTAATCAAAACTCTATTTAAAATATAGCATGCGGTATTAACAGCTTCTGCCCAAAAGTATTTTGGAAGATTTTCTTCTCAAAGCATTATTTAGGACATATCTTTCAAAGTATAATTCTTTTTTTCTACAACACTATTTTGCTGTGATGTTCTATGTGCAGAAAAGTTATGATCAATATCGTGCTTTGTGCAAAAATGATCAAAATACTGATTTTCAAATTCGGTGCCATGATCACTATGAATTGAAATGACAGATAAATTTTTCAAATTTGTAACTCTTTTGTAAAACTTTTTAAATATATTAAAAGTATCATCTTTATGTGCAATAAACAAAACCCATGTGTATCTTGAAAAATCATCTACAATCACAAGTCCATATTTCATACCACCTAGGCTAGTAGTCCTAGTAGGTCCAAATAAGTCCATGTGAAGTAGCTCTAAGGGTCTAGTTGTAGAAACAATGTTTTTAGGTTTAAAACTCTCCCTAACTTGTTTTCCTAATTGACATGCATCACAAACATAATCAAAATTGACTTTGAATTTAGGCAAACCTTTGACTAAGTCCTTTGAAATATGTTTAGCTATGGTGTCCATACTAGCATGACCAAGTCGCCTATGCCCTAGTAAACTTAATTTCTTGCTCTTGTCATTCATTGCTACAAGACTTGTATTACTTGACATAGCTAGATTATTAAGATCTACCACCTAAATGTAACCAAGTCTGTGTCCAATGAACTTAGTACTAGAGTCAAGTGGATCAACTACTATACACATTGATGACTTGAAGAATACATTAAAACCAATGTCACATAGATGACTAATACTCAAAAGATTATGTTTTAACTTTTCTACAAGTTAAACATTTTCAATAAATATAGAAGGAGTAATTTTGATTTTACTAATACCGATTATCCATCCTTTTCGTTTGTCACAAATGTTACCATTCCACCATCCTTTTGTTCTAGGGTGAAGAATTGATCAATATCACCGTCATGTGTCTTGAACAGCCATTGTCCAGATACCATCTTTTCTGTATACTTGTGGCTGCAAGACATCCCTGCAAAATAATCATTTAGCAAATTTAGGTACCCAAGCTCTCTTGGGTCCATGCAAGTTAGTGGAAATGGTTCCTTTTGGAATCCAAACTTTCTTAATTTTCTTTTTATCATTATGTTTCAAATGGCATTCAAAAGCTTTATGACCAATGTTATTACATGCATAGTATACAATCTTTGAATTTGAATAATAACCATGAGATGATGCAAATTTAGGTCTAACTTGTTTTGAACTAATGAACTTAGGAGCATATGAAGTAGAAGTTGAAATTTGTTTAAAATAGAGCCTTTATAATCAATTCCAAATTTATTATTTATTTCTCTTTGATCTTTTAAAATTAATTCAAGTTTGTTAGAACTTAGGATTAATTTTTCAACTAAGGGGTTCAATTCTTGAACTTCTTTCTTTAGGTCATCATTTTTATTTTTCAAATCCTTATTTTTCTCAAAAAGCTCTTCTTTTTCAAACTGAACAACTTTGAGTCTTTCACATACTAAGTTTAGTTCCCTTTGCAAAATTTTGTTTCTTTCACAAAATTCATTTTTATCTTTTTCACATACATCACATTGATTTTTTTAATTCCTCATTTTTAAACCAGCTTTTTTGTATTCTACCAATAATTCACAAAAAGCATTATGCAATTCATCATAAGTGAATTATAAATTAGGTTCATAAGTATTTACCTCGTCCTCCAAACCCATAAGACAGATTTGTGCAGTTTTTGTTCTTTTTATCCTCTTCAATGGATGTGGTTTCATCACTATCACTCCAAGCAGTAAGCATTGACTTCTTCTTCTTTTGGGTGAATATATTTTTCTTTACTTCAGGACAATTAGAACATATGTGTCCCGGTTTTTTGCATCCGTAGCAGATAGGTACTTGATCTTTATCTTTTTCTTTTTCTTTTTCTTTTCTTTTTCTTTTTCTTTTCCAAAATCACCTTTTCTATAATGCTTTCTCCATCTATTTGTTTTTCTTCTGCCCATGAATCTTTTGAATTTCCTCATTACTAGGGTAATTTCATCATTTCTAAGATCATCATCATCTGATGAATCAGATTCTTCAATCTTATCTTCTTTAGTAGCTTTAAATGCAATGGCCTTCTTTCTTTTTGTATCTTTCTCGGTTCTTTGTTGCATAGCCAATTCATGCATGATCAAGGATCCAAGCAGTTCATCCAGTGCCAGTGTATTTAAATCCTTTGCTTCTTGGATAGCTATTACTTTGGCTTCCCACTTATCTAGTAAAGATCTTAAAATCTTTTGGATAAGATCAGCATTAGAATAAGTTCTACCAAGACTCTTGAAATCATTTATGATATCAGTAAAATGAGTATACATTGCAGATATAGTTTCACTAGGATCCATCTTAAATAGCTCATACTTATGTACAAGAAGATTAATTTTTGATGTTTTAACTTGAGAAGTGCCTTCGTGTATGATTTCTAGTTTATTCCAAATTTCTTTAGCAGAATTGCAAGTTGAAATCCTGTTAAACTCATTTGGATCCAAAGCACAATACAATAAATTCATTGCTTTGGCATTCAATTCAGCTAATTTTATATCATTCTCATTCCAATCCTCTTTCGGTTTGGGAACCTTTACATTATTAACTTTAATTGTGGATGTGTGAGGTTCTTTCATAATAATTTTTCATAAGTGAAAGTCTACGGCTTGAATGTATATCTTCATTCTTGCCTTCCAATAAGTGTAATTAATTCCGGTGAAAAGTGGAGGTCTATTTGTGGATTGACCTTCGGCCAATGAAGTGCTCATGGGATTTGCCATATGTCTTTACTCTAACTAACTTTCAGAGACTCTGCTCTGATACCACTTGTTGCCCAGGTGGCTTCCTAAGAGGGGGTGAATTGGGATTTGAGAAATTTTTTACAATTATGTGCACTTTGAAATTCTTTTGTGTTGTGGTTCAATATGCAATGCAGAAATAATTAAGTAAAATCAATAAAGCAAGTAAAGCACAATCACAAACACCAAGAAATAGAATGGTTCGGAGCAACCGGCTCCTACGTCTACTACCCAAGCATCACGTGGGATTTCCACTATATCCCCCAACCGGAAAACAGTCGGATTGTTTTACCAGGCTCACAATCCAAACCTATACACTTTGGTTTTACCGGGATCACCAAAGAAATCCAAACACTTGATTTTACACCGGGATCACCAAGAACCTAACTTAGGTTTTACAAGGTTCACCTAAAAACCTTCAACTCTTTCTTAAGACACAGTCCCTTGCTGTTCTTAGAGAGTAAACAAGAATAAAGGAATGATAAATATGCAACTATAACAAACCAAATTTGTATAAGTGTTGTCGATATAGATCAAGATGAAGTCAAGCCTTGAAAGCTCTTCAATGCACTTCAAGCTGCTTCTTCCCTTTTTTAATGAGTGGATTCAATGATGAACTAGAGTTGTTGAAGCTTTGAATCCCACTTGAATGCTCTTTGAGGTAGGTAGTTGAGTGACTTGAAAGCTCTTAGATTTTTCAAGGAAATTCAACAATAAAGCTCTAATTGTTGTTTAATCCTTCAAAAATAATCTCCTTTATAGTTTTCCATGAGATATGGCCATTGTAGGGCTTTAGGATTCATGAAATGACCATTGGAGACGAAATAAAATTCAAATTTCAACTTCAGCAACTAGCCGTTAAAGTACAGAAAATGGCTTCACGAGTCGGCTCGAGTTCTAGGAGTCGGCTCGAAGTCTCGGACAGGCCAAAATAATTTTTTTGTGGGAGCCGGCTCTTCTGGCTGGAGTCGGCTCTTCCCTTCAGACACTTCAAAATTATGAATACCTAGAGTCGGCTCTTAGAGACAGAGTCGGCTCGGATTCTCAGAACTTCAAAATACCTAACTCTGGAAGAGTCGGCTCTTGGGGCAGGAGTCGGCTCGAGGTCTCAGGCTTTAGGAAATTACATTCTTCCATTAGTCGGCTCTTAGGATGGGAGTCGGCTCTTGATACATAAGCACTGAAACTTCCTCCGTGCCGTGCCACCATGAGTCAGCTCTTGATCCAAGAGTCAGCTCTTGCAAATTTTCAAAAATACTTCAAGCTTCTCCAAAATCTTCAACATTAAATCAACTAGAAGCTGATCTACATACTTTATAATTTTTATAATTTTTAAGCCCTTTTTCAAGATTACAAGATTGATAAGTTTAGGGCTTTTACAAGTTCAAGTTCATAAATCTTTATACACAATTGAATTACCCTCAAATTAGTTTGAAAAGCATTTTACACTTAAGGTAACCAATTTCCTGCAAAACTTTTTAATAATTGAAAAGAATTAGTATCAAATACATGCTCCAATATTTTGTGATCATCAAAATCATTCCGAGGTCAACACTCCTTTCCAAAAATGGGGGGGAATAGTCGATTCCTTCTTGGCACGCCAATTTGTTGACGCTGATCCCTGCAAACCGAATAGTGTGCCTGGATCATTGATTCGTCTTTTGGTATTCCTACAAAACAAACCCCTAACCAGATTGTTTTTGGTGGGGGATACTCCGATGCCTAAGTCAATAAAGTTCAGGCCACATAATGGAGAGCTTAAAGAAATTGAGATGGAATGAAAAGGGTGGAGAGCTTAAAATGGCATAGTAAGAGCTAGTTGTGGATTGGCCCAAACTTGCATGAAATGGCTTAGCTCGGAAGTCCCCTATTACTGCTTTTTATAGGTGTCGTTGTAACTGAAAGTAGTTAATCATTCATGATTTCTGTTAGGGGAGTTAGTTAATCTAACTTTCTTGTAACTAAATGTGGTTAATGTTGAAAGTTGGTTACCTCAGTCTTATTGAAGCCAGGGCTATTAATCATGTAGTTGGTTATGACAACCAAATTAGCTTTTGGTGGCTTTAGGCTAAGGTAAACCATTCACTTACTTCAAAACCATCCTTTTCAGAAAGGGCCGAAGTCAGGCTAGCCATTTGTTTCGGAACCATCCTCTTCAGATTGGATCGAAGATGGATTAGCCATTTGCTTCGGAACCATCCTCTTCAGATTGGGCTAAAGAAAGATTAGCCATTCGCTTCAGAACAGCATGTATCAAGCATATACTTCGGAGTTGTCCTCTTCGAAGCAAGCCGAATAGTGGTCCTACGCTGTGTGATATAGTTGGCTGGAACGTAGTGTCGAACCGTTGCTCCGTCGAGCTTCAGAATCATCCTTATATCCATCAGCTTGGTCGACTGACTCGAACAGGATCAATTGAACCTCTAGGCCGGTAATTATCTTTTATTGAGCTGATTTATTACAACATGCACCATGGTTAATGGCACACGGGCTATTCTATTTGCTTCCTAGAAATTTTTTTTCCCTTCGCATGGCTTCCAACCATGTGTCAAAAAAAAAAAAAATTGATAACATGTACCAATCTTCGCGTGTTGAGCTCCAAATGCCACAACATCCCATGGTCCATTTAAACTTGTCAGGAAGTTTGGCATTTAAATAAAGCCCATCTTTCTGGAGCACGTGATTGGCAGGGCGAGAGAGCACCTACTCCTGCGGCTTAGTGGGGCGAGGCTGACGTACTCACCTTTACAAATGGATGGGAAAGGTACGCGGAAACGTGCGGCATATATCGAAGATTGTCTGACGAGGTGGAGTCTAGTGGGGGAGCTACACCAGGGGATTTACCCCCCCCCCCTCCTTTTTTTTCATAAAAAAAAAAAACCCATCCATCTCATGTATACCGTAGGAAATTTCCACTAAAAAGAAGTCTAAAACCATTAAAGCTCACTTAAAATAAAATATTCCAACACATGCTTAAGCTCGCTAATTGAATTACTTAGCCCCACTTTTTTTTTGGTTAAATGGATAATTTATATTATATTCCTGGAAAAAGTATAGCCCAAACTATCAGCATACAAAATATGTCTAAACTGTACAGCCATATCCTCAAAAGAGGTACAAATGAACCCTCTTGAGTGATGTGCAATAAAGGAGGCTGCCCAGTTCGCCGCGGAATTGGCTTCCCTATAGACATGGCGGATGATAAGCCCGAAGCAGTGACAGAGCATCATCGCTATATCCCGTAGGATGGGGAGGGTAGGAGTGTTCCTGATAGCCTTTTGGATCCATGAAATGACTGTGAAGGAATCGCCTTCAATGACTAGGCGATCCAAGTTAAGGATCCTCGAGGCATACTTGATACCCACCCAAGCACCATATAGCTCCGCTAGGGGTCCACTAGCTTGGAACCCCCTATAGCTATGAAGCTAGCAGCCGAAGATCTGATGACAAAAGCAACTCCAGCCATCCGGCCTCTAACACTCCCATCAAAGCTGATAGTAACATAATCCTGAGGAGGGGGCTCCCAAGAGACCAGGATCCGGTGAGGCACTCGAGGAGCTGAACCGGAGCCCCAGATGTCAGGCAAAGTCATCATCGAACCATGATACTCCTCAGCCTAAGCCCTAGCTCTTTCCAGAATGAAGGTAGGAGAGCAAGTATCAAATCTAAATATCATAGCATTCTGGGAGATCCACAAGTGATAAGCTAGATAAGCAAGCAGGCTCCGGGAAACTATGGCAATGGGAGACTGCAGAAAGCGACTGAAAGTACCCAACACATCGTCTCCCGAGTACAAAAGAGCACTATAACTAGCCAGAGTCCACACCCGTCTTGCCCTTAAACAAAAAAATAAAGTGCGGTCCAAGGATTCCTTTGGGTCATCACAAAATTGGCAGGAGGGAGGTATATGAACTCTCCTCGAGCTCAGAAGGGACCTTGTGGATAGGCGACGCCGCATAACCTTCCATAGAAAGAGACAGACCCTCGGGTGCACCGAAAGAGCCCAGATCCAGCCTACATGATTAGTTCCCTACTGAGAAGGATGATAGATGGTGTAGAGGTTTTATAAAGGGGCAGAGGTGGAAGAGGAGGGACCCCAAACTCTAATATCCTGGCAGGAAGATAGAGGTAAAGCTATAGAGAGGATCCTATCCTTCAGAGGCTGCTCAAAATATCGAGAGATCAGCATAGAGTTCTAAGTCAGCGTCCCCAAGAGGATAAGGTCATTGACCATCCAGGAATTGGGCAGATCCGAGAAAACAAATGTAGGCCATCTATGAAGGGAAATTTCAGATATCCAGACAAAAGCCCAAACTCTGATAGATTTCCCATCCCCAACCATCCATCAAAGATAGTGAAAGACCTCCGGAGTTCTTCTCCTGATCTCCTTCCAAATAGGCGACCCCCGAGAAGAAGGCACAAAGTCACCCCCCTCCAGGGAACTAGTGTCATATCTAGCTCTCATAAAGGAAGCCCATAAGCTGGTCGGATTGAGGAACAAATTAGTAGCATGACGAGCCAGTAAAACCTCCCTCCTGCTGAGAAGCGAATAGACACCAGGGCCACCCTCTCGGACTAGCTGGCACACTGATTGCTAGCCCACCAGGTTTATGCCCCTGATCACTGCATTGTACCTCCACAAAAAAGCTCGAAGAATCTACTCCACCTTCTCCACCATAGCCTTAGGAATAATGGCATTAGCTAAAAGGTAGATAGGAAGAGAGGTCAATACTGATATGATCAAAGTCAGTCTATCCATTGCCGATAATGCCCTTCCCTGCCATCCCTCGACCTGCTCCTGAACAGCCTGCACCAAGATTCGAGACTTATCTCTACAGAGGCGCCCACCTGAGATGGGAACACCGAGATAGTGGATAGGTCCGTCCTTGTCCCGAATCCCCAGAATGGAGATGATCACAGAGCGTGTGCGGGTAGGTATCTTAGGAAAGAAATGGACCTCCGACTTTTCGAGATTGACCGACTAACCAGAAGCTATGCAGTAATCCATAATAACCCTTCGAAATACCCAAGCCATTGCCTCCGAAGCCCTGCCGAGAAGTAAAGGATGGATAGCTGAAGATGGGAGATAGGGAGTACTGCCGGGGTCATGAAGAAAGGATGGATAGCTGAATCCCTGACCTCATCCCGAAGACCCCTCGAGAGGGCATTAGCAATAATAATAAAAAGGTAGGGAAATAGCGGACAACCCTGTCAAAGGTTCACTGTCGAATGAAAGAATTTCGAAGGTGAGCCATTAAGAAGGATAGAGAAAGATGGGCACATAATGCAATCCATGATCCTGGAAATCCACAGTGGGTGGAAACCAAAATCATACAAAGATTGCTGAAGAAAGGTCCACCGCACCCGATCATAAGCTCTTTCCATGTCCAGCTTGATTGCCATCAGAGGGGTTTTGGGTGTAGCCCTCCGTAAATCATGCATAAATTCCTGGGCCAGTAGGACATTATCTGAAATTCCTCGATCCCCAATAAAAGCCCCTTGATTAGGGGAGATGATACCCGGGAGGATAGGCTTCATTCTCATGGCCATCAGCTTTTCACATATCTTGTATAAAGTGGTACATAAGCTAATGGGTATGAAGTGAAAAGGATGAGTAGTCCAAGGACGCTTGGGGACAAGGGTGACAAAAGTTTGCTTCCACCTGTCCCGCATCAGCCCTGTCAAGAAGAAAAGTTGTACAGCTGAAACCACTTCCCTTCTAATAATATCCCAGTATCTTCTGAAGAATAGAGAAGGGAATCTGTCCGGACCTGGAGCCTTATCCTCAGCCAAAGAGCAGAGCACCATTCGCACTTCCTCCTGAGACACTGGAGCAAGAAGACTAGCATTCTAATCCTGCGACACAATTATGTCCAGAATAGAAGTCTGGTAGTAAGGAGGATCACCCTCATTTGACCTCCATCTGGACCTGAAAAAAGAAACCACCTCCTATAATATATCCTCTTCACTATCAATCCAACCCCCACCATCAATCTTGAGAGCACGAATACGATTCTGGTGTCTCCTGATTATAGTGGCCTGATGGAAGAAGTGAGAGTTCCTATCTCCCTGAGCCAACCACTGCACGCTAGATTTCTGTCTCTAAAGAGTTTCCTATTGGGCCAAGAGAGAGTTGTAGGAAGCCAACCCAGAGCGCAGAGAGGAGAGATCTTCATTATTGAGCCCCCATGACTATCCTCCTTATACTAAAGGTCATGAATGACCTTTTCCATCTCAGCCAGACGGACAAAAATGTTACCCACTTCCACTTTGTTCCATTTCCTCAGTCGGTGCTTGAGAAGTTCCAATCTGCGAGTGATGCGATACTGAGCATTTCCTCTAATTGGCATTCTCCAGACCTCCCTGACCACTTCCCAAGAATTAGGGTAGGAAAGCCAAATTCTTTCAAACCTAAAAGATACATGAATAGGGGGAAGATGGGTGGTGGTCAACAGAAGATGACAGCGACCCTATCCAAAAGTCGAACTGAGAACTTGGGGTGTATCTGAAGCTAACCCGTAGTAGCAACTGCTCTGTCCAGCCTTTCCCAGACCTGAGCCCTACCTGATCTATTATTGCACCAGGTGTATCCATTCCCCAGAAATCCCAAATCGATCAATCCATTGGAGTCCAAAAAGTAACTAAACTCCCTGGTTGCCGCATTTTGGGAAAAGGGGACCCCTCCTCGCTTCTCCTCCACTTTGGTGATGCAGTTAAAATCCCCAACAACAAGTGTTGGGAATCCTTGGTTGATAACCTGAGACACCTCATTCCAGAGATGTCTTCTCTCCTTGTAACAGGTACTAGCATATACAGCAGAAAGGATCCAAGATGGCCCATTGTCTTCTGTGATGACCATTATTACATTCTGCTCAGACTTATGGAACACATCAATCCGGGCAACACTTATATCCCAAGCTACCACAATTCTCCCAGATAATCCCCTGGAGTCAATAGCATAGTGATTCCAAGCACCGGAAAGGCGACGCCGGATCCTTTGTAAAGATGGACCAGATAGGCGGGTTTCCAAAATAATACAAATATCCGAAGAAGATTTAACCTACGAAAAGTAGAGGCAAAGGAAGGTTTCCCTGTTGGTGCGGACACCAAAGGCACCAGAATAAGGCAGAGGCTTCTCAACCCTCTGTAATTGATCAATAATTTATGAGTCCATCTATAATAAGGGCTTAGCTCATCTGAGTCCATTTTAGTTGTTATTTGAGAATTTTTAGTTGTTATTTCACTTCTGTACTAGTCAGCTCATGTTGAGCTAGTTCAGTCCAATGCTAGTTAGCTCATGTTGAGCTAATTTTATTTTTTTGAGTCCTATCCAAGCATACTGAAGACTCAAGACTATATTATACAAGTGAAGACCAAGTCCAGCCAGATTGAAGACATGGAAGTTTAGCCCAAGTCCAACCCAGCTTGAAGATTTGAAGACCCCAGGAGAAAAATCAGAAACCCTGATTCCTTGCAGATGCCCTCCAGATGCCCAGATTCCCTTCCAGATGCCAAAGTATATTCATAAATAAGGGAATCCATGATTCCAGAGGTCCATCTGCATCCTAGCCCAATGAAATCAAGCCCAGGTGCCAAGTCCAAGCCCCTAAGAAGCAAGATACCAGGGAATATTCCTGCTACCTGGCTACCAGGCCACCCCAGCTTCCAGAGGCCCAAACCCATGCACCCGGGCCCCTTTGGGCCGGCCTTTTGCTGCTCCTAGAAGCCCAACACGCCCCCCTAGGCGTCCTTGGAGTCTTGACCAAGTCAAGAAAAATTTTAGGGATTTTTCTACCTAATATTTCCTTATTTTCTAGCTAGGGTTTGAGAGGGAAAAGGATTCTTATGTAAAGACTTATGTACCCTTACTTGGAGCCCAAGGTTAAGGGTCTATTTAAGGGACCCTAGCCTCTTGTATGAGGAATTTTTTTTGATGAATGAAAACCTTGAGTTCTTCTATTGAGTTGTGTGATACCCTGCTGTGTGCATAAAGGGGTTTGCGAGAGTTCTTCTTCCCAGTGCTGCAATCATCTTCCTGCTACCAACAAGCATCTCAGATCCCTGGACGCCCACTCCAAAAGAAGCCTTCCCTTGCTATTTTTCCTTTGTTTTCTTGTTCCTTTGTGAGTTTTCTAACCCCTGACAGGTCGTTTGTAGGTCCCCGAGTTCCTACGAATCCAACGACTCCAGCCAAGCCTCAATCGGATCACCGAGCAGAAAGCCGGGTATCCGCGGGTCTTTGGCTCGATTTTCCAGGCCGCATCCGTCGAGGAACGAGAGACCCTTTTGCTGCGATCTTCACAGACGTTGTCAGGTACACCCCTCTACCTCCAGTAGTTTTATTGTAGGAGAACTTGCCCTAACCGAGGCTTCTCAGCCCCGGCGATCCTTCTTTTCTACTTTTCTAGGTCCTAATCTGCATGCTGATCTTCTAAAATTCATATAAAATTCTCTATAACTTATTTTAATCTGAAATTCGGGAATTAATCACCCAACCCCACATATAAAACATATAAAAAAAATTGCATGCATATTAGTTCCCCATCATTTGGTATCAGAGCTTAGATTAGGGCTTGTTTTCTGTAATTTCTCAGTCCGTATATACTCTGTTATTTTAATTATTTCTCCCTGTTAAAAACTCCAAAAATTCTGAAATTTATTTTCCTGGATTTATAATAATTCACAGTAATTTTAAAACTTTTTTCAGATTTTATTATGGCCTGTAATTTTCTGAAAGCCGAAATAGGGCCTGCAAATTTTCGGCTCTGTTTTTTTTAGCAAGACATGTTTGGAAGTTTTAGGGTTTTGTTTAGGAGTTTTTGCATATTTCTTAATTTTAGTATATTTCCAGTATATTAGGTCATGATTTGCAAGTTTTCTTCTATTTAAAAAATACCAAAAAAAAAATATATATATATATATACATATTTTCCAAAAATACCAAAAAAAAAAATATCTAAACCCTAATTTGCATCCTCATCTGCCTGCCATCATTGCATAATTTACTTTTAAGGGCACTCTTGCTATATCAGATGGGGGGAGGATTTGATCACCTCTCCTTAGCCCAAAACCACATCCCTTGCATTCAGTCCCAAGCCTTAACCTAAAATTAATTAGACTTAATTTGCCCTAGTGGGCTAGGGACACCAACTGGTCGGGTCCGGGCTAGTGTTAGATCACTGTGTCAAGTTAACCTGTGTGTGCCTTGTGCTTAGTGTCTAGAACGGTGGTTTAGGGATTCAGTCCCGAAGGGCTTGTGTGCTGGTCCGCCTACCTGGCCAATCTCTGATTGGTGTCTAGGATTGGCAATCAGGGACCTAACACTCCCCTTACACCTGCCTGGCTGAGTACAGGGTTACTATAGGCTAGTTTGCCACCCTGATTGAGCATCTAGTTTGGACTTTAGGTTTAGTCAGCTATAGTCGGTCTGATCGAGTCTTGCATGAGCACTAGGTCAGGAGTTTCATATCACCCACCTCCTTCATAAATGTCTGAACCCATGGAAAATTTACAAGCCCAAATAAAAGCCCTAGCTGATCAAATTGCCCAGATAACTATCCAGATGACCCAGTTAACTCAGTCTCGTATTCAAACCAATGATAGAATTGACCATCGTGCCAATAGGTTTGATCAGTTAAAAGTCCGGGTAGGGACCCCAAGAAAAACCCATGGGTCACAGTCTGAGCCAGATCCTGACTCCCCTCAACCTAGGAGGACCCCAAACCCTGATCTATACCATGAGGTCGAACCTAGGAGAGCCCCTTATCCTGACCCGTACTACAATCCTCAACCTAGGAGGACCCCAAACCCTGATCCATACCTTGAGGCTGAACCTAGGAGAGCCCATCATCCTGACCCAATCCCTAAGGTTAGTCCTAGAAGACCCAATCAGGATTTTATAGACCAAGAAGATAGATCCTATTTACCCTCTCCCTATAAGCCTAGTATACCCACAACCTATAGATCTTATGACTCTAAATCCTATGAACCTAGAACTTATGAATCCATAACCTATGAACCTAGATCCTATGACTCTAGATCCCATGATCATAGATCCTATACACCCATACCCTATGAGCCTAGTAGACCCAACACCCAATATTCTGACCCATATAGGGAGTCAAACCCTAGGAGAACCCAATATTCTGACCCATATAGGGAGTCCAACCCTAGGAGAACCCAGTATTCTGACCCATATAGGGAGTCCAATCCTAGGAGGACCCAATATCCTGACCCATATAGAGAGCCCAACCTTAGGAGGACCCCATACCTTGATCCAACCTTAGAACCTGATCATATAGCTGACCCAAAATCCTATGACCCCAGATCCTATAATCCCATGACCCATAGATCTGCACCCTTGTCCTATGAACTTAGAGAACCCATAACCCCTAAGTATCAGCCTAGTACTAGTCATGCTTCCCCTAGTCAACTTGAACCCTATAGGATGAGTATCCCTAAATATGAACCCAATAGTGAGCCACTACCTCTTATACAACCTGAACCTACTAGGAGTGGTACCCATAATCAGAGACCAGAACCTAACCAATTTCCTGCTAGCCGACCTTCTCCAACCATTCCTGAGATTCGCAAGGCTTACATTAACGTGGAAGTGTATGAAGCTGATGTGAGCCTAGTGGATGAGTATGAGGGAGAAGAGGAGACACCTTTAGTAGACCTAGAATTAGCTGACCCAGTAGATACCCAGGTAGATTCCAACCCAGAGCTAGTTGACCTTGACCACATCCAACCTAAAGCTATAATGGAAGAACAAATAGAGGAGAGAACCTAGGTACTGCTGCTAGAGCCTTACCTGAGGAAACCATAGAGGAGAGCCAAACTATAGAGTCTAGTCCAAAAATACAAGAACCAGAAGAATTTATTAAGGACCTGATCTCTTTGAATCAATACCTTCAAGATGAGTCCCCTCCTATAGTTCCCATTAAGGACCTCTTCCCCGAAATTAGTGACCCATCCTTCCATTATGCAAATCCTGTAGATATAGCTCAACCTCATAAGGTTAACCTCATTAGTATAGGATTAGTTCCTGACACCCCGTCTTTTATCCTATTTTATCCAACTAACCATGAACCTTTTTCTCTACCTTACCAAACTAATTCTGAACCCACTTCCTATTTTCTGCCCTTTCCTGACACCTCCAGCATTTCTAGGATCATTAGATTGCATTTAGCTGAGATTAGCATACTGCATGCATTCATCACGCATGTTAGGTTTGCATCTTACTTCTGGCATACTCTTTGGAATTTGCTAGGAGTTCACTGTAAATTTTCATGTGCATGTCAAGCTAGGATCAAACCTAGAGAACCTATAATCTATTAGGTTTAGATCCAAAGAGTTCAATAAAATTTCCTTCGATAGGAATGCATAGTCGAGTCTGTTAGGTGTCAGTATGAGTCCTTTGCATCATTTGTCTGCATGTGCCTAGCATGTTCACCACCCGCACTAATCTTAAAACAACTGGCTAATTCCCGAAGAAGGGTCAAAGAATTTGATGTAGTGGATTCTATCTTGGTTAGGCTTAGGCCTAAAAGGAGCTTCATGCTCGCAGAGCCGGACCTTTTAAAGTGATAGAGAAGGATTGGATCAAATGCCTAGGTGTTAGACTTGCCTTCGGATTTGGGCATTAGTTCTACCTTCAATATTACAGACCTGGTTGAGTATAGGGAACCGGCAGCGATACCTAGTAAGGCCTTTGGACCTATTCCTTTTCATTGTGAGTGACCCTAACCCAGAGTGTCCACTAACAAATTGGCCTGAGAGAGGAGAACGGATCGAGCGTATCCTGGACGATCAAGCCATCACGACCCGGGGCCGTGACTATCAATGCTTCCTGATCCGATGGCAAGGCCAGCCAGAGTCGGACGATTCGTAGATTTCTCGAGAGGACTTGCAATGCCTCAACCCAGACCTTCTCGAGAGATATGTGAGCCAGTCTGATCTTCACTCGACAGGGTCGAGTTCCTCCCACCCCGGGAGAATTGGTGCGGACACCAAAGGCACCAGAATAAGGCAGAGGCTTCTCAACCCTCTGTAATTGATCAATAATTTATGAGTCCATCTGTAATAAGGGCTTAGCTCATCTGAGTCCATTTTAGTTGTTATTTGAGTATTTTTAGTTGTTATTTCACTTCTGTACTAGTCAGCTCATGTTGAGCTAGTTCAGTCCAATGCTAGTTAGCTCATGTTGAGCTAATTTTATTTTTTTGAGTCCTATCCAAGCATACTGAAGACTCAAGACTATATTATACAAGTGAAGACCAAGTCCAGCCAGATTGAAGACATGGAAGTTTAGCCCAAGTCCAACCCAGCTTGAAGATTTGAAGACCCCAGGAGAAAAATCAGAAACCCTGATTCCTTGCAGATGCCCTCCAGATGCCCAGATTCCCTTCCAGATGCCAAAGTATATTCATAAATAAGGGCATCCATGATTCCAGAGGTCCATCTGCATCCTAGCCCAATGAAATCAAGCCCAGGTGCCAAGTCCAAGCCCCTAAGAAGCAAGATACCAGGGAATATTCCTGCTACCTGGCTACCAGGCCACCCCAGCTTCCAGAGGCCCAAACCCATGCACCCGGGCCCCTTTGGGCCGGCCTTTTGCTGCTCCTAGAAGCCCAACACGCCCCCCTAGGCGTCCTTGGAGTCTTGACCAAGTCAAGAAAAATTTTAGGGATTTTTCTACCTAATATTTCCTTATTTTCTAGCTAGGGTTTGAGAGGGAAAAGGATTCTTATGTAAAGACTTATGTACCCTTACTTGGAGCCCAAGGTTAAGGGTCTATTTAAGGGACCCTAGCCTCTTGTATGAGGAATTTTTTTTGATGAATGAAAACCTTGAGTTCTTCTATTGAGTTGTGTGATACCCTGCTGTGTGCATAAAGGGGTTTGCGAGAGTTCTTCTTCCCAGTGCTGCAATCATCTTCCTGCTACCAACAAGCATCTCAGATCCCTGGACGCCCACTCCAAAAGAAGCCTTCCCTTGCTGTTTTTCCTTTGTTTTCTTGTTCCTTTGTGAGTTTTCTAACCCCTGACAGGTCGTTTGCAGGTCCCCGAGTTCCTACGAATCCAACGACTCCAGCCAAGCCTCAATCGGATCACCGAGAAGAAAGCCGGGTATCCGCGGGTCTTTGGCTCGATTTTCCAGGCCGCATCCGTCGAGGAACGAGAGACCCTTTTGCTGCGATCTTCACAGACGTTGTCAGGTACACCCCTCTACCTCCAGTAGTTTTATTGTAGGAGAACTTGCCCTAACCGAGGCTTCTCAGCCCCGGCGATCCTTCTTTTCTACTTTTCTAGGTCCTAATCTGCATGCTGATCTTCTAAAATTCATATAAAATTCCCTATAACTTATTTTAATCTGAAATTCGGGAATTAATCACCCAACCCCACATATAAAACATATAAAAAAAATTGCATGCATATTAGTTCCCCATCACCTGTCCCTCTAACATTCCATGATAATATCTTCATATAAGAAAAACCTAACCCCTGGACGACCCCTCCCCTGGGGAGTCCCCATAATTTCCCTCTTCACCACCAGGAATAGGGCCATCCTTTTCCACCAGAGGGACCACCGCCTCTTGAAACAGGGCTACCTTTAGCTGCCCCACAATATCATCATGAACTGAGGTTCTCCGGTCCACCCCAATGCAGACCGGAATAGTCCCCATAGCAGGACCTCCTAGACCATCCTTTCAGATGAAATCAGAGATGACAACCCCCCTTCTTAAGCTTCTTCTCACCCAACCTCGCCTCCTGCCCAGATAGGGCCACAAACTCCTGAGACTTCCCCTTAGAACCCCCAACCCCAGCACCTCCCTTCTTCCCCTCTTCTCCATCAAAAGACCGACCCTTTTCAACCTCCCCTGTGACACCCACAGAACCTACCCCTGAGACATCCACATGGAAAGACTTCCCCTTGGAACCACCACCCCCAACAACCCCCTCCCCCGAAGCAGACATCGTCAATCCTTTCCCCTTCTGTTCCTCCACTCCCCTACCTCCCCCCTAGCACCCGTCACAGAGGACCCCATCACACCCACCTCCACTCCCTAACACCCTACGCCCCTCTTATCCACCTCCGCCCAACCCAAAACGACCTTCTTACCCCTAGTTACCCCCCATAGCGCCCACCAGCAACCTCCCCTGAACCCCCATCCCCCCTTACAGTATACTGTCCAACCTTAGCAGGTAAAGAAGTAGAAATAGGAACTTGAGCCCCCTTTAGCCCATCCATACAAGGAATAGAGGTACTGACCTTTATTGCTAGGGGCGACACCGACACCGTTAGTCTCCCCTTCTGGCCCGCCAGAGGAGAGAGGGTAGCCTCGATCCTAATAGATTTGGAGATCATCTTCACTGAGCCAGCAGGGCTAGAAGGCTGAGTAGCCGGTGGGCTACGGCCCCGTTTCAGAGCACCCGAGCCCAAGTCCACCATCACCACATCCACTTGGCCAGACTCGACAAAGCCCACTTCCATACTATCTCCCAGCCTAGCCAAAGGCCCAAAAACAGAGTCCCGTGGAATAGGCCCACAGTTATCATCATCTGGGTGCAGCTCCAGCGACCGGCGACATGCCATCTTGCACGGCTTCTGCCACCCGTCAGAATCTAGTGGAGAACTTGGAGACAACGTTCCCATCGTGGGAGAAGTCCTGGAGGGAGAAGAGGAGGGAAGATCCGAGGAGGATCTGCCAGCAGCCCCTCCCTCCTCAACTTCTTTCCGATCCTTAACAGGGGATCGAACCTACCGAGGCAACCTAGATCTGGTTGTAAGCAGCCACGACCCAAATTTGGGGCGACCGCTGCCCTGCACCTCCACATTCATGGTAGAGGCCACCCCGTGGATGCCGTCCAACCCTCGTTCCCCCCTCTCCCTTTGTTTTCTCTCCCCCACTACCTCCGGAACAGTTGCAGAACAACCCTCTTCCTTATGGCTGATGATCCACAATTGAAACAGAGAGAGGGCAAGTTCTCATAAACAAAATGTTGCCAGAAGATTTTTGATTTATCTCGTATGAAAACTCCAGGCTTTACCGGTTGAGCTGCATCCACCTCCACCCTCACCCGCGCGTAGCCAGCCTTCTTAAGATGATCTGTAAACCCATCGACAGAGATGGGTTTCCCAGCTTCCCTCGCCACTGCCATCATGGATGAAGGCTTCCAAAACTCCAAAGGTAGCCTAGGTAGTCTAAGCCAGACTACCACCTTCTAAATACTCCTTTGCTCTAGGACGAAGTTAGGCTCCCAATCCTCCATGGCCAGTAGTTGGCCGCCGGCGAACCAAGGCCCACAGGAGCGGACTGAGGAGTAGTCCCTCGTAGACTTAAGATGGACCACCAGATGGTCTTTCGCCAGAGGGATGACCTCCGGATCATAGGTCAACCCTGCCTTGGTGCGGATTTCCCTTGCCACTGCCTCCGAAGACACTCGCCAGCCCAGACTCCGAACCACCACAGCCATACCAACCAACTCCTTTCTTGCCTCCTCGAGCTCCGTCTCCGGCAGCTCCAACACCTTGGTAAAGTAGGCCTGAAGCAGCTCCAGGTCCTCAAACGGCAGCCTGGGAGAGGACCAAAAAGACTCCCATCCCGAGCCCTGAACCACCTTAGCCCACGATCGATCACCCTCACCTGAGCTTCTCCCCTCCATCCCCTCCTTCCCACTCGAATCGCCTGGATCCTCCATGGCTATCCGAGATAACTTCAGTAGCAAGAAACCCCCGAACCCTAAACTCTGATGGAAAACCCCCAAAGCTCGCTTTCCAAGTCACTTAAGGGCTATCGCAGAGCTTGACTATGATTCTTTTACTTAGCCCCACTTTATGCTGTAGCCCCATGCAAAACTTTCACCTGAAATTCTTTAGGCTTGTCGCTTTAGTCCACTTCCTGATTTCTTCGGTCCATTTCTAACTTTAAAATTTTTACTTGATCTTTACTTACTAAAATTTTATTATAAATATTGAATATCCTTCCGAGTAACTTTCACGTTTTATGGTATATTTTAAAATTTATATTCTTCATTCAAAGACTCATTAGCACATTTCTTTCATACCACAGTCTAGCACGTTTTATGTTTTTCTTATCTATATTTGAACCAAGACTTAGACTTGGTCCAAAGACGGGATCTTTGTATAATTATCAAGAATCGTGTCTTTATAATTATAGTACTTGAAAAAAATATTAAAATATTAAATATTAATTAATAAAAATTTAATATTAATAATTTAAATATTTTTTATGAAATATTTAGGTATTAATTATTGGTCGCTGTTTTTGCGTGGCTCCTATGCCTCTCTTAAATAGCCTTTCGGTGAAGTAGATTCCCATCACCGCTAAGACGGTAGTCCGGTTGGTAGAGGCTTAACCTCATCTCCTACCGGTGATGGATTCGAGGCATGATCCTCGCGGGTAATTTGATTAAATCCAGGAATTTTTCTGGGATACATGATCAGGGTGGCGAAGGCTGACGTACTCATCGGTGATAGGGAAGGTACATAGAAAAATTATGGCCCGAATCGAACATAGCCTGATGGGTTGGGACCCAGTGAGGATAGCTACACCGGAATTTATCTCCCTCTCTTTTTGTTCTTAAAAAAAAAAAAAAATTACCGCCCAATACAAGTTGGACTAAGCTAGTGGCCGTTGGATTTGGTTATAGGCCACAAAATCATATAACTTGGAGCGGAAATCACGGCATTAAATGTGCTATAAATCCTTTGACAACTTGAAAATATTAATCCATCATAGTATTATTAAATCCAACCCGGCTCAGCCGATCAGACCGGAAACCCGGTGACCCAGATAAGAAGCCAGTTCGGGTTTGAAATTAACCCACCTTTGCCCAAAAACCAGTAGAAAACTGGTGACCCGGCTAGTTCAACCGTTGACCATTGCACCCGGACCAAATCACAGTGTTATTAAACCAAACCTGGCTCAGCCGATCGGACCGGAAACCCGATGACCCGGACAAGAACCCAGTTCGGGTTTGAAATTAACCCACCTTTGCCCAAAAACCAGTAGAAAACCGGTGACCCAGCTGGTTCAACTGTTGACCATCGCACCCGGACCAAACCCGGAGGAAACCCAATGAAAGAAAGGATTAATGGAAAAACAACCAGAAAATCAAAAACCCGAAGTCCCAAACTTTCCATTCCTTCTGTCGTTTTAGCTTCCGCTGGCCCTAATCCCATGTTCCGCTCTTCAGCTGCCTCTTCCTCTCGGAGTCGAACCGGTGATCAAGCAGCGGGAACGACGATGACGTCGATGGCAGCAATGGCAAGGACGAAGGAGCTCCACGACTCCACCGTTCTTCTTCCTCCGGTTCATCGTTCAGGTAAGTCATTGGTTGTTTTTTTTAATTTCCGCCAGCCTCTAAATCACACACTCCCTCCTCAACAGGCTCGGCTCCTCCATCCCATCCCCTCCTGGCCTCCACCACTCCCTCCTGGCCTCCCTCTCACACCCCTTTTCCCGTCTCCGATCAAAACACCAATAAAAAAAAAAAAGGAGAAGATGATCAATCAAACCATACCTTGGGCTCCTGATTCGACCCGATGTCTTCCAATCGCCCAGAGACGAGTAAGAAATAGCAAGAGGCCGACTGCCGAGGGTTTCTATCATGCCGAGGCAACTAGGAAGATAATTAGGGAGAGAAAAAATTTAAGGGAAAAGGAATACAAATAGATGTGGGAGCCTGGCAAGTGTGCCTTCAATCCTGCCACCGTGATTTATTATAAAAGAAAGGCAGAGAGAAATCAATAAAAAAATTTAAGTGTTTAATCTTTGTTTAATGGGGAACATGAAAATGAATAAAAATATTAATTTTTTGTTCTGTGCATTAACCCGTCGGTTCGATCATTGATCCAGTGGTTGAATTGGTGATCCGGTGACCCGTTATCTTATCTGGATCAATGACTAGGCCGAGTTTAATAACATTGATCCAATCCAAATCCAAATATAGGATCGACCCCAGTATACTCATTTGCAGCCTTTAGTGACTCATCCAAATGACCAAACCATTCCCAACCGAGTCTCTTAGCATTGCATGGTCCTGGTGCAATGCTTATGCAATCTGAACCGCTTACAGGTTATTAATGAAAATCTTTCCAAATAAAACATTAAAGGGTTGAAACAAATGTTTATCAACATGGACAACGACAAGAGTGTGAACCATCACATTTGAAGAAGGCCCAACTTGGGTCAAGGCTCCGAGACGCTGAAGTAGCTCCTGGATGCTGTAAGATACTAATTAGAAATCAAAATTTGCATTCTTTTATTTTGCATCACCGTCATCCTTCTTGTCATGCTAAGAGATTTTCTTTCAGACTAACATGGATGGAAATGGGACCATTGACTATGTTGAGTTCAAACTGTGACAGTGCACCAGCACAGACTTGAACAAGATGAACATGGATATACAGCTTTTGAGTAATTTGATAAAGATAATAGTGGCTGTGCCTTGTGTGCTTGCACAACTCATGTTATTGGTTTTTTCATAGGTTGGTACCTGATGCCATCTTCCAGAAAAAAAGAAAAAAAATCTAGAGCAACATATTCAGACCATCTAATATTATGCCTTTTTGACCTTTGATCTCATGGATGCAACAAATCTAAAAAATAAATTTTGTTGAAGACTGCCTTTGAAAACTAAATTTGGTATGTCATTTCCATGGTGTTACTTTTATGCTTCATAAATACAGCAAACAAATAATTTGAATTCTATAATTGCCATCTGTGTACTTGTTGATGCGGTTAGATTGATATTAGTTGCTGATCCGTGACTTGATACAATCCAAGCTAGATCTAAAATGAATCCATATTTTATGAATTGGAAATAGGTTATATATATATATACAGGTCTACTTGAATAATCTGTTGGATCAAAAAACTTGATCATGGATCCGATCTGACTCTATATGATTTTTTATTAAACTGAGTTTAGGTCTAATATCAAGATTCGATCAAAATATCGAATAGGATCGAGATCACTATGATCCGGTTTGACATGGTCCATTTGCATCCCTAATCATGTGGCCATTTTTTTGAATAGAAAGTTATAAAAAAAGAATGATATTTTAGTATTAAGAATTTTTATAATTTTTAAATAATAGAAATATTTTTTTTCTATGAATTATGATTACATGTCCTTAGAAAATCATAATTTATTCATAGGATGTTATGATACGGTCACATGATATTATAAATTTTTAAAAAATATTTATTATTCAAAATTTCAAATATAAAAAATTAAGTAAAAATTTAATTATAAAAATATCTTTCATTCGAACATTACCTGGTGGAGTGGAGGCCTGCGGGGATAGCTATATTGGGATTTATCCCCTCCTATCTTTTTATTTATCAAAAAAAAAAAAAAAGCCTTTCGTTTCTAATGACTTCTCATTTTCATAAAATTATAATTTGATCGCAAGATGTCATGAAATATTATTTTTTAAAAAAAGTATTTTAACTATTTAAAATTTTAAATAAAAAAATGAACTATATTGGACAGTAAGCATTTATACTATCTGATATGGTGGGATCGCTGACGTGTGGCTCCAATCAGACGCCACGTCGGATAAAGCTGCCATGTGGAACGTTTCAGCACAGACTCCTTCGCCCGGCCGCACTCCCTTCGGGTCGAGATGCTGAGGCCGAAGTTGAGCTCCGCCTATCCTTCGCCCGGTTCTCTTCAAGTCGAGATGCCGAGGTCGAAGCCAAGCTCCACCCTCCTTCGCCCGGCCGCACTCCCTTCAGGTCGAGACGCCGAGGCTGAAGTCGAGCTCCGCCCTCCTTCGCCCGGCCGTGCTCCCTCCGGGTCGAGATGCCAAGGCCGAAGTCGAGCTCCGTCCTTCTTTGCCCAGCTACACTCCCTCCAGGTCGAGATGCCAAGGCCGAAGTCGAGCTCCACCTCTCTAGATTGGCTCCACCTCGGACAAAGAGATCCGCTGCTAAAGGAGATTGCCGCTCTCTCTGGATGACGACCTGATGCCCGAGGACCATGAAAAGACGCCTACCAGGCCATGATGGTGACCCAAGCGGCCACTTGCACCAGAATAGAAGGAATCCTCCGATCGAGGCTTTGCATTTTCCACCAACCGTCTGCACCCTCCGAAATTGGAAGTCAACCAGTAGATCCGGATCCAGGAGGCGGCGGCCCGTCGATCGAGATCATGCAAAGTTGCCCAAAAGGGAGCGACCAGAAGAAATGTCAGCACGAACGGTGGCTTCCATGTCATCAGAATGGAAAGATAACCCGTCCACGACATGAAACATCACTGCTCGCCCCCATAAGTATGGGGAAGATCATGAGGTAAGCGGTAATGCAACCTAGCAAATAGGGGTCTCCCAGGTTCAAACGAGGTAATGCACACATGTACACCCACATTCAATAGAAGTTTTCAGATGAGCGAGGTCCAACGAGCAAGAAGGGGGCAGCGCACAAAAAGATAACGCTCGAGGCTACCACGAAACCCCCAGGAGGGATCTAAACGGACACAGCCACCCAGTTCGAGTTTTCCTCTGCTGTCACTCCCGCAATCTGTGCTCGGTCCGCTCGCACTCTTTCATTTCACAACTTCTCCTCCTAGCGTGGAGTCCATACTCGGGGCTTGACCAGGAGGATCTATTCTCCTGGATCGTTACTGACTTGAGTGTCAGAGTGTCCTCGCCGGAATCTCTGGCCCAGGTCATTGACTCTGTTTTGCAGGTTTGGGCGATCGAGCAAGATCCCATAAGACGGTGGTGAGTTCCGACCTCGACCTCAACTACGGGCCACAACGATCTCGGCGGCAACAGATTGGCATGCCAGGAAGGGGGGTGACAGGATGCACTTTGATCCAACCCAAACCCCTTGCAAGCAGCTCACCGGGAGGATGGTGACGATGCGGGTGAGAGAAGTCTCTACCAGCCATGTAGGAGATCCCCCTTCCTGTGGGGATCCGCACAGTCCAGAAGGGGAGCTCCCCGCTCCAGTTCAACCACCTTTGATGGACATCCAACTAGCCATACTCGCCCAGTAGATGCAGATCCTCACTGCGGCAGTGCGCCAGCTCCAGCACCAGCACCGATCCTTGGCCACACACCAGCAGCCAGGGACCCCCATGGCCCATGCCGCAGTACCCGACGACAGCTTGCGTTCCTTCCAAGGAAGGCCTTCGTAGCCGCGGGCCATCACCGACCACCGGGATAGTCACCAGACTCCGGCGAAGAGACAACGGGCAGGATCTGCCGATCGGGAGAGTCGGTCCCCGACCCTCGAGCAGGTAATGACTAGATCCCGCCGAGGTTGAAAAGGCAAGACCCCCCATCATGGACACCATCCCACGTCACCTTCTCTGTCTCCTTCGACCTTCACAGAGGGTTCCACCGATGAGGCCAATAGGCGCATGGCAGATAAGCGCCTGGAGGAGCAGGAGTGCAAGCTGGTGGAGCTTACCTGCTAGTTTGCAAACATGTAGGGCTCCACTAGCGAGCCGACGGGCTACAACGCCCGTCCTCCTTTCTCTCGAGAAGTCCAAGAAGAGCTAGTTCCGAGCTAGTTCCGCATGCCACAGGTGGATCCCTACGATGGGACCACCGACCCCCTGGATCATCTTGAGAGCTACAAAGTCCTCATAAGAGTCCAGGGGGCGACCAATGCTCTCCTTTATGTCACCTTTCCTACTACTCTCCGAAAAGCAGCTCGGGTGTGGTTCACCCGCCTAGAGTTGGAGAGCATCAGTTGCTTCGCTTAGTTGGAGCGAAAGTTCGTGGCTCACTTCGATGCCTGCCAGAAGGTGCCACGAGAGGCGAACAACCTCTTCTCTATCAGGCAACAGGATCGCGAGCTCCTACGGGACTACGTGGCCCGCTTTAAGGTTGCCGCACTGGAGATCTACAACCTTGATGAGCTAGTTGCCATGCTGGCGCTGAAGAGAGGGCTTAGGACTTCCCGCCTGACCTACTCTCTTGACAAAAAGCCCTCCAAGACTTACTCTGAGCTCCTCCGAGTCCAGAAGTACATCCGCACCGAGGAGGCGGATCGAACAAGGAGGGAACTGGACGGAAGGCCTCCGAAGAAGCCATCTCCCGGGGAGACCTCCGGGATGCGGAAGCCCGGACTAGCCATGCCGGACTCCTGCCAGAGGCCGAAGCTGAGAAGAGACCCCATTCCGGAAGGGAGTTTCACTCCTCTTCTCACCTCGAGGGCGAAAATCCTTATGGAGATCGAGGGTGACTGCTACTTGAGGCACCCACCTCCGCCGAAGCCATCCAGTGGCCGTGACAAGATGAAGTACTGCAACTTTCACCGTGACTACAGCTACAACACCGAGGAGTACCGCAACCTCAAGAGAGAAATCGAAGAACTCATAAAGAGGGGCTACCATGGAAGGTTCGTGGGGGGCAGACCCCCAATAGAACCCCAGGCGCTCGTCATGCTCCCTCTGGTCCTTGCCGTCGACAACCAGCCTACCAAGAAGCCGATGGGAATGATATGCTGGGGAGTCGAGCGTGCTTCCAAGAAGGCCCGGGGTGGGGAAAATTTTGAGAATGTACTTCCCTTTGCGGGGAATGGGGGATAAAAATAAAAATGTAAACAATGATGCTGTGGTCGTCGAGATGATGATCTCAAAATATCCTGTAAAATGCATCATAGTTGATAGTGGAAGCTCTACGGATGTGCTTTTTTATGATGCTTTCTCCAAGATGAATCTTTTCTCTGCTCAGCTTAGACCCGTGCACACACCTCTTGTTGGTTTCATGGGTGACTCCATAGGGGTCGAAAGAGAGATTACCCTCCCCGTTACTACCGGGACGCCACCTCGACAGAGCACCGTCATGATGACATTCATGATTGTTAGGCTCCCTTCAGCCTACAACGTGATCCTTGGCCAACTCGGGCTCAACCTGCTTGATGCGGTCATCTCCACAAAGCGGCTGTTGGTGCAGTTCCCACCTCCCTACGATGTCGGGGAGATGAGGGGGGCACCTAAGCCTGTTCAACATTACCTCCAAACCGTCCATGGGGCCAAGACTGCCGAGGACGACCCTAGTGCAAATAAACTTGACTAAAGGGCGTGGGACCCCAGAGGTGGCCCGATCGAGAGCTTATTATCGTATCCCCTCGGAATCGACTCGACGAAGACGGTGCAGATTGGGGCACAGATACAAGATGATGAACGGGCCCACCTTCTGGAGTTTCTCCTAGCAAACGCTGACGTGTTTGCTTGGACAGCGGTCGACATGCCCAGGATCCCACCAAAGATCATAACCCACAAGCTAAGCATCGATCCAAAGTACCGCCCTGTCTGGCAGAAGAAGAGAAGTTTTACACTAGAGAGGCAAAGGACGATCAACGAGGAGGTGGACAAACTCCTCGCAGTCAGCTTTGTTCGGGAAGTGTAGTATCCAAGCTGGCTGGCAAATATGGTCATGGTGAAGAAGAATAATGGCAAGTGGAGGATCTGTGTAGACTACATTGACCTCAACTGAGCCTGTCCAAAGGACAGCTTCCTTCTGTCGAAGATCGACCAGTTAGTGGACGCCACCTCGGGGCACCGCTTGCTCTCCTTTAAGGATGCATTCTCCGAATACAACTAGATCCGGATGCATCCAGAGGACGAGGAGCACACCGCTTTCATCATCGACCGAAGGACGTACTGCTATCGGATGATGCCATTCGGCTTGAAAAATGCTGGAGCCACATACCAGCACCTGGTCAACCGGGTCTTCAGAGGCCAGATCGGCAGGAATATGCAAGTCTATATAGATGACATGCTCGTCATGAGAAAGCCTAGTTCGGACCATGTAGTCGACCTCGTGGAAGCTTTCCACAACCTCCGAGAATACAAGATGAAGCTGAACCCGATGAAGTGTGCCTTCGGGGTAGCAGCGGGGAAGTTCCTCGGCTTCATAGTGACCCAAAGGGGGATCGAGGCGAACCCAGAGAAGGTCTAGGCAATCATCGACATGGAGCATCCGACCTCGAAGAAGCAGGTCCAGTGCCTGATGGGTCGAATTGCCGCATTGAGCCGATTCATCTCAAGGTTGGCGAATCATTGCCTTCCCTTCTTCAAGGTGCTACACAAGATGAGCGACTTCATATGGATGGAGGAGTGCAGGATGGCCTTCGAGGAGCTTATAGACTTCCTTGCATCACCACTACTGCTCTCCAGGCCAAAGACGGGAGAGGAACTCCTGCTATACTTGGTGGTTACTCCTGGAGCCGTCAATTCAGTCCTCATCCGCATAGATCAGGACGGGGCCCAAAAACTGGTGTACTACACCAGCAAGCTCCTTCGGGATGCTAAGATCAGGTACACTCGATTCGAAAAACTCATTTTTATACTTATCATATCTGCTCAACATCTCAGGCCATATTTCCAAGCACATCCAATCGTGGTCTTGACGGACCAATCCTTAAGGGCTGTGCTCAGCCATCCTGACACATCCGGATGCTTGGCCAAGTGGGCACTAAAGCTCGGTGAGTTCAACATCACGTATCGACCGAGGTCATCCCAGAAGGCCCAGGTGCAGGTCGACTTTCTAGTCGAGTGCACGGAACTAGCCCAAGAGCCAGAGCAAGCAATCCCGGAGCATCGAGAGAAGCCCGGTGTCGAGGAGGAGCCCTATATCCTCCATGTCGATGGCGCATCCAATGCGAGCGGAAGCAGCGCAAGCCTAATCCTTGCCAATAGTGATGGAGTTGTGGCTGAATGTGCACTCCATTTCAAGTTCGCCACGACAAATAACCAGGAAGAATACGAGGCACTCCTCGTGGGCCTCAGGGTCTCTTGTGAGCTGGGTGTACAAAGCCTGAAGGTCTTCACCGACTTTCAACTGGTGGTTGGACAGGTTTCCGGAGAATACGAAGCCAGGGACCCCCAGATGATGAAGTACTTGGAGCAGGTCCGCTCAAGCACGACAGGTTTCCGGCGCTTCAGCATCACTTATATCCCTCAAGGTGAGAACGCTTGTGCTGATATGCTGTCAAGACTTGCAACCTTGCCGGACTCGTCACTAGGGTGGGCCTATATCGAGTACCTCAAAAACCCAAGCAACGAAGCTCCAGCAGAGGTGCAGCAGGTCACCCCGGAGCCGAGCTGGATGGATAGGTACATCAGATACATTATCGATGGCATCCTGTCGGAAGACCGAGCAAATGCAAGCCTCATCAAGAAGAAGGCCTCGCGGTTCATCCTCATGGAGGGCAGCTCTACCACTGATCCCACTCCCATCTGCTCTTGAAGTGCTTGAGACCCGCAGAGGCAACCTTCGTGCTCCAAGAGATCCACGAAGGTCTTTGTGGAAACGACATCGGGGGGAGGATGCTGGCGTACAAGGCCCTCCGCCAAGGTTACTATTGGGAGACTATGAGGGAGGACGTCGTTGACTTCGTGAAGAGGTGTGACTGGTGCCAGCGCCATGCCCACATCAGCGTCAACCAGCGACACCCCTCTCCCAGCTCTCCGCTCCATGGCCGTTCGCCTAGTAGGGAAAGGACATCCTAGGTCCATTTCCCCCTGCACCAGGGCAACAGAAGTTTTTGATTGTGGCCATCGACTACTTCACCAAGTGGGTAGAAGCGGAGCCACTAGCACGGATCACGGAAGCCAAGGTCTGCCAGTTCTTCTGGAAGTCGATCATCTACCGCTTCAAGCTTTTCCACAGCATCATCACTGATAACGGGTGGTAGTTTGACAACCGGAAGTTCGAAGAGTTTTATACCGAACTCGACATCCAGCATTGCTTCACCTCGGTTGCTCACCCCCAGACCAACGGGGAGCCGAGGTGACCAACCGGACTATTCTCCAGGGACTCAGGACCAGGCTAGACCAAGCCAAAGGCAGGTGGGCGGAAAAACTTCCCAGCATTCTCTGGGCCTACCACACAATGCCTAGGATGGCAACGGACGAAATGCCCTTCAACCTCACTTTCAGTGAAGAAGTCGTTGTCCCAGTCGACTCGGTGTGCCCACATTATGGATATATCAGTACAACAAGGCGGAGAACCCGGCATGCCTTCTCCTCAACCTGGACCTCCTCGAGGAAACCAGAGACAAGGCCCGACTCCGAATAGCGGCTTATCGATAGTGTGTAGCCCGGTACTACAACGTGCAAGTGAAGCTGAAGGTCTTCTGTTCGGGCGACCTGATATTGCACCGAGCTGAAGCATCTTAACCCCGGGAGTGCGGCAAGCTATCACCGAACTGGGAAGGCCCCTACAAGGTGGTCGAAGCTCTCCCACATGGAGCTTATTATTTCACGAGTTGGACGACACCAGATACCAGCGGACATGGAATGCCTGCAACATGAGAATATACTATCAGTAATGTAAGGCCCTTTCCTGATAATAATAAAGATCCCTTTTTGTGCAAACCATTCTTGCCTTGCAGGAATCTCGTTGCCTGGCCCAAGGTCCGGTACTTAAGTCAGGAAACCCAGCTCTCCAGCACTCAAGCCTGGATCCCATGCTCTCCGGCACTCAAGCTCGGATCCCACGCTCTCCGGCACTCAAGCCTGGAAGCCCAGCTCTCCAGCACTCAAGCCCAGATCCCATGCTCTCTAGCACTCAAGCCCGGATCCTACTCTCTCATTCAGTAAAGCCCAGAGCCCAGCTCTTCGGCACTGAAGCTTTGAGCCCAGTTCTCATTCAGCAAAGCCCGGAGCCCAGCTCTCTAGCACTGAAGATTTGAGCCCAGCTCCCATTCAGCGAAGCCCGGAGCTCAGCTCTCCGGCACTGAAGCTTTAAGCCCAGTTCTCATTCAGCAAAGCCTGGAGCCCAGCTCTCCGACACTAAAGATTTGAGCCCAGCTCTGATTCAGTAAAGCCCGGAGCCCAGCTCTCCGACACTGAAGCTTTGAGCCCAGTTCTCAAGCAACAGAGCCAGGAGCCCAGCTCTCTGGCACTCATAAACATTCATCCACTTCTGAGACCTCCAGGAATGAAGCGGAAGCAACTCGGCAAACTGAAGGACCTTTCTCTAACTTCATCACATGTTCAAAAAAAAAAAGAAGAAGAAGAAAAAAGAAGAGAGAAAGGAAAAAAAGTTTCAAGCCGAGGTGACTGGAAATGTATATTTCATTAAAAATCAACTATTCATTACAAGTGTCTCTGGGCCCCCGACATGCCGGGCAACTCAGGCCAAAAATAGAGGAAAGAAAAACACAAAGGGGAACTACTCAAGCAGCCCCTTCCGATGATCGTGCTCCACCGGGATGTCATCCTTCGGGGCCTCAGGCTGTGCAGCTTCAGCTTCGATGGCCATCACTGGCGGAGCATGTTCGGACTCTGCAGCCGGCTCCTCAGTAGTGCCCGAATCCGAGGTTGGCTCCACGTTCGAAGCTATAGGGTAGTGGAGGAAGCTTCGACCCTTGTCTGTGATGAAGTCCTCCACCCTGGAGCGAAGATACACGAAGCCTTTGTAAAAGAAGTCTGACACTGTTTCATGGAACTCGGCGGTGAACTCCTCCGAGGTCCTGTACCTTGCCATGGCCTCCTTAGCCTCCTTCTTTGCCTCAGTGGCTTGCTTCTTCGCCGCCTTTGCCGACTCGGCCGCTGTGCTGCCTCCTTCTTAGCAGCGATGACCCTCTTCTCAGTGGCGATCAACCTCTCCCTGGCCGCCTCCAGCTTGGCCTGGAGAGACTGAGAGCACCCCTTATACCAGACGGCCTCGGCATTAAACTCAGTCAGCCTTTTCTCAATGGCTGTGACCTCCTCAACCTTACTCCTAGACCGGCTCCGCTCCCAGTCCAGACTCTCTTGAAGCTCTTTCTAGTACCTCTCGGCACTTGTGAGTTCTTTCTGGAGCTCCTTGTTCTTCAAACTGAGCTCCCAGGAGACATCGTTCTTCTCTCTCAGCTTGATCTTCAGAGACTCGAGCTCCTCTGCCCGTTGCCGGTCCTTCTTCAACCAATTCTTACAGCAATCTCTGATTAAGAGGAGCTCAGCACTGAGCTGCACCAAAGAAAATCCAAGCAATCAGTACAAGAAAGAAGGAAGAAGTCAAGAAGACAAAGTCACTTACCAAGAAGAGCAGGGGGAATGTGCTGCCGATCGCATCCTCCAGTAGCTTGCCAGCCTTCTCCCGCCGGTCGCATGACTGGATCACAAAATCCATCATGCGCTCCACTAGCCCTTGGTCCTGGACCAGAGAGACATTTGGCGCAAGCTTGAACGGGACTCGATGGTAGTCCCTCTCTCTTCTGCTCGCCCCAGATGCCGTGTCGCCCGTTCTGCCAGTAGAAGAAGCCTCAGGTGCATGGGGGGAGCTCAGTACCTCCCCAGATGGTGCCTCCGGTGCCACCTTTATTCCCACTTGTCCCTCCTCCTCCTCGATGACAACGACTTCCGGGGGAGGAGGAGACATTACGGCAATGGCTGCGGCAGCGGCCCTGGCCCGGATGACCACCTCGGGCTTCGGGGCCAGGATCGACTCTCGCCGACTTGGCCGCTCTGGCACGGGCTCAGCCACCCTCATCCTCGGCTCAGTCGACGTGGCAGGAGCGGCCGCCACTGCGCTCTCGTCATGAGCTCTCTTCGAGGAGGATTCTTTAACCAACTCTGATGGAGGTCTCTTCCTGGTGATTGAGAGCAGGTCGTCCATCGAGAACTTCATACCTGCATACAGAAGAGAGAATGTTAGTCTCAAGTCTAAAGAAGCAAAGTAAGAAGCATAAGGAGAAAAGTTCAAGCCGGACTCACCCAACTCTCTCGTTGGGTTGACCCCAGCCTCAGAAAGGTTCTGCTCTGACAACAGAACCTCGAGAGAAGAAATCTGGGTGGTGCAGAGCTGCTCGTAGACATCTAGGTCAGCCGCTTCGATTGCGGAGTTTCGATTAAGGGACCGATCTAGGTCGCTCCACACCCAGTCGACCCCCTCAATGGTTGCAAAGAAAAATTTGCTCTTTCACCTTTTGATGAAAAAGGGGAGTTCAAATTTAATGCCCTTCGAGCGAGAAGAGATGGACCACCACCCCTCCTCGGAAGGGTGGCATTTCAGGGTGAAAAATGCCCTGAACAGGAAAAAATGGGCTACAATCCTGTGAAAATGGCAGAGTACTATGAAGCAAAAGATGGTTCTTATGGCATTCGAGACGAGTTGAGCAGGGACAAGACGGTAATTACTCAAGACCGAAAGGAAGAAAGGGTGAAAGGGAAACCGAAGTCCCCCTGCAAAAGTCTCCTCATAGAAGATGATTCGGCCCGGGCTACTGGAAGTAACCTGGTCCCCTAGTCGGGGGATCAAGAGCTGGACGGAGTGCGGGATGCCATAGACATCCCGGATGGTCCCCAGTTCCTCAATAGATATTATCGAAGCAATCCCTCTAGGACCTGTTGATCAAGCAAGTTCGAGGGCGGGTTCAGTTGGAGGAGGAGGAGGAGGGTTAGACCTGGGCTCCCTAATAACTATCCTGCCAGGGGGACGCCTCCTACTAAACTCGAAGCATTCTTCTTCCCTCTCCTCATCAGAGGAAGAAGAAGGTGGCCTCGGCACAGAAGGCCCCGCCTCGGCCTAGTTGGTCGAGGGACGGAAGTTGGGGCCACAACGGGATATCTAAAGAGATGAAGAAGATGAAAGCTCAAGGAGAGGAGGAAGACGGACTGCATCCGAGAAGACCCTAAACTCAACAAAAAGCTTTGCTCTGTTGGGAGATGGAGGAAGAAAGAGATGAACCTGGTTCCTGGGGGAGTCTAAGATGGCTGGGGGAGAAGAGAAGACTTGGGTACAATGGTGGGCACGTGAGATTCGAAAGAGTAGATGTTTTGAGAAAAATCAACCTTTCATTTCAAAGTGACCCGATGCCAATCGTACCGTTACAGCATCTCCATCGATAGATTAGCGCCACATGTCGACCATCGACGAGTGGGATGTCTCGCTTCGACTGTGGCCGCTTTGAATTCCATGCTAGCAATAACTACTCCTCGGACGTGGCCACGTGGCTCTTCCGCACTGGCTTGAAAAAATTGCCTCGCAAAGCGCCAGCGATCGTGGTCATTATTGCACCGGATCTTTGCCTTTCCATGTCAGCACTGCAATTATTCCCTTCGTCCCGAGCACCGCGCGCCAACGGGCCTCGGGAGTGGGGGGCAAATGATGTGGCAGGATCACTGACATGTGGCTCCAGTCAGATGTCACATGGAATGTCTCAGCCCGGACTCCTTTGCTCGATCGCGCTCCCTTCGAGTCGAGACCTCGAGACCGAAGTTGAGCTCTGCCTGTCCTTTGCCCGGCCGCATTCCCTTCGAGTTGAGACACCGAGGTTGAAGTCGAGCTCCGCCCTCCTTCACCTGGCCGCGCCCCCTTTGGATCGAGATGCCGAGGCCGAAGTTGAGCCCCGCCCTCCTTTGCTCGGCCACGCTCCCTCTGGGTCGAGATGCCGAAGCCAAAGTTGAGTTCCACCTCTCCAGAACGGCTCCATCTCGGACAAAGAGATCTGTTGCTAAAGGAGATTGCCGCTCTCCCTGGACGACGACCCAATGCCCGAGGACCACGAAAAGACACCTACCGGGACGTGATGGTGACCCAAGCAGCCACTTGCACCAGAATAGAAGGAATCTTCCGATCGAGGCTCTGCATTCTCCACCAACCGTTTGCACCCTCCAAAATTGGAAGTCAACCAGTAGATCCAGATCCAAGAGGCGGCAGCCTGCTGATCGAGATCCTGCAAAGTTGCCCAAAAAGGAGCGACCAGGAGGAATGTCAATACGAACAGTAGCTTCCATGTCACCAGAAGAGAAAGACAACCAATCCATGGCACGAAACATCACCGCACGTGCCCATAAGCATGGAAAAGATCCCGAGGTAAGCGGCGGGCAATGTCCCAGCAAAAAGGGGTCTCCCAGGTTCAAACGGGGTAATGTACACATGCACACCCATATTCAATAGAAGTTTTCAGACGAGTGAGGTCCAACGAGCAAGAAGGGGGCAGCGCATAGGAAGATAATGCTCGAGGCTACCGCGAAATCCCCAGGAGGGGTCTAGACGAACACAACCACCCAGTTCGAGTTTTTCTTTGCTGTCACTCCCGCAATCTGTGCTTGGCCCGCTCGCACTCTTTCATTTCACAACTCCTAGCATGGAGTCCATACTTGGGGCTCGACCAAAAAATCTATTCTCCTGGATCATTATTGACTTGAGTGTCGGAGTGCCCCCACTGGAATCCTCGACCTGGATTACTGACTCTATTTTGTAAGTCGAGCGATCGAGCAGGATCCCGTAAGACGGTGGTGAGTTCCGACCTTAACCTCAGTTACGGGCCACAACGATCTCGACGGCAACACTATCTAATCAAATAGAACAATGGTTTTTTTTTTTTGCTCTCTTCGTACAAAAAATTTCGCCTGTCAATTCAATCCGACCCAATACATGGGCTGGCCAGTTTCACCATTGGTCGAACGCAACCAAAGTTGCCGGCCGTTGAGTAGTCTACCCTCCATTGCAAATCTCGCATCAATCTCAACATAGCAAAAAACCTCAAAATTTCTTATAGGCAAGCTTCAGCATCGCCACCTCGCGGATTTTCTCCGTGCAATGAGATCACATCGAAGAACGCACCGCTAAAATTTGGCGCGATAACACCGCACACCCCCGCACACCCGCCCCCCCCCCCCCCGGGGCTTAAAACAAGGCAGCATTTCTCAAATTTCCCGCGCCCCACCTTCTTTTTCATCTTCCACTTCCCATATCCAGGATTAGGGTTAGGGTTTCGATCCGGCCCACAGTGAACCGGCGAATGATGTACGGCAGCCAGTTCGATGGCGGATCCTCCCTCTTCTCCGGCGGGGGCTTCATGCCTTCGCAGGCCACCCAAACCCCCGATTCTACCTTCTCCAAGGTCCATCGACGCATAAAAATCCAATCTTTTTGGTTTAATCCTCCCTCTTTCCCCTTCTTTCTTCTGCCGATCTGATGCCGTTACCTTTCCCTCCTTCAGAGTCGCGGTGCTCAGGGTGTTCTTCCTCTGACCGTGAAGCAGATCAGCGAAGCCTATCAAACCAACGACGACAAGTCCAATTTCGTCGTCGATGGGGTCGACGCCTCCAATGTAATTGATCTTTTCTACGCAATATCTCGGTGATTCCCTAACCCTAACCCTAGTGCTTTGGAGTGGTTGATGTTTTCTGGGCTGTGGCAGGTGAGGATACGGGGACTCGTGATGAATAAGGTGGAGAAGGTTACTGATGTCACCTTTACACTTGATGATGGCACAGGTCGGATTGAGGTCCACAGATGGTGAGATTATTTTCCTCTTTTATCATCCTATATCCAAGTGGGCTTGTTTTTTATTTGTTTACATCGATTCAATTCCGTCTTTAAGGGTAAATGAGACTTCGGATACAAATGAAATGGCTCTTGTTCAGTAAGTGTTATTAATTCCCAATGTTTGTTTATTTCTCTACTTCTATGTGCTATGGTTCTCCTTAAACTGATCCCCTTTTTTGATGGTTAGGAATGGAATGTATGTCACTATTAATGGTAGCTTGAAAGGGTTCCAAGGCAAAAAGCATGTTGTGGCCTTCTCGGTTCGGTGAGCAAGACAATATTTCTCATAATATATCTTAATTCCTATGAAATGTTCTGATGTAATGAAGTTCTATTTCAACAAATTGGCTCTTTAGTTGAGTTGGATTTTCCCCTCAGAAGCATAATCTGCTCTAAGATTGTAATTCAGTTCAACTAAAAATTCCTATGCAATGGCTGAGGGCCTACTTATTCATGCAGTAGCTGCTGAATCTATCATTGATGTGTTTCTAGATTGGAATCAGATACATACATATATGTATGTATTCATACATATGTATGTATCTATGTATGTATGTTTATGTTTAATCATGATGCGGTTTTGGAATCTGTTAGGATCTGATGGCATCTACAGATAATTTGGACCAAATTAATAGCCAATATATTTCATCTTCTTGTTCCCTTTTAGCGTATGTATGTTAGTCCCCATTTTCCTCTCATCAATTGTATGGCTTCTGTAGTTTCATGTTCTGATCAACTCTTGCAAATTCTCAAGCCCTTAGTTCACACATATCTTACATTATGATTCCTAGCTTCTTAGTTCACTGTTCAACTCTAGTTACCCCTGCTGTTGTGCTCCACCAGCCTTCTATCCATACCTCCTAAGTAGCACCGCCCTTCTGCCCTCTTTATTACCATCTAACCTCTTTCCTTTTACAACCCATGCCCCATGATAGTGTTTTTCAGTGTCCTACTTCATAACCCCTCTTTGTGTGACTCTCTACTCTATGGTAGCTTTCTCAATCTCACAATGCTTGTTGGCTGGTGTTTCCGTTTCTGTTAATTCACCAATGTGACCGACCACAATGTATCAAATCAAATAACAATTGATACCATTATTCCAGCAATATGACTTTTATTTGATAGAAATTCTCTATTCCAGAAATTCTCTATTCCTAATTCTATGAGCTTGAGGCAGAGTTGGCTGAAGGTAGAAGGAGAAGAAGAGATTTGACTATGCCCTTCCGATCGAAAAAAAGAAGATAATTGCTCTGGAAAACTTGTGAAATTCATTTGATGGGCTTTTCTTTCCATTGAATAGGAATCGCCCGGTCAATGGTGATAGCTGCTCGCCTCCTTCGATGAAGACAAAGATTGATGTTGCCCTGCTTTGCATATCCATCCCACTTGTAGCTCCTTTCATTGTGCTTGTGTCATTAGACAACTCTACCTTCTATTTCTTAGGCATGATTTAAAGACTTTGATGGTGAGCTCTTTGAAATTTGTGATTTAGTCTTGTCATCAATATTTCTTAGGCATGCCACAGGTTCCTTTCATACATTTAAGTTTGAAATCTTCTCATCACACTTTGGCTTGATCCCGTTCATGCTATTATCATATGATGATTTTCCCATTGATTTGAATATCTTTTTCCTTGTGAACAAGTCACATTTCTAGAGGACATGCTTTGTTTTGATGGCATCTTGATATAAGAGTCTCAAATTTGATGTTCCAAGCAAGGAAAATTAATTATTCAGATTTCCTAAATTTTCTTTTCCAAACAATGATGTTAGTAGACTAAATTTTAGCATCATCATCTATTTTTATACCATGGAGGATCTAGTTGATGCCCAATAACAACCTAATGGGCCACTGCAACATATGCAACAAACAAATTGATGTCTTTTTTCAATTATTTATTGCTTTTAAAGGTGAATCATAGACTTGAAGTGTAATTTAACTTTATGCATATGGAGGATATATTCAAGGGGTCCCTTTTTGAATCAAGAACAAGAACCTCTTAGTAGAGCTCTGGAAATAGAGAGGGGTCACTGAACTGCAGGATTTTCTTTGACTCTCATCATTTTTAACATCTGACATCTTTCACTAGGAATAATCCCAAAAACTTCATCCATATTTTTGTATGAGCCAATTATCATATCAAGGTTTACTGGCTCTAATTATATTACTAGCCTCTTATCAAAGCCGAGATCTTTCCATAATGAAAAAGGAGCCAAAGGTTTCTAATTTACAAAATTCAGTTCCCAATCTTACTTTATCTAAAAAGATGTTATGGATGCAATGGGCAGGCATGGCCAATATAGAAGTGCCTTGTGATGGATTGACAATATTAAAACCTTGGAATTCGCATTATGGCTCACTTCTGCTAGATATAACTTGAGCACAGCTTAACCTGCAAATGTCATATTAAAATCATGCTGGCCAAGCACTAGATTTTCTATTCTAAGCTCATTTAAGCACAAAGTTGGCTTGAATTAGCAATATATCTCCAGCCAGTTTGATGATTGATAATTATTCTCCCTTCCAGCCTTAATCATATCGGTGGAACCGTGGAAGCATATTCATGTTTAAGATTTACCAAGATATTTCATTATTTGAAAGTGCCGAGCATAGTTTTTGTTGTTATCATGCATATTTCATCGTGTCATATTCAGAACAAGTTGGGCATTTTGGGATATTTTACATTTTAACATATCTTTATGTTTTTAAAGGACTTTTCACATAGTTTATTACATTTTGGAGTTTTCATAACTTTTAGGCTTTTTAATAATTTTTGTGAATGAATATTTTTTATTTTTATAATTTTTGGGCATTTAATAAGATGTAGGAAATTTTGTGCTTTTGATGCATTTTCAGTTATTTTGAGTTTTTTTTTTAACCTTTTTATGCATTATGAGGGAATTCCAATTCCTTATAGTACATTCTAGTTTTTTTGTCCCCTTTTAAAAATGCCTTTTTAGGTTTTTGTCTTTAAGACATTTTTCAACCTACTCTATGAAATTTCATACTTTTTATATGTGAATGGATTCAAAATTTTTAGGCTTTTTTCAAATTTCCTTTAGTTTTCATGTATTTCTGATGTACTTAGATCTCTGAGTTTTTTAGTCTTTTATTGCCTTTATGATATACTTGAACTGGGAGACCTTTTGAGTGATGATGTGTTGATTGGCCCAATGATTGTTTAACTTGAATTTTTGTCAACATGATTGTGCTGTAAGTTGGCTTCCTTGCCTGGTAAACAATCTTGACCAATACCCTTGGCATAAAAAAGTGAAATATCTACTTGTATAATTCAAATAGTATCTCCTAAATATTTTTACTGTTTCGATAAGCTTAGTCTCTTGTTTTGAGAATTCAAAACCCCTGAATCGTTGTTACCTTTCTGGTTTACTCCCTCTTATATTGGTACCTGTAACATTCTTGGATTAAGTGCTGGTTGGCACAGGATGGCATGGCCTTATTTATCATGTCAGTCCCTTACCAGGATGTGGTTCTAACATGATACTAGCTATGTGCTAGTACTTGTGATGTTGCTTAAGAAAGATGATAAGAGGAACTAAAGCATCTGCTGTTTAGGATAGAATTTTTTATCATTTGATATAGGTTGAAATTGTGGTAGTGCTTGCCAAGCATGCCATGTATTGGCATGGAATGGCATGATTCTCCATCGACATGGCTTACTTCCATCCATGATAAAAATTCAAAATGACTATTTCACGACTCTCTGCAAGGTGTCTTTTTTTCTTTTTTGTAAATTTAGTAATCTATGTTATTTGAATGCATCTACTTTTTTTTGTCATGAGTGATGCATAATACTTAAAGTTATTTTTATTTGAATTGAGAATGGATTTAAGCTTCTATGCTAATATGAAATTTTAAATTTTAAATGCAAATGGAAGCTACATGTATTAGCACATTTTCACCAATTAAAGGAAGATTTGTGAAAAGTGTATTCTTTGAGGAGCTGAGAAGTGGTTATGAGGTGAATAACATTGAGATAATTAAATTTTAATATAGGAATATATTTCAGATATGTGTTGGATTTTTGAATGATGCATATGATTTTTTACTTTTGAAAAGCCGATAAGAGCACTGATATTTATTTAATGTAGATGCATACTATTTTCTGGGATCATATATGAGCCTATATATGTGTATTCATATGTGATCAAGTTCTGGATCAAAAAGTATTTATCAGGCTCAGTTATTAATCTAAATTGGAACAAGATGTCAACAATTTGACAATCTATGTTAGATGCACATGATTTAAAAGGGTGAGAAGAGGTGATGATACACATTTTTAAAGTCTTTCAGTGTAGAAGAGATGGCATATTATATTTTGAGCTTTTAAACATTATTCTTGTATAATCAAATGATGTTGATTGGTGATTATTTTTTTGACATTTAAAATTAACTTGAAACTAGTATGTCACATATGTTGCAAGGACATTAAGTGCAAACATGAGATGCAAAACAAGTCAACTGATCTTTTCAAGAAATTGGACAGATGATTGGCTACCAAATAAAAACAAGAAAGATGATTAAAAACAATGCAAGCAGCAAGAAGTAATGTTCAAGCACAAATTCTAAATTTACAAAATATTTCAAATGAAGACTCTTTCACTACATCCTTAATTCCTGATCATTAAGCTACTCAATTTCTCATCATTAATCCTTTTCCTGTTCCATCTCCCTGGTATTTTTCTCCGGTGTCATTCTGAATTCTGTCATATCTGCTGAACCCTTCATATACAGCCTTTGGTTGTGCTTGTCATTTTAAATTCATTGACGCCTATAGTTTTCTCTCTTCTATATTTTTCCTTTATCATCATATTTGGTATACCTACTACTGTTTCAGTCAGTGTTGTCTTCCCATTATTCCTCGTCTCCTTTTTGTTCTGACAGATTTACATTGCTCCATCATTTGATCTTGCATGTTGTGTGCATCTTCATTTTTCCTTTGTTCCATCATTGTAACTTGTTGGTCTGGTTGCAAACAAGCCTGTGACTACTAAGGATGGTGTGAAAAATACATTAACTATGTGGTTGCAAGAAACAGCTGGAGAAAGCAAGGTTGTTGTTGCCGGAAATTGTCTGAGAGGCACAAAAATGTTGGATTTCAAATTTTTGGTGTAATGTTGAGATAATTGAGATTGAAATTTTCTTGCAGTAGCTTGAGAGCTAGAGGAGAAGCTGATTCTTTATTCTATGAATGCTAACAATAACGGCCTCAATTAGAATGCCAGGGAGTTAATGGAAATTAGGCCTCTTTAAATTTCAGAACACAAGCTAATCTGATCCAAGTGTATTTAAGAGTTAAAAAGGATTGATGTGGAGGTACATACAGCAAATCTCTTATTGCTTTGTGTTCAGTGTTGTACTTTGGAACATGATCTAGAACTAGCTCTATAAAATTCTTGTCAGCTTAAGACTTGTGAAACTGTTTCTGTGCCTATGTGTTCAAGAAAATATGAAAATTTCTTCTTACAAAAAGATATCAGAAACTATTTTAAACCTAATATCAATGAAAAAATACACAAAGCATACTAAAAGAAGCAGAAAAATATGCAAAAGTTGTGAAACCCTCAACGATATTAGAAAATATTAAAATTACATAAACATGGAAACACCTGAAATTGTTAGAAGCCCTACATTAGAGAGCATTAAAAAGAATGCCGAAAAAAAGAAACTGCAAAAAACCTGAATATTACTTGGAAAGTACTGAAATCAAGATGTTTGGAATTTCCTAAAATATCTAAAAATGAACTTTGTTTTGAGATGCATTGAAAGGCAGAAACTTCAAAAGTACATATCCATGCGACAAAAGTTTGCCAGGAATTCTGGAAACTGGGTTGTCGTTTTGAGGCATCTCTTTTATGGCTTTCTTACAGATATCCTAACTGAACTGATTTATAGAAATCTAGAGTCTGGCTTGATTTAGGGTAACCATGACCAAGCTTAAGAAAGTGCCTCCACTCTCTATTGTCTTTGTGTTTCTTTGCAAGAAAGGTCAAATGGCTACTTCAGAGGAACCATGTGGCTTCTTTTATCATGAAGAATGAAACTGTCATCCCTTTCTGCACACCCTCCATATGTATGTGCGCGTGTGCATGTGTGTATGGGTGAGAGAGAGAGAGAGAGAGAGAGAGAGAGAGAGAGAGAGAGAGAGAGAGAGAGAGAGAGAGAGAGAGATTAGTCTCATCAGCTTCACATATCCTCCATTACTGAATAAGACCCGTAACAGGACTTCTCTAAAAAAAGATCATCAGTTTGGTTTGACAGCTTGTTCCTCTTATTAATCCTCCTCTTTTTTAAAAATGCTTTGCTCCTTGCTTGAGTCAAAGAAACCTTAGCAGGTTAACAAATAATTTTCTTGCTTCTCTACTTTAAAAAAGGTGTTCTGCATGTCAAGGCTCTCCATTTTATTGAAGTGAAGAACCCTGTTCCTTTATATTAACCTTCTGATAATTGATCTGTAGCTGCTCTCTTTTACAAAGGGGACTTTTGCACGAGAGTTTTACAATTTTTAGTTATAGAGGCTTCAATTATCTGCAGTCTTCAACAGAATTCTCCACCATGAGGGGTTGTCCATTAAGATCAAGTCAGAAAAGGTTTCATGGTTCTAACTTCAATATGAGACTTTTCAAGGATTGATCTTCTAGTAATGCCCTGCATCAGGTTCACTGAATTTTCATTTTCTTCTGATCATTGGACTCAGATTGTTCTGATATTTGAATGGAAGCATGCTTCTTTCTTTGTTTCAGCATGTCTGTCTATTGGATATGCCCCCTTATACTATCTCGGATCTCCATCAGCCAAACTTACACAACTGCCAAAGAGGAATTTGTTTTACCTTGAAAATATTTTGATGTCTAAGTAGGTTCTGGCCTTCTTTTGATGCGGTTTGAAGGTTGTGCTAGATCCAAGTTAGAATTAATTTAAGTTGTTTTACCTGGGCATGCACAGCCATCATGAATTGGTATCTGGATCCGTGTCATAGTTTTAGGTACTTATTGACTTACATATTTCCAAATTTTTAGATATCAATAAAGAATCAGCCTTTCTAGCGGTTTGTTTGACCTACCACAGTAATGTTGAAGTATGCTTTTATTGTTTTCAGAGACATGATAAGGATGTAGGCCTTAAAATAACTTGGTAAAATGTCATGCTTTTGTATTTTTAAGCTAATTTTGGAGTGTGGATGAGGAACAAGCAGACTAAAACAACTTAACAAATGATATTCCTTACCCTACATGTCCCTGTATCATTTGCTGAGTCAGACACTTAGAGATGTATCTAAATCTATTTTACTAATGCTACCAATCCAACACTGCATTCGAGGAGTTGGGCTACAAGATTAGTCTTGTTATGGGCCTGGGATGGTCCTGGGAAGTGACTGCTAAAGATGACATTGTCTGTGTCATTCAGTTTCTGAACTGAATTATTGTTATTTTTATTACGTTTTACTAGTTTTTGAGCACACTTTCAATGATGTTTTTTATAATGATTCAATTATGTCTGCAAGTCTCATATCTGTTTTGGTGAATAAATTTTGTCACCTTACTGCTACTCTTTTTGACAATCTAATACCTTATTGTCACTCCTTTTATCTTCAGACCTGTGATTGACTTCAATGAAATCACACTACACTTCATTGAGTGCATTCATGTACATTTGGAGAACACTAGGCCAAAGGTATTCTTTCTTGACATAGTATTATATTTGCCTTTCACCAATATGTACGTGAATTTGAACACCCACTTGGAAATACTTGACACGTCAGTTTGTTGTCTGTTTGCTCACTGTCTTTTGGCTTTACATAATTGGATAAGGTACTGGGTGGTGTCCCTGCTCAAGTCCAGGTCAATCCAGTTTCAGGAACGGTAACTCCTACACGGACACCTGTCTCAAATCGGGTAAGCCAATTTGTGTAATTTTGTTTCTTTGTTCCCATGTCTCTGTGAGCTAAATGTTGGAAGCATTTTTCTTACCATGTATGTAATCTTTTTTTTTTTTTTTGGGTGTTCTAGTTTTCATCACGTTCAAGCTCAAGTGGATCTGAGACTGATGTCTACCAATTGGTCTTGGATGTTTTCCAGGAACCACCAAACCTGTAAGTTATTAGGGCCCTTAACTAATGTTTCTTGAGAAATGGCCGGTCTGGCCCATTTCTCAAAAGAAAGTTTTATAGGATCCCTATCTATAACAATTTTTGCTTCCTGTTTTGGCAAATGAATAATCATTTAGTCCTTTTATACAAAAAAACCTGTCAACAATCAAATTCTGTGGGATGGTTAGTGTGACACCCCATGATGTGCTTTCAACCTGGTACATGTTTTGCCTTCTGCTAATTAATGCTGGACAATTTTAACAACTTCTATAAGTTTTACTTGGTGCTTGTCTGTGCCTGTACACTATCATGCACCTGGGCAACTGGAAATGAATACAAACTTTGATAATGAAGAAAGAGCACATTCTACAATTGCATGAGGAATCCACATTTTTTGTGAGCTTTTTTCTGCATCGTACATCTATGTGTATCTGCTTCAAATGCTTTTAAAAAAGTGTTATTGCTTCATTTAACACCTTATGTGCATGCCTCTGAATAGGGAAAATACATCCTGTTTTGGTAACCTCATGCTTGTTCTTGTTTGCTTTTGTTTTCTATTGCCATTTCATGTAGTTCATCTGATCATGGTGGTGTTATATTTGTATACTCATTAATGCTCTGCCTAATGCCTTAAATATCAGTATGTGGCTTTTTGTCTAGCAAATGCTTGTTTGTACCATTATTAGCAGTCATGAACTTTATAATTCTTCTTGCAGTGCCCGTGAACATGGATTACATGTGGATGAAGTTGCCCGACGACTGGGCTTACCAATGGAAAAGATCAAGTCTCTCTCTCTCTCTCTCTCTCCCTCCCTCCCTCCCTCTATGTGCATGCGCATGTGGTGTGTGCGCAGAAGCGTGCATGTTTGCAAGTGTGTTTCAGTCATATTTGTGCATGTGTAGGGTGTTTATATGTGCTTGCTGGCAGGTTGGCCATCCAGCGACTGCCTATTTGCATCTAATTCTTTGTTTCATTGTATTGTAGGGATGCCATTGATTACCATGTTGATGTTGGCCATATTTATTCTACAATTGATGACAACCACTACAAGTCTGCATGCAATGGCTAATGTGCACCTGATCCATGTATGCGTTCTTTAATGCAAAATTCACTGTTACAATCCTGTTGCCTGGTGTAAGTTTATCAGTATGAAGACAATATTTTCCCTGGCTGTTGTTTCAGAAAGAACCCATGTCTCAAGAATGTAAGAATCGTGTATACACTGTCGAAGGGAGGAGACACAAGTCTGCCAAGGATGTAATAGCTTAGTTCCTTGAGATTGATTAATTTTGAATAAAGCAAACTAAGTTATCGGTGCTGTATACCCTTGTGCTTTTGATTCAGTATCCCAGGGTCTTGGTGATGCATTCTATTATTGTTGTTGTTTTCGATTTCAGCAATATTTTTATATTCTGTGCCAATTGTTACTATTGGTTTTTCTGGTTATAATTCGATTTGCGCACTTCTCACTTGGTGAATGTATAGGGCACCAAATGTGCAGTTATAGGTGTTTGAATATATGTATACACATACATGTATTCATTTTTTCTTTTATCATTTGGTTTGCTTTTAGCTTTTATCCTTTGGTTACCGAGAAATTGAAAGCAAGTTTGCTAGGAAGGAATAAGACTAGAGTCATTCAGCCAGAGTTCTTGTAAACTCGGCAAAGTTTAATAGTGCTTTGAATCTCTCCCTTGACTTGTTGGTAATGGTCTGAACAATAGGGCAGCCCTCTCATTACTCTTGGATCTAAAGTTAGTCCCAGATTGGGAGGGCTTATATCTTTCATGCAAAAGAAAGATTCACCTTAGCTTCGCATGAATCCATCATTGGATCGTGCAATAATTGATTCAAGATCCATACAGGGTGCGGTCCAGAGTTCGATGTTGCAAAAGATCAATCTTCTTTCATGTCAAAGATATACCTTGAACCTGTCAGTCCCCATAAACTCCCCCAAAGCTTATAGGGAGCAGGGTTAGAGAAATTGAGCTCACAACTTTCTTGATGCAGGTAGTGCTCTCTCTCTCTCTCTGGACTCGTATATCATGGGTAATGGTTTGTGCAAAACAGGGGGAGCCTCTCCGTCTCTTGGACCTTGGTGGAATATATGGCAATACGTTGTAGATAATGTTATTATCAATTCGTGGTAGAAAACGGTAGGCCAAAAGAAGAGAAAACCAACCTCACTGAAGCCTTGCAGGTTGGTACAGCATAATCGACTAAAATATGCTATAAAGGAACGTCCCACATCTTAGTTGCGGATTGGAGCTTGATTAGTCACCAATCAAGTCTATAAAGTTAAAAGAATCAATCCCCAATCTTGACAAAGGCTGAAATATGAATCCCAGAAGTTCTAAACATGGAAATCTCAAATGAACAAAAAAAAAAAAAAAGATGCAACTGTTATGTAACATTTCTATTAATCCATCTCGAGGATTATGAGCATGGATGGAATAATTAGTGGGAGGTAAAAGAATAGGTATAAGTGATTGGGCATAAAAAAATCTAACTAACTTAAGATTTCAGGTTAAAGGCTTCAGGTCCATTTGGTATCAAGGTTCTCCTTTCCTCCCTAAACTTGAGCAGTGATATTCCGTGATGAAGTGGAGTCGATGGAGCAAGATGCCGGATATGAGCAAGAAAGAACTTGGGACTCAGAAAAGTAATTGGGTGAAGAGCTTGATCAGGGAGTGAGTAGTGGATTGGATTTGAAGGAGGGCTAAAATTGGCTCAAACATGAAGAGGAAAATTGTCAAGAGTCATGTGTTAAAAGTCAGACATTAATAATTAGTGGGAGATAGAAGGATATATATGGATACTTGGGTCCAAAGCCTAATACCTTTAGCTTTCAGGTTCACTTGGGTTCCAATTTGCCTATCAAGCTCTTTTAGTACTGGCACTCCCCAGTTCCTCTTAATAAAACAATCATTCTTTATGCTCTTTTTAGAAAATAAAAAAAGTAGATTACTTAAACATCTTGTATATCGTATTCTGGATAAATTGTAGGAATATTTCTTCAACTTTAATTTAATTTCACTTATATTAAATTGACCCTTTAGGTCATCGAAATGTTCCAATGTGATCTTGTTGTTATCTTCATTAATAGAATGATATTATATGATCATCGCATGATACTATACTTTTATAAAATGGCCAAATTATTTGCTACTAAGGTGTTAGTCCTAGCACCAAGATTCTTGAAAATGCATGAGTTATCACATGACTCATGGTGATTCATTTTCAAATGCCATTGTTCGTGTATCCAACAAACCCTAAATCAAATTGGAAAGAGAAGAAAACTTATATCAAGTAGGGAGGAAAAGAAGAGGCGTGGAGGGAGAAAGAGACTATGGAGGCTTCCTAATTACTTGTCCTCTCGGACTATCGATTTTTGTTATTGTAGAGTTAGATCGCCTTTGAGAATGTCAAAGATCGTTGAAAATCCTAGCCAGTCAAGCAGGGAGGAAAAGAAGAGGCATGGAGGGAGAAAGAGACTATGGAGGCTTCCTAATTACTTATCCTCTCGGACTACCGATTTTTGTTATTGTAGAGCTAGATTGCCTTTGAGAATGTCATAGAACGTTGAAAATCCTAGCCGGTGTTTCTTTGGATAGGGATGTATAAGATATGTTGCTATTTTCCTTATTTTTGGTGTTCTAAGTAAATGGGGTTTGTGATTATTTTCATTGGGATGATCCGCCTTTAAATACAATGGATAAGAATATTATTAATATGTCATTATAACATGATAGGAAGCTCAAGGTGCAAATTTTGAGCTTAAAAGAGAGAACCAAAAAGGCCGTTTCATATATGAATGCATTGTGTTCTCCATAGCATAATAGGTTGGACAATGTCCTTAACAAAACCCATAGCTTATGTAGGGTTGATGAGTTCTACCTTTGCGGAATATGAAGGTTGGGGCTGCTTCCAACTTCTATATGGTTGCTAGTAAGATCCTAGATGACTTGCTAAAAAGGGATAAAGTACATGGCCCATGATGTGCTGATTTAGTAACAAGAACCAATGTATAGTGTGAACATTAATCTATATGTTTTGATTAATTAAGATCAAGATTTAATTTTCTTAGTTGTTCAAGGCTTAAAAACCTTTTGTTCAAACCTTAGGTTCAAAGGTAATCTACCTAAGGCTTACACTATGTTAATTCTCCATCTTTCTTGCACTACTAGCATTACCATTATTAGTAAATAAATGTGGGGTTGTATACGATATTTACTAACAATAATAATAGTTTTAAAAAGACAAAACTTCACTAGGTAGTTATTCTAATAAGGAGTATATTACCTGAAATTTTAAAAATATTTAAATATTAGATAATTATTAGTCATTAGGAAACATTTAAAAAAAATATATGTAGAATTGCATCATTTCTAAAAAGATACATATGTGACATTTGAACTCTTATAAATCTATCAGAACATAAAAAATTGAGAGACAACTTTCTTTCTTCTTCTAACTTTCTATTACTATAACTCTTTTATCAAGGTACGGTTCTTGAGTAAAGGTGATTAAGAAGTGAAATCTTATATCACCTTTGAGTTGGGTACTGTATCTTGGGATATAGTTTCCAGAGTCCTTTTGCATCTAAAAGAGGAAAAATGACTATTTTTAAGAAAGGTTCCTAACTCGATTGGATTCTCTTCATTTACCTATTTTTTTGAATCAGCACAATACCATGTATAATATGTATGGAGTGACTTCCTGGGTCCCCATTTTGCTGTTTAAAGAAGCTGAAGCAAATAAGCATCCAGATGTTTATGCAACATAATATCATATACATCTTTTTCATGAAAACAATAAATGAAAATTGCAAGAATTGTTCACCATTATGGTAGAAAGAAAAACCATCGAGTAATGGAGAATGTGAAGTTAAGCCATAAAAGATTGCCATGCTAATTTAGCCCAAAATGCACTATTATCTAATATTAATCGATTCAGGAAAAAAAAGGGAAAAAGAATGAATTGGGCCATCCAAAATTTGATGAGGACAGAAATTGGATAATATATAGAAATTGTATAATTCAAATCTAATTTCTCAAATGAACCACTAGGAAAAAAGAAGGCCTACAAATATCAAAGATAAGTGATTAGAGGAGCAAGGAGGGTGATGTGGTTGGCCACTGTGGAAGCTACATGCAAGAATGAGTTGTAGGAAATTGTTATATAATTCTTCAAAATTCTATTTCGCGCCGTTCGAAGTTCGAATCATATGCCATTTGTGCCGTTGGGTTAATTATCATAATATTAATAACTATCACCAGGCGCATGGGCTGGGGTGGCTGGAGTAGGGGCCCAGGCGCATGAACTGAGGTGGCTTGAATGGGGGTCTGGTGACTCTTCTTTTGAGCTTGACTTGAATGAAAATTACAGGACTCACTTGACTGAACTGAAACAAAGGAACTCAATTGACTAAGTGAACTCAATTTGACTCAATTAACTCACTTTATTATAGGGCTCAATCTTTAACACAGGACTCAATTTTTTTATTACAGGACTCAAGTGATTTTAGACTCAACTGAAAAAATGATTGACTTCCTAACACATCAATCAGAGATCCAAATGAAGCTTTGCAATCTTTGTTTGGTCCTGATGTCCTCACCAGTATATTTATATTAAATATATTATATTAAATTTAATAATATAATAGATAAATTTAATATATTATTTAGTATATTTAAATAATATATCAAATATATTATCTATTTAATATATAAATTTTTTATATTAAATTTATTTAATATAAAAAATAATTTTTAAATTTTTAATTTTAATATAAAAATATAAAAAAATAAAATATTTAATATATTTTGTAATATAAAATATTAAAAAATATGTTTTTATAAATAAAATATAAATTTAATTTAGGGATATTTTAAAATTTGATTTTACCTTATGCGACATTATCTGCATATACCAAAAGTAATAATCCACATTACTTGTAATCTACATTGCTAGCAATCTACATTGCTGGTAATCCATATTACCTTTCAGGATTGCCTGGCAATGTACCAAACGCAACCTAAGAACCATGTTACTATTCCATATGAAGGTAGAACTAAGTTGTTGCAGCACTTCGTGTTGTATTTGGGTTTATAAATGTAAGTGCAAGATTTGAAATGCCAACAATATGCACGTATATTGATTCAATAGATCGAGGAAGGCTTGGTTTTGATTGAAACGATCCAAAATACCTTGGAACCACTAAAACTAGGTGTGGATCAATGTTGCTTCATCCCAAATTGACCCTAAGATGCTCCCAAAAATTGAATGATATACTTGGTACAAATTGAGGAAGGTGAAAAGGTAGCTATCGCTTATTTTTGACCATTTGAAGATGGAAATGACTAGAAAGTACATAGGGCAAATCTATTATAGAAGACGGATCAGCCGATCTATAATCTTTTCTGAATTAGAAATTCATTATAGCCATATATTTTTATCTCTTTCCTTTAACCTTTTCTTTTTTAAAAAAGTAATCAATCATCACTAATTTATGGCTAATCTTCATCAGTAGTGGTAAAAGCACTTTGCTATGCTGACACTAATATTAAGAAATAAAACTAGGGGAGCAAATGAAATGAGATACCGCAATAGTCCTAGCTATAAACAAGGGATACCGAACATTGTATAAATCAACCCATGTGGTGATGTAGCTAATGCATCAAGTATCCTACGTGGAGAGTATGCTCACAAGAATGAAACTCAAAAGAATTGATGGAGACCTATACAAGCATTGGAGCATGCGGTTTAATTTGATGCAAAGTGAAGAATCTTACCGATATTTGAAATGTTGTGAATCCAAATTAAGATTAAACCTTTTTGGATGGTGCGATTCATCTCGTAGTGCATGAATCACAAATATTAAAATTAATAAATATTATGTTTGGATTGATACATAAAATCTTGATTTAGGAGGATTTCTAGACTTAATATGGACTACTATGGATACTAAGAGTAGGTTTGGACTAGGTTAGCGAACGAGATATTTCACATCAAAAGGTTGAATCATGTACCAAACTTCCAGAGAGAATAATTTGCTTGTATGATGCCAATTGAGGCGATCCTCTTTTTTTCAAAATAAGCTATATATATATTTTCAAGATCTATAATGCTACATCTACCCCTAAAAGGTTTAATATATGTAATGAATGAGAAAATTCCTTTGTTTCACCTCAAAAGCAAAAAATTCAGTTATCATAAAATACTTCAATTGGAAATATCTTTCAATCCGGAAAGAATTAGGTAAAGTAATTTAAATAAAATTGATGTAGAAGTTGAGATCTAACTTTAGTAGTGCTGCCGACCTCACCGCGGTGGCCTGTAGCTCGTGAGCTGGCGCCGATTCTCGGACTTTCTCATCTCGAGATCTCCAAACTTCTGGACCTGCAAAACAAGGTCAGAGACCCGGGCCGGAGGTTCCGGCGGGGGCACTCCGACGATCAAGTCAGAGAGCGGCAAGATGGAACAGGACCTCTAAGGCGGGCTCCCGAAGGATCCCCATGCTTAGAGGAGATGTAAAATGAAAGAAGTGTGGGGAAGAGAGGAGTTGAGGCCCGGCCTCCCGTGCTAGGGCCACCAAGCTCTCGCCTGAGGACTTTCCGAGATCCTCCCGGATCGTTCTTTTGGTGTTCTCCCCTCTTTTCCACCTACCTTTCCGTCCATTTTTATCGTCCCTTTTATATCACCAAATTGCCTTCAGCCCACGTCTCCTCCAGGGGACTCTCTAAGACCTCTGGACCTTCTCCTTCCCCTTCTTCTTCGAGTCTAGAAGTTAAGTGGCCGGCACGCCTCGTCCGCAGTGTGTCACGAAAGGGGGAAGACTGGTGAGGCCTTGGGCTGAGCGCGGGAGCTCTCCTTTCGGTGGGTTGACGGTGGGCTTCTAGCCGTTTTAGGCTCTTGCCCGCTAGGATTTCATTCCTCGGTTGCGGGGCCCTGATTAACTGGTATAAACGAGGTTTCGCGTATCACTACAGGCCGTACCAATGCCTTGTACGGAGTGCGGCGCACGATGGCTCTAGTGGCAACCTCTTGACTCGTGTCTCTACCTCCTCGAGGCTTTGCAGAGTAGGGCTGACCTCGGCCGAGGTGGACCCGTCAGGGGGCGTCACCTGGCGGTGGAGCAGGGGCTGCCAGCTTCGGCCGAGGTGGACCTCTCCAAGGTGGACACCTGGCGGAGTGGCAGGGAGAGGCTCAACTTCGGCCGAGGTGGACCCATCTTGGGGTGCCACCTGGCGAAGGAGCAGGAGGGCCCGGCTCGACCTCGGTAGAGGTGGACCTGTCTTGGGGTGCCACCTGGTGAGGGAGTGAGGGGCTGCCAGCTTCGGCCGAGATGGATCCCTCCTGGGTGGACACCTAGCGGAGTGGCAGAGAGAGGCTCGACTTCGGTCGAGGTGGACCCGTCTTGGGGTGCCACCTGGCGAAGGAGCGGGAGGGCCCGGCTCAACCTTGGCAGAGGTGGACCCGTCTTGGGGTGCTACTTGGTGAGGGAGCGAGGGGCCGCCAGCTTCGGCCGAGGTGGACCCCTCCTGGGTGGACACCTAGCGGAGTGGCAGAGTGAGGCTCGACTTCGGCCGAGGTGGATCCGTCTTGGAGTGCTACCTGGCGAAGGAGCAGGAGGGCCCGATTCGACCTCGGCAGAGGTGGACCCATCTTGGGGTGCCACCTAGCGAGGGAGTGAGGGGCCGCCAACTTCGACCGAGGTGGACCCCTCCTGGGTGGACACTTGGCAGAGTGGTAGAGAGAGGCTCGACTTTGGTCGAGGTGGACCCGTCTTGGGGTGCCCCTAGCGAAGGAGCAGGAGGGCCCGGCTCGACCTCGGCAGAGGTGGACCCGTCTTGGGGTGCCACCTAGCGAGGGAGCGAGGGGCTGCCAGCTTTGGCCGAGATGGACCCCTCTTGGGTGGACACCTGGCAGAGTGGCAGAGAGAGGCTCGACTTTAGTCGAGGTGGACCCGTCTTGGGGTGCCACTTGGCGAGGGAGCGAGGGGCCGCCAGCTTCGACCGAGGTGGACCCCTCCTGGATGGACACCTGGCGGAGTGGCAGAGAGAGGCTCAACTTCGGCCGAGGTGAAGCTGTCTTGGGGTGCCACTTGGCGAAGGAGCAGGAGGGCCCGGCTCGACCTCGGTAGAGGTGGACCCATCTTGGGGTGCCACTTGACGAGGGAGCGAGGGGCCGCCAGCTTCGGCCGAGGTGGACCCCTCCTGGGTGGACACTTGGCGGAGTGGCAGAGAGAGGCTTGACTTCGACCGAGGTGGACCCGTCTTGGGGTTCCACCTGGTGAAGGAGCAGGAGGGCCTGGCTCGACCTCGGCAGAGGTGGACCCGTCTTGGGGTGCCACCTGGAGAGGGAGCGAGGGACCGCCAGCTTCGGCCGAGGTGGACCCCTCCTGGGTGGACACTTGGCGGAGTGGCAAAGAGAGGCTCGACTTCGACCGAGGTGGACCCGTCTGGGGGTGCTACCTGGCGAAGGAGCAAGAGGGCCCGGCTCGACCTCGGCAGAGGTGGACCTGTCTTGGGGTGCCACTTGGCGAGGGAGCGAGGGGCCGCTAGCTTCGGTCGAGGTGGACCCCTCCTGGGTGGACACCTGGTGGAGTGGCAGAGAGAGGCTCGACTTCGGCCGAGGTGGACCCGTCTTGGGATGCCACCTGGCGAAGGAGCAAGAGGGCCCGGCTCGACCTTGGCAGAGCTGGACCCGTCTTGGGGTGCCACCTGGCGAGGGAGCGAGGGACCGCCAACTTCGACCGAGGTGGACCCTTCCTGAGTGGACACCTGGAGGAGTGGCAGAGTGAGACTCGACTTCGGCCGAGGTGGACTTATTTTGGGGTGCCACCTGGCGAAGAAGCAAGAGCACTTCTTCCCGAACGGGGGATCTTTTGAAAGAAAAATATCCACATGGTACTGACCGTGTCCAGCTGGACCTGACATGCGCTCCATGTCAGCGATGTAGCCATATCAGCTGTGCCCCCCATCCCCAGGTTCCATCGAGGCATCATGGCTTGGGATGTGGGGATTTAATACGGAGATGACATGGAGAAGTCAAAAATCTCGCACCATAATTGCCATGATCCCTGCCACCGCTTCTGTCGCACCCGAGACCCTTTGAGAGGCCGCCACGTGTACACGTCTGATGGCCCATTAATGCACCATTCTAAAATCGAGGCGGCTTCCACCGAACCGAAGCGTTGATGTCGGGCATGCCTTCACGTGGTAGTTATCTGATGGCTCGGAATGGAAAGAGGCGTGCGGCTGCTGTCGATTGAGTTTGAAAAGGAGGGGGACTTTCCAGAAATGAGGTTTCTTCACTTTCTCACACTCCGTCGGTGGTTGCAGTGGTCTCCCTTCATCTTCCTAGGGTTGCCATTCCTCTGGTACATAATATCTCGGTGAGTGTTTGCGACCCCCTTCTCCTCTTCTTCTATCTTCTATTCCTTGTGCCAGTTTTCTTGTTTCTTCTTCCTTCATGGCGCGTCGCCGCTATGTTTCCTCCAACTCGGACGAGGCTGGCCCCTCCCGGTCGAGAACTCCATCATCTTCCTCCTCGGAGGGGGAAGAGATCTCGGACGAGGTCCGGAGGCAGCTCCAACCCGGGGCCGTGACCATAGGTGTCCCTAGGGGTCCTAGGTCTCCTCCCATAATTTCTGCGTGTCCCATTTCCTTTCTTCCTCCTCCGGAGGCCTCTTCCTCCGGTCCCTCTGGTTACGCTTCGACAATGATTGGAGATGATCTTTCCTGGATCTGGGACACCTATGGGGTCCCGGATTCAATCCGCCTTTCCCTCCCAAGGCATAGGAATCGAGTAACCTCGAGTGGCCCTGGGAGGGTCGCCTTCTACGAGGACTTCCTCAGTGGGGGTCTTCGTTATTCCCTTCATCCTTTTTTCTTTCGTTCCTCGGTCATTATCGTGTGGTCCCAGTCTAGTTGGCTCCTAATGCCATCCGGGTCATCTTTGCCTTCGTCGTCTTCTACCACTTTCATGGGTTCGTTGCTCGTTTCTCCCTCTTCGGGGCTCTCTTCATCCTGAAGCGCTACTCCACCGATGATGGCTAGTTGTACATTTCGCCTCGGCCTAGGTGCCTTAGGTTCAACCTCCCTTCTTTCAATCAAGGGCTGGAAGGATCGCTTCTTTTTTGCCTCGGTCGAGAACGTCGACTAGGCTTGGAGTGAGCCGGACCGGTCCCCGAACCGGAATTCCCAAGTCGAGTCAGTGGATCAGGATGACTTTACGCTGCTGCTGGGTGACGTGATCCCAACTCTCGACGTTCTGCTCTCGGAGCAGAATTTATTCGAGGCGGGGATCAGTCCCATCCGGGAGTTGGGTGAGGCCCGGATCTCGCTCCTTCGCCTTTATCTTTAGTTTGGCACTTCTTTTCTTTAAACTGGCCTAACTGAACCCCCCCTTTTTTCTCAGGTATGATGTTCTCCATGGAAAACCCGATGGAGGGCATCATAGAGAGGGATGCTGCCGAAGGGACTGACCCCCTGATGAAGAGGGCTCGCATTGAGGCGAGTCAGGTGCCTACGCCCGCTTCCCCGTTACTAGCCCTGGGGCGGCAGCTCCTGGTCCCAGGCCGCCTTGGGCCCGGGCACCCGATGTCCCTGTTGTCGACCTCGACAGGGCCGGGGAAGAGAGGGGGCCGGAACCTCCTCGGGTGACACCTGCTCCAGCCGCCGCACCGGCCACTTCCGCGGTGGCCACCAGGGTGGTGGCAGCTCCACTGACGACCGCCCTGCTTGTCGAAGGGATGGCCGCCCAGCCTGCTGCCGATACGGCCATCCCACCCCCAAGTCTCACCAGCCGCTGCTCCGTGATCCATGACCAGGGGCTCGCGGAGAGAGTCATGGAGTTCGCCAGCACCTCCCAGGACCGCCGTCTAAGAGGTGGCCTGGACTACACCGAGGCGCTGCTCGGGATCCTCCCGCAGTTTTTTACGGTGAGTTCCGAGCTCCGACCCCTTAAAGTTCCAGTTGGATCTTACTAACTCCGTGTCTCTTTCGATGCAGATCAGGATGGACATGCTGTTGTCGAGGAACTTCCTTGCCAGCTATGCCAAGAAGGACGTCGAGAAGGAGGAGAAGCTCAGCAAACTCATAGCCGATGTCAAGGACCTCATGGAGAAGGGGGTCGAGCTACGAGGGAATAACCAGGCTCTCCGGGCCGACCTGGTCCGCGCCGAGGGGCGCGTCAAGGAGCTCGAGACCTCTCTATCGGAGGAGAGGATCTCGAACCAGCGCCGCAACGAGGAGGACGCAGCGAAGAAGACCCGCCTCAGGGCTCAGTCCCGGTCACTGGAGCGCCGGGTAGAAGTGGTCCTCAAAAAGCTGAGCGCAGCCAAGGAGAAGAACTCCTACGTCAACGGGCTGCTGGAGGCATCCAAGAGGGAGGCGCAGGAGGCCGTGCCGAAGTTCTGGGCCTCCGAGGAGTACGTCGCTGAGGTGCGCGAGGCAGCCATGGACTCCTTCTTGAAGGGATTCTAGGTATGCTGGGAGAAGGTGAGCTCCTTCTACCCCGAGCTCGACCTTAGCAGGGTCGTACTGGGCGGTAGGAGGCAGGAGCCCACCAGAGGAGCTTCGGCGATGGCTGGTGACGAGGTGGCGGCTCCTGAGCAGCCTCCAGTCGACGGTGCCGGTGGAGAGTGCCCCCTAGCTTGAGGAGGATGCGGCTACGCCGAAGTAGCTCCGCGACTTTTTATTTTATTTTTGTATTTTCTTTCTTTGGAGTCTCCCATCCTGTCGGGGCCCCTTTTGTGTAAGGAACCTTTTGTTTGCAATGAAAATATTTTTCCATTAACCCGTTCCTTCTGTCACACTCTTTTTTTTTCTTTTTTTTTTTGGTGCATCTTCCGGACTGAACCTCGGTGCTAGCTACTGGGACTAAGTCCCGTAGTGCGTTCCGAGCTGAACTACGGGATTGCATGGGCGAACTAGGTTCTGCCCCACCTTTCAGACCGAAGTCCGGGACTTCGCTTTGGAATCGGGTTCCTTGTGAACTTCCAGACTGAACCCCGGGGCCGCGGGCTAAAATTGATCCCTGCACGGCTTACCGAGCTGTTCTCCAGGATTTTGTAGGACCGGGACCTAAGTCTCTGGGACCTCTTCCGGACTGAACTCCGGGGTCGCATGTCAGAATTTAGTTCCGTGCGACACTCCAGACTGAACTCCCAGATTTTTATGAGAGGGACATCGTGCCTTCGCGGATCTTCTGCTGTGTCCATGCTCGCTGAACTTAGAGCTGGGCGGCCCTTACCCTACGAGATGAGAGTAGGAATTTGGTGAAAAAGATTTCATTATTAAAGTTTGAGGGGTCTTACACTATTGGTAGTACATCCTCAAGTTTGTGGCATTCCAGGTCTGAGGAAACCGGGATCCGCCTAGCTCCTCCAGGTAGTACGCCCCGTGGGGAAGCGCCTCCGCCACCCTATAAGGCCCTTCCCATTTCGGGGAGAGCTTTCTGCACTCCCGTGGCTAGAAAGCCTCAGTGCGGCAGAGCACCAGGTCTCCCTGGCGGAAGGACTTCGGTCGCACCCTTGAGTTGTAATATCTGGCCACCTGTTGCCGGTAAGCCGCCATCCGAACTCGGGCCCTGTACCTCGTTTCTTCAAGGAGGTCCAGGTTTAGCAGCATCCTGGCAGGGTTTTTCGCCTCGTCATACTGTTCCACGTGCAGGGTTGGTAGGCTGAGCTCAACTGGTATAACCGCTTCTGCTTCGAAGATAAGGTTGAATGGGGTCTCATCCGTAGCCATCCTTGGGGTAGTGTGATACGCCCAAAGGATGCTCGAGAGCTCTTCTGCCCACCTACCCTTGGCCTAGTCATGTCTTGTCCGGAGGCCTTGCAAGATGGTCCTATTTATTACCTCGGCTTCTCCATTCGTCTGAGAATGCGCCACCGAAGTGAAACAATGGTGGATGCCGAGGTCGCTGCAAAACTCCTCGAATTCCCGATAATCGAACTGACATCCGTTGTCGGTGATAATAGTGTGCGGTAGGCCGAAGCAGCAAATAATTGACTTCCAGAGGAACTTGGTGATGTTTGCTTCCATGATCCGGGCTAAGGGTTCGGCCTCGACCCACTTCGTGAAGTAGTTGATGGCCACGATCAAGAATTTCCATTGCCCAGACACCGGGGGAAAAGGCCCTAGGAGATCCATGCCCCATTGAGCGAACGGCCACAGGGCGGAGAGCTGGGAGAGTGGAGCGGCGGGTGACGTTGGACCACAGTGTATCGCTGACACCGGTCGCACCTCTTCACGAAGTCAGCTACGTCTTCTTTCATTGTCTCCCAGAAATAACCTTGATGGAGGGCCTTGTACGCTAGTGTCCTACCCCCCACATGGTTTCCACAGATGCCCTCGTGGATCTCTTGTAGCACGAGTGCGGCTTCTGCGGGTCTCAGACACTTGAGGAGCGGGTAGGAGTAGGACCTCCGATACAATAGCCCATCCATTAAGACGAACTGAGCGGCCTTCCTCTTAAAGAGGCCAGTCGCCACGCGGTCCACTGGCAAGGTGCCGTTGGTGATGTACTTAATGTACTTGTCCATCTAGCTGGGCTCTTGGTTGACCTGCTGGACCTCCATGGGTGTCTCATAGCTCGGGGCCTCGAGGTGCTCGATGTAAGCATGATCCAATGATGAGTCTGGCAGGGTAGCAAGGCGGGAGAGGGTGTCCGCGCGGGCGTTTTCCCCGCGAGGTATATGGGCGACGCTGAAATGCCGAAATCCTGCCATGCTTGTCCGTACGAGCTCCAGGTACTTCGCCATTTGGGGGTCTCGCATCTCGTACTCCCCCGAGATCTGCCCGGCTACCAGCTACGAGTTGGTGAAGACCCTGAGGTTGGCCACGCCCAGCTCGCGGGACACTCTTAGCCCTGCGAGGAGCGCTTCATACTCCACCTGATTATTAGTGGCGACGAACTGGAAACAGAGTGCACATTCAGTGACAACTCCTTCACTGTTGGCGAGGATGAGTCCAGCTCCACTCCCGCCAGAGTTCGAGGCTCTGTCTACATGAAGGATCTAGATGTCTTCCTCTGGTCCTGGCTCCAGCTGCCGGTCTTGTGGACTTTCTTCCGGCCCCTCGCCCAGGCTTGCACACTTAACTAAGAAATCAGCGAGTACCTGTGCCTTCATTGCCGACCTCGGCCTATAAGTGATGTCGAACTCGCTGAGCTTGAGCACCCACTTTGCCGGCATCCAGACATGTCAGGTCGGCTGAGCACTGCTTTTAGTGACTGATCCGTCAAGACAGCGATGGGGTGCGCTTGAAAATAAGGCCTGAGATGCTGAGTGGACACGATTATTGCAAAAATTAGTTTCTCAGACCGGGAAGACCTGAGCTCTGCATCGCGGAGGAGTTTGCTTGTGTAATACACCAGCCTTTGCATCCCCTTGTCGTTGATCCGAACCAGGACCGAACTGACGGCCTCCGGGGTGACCGCCAGGTACAGGAGGAGCTCCTCTCCTTCTTCGGGCCTAGAAAGCAGCGGTGAAGATGCCAGTGTCCTCTTCAGCTCGTCGAACGCCTCCTGGCACTCCTCCGTCCAAGTAAAGTCGTTCATCTTCCTTAGTGCCTTGAAAAAGGGCTGGCAGCGGTCGGCGGACCTTGAGATAAATCGACTCAGGGCGGCTATCCGGCCGGTGAGTCACTGCACTTGCCTCTTGGAGGTGGGTTGCTCCATGTCCAGGATAGCCTGGACCTTCTCTGGGTTAGCTTCTATCCCCCTTTGGGTTACCATGAACTCCAGGAACTTTCCGGCGGACACGCCGAAAGCGTACTTTCCGGGTTCAATTTCATCTGGTGAAGCCGGAGGTTATCGAAGGTCTCCGTCAGGTCGTCGATGTGGTCCGAAGTGGGCTTGCTCATCACCAGCATGTCGTCCACGTACACCTGCATGTTGCGGCCAATCTGGTCTTTGAAGACCTTGTTGACCAGCCATTGGTACGTGGCCCCGGCGTTCTTGAGGCCGAATGGCATCATCTTATAACAATAGGTTCCACGATCGGTGACGAAAGCAGTATGCTCCTTGTCCTTCGGGTGCATTCGAATCTGGTTGTACCCAAAGAAGGCATCCATGAAAGAGAGGAGGTGATGCCCTGAAGTAGTGTCCATGAGCTGATCGATCTTTGGAAGAGGGAAACTGTCCTTCGGGCAAGCTCGGTTGAGGTCGGTGTAGTCCATATAGATCCTCCATTTGCCGTTGCTCTTCTTCACCATGACCATGTTTGCCAGCCAACTGGGATACTATACCTCTCGTACAAAGCCGGTGGTGAGGAGCTTCTCTAATTCTTCATTGATGGCCTTCTGCCTCTCCACAGCAAAACTCCTCTTCTTCTGGCGGATAGGGCGGCACCTTGGATCAATGTTCAATCGGTGGGTGATGACTTCCGAGGGGATACCTGGCATGTCAGCAGCGGACCAGGCGAACACATCAGCATTCGTCGGAGGAAGTCTAGCAAGCGAGCCCGCTCTTCTTCCGAGAGCTGGGCTCCTATCTGCACTATCTTCTGAGGGTCCGAGCCGAGGGGGTATGCCAGCAAGCGCTCCACGGGCCCTCCCCCGGGGTCTTGCTCTCTTAGGTTGAGGTCATCGACATCGGAGCCGAGCTCAGCGCTCCGAGCCCCCGGGACTGTCTGCAGACAATGCTGGATGGGCTGGGCCATCCCTCTCATTACTCTCGTCCTAGAGACGGTAGGGAACTGCACCAGCAACCTCTTAGTAGAAATGACAGCGTCCAGCTGGTTGAGCCCTGGACGGCCGAGGATGACATTATAAGGTGATTGGAGCTTGACGACGGTAAACGTCATCATGACTGTACTCTATCGAGATGGGGATTCGGTAGTGACAGGGAGAGTGATCTCTCATTCGACCCCCACCAAATCTCCGGTGAAGCCCATGAGAGGGGTGTGCACCGGCTTTAATTGATCATGAGACAGATTCATTCGGGAGAAAGCATCGTAAAAAAGCACGTCAGTAGAGCTCCCACTATCCACCATAATGCGATGTACAAGATGCTTCGTGATGGTCATCTCGACCACCACTACATCATTGTTTACATTTTCATTTTTGTTCACTTTCTCAAAGGGGAGTACATTCTCTAGATCTCCCGTCTCCCGGGCTCTCTTCGTCGCATGCCCAATCCCCCAAGAGATCATGCCCACCGGCTTCTCCGTTGGGCGGTTGTCAATTACAGGGACGGGGGGAAGGGCTGCGAGTGGCTGACCCTCCGTCGAGGCTTCGTTCCTTACGAACTTCCTGAGGTAGCCCCTCTTGATCAGCTCCTCAATCTCCCACTTTAGATTGCGGCACTCCTCCATGTCATGGCCGTGCTCGCGGTGAAATTGACAATATTTTGTCTTGTCACGGATGTTTCTTGGGTTCTGAGAAGGAGGTCGGCGGAGGTAGTGCTCACCCTCAATCTCCATGAGGATCTTCATTCTGGGAGCGAGGAGAGGGGTGAACGTTCTCTCCGGGGCAGCACTGTTCTTCGGCTTCTGGCCTGGATGAAAATCTGCAGGTGGTCCGACCTCCACGTCCCAGAGACATCCCTTGGGGCAGGCTTCTTAGAAGGCTTCCCGTCCAGCTCTCGCCTGGTGCGATCGGCCTCCTCCGCTCGGATGTACTTGTGGACACGGAGGAGGAGCTCAGAGTACATCTTGGGGGGCTTCTTATCCAGGGAATATGTCAGACAGGAGGTCTTGAGCCCGCACTTCAATGCCAGCATGGTGACAGGCTTATCCAGACTATAGATTTCCAGGGCGGTGGTCTTGAAGCGGGTGATGTAGTCCAGCAGTAGCTCCTAGTCCTGCTGGCGGATAGAGAAGAGGCTATCCACCTCTCTTGGCACCTTCCGACAAGTGTCAAAGTGTGCCACAAACTTTCCTTCCAGCTGATGGAAGGAGCTGATGGATTCTGGCTCAAGATAGGTGAACCAAACTCGAGCAGCCTTCCGGAGGATGGCTGGGAAGGTAATGCATAGAAGAGCATCCGTCGCTCCCTGGACCGTCATGAGAGCCTTATAGCTCTCTAAATGGTCCAAGGGATCGGTGGTCCCATCGTAGGGATCCACCTGAGGCATGTAGAACTGATTCGGGATCGGTTCCTCTTGGATTTCCCGGGAGAAGGGTGGTTGGGCATTGTAGCCCGCTGGATCAGTTGGGGAGCTTTGCATTTAGGCAAAGCGACGGGCAAACTCCGCCAACTTGCGCTCGTGCTCCTCCAGGCACCTCTCGGCCTGGCGCCTGATGGCCTCGTCGATGGAATCTTCCACCGAGGCTGCTGGAGAAGGGGGTGTCGATCGGTCTCGATGGGGGGCCTTGCCCCGATGGCACCTGCTGCACTGCACTGCTTCAGCATCGTTGGCCGGGGATCGACTCTTGTGATCTGCCGAATTAGAGTAGTTCCTCTTTGCGGGAGTTTGGTGGCTCCCGCGGGGGTTGGAAACTGCCCGCGGATGGGAGGCCTGCCTTGGATGGAGCGTAGGCTTCCGCGGGGGCCCGTGGCTCGAGCCGCGGGGGTCCCTGGCTGGGGCTGAGTGGCCAGGGAGCGCTGCTGGTGTTGCAGTTGCCGCACAGTAATGGTCAGAGTTTGCAGCTGCTGGACGATAGCTGCAAAAGGACTATCCACCGGGGATGGCCAAGGAGGAGGAGGTGGACCAGGAAGTTCCCTCTCTGGGCTACGTGGCCCTTGGGGAGAAGGAACTTCTCCTGCTCGGCTGGTAGATGCTTCGCATCCACGCGTCACCACCATGGTCGGAGCACGCTTTCGCCCACGGAGAGCTTGCTTGTACAGGGGTTACTGTTCTGCACCCCCCTTCCCGGCGCGCCAATCTGTTGTCGACCTCACCGCGGTGGCCTGTAGCTCGTGAGCTGGCACCGGTTCTCGGACTCTCTCACCTCAAGATCTCCAAATTTTCGGACCTGCAAAACAAGGTCAGAGACCCGGGCAGGGAGAGACCCGTGCTTAGAGGAGATGTAAAATGAAAGAAGTGTGGGGAAGAGAGGAGTTGAGGCCCGGCTTCCAATGCTAGGGCCACCGAGCTCTCGCCTTAGGACTTCCTGAGATCCTCTCGGATCGTTCTTTTGGTGTTCTCCCCTCTTTTCCACCTACCTTTCCATCCATTTTTACCGTCCCTTTTATATCACCGAACTGCCTTCAGCCCATATTCCCTCCATGGGGCTATCAAGACCTTTGGACCTTCTCCTTCCCATTCTTCTTCGAGTCTGGAAGTTAAGTGGCCGGCCCGCCTCGTCCGTAGTGTGTCACGAAAGGGGGAAGACTAGTGAGGCCTTGGGCCGAGTGCGGGAGCTCTCCTTTCAGGGTGTTGATGGTGGGCTTCTAGCCGTTTCAGGCTCTTGCCTGCTAGGATTTCATTCCTCGGTTGCAGGGCCCTGATTAACAAGTGTAAACAAGGTTTCGCGTATCACTACAGGCCATACAGGTGCCTTGTACGGAGTGCGGTGCGCGCTGGCTCTAGTGGCGACCTCACGACTCGTGTCTCTACCTCCCCGAGGCTTTGCAGAGTAGAGCTGACCTCGACCGAGGTGGACCTATCAGGGGGTGTCACCTGGCGGTGGAGTAGGGGCTGCTAGCTTCGGTCGAGGTGGACCCCTCCTGGGTGGACACCTGGTGGAGTGGCAGAGAGAGGCTCAACTTCGACCGAGATGGACCCGTCTTGGAGTGCCACCTGGCGAAGGAGCAGGAGGTCCCAGCTCGACCTCGGCAGAAGTGGACCCATCTTGGGGTGCCACCTGGCGAGGGAGCGAGGGACCGTCAGCTTCGGTCGAGGTGGACCCCTCCTGAGTGGACACCTGGCGGAGTGGCAGAGAGAGGCTTGACTTCAGCCGAGATGGACCTGTCTTGGGGTGCCACCTGGCGAAGGAGCAGGAGGGCCCGGCTCGACCTCGGTAGAGGTGGACCCATCTTGGGGTGCCAATTGGCGAGGGAACGAGAGGCCGCCAGCTTCGATCGAGGTGGACCCCTCCTGGGTGGACACCTGGTAGAGTGGCAGAGTGAGGCTCGACTTTGGTCGAGGTGGACCTGTCTTGGGGTGCCACCTGGCAAAGGAGTAGGAGGGCCTGGCTCAACCTCGGCAGAGGTGGACCCATCTTGGGGTGCCACCTGGCGAGGGAGCGAGGGGCCGCCAACTTCGACCGAGGTGGACCCCTCCTTGGTGGACACCTAACGAAGTGGCAGAGAGAGGCTCGACTTCGATCGAGATGGACCCATCTTGGGGTGCCACCTGGAGAAGAAGAAGCAGGGCCTGACTCGACCTCGGCAAAGGTGGACCCATCTTGGGGTACCACCTAGCGAGGGAGTAAGGGGCCGCCAGCTTCGACCGAGGTGGACCCCTCCTGGGTGGACACCTGACGGAGTGGCAGAGAGAGGCTCGACTTCGACCGAGGTGGACCCATCTCGGGGTGCCACCTGGCGAAGGAGCGGGAGGGCCCGGCTCGACCTCGGTAGAGGTGGACCCATTTTGGGGTGCCACTTGACGAGGGAGCGAGGGGCCGCCAGCTTCGGCCGAGGTGGACCCCTCCTGGGTGGACACCTGGCGGAGTGGCAGAGAGAGGCTCGACTTTGGCCGAGGTGGACCCGTCTTGGGGTGCCACCTGGCGAAGGACCAGGAGGGCCCGGCTCGACCTCGGCAGAGGTGGACCCGTCTTGGGGTGCCACCTGGCGAAGGAGCGAGGGGCCGCCAGCTTCGGTCGAGGTGGACCCCTCCTGAGTGGACACCTGGCGGAGTGGCAGAGAGAGGCTCGACTTCGGCTGAGGTGGACCTGTCTTGGGGTGCCACCTAGCGAAGGAACAGGAGGGCCCAGCTCGACCTTGGCAAAGGTGGACCTGTCTTGGGGTGCCACTTGGCGAGGGAGCGAGGGGCTGCCAGCTTCGACCGAGGTGGACCCCTCCTGGGTGGACACCTGGCGGAGTGGCAGAGAGAGGCTCGACTTCGACCGAGGTTGACCCGTATTGGGGTGCCACCTGGCGAAGGAGCGGGAGGGCCTGGCTCGACCTCGGCAGAGGTGGACCCATCTTGGGGTGCCACTTGGCGAGGGAACGAGGGGCCGCCAGCTTCGGCCAAGGTGGACCCCTCCTGGGTGGACACCTGGAGGAGTGGCAGAGAGATGCTCGACTTCGACCGAGGTGGACCCGTCTTGGGGTGCCACCTGGCGAAGGAGCAGGAGGGCCCGGCTTGACCTCGATAGAGGTGGACCCGTCTTGGGGTTCCACATGTCGAGGGAGCGAGGGGCCGCCAGCTTTGGCCGAGGTGGACCCCTCCTGGGTGGACACCTGGCGGAGTGGCAGAGAGAGGCTCGACTTCGACCGAGGTGGACCCGTCTTAGGGTGCCACCTGGTGAAGGAGCAGGAGGGCCTGGCTCGACCTCGGCAGAGGTGGACCCATCTTGGGGTGACACTTGGCGAGGGAACGAGAGGCCGCCAGCTTCGGCCGAGGTGGACCCGTCTTGGGGTGCCACCTGGCGAAGGAGCAGGAGGGCCCGGCTCGACCTCGGCAGAGGTGGACCCGTCTTGGGGTGCCACCTGGCGAGGGAGCGATGGGCTGCCAGCTTCGACCGAGGTGGATCCCTCCTGGGTGGACACCTGGCGGAGTGGCAGAGAGAGGCTCGACTTCGACCGAGATGGACCCATCTTGGGGTGCTACCTGACGAAGGAGCAGGAGCACTTCTTCCCGAACGGGGGATCTTTTGAAAGAAAAAAATCCACGTGGTACTGATCGTGTCCAGCTGGACCTGACACGCGCTCCACGTCAGCGATGTAGCCATATCAAGTAGGATTTTAGTTTTTTAATGATTAATTCTTCTAGTTGTGACAATTCTAGAAAAACATTAATGTCTTTTAATTGGAAGAGAAATTTGATCAGAATTATATAAAGATAAACTTCACTAGTATGAAGAAATGTCTTGTAATTCGATTTATTAATTCTTAATGAGAGAAAAGAAACCTAGCCCCTGCTTTGTCAATTATTTTATTTTTTATTATTCCATTCTAGATATTCAAATTGAGCATGTGGAAGGAATTCCTTCTTTTTCATTGTATCATACCTATATCAAGTTTTACTTGAGCCACTTCTTGAAAAATATTTATGAATTTCATGAATTAGTCATGTATAAAAACTATTAAGACTCTAATATGTTGAGATATAGAAGGGATTTTTAATAAAAATATTTTTTAATAAAATTTGAGCTAAAAATTTCATTTCATTATCATTATAGAGAAAATAAATTAATGCATAGAAGAACTAGGGTGAATGCTCCAAGGAAGTGCATGTAATGAACTTGCATTTCAAGACATGCTATAAAATTCATGAAATATAAGAGATTGATTAAAATTAACTATATATAATCTAATGTCTAATGTACAATCATTGATAATAGTAGCAATCATTTGAATAATTTTGAATTTTAGGTGTTACTAATATTAAATGATATTACAAATTTATGATCCATTTGTTTATTTGCATTTCAATTACCATTTTTAATATAGTATCAAGTTGAGACACATGGAGGTAGACCAGATGCAGGCATTTAAGTTGGAGTAGGTATAACCACAAACACTTGATTTCAAATAAACATTGGTGCAAAAGCAATCATAATTTGGATATGATATGATGCCATGAATGTATCAATGAAGGAGGATCATAAGCAACAACATGAATGGTCTCTTTGCAATGTGGGTACTTGTTTAGAAGTGGATGGAATAGATGGTGCACCATGGGCAAAGCAATACGATAAGACATATATATGTGGGTGGAAGTAACAAAAGCTACTTAGAATATAGTGGCAGAGTAAGAAATTAGCTAGAGCAGAAGCTAGTTGAGCATTTTGGATAAAACAAGAAATTAGAGTCCCACTAGGATAGGCCTTTGATATGAAAGTTGAAACCCAATTCAACTTAAAGGTTTAAGCTTTCAAATTTTGGACCTAATCATCTATATTAATCAATTTTAATCCATCAGCCTCTCACCAATTATTCCATGTGGTACCAAACCTCATACATAATCTATCCAACATTCTCTCCCTTATCATGCAAGTTAAATTCAAGTTTTCTTTAGTTCAATCATCTACTCTTTAATATATCTCTTTGTCCAATTATTATTATATACACTTATTTTACCAGTATAGCCTAAGAGTTTACCCTCCAAGAGCCACACTTCACCTAGTATGTTATTACTTTGGTCAAAGAGTCCTATTTTCTAATAGCCATGTTTTGCCATGTTCTTACAAGATTTTGGCAAGCCTATATTCTTTCAAGAACCATGCTCAAGCTCATGCTCAAAACCAATGCCTTGCTCCATCGAGTCCACTTGTCAAAAGTACTAGCACACACAATCTCCATGACTTGGGTTTACCATATCTTGGCTTTAGGCATGCAAGAGTTGCTTAGGATCATTAATTATTAGCATGGATACCACCTAATGGGGAGAAATAATGTGCTCAAGTTCAACCAGGAGAAGGCCTTCATATACAAGTTGCAACCTAATTCAACTTAAAAGCTTAAGTATGTTAGTTTTGGACCAAATTATCTATATCAGGAGTATGCCATGTTGACACCTACCATATCTAACACTGAATGCTTAGGTGCCTATTAGATGTATATTCACTTACAATTGTCATAATTATGAAAATAACCAAACTATATTTCTAATAGAAATATAAATAATTAATTATTTACAAAGCAAGATAAGGATTATCATTCATTCTAATGTAGTAAACTTTAATTGTGACTCAAAAGTAAGTTGAATATGTGACCTAATTCTTTAACATGGAATAAAATCAAGTATCTTAATTTAATATTACATCTATTCATTGAGTGTCCCGGTTGGCTTAGTTACTAAACTCACTGGCTATTGGATACTAATGATTATAATTTGAATCTAGGTAATCACCCTTACCTATTTAGCTAGAATTCATCTTGTCTCAATTTTTATTTATATCTTTTATTGATTTATTTGAATGGTTGTATATCTTATGCATAGGTTTAAATATTTCCTTCTATAACCAAATTCTAAAATTCAAAACTCTTCAAATATGCACATCATATTTGTACATATATTTGAACATATGCATATCTTTTGTTTGTAGGGTAATTATTTCTCTTTTACACAAGTTTTAAATTTAAAACTTTTTAAGTAGTGCAAAGTTATTGTGATTGTTTGGATAAATGCACATTTTCTTGTGCATTTTCCTTTTTTAACATCCATATTGACATTCAAAATCTTTTAAACTAGTGTTTATGTATTTTGTATTATTTTGAAATAATGTATAACTTTTGTTTGTTGATTTGGAAATTCCTATTTTAGTAGAAAATTGAGAACTTGAAAATTTTGAATTGGTGTAGTATTACTGTGATACGTTTGAATAGATTTATATTTTGTAAATTGATCTAAACATTAATTTTCTCTGGTGTAGCTTAAAAGCATGGGAATAATTTAAATATCCAAATTTACATGCTGTTGCATTTACATATCTCTTTTGCATTCTTATTCCTTTATGGGCTCATAGATTCTCAACTATAAATAGGGGATCCTAATATAGGGTCACTCAAGGAATCTTTGCTATGAATATCCCTCTTCACACAAAATTATTGTTACTATCATGCTCTATTCATGAATGCCTATCTTCAATCTTTACATCTCCCACTCATTCCTTTACACTATGAAAATGAAGTTAATCTGATGTTGGTGATCCCATTTGGAAAACCTTTGATGGAGTTTATTGACATTGAACTTTTCCATCTCTTCATCTCTTCCCTCAATTCCCTTATAGATGTGAGATCATTTGAGGGTTGCTTTTCCCTTACCTGATTCTTCTTGTATTATCATTTAGCTATCATTATTTTTATTAATTTAGAATAAATATTAATCCTTGATATTCTAATTTTTTTTTTTCTATCTTTCTTTTTGGAGGTTACCTCCATGAAATGTTGTTAGGCAGTATATGATTTGGCTTAGTTTAGTATATAGGACCTGCATCAGTGAACCTCCCTTGTAGTGTAGGACAAAGATTAGGGATTTTCATGGATTATAAGAAGATTGCACGGTGATCATGAGCTTTGTTGACTTGTCCAGGATATAAGAGATAAGTTTTGTATCTCGTGGAAATCCTTTATAGAGTGTGGAGGATAATAGAAACCAAATTTAGCAAGCTTGATGGCAACATGCAAAATTAGGTATCTCACAAAGCAAGTTTGTTCTAAAAAAAGGGTTATGGATTTAAATGGATATTGCCTGTAGATATATGACAATCTAGGATACACAACATCATGTATTAAGATATTGGTAGAACCTTACAAGAACTCAATTTGAGCTAGATAGGATATTTGCAATCTATGTTATGTCGTATTTCAATTTTAGTGAAACCTTTTGCCCAACTTGATTGATGGAAGGGTAGCAAATATGGAGATCTTTTTTTGAAAAAAGCTGCTCCCTGGATATGCTTGAGCATAACTCAAAGATCCTAATAAATCTCAAAGGATAGTTTAAGGAAGATAAAAAAACTTGAAATTGAAAAGAGTGCTAATTTAGTAATTAGAATCAAAAGCTATGTTTCAAAAGAATAACTAGTAGTTGTACCTTTATTATTGAAGATCTTCATAGATGCCCAAAAGCTACTAAGGGTCTTTGTCATAACTCCTAGAAATTAACTAGCTTGTTGTTAAGCAATCCTCATAACTATCAAAGTCACTATAAAATCTACTAGAAAGACAACAATTCACCATGTTAAGAATGAGAAACATTAGTGGTGCATTCAAAGGAATGAAGCCTTTACTAATTGATGTTTTGAGTATATAGGATAGATGTTTATAAGCACCTATTTTTTGCCAATAATAGGTCCAAGCCTAATAAGGTTGCAATAGGTTAATGGTCAATATAAAACTTAAGTCATATTTTATTAGCATGTATCCTAAGAAAACTATATGGACATTTCTCACAAGCAATGCATTGCATTGGACCCTAGGTGAAAAGTAGGTAATGGTGAGCTAGGGCATATGCTGGAAGTGATGATCATATTATGCCCAAATGTGATGAGATGTAGGTAAGGGTTCTCTCATTTAATATATGGGCATGGATAAAGCATTTAGTTCAATAATGTAAGATAATTTAACAACTTGAAATATGGGATCATTGATAAAAAAATTGATGGAAATAGTAGATATAATAGTTAAGATGAAAGTTAACTTAGCATGTCTATAAGAGACTAAATAGATAGGAAAAAAATAAATAAAGTGATAAGATAGGCTGTAAGATATCATTCAAGAAAAGATAGAAATAAAAATGGATTAGAACTTATTATAATTAAGAGTTTAAATAATGAGGTTGTAGATACTAAAAAAATAGGAGATAGAATATTTTTGATAAAATTGGTATTAGAAGAGAAGTCTATTACATCATTAGTTCTTATGCTCTTTAAAGAGGATTGAATGATGCTACAAAGAAACATTCTTGGGAGGGCATGGATGGACTAGGTCAAAAATCTCCAGTAAAGAAAGGATATTTGTCGATGGAGATTTTAATAGGCATATGGAAAAATACAGTGTAGCTTTTGAAAGATTACGCCGAGGTTAAAATTTTGGAGATAGAAATGAGAAAGGAAGATGCCATTTTGGAGTTTGCAATGATATACGACTTAGTATTAGACAAGTATTTTAGAAAGAATGAGTCATTTTACTACTTTTAAAAGTATTACTACTTTTAGAAGTATGAACAATACTAGTTGGATTGATTTCTTTTTTACTAGATAGGCTAATCAATTTCCATGTATAGATTGTGAGGTTATACGAATGAGAGTTTAACCACCCAATGCAATTTGGTGCTTAATTTGTATGTGTTTGTGTTAGAAAATGGAAGAAGACTAATGAAAAAAAAAGTGGTAGAATTTGCAAGGAGACAAAATATAAATTTTAAGGATAGAATGTTGAAGGAAGCAAAATGGAGTTTAGATACTGAAATCAATATCTTATTGGAAAATATGGTTAGTAGTATTAGGAAAGTGGTAACATATGTATTCAAAAAATGGAAAGAAAAATGACCATTTAATAAAAAAAACTTGACGGTGAAATAAGAAAATTTAATTGAGGTTAAAGCTGAAAGAAAAATTTATTAGTTGGACTAGGTTCATTATGGACCATAAATATTTTATTAGTTGGAAGGAGAAAAAAAAAAATAAAGGAAAGTGTATAGTTGGGTTCCTTTTATGTGCAGCAGCAATACATGCTATAATATACTTAATCCTTTTTCCCAACTTCCAACTAATAAAATATTTGTGGTCCACGGTGGACTTGGTCTAACCAATAGTTTTTTCTATAAGAAAATGTTATAAAGAAATGTATAAAAGCTATAGGGTAACTAAGAAGGAAGTTAGCAAGATGATATGAGAGGCTAGATTTAAGTTGTACGAAAAATTTCATCACATGCTATTAGCTAATGATAAAAACTAGAGACTTGATTTAGGTTACATGTATCAAAGATAAAGATAAAAAAGTTTTGGTTAAGAAGGAAAAGATCAAATAAAAATTGAAAAGTTATTTTTATAAGCTATTTAATAAAAGCAATTAAACAACCATTGGGGATAGAAATGTTAAGCGCCATGCATGTATATAATATCCAAGATAAAAATATCTATGGAAAGATCAAAGTGGGGAAGGTTATTAGATCTGATGGAATCCCTATTAAGATTTGGAAGTATTTAGGTGATATAGGACTAACTTGACTAATTTGTTTAAGATTTTAAGGTTAAGATGCATAATAAATGGAGGAAGAATACTACTAGTTTATTAGAATAAAGATGATATTCAAAATTAGTTTAACTATCATGCTATTAAACTTATAAGATATATTATGAAACCTAAAATAGGGTGATTAAACATAGATTGTGGTATGATACAAAAATATTAGAAAACCAATTTAGTTTTATGCTTGAAAGGTTGCATTATAAAAACTATTTTTTTCTCAAAAATTAATGAAGAAGTATAAGGAAAAAGAAAAGGAATCTTCATATAGATTTTATTAATTTAGAAAAAGTAGATATTAGAGTCCTTAGAAAAGTCTTACGATGGCTACTATAAAAAAAAAACATTTTGATTAGCTATATTAATTGACTAAGGAATGTATATTATAGTAGTTATTAGTATCAAAACTATTAGTTATAATATTATTGATTTTTCAATGATAAAATTTTAATACCAAAGAGATGCTATAAGTCCTTACTTTTTTATGGTAGTTATAGTCAAGCTTACTAGGTATATTCAAGATGTTATATCTTAATATATGCTATTTATAAATGATATAGTTTTAGAGGATGAAATTAAGGTTAGGTTAATTATAAGTGAGAATTATGGAAAATTATTGAAATTCAAGGTTTTGAGTTTAAATAGTACTAAGATGGAACATATAGAATATAGTTTTGGTAAAATTAAAAAAGAGATGAAATTCAAGGTTTGAGTTTAAGTAGTACTAAGATGGAATATATAGAATATAGATTTAATAAAATTTAAAATAGAGATGATGATGGGGACATCAGAGGTCCCAGACTTTAGCAGAGGCATCTCAATTTTCTGTGGTTATCAAATTAGAGTTTAGGATTTGAGTCCAATTTGTAATTAGGGTTTAATTAATTTGAGTGAGTTCATTTGAGTTTTGTGGGTTAGTCCATATGAGTCTTTGTATGGCCCCTGAGTCCTGTTTTGAGCCTTTCAATAATTGAGTCATGTATTTGGATTTTGATACATACTATTAGGGTTAGGGATCAGTTTTTGGGTTATGTCAAGTCAGTTAAGTCAGGTCAAGTTTTGAGTCATGTAAATTTTGAAGTTAAATTATGTAAGTGTGAGTCCAGTCTATTGAGTCCAATCTAGTCCTGTAAAAAAGAAGACTCAATCATTTTGAAGCCTGTCAGCATAACACTCTAGTCATCCACCCAGTTGAGCCATTTAGGAGCATGAAGTCATCAAAGGAGACCTGGAGGACATGTGATCCAGCCCGCTAGAGAGGAGAATAGCTGAAGAAGCCCTGAAGCTTGCCCAGCATTGAAATGGGCCTCCCAGGGCCCAAGAGCAACCAAGAAGGCACCAACCCTTAGGGTTACCATCCCTTGGTCGGCCACCCTTAGGGTCACCACCCTTTAGCCACCAAGAGAAGGAGAGGGAGAGAGAGAAACTCAATCAAAGTGGAGAAAACTTGAGGGAGAGTTTGTATAGGTTAGGGTTTACTGTGAGATTACTTGTATACCCTTTCTTAAATCCCAAGTTTGTAAGCCTATATAAAAGCCTCCCCTCCTCATGTAATTGGAGATGAATTGATGAACTAAATTGAGTTTTTTCTCTTTGTTGTGTGCGAGCTGTGTGCATGCTGTGTGCGAGCTGTGTGTGAATTATTTTCTCCTTGTTCCTGCACCCTGCCTCCATCCCCAACATCAAAACCCTAGCTGCCCTCCTTCCAAGCCTTGGCTACCCAACACAAAACACCCTTCCCCTTGCTATTTTTGATTTATTTATTCATCCCTACACCATTTTCTAACCCACAGATGGTGACTTACAGGTCCCTCAGTTCCCGGAAATCTGAGGATACCTTTTGATCAGCTTTCGGATCACCGAGCAGAAAGTCGTGAATCCGCAGGGTCAGAAGCTTGCTTTTCTAGGCCGCATCCGAGAGCGAGCGTGACCTTTTCATGCACGATCTTCATCAGGTGCTTTAACCATTGCCAGGTACACCCCCTTGACTCCCCAATAGTGGTCTTGCAAAAGAGCAGCCTTACAAGGGTTTTTTTAAACCTTGGCGATCCTGTTTTCTCTAACTTTTAGGATTTATTTCTGCATGCATGACTTCTAAAAATTTTCTAGAATTCTTTACTTTGAATTTTGGCTTGAAATTTGGGATCTAAAATCCTAACTCCTTAGTTAATCACGAAAAATACTTTGCATGCATATTTAATCCCGCATCAGATGAAGGTGGTGTACAAATTGAGGATCATAAAATTTTTTAGAGTGATCCATTTTAGTATTTTAGGTTGAATATTTATAAGGAGAAAATCAAGAAGATGCCATCTATAAGATTAGAAAAAGGTTGGATAAAATGGAGATAAAGAATTTTGTGTAGTTAGAAAATAATGTGTATAAGATAAATATGGTTGAAATGAGAATATTAAGATGAATATGTGATAATAAAAAAACAAATAAAAATAAAATTATTTGTAAAAGCTGGTAGAAATACTAATTTAGGATAAATTAAGAGAAGGATAACTTGGATGGTTTGATAGCTTCATGTTCAAGCCAAATGTTATATTTAGGAATTATTAGTGGTAGGCATTTGTCATGCATGGCAACTATGTATGAATAAGCATTGATGCCTAGGATACCCCTTATCATTCTCCTTGATTATTTAATTTTCATCATCTAGATCTTTTTTATGTTTTTTTTTCTAATTAGTTTTTCCTTAATAGATGATTAGGGCATGATCAAATTTCAAGACAAAATAAAGAAGGTATGAAAAGATGAAAGAAAAATAATGCATCTCTATAACTAGCTATAATTTTGTATAAGTGTTTAGGATATTTTCTTTCATCAATATTAGCAATATTTAGATTTCTTCAAAAGTTGATGGCTTCATCAATCAAAATTAATATATGCATCAATTGGGACTTTTTGTTGAAAATTTTAAATATATTTTTCCTATATTTCGCATTGCTATGGCTACTTGAAAGATGATTTTTTTTTCTTTTTTAATAATCAATGTAACGCTAAGCTCCCATCCATGGTTATACATATAAAACTAATTCTTTCCTATTTAGAACAATGCAGCAAACCTTATCTATATATGCATTTGATGCTACTAATCAATCCAAATTAAATGTTGTTCCTCAAATAAATTTCTTCATACATACATCCTTGGACCTCCTTATCTCTCTAATAAACAACATTCATTGGATCGACTAAAACACAACGAACAAACAATATTTAATAAGAGTCACCATTAAATAGTTGCCACCTTAACCAGAAAAAATAGGTTGGTCCCTTTGGCACAAACTAAAGAACATGGCACGATAATAAATATGGACACAAAAGGCATTAGCCTCATTCGTCCCTTCTTAGGTAGCGGACAAATTTCTAGTATAAACTTTTTGCTAAGACCACAATACGACTTTGCTTTTACACAACCATATTCCTCCAGATGCTAATAAAATCCCTCTTCATCCAAATCTCATTCTCCATCTTATTTCATTTTGAAGCTTCCCTAGCAACAAAGGTTGGTTTCCTTAAAACCTTAAGATCTTTTCTTTAGTTTTCTTAATCATCGATCTTTTCTTTATTTTCTTAATCATCATCTCTTAGTTTTTTAAATCATTGATCTCTTTTTAATTATTTCAATCATTGATCTCTTCTTAGTTTTCTTAGTCATCGATCTCTCCTTAATTTCTTATTCATCGATCTCTTATAAGTTTTTTTAATCATCTAGACATATAAGGGCAATGTTTTATTGTTTTCTTTTATTCCTTTTAGTCTGTTCGTTAATTTTATATGATATGAAATACTTTGTAGGATACATTTCCCAAAGTGATCCCTCATCTTAAATCTCATAGATTGATCGCTTCTTAAGATTTTCTCTCTTTGGTCATTTTCTCATATTTTTTTCTTTTTTTGTTATTCATCCTCAGTTTTTAGGCTAAACCCTATCTCTAGCATCCTAAGCACCCAATAGATATAAATTGATGTGCATTATTTATTTTTTTTGGCTAACTTTTTGATTTTTTTTCTTTCACAACTTATTTCAATCTCATTCTAGACCTCTCATCTTAGACGCTTGTCTGGTCGATGTCTTTCTAAAATCTGTTTCTTTGGTTTTATCCCCCCGAAAAAAATTTGTATAGATACAAATATTGCTAGATTCATTTAGTATCTTCTATTATAAGGGCTTAAATTGCTTGATTGTGCCTATCCATTTGTGCATATCAATGGCATATTCCTCTTTTTTTATCATGAAATAGGATGTACTTAATGTTATCTTAAGTGCCATTGCAAATTAGGGATAACTTTTCTATTTTCTTTTAATCTTCGTATGGTAGGTTCTAGGTTCAAAGAACCTTTAATTAATGTTGCAACTTTATTCCAAATTATATTTATTGCGGTTCTTTAGCTTTTTTGGAAGAATTTCTAAATTTCTTTCTTTCTTTTAGAAGAATTTTAATATCTAAACATTAATTCTGACTACACTTTTATTACATTCTTAAATAAATTGATAATACTACTTGAATAATTAGAATCTTTATTTTTGTTCTTACGGTGTTAAATCATACAATTAATTTGTACATTAATGCTTCTATCATATTGACAGTGTGAATATATTTTAAGGAAAAGTCTATGATTCAATTATTATTATTATTGTCATTGCTCTCATTAAATTTTACCATATTTAATCTGATAGGCTTCAAGAGGTAATTCGAGTGTGCCTGAAAAATCTTATAGATAGCATGGATAATATTTAGGTTGAACCTGCTTACAACTATTTTTTCTTAGAAATATTTGATGATTTGTTTATTTTGTAATGGGGTCCTTTTTGGGATCTTTGGTAGGTTTTATGGCCATTTTAGAATTAATGTTACATACAATAAAGCTTGCTTTGGGATATCTTGCATTATAGAGTTTGAAAATAATTTTGATAAGATGGTAAAATTTTCAAATATATCGTATTTTTCTATTTTATACAAAACTCCTAGCATAAACTAAACCAAAATATTGATATGAAGAAGAAAGTGAGAAACAATATTTAAATAATGAAGATAAATTGATTCAACTAAAAAATGCTAGTTTAGCTAACGGCATCATGCTTGGTATTCAAGACCATTCTCAAAATTTTTTGCTAGAAACTTTTGAGTACGAAAGTTCATATATTTTACAAGAGAAGGCAGCATTATGTAATCGTTTGAAATCTATAAAACTACATTGTATATACTATTATGTATTCTTTCCTTGGATAATATATGCTTTAGTAATGAAATTTTTAATGTGATCTATGAGTAGATGCAAGACAACACAAAAAGTGGTGCATTTTCATCTTTTGGGAATGAGGACATCAACCTCTTTCATCAAGACCAAGGTGATTTATACAGCATAGTGAATCAATCAAACTCTTTGAGGTACATAATCATCGTGGTTGCTAATCAATTCATGTTTTTAGTTACCATATTTTTGTTTCATCTTTTTTTAATTTATTTATCACATTATCTTCTTTAAGAAATATGGCAATTTACTAAATTGATAATGATATATTAGTGTATAAACTTTTCTCTAGTTGAATGTGAAAAACATTACAATATGACTAGTTATGGATATTAAAAAAATGAAACTAACAACACATTGTTATACATAAATGTATTAGAAATAGAATTAGCTTGGTCAACCTTTTCCATGTTCACCTCTAGTTTGATATGATAATACCAGGATAAGAGGCTCTTTTAATAATTCTATATTAGATATATTTGGTTTCTAATTACTTCATTAGTAGTGCACTATTTAACCTCATAAATAGATTAAGTTGGGAAGTAAAGGTATTATTAACAACTTGATCAATGAAATTAAATTGTATTACTTCTTGACTTAGTGTAGAAAAATAACTCTATTAACTCCATGTTTCCATCTATTAAGAAATACCATAGGAACTCCACATTATTTGAAACCATAACCTATTCCTAGTGTAGGTTTGGAGCAAAGGAGATTCAAACCAATGGATCCAAATCTTATTGGTGATTAGTTGTTTCAGCTAAATAATATGACAATCGAACCATGTCATGGAGTAATCATGCTATACCTATCAAAGGCAAAAGTGTTACTATGAAATCATAAAATACATAATTTCATTTAAATGATCTAGAAAAATAATATTAATTCATTTTTGTGATGGTTCATAGAATCTCTATTATGTTATGGACTTATAGGTTGAACATACCTTTTTATATTAGGGCTAGTGCATTGCTTAATTATACTTATCAAAGATCTGTTTTCCTCTTTGGTGGAAAAACATTTTAGTTTTAAATGTATTAATTCTTTTGCAATAATAAGTAGTACTTTATTAGGATTCTCCAACTCATCTTCAATTGTGCTCATTATCCTTATTATTTTTAATTATATACTTAGTTTTGATTGGCTAGAGAAGAGAACTAAGAACATGAACAACAATCTTTTAGTTCCCTTCAATAATACTAGTTGAAATGTAAAGTAACCTTCTTATTAGTTGCCTTACTATTTAAGTAATGATATTTGCATGCAGTTCAAATTGAACTTTACTTTGGTTATTATATATGTAGGAATTCGAGACGTACCTCAGAACTTACAGCTTCATCCAATGAAGCTAACAAACAGAGCTATTCAACTAAAGTAGTTGATCTTGATTTTCACAAAAAGGTAATTGTTCATTTACTTATTATTTTTGAAAACACTTGTCATAATAATAATATAATGCTAATTTAGCAAATAAAGTAAATTTAGAGGGAGAGAGAACATTACCTAGAAGTAGAAAATTTATTATCCCTAATTATGGCCAATTTGTAACTCACAGTGGTAATGTTCCATAATCATAAAAGTATTAAAAGGGATATAAATGGTTTGGTAAGGAACGTAACTGACATATGGTACACCAAGATGTTGATGTTAGTGGGAGGTAGCAGTGGTCTTTTTGTATCATTTCTTTTTTTTGAATCTTTCCTTTTCTCTTTAGGAACTAGGAGGGTAGAAAGTTTGGCAAAATATTAGATGGAGGGTAGAGTCAAGGCTAGGTTTGTGGTGTCCACTCTAAGTGTCTTAACTAACTCAACTAGTTGGGATCCTCAAACTCTTTTTTCTTTTTGGTTTTTTATCTCTTTACAAGGCTTAGGTTAGTTATGTATTAATATCTTCTACTTGATGAAACATATTTTCATAATGAATAATACATATTACATAAGTGAATGTAGGTTGATACAGAAGTTGATATACCTTCACTTTTCAAGGATGAAGACTTCAGCACTATTGTTCCAGACATGCTTGATTTAGATGATATATTCAAGGATTCAATTCTTTCAAGGTACATTTTTATATTATTTATTGTAATTACAATTTCACCATCAAAACCTCGATTGTTGCATGACTAACAAAGTGAACCATTATTTTTGGGAGAAAAAAACTAATAAATCTTCTATTTAATGAGATGAGAAATTACTAGATTTGCTTTTCTTCACTAGTGGGTGAGAATATTCTATGCTACTTGATTTATTAATTTTTTATAATAAGAAAGCAACAAATGTTAGGAAATGAAAATAGAAGATAAAATAGTAGAGTATATGTAAACACTACTACATACATTGATGGTAAACTTTTTGGGGAAAACTCAATTCCATAAAAGTAGTCCATTATTTCTATATGGGTTAGTACATCATCCTAATTATGGGTAATTTGACCAATTGATCAAATTTGTTTTAGTTTCAACTTTGGCTTGCCTGATATAGTTTGAGTGTGATAAGGATCATATTGACAATTCTAGTTTAAAGGAATTCTCTTATAAGTTCCAATAAGACATTTAATTGATAGTTTAGATAAATTTAACTCTTTATGCTTATGTTTCTCCTATATTGCACATTGTACAAAATTTATAATTTTTTCAACAATAGACATAACTCAAGGCTAGATTTTGATGGATTTGGCAAAAACTTTTGTTTGACACATGGATAAAAGTTCAATATCATCTAAAGTATCACTATTAATGATCATAAATCTTTATTTTCAAGGAAAAAATTGATTTTGTAGAGAGTAAGGATGAATTGACTATGAAATTAGTTGCAGTTGATTTGTTATGAGCCTCTGAGTTAACCTTAATGGGAGAAATGTTAGGCATGAATGGTTGGAACCATTGACTAAAATATTTTGGCTGAGTAATAGATTGAAGCCAATGAAAAATTGAAGTTACCTTAAGGTGGTGGCTCAAAGTGGATTTTATAGTCTAAGAATGAAAAAGAGTGCTTTTAGAAGGACTCTATTAATCAATAAGGATATGCAACCTCCTAACCCTAGTTCTTACAAGAGACTTGGAGGTTCCAAATTTGGGAACATTGTGAAGCATGACAATAAAAACAAAGATGGCCATTTTTTCTTGGTGAAGTAGGGAAAATAAACAAAGAAAAATAAATTATAATCAAAGAAATTGGATTCTAGACATATCCACCATGACCAAAGCATGGATATCAAAGGGCAAAGAGAGGAAGAAGTAAAGGTTGAGTCACTTTCTATATGAGCCAAATGATTGGTAGGTTGGTTTGACTTTGTAATGGATTTGGAGATTCTAAAAATCTTTTTCCTAATTGTACAAAAGATAATATCATCCAATAATGGGTGAGAAGATGTAGCAAAAATGGATGCTCTGTTATTGTTAATCTAGTTGATAACAGTAAGGGAATCACCTTCCAACTAAATTCTTTTAAATTTCAACAATTTGCCACCATATTTAAGGCAGACCAAGCTACCTAAAGCTTTGCTTTTGGAACAGAGCTAGAGTAAGATTTAAAAAAGAAAAAAATAAGAGAATACTATAAAGATTTTTGGTTATATAACCTAGCCCCGCTTCACTATGAAACTAGGCACCAAAGTTAACTTTGACCAAATCACAAGATAGGGGCATCGAAGACATCAGTTGTGGGGAAGAGCAGAATGGGCTCATAGAGCCACCAATATCCTAGTGCTATGTTTTGATTATATGAAGAACTTAAGATGGTACTTGGCCATACTTAATTACAAACTTCTTAGCATAGTTGAAAATAGTGGTGGAGCTACATTGCCTTTTGTAGAGGTGCCTTGTAATGAGACTAGCACATGTCCTAACCCTAATAGGACTCCCTATTGCCAAAGAGTTTGGAAACGTAAGTTGAGAAGGACTTCTCACACCTAATAATAAAAAGGTGGCTAGGACTTGCATCCCAGGTATGGAGGTCTCGGGTCTCAGCAAGAATAATAGGTCAGGATTTGCATCCAGCATAGTCAGGACATGAGTCCTAGACATGAAGGTCTCGAGTCTAAGATATTTTGATAAGATTTTTTGTCTTATGACATAAGAGTATTTTTTTTAGATTTTTTTTATCTTATACTCTATAATCTTCAATATTGAAAATAGTAAAAATCTCCTGCCATATCTACCCATGATTTTTTCCTTCTGATTTTAAATGGTTTTCAATGTAAATCCCGGGTCTACATTATTTCTTATTTTCTTTGATTTCTCTTTTATTTGGCATCTTATTACAATAAACTGGTATTAGAGTGGGGTTGTAGATCATTGATCGAAGATGTCAGTGGTAAAGTTTGAAGTAGAAAAGTTTGATGGAACAAACAACTTTGGATTGTGGTAGATCAAGATAAATACACTACTTGTATAGTATGATTTGGAAGGAGTGCTAGAGGGAGAGGACAGTCTGCCTATGACCTTGATGGTGAAAGAAAATAAATGGATTATGATGAGGGCCATAGTGTGATCCAGTTAAGTTTATCCAACAAGGAGCTTTATGAGGTATGCGATCTAACTACTGCTCCTGGGATTTGGGAGAAACTTGAAGCATTGTACATTAAAAAAAAATCCCTAGTCAATCTCCTGTATCTAAAGTGATTTATTATTAGTTGAAGATAAAACTAGGTACATTTGTGAGCGATCATGTAGATCTATTTAATCATATTATTATTGATCTCTATCATGTTAATGTAAGAATTGAAGATGAAGACAGGGCCCTTTTATTGCTGTATTCTTTGCCTGAATCATATAAAAATATTATCGATACTATACTATATGGTAGAACAAGTATCACCTTGGAAGATGTTAAATTATCCTTGAACTCTAAGGAGTTGAAGAAAAAGGTGATAGACAATCGGGTCAATGATGGAGATGGCTTGATGGTTAGAGGTAGAAGTAAGGATAAAGGATAACATAATAGAAAAAAGTCCTAGAATAAATCCAGGAGGAGAGTAGTAAGTTGCTAGTACTGTAAGGAGAATGGCCATATCAAGAAAATCATCTAAAGTGCAAAGAAAATAAAATTGAATCTTTTGGTAATGTTGTTGAGGAGAGTTTTGATGAGTTGTTGGTAGTGATATTCTTAAATAGCAACTAAGAAAAAAATTGATGGATATGTAAGTATTCGTATTCTTGCAATAGATGCTGTATGCTCTGGTTCAAAGTGGATACTTGATTCGGGTTGTTCTTATCATATATGCCTAGATTAAAAATCTTTTGATATCTACCAATTAATAGATGGTAACAAAGTTCTGATATAAAACAACAAAGCTTGTAAGGTTGTCGGAATAGGGATAGTTCAAATCAAATGATTGATGGTATTGTAAGGACATTGATAAATGTTAAACATGTACCAGAACTGAAGAAAAATATGATCTTCTTGGGTACGCTTGATTTTGTTGCTATGAGTTTAGAGAATGGGGTGGAATCATCAAGGCCTCTAAAGGCATTCTTGTTGTAATGAAGGGAATTAAGCAAAATGGACTATATTTTCTCCAAAGCAACACTGTTACAGGGTCTATTATAATGGAACCACAAAGCAAAAGTCCCTCACTACTATACCGTGGCACATGCATCTAGGACTCATAAGTGAAAGAGGATTGGCAGAATTAAGCAAACGAGAATTGTTATGTGATTAGAAAATAGGGAAGCTAGGTTTCTATGAGCATTGCATATTTGAAAAACAGTGCATAGTGAATTTTAGTATAGGTGTTCATAGAACTAAAGGAACAATTGACTATATTCACTTAGATCTATGGAATCCCTCTCAAGTACCATCTAAAAATGGTCTCAGGTATATGCTACCCTTTATTGATGATTATTCAAGAAATATTTGGATATACTTTTTAAAATAGAAAATTGATGTGTTCAAGAAATTCATGCACTAAAAACTAATAATTGAAAAGCATACAGGAAAGTTGATTAAGTGCTTGAGAATAGATAATGGGCAATAAATTTAACCAATTCTATAGTAAGCATGAAATTGTGAGAGATTGCACTTTCATGAGAATACCATAGCAGAATGTAGTAGAGCGGATGAACAAAATGCACTTAGAGAGAGCTTGATGTATGCTATCTAATGAAGGTCTAGGAAAAGAATTTTAGGTTGAAGCATGTAATACTATAGCATTTTTGGTAAACAAGTCTCTATCAACATAAATTGAGTGAATAACTCTTGAAGAAAAGTGGATAGATTCTCTTGAAAACTATGTTGATTTGAAAGTTTTTGGATGTCTAGCATATGCTCATATGAGGCAGGGCAAACCTAAGCCAAGGGCAAGAAAGTATATATTTCTTGGCTATGTAGATAGAGTAAAAGGATATAGACTATGATGTCCTGATGGTAAGTCCTCTAACTTCTTATTAGTAGAGGTTACTTTTAATGAATTTACTTTGTTTAAAGAGCAGGAGTGCACTGATGGAGTTTTAGACTATAGTATTAGACAGCAAGTGAAGCATGAAATTCAAGCTTTTGAAATTCATTGTGTAGCATAGGATGTTCAGATTGAAGCTTCAGATAAGTAGCAACCACATAGTTTGAGGGTGTCTTGCTAGAAATAGGCCAAGGAGAAATATAAAATCACCATAGAGATTTGGATATGCTAATTTGGTTGCATATGCTTTGAATGTGGTAGAGAAAATTGATGAGCAATAGCGAAGCTACTATAGTGAGGCTATTACTTGTGATGAATTTACACAATAAGTTGACATATCAGAAGAAATGGAGTCTCTTTACAAAAATAAAACATAGGTGTTGGTGAAACCTCTTGGTGGTTAGAAAATTGTTAGGTATAAATGAATTTTCAAAAAGAACAAGAGGAATCCTTGGGATTGAGAGTGCAAGGTTTAAATCACATTTGGTGGCAAAAGGCTTTACTCAAAGAGAATGTGTGGACTTCAATAAAATTTTCTCACCAGTTGTCAAGCATAGTTTAATCAGAGTCTTACTTGCCATGGTTGCTTTATATGACTTAGAGCTTAAATAGCTAGATGTCAAAACAACATTTCTGCATGGAGAGCTTGATGAGCAGATTTATATGTAGTAGCTAAAGAGATTTATTATTTCTGGAAAGGAAGACATGTGTTCTTTTTGAAAAGATATTTATATGGTTTTAAGCAATCACCGAGAAAATGGTATAAAAGGTTTGATACTTTCATGATTAGTAATGGTTTTACTAGAAGCAATTTTGATTATTATGTTTATCATAAGAAACTCCAAGATAGCAGCTTTATTTATCGCTTATTATATGTTGATAATATATTGATTACTGTTCATGATATGAAGGATATTAATATTCTGAAATCTCAACTTAATAATAAATTTGAGATGGAATATTTGGATGTAGCGAAGAAGATTTTGAGTATGGAGATAAGTAGAGATAGAGCTGTAGGCAAGTTGTATATGTTATAGAGGAAATACTTAGAAATGGTGCTGCAAAATTTTAATCTATTTTTTTCAAAGCTAGTTTGTACCCCACTTGCCTTATACTTTAATCTTTCTATTTAAATGCCATTTGTTAATAAGGATAAGATTGAGTATATGTCTATACTTCTTTATGAAAAGTCTTGTAACAAGAAATTAAAGACTTCAAGAAAGCATATGAAATATGGATGGATAGAAATTCAATGATATGTTGCAAGCTATTAAGGGTTACTGTAGTTAGATATTTTTGTTTTAGATGAGACCAAACATTGTTACTTTGAGAATATGACAAAAGACAATGCTTAATACCTTCCACATGATGCTGTAACCATTCACTAGGTAAATTATGATGGTGGAGGAGCCCTCTGGAGTATAGAAGAGATTTATATGGTAGATAGCCCTAACAAACCTTCCACCAAAAGACCTTGACATGCAGGGCAATTTTAAGTGACTAATTCCACTTTAGATTAGGAGTATCTGTATTTAATAGTGAAGAGATTATCAAATTGTACACAACTTTCATTTTGATCTTAGATCCACCTATATTATTTCAAACGAGGAGATCATGTCATTTGTGCTTGGGGATGGGAATTTGCAGAATCCAATCAGAAATATCTTTGCTAAAGAGTTAATGGTGCAAAAGAGTTGTATCCTAGGAACTAAATGTTATAAGGTTAGAAACTATCCAAGAGCCTTGAATAATATTGCAATTTATTAGTCGAGGTAAGCAGTTGAGTGGAATATTAGATATCCAAGGATCTTTAAGAAGGTTGATAGATTGGCTATTGCCCATTTGCCACTAGAAAGCAAAGTGAGTTTTCCTTGAAACTAAACAAATAGCTTGCAAGAGGGGAGAAACAATTATTAGAGCATGATAATCTAACCAAGACTTGAACTTGCACCGAGCAAAAAGTAGTTTGGCCCAAAGAGATTCTCCATGCAAGATCAAATTTCTAACAACCTTTAATATAATGGTATCATGGTGAAGTTTGATAAAATGAAGATCCAAACCCCCATTGTTCTTAGATATGATGATTGTCTTTAAAGAGATAAGATGCAACTTTCTACTATCTATGTCATGTTCCTAGAGAAACTCTTGAAGACTTTTTAAATATCCTTTAAAACACTAATGGGAACTGGAACATTGTTTGAAGAGAGATGTAGGTAGGGATAAGAATTGATTGGAAGAGAGTGATTCTCCTAGCTTAAGAGAGATACTTCCATTTCCAAGAATCCAATATGAGATGAATATGATCAAACAAAGGATTGAAATCTTAATGTTTTGGTTTATAACCAGATAAAGGCACCCCAAGGTATGTCTAGGGACCATCGATCATTGAGAGGAATTTGTAGGATTTGAAGGATTGCTATTTCACATGATGATTTACTCTATAGTTGAACTTAATGTGTGATTTGAAAGAGTTGACTCTATCTCAATTTGGTGTAGTAATATACGATTTCTTTCTTCAAGACTTGTGCACTCTTCTTGATTACCTTCTTTATACATAGCAAATCATTTACAAACATAAGAGAGTTATAGATGGGCCTCCCATGGTAGGTCTGAATCCTTGAAGAGAGCTAGCATTAGTATAATCTTGCAGATATCTAAAGAGCATATCTGAACAAAGAATAAAGAGAAAATGGGATAAAAGGCATCTTTTCTTGAGTCCCATAGAGGAAGAGAACCAAGAAGAGGGATTGCTGTTAATGATCATAAAGGAGCTAGGTTGTAGGATATAGCTCATGATCTAGGTAATGAATTTGTAGTGGAAGCCAAAATGTAAGAGGACAAAATTTAGGTACCTCTAGGAAATTCTATCATATGCTTTATCTATATCAACCTTGATTATAATTAGGATTTTCTAATGGGGACTTTGGTCATGGAGTGAAAGACTTCCTAAGCTATCATAATGTTATATGAAATATTTCTATTTGGCACTAGGGCTGGAAATGGACCGGTCCAAAGCCCATTGGGCCGGCCTAAAGATTATATTTTAAAATTTTTTGGACCGAATCCGGGCATTCCTTTGACCCAAAAATTAAATGGACTCTATTTTACAGCCCTAAGACTAGTCGAATATGCTTAAAATTTTGTCCGCAGCCTGAACTAATTTCAGGTCGGCCCAAAGTTTATTGAGCTGGCCCAGTCCAGTTCCAAACAATGGGTTTTTGGGCTGGCCCATTTCCAGCCCTATTTGGCACACAAGGACCCTATTTAAGAGATACTAGATTAGATATAATGGGCTTTATTGAAGGAATGGTAGGCTGTTTCATGCATACATTTCGAAACTTTTTCAAAAATCAAGCAGTGGAAGATATAAAGATTAGTCATATTAATCAAAATATATATTATATCTAATCTAAAATAGTCTACAACATGATCTATGACATGATACATATTGCATAAATAAGTCTGAAAAACAAACTGCATGCATAGATCATATCTATGTATGAAACCAATGCAATAAATCATATCTACCATATTTAAGAGTTCAAGACTCTATACCTTTGCATGGGTCAAAGATCACTGTAGCTGATTTTCATGATATTAAGGTTCTTCAAGCTATATACACATATGGCCTCTACAGGATGTCCACACGAAGCCCTGAACCTGATGACCTCCCTAGAGTGCTAGCTCCTGCAGAGACCACCTGTAGCTATTCAAATCTCTTTCAAATCACCCAGACTCTTCATGAGAAGAAGAAAGATATGAAAGAGGATAGGAGGTGGTGGAGGAAAAAGTAGAAGAGACTAGAAACCCTTTCTTTTCTCTCTTCCCAAACCCTAGTAGAAGACCTAGGGAACCTGATGGGGGACGGGATCAGGGTAAGATTGTCGATGAGCTGGAAAGTCGTCGAAGATTAGGGTATCCTTTTTTTTATTTTATTATTATTATTTTTTATATGGTGGTGGTGAAGGAAAAATAGAGATAGAGGGTAGGAAAATTGGACACTCTAGGACCTGGGACTTACATTCATGGAGAGGCATCTCACCTCTAGGACATCTCACCCACCCCACTACATGTAGCCTAGGGCATCCCACCCATCTCACTACATACGGATCCTAGGGCATCCCACCCAAATCACTACTTGGGGCCGTAAAAGAAAATTCCTAAGACCATAGAGGGGACTCGACGGGGAAAAGGGGATAACCAGGGTCTCTCACCCCTCGATGCTCGAAAGCGAAGGGCTAGGGTCTCTCACCCCTCGATGCTTGAAAGCGAAGGATTAGGGTCTCTCACCCCTCAATGCCCGAAGGCGAAGGACAGACATGCCTCTCACCCTCCCCATACGGGGTGAATGAAAAGAAAAGCTCTTTTCTAAAAACTCACTTGGTTAACCAAACTTTTTTTTTACAAAGGACTGAGGGTGGTATTTATAGACTTGTCTAACCCTCATTTGAATTTGAATACAAGATAAAAAGATAGGGATGATTCAAATTCAAATACAAGATAGGACAAGACAAGCCTATTCATATCTCAATCCTAACTAACCAAATCCTAATTTAAATTTCAAACAAAAAGATAAACCCAAATTAATTTATTCTAGATATGCTCCGAGATTCGTGCTGCTCCAGGATTCATGCTTGTTCCGGGATCCATGCCGGCGATGTCCCCATCATTTTCCTGATGTGGGGAGAACTCGACTCTGTCGAGTCAGGATCATACTTCAGTCTTCTGCTTGATGTGTTTTCCCTAGGACTCCAGACTCCAGCTTGAGAATATATACATATATTTTTGTTTTTTCCAACTCTTCTTTGAGATTTGTGCACTGCTGAGATCCGTATAGTTCTAAGATCTATGCAGCTTTGAAATTCATGTAGCTTTGAAATCTGTGCTACTTTGAAATCTACATAGCTTTGAAATCTATGCAAGTCTGAAGTTGGCAACAAGAACTGGCAATGCTTTCACGTTCGTGCGTGTCCCCTTCCTTCTCCATGGACCAAAAAATAAGGAACATGGGAGGTCTTCGAAGGGCAGTCCGACGGGCGTTCATCGACGGCAGTTCTGGGTAGAGACGGTGGCACGGACCTGTTCTGGCGGCTAGCGGCAGAGGAAGGAAACCAGATCAGGCGGGAGGAAGGAGGCGACCGTGGCTTGATTCCTGGGAGGATGGTCACCGGAAAACTCAGGCGGCAACGATCTAAGGCGGGAGGGCAGCAGTCGACGGCTCTGCTCCAGCGATGACAGACAGGAGGGAGTGGACGTTGCTCGCTCGGCTTGGTCAGCATGGATCTCCCGGACAAAGGGAGACGATGATGAAGACCGTGTCATTGGGGAAGTGGAGGAAGCCAGCCTTGGGGTCACGGATGGCAGCGATGGGGGTGAAGTCGCACCAACCGTGGGATTTCTTCTTGGAGGATAAGCGGTGCCAGGAGTCACAGGCGATGGACTTGGAGTTCGTCATTCCTTCTGAACCATTCTCGAACATCTTGGAGGATCCGGCTTGGTAGTAGTGGATGGGCTTGTCGGAGGAGGAGGCAGAGCGGATGACCTCGAGGAGGCGGAGGGCGCCGGTGGCGACGACGTCGGTGGTGTAGTTGGGGATCTCGAAGGAGACAGCGACGTGGGACTAGGAGGTTGTAGACCTCATCGGGGAGGAGGACATCAACCTAGCAGTGGAGGGAGGAGGCATCGGAGAGGTTAGCGTAGTGGAGCTTCATGCGGGCCTTGGAGGAGTTGTAAGGATCCACGTAGAGGTGGTCTAGCCGGGCGGTGTTGAAGTTGGATGACGTCGGATCAGGCCGTGGACTTCGTAGGATCGTTGGTGAAGAGGAGACGGGGGTGCCAGGAGATGAGGATCTTAATGTGGGCTGGGTGAGGTCGATCTCCTTGCGAAAGTGGAGGACCATGTCCGGGTTCTCGGTGGACAGGCATTTGGCAGGGAGGGTGTGGGAGGCCTTGAGGGCATCTTCGGGACCATTCTTTCCAACAAGATTGCTGATGATCCCTGAGCTCCCAACAATAGTACCCGAGATGTCCAGCACGGGCCTTTTAGAAATATGCTCGCAATACGAGCACATGAACCGGCCGCCTCCAGGGTTCTGATCGTGGTATGGGGTGAGGAAATTTTGGCAATGGTGGGTGGCCGTCTTCCAATGTTTTTGCAACTCCAGGGCCACGGTCTGCTGCCACTCCCGGAGGCGTGCTGACTGTCGGACCCATCATACTAATAGCTGCGGCATCAGGATCTCATACCAGAACAGGGTAACGATAAGAACAAGCACGCAGGCCAGCCGCGGTGAGGTGATCTCGATCCGGAAGCCCGGCGGGAGGAACTGTGACAACGCCCAGAAGAAGATGAGAGGGATCATCAGCCACGGTAGCATGGTGGAGATGAGGTATTGGACCATGAAGTGGGCGGTTGCCGGTGGAGGAAGGACATGGGCTGATGAGGTTGTGGTTGGGGCTATCGATTAGCAGAAGAAGCTTTATGTGGGCATCATCAGGGACTTGGTGAGGCCGGCATTGAACTCAGGGAGGGCCATAGGGCGATGTGGGAAAAGGGAAGAGATGGAGATGATGGAGCGGGAGATCTAGGCGGTGGTGGAAGCACTCGGCATCTGTGTGAAACGAATGAATCTGGGATGTTTGGAAAAGAAACATACCCTAACCTGATCTATGGCTCTGTTACCAATTTGATGGGGGACGTAATCAGGGTAGGATCATCGACGAGCTGAGAAGTCACCGAAGATTAGGATATCCTATTATTATTATTATTATTATTCCTAAAAATTTATCTTTATTGACTGAACTGTTTTTTACAAAGGACTGAGGGTGGTATTTATAGACATGTCAAACCCTTATTTGAATTTGAATACAAGATAAAAAGATAGGGAAGATTCAAATTCAAATACAATATATGATAAGATGAGCCTATCCATATCTCAATCCTAACCAACCAAATCCTAATTCAAAATTCAAATAAAAGATAAAGATAAATCCCAAACAAATTTATTCTGGATATGCTCCGAGATTTGTGTAGCTCCAAAATTCATGCTTGCTTTGGGATCCGTGCTGGCGATGTCCCCATCAGAACCCACATCCAAGAAAAAAATTTCTTTCCAAGAATGTCACATCCTTTTCTCTTGCTTAGAATGCTCTCATTTGGAATTTTCTCTCTTCTTCGTATGCCCACTTCAATCCTATTAAAGAGGTGGCATCCGAGGAAATTAGCGAGAGATAAGGGTGAGGTTGTTTTGATTCAAAATCAAAACTAACTCAAATTTGCATTCAAATTCAAGTTCTATCAATTTAAATTCAAATTCAAGTTCAATTTAAATTTAAAATTTAAATTCAAAATTCAAATTCTGAAATTGCATGGTGCAGGGCCTTAGGTGCATGGATGTGATCCAATCCTATTGGACTCAAAATTAATCATATTTAGTTAGATCCAAAGAGATGAGCATATCAAATAAAATTAGGAACCTAATCTCGTTTACTAAATCCTAATGTATTTAGAAATTAATTGATTCTAGATTCTGATCAAATCAGGAGTCAAACCTTCTTAATGATTATGTTATTTCATAACCTAATTAGATCAATCTAATTAAATTCAATTCAATTAGACTTAATCCAAATCTCATTGTTTAATCAAATTGAGCAAATCAATGATCTAATTACTAATTAATCCTCTCATAATTCATTAATTCTTATTGAATCACCGATGAGTCGACTCATAGATGAGTCGACTCAAGGATAATTATCAATCATATTGACGATCAAACCCTTGAATGATTCATAATCATTGATTAGCCTTCTGACCAATTAGAAACTTCTATTATGTATGATCCCATAGGTTCAAATACCAAGTCGGTAGCATAAGAGCAACTTCTTGTACTAATCTAAGTGACCATCTAGCAATAATACCCGATGTCTGGATAGGTTGAATCATTGCAAAGCAACATTCAAGAACCTTTGACATATGATTCCATATAATTCATCCCTTTGACCCTCAATGCCCAAGATGACTGCAAAGTTAAACTATCGACCCTTAATCAGTATATCCATATTATGTCTCAACCTTATAAATCTTATGACTCTTCACAAGGACTACCTTGACCAAGATTTTGCTAAATTAAAATATAGTGAATCATCATCTCTAACAATTTGAAGTGGTCAATCCCATCTTGACTCACACACAGACTTTGCAAGTACTTGACTATACATAAAAATCTTCCATTATTGAATTAGAAATTTAAATAGTTCGTTACCAAAGCATAATGAGTTACTTGCAAGTTACCGTGGTGATCTCAAATTTGGGAGATACTTATATCCATATCCTTTATGAGAAATCCTTGATAACAGAGTGCTCTATAGTTAGGTCACATTCAGTAAAATGTACTCTTACATTTTACCTACATGTCATACCAGTGTCTTCAAACTCCTTAGTTATGAAGATAACCAATCTGTATGGCACACAACAACCTATACTTGATGAACATTAGTCCTTTAATTATATATGATTTGGTCATGAACAAGTTTAAGAACTACACGATAAATCTTCCTTTATCAATTAAAAATAGTTTAAGGACTTCATTATAAAAAAATTCATAACAGGAAGATGCACAGAATATAATGAACTATCAAATAATTTTTATTAATCAATAATTTATAGACAAATTACAAAAAGCACAACTATTTATAGCTTAGGATATAATTCTTAACATTTAGCTTATTCATAATTATTTTAGTGACTACCTTGTAGAGAGTACTTCAAAGTCTAATGGGCCTATAATCTTTCACCTCCTTTGGGTTCTCCTTTTTCAGAGCTAGAACAATATGAATTCCTTGGCATAGAGTTTATTCTAAAAACCTCTTGAATAGCAGCAATAACATCAGGTTTTACAATAGACCAAATATATTTAAAGAAGAGGGGTTGGAAGCCATCTGGTCCTAGAGCCTTATAAAATGGGACTTATAATAAAGCTTTGATGATTTTATCTTTAATGATGCCCTTAGTTAAGGATAAGTTTTGCAGGCCATTAACAATATTTTGAACGGAAGGGAGCTCAACATTAGCATGGGATTCTTGGGAGTTCCAATTTTGCTGAAAGAAATTAGAAATTATTTAAGTTATCTCATACTCGTTTTCAATTAGTCTCCTATCAAAAGTAGTAACAAAATTAATTAGATTCTTCCTTCTTCGAATAGTGATGGATCGAGAAAAAGAAGATAGTATTGGAGTTTCCTTCTCTTAGCCATCTAATCTTTGACTTCTGATGCCAATATGTATCTTGCTGCTTCAAGGCCTTGTTATACTCATTTTTTTACTAAAGCACTTTGAATCTGAGTGTTAGTTCCACCATAATTTATATCTTGATCCTATAAATGCTTTATCTATTCCTTCAATTGGTTAGCTTTAGCAAAAATGTAACTAACATAATCCTTGTTCCATCTTTGGAGAGCGTGCTTAGTATTCTTAAGAAGGTGAAGGACTCTAATATCATGAGATTCAGTAGTAGAGCATTTCTAAGCTTTCTTAACAATCTCTTTGATACCATCACTTGAGAGCTAGAATTTATAGAATTTGAATTGAGAAGTGATTCGTTGTGTCCTCATTGATTCAATTTGAATCAAAAGGGGGCAATGACTAGGATTAATCTTGGCTAGGTAGAATATTTTGGATCTAGGTAGGCCTCCAATCACTCAATCATAGCCAAGGCTCTATCTAGATGTTCCTAAACCCTAGCATCCCATATCTATTATTGCACCAAGCAAAAGCATGCCCACTATAACCAAGAACAATCAATGCATTATTGTTGATGAAGCTCCTAAATTCAATAAATCTACATTATCTTTGAAGGCATTACCATCCAATTTCTCTTGGCTAGAGCAAATGACATTAAGATGCCCAACAAGGAGGACAACATGCTTGAGAGAATTGCAATGAGTTACAAATTTCCAATCTCTCTTCTTTCCATAATAGAGTACTAGCATAAGTAATTCTTAAGAGCCAAGATTGTTTGTCACCAGTATTGACCACCCAAAAATAGCTTGGTGATTATTAATAAAGAACTTTAGAGTATGAGAACATTTCTTTCCAAGGATAATAATACCTCCAGATAACCCAATAGCAGGGATGGAGAAAAGATTACATTGAAGGCCAATTATTCCAAGAAGATTAGAGATAGATTCTCCTGAAATCCTGTTATCCACACAATAAAATTTTTGGCTGATGTTTCTTAACCAAAGAGTGGAAGTTGATAAAAAATGATGGCTTCGCTACACCTCTAAAATTTCAAAACAAGATATTTGTCAAATAGAAGGGGAAGAAGAAGAGGGATCTCTCAAACATATGGATTTTCTAGTAAATTATCAACATGTGAAGCAGCTTCAACAAATATGAAAAGGAAAAAAAAAGTTGGAGCCAACAATGGAAGCATCTCCAGGATTAGGGGGTGAGGTTGGATAGAAGTGGGCTATTCAAAAGGGAGAGAGGACTCTAGATGATGAAGAGAATGTCTAAATGAGTTAGAGGGTAATAGGGAGATCGATGTAAGAGCTGGTCCCTCAATTGGTGGCAATTCCAAAGCATTAGATTCAGTGGTTTTTTTTTTCCTATCAAACTATGATTTGATCACTTAATAATAGCAGGTGAAATCATTTTCTTAGAATGAGTTACCTTTCATTCTTTAAGTTTTTTGGAATTTATTTTACTATTGGTCCAATGGCCCTTCATCCCCTATTAATTAAAATCTTGGACTCAAGGTGAGGCAATGATGGGCTCCTCTCTGGGCTTGTCTGAGTAGCCTAGTCTTTTTCTTTTACCTCTTTTATGGAGACCTAGCATTGTGTCAAATCCCTCTAGCACTACCTCCATGTTGACTAAGTCTAGAAAAGCCAAAGAATCATCCACTTATTAAAGAGTCGAGAGTCATGATGAGCTGGTCATGTTTATCTTCATATCTCTACCATCATAATAGCTTTTTTCACTTCTTTCTTCTTTATTGGTTGCACTCTTAACCATTTGTAGGTCCCTAGTATTATCTTTTTGAAAATGGATAGATCTATCTTCCATCTCTATCCCCAAGAATCATTCAACCTTGATTCTTAGAGCTTGAGTTCTCCTCTATTTTAGGGTAGAGGATTCAATAGGAACCTTGGAAATCACCATCCATGGACCACATAATTTATTCTCCTTCTTTCTCAATATTTCAGCTTCATCCCTCTTGATATGTGGATAGCCATGTTCATCATGTCCCACCCTTCCACATGGATAACAAAGCATGGGATGATTTTCATATTTGAAATCTTGCCATCTTCTTCTACCCTTGGTCACTATTGCATGCTAGGATGCAAGGGCTTTGATAAATCAATTTGCACACAAGCTTTAGCATAACTCCCTCTAATCACTTGTATATAATTGTCAATAAATTTGGGAATGCTTACCATAGAAGCAATCTAGAGAAGCATAGCTATATCCTGGAGTTCCATTGGCATATTAAGAATCTAACTCATAAGGTTGTGTTGGAGATGGAGTTCACACTTGCACTAAAGTTAGAATGCCATGGATCCAGAGCAAGCACTTGACCCAAGATTGTTCATAACCATTTTCTATAATCCAAGCTTTGTTTTCATCTTGTTTCAAAAAGAAACACCAAATGGCTCATCAATAAAGGAATAATTTTGAAATCACTTATAGAAGATCATCATCACATTCTCAATTCTTTAAAGAGAAAATCAAGAAAATGCCCTCACTCAGCAACTTATTGATGAGCAAATTCATTCATTTTTACATGCACCATTGATCTTGTCATATGTGAAGATGATGAATTTAGTAATCTGTCTTTGGAGTCTAGCAATTTCTTCTTTCAACATTGATGGGTCTCTCATTAGTAGTGACACCTACCTAGGAGATTTTAGACTAGGTTTGCCCTTGATTATCTTGCTCTATTCTAGCAAGAGGTCTTTCTTTTCTATCAAGGTTTGGAGGTGGCATTGTTTTCAATAGCACCTTTGATAGAGTAGGAAGAGACTCAATTTCAATGTTGACAAGATTATCATAACTCGTTCTAACTTTTTACCCATCCTCCTTGTATTTTACAAAATCTTCATATATACCATTTTGAAGCATTGATTTCAAAAAGTTCTATGCATGAAGTCATCTACTTAAATCTATGAGTAAATAGGAAAATTTTCTTAGGATAGATTGTTCAACCAATTAAGGCTTATCTAAGCCTTTTTTATGCCCTACTCTAACCTCATGATGCTTATTTAGCCTTTTCTTTTCTTGTGGTTGTAGTAAGGAAGATGTTTAGCATAGAGTGAATGATGCAATGAACCAACTTAAAGACATGACAAAGCTTAATATGTATTGCTAGTTAAATCAACATGTAGATTGGATATTTGGATATGACTATATTAAGTTATGAGATGGCTATATGCCTCAAACACCAATTGCTTGAACTTTAGGGCCGTGGTAGTATTGGTTGGCTTTTCTTAATTTAGTTTAAATATGCTAGAATTGCTCGGTGGACTTGAAGATTTGAAAACACAGAGATAGAGATAGAGAAGACAGAGAGAGAGAGGAAAAAGTGAAAAAAATGAATCAGTGTATGCCAAGTGAAAAAAGAGGAACTATATAATTACTTAGACATGAAATGTCTTGCTTTATTTATTTTTACACAATGTGTAAAAATATGCCTAATATGCTAGAATTCTTAATATTATCCAATGTGTTAGTCTTACTAATATTAGAATAAACTCTTAAGAGGGGAAGATCTTGGAAAAGGTGTCTCCAAAGCTTTTCTAAAGTTTGAAAAATAGTGGTGGTTCTAGCTTAGCATGCTAGTAAAGTCTTTTGGTGGTTGTATCAAGGTTGCTTTGTTTGATACTAAACATTAGCTAATTGTGAAGAGCCAAATATTTACAAAAATAACCAAAATGTCTAGTAGGTCATATTATATAGATACTATATATTTTGGTGGACATCATCTTTAAGATTTAATGCGATCATAAATGATGAAAAATATTTTCAACTTTATTTTCTCCATTTAAAAGCTTTGCATAAATATGAGAAGTGCAATACTACAACTCTTAAATCAACTTCGAAATCTCAATTTATCTGAGCAATTTGATTAGATACTGACTTGGACTACTTTAATTAGATCTAATTCACCTTTATATAATTATAATCATCCAAAATTTTATTTTATTTTATTTAATGTTTTGAAAGTTCTGTAATTGGAGCTAGAAAACTAACACTTCTTGGCTTTGTGTGTTAATCAACTTCCATAGATATATTCAAATAGAGTATTAGCTTCTATGAATATGCTAATGACTAGACTTGCAAATATTAGATAATAAACTTCACTTCAATTGACATCCTAGACTGCAACATCTCCTTGATTCTACATCCAGGTCGATGTTAACAAACTATTTTCTTGAACTTGCTATATTTATAATGATGTCATGCTTACTTTGCCTTCAAATCACAAAATAAACCCTCATTGCATCATTGGAAGTTCAAAATATTTACTTCATTACATGCAATTACAGTTAAGCCCCCTAGGAGGAGAAGTAACAAATTTCCAGGCTACCAAGAATGCTGATGATATTCTATAGTATGGAACATATTATTAGGTATAGATCCTTTTATAACAAAATAAAAAAATGAAACTAATCAATGCTTTTTGTAAGCAACCTCCATACTCAAATTTCTAGTAATTACTTGGTTGATGATAAAAATGGTCCCCAAAGTACAAAATAGAATCTTCTTTCTTTAATATGGACCAATTTATGTAACATTCTTGAAGGATTTTATATTAGTATATGAGATGCAATTTATAAGCACAAAGGGGCATACTATTATAACCTCTTAACTAGAGCATATTGCAATATCCCTAGAGGGTTATTTCAAAAAAAAAATGTTAACTTTAGCTTTTCACAAGCTTTCTTAGCTACATTTTTCATGATGAATTTGAGCATACCAAAACATACAATAATTGGCATGATTCATTGTCAAGATAATTCTACATGGCGGTTCCAAGATCAGCTTAACTTCTAATTCACTCTTCAAATTTGCTATTAGGGACATAGTTTGGACATAATATCTAGAGACCAAGGATTTCATCAACTTGCATATTTTAGCCTCAAAGTCCATGCTGGTCTTGGGGGAGAAGGGTGTCAATGGAGACTCATTTACTTAAAAAAAAAAATTAATGGAGACTCATTTACTTAAAAAAGAAATTGCCTTACAAGTTCACTAGCATATTTTACAAGCTATAACTTCTTATATTGTAGATATTGAGGCATTTACAGTTTCCCCTATTTTATAAATCTTAAGGGCTTGCCTTAATAAGGTGGCCTCGTTGGGAAGTAGACCTTGAATTTGATCAATAATATTTTGATGGAGTGTCTTCCACCACTCTCTCTTTCTTATTTAGGGCTACATCAACTTATTCTTTAATTTATCTATATTTTTACTTTTTAAATATTTATTAATTTCCTCTTATTGCCTTCTTCATGTCCGAATTTATATAGATTTAAGGTTGTACTCTATATTGAGACATTATTATGTACCTCCAAGGTTTGAGTAATCTAAATTTGATAAGTTGGCTTGTTTAAAATGTAAAGATGATGTGTATCTATTCACTTAAGATATCATGGCACATAGCCATGAATATAACACTTGCTTAATTTAGATTTGTGATTGGTAGGAGTAGAGTAGCATAATTGGTGTAGTATTAGCTAGTATAGTGTTGGTATAGATTGGTTCATTGTATTAACACTTGGTATGTCCCTTATACCAAGTATTGGTTTGTTATTAGTAAGGTATGATTAATTGCTATGGGTAGTACAATTTGATATGATAAACCATAATACTGTTGCATAGATCATAAGTTAATTGGAGGCCTCCATTTCAATATCAATTGTTGTTAAAAGGGAAAAAAAAAAGCCTTTATAATTTGTTATTGATTTATTGTAGTAATTATTCTTGTGATAGCTTGAGTTCTCATCCAAAATACTAGAAAACACAAGTCCAAATGATCCTTTGAGATATTCATCTTGATTCACAAATAAAAACGCAGACTTTTGTTGAAATGATGGTCATGGTTTTTGTTCATTCTAGTCATCAATTAGTTAGATGTTGATTAATTCTTGAGGGGTTCTTATTTTTTTACAAAGAAGTAACCAAAAATCTACCCACCAAAACTTCCTCCATTTCAAGGAATGTTGTAACAATTGAAAGGTGAATAGTTCCATTTTGGAAGGAACTTATGTGAATAATTTTATTTAGAGGGGAATGCATATAAATTGTTTATTAGAGGTATTTCTAATTAGATAACATAGAGACTTCCTGGATCAGCTTAGTATGCTTGACTTTCTCTTGGATTGATTTTTTATTTCTATTTTTCTAACTCAACTTTGTTTGATCACAACTTCCCACAATATTATCTTGGATTATACTTGAGTTGGTTTGAATATAATATATATCATGATTTAATCCAATTCACTTGATAGGTTGAGATTTCGGTGATTTTGTTAACCTTAGTAAAATGGGCTCAGATGATAGCATTGTTCTTAGATCTTAAATGTAAATGTCTATAGGTTAGATATATGGTGGTGTTAGGATGTGTCTAGTATAACCTTTTGCACCTTCTAGTTAGGTATAATAGGTCCAATCAATAAAGGAAGATCACATGGTTCTTAAGAAGAAAATTGTTCTATCTCATAATAAATTTGTTTAAATTGATGAACACTATCATTCTCAATATTTAAGATTTACTCTTTTTTATACATATGGGATTAAGTTTAGAAAGCTCCCTTGCGAAGTGGATGCTTAGGGCTTATTTAGCATCATTGCTAGTTTCTAATTTTTGATTTTTGTTTCTATAAAAATGCCTATCGATTTGGAAATTCATTTAGTTACTTATTTTACCTTTTGAGTTACTAAAAACTATTTCCAAAGTTTTTGAAAAAAATAAGGAAAGTTCTCAAGCTTATCTTTCACTTTTTCTTGAAAATAGATCTTACACATAGTTGCCACTACATTCTTTGTCACCATTACCACCACCACCTCCATTAATCTCTACCAGTTGCTAGATGCCACTACTATTGCCAATTATTAGCCACCACCAGTAACTACCAATTGTTACTACTGGTCACCATCACCATCACAAACGCTACCACAACCCAAGTCACAAACAATCTTGGATTTCAATGTTCAAAAAAGAAAATATAAACTATTTTTTATCTTACAAAAACTTAAAATTGAACATTGGAAGTGATTCCAAATAGAATCTTAATTGCCACTTATGAAGTAAAATACAATTATGGGATATGGACATGACAGGTATGAATAGGCTGATATAATAAATCTTGAAAAAGTAGAATATAATCTGGGGTGGATGCATCAAAGAATTTGTGCATGCATGCACATAGTCATATATGTATATGTACATAATATATATGTATATATATGTATGTATATATGTTTATGTACTTTTAAATAAATCAATTAAATATATGCATGTATATGTGTATATGTATGTATGCGTATATATGTATATATATCAAGAAGGCAGTACCACTTCGAATTGTCCTGTTTGGTGTACCAAACTATACCTATAGTAGATTGGCATAGTTCTTATCCATTTTGAAACAGATCTACCTATCATTTCGAGAAATCTAGCAAGGGAGGGGGAGAGTGAGAAGAAGAGATGGAAAGAGAGGGAGAGATGGAGAGGATGGGAGGAAGTGAGGGTGAGGGAAGGGTGGGAGATAGAGGCCAAGATAGATGAAGGGAGGGCCTTTCCCCTATTCTGTTGCAAAATAGGGAGTCCATCTTAAGACTCCTGACCAGGACTTCCAACCATCCCTTGGCCTCTCTTAATCTCTCTCCCCACTTTCTCTCCCTCTCCCTCTCCCTCTCTCTTCCTCTCTCTCCTCCCTTTTTGGCTCTCCTTTTATCGATATGAGCTGAATGGCATGGCATGGCATGGTACCATACTACCTGTCAATTGGTATAAATTCTAGTACTGGTAGAGCCAATCTTGATATACATACATATATATATATATATATATATATATATATATATATATATATATATATATATATATATATATATATATATATATATATATATATATAAAGCATAGCAAGCTATTAAAATAATATAATCTATACTTTATATGGTGGCATTAAATTTTATGAGCTTATTATTTAGCTCTTATTCCATAGACTACAATCCATACTTGATATTTTAAAAATTAATATCATAGACTAAAAAATTGATCTTTTCCATGATTCTTAGAGGTGTTTGGAAAAATATTTAAAATACATATAGGAAGTATTCATAGTGATTTTTTATTTTAAAAGATATGATACTCACACAAGTATTGGGCCATATCCGAGATGCATTTAATGAGTAACAATATCCAATATGGATACAACACAAATATGTCATGTGATTTGAAGTATCTATATGCAATTCCAGATGAGCAGCAGGCAAAAACCATAGAGAAACCACCATGTGTTCGGCGTGACCGCATAAGGAGGGAGACCTATAACTCTAAAAAATTCAATGAAGAAAGGAGCTAAAGGTTTCCTCAACATGGCTAAAAAATACTCTTTATACAAGATCAGGCAACCTAGAGGATAGTTGCATGCTCAGTCAGTATCGAGTGGAACCTCCAACTCAAACCATGGAGGAATTTGGTACTGGATTCATAGCTTTCCTATTTGAGATTTCAGAATCTCAAATTAGAGGAGTTTGGAAAGAAAATCTCCTTCAGGATCCTCTAGGAAATCCTCTTTGGGTTCCTCCAAAAGTCCTCCTCTAGGGCCCACTAGGGATCCTCCTTCAGGATTCACCAGTTCTTGTGGCAAGGCTACAACCAATGCACCTCACCACTCGAGACAATTTTTGCATCCTTAGTGGAAACTCATGATTTGGTAGGTTCATAGTCCAAACACCATGAACCCTTCAACTTAGGAGACTACTTGGAGTCTGACATTTAAAGATCAAACAAAAATACCTAAAATCAAAAAAAGAATTACTCTAAAAATAAATGTGAAGAACTCTTAAGAGTCCAAAATCAAGAACAGGAACAAGGGCTGCTAAAATTGAGATAAAAACTATCCTAAAAGAAGTGGAGAAACCCCTAACGAACCTAAGTGGAAGTTTGAAGAGCCTAGATAGGGAAGAAATTGAGGAAATGATGGTGAACACTGATGGAACTCACTAGAAATGGCTATCGGGCAAAGAGAGGGAGACTTGAAAAAAAAGAGAACGGGAGGAAGAAGAGAGTTTTGAAAATAGGAGGTGTTGCCGCCTGGATCGTCATAGCCTGTAGCTCTGACGTATCGCAAACTCATCGGGCTCCTACTGGGTGCTTAATCCTCTTTCCGGTCAGCTTTAAAACTAGCATGACCTGCAAAAGATAGGAGATCCGGGTTGGAGATTCTGGCAGGGATACTTCGACGATCAAATCAGTTGGGATGATCAAGGAAAACAAAACTCTATAATGGAGAGCTTGGGATCTCTCCACATAGAGGATGAAGGATGAGATGTAAGAAATGGAAAGATGAGGTGAAGTGGAGATTAGAGAGTAGGGAGGTGCTCTGGCTGGTTCCTTGCTCACTTGCTCTCTGAGTCTTACCAGTTGCCTCTCCTCCCTCTTGGGTGTCCTTTTTTTTATTTTATATAAGAAGGATGGCCCAGACCCAATCTGGGGCTTCATTGAGATGTCCTTTCCTGGTATCCCTTTTTGGAGGGATCTTCCTTTGTTTGCAACCTCCCCCCTATTGGATAGGTCCTTGGAAGGAGATCTTTCCATTAGGGGTGTTTGCTAGCTTAGTACAGATCTTGTCCTTCTGGTGGTGCAATTTTCTATGCAAGGGGTGAGCATCGTGCCACTGAGCCCAAAGCCATGGTAGAGCATTTCTATTCCAGGAGGGACCGTCGAAGTATTGCAAAACCTAGGGCCTTAATGGAATACTCCTCTTGGAGGAGGTACAAGTTTCGTGTTGTGAGGGCCAGAGCTCCCAGTTGCACGGTCGTTGACATGGCAGCATGCTATAGGGCTGGGAGCCTAGTGGAGCATGCACTGCACAGAGTGTGTGGATGGCGCATTGTAGAGCTTGAATTTTTTGGCAAGGCATGCACCACCTCCGGGAGATTGCTGGTAGCTTTCATGCCATAGCCTGAACTTCTGCTGACCTTCCCCCCTTTTGCTTCTGGCAGGAACTTCAGTCTTGGTGAGAACGAGGGAGCTCTATCTTAGGAGCTCGACCCCAGGAAGTGGGAGCACAACCTTGTTTGGGAGCTGGACCCCGGATGGGAGCTAAACTCGATCGGGGGCTCAACCTCGATAGGATGGGAGAAGCTCTATCTCGGGAGCTCGACACTGGGAAGCGAGAGCATATCCTTGACTAAGAGTTCGATCCTAGATGGGAGCTGACCTCGACCGGGGGCTCGACCTCGACAGGATGGGGGAGCTCTATCTCGATAGCTCGACCTCGGGAAGTGGGAGTATGACCTTGACCAGGAGCTCGACCCTGGATGGGAGCTGATCTCGACCGGGGGCTCAACCTCAGCAAGATGGGGGGAGCTCTATCTCGGGAGCTTGACCCCGGGAAGTGGGAGCATGACCTCAGCCAGGAGCTCGACCCCGGATGGGAGCTGACCTCAATCGAGGGTTTGACCTCGGTAGGATGGGGGAGCTCTATCTCAGGAGCTCAATCCTAGGAAGCAGGAGCACAACCTCGGTTGGGAGCTCGACTCTGGATGGGAGCTAACCTCGAACAGGGGCTCGATCTCAGTAGGATGGGGGAGCTCTATCTTGGAAGGTCGACCCTGGGAAGTGGGAGCACGACCTCGGTCAGGAGCTCGATCCTAGATGGGAGCTGACCTCAACCAGGGGCTTGACCTCGACAGGATGGGGGAGCTCTATCTCGGGAGCTCAATCCCGGGAAGCGGGAGCACGATCTCGACCGAGAGCTCGACCCTGGATGGGAGTTGACCTCACAGGGGGCTCGACCTCAGCAGGACTGGGAGCTCTATCTCAGGAGCTCAACCCTGGGAAGCGAGAGCACGACCTCGACCAGGAGCTCGACCCCGGATGGGAGCTGACCTCGACTGTGAGCTTGATCTCTGTAGGATGGGCGGAGCTCTATCTCGGGAGCTCAATCCCGGGAAGTGGGAGCATGACCTCGGCCGGGTGCTCGACCCCGGATGGGAGCTGACCTCGATCGGGGGCTCGACCTCGACAGGATGGGGGAGCACTATCTTAGGAGCTTGACCCCAGGAAGCGGGAGCACGACCTCGACTGGGAGCTCCACCCTGGATGGGAGCTGACCTCGGCAGGATGGGGGAGCTCTATCTCGGGAGTTCAACCCCAGGAAGTTGGAGCACGACCTTGGCCGGGAGCTCGACCCCGAATGGGAGCTGACCTTGATAGGATGGGGGAGCTCTATCTAGGGAGCTCGACCCTGGAAATGAGAGCATGACCTCGACCGGGAGCTCGACCCTGGATGGGAGTTGATCTCGGCCAGGGGCTCGACCTCAGCAGGATGGGGGGAGCTCTATCTCGGGAGCTCACCCCAGGAAGCGGGAGCACAACCTTGGCTGGGACCTCGACCTTGGATGGGAGTTGACCTCAGCAGGGGGCTCAACCTCGACAGGATAGGGGGAGCGCGCCCCAAGAATCAGGTCGGGTTGACTTTGGATCTACATTCAGTTACCATGTCCAGGTGGCACTCTCCACCATCATGACCGCCAACTGTTGCTGTCATGGGTTCCATGTTAGCGATAATGCCACATCAGTAAATCAGGAGCCAAGGATTTCCTTACTTATAAAAATCCTCTCACATCCTAGATTTGGTTAAAATAAAATCGATCTATTGGATAGCTGACAAATGGGGCCTAGGGATAGGCTAGATGATCGCTGTCGTAGGCCATCAAAAATAATTTCACCAACTCAAACTATAGTTAGGTTGAGTCGGGATTGTATCCTTAGGGATCAGTTGAGGTTATGTTCACTTTCAAGATTATTTATTAGAGTTTTAATTTGGTTAGAAAAATAAAAGAGTGGGAATATGTTTATAACTAAGAATGAGATTAAGCATGAGATTAACAAGAATACGAAAGATGTCTTGGATTTTAATTTGATATTTAGTATTATATTAAGTATTTATTTAATATGTAATTATTAAATTATGATTGATCCCCAAGCATAGCCTATCTTGCTAGATATGGACCTTGATCCACTCCTATGTAGCCATAGACTATTCAAAGTCTCTAATCATAAAAATAAAGTTTTCTATAATTAGATTGCACTCCTAATTTTCTGAAGTTCCTACAAAGACTTGCATATTAAGACCCACATACAGTATCTAATACCCATGAATCAAAAGCTGAAGTACTCAATGACAAATTGGTTTGTATAAAGTACAAACATTTTGATGCTTTACCAGCATCAAGCTTCAGACTAGCAAGATATGACTTGCAGTTCTTCTTTCAGTGTCCTTACTTGTCGCAGTGAAAATAGGTTCTATCAAAAGGCTTCTTTGCCTTCTTCCTCTTCTGGATGCTTTTCTTAAATTTTCACTTTCTCTTTGAACCCTTCTTCATTATTATTTTTTTCTTCCCATCGATTAGAAGAAGATGAGCCTTATCTTCCTTAAAATGGCTCTCAACTGTCTTTAGCATGTTAAGTAACTCAAGTAGTGAAATGTTTAGTTTGTTCATATGATAGTTCATAACAATCTAAGAGAAGGAATTATTGAGTGACTGCAGGATCAAGTTCTCTTCTGGATTTAAACCTAAACCTAGTAGGATTAGTATGTGGGTTAGTTAGATTCCTATTTAGGTTAGGATTAAGATTAGTCAGTTACAAAATTTTGAAATCTATGCATGCAACCCTAGGATCGTATGACGTTTCTTCAGGCCGGTGTCTAGGGAGTGGTACCTACACATAGCCCCACCGAGGGTTGCCCTGATGAGGGCACTTTGATGCTCAAGTTAATCTTAGCCCAACAATGTGAGAAGCACAAGTAAAATAGAGTGCATGCCTTGGGAACTCGCTTGGAGTCCCTTTTATAAAATGAGATTCAAGGGTGATTCCGACATGACTAAGATTCTATCAAATTTGGTGAAAGGTGGTAGAACCTTCTACGTGTTGCTCCGGGCTTTCTTGTTTATAGGGCGTGTGCTCTCTTTAAATGCTTCCTATCACTAGCTCAACATGTCACATGCTTTATTAAATGATGGCCTAGATTACGAGGAGTCCAAGCATGCCTCCCTCATTTATTTAATCTAGCACTAATTTAAAGATTTTTGGGATGTGATGGGAAGCTAGCCATGTGGTCGAAGTTGTGATTAAGAATGTCAGAGTGTTGTGTCTTAGAGGCTTGAGATAGGTGCACTATCAAGGACCTACCAATCAAAGTACTTGCTAGATGCCTAAGACCTAGCTGGGCTTAGAAGTTTGTGGTTGAGCACTTCTTGAATGGTTAGCATGGCTTGTTGATGCCTCCAAGCATGGGAGTTGGCTTCTATCAGCATTCTCTTGGGGACCAGTGACTAGCACTTTGTGAATGGTCAACTAGGCTCACCGATATCTCTAGGCATGGGAGTTGGCCTCTATCGACATTCGCTTAGGGACCACTAGCTGAACACCTTGTGAATGGTCAATGGGACTCGCAACTCGTCAAGAGAGAGAGCATATGAGTAGGATTCCATATATCTCGATAGTGAGATCTATTATGTATACCATGACATGTATAAGACTAGATATGGCATACTCATTAGGGATAGTGAGTAGATACCAATCTGATCCAGATGAGAACTATTGGAAGGTCATAAAAACCATCCTTAAGTATTTGAGAAACACTAAAGACCAGTGGTTCATTTATCAAAATTCTAACTTGAAACTAGTTGGTTATACTGACTCGAGTTTCAGTCAGATAGGATGATAGCAAAACTATGTTGGGATATGTCTTTATCCTAAAGAAGAGCAATCTACTGGAAAATTCTCAAACAACACACTGTGGTTGTTCAGTATGTGATACATAGTACATTGTAGTATCTGATGCTGCAAAGGAAGCTCTTTGGCTACAAAAGTTCATCATCGAGTTATTGAAAAACTAGGAAGGGTTTCATGCTTATATTTTAATTTTTTAAAAAAATCTAGCAAAAGAAAATCTAATTAAGAAATGATGTTTAATTATAAATACAAGCATAAGATCAAATCCAAAAATCCTATGTAGGATTTTGATAAGATATGCAATATAAAAAATAAAATCAGCATGCATTGATCTAACTGATTTTTGGATTTAGGATCCCTATTTGATAGAATTCCTCTATTTCTTCTTCCCTCCTTGTGTGCTCACTTGGATTCTATGAGCATTATGTATTTGGAAAACAACACAGAGTCAGCTTTTCAACAGGCATGCACAGGATAACAGTTATATTAGATTATATTCATTCTGATCTACGGGACCTGTCCCAATTATATCTAAGGGTGGATCCAGATATTTACTTTAATTTATTGATGCCTGAAATAAAAGTGCAAAACATGGAGTATATATAGATTGCCCTAAGCTTAGTAACTCGATCTTTGTCCGAGGTCAAGTATGGAGGTTCGCATCAAATGATGAAGGGAAGGCCAGGATGCTCAGCACTTCACAAGATAAAAAAATCAGGCAGTGTGAAGCCACTTTAGTTCATGAGCTTAACTTGGGGATGTATAGAAAATTGACCAAAGTAGGTCATAAAAAAGGATATATTTGTCCTTTATATGCTAGCACCGAAATGCTAAGTTAGCCATCAAAAACATAAGTACTATAGAACTTTGGATGAATTTTAAGAAAGTTTCTAATAGTACTGACTGCAAATTTTACTTCAAAAACTCAATATTTAGTGGTACTTGCTAAACTCTTTTTAACTTTCAATCCTGTTGCCCAGAAATGGAGCCTAAGAGGGAGGGTGAATTGGGTCTTTCAAAAATTAAAACAATAATGTGCATGCCTTGTAGTGTTTTTGAATAATGTGATTGATGCTCTTAAATATATATAGAAAAAATAGTAAATAGAGTGCAGGAAATAAAGTGCAAGTAAATAAAGAGAGACAATCACACACAAACATGAAGTTTTATAGTGGTCGGTGCTCTCCAAGCACCTACATCCACTCCCCAAGCTCTCCTTGGGAATTTTCACTATAATCTCTTCAAAGATTATAGCCGACTTGTTTTCCAAGGCTTACAAGTCAAAGCTAAGTTGGTTTTGTCTCCTAGGCTCACCAACAAACCTTACAACTTGTTTTGGCTTCGGACTCACAAGTAAAATCATAGTTGGTTTTGTACCTTTAGCTCACCAACAACCTTACAACCTACTTTCAAGACCCTTGAAAGCTTGGTCAAACAATACTAATTTCAGAATACAAGAATTTAAACACAAGCAAACTCTCTTCTAGAGTGGAATGAGAAATCTTTGAAGCTCTTTGATGATTGCTTGATGTGACTTGACTTGGAATCTTCTCAAGAACACTTTTGGAAAGATGAAATGAAAGGAATGTAGGCTTTTTCAGTGAATCTCTCCTTTTTAGCTTTTGGAAGTGGAGTTCTTGAAGAATATCTTTAACTCTTGGATATTTTCTTGCTTCTCTTTGTTCTCTTGCTTCATGAATGAGTTTGGTGAAGCTTAAATACATCAAAAACATTCGAAAAACTGTTTAAGACCATTAAGGATCAAAAACTAGCCATTAGAAGCTGAAAAACATCAATTCAGGCTATTAGAAAATAGATCTGTTGAAGCTATCAGAACCCGAGTGTCGACACTTGGCTGTCGGGTGTCGACACTTGGTTTCCAAGTGTCGACACTTGAACTTTCAAGTATTTCAAGTGTCGACACTTGAATCTCAGGTGTTGACACTTGACACAAAAAATATTCAGAGGCATGTTCTGTATTTTCAAAAAGTTTCAGGCCTTGAGTCGACACTTGAAATTCTAAGTGTCGATACTTGAGTTTTAGGTGTCAACATTTGAGTTATGAGTGTCGATACTTGGCGTGCCATGAAAAATTTTTGCATGCCAAATGCTGAAGTGTCGACACTTGGACTTCTAGGTGTCGATACTTGGTTCTGCAATTTTTACAAACAAGTGCCAAACATGCCAAAAACATAAAGATTTTTAATGAAACTTAAATGCAACATATATAAACAATAATTGAACATTTGTGGCCTTTTTCAATGGAGAAGACTTCTCAAATCATGAAAAATGCTTTGCTTCCAAAGCGTGCCATGATAATCTAGTTTTGAGAATTTGAGGTGCTTGAAACCTGAAAACTCATAACTACAATTTAACCATCAGTACAAAATATGTACTCAACATTTTGTTATTCATCAAAATCACAGGGTAGAGCCAACAATCTCTCCCTTTTTGATGATGACAAAATCTTAGTAAAGTAAGCATTCAACTTTAATTTTGATAATGTATCCCTTAAATATGAACTTTAAAACTCATATAAAGCAATTCAATAAAGGAGATTTGCCAAATAGATATTGAAATCAAAATTCTCTCCTCCTAAGAGAGTTAAGGTATGAGACCTTTCAAAAATTGAAGAAAATGCTTGATTTATAGATATCTATATCTACTCCCCCTTTTTGTCAACATCATAAAAAGGGAGTAAACTCCCCCTAAATTAAAGCATTAGTCCATGATACAGTTGATACCAAGAAATCCAATAGGTATCAAGCAAATGTATAGAGTAAGGAGTGAAAGCATAGGTATCAGAGTAAAATACAACACTTTGCAAGAGTGATCATAAATTGAAACACACACACACACACACACACACACATATATAAATATTAAGTTTTTAGTTACAAAAAGTTTAGTGATATAGCAATACTGAAACATGATAAATAAAGCAAACAAGTACAGTGACATAAGCATGTAAGCTAATTCAATAGCTAGATATAAAAGTAACAAGCAACTAGATAAACATCTGTGAGGCTAGTCCTCATCAGATGGAAGCTCAAAACTAATGGGGGCACTAATCCTGGACCTAGGTGCTAGGGCTTTAGGTAGCTCAAGTATCCTATGGCTCCTGGTCCTAGTGGAAGGTCCATAAGCGGGTACAACCCTGGATGATTTGGTCAATGGGGGAGGTAAGATCTCATCAGGTGTCATAAAAGTAGGAGTAGAAATAATCTAATTAGCTAGAGAAGGGACCACGGGAGTAGCTGGTGTCTGAAGTATCTCTGTTGACCATCTCATACTGCCCAGCTCGGTCAACACTGTCATCTGAACTACCATACTGTCACCATCAGCTGTCTCTGTCACCATCATCATTGCCATCACCACCATGAGTAGGATCATGAGAATTTGGGTGATCGCCATCATCATTAGCAGGTGGAGGAGGAGGAGGATCAGCTGGACCATATGTCCCTGATGGCAATAGAGCTCTCAGCATCTCCTCAATACGTGTGAATCCAGCCTCCATAGTCCTGCGAACATCAGTGAGCTGCTCAGAAGTGTGGGCACGAAGTCCCTTAATCTCGATCCTCAACTGAGTAGTTCGGACTCCCAGTCCGATCATCTCGCTCTGAAGATCAGTAAACTGATGACGTGCGTACTCCTCAAAGGATGAAATAGTATCTGAAGGAGGAGCAGAAGGTGTAACTGCTGGTGAAGGTGTCATTGGCACTAGCTTTGGCTCTGCTGTTGGTGCTGCCCTGGGAGGTGTAACTGATGGCCCTGATGGCCCGGCCTCATCCTCGCATATCTCATCCTCCTCGTCTGGCTCCTGACCAGACTCTTTGTGCACCCATCTGCCAGCCTGTCTCCTATAGCCCATGCGATGTAGAGATCTCTCGTCATAAACATCAATATGTAGGATCTCCTTGGAGGCCACCTCCTTCAAGGGCATACCATAAGCATGGAAAATACGAGTCAATCCCATGCCATGGGGCAAACAGTGTCTCCGCTAAGTGGCTGCATCCCTCATTGAAGTAACATGAAAGCCGGAAGGTCAACTGTAGTCCTTTGAGATAAACAAACCATGAGCATAAGCTCCCGCTCAGTAATGAAGTCGAATCTGCCTGTCTTCGGGAGCAAAATGTGAGCAATGATATGATGGATGAGCCTTATCTTACTGAGAGCTGGTTCACGGTGACCACTGACACACCACGAACGTCTTCTCTCTCCAGTACGCATTGATAGGCCTCCACTCTATCATCAATAGAATACATCACAATCCCTTGGTGGGGAATATCCCATATCCCGCTCAGCATAGACTCATCCACCGGAATCCAAACTCCTCTGACTGTGGTATGCCAGGCTAACCAGATGCAATCCAAACTACTGTAAAACTCTCTAATCAGGTAGGGATAGTACCTCTCTGTCATAGTACAGAAGGAAACTAAATCTGTAGACTCGAGAAGCTCACGCAATCTGAATCCTTGATGATCAAAGAATCTGAGATCAACACGCCGTCCTGCAACAATAATCTTCCCTGAAACCTTCTTTGCTGAAGGAGGTGGGGGAACACTTTGCTCTGCCTGCTGACTGTCATCCTGAGCTTTGGTTCTTCTCTCAGTTAAGCTCTGACCGAATTTTCTTTTAATAGCCAACCTCTTCCTCGGTCCCATAACTACCAGCTAAGGGAATAAAGAATGGAACACGGAACAGTCAAAAGAAGGAGAAGAAAAAGAGAAAAAATGGGGAAAAGAACCAAAAACAGGGTTTTGGCCAGAAAAGTGAGCAAAAGATGGAGAAAATAGTACTTGGTTTTCATTTAAACCAACAATGATTTGAAGAAAATAATTAGGATTTGGTTTAAAGGGAAAAGAAACCAAATAGGGTTGAAATTAGCCAAGAACCTTCAATGCAACAGTAAATCGATGGAGAACAAGGTAAAAATCGGAAGTTTAAGGTGAGGAAATGGTCCAAAAGAGGAAAGAATCCAAGAAAAACAAGGACAAAACGGTTCACAATAGATGAGGAGGAAAAAATGAACCAAAATCCATAAAAAACAGGGATTAAATGGAATAAAATGGATGAAATCAAGAAGAACACGGTGATTTACAGTTTGAATGAAGAAAAGAGGGAGAAAAATACCTTGAATCGAAGGGGCAAGGGAGGAAATCAATTGTTTCGGAGGTTAGAGGACCGTAGGGGACCCTTAGGGCACTTGGGAAAAGAGGGAAATAAAAAACAAAAGGGTTCGGACAAGCCCTAAAAATTCTAAAATTCTCGTGAGTGTCGACACTTCGATTTTTCAAGTGTTGATACTTGGTCAGGTGTCGACACTTCTCAAAAATCCAAGTGTCGACACTTGGCCAAGAAATTTCAAGAAAAATCAGAAAAATTTATAAAAAATCAAGGGACTTTTTGAACAGTTTTAGGACTCAATGAAAGTGATTTTGAGCAAAAATAAATTGGGTAGAATGGAAATTGAGAGAGTTCTAAGAGAATGGGTCAATGATTCCTAACTCTCTTCTAATCATACAAAATCTCTCTTTACTCAGGGATTTAGTAAACACATCAGCTAGTTGATCATCAATACACACAAACTCAAGCATCACATTAGAGTTTTGTACATGATCTCTTATGAAATGATATCTTATTTCAATATGTTTACTTCTTAAATGTTGCACAGGATTCTTAGTTAGATTGATTGCACTAGTATTGTCACATCTTATGGATGTCTTAATTAGTTTAATGCTAAAATCTTCGAGTTATTATTTATTCCATCGGATTTGAGCACAATAGCTTCCAGCTGCTATATATTCAGCTTCCGTCGTAGATAGGCAACCGAATTATGTTTCTTGTTATTCCATGAGATCAAATTAACCCCAAGAAATTGACAGGTTCTACTAGTACTTTTCCTATCTAGTTTACACCCAGCAAAATCAGTATCAGAATAAGTAATCAATTTAAATGAAGAATCTCTAGAGTACTAAAGACCATTGTCAATTATGCCAGACATATATCTAAGTATGCGTTTAACAGCCAAAAGATGAGATTCTTTAGGGGCAGACTGATATCTTGCACACATACAACACTAACATAATATCTGGCCTACTAGTAGTTAGATACAATAATGAACCAATCATTCCTCTATAAAGCTTTTGGTCAATAGATTTACCTAATTCATCTTTGTCAAGCTTACAAGAGGAGCTCATTGGTGTACCTAATGGCTTGGTGTTCTCTATCCCAAACTTTTTTAATATTTCTTTTGTGTACTTAGCTTGGTTGATGAAGATCCTCTTTTTGGTTTGCTTTATCTGGAGTTCGAGAAAGAAGTTAAGTTCTCCCATCGTGCTTATCTCGAACTAACCCTACATTAACTTTGCAAACTCTTGACAAAGAGATTCGTTAGTAGCTCCGAATATGATATCATCCACATAAACTTGTACTACTAAAAAATCATCATTCTTCTTTTTCAAAAATAAAGTAGTATCTACATTACCTCTAGTAAAGTTATTTTTGAGCAAGAAAGAACTTAAACGATCATACCAAGCTCTTGGAGCTTGTTTCAAACCATACAAAGCTTTATGGATTTTAAAAACATGGTTTGGAAATTCATGATTTTCAAAACCGGGTGGTTGTTCAACATAAACTTCTTCTTTGATAAAACCATTCAAAAAGGCACTTTTAGCATCTATTTAAATAATTTAAAACCCATAAAACAAGCAAAAGCCAATAATAGCCTAATTGCCTCAAGTCTAGTAATAGGAGCAAAGGTTTCATCAAAATCAATCCCTTCCACCTGATTGTATCCTTTGGTAACCAATCTAGCTTTATTTCTTGTAATAATTGTATTTTCATCAAGTTTATTTCTAAAAACCCATTTTGTTCCAATTATTGAAATATTAGAAGGTCTATCTACCAAAGTCCAAACATTATTTCTTTTGAATTGATTAAGTTCATCTTGCATAGCATTAATCCAATTGCAATCATTTTTAGCTTCTTCAATAGTTTTAGGTTCTATTTGAGATACAAATACTAAATAATCTCAAATATTTCTAAGGGATGATCGAGTACTTATACCTTCAGATGGATCACCAATGATAAGTTCTTTGGGGTGTCCATGAGCATACTTCCATTCTTTAGGTAGAGGATCAGGTAATGATGCATTTTCATTTTCTTGATCTTGTCCTCTTTCATTATTTTGATCATCTTCTTGCTCCTTGGTAGGTTCTTCATTGTTGTTCACCTCTTCAGTTCTTTTGGCACATGTTTCATCATCAAGCACATCTTCTTTTCTAGAAGATTTTTGGTTAACTTCATCAAATACAACATGGATGGATTCTTCAACAACAAGTATCCTTTTGTTGAAAACCCTGCATGCCTTGCTAGATATAGAGTAGCCTAAAAAGACATCCTCATCTGACTTGACATCAAATTTACTTAGATTATCCTTGCCATTGTTTAAGATGAAATAACGGCATCCAAAAATTCAAAAATATTTTATTGAAGGTTTCCTACCTTTCCAAAGCTCATAAGGTATTTTCTTTAAAATAGGTCAGATTAAAACATGGTTCAAAACATAACATGCAGTGTTTATGGCTTCTGCCAAAAATATCTAGGTAGGTCATTTTCACAAAGTATGGTGCATGCCATTTCTTCAAGAGTTCTATTTTTCTTTTCTACCACCCCATTTTGTTGAGGTATCTGTTGCCCAGAAATGGAGCCCAAGAGGGGGGGTGAATTGAGTTTTTTAAAAAATTAAAACAGTAACGTGAAGGTCTAGTGGTGTTTGTGAGCAATAAATTCGATGCTCAAGATTAAATGCAGCACAAAGTAGTAAATCAAATGTAATAAGTAGCAAGCAAGAAGGCAATCACACATAAACAAATATTTATAGTGGTTTGGTGCAAACCTAGCACCTACATCCACTTCCCAACCACCCTTGGGAATTCTACTATAATCCAATCAAGATTATAGAAGACTTGTTTTTCAAAAGGCTCACAAGTCAAACCTATGTTGGTTTTGTCACCTAGGCTCACCAACAACCTTTTACCCTTGTTTTGTCTTCGGGCTCACAAGTTAACCCTAGTTGGTTTTATCCCTTTGGCTCACCAACAAACCACAACAACCTTCTTTCAAGACACCTTGAAAGCAAGGTCAAATCACAAGATAAAAATAGATATACAACTTTTAAAACTAAGACAGACTCTCTTCAAGAGTAGAATAGAAGCTTTGAAGCTTAAGTTGATGCTTTGTCTTGTCTCCTTCTTGGAATATTCTTCAAAACACCTCTTTTGAAATGATGCAAGGATGAGCTTGTAGGCTTTTTCAGGGAATCAAACTATAAAAGGCTTTTGATATGAAGTTCTTGAGAGAATATTGGCTTTTTGGCTTTGAATGGACTTCAATACACTTCAATGCCTTTGGAATAAGTTGGTGGAGGTTAAATACAACAAGAAACTTCCAAAAAATGGTTTATGACTGTTGGAGCCTCGAATCTAGCCATTTGGAGCTTGAAAAGCAAGTTCTGCAAGTCAGAAAAATAGATCCGTTAGGACTGTCAGGCTTCAAGTATCGACACTTGGCTCATCAGGTGTCGACACTTGGCTGTCAGGTATCGATACTTGATTTCTAGGTGTCGACACTTGAACTTTCAAGTGTCGACACTTGATGCATAGGTGTCGACACTTGACACAAAAACCCTCAAATGACAAAGTTCTGGATTTTCAAAAATCTCAGGCCTTGAGTCGATACTTGGAAACCTAAGTATTGACACTTGAAATGCAGGTGTCGACACTTGAGTTCTAGGTATCGACACTTGGCGTGCCAAGGATTTTTCTGCGTGTCAAATGCTGAAGTGTCGACACTTGGCTTTCCAAGTGTCGACACTTGATACTGAAAAACTCATGATCAAGTATAATTTGAGCCAAAAACACAAATATTGATTTTGAAATTTAAATGGAACATAAATAAATAATAATCAACATTTGAAAGCCCTTTTTTCATGAAAAGATGTCCAGAATTATGAAAAATGCTCCGTGCCACGGCGTGCCATGATACACAAGCCTTTGAGATTTTGAGGTGCTTTCTTCTTAAAAACTCATAGCTTAAAATATACATTAGTATATATTTTATTATTCATCAAAACCACTGGGTGGAGCCAACAGTATCCTAGGTGCAAAAAAATTATGATGAATGCCATTTTCACTACAAAACTTATCAAACTCAGAATTTTCAAATTCGTTCCATGGTCACTTCTCAAAGATACAATAAAAACACTTTTTCATTTGAAGCTTTTTTATGAAATCTAATGAATGCAGAAAATGTTTCTTCTTTGTATGCTAAAAACATGACCCATGTAAAATGTGAGAAATCGTCTACAATAACTAGACCATACTTCTTACCTCCCAAACTAGATTTTCTAGTTGGCCCAAAGAGGTCCATATGAAGCAATTCTAAGGGTCTAGATGTAGAGACTACTCCTTTTGGTTTAAAAGATAATTTGGTTTGTTTTCCAAGTTGGCAAGCACTACAAATTTTATCTTTTTTAAAACTAAGTTTTGGCAAATCTTTTATCAAATTCTTTTTGCTAAATTTTAAAATCAAATGCATACTAGCATGTTCTAGTCTACGATGCCAAAGCAATTAGTTTCATTGATCTTGGCTTCCATTGCCACTAGGCATTGATCATTTTGAACAGGAAGATCATCAAGATCAACCATATAAATATTGCTATGCTATGACCAATGAACTTGATGCTATTGTCATCTAAACTAGAAACAATGTACATAAAAGATTCGAAAACAACTTTAAAAGCTTTGTCACAGAATTAACTAATACTAAGTAAATTGTGTTTCAAACTATCAATATATAAAACATTATCAATATAAGTAGAGGGGGTGATATGGACTTTACCAATTCTGACAATCTTATCCTTTCCATTATCACCAAATGTTAAATTACCATTATTATGATATTCAAGTGATGAGAACTGCTCCACATCTCCAGTCATGTATCTTGAGCAACCGCTATCGAGGTACCACATTCTTCTTTTATTAGTTGCAAGGCACACCTACAATAAAAATCAGGTGGAGACTTTAGGTACCCAGTAATCTTGGGTCTTTTCAAGTTAGTGGTAATGGTTCCTTTTGGAATCCAAACTTTCTTAACTTTGCTAATTTTTTTTTTATTGCACAAGTAAGATTTATGTCCTACAGTAACACAAGTATAGCAAGTAATAGAAGATGATGCAGGCACAAAGAAATTCTTGAAAAACTTTTACTATTTTCGAGTTTTAAAACCTAAACCGACTTTGTTAAAAACAACACTTTGATTATTTAAAAGCATGTTCAATTTTTTGGAACTGTATATAAATTTTTCAACAAATGGTTTTAACTTTTCAAGTTCTTCTTTGTACTTTTTGTTTTCTTGCAAAATCTCATTGTTCTATTTTATAAACTTTTCAGTTGAAACAAAGGAGTTTTTCTTTTTCAAATCTTCTTTTTCTTTTTCAAGAAGACAAACTTTATCATTCAACTTTTTGTTTTCTTGAAGCAAGTAATTATTTTCAGTTAAATACTTGTCATTTATTTTTGCCAAAACCAGATTTTGCTTCTTTAATTCTTTATGCTTTGATTTCAATTTTTGAAATTCAATAACTAATTTATCAAAAACCTTATGTAATTCATCAAAAGTAAATTCATTTTTGGTTTCAGAAAATATCGCTTCATTATTGGCCATTAAATAGAAGTTTGCAACCTCTTGCTATTCTTCCTCAGAACTAAGTCTCGCTGTCACTCCAGGTTGCCATCATAGCCTTCTTTCTTATTCTTTTTCTGCTCTTTTTTAGTAAGGGGCAGTCCATCTTGAAGTGGCCCGATTTCTTGCACTCAAAATATGTGAGCTGCTCCTTTTCTTTCTCTTTCTCCTTCTCTTTGCTAGGCTCTCCTTTTAGAGGTTTCTTCTTAAAGTTATACTTCTTTTCTCATGAACCTCCTAAACTTTCTAGCCAAGAGAGCTATCTCATCTTCTTCATCTTCTTCTTCAGAATCTTCACTTGATTCATCTTTATTAGTGGACTTGAAAGTGATCACTTTCTTCTTCTTGTCAACATCTACATTCTTTTGCTTTAATGAGAGCTCATATATCATCAATGAGCCCAATAATTGCTCGAGAGGAAGAGTATTTACATCCTTGGCTTTTTCTATTACTGTGACTTTTGTATCCCATGAAGCCGGAAAAGACCTGAGGAGTTTTTGACAAATTCATCATTAGATATAATATTTCCTAAACTTCTCATGCCATTCACAATATTGGTGAACCTAGTATACATTTCACTTATAGATTCAGTAGGTTACATTTTGAACATTTCATATATGTGAATGAGCATGTTAACTTTAGTTGTTTTCACTTGATGTGTACCCTCATGGGTAACCTCAAGTGTGTCCCATATTCTCTTAGCGAAAAGACAGTTTGAGATTCTATTGAATTCACTCAGATCCAAAGAGCAAAACAATAGATTCATAGTCTTTGCATTAAGCTTTATTTGCTTAATGTCATTCTCATCCCAATCATCTTCCATTTTGAGAGTGGGAATGCCATTAATCAACATAGTAGGCTGATGAGGACCTTTGACAATAGTCCTCCAAAGATTATAATCAATGGCTTGAATGAATATGTGCATGCATATTTTCCAATACGTGTAGTTAGTACCATTAAATAGAGGGGGATGGTTTGATGCTTGACCTTCAACAACATCTATTCCTATTGGAGCCGCCATGATCTTTTACTCAAGATCGTTGGACCTAAAAAAGAGTACCGGCACTCTGATACCACTTGTTGCCCAGAAATGAAGCCCAAGAGGGGGGGTGAATTGGGTCTTTCAAAAATTAAAACAATAATGTGCAGGCCTTGTAGTGTTTTTGAACAACGTGATTGATGCACTTAAATATATGCAGCAGAAAACAGTAAATAGAGTGCAGGAAAAAAGTACAAGTAAATAAAGAGACACAATCAGATACAAACACCAAGTTTTATAGTGGTTCCGTGCTCTCCAAGCACCTATGTCCACTCCCCAAGATTTCTTGAGAATTTTCACTATAATCTCTTCAAAGATTATAGCTGACTTGTTTTCCAAGGCTTACAAGTCAAAACCTAAGTTGGTTTTGCCACCTAGGCTCACCAACAAACTTTACAACTTGTTTTGGCTTCGGGCTCATAAGTAAAACCCTAGTTGGTTTTGTACCATTGGCTCACCAACAACCTTACAACATACTTTCAAGACCCTTGAAAGCTAGGTCAAATAATAATAAATTCATAATACAAGAATTTAAACACAAGCAAACTCTCTTCTAGAGTGGAATGAGGAATCTTTGAAACTCTTTGATGATTGCTTGATGTGACTTGACTTGGAATATTCTCAAGAACACTTTTGGAAAGATGAAATGAAAGCAATGTAGGCTTTTTCAGTGAAATCTCTCCTTTTTAGCTTTTGGAACTGGAGTTCTTGAAGAATGTCTTTAACTCTTGGATATTTTCTTGCTTCTCTTTGTTCTCTTGCTTCATGAATGAGTTTGGTGAAGCTTAAATACATCAAAAACATCCAAAAAAACCATTTAAGACCGTTAGGGATCAAAAACTAGCCGTTAGGAGTTGAAAAACATTAATTCAGGCTGTCAAAAAATAGATCCATTGAAGCTGTCAGAACTTGAGTGTCGACACTTAGCTGTCAGGTGTCGACACTTGATTTCCAGGTGTTGACACTTAAACTTTCAAGTGTCGACACTTGAATCTCAGGTATCGACACTTGACACAAAAAATCTTCTAGAGGCATGTTCTGTATTTTCAAAAAGTCTCGGGCCTTGAGTCGACACTTGAAATTCTAAGTGTCGATACTTGAGTTTCAGGTATCGATACTTGAGTTCTGAGTGTCGACACTTGGCATGCCATGAAAAATTTCTACGTGCCAAATGCTGAAGTGTCGATACTTTGGGCTTCCAGGTGTCGACACTTGGTTCTGCAATTTTTACAAACAAGTGCCTAACATGCCAAAAATAAAGATTTTCAATGAAACTTAAATGTAACATATATAAACAATAATTGAACCTGTTTATGGCCTTTTTCAATGAAAAGACTTCTCAAATCACAAAAAATGCTTTGCTTCCAAAGCATGCCATGATACTTTAGTTTTGAGAATTTGAAGTACTTGAAAGCTGAAAACTCATAACTACAATTTAACTATTAGTACAAAATATGTACTCAACATTTTGTTATTCATCAAAATCACGAGGTAGAGCCAACAAATCCTTTGTGGACCCTAGGCTTCAATGGGCCCTTGTTGCAACCTCTTGGATGGTTGAGTGTCAATCAACCATTGTGGTGATTTCCTTTCAATAGTTGACTGATAGTTGACTAGATATTTAGCTTTTAATCAGGAAAATGTCCTATTATTTTGTTGAATTGATATTTGTACATCATTGAAAATACATTCATATATTCTTAATATTTCAAGTCCAGGGAATTAGTGTCCTATTAAGATTTTGATCTTATAGGCTCCTTGTTGGAGGGCTTCAATTACTTGATGTGGTCCTTCCTAATTTAGAACTAGCTTTTATGGCTTGGTCTACCTTGAGATCTCTATTCATTGTAGCACAAGATCTCCTAGATGGAAGGTTTTTGACTTTATTTAGCTATTGTAATACCGAGCAACTTTTTGTCAATACACTACCATTCTTAAATGGGCTTGATTCTAAATTTCCTTCAGTAGATCTAGATTGGCACTTAGTTGGTCTGAATTGCTTGGTTCTTTGTAATATTCAATTCTCATAGTCAATAGTCCAATCTCTATTAAAATCATTGCTTCAATTTTGGGTTTTGGGTTCCATGGAACCTAGACTTCTATATAATCTTGATGTTGGCCTCTTCCCTTAACATCCACTACGGTCCTCTAACATTTCAAATTGCATGGCACTCCTCAGACTCCTCCGAGGCTTAACTCCTGATTGCCCCAATCTGAGAGTAGCCACTACATCCTCTGAGCTCTTTGCAGTCTTCTAACTATCCAATTGCTTAGCACTCCTTGGACTCCTCCAAGGCTTGACTCTCGATTGCCCCAATTTGAGAGTGGCCATTGCATCCTCTGAGCTTTCCATGGTCCTCTGACCCTCCAAACTACATGGCACTCCTCGGACTCCTCTAAGGCTTAACTCTTGATTGTCCTAATTTGAGAGTGGCCACTAGTCCTCTAAGATTTTTGCGATCCTTTGACCCTCCAATTTTGGCTGAAAAACTGCGCAGCACTCTTCAGACTCTTCCAAGGCTTGACTCCCGATATTCTAATATGAGAGCTACCACTTGCTTCTACCAAAGTATCATCCTTTAAATTCACTTCCAGCAATATAAAATGGCACTCCATGGACTACCTCCAAAGCATAACTCCTGTCAAATTGAATCTAGGAGAGGCCCAGCACATGAGTCCCCTTTAGTAACTCATCCTCAATCACTTGGTCTTACTTCATACCTACTTTATGATCCTATGGTAGTTCTAAACTTTTCTGTTCAACACCATGCCTTCGAACCCTACACACCACATCGATGCCAAGTACTAACAAGTTGCCTCCATTTCTTTGCATCATCCCATACCAACATAGATCAATAGCTGCACCAAGTGGAACCCTAATATCCGATCAAGGCCATTTCCCACATTGCTTGAGTCCTTTGATATAGTGGTCTTCACTCTAAGCTCCAAATGTCTGCCTTTGCAAAACCATTATCCATGCTTTTTCTTAAGATACTTATCCTATCCTGACTATCTTTTTCTGTCTTCATGCTAATCCTAAGTCCAATGCAAGGCTACCCCACTAGCCTGCCTCACTTCTCTGACTCTAGTACCTCGACATCCTCTTGCATCTAATATCTGAGCCTGATAATGTCTCATAACATGACCAACACAAGTGCCTCTGCACCATGGCCACCTTGGCCAACAACTACACAGCCCTCGTGCTTCACCTCCTGCACTTGACATCACATGCCTATGTAGCAAGCAAGCACCTTTGGCCAAATATCTACCTTTAGTCCCTTGGCCTTCCTGCACCTTCATCTTGAGAGCAGTTCCATGAAATTCAATTCCTAAGAGCAGTTCCATGAAATTCAATTCCTAAGAGCAGTTCCATGAAGTTCAATTGCCATTCATGTGATTTTGCGCCATAATTACTCACACAAGAGATAGCTCTTTCCAATGTCCCATATCATTAGGCACCTGGGTCCCTTGACTCTCCAAGCCTTCACCTCAGCCTACACTTTAAAATTTGGATGTTGCATCCTCCTTTACATTACAGACACATCCGAGTACCTCAATCCATTTTTTCAACTTTGCCTCTAAGGAAATTCTAGTCCCTCGAGATGCACTACCTACAACTTTGCATATAGCCCCAGTGCTTCAACATTCATGAGCACTCTTCATCCTGAATTCCATTACGTAGCCACAACTGGTAGACTTTCACATTCATGGCCTCCCATCCATATATGCAATCGATGAGCAACCTTAAGAATTCAGCACTGAGCACATCACCTCTGCAACATGCTCCCCCACTCAAAGTTGTTGACATCTACAATAGACTTAGATGTCTAGCTCCTCTAACACTGGACTTCCAGCTCTTTGGATCTTTTGCTACTTTGGATACCCCCATATCAGTAGCCTATTATAAGCACCATGTCGACCATCGACTAAGCAACCTTTGCTCTGATACCAACTATCATAGGTGAGTATTTTTTTGACTCAAACACTCGTGCGGTGCCTTGATATGCCACACACCAAGTCAAGTCCTCCTGAGTCCTTTTCTCGAATATACATATAAATGCATAGCAGTCCTACCACATAGCTAAGCATGCACCTCCATACCCCTGCCCAACAATACTATCAAATTGAACACATGCGACACTCTCAAGTGCTCGCAAGCAACCCGACCCCTTGGGTCAACTATACAGCTCAAGCACACCTCCATGCCATAACATTAGACTCTTTCCAAGAGTGCTCCGTAGCTTAGCATCTCTGTGCCAATCCAATGGCTTTGCCCCTCAAGCCAAGTATTGCTCATCCAAGATGTCTCAAATCTCTGAGTACTTCTATGTCATGATATAACTACTATGCCACTGATCTGCAAGCCACCATGTTTCCCTTCAGATGAACATAGACCAAACATACATAACATGATCAATGCCTTTTCTTCATATTAGGCATAGGCAAACCATCTCTAGTGTCGCCTAGCCGACCTGCCAAGCTGACATGCTCCATAGCCCGACAAAACAATGGTTGATTGAGCACATCCAAAGTTCTCCCAGGTGCTACTATCCAAGCTCCCCCACAAGCTCCTATGCCACGATCCTGATCTTGCATCTTTAGCATACCTTCCCATCAATGGCCATATTGCTCGATAATGTTCATGACCTGCTCGCACATCACTACGCACTATCATGTACCTAAGGTCCACAGCCATACTGCTCAACACTCATGTCTATGGCCTTCTCATCCTTGCGCATTACCACAATATCAGCATCCAAGTCTACCCATCAAGTAAATATCTTTGTTTGGCTGATCCTTGCATCCCGCTATCCTCTCCTTGGCATGGCCCTCTTAGCCACCTTTGATCCTTGGCCTAGCTCCAAAGCATATGCCCGATCAAATTTTTATAAGCCACACTTGAACTCCATGATCGACCAGCTCCCATGGATCCCCATGAGACATCACCCCGTAATGCTCAAAAGATTTACCTATTTGGATTGGCCAAATCGTTGCCTAACTGGTCCTCTATTGCCTCTTAGCTCTACCACAAAGATAAAAATGCATAGAGTAGCCTAGACAATTCCTCGAGGTTAGACCTCTCGAAAATTCCCATCTCGCATAATGTGGCCAGCTTGTTCGACCAGCATTATCTTGAATGCCTCCATGTGAGACCATCAAGACATGGCACTACCTTGCCCTACAACCGTGCCAGATGGACTTGTACCCTAAGGACCTGAGAGAGTTGGGAATATGGCCAAAGCCCCGCATCCCTCCTCAAAACCAAGAGGATTCCTCAAATATCAATACATGTCTTGGTGAACCATAGCAATATCAAGCCTCCCGAGCCTCTCGATATCATGCCATGACTATGCCACTCCATAGCTAATCATTACTCCCCTCATAACCCCAGTGAGGCATCTAGCCAAACTCTATCCCAAGGGTTTCAAGGTATTGAGGAGCATTGCAAATTTTGGCCTATGCCAATCTTTCATAGCACTGTGCCATGGCAATGCCATCACCCCTTGTGACAAGCCAATAGTTGAGTCCATGACACCGTGGCCTTTCGTACAATGAGGGATGGATGTCCTTGGTCTGTTCCCTCCGACCTCGGGTTAGCATAAGTTCCTAGTGGTCACTGATGATTACTTTACAAGATGGAAGCCGAGCCACTAGCCTGCATTACTGAATCTAAAGTAATAAATTTTGTATGGAAAGCTATCATCTGGTGCTTCGACATCCTATAGTGCTAATCACCAATAATGGATGGTAGTTCGTCGAAGTCCATTTTGAGAAATTTTATGAAGACTACGGGATCTTACATCACCTCACCTTAACGGCACACCCCTAGGCTAATGAGAAGGCTGAAGTCACAAATCGGGCCATCCTACAAGGAATTAAGATGAGGCTCGACAAAGTTAAAGGATCATGGATCAATGAGCTCCATCATGTACTTTGGACATACTAGATGACACTGAGGGTTCCGATAAGAGAAATACCCTTTAGCCTAGTTTTCAGGAAATTCACTGATGCCCATAGTGGCCATTTTGGCTGGGGACTAGTTTTAGTCTGCTTCACTTTTTTGGTTTTTTCCATTTTGCTTTTATTTTTTTTCCTTACCATGGGCATGGAACCAAACAAAGGATATGATCTTGCCAAAATGCTTCCATGTTAGGTTTTCTATTTTGCCATAAATTTTTCTTTAAGTAATACTATTTATAAAAATGATCAACTAATTGGTAGTTTCATGGTTTGATACCGTGAGCATTTCATTTCATGTATTTATCTTAGATCATTCTTTCTCATCATCGATGCTTCTTTCAAGAAGCCATTGTTCTTTGGTCAATCCATTTTTTGCTTTTTGGATAAGAGTTATTAACTCATTTTGTCATTTATGATGATATTAATTGTATATTTAGAAAAAAAAATACTCTCTCAACCTTAAATTTTTTAAAAAAATTATAGTTCCCTCCTAAGTGAGAGTCCTTTTTTTCCTCCCCGCTTCCCTTCTTCTTTTTTCTTTTTTTTTTTTTCCTCTCCACCCTACTATCTCCAAATAGAGTTAATGATCCTTCTTGCGATCATTTCCTTTTAAATACTTCGTTATATTTTGCTATCACATCACTAGCTAATAAATATTGAAAAATCATGTGTCCTTGCTGTTGTGGTGTAGAAAGGAAATATTATTAATTCTACATTAATTATGAGTAAAAAAAATATTTATATTGGATGGGACTTCTTTTTCCATGAGATGGATGATTTTTGAAGGACAAAATTGAAAAATCCCATATAATGAGATCGAAGCAAATAATATCTCAACCGTGGGTGCAAAGATCGACCGGCCGGAGCTAATTTTTCTTGATTAGGAACTCTGGCTTATATGAAATGGGACATTCGCTTTTCTGTGAAAAAGTAGACAATATTAATATAAAAGTGAAGACCGACTCATTCGCACTAGAAGTCCTCGACCGCAACACTTGCCATTAGATTACTATAACCTAAGAACCAAGGAAAAGATCATGGAGATGTGCCTCCATAGCTACACTTCTTGAATGTATTCAATAGGGATACTAATCTCAAGCTACTGCTCAACACCTTTTTCTTTTATGTCCCCTCCTTTGGATTAACTTGAGAACATTTTAAGCATCTATTAAGTACCTTTTGCTCTCCTTTTTTTTTTTTTTTGATAAATCAAATATCATTATATGAACAAGCATGTTTATAAGCATCAACATGTAAAAATTCTTTATGAGCTTGAAGAGTAGTGGAAGAAGAATACCAAATAAAGTATCTGGTATGATTCACCATGTGAGTGATCTCCATATTTGAGTAGCTTGGAAAGATTCAAGTTGCAAGTAGATCCTCAAATATCAGAGTGGAGAAATATCGAGTATGACTTCATGCAATATGTTTATTCCATCAATGATAGTAAGGAAACCTCTCCCTAACAATACCTACCTCACTGCTCACACCTAAAGTCATGGTTGCATGTACCATGCCTTCCTAAGTGACCCTTTAACTTAGTCATGGGTACTTTCCTTGCATAAAGATATGAGCCTCTAATAGGCCACGATGTCATCGTTAAGATATCGTGGCTATTAGTTTAATTAATCAACTTCTAACAAATAAAAAATAGGTAGATAGGATGAGTCGGGTCGAATCCACGGAGAAGGCAATGCTTGGAAGAGTTTTAAAATCCTTGATTTTTTATAAAATAAAGAACAATATTTTGAAGCCGAGGGAATAAAATTTAAATATGCAAAAGAAAAGTAAAACTCGGTACGGTCGATCCACTAGTCGGATCTTAGCATCTATTTGTAAGAAAGTAAATAACAGAAATTTAAAGTGCATAAAAACAGATATTGCATTAACTGAAAGAGGAATTCAATTACAAGAAATTTAAAATAATAATTAAATAAACTAAAAAAACAGGAACAAAGATTTCGAAGTCGATTGGCGCAGCCTCGTCAAGAAGTCGGTTGATGTCATGTCCCCTTCTTCCGCCGTACTTCGTGGAGTGAACTGGGCTTCCTCTTCTTCTTCATCCTTAATCTTGATCTGGAGATCGGCGTAGGCGAAGAAATGGCGTAGACAGCACAGCTTCTCCTCTAAAAAACCTTACTCTTAGAGGCCAACCCGCATCCAAAACTGAATCTCCTATCCTGTACCATACTCCTCTCTCCAAGATACTTTCTTTTGTATCCCAAGGGTCCTTTGAATAGAGGATGTCTAGAGCTTCATCCCAATCAAATTTGTGCTCAATCAGGCTCTAGATTCGCTAGATATCATCAGAGAAATCCTCAACGTTCGATGCATGGCAGGATGAGATGATCGATGCAGTTCTTCTGTTTTTGGTAGCAGAGTCCAATCTGGACTCTCGATTTTGAATCCTGGATCCCCGGGTCTTCCACTTGGACTGGGACTCTACTGCGAGCCTCTCCCGATCCAGCAAAGAGATGGGTGGCGACGTTGATGGTGATGGGAGCGGCGGACGGTGGAAGGCAGTGGGTTGAGGTGGTGAAAACAGGTGGTGGATGGCTGCAGTGATAATGGCCGAAAGAGATGCGAGGTCGACGGTGAGGGGATGGTTTCCGACAGCTTCCTCGATGATGGCAAAGCTTGGGAAGGCCGGCGGTCATGGGAGAAAGAGGGCGGAGGAAGGTGGATAGTCGGGAGCACTGTGGTTTAGCAATGTTGGTGGCAGGATGATGGAACATAGGGGTGGATGACTGGTGGGCTTCTTCGGTGGGTTGGTGCTGGTCGATGGCTCGCGGAGATGGTAGATGATGAGAGGGATGCTCGGTGGCCTCTTCAACTGGTGCCAGATGTTTGAACGGCGATGAGAGGCGGCAGTGGATGGAGGAGGAAGAGGAATCGACGAATGGCCATGGTTGGTTCAAAAAGGGGTCTCCCGATGGCAGTGACAGCCATGGTGGGCCTCTTGGCATCTTCTTCGGCATCGAGCGGTGATTGAGGATGTCTCCGTGGCCAGGCACTGTAAAATGGAGCTTATGGTCCATGGGACTAGGTCGTGGACTAGTAGCATGGCTGCTGGTGGACCGGACAGGCTTTTATAGACCAAGTGACCAGTCCATAATGGACCGGTTGCTTTAAAATGTGTGCTCTTTCTTTATTAAAATTTAAAATTTAATTTTGGGCACGTTTGAACTTTGATTTGAGAGCTATTTGTACCATTGGATTCCAAAAATTGAGCTCTTCACAATGACAATCTATTTCCTACAAATAATATATAAAAATATTAATTTGATATAAATAAAGATAATTTAATTATTAAATTAATACTTATATATATATAATATAATTATCACACCCCCAACTTAAACTTTGCTCATTCTCGAGTAAAGCAGATGAATTAGCTATGTGTACAAATTTATCCTTGAATTGAAAGTTGACTTAGGTAGTCCTAAAGGCAGCTGATACCCGACCAGACCATTAAAGAGGTATTTATTGGATTACTAAGTCAACCCAATTAGTGGTTGAGTGTTGACCATATAAATCTTTAGAGGTCTTCCTTACCATCTCCCCAACTCACTCTTCAAATTCTCAAACTTAATTTGAGTCAGATTTGTTACCTTTTTACACTTTAGTCCTCTTTCTTTTTTCTTTTTTTCTTATTTTTTCTTTTTTTGAAAGAAACTTTTTTAAGTACTTTTCAACATTTCCATCTTAACTCTTAATAAGCAAATTATTTATTAAGATAAGAAAGGAAAGAGTTTTGGAATTACTCTTAAAATTTAATTTGGTCAACACCCTACTATTTGTTGGGTTTTCTTAGTGATTTGTCCCTTAGTATCTCTAAAACTATCTAGGCCATTAATCAATCATTGATTAGGGTACCTAATTAACTTCAAATCGCAATAAAATTTGGATACAAAATTAATTACTTCTAGTCATACTTGAGGACTTAATTATATTAGTTATTCTCCCACCCAAACTTAATTGACATTGTCCTTAATGAAGAAGGAAAATAAAGGGTGCAATATGTAAAAAGGAATAGGAAAGAGTACACCTGAAGTGGATGTGCTTTGAAAGTTGAAGAAGGCTTCATGAAGTAGTGGGCTCGTGAAGTAGTGGGCTATTATACTTCCATCTAAGTTCCTATAATTATACTAAAAAAAATAAGATTGTTGGGTTGCCTCCCAACCAACACTAAGTTTAACGTCTTCAGCCAGACATTATAAAGGAGTCCAATAGATAATCAACTTAATTATGTTTCTCATAATATCAAAAGGACAGGGCCAATCAGGAGGCCTTGTCATCATGGTAGAAAATCGTTCATAGAGTACTCTATGATGATTAGCCCGAATCAATAAAGTGTACTAGGCATGCATGTTATCCCAGGATTTAAAATAATTATTATAGTTTATTCTATACTCAAGAAGGGATTGTGTTTGTTGGGCCGAGATTAGAGGTGGTAGTTTAAAAATTTCTTCAATTATGGATTGGTCTACCCTACTCCCCTTCTCGGACATGATGTGTTTAGTCAATGTCCCTTCCTATTTTAAATTTGGGTACCTTTTCTAGATTAATATTAGACCTGTCTCCATACATTGTTTTAATATCATGGCAAGATTTTGGAGGTAGTCCTCAAAATTAGTGCCAAATATGGAGAAATCAACTATAAAATTTTTAAGATCTTGATCCCGTATTTTAGTGACTTCCCACCCGATAGCTTCTTTATGTGCTTTTAGAATACCGCTAAGTTGGGCTTACTGGGTAAGGTTCATTGGAAGAGTGTCAATGGGTGCATCAGGAAGTAATTTCAGTTCTAGTTCAAGTGGTGATTCTAATAAGGGGGCTATTGGTGGGCTAGGTGATGGCTCTTGTTATTCATCAATCAAAAATGGGATGGTTTCAAAGCAGGGTATTTGTATTGGATTATTCACCTGTAAGGTATATCCATCTACATTAGAATCATCTACCCTTAGTTAAGCCAGATAGAGATGTAACAAATCCTGGGAGAGAATTGTGGGGGTGGCTTCCTCTATTGAGCCATGCATTTGTGGTTCTTAAAAGTGTCTACCAATTCCATCATTGCATCTATTTGTTCTCACATCCCATTAAAAGGTGTATGGACAATTCTAGGGCACTAGAGAATAGGGCCATAGGTGAGTGGGGTGACAATGAAATTGGTTCGTCCCATAAGTTTAATGTCTCCATATATTTTTTTACCTTAGCCAAATTATCTATATTGGTCCTTATGGTTGTGCAAAGTTATTTAAGACCAGTTCATTCCTGAGAGTCAGAGTTGATTGTTCAGGAAAACATAGAGGGTCATTAAAATCTTGATCTAGGTATAGTCTCTTTAAGTCACTCTCGGGTTGACAGGCAGTTCACCTCCCTCCTCTTTATTAAGCTCAATTAATCGTTGATCAGTTTGATCCATTAGCCTATCGATAGATTACTGTTAAGCTATAATCAGTTATTGAAATTGATCAAACCTATCAACATCTAGGTTTGTTTGTAAGGAAGGTGGGTATGGTGCTTGCTGAACCTTCTCCTCAAATAATGGGCTATAATTATTGGAGAAGGTTGATAGTGGGGATAGGGCTGATCATAATAGGGTTCCTCTATAAACATAGATCTTTGGATAGTCGGGGTAACCACTAGACATGGTTGCCATGAAAAATCTGGTTGAGCCCCCTAACCTGAATTATAGGCACTATAGTATGGATTATCTCTTGAGTTGTAGGTTGTTTGGATTTGATCTTGATAAACTCGGTCATACCTAAACTCAAGAGATTGGTACCCGATGGGACACTCACTCTCAAAGTGGGTGGGGCTTGAATAAATTTGGTGTGCTGGGAGAAAGGGTACTCTACTATAAGGATTCATTATCTTGGCACTGATTTAGTTTATTGGATTGTTCTGATTATTTCGATATGCAATCAAAGATTTAGATCAGAGCAATCCTTATTTATTCATATTTTTATTTATCATTATGATTATTATTTTTTGTTAAGAGGAGTGGTGAGATGAAGATGAAGAAGAGTTCTAAAAAAAAGGGCCTAAGGAGTCCTAGAGTAAGAGAGAGAAGAAGAGTTAGTTAGGGTTTGATGTTATTTACAAACAAGTTAGCATACATGGACTCTCTATCCTAGGGTTATCCTAAATCTAGATAACTCCTAACTACCAAGGCAACCTTGGAGCCCTCCAAGTCAGAAACTAATTAATCAACTGGCCAGGTAAGGTAAGATTGGTGGGGGTCCTCCCGTTGCTTTCCGTAGATACCAATAAAAATTGGCCAGGTCAGTCAATGGAATCAATTAAAAATCACCTTTCTTCAGGACTACATTATCCTTGAACCCCTTTTCTAGATATCAGTTAATTAGCCAATCTTGACTCGGTCCAACCTCTGGATGCCTTATCCTATTGAGCTTGAGTTCCTTAGGGGCTGGCATCTAATTGATTTTAATTATCAAGCTTAGGTCAATGCAGGATGCAAGGTGACGGTTTGTGGGCCAAGAAAGGGTTATCAACCCTCCATCTTATGTTGTTTATGGAGTAATGCCCTTAAGATATTTTATAAAAATATGCTATGCAAAAAAAAGAAAGATGTCTCAAACAAGTAATAGATTTTTTAAGGTTTAGTTAGTTACTCTATTTTAGTTATGTATTATTAGGTGTTTGTGTTTTCTTTTTTTATATTATATTATTTCAAGCAAGAAAAATAAAATGTAGCATTTAATCTTGTTTATTTTCTTATGAGACAAAAAAAACTAAAATTAGGTTAAGCAAATAAAGAAATTATGGGTTTTGTAATTAAGGTAAGAAATCAAATCAATATTTAAAAAGCTAAGTAATTTTTTTTTTAGGGTTAATTTTAAAAAAGGAAGAAACTAAAAAAGAAATTTTTTATTTTGTTAGTTTGAAAGAAAAAAGGAAACTAATAAAAGAAAGAAACTAAAAAGAATTTTGATTTTATGTTAACTTGAAACATTTTTTTTTTTGATAAATATGAAAAGGCAAAAATTAATTAGAAGTAGCTAAGAAAGAAAAAAGGAAAGTAATCTAGGGTTAAGATTGATCTCAATAGATTTGCAAAAATTTCCTTCTCTTTGTTTTCCTTTTTTCTTTTTTTTTTATTTTTTTCTATATAAAAAATAAAAAAATTAGTACACTTAAATTTTTAAGAAATCAAAGAAATAAAAAATGTTAGCATTTGTGCCTTCCCTGGCAACGATACCAAAAACTTGATAGGCCATGATGTTGTCGTTAAGACATCGTGGTTATCGGTTTAATTAATTGACTTCTAACAAATAAAAAATAGGTAGATAGGATGAGTCAAGTTGAATCCATGGAGAAGGCAAAGCTTGGGAGAGTTTTGAAATCCTTGATTTTTATAAAATAAAGAAAAAGATTTTGAAGCCAGGAGAATAAAATTTAAACATGCAAAAGAAAAGTAAAACTCGGTACATTCGATCTACTAGTCTGATCTTAGCATCTACTTACAAGAAAGTAAATAACAGGAATTTAAAGTGCATAAAAATAGATATTGCATTAACTGAAAGAAGAATTCAATTACAAGAAATTAAAAATAATAATCAAATAAACTAAAAAAAATAGGAATAAAGATTTTGAAGTCGATTGGCATAGCTTCGTCGGGAAGTCGGTTGATGTCACGTCCCTTCTTCTGTCATACTCCATGGAGCGAACTGGGCTTCCTCTTCTTCTTCCTCGGATCTTGATCTAGAGATCGACGTAGGCAAAGAGATGGCATAGACAGCACAACTTCTCTCTAAGAAGCCTCACTCTTAGAGACCAACCCGCAACCCAAAACTGAACCTCCTATACCATACTCCTCTCTCCAAGATGCTTTCTTCTGTATTCCAGGGGTCCTTTAAATAGAGGATGTCTAGAGCTTCATCCTAGTCAAATTTGGGCTTAATCAAGCTCTAGATTGGCTAGATATCATCAGAGGAATCCTCAGTCGTCCGATGCATGGTAGGATGAGATGATTGATGCCGTTCATCCCTTTCTGGTAGCACAGTCCAATCTGGACTCTTGATTTCAAATCCCGAATCCTTGGGTCTTCCACTTGGACTGGAACTCTACAGTGAGCCTCTCCTAATCCAGCAAGGAGATGGGTGGCCACGTTGATGATGGTGGGAGCAGTGGATGGTGGAAGAAGGTGGGTTGAGGAGGTGAAAATAGGTGGTGGATGGCTGCGGTGACAGTGGCCGAAAGAGATGCGAGGTTGACGATGAGGGGGTGGTTTCCAGGAACTTCCCCGATGACAGTAAAGCTTGGGAAGGTTGGCGGTCAAAGGAGAAAGAGGGCGGAGGCAGGTGGACGGCCGGTGGCACTATGGTTTGGCAGTGATGGTGGCGGGATGATGGAACACAGGGGCAGATGACTGGTGGGCTTCTCCAGTGGATTGGTGCTAGCTGGCAGCTCGGGGAGATGGTAGGTGATTAGAGGGATGCTCGGCGACCTCTTCGGTTGGTGCCAGATGTCCGAACAGTGATGAGAGATGGCAGTGGATGGAGGAGGAAGAAGAATCAACGAATGGCCATGGCAAGTTCAAAAAGGGGTCTCCTGGCGACGGTGACGGCCATGGTCAGCCTCTCGGCAACTTCTCCAGCATCGGGCGGTGACTAGGGATGTCTTCGAAGGCCGGGCAGTGTAAAATGGAGCTTATGGTCTACGGGACTAGGTTGTGGACCGACAGCATGGCTACTGGTGGACCGGATGGGCTTTTGTAACCAAGCAACCGGTTCATGGTGCACTAGCTGCTTTAAAACACGTGCTCTTTATTTATTAACTTTTAAATTTTGATTTTGGGCCATCTGAACTCCGATTTGAGAGCCGTTTACGTCATTGGACTCCAAAAACGAGCTCTTCACAATGATAGTCCTATTTCCTATAAATAATGTATAAAAATATCAATTTGATATAAATAAAGATGATTTAATAATTAAATTAATATTTTTATATATGTATATTACATAATTATCAGCCGTCAGCTATTTGCAAAGTTATTTCATATACCAAGCACCTTTCTCTTTATAAGAGCCTCCATTTCTTTAGAAAATCTTTACAAGATCATAATGTCTATAAAAAGCATCACACTAGGAATCACAATTTTCATGTTAGACCTAGTGGAGGAAAGCACATATAAAGAGATGCTTGAAAAATGTTGAAACTTAGAAATCTAGTAGTGCTTGCTTCTTGGTGAGTTATAGAAGAGATAATAAGATTCATTTTACCGACGGTCTCAATAGAATAGAGTCCAACACTTACCATGAACTAAACATAATTTCTTTGTTATCATGAGCTTTTTTATTTCATTATGTCTGCTTAGTTTTCTATTTCCTACCTTTGAATCTTCTATACTATGTACTTATTTTGTTCTTTCAATGGAGCGATGGTATTTTCTATTTTTAAAAATAATGATACTTATAAAACAAGAGAAAATTTAACATATATAGAAGATGAAATCATCAAAAAGATTGATTTTAATTATTATAATAAAAGTTATAGATTTTGGGCTTGCAATAATCAAGACTTGTAATCAAATTACTAAATCTTAGTAGATATCCATGTCAAGATTAAAGTCTTCCATATATACAAAACTTAAAGGAATCCTTAAAACTTTTTCTTCTCACTTGTTAAAGGTGACAACTGTTACTGGCAATTCATCTTTACTCTATCTAAATTTAAAGGACTTTCTTAGTAAAAATGTTTAGGGTAGACATAAGCAAGCATCCAACTCAACCATTATTCAATTATATATTATGCTCACACTTCCCTTAAATGCAACTCTTTTCATAATAACAAATGATTAGGAAAACTATTATAATAGAAAGTCATGAAAGAGAGTCAAAGAGTCTTATTAATAGGAACTACAAAATAACTATTTCGTTGTATGTAATTTTACAATTCAAAGGATTACTTTTCCTTAGTTGTTTTTTTTTTTTAAATGTTGCCTTTATAGTATCAATTTTGAAATATATAAGTCAAGAAAGATATCTAGGAATCTCTATTCCAAACACATGTAATGGCATGTATGGAAATATGAGATCATACATTATCTTGTTTTGATTTTGTCTTTTTTATAGATAAGTGGGTTTCTATTCTCAAACAACTCCTCAAGTATCAAAAAATGAGTCACATTTCAACTTAGCCTTCAATATTGAAGCAGTGATTTTGATAGAGATTGGACTATTGACTATAAGAATTGAATATTATAAAGAACCAAGCAATTCAGACCAACTAAGTGCCAATCTAGATCTACTAAAAAAATTTAGAATCAAGCCTACCTAAGAATGGCAATGTATTGACAAAAAGTTGCTCAGTATTACATTAGCCGAATAAAGTCATAACCTTTCATCTACGAGATCTTGTGCTACAATGAATAGAGGTCTCAAGGTAGACCAAGCAGGAAAGCTAGCCCCAAATTAGGAAGGACCACATCAAGTAACTGAAGCCCTCCAACAAGGAGCCTATAAGATCAAAAATCTTGATAGGATACTAATTCCTCGGACTTGGAATATTGAGAATATATGGATGTACTTTCACTAATGTACAAATATCAATTCAACAAAATAATAGGATATTTTGTTGATTAAAAGCAAATATTAGTCAACTAATACTCAACTATTGAAAGGAAATCGTCATAGTGGTTGATTGGCACTCAACCATCCAAGAGGTTGCAATAAGGGCCCATTAAAGTCAAGGGTCCACTAAAATCCGATTACCACAAAGGATCTACTGAAACCTAATTTGTCATAAAAGATCCATTGAAGCCTGGTAAACTGATCAATTGATACCCAATCAACTATTATAATGGCCGATTGACACCCGACCAATAAAGATAATTGATTAACACCCAATCATCTAAAAGAGGTCTACTGAAACCCCTAGGATCCACTGAAGCCCAAGGTTCCATTGAAGCCCAATCAATCGATTGACACCTGGCTGACAAAGGTGATTGATTAACACCCGATCATCTAAAAAAAGGTCCACTGAAATCTCTATGGTCCATTAAAATCCAATCGCCACTAATAGTTCTACTAAAACTTAGCAAATAGATGATTAAAGAAACTCAGCTACAAAAAGAAAATCAGAACAATCATCCAAGACAAATAGCCAGGTGATCGATTAACACCCGATCATAAGAAAAAGATCAAAGTAACTTATTGACACTCGATCATAAAAAGAAAGAAAGCGACCAAGTTATTTGGTCAAGAAGAATAACGATCGACTAACAACTAAAAATTAGAAGCCAAAGTGATTGACTAATACTCGATCATCAAAAAAAAGATAAAAAATAGCTAAGCCAATTGATTTACACCCGACTAAGTTATGGCAATGGTCGAATGACATCCGACCATAAGGATTTCAAGGTGATTGATTGACACTCAGTCATCAAGAGAAAGAAGCAGCATAGTTAGTCGGTTGGAATAATGGCAGCCGATTAACAGCTGATACCTAATTGTCCAATGAACCAATTTGTTCATGTGATGACAATACTTAATTGTTCAAAGAAAAGTACCAATATGTTCATGTGATGACCAACTATCTATAGTTCAATTAAAATATATTAAGTTCTATCGATGAGAGCCAGGATCAGTATTGGACTCTAGGATCAATTAAAATCTATATGGACTGTAGGATCGGTATTGATTTTATATGTTACATTTGTACTAAACAACTACTTAGAAGCTATGTACGGGACTCAAAGTTGGTTGTGTATGGCAGATTAGTCTAAAGTGGAAAGTAACTTTCTACTTTATATTGAACCTAAATTACACTCTTTTATATAATCTTTTTTACTTATGGTATTCACTAATTTAGCAATCAAGTGGCTAATTCCTCCTTAAAATTATTTATTTAGACAAAAATTTTACAAGTTTGGTTCAAGTCCTCTATGTAGTAGAAATTTAGTTTTTTTTTTAAACCTTGCCTAGCTATTTAGTATATCTTATAATACCTGAGACCATAATTTACCGAACCATGCTGAACCGGCTAGTGTAGGACTTACCAAACAAGTCGGCTATTAGCTTGATTCAAACGTTCAACTAGGGACATAAAAGGATTGAGGGCTTGCTATTTCATTCAAGAATTTTATTTATTCACTGCTTGCTTTATTCACCCCCACCACTTTGAAACCCTAATTTTTTCAATCGTTGTGGGCTTGTAGGCATGTAAGTCTCTCTCTCTCCCTCTCTCTTCCTTTCTCTCTCCACCTCAATGATGAGGATAGCTATTAAATCCCCCTCCCTCTCTTTCTCTCGCTCTCTCTCCCTATCTTTTTCTCCCCCTTGATGATGATGAGGGCAATTCGAGCCCTCTCTCTCATTCCTTTCTTACCCTCTCCCTTTCTCTCCTCCCTTACTCTCCCTCTCCCTCCATTTCTCTTTCTCCTTCTCTCTCTTCCGTCCCTCTAGCTCTTCTTATTTTAATATATTCTAAAATGACATGGTACATGCCCATGCCATATCAAACTGATTGCTAGCCAGTATGCCCTCTAGTATTAACTTAGCAAACTTTAGTTGAAACAAATATTAGTCTCAAATTCTATTGTTGTAGTAGGGACATCTTGGGCATGTTTTATTACATACCTTATGTTTTTCAAAATAGTCTATTCTCTGAATCCCAATAAAAATTTCGATGCCATTTTAGGGGTGGAGCACATGAACTATAAGGATGTGCCTAAGACAAGGTGGAAACAAATAATTATAGGCATTTTACATAGGTGATAATGGAATCTCACAATTGGAGCATATTGATGTAGATGTAGAATGTATTATTCTTGTTATATTGATTGTTTAAATTCTAAATTATGTTTAGTTACTGTTTCAATGTTGATGAAGATATTCTTCCTTTCCTAAAGGCAATTTAATGAGTTTGCACATTGTTCAATCTAATTGTAGTGCTTTTGCATCTAATATTATTAAATCTTGTACTTGAATCTAAAGCAAATGCTATACCATTTAGAATGGCCCATTAATATCAAAATAATGACTTATTGCAGTGACATTTGGTTAGCTAATCTAGTATTAGTTGCTCTTTCTTTCTTATATGCAATTGAATGTAAATTATGCATTTTTTTCTGATATTTTAGTAGATCATAACTTGAAGAGCTTAATGAAGGTCCTAAACTAAAAGAAAATAGGTCCTAGAATGTCTAATTATAGGAAATTTGTTTTATTGAATATTTTCATGATGAGCATATAAGAATTTCTTTCTTTCTTATAAGCTTTTTTTTTTTTATTTTCCACGTGAGAGTCATTCAAAACTTTTATTTTTAAAACTTAAATTTAAAAGGATAAGAGAGCTTAAAGCCTTCAAGGAAACATCAAGAAAATAATAAAGTCCAATTTTGTTAACAAAGAACTTTTGTTTAAGAAAAAGTGATGCATGGAACACAAGGAAATTAAATCTATGTCTACACCAAATAAGAACAATTTACCCCTTTTCATTCATCTATGATATCATAACAAAAGAGAATCTTGGTTAACATCAAAGAAAAGTACAAAATCATTATATTTAATTTATGGAATCTTGTTATATGCAAGTTTGTCCTCATTTCTTATGGAGATAAAGTTCTATACTGAATTTAACTTTGTGTTGTTTCTCATAGCAATACTAATACTTCAATCACAAGCTCATCACCTCCACCACCAAACAACATGGGAGCAAATCAATCAGTGAATCAAGAACCTCTTAGCAATGTGGATCCATTCAGCATGATATATCCTGATGGTGATATCTTTAGTTTCCCCAAATTGCACTTGCCTAGTTTGCCACAATTGCCTATACAAGAGTTACCAACATATTTTCCGGAGAAGGTTTGAAACTTTTACCAATATATTATTATACTTTCAATTTTAGATTAGTATTCATTATTTCTATAAGCAAATCCATAGAATGTGACTTGATGCTTTTTCATTACTTTGTTTCTACTAGTTGCTTTTCTTTCTTGGTCCCAAGAGAGTCGGTTTTATGGATTTCTTCAAGTATAAAACTTAATATTCTAGAATCAAGAATTTAACATATGTTCATTGTTAGGGTAAAATTGTAATGGAATAGTGTTGGTGGTTTTACACTCATCAAATCCTAGCTTTTTGAAAGACTTATATGATAAATGATGAGTTGCTCCATTCTCAAAAAAGTCACTTTTTAAATAATGAAAGTGAAAATCTTTTACTTCCATTTTTTCCATAAATTGGAAGTTATTTTTAAAAATAAAAGCAAATATATAGAAACTAAGCATATTTTCCATTGGATTTCATTTTTTTTTCTTTCTTAATTAACATAAGAAAAAAAGTGATGCCGAGCAAGCCTTGCTATATTATTTTATCATAATTTTATACTAATACATTTGCAATAATGAGTCACAATTTTTACCTTTTTTTTTGCAGGCACCAGAAATTATGGCACAAATGCTTCTACATCAAAATTGGCCATTGGATGTCAGTGGCCTTACTCTTTTGATCTTTGTTTTGACCAATTTTAATATATATATATATATATTTAAAAAACTTCTTATCATGTAAGATTTAAAGAGATTCTCTAAATATTTAATTGTCTTGACAGCAAGAGATGATGAATGATGGGAGAATGTCATTGATGCCACATTCAACAAGCCCCGCCTCACTGAATGGCTTTCATGCATTCCAAACACATAATGTTAACAACCTCTGAAATAATAAGTTTAGAATCTTATGTGAACTTCTTTCTGGCATGATATAGTTAACACCTAAAACATAATTTTTAATGCAGGAAGGAACTTCTAGTCATGGGACAAATCTACAATTCGAACAAATGAAGGATACTTTTGGCATGCATGTACAGGTAGTACTCTCCTTAATGAATGTCTTTTGTATCTATTTCAACTTGTGTGAATTTTTACAAAGACCTTTTACTAGTGGCTTTACTCCATGTTTCACTATTTTGATATTATCATTGACATCACTGCATGGTAACAAGTATGAAGAGAAGCTTCCAACCATAGATGCAAAATACTCTATTCATTAAAGAACAACTCATGTACTAATGTTATAATTCCATTCTTTGTAATTAAAGCTTGAGTATGTTTGAATCTAAATTAACAATCACATTCTTTTGCTTTGGCTTTAACTACTAAATATTTGAATTTGGCTAAAAAATTACACTAAAATGTATAGTAGAATATCTTGGTATTTAGTAATAGATATTTTCTAATGAATGACCTGAAAGCATGTCCAACAATCAAGTTTAGCTTCATTATAAGTGTTCGATGTAAGACTCCTTGCTAGTTCTCAGGAAAGAGGACAAAGCCAAGATTCTTCATATTACATAAGTACATGCTACAAACTTATTACTATATACCGTAGAAATTCTGGACATTCAACCATCTCATGTGCTTGGAAACCAACCCTGAGGAAAATGACCCAAAATTAAAAAAACCAAAAGAAAGCCAAACTAAATCTCAAATGCCAATAACTCTTACCATTATAAAAAGGAAATGGGAGAAAACTTTTATAATGAGAGAAAATCTATAAATGTTCACCTCATCGAAATCTTAAAATATTTTCTCCAGAAATAAAATAAATGTTAAAAAAATAGAAAAAAGAATTGTTGGAAATTTGAACTACCACAAAAAGATGAAGATAAGCCCTCCTAAAATATAATAGTAGTTCTCAATTATCCTCTTTCTCCTTCCTAAGATAACAATTTTTTGTCCGTTTATATTTCATGTGCTAAGCATGCGTGCGGATCAAGTATATATAGATAGAAACTCCTATCCACTAGATATTCCATGAATATGTCCACTAGACAAGACACTACCTTGAGAGCAAAACTTTTGTTTTCTGATATTATTGTTTTTGAAAAGTCCAGTCGAAATCTAGCAAAATATTAAACTGATCACAAGAACAAACCTAGATCTATTGTATCAAGATAGGATGCTTTATCAACTCAGCACGTTGGCTTCATCTAAATCCATAAGGAAGCCTTCATAACTTCAGTTTAGTAACATGATAATTATAGAGAATCACATTGTAGAGTTCCAAATCTGACTCTATTGAAATGCTCTTTTTTTCTTTGACTTTATCATGTTGACTTCCAACATAGATTTATAAAGTAAGCATTGTTGTAGAAGAGGGCACCAAGTCCAAATTTTAATGCTTTCAGTGCTTAATTCTAAAGTGGATATCTCAACTAGAAGCTCAATGGTACTTTATCCAAAATAATTCTGAATTAGTCTTTTGTGATATGCATTTAAAAATTTGATAATTCACCAATAAGTTTATATAAAACACATTATTGTCCTTGCAGCAAAATACACCTGGTGTGGAAATAGTACCTGCGATGTTGCTTCAACCACAAGAAGAGACATCAACTGATAATTTGATGGTATTGCCTTCTAAATCAAGAAGTAATCCATGCAATTATTATTTATTTTGATTATCTACTGATAAAGTTTACCATGCAGCGTAAAGCTTTCGAGTGCAAGATGAAGTTGGAAATGTTGGAGCAAAAAAGGAAGGGACTAGTGCTATATGAACATATAAGGAAAAAATATGTGAGCCGTTCAAGAGTTTCAAGCTCTTTACTTCATGTTTTATTTCATCTACGGTTATCAATATATAATTTTCTTTCTAGTACAATAATAATTTTAAATCATATAATAAAGTTGAACCCAATCATGTGACATCAATAGTGGAAGGTCATGTCATCAATAGCTTAATGGTTAACAGTATTGTAACCATTTTAGGATGAGTAGTGACATTATTTTCTCTACCAGCATTTTGTTATCATTTCCAAAGGATCCAACTTTATATCATGAATCTTATGATAATAGGAAGAGGGTTTAGCATATGAAATGGGTTCAGCATATATATAAAATGATGCCCTAGATATCAAGCTTATTTGAAGAACCTAGTATTAAAGCCTTGATTGTAATATCTTTTTCTTACCCTTTAATTCACATGCAAGTACATCTAGACCAAAAAGCATGCAAAGATTATTTTAAATCATATACTTTTCTTTCTACCACACCAATACTTTTATATCATAATGCATGGTCAAGTCAATAGTTTAATGGTTAATGGATCCTTGACCATTTTAGGACGAGAGAAATTATTTTCAAGATAATTGCATTTTATTGTTTTTTTCCAAAGTGTCCAACCTTGTATCATGAATCTTATGATAACAGGAAGATGGTTTAGCCCATGAAATGGATTCAACACATCAAATAATGCCCCGGACATCAAGCTTATTTAGAGAGCCTAGTATTAATGCTTCTATGGCAATGTCTTCTTCTTACCCTTAGATTCACATGCATGAAAGTGATAATAATTGAAGTGATATTATTCCTGAAAGCTAGGCCAAAAACTATGCTAAAATTGTTTTATATCATATAATTTTCTTTCTACTATACCAATAATTTTAAATCATACGTATGAAAAAAACTGCAGCTAATGTGAAACCAATAATCCATGGTCATGTCAATAGCTTAATGGTTAATAGTCCCTTGAGCATTTTAGGAAGTGAAGTTCTTTTATCTATCCATATTTTGTTATTTTTTTCAAAGGATCCAACTTTATATCATGAATCTTCTGACAACAGGAAGAGAGTTTAGCACATAAAATGAGTTCAGTACATCAAATGATAACTTGGATATGGAACTTATTTGTAGAACCTAGTATTAATACCTGTATGGTAATACCTTCTTCTTACCCTTAAATTTATATGCATGAAAGTGCTAATAATTGTAGTAATACTGTCTACGAGAGCTAGAACAAAAACTATGCTGAAATTATTTCAAATTATCTAATATTCTTTCTACTACAATAAATTTAAATCATATAATAGAAATTGAAGCCAACGTTAACCAATAAATGCATGGTCATGTCAATAGCTTAATGGTTAATCATCCCTTGTACCATTTCAAGATGAGTGAAATTCTTTTCTCCAGTTTATCTTTCCAAATGATTAAACTTTGCATCATGAGTCTCATGATAACAGGAGAAGGGTTTAGCACATGAAATAGGTTCAATACATCCAATGATGCCCTGTACATCAAGTTTATTTACAAAACCTAGTATTAATGCCCCTTCGGTTGTCTTCTTCTTACCCTTAAACTTACATGCATAAGAGTGCTAATAATTGTAGTGAGATTGTCATTGAGAGCTAGACTAAAAACTACACTAAAATTATTTTGAATTATCCAAATTTCTTTCTATTGTAATAATTTTAAATCACATAATATAAATTGAAGCCAATGTTAATAGCTTAAAAGTTATGTCAATAGCTTAATAGTTAACAGTCCCTTAACCTTTTTAGGATGAGTAAAATTCTTTTCTTTACACATATTTACTTAATGTTTCCAAAGGATGAGTCTTATGATAATAGGAGAAGGGTTTAGTACATGAAATGGGTTCAATACATCCAATGATGCCTCGGACATGAAGCTTATTTGCAAAACATAGTATTAATGCTCCTATGGTAATGCTTTCTTCTTACCCTTAAATTCATATGCATGGAAGTACTAATAATTGTAGTGATATTATCTATGACAGCTAGACCAAAAACTATGATGAAATTGCTTTAAATCATTTAATTTTCTTTCTACTACATCAATAATTTTATATCATATAATAAAAATTGAAGCAATGAGAAACCAATATTGCATGGTCATGCGAAAAGATTAATGGTTAATAGTCCCTTGACCATTTTAGGATGAGTGAAATTCTTTTTTCTACCCATATTTCAATATTTTTTCCCAAAGGTTCAAACTTTATATCATAAATATTATGATAACATGAAGAGGGTTTAGCACATAAAATGGGTTCAATACATCAAATAATACCTCGGACATCAAGCTTATTTGGAGGACCTAGTATTAGTATCTTAATGGTAATCTCTTCTTCTTCTTCTTACCCTTAAATTCATATGCATGAAGTGCTAACAATTGTAGACATATTATCTATGATAGCTAGACCAAAAACCATGCTGAAATTATTTTAAATCATGTAATTTTCGTTCTACTACAACAATAAGTTTAAATCATATAATAAAAATTGAAGCCAATATGAAACCAATGATGCATGGTCAGGTCAATAGCTTAATGTTTAACCATCCTTGATGATTTTAGGATGAGTGAAATTCTTTTCTATACCCATATTTCGATATTTTTTTTTCCAAAGGATCTAACTTTTAATCATGAATCTTATGATAACAGGAAGAGGGTTTATCACGTGAAATGGGTTTGGCACATCAAATGATGCCTAGGACATCAATCTCATTTGGAGAACCTGATATGAATACCTCTACGGTAACGTCTTCTTCTTACTCCTAAGTTCACATGCTTGAAAGTGCTAATAATTATATCGATATTATTTGTGACAAGAAGACCCAAAACAGTGCTGAATTATAGCTCTCATAGAGAATTTTGATGTATATTTATCTTTGAATTATAAAAAAGGTGTAAAATACGTATTGATTTTTAAAAATATAGTGCGAATACCTCAATTTCTATGTTCAAACCCAAATATCCCTCTATTGAGCATGTGATGAGAGAGGATATACTGATCAATAGACCAAAGTCCTGTGTCCCATGGCCACCAAATAAATATTCAACCTTCTGTATATTTTTTAATAATACGGAAACAAGAAATGTTGGGTCATGGTTATTGCAATCATTTACAAAGATCTGGAAAATAATTGTTTCATAATAGCAATTTTTTTTTTTTTTTTTCTCTATGTTACACTAAAATTAAATTATATATGTTCTTCAAATATTTTGAAATCGTGGAATTATTGCAAGAAGTGAACTTGAGCTATGGTAAAAAGCCAATTGTGTCAGTGAAGGCTTCAACAGGTGAAGCCATGGTAATAATATATGTTTTGTGCTTCTCACAAAGAACATGGACCCACATAAGTGTTTCTGATACCAATGGCTTGTTTGCTAATTGAAGGAAAACCAAATGACTTTGATGGAGCAGAATGCAACTGGAAAACGAGGAAAAAGTGTTATCCAATCATTTTCATCAGAGGAATCAGAGCCTTCCAAGAAAAAGCGGTATGTGCAGCTTCATTGTTGAGTTGTAATATGCTTCTTTAAACAACTATATTTTAGGCACTCCCATGTTGATTACTTGAGGAGTATAAGGCCCCTTGGTCTTAGCTTTGAAATCATATGACTGATTGTTGTCTTGCATGAATTCAAGATGGTAACTCTTGACATGGTTGATGATGTAATGCAACAAAAAGAGAAGAGGTTCCTACTTAGCATTGCATGCTCTTAACATTTGATGGCAGTGGAAACCTGATCACAAGATTTTAACCTAGTTCTGAAAATTTCAATGCTTATTTTGATATCTTAACCAAGGAAAAAAAATCTTTGCATTCCTTATATTTTCTTTTCACTTGTTATTTCATGCCATTCTCATTTTTAATCTATGACAATACATAAATTTCAAGCAACCAAACAAGAACTCTATACATCTTAGAATTATGTGCTCTCTTGTTTTAAACTTATACCTTACTCTGTTTTACAGTTTTTTATCAGATCATGTCTTGGTAAGAGTTTGCTAATTAATTCTATTTGTTCTTGTAAACAGATACATGGGGATGTGACTAGTGGAGCCTATAATGTTGCTTGGATTAAAGAAGTAATGCTCTTCGAAACTTCAAAGTTCCAAACTGCTGAAAATTAAGTCAAGTAGAAAAAACCTAACAACAGTCAGCTCCTTCTGAATGTGTTTTTAATTGTTTAGTTTTCGAAGAATAGTTTTAATATTACTGTCCTCGTAATGCTCATATGCTGTGACCAGATATGTTTCTTAGACAATAATGTCTATTTGCACCTTGTTTTGCATAATCTCTAGCTGGCAACATGTTCCAAGCACCAGTGAAGTATATAGGTATAGTTTTGTTTCTTATCATCACTACTCTATGGAACATATATTACTAGTTTTCTTTACAATGACGAATCCTGATAATTAGAAGGCCAGCTACATATTTATCAAATTGACACAAAAAAAAAAACTCATCATAGACAAAATCGATTTCTATCCAATATTATAAATCAAAATCCGTGTTTCTTTCAATTTAGTAAGAGACTTATCTCAAATTCCACTACATTAAATATATATGTGAAACTTCTCGCCAATATATGGACTACCAAGTTAGTTGAGCTTAGAATGAGGAAACCATTTGGGTGAAAGTACTTGTGCCAAGAACTTGCTAGGTAGCGAGATGACAGAAAAACATTATCAATACCATGCAAATACAAAACCTTCTACTGAAAGCCAAGTTAATAGTTATTGCATTTGCAATAGGATTGACTTGGAAGTGGAGATTGAGGGAAGAGGCTTCTGGTTCTCTGCTATTTCTGCACCGATAAAGGACAGTTGGTCATCTTACCTCTCTTGATATGGGAATGTAATTAGCCATTACTCTCTCTCTCTTTTTTCTCTTTTTTTTTTAAATTTATTTATGAAACAATAAGGAGAGGAGAGGATAAATCCTGGGTGTAGCTATCCCTCGAGTCCCGTCCCCGCCAGACTATGTTCGATACGAGCTGCACGTTTCGCGTACTTTCCTCATCTTTCGGTGAGTACGCCAGCCTGAAACCACTAAGGCGTCGGAGTAGAATACTCTCCCACCATCCCGGTCAAATGCTCCAGGAGAAAATCCTGGATTTAATCGAGTCATCCACAAAATCATGGCTCGAACACGGGATCTATGGATGGCAGGCATAAGTACCTACCACCCGAACTACCATTTTAGTAGCAATTAGCCATTACTCTTGACTAGGAGAAGTTAGACTCCTTGTGCGGTAGGTCTATGGTAAATATCGGTGTTTTCATACTACATAGATCATGTTTATAAATTCGCTCCCAGACTTGTTTTGGTTTAGAGACCAACATGTCAGCGGCATGATTTGCTTCTATCCAACCATGTTTGATTTGACTCTCTCTCTCTCTCTCTCTCTCTCTCTCTCTCTCTCTCTCTCTCTGATGAATATTGTTTGCCCGATTAAGCTAATTTTGAACTCGAGTTTGCAATGGTGGTCTTATAATCTCCAAAGACCAACCATGCATTGGACTCCCATCCCTTGCCGCTCAACATTTGGCATATTTCATTCCATTTGCTGCAGTTCGCACTTTCTTGTTTGAGGAAAGCAACCAATTTGTAGAAGATTGGATGGCCAACAATAGCACTAACCAAGATTTGCCACAAATCTTGGTACTGGATCCATACTAATATCATTCTATTATAGTATCAGTCTATAGAGGTAGCAATCGAGTCGGGTCGGGCATATACAGATCGGATCATATACGAGTGGGGTCAGAAAAGTCTTAACCTGAATCCGACCTGTTTATTAAATGGGTTATAATTTAAAATCTGAACCTAATCCATTTAATCAATAGGTAACCCGACCTGGCCCGTTTAACCCGTTTATTAAATGGATAACCTGCTAACCCGACTCGACCCGACCTGTTTAACCCGTTTAATAATTGAATAACCTTTTTATCCAATCCAACCCAACCCAAACTATTTACTAAATAGATAACTTATTTACCTAATCCGATTCGATCCGACCCGACTTGTATATTAAATAAATTAAATAAGTTAAGCAGGTTGGATCTAAAAAATCTAAACCCGATCTGTTTATTAAATAAATTAAATGGGTTGATCCGTTTACGATCCGAACATGTTTATTTCAAACACAAATCTATTTATGGTGGATCAAATACCAGTTAAATTGATGGATCAGATCATAAATTGCCATCCCTGGATATGATACAAGATGGCAAAATATATCAAGTGCCAGTATTGTACAATTTTATATATTGGTTTGATATAGATAGAGTATGGAATGGTATCGACCAGGACGGCAATCCTTGACACCAACATCATGTATTATTTGGGATGAATAAAAAAAAAGCGGTATTTTTTCAGATTTAATGGGATGTTTGTACACCCATATATATGAGCCGTCATTCTGTATCTCCTCTCACTTTTCGGTAAGGTACATGTCTCATCTAAAGTGCTTCTTGTCTGATAGGAAATAGGAAATTCAAGACCATCCATATGGCCTCTCACGCCTGTATCAGGAACTATGTGATCATGAATGCTTTAAAACCTGAAGCTTTATCCAAGTATTTTTCAATGGGACTGAGATGGCTCTTTATTAGTGTGCTCAAAGTCGAAACCATTTAACCACTATGACCGTAGAATGATTGATGAAGATCTTGTCTCGATCATGAATTCGAGATATGATGATTTGATTAAATTTAAAAATTTTTTGAAGTCCAGGATCATTGATATGAGTGAGAAGTCAAAGGGTACTCCGTTTTTACCAGCCAGCATTTTGAATAGCTATACCGGGATTTATCCCTCCATCTCTTCTATAAAAAAAAAAAAATCGAAACCATTTACAACTTATACTCCTCTATACATTTGGTGATTTGATTTTTTTTTTAGAAAAAAAGTGAAATGACCGAAGTTGAAATTGTCCCTAAGCCGTTAAAAAGACTGCTTGGACATTCGCGGGCAACCGAGGCGTCAAGAGAGGGTTTCTTCCTCTTTCTTTGTTTATTATTTCTTTTGTTTAGAAAAAGGGATGGGAGAAAAACCCATCCAAATTTTAATTTCGGATAAAAAGATTCAAAAAACCAGCAACCAAGCATAAAATAATAAAAAAAATTAAAATATATATCGGTGACAACAGTCCAGCACAAAAACACCCATTCATTATCCAACACCTTATCCAACAGAAATTATGACCAAACTCAAATTCAGTAATCCCGAATAAGTGAGAGACTGTTGGAATCGTTAGATGAAAGCATGCTAAACACGGTTCTTAAAATCCTAATCGCGGAAGCAATAAGTATGAAAAACATTTTTGTAGATGCATGTAGATTTAAAATAAATCATGTTTCCGCTTGAATCGTCGTGACCCGTAGCTCTGACGTGTCGTAGACGCGTTGGACTCTCTCTAAACGCTTGGTCCTCTTTTCTGGTCAGCTCCAAAGTCAACATGACTTTCCAAAAAGAGGAGATCGGGCCGGGGATTTTGGTGGGGACACTCCGATGATCAAGTTAGTTGGGACGATCAAAGGGAACAGAACCTCTGTGACGGAGAGCTTGAGATCTTTTCGCATAGAGGATGAAAGATGGAAAGACAAGGTGAAGTGATGATTAGAGAGCTGGGAGGTTCTCTTGGCTGGTTCCCTGCACGCTTGCTCTCTGTGTCTTATCAGTTGCCTCTCTCCTCCTTCTTGGAGGTCCCTTCCTCTGTTTTATATGAGAGGAATGGCCCAGACCAAGTCTGGGGCTTCATTGAGATGTCACTTTCTTGACATCCCTTTCGGGAGGGATTTTTCTTTGTCTGCGGCTTCCCCCTGCCGGATCGGTCATCGGAAAGAGATCCTTCTATTGAGGGTGTTCACCGGCATAGTACATATCTTGTCCCTCTAGTAGTGCAGTTTATCGTGGGAGATGCGGGCACCGTGCTGCTGAGCCCCAAGCCATGATCGGGCATTTCTATTTTAGGAGGGATCGTCGAAGTGTTGCAGGGCCTGTGGCCTTAATGAAATACTCCTCTTAGAGAAGGTACAGGCTCCATGTTGCAGGGGCTGGAGCCCCCGATTGCATGACCATTGACATGGCGATGCACTACAGGACCTGAAGCCTAGTGGAGCATGCACTGTATAGAGTGTGCAGATGGCGCGTTGCATAGCTTGAATTTCCGGTAGGGCATGCACCACCTCCTGAGAGTTGCAGGTAGCTGGGAGATTTTATGCCACGGTCTGAACTTTTGCTGATCCTCTCCTTTTGGCTACTGGCGGGAACTTTGATCTTGGCAAGAGAGGGGGGAGCTCTATCTCCGGAGCTCGACCCTGGAAGGTGGGAGCATGACCTTGAATAGGAGCTGACCTCGACCAGGGGCTCGACCTCAACAAGAGGGGGAGCTCTATCTTGGGAGCTCGACCCCAAAAGATGGGAGCACGACCTCAACCGAAAGCTCCATCCCGGATGGGAGCTAACCTCAGTCAGGGGCTCGACCTCAACAGGAGGGGGAGCTTTATCTTGAGAGCTTGACCCTGCAAGGCATGAGCACGACCTCGGTCGGGAGCTCGACCCCAGATGGAAGCTGACCTCGGCCAGGGGCTTGACCTCGGAAGGTCGGAGCACGACCTCGGCTGGGAGCTTGATCCTGGATGGGAGCTGATCTCAGTCAGGGACTCGACCTCGAAAAGAGGGGGAGCTCTATCTCGAGAGCTTGACCCCAGAAGGTGGGAGCGCGGCCTTGGTTAGGGGCTTCACTCTAGAAGCGGGAGCGCGCTACAAGCACCAGGGTGACTCAACTTCGGATCTTCATTTGATCACTGCATCCAGGTGGCACTTTCCACCAGTGTGGTTGCCGGTTGGTGCTGTCATGGGTTCCACGTCAGCGGTAATGCCATATCAGGTTCCCCCCACTCTCTAGCCCAGAGTATGACGCGATGCTCAGGATGAAGTGAGTAATGATCATGCTGATGTGGAGGGACGCACCTCCTGCGCTATTAATGCCTTGAGCGCCGATGCCCTAGAGATCGTGCTTCCGCACCAACGAGGCGACACCATGTCAGTGCTTTCAAAAAAGGGGGCCATAATTGCTGCGCCTGGCTTGAAGCGACTGCCCCCAAACCGAAGCATCGGATCCTAACATATGGTAGGCCCTGGCTAGCTAGGGAGGAGATAGGATGCATGCCTTCGACTGGTATGAGGCGACGGGGGCTGCAGGTTTTTGAAAGGGACTTGTCCTCTCGCCCCTTAAGGGTTTTTCGAGTGGCGAAGACAAGGCCTTTCTGTAGAGTGCTTCTTCTTCCTCTCGTCTCGCCCCCATTTCCTTGATCAAGGATTCAGAGTCCTAGCAGGTCAACCCTTTCTTTCTCCCTCCTTTTTTCTCCATTTCCTTCTCCTATTCTTCTCCTTTGGCCTATGCTGAAGGTGAGCTTCTGTAGAGTTCCTGTCTCTCCTTTGTCTTCTTCCTTCTTGTTCTTCATGAGATCTTCCGGTAGAGGGCACCGCCACCCGGATTATTCCGGTGAGATGGAGCCATCTCATCTGAGGCCTTCTTTCTCGGATAGTGAGGAGGAGGAAGTCCCTGTAGTGGCCCGCAGGGGTCCCCGTCGGACGAGGATTGTCATTAGACCCCCTGCGCTCCTCCCCCTCCTCCTCCTCCCATCAGGGAGTCGGCCAGTCTCACCAGCATTGCTTTGGTGATGAATGGTGAGGACCTCCTCCGCATCCGGAGTGCATATAGGGTCCCTGATTCCATCCGGCTCTCGATCCTGGGATCAGAAGAGCGGATTACTTCTAGTGGCCCGAGCCGGATTGCCTTGTACGAAGACTTTCTTTGGGGGCCTCCATCTTCCTTTCCACACCTTCTTTCTTTCCTTCTTGAATAACTACCGTCTAGTCCCGGCCTAGCTCACAGCCAATACTGTTAGGACCATTTTTTATTTCATTATCCTTTGCAACTTCCATAGGATCGTAACTCGTTTCTCCATCTTCAGGGCCTTGTTCATCCTGAAGCGCCTCCCAATTGACAATGGGTGGTGGTTCGTGGCCCCCCACCCGGGGGCCATTAAGCTTGACCTGCCTTCTTCCATCAAAGGATGGAAGAGCAGGTTTCTGTTCACCTCGGTTAAGGGGGTAGATTAGGTTTGGAGTGACCCAGACCACTCCCCCAACCGGCAATCTACAGTCAAGCCAGTCGATAAGGAAGTGTATGACCGGCTCGTCACTTTCAAGGTCCCGGCTCTTCGAGACCTACTGATCAAGAAGAATCTCATGGATGCTGGAGTCAGCCAGGCCCAATCTCAGGGTAAGGCTCGATGCCGGGCATCTTTTCCTTCCAGGTAGATCCGGCTTCAACAAGGGACTAACCAACTCCTTTTTGTTTCACAAAGATGAAGTTCACTATGGGCCAGCTCCTGAACATGTCAAAGAAGAGGGTTGCCTCCGCGAGGCCCAGGGACGAACCCATGAAGAAGGCCCAGGAGGAGCCGGGGTGGAGGCCCGGCAAGGAGCCCACCATCAGGCCAGCCGGAAGGGGGCCCGATACTTCATCAACTGCGTTTGGGCCAGCGGTCCCCCCCCGATCCACAGACACAAGAACGAGGCCAGACCCACGGAGGGGGCTGCGCTAGCAGCCCCGGTGACCCCTCCGTGAACCGAAGCTTTACCACAGTAGGAGGTGGTGGAAGACACCGCCATAGAGAGACCGGCCCCACCACCCGAAGGTAGAAATGTCAGTGACTAGCCCACTACCACCGTGCCTTTGCTAGCGGCCACACCTAAGCCTTTGGAGCCATCCAGGATGTCGAGGCCGGGAATGAAGAAGATGTCCCTCTACCTGCCCCAGGATGCGAGGCTGATGAGGGATGGGAAGTTGGCAAAGAAGATCCTGAATGCCATCATCCAGTCGTAGGACCACCAGGAGAAGAGTGGTCGGTAGCTGGTGGACGTTCTCACTAGGGTCTTCCCCCAACTGCTGTCGTTAAGCCATCTTTTTGATTACTTTATTTTCATCTTCTGCCATTTAGATGTTAGTTAACTCTCCCTGTGCAACTATTATAGGTGGCCGTTGATGCTCAGCTCATCAAGGACTCCTACATGGGGCTGATGAAGCATGACTACCATCTCCGCAAGGAGAGGGATGAAGCCCGGACTCGGCCACCTAGGCTCAAGGACTGGAGGATCAGGTGAAGCCCTCCAAGACCAATTGGCCAACTCCTAGGCAAGGGTGATGGAGCTGGAAAAGAGATCTACCAAGCTTGACGGGGCTTTGAAGGCAGAGAGGGGGAAGATTCTCCGCCTCATAGAGAAGGAGGCCAACTCTACGACGGAGATAGCCCGCCTGGAGGGGAGGACACAAACCCTCTAGGTTCAGCTTAAGGAAGAGGCAGCCCATACTACAGCAGCCTTGGAGAAGGCCATGGCAGCTGTAGCACTGATGGAGGTGGTGAAGAAGAAAGCTACCGAGGTCATCCCCCGATTCAAGGCATCCGAAGCCTTCCATGTTGACTCCATTATTGATTTTGATGATAAGCAAAATACTTAAGTATAAGTTGAGTACTAACTATTTTTTTGAAGTATATTTTTTATAAAAAAAATGTGCTCATCAACTTAACAAAAAATTGATTGATTAAAAAAACCTAACTATGGATGAAAGATCTGCTTAAAGAGGACTTTGGTAATTGAATAATGCTTAAAAGGACACATGAGTTCAACCCAAATTGGTTTCAGCAGAAGTTTAGCTATTTTTGTGAAAATCTCAGTGAAGTGTCGACTCAAAGTGTCGACAAATGACTGTGGAAGTGTCGACTCAAGCCAGTACATGAATAGAGTTTCAGATGACATGGCTGAAGTGTCAACACATGGATGTCAAGTATCGACTCAAAGTGTCGATACATGGATCAGCTCATCTCCTGAGATTTTTGTATTGCAGAACTTATTGAAGTTGAAGACTTGCTTGAAGTGTCGACACATGGATGCTAAGTGTCGACTCGCCTGAGAAAGTGTCGACACATTTGAGAAATTTATAAAGCTTCATTGAAGATATTTAAACTAGTTGTCGACTCATGGAGTGCAAGTGTTGACCCTAAGTATCGACTCATAGCTTGAAGTGTCGACACTTGAAGTTCTGAGAACAGTAACGGCTAGTTTTTCAAATGCAAAACTCGCTCCTCTTGGCTCCCAACGGCTAGTTTTTCATGTCTAATAACCATAAATCGAGTTTGAAGCCTTGGAAAGATATTTAAGTATTTCAAATCAAATCAAAACACAAGAGAATGAATAGAAGAAGAAGAAGAGAAAAAGAAAAGAAGTGCATTCACTCCTATTCATTGAGTTCAACCACCTTCAAGTAAAAAGAAGTCTCCAAGCATTCAAGAGCCTTTAAGAGCATTCAAGTTCAACCTTCTCGAGCATTAAAAAAAGGCTTCATCAAGTTGAAGGCAAGCACTACAACAAAGCTTCAAATAGATATCCGCTTTTATTAGAAAGCTTTTATTGTTTCTTTACTTCAAACTTATTTTTGTTATAAAGGTTTTTGGTTAGCCTATTAGAAAACCAAGGAGGTTATTGGTGAGCCTTGAAAACCATTTAGGTTCTTGGTTAGCTTGCAAAATCAAGGGAGGTTGTTGGTAAGCCTTAAAACCAATTAGGTTATTGGTTAGCCCAGAAAACCAAGTGAGGTTTTGACTTGTAAGCCTTGTGAAAACAAGTCTGGTTTTAATTAGTGAGCCCGAAAAACTAATCGGCTATAATCGGTTCAGATTATAGTGAATTTTCAAGTGGGCCTTGAGGAGTGGATGTAGGCAGGTGCATTGAATAGCACCAAACCACTATTTTAGTTTGTGTTTGTGATTGCTTGTCTCTTTCATTTGCTCATCTTTTATTGCTTTTATATTTTTGCTACATACTTATTAAAAGTAATTTGCACTTGCATTTATAGTACTTAGTTTGATTATTAGATTGGTTCTTATACTTGCATTTAAATTTTTAGAGATAAATTCACCCCCCCTCTTAGGTTGCTTACTGGGCAACAAGTGGTATCAGAGCCCTATTCTCAGTTTACAGGTCTAACCATCTTGAGTAAAGATCTATGGTAGCCCCTATTGGTACTGGTGTAGTTGAGGGACAAGCCTCAAATATTGCTTCATATTTCAATGGAACAAATTATACTTATTGGAAAACTAGAATGATAATATATATGCACTTTATTGATTATAATTTATGGAAGGTTGTTGATAAGGGTCCTCATGTTCCTTCGATTATTGTGAATGGTATTTCCATCCCAAAGCTCGAAGAGGATTGGGATGAAAATGATATTAAACAATCCGAGATCAATACAAAAGTAATGAATCTCCTCTATTATGCATTAGATCCTAGTGATTTTAAAAGGATTTCTACATGCACATCAGCCAAAAAAATATGGGACATACTTGAAATTACCCAAGAGGGTACCAATCAAGTGAAAAATACAAAAGTGAACATGTTAGTGCACACTTATGAAATATTCCGAATGGAACCAAATGAGTCTATCACTGATATGTATACTAGATTCATAAATATTGTAAATGAAATGAGAAGTTTAAAAAAATAATGTCTAATGCTGATCTTGTCAATAATATTCTCAGGTCACTTCCAACTTCATGGGATCCGAAGGTGACCGCCATCCAAGAAGCTAAAGATGTTGACAAACTACTATTGGAGCAATTGGTAGGATTGCTCATGACTTATGAGCTGAACTTAAAGCAAAAGTCTATGGATATGGACAAGAAGAAAAATGGGATAGCCTTCAAGTCTACTATTCAAGAAGAATCATCAAATGAAGAATCTGAAGAAGAAGAAGGAGAAGAGAGTGAAGAAGCACTCCTAGCAAGAAAATTTAGAAGGTTCATGAAAAGAAGGAAACTCGCTTATAAGAAAAAAGTTACAATCAACTAAAGGAAAGTAAAAAAAAGGAGAAATAAAAGGAAAAGGAGAAGGAGATACCTACATGCTTCGAGCGCAAGAAGCCTGAACACTATAAATTTGACTGCCCTCTTCTAAAGAAGTCAAGGAAAAGCTTAGGAAGAAAGCTATGATGGCAACTTGGAGTGATAATGAAGACTCCAGCTCAGAAGAAGAACAAGCTGAAATTGCAAATCTATGTCTCATGACACAATAAGAATAGGAAGAGGTAATTTCTGATACTGAAGTATATTTTACCTTTGATGAATTAAAAATGCTTTTGATGAGTTAATGCATGATTACAAACTGATTTTATCTAAAAATAGAAAATTAAAAAAGCATGCAAATAGTTTTTCTCATGAAAACAATTCTTTTTTAAATAAAGTTAGTGAATTGAAAACTAAACTTGATATTTTAGAAAAGAAAAATAAGGCTTTAACTATGAAAATGATGTTTTGAAAAGACCTAAATCTATCATTTTAAATGATGATCTTTTAAAGAAAAACAAGGATTTAGAATTAAAAAAAAAATTATATAAATGAGCTTGACAAAATAAAACCTTTTGTTGAAAAGTTCACCTATAGATCAGAAAAACTAGATCTTCTTTTAAACAATCAAAGAGCCATTTTTAACAAAGCAGGATTAGGTTATAGACCCCAAAGACAAGAAAAGTATTTGAAAAACTTTTTTGTACCTGCTTCTTCAAGTATAACATATTTTCATGCAAAAAACAAGGACACAAAGCTTTTCAATATAATATGAGAAAGATCAATGACTCTAGAAAAGGTTGGGTTTCAAAATGACCAATTTAAGTACTAACCCTAAAGGACCAAGTTAGCTTGGGTACCTAAAAACAAAACTTAATTTATTTTACAAGTATGTCTTGCAACCAAGGAAAGCAAAAGACTATGGTATCTTGATAGTAGTTGCTCAAGGCACATGCAGGAGATGTAAAACAATTCACCTCTCTTGAGGCAATGAATAGAGGGAGTGTGACCTTTGGTAATAATGGCAAAGGTAAAATCATTGGTATAGATAAGGTTCACATCATCCCTTCTACATGTATTAATAATGTACTTTTGGTTGAAGGTTTAAAGCATAATCTTTTAAGTATTAGTCAGTTTTGTGACAAAGATTTTCAAGTTGTTTTTAAATCAACCTATTACATGATTGCTAGTCCTGATAAAAATGGAGTATAATTTATTAGAAAAAGACATGGTAATATCTATTTGGTAGATTTAGATAATCTATCATTGTCTAATAGAGAATGCCTAGTTGTAATGAATTCTACTAAAGATGAGACTAGTTGGCTTTGGCATAGAAGACTAGGACATGCTAGCATGTATTTGCTCTCAAAACTTTACAAAAAGGGTTTAGTAAGAGATTTACCAAAACTTATTTTTGAAAAAGATAGGGTTTGCCAAGCTTGCCAATTTAGAGAACAAGTTAAAACATCTTTCAAACCTAAAGGTTTTGTTACTACTAGTAGGCCACTAGAACTACTCCAAATGGATCTTTTTGGACCAACTAGAACATGTAGTCTAGGAGGTAAGAGATATGATTAGTTATAGTGGATGATTTTTCAAGATTTACTTGGATTTTCTTTCTTGCTCATAAAGATGAATCATTTTTAGTATTTGTAAAGTTTTACCGAAAAGTCTCAAATAAAAAAGGTACTTCAGTTATTTGTATACGTAGTGATCATGGTTTTGAATTTGAAAATCAAGATTTCAAAAATTTTGTAACGAGAAAGGTATTGAATACAATTTTTCTACACCTAGGACATCTCAACAAAATGGGTGGTAGAAAGAAAAAACCGTATTTTAGAAGAAATGACACGCACTATGCTTTGTGAAAATGATATGCCAAGATTTTTTTAGGCTGAAGCTATTAATACTGCTTGTTATATTCTAAATCATGTTTTAATATGGTCTATTTTAAAGAAAACTCCTTATAAACTTTGGAATCAAAGAAAAACCAACTTTAAAGTATTTTTGAGTTTTTGGTTGTCAATATTTTATTTTAAATAATGGTAAAGACAATCTTGAAAAATTTGATACCAAGTCTGATGAAGGTATTTTTAGGATACTCTACATCAAGCAAAGCATACAAATTTTTAACAAAAGAACCCTAGTTGTGAGGAGCTTGTACATGTAGTTTTTGAAGAGTCTACTAACAAATCCCTTAGAAAAGATGATACTTCTGATGCATGTGCAGGTGCTGATAAGTTATAAAAGCTGACATTGGATGATCAACCCTCTCAACAAAGTAAAGAAAATCAAGACAAAGATGAAAAAGAAGAAGCCATACAATCCACATCAAAGCATCAAGATCTACCTAAGGAGGGGAGGTATGCTCATGGACATCCTAAGAAATTAATCATAGGTGATCCATCAAAAGAGGTAAGAACTCGATCCTCAATTAAAAATGAATGTGACTATATTGCTTTTGTTTTTCAAGTAGAGCCTAAATATTTTGAAGATGCTAAAAAAGACCCTAACTGGATAAATGCTATGCAAGATGAACTAATTCAGTTTGATAGAAATAATGTTTGGACATTAATAGAAATACCATCTAATATTTCTGTTATTAGCACTAAATGGGTGTTTAGAAATAAATTAAATGAAAATGAAATTGTAACTAGAAATAAAGCTAGGCTAGTTGTCAAATGCTACAACCAGGAGGAAGGAATTGATTTTGATGAAACCTTTGCTCCTGTTGCTAGACTTGAGGCAATTAGACTACTATTAGCATTTGCTTGTTTTATGAATTTCAAACTATTCAAATGGATGTTAAAAGTGCTTTTTTAAATAGTTATATAGTAAAAGAAGTTTTTGTTGAACAACCACATGGTTTTGAAAATCATACACATCCTGATTATATTTTTAAATTGTATAAAGCACTTTATTGTTTAAAGCAAGCACCCTAAGCATAGTATGAAAGACTCAGCAAGTTTCTGATTGAAAATTAATTTTCTTGAGGCCATGTTGATACAACTTTATTTCTAAAGATGAAAAATGATGATTTATTAGTAGTGCAAGTCTATGTTGATGATATTATTTTTGGTGCTACTAATAAAATCCTTTGTCAAAAGTTTGCTAAGCTAAGGCAGGGAGAGTTTGAAATAAGCATGATAGGAGAACTTAATTTCTTTCTCGGACTCCAAATCAAGCAAACCAAAGATGGAATCTTCATCAACCAAGCTAAGTATACAAGAAAAATCATAAAGAAATTTGGGATGGAGACTACTAAGTCAATAGGTATACCTATGAGCCCTTCTTGTAAACTTGATAAAGATAAGCGTGGTAAATCTGTAGATCAAAAATTATATAGAGGTATGATTGGCTCTTTATTATATTTGACTGTTAGTAGACCAAATATAATATTCAGTGTATGCATATGTGCTAGATTTCAGTCTGATCCTAAAAAATCTCATCTGTTGGCTGTTAAGCGCATTATTAGATACTTATCGGGTACAATTGATATTTGCTCGTGGTATTCTAGAAACTCATATGCTGATTTAATTAGATTTTCTGATGCCGACTTTGCTAGGTGTAAACTTGATAGAAAAAGTACTAGTGGAACTTGCCAATTTTTTGGAGTTAACTTAATCTCCTGGTTTAGCAAGAAACAAACTTTAGTTACACTATCCATAACTGAGGCTGAGTATATTGCAGTAGGAAGTTGTTGTGCTCAAATCTTGTAAATTAAGCAATAACTTGAAGATTTTGGAATCAAATTAACTAAGACACCCATGAAATATGATAACACTAGTGCAATATGCTTAACTAAAAATCCTGTTCAACATTCTAGAAGCAAACATATTAAATTAGGTATTATTTTATTAGAGATCATGTTGAAAATAATGATGTTGTGCTTGAGTTTATTTGTATTGAAATGCAATTAGCTAATATTTTGACTAAGCCTTTCCAAGAAGATCAGTTCAGTATGATTAGAAGAGAACTTGGGGTCATCAATCCTTTTGATTGAGAATTTCTACTCTTTGACCCATGAAAGATCAAACTTGATATCAATTAGATTTAATTATCTTGAATTTCACTATATTTCTAGTGATTTTGATCAATACTTCATTTTCATTTTTTTTATTTTAAGTCAAAGTATCGACACTTGTAAATGTCGACACCTTGAAGTGTCACACTTGGCCTTGTATCGTGAGTTGACACTTGAACGATGACAGACCAAGAATAAAAATGGAAACGAAGTGTCTTCTTGGCATTTTCTCTCCTAATTTGAGCCGACACCTGCCCTAACACTGTTCTACCTATTGTTTCCCTCCAAATTTCATCTCGAACCCTCTCAAATTCCCGATTTGGATGGTTTTTGGTTCGGTTTTTGCCACATTCCCTCTCTCATTTTGATTTTGGACCATCAAAAACCCTAGTTCCCTCTCCTTTATTGTTCAAACCTTGAATTTGTGGAATGGGACCTAGAAAGCAAGTTGTTCATCGCCCTCGACCATCCAAGCAAGAAGATGAAAGAAGGACAAAAGCCAGACATGAAGCCGGTGCACCTGATCCCCCAGTTCGGCCACTTTTTCCTGCATCCAGTCGCATGGGTTCGAAGACCGTTATCAGAAGGATGCCATGTGGACTTCAGATTCATTGACCAGCAGCACTTCCGGATAGGCCAGTGGCTTAGGGATGATGGTTTGGTTCCTTTCTGTTCGTTGACTAAGAGATTCTACCCGGGCTTGATATGAGAGTTCTACAGATCCTTAGCCCGTGGCAATGATGGATGGATTGCACAGGTCTGTGGCAGAGATATCCCAGTGACTACAGAGGTTTTGAGCAGAGTATGGGATATACCCATGACAGGATCTGTGGTTGACAGCTTAGTGGACAGATTCAGTGGACTCCAGTGCATTTTCAAGTCAGATGATCTACCTGAGGGAGCCACTATTATTGCACCCAGGCTCTCTGTTGAGATGAGGTTACTACATCATATCGTAGCCCGGATCCTTCTATCGAAGACCGGTCGTTTGACTTCATCACAGAGAGAGAGCTACTAGTGATGGTTTCTTTAGTTTAGCATGCACCTGTTTGCCTACCGATACTTATGGTACATTAGATGATGGAGGCATCTATCAATCAGAGACTATGTTTGCCCTACGAGATGGGCTTGACCCTGCTCTTCAGAGCATATGGAGTGGTATTGGATGATAAGCTGATGCGGAACCAACTAGATGCTAGGATGAGATGGATGATGCAAGTGATTTTTCTTTTGTGATTTTTAGATTTTTTTATGGATTTAGGATTTCCGAAGACTAGCAAGAGTAGATCTAGGATTTCTATGATAATAAGAACTTCAAGCAAGCAAATAAGTCCCTAAACAAGGATAAGAAGAGGACCCCAGGATTGAGAAACCCAGTAGGACTTAGCTCTTGGATCAATACCAACCTAGGAGTTAGGGTAGCAAACCTTGTAAAGCTCTGATGCGCCCGATGCCGAGTTCACTCGCTCTTGTGGATGCGGCCTGGAGGATCAAGCCTTCAACCCTGCGGATGCACCGACTTTTCGTCCGAAGGTCATGAAGGCAAGGGAGATCTGCTCTGTGTTCGTGGAACCTGGAGGACCTGCGAGCAATCAAGATAAGTGTTAGGAGTCAACAAGAAACAAAAAGCAATGAAGGAACAATGGTTGAAGATGGTGGTGTTGGGGATCTTCTTACTAGGTGCCCAGATGGATCATCTAGATGGCCTTCGAACTCGAAGATGGAAGATGGCTTGTGCAGAAGAGATGGTAGCTTAGGGCCTCACACCCCTTGACGCCCAAAGGCGAAGGCGTTCCCTCACGGAGATCGACGTTCTTAAAGAACGAAGGCAAACTAGAAGACTAGCACTCAAACTTTTCTTTTTCATTCATTAAAAATTAGTCCATACAAGGGAGGGGTAAGGCCCTTTATATAAGCACCTTAAAACCCATTCAAATTCAAATGAAAAAATACAAAGCTTCATGAAGAGGGTGCCCAAATTCAGATTTCTTCTTCTCTTGGCTGACCAAGGTGTTGTGGCTTGATTTGGGGCTTGAAAGATGGGAGTTGTCTCCTTGATTTTTGGGTCAATGCATTTCTTCCATAGCCGACCAAGCTCTTTGGGAAGTAAGCTTGATATGGGGCTTGAAACAATGATCATGTCTCCATTATCCATTGACCTTCCTTGGCTACCCATAGCTCCTTTGGAAAGAGGCTTGGTAGGTGGAGGGAAGGGAGGAAAGAATCAAGGAATGGCACCCATAAATTCAGCATTTCCTTCTTGCCTTAGCTGCCCACTTGTCATGGTGATGTGGCACCACATGGGATGGATGAGGTGGCGATCAAGGGCTGAAGTGGCATCTTTCAAAGATTGGGAGATGGTTTGACCTTTTAATAAATGGACTGACTCAATGACCACTCCAAGCTTGGGACCAATCTTCAAGTAGACTTGGACTAGAACCAACTTAGCTAAATACAGGACCCACTGACCCAACTTGACCAAATTGATCAAGGTACAGGACTAAAATAAAAATACATGACTTAAATTAAAAATTTCTTAGGCTTGAAGCCTTATTATAGAACCCAACAGACTAAACCCTAGTCAGAGATCCATAAAGGGTTGAGGAGACTTTGTCTGATTCTGGTGCCCACACCATGAACCCTATCGGATGTTACTGCACACTGATGTCTATGATATCATATCACTTTACTGGATGGGATATCAGTTGGTCAGAGGCCAGTGGAGACGACGAGTATCAGGTCAGGCCGCTAACAGAGATGAGGATACTGCGGAGGAGCGCAAATTTTCGGGTGAGGAAGGACCTTCAGAGATATATTTGCCTGAGATTCAGCCCGAGCCTTTAGTGTAGCCAGAGCCTACTCCTCAGCCTAAGCCAGCACGATCAGATGTACCAGGAGCTTCTGAGAGTCTTGTGGACAGAGTCGCTCGTGTTGAGATCGAAATTATGATTGTTCACTAGCAACTTGACTGTTTCATTATGGAGACTAGAGAGAGCCATCGAGGATTGAGGGATATAATCTCTGCTATATTGTCCGCATTGTGTAGACCCTCTTCTAGGAGTGTTCCCGATACTCAGCTCTAGTTGATTATGCTCTAGTTTCACCTGCTCTGGGACTAGACAGAGATGATGATGATGAGGAGACTGACTCTGACGGTTTTGACTTTCCAGATTTGATGACAGTGCCAGTACCGAAGATAGCAGCTGACTTACCTAGGAGTCCCATTCATGATCCTTCGAGTTCATCCTTTCAGACTCCTATCCTACCCACACCTCCTTCTACACCAGTCGATCATTCTACCATTCCTATACTTTCACCTATCATTGATACACCTATCATTTCTTTAGCTGATACACCGATCATTGATACACCTATTTCTTCAGCTGATACACTGATCATTGGTACACCTGTTGTTCATTCACCTTCCTTGCATGCATCTTCTCTTATCTGGGAGCTAGGATTCTACACTCCTGATTTCCATCATATTGATTCCGGCCCTTTATTTGATCATACACCACATCCGACAGTTGTTGAGACTGTCACTCCGATCAGTTCTGCTCTTACTACTGACATAGATTCTACCTCTTTTGCTCCAGTTAGAGAAAGGACCTATGTTAGACGTAGAGGATGTGGTCATCGTACTCCTTCACGACCGACCAGCACCCATCTTCATGATCTTCGATCGATGTGGCCTTGATCTCGTGCTTCTACTAATACCAAACCGATCGACATTGGATCCTCAAAGGATGAGGATGATGCTTAGGATAGTTTTTATATAGTTTATATTTCTGTACTCTTTATATGTTTTGATGTTCACTTTTTGTACTAATCTTGTATCAAGTAAATGCAATGTTATGTTCTACTTTACCTTATGACTTTAAATGAATGAAATGCATTACTTATTTTTAGCAATTCAATGTTTTCTTTTATGAATGACTTACATTCATGTTCTTATTTATTATCCTCTTCCTTCCTTTTTAATGATAACAAAAAGGGGGAGAAATAAGAATAAGTATAAATATGAATAAGCAGAAAATTTCATTAAGTGAGGGGGAGTAATACTTCCTTTAAATTGAAAATCTATTTTGAATTGAATTTCATTTTCAATTCTTATCTTTAGATATTTAAATTTCAGTCTTTTTGATATTAAAAGATGTTCAGAAATCAATTTTATTGGTCATCTCTTCAGGGGGAGTATTTACACTCTTCACAGTGTTTATTGCTGAATTTGTTACATATTTTTTTAAGAGTATCACGATACATGATTTTATCTCTTATATATTTTAAGCTTTGATACTCTAGCCATTGCAATAATCTCGCTCTGATACATCTCTTTTAGTATTTCAATACCTATTGCAATAAGCTCTATGCACTTTGAAAAGTTCCTTTGAAAGCTTATTATGCAATTTATACTTAAAGGTTTTGTCATCATCAAAAAGGGAGAGATTGTTGACTCCGTTATTATTTTGATGATAAGCAAAATACTTAAGTATAAGTTGAGTACTAACTATTTCTTTGAAGTGTGTTTTTATAGAAAAGAGATGCTCATCAACTTAACAAAAAATTGATTGATTGAAAAAGCCCAACTATGGATGAAAGATCTGCTTAACGAGGACTTTGATAATTGAAGAATGCTTGAAAGGACACATGAGTTCAACACAAATTGGTTTTAGCAGAAGTTTAGCTATTTTTTGAAAATCTCAGAAAAATGTTGACTCAAAGTATCGACACAGGACTCAAGTGTCGACACATGACCGTGGAAGTATCGACTCAAGCCTATACGCGAATAGAATTTCAAATGGCATGGCTAAAGTGTCAACACATGGATGTCAAGTGTCGATTCAAACTGTCGATACATGGATCAGCTCATCGCTTGAGATTTTTGTGTTACAAAACTTGCTGAAGTTGAAGACTTGCCTAAAGTGTTGACACATGGATGCTAAGTGTCGACTCAAAGTGTACACTCACCTAAGAAAGTATCGACATATTTGAGAATTCCAGAAAGCTTCATTAAAGATATTTGAACTAGGTGTCGACTCATGGAGTGCGAGTATCGACCTTGAGTGTCAACTCACAGCTTGAAGTGTCGATACTTGGAGTTCTGGGAATAGTAACGGCTAGTTTTTCAAACATAGAACTCGCTCCTCCTGGCTCCCAACGGCTAGTTTTTCGTGTCTAATGGCCATAAACTGAGTTTGAGGCCTTGGAAAGGTATTTAAGAGTTTCAAATCAAATCAAAACACAAGAGAATGAATAGAAGAAGAAGAAGAGAAAAAGAAAAGAAGTGCATTCACTCCTATTCATTGAGTTCAACCACCTTCAAGCAAAAAGAAATCTCCAAGCATTCAAGAGCATTCAAGTTCAACCTTTTTTAGCACTAAAAAGAGGCTTCATCAAGTTTAAGGTAGCAATACAATAAAGCTTCAAAGAGATATCCACTTTTATTAAAAAGCTTTCATTGTTTCTTTACTTCAAACTTATTTTTGTTGTAAAGGTTTTTGTTAGCCTATTAGAAAACCAAGGAGGTTATTGGTGAGCCTTGAAAATCAATTAGTTCTTGGTTAGCCCACAAAATCAAGGGAGGTTGTTGGTGAGCCTTAAAATTAATTAGGTTCTTGGTTAACCCGGAAAACCAAGTGAGGTTTTAACTTGTAAGCCTTGTAAAAATAAGTCGGGTTTTGATTAGTGAGTCCAGAAAACTAATCGACTGTAATCGATTGAGATTATAGTGAATTTCCAAGTGGGCCTTAGGAAGTGGATGTAGGTGCATTGGATAGCACCGAACCACTATATTTGGTTTATGTTTATAATTGCTTGTCTCTTTCATTTGCTCCTCTTTTATTACTATTATATTTTCGCTGCATACTTATTAAAAGCAATTTGCACTTGTATTTATAGTACTTAGTTTGATTATTAGATTGGTTCTTATACTTGCATTTAAATTTTTAGAGATCCAATTCACCGCCCCTCTTGGGTTGCTTACTGGGCAACATTCCAGGACAAGTTTGCCAAGGCAGTCTTGGACTCCTACTGCAAGGAGTTCAATGACTTCAAAGGTAAAGCCAACCATCTCTTCGGGCTGAAGGGACTAGACAACATCCATCTTGAGCTGCCTATCCCCAGGGTGCCAAGAGTTCCTGCTGCTGAAGTAGAGCGGAGCCAGAGCCTGGAGCAAAGGTCAGGCCGGTGTCACCACTGCATGAGGTGCCCCCGAGTCCGATGCTGCACCAACATCGGGGGGAGTCAATCATCGACCAGGGAAGGAGCCAGTGACTGAAGCCTGAATTTTTCTTTTTTTTTTGTAACTAAAATTTGAAAGACTCCCGCCTATTGGGAGTCTTCACTTTAAAGAAAATTTTGATCAATGAAGACATCATCACTTTAATTGTCGGATACTCTTTTTTTTTACTCTTTTTTTTTTTACCTTGACATACTTTGAAGCATTTCTAAGGGATCTCTCAGATTATAGAGAACTTATTTCTATAACGGAGAACAAGCCTCACTTAGGCTGCAAAGGACTTGCTTTCAGTTGGTGAACTTTGTCTTGCTCTTTTCCTCCTTCAACTCTCTTGCCTTTTTGCATGATAGAAAGATAGGCTCCATGGTTGCCATATATAGCCTTTCCAGGTCCTAACCATTCGGGCTGATTCTAAAATCTTGGGACCGACATGGAGGGCTTTAAGAACACTCCATCCCTGCTCTACTAGTCTTGAGGTCATGCGAACTTGAGTGCAGGGCTTCTAGAGTTTCCTGGCTTGATTTGCCGAACTATGAGTCAAGTGGTAGATAGCGAGACTTCGGAGGCTTCCCAGCTTACATCTCCAGATTGTGAGTAAGACAATTGAGTATGGGGCTTCAGGAGTCTTCTGGCTTTGGAGTGTGGAGCTTCGTAAGTTTCCCGACTTTAAGTGCGAAGCTTCGTAAGTTTCCCGACTTTAAGTGCGGGACTTCATAAGTTTTCCAGCTTTGAGTGTCCTAACTTTGAGTGCAGGACTTTATAAGTTTCCTGGCTTTGGGTGTGGGGCTTCATAAGTTTTCTAGCTTTGAGTATTGGGCTTCGTAAGTTTCTCGACTTTGAGTACGGGGCTTCGTATGTTTTTTAGCTTTGAGTACGGGGCTTTATAAGTTTCCTGACTTTGAGTGCGAGGCTTCGTAATTTCCGGCTTTGGTTGCTGAACTTGGAGTCGGCAAGCGAATTTGTACATAGGTGGGAGATAGAGTTACACCAATAAAGAACTTTAATAATTGAGGGAGAACCTTACATTATTGGTAATACATCCATAAATTACTGGCATTCCACATCCGAGGGTACCGATCGCCATTGAGCATAGCGAGGTAGTAGGCTCCGTTCAATAGAGCCTCGACTACCTTATAGGGGTTTTCCTAGTTCAGGGATAGCTAACCACATTCCCCTGATTGGGATACTTTTGCTCGCTTGAGGACCACGTCACCTGGGCAAACATCTTGGGCCTAACGTGGGCATTGTAGTAGCGTGCTACTCATTGCCGATATGCTACCATCCAGAGTCAAGCTTTGTCCGTCATCTCATCCAGTAGGTCCAGGTTGAGAAGGAGGCGACCAAATTCTCACACTCGTTGTATTGCTCTACCTGTAATATGGGCAGAACAACCTCCACTGAAATTACAGCTTCAGAATCGAAAACAAGGTTAAAGGGCATCTCACCTGTTGCCATTCGGGGTGTGGTGTGGTAGGCCCACAGTACACTGGGGATCTCTTCGACCCATCGACCTTTGGCCTCATCCAATCTGGTGTGAAGCCCTTGCAAGATGGTCCGGTTGGTCACCTTAGCCTCCCCGTTGGACTGAGGATGAGCCACCAAAGTGAAGTGATGGTGGATGTTGAGGTCAACACATAACTCTTTAAAAGCTTGGTTATTGAACTACAACTCGTTGTCAGTGATGACTGCGTGCGAGAGTCCGAAATGGCAAATGACTACTTCTAAAAAAATGATCTGACCTTTATCTTAGCGATCCATGCTAGGGGTTCAGCCTCGATCCATTTGGTAAGTAGTCGATGGCCATAATCAAATACCTCCATGGGCCAGACATGGTAGGAAAGGGACCTAGGATGTCGAATCCCCATTGGGCGAATGGCCACGAGGCTGATAGTTAGGAGAGTGAGGCAGTCAGTTGACGTTGGATGTGGGCATGACGTTGACAGTGGTCACATTTTCTCACAAAATCAGCAGCATCTTCTCACATGGTCTCCCAGAAGTATTTTTGTCAGAGCGCCTTATAAGCCAGAGTCCTACCCCCCATGTGATTTCTTTAGATGCCTTCGTGTATTTCTTCAAGCACGTAGGCGACTTCTGAGGGCTTCAAGCACTTCAGTAGGAGGTAAGAATAAGATCTCCGATAAAGCTACCCATCCATCAACACGAACTGCACGGCCTTCTTCTTGAGGAGGCCGACCTTCTTGTGATCCTTAGGTAAGGTGCCGGTGGTAATGCATTTGATATAGGGGTCCATCCAGCTGACTTCGGAGGTGACCTGCTGGACCTCTACCGCAGACTCGAAGCTGGGGGTCTCTAAATATTCGATGAAGGTATGCCCTAGCAACAAATCTAGTAGGGTTGCCAGCTTAGAGAGGACAATAGCCCGGGCATTCTCTGCACGAGGGATGTGAGAAATGCTGAAGTACTAGAGGTTCACTGTGTATGAGCGTACCTTATTCAAATACTTCGTTATTGTTGCCCAGGTGGCTTTTCCCAAGAGGGGGTGAATTGGGAATTACAAAATTTCTTGCAAATATGTGCACAAGTAATTCTTTTAAGTGGTTGAGTGTTGTGTTAATCAGAATTAAGTGCAGAAGCTAAAAAGTAAGTAAAGCACAACACAAACAAAACAAGTTTAAAGTGGTTCGGAGCAACCCAACTCCTACGTCCACTACCAAGTTCACCACTTGGGATTTTCACTATATCTCCCAAACCGGAATACAGTCGGATTGTTTTTCAGGCTCACAATCCCAACCTCTACACTTTGGTTTTGAAAGGGATCACCAAAGAAATCCAACACTAGGCTTTCATAGGCTCACCTAGAACCTCTACACTTTGGTTTTAAATAGGCTCACCAAAGAAACCTATTTGGTTTTTACAACCGGGTTCACCAATAATCCAGTATTCTAAAAGTAGAATGAAAAGCAACAGAAATGATAAACTAAGTTGTCTGGTGGTTGCCAATGCAGCTCTAGTGAAGCTCAATTGAATGCCCTTCATGCACTTCAATGGCTTCCTTGCTTTCCTCAAAAGTTGCTTCAAGCTTCTAATAAGAGTTGGTGAAGGCTTGAAGGCTGACTTCAAAGCTCAAGTGCTCTCTCTTCTTACTTCAATAAATATTCAATAAATGTTCAACAACTCATTAGTCTCTCTAAAGATTTTCTCATACCTCATTTATAGAGACTTCAACTGCCTTCCCTTGATTTTGAACGTTGTAGACCGTTGGGAAGTGACAGATTACCGTTGGAGCACTTTTCGGATTCAAAATTAGAAATCTGGAACTAGCCATTGGGAAGAGTCTCGGACATTCCAGCCGGTCTCGGTCATCTTCCAGTCGCTCGGATCAGGTTCGGGTTGGCTGGGTTGAATACCAATCGGCTAGGTTCCACAGTTGAGAAATAGTTCACTTCTAGACGAGTCGGCTAGGTTGAAATCCAGTCAGCTCGGATCCCTGAGGTTCTCAGAACATTTTCAACCAAGTTCTGGACGAGTTGGCTGGGACTTGGTGCCAGTCGGCTGGGTCTGCATGCCAGAGATTTTCTTTCTTGTGCCAGTGCCAGAGTCGGCTGGTTCCTCCATCTAGTCGGCTCGAGATTGGTTCTTCATCCAGACCAATTTCCATTCTCCAGAACTCACATGCCAAGCTTTGAAGACTTCCTTAAGATCTTCTTACAACAATATCAAAAAATTAAAGCTTGAAAACTAGTAGAAGCAACCCTTTATCTTTGATTCAAATAGGAAAATTTTTGTTGGGTTCTTCTTTACAAGATTCAAATTACTTACAACTCAACACAAAGAAATAAAGGTTGTAGGGTTTAAAAAATATGTCAAAGTAGTCATCCTACAAAAACTTGTCAACCATTTGAAGAGTTGTTATATAACCAAATACATGCTCCAATGTTATATTATCATCAAAATCACTTCAGGATCAACAATCTCCCCCTTTTTGATGATGACAAAATACTGGCATGAAAAAATCTATTCTATTCACAAGTATAGATGTATATCATAGTAAGCATTTATACTTGTTTGACGTATCACAATATTAACTGTATTCTCAAATGAGTATCAATGTATGCTATACAGTTATACACAAAGCCAATTCTATAAAATATACGTGTTAGAGAATAAGTGCTTGTGTGTATTAAGCAACATTAAGCATTGACAGTTAGATTTAATTAGTAGAGAGCAGAATAGTAATCATTGAAGCAAATTAAACATGTATTTCTCCCCCTTTTTATAAAATTTCTAAACAATGTGAAATTTCTCCCCCTTTATCATTTATTTGAACACTTCAGCAAAAAGGTATGCAATATTCATTAAGCTCAGCAGAAAAGGTATGCAATATTCATTAAGCTCCCCCTGTCTAGTTAACTTTAGCAGTTCTATTCCAATTCTATTAGTTTCTTCTTTCATGCACTTTATTGTATAATAGTTCTCCCCCTTTTTGTCATCAAATCAAAAAGTTATACAATTAAGCTTAGATTTTATATAGATTGAGATTGTATTAAGGTTTTAAGTAGATTATTTAACCTTCTCAATTTAGAGAGAGAATCCTAAAAAATATTAGAGAGTGTTAACAAATCCTAATACATGTGTCCAAAAGGATATTCATTGTATTTCCATTAAAAGATTCAGTACATTACACAATCTTCAAAAAGTTTCTAGAAAGTACAGAAATTGCCAAAGACCTACTCACTATCAGATTCTTCCTTAGGTACGTTAATAGGCATACTTGCACCATACCAAGAAGCAGGTCTAGGAGGTCTACTGGAAGATGCATGAGGTGGAGGTGCTCTAGGATGGTGAGAAGTAGTAGGACTCCTAGAGGAAATAGGAGGAGGATCATATAAAGGTCTAGTCCTAGCAGTGATCTCCAAAGTCCTAACAGTGCCACAGAGTGAAACCATCTCCATCCAGATTGCACCAAGTTGATTTTCCATGTCCTTGAGGCTTGTAGGTACCTTGTTCACAGCCTCTTTCACTTCACCAATTTCCTTTTGCATTGACAAAAGTTTAGAAGCTTGGACATTAGCAAAAGTTTCAGCAGATCCTCTTAGTCTTTCAAGTTCTGATATGATAATTCCAATGCCTTGTGTGTAGTCATCTGCCATTTGTCTTGTTTTTGCAATGGTTCCCATAGTGCATCTGACTTCATTCAACTATGTTCTATACTCATTTAAGGTTGCATCAACTGATTTCTTCATGGCTTTAGAACTAGAAGAAATAAGGTCTAGGATAGGTTGAAGTTCCACTTGAGGTGCAGATCTCAAAGTTTCTATTACTTCAACTTTTCCTTGCAAACTTGTAACATGTTCTTCCAGTTGAGATAGTCTACTATCCACTGACTGTTTTAGATCACCAAAAAGTGAAGTGATAGTCCTTGTCAGTGAATTAGTCAAAGTCTTCATCTGATCTTCAATTTGACCTTGGATATTTGGAGGATGTGAAGCTGCAGGAGTGAAGTCTAGTAATGGTATATCAGCTGTCATGAACTCAGGTGCAGGCATATCAAATTAGGGAAAGGTGCATCAGTCTCTTCAAAAAAGGCAGCAGGTTCAGGAATGAGAGATTCTGGTTCATGTGCAGGTGCAGTAGAGATTCCAACTTCAGCAGTAGTAGTACCAGCAGTTTCTTCATTTTCTTCTTCTTCTTCACTGCTTGAACTACCAATTGCCCTGATATTAGTTCCTTTCTTTCTCCAAACACCTTCAACTTGAATGTAACCCATTCTTTCTAGTGACTTGGAGGTGTAGATGTCAGTATGGTGCAGATCAACTCCATCCTCACCTTCCAAATTCACTCTTTGGGATTTGAATAGTAGGGTTAACATCATTCCATAAGGTAAGCAAGCCTTAGCCTTTCTGATAGTCTCCTTCATTTGCACAATGATAATATGAGATAAATTCATAGGAGTCTTTTCCATGATATGTTCCATAAGGCACAAGTCCTTCTCACTTACCCAATCAAACCTTCCAGTCCTTTGCAAAAAGATCCTACTAATGAAATTATGCAATAACCTTATTTCAAGTGATAAAGTATTGGCAAAGACAATTCCAATCCCACTGACATCTTCCTTGTTTAGGATAGTTCTCAAGGCCTTTTCTCTATCTTTAATTACTAGGTATTTCACCCCATCAATAGGTAAATCCAGTAGGTTGTGCAGAACTTCTTCATTGATAAAAACTCTTCTTCCTTTAATTGTAGACTCTACATGATTTGTACCTACTCTCAAATTTTCATAAAATTTCTTAACAATTGAGGGGTTGGTTTTTTTTTTAGAGAGCAAAATTTCCTCCAGCCCTGATCCTCAATCAAATCACCAATCTTAAACCCTATTTCCTTAATAAATTCAAAGTTGATGTGATGGCCAGAAGTTACCGGTCTTGTGGACATTGAAGGAATTTGACTTGGAGCAATTGGAGCAGCCCTTGCAGATTCTTCCACAAGTTCTTCATGATGAATAGTGGCAGTCGGCTCTTCTTGACGCCTCTTCGTTCTTCTTTCCCTTTCCACGGACAGAGCAGCCCATAAAGAGAATTTCCCGGTAGCACGTTTAGGAGCCATTGCTAGGAAAGAGGAAGAGATGAGAGAATGGAGAGTTTAGAAGGGAGAAAGGAATATTTGGAATAGGATTAGGAGAGGAACGGACGAAAAGAAAGATGAGATGAAGGATAGAAAGCTCGGAAAGGGGTTTACATCCCAAAATAAAAAACTCAGGTGCGATAATCCAGTCGACTCCAAAAAGCCCTACAAAGGCTTGAGCTGGCTAGGCCAGAACTTGCCCAAAACACACAGAGAATCCAGTCGACTCGGTTTAAGAACCAGTTGACTCGAACAGAGAAATCAGGTTTTGGAAAATTCAATCACAAACCTGAGAGATTTTTGGAGAAAATTTCTAAGAAAATTTAGGCTCTATGATAGAGAATGAAATCAGGAGGTTCTCTCGATGATGTTTCCTTAAATTTGAAGGAATTAGATTAGAGAATTTAAAAAGGATCACAAAGTCCTAATTCACTTCTAATTAGTTCAAACCTGTCTTGATTAAGTGGCTTAGTAAATATATCAGCTAATTGATCTTCAGTAGGAACAAAATCAAGCACTATATCACCATTTGAAACATGATCTCTAATAAAATGATGTCTAATTTCAATGTATTTAGTTCTAGAGTGTTGAATTGGATTCTTTGTCAAATTGATAGCACTTGTGTTATCACACTTAATTGGAATTTAGATTGTGATACACCAAAGTCTTCTAGTTGTTGTTTAATCCATAACACTTGAGCACAACAACTACCAGCAGCCATGTACTCAGCCTCAGTAGTGGACAAGGCTACGGAGTTCTGCTTCTTACAGTGCCATAAAATTAAATTCAACCCTAGAAATTGGCATGTACCGCTAGTGCTTTCTCTATCTATTTTACAACCAGCATAGTCAGCATCAGAGAATCCAATCAAATTCAGGGTAGAATGTTTAGAATACCAAATTCCTAAATTACTTGTTGCTTTCAAGTATTTAATTATTCTCTTAACAACAAGCATATGTGTTTCTTTTGGTGATGACTGAATTCTAGCACATACACATACACTATATAATATGTCAGGTCTACTTGCAGTCAAATACAATAGGGATCCGATCATACCTCTATATAGCTTTTGGTCAACATTAGATCCATTTTCATCTTTGTCCAATCTGCAAGTTGGGCTCATGGGTGTGCTCATTGATTTGCTACTCTCCATACCAAACTTTTTGATGATTTCTTTGATGTATTTGGCTTGGTTGATGAAGATGCCTTCCTTTGTTTGTTTTACTTGAAGTCCAAGGAAGTAGTTTAGTTTGCCTATTAAGCTCATTTCAAATTCTCCCTGCATAAGCTTAGCAAATTCTTTACATAGAGATTCGTTAGTTGCACCAAAGATGATATCATCAACATATATTTGTACAACTAAGATATCATTATTCTTCTTTTTGATAAATAAGGTTTTATCTATATTTTCTCTTGAAAAATTATTTTCAATTAAGAAAGTGCTAAGTCTATCATATCAGGCTCTAGGTGCTTGTTTCAAACATACAATGCTTTGTTTAATTTAAATATATGGTTTGGAAATGTGTGATTTTCAAAACCTGGTGGTTGTTCCACAAAAAACTTGTTCAGAGATAAAACCATTAAGAAATGCACTCTTTACATCCATTTGAAAAAGTTTAAAATTCATGTAGCAAGCAAATGCAAGTAGTAATCTAATGGCTCCTAGTCTTGCTACAGGTGCATAAGTTTCATCAAAATCAATACCTTCTTCTTGGTTATATCCCTTAGCCACTAGTTTAGCTTTGTTTCTTATTATATTTCCTTGTTCATCTAATTTATTCCTATAAACCCATTTGGTTCCTATTATTGGATGGTCAGTAGGTCTATCTACTAGTGTTCGTACCCAATTCCTTTCAAACTAGTTTAATTCATCATGCATTGCCATCATCCAGTTTGGGTCAGTCTCAGCTTCTTCTAGCTATGGGGTTCTATTTGTGATACAAAGGCTAGGTAATCATGTGCATCCTTATGTGCAGACCTAGTCCTAACACTATGTGAAGGATCTCCTATGATTAATTCTTTAGGATGAGATGTAACATACCTCCAGTCCCTCGGTAGATCGGTGTGATCCTTACTTACCGTTTCTTTTTCGTCTTGAGTGTCTTTATCTTGAATGCTCAAGTCCTCCATTCCTTTTTGCAACGTACCTGCATCATTATCTATGCACTCTTCTTGTCTAGAAGGTGTAGGGTTAGTTTCAATAAATACAACATGTATTGACTCTTCAACAGTAAAGTCCTTTTGTTAAAAACCCGATATACTTTGCTATGTAATGAATAACCTAGAAAAATTGCATCATCAGCTTTAGAATCAAATTTTCTAAATTATCTTTTCCATTGTTATGCACAAAGCATTTGCATCCAAACACATGAAAATAACTGATATTGGGTTTTCCATCATTCCAAAGCTTATAGGGAGTTTTCTTTAAAATAGGATGGATCAAAACGCGGTTTAAAATATAGCATGCAGTGTTCACCGCTTCTGTCCAAAAGTACTTTGGAAGATTACCTTCGCACAACATTGTGCAAGCCATTTCTTCCAATGTCCTATTTTTTCTCTCTACAACTCCATTTTGTTGAGGTGTTCTAGGAATGGAGAAGTTGTGATCAATGCCAAATTCAGTATAATAATCTTCAAAAAATTGATTTTCAAATTCAGTTCTATGATCACTTCTAATTGAAATTAAAGATAAGTTCTTTTGATTTAAAGCCTTTTTATGAAATTTTCTGAAAACATGAAAGGTTTCATCTTTTGAAGCAATAAATAAAATCCAAGTAAATCTTGAAAAATCATCTACTATCACAAGAGCATATTTCATACCTCCTAGGCTTGTGGTCCTAGTAGGTCCGAAAAGGTCCATGTGAAGTAGTTCAAGTGGTCTTGTTGTAGAAACTATATTCTTTGATTTAAAACTCCCCCTAGTTTGTTTATCCATTTGGCATGCATCACAAACATGATCAAAATCAACTTTGAACTTAGGCATGCCTCTAACAAGATCTTTAGAAATCAATTTGGCAATAGTATGCATGCTAGCATGACCTAATCGTCTATGCCATGGTAAACACGACTCTTTGGTCTTAGCATTCATTGCAACTAGACTGGGGCTACTTGACATGGCAAGATCATTAAGATCTACCACATAGATATTCCCAAGTCTATGTCCAATGAACTTATTGCTAGAATCTAAAGAGTTAGTTACTATACACATAGAAGATTCAAAGACAACCTTGAAGCCTTTATCACATAATTGACTTATGCTTAAAAGATTATGATTCAACTTGTCTACTAGCAAAACATTTTCAATAAAAGTGAAGGGAGTTATTTTGATCTTACCAATACCGATTATTCTCCCTTTGCCATTGTCTCCAAAGGTGACCATGCCTCCTTCTTTCATTTCAAGGATGATAAACTGGTCCTTGTCACCCGTCATATGTCTTGAGCAGCCACTGTCGAAGTACCACCTTTTCTTCAATTTTTGGGCTGCAAGACATTCCTACAAAACAATCAATGAATTCTTTTAGGTACCCAAGCTACCTTGGGTCCTTGCGGGTAAGCAAAGGTGGTTCCTTTGGGAACCCAAATTTTTCTTACATTCTTATAGACATTTCTAGAATTATTGCAGTCAAAAGCTTTATGTCCTATTCTTTTGCAAGCATGGCATACAACTTTAGAGTTTTTAATAAGAGCAGAATTAGAAGTTCTAAAAGTTGATGCAATTGATGCAGATTTTGAACCTTTTGAAATATAAGCATTTTTGCTCAAGTTCTTAGGAACATACAATAATGATTTTGAAGTTGAAACAGTTTTTGGTGCAGCCAAAGCTTTTTGTGATAATATGTTTTGAACAGGTACTTTAGATTTCACAAAGGTAGTTGCTAAAATTCCATTCATAACAGAAGTTTTAAAACCAATTCCAGCTTTGTTTCCTGAAATTCATTGATCTTTTAAAATTAACTCAAGCTTATTTGAAGATAAAGTAAGTTTTTCAACTAATGGCTTGAGTTTTTTAACCTCCTTTTTCAGTTCAATATTTTCAGTAATTAAATCATTGTTTTTCCTTTCACATAAGAGATTTTCATTTTTAGCTTTTCATTTCTTTCAGAAAAGTCATGCAGTTCTTTTTGCAATAAAAGGTTTTTTTCTGAAATTTCATTTTTCTGTTTGAGTAAAGAGTCATTCATATTTTTCAATGATTTTATCTTTACTCCAGCTTTCTTAAATTCAGATAATAGATCATGAAATGCAGAATTTAATTCATCAAATATAAATTTAGTGCAATTGCTAGGGGATGTTACCTCATCTTCGAGATCCATTAAACACAGATTTGCAGCCTTGGTGGTCTCTTCTTCTTCAGACGAAGATGATTCTTTACTATCGGTCCATGTGGCAACCATGGCTTTCTTCTTCTTTTACTGTCTGAAGGATTTCTTCAATAAAGGACAGTCTGGACGAATATGCCCGGCTTCTTGCATTCATAGCATGTGGGGACTACTTCTTTATCTTTCTCTCTGTCCCTTTCTTTTTCTTTTCTGTAATCTTTCCTATGAAATTTCTGGTTGAATCTTCCTTTCTTTCTTCCCATGAACTTTCTGAATCTCCTCACAACCATTGCAATATCATCGTCTTCTAGGTCATCATTGGAGGAGGTGCTTTCTTCTTTAAACTCTTCATCATCCCTCTTTGATTCGGTAGCAGCTCTGAAGGCTATAGTTTTCTTTTTCTTCTGTTCGTCTTCAGTTCTATGCTGCATAGTCAGCTCGTGGGTGATGAGTGATCCCAGTAGTTCATCCAGTGGTAATGTGTTGAGGTCTTTGGCCTCCTGGATTGTTGTCACTTTGGGATCCCACTTGTTAGGTAAAGATCGGAGTATCTTCTGAACTATATCAGCATCTGAGTATACCCTGCCAAGACTCTTCAAACCATTAATAATATCTGTAAATCTAGAGAACATGGCAGAAATTGTTTCAAAAGATTCCATTTTAAACAGTTCATAGTTGTGAACTAAAATATTTATCTTTGAGGTTTTCACTTGGGAAGTTCTCTCATGGGTCACTTCGAGTTTGTCCCAGATTTCCTTTGCTGAAGAGCAAGTGAAAATTCGGTTGAACTCATTTGCATCCAAAGCACAGTATAGTAAGTTCATTGCTTTGGCATTCAATTCCCCCATTTTCATGTCATGATCATCCCAGTCCTCTTCAGGCTTAGGGTTGTCCATGCCATCAACTTTGATCATGGGAATGTGTGGCCCTTTTAAGATGACCTTCCATAATTGAAAATCAACAGCTTGAATGTAAATTTTCATTCGTGCTTTCCAATAAGAGTAATTAGTGCCTGTGAATAGTGGAGGTCTATTTGTTGACTGGCCTTCGGCCAAGGATGTACTCATGGGATAAGCCATCAATCTTTACTCGAGTAATCAGAGATACTACTCTGATACCAGCTGTTGCCCAGGTGGCTTTTTCCAAGAGGGGATGAATTAGGATTACAAAATTTCTTGCAAATATGTGCACAAGTAATTCCTTTTAGTGGTTGAGTGTTGTGTTAATCAGAATTAAGTGCGGAAGCTAAAAAGTAAGTAAAGCACAACAAACAAAACAAGTTTAGAGTGGTTCGGAGCAACCCAGCTCCTACGTCCACTATCCAAGTTCACCACTCGGGATTTCCACTATATCCCCCAAACCAAAATACAGTCGGATTGTTTTTCAGGCTCACAATCCCAACCTCTACACTTTGGTTTTGAAAGGGATCACCAAAGAAACCCAACACTAGATTTTCACAGGCTCACCTAGAACCTCTACACTTTGGTTTTAAGTAGGCTCACCAAAGAAACCTATTTGGTTTTTACAACCGGGTTCACCAATAACCAAGTATTCTAAGAGTAGAATGAAAAGCAACAGAAATGACAAACAAAGTTGTCTGGTGGTTGCCAATGTAGCTCTGGTGAAGCTCAATTGAATGCCCTTCAATGCACTTCAATGGCTTCCTCTTTCCTCAAAAGTTGCTTCAAGCTTCTGATAAGAGTTGGTGAAGGCTTGAAGGCTGACTTCAAAGCTCAAGTGCTCTCTCTTCTTACTTCAATAAATATTCAATAAATGTTCAACAACTCATTAGTCTCTCTAAGGATGTTCTCATACCTCATTTATAGAGACTTCAACTACCTTCCCTTGATTTTGAATGTTGTAGACCGTTGGAAAGTGATAGGTTACCATTGGAGCACTTTTCGGATTCAAAATCAGAAATCTAGAACTAGCCATTGGGAAGAGTCCCTGATATTCCAGTCGGCTCGATCATCTTCCAGTCGGCTCGGATCAAGTTCGGGTCGGCTGGGTTGAATACCAGTCAGCTAGGTTCCACAGTCGAGAAAATAGTTCATCTAGACGAGTCGGCTAGGTTGAAATCCAGTCGGCTCAGATCCCTGAGGTTCTCAGAATATTTTTAACCAAGTTCTGGATGAGTCGGTTGGAATTGGTGCCAGTCGGTTGGGTCTGCGTGCCAGAGATTTTCTTTCTTGTGCCAGTGCCAGAGTCGGCTGGTTCCTCTATCCAGTCGGCTCGAGATTGGTTCTTCAGCCAGACCAATTTCCATTCTCCAGAACTCACATGCCAAGCTTTGAAGACTTTCTTAAGATCTTCTTACAACAATATCAAAAAATTAAAGCTTGAAAACTAGTAGAAGCAACCCTTTATCTTTGATTCAAATAGGAAATTTTTGTTGGGTTCTTCTTTACAAGATTCTAATTACTTACAGCTCAACACAAAGAAATAAAGGTTGTAGGGTTTAAAAAATATGTCAAAGTAGTCGTCCTACAAAAATTTGTCAACCATTTGAAGAGTTGTTAGATAACTAAATACATGCTCCAATATTTTGTTATCATCAAAATCACTTCAGGGGTCAACAACTATCATGGGATCTCAGGCTTTATACTTGCTAGAGACCTGGCCTACCATGAGCTGTGAGTTCATGAAGAACTTCAAGCACTTTATGGCCAGCTCGCGAGATACTTTCAGTTCCATGAGGAGCACCTCATACTCAGCCTGATTATTGGTCGCCTTGAAGAGGAAGCACAGTGCATTCTCCATGACGACCCCATCGGGGTTGGCAAGGATGAGCCCAGCTCCACTCCCTTCGATGTTGGATGCACCATCGATATGGAGAATCCATGTCATCACTCCTGGGGTCAAGTCCTGCCCAAGCTCAGCTCGTTTGTCTGCCTCCTCCAGATCTTCGATCGCCTATGTCACTCTACTAGGAAATTAGCAAGGACTTGGGCCTTTTACACCGATCATGGATGGTAGGTGATGTCGAACTCATTGAGCTTCACCACCCACTTGGCCAGGCACCCTGATGTGTCAGGATGGCTTAGGATGGCTCTCAAGGGCTGATCGATGAGGACAACGATTGGATGTGCTTGGAAGTAGGTCCTAAGATAATACACAGATATAATGAGTGCAGAGATAATCTTTTCAGATTGAGTGTACCTAATTTCTGTATCGCGAAGTAGCTTGCTAGTGTAGTAGACTGGCCACTAGGAACCATCCCTATCGGTCTGGACCAGCACTAAGCTGACCTCCTTTGATGAAATCACCAAGTACAGGAGGAGCTCTTTCTCAGGCTCTGGCCTGGACAGCAACGACGAGGAGGTGAGGAGCTTCTTCAGCATCTTGAAAACCTCCTGGTACTCCTCCATCTAGGTGAAGTCATGCATCTTACACAGCACCTTAAGAATGGCTGGCAGTGCTTGGTGGAATGCGAGATGAAACGGCTTAATACCATGATGCATCCAGTCAAGCGCTGAACCTCCTTCTTGGAGACAAGGTGCCTCATGTTATTAATTGCCTGGATCTTCTCGGGTTGGCCTCTATCCCCCTTTGGGTGACCATGAATTCCAAAGATTTTCTTACCGTAATGCTAAATGCACATTTGGTAGGGTTCAACTTTATCTAGTAAAGGTGGATGTTGTCAAAGGCCTTTGCCAGGTTGGCGATGTGGTCTGACTTCTGGTCACTCATGATAGGCATGTCATCCACATAGACCTGCATGTTATGATCGATCTGGTCTTTGAAGACCCTGTTCACCAGGTGCTGGTATGTGACCTCTACGTTCTTGAGATCAAACGGCATCATCCTGTAGCAGTATGTACCTCGATCGGTCATGAACACCGTGTGCTCCTCATCCTTCATGTGCATGCAAATTTGGTTGTATTCGAAGAACGCATCCATAAAGCTAAAGAGCTTGTGACCTGAGTTTGCATCCACCAGCTGGTCAATCTTGGAAAGCGGGAAGCTATCCTTCAGGCATGCCCGGTTGAGGTTGGTGTAGTCCATGCAGATCCTTCACTTTCTAGAAGCTTTCCTAACCATCACTATATTAGCAAGCCAGTCATGATACCATACCTCTTGGATGAAGCCTGCTACAAGGAGCTTCTTGACCTCCTCATCAATTGCCTTCTGCTGCTCTGGGGAGAAACTCCTCTTCTTCTGTCGGACTGGGTGGCAGTTGGGGTCGACGTTCAGTCTGTGGGTGATCACTTCTGGTGGAATCCAGGGCATGTCTACTATAGTCCAAATGAACACATCTACATTGGCCCACAAAAAATCGAGCAGACGGGATCTCTCCTCTTCGGGTAGCAGAGCTCCCACTTGCACCATCTTCAAGAGGTCCTGCTTGGAGGGAACGACAGCAGGGGTTCGACCGTCCTGCCGTTCAACTCCTACTCTATCAGGCTTGATTGGTCGATAAGCGGACCCTGCATGGCTTCTCGCACTCCCAGGACCGTCTGCATGCAATGCTGGACTAGCTTCCAGGATCCTCTCATCTCTCCGATCCCCTAGGAAATGGGGAGTTAGACAAGGAGACGTCGGGTGGAAATGGTAGCATTGAGCAGATTGGGTCTAGGATGCCCCAAGATTATGTTGTAAGGTGAGGGAAGCCTCACAATGGTAAATGTCGTCAGAACGGTGCTTTGCCGAGGTGGCATTCTGAAGGCCATCGAGAGTGTGATCTCTCCTTCAACTCCGATCGAATCTCCGGTGAAGCCCATTAAGGGCATGAATACTGATTTTATTTGGTCAGTGGACAAGTTCATCCTTACAAAAGTATCATAAAAAAGGATGTTAGTAGAGCTTCCAATATCAATCATAATTTTTTTTACAGGATGTTTAGCTATCGTTATCTCTATGATGACAGCATCATTATTTGGATTATCTACCCTAACCAACCCTTCTCCCTCGTAGAGGAGTACATCATCAATTCTCTCCCTTCCCTTAGCCCTTTTCGAGCTTCTCCCTGCCCCCCAGGAGATCATCTCCACTAGCTTTTTAGTGGAGCGATTGTCGATGGCGAGTGATTGGGCTCTTCATTCTGGGCTAATAGGGCAGCTCCTCCCTTCATGTACTTCCCAAGATAGCCATGCTTAATCAGGTCTTCTATCTTTCTCTTCAAATGGTAGCATTCATCAGTATCATGACCATGGTCTCAATGGAAGCAGCAATAACGGGATCCTGTCACATCCAGCAGAGGGCCTCAATGGAGAAGGACAACGTATGAAGCACTCGCCTTTAATCTCCATCAGGATCTTCGTCCTCGGGTCGAGGAGAGGAGTGAACTTTTCTTCCTTGGTAGGGTCGACTCTAGGCATGGCACTCAGCTATGGGGCTAGACATTTCCCCCATGGCTTGCCTCTTCAGTGGCCTCCTGTCTAGCTCTCTCTTGGTATGATCAACCTCCTCCGTCCAGATGTACTAATGGGCCCAGAGGAGGAGTTTCGAGTAAGTCTTCGAAGGTTTTTTGTCGAAGGAGTAGGTGAAACGGAAGGTCCTGAGTCCCCTCTTCAGAGCCAGTATTGCGACTAGCTTGTTGAGGTGATAGATCTCTAAGGTGGTGGCTTTAAATCGGGACATGTAGTCCCAGAGGGGCTCTCGTCTTGCTGGCGGATCAAGAAGAAACTATCGGCCTCATGTGGCACCTTTCTGCATGCATCAAAGTGTGCCACAAACTTTTCTCTAACTGTGCGAAGGAGTCAATACTTTCTGACTCGAGTTTGGAGAATTAGGCTCGAGCAGCCTTTCGAAGGATAGCTGGGAAGGCGATGCAGAGGAGAGCGTCAGCGATCCCCTAGACCCTTATGAGGGCTTTATAGCTTTCCAAGTGATCCAGGAGGTCAGTTGTCCCATCGTAGGGATCAACCTAGGGCATGTGGAGCTGGCTAGGGGTCGATTTCTCTTGGATTCTATGGGAGAAGGGTGAACATGTGTCGTAACCCGTGGGCTCACTGGGGGAGCCCTAAATCTCAGCAAACCAACGGGACAAGTCAACTAGCTTGCTCTCTTACTCTTCAAGGCACCTTTCCTCCTGGTAGCGGATGGCCTCATCTGTGGACCGTTCGGTGGAGGCCATCAAGGGCGAAGGGGGTACAGAGTGGAAGAACTCTCGCCTGAGTTCCCAACCACGTCGGTGCCATTGGTGCGAGCATGCACCATTGTCCAAGGCCGCGGAGTGGCTCTCCCGGTCGGTCGAGCCATCCTACTGCTTCTTCCCGACCATCTGACAGTCTCCCTATGGGTCGGAGGCCACATGTAACGGCTCCTCCTGGAAGGATCGTAGGCTGGTACAGGGGTCGGCAGCATGGGTCGCCAGCATCCCTAGTTGCTATTGGGTTGCTAAGGACCGGTGTCATTGATGGAGTTGGTGCACCACCACAACCAAGGCATGGACCTACTGGGCGAGTGCGGTGATCTGGAGATCCACCTGAAGCGGTGGCAGTGGAGCGGGGAGCTCCCCCTCAAGGCTCTGTGGATCGTCACGATGAGGGGGGCCCCTTGCATGGCTGGTGGAAGCCTCCCGTGTGTGTGTTGTCACCATGAGGCCGTGGATGTCCATGGGTATACTTTTTGTAGTGGGGGACTTGTGGCCAGACCTTCCACAGTCGATGGTGTTTCTCCTGTCGTTGCCCCCTACCTAGCATGCCAATCTGTTGCCGCCTGGATTGTCGTGGCCCATATTTTTAATGTGTCACGGATGCATCGGGCTCCCTCTAGGTGCTTGGTTCTCTTTCCGGTCAGCTCCAAAGTCAGCAGACCTGCAAAAAAGAAGAGACTCGGGCCAGAAATTTTGGTAGGGACACTCCGACGATCAAGTCAGTTGGGACAATCAAGGGGAACAGAACCTCTGTGATGGAGAGCTTGAGATCTCTTCGCGTAAAGGATGAAAGATGGAAAGACAAGGTGAAGTAAAGATTAGAGAGCTGGGAGGTTCTCTTAGCTGGTTCCTTGCCTGTTTGCTCTCTATGTCTTACCAGTTGCCTTTCTCCTCCTTCTCGGAGGTCCCTTCCTCTATTTTATATGAGAGAAATGGCCCAGACCAAGTATGGGACTTCATTGAGATGTCACTTTCTTGGTACCCCTTTCGAAAGAGATTTTACTTTGTCTGTGGCTTCTTCCCTGTTGGACCGGTCCTTGAAAGGAGATCCTTTAAATTGGGGGTGTTTGCCGGCATAGTATAGATCTTGACTCTCTGGTGGTGCAATTTTTTATGGGAGGTGCAGGCGCCGTGCTGCTGATCCCCGAGCCATGATGGGGCATTTCTTTCCATGAGGGACCGTTGGAGTGTTGCAGGGCCTGTGGCCTTAATGAAATACTCCTCTTGGAGGAGGTATAGGCTTCGTGTTGTGAGGGTTGGAGCCCCCGATTGTGCGGCCATTGACGTGGCGGCACGCTACAGGGCCTGAAGCTTAGTGAGCATGCATTGCACAGAGTGTGCAGATGGTGCATTGCAGAGCTTGAATTTTTGGTAGGGCATGCGCCACCTCTTGGGGTTTGCAGGTAACTAGGAGCTTTCATGCCATGAACTAAACTTCTGCTGATCCTCTCCTTTTAGCTACTGGCGAAAACTTTGATCTTGGCAAAAGAGGGGGAGAGCTCTATCTCAGGAGCTCGAACCCGGAAGGCAAGAGCATGACCTCGGACGGGAGCTCAACCCTGGATTGGAGCTGACCTCGGTTAGGGGCTCGACCTCAGCAGGAGGGGGAGCTCTATCTCAGGAGCTCGACCCCGGAAGGTGGGAGCATGACCTCGATCGGGAGCTTGGCCCTGGATGGGAGTTGACCTCAACCGAGGGCGTGACCTCAGCAAGAGGGGGAGCTGTATCTCGGGAGCTCGACCCTGGAAGGCGAGAGCACGACCTCAGACGGGAGCTCGACCCCGGATGGGTGTTGACCTCGACGGGGGCTTGACCTTGGAAGGTGGGAGCACGATCTCGATCGAGAGCTCGACCTCGGATGGAAGCTGACCTCGGCCAGGGTCTCAACCTCGGAAGGCGGGAGCACGGCCTCGACCAGGAGCTGACCTCGACTAGGGGATCGACCATGGAAGGAGGGGGAGATCTATCTCGAGAGCTTGACCCTGGAAGGCGGGAGCATAGCCTTGGCTAGAGGCTCCACTTCGGAAGGCGAGAGCATGCTCCAAGCACCAGGGCACCTCGACTCTGGATCTTCGTTCGATCACCGTATCTAAGTGGCACTTTCCACCAGCATGGCCACCAACTGGTGCCATCATGGATTCCACGTCAACGGTAATGCCAAATCAAATCAAAATTCATCTATATTATAAACTAACATGCTTAGAATCATAGAAGAAATCATATTTGAATTTACAAAAATTATATAAGAAGAAAACAACTTACCTGATGCACAAATCATTTGCTTCTTCTAATTGGATCCGGATCTAGCTGAATCCCAAAATTTCTATCGGAGCTCTGAAAATACATGATCTTTGATGGTATCCATACAGGATGAGCTCCTGATCGAGTCCTCAAGACCCATATCTGTAGCCTCTTTCTAGAACTAGAACTAGAAGGCTGAAACCAAAAATTTTGCACCACGGAAGGGATTTATCCTAGAACACCTAGAAAAAAAAATCTAATTTTTTTTTCCTTTTAATCTTCTCTTGATTGACCCTCTATTTCTCGCTATTTTTGTAAGATTTTAGGCATTGAATAAAGAAGAAAAGGGATGAGAAATTAGTTTTTGTGGTGGAAGAAGAAGGATTGTCAAGATTGTCTCACACCCCAACTTTCCTCCTTTTAATGTGATGTTTGTCACACAAATCCCAAATAATTCTTGCCTAAAATCGATAAAGTCAATCCTAATTCGAATACAAAAGTATTAGGATGAGTTTTAATCAATTAGAAGTCCTAATAGGAAAAAAACTTGATTAGCACCTCCACTCTTTCTTATCACATGCCAATCTAAGAGAATAAAGTCCAATCCAACCAGGTTAGGTATCTAGTTTAATTAGGTTCAAATTTTCACTCGATTTGGACTTAAATTGAGCCTGATTTGAATCAAATTCGAAATGGTTGTCAATCCTATTCCAAATAAGATTTAATTCTTAATCCAACTAAGAAAATTAAAATCTAATTAGGCTTTAGTTAAATCAAGTCCAATTAAATTAAATCTAATTTAAATTAATTAAAATTTAATTCATAATTGAATTAAATCTAATTATACTATAATATTTATAATTAAATCCCTTGTGCTAATAATTAGTAACTGCTAAATTTGTAATCCTTACAAATAGCAGTTCTAAATTTAAATCATTAATCCAATTAATAATTTAGGTTTGATCCAAGCTCTTGATCAAGTCAAGCCCCTTTTGTATGTGACCCTTTAAGTTCTAATCTATCTGGCAGTGAGACATGTTATAATTCGTATCATAGTATCATTAAAACTCTTCCAATAGACCAAAACTATTTCAACTCAATCCTAACAAGGATTGTTGATCCAAAATGATCCTAGTGAGTTTTCACAATCTATTAATGATACCTAGCAATATGTAGTGGTATCCCAGTAGATCAAAAGGATGAATCCCTAGGTATAGTTACTATATGATCAAGTTTTTCTATCGAAAATCTTGATAAGATACAGGTCATGAAAACTCATCAAAACCCTAAGTATCTATCATATGCTACACTTAATTAGTTGAATCTAATCATAATTTCCATGAAAACTCTTTTCCATTGTCCTGCTGCTATGGCCACAGATTTAAGGACTCAGCCTATTAGGTCGCATAGAACTATACTTTAATTACTAAGGTCGATAGTTTCATAAAGTGCACTCTCTACTACTACAGTGAACCTACCATAGCTAATAAATACCATAAGGTTTTGAATGGCTAGAGACCATATTTATGTGCTGTTAAATTAAAGCAACCCCACTATGAGTAGCTAAGGTACTGCAGGTCAAGAAACTACTCACACAACTATAGCATCGAGAAGTCACTAACGAGTGAGTAGTTATCTATGTGACTTCTCGTTACTTGGTCATACTCAGTACCATTGATCTATATCAACCACTTGCATTTCTGCTCCAATATACCCATACTATAAACTTGAAACTCGTTTATCCTAAAGGAAAGCAATCCTTGCACCAGTCTTGATATATCAAGCATTGTCATGGATGATCCAACAATCGAGAGCATTTAGGAGTTAACCTATAATGACACATATCTCAAATTCTTAACTCTTGAGAATATGTATCATTGTCCATTAACTTCATGGGCAATTCATAGATACATTACATACGAATGGAAGGAAAAATTGCCCAATTTTATTGATTTTAATGAATTAAGTACAAAAATATATCCTAAAAAAGATATAATGTATCATGCCAACTTGGCTTCTAGGGCATACATCCAAAAGACCAAGCACCCAAGCACCACTTATATGCTCCACAGATCAAACCAGAGTTAGATCGTCTCCACTAAGAATTAGCACTCTTCTGGCCAAATCCCGAGATCCTGGCCAAAGGCCACAAATTTCTACCAAGAAATGGAACCCTAAAGTCAGCAATCCATGGTATCAAAAATCTCAAAATCATGATTTCACAGCATTGCATAAAATAACCTAAATAGCATTGCCTCCATTTTCTCAGAAGCCAGCATTCACCAAACTACATTTCTTTCCAACATATATATGCTTGTTCCTCCCCTTTTAGATTCTATTACTAGTAGTCATAAGTAATAAATCCAACATGATCCTTCTCTTCTTGTAGTCATTCTAGCATGATGGTAAAGAACCCAGTCTTTCTTTTTATTATAGGATGGATGACCTATTATAAGTAACTACTAGCATGTAAAAAAGTATTCGACCAGGAGCCAATCACTTATTATACATAAGGTGTCCAATGGCTAGGAGCCGATCATTTATTTAAAACATAGGATACCAGACAACTAGAAATCGATCACTTATTCAAGATACAGGGTGCCATATGAATCACTTATTCCAGGCACAGGATTCTAGATGGTCAGGAGTTGATTACTTATTCAAGGCATAAGATGCTAGATGGCCAGGAGCCTATCACTTATTCAAGATATAAAAATACCATACAGTCAGGAGCCAATCATTTCTTCAAAGCATAGGGTGCCTGACGGCCAGGAACCGATCACTTATTAGAAGCACAAGTTGTTCAACTACTCATCGGATAGGTTCTGACCACTTATTGAGTTAGGTATAAAGTTTTATAATTTTATTTAACATAAGAACATATCTCAAAGTCATTATAGCCTTTACGACAAGGTTGGTAAAGTAGTTATCAAGAAGTATAACAAATCACTTTATAAATTGATCTCTTAATGGTATAACCAACTCAACTACTTTCTTAATGGTGTAACCACCTCACTAATGGTTAAACTACCTAAATTAACTAGGTTCTCTACTTCTATAAATCAGAGATCGAGGGAATCTCTAGGGATAATCCCGAGCACACTCTCTCTTCATTTTCTTCTTATTATTCTTCCTTTCAAAGTTGACTTAAGCATTGAAGGGTCCTTTATTAGAGAAACTCCACCAATTCTTTCAACATCGAGAACTTCTTTTACAGGTTAAGGAGCTGACTAAGTCCACTTCTAAAATCATCAACTAGTCTCTTGATGATCCTCAGGAGCTCAAAGCTACTCCAGTATAGCCATCTTAATAAGCTTGGAGAGGTGCAGCAACATATTAGTGCTAGAGGAAGGGCCTTAACCAAATTTTTTTAAAAAATGGCTAAAGGAAAATCTCGACTCAACCCTACTTCTCAACGATGATCTTCTAGAAATTTTCTTAATATGGTAGAAGGTAAGGTAAGGAATTATTAACTTATCCCTACTATGACCTAAGAATGGACATTCTAATTGAGCAAGTCTAACTACTAGCAAGTATTGTCCATCTTTTCCAACAATCTACTATCCGGCCTCCTGCACTATTGGTTGAATCATCCCAATGCCACCACTAGTGTCAATCTGGTGGAGGTGACAGAAATCACCTACCTCCTTGTGTAGGAGGAAATTTGGTGCCCAATTCCTGTCGAAGGAAGGAACCACCGCCAACATACCTTGGAGGATTTCCAAGAGGACTCAACTTCAGTGCACCCTTCGAATCATTACTCTCAGCAAGGGGATGATATCAAAAGAAAGGTCTGAGAGTTGGAGGCTAAGCTTTGAGAGATCTACATGGGACCGAAGCAATTTCCATGACTTTAATACTTAGTCTCCTTTTTTAAAGGAAATTATGAATGAGCTGATTCCACATCGATTCAAGATACTATTGGTTCAACCTTATGATGGCTCTGCTGATCCTATTGACCATCTAGAGAGATACAAAATCCTTATGAGGCTCTAAGGTCCATCTAACATCTTATTATGCTTGGCTTTTCTAGCAAATTTGAAGAAAGCCACCAAAATGCGGTTTTCAAGTTTGCTGCTCAGATTTGTCTACTCTTTCCAGCAGCTAGGCAGCCAGTTGGTGACCTACTTTGGCAGTTATCGACCACCACCAAAGCATAATGAAAGTCTCTTCTCCCTCAAGAAAGAAGAAGGAAAGACATCTCGAAGTTATGTGGCATGCTTCAACGTAGCCATGCTAGAGGTCAGAGATCTCAATGAGTCCGTCACTATGTTAGCTTTGAAACAAGGACTCCAAAATGATCACCTGCGTTTCTTCTTGGATAAAATTTTTTTAATGAGCTATGCTAAATTTCTTGAGTGGGTCGAGAAATATGCTTAAGCTAAAAAAGGATTATTCCTCCATTGAAAGGAGGAAGGAAAGAAAGGAAGCAAAAAGAAGTGACTTCGCAAGGAAGAAAATCATACTTAGTCAGAGGCTGCCAAACTCGCAAAGAATCCAAAGCCAAGTCATCCAGCCTAATAATTTATCAATTATATCCCTTAACTGCCTCTTAATCTTCGATCTTGATGGAAATCAAGAACAAGGATTTCTTGAACTGACCACTGCCCATGAAAGGTCCATCAGTGAAGAGGGATAAAATAAGTATTGTCACTACCATAGAGAGCATGGACATGATATAGAAGACTGTCAGTAACTAAAGCAGGAGATCGATAACCTGATCTAGAGGGAATACCTCAGCAAGTATATTAGCATCCAAAAGAAAGAAGAGGCCCCTTCAACACATCCCAGGCATGGGGCCGAGCTGGACATCCTGCCAATTATGGGGATAGTTGGCTTGATCTTAGGCCTCTCCATGATTGGGAGGCAGGAAGGCAAGATGAAAAGCCACCAAGTAAGAGGTATCAGGTAGAGTAGACCACTTCCTAATACAAAAAAATTATTGCTTTCTCTGATGAAGATGTAAAGGGGATTCAAACCCCATACAATGATACAATTGTCATCTCTATGACAGTGGTTGGATATGATGTAAAAAGAATTCTGATTAATAATAAAAGCTTTACTGATATCTTATTCTACGATGCTTTATAAAGAATGAAACTACTACTTGAGAACTAGATTTTCTAGAAACCTATTATCATAGAAGAGAAGATTCCTTTATTGGTAACTATAGGTCAACTACCAAGATAAGCAACAATTCAACTAAATTCCTGGTGGTCCGAATACCATTAGTCTATAATGCAATTCTTGGATGACTAGGGTTAAATCATTGTAAGTAGTGGTCTCTACCTACAACCTGCTCGTTCACTTCCCAACCAGGCATGGAATCAAAGAAATAATAAGAGATCAAATGCTGGCAAGATAATGTTTTTTTGCAACTATCAGAACTCCAAAACAAGTTGAGATCCAGCAGGTCGATGAGTTAGATGTCAAAGAAGGCACCACCACAAATAGAGGAGAACCTGACAAGCAGTTAGTAAGTATTTTCCTGGAAGACGACTTGCATAAAATAGTGTAGATTAGTTCTCTTTTAGCTCCTAAAATCAAAGAACGATAGATCCTCTTCCTTCGAGCCAAGGTCAATATTTTTGCCTGGACCGCTACTAACATGTTGGATATTTTCGTTGATGTCATCATCCACAAGCTTAGTATGGACCCCCACTATCTCTCTATCAAACAAAAAAAGAAAAGCTTTGCTTCAAAAAGGTAAAAGGCTATTAAAGAAGAAGTTGACAAGCTTCTAAAGGTTGATGAAATATCAAGAAAATCTATTATCCAGATTGGATAGCCAATGTAGTGATGGTCAAGAAAGCAAATAGTAAATGAAGAATCTATATTGACTATGCAGATCTCAACAAAACCTATCTAAAATATATCTATCCTCTGCCCGGAAGTGACTAATTAGTGGATACTATATCCAGGCATGAATTACTTAGCTTTATGGATGCTTTTTCAGGATATAACCAAATCTAGATAGTAGAAGAAGATAAAGAAAAGATAGCCTTTGTTATAGAAAGATGGCTCTATTGTTATAATATGATGCCATTAGGCTAAAGAATGCCGGGACCACTTATCAGTGCCCGGTCAATAAAGTTTTCAAGAATTAGATTGGAAGAAATATGGAGGTCTACGTGGATAATATACTTATTAAAAGTACAGAAGCCGATCGTTACATAGCTGATCTGGAAGAAGTTTTTCAAAATTAAGATGCTATCAAATGAAGCTCAGTCCAAACAAGTACATGTTTGACGTTACATCAAGAAAGTTCTTAGACTTTATGATAATTCAAAGAGGAATTAAGGCCAATCTTGAAAAGATTTGAGCACTTTTGGAAATGAAGTATCCTAGAAATAAAAAGAAAGTCCAATGCCTAACTAATTAGACTGCTTCACTCGACTAGTTTATCTCTCGATTAGCTAAAAATGGCCTAACATTCTTCAAAGTCATAAGGTTTACCGACAACTTTGAGTGGTCGAATAGCTACCGATCAGCCTTTAAGGACTTAAAAAAGTATCTTGGCTCTTCTCCATTACTATCAAGGCCGAAAGTATGTAAGCAACTTTATATTTGTTTATCCATTTCTCTTAATGTCATTAGCTCTATTTTGGCAAGAGAAGGTGTAGGCACACAAAAGCCTATATATTGCACCAACAAATTATTAAGAGATGTAGAAACTAGATATTCTAAGGTTGAAAAGATGATTTATGCCTTTTGTCACTACATCAAAAAGACTTTGGCCATATTTCCAATCCTATACTATGGTTATTCTAACATATCAGTCTTTGAAATCTATACTTCAGAGGCCTAATACATCGAGATGTCTAGCTAAATGGGTTATTGAGTTAGGAGAGTTTGATATCGAATACAAACCTTATCTCAGCATGAAAGTTCAAGTCCTTGCCAACTTCATCATCGACTGCACCATACCTGATGAAGAAAGAGTAGAAAAGAGACTGGAAGAAGAGCAAACCACTCTTTCCTAGATTCTACATGTTGGTGCCTCAAATGCCTAAGAAAGTAGAGCTGGATTAATCCTCTTGAATCCTGATGGAGTAATGATGAAATATGCCCTAAAATTTGATTTTCATACTACCAATAATGAGGTTAAATAAAAGGCTCTAATTGCTAGCTTAAATATAGCCAAAGAGATCAATATCGATCAGATTAAAGTCCTTTCTGATTCATAACTGCTCATTATACAAGTATGAGGGGAATATGAAGCTAAAGGGCTAACCATGATTAAATATCTTTATAAGATTAAAGAGTTATCCTCAAATTTTAGAGTTCTAGAAATCCAGCAAATATCCAAATCTAAGAATGCTCGAGTAGATGCTTTGTCTCATCTCACTATCTTAAACTACTCAAATCTCCCAAAAAAAGTCTTTATTGGATATTTGGAAACTTCTAATATAGAAAAACTTCTATTGTTTCTCAAGTAGAACATGAGCAAAGATGGACTGATCCACTTATCAGATTTCTTGGTAAAGGAGGTCTTTCGATAAATGAAAGAGAAGCTCTAGGGATTAGGTGTCAAGCTCTATGATAAGTCCTCCTAAATAGATAACTCTACAAAAAAATCTTTTATAATGCCTCTACTCCACTGCCTATATCCTTCAAAAGCCGAATATGCTCTTCAAGAAGTTCAAAAAGGCATCTATGGTAATCACATCAGAGGAAAAATATTGGCTTGCAAAGTTCTCAAGCAAAGATTTTATTGGCCTACCATCCAATAAGATATCGTAAACTTCATCCAAAAATGTGATTGATATCAAAAATTTGCCAATATTCAAAGGAAGTTGTTAGTGCTAATTACTCATATTCTAGTTCTATAGCCAAATTAATATGTAGGAAATTGATATCCTCAAACCTTTTTCAATGGCAACCGGCTAAAGAAAATTCTTATTAGTGGCAATCAACTACTTCACCAAATGGATGGAAGCCAAATTATTAACCCACAAAGTAAGAAAAAAGATCAAGACTTTATCAGAAGTTTATTATTTGCCGATTCGGATTCTTCAAGTATATTATCTCCGATAATAAAAGTAGCTTGACAATAAAATATTTCAAGAATTATGCTTAAACTTGCATATTGAATAAAGATCACATCGATAGGATATCCATAATCCAACGAGAAAACAGAAGGAACTAATCGGATCATTTTTCAAAGCTTGAATTCTAGACTTGACCAGGTAGGTCTTTGGGTCGATAAGTTGGACAGTGTTCTCTAGTCCTATCAAACAACTTCTTATGCCTCAACAAGTAAAACACCTTTTAAATTGATGTACGAGATAGAAATAGTTATCCCTTTAGAGATCGGCTTAGTTTTCAATCGAGTGAAGGAGTATGATGAAAGTTTAAATCAAGAAAGATTACAAGAGGATCTCAACTTCCTTGAGGAAGCCTGGGAGAAAGCCTATATCAAAATGATAGTTTATAAACAAAGAGTTGGAGTTGCCCGATATTACAACTTCAAGGTCAAAACCAATAATGAGATCTTATCCTCTAGTGAACTGAAGTCTCAAAACCATTGAAACAAGGTAAACTCATCCAATTGGAAAGGGCCATATAAAATATCAAAGGTCATCGGATCTAGAGCATATAACTTGAAAAATTTTGGATGGAACTCCAATTCCAAGGTCAAAGAACTCTGATAATTTAAGAAAATATTATTAATATTTTTTTCTTCCAAGAAGATCTCTCTATTATCTCTATAAAAGTGATTGGTAAAGGGCACAAGTTTGCTCAAATAGGAAACATGTTTTCCAATCTTCTAATCAAGTATTCTCTATCAAAGTGATTGGTAGAGGATAAGGTTTGCCTAAAGAGGTCACAGGTTTTTTGAAAGAGAATAAGTTTTTCTAATCTTTCGATCATATATTCTCTATCAAAGTGATCGGTAGAAGGCATGTGTTTGTCCAAAAAGAAAACTAATTGTTTTCAATCTTTCAATCAGGTATTCTCTATCAAAGTGATCAATAGAGGGCATAGGTTTGTCCAAAGAGAGAATATCTTTATCAATCTTTCGATTAGATATTCTTTATCAAAGTGATCACTAGAGGGCATAGGCTTATCCAAATAGCGAATATGTTTTCCAATCTTCCAATCAGGTATTCTCAATCAAAGTGATCAGTAGAGGATACAAGTTTATCCAAAGAGGAAATATGCTTTCTAAATCTTTCGATTAGGTATTCTCTATCAAAGTAATCAATAGAGAGCATATATTTGTCCAAAGAGAAAATAGGTTTTTCTAATCTTCTGATCAAGTATTCTCTATCAAAGTGATCAGTAGAGAGAATATATTTTCTCAACTCTTGATCAGGCATTCTTTATTAAAATAATTGGTAGAGGGCATAGGTTTGCCCAAAATGAGCATAGATTTGCTTAACTACTAATTAGGTATTCTCTATCAAAGTAATCAATAAAGGGCACAAGTTTTCCAAATAGAGCACATGTTTGCTCAACTACCGATCAAGCATTCTTTATCAAAGTAATCAGAAGAGGGCACATGTTTGCCTAAAGAGAGCACATGCTTATCTAAACTTCTGAACAGGATTCTGATACTTTCTATTCAAAGTGATCAGATATTCATTATTCAAAGTGATTAGATATTCTTTATTCAATATGATCGGATATTCTTTATTTAATATGATCGGATATTTTTTATCATGGTGATAAAATATACTCAAAGTGATCGGATATTCTTTATCAAAGCAATCAAATAGAAGGACACAGATTTGTCCAAAACTTTCTATCAGATATTCTCTATCAAAATTCTTTATCAAATATTCTCTATTAGATATTCTTCATCTAGCATTTTCAATCAAGTACTTTCTATTAAAGTAATCAGAATTAGTATGATTGAAGAAGGCTTGAATAGCCTACATATGCTCTGAAAAGTCATCAAAAAAAGCTAATAAAGTAATCAACAACCAAAAGACCATCTGAATTTCAAACATACATTTCAAAGCTCAAGGAGCAACATACATTTTTCAAACAGAAATGATGAAAATAGTGAAAATAGAAGATGATGGAAATATAATTCTTTCATTAACTTCAAAGAAACCTCTTATAAAGTGCACTAGAGGGATTCTTTTATCCCTATAGATTACATCAATCAAAAAAAAAAGAAAAAAGAAAAAAGGAAAATATATGATTATTTCTTTCTTCTCTTTGACTTTAGATCTCTCAAATGTTTAGCAAATAAAGGACTGGGATCTTTATCTTTCTCATTGCCTGCAGCCTCCGTGTGCTCTAAAAGTAGATCATCTTTTATTGGAGAGCCAGAATCTACCATCTCTATCTCCACATCCAAAATGGCATTAGCAACTACTACAAAAGAGTATGGGTCTCCTCCCAATACCTCCTCTTTTAGTAATTGAGCATCTAGGTTAGTTAAAGTCAAGAAAGTTGTGTCTATGTTTGGGAAGAATTCTTTTATCTTTTGGATGCACCTATTGAAACCTAGTTCAAAGATAAAGAAGAAAACTCTTGAATTCTTGACAATGGCAATGAATCTTTTACAATCAGTTGCTGCTCTTGTAGTTTCAGAAATAATAATCTCTCTTTTTGCCTATATCTCAATTGAAGTCCTCAAAAGGTTGCCAACCTCTTTTTCGAGTATTTCTTCTATCAAGTCAACCACTTATTCTAGGCACAGGATATCAGATGGCTAGGAGTCGATTAATTATTCAAGACACAGGATGCCACATGACCAGGAGTCAATCACTTATTTCAAGGCACAAGGTACCGGATAGCTAGGAACCGATGACTTATTCAAGGCAAAGGGTACCATACGGTTGGGAGATGATCACTTATTCAAGGTACAAGATGTCGAATGGCTAGGAGCCGATCACTTGTTCAAGGCATTGGGTGCAGGACTTATTCAAGGCATAGGATACTATATGGCTAGGAGTTGATCACTTATTTAAGGCATAGGATACCCGACAGTCAAGAGTCGATCACTTATTGGAAGCACAGCTTGCTTAACTACTTATCAAATAGGTTTCGACTACTTATCTGAGATAGGTATAAAGATTCATAATTTTATTTAACATGAAGCATATATTTTAAAGTCGTTAGAGCCATTACGACAAGGTTGACAAAGTGATTATCAAGAAGTGTAATATGCTACTTAACAAACTGCTTCACAAACTGATCTCTTAACTATCTAAACGACTCAACCACTTTTTTAATGATATAACCACTTTACTAATGATTCTAATCATCAGAACTAACTCGGTCCTCTATTTTTATAAATAGGAGATCGAGGGGATCTCCGAGAGATAATCTCGAATGCATACTCCTCTCCATTTTTTTCTAATTATTTTTTCTCTCAAAGCTGACTCAAGTATCAGAGGGTCCCATGTTAGAGAAATCTTATCAATTTTTCCGATATCAAGAATTCCTTTTGTAGGTCAAGAAGCTGATTGAGTCCACTTTTGAAGTTATTGGTCAGTCTTTTGAAGATCTTCAAAAATCTAAGTCACTCCAGTACAGCCATCTTAATAAGCTTGGAGAGGTGCAATAGCACTTGTATCTCTATCTTGATCTTAAAAATAATTCAAAACATCTCTTATAGAAACTACATCCCATTTGTACCAAAAACAACCCAAAAAATTATATCTAATGACCAAATGGAATCCATTCTTCTGGTAATTACTCCATAAGACATGAAGATGAATGAGTTCAATTCCATTTGATCCAGTTTCCCTTTCATAGCTAACTGTGTAAACATGATGATTTTTTCAGGTGTAGCCAATCTCCAAATAGAGGAATGCCCATCCACCATGGTCTCACCAAAATTGAAAAGCTTGTAAAAATAATTATTGGAAAAAAACCTAAAGCTGCCAATTTCTATTTGGTCTCATTCCTCCTTGTTTCCCAGTCTCATATGATAAAAAATTTTCATTAATGGTATATTCAGCTAAAGTGTTTTCATCAACATTCCACAAAATAAATTGTAGACCATGCAGGTGTGTGTTTAGTCCTCCATGAGCTATGTACTAGATAACATGAGCAAATAAAATAAAAATTTAATTAGATCATCCAATAGAATCAAAGTCATCCATGCACATGACATATTGTCATGGTTGTGCAACAATAGAATTGTTATTGCTATTTGGCTAGGCTAGCCTTGTGATGGCCTGGCCTACAACCTGGCCCATCTCTTAAATAACCAAGCCCAAAGTAGGCTGCATGATTTTTAAAGTAGAGGGAAAAAAGGAAAGAGAATGATGAAGAAGACTCTTGATGGGAATCTTCTTCCTCTCGATTTTCTTGGAGGAAATCAAAGTCGAGGATTTGGACTCCCCCTCAATCTCTATTAAAGGGAAGAGATCTTCCCTGACCTCCCATCAAGAACCGAGGCCCCAAATGAAAGAAAATGATGCCAGAGTTTGTAAGTCCTCAATAAGGTTTCCATCGGGAATCATATCCCAATCACCACTAGAAATAAGGGAAAAACCTATTTAATCCTCCTCCATATCTTCCATAGTTGTTGGATCATGATTTCGAGTTAGTGAACTGCTGGATTTTGTCAAATAGGTGAGGGGGACAATTCGATTGGTTCCATTGTTTTCCCTTTGTTTCCATCCACTTGACCTTTTGGTGGTGGTTATCATTGTCAATTAGCGGTTTGAGATCTCTTGGTTGTGTCATTACAATCCTAGCCACCACCGGCCATAGCCACACTGGCAATGCTCCCCTATCCTGGGAATGAAGGAGAAGATGAGTACCCTATTCTACCAAGAAGAGAAGAAAGAAAAAAAGGAAGAAGAAAAAGAGAAGAAAAGAAAAGGAAAAAAAAGAAAAGAAGGAAAGAAAGATAAAAGAAGAAAAGGGAGAGAGTTTCTCTCTCTTCCCCTCTCTCTCCCTTCACTCTCTTCACTTGCTTCCCTACTTTCTCTCTCTAAAATTTTCTCCGACTTACCTTCTCTCTCTAAAAATATCTGCGAAGCCTAGTATCTTGTGGACCCATATCAATCTTTGGCTAGGAGGTCCTGATCTGTCTCGATGCTAGGACAACCTATTAGACCGACCACCCGATTTATAGTCTTCTTTTCTCATGATTGAATTTATTGAATATAAATTAATTATATTTTTAATATGTTAAATATGATTAGTTGATTCTCCTAATAATGTTTGAAGAATCAAGATGGACAAGGTATGTTACCCCAACACTCCTTACTTGTTTATGAATTATCGAATTATTTTTAGTACTTAAGACTTTATAAAATATAAAAAAGAATATTTGACATGATTATGTATTTTCATAAATTAAGTGTCAAATATATGATATTATACAAATCATGAATTATCATGAAATGTATAGTTTTATAAATATTTTATTATTTATGACTTGTTTATAAACTATAGGTCTCTTATTTATAAAATCTATATTTTGATTATGGAAAGGCTAATTGCATGATTATTTCATTATTAATAATTTATTTATAGATTAGGAACATCATAAAGTCATTAAATATCTTTTAACTTATTTATTTATTTATTTATAAGATAAAAATATATGTTTCAGAAAAATATGATTTAAAAAATATAACTATAGACTCTCAAATAGCTATATACGACTCTGCTAATAGATAATAATAATTAGTATATGATCCTGCCAATGAGTAATAGTAGTTAGTATATGACCCTATTAATCGGCAATAGTAATTGGTATATGACTCTTCCAATGAATAATAGTGGTTGGCATACAACCCTACCAATAGATTATAGTAGTTAGTATTTTATTAATTATGGCCTTATCACGGATATAATAGTGACCTTAGAATTTAGTCTAAGAGAAATAATTAAACTATGATGTGGTTAAATAATAAATAGTTCATGATTTATGCTATACACTTGGAACTATGTTTACAAAGTATTGATGCTTTATACAAGCATAAATGATTTATGACTTTATTTATAAAATCAGCATGATCTTGTATGAAAAATCATATTTATATAAATTGCATAATTTACGTATATGTAAGAGTATGATTGATTTGTGACATAATGTTATCATAAAAAGTTTTACTTTGTAAAGATAATCATCTTTTCTGAATGATTTATTGATGCATACACAACCATGTATACGACAACCATGTTATCATATATATAAATTGCATAATTTATGTATATGTAAGAGTATGATTGATTTGTGACATAATGTTATCATAAAAAGTTTTACTTTATAAAGATAATCATCTTTTCTGAATGATTTATTGATGCATACACAACCATGTACTTGACTCGATAAAATAGTGTTGAGCTAGTATAGCTCATATCTTTTTATTTTTATTTTTCTTTTATAGAGAAGTAAGGTTAAAAATGACAGATAATCCAAGCTTGGGGGTATGTACTAACAAACTTGAAAGTTTTATAGTTGAAATTAATTATCTAGATGCTATAAACTTTTAGTTAACTAATTATAAATTATGAAACTTAGGTTTGGTATTTGGTTTGGGTTTAAATGCTCTGAACTGATATTGGTTTAATTGATGAATTTAAATTAGATCTTTTTAGTATATTTTATTTGTGATAGATCTTGTTGCAAGATTTTAAATGATTAGCTTCATGTTGTCATGTGATATACCTCTTAGTAGCATAGCCCTGTCATATCTCCGATTTGAGACATGACATTTTATAGTATCAGAGCAATATGTTTGATTATGGATAGAACTTAAAGTCTAGTAATGTGTAGTTATATTATGTTTATTTAGATCACATTTGGTTGAATAAGGACACATAAATATTCTTAGCCTTTATGATGCTCATTTGAGGAAAATTGATTAAAGTTAGTATTTTGATATGTGACAATGAGCAACAGAAAAAAGGAAATTATAGCAAATTTGGCTACTAAGAGGAGAGGAATGAGAGTCACCTCAAGGAGAGTGCCAACTAGCCGGTTGAGCAAGCTCCTAATGTGCCTACTACTCATGCAAACATTGCTAGAGTATGCCAAGTGGTGGCCTAGTTTCTAAAGCAGCAATAATAGATGCAAGCTACTCCTTGACCTGTACTATCTTTAGAGTCATAATACAAGAGGTTCAAAAAGTTGAATCCACTACTATTTGGGGATGGATTGGATTCTCTGATTGCAAAGATCTAGATTTGGGAAATGGAGAAGATGTTCAATGTCCTATAATATCCTGAGGATATGAAGGTTAGGCTGGCCATATATATGTTGAAAGGAAGTGCTTAGTTTTGGTGAAATGCAATTGCATCTGAGAATGCTGGTGATGTTGATAAGGAAAGAGTTCAAGAGAATATTTTAGGACCAATACTTTCCTGAGTCAGCAAATTAGAGAAGAAAAATGAGTTTCTAGATTTGTGGCAAAAGGATGATATGATAGTATTAGAGTATATAAATAAATTCAATGAGCTAGGCTATTTTTGCCCCCAGCTTATAGAGTCCAAAAGAAGCAAAGCAAATAGATTTGAGCATGGATTAGGCTATAAAATTCAGCCTTGCTTGTCATCTCACCTTTATCGCAATTACAAAGATATGCTGAAACAAGCTTTGAAGTTGAATTAGATATAAAAAAGGTTGGAACAAAAGAAGAGTAACAGAAAGCAGTCCAAATCTGCAAGAATTCAAAATGCCTAGTAGGAAACTTGAAGAATGACTCTAACAAGAAGGGGTAGAGACTTATGGTAAAAATCATGATGAACCTTATTTTAAGAAAATTAGAATGTGCTCTGAATATGACAGGAAAGGATATTTGGTATGGGATTGTCTTAACAAGATGAAAGACTCTTAAGTCTACCAAACCAACTAATCATAACCACAAAGGAAATGCACGTGTTCGTTTTGACTGAGCAGGATGCTAGTGCAAGCAATCAAGTAGCAACATGTAATATTCCAATCAATTCCATATATGCTCATGTGCTATTTTGATTATGATTCTTCTCATTGCTCGACATCTTTCAAATATGCTACTTTTTTTAACTACATAGAGGAAGAATTTGGATAGCGACTATATGTTATTATTTCTTTTAGAGTTAGTTTTAATAATATTTTTTGTTTACAAATTACATCACCTAAATAAGGAAGCTAGGGTTAATAGAAATTACTCTAGAGTATTGAGTTATAAAATCATGGATTTATATAAAAGTTGCATAGTAAAGTTATGATAGAGTATTAAATAAAAACTATGCATCCCTGTTTGTTTGAGAATGAAGGTACGTCAAGTTTTGAAGATGAAACTTCTTTTAAGGGAAAGAGAATATGATGGCCCGGCCTACAAGCCCCAACCCATCTCTAAAATAACTAAGCCCAAACTAGGCCACAAGATTTTTAAAGTGGTAGGAAAAAAAAAGAGGAAAGAGAACAATAAAGAAGACTCTCTTCTCTCAATTTCCCAAGGGAAATCAAAGCTGGGGAGGAGTTGGACTCCTCCCCCTTGATCTTTATTAAAAGAAAGAGATCTTGCTGACCTTCCCGTTAAGAATTGATGCCCCAAATGGAAGAAAAGGTTGCTGGAGTTCACAAGTCCCTACCAAGGTGTTGGGATACGACACGTCTGGTCTACTTATATTGATTTGGTGAGGATTTGGGGTTCGATCCAGAGGCGTAAAGACGATCAATGCCTAAAAAGGCATGAGGCTGATCAACGCCCAAGAGGCGTAAAGCCGATCAATGCCCAAGAGGCATAGAGCCGATCAATGCCCAAGAGGCATAAGGCTGATCAACATCCAAGAGGCATAAAGTCGATCAATGCCCAATAGGTATAGAGCCAATCAAAGTCCAAGAGGCGTAAAGCTAATCAATGCCCAAGAGGCATAAGGCTGATCAACGCCCAAAAGGCGTAAAGCCAATCAATGCCTAAAAGGTACGAGACTGATTAATGCCCAAGAGAAGCAAAGCTAATTAATATTCAAGTGATGCGAGACTATTCGACATCTGAAAAATAGCTGATCAACCGTGGATGACATGTGTTGCACGTGCTCATGTCTTAAATTAACCATTTACAGCTGGGCTCCAGCTGTAAGCGGTTAGGTTTGAGGCCTATAAATATTGGTGATCACGACAAAGAAGGAATTTTTTTTTTCTTTTCCGAAGTACCCTTCACCTAACTTTTCTTCAGATCTCATCTGTTCACTTCAAACACCGTTGATGAAGCTTGAAAGCAACTCCATCACGTAGATCCTCCAAGAAGATGATGGAGAGCAAGATCCATTAGCTCAATTCAATTCTTTCCAACGTGATTCAAGCTCAAGCATCGTCGAAGTTTGTCTGGATGCAACAGATTGGCATGCCAGGTAGGGAAACTCAGTGGAAGAGTTTCAAGAATCTGGAAGGAAGTATGGTGAAAGGTAAGAAAAAGAATCTTCCCATAGAAGACATTCCCCATCCTTTAAAGGAAAACGATCCCATTCTTGGCGAGAAGATGGAAGCTCTTCCTGCTGGAAACATGGATCAAGAAAGGTTAAACACTTTGTTTGACAAGATAGAAGTACTTACTGTGGCAGTGCAAAACCTTCAAGAAATTGCCGCGAAGGAGCCATCACAACCTACTATATCAAGAAGTAACCGGTGACCTTCTCTCCAAGTAAGTAAACATCTCAGTCCAAGAAGACATTCATCTTATCAATCTTTCTCAGGTCAGCAATCTCCTTCAAAACAACATCATCGATCTCATCATTATACCAAGAAATGGAACAAGGAGAAACATCCACGATCTCATTCTATATCATCTAAAGAATCCACTCCTGACAGTACTCAAGTTCAAGATCTTGCAAGAGCAAATGATTTTGATAAGAAATTCAGGAAGCTGGAGTTGCATATTGCCAAAGTGGTTGAGAAGAGGAAAGTAGAGGATACAACACCAAGCTGCGACATCCTGCCTCCTTTTTCTAAGAAGATTATAGATGAGAGAATTCCACATCACTTCAAAGTTTCATAAATTAAGCTATACGATGGATCGTCTGACCCCTTGGATCATTTGGACAGCTTTAAAGCCCATATGTTGATTCAGGGGGTATCAGACGCACTCCACTGTCTTGCCTTCCCTGCAACCTTAAAGAAATTTGCAAGAATGTGATATTCAAGTCTACAGCCAGACTCCATTCATTCGTTCAGTCAGTTAGAGAAGTTGTTCGTCTCTCACTTCTAAACAAGCAGGAAAATGTCCAGAAATTTTGATAGCTTATTCTTTATCCAACAGTCAGAAGGAGAGTCTTTGAGAGACTACATCAAAAGGTTCAATTCTACCACATTGAAGATTCCAGATCTTAATGAATACGTGGCGATGTCTGCTATAAAGAAGGGGTTGTGAGCCTCTAGGTTCACATTTTCGTTGGATAAAAAGTTTTCGACCAATTATTTCGAATTACTAGCCCGTGCTCAAAAGTACGCTCAGGCCGAAGAACAAGCCTTGAGTCGGTGACAAATCGAGTTAGTCTGATCCACTAATTCATCGATGTTTAACGATCGAAATAACTAATCAATAGGTTGGCCTGATAAGCTGACCATAATCTGACAAATCGAGTTGGTCTGATCCACTAATTCATCGATGTTTAATGATCAGAATAATTGATCAAAAGGTTGGCCTGATAAGTTGACCATAATCCGATAAATCGAGTTGGTCTGACCACTAACTCATCGATGTTTAACGATCAGAATAACTGATCAAAAGGTTGGCCTGATAAGCTGACCATAATCCGACAAATCGAGTTGGTCTGATCTACTAACTCATTGGTGTGTAATGATCAGAATAACTGATCAAAAGGTTATCCTGATAAGCTAACCATAATCTGACAAATCAAGTTGGTCTGATCCACTAACTCATCGGTGTCTAATGATCAGAATAACTCACTGATTAATTGAAATGTTGGCCTAATAAGCTGACCATAATCTGATAAACCGAGTTGATCTGATCCACTAACTCATCGGTGTTTAATGATCATAATAACTGATCAAAAGGTTGGCCTGATAAGCTGACCATAATCCGACAAATCGAGTTGGCCTGATCCACTAACTCATCGGTGTCTAATGATCAGAATAACTCACTAATTAATTGAAATGTTGGCATGATAAGTTGACTATAATTTGATAAATTAGGTTGATCTGACTCATTAACTCGTCAATGTGTTAGTATCAAGATAACTGATTGATTAAAAGGTTGATTTAGTTAACCATGGGACAAGTGATGAGAGACAGTGTGGTCTACTATTCTATCAATGATGTTATCTTAAAATGTCCAAAATATTGAAAGCATGATTTGGTATATTGAAGAGAAATTGAAGACTTCATTGATGTTCTGATTACAAGAAGGAAAAAGAAGAAACAACAACAAACATTTTTCAACTTTTTTCTTGTTGACTTGATCACTTGAAGCTTTCTCTTGTTCAGATGTTCTCTCAACAGTTGAAATTACTGGATTATCGATTGGCTTTTCTTCTTCTTTTTCTACAGAATAGTCTATGAAAATGGAGAAGTCGAGGTCGGGGTATAATTTCTTGACCTTATTGACACAGTCTTCAAAGCCAAATTCATAGCCTTTGGCTCCCACTCGGTTCATTCCATCATTAAAGGCTTCAGATTTTTTGAATTATTCGATCACAAGAAGCCTCCGTTGAATCAGTGAAGCATTTTCTTGTTCGGATTGTTCCAACTTCTTCTCAAGAAATGTTATCCTCTCTTCCATTATGGACTTTTGATTCAATACTTCTTTGTACACCCGGGTTTTTTCTTCTATGGCTTCATCTGCCTGTCGAAGTATTTTTCTTCTTCTAGCTACATCATCCACAAGCTATGTGGCTTGCCTGTTAATTATTCTCAGTTGATTCTACAAAGACAAGATCATTGCATTTGATCGGATAACTTTTGATTCTAAAGCTATTCGATTAGCATCAGCCTTGTCTTTTTCCTCTTTGGCTACCGTTAATTGTTTTTGAAGATCTTTCTGAAGGTTAATTGTTTGACACCAACTTTCTTCGATCATGGAGATATCATTAATGAACTGAACGAAAGAGTTCGAACATCATTAGAATGAGAGTATACTGTTTTGGAAAGAAGGAAGGTATTACTTATTTTCATTACTCCAGGGTAGATGGAAGATAGAATCTCTTTCACTCCATGTTTGATTGTTGCCTCCCAGTCTTTCCGAAGAATGGTAGATTGTAGTATGGTTTTTGCTAGCTTTGGATTATTGATACTTGTATCAGCAACAAGCATTTGAACACCTTGTCATTATTCGGACCGGATGATTCCTCAACAGGAGCTTTTTCCTTTTATGATGGATCACATTATGGTTCCTTTGAGAGAGGAACAGGAGGCTCTTGTTCCTCTTCCTCGGATGAAGACACAACATATTCGAGAGACTCCAGCCTATTGGAAGTACTTTTTGACAAGCGGCTTCTTCTTGTGCATGATCTTTCTTCTCTAAATCATATTGGTCCGGCTTTTCTCTTGAGTGTTTGAGGAAGTCTCTTATCGCTTGATTTCATCTCTAAAATACAATGAAGTTTTCTTCTTAGAAATATTCCTTGAAGCAAAAAGTTTCAAAGGAGAAAAGAAACTCAAAATACTTGAGACAAATTTGGCTCAAAGACCTGGGCCCGAGACCTCTTTATATAGAGAACGTCAATGGCCATGATTTATGGTCCAAATTCTGAGATATCTTGAGATCTTGACACATTTAAGATCCTGATTTGGTGGGAATCCGTACGTCACTTTTAATTCTCAAAAAATCAGTTATAAAAAATAAATATAATAGTATTTGGTTTGAATTTGAATTCAAATCTTATATGATCTCTTAAATACTGATAAATGCGGTTATACGGCCTGCCGAACAACTACTCGCCTAATAGAAAGAAGACATTTAGCAAAATTGGTATGATGACTTATTGGATTTCATCTGGAAAAGTTTTACACAAAGGATTCTTCTTCTTAAAATATAAAGAGAAAAGAAAAAGACATTTGGTAAATTAGGTTGAAGTATTATACCATTTATGAGTAAATCAGGACTTTGATTAATTTAGGGATTGATTTCTCTAAATATTCAGTAAGTGATAACCTCTTTTCTAAGAGAAGTTAGAGATCATATTTTCCGATCGACTTATCCTACTAAAGATTCTTGTTCATTGAACTTGTTCGGAATTGATTTAACTAAGTTTTTCCGAATAGTAATTAGTGTTTGTAATTTGATTCGGATAATCTTATGATTAGATCGGTCTTTTTTGAAACTTCTTTGTTTGATTCGACGATTCTATACTTAGAAAAGTTTTCATTCGTAAAAACTGATACTCTTGCAATCCCAAGATTTTCCATTTCACATTAAAAGCAAAATGAGTCTTTACATCATTCATATGGGTTGATCGTTTACATTCTTTTAAGATATATTTTCTTCTATCTCAATTTGGTGTATAAAAGGAACTATCGGCATTTCTTCTTGGATTTGAGAGCTTGGTGCTAATTCTTTGGTTTGGTCGCCGATTGGTCCTTCAGTTCAACTTTTGATTGGTTCTCCGACCTGATCTTCTTCGTCAGAACCTTCTTCATCGAAATCATCCTCATCGAAGTCTTCCTCTATTTTTAAAGTATCTAAGTCGGGATAAAATATCTTTACTTTATTTAAATAATCAGCAAGGCCATGATTGTAGCTTTCGACTCCCGCTTCATGGAGTTTATCGTCTAAGGCTTTTGATTAAACATATTTCTTCACGGCTTCATTAATAGCCTCTTCAATGGTTTGTTCAGCTTTCTTTGTTACCATTAGAGCTCTTTCTTCGGTCGCTAAAACTTTCTTTGCAGCCGTTGAAATTTTTTCTTCAGCTTTCTCCAAGTTGACAGATATCGATCGGATTTTCTTGTTTTACTTTTTCAACTTTGTGACTCCATGACATTTATTTTTGACCTTGCTTCATTTAGCTTTGCTTCTAGAGCTGACGTTTTGATTGCTGCTTCTTTTAGTTTCCTTTCCATAGCATTTTTTAGCTCCTCGGCAACCTCTTTTTCCGCCCTTGCAACTTTCACCTTGTTACACATTGTTTGATGGAATTGGTCAAAATTTTTCAGACTTTCATCCATGATGCTGATCCCATGGATAAACTGTTTATTTACATATTAAATTAATCAGACTTAATAAAGAAAGGTAAACGACAAACTCTTTAATTATTTAAAGTACAAGTTGATTCCATACCTTCAACAGTGTTGTATGAAGTAACAGAATGGTGTCATCGATCTATTGGGACTTGGTTATTTCCCAATCTCTCAGAATGATGATAGACTGTAAAAGGTGATGGGCCAGCATTGGGTCATTCAGACCCAAGTCATCAGCATATACAGAAAAGTCGGCCATGACATTTGTAGCTAGTATTCTTTCTTCTTCCTCCTCCATCATCGAAGCTTTTCCCTTATTATCTCGGTCAGCGAGAAAGGATGATGGACCAACTCCTGAGATTTCTATTGGTCATCTTTCTTGTACTGGAGGTTGAAGAGATGCCGACAATGGTACTTCATCATCTTCCGATACACTTGCTATTAGTATCGGAGAAATAGGATCAGTTGAGACCGCTGAAGTCGTTGGAGTTGTTGGTTTTATCTTCTTCGGTTTTTTAATTCTTCCTTCTTCTTGGTTAGAGGAGGTGGTTTCTGCTCGTCTTTTCTTCGACAATTTTCGAAGCTTCTGAACATCCACCATCACTATTGTTGCCCAGAGAGCAACCCAAGAGGGGGGGTGAATTGGGTTTCTAAAAATTATTTAAAGCTAAGCTTGATGAACTAAGTAATAAACTTTGCAAGACAAGGTTTGCAATTCAACAAGGTACTAGAATTTAAAAGTGTAATGCTCTAATGTAAAAGTGCAGCGGAAATTAAAAGTAATAAGCAAGAAAGTAAAGAGCAAGAGAGGAGAAGACAAGCAATCACAAACACAACAATCTATAATGGTTCAGTGCCAACCATGCACCTACATCCACTCTCCAAGATCCCCTTGAGAATTCACTATAATCCAAAGATTACAGCCGATTAGTTTTTCGGGCTCACTAATCAAATCCCGACTTGTTTTTACAAGGCTCACAAGTCACAACCTCACTTGGTTTTACGGGCTAACCAAGAACCTAATTGGTTTTCATAAGGCTAACCAAAAACCTTTCTTGGTTTTCCGGGCTAACCAAGAACCTTAGTGGTTTTCCGGGCTAACCACCAACCTAACTTGGTTTTCTAATAGGCTAACCAATAACCTTTACAAGATATAAGATGTAGAAATGAAGAACCAATGTAAGCTTTCAATAAAAAGCAAATAAGTCAATATAGCTCGAAGTAGTGTTGCTTTGCTATTGTTGAAGCCTTTTGAATGTCCAAGATTGAATGATCTTCAATGCACTTGATAGCTTTGAATGCTTGAAAGGCTTCCTTCTTGCTTGAGAGTGGTTGAGCTTTGAATGAAGGGGAGTTAAGGCTCTTCTTTCTTCTTTTCTCTTCAAACTCTTTAAATATATTCAATACAAAGAATAGTCCTTCTCTTGATTTGATTTGAAGCTTTTTTATACCTTCCCAAGTCCCCAAAACCGAAATCTAGCCGTTATACTTGAAAAACTAGCCATTGGAGGCCATTTGAGAGAGTTCTGCGCTTGAAAAAACTAGCCGTTACTGTTGTCAGAACTCCATGTGTCGACACTTCCTCTTCATGTGTCGACACATCAGGTCGACACATGTTCTTCCTGAGTTGATACAAGTTCAAAATATTCCATTCAGATTCTCTGGAAAAATCAGCTGAGTCGACACATTCTCAGTTGAGTCGACACATTGAGTCGACACATTAGGTTCGTGTGTCGACACATCAACTATTCCTTCATCTTCTGCAAGTTCTATGACTTGAGATTTTCAGGCGATGTGTTGATCCATGTGTTGACACTTTGAATCGACACATAAGGTCCATGTGTCGACACATCATCTATGCCATTTGAAATTTTGTTGCATGCCGGTTTGAATCGACACACCATCCTCATGTGTCGACACATCAAGTCATGTGTCGACACCTTGAGTCGACACATCATCAAAAAGGTGCATAATTTGCTGAACTTGTGTAGGAACATGTCTTCATTTATCTTGATCATCCATTCAACCAACTCTTTGTGTGTCCAAGTCTAATTTTGTGCAATCATTCCATTTAAACTTGGTTCTTCAACATAATTGGACTTCATCAAAACTTTGTGAGCAACCTTTAAATGAAAACACACTTAAAGCAGGTCATTAGTCCTCAATTTATACTTAACTATTTTGCTTATCATCAAAATCAATTAGTGGAGTCAACAACTATGTATCTGCAATGATTAAAAAGTCAAATATTGAGATTGATTGTCAGAAAAGGAATGAAGTGATAACATCAGCAATAGAAATACCTAAAGAAGGTTTGGGACTGATTTTTGCTGAAAAAAGCCCTCTTTCATCAAGAAGTTCTTTTATCGGGAGAATCTCCATCCCCATGAGCTTCTCATAGTCTTCTTGGTCAGCTGTCAGAATTTTTTTGCCATCATTTAGAGTTAATTGGGGTTCTCTATGATTAATAATAAAATTTCAAGAAATTTTGGAAACAATGTAAAAGAAGCAAGGCTTTCAACCATGAATGGCCGATGGAAGCCCCAAAATAAATTCTTGACCATGGCATGGATTGATTACCTACCACCCATGGCCATAGAAATCTCGCTTCAATACGAATAAAGGATGAAAAGGGAAGTTTTGGGAACTATATCTACGTCCTTGCAGAGAATCAAGAAAGCGCAGATTATTCGGATACTATTGGGAGTTAGTTGGGCTGGTAGCACATGATATAATCTAAAGATTGTAAGAAAAAAGGGGTGAATCAAAAATCTGAGACCAACTCTTAGATGTTCTTCATAGATTGTCAAGTTACCGGGTGGAGGCCGATCTATTTGGTCTTCAGAATTTGGAAGAACTACGGCATAATCATCTGAAATGTTATAATATTGTTTCAATGCTAAGACTCGGTGCTCTATTAAAGAAGACCTAATATCACCTATCTTCACTGATTCAGCTTGTTTTTTCTATTTCTGGGAAGAGGATTCTTCGGGATTTTCAGCATGACTAACTTCTAAGATTCTAGCCATAGCGGAAGAAAGAAGTAAAGGAAGATTAACTTAAAAGAAAAAGGTAAAAGAAAGGAAGAGGCCGACATGAGAGGTTTCTTTTGCTCTTAAGGTGAAGAAACTGAAATGGTGAAAAACTTATTTTCCTGGAAAAGATGGTGCTTATATAATGTCCTTCAACGATCCAAAATTTTTTTCGAATAATGAGATTGATCCAGATTTGGCCACCTGTCCGCAATATCTGGTAAAAGGATGGAGTTTCTCGAAGAGTCGAAATGACCATTCGTAATTCGACGGCAATATGCTGCTGATAGGATGGACGCATTTATTTTATGGCAAAGATTTTTTGGCCTTTTTGGATTCCAAAAACTGCAATGATGATGGCAGGATATGACTACTAGTTTTTATAACCACCTCCCCTATCAGAGATTGACACATCATCAAAGCGTGCTGCCTAAGAATGAAAGTTTCAGACAGTTTCTGATTTCCAATTAATGAATTCAGAAACTGAAGGGACTAGTGTTGGGATACGATATGTCTGGTCTACTTATATTGATCTGGTGAGGATTTGGGGTCTAATCCAGAGGCATAAAGCCGATCAATGCCTAAAAATGCATGAGGCTGATCAACGCCTAAGAGGTGTAAAGCCGATCAATGCCCAAGAGGCATAGAGCCGATCAATTCCCAAGAGGCATAAGACTGATCAACGCCCAAGAGACGTAAAGCCGATCAATGCCCAAGAGGCATAAAGCCAATCAATGCCCCAAGAGGCGTCAAGCCGATCAATGCCCAAAAGGTATGAGACTGATTAATGCCTAGGAGAAGCAAAGCTGATTAATGTTCAAGTGATGCGAGACTATTCGACATCTGAAAAATAGCTAATCAATTGTGGATGACATGTGTTGCACATGCTCATGTCTTAAATTAACCATTTATAGCTGGGCTCCAGCTGTAAGCGATTAGGTTTGAGGCCTATAAATATTGGTGAACACGATGAAGAAGGGAATTTTTTTTTTTTTCCGAAGCACCCTTCACCTAACCTTTCTTCAGATCTCATATGTTCACTTCAGATGTCATTGATGAAGCTTGAGAGCAACTCCATCACGTAGATCCTCCAAGAAGATGACGGAGAGCTAGATCCATTAGCTCAATTCAATTCTCGCCAACATGATTCAAGCTCAAGCATCGTAACATCTGGACGCAACACAAGGTTTCCATTGGGAATCACAACTCAATCACCACCGAAAATAAGGTAAAAACCCTTTTAATCCTCCACATCTTCTATAGTTGTTGGATCACAATTTTTAGTTGGTGAACTACTGGATTTTGTCAAATATGGGGACTTGATTAGTTTCCCTACTTTTCCTTTATTTTTACCTATATTTCTTGACCATTCTGGTGGTGGTCATCATTGTCAACCACCGGTTTGAGATCCCTTGGTCAACCACTATCATAGTCCTAGCCACCATCGGCTATCGCCATGCTGGTTGTGCTCCCGTCTTGGAAACGAAGGGAAAGACGAGTTAACTATTCTGCCAAGAAGAGAAAGAAATTAAAGAGAAGGAAAAAAAAAAGCAAAATGGACAAAAGGGAGGAAGTTTCTTTCTCTTCACTCTCTCCCTTCCCTGTCTTCACTTGATTTTTCTACTTTCTCTATCTAAAAGTTCTACTTTCTTTAAAATTATCTCTATCATATTTTCTCTCTCCAAGAAGATCTATGAAGCCTAGTATCGAGTCCCATCTTCTTATCTTGTAGACTTGTGTTGATCCTTGGCTGTGAGATCTTGATTTATCTCGGTGTCTTGGTAACCTATTGAAACGATTATCTGATCTATAGTCTTTTTTTTCTCATGATTGAATTTATTGAAAATAAATTAATTATATGTTTAATATGTTAAATAGAATTAGTCGATTTTCTTAACGAAGATTGAAGATTCAGGATGGCCAAGATAAGTAACCCGACACTCCTTATTTAAGAATTATCAGATTATTTTTAATGATTAAGATGTTATAAAATATAAAAAATATTTGGTATGATTATGTATTTTCTTAAATTCAGGATCAATCATGTGATATAATGAAAATCATGAATTATCATGAAAAGTATGATTTTATAAATATTTCAATAATTATGATTTGTTTATGAATTATGGGTTTCATATTTATGAAATCTATATTTTGATTATTAAAAGACTGATTGCATAATTATTCTAATTTTAATAATTTATTTATAAATTATGAACTCCATAAATCATTAAATATCTTTTAACTTATTTATTTATTTATGAGATAAGAATACATGTTTCAAAAATATATGATTTAAGCATTATAACTATGGACTCTAAGATAGTTATATACGATATTGCCAACGAATAATAGCAAGTGGTATACGACCTTACCAATAGATAATAGTAGTTGATATATAACTCTATCAATAGATAATAAGAGTTGATATATGATCTTGTCAATGAATAATAGTAGTTGGTATATGATCATGCTAGACAATAACAGTAGTTATCGTACAACCCTACCAACAGGTAATAATAATTAGTATTTTATTAATTACAGCTCTGTCACGGGTATAATAGTGACATTAACCTTTAGTTTGAGAAAAATGATTAAACTATGATATGATTAAATAATAAATATTTTATAATTTATGCTATATATATAATTGGATTCATATTTACAAAGTATTGATGATTTATACAAGCATAAAGGATTTATGATTTTATTTATAAAATTAGCATGATCTTGCATTAAAAATTATATTTATATAAATTACTTAATTTATACATATACAAAAGCATGATTGATTTATAATATAATATTATCATGAAATGTTTTACTTTCTAAAGATAATCATTTTTTTCTAAATGATTTATTCATATATGTCTACTTCAACTAGTAAGATAGCATAAAGTTTACTTACTGAGCTAGTGTAACTCATATTTTTTTTATTTTTTTTTTTCTTTTGTGAAAGAATAAGGCCAGGAACGATGTATGGTCCAACTTGAAAATCTACACTAACAAGCTTGGAAGTTTTATAATTAAAATTAGTTATCTTGATACCTGAACTTATAGTTATCTAATTATGAATTATGAGATTTAGATTTGATCCATGACTTGGATTTAGATGTTTTGAGTTGATATTGATTTAATTGATGAATTTGAATTGACCACTTTAACACATTGGATCTTCTTGTATTTAAAAATTTAAATAATTGGTTTCATATCATCTTGAAATGTATCCCCTAATAGCATATATATATATATATATATATATATATATATATATATATATATATATATATATGTTTCAGATTTGGGATGTGACAAGCTTGAGAACCTTCATGAGTAGTCTGAAAACAGCCGGCCGGAGTCATGCACAAATTCAAGTCCCCAAGCCTGAGCAGTAGGTACAGGCAAGTGGGTAAAAATTTGAGTCAAAGCATAATATCTTTTGGGCATTGAAGCGGCCTAAACAATAGCTCAGAGGACCAACATATTTATATGGTCAGAATGGACTACAGCAAATACCGACGTGTTGCACATCGTGGACCAACATGTGTAGATCACTTCCAACAAAGATAATATCGTACCGATAATATGGACCGCACAAACCATTTCCACCAACAGATAAGGTCTACAAATCCATTACATGGTAGAAAAAGAAGAGCAGGAAAACCTAAAATCTCCGCACACAATTGGAGATGGCGAAATCATATCACTCCATCTCAAGGCTCTTCAGTCCCATCTACAATCAGCCTCGCAATACCACAAGACTAGGCCAAAGCCTCAAACCGCTTGCCTGCTTACATTTTGAGGCCAGAGCTGCAGCTGTTTCTTCATGTAAAGATGAAGTCCATCAGGTGAAATGGTGCTCCCTGATAAGAACATTTTACTGAAAACAGATATCTAAGGATGCATGAATTCTCAATAAAATAATTCAATATGCAATTAATTGCCAGAGCATATGTAAAAGAATGTTTTGTTTTTTCTCCTATTCTTTCTCAGAATTTCAAAAAGAAATCACCTAAGGTTTCAAGAGCACCTCGCCGTCTGATCACCATTTCAACATCTGGCACACGATGGAACGGTACATGGAGCTGTGACTATGTATTCACCCTTGCAGAGCTTCAGTTAGCAGACCTGGCTGAAGATGGACAGAAGGATGCAGAGGTCTTTATTAGCCTTTCGATTCAAAAGGTGATCTCCCACAGCCTTTCAATTCAAAAGGTATCTTCCTTGCATTCTTATTTTCGCTGAACTGCGGAGTCTGAGACTATGTTGGCTGAGGTGAAAAATCTGCACTTGGATTGTCGAATTCAACAATCCATTCATCGATTACACTCTGGATTTTAGGAGTTTTCTATCACTAGAGTTCTTTCTGATACATGAAGGAGGTCACCGAAATAATGCATGATGATTAAGATAACTCAGCAAACATTTGCTATGTTAGTAGCCTCAAAACCAAAATCAACAAAATATTCTACCACTGAAGTCGGATACCTAGCCTTGCAACACATAGATCAGTTTTCTTTGGTTCCATATGCTTCATGAAATAGGGTAAAGCTGGCACATTTAAAGAAGCTTGTTTGTTTTGCTAATGGTTTCAAGGAAACCCTTTCAGCATGCAGGCTTTGGATTCTCTATTGAAGGGAGAATCATCACGGCCTTCAACAGAAAATGCTGTTGCTGCTTCTCATCATATTGTAGAGAGGTAACGAGTTTTATGAGCCAAAACCAGTGGGATACACGTTCTCTCTCTCTCTCTCTCTCTCTCTCATGGGAAGCATGTGCACAAATGCACAAAGGTTTCACAAGTGAGAATAGCACTTGAAAAAAATCACTTGGATGTACAATGTAAACTGTATCCTAGGAACAAGACCTACAAGTATAATTTGCAGCAGAAGAAGATGCTGAAGGTAAGAACTTGATTGCTACTTCTGGAATTATCTCCAGTCCGTGCCTCAAAACTAGAGACAATGTTCCATGAAAGCACAGACAACCATTTCAGAATAGGCTAGACTTTTTTTAGTCAAGTTCAGAATAGAATAAACTTTAACAACATAATTAAGTACTAAAATTTATACTTTAAAAATACCTATCGCTTTCACATGTTTTAATGAGCTATTTATTTATTTCTTTAGACTTACCAAATTTTTTGGTCATTCACTTCAAAATATCATCTTTCTTGTAGTAGCATGCTTCAAATCAAAACAGAAGACTGATAGCTGAAATACATACACACATCAAAAGAAACTACATAGCCAGCAAAGAGCCTACCTCCATAACTTTTCAAATCCACTGTATCAAATATCACATTGGCGCAACAAGAACCTTTGTTGGAGAAACAAGGTTAAAATCATAAAATGATAATGAAAGAGGGAAGCACAACCATATGTTAAAAAGTTTCTTTTAGTTTCCTTAGAACTGTCCAGCCATTTAATCAGTCTCACTAACTTTGGAGTAAATGAGCATAGAAGTGCTGATGCACAGGACACGGTTCAAGAAAAGCACAAAAGAATCCATCAAACAACAAAGCCAGATCATCAGGGCTTCAGAAATCAAGCTCAAAATTAACCAACACACTGTCACAGGACAATTGGTTAGTAATGTATTATGAATAGTTATCAGATAGAAATTTGCATTGAAAGTCATGCATCAGGTAGGCAGTTGCACCAGGCATCTGATGTTTCTTAGATTTTTGTGAGTAGGCATCTCACCAATTGGCCACATTCCCATAAATAACAGCCACATAACTGACATAACACATCTTGTTTCCATCACTCATTCCACTTCTAAAGGCTGACACAAGTTTCATTCCTGATTGAAAAATATGATTTTGGGGTGGGGGAGGAAGAAATTTTATGAATTGAACATATATATATATATATATATATATATATATATATATATATATATATATATATTGCTGTGTTTCCAGATCAATACTACTTTTGATGTTTGGGTTCTACCTTCAAGCAAGAGTAGTGAGTTTCAGCTACCTGAAATTGGTGGAGGTGATCCATCTGTAAGTCTCTCTCTCTCTCTCTCTAGTTTCAGCAACCTGGAATTGGTAGATGCGGGTCTCTCAGTAACTCTTTCAACCCAACCGAGCAGGTCATCTATGTGAATCCAGGGTCTGAAGCCAATGTTGATTCGCTGGTCCAAGACACCATACGTTTAACAGCCTCAACAAAGGTAATTATCCCCTTAATCCCCTGGAACATCTATGCCTGCTCACTTGCATTGCTAAAAGTGTCCCATGCTGCAGGGCACCTGCTCAGAATCATGTGAGAAGCCTGCACTCATATGGCAATGTACGTGATTTATTAATCCAAAATCTTTGCATTAGTTTTCAACATCCTTATTCACATAATCACATTTGTGCAAATTAATGTCACTGTGTGATGCATGTTTTTCACGCAGAATGCCATTTCATGTAACTTCATGACTTCTAGAACAGATACTATAAGCTCATTCGAGTTCGTCTCAGAGACATCTGATTTCTGTATTGTATTTTTCAGATCCTGAAGGAATGAGGAGTTATGATCAGAGGTGGTCTAGGCTACTTGAGTTAAAAAATGCAATATAGAGGATGCCAAGTTTAATCAGTCTCAAGAATAAATTTTGCCAGGTGATACAAGGCCTAGAGAGACCACAAAAAGATTTGACCAAATACAGCTTGAATGTAGGTCCTGTGACTTCTATTATCAAGAGAATGCATATTGCCCAACATTTTTGCATGGAGATGTAATCAACGGACATGCCTCAAACTAAATTGCATCAAGAAAAGAGAGGAGAAAGACAAAATAGACAAAATGCTTCAATGAGATAGTCTAGAAGCTGGTAAATAATCAAGGTCAAGGAATGCTACCGTCACGTTGTAAAAGCATTAAATATCTTCCATTAGATGGGCAGAAAGGAGCAACTTTTGTACTTCTAAATGTGTTTTACATTGATTGTTTGAAATGGCATAAAGACCAAGTTAAGAGCCTACAGTTTTAGGCAATAGTCCACTAATCCCTCCATGTGAACTTGTGCAGTTCTGAGGTTCAAACCCTGTGAGTTGTTTCCCCAAATACTCAACCTGCATAATTATCTCATCATTTCTTTGTTTCTCAAATAAAATGATTAATGGGATTATATCTCAAATTATGTATAAAGTAGAGAAAGAAGAAATATATCTTTCTTTAAAAGAAGAAAAGATGTGACTTGTAGGAAGATCTAGATAATACTTGGCAGCAATTTTAAAAATATCTACTCCTGAAGCTGCCTGAGAATAAATGCATTATTCAAACCTAGATGGTATAACTGTCAAGACTACCGAAGAGCTATGGCTTTTTAGACAAGGGATAATTAGGCTCGGCTCACGTAGATGGTAGACATTTTAAAAGATAGATTGACAGTATTTGGCTATTTGCTATTTTTTCATTAGTTCTGTGATTTACAGTAAACTTATATTAGAATTGATATGTAAGACTGAACTCATAGCAAAACACATGTCAAATAGAAATAAAAGCTGCTCAGCACATAAAGAATACGATGGTGCAAGCACTAAAATCAATACACTTATTTTTGTATGAACTCAAAATATTGAAGAATAAAAAGACAACAAATTTGGAGGCCAAAATAATTCCAAGCTATACCAGCCCATACATTCTTTGGCATGGTATGCCTTACAGTGTGTACCAAACCGTTCAGGCCCTGTATGTTGAAATTTCAACCACGTGAATAAAGGAGTTCTATGATAACGTAGCAAGATTTTAGGCAATGCAAGCAGCCTAAGAAAAACAAGAAAAATAAAATTGATATAATCACAAATCAAGAATAGAGATAAATGGGCAAGGAAAGCTAGATGAAAATCATTGGGATAACCTAAACTGGAATTACTGAAAAACAAGTACAAATATGAACATGAATACACTGATCAAAGTTCGCCCAACCATCAATACACTGCCATTTGGAGGTTGGAACCTCAAAGCACAAGGTAATAGGTATACAAAAATTTATCAACTTTTGGCAACAAGTTGGTGAAGGATAACTTCAATAGTTGAGGACATTGTCATAAACAACAAGAGGTAGATATATGTCATGAGGTCCATGCACTACAAGCAAGGCAGGTTTGGTCCACAAGCTTTGCATTATGGGCTTGCCAATGGGTTCGTCAACCACCACCAACAATAACAACAATTAATAATAATTAAAAATAGAAGAATTCATGAAAAAGAGTTTTAAAAAAAATCATGAAACTTGAGGAATCACATAAGATTGCACATAATGGAAATTTCGAAAAGTATACTTATGGGGGAATTAAATAAGTTGTACTTCAGGGGTAAAATAAAATTGTTTAAACATCAGAACCAGCTGTAGAAAGACAATTCTAAATCCAAATGCCTTGTGCCTACATAAAAGGTAGCATGTAGGACATACTGGTCTAGTCTTGACATAAGTGGACCAATTATTTCAAGTTAACATATCACGGATTATGTTATATATGTTATTGTAAATATGAACAATGTGTACATATTAAAGACACAAGAATTCACAAATTAAAGGGGAGTGATGGAGAACAAAAGAAGAGGGTACAAGCATATGCAAAAATTACCGATTTGAAAATGAGATGGGGAAGGGACAAATGAAGGGTTTAATATAGCTAGGATTGAAGTTTGATTGATTTTTATAGATGCGTGGTCATGACAGTAATCCTTGTCAGGATTACCATATAGTAATTTAGATGTCTTTGGAATTCATATTTCTATGAAGGATTACGTTATATATGTATGCAAGCATAGATATGACCATGTATTAAGACATGTAAATACACATATACACAAGTAACTTTCAGAGTTAGATACCTAACTCATTAATTGACATATTTCTGTTGCCATTTATAATAACTTTTTATCATCTTATATCATTTCATATTAGCATAACCACAGGCATAATCATCCAATGTTGATCCAACTATATGAGTTAGCTTGTGGATTCTCATTCATCAAAAGTATTCCTGTTCTGGGCCACCTTGAATATTATTTCAGGCTTTTCCTCATCTTTCTCACCTCCATCCATGTTACCATAGGTCTCCCACTCCTTTTCTTGCATTCTTCAAAATAAATTAAACTATCTCCCTTTACTGGAGCCCCCTCATTTTCAATGTACAACTCCATATCAGGGTTCCCGATACCGGTACCGGGAGCCATATCGGCAAGTGGCCGGTACGGTATGTACCATACCGTACCGGCAGGCGTACCGGCCATTTTTTTATTATAAAAATATTCTTTCTTCTCCCCTCAAAGCATTTAAAACATAAAATAAACCTGAACCGAGCCAAACCGAGCCCGTACCGGGCAAAACCGGACCAGTTTGTACAATACGGTACCGTACCATACAGGTACGGAAATCAATTTTTTTATTTTTTTAACGGTCCGGATGCCAGACCGTTTAATTGGCTTGAACCATACCGGCTACCTACAGGTACGGTACGGAACGCCCCGTATCGGGTGGTACGGGACGGTTCCGGAACCCTGCTCCACACCATGTTAATAGATTCTCCATAATTGTCTTTAATTTGTGTAACTCCTACATCTAGTCTAATATATTTTTATTTTGTCCTCTGCCTTACCACACAAATCCATCTTAAAATTCTAATTTTTGCTACACTTGGCTTATTTTCTCCAGCCCATTATTGTGTAACATTATGAGCTATATAACATTGTAGGTCTTATCATTCTATAAAACTGCTTTTCTAGACACTTAGGTATGTGTTGATGACATAATACATTAAAAGCACCTCTCGACTTTATCCAACCAACTCTAATTTTATATGTCTCTATCATATTATATAATGGGTTCTAAATAATGCAACAGATCACTTCATGGCATTTCTTGTCCATCCATCTTAATTAAGATCCCATTTTCTATTAAGTTTTCACTGAATTTCCATTCCATATGTTCTGTTTTTCCCCTAAACTTAAATACCTTTCCTCTAAAGCTTTCATTAATGCAGTTGTTTTCAACCAAGAGATCAACAATGTATCATTTGCAAATAACATACACCATGGTACATCTTTGAATATTACTTTATTGGTAGCAAGTTTATTTATAAATTATTGTAGAAAGATATGAACTTGGTAATGATCTGTTGCCTATTGTGACTAGAAATAAACTTGTAACACGACTCTCAATGCTTATCAATACCTTAACATACATATCCTCTATGATTTCCCTATACCATTCGCATCCATCTTAAAACCCACCAAAGTACTTGGTACCTATCACAATGTTTCTCCAACTCAATAAAGTTCATGTATATTATTTCCCTTTTTCTTTCTATCAAATACATAAATAACAAGATGACCTCCATTGTTGACCTTTCACATATAAACCTAAATTGTTTTTTTCAAAGAATATCATTACTTTTTTGAATTTTCATTCAAGCACCCATTTCCATAGCTTTTATATAGAGACTCAAAAGTTTAATTTCTGAAACATAAGGGCAATTCTATATCCACCACCTTCATTCTTATATATAGGTGCCATGATACTTCAATCATTTAACAATTTCTTGGTTTTCAAAATCTCATTAAGTAAATTAGTAAACCAAATTAGTCCAAACTCTTCCATGCTTTCCCAAACCGTGAAATCTTTTTTCTCTAGCCATATTACTTCACTTGTCTATGTCCGTTCCAAAGTTACATCAACATTTATTTTAAGACTTGTACAAAAAGTACCTTGACAACTTGCTATTTGTGCCTCTTAAATATAAATTGCACTACTAGAGTTCACATTTAACAATTCTTGAAACTTGAAACTCATCTTTCACCAAGATTCTATTATTCTCACTTTAATATACTTAATCAGTATCTTTCAATTCTCTCCTTTATTTAAGATATTTAATATACCTTTTCTTGCATTCCTCTAAATCTTACCTATCATATAGATTAGGGTTTTTTGCATGTATACCCTCCTAAATATGTAAAATTGCATAAATACCTATATAAAGTTGCTATTTGCATGTATACCCTCATAAAATACTTATTTGGATGTATTTTTTTTAGTCCTTTTTTGCATATGTACCCATATCATCTAACACCATTCAAAAATAAATGGTTTAAATTAAAATAACTATAATCTTCGTATGGGTAGATATGCAAAAATAAAACTTTATAAGGGAATACATGCAAACAACAACTTTATGAGGATATTCATATAATTTTGCATTTGTAGAAAGGTATACACTCAATATTAAAAATTAGGGCATATGCTCAAATAACAAGAAATTAATTATAGAAAAGATAATTCAGTTACTCTTGATTGAGGAGGGTGACAAAAAATTAATATTATTATGATGCACGATTCCATGCTGACATCAATTTTTATAGAAGAAATCATATTGTCTTTGATAAATTCTCATCTTAACAAATGAACAACTCACTTTATATAAATTACTAAAATCCATTTTATTGATCTTAACATCAATAATTAATTTAAATTTAATATATTCTAATATTCTAAAAATAACTAAGAATATATAGATGTCATAGAATCAATAATGATAATTAAATCAAAATAAAATATGAGAATATAATTATCAAAATGGTCATTCAATATTCCAATTTGATCAAGTTAGGATCTTAAACAAGTAAAAACTAACAATGTTACTTGGCCCTTTTTTAAACTTGTCGATTTAACTAAGATATGAAAGATTTGGCAAGTCTCAGCCAAGTTTTGATCATTATTTTAATAGATTATTTGAGTATATACCCTTCTAAATATGCAAAATTGTATGAATACCCTCACAAAGTTGCTATTGCATGTAGACCATATAAACTTTTCTTTTTGAATATCTACCCATGAGGGTATTTTAGTCATCTTAATTTTAAATCATTTATCTTTTAATGGTGTTATGTGGTATGAGTATGTATGTAAAAAAGAAAGAAAAGGAAGGGCATACATGCAAAACAAGTATTTTAAGAGGATATACATGCAACTAGTAACTTTACGAGGATATGTATTCTATTTTGCATATTTAGAAAGGTATACATACAAAAAACCCTATAGATTATGACACACTATATATTTAGTCCAACTAGATTTGTTGTTACTAGGTCAAAAATCCTAAATTGTATTTTTTTCGACCATTCACAACAAATCGTCTTTAACTTGATTGCCTCCTATACCTCATTTCCACTACCAAAGTGCTTTATGTGCATAACTTTTGACCTTTAATTCTCTAAATACTTATTTAGATGCTCTCCTAATATCATTCATTTAGTCCCAAATCCTTTTCTGGTTCAGTTTTTAAGTTCCAATATCCCTCCATTGATAGTTTATCCCTAAAAGAAGAAATATTGTCCATTTCCAAAGTCTGCCATCTTGTCAAATTGATATTTATTAGTTTCCTAAAAGAAGAAATATTGTCCATTTTCAAAGTCTGCCATCTTGTCATCGATATTTATTAGTTTTGTTTCTTATCTAAGTATATGCATCCAAGGCTACTAGTATAAGTTGTTTGCTCAAGCTTTCCATTGACATCACCCTATGAATGTTGCCTGTCGATTTCTCTCTTCTTCTTATGAAAAGGTAATCTTTGGTGATATCTTTCATCAAATTTTGAAGAATATCAAGTGTTCATTACTCTTCTTAAAAAATGTACTTGCAACTGCTTGATCATAAGCCACTACAAACTTTAAGAATCAAATCATTGAACCAACCCATATCCTTTGTAAACTTTCATATTCACTCCTCTGCATGGCCTTTAAGTTAGAGTGTAAAATTATCCTTCCCCCCACTAGAATACCATGCATCAAGGTTTTCAGTCTTGGTATTGGACCTCGTACTGGTAGCTTACTTGTACAAATCAAGTCATTATGGTATATACTATATAGCCTTATACTGACACATGGAAGCTACACCATGTATTGATACAGTTGTATATCAATTCCTTTTACCATACTAGTCAAATGCCTTTGCTGATTGCCCCAAACAAACCAATCTCTCAGTCGATTTCCATTCCTCCTTTTTTTAAGGGTATCGACATCTTACCAACATAACCCATGTACAATCCAATATCGATATAGCACCTGGAAATAATCATGAGAACCCTGGTTGCTCCTTTCTCCTTACCATTCTAATGGGATACCATTTTAGTAAACTTACCTTTAGTAGATACCCCTAGCCCATATAAATCTTGCTTTTTGTAATTATAACCTTATTACATTGTAGGAGATAGAAAGAAGGCCACAACATACCCGAAAGCCGTTGCCTACTAACCACAATTGTTCTAGGTTGTCACACATCATATGAAATAGGAGGCTTTAATAATTGCATGTACAAGTTTGGGTTAGTTTTAGTATTTGACATGTTTTTTTATAAGTGGCTATCAACCAAATGCCAACCCTTCACCTTTCTCATTAGAGCTTGGGACCAATATCAGTAACATTATATCATATCATATCGTGATAATGTTATGTTCGATACAAACTTTGAAGTTTCAGCCAAGACTATTAGCAGTTTTGTCATTGTTTTCAGTAGTTTAAGCCAAAATTGACTAAATTCCATGTTTTTTGTGGTTTAACAAGTATATATCTATAATGTTTGCTAATGTAAGCTAAAATTATCAAATATTATTCAATATCACATTTATCTATGGCCTGAAAGATCTATGTTACTTTTTGTAAAAAAAACTATTGTTATAGGAGCAGGATGTAATCTTGATGTGTCTTTACAAATTATAACCTCAAAAAAAAAAAAAAAAAAGATGTCCTTACAAATTAGGGAGCATTATGCCATTATTTATTCATATGTTTTTTTTTTCTTACTTGTGTTCTCTTTTTTTCTTATAGAATAAAATGATCTGTTAAAATGAAATAGTTAAATTATTTTTTCTTAGACAGGTTATGCAAATGAAATAGAATCAGACATGCATAAACAGATTTTTGCTTGCTTACATGAATAACTAAAATGGAACAGAATGAAACATGCTAAAATGGGGCTTTTTCTAGCTTAGAGTAGTTATTAAAATGGAATATAATAAAATATGCTTAGAGGAAAGTTTAGTTAAATGCAAAAATTAGAACATATATTGGAAAATATAGAAAATAAAGAAAAGTTAAGAAGTTATAAAAATTAGAGAAAAAAATAAAAACTATGGACATATACACATCTTATTAGTATTTGAATCTATTCTTGGTCTCATTTAGCCTCATATAGCTCTCATGATCTCCAAAACATAATAAGTCTCAATGTTCTTTCCTTTTAGTGACATCTGTAACTTAGGGGATCTATGTCCTTTAAAACACTAAGAATAAGCCAAAGTTCCTAGCTTAGCAGAGCTTTAATGATTCACTAGAATCATGTTATTAGTTATACATTACTATTTCCTTGCTTTTCTTTGTATTCTCACATGATTATAATGGAAAAATGATAAAAGGAAAAGAAAGTAGAAAGGCCTACATTTTTCAAGTTAATAAAACATAAAGCAGAATAATATCTGACCCAAATTATACTCATTGTTTATATCCAAATTGCATGCATATACATCTAGAACATAAACGGATACAACCATTGGCATCCAATTTATATCCATATCTACATCAATATGCACCAAACAAAAGTTGATACCAATATGAACATGTTCATGTTCATAATTCATGTTACAGTCATTTTTCAGCCCTACTTCCAAAGGAGCATCTAGCTTCTAATGCCTTGCTGTATGCATCGGCAATCTATAAAATGGGGTAGCAATTGTGCATGAGTGGCTACCCATGACAGCTTTAGTTAGTGACAATCATTTGTTGAAGACATATTAAATATTAATAAAAGAGTTATCTAAAATTATTTATTATTGTCAATATGTTCATTTGTTTAAGAGATGTCTTTATGCTACTCCACAGCAGGAATAATGCTTATGAAAAATGAAGTAGCATAGCATAACATGCAAATTGTAAATCTTTTAATAGAGTTTCCTATCTATCTATGTGGATAGATATTAGATACATAGTGGCACAGCACATTACATATTCCTTTTGTCACCCTGACAGATGCAAGCATGACATGACAGATAGTCAAATCCTTGATTGGTCAGTTTGTGTAAAAACAGAAGACATCCCATTTTTGTGCCACCGATGTCAATATCAGATATAGCCATGATAAAACCATCACACATACTCTCAAGGAAAAGGATGAAAACCATTAAATGCTCTAGTTCAGCCAAGAGTTTTCTAAGAATGGTGAATATAAAGTGATAGTGGAATAGGATGGAGACCAAAATAACATACACAATGAAAACTTTTGCCTAGTATAACCCTGAATAGCCATTAAGCACAATAAATATTAAGAGAAATCAAACATAATAACAAAAGCATGGACAATATGCTTATGGAAACATTATGCACATGCAAAGAAATCAGCTATGAAGCATCCATTGTTCCAGAACAAAACCAATATATGGAGATGCCTAGGAAGCACAGGAAAACAAGATTTACACCCAAACCAAGAATATGATTTAGAAAGAACCAGTTCTGTAGTCGACTATATATGAAATGAAGCATAAAAGTGGTCCCAATTTATGTTCTGGTTTTGACAGGTTATGGTGGCTCATATAAGGGTTAACTTCACAGAGCATATAAATACACCAAATGAAAAGGGAAGGTGGCGAAAGAAAAGATGAGGTGTCTTAAGGGATGAAAACAGTAGACAGACGAGTCCTAACAAGAGGAATCCTTTCAGAAATAGTTTGCTGATTTCCTTGTCAAGTAGAACAAACCATCAGTATTGGAGCACAAGCATAAATTTTTTTTTTGAAGAAAAAAACTACATCCCTCTGACCTAAAAGGAATTTGCAAACAAAGAAATTCACCAGGTTTTAATGATGCAATATGTTAATTGTATTTGTGTTTCAGTTAATGGGGAATCAACACCCTCGTATATTCATGGGGAATGGTGGACAAAGATAATTCCAATATGTTCATACTTATGTCAGTATCATGGAAAGAAGGTTAAGTCAAAGAGTTATGAGAAGACTATTCCATGAAGCACGACTTAATAGGGTATGTCCAAAGATGAAGTAAGGCTTGCATAATGTAACTAGAGAACTGTAATCTCTGCTAGACAACTGTTTCATGATTTCTGTACAAACTAAAAATCTGAACAGCTTACATACAGCTTTGAACCTTGTACATACTGCTAAGCAATTTTACATACCAAGAACAAGGATCATATGCAGTTAGACTTGCTGACTAAAGCCCTTCTAGAAGCTTTGCATGTTACCTCAAAACACAAGCATTTACAAACAAAAAGTTGGACAACGAAGTTTAATTGCCTAGACATGGCCAAGGATAACAATGGTATGGATCACGTCAAATATGCGACGTAGGGTTAAAAGATGTAGGTACCAGGGAAAACATACAAAACCTGATCATGACACATTATTAAACAAGTGCAAAATTCAAAACCAACATTGATCTGTTTATTAAATGGGTAATCCGACCAGATTCCATCAATTAATTAATAAAACGTAAAATTAGATCAGGCCTATAATAACGAGTTAAAACAATCTTAAGGAGTTTAAGCAGGTTAAATGGGTCTTGAACAGGTAATGTTGCAAGTCGTAACCATGTCAAAAGCTTTAAATCCTATAGGACACGGCTATCTCGGTTTTCCTATGGAACAGGAAACATCCTTGTCCCATACCATCCTGACATATGGGATAGAGGATGTCTTAAGATGCACTAATTAGGATGCTGGAATGGTCTGGTCCTGACACTTGGGGCAGTACCCCATCCTGGTATCCCACGAGGATTTGAAACCATTGCCATGTCAACCCAACTCAGTAATTAAACAGGTAAAACAGGTTAAATAGGTTAGAACTTCTAAACCTAAACCTAAGCCATCTAATAAACGGACCAACCGATCAAGCCTAGTCAACCCTTTTATGATTCAAACCTGTTTATCCCAAAACCAAACATGTTTATCTCAAGTAGGTTGCGAATCAAGTTGGTGGGTTGGGTTATAAATTGCCACCCTTAAACATGCATATGGAAACCCAAAATTTACCAATTATTAAGTTCTGTGATGTGGTAGAAAGACATGAGAATTATTGGAGAAAGGTTCAAAAACTTGGTTTCAGATTCAGTTTTGGCTAAGTCAAACAAGCTTTCACATTCAGTAATTTGGTAGTTGGAGTTAATCTTTTATTAAAAATGGAAAGAAAAAAATCTAGAGTAGAAAGTAGAAACAAAATATAGTGAAGAAAAATCAAGAAATCAAGAACATATATTAGATAAAGTATATTGAATTGGGATGTTTGAATCAATCATTTTCCCCTCTTCTCCACATTAAGCAAAGAAAAACTTTAAAAAATAAAAAAAGATTATAAAATACATGCCTTATCATTTCAGAGTATGATAGTATCAACTATTTGTTTGGACACAATCTATGAAATGAAAACCTGCATGTGCAAGAGAAATAAGATCTAAGATAAGCATATCAATTTCAAAAAATTTTCCTCTAAATTTCTTTGGATCCTAACATCTCGATGTTTTTGGATCTCAAAATCTGATCATAAGCAAATACTTTCTAGAATACAATGAAATGTGGCATTAATAATAAATTAGAAAAATAATCCATATACAATATATGTGGCCCCAGAAATCAGTTTGGGCCCTTAAGGTGACGTTAGCTTCAAATAGGTTTTCACCAAATTGAGACGTGTTTTCCTTCAGCATTTCAACCGACATTTAAAACCATAGACTGAAAAATATTTAGTGGAAATGACACAAAAGGTACTGAAAGTTCCTAGTTATGGTCTATCTAGAGGCCTTTGATGGGACTATGTACCGAATTTTTTTTCTTAACAATGGAAATAGAATGGAGATTATTTTATGACAGATATGAAGAGGCCATGTTCAGAATACCTGGGCTCAAATATAAAGAATATAGATAAGAGATTCTTTTCCTAAACGATCCATTTTATTGTCATTTTTATAGATCAAGCGATTATTATTTTTACTTTTTTCAAGGAATGACCTGGTTTTTAGACATATGTTTACCCCTGGCCCCATGGATAGATTCTAACCTGTAAATGTGCACTGCATGTGAAACATTTACATTTAGTATTAAAAAAAATGTTTAGACTATCAAAGTATGTGCACTCACCATAAAATACATGTGCATCCACCTCCACTTAAACATAAAGGTGGGCATGGGGCAAGGGTCTAAAAGGCTACAAGCATCCAAAAATTTTAGAACTAGAGCAAGAAACAGATGAAAAACAAATCATCTGAATTTGCGAAATGAAAAATGAAGCAGATGGTTTTGCAAAATACCCTATATATAATCCAATGTACTTTTACAATTAGTTATAACAAAGCTCGGCCATTTTTCTATAGTTTGAGAATATCGTGATAAGAGCTGACCATTATTTTACTATAGATGTACTAGGAAATGTGACGGTTCTTCAAGAAAAATCATAATCAGAATTTGGAGTTAATTGATAACTACAAGATGTCGCAAATAGAGAAACTCCTGTCTTCATTTTACTTAGCTAACTTACACTTTATCTCAAAATTTACTATATCACTAAATTCATATATTAAATTTATATTTAAAACTATAGCAGCAATTAAAAATTAATATTAAATTACATTATGCTCACTATAAGCAGTATATTAACAAGATGTACACCAATACTGTGACAGCATGCAACTATAACAAGAGTATAAGGATTGTTGTTAAAGAATGAAATGTAAGACTCTGGAAATTTTTGAAGAAGATGATACACTGGCTTAAGCTGGCAAAATGAAAGAACCAGCACATTTTCTTAACAAAATTGCATGTACCACTAGATATCTCACTGGAAAATTCCACAGTAACAGACCTACAAGGAATGGGATAGTTACAAAAAATGGCTATCACACAAACACGAACTCTAAAGTCTAACCTCTTCATGCTAGCTCATGTTTGACTTTCTTTAGCCAAGACTCTGGCACTCTCTTTCATAATCTTTAACAGAAGATTCCATGGGTAAGTGTTCCATCCCTGAAATCAAAGAACTTTGCATGAAATGTAACTTCAGCTATCTGGCCAGTCTAGATGCTCAATTGGGGATTTACTCAAATTCCATGATCCTTCTGCTAGCTCATCAAAAAGTTGGTTATATGCCCAACTTGAGTAACCCAGAAAAAACCAATAATCAAGGGCAGAATGATCTCCTGATTTGATCTGTCCAATTATGAGGCTTGTAGCCACAGGATTGCCAAAATAAATATCTCTTACAACTTTTGTATACCCCTCTATCTCTTTCCTTGTCAAGCTAACAAGGGGCATTCCATGAGCCATGACTGGACCACCATAGAAAAGAGGAGCCTGCTTTAGAGGCTCCAGATCCTTGTCTAGTTCCTTAAAAACATCCCAACTTATACGCTTATTGGTGATCATACCTTGGAATCCCTGCTTTTGGTCTGCCATCACAATAAGCACAGTAGAGTTACCAAATGGAAAGGCATTGATAAGCTTATCAGTGGCAGCAAGAATCAATCCTACATCTACATGCTTGTATTCATCATGAAAGCATCCTGATGTATGCGATTCAATAGGGTAGTCAACATTTCCCCCGATTTCCGTACGAAGAAAGAGTTGTTCATGCTGATCTTCGGCATAATGCACTTGCTTATGAACTGATAAAGAAGATACATCATGTAAGGTTGCTCTGTTCATGCTTCGTTTCCATGCATGTGTCCACAAAAAACCTACCAATTTCAGACATGGAGGTTTTATTAATGTTAAACTAAGAAATGCACTGATAGAATTCCTGAAAATCAGTGGCAAAAAAATATATTCAAAATTTCAGCAAATTTTAAGAAAAAATGTTTGGCCCAACTTTATTTTGGACGAAGGGGGGAGATCCTAGTATTTTCTAGCAAAATTACAATCATTGCACTGGCCTAATTGTTGAGCAATATAAATTTGAATCTCTCTTTGTTACTTTGTAAACTTGCTTATCTGAAGTTAGATTGGACATCCAAGTAATGCCATTTAATTTATCTTAAAAAAATGATTAGAAAAGCATGCATCTCTAGTTGGCAATTTGATTTATAAAGTAACTAATGAATGAAATCATGTGCCATAATCATCTTAACTTATAGCATAAAGGGGTTTGTCTGGCAAAAAGAAGTTTCTTATCCATGGTTCAAAACTTAGAGAAGTGATATTTGATGTTGTTTCTTAGAAGATGTTCCAGTAAATATCAAGTCCAGGATTAGCTCAACCGAGGAATATTACAGTCTTACAAAAATAAAAGTAGCCAACAATTCAATGGCTCTCCGACATAGCAGCTAAAGTTGAAACTGCATCAGAAAAAAATGTAAGCTTGCAAAAGATGTTCTAGAATTTAAGCATAAAAGTGAACCTCCTTGAACCCATATGAATGCAGAACAAGAATAAAAAAGACCAAGTGGGACTTCATTGATTAAGGCTGGGAACACCGCACAAGAAGGTGAAAGGAACAAGGAGAAAAGGTCAGAGTATTCGTTAGTTGCAACATGTGCTCATTCTTTAGCATTAACAGTGTTAGTGAGTAGCTTAAAAATCTCCCCCTAATGGAAGATATCATTGATAAGATGAGAAAAAAATGCCACAAATAAAAGGTGTAACAAGCAAGGTTTTAAATCCCATGGAATGGAGATATTCAGATTTTCCCATCAAACTGGATGTGCCACCGTCTTGGCCTCTTTGGACACTTAGGATTGAGGAAGTCCTAAGACGTGCCGATCAAAATATTAGGATGATGGCAAGACAGTCCTATCCCGACATATGGGATGGTATCCCATTCCAATGTCCTGCGGGATGTCTCGCCGAGACTTGAATCCTTGATAATAAGCAAGGTTCATAATCTTGGTACCAGGTCCCATATCAGTATTATTTTGGTAGTGTTTGTACTTTGTACAAATCCAGTAAGGGAGTAGATTCCATGCCCCCATACAGTGTGCTAGTTCAGTATTGATTTGATAGAGCATTCCAAGGATCACTGAACCAGTACCGGAACCCATACCAGTCAGCGACCGGTAAGATACCGTACCGTATCAATAGATGTACCATGCTTGGTGACTTGAGAAAAAACTTTCCTCCCCCCTTTCAAGCAAGGATCGTTGAACCGAACCTGAATCGGATCTAAACCGGCCGAACCGAGCCCGAACTGAACTAAGCTAGGCCATACCAATCCGAACCGACCCATACCATACCAAACTGATCCATACCGATCCAATTCAGATCAATTTTTATTGTTCGGGTCCCAAACTATTTTAAAACTAAATCGTACCGGTTCTTGGCCGGTACGGTATGCCCCGAACTGGGCGGTTTGGAACAGTATCGAAAACTCTGGAGTATTCCAAATATGCCATGGTATGGACTGGTACAGGGCACCATCATAGCAAGCATAAGGTTCAATAAGGGGTTGCTACATGTTGATATGCCTTGGCATAGGTTCATGTACTTGAGATCAAGGAACGCCGAACCGACCGATTCGGGGCATACTGAACCGAACCGGTGGCTAGCCGGTACGGTTCGACCATATAATTCGATTCACACCCATTTTAAATATATAAAAAAATTATGTACTGGCCAGAATCGGTCCAAAACCGGACCGAACTGGTCGGAACCATGCCAAACCGGTTGGTTCGGCCGGTTCGGTCTGGTTCGAACCAATTTTCCTTTAATTTTTTTTTGCTTTTCACTATTGGCTACTGTAGCCATGTGGGCAGGAGGCAACGCTGTTTTGGCTTTTTAAGAGAGCAAACAGAGAGCTCTCTCAATAGCCTCTGTTGTCTTTTGACATTCAACTCAACGAACAAAAAATCTTTCATTTTCCCTCCATTTCAAGGCAATCAGACGTCTAGAAATTGAAAAAGAAGGTAGAATCAAGGTATGTATAGCTTCCCTTTCCCCTCTTTTTTTTGTTGAAATTCATGCAAAATAGAAAATTAAGAAGAAATGCTATCAAATTTTCTTTGTTGGTCATGATTTTAGAATGTGGTAGATCTAGGATAGATCTACACAATGATATCAAGATTTTTTTTTTTGTTAAGTATATAATTTTTTAAATTAAAAATTAATTTTAGATTAAAAATAATAAAAAAATAATTAGTAAAAAATACTGTAATTATAAATTATTAATCTGGGGCTCATAAGCTACTCTTACTATAAATTTCATATCGATTTATCCAAATTTTGATGCATCTTATGAATAGTACTCTAGGTCTTAAATTGAAAAAAAATTGGCTTTTAATGCATTTCAAGGATCTTAAAAAAAAATATATGTAGCATGTATGATAGAATCCTACATAAATTTAAAGTCAATTTTTTATAATATTTTTATTTTTTAAATTTTTAAATTAAAAAAATTTAAAAAATAATAAATTTAAAAAATAAAAAAAATAGGTTAATAAAGTATTAATCAATAAATATTATTATCAAGGTTCACCGAACCGTGCCAAACCGACCGATTCGGGGCGTACCGAACCGGACTAGCGGCCAGCCGGCACGGTTCGGCTATAAAAAACGGCACAGCCGCCTTAAAAACCAAAAAAAAAAAAAAAAATCGGGCGTGAACCGGGCCCGAACCGGCCAGTTCGGCTCGGTACGGTTCCAAAAGGGGGGCTCATTTGTTTTTTGTGTCACATGGCTACAGTGTAGCCATATGACGTCCAAAGGGGGGGACGGGGGGCCTTGCTGCCTTAATTAAGGAAAGGCACGACACAGAGAGCTTAAGAGCTCTCTATGTTCTCTGCAGCGACGCACGAAGGAAAACCAAGAAAAAAAAATACGCAGGTCAATTTCAACCCAATTCAACCTGCAAAAATCGAATGGGTAGGTAGAATCAAGATCCGTATACCCTTCTTTTTCCGTATTTTCATCTTTCGTATGGTTAAATTTTGTTAAAATCCATGCAAATTAAAAATTAAGAAATGCTGTCAAAATTTATTTGTTGGCAATGATTGTAGAGTATGTGGTAGATCTAGGATAGATCTACACAATGATACTAAAATCTTAATTTTTTGTTAAGTATATAATTTTTTAAATTAAAAATTAATTTTCAAATTAAAAAATTAATAAAAAAAATAATTAGAAAAAAAAACTGTAATTATAAATTATTAATCTAGGGCTTGTAAGCTACTCTCACTATAACTTTCATGTCGATTTATTCAAGTTTTGTGCATCTCATGAATAATGTCCGTAGGTCTTAAATTGAAAAAAAAGTGACTTTTAATGCATTTCTAGGCTCTTAAAAAAATATATGTAGCATGTATGATGAAATCCTATATTAATCTAAAATTTAATTTTTTTTTTTTTCTTTATTTTTTTAATTTTTTTAATTAAAAAATAAAATTAAATTAAATTTTAAAAATTATGTTAATTAACTGTTAATTAATAAACATTATTATTGACCTTATATGTAATTTAAATATTCAGGTACGGATCCATCAAGGAGGAAGAAGGATTCGGAGCGGGATATCGGCTGGTCACATAGAGAGATGCTCTCGGGTCGGCATCACTGGAGGTATAAATGGTGCAATACCGAATTCAAAGATAGGGGGGTAACAAAGTTGAAGCAGCACTTAGCTGGCGGCTATCCTGATGTATCTGCATGCCGACAGTGTCCACAGGAAGTCCGTCAGTTGATGAAGAAACACTTTGCTGATTTTAAAGCTGAGAAGGAAAAACAACAAAGAAGAAGGAGATGGACCGCAGAGCCGCAGAACCACCTTCTTATCACTCCAGGGAGTCAGAGGAAGCATCTATTCCTTCTTATGAGAAGGCACAGATGGAGGCTGCTATTCAGCGAGCTTGTATGAGCAGAGGCAGCAGGAGGAGGTAGCCAGGCATAGACAGCGATTCGGGCCATCAGCTTTTGAGTCAGGATCCGGATCCGCTTCTGCTAGTGCTCCAGGAGAGTCTGAGACAGTTTAGGAAGACCTCAGTAAGAGAGCCCGTCAGAAGAGGCACCGGCCGTATTGCATCCATGTTGAAAGCATTTGGAAGTAGGAGGAAGTCTTCCAGGCCTAGGGATATTCCAGAGGGAGCCACTATCCATGGTGTCGATCCACATGCATTTTCAGTAGAGATTCAAAGCAATAGAGGATTGACACAATGCTGAAGAGGATAAGAAGAAGGATATGTGGCGGGCCATTTCCTCCTGGTTTCATTTCAATCATATCCCAGCCCATGCAGCAGACAATCCATATTATCGATCTGCTATTTCATCTATACAGGCTGCTGGTGCAAGTGTAGATCCTCCAACATCGAGGGATATCTATGGTCATCTTCTGGACAGCAATAAAGAGAAGCTAGAAGGATGGATATCCTCATATCAGAGCAAGTGGCCTGTGTATGGATTGACGGTGATGTGTGATGGTTAGACTGGTCCTACTAGACGGAGCATCATCAATTTCTTGACTTATTGTGATGGGAAGACTTTTTTCAGAAGTCTATTGATGCTTCAGATCAGGTGCACGACGCCAGTTATATCCTCAGATTGATGGAGGAGGTGATTGATCAGGTGGGAGAGCGTAATGTCATGCAGGTCATCACTGATAATGGACCGCAGTACATGACCGCATGGCAGATCTTGATGGAGCAGCAATCGCATATTTTTTGGACCCCTTGTGCTGCACATTGTATAGACCTCATGTTGATGGATATTGATAAAATTCGCAGGGTGCAGAAGATTGTTGAGCTAGCACAGTCTATCACCAGATTTATATATAACCATATATGGGTCTTATCATTGATGAGGAGCTTTACAGGGAAGGAAATATTGAGACCGGGGGTCACACGGTTTGCAACTAATTATATTGCACTTGATAGTCTTCTTCACAAGAAAGCAGAGCTGTGTCAGATGTTTGTCAGTCAGGAGTCGCAGGACAGCAGATTTGCCAGGGAAATACTGAGGGAAGCAATGTGGAGAATTTGTGACGAGACAGACATTCTGGCAGCGGGCTGAGAGGGTAGTAGAGGCTATCAAGCCTCGATATGAGGTACTTCGTGCTGTGGACTCCGAGAGGTATGCTCAGATGGGCTTCTTATATTTCATGATGCAAAGGGCAAAGGAAAAGATCCAGGAGACAAATCCATCACGTGCACATGAGTATATCCGGATCATTGATGGACGGTGGAGTTATCAAATGAGTTCAGATTTGCATCTAGCAGTTACGTAGTATTTTATGAAGCCCCTAAAAATTAAGTTTCAATTAGATTCATACAAGTATGCTTGACTGATTCTAAAAATATATGTGCAGCTTACTATCTAAATCCGAGATTTCAGTACTCCGTACCGGACATTGCCATGGATGAGGATCTTATGTCTGCTCTGCGCAATGTTATATATAAGATGGAGCCCGATCCAGATATCGCTGCTATGTGCCTTGAAGAAGTTAGGTTGAAATTATTGAATGATTTTTAATAGCATTAATTTTAACAAGCTAACAATTTTTTTCTAGCATACGAAATTTTTTAGGGAGGGCACAGATTCATTTGGATCCACTGTAGCGGTCATAAGTAAATCAAAGATGAATCCTGGTAGGTACTACTAAGGAGTAAGTCTAATTGAAAATCAGTATCAAATTTTTTATTTTGCCAAATCTAAAATTCTAAATGATGTAATGTCTTTTGCAGCTGAATGGTGGGTGCATTTTGGTGGATCAGCTAAAAATTTGAAGGTTCTTGCAGTGAAGATCCTCTCCCAGACGGTGTCCTCCAGTGGATGTGAGCGCAACTGGTCTACATTTGGTCTTATCCACTCCAAACAGAGGAACCGTCTGAAACAGAAACGCCTCAACGATCTTGTGTATGTACATTATAATTTAAGGTTGAGACTAAAATGTATTCAGGAAGAAATAGAATTGAAATATCCTGATCCCACTGCAAGTTCATATATTGATGAGGATGAAAAGCCAATGATTGAGTGAGTCATGGATCAACAGCAGCAGCAGCCAGAGCTTGATGAGCCAGGATCGCCTCCTCGACCAGCCAGTTTTGTAGCTAGTGAGGCTGGGATGGATGCTGGACAGTGGGCAACAAGTCATATTCCTCACAGGGCTCCAGCATATACAGCACATCGTCCGTCCCCACCATCTACTAGACCTGGAGACAGAGGAAAAGGAAAGGCAGTTGCACCTCTATCGGAGTACTCAGTCCACTCAGGTTCAGATACCAGAGACAGTGATGATAGTGCTTCAGATAGTGGAGGATCTAGTGATCAGGGAGGGGCAGGAGGACAGAGTCGCAGCCTCCTAGTCCTATTCGATTCACTGGGGAGTCGCAGTTTTACCATGCCACACAGGATACAGATCATGGAGCACCATCTAATAGACCTCGTGATGATACGATTCCATATAGGCGACGGGCTCCATGTGGTCGTTCAGAACACGATACAGCTACAGATCTTGCACGTGGAGTAGGATCCTTGGATGTATCTAGATCATCCTCATATTCAGGATCCTCTTATCCGCAGCTACCAGCAGCTTATGGTCCATATGATCCATATGGTACATCCGAGACGTCAGCATCCAGTGGTTATTATCCCGGAGCATCTTATGCATATGATTTTATTGCTGGTATATTTGGATTCCCCTGCACCTGCACTGCCATATCGTCAGTCTCTAGACAGCTCTCAGAGTCGGGACATCAGAGGGATCTACGATTAGTTATGACCCGTCACGCATACCTCCTGGGATGAGCATAGAGTATCATGCTGCCTGGCAGGAGGGACATGCTGACTTTCCTACGGAGTACATACATGATCTCTATATTTATGGACATCGTCACTCTACCCGATTCTAGACATTAGTATGTAATTATATGTTTATGACACATTTTACTTTCATTAATTGTTGATAATCTTAGTTTAATTATCAATTTTTTTTTATTTCAATTGAAAATAGTCCTAAATATTAGTATTTAGTCCTAAACCCTAAAGCGGTACGCCATCCTAAACCCTAAATTCTAAACCAATCTAAACCCTAAACCGGCCTAAACCCTTAAAAAATAAACCCTAAACCCTTAAAAATTAAAATAAATACCTTAAACTTACAAAAAAAACCAAAAAAAAAAATTTTGGGCGTATACCGTTTTGGACTGGTACGCCCCACCGTACCGTGTGTCGGCACGGTACGGTTCGGTACCGAACCGGTACCGGCCAGCCACCGGTACGGCACCGGTACCGGTACCGGGAACCCTGATTATTATTGGCTTTATGTGCAATTTAAATTTCAGATATAATCCATCAAGTAGAAAGAAAGATCCGGAGTGCGATATTAGTTGGTTGCATGGAGAGATGCTCTCGGGTCGGCATCACTAGAGGTGTAAATGGTGTAATACCGAATTCAAATATGGGGGATAATAAGGTTGAAGCAGCACTTGGCTGGCGGCTATCATGATGTATCTATATGCCGACAGTGTCCACAAGAGGTCCATCCGTTGATGAAGAAATATTTTGTTGATTTCAAAACTGAAAAAGAAATAATAGCAAAGAAGAAGGGAGAGGTTGACAGCAGAGCCACGGAACCATTTTATTACTCCAGGAAGTCAGAGGGAGCATCTATTCCTTCTGATGAGGAGGCACAGATGGAGGCTGCTATTCAGGCAAGCTTATATGAGCAAAGGCAGCTAGAGAAGATGACCAGGCATAGATAGTGATTTGGGCCATCAAATTTTAGGTTGAAATCGGGATCCGATTCTGCTAGTTTCGCAGGAGAGTCTGAGACAGTTTAAAAGGACCTCCTCAGTTAGAGAGCCCGTCAAGAGAGGCACCAGCTATATTGCATCTATATTGGAAGCATTTGGCAGTAGAAGAAAGTCTTCTAGGAACATTCTAGCAGGAGCCACTATTCATGACGTCGATCCACATACCATTCCCAGCAGAGATTCCAAGCAACAGAGGATTAACACCATGCTGAAAAAAGAGAAAAAAAGATGTGGCGGGCCATCTTCTAATTTCATTTCAGTTATATCCAAGCGCACGCAGCAGACAATATATATTATCGCTCTGCTATTTCATCTATACAGGTCGCTAGTGCAGGTGCAGATCCTCCCGGATCGAAGAATATCTATGGTCAGCTTCTGGACAGCAATAAGAAGCTAGAAGAATGGATAGCCTCCTATCAGAGCAAGTGGCAGTGTATGGGTTGATAGTGATTTGTGATGGTTGGACTGGTCGTACTAGACATAGCATCGTCAATTTCTTGACTTATTGTAATGAAAAAACTTTTTTTTAGAAGTTTGTTGATGCTTCAAATGAGATGCATGATGCCAATTATATCCTCATATTGATGAAGGAGATGATTAATCAGGTGAGAGAGCATAATGTCGTGCAGGCATCACAGATAATGGACCACAGTACAGGACCGCAAAGTAGATCTTGATGCAGCGATGACTGCATATTTTCTGAACCCCTTGTGCTGTACATTGTATAGACCTCATGTTGATAGATATTGAAAAAATCCACAGGGTGCAGAAGATAGTTGAGCTAACACGGTCGATTACCAGATTCATATATAACCATACATGGATCTTATCATTGATGAAGAGCTTTACAGGAAAAAAATATTGAGACCAGGGGTTACACGGTTTACTACTAATTATATAGCACTTGATAGTCTTTTAGCAAGAAAGCAGAGCTGCATCAGATGTTTGCCAGTAAGAAGTGGCAGCAGAGCAGATATGCTAGAGCAAATACTAAGCGAAGCAATGTAGAGAATTTAGTGACGAGACAGACATTCTGGCAGCAGCTAAGAGGATAAAGGAAGCTATCAAGCCTCTATATAAGATACTTCGTATCATGGACCCTGAGAGGTATGCTCAGATGGGCTTCCCATATTACATGATACAAAAGATAAAGGAAAAGATCCAAGAGGCAGATCCAGCACATGCTACTGAGTATAATCGATTATTGATGGATGGTGGAGTTATCAAATGAGTTCGGATTTGCATGTAGCAGGTACGCAGTAATTTATGGTCCCTAAAAATTTAAATTCAATTAGATTTATACAAGTACGCTTGACTAATTCTTAAAATATATGTACAGCTTACTATCTGAATCCGAAATTCCAATACTCCATACCGGACATTACCATGGATGAAGAGCTTATATCTACTCTATGCAATGTTATCTACAAGATGGAGCCCGATCCAGATGTCGCTGCTATGTACCTAAAAGAAATTAGGTTAAATTATTGAGTAATTTTTATTAGCATTAGTTTCAACTAGCACATGATAACAAAACTTTTTTGAAGTTGAATTGAAATATCCCGATCCCACTGCAAGTTCATATGTTGATGAGGATGAAAATCCAATGATTGGATGGGTCATAAGTCAGTAGCAGGAGCCAGAGCTTGATGAGCCAGGATCGCCTTCTCGATCAACCAGTTTTATAGCTAGCGAGGCTAGGATGGATGCTGGACAATGAACAACAAGCAATATTCTTCACAGGGCTCCAGCATATACAGCACATCGTCCCTCCCCGCCATCTATTCGGCTCGGAGAAAGAGAAAAAGTAAAGGCAATTGCACCTCCATCAAAATACTCAGTCCATTCAGATTCAGATACCAGAAAAAGTGATGCTAGTGCTTCTTCAGATAGTAGAGGATCTAGTGATCAGAAAGGGACCGGAAGACAGGAATCGCAGCCGCCTATTCATCTTCGATTCATTGGAGAGTCGCATTTTAGCCATGCCACACAAGATAGACACTAGAGTACCAGCTAGTAGACCCGTGGTAATACGATTTCATATAGGCGATGGGCTCCGCAAGGTCATTCAGGATACGATGTAGCTACAGCTCTTGCATGTAAAGTAGGATCCATGGATGTATCAGGATCGTCCTCATATTCAAGATCCTCTTACTTGCGGCTACCGGCAGCTTCTGGTCCATATGGTGCAGCATCTGAGACGTCATCTTCTAGTGGTTATTATCCCATGCAGCCCAGAGCATCTTATGGATCTGATTTTGCTGCTGGTATATTTGGATGGATCCCTGCACAGCCATATCATCAATCTTTGGATAGCTCTCAGAGTCAGGACCTCAACGAGGGATCTGCGATGAGTTACGATCCATCATGCATACCTCCTGGGATGACCTTTCAGGACTATCATACTGCTTGGCTAGAGGGATTTACTGATCTTCCTACTGAGTACATCAATGATCCCGATATTTATGGACATCGACACTCTACCTGATTCTAAACATTGATATGTAATTATATTTATATGTTACCTTTCACTTTCATTAATTACTGATAATCTTAGTTTAATTATCATTTTATATCTTATTTTAATAAGAATTAATGTATTATCATTTTTTAAATTCTAAATCCTAAACCTTGAAGTCATCAATCCTAAACTCTAAATTCCAAACCCTAAAGGTCCTAACACTAGATCCTAAACCCTAAACCTAAAAAAATAAAATAAAAATCTAAAAAGGCCAAAATCCATCGACCAAAAAAAAATCGGCATGCCGATTCATACCGGCATGCCTACCCGTACCATGTATCGGTACGGTATGGTATGGTACCGTACCATACTAGCTGACTACCGATACGGGTCCCGGTACCGGTACTGGGAACCCTGCTTGAGATTGTTCAATTTGGGCTAGTTCAAACCTGGTTTGCTAGAATCAAGGCACCAGGTCCCTTGTACAGTCCCCAGCCAGTACAAGGCTGGCATGAGCGGTACTCTAATCATTGGCATGCCCCGTCAATAGAATAAAACATGTGCTATGCATGTGAGAGGCAGCATAGATGGTTGAGAAGGATGGTTTGGGGCTATGTTAGGTGAGAAAGTGGAGCCCTCCTTGCCTTTCCTCCTGGTTCTTTCTCATTCTGACTCATTCAATGAGTGTGAATTCTGTGTTGTCCTGCTGTTTTTCTCCCTCTGAGTTTGTTTTTATAGAAAACTTGTCCCTAATAGTAAATTGCATTCGGTCAATTTTATTCATGTTCTGCATTCATATGGGTTCAGGGAGGTTCACTTTTAGGCTGAGATTCTGGCATATCTTTATGAGCTGAAATTTTTCACTGATGCAGCTTCTATTTTTTGCATGCATATTGCCAAAGAAGACACCAGACACCAAGGTGATTGCACATAACAATTATGTGGCCTCAGATCAAAATTGGCAAATAAATAAGATCATTGATCCATGTTGGAAGGGTGACATAAAGTTTGCTTTCCATGTTTACATAATTTCTATTGGTTGGCATGGTAAAAGAGTGCTAAAGGTTTGAAAAGATCCATAAACATGCTAGGAAAAGAAGAGCAGCTTGCTACTTGTAACACAATGTCCATGACCAAAGCTTATTATACATTTATTTCCTCAAATATACTTACTAGACATCATAACAGGTTTTGATGAATAGAAGAGCTTTACTGAGGAGCTTTCATATGTTTCTCTAACTTCAGAAAAATGATGGTTGGAATTAAATGCAGCTCAAAAGACAAATGGGTAAACAAAAGTAAATATCCCAGAAAAGTTGCATAATACTCTATTCAAGATTTTGTGTATGTGTCTAAGTCTGTACAAATAGGCCGGTAGACCAAAAAGAACATACAAGTACCTTTATTCCTGTTTAGATAGTGAGAATTGCTTCCACGAGATGCTAGGAATTCCATCATGTCAATGACTGACATATCTCCTTCATAATAAATAGCACTCTTGTTCTCTGCTGGAAATAGGCACAGTGCTGGAAAAAGTTCCTTCTGCATATGGCAAGGCACAAATCAATGAAATAGTAGTTTGACCCAGTTAAATTCCAATTTTGCACAAAATGAGGTAACAAGACCAAGATAAATAGATTATAGCGATCTACATCTTTTTTGCATTAAAAAAGAAGCATATAAATCATTGTAGAATTTGAGTAAATGAAACATTCTGACCTGATATATCCACTAATTCATCCATCATCAAGTCCTCACATGGAAATTTACATGATCTTAATATTTCAAGTTCAATTATGGATGCATTAACCCACTATATTAACAAACAATCTTGTAGAACTAATTCTGAAGTCTACAATAGCATGAAAATGGGTATGCGCTTTACACAAGCAATGTGATAAGTAAGCTTCAGAATTCTAATTTCAATAATAGAAAAGTTTGTATAACTTATAAAAGTTTGTATAACAGGTAACCATCAGAAAAGAGATCAGGAGCAGTGAAAATCATCCAGCCACACATTAGAGAGGAAGCCATTGTCAATCAAATTAGTTAGTGAATCTTTCAATGCACATAACTACATTGACATGAAATTATCGGATAGAAAAAAACTTGGAAAGATATTAGGACTATCAACAAAACCAATGAATGCACATAAATATATAAGTTTCATGGAATTGCAAAGGCAATGTCAACTATTTCACCAGTTTTGAAAATTGAAGTTTCACTCAAAAAAGTCAGAAAAAAAAGGAGAAGACAAAAAGACAAAAAAAAAAAAAAAGCCAAGTTATTTCACAATTGAAGGTTGTATGAGAAAGGCATGGCAACTGAAAGTTGGGGTTCATGATCGAGTATTAGATGTTGCGGAACTTGCTTCAAAACCCCATCCAAGCCTACCCAAAGTGGCTAGAGTCCGCAACAGATCTATTGATCCTCCTGGATTACTGCTTCCCTTGTTTAGGGAAGCTCTTGCAAAATCAAAATTAGAGATGGGGAAACATCTTCTTGACTGCTTCCCTGTCTCGCAGTCGAACAACTGGCTTTGACTGGAAGCTGACCTTTCCAACCTATTCAAAAAACTCAATCCTCCTGTGCCTGGTTTCTGTAACCTTCATTTCAACAATGCAAGCATCAGCTAGTAGCTTTTCTAGCTCCATCCATAAATTATCCATAGCTAGTAGTAGCACAGGTTGCTGCCATTGGTCTTCATCCAACATGGAAGGCTCGAACAGATTCACATTCACAACATTCATAACCAAGTCCATCTCCAGGTACGGTGGCAAGTCAAGCAGGAAGGCATTCTGAGCAATCTTCTTCAGAATTTTGAAGGAATTATAATGAATTGATTTCAGCTTTTCTTCTTCACCCTTCAGTCTTTCTTTCCTGGGAGAAACCAGACAAGCTCTCCCTTTTGGAAGTTGCACTTCACTCAATGCTTACAATGTCGATCCTTGTACCTTTGTTGTGACATGTAGCTAAGCCCCAATCCCTAATGCACCCTCCTGATGTATTCTAGAATCTGCAAGCTTGTACCCAGTCACCCATCTCCTTGTTTCTTTTTGGCTTGAAACCAACCATAGTCTCTAGGTCAAACAGACCATGGCAAATATCTCAAGCATACTTTAAAAAACGACTTTTAGGTAGACTAGTGGATAGCTCCATTATAACCAATGTTTTAGATGCTAGTACCCAAACCCTTACCATTTTCCTTCAAAACAATACAACACTGATATATCACTATCGCAGCCGACAAATGATGCTAGTACCAAACTAACCATTTTCAAAACAAACAACACTGATATGATATCACTATCGCAGCCGACAATATGTACCAAAACTAACAACTTTCGGTCACTGGTACAGACCAGTTCGGTCGGCACTGGTACATGGTACACCTTTTAACATCCCAGCACACATACAGGTGCTAGTTTTGTACTAAGATGATATGATACTGATCATACGATCCTATTTTGATGATTTTTGAAACCATAGTTTTAGGCAAACTAGAAAGCAAGCTATCATCCCATGTCTTCGAATGCTTGGAGTTATAGCCTTAAAAGGACAGATGCCAATGTCTGATTCACGATCTGTCTGTCTATCTGTCCGTAAGTGGAAGCTAATGCTCCTCTTGAATCTAGCATCCATCATCCCCTATAAAAATATACAGATATTACTCAGGAAACAACTTTCCTGATATGAAATAATGGAAGACAAACCAAGTTTTTTTCAAAGATGCCGAAATGTAGCTACTTCTTCTGCAACCTTCTTGTAGGGAACTATGCAAATATCTAAATTGACCCTTTTAGATACTTTTTCAGACCCATCGCCGATACTAAGTAGCAGTCAAAAATTTGTATCCATTTTTCATGATATTATGCATGGATCAGATATATGGCCAATTCCTCAGAAGATTCTTCCATAATGGACTCTGATAAGTAAGATTTCGAGTAAGTGTTTACAGAATCTTCTGTCCGAAGAAATGATTCATCGAAATAATGAGTCACCCGTTCCATTGATATGGACACATCTGAGATCAACAAATGCTCGGGAATTCCTCTATTCAATCCTTTTCCTTCTTGTTGCTGGATATCTCGTTCGTATACATCTTCTCTTTGTTTCCCGAGCCTCTAGTAAGTTACAGACAGAATTAGAAAAGATCAAATCTTTGATGATTCCATCATACATGATTGAGTTGTGAAAACTTCTGGATAGGTATCCTACATCTGAACTGAATTCTTTCTGGTTAAAGAATCTCCTTCTAGTTGCTCTGGAACAATTAGGAGTTTCTCTGGAAAAAATACGGGGTTATGCTTCTTGTGGCAACATGCTATTGGGTGGTGGTCCCGCTAATGGGGTCAAATCAATACGTTCTAAGAAGAAATACTTGAATATCAATCTCATCGATCTCATAAGTATCATACCAAATTCCATCAATCGAATCACTTTTTCGAGAAATACAAGACATCTAAGTCGTACAAGTAAAGAGATCTATTCATTGATAAGAAAAAGAAAAAAGGTGAACAGTGATTGGATTGATGATAAAATAGAATCCTGGGTCGCGAACAGTGATTCGATTGATGATGAAGAGAATTCTTGGTTCAGTTCTCCACCTTAATGACAGAAAAAAGGATTGATCAAATTCTATTGAGTCTGACTCATAGTGATCATTTATCAAAGAATGACCCTGGTTATCAAATGATTGAACAACCGGGATCAATTTACTTATGATACTTAGTTGACATTCATAAAAAGTATCTAATGAATTATGAGTTCAATAGATCCTGTTTAGCAGAAAGACGGATATTCCTTGCTCATTATCAGACAATCACTTATTCACAAACCTCGTGTGGGGCTAATAGTTTTCGTTTCCCATCTCATGGAAAACCCTTTTCGCGCCGCTTAGCCCTATCCCCTTCTAGGGGTATTTTAGTGATAGGTTCTATAGGAACCGGATGATCCTATTTGGTCAAATACCTAACGACAAACTCCTATGTTCCTTTCATTACGGTATTTCCGAACAAGTTCCTGGATGACAAGCCTAAAGATTATCTTATAGATGATATCGATATTGATGATAGTGACGATATCGATATTGATGATAGTGACGATATCGATGTTGATGATATGATGATATCGATGATGACCTTGATACGGAGCTGCTAACCATGACGAATGTGCTAACTATGTATATGATGCCAAAAATAGACCGATTTGATATCACCCTTCAATTCTAATTAGCAAAAGCAATGTCTCCTTGCATAATATGGATTCCAAACATTCACACACCATCTTGCTAAAAGAATCAATTACCGTGTAAAGATAATCAAGGTGCACCTCATCCTCAACAATCCTCCTAGGAAATCTATCAAGATACTCTTCCAATGTCTGCTAGGAACTAGCAAGGGTGCATACCACCGCAGCTTTCTATTTAAGGGCTTCTGCATGCTACATGGTACACAAATCTTAATGAACCGAACCAAGTTTTGTTGCAGCCTGGGCCACAACAGATATATCTCCTTTAATTTAGTATCTTCTCCATTCCAAAATGTTATGCAATCTTAGAAGCACAAGCCTCTAGAACCTAATGTAACTGATCACTAGATTGCAGGACACATAACATGCCCCTCATATAATAGCCCATCTTTCTAAGTATATTCTGATGGCTGATGCTTTTTCAATTTCACCAATGATCGTAAGAATTTGGATCTATTGTATATAGGTCCATGACATCTGAGAAAGTTATGGCCTCTAGAAGTTGTATTTGCAATCAAGTGTTGGACATAATAGATCTAGCTCCAAGACCCTATCCGAACCTACTTGAAGTGGCCAAAGTAGTCTGCAGTGGGTACAATGATCCTCCTGAATCAAAAGGTGCCTTTTTGCTTTTGACAACATTATTCTGAAGTTGGTATATATTTTCAAGTCTATGATTAGTTGGAAAGATCTCGCCTTACTTTCATGAGAAATCTAGTTTATGTGGTAGTTTGATTTTATGTTTTGATTTCTTTTTGACATATCAGCGCATACATGTCTTCTAAGTTACAATTTTGTTCTTATTAGAAACCTTTCTACATTTTTTATTTTTTTGTGAAACTGTCTTTATATTAATACCATACTTGAAAGACAGATGGAATCTCTTGCTTAGTGGTATAATTGAACTCATCAGGTTCTCAATTCAAATATATATATGGGTCCTTGGTTCAGTTTATGTGTGGCTTCATTTCAAATATTGATTAGGATATATATGCATTCTTAGTTAACTAGTATAGTATATATATAGACATCAAGGATATATAGTTATGGCCTCATCCAATTTACCATGAGGATATATGTGGCCTCATTGCCTTAGCAGATCTGAGGGATACAAGTGAACCTTTGTAAGAAAATATGAAACTACATGAAATATTGGAGTTTTTTGAAATTTAAAATGTAATTTGGTCATTCACAATATCTCCCTCATTAGAGAAATTCTGGATTTTGTTATTTAATAGTCAAAACATTTCATTTAATTTACACTTTAACTTTTGAACTATGACCTTATGTGAATTATTTGAACTCTTTTTTAAACTAACATATTTTGAACTTAGTTACTATAAGTGGGTCAAGTGTAAGTATAGGAAATGAACCTCTAAACATGTTAATAAAAATACCTAGAAAGAAGATGCAGAAACAAGATTACGAGGAGATTTGGAATTGGGTGCATGACCTTAAATGGAAGTAATGATCCGATCCTTCCATGGTACCTCATTCCTCAATGAGAATTTTGGTTGTGGCATTTTGATTTTAAACTTTCAATAAACCGACTCTTAAACTTCTAACGATGATTTCATTTATCCCATCCAATCTCATCAAATGATAACTCAGGAAGTCTTTGATCAAAGCAGGATTAAATAAGAAAAGGATTTCTAATCTTTCATAGGTCAAGTCTTCATTAATGATTTGAGGTTCGAATGAATAAAATATGAGGGTTTGACAATTTTCCATACCCAACACTTATTCAGGATAAAGAAAGATCGAAGGATTGAATTGCTTGGTAACTTGCCACTGAAGGGTATTTTGATAATTTCCATTAAATTCCTCGTCTTCTAGGTAGGCATGACACGTTGCTAGATATCAATCATGTCTTACAAGTTATCATGAATTAAATTGATTGAATTCATGAGTCAATTTGAAAGATGGTTCAAATTGGTGCTAGGGTTAGCTGGATTTGACCTAATTCGATTAGTTGATTTCTAGTCGAACTAAATCACATGAACCTAGACCTACTGCTCGCTAGATAAGGAGTCCAAAGGATCACACACATTAAGGAATTGATCAAGAAAGTCATTTATATTTTTATTAGGATCATAGGATCCTAATTAGCTAGCTAATTAACATACTAGCATATGTTGGCTAGCCAAACTCCTAACATAATTAGATTGGGTTTAAATGCTTGCTATTTGGACTAACTAATTTGAGTGGACTTAAATTAGGTTGAGCCTAAAGTGGGACAGCCAAATTGGGATTTATCCTGATTTTATAGCCTTCATCCATTAATTAAACTAAGAGTCCCAAGGGCTTGGAACTCTTGGTGCCAATATTGGTGTACGTATTTTTTAAGGGACGCGGAAGGACCAAGAGTCCTGCCATTAAATCACCTTTTTGGTGATATGCCTTAGCCCCTATCCCCTCTAATAGACGCCCATTTGGAATGGATTTGACCGGTCAAAATATATAATAATGGGCGTGAATTCATGAAGGGATGCGACTCGAAATATATGGTGCATGGGATAGGCTAGAGTCCAACTTATCAATCACCTTTTTCCAAATAAGCTTTTCTAATTTATACGCCTACTAGGATATTGGACCAAGTCTTTAATTCTGAAATTAAAGACTAATTATTAGTTTTTTCCAATTGGCATAAAATTTTAGTGAAACAATATTTCACTTTGCACCTTTCTGTCTAGAGACTCCTTCTGCTTGAAGGGTCTTATCTGATATATTAAATATCATATTAGGGGCTAATGAAATGGTGTATTAGATGATAGTTATTAAAAATATTTTAATTAATCCAACTTTATGTAATTAAAACTGATACTTTTATGCAGTGTTTTGCATAAAATGATTCCATTAATGCGAAAAGCTCGATTTTAGGAGTCGAACGGCGCAAACGGCACTCAAATCAGACTTGAAACGAGCTCAAAATTGAATTTCAGAAAATTAAACAAGGAATGCATGAATTTTGGCATAGCCAGTCCGTGGTCCACCACAAACCAGCTGAATGGTTTACAGTTTGGCTTGTAGCCCATGGGCAGCCATGGCCAGTGGTCCACGATTATGCCCCATGGACCATGAAGCTCCTTTTGAGTTAAAACTCATCGGAGACGCCACCTGCACCCTCTCCTCCACCTAGAGACGTCGCCAGAGCTGCTGATCGCTGGTTCTCCCCTCCAGAAGTCCTCTCCACCATGGAGCTACCAGACCTCTTCATCTTCACTGTTCCGTCGCTGCCCAAGCCACCGGGATCACCTGAGAAGACTTCCGCTCGCCGTCGAAAAGGTCCACATGGCTGGAGAAGCCGCTAAACCACCTCCCAAGCCGTTGGTCACAGTTGCCATCCACAGCGCCCCTCTCCTCTCTATTCCCTGTTCGGACTTTTGCTCGCCAGCCATCCCCTGTGGATCCGAGCCACCGGAGTCGCCATCTTCTCTATTGCGAGTCATCCATTGGAGCGCGGTTGAGGATCGTTGGAGCGCAGTTAAGGAACGTTGGAGCTCCGTTGGGTCGTTGGGAACGAAATTTGTTGGAGCGCAGTTGGGGATCGTTGGAGAGCAGTTGGGTTGTTGAGAACGGAATTCAGTTGGAGTTTGCTGGGATTATTGGACTCAGTTGATCAATGGAACAAAATTTGGTGAAGAAACCGTAGGTTGTTGGAGCTCACTGCCTATAAAATCCTGACCTCTCGATCACGGAAAGACATTGAGTCTAGAATTCTCCTCTCCATTCTCCCGATCCCTTCTCCGCTCCACTCCTCTCTATCTTCCCTATTTTTCCTTTCCACTAGCTTCCACCTCTCGTCCATCCTTCCGACTCCCTTCCACCTTCCCATCCGATTGGTACCTATTTCCACCGCACTGGCCCTGGTTCCCCACTCTCCGCTCTCCACCGCATCATCACCAAACTGCTCCATCTTCTGATATCCTGGGATATGTTGCAGCTTCACTTTGGAAGCCTAATCTCCATCAAATTTGGGAAAAGGAGTTTATATTTTAGACGTGTTCATTTGATATACTCCTTTTATGAAATGAAAAGAGCTTTTGATTAATTTATATTTTTCTATCTTGTTTGAAGCAGATTTATGAGCAGTGATAAGCTTTTAAGGTAAGTTTCTCTACGTGAATATAATTTTGACTGATCTATTCCTAAAACGGATGGGCCGTGATCTACGAGTACAGGCCGTACTCTCGTTAAGATAGATCATATCTGGATTATTTTCATTGCTAATTCCCTTCTAGTTCAATTTTTATTGCACATTTTACTTTTGAATTAACTTAAAGGTCCCTGCGGATTCGACCCTTACTCTCACTACTCTACATAAGAATAGTGGAATTAAGGTATTAAATTGGTACGTAGCGACGCGTATCAGATTTTTGGCACTGTTACCGAGAACCTTCTGGCGTTATTAAAAAAATTATAATTAAAAATTAATAGTTAGTATTTTTCTATGTACGATTGAATAGACTTTTTAAAAAATAAAAAAAACTAAAATATAAAATATAAAAAGAATTTTTTTTCTTGACATCCTCATAACTTGGTAGGAGATTAGAAACTTAACCATCGAACTAAAAAAAACTAAAAAAAATAATTAGTATAATTTTGTTTGTTTGATAACTTCAAGATTTGGACACCTTGCTTGATGCATTCATCTTTTCATAACTGACTTAAGGGCATTTAACCTTATTAATCACATAAGGTGGGGAGTTCATTATCCTTCCTTAACCCACAAATCATTCCCTTGCATGTGCATTAACCTAGACCTTAACTCTAAAATTAATTAGACGCCGGCCCTAGAAATTTCAAGCTCAATAGGACAAAGGAACCCTATTGTTGGACCGGGTTCCGATCAATTATTGCTCGGTGTCTAAGGCAAATGGTTCAGAGACAAGAGCCCGAAAAATGTGGTTCTTTAATTGGTTATGTTCGCTTATCTGGTCAATTTAATTGGTGTCTAAGGCAAGCAACGGGAAGACCCCCACCAATCTTACCCTTACCTGGCCGGGTCAGTTGATTGATCTTGGGCTTGAAGTGCTCGAAGGTAACCTTAGAACCGTTAGGAGCTGTCTAGATCCAGGTTAACCCTAAAATAGATTTGATTATTTTGTGTTAAATATTTGAAAATAATAATAATAATAACATAACTCTCTTTTCTGTCTAGCCTAGGATTCTCTTAGGAGTCTTTCTTTTAGCTCTCCTCTCATTCTTCAAATTTTCTATTAATTCAAAAAAAAAATCTCTCCCTTCTCTTCAAAATAAATAAAAAACTAAAACACCCAACCATATACCAATTCTCTGAGTCTATGTATGACCAAATTTATCAAGATCAAACTCAAATGGCCTATAGATCAGGAGAAAATCTAAATTTTGATACTTACAACCTAGGTTGGGGAGTTCAACCAAATTTTTCGTGACAACCACACCCAGTAGTTATCCCGGTATCTCAAAGACCTTCGTTCGTAGATGCATTTTATTACGATCAGCCCTATTCAGATTGTCAACATTTTCCTACTCCTTATAGCCTATCTTCTCAAGAGAAGGTTTTACAAGCAATAGACCGAATTGAAAAAATTAGTCAGAACCCATCTCCCCCTTAGACTAATCCAGAAGTTGATAGATTTGCCCAATATCAAAACCAATCATGCCTCAGCAGCAATCTATCGATGAGCTTATAAATCAAACTGATCGATTATTAATTGAAATTGATAGGGAAGTCGGAACACTGCCTAGTCACTCCGAGAATAACTTAGAGGGATGTTACCTAGTTAAGAATTTTAATAGTAATTTAGAGGGACACTACCAAGTTAAAGATTTTAATGACCCTTTAATTTTTTTTGAACAATCAATCATAGCTCTCGGAAACGAATTGGTCACGAAACAATCCTATACCATCATAGAGACCCATATTGATGATTCGATTGAGGCAGAAAAACCAAACTGGTGAGACGAACCATTTCCACATCATCCTACTCACCGATGGCCCCCTTTCCAACCGTCCTAGAATCATCCACTCCTTTTTATGGAATGGAAAAAGAAATTGATGATATGATGGAATTAATTGAAGCTCCCTGTGAACCATAACAAAATGACATAATAAGGGAAGCCATACCTCCAAATTGTCCCCCATAAGTCATTAGATCTCTATATAGCCCATTGTGAGGTAGATAATTTTAAAGTAGATGAATATATCATGGGGAAGGATAACCTATTCTATACGCCGCATTTCAAACCCATCCCACTCTGGATGGAACAATATGAGCCAACACCTAGCCCCCCAATAGCTTTCCTGTTAGAATCACTACTAGATCTAGAATTGAAACTACTTCCTGTTATACCTACAAACACCCTACCAATGATCTTTACCCAGGAAGACCAAATAGTCGGTATTCTAAAGATGAATCAAAAGGCTGTTGGATGGGATATTTGCAGAATAGGGGATAATGATTTTGAATATCTTATAACTGATCTCTCCATATTTGGTATTACTTTACAGGATCGTCTCCAAAATCTATCTTTTATCCTAAAACGATATATGGAGATAGACTTAAAGTTAACTTGGATAAAGTACTATCAGGAAGGGATTAGATCAAGACTGACCATACCCGAGAATGGGATTAGGGTAGACCTTTCTAAAGAGAAATTTTCAAGCCCCCACCCCCACTCTCGACCCAACACAATCCCTTCCTAATCTTCAACCAAATTGTTATAAAATTTTTAAATCTTGGTCTAGCATGCTTACTTGGTGCACTCTTTGGATAAGGGATAATCGTCGTAGAGTACTCTATGAACATTTTTCTACCATGATGACAAGGCTTCCTGATTAGTCCTGTCTTCTAAAAATCTTGAAGAACATACCTAAGTTCAATATCAGTAACTCTCCCTTTTAGCGTCTGGCTAAAGACGTTAAACTTAGCGCTCCTAGGAGGTAACCCAGTTTATGCTTTTATTTTTAACTAGTTACTTTCCTTTTTTTTAAAACAATAAAGTGAGGAGAGTATGGCGACAAAGGAACATTCAGTTCAAGCACCTTTCCAGATGGTATCTTTCCTTGTCATGTATTTTTAATATCTCCTTCCATTAGGAATAATGGAAATTAAGTTGAGGGGAATAATTAAATCCTCGAGTAAAACTTTAATCAGTCTTTGTGTATCAAACTTTATCTTGATTTGAAAATAATCAAGCTTGCTAAATGATGAATGATTAACAGTTTACAAAATTTAAGAGATACTAAGGGATAAATTATCAAGAAAATCCAATTAATGGTAAAGTTTAGACCAAAAATTTTTTAAGTAATTCCAGACCCTTCTGCATATTGATCTCAATAAAGACTCTACCTTATACTAGTATAGGTGGAAATATCTTAAAAGTCCTGTTTAAAGTGCATTAAGGTTTCTAGCATCTCTCACTGAGTAACCGGGCCCTTTCGCCTAAGCAAGCGTTGTTGTCGCATCAAAAGATGAGGAAGTAAAAAAATCATTTGTAGAGACAGTCTTGACACGTTAACTTTTTGACTCGAGTTAGTAAGCCTGAAGGGTGTTTTACGCCTAATGCCCTAAAGCCAACTAGTTTGGAAATCATTAGCTTAAAGCTCGCTGCAAGGGTTATCTAGAAAGCAAGATATTAAGACATTGCATTGACTCTATAGTAATTCAGAAAAAAAGGGGACTAAATAAATACTACATCAAAACCAAAGTAAGTTAGAGGATTTAAAAGAGAGATAGAAAGTTGGGAAAAGAAGAACTCTTGAAATTTCTATGAGCTTCACTCAACCACTAAATGGATAGAATTGGTAAGCCGATGAACTACTTCTTCAATGGTCTAATTGGGTATCAACTGATTTTAGAATGAGTAAGATAATTTTCACTTCTAGGACAAGTTAGTACACAGCTAATTTATCTGATTAATTCGAGGACAAGCAAAGTTCAAGTTGAGGATGTGATAGTTATTAAAAATATTTTAATTAACCCAACTTTATGTAATTAAAACTGATACTTTTATGCAGTGTTGTGCAGAAAATGATTTCATTAATGCAAAGAACTCGATTTTAAGAAACCAACGGCATAAACAGCACTCGAATTGGACTTGAAACGAGCTCAAAATTGAGTTTCAAAAAATTAAACAAGGAATGCACGAATTCTGGCGCAACCGGTCCACCACGGACCAGCTGAATGGTTTACGGTTTGGCTTGTGCTCCATGGGCAGCCATGGCCAGTGGTCCACGGAGCAGAACCGTGGACCATGAAAATCTTTTTGAGCCGAAACTCGTCGGAGATGCCACCTGCACCCTCTCCTCCACCCAGAGACATCGCCAGAGCTGCCGATCACCGGTTCTCCCCTCCAAAAGTCCTCTCCACCATGGAGCTACCGGACCTCTTCATCTTCACTATTTCGTCGCTGCCCAAGCCACCGAGATCACCTAAGAAGACTTCCGCTCATCGCCGAAAAGGTCCACATGGCTGGAGAAGCCGCTAAACCACCTCCCAAGCCATCGGTCGCAGTTGCCGTCCACAGCACCCCTCTCCTCTCTGTTCCCTGTTCGGACTTCTGCTCGCCGGCCAGACTCCCTATGGATCCGAGCCACCAGAGTAGCCATCTTCTTCTTTGCTGTGAGTCATCCATTGGAGCGCAGTTGAGGATTGTTGGAGCACAGTTGAGGATCGTTGGAGCATGGTTAAGAAACGTTGGAGCTCAGTTGGGTTGTTGGGAACGGAATTCGTTGGAGCGCAGTTGGGGATTGTTGGAGCGCGGTTAGGGATCATTGGAGCTCAGTTGGATTGTTGGGAACGGAATTCAGTTGTTGTTGGGATTGTTGGAGCTCAGTTGATCGGTGGAACAGAATTTGGGTGAAGAAACCGTAGATTGTTGGAGTTCACTGCCTATAAAATCCTGACCTCTCGATCATGGGAAGACATTGAGTCCAAAATTCTCCTCTCCATATCTCTCGATCCCTTTTCCGCTCCACTCCAATTCTCTCCGTCTTCTCCATTTTTCCTTTCCACTAGCTTCCACCTCTCTTCCATCCTTCTGACTCCCTTCCACCTTCCCATCCAACTAGTTCCTATTTCCATCGCACTGGCCCTGGTTTTCCACTCTCCGCTCTCCACCGCATCACCAAACTGATCCATCTTCTGATATCCTCGGATATGCTGTAGCTTCACTCTGGAAGCCTGATCTCCATCAAATTTTAAAAAATGGATTTATATTTAGATGTGTTTATTTGATACTCCTCATTTTATGAAATGAAAAGAGCTTTTGATTAATTCATATTTTTCTCTATCTTGTTTGAAGCAGATTTATAAGCAGTGATAAGCTTTTGAGGTAAGTTTCTCTACATGAATATAATTTTGACTGATCTATTCCTAAAAGGGAGTGGCCATGATCTACGGGTATGGACCGTACTCTCGTTAAGATAGATAATATCTGGATTATTTTTACTGCTAATTCCCTTCTAGTTCAATTTTTATTGTGCATTTTACTTTTGAAATAACATAAAGGTCCTTGCGAATTCAACCCTTACTCTCAATATTCTACATAAGAATAGTGGAATTAAGGTATTAAATTAGTGCGTAGCGACGCGCATCATTAGGCACCTCATCTCTTCCTATTTAAAGGCTTTAATGATTGAAACCAAAGCATCCGAAGTTTGTCCTGACAACTATTTTCCTTCCCTTAGGACAAGTCCGCCATTTTAAGACAAGGGCTTAGGAAGAAAATTAGAAAGGACAATAGGATAGTAAGAGAGTTTTCGGAGAGGTTTTGAGGTACTCTTCAAAAGGGAAAAGGTCCCAGAAGAGATGAAAGGCTGCTAAAGGAAGAAAGGTTATTAGGAAGAGTCAAGCAAAAAAGAGGAGTATTTCCTTGATCTAGTTCCTGTATGGATCATCTCTGGAGGACATAAGCTTGTGCCTGATGGAATAAAGGATATTAGCATTACAGGTATTCTTCTATTTCCTAATATTGTCCTGTTAATTAATATAATCAAGGTAATCCTAGGTCTAGGATTTTGGTTGACTAGGGTTTCAAGGATTAAATTTTTGAAATCCGGTCTTCCGCTACACAACCATAACCCAACATATATTTGCTAATATTGCTTCATAATTGAACAATATTCATTAACCAAAGTTAATAAATGATAAAATCTAAAAATCAAAAATTATTATGTAAATATGAACTTTTCAAGGAAGCAAAATCATAAATAACAAGATATGAAGAAACTAATCTTTAAGAGATGTGTGTCTCGGGTGCTATTAGGCATGATTAACACCTAGAGTTCTTTAGCCTATAAGTTGGATTAGAAAAGTGAGGTCAAAATTCAGAAACTTTTGACTCTATTGGGGTTTGGGAAGACTCGCATAGAAGAAAAAAGGATTTGAGAGAAGCTCCCCACAATGCATCGGCTACATCCATGAGGGGTGGCAAGTTAACCAGCAACGAGGAGTTCTACTAGACTGCTAGTCTTCCTTCACGATGACCAGCCAAAGCTATTGATTTTGGGGCAAAGATGGCATGGCCGGTGCACACCTATCTAAACCATATGCTTCCCAAAGACCTGAGGATATATTGTCGCAATGTTGGCTCCAATGGGAGAGGTGGTTTGGAAGGGGGTTTGGGGCAGAGATTAGGCAGCCAAGAGGGTTTAGTGGATAGATGGCTAGAATTGAAAGGAAGGAGGGGAAGGGGGTGGGGAGAGAAAGTGTGAAGGCATGACAAAGGAGCGAAGGGTGAAGGAGAGGGAAGACGGTATTAACACGACAGCGAAGTGAATCATGGACAATCTTTGGTGCGGGCACCAGAATCAGAAGAAGACTTCAGGATTCCATCTGGATCTTTGAATGACCTTGCCCGAAGATTAGGGTTTGTAATAAGGGTTGACCTGGTCAACCAGATTATTTTATTTCTTTGAGTCTGCATTTCATTTTGTTGAGTTATGTTGACTCGGTCTAAGTCCAAGTCAAGTCCTGGTTGGCGCCATTCCCTAGGGCGTCATTTTTTCTTCCAAGGCCAAATGCAAGTGGACGCCACACTCCCAGCCACACTCCCAGGACCAGTTGGCGCCACATTTCATCCCAGTATCCCTGGTCCCCACGCCCAAGAGAGCAAGAAATTTTCTTAGGATAAGTCAAGGAAGGCGCCCACAAGCTGCCAAAAGTAACCAAGCTAAAGGAGCAGGGGATTTTTCTTGGAAGGACTTCAAGGTAGGCGCCCACACCTGCGTAAAGTACCTGGCTATAAATGGAAGGAGCCTGGTCTTGGGGAGAAAGACTAGGAGATGAGATTTTTCTTCCAAGAAAGAGCAAGTCATGGAAGGAAAACCCATGACTTAAGGAGAAGAACTAGGAGGTGCCCCACATACCTGCCATATGAAGCCACCACCTTGCATTTGAGGCCGCCCACTCCAAGGAAAGAAGCCTGGTCGGTCAAGGAAAGTTTTTCATGCTTAGGATGAATGTTTAGTCCTACATGGGAAGTAGTGTAATTTTGTTTCTCTTGCAAGGTCTATATATTGCACCCTTATGTAATCTTTTGATTTTAAAAAAAGAATGAGTAAATGAAATCTTTTCTTGTGTTGAGCAACCTTGTGTTCTCTTCTTCCGCACTTCTTTGAGTGTTGAGCTCCGTGAGGGAGTAAATCCGGTTCCATTGGAGCCTTGAGGAGGTGAGAGATCTCCAAAGTTACCAAAACCCTGCCCCGCTTTCATCCCTGGCCGCCAACCCTAATTTCCTTTCATCATCCTAGCCGCCAACACCCAAATTCCTAAACCCTATTCCCACTTCAGTCAAGGCCGCCATCTCCTTCTCCAAGCCGCCGCCCTACCAGCCAAACCCTAAATCCACTCCATCTTCCACCGCCACCTCCATACTCTTCCCTCATCTTCAAAGTTCGAGCAGTCTGGAGCTATCCCAGGTAAAGGTCTCTTCCTTGAGTTTCTCACATCCTTATCTTGTTTTTCATCCTTTCCAGATCCAGAGTACGAGAAGAAGGCCAACCTTGCCATAGGACTACAATCCGATGATCCATTACGAAGATACCCCGTCTCCAAGGATCCTACAATCTGCTCGAGAGTGTCCTTCAATTGAAGCAAAGAGAGATATCACAGTCAGGTATAAAACCTTCTCTTCTCGCTTTGTCTGTTTCTTGAAAGAGGAGCAAATCCTAGGTCTGGGAGTTTCTCAATCCCCAGCGATCCTACTTCTTTATTACTCTGATAATCTACTCTTTTGAATTGTGCTTTCTTTTAGTGCATATTTTCTTTCAATATTAGTTAGTCTTGTTTTTGAGTCAAGCCAACTTCTAACAAAACACAAAAAAAATTAGACTTAATTTACTTCCGCATTGCATCATCTTATTTGTTCTGCATCAATCTTGAGTGGGGAGTTATGCTCCACTCCTCTCATGGATATGGTAAGATCTTGAATAGAGGACCTAAATCCAACCTGATTTCTTCAAGGTGATGCAGTTGAGCCTGCAGCTCATTATTTCTATGGCACCAAAAGCGGTCATCAAATAGGTGGGACTGGGATAGACTAATTTGTAGCTTATTGGCAAGCGGGTCAAGTTGTAGGCTTCCAACCAGGTCCTAAATCTCAGGTTGCAACAATTTCACCACGTATTTATGCATGGCCCATTCTCCTACATAGATTTATCACCATCAATGGAGATATCAATTTAACTTTCTAAGATCTTTAACACTAATTAAACTAAAATAAGCCTCTTGACTATTTTAGAAAACATTTGCAAGTCCATTCAATCACTATTTCATTTACATCAAGCTATGATATCAAGTATTTGCATTTGTAATAATTATTTAAACATGAAGTGACTTTAAAAGAAAAGATAAGAAATATCTGCAAAATTATGTGAAAGCTATATATATATAGAAAGAGAGAGAGACACACACACACACACACTTTTTAACACTACTTAAGCTAAAGTAAGCCTCCTGAGTCCTGACTATTTTAGAAAACACTACTTAAGCTAAAGTAAGCCTCCTGAGTCCTGACTACTTTAGAAAACATTTGCAAGTCCATTCAATCAATATTTCATTTAAGTCAAGCTATGATATCAAGTATTTGCATTAGTAATAATTATTTAAACATGAAGTGACTTTAAAAGAAAAGATAACAAATATCTACAAAATTATGTGAAAGCTATACACACACACACAACAAAGAGGTAAAACCAAGTCGATCAACACAAATACTGATTTAAGAACAAAATTTACAATAATTACCTCCCCCATTCGTTTTAAGAATGAGCTGCAGTCATTTAGTGTGCAGTCCATCACAAGTATAGATGGCAGCCCATGCAAAGCAAAATCCTCTTTCTTATCTGCTAGACAAGTAATGTATTATTAGTGGACATAAATATCATGGGTGTAATAAGATGGGTTCCAATTGTATGTATGAATGGAAATTTGATGCAGCATTGCAACGCACCACTTTACAAAGTAAAATTTCACAACCATCTAGCTTTTTCCAACCAAGTAAAATTTAAACGCCAAAATAAGGAACATTATAATATCTCAGCCCTCTTAAAATAGTTTGCCATTTGTAAATATCAGATAATTACTCGAAATAGAATTATAATCATCTCTGCAATAAATGGTGTTGCATATGTGGAACACAGAGGAAGAAATGGCAGACTGTATGAGAGAAAATGAAAAGTTATAATCATTACGGCTGCTTGAACAGCAATTAAAAGTAGTACGCTGAGAAAACAGTAGCATATTGAACTACAGAAGCAAGTGTACTAGTGCTCTATCAGTCAATTAATTACATATTTAGTTACAAAGACCTTGCAATTCGCATCCTACAAGGAAGGCTCTCCAGAACTTGTGTCATATTTCTGAGCTAAAGTTAATCATTTCTTTTCATCTCATGATGCAAATGAGGTGCATATCCAAGGTGACACCATTGATTTTTCTTAATGCAGTTAGGTATCATCTGCAAGAAAACAAGGTCAAGTGACCCCCCAGCCCCCCTTCTCTCTCCTTCCCCACAACACCCCCCTACAGCCCTACCTCTCTAGCTCAGCATATAAAAATATCGTTTTCATATTGATGTATTTAGGGGTACCGTCCATTTCTTGAGGTAAAACATGTTAAAAATAATCTTGAAAGTCAATATAAAATTACTGCCAAGATTCATGATGTGAATGACATGTGACACCTACAATAAGAACAGCACCAAATAGTACCTTTGATTTGCATGGAATCCACATTTTTAGCTTGAGTCCTTGGCATATTCATAAAGCTTTTGAGAGCTCGATATACTTCACGCACAACCAGTTCCATATGCTGGCAGAATCCACACCAGGAACTAGTGAATAGAACCAAAACATCCAATTTCCAAGCAGCTAAGAAATTTTCGGTGTTGGAGAATGAGACTACATTTCCCATTTCACAGGACTCAAAACCTACAACCAGTTCACAGAATGTGTTGGCTGTCACTTGGGGTATGGAATCAGCCTCATGGAAATCCTGGTTCACAAATGGTGGTCTTGGAGTTTCCCTTGAACTATGAGGAGACAATGCTGAACGCTGATATGGAGTAAGACTTTGACTGAGAAATTTGTCCACAAAATTAAGTAAAGAGTTATAGCTAATCTCTGTTTCCTCAGAAAAAATATAGTGCTGCTGCCGAACTGGATCAAGCATTATCAAAGATGGAATCTTAGACCCTCCTGTCAAGGCTCGTAGTAGCCGATAACCACCATCAGAAAAGAAAAATGAGCTGAAAAAAGGTTGGTGCTGATCCCGCAGCTTATCTGCATTGCTTATGATCATGATTTCTTTTTGTCAGCTACTTTATACCCTGAAACATCCAGGCTAGAAATATTTGTCAAATTGGGTGCAACTTCACTGGAACATGTTTCATTTGAGCAACAATCAGTATGCTCAACTTGCTCTTTTTTTATGTATTCAATAGCACATGGTGACTTCTGCTCCAAATGGAATGAGTTTTCATCAGGACTTGTGAATAATCCCAGTTCCTCTTGGTTACAACATATCTGGTCCTCACAAAGTTGTGTGCCTTTGAAAATGCCTATATCAGCTTTAACCTCTTTGTCTAACTTAGTGGAAAATTTGTCAGTTTCAAGTTCATCAGTGACTGCTTCCTGAGTTTGCTGAACATCAGTCTCCATATCTATAGCTTCAGGTTGCATCCCTTCATCCACTGCAGTAATATTAGTAGCATGCCAATGATCAGCATCATTCATGCTGACATACGGCTCAGCAGCTTCTTTGGGTAACTCTGAAGTTTGATCCTTTGGACTTGTCACATCATTCCTAATCATGTTTATAGATTGATCGTTTTCATTTGATGGCAATGGATCTACTACTTGCACTTCAAAATCATCAGACAAAAGCTGAAAGCCAACTTCCTTTGCTAGCATACTTATTTTGGTTTCTTTAGTCTTCAATGCATGTTCCTCCTTCTGGTGAAGTAGATGTGTTAAAATATCATACACAGAATTACCTCGATTGTCGGGAGCAGTGTTTTTCAATGAAATACCTTCACCTTTATTTACTATCATAATAGCCATGTTATCCTTGATTTTTACTATCTTAGAGACCACATTATCTTTTTGAGTGTGATGGCCCCAGGCATCTGAGATGCTTCTGCTCCACATTCCAAAAGAAGCTTGTCCAGAGGAACTCTTGGAAATACTGCCATCGGATCCTAAAACACTCTGGTAGGAAATCTGATTGTGCCATGCAAACTTTCTAAGAACCTCAAGAGATGATTTACTCTCTCCTCTAACTTTAGATGACTCTGAAGATCTATCAACAAAAAGGATGATTGAAGGCCTGTCTGATGGAAATGCAGGCTCAAGATTGTGTCCATCGTCATCAAGCTAAAAGGAAAAAAGTATGTGACATTGCAATATGCATCATTTAAATTATTTTACAGCAAATAAGAAAAAGTAACATTGCATAATGAAAACTAGGGAACCACATTTAGTAAAATGGAGTCACAAAGAAGCTTAAATGTGCATCAAATCCATAAACAGAACAAGTCACAAAGATACAATGATTCACACAGCATATACTTCTCTTAAGTGTAATTAGACATATTGTATATCTATGTAAATAATATTATTAACAGGAAAGTAACTGAATAAATATTTTATTAGTGGAATGAGTCATAAATGGGTTGCAACAGTGCAATCATACAATTACGAAAGGTAGACCCTGTTTCAAGAGGAAAATGAATCAGGAACTATCAAAATGAAATAAAAACTTGGAGAGAATGAACTAAAGTCACTCCTGAAGGATACATCTGCAATTTTGTCCATATAGGAACCAGAGAAGAGCAGTTATAAGTTCCCATATTTCTCCTTGCCAAGGGGTGTAAGTCCCATAGAATGGTGACTTGAGGGAAAGATAGAAGAAAATGAAAGTGATTAGTAGTCCCGGAAGTCTATAAGGAATCAAATTTTCTGGTCAAAAAGTAAGAGATTTATTTATGTTTAGTTATTTTATTATTAATAAATTTCCTAATTATTATTTGTGTCGTGTGTAGTCTTCAAGTTTTTACTCTAAAAATCATTAAGTTGTTGGCGCAGTCTATGCACTCACTTTTATTTGCTTGTTCCTCAACTACTTTGATGGTTGGCATGGTCCTTGAAATCCTTATCTTCTACATGTAAGTCTTTCAGATCCTTCAACTTCAGTAATCATAGTGACCAATAATGGCACTCTTCAGCTCAAAGAAACTGCAATACTATTTTGTTGACAGGATTTATGCTTCAATACATAATTATATTGCTGTAGAAACTCTTACCATCTAGCATGCATGCAGCTAATGGCTTGTTAGGTAACGATAAACTTCAATGCTTGATGATGTGTGTAGAGCACAAATTCTTGACATCATAAATAATGACTCCAATATCTTGAAGTCAAAAGACAGCATAAAACTCTAACTCATATATTGACCACTTTTTTACTATCATCACTTGACTTTTCACTATAAAAGGCCATTGGTCTTCCTCATGATAGGACAGCTCCAATTCCAACATAACATGCATCACACTCTACTTCAAATAGCTTTTCAAATTTGGCAATGTTAAAACAGGAGCAATCGAAAACTTCTTTTTGATCAATGCAAAACTTTTCTCTTCCTCCTCATTCCATTGAAATTTTCCTTTCTTCAACAACTCTGTGACAAGCCATAATAGCACAGAAATTCCCAAGAAATCTGCAATAAAATGTATCAAGTCCATGAAAGCTCCTTCACTAACAGTATTTGGTGTAGGACTAGGCCTCGCTAAAAGCTTTTGCCCTTTACTGATGAACATGGATGTGTTGGGTTCCTTGGGCCGGGCACAGCGGAAGACTGGGTTTCAAAATTTTTCATATTCGAAACCCTGACCGGCCAGAACCCTAAACCCTAGGACGACTTGATCATGACGACAAATAAATCTAAATTTTAGGGTTATAGAGGAATACTTGGAATGCTATATTCCTTAATTTTCATGAGGCATACAAGTGTATGCCCTCCAGAGATGATCCACACAGAAATCGGACCAAGGAAGCACTCCTCCGAAGGTTGCTTGTATGAATGGAACTCTTCCGGCAGCCTTTCGGATTTTCTCCCTTTGCTGGAACCCCTACCCTCCTGTAAGGCACTCAGAGAATACTCTGAATCCTCTCTCAGATTCCAAATACCCTTTCTATTTTTCTCTCTAGGCTCTTGTCTTAATTAGACTAGCCTTGTCTTGAAAGAATAAGCTTTGTCTTAAAAAGACAAACCTTGTCTTAAGGAGGAAGAGAAAATAGCAAGTAGTATTTTCTGATGGGAAACTATAATGCTTTGGCATCAGATTACCGACACTAATTTATAGAGATGGATGGGATGCCTGATATGTCTCTCCTTCAGCCATTTGATAAGACCCTTCAAGTAGGAGTCTTATTAGGATGAGAGGACATATCATGATAATACTTTTCATGCGCCAAGAGACAAATCATTGTCTCTTCATTTTCCAGCATTTTTCTCCACCTGCCACATGGCATTGACCGGTTATGGTAAGGCTAAAAGGTGTGAAATCAGAAATGAAGCATCGAAGAAAAATAGAAGCCTTCAAACAGGACTCCTGGTTTCAGATTAGCGCCAACATGAAGAGACGCAACTCTTCATTTTGCGCCAACTCCTTCCGCGCCATTTTTCCATCTTTTGACCGGTCAAAGCCCCTTCCAAAAGGGCATGGAGATAAGGAAGAAGTCCTTTGGACTTTATCTGGCATTTGTGACTGACTAGCAGGACTCTTGGTCCTTTTGCGCACACTTATTCTTGGCGCATAGTGTAACATGGCGCCAAGAGTCCATGCCATGTAGGACTCTTCCATAAATCCAAGATAATGCCTAATAAAATCTAGATAAATACTGAATTAGGCTGCCCCACTTAGGACCCTACCCAATTTAAATTTCACTTAAATTGGTTAGCCCAAATAGTAAACAAGCAGACCCAATCCAATTTGATTAGGAGTTGGGCTAGCCAACATATGCTAGTATGTCAATTAGCTAGCCAATTAGGATCCCATGATCCTAATAAAAATACAATTGACTTCCTTGACCAATTTCCTGGTGTATGTGACCCTTTGGGTTCCACATCTAGCCAGCAGTAAGTCTAGATCCAAGCCAATTCGATCCAATCGAACCCGATTGACCTAATTAGATCAAATTGAGCTGACCTAAGTTGTCAATTCGAACCAACTTCCGAATTGACTCATGAATCCAATCAAATTGATCCATGAAAACCTACAAGACGTGATTGACATCTAGCAACGTATCATGCCTACCCGGAAGATGAGGAATTTGGTAAAAATTATCAAAAATCCTTCGGTAAAAAGTTACCGTGCAATTCAATCCTTCGATCTCACTTTATCCCAATTAAGTGATGGGCATGGATAAATGTCAAACCCTAGTACTTAATCTTTTCGAATCTTAATTCGATAATGAAGACTCGACCGATGAAAAATTAGAAACCTTATCTAATCTCATCATGCTTTGATCAAAGACTTTCTGAGTCATCATTCGAAGAGATCACACAGGATAACTTCTCTTACTAGGAGTGATCGATTCCTTGTTGACCTACTCATTACCTTCATACACAATCCACCATATCCAGAAGCACCCCGTACATGACTTAATCGTCATGAATGAGCATGCACCAAAACATGGGTTCATGTGCACAAGATACTATGGTAGTCTCAAGTCTAAGAACTACATGCACTACTTCCACTAAGTGAACATTGCTTTTGACAAGTAAGACTTCTATTTGATGTTTTCTTGTTGGATCAGTTCAGTGGACTCAACCTAATGAGCACCCACATTCTTGTATTAGTGTCTCTACACATATGGTTGTGACATCAACCACCCTTTCTATTGAGCATACATAGGATATGCTAGTCTTTCCGGATTCATTGATCCCCGAACCAATGATCCATTGACTAGAAACATTTTAGATTAGGATTTATAGGAACTTAGGTCTCACTGTTATGATCTCGTTATAATCTCCATCATAACCCTAATTCCATTGCCCTAACCTATAGGGTTCATCATAATCTTATAATTAAAATATAAGATACAACAAATGATGAATCAAAAATTATCTTTATTAATATCAATCTTGAGTTGGGAGAATACAAAAATGCCACTGATAAAATACTGCAATTGACTTTCAGGGCATGATTCTTTCAGGATGTGCTAAGCACTCGCCACAAAGCCCAAAAAACAGTACTTCCAGTCATAAAATTGCACTTTTTACATTAATATACAACCTTCTTTCCTAACCACAATTAGCACCTCTTTAAGATGAGAAATATGCTCTTCCTCACTTTGTCCATAAACCAACATATCAGTTGAATAGGGAGAAAAGAAAGTAATAATAATTCTTTTTAGCCTTTTAAAGGGCCTTTATAGGCTACTAGGTACAATATACTTTAACATATACTAAGAATGATGAGATCTAGATACAATGTACTTTGACACATACTAGATATAATATACTTGGATATATACTATATTTCTTCTTTAACATGCCCCCTCAAGCTAGTGCATATATATCAAACATCCTTAGCTTGATACATAAAGAATAAAAACGAGTAGGCCCAAAAGCCTTGGTAAGGATATCAGCCAATTGACATTGTGCAAGCAGTAACAATCTTCCCTGACAGAACAACATCCTAAACGAAGTGACAATCAACCTCACTATGTCTAGTCTGTTCATGAAAGACATGATTGTTTGTAATGTACATAGCAGACTGATTGTCACAATGCATTACTATAGGCCTAGAAAAGATACACCAAGTTCTCTTAACAAAGAATTAACCCACATCATCACATAAACTATGTGAGCCATCGCTCTAGACTCAACCTCAACACTTGAATGGGTCACCACTGTTTGTTTTTTACTTTTTCATGTGACAAGTTTCCTCCAACAAAGATGCCAAAACCTGATGTGGATCTCTTGTCACTCATTGAGCCAGCATAGTCAATATTAAAATAGGCTTCATTGTAAATATCCATTTTTTATATACAAAAGGCCTTTCCCTAAGACTCTCTTAACGTAATGCAAAATTTTTAACACAACATCGCAATGACATACCTTGGGCTTCTGCATTTACTGACTAACTACCCTCACCATGAAGGAAATGTCAAGTCTTGTGACTATCAAATAGATAAGCTTCCCCACTAGTCTATAGTACCGAGTGATATCCTTAAAATCATCTCCAGAATCATCAGTCTCTGATGGTAATTGAGTATCAATAGGAGTAGAACTTGGTTTACAACCAAATAAGCCTATCTCCATCAATAACTCAATGGCATATTTTCTTTGAAAAAGAAACACACCTTGTGACCCATATGCCACTTCAATTCCCAAGAAAAACCAAGGTTGGCCCAAATTTTTGGTGAGATAATAATTCTTTAAGTATTCTTTAACCCGAACAACCTCATCATAATCATTACCGGTCAAAAGAATATCATCCACATACATAGCAAAAACAACCAATCCCAACAACGTTTGCTTCACAAAAATTGAGAAATCAAACTTGCTGCAATGAAAACCAATTTTGCCAACTACCTGATAAAACGTGTCAAACCAAGTCCTTGGACTTTGCTTGAGATCATAGATAGATTTTTTTAGCTTGCAAACTATTCCCCTGAGCAACATAACCCGGAGGTTGCTCCATATAAACAATCTCAGACAAATCTCCATATAAAAATGCATTACTTACATTCATTTGATGTATTTTCCAGTCCTAATTAATTACAATGGAGAAGAGAATTCAGACTAAATTAAGATGAGCAACTAGAAAAAAGTCTCACAATAGTTAACACTTAACACCATATATTTAAATGTATCCTTTAGCGATAAGATGAGCCTTAAAATACTCCACAGTACCATCAGGTTGGTATTGACCGTAAAGACCCATTGACACGCAACAGGATGAACACCAGACGATGGTGAAACTAACTCCCAAGTGCCATGCCCTTTAAGAGGCTAAAAAAAATTATTATTACTTTCTCTCCTCTATTCAACTTGGTATCAGAGCTAAATACAATATACTTAGACATATACAATATTTCTTCTCTAACAATATCATCAAAGTACACTATCATGATTCATGAACTTTCTGACAAAAGGTCTAAGCACTTGACTCATTATCCTCATAAACATGATTGGTACATTTGATAGTCCAAAGGCATTATTAACCATTCATATCAGGCATGGTTTGCGATACCGTCCCGTACTAGCCAAGAGCCAGTACGGTTCATATATAAAAAACGGTCCGGCACTCCGGACTATTAAAAAATTAAAAAAATTATATTCCGTATGGTACGGTATTGTACTGTACCGTACTGCCCGGTTTGGCCTAGTTCGGACTCGATTCGGGTCCAGTTCGTGCCCGATTCAAGTTAAATAATTTTTTGATAGAGGAAAGGAATTTTTTAAAGATTTTATAGGCCCGGTATGGTACGGTACCGTACCGGTCGATGATTGGTACGAGGCTCGGTACCGGTTCCGAGTTTCTTGATATCAGGGTTTACAGTACCATCCCAAACCATCCAATTCAGGGCGTACCGTACCGGTCAAGAACCGGTACAGTTCAGTCCTAAAATATGGTTCAGGATCCAAACCATAAAAATTGGCCTAAACTAGACTGGTACGATCGATTCAGTACAGTACGGATTGGTTCAGACCGGTATGGCCTGGTTTGGGCTCGGTTCGGCTCAATTCAGGTTTGGTTCAAGTCCAGTTTAGTGATCCTTGCTTGAAAGGGGGAGGAAGATAGTTTTTTCTCAATTTACCAAGACCGGTATATGTACCGGTATGGTACGGTATGGTATACATACCGTACCAGTCGCTGATCAGTACGGGCCCCGGTACCAATTCAGCGATCCTTGATTCATATAGCCCATCCTTGGTTCTAAAAAGCTAACTTCTGCTAGTCCCCTCATCTAATCCTAATTTGATGATGGCCATTTCTCAAACCTATTTTTGAATACAATCAAGATCCCTCTAACATGCCCAAAATATCCCTCCAAATGAGGTATAGGAAGTCTGTACTCCATAGTGATTTTATTAATAGCCCTCTACCAACACACATATGCCAACCACCATCTTTCTTGGGTGTCAACGAAGCTAGAGCTGCACATGGGCACATACTTTCTCTAATCATGCTCTTCCAAACCAACTCATTCACCTTACTATGGAAATTACACTCTTTTGGGCTCATCCTATAATGTTGCAAAGTTGCTATTTGGTAAACTACACCAAGATGAGGTTGATAATTGATACGATGTTGGATGTCCCCCTTAGGAGGTAATCCATCAGAAATATCATCAGGCATTATCTCCTTAAATTCAACTATCAAAGATTTAGTTTTTCAGGTATCTTAGTAGGCTCAAAAACCTGACCCTTCACCACCAAGGCATAAATTTGACCTGTTTCATTTGACTCCCTCTAAAAACTTGTTCATAGATAGGAATGACCACTCCTCTACTTGAGAAGTTTTGGTCCAGGCTTCACTACCCACTGGGACAAAAATTAGCAGATTACCTACTTTCAATCCTTGTAAGATACATGAGCATTATCCTTCCCAGTAAGTGGGATTTCTATCATAATGCCACAGGTGACCAAGCAAAATATGACATGAATCTATATCTACCACGTCACAAAACACCTCATCCTCATAAACTTTCCTATAAGTAAAGAATTTGGCAATGTTCAGATACCTTTGTTTTGCCAACCTTCTTGATGTAACCACTCTTCTAGGGTGAAGGTGACTCTCTGTGGCTTCAACTATAACATGTCTACCAAGAAATGAGATACAATATTTTTGATACTGCTGCCATCAATAAGCATATCACTGGTTTTGTTGTTGACAGTGCACCGGGTACGAAATATATTATGCCATTGTGCATCCTCCTGTCTAGGTATTAGCAAGTTATTACTACCACATTCCCTTATGACACAACATCACCATCATCCAAACAGGCATATTCTGCATAACTATCATCCAATGATGGAACAGTTTCTTCAACTTGCACTTCTTCCTAATCAAGATGGGTTTACAGATAGCATCCTTTATCTGAGGACACTCATTAGATTGATGCCCAAGTTGATTGCACTGATAACACTTTGTTGGCTGAGGATGAGCATAAGGATTTTGAAAGGTATCATTCTTATTTGCTACTCACCTTTGCATTTAGGCTACCCTATTTTCCCGACTCTCAAGTTATAGGTGGGATGGAGAAATCTTGAACAACAATCTTCTCTCATTTTTGTTTTTGTGGCATGTCTCATGATGCTTATGGTATAATAGCTTTGCTAATTAATTGATTCCATGGTCACTCCAGCTGAGCATCCACTCTTGTTGCAGCTTTAACTGCTTCTTTCATTCCAGATATGCTGAATAGAAATCATATCATTGATGACTTGCTTCAATCCACTCATGCCTTTAGCCACCAACCATGACTCAGTTTCAATTAGATCAACACATGAAGACGAATGAAAAAATTCCTTCATATAGGCTTTAACACATTGACTCCCCTCCTTACAATTTTGATATCGCTATATAAAGTTTGAACGTAGTAAACTGGTAAATATTAAGCCTTCAACAGTTCATCTGTTGCCATGTGCATATGGGATTTTTGTGTCAATGAGCTCTCAAATTGCAGCAATTCCCACCAAGTTGAAGCACCACCCTTCAATTTGTAGGCAGCAAGATTAACTTTCTTCAGCCTCAAAATATCTATATAATTAAAGAACTTTTCAACTTTAGAAAGCCGATAAAGAAAGTCTTCAACATTTAATTGACCATTGAAAGCCAGAAGGCCGATCTTTGGGCAATAATCATGATCATGATGTCGCTCATGTCTAGCATCTTCTTGAAGGATAATTTAGTATCTATGGGTCTTATTGTTAATTTGTTACATGCGCCTCGTGAGCACTTTTAGATCCACAAAGGCAAAAGTTTGGATGTTCCCCTAACCCAAATCAAGAACAGCCCCCTGAGGGAACCATAGCATGAGCAATGTTTGCATCTCATCACAAGGCATATTTGAGTTTTGGGTCATAAGGCCGGCAATGCAAACAAGGTTACAAGGGTACTGGTACTACCCAGGTGCGAAGAACCCTATAGGGATCAACTTATTCAGCACTAGAGTCTCCTATATCACTTTGGTGCCTAAACACGAAAAACAAGTCATGTACCATCCTACCACAAGCATCATATTTGGCTGTAGATTGCATGTTGTCCTAGAGTCAAGGGCTCAAGGCTGATTCAATTTATCCATCAAGTCTTGGATTCAAGGTCTTGATACTTGGTATTATACCAGTTTCAATATTGTACGGGCCAGTATGGTATGCACCCCATACCAAGAAAACTTGCAAGCCACTTCCCACTTTTTATCTCAGTGCACCTTAGCACAGGTTAATACACACCCTGATATGCCTCGGTATAGGTCAATACAGGACCTCAACCAACCTGAATATGATTTTCATACTGATTTCGACCGCTACGGTATTGTACGCCCCAAACCGGGTGGTTTGGGGTGGTACAGTTCATGCTTGGATTCCTTTTAGAAGTCCTTCAATTCATGCTTGGAACACGTCCAGCATCACTTATTGATTAGCCAGAATGCTGCTCAAGTTTCTTGTCCAAGTGTTGCCATTGTTGTGGTTGTTGGAAGTCATGAGGCTGAGGAATACCATTTTACGAATTCTTTTCAAACTTGGACTATTACTTTGCTTAGACAATTGTTTTCAAGTCCTAATTGATCTAGGCATAGTTTGATCTCATCTCAAATTCTTCGGCAACCCATCCTGCATCAATGATCTATGGAATAATGACCATCGATGAGCCTGTAAAAGTTAATGCTACCATATAAAGTAACTATATTATTTCAATAGCTTAAAATGCTTCATAGATGCTTTACATACATGGATTGTACTTGTGTATATGTCCATATGCATGTCTATATGTACATATAGATAAATATATACATACATGCATACATATATACATACATACATATATATTTATACAGTATGTATTACTTGACGTATCCTAGTCATATTGCATCCTAATTTTTCATGATGCTTTTTGTTTCAGTGTATCCATATTGTGTTGTGTCCATATCTCATATCATATGTATGCTTCATAGACTAGAACTACAATACTGATCAATAATATGGTATTTAATATACAAATAGACACAAACCTGCACAGAGAAAATTTATTCATATATACAAATTGCAGAGATTAAAAAAGTCTTAGATAGATTACTTAGGCCCTTTCAGATAATGTCTAACAGATTTCTGTGTTTGTGCAAATTTCTAGCCATATTTCAACTGATGATGTTCAGGGTTTGAAGTATCGCATATGAAACCCATACTGATCATGTACAAGCACAGCACATGACACAGTATGCCCCGCATATCTGCTCAGTGTTCATCAAACCAGATAATACATATGGCCATTAGGCACTAAATACAGGGTTGACACAGTATAGTCAAGATTTCAAACCTTGATGATGATTAACAAAGAAGAAGACACTTGACAAGTTCAGTAATATTACCTCTGTGACTAGAGAGTGGTGGTTTTGAAGGATGGTTCTAAGATCATCTTCTTCTTGCAATATCACCGAACAATTGGGGCATCCAGATGAATGAAGGATAATCAACCATGTTTCTGGATTGCCAACATCTAAAAAGGGAAGCAAAGATCTCTCCGATATTAGACCAAACCTGTGTCTTTCAGGAGGCAGAAAATGCTCCCTTGCAATTGCTGTGAAATTCATAAAAATGGATTCAAATAGCTGAAACTCTTCCTTCGTACATGATTTCCCAGAACCAACAATTCTATTTTCATTTTCATTCAAAGCACTTTGATTTGCCAAGGTAAATCCACCAAGCAAATGAGAACCAGCAATCCCATCCTTGACCCCACATGTTAGTTCTTCATTTTCCTTACCCTGCGTTTGATCCAAAAGAAACTAGTTATCAGGATTTTTCCTACCTGAAGCATTTCAATCAACTTTTGTTCCAAAAGCAGTCTCACTGAGTTCACTGAAAAAACATAAGCCACCTTCTGGATTTCATTGTGAGATGCTAGTGTCTCATCTGCTCCTCTGGCAAAATTTTCACGCATGATGTCAACTGCAATTGTACAGTTGTGTCAGCAAAATATAATCTAAATATGCACAACTTTTTCAATCCCCAAATACAGAATAAATTAATTACATGGGCAATAAAATAAACCAGAAATTTACCAAAGCGGGAAAATGGGATACAGGTTCCTGAACATCACCTAGGAAGTTTGCTTTAAAATAATTTAAAACCATGACAAATCTCTCATCTTAATAAAAGAGCACCACAACTTACATGGCCCATACTTGATTGATATAGGGAGAAGATGCAGAGATAAGAATACAAGCTGAATTACCAATTCAAATTAATTTTTTAGATTTAACCAAAACAGATGGAAGAAATTACAAAAGAAAAACTTTTAAAAACTTAGACTTTTACCATATTATTGTGAAACAAAGAAATAGAAAAAAACACACATGTTTGATTAGGTGTTACATTTTATTTTTGGGCTTAGCACGTGATCAGGCACCACTCCAGTCAACAGCCCCGAGACAGTGATCCCAGAGCTTATATTCAGATACAGTAAAAGGTTTAACACAAAGCAGATATTCAAAAAAATATATTTCAAATTGAGCTATTTTGAGTTGACATTGCATTTAATATTTCCAGAGCACATTGTCAATACTCAAATAAGAATTTATTCCTATTTGTGCATTGCTGCTTAAATAAAACAAAGATGGTCAAAGATGTGTAATCAAGAGGATACAAAATAAGTTAAGATGACAAACCATGCTCTGAACTATTTTGGACAGACAAGGAAGTCTCATAATTTTCATTATTCGTTCTATGCAACATTTTAGCTGACCACCCACAGAACTCGAGGAGAAGTATGGCTTTATCTGTCGATTCAAAAAAATTTTGCAAGTCTTCCTGACTGTGCAGGGGCTTCAGAGGAATCTCCTCATGTTTAAGTGACATAAAATGATATATTGAAGATAGGATGTTCTGTGAACGAAGCCTCCCATGGTACTTGTATGATATGGAGTGGTGATAGTAAAACAATGTTATTCCCTCAGTAGCGCCAAGAACATCAGCCACAATCTTCTCAGAATTTTTATAAACAACCATCAGTCTTAGGTAGCCAAGCATCTCTTTTTTATCAGCAATCAGATGTGCCATTTCATTCATTAGGGATCGTGACTCACCAAACCCTGTAGATTAAAAGAAACTAAGCTCAAACTTTAAAGATGAAAAAAGACTGTAAACAAACAAAAAGTAATGTAAAAACCTTTAGAATTCCTTGATTACATGATATGAAGTTACTAAATTATTAGCATCTCTTAAAAAGAAACCACCTTGACAGAATGACTAAACAGAAATGGAAATTCCAATAATGCAGCCCAACTCTTTTCTGCCCCCAAAAACATTCTATCCTAGAGCCTAACAAACATAAAAATTTCTCCTGGGAACACAAAAGTCTAAATCTGTCTCCTTTTACCATTAGTTGTATGTTTGATTCTGAGTCTCTTGTTTCAATGACCAGGCATGTAAAAAGTGTATGTCCTGGCAACACCAAATTTCATGATCTGAGTCTCTTGATGCCATCCTAAATCATTTTATCAGAAACTGAAAACTTATCCTGACTGAGAAACGAGTAGGCTATGCTACTCCACATTTAAGATCCCACAATATGCTCTGTTTTTATTATAAGAAGGGCAAAATGACAACAATTCCATTTGGCTAGGTGGGTTTATCCCCTCCCTTATCTGAAATAGTCCTAGTAGCTGGGTGGGGTTTATCCCTTCCCTTATCAAGAATAGTAGTAGTAAATTGATAAATCATAAATAAGAATAAGAACAAGAACAACAATATGTGAATAAAACAACTAGAAAGTTATTCTGTTCTAGATGTGCCAATGCTGGGGTCCATTAAATTGACATAGCAGAATAGGCTTGTCAACAACAGTTTACCAGCAACAAGTAAATATTCTCACCCTTAGTATCATTGCCAAGAACATATTTGAGACTGAAAGTTGTATTTTTGGAATCTCATCTAGCCTCTCTGTGCAGTACTCCCTTCTACTTAACTAGGTACAAGCATAGAATGACATTCCTGATTGAAACATCTCTATGACATAACATAACCTAAAATTGTACCACACCAATGGGCCATGGGCATGATGCATTAGTATATTACTGCACCACCATTGTTTGTCAGTATCATTCTGTATCAGCCCAGATTATTTACCTACACAAACATGTTACATTATTTTTCCCTTCAGGAGACAATCCATTAGTCACACAGGCTTGCGCAATACTGACTCTTCATCATACATATGAAATCATGAAGAACAACCATGTTTCTCTTCAGGAAAATGGAGAGAACTTGTTGATTTTCTGTCTTTTATCTGAAATGAGTGCAATGGATAAATCAAAAACATTAATAAAATGATTATCTTCTTTTCAATAATAATTAGAGTCTAAAATTGAAGATAATTGTTTTCCTTGACTTTATGGTTTTCCTATTGTATCAATGAACAATTCAATCATTATTTTCTTGATCTAAATTGGAATCAACTTGGCAAATTGAAGGATCTACACCATAAAAACAACCATGAGTTTAAGTCCTTTAACTTAAATTTAAAGTGCAAGGTAGCTATGAGGAGGGCCTCCATTTGATTCCATAAAGGGATGAAATCAGTCAATGAAGAGATAAGAATTCTACATCTTTTGATCGTACCAATATAGTTTTTACTTAAGGACATCTGACACCTTTCTGCATTCATTTCCTACACAAGTAATGATCATACATGGATGGACCCAAGGATTCAGGTACCAGTAGGACGTCCCATAAGATACGAGAACGGGGTACTATCTCATGTGTTGGGGTAGGCCATCCCGCCAGTATCCTAATCGAGACACATTGGAACATACCCTATCCCAAGCATCGGGATAGGGCAGGATGGCGGCACGTCTCGTTCCATTAGAAAATTGAGACAGATCCATTCCACGAGATTTAAAATCTTAGATGGACCTAACCCATCAAAACACCATATACATACAAGATCCATAGAGATAAACAGTTTTAAACTCCTGTGGAGAGAGTATGCACAGCCCTATAATCACTATAGCACCCCACCTTTTTATCACAGCCTCAATCTTTTGTCAGATCGAGGATGGTTGACATCTACCTATAATGATGTGATGTCAATGATTGCCAAACTGTAACAAAATTGCAGTGGCTTACGGCATTAAAAAGCTCTCTAAGAATGAATTACAAATCAAGAGTCAAGCAAATGAGGAAGCTAAAGAAACACTTCATAAATAGTTTACAATCAAAGCTTCTTAATGTGAAGAGCATATGATCAAAGTTCCATCATACAAAGATGCTGCAATAGAAGATTTGTTAATCAAGGGTGCTGCAGATGATGATATATAAGATATTTTGAAGGTAGAAGATCACAATGATGAAAATTTATATGAAGAGCACTCGTCACAAGATCAACTCATGATCCTAGAGGCAATGATAGAGATCAAGCAAAATGAAGCTTTATTCTTGAATGATTTGTTACATTCAATGAAGATCACCATCACACATGATCCAAAGCATGAAGATCTTGAGATCCAGATCCATGCAGCAGAAGAAAAAATGGTGAATAAAAAAGCGAGTTCATTTTTTTCTATTTTTTGGAACTTTTGCATGGATAACTTTTAGAATTGGCCTAAGAGAGTCCTATTTTAACTGAAAGTAATGTAAAAGAGTCTTATTTTAGTATATGATGGATTGGACAAGTAATGAAATCATTAGGATTTGATTTTGATTGTTCTATGTGTCTTTCTAATATAGGGTTATGTGCTATTCTAAATTGGTTTTTTAGAAGAAATATTTTGGGGATTAGTTACCTGCCTATCAAGAGTCCTAGTGTTTTGCTTGCAAAATGGATCATGTAAAGTCCATAAAAGGGTATATTAGGGTTGAATGAAAGGATTTCTTGGGGTCAGCTTTGGCCCTTCATATCTTTCTTTCTTTCTATCACTATTCTCTTTTCTATTTCTTTCTTCTTGATCTTTTATTACTTCATTTTATTTCTTTCCTACTTTCTATTATTCACTCTCATTTCTGCTGCTACTCTTCTTTGTCACTGGATTGTTGGCATTGCAAATTGATTTCATACAGGATGCTAAATCAAACCTGAGTTGGAAGTAGCTTTAAACTATGTTAACCCCTTGCTGTCCTACATCACAAAGCATCATCCTTAACCCACCACACTTTAAATAAATATTTGTTTATCTATTAATTGAGAAAATGAGGAGGCACACCTGCACCATAGTTACCTAGGTTCGAGCTTTGGAGATGCACCACACAAGAAATGAACCCAATATCTTTAATTGCTATATGGATGGACGTGACCACTAGGGCAAGCCCCAATGCACCACTTAATTTATTTTTAAATTTAAGAAATGAAAGTTTTATTAAACAAGAAAATATAAGTAAAAAGTATTTAATGGATGCTTGCGATTCCATAATCATAATTTTTTGTTCATAATTTCATATAAAAAAATTGATTTTGACTCATGCAAGGAATGCAATTCATTCAGAATAAAATAATATTGGGTCAATGGTTGTGATAAAATTAATAAATACATTATTTTAGCCAAACTTTTTGTCAAAATTTTTAACTAGGCACGTGGATAAAATATTTCAACATGTTCATGTCACCCAAAAGAAAGATGTGCAATATAATCATTTCAAAAGAAAGTAAAAATTGAAGGAAACAATGAAATGATTGTGATTGGATTTTATTATTTATGCAAAACTAACATTTTGGACATGTAACCAATGGGAAAGATACTTTTATCCAAGTATTCAAGTCTCGGTGGGATGTTTGATGGGACATCAGGATAGTGAACCATCCCATGTGTCGGGACAAGATCATCCCACCATCATCTCAGTATCTCGATTAGCACATCTTGGGACATCTCGTGTCTCAAGTGTCGGAATGGGGAGAAACGGCGGTGCATTCTATTCCATAGAAAACCAAGATAGTCTTGTTCCATGAGATTTAAAACCTTGCTTTTATCTCATATTCAAATAATTTTTAAAAAAAAAATTAAGTTTGTCACAATTCTAACTATAAAACGGCAGTGCGTTCTGTTCCATAGAAAACCGAGATAGCCTTGTCCCATGAGAATTAAAACCTTGCTTTTATCTTCTATTCAAGTAATTTAAAAAAATATTAATTAAAGTTTGTCACAATTCTAACTATAAAATCTTTAAAAAGAGTTGAAGAGGGAGGGATGCATTACATTTCATACACCTACATTTATTCGCCATGCATAAGAGACAACGGTCACTATGTGAAACCTTAAATTTTACATAACTAATGAAAGAATTATCTCTTTTACATAAATCATCTTCACAACTTATACATATTTTATTGAAAAGATTTATAGAATTTCTTTTTTGAAAAGAATTTTCAATTTATATATGATATAATTGTTAGAAGTTATTAGTTAGCGTATGGGTGCTTATTTTGTCCTTGCTTATTATATTTCGATGAAATGCCTAATAGAGGCATTTGCATAACTTGTCTTTCTTCTAATTAATAAAAATAAAATAGTCTATGTGGGGACTTAGTGAACTTTCCATATTTCTCAACATGGAATGTTGTTCAAAAAGATATCTATTTTTTTATAATAATTATGGCATCATTCATCAAACTACTTGCCCTTACACATCCCAGCAAAACGGTGTCACTGAAAAAAACATCGTCATTTGCTTGATGTTGCCCATACATTTATGGTTCAAATGCAAATACTAAGATATCTATGGACCGACACTATTCTTACTGCATGTCATCTTATCAACTATTTGTCATCTTCTATCCTTCATGGCGACATTCCTATTTATTGTCTGTATCCACATAAACCTGTATTTTCACTTCCTCCTAAGATCTTTGGATGTCGTCATTTGAATGTGAATCGTGTTAACTAAGCAAATATCATCGAGCCTCATTTCCGACTCACCAAACTATATATGGTTCTTCTCATTTTAAATTCATACATTCTAACATTTGTAGTCCTTTTCATGTTCTGCATGTTCAAGACTTTCGTTATTTTATTAATTTTATTGATGATTGTACTCGTGTCACTTGGGTCTATATGTTCAAAGATCGAGATCAAGTTTCTAATGTTATTTAAACATTCTTCAATATAATAAAAAATCAGTTTTTCACCGGTATTCATACCCTATGCACTGATAATGCCCTAGAATTCATTCCCCTCCTACCAAACCTATTTCTCCTGCCAAACCATTGCACGTATACATATACTCACATCGGAAAGTCACTCCTGTTCCACCTCCCATCTTATCTAATCTGACTCTCCCAACTATAGCTCCTAGTCACCAACCTCTTTCTTCTCCTCCACCTAGTGATCTTGATCTCTCGATTGCTCTCAAAAAAGGTAAACACTCTATAACTCATCCTATTACTAATTTTGTTTCTTATGCTCGTCTTCAACCCTTGTTTCGCCAGTTTACTTTTTTGATTTCTGTTTCTATTTCTAAGAACTATCGCGAAGCACTCAATTCACCATACTGGAAGGTTGCCATGGATGAAAAGATGACGGCTCTATTATCCCGCTATACTTGGGATTTGATGACTCCCTCTATACATGTTGATATTGTTGGTGGCCGGTGGGTGTATATTGTTAAGTATAACCCAGATAGTTCTATTAATCGTTACAAAGCCTACCTAATAGCAAAATGGTACATCTAGGTGTTGATTATTCTAAGACTTTCTCTCCAGTTGCATGCCTGAATTCCATCCGGTCATCTTGTCTGTTGTTATTAATTAGAAATGATCTATGTATTAAATGGATATGAAAAATGCCTTTTTGTATGGTGATGTTGATGAGGAGGTATATATAGAGCAACCTCCTGGATATATTGTTCAGGAAGAGATGGTGTGCAAACTCAAAAAGACGATCTATGGTTTGAAGCAGAGCCCACGTGCATGGTTTGACATGATGAGCAAGGTGATGTTTTATGCAGACTTCACCAGGTATAATTCTTACCATTCTATTTTTGTGCATACCAGGGTTACTGAGATGGTTATTCTGGCAGTATATGTCAATGATATTCTGTTAATAGGTAGTGACAAAGCAGAAGTGAAAGAAATTAAGACCTTTCTTAAATAGCATTTTTTACAAAAGATATGGAGAAAACTAAGTATTTCCTAGGAATTGAGTTAGTCCATGAAAAACAGGGTATTGTCCTATCTCAGAGAAAGTATGCACTTGATCTTCTAAAATAAACTGGACTTCTGGATGTAAATCTGAAAATATACCTATGAAGCAGAATCTAAATTTATGGGATGAGTCAGAGGAATTTCTTGATGTTAGTAGATATAGGAGACTTGTTGAAAAACTAATTAATCTGACAATTACGATACCTAATATTATATTTGCAATAGATCTCATTAGTCAATTTATGCAAAAACCTAGACAGGTACATTGGAAGGCTGCATTGAGAATACTCACTTATGTGAAGGGAGCACCAGGCAAGGGATTGTTATATAAAGTCATGGTCAGTTACATATTGAGGCTTATTTAGACTCAAAATATACCAGTGATAGGAATGATCAGAAGTCTACTTCCGGTAATTATACTTATGTAAGAGAAAACTTGATGACCTGGCAAAGCAAGAAACATAATATTATATCTAGGTCAGCTGCTGAAGCAAAGTATAGGACTATGGCTCACATTACATATGAATGATATGGTTAAAGTCCTTAATGACTGAAATTGGGACTTCTATAACAAGTCCAATATCCATGTATTGTGATAACCAAACTGCTATTTACATAGCTCGTAATCCAATATTTCATAAAAGAACCAAACATGTCGAGGTAGATTGTCACTTTATGAGAGATGCTTTCATAAAAAGACATTACCTGTACTCCATTCACTCCTGCCAAGCAATGCGCTGATGTCTTCACTAAAGTTATGTCCATGGGTGTGCTTGAGTCTTTATGTAATAAGCTAATCATATTTGATGTATATGCTCTAGCTTGAGAGGAAATGTTAGAAGTTATTAATTAGTGTACGAGTAACTATTTTGTCCTTGTTTACTATATTTTGATGGAGTGCGTAATAGGGGCATTTGTGTAACTTATATTTCTCCTAATTAATATAAATAAGGTAATTGGTGTGGGAGCTTAGTGAACTTTCCACACTTCTCAATAATAACTAAGCAAATAGGTAATATATCCATAAACAAAAGCTCATTTGTAGTTGTTTAACTAATTGGATTTTGTACTTGAGCTTTTTGATTGCTAAATGTTTCTTTTTTGTTTTACAATTTGTGAAATGAAATGAGGGATCTTTCACCTTTTCCTCAAACAAGAACAATATAAATAAAAAGCATTCTGAACTTATTTACATTGAATAACTCTCTTGAGGAGTCGACTACAAGCTTCAACAACTTTTGTATATATCTAAAGAAATTAATAATTTTTGTATGAATTTTGCTATGATACACGTCTATAATATTTTATTATAAAGGATATTTAAAACATTTCACCACCACTCTATTTTTTATATATTTTATTATTATTTTAAAAATAATAATTTATTATATTTTAATTTCTTTTTCTTCCTTCCCCTTACTATGTCCCCCCGGCCACTTGTCAACCGCACTGTCCCCCCTCGATCGCCTGTGGCTCCTCCACTATCCATTAACCAAGCCCCTGCCCCCCACCCCCATCACCTACAGCTCCTCCACTGCCCATCGACTATGTCCTCACCCCCTCTTATCGCTTGCAGCTCCTCCGCCACCTATTGACCGCGCCCCCCACCCCCTATGTGGCTCCTTCACACATCCCCCTTCACCCGCCCATGGCTCCTCCATGCACCCCCTCCCCCGATGCCCGTCGCACCCCCCCACCCCCCGGCCCACTCGCGGCTGCTTCGCCACCCTCTCGGTTGCAGCACTTCCCAACCCACCCACCTCCTAGTCATGGGACATGGAGTCTAGTTTTTTTTTTTTTTTTGATAACAAAATAATTCTAGATTTCAACAAAATTACTGCACCAGCCATATACATGGCTGGCTGCAGATGGATAATTTTACCCATTGATATTAGATCGAACAGTTAGAATTTTAATTTTAATAAAAAGATGATTCTATCCTTTGAAGCACCGTAGCAAAATCCTTTTTTATTGTTTTATATGATAGTTGAACTTTCCTAACTCCTTTCTATAAAATATAATAATCTACAAAGAAGTAATATGATGCATCTAGTCATAAGGGGGAGAAGGAATACAAATTCTAAGCTTGTAGTAATCGTAAGGACCAAGGATCTCATCCGAAAAGACTAGCCAAAGTTAATATTTGGGTTCCTTGACCCAGTATAAGTGCCTATGATCTCCCCAATGTATAAGTGATGTGGGACTAAATGCATGCCTACATAGATCCTCACCAACATTCTCGCCAAGCTAAAGTTCCAAATCCAATTGAGTATTAATTATTTGCCCATGTTCAACCACAAATGGGCTTATGATACGATGTCCCCTGGTCTACAAAGGCCATAAGCCAGGTATGCTCTTATTTAAAAAAGGCTAGCCGGAAAACGTTATTTAGCTTTCTTGGCCTTTTTTCCCAATGCATATATGATGTGGAACCAAACATACCTACACAAGTCCTTATAGTTAGATTTCAATAGATGAGTTAAAAACTATATTTAATTGTTGAAACGATTACATATCAGTACAAAGCAACAAAAAATTGATCTGAGTTCAAAAAAAAAAGCATATGGTGCATGCCAAGCATCGACATTGTTCAGACAAGACAGAATGAAACATTGCATTGCAATCTTTAGGCACAATATTTTAAAGAGGTCTAAATGCTACCATGACTCCTTTTACTAAAGACTCCTAAACCAAATATTAGACTTTAGCGAAGCATATTGTAAATGTCTATCATGAATAGAAGTTAGAAATTGACAACCCTTCATGCATCTTTCAGACAAGCATTGACCTCTATGCTCCTGAACCAATTCTTTGTAATATAATGAACATGTTTATTTGTTGCACTTAAAGTTTTGCCATCATCAAATCCTCCCCATGAAATTCGAAACTCCCATAGTTTATGCTCTCCACTTCACATATCTGCCATCTACAGGAATTTTCAAATGATGTCAATTTTGTCCATTCCATCCAAGGCAAATTTGCCCATTCCATCCAAGGCAAATTTGCATCAACTTTCTCACATCATGATGTAAAACTAGAGTTCATACCTTCTCACCAACTTAAAAGGTATATAGTCAAAATCTTCCTCTTAAAGAAAGTAGAAAAATAACTACATTTAATTCATGGCACCTAATACTACTCAAAACAAATATCAATACCCATACCTCTACTGGCACGACACTTGATCATTCCTATAATGTACACTTCTTATTGCCTGAGCAGCTAAAATGAGATGATATACCATGTGTCAATACTATTAGATACCGAAAGGCATGCTAGCAGTGATATCTTCTTGGTATGGTATAGCTACTATAGATTAGTACATGTCAGTTCTCGAATACTAGACACGAACAAATACTTCACCATGCAATAATGACAACATATGATGTTCTCCTCGATATAATCCGTCACATTGATGACATGCATTTTGAGAAGTAATCCACTAGAATAGTTAAAGTATCACATCAGATCCATGGTGGTCAAGGGTCAGCATAGCATGGTTATCATGTTGCATCACGTTAATAATTGCATGCACCAGCATGGAAAGATATGCAAGTCTGCAAAACAGTCTCCAACTAGTATTGCCATGATTAACTACTACAATTATTATTTGCATGGAATTTTTTTTTGGCATTGTACTAGTGCAAACTGTAAAGACTATATATATATATATAATACATATAAAGTTTCAGCTTTGAAACTAACATTAAAATCACTATATTACACATTAACAAAACAACTAAGCTCAAAATACAGAATAAGAACTACAAGTGGACACCTAAGTATGTCTACACATTAGTAATATATTTTAGGTGTTTCATGCATACTGGTAGTTCTGTGGGAAGCTCATATTTAATATTGCATTGAAAAGCTTATTTGTCATTAGTTACCTTGATTTCCAACTTTAATCCAACATAGGCTATGGGTTTTCTTGTTATAATGCCCAATATGCTTAAAAAAACCCTCATTCGAAAAGAGTAATAGAAAGTCAAGATGAGTTCTTGACCAACCAAAGCAGAAAGATAAATTATTCTTGATAGTTGCATACATATTCAAAAATGGGAAACTAGGGAAGAAGCCAGTATTACTTTATATAAACCTATAGCAGTCCATTTTGAAGAGATATTCACCAAACACGAGCCTATAAAGAACAAAATATGGGTGGCACATGGCATAATGTTACCTACATTTGCAATCCATGGATCTTTTATCATAGTATGTATCCAAGATACAATTCGCTACAAATGGGTACTTTAATTCCAGATACATCATCAGTATATCAAACCTATACTCTTCCATCACTGACAATATCAACACAAGGCTTATTGAAAGACTATCTTTAGGACAATTTGGTACGAGAAATTGCATTAAAATGCAACCAACTTCTAATGCAGCATTTTGTCTTAGTAGCAAAACAGACATATTGCCCACATAGCCTTTTATGTCTTTTCTCGTTTAACAATCAATTGTATGCAGCTTGAAGCAATTATAACATTCTATATAGTTCAGTAGCCTATTCAATTTCAAGTCATGATAAATTTAAAAAAAAAAAACAACTTCCCAAAAGAATTTCACCGATGGGCACAAACATCTATAGTCCCTGTATAAAAGAGTACATGAGCAAAATATGATAAAAAGCCAACAAGGCTTAACCATCAGTAAGCTATGTGACACATGGCTCTGAGAAAAACGAAATGATTTGCTACGGATAATGGTTACATATTGAGCATGTCAACCATGTGATTTTGCTTAATAGGCATGTACTTGATATCTATGTTAATATCAACATGGAATTCCTGCATCAACAGTTAGTCAATTTTCAATGCTAGAAATATCTTATGATCATTGTTTATTATGATCAAAGATATGGACTAACTCATGTCGATCCTTAACTAACAAAATATCTTTCTATGAATTTTCCATAGACTATGATAGTTGATTAAGTCCTATGAAGAATGTGAGATTTCAACAAACCTATGGTCCACAACATATGTACAATTTATTAGCTCTGGGCATGCCTTCAGAAAGACCTAGGTGACCTAGGAATCTATGCAAACTCCTTCACAAAATTGTTTCATATTTTGAGAAAGTCCATACTATCTCCATATAATCCTTGATAAATAAGTTTATATACCATACTGTTTTCAAAACCTAAAAATCATAAATGTTTGATGTATGGATGGAAACGATTGTTAACAAGAATACAAAAAATGCATGGAATTCCCGCATCCACAGTTAGTCAACCAAAATGGCATTCATACCTCTCCTCCTCTTGAGCATCCAACCATCACCAAGAAGATCTATTATATTTATGCAAGCTGATTAAGGGCGCTAGTTACGATAAAAGAAAAATGTGCAACTTTTATCAATATCAACTGTCATTGCAGGCACTTCTCATAATTTCTAAGAGTGACACCACATATGTGTTATCCTATAATATAAAAGCTCCTTTGTTTGGTTAAGTTCATGAAGCAAAGGGTAGTGATAACTACAAGATACCAACAGTTGGTAACTCTGCTTTAAGCATAAAATCAATCACATCCTCCACCCTACACCCCTCCCTCCAAGTGTTCTATGAGTAGTACTTCTTGGCAAGCATCTAAGTGTCTTCAAATGCATAACACAGCAATGTAAGAAAACCCAGGCATGGTGCGTATGTGCTTGTGTTCATGTATGCGTAGATATACATGCACACATATGTGTTTGTGTTTTGATGCTCATTCAGATTTGATGCTGATTCAGAAAAAGAGAAACTTAGAATTCTAGATGTTATCCAACAAATAAATCCAATGGAATCTCTGTCAGTCTGCAAGTTGTTTGTTAGGTTTATTTAAAAGTTATTTAAGATGTGACAGCTAACCGTGGTACATTCATATTTAAACATAATGACATTTTGCTTAAAGTATTTATTTACTCGATAACTTCATACTAAAACACATAATGACACTTTATATTGAAAAACATAATGACAAGTCCTAAACCTTTCGATGTTTTCTTTATTATTTTTTTCTTTAATGAGCTTTTAGAAAGTTGTTGAGGCCAGTTACTTTGAGATGTTTATGGGGCATGTTGTGAGATAGGGGGTTGGTTAGAGGAAGACTTTCTCTGAAGCATCAAGGACTAATGTGACACTAATGTGGGTCTACAGTATTTGATAGTCCTCTTTTGATAGTCCCCCAGATCCTCTTCTCCTTTTTTTTTTCCTTCTGTACTGAAACAATTGTTACTTATTTCTTTCTGCCATCTATTTTAAACAATTTACCCATGCAATAAGGTAAGGACTGGTTTTTCATCTCCCTGCAGGCACGCACATAGTGGAGAACGCTGCAGGTTAAAGGGCCGGTTTTAAATATCTTGGAGTCACTCAACGCCAGTAGCAACCACACGTAGGGAGGAGTGACTTCACGACCACAAATACGAGCCTCGATCCCAAGCCACCTACTTATTTCCCTTATTTCATATGCATGATTAGTTCTCATATTTTCCAACAGCATCAAGAACTAGTTTAATTCAACAAGATTTTCTCTCGATCACCCCTAGGCATCAACAACATATTTCGAATTACAAAGTTCAGTATCAATATCATTCGAGAATCAAAAAGAATTAAAATTTGTACAAGTCGCTTAAAATCTCATTCAACGAAAAAAATTCTAGGAGAAGGTAGGGAGAGTAGGGAGCAGAGGGCGAACATGGAACGGTGACCATGAGGAGGATATGGGAATGGCGGCGGATCTGGGAGGAGAAGTTTCGCTTGGTGAGGATCTGCCACCCTAAGTCCGATCCCGAGGTCCTTACGCTGCTGCTCCTGCCGCTAGCGCCCGCTCCCGAATCGGCGACGACCTTCGCCGAGGACGACAGCAGAAGCGAGAACAAGATCACGGCGAGGAAAAGCTTCGGATCTCCCATCTCCCTTGCTCGATCGCTCTCACTGAATTGAGAGCTTCGATGGGGCGCAGCGTTCTACTCACAGCCGGATCGAAGGGCTGTCCGGCCGCCCAGATGTTGCAGCTACTGGGAGGACTCGGTCTTCCGGCCGCATCTAGCCGCATCCTTTGCCTTCCAAGTCAGTAGCTGCGGCTTCCCTGGTGGGCCGACTTCTGCAGCATTACTACAAATTTGGGCCGTTGGGCCATGTTTCCAATTCAAAGGCATCGGTTTTTCCAGACTAGAGTAATTCTTTGTCCACCCAATACAACATCAAATATAATTAAATTACCTAGGCTATATAAATTTTATTTTTTTATTAAAAATTTGAATGATAAAAATATTTTTTTCTTAAAAAATCTATGACATCCCTTAACTTGCATTATGATATTCCTTGACTTAGATCATGATACCTTTATATTATAAGATCGAGAAATATTTTCATTATTAAGAAAATTTAATTTTTTTTTGATAATGAAAATATCCTCGATATTATGATATCTTGTAAATTATTTTTTTTTAATGAAAATATCCTCGATAGTATAAATATCCTCGATAGTATAATATCTTGTAAACAAGATCATAACATCCTATTTACAAAGAAGTGTAACAAAGGAAGAGCATTTTTATTATTCAAGATTTTTAACAAACGTCTAAATTGCAATGGAATAGATAGCATGGAGAAGCTGAGTAACTTATTAGATCCACCACCTTGGATACTAAAGTTTGAAGTTGCACCCTTCAATCTTTACCTAGCCCCAGCATTAAAACCAACATTTACTTTGCACACCAAGCCACCTCCTGGTACCTACCATTAGGAGCTACATCTTGTAGACATGCATAAAAGAAATCTTGTGTGGAACATCACTGACTGGACTTCGTCCAACCATCCGCCATGGCTAGGTATACCTAATAATTTAGTGGATATATCAACTAGTATAGTTTAAAAGATACACTATGTCTGGTTGAAGATGTTAAACTTAGGGCTGGTTGGGATGCAACCCAATAATCTTATCTTCTTTTTAGTATAATTACATGAACTTAGGTGGAAGAACAAGAGCCTGCTACTCCATGAAGCCCCCTTCAACTCCCGAAGTACACTCATCCCAGGTGTCTTTTCTCCTTTTTTTTTATGCCTATTTTCTTTCTACTCCATTGAGGACAATGTCGATTAAATTAGGGGAGACAAAAACTTGACTTGCTTAGATCTTCGAGTACAGTTAAAAATGATTATGTTATGCGTACCTAATTATTATCTCGAATTGGAATTCCATAGGCACCTTAATCAATGATTGATTAATGATCTAGATAATACTAGAGATGTTGAGGGATAAATTATTAAAGAAACTCAATAAATGATATGATTGAGATCATAAATAATTTTATGGAGTAATTTCAAAATCTTCTGATCATTGATCTCAATGAAGAATCTACTTTATATGATATAAATCAAAAAGTCAAGTATGCTAAAGTTTTTCCTAGAAAAAAAGAAGAGAAAAAAAAAAGAGAGAGTTAGTCCCGCCTCACATCTTTACTGAGTAACCAGACCCATTCGCCTAAGTAAACATTGTGGTTCGCATCAAAATGTGAGAAGGTTAAGAAATCTGTTAAGCAATGGTACATCCCTGAGTAACCGGGCCCCTGTGCCTGAGTAAGCATTGTAGTTCATAGGGATGGCAACGGGTCGGGTTTGGGTCGGGTCACCCAAAACCCATACCCGTCCTGCTAAAAAATTATCCGTCCCATACCCGTCTCGGGTTAGGTATACCAGGTCTCATAAAACTTAGTTTATTTAAAAGCTAAACGGGTTGGGTCGAGTCGGGTCGGGTCGGGTATATCCGTCCCATATCCAATTTACTTAAATATTTTATAAACATACATTTTTTATATATAAACGGGCTGGGTTCGGGTCGGGGCGTACTACTACCCGTACCCGATCCGAATCCGAGTTGGATTTTTTTATATAACCCATATCTGTTTATAAATTAGGCAGGTCAGGTTTTACCCGTTTGTTGCCCAGAAATGGAGCCCAAGAGGAGGGTGAATTGGGTCTTTTAAAATTTAAAGCAATAATGTGCAGGTTTTGTAGTGTTTGTGAGTTACAAAATTGATGCACTATATTATATGCAGCGGAAAGCAATAAATAGAGTGCAAGAAGTAAAGAGTAAGAGATAGAAGAGATAATCACACACAAACACAAGGTTTATGGTGGTTCGGTACACACCTAGCACCTACATCCACTCCCCAAGCCATCCTTGGAAATTCCACTATGATCTTTCCAAGATTACAGCCGACTTATTTTCAAAAGGCTCACAAGTCAAAACCTATATTAGTTTTATCACCTAGGCTCACCAACTAACCTTTACACTTATTTTGTCTTCGGGCTCACAAGTTAATCCTAGTTGGTTTTATCCCTTTGGCTTACCAATAACTAAAACAACCTACTTTCAAGAAACCTTTGAAAGCTAGGTTAAATCATAAAAGAATTTCAGATATACAATTCAAAATAAACAAAACAAACTCTCTTCAAGAGTAGAATGGAAGCTTTGAGGCTCAAGTTGATGCTTTGTCTTGTCTTCTCCTTGGAATATTCTTCAAGCTCTCTTTCTTGGAAAGATGAAAGGATGGGCTTGTAAGCTTTTTCAGGGAATCACACTTTAAATGGCTTTTGAAGTGAAGTTCTTGAGGGAATATTGGCTTTTAATCTTTCAATGGACTTCAATGCTTCAAGAATAAGTTTGGTGAAGCTTAAATACTTAAAAACTTCCAAAAAATGGTTTATGACCGTTTGAGTTTCGAATCTAGCCATTGGGAGCTTGAAAAGACATTTCTGCAACATAGAAAAATAGATTCGTTAGGGCTATCATAACCCGAGTGTCGATACTTGGTTTGTCAGGTGTCGACACTTGGCTGTCGGGTGTCAACACTTGACTTCCAGGTGTCGACACTTGAATTTTTAAGTGTCGACACTTGATTTACAGGTATCGACACTTGACATAAAAATACTCCAAGGCCATGTTCTGGATTTTTAAAAAGTCTCGGGCCTTGAGTCGACACTTGGGAACTTAAGTGTCGACACTTGAATTTCAGGTGTTGACACTTGAATTATGGGTGTTAACACTTGGCATGCCAAGGAGTTTTTCTGCGTGCCAAATGCTGAAGTGTCAACACTTGACTTCCCAGGTGTCGACACTTGGTTCTGCAAAATTCATAATTAAGTGCAATTCAAACTAAAAACACAAGTGTTGAATATGAAACTTAAATCCAGCTTAAATAAATAATAAATAAACTCTTTTAAGCCCTTTTTGCATGAAGAAGACTCCTCAAGTTGCGAAATATGCTTCGTGCCACAGCGTGTCACGATACTTTAATTTTAAGAATTTGAGGTGCTTATTTTCTGAAAACTCACAAATAGAAATAAACATTAGTACACAATATGTACTTAACGTTTTGTTATTCATCAAAATCACTAGATGGAGCCAACAATCTCTCCCTTTTTGATGATGACAAAACCTTAAGTATATCAACATTTAATTTCAAATTTCATATATGATAATTCATAAATATGATTTCAAGCTTATACATCCATAACTTGCATAGTTAAGAAGGATGAATCTCCCCCTTAGTTAGTCAATTCTAATCAGAACAAGCAGCAGTATGCAATATTGGTATCAGATCAAATTTGAAATTCAGATGAATAAAGATAAAGATAGGGTATTCTACTCCCCCTTTTTGTTAATCATTAGAAAAAGGGAGTAAGCTCCCCCTCAAAATGAGCATGCAGATAAAAAGTAGTAGAGTATCAGAGTTGATACAAGAGATAGTTTTTTAAGAGTTAACAGGTATCAGAGCCAAAATGTATATCTATCAAGTAAATGTATATGTATCAAGTAATGTAAACAATCAAGCTGTCAAAATCAATCATAGTGATACAAAAATTGTAATCATCAAGCTGAAATGCATATATATATCTGTCAAGTAATGTTTTCAGTATAAAATTTGCTGACTCATCAGCAACACTGAAACAATCAAAAAATATTATGAGACATAAATCATAAATAACATGAGACATACAACAACATAAACATTTGTGAGGCTAATCCTTATCAAATGGGATCTCAAAAGATATAGAACTTGTAATCCCAGACCTATGGGCTAGACCTCTAGGAGTCTTCAAGATACCATGACTCCTAGTCCTAGTAGAAGGTCCAAAGCGGGGTACAACCCTAGAAGATCGAGGAGAGGGAGGTGGAAGAGTCTCAGTAGGAGTGACAAAAGCTGGATCAGTGAAGACAGGTGTGCCAGTCGAATCAATAGAAGGAATAACAGGTGACTGCAGCTCTCAGCTCACTACCTCATATCCATCTGCACCATCATCATGGTCACTATCACTGTCGTTATCAATAATATAAGTATCTCTGTCCTTAATCCCATCAGTATGGTCACCACCATCAATAGTTTCATCATGTCCATCCTAGTGGTCCTTGTCACCATCATCATCATCAGCATCAGGAGGTAGAGCTGCAGGTGCTGCGAAGGTAGAAGGGATCTCAGTAAATCCTCGATACGAGCAAAACCCTCCTCCATAGTCCGACGAATCTCAGCATGCTCTAAGGTGGTATGAGCTCAAAGACCCTCAATCTTAATGCATAACTGGGTCGTGCGAACACCCAATCCAATCATCTCACTCCTGAGATCTATGAAATGTTGTCTCGCGTGCTCCTCAAAAGATATGTCTGTAGAAGGTAGAGGAGGACCTGAAAGTGTAGCTATCGGGGTCATCGGCTCTATCTCTGATGCAGGAGCAGCCTGAGGAGGTGTACTAACTAGCCCTGATGGCCCTGCCTTTGCCTCTCGAATCTCATCCTCCTCATCTAGCTCCTGGCCATACTCTCTCCGAACCCACTGACCTGCGACCAATCGATATCACATGCGGTTTAGCGACCTCTCGTCGTAGACATCAGTATGTAGAATCTCCTTGGAGATCTCCCCCTCCAAAGGAACTCTACATGCTATAAATAAACAAGTCAATGCCATACCATATGGTAGACAGTGTCGTCGCTGTGTCGCTGCATCATGCATCTGAACTAGCATCAAAGAGGGTATATCAACCTGAGTCCTCTGGGTCAAACATACCATAATCATCAACTCTCTCTCGGTGATGAAGTTGAAGTGCCCAGTCTTCGGAAGTAATATCCAAGCTGTGATATGGTGCAGAAGGTGCATCTCCATAGATAGCTGGTTCGTGGTGACCACTGTCACTCCGTGAATGTCCTCATGCTCAAGGATACACCTGAAGGCTGCCTCTCTGTCCTCCACTGAGAACACACTGATGCCTCAATGAGGAATCTCCCATACTCTGCTCAAAAGCTTCTCAGTCAAAGAAATCTCTACTCCCTTGACAGTAGTCCTCCATAGTAATCAGCGAAAGTCCAAAGCGCCATAAAACTCCCTCACTAGATGGGGATAGTACCTCTCCTGCATAGTATAAAAGGGTACTAATCCGGCATCTGTGAGTATCCGCCAGATCTGGAAGTGCTGTCTATCAAAAAACTCAAGGTCTATCCGTCTTCCTGAAGCTACAGCCTTCCCTGCCATCCTCTCTGCAGGGGAGGAAACAAGAGCTGCTAAACTGCTGGCCTATCCTACATCATGTCTGGCCTTTGTTCTCCTCTCAGACCCATAATCAGACCTACTCCTAACAGCTAATCTCTTTCTCGGACCCATCACAATCAAGCTGAGCAAGAAAGAAAGAAGATGAATAACCTAGGGGGTATTGATTTCAATCAGGTTGAGAACTAGAGATTGGCTATAGGTTAGGCTATAGGAGACTATGTTTTCCTAAAAGAGGGATACTGGCTTTTAAGAGAAGCTAGAATAGGTTTTGAAAATTGGGATTACCCATATTTGAGCTGTAAAATGCCTTTATCACTAGAAATCGAGGGTAAAATACCTTTATCAGGGAATTTTATCCAAAAAATATATTTGGGTTTCCAAAAATACATTTTATAAACTAGTGAACTGGGGCTAGTTAAAATATATAAAGTACACTAAATACATGGGATTAGGGTTAAAAACAAAATACATTTAGGTTTTAGGTCAAAAACAAGTAATCAACCAACAAAATGGTGGAAATGGGGGTAAAATACCATGAAATTATCACAAATAACCCTTCCAATACGAATGAAATCCTAACAAATTGCGTAGAAATTTGTTTTTTAGTGAAACCCTTGAATATTTCGGCCACAAACCCAATCCAACAGTGAAATTAGGAGAAACAGATGGAATATGTGAAAAACCGACCAAAAATCCGTGGGAAATCCAAGATAAACATGTTCAAACATGATTCCCTCTAAATGGAAACTTCCAAATGGCTAAAAACTCTGAAAAATCCAATTAAAATTCATTAAAATGGACGGAAAATGCAAAACCTAGGTTTCACAGTTTCAAAATGAGAAAATTGAGGAGAAGATTACCTGATTTTAGTCGGGGCAAAGGGGGAAGGAGTTGATTTGGAAGGTAGAAAAGGTTGGGGGACCGCTGGAGCTCGAGAGAAAACAGGGGAAAACAAAATACAAAATACTCGGTCTGCCATAAAAAGATAGAAATTTTCTGCGAGTATCGACACTTGGGATTTCTCAAATGTCGACACTTGGTCAGGTGTCGACACTTCGAAAAATCCAAGTATCGACACTTGGCCAAGAAAATCCCAAAAAAAAATCTGAAAATTTTAAAAGAAATCAAAAAGGTTTTTAAAAACTTTTGGAACTTAACACAAGTGATTTTTGGGTAAAAACAACTTAGGTAAGATGAAATTTGAGAGAGTTCTTGGAGAATGGATCAATGATACCTAACTCTCTTCTAATCAAACAAAATCTCTCTTCACTCAATGGTTTGGTAAATTCATCAGCTAATTGATCATCAGTACACACAAATTCAAGTATTACATTAGAGTTTTGTACATGATCTCTTATGAAATGATGTCTTATTTCAATATGTTTACTTCTTGAATGTTACACAGAATTCTTAGTTAGATTGATTGCACTAGTATTGTCACATCTTATGGGTGTCTTAATTAGTTTAATGATCCATAGGAGTTGAGCACAACATCTTCCAGCTACTATATATTCAGCTTCCACCATAGATATAGCAACTGAATTCTGTTTCTTGCTGCTCCATGAGATCAAATTTACTCCAAGAAACTTACAAGTTCCACTAGTACTTTTACGATCAAGTTTACACCCATCAAAGTCAGCATCAGAATAAGCAATCAATTGAAATAAAGAATCTCTAGAGTACCAAAGACCAATTTCAATTAAGCCAGATAGATATCTAAGTATGCGTTTAATAGCCAAAAGATAAGACTCTTTAGGATTAGACTGATATCTAGCACACATACAAATACTAAACATAATATTTGGCCTACTGGCAGTAAGATATAACAATGAACCAATCATGCCACAATATAGTTTTTGGTCTACAGATTTACCTGATTCATCCTTATCAAGTCTACAAGAGGAGCTCATAGGCGTACCTAATGGCTTGGTACTCTCAATCCCAAACTTCTTGAGTATTTTTTTTGTGTACTTGGCTTGGTTGATGAAGATCCCCTCTTTGGTTTGCTTTATTTGGAGTCCGATGAAAAAGTTCAGTTCTCCCATCATGCTCATCTCGAACTCACCCTGCATTAACTTTGCAAACTCTTGACAAAGAGATTCATTAGTAGTACCGAATATGATATCATCTACATATATTTGTACTACTAAGAGATCATCATTCTTTTTCTTCAAAAATAAAGTTTTGTCAACATTCCCTCTAGTAAAATCATTTTTGAGCAAGAAAGAACTTAAACGATCATACCAAGCTCTAGGAGCTTGTTTCAAACCATACAAAGATTTATGAAGTTTGAAAACATGGTTTAAAAATTCAGGATTTTCAAAACCAGGTGGTTGTTCAACATAAACATCTTCTTCGATAAAACCATTCAAAAAGACACTTTTAACATCCATTTGAAATAATTTAAAATTCATAAAACAAGCAAAAGCCAACAATAGCCTAATTGCCTCAAGTCTAGCCACAGGAGCAAAGGTTTCATCAAAATCAATCTCTTCCTCCTGATTGTATCCTTTGGCAACTAGTCTAGCCTTATTCTTATAACAATACCATTTTTATCAAGTTTATTTCTAAAAACCCATTTGGTGCCAATAATTGAAAATTTGAAGGCCTATTTACAAGAGTCCAAACATTATTTCTTTTAAATTGGTTAAGTTCGTCTTGCATAGCATTTATCCAATTATAATCTTTTTCAGCTTTTTCAATCATTTTAGGTTCAATCTAAGAAATAAATGCTAAGTAATCATAAACATTCCTAAGGGATGAACAAGTACTTACACCTTTAGATGGATCACCAATGATAAGTTCTTTGGGGTGGCCATGAGCATACCTCCATTCTTTGGGTAGAGGATCAACTGTAGATGTGTTTTCATTACCTTGTGCTTGATCTCCTTCAATGTTTTGATCAATTTCTTGTTCCTTGGCAGGCTCTTCATTGTTGTTCACTTCTTCAGTTCTTTTAGTACATGTTTCATCATTAAGCACATCTTCTTTTTTAAAGATTTCTGGTCAGATTCATCAAACGTAACGTATATGGATTCTTCAACAACAAGTGTTCTTCTATTGAAGACCGTGTATGCCTTGCTAGATGTAGAGTAGCCTAGAAAGACACCCTTATCTGACTTGGAATCAAATTTGCTCAAATTGTCTTTACCATTATTTAAGATAAACAACGGCATCCAAAAATATGAAAATATTGAATTGAAGGTTTTCTACCCTTCCAAAGCTCATACGGTATTTTCTTTAAAATTGGTCGGATTAAAACACGGTTTAAAACATATCATGCAGTGTTTATGGCTTCCACCCAAAAATATCTAGGTAGGTCATTTTCACAAAGCATGGTGTGTGCCATTTCTTCAAGAGTTCTATTTTTTCTTTCTACCACCCTATTTTATTGAGGTATCATAAGTGCTTAAAAATTGTGATGAATACCATTTTCAATACAGAATTTGTCAAAATCAGAATTTTCAAATTCGATTCCATGGTCACTTCTCAAAGATATAATTGAAATACCTTTTTCATTTGAAACTCTTTTATGAAATCTAATGAATTCAGAAAACGTTTCATCTTTGTGTGCTAAAAACATGACCCATGTAAAACGTGAGAAATCATCTACAATCACTATACCGTACTTCTTACCTCCCAAACTAGTGTTCTAGTTGGCCCGAAGAGGTCCATATGAAGCAACTTTAAGGGTCTAGATGTAGAGATTACTTCTTTTGGTTTAAAAGATGATTTGGTTTATTTTCCAAGCTGGCATGTACTACAAATCTTATCTTTTTCAAAACTGAGTTTTGGCAAATCTTTTATCAAATTCTTTTTGCTAAGTTTTAAAATCAAATGCATACTAGCATGTCCTAGTCTACGATGCCAAAGCCAACTAGATTCATTGATCTTGGCTTCCATTGCCACTAGGCATTGACCATTTTGAACAGAAAGATCATCAAGATCAACCATATAGATATTGTCATGCCTATGACCAATGAACTTAATGCCATTGTCATCTAGACTAGAAATAATGCACAAAGAAGATTCGAAAGTAACTTTGAAATCCTTGTCATAAAACTGACTAATGCTAAATAGGTTATATTTCAAACCATCAACATACAAAACATTATCAATATAAGTAGAAGGGATGATATGGACTTTACCAATTACAACAATTTTGCCCTTACCATTATCACAAAAAATCACATTACCATCATTTTGATACTCGAGTGATGAGAACTGCTCCACATCTCCGGTCATATGCCTTGAGCAACTGTTATCGAGGTACCACATTCTTTTCTTATTGATTGCAAGGCATACCTACAAAAAAAATCAAGTGAAGATTTTAGGTACCCAAGTTATCTTGGATCCTTTTAGGTTAGTGGCAATGGTTCCTTTTGGAACCCAGATTTTCTTAACATTACTTAATTTTCTTTTATTGCACATGTAAGATTTATGCCTTACTGTACCACAAGTATAACAAGTAATAGATGAAGATGCAGGCACAAAGAAATTTTTGAGAAATTTTTATTTCTTCTAAGTTCTATAACCTAAACTGGCTTTATCAAAAAAAACTTTTTGATTATTTAAAAGCATATTTAATTTTTTATAACTATATGTAAATTTGTCAATAAAAAGTTTTAATTTTTTAATTTCTTCTTTATATTTTTTGTTTTCTTCTAAAATCTTTTTGCTTTGTTTTGAAAGATTTTCATTTGATACAAAAAGGTTTTTTTTTTTAAAACTTCTATTTATTTTTTAAGACTAGCAATCTTATCATTTAACTTTTTATTTTGAAGTAGGCAATCATTTTCATTTGAAAACTTGTCATTTGCTTTGACTAAATTCAGATTTTGCCTTTTTAGTTCTTTATATTTTGATTTTAGTTTTTGAAATTCTATAACTAACTCATCAAAAACTTCATGCAGTTCATCAAATATAAATTTATTTTTAGTTTCGGATAATACCTTATCATGATCCGCCATTAAACAGAAATTTGCAACTTCTTGCTGTTCTTCTTCAGAGCTGAAGTCCTCGATGTCACTCCAGGTTGCCATCATGGCCTTTCTTAATTTTTTTCTGCTCTTCTTAAGTAAGGGGTAGTCCATCTTGAAGTGGCCCGGTTTCTTGCTTTCAAAGCATGTGAGCTGCTCCTTGTCTTTCTCTTTTTCTTTCTCTTTGCTTGGCTCACCTTTCAGAGGTTTCTTTTTGAAGTTGTATTTCTTCTTCCTCATGAACCTTCAGAACTTTCTTGCCATTAGAGTTGTTTCATCATCTTCATCTTCTTCTTCGAATTCATTGCTTGACTCTTCTCTTATGGTGGATTTGAAAGCGATGACTTTCTTCTTCTTTTCTACATCCATGTTCTTTTGTTTTAAGGAAAGCTCATAAGTCATCAATGAGCCTAATAGTTGCTCGAGGGGTAGAGTGTTGACATCTTTGGCTTCCTCTATGGCCGTCACCTTGGCATCCCATGAAGCCGGAAGAGACCTAAGAAGTTTATTTACAAGTTCACTATTAGATACAATCTTTTCCAGGCTTCTCATGGCGTTCACAATATTTGTGAACCTAGTATACATCTCACTAATAGATTCAGTAGGTTCCATCCTGAACATTTCATATGTGTGAATGAGCATGTTAACCTTAGTAGTTTTCACTTGGTGAGTACCCTCATGGGTAACCTCAAGTGCATCCCATATCTCCTTAGCGGAGAGATAATTAGATATTCTATTGAATTCACTCGGATCAAGAGAGCAATACAATAGATTCATGGCCTTCGAATTAAGCTTTATTTGTTTAATATCATTCTCATCCCAATCATCTTTAATTTTTGGAGTGAGAATGCCATTAACCAACATAGTAGGCTGATGAGGACCTTTTATGATTGTCTTTCAAAGATTATAATTCATGGCTTGAATGAATATGCACATGCGAGTTTTCCAATAAGTGTAATTCATGCCATTAAATAGTGGAGGACGGTTTGAAGCTTGACCTTTAACAACACCCATTACAATTGGGGCTACCATTATTTTTTACTCAAAATCCTTAGACCTACAAGAGAGTACTAGTGCTCTGATACCACTTGTTGCCCAGAAATGGAGTCCAAGAGGGGGGGTGAATTGGGTCTTTTAAAATTTAAAGCAATAATGTGCTGGCCTTGTAGTGTTTGTTAGTTACGAAATTGATGCACTATATTATATGCAGCAGAAAGCAATAAATAGAGTGCAAGAAGTAAAGAGCAAGAGATAGAAGAGACAATCATACACAAATACAAGGTTTATAGTGGTTCGGTGCACACCTAGCACCTACATCTACTCCCAAGCCATCCTTGGAAATTTCACTATAATCTTTCCAAGATTACAGCCGACTTGTTTTTCAAAAGGCTCACAAGTCAAAACCTATGTTGGTTTTATCACCTAGGCTCACCAACTAACCTTTATACTTATTTTCTTCGGGCTCACAAGTTAACCATAGTTGGTTTTGTCCCTTTGGCTTACCAACAACCACAACAACTTACTTTCAAGAAACCCTTGAAAGCTAGGTCAAATCACAAAAGAATTTCATATATACAATTCAAAATAAACAAAACAAACTCTCTTCAAGAGTAAAATGGAAGCTTTGAGGCTCAAGTTGATGCTTTGTCTTATCTTCTCCTTGAAATATTCTTCAAGCTCTCTTTTTTGGAAAGATGAAAGAATGGGCTTGTAAGCTTTTTCAGGGAATCACACTTTAAATGGCTTTTGAAGTGAAGTTCTTGAGGGAATATTGGCTTTTAAGTTTTCAATGGATTTTAATGCTTCAAGAATAAGTTTGGTGAAGCTTAAATACTTCAAAAACTTCCAAAAAATGGTTTATGACTGTTTGAGCTTTGAATCTAGCCGTTGGAAGCTTGAAAAGATATTTTTGCAACACAGAAAAATAGATTCGTTAGGGCTGTCAGAACCTGAGTGTCGATACTTAGTTTGTCAGGTGTCGATACTTGGCTGTCAGGTGTCGACACTTGACTCCAGGTGTCGACACTTGAACTTTCAAGTGTCGACACTTGAACTTTCAAGTGTCGACACTTGATTTACAGGTATTGCCACTTGACACAAAAACATTCCAATGGCCATGTTCTGGATTTTCAAAAAGTCTCAGGCCTTGAGTCGATGCTTGGGAACTTAAGTGTCGACACTTGAGTTTCAGGTGTCGACACTTAAATTCTGGGTGTCGATACTTGGTGTGCCAAGAAGTTTTTCTGCATGCCAAATACTGAAGTGTCGACACTTGACTTCCCAAGTGTCAACACTTGATTCTGTAAAATTCATAATTAAGTACAATTCAAACCAAAAACACAAGTATTGAATATGAAACTTAAATCCAACTTAAATAAACAATAAATGAACTCTTTTAAGCCCTTTTTGCATGAAGAAGACTTTTCAAATTATGAAATATGCTTCGTGCTACAGCGTGCCATGATACTTTAATTTTAAGAATTTGAAGTGCTTGTTTCCTGAAAACTCACAACTAGGAATAAACATTAGTGCACAATATGTACTTAACATTTTTTTATTCATCAAAATCACTAGGTAGAGCCAACATCGTCCCATTAGGGTCGGGTCGGGTCGGGTTGGATATCCATCGGATCGGTAAAAATTACCATCCCTAGTGGTTCGCATCGAAAGGGAAGAATACTAACACTTAAGAGGATAGGACATGGCACTATACTCTGAAAAAGAGAAAAAGAGAGAGAGAGAGAGAAAAGAAAAAAGAAGAAAGAAAAAACCAGCTGGCAAAAAGGTACCTCACTAAATCCCCTAGAAAGTTAGAGGATTCAAAGAGTGAGGTGAAAAGTTGGCAAAAGAAGAACTCTAGAAATCTTTATGGGCTCTACCCGACCACTAATTGAGTTGAATTAATAATCCAATGAAGTATCTCAGTAGTGGTATGGCCAGGTATCATCTGCCTTTGGGCTGCTTAGGTTAATATCTAATTCAAGGACGGGTTGATACACATAGCTAACCTATTTACTTTACTCAAGGACGGAGCAAAGTTCAAGTTCGGGGGTGTGATAACTATGTTATAGACATATATAAAGTATTAATTTAATAATTAAATTATCTTTATTTATTTAAAATTAATATTTTTATATATCATTTGTAGGAAAGGAGAGCGCCAACGTAAAGAGCTCGATTTATGGGTTCAAACGAAGCAAGTTTGAAGCGAATCAGATCTAAAATGAGCCCATAATCAATTTTTGAAGAATTAATAAGGGAATCACATGAAATTTAAAGCGTCTGGTCCGTGGTGGATCGGCTGCCTGGTTCGCAAAATAATGAGCGATCCATGAGCAACCATTACCCATAGTCCATGGCTGAACCTAGTGGACCACAAGTCGATTCATCAACAGCAGGCCAGGGGGATGGCCAACGACACCCCATGACATCCGGCGAAGTCTCAGAAGCAGCGTAGAAGGCTGTGGTGCTAGGAATCGATGGCTATGGCAAACCGGCGAATATATATGGATTCTATGGTCTTCCCCTATTCCATATTAGAAAAACACCACCAGATCCACTGTTCCAAGGTGATCTCCCATCTCCGGCCATCGTCCCCAGCCCTTCTCCCATCTCCGGTCATCTTCCCCAACCATTCTCCCATCTCCACCACTGATCGGCATGCTTTTCTTCCCTGCAATGGTGGTACTTCTAGCAGCTCCGACGGTGGCTCTCAGTGGTGTCTGGCGGCGGTCCTCGATGGCGTGTGGGCAACTCCGGTGAAGTGAGGTGGCGATGGTCGAAGAGGCAGGTGGTGGCTTCAAAGTAATGTCAGGTGATTCCAGAGCAAGCACGGATCTCAAAGCACATAATGGAAGGAAGGATATTTATGGATCTCAAAGCAATCCAAGGGCTAAAATTATTAAAGAAACTAATATTGAGAGAAATTTGAAGTCTATTACTATTGGGATTTGGATCAAACCCTTGATTCCTGTAGAACTAAATCCCAGCCATACTTTTGGTCCTTTTATTTAGTCCCATATCAGATACCCATAATATCCTCTCTCTTATAAAACCCTATAAAAAGGTTCCTACGCCTTTACCTGTGGCAAGTAACTCCCCGGAGTCCCTTAGGGCCTTTGCATAGGGGACAGGAGGGGACCAACTTAAAAGTGGGTTAGTGTTGAAATGCGGGAGGGAAGAGTTGGTTCTTCAGTCTTTTGTAATTCTTGTTCTACAATAAAAGAGTATGTTTTTCTTTTTGAATTTATTTGTTCTCTTTTATTTGCTTTTTATTATGCTTTATTCTTAGATTGATTTTAGGGATAATTCTTGCTTTCTGGAGATGCACCATGATTTGTTATGGATATGGGGCATGCCGAGGAAAAAAGAATCGGATACCTAGTGCCTCCCGAAGATGCGTCATGATCTGTTATAGGTACGGGGCATGCCAAGGGAAGACAGCTAAATCCCTAAAGCCAATTACATTTTAGTTATAGGAGAAATACAATTTGGCACTGCACAATCACTATTCCTCTCTTAAAATATTCCCTCTCACTTGCTTCACCTTAGGAGTAGTTTTTTTCTTGCTCACCTTTATTTTCACACAACAACAATTACTTTTTTTTTCTTTTTAAATCATAACTTAGTCCTAAGATCCCTGAGGATACGATCCTGGCTCATCTTAGCTATATAGTTAAGTTGGTGAATTATTTTTGATCGCCTACGATAGTGATCACAAAGCAACCTTAGAAGGATTGGTTTTCCCCTCATTTACCAATTCTCTACAGCTTTTGCTCAAAGGTCATGAATATACATAGAGTAATCATATATAGAGATAATCTAATATCGACGATAGTAGATCATTTCTTAATCTCCACCAAATAAAATATTTTTTGGACTCATACTATTATGATAATCCAGTTCAATATAAAATGATTACCAGTCCAACGATTAAGCCAATTTCAAAATTTTGGTCTATTAGCCGAATCAATGCACTAAAGGAAATCTCTTTGGTATGGTTCGAAGAGTATGCCTGGAATATGTTATTCTTTCCTTCAGCTTTGTATCTTCAACCTGGTTCGAAGACTATGCCTATGGGATGTTATTATTTCCTTCAACTTCGTATATTCGGCCTGGTCCGTAGATTATGCCTATATTTTCCTTCGGCTTCGTATATTCAGCCTGGTCCGAAGACTATGCCTATATTTTCCTTCGGCTTCGTATCTTCAGCCTGGTCCGAAGACTATGCCTATGGAATGTTATTATTTCCTTCGGCTTCGTATCTTTAGCCTAGTCCGAAGACTATGCCTATGGGATATTATTATTTTTTCAGTTTTGTATCTTCAGCCTAGTCCGAAGACTATGCCTTGGAATATTTTCGTCTCTTCGACACTACGGTAAGTGGTTGTTTTCTTTATTCACTCCAAAGGGATGTGTCCGAAGTATATAACTAACATTTCCTTGAGCCATCCCAAGGAAGGCCCTCCGAAATATTAGTTATATCTACTTCGGACACTCTCTAAAATGAGTATATCTGAAACTTTTGGACAGTCTTTCAACTTAAAATGGTTAAAGGCTGTTTTAATTATAACCATCCACATGGTCGAATAACTAATTTTCTGACCGCCACTACTTACTGTTATGAAGAGGTTTTCCTAACTAACTCCCATAACCATAAGTAGTTACACTTTTGCCTATAAATACTGGTAAGAGGGACACTCAGGTAGGCTAACTCTGAGCAAACTTGAGCCATCTTCTTCGTTCTTCTCACCATTCTCTGCTCTTGAGTTCTCCATTCTGCTGCCTGAATTCTTGCTAACTTTGGCATTGGAGTGTCCCCCACCGAAAAATTCCGGTCAGGGGAGTTGTTTGCAGGCTCCCATCAACGGTGAACCAGCGGGCGAGCTACTCCATCCGGACAGTGGGGATTCAACGTCTACAGATTGGCGCGCTAGGTAGAGAAAATATGTTTCCTCTGGTTAAAGGAGAGCTTTGATCAAGGAGAAATGATGAAAGGGAAGATCTAGAATGCTTCTATAAGCAGAGATCAGCCTGTTTCTCAGCCAAACAACCTATCGATGGATGATAGCATGCCACCTCCCATGCTGATACTAGGACAGCAGCAGTTTGAAGCCCTCTTGAACATAGTGGATCTTTGATAGCACTGGTTCAAACTCTACAGAGACTACTGTTCAAAGGTAGTGCCCTCCACCCATCTCACAATCCAGCCATCAAACTAAAAGGAGAGAGGATCGACGTCGGGAACTCACTCCAAGTTCTTCACGGATCCAATCATCTCGAGGTCATAATGCTTCACTGCCAGAACAATACATGGATGATCACAATGGGAAGAAGAGAACCAAGCATTCTCTCTCTGTTTCTTCCAAAGATTCTGCACCTAGAATGGTTAGACAAAGAGAAGTGAATTCTGAATTTGAAAAGAAGTTCAAATTCTTGGAGTCACAAATAGCCAGACTCACATATCAAAGAAGAAGCAATGAAGTGGTTTTTAACTCTCAACCTCCTTTCTCTGATCGGATAATGGCCGAAGTCATTCCTCGGCATTTCAAAATCCCACAATTGGAGGCTTACGACGGGACTTCGGATCCCCTTGACCATCTAGGAAATTACAAAGCTCACATGATGGTGCAAGGTGCATCTGATGCGTTATATTGCCTCACTTTTCCTGCCACCTTGAGGAAATCGGCTCAAATGTGGTATTCAAGCTTACTGCCGAAGACTATCCATTCCTTTACTGAACTGGAGCAGCAATTTGTCTCACACTTCAGAGCATGTCAGAAGATGCTGCGTAACACTGACAATTTATTTCTCCTTCAGTAGAATGAAGGAAAAAGTCTCAAGGAATTTGTGATTTAGTTTAATTTGGCCACTCTGAAGATTCCAAATCTAAATGAACATGTGACCGTGTCAGCTATGAAGAAAGGCCTTAAATCGTCCAGGTTTACTTTCTCCTTGGACAAAAAATTTTTTCGACCTACGTCGAACTACTGGCAAGAGCTCAGAAGTATGTTACTGCTGAAGAGTAGACTGCGGGCCGTAGACTCGTTGAAGGGAGGAACCCTTCTAAAAAAAATAAATAATAAAAAAATAGAAGAGCCGATGATGCTTCCACAACAATTCCTTGCTTAGTAAATTGATCCAAGGATTATCAGACTTGCCATTTAGCTAGATTTTGGTCAGCCTCATCCAACAAATTGTAATTGTTCACTGGAATCAAGAAATTTGATGACTGGACAACCTTGAGAAAAGGTAAGAGGAGGTCTCCGAGGAGTGTCTCCCACTGGAGGAATTTTGGTAGAATTTTTGTTTTGTAGGAACTTTAAAGGCCAATGTATTCTCAAAGGTCGATGACTTCTTAAAGGTCGATATCTTCTTGAAGGTCGATGACTTCTTAAAGACCGATATCTTCTTGAAGGCCGATGACTTCTTAAAGGCCGATATCTTCTTGGAGGCCGATATCTTCTTAAAAGATGATGTATTCTCAAAGGCCGATAAATTCTTAAAGTTCGATGTACTCTTGAAGGTCGATGACTTTTTAAATTATGATGTATTCTCAAAGACCGATGACTTCTTAAAGTCCGATGTACTCTTGAAGGCTGATGACTTCTTAAAGTACGATATATTCTCAAAGGCTGATGACTTCTTAAAGTCCGATGTACTCTTCAAAGCCGATGACTTCTTAAAGGTCGATGTATTCTTGAAGATCGATATCTTCTTCAAAGTTGATGACTTTTTAACGGCCGATTAAACGCCCAAAAGGCCCAAAGACAATCTTATTAGGGCCCACTGAAGTCCAAGGGAAGGCTCATTGAAGCCTATCTTATTATAAAAGGTATAAGGATGATCTCCGTGATCTACCTTACAAAGTATCAAGGTGGGCTTAACCAGCATGTCTTAATCTTTATTTGAAAGGCATAAGGATGATCTCCGTGATCTACCTTATAAAGTGCCTAGGTGGGCTTAACCAGTCTGTCTTAATTTTTATTTGAAAGGCATAAAGATAATCTTCGTGATCTATCTTACAAGTGCTGAGGTGGGCTTAACTAGCCTTTCTTAATTTTTATTTAAAAGGCATAAGGATGATCTCCATGATCTACCTTACGAAGTGCCGAGGTGGACTTGATCAGCCTGTCTTAATTTTTTTTTTAAAGGTATAAGGATGATCTACATGATCTACCTTACGAAGTGCCGAGATGGGCTTGATCAGCCTGTCTTAATTTTTTTTTTTTTTAAAAGGTATAAGGATGATCTACGTGATCTACCTTACGAAGTATCGAGGTGAGCTTGATCATCCTGTCTTAATTTCTCTTTTTCTAAATAGCATAAGGATGATCCATGCGATCTACCCTGTGAAATGCCAAGGTCTGATCAACTTATTTCACTCTCCAAAAAACAGGGATGACCCATGTGGTCTATCATGTTTCAGATCAGAACTAACCTAAGTCCGAAGACTTAGTGTATTTTCAAGTTCGAAAACTTGGTATTATTATATGGAAACCTGATTTTCCAAGATCATGATTACTCATTTATCCTAAGTCCGAAGACTTAGTGTATTTTCAAGTTTGAAGACTTAGTGTATTTTCAAGTCCGAAGACTTGGTATTATTATATGGAAACTTGATTTCTCAAGATCAGGATTATTCATTTATCCTAAGTCCGAAGACTTAGTATTATTTCAAGTCCGAAAACTTGGTATTGTTATATGGAAACTTGATATCTTCAGTCTTGAAATCTCAGGATTTATTCTCAATTATCCTAAGTCCGAAGACTTAGTGTTATTTCAAGTCCAAATACTTGGTATTTCTTCAATCTCAATTATTCAGCTATCCTAAGTCCGAAGACTTAGTGTATTTTCAAGTCCGAAGACTTGGTATTTGGAAACCTGATTTCTTAAGATCAGGATTACTTATTTATCGTAAGTCCGAAGACTTAGTGTATTTTCAAGATTCAAAGACTTGGTATTATTATATGGAAATTTGATTTCTCAAGATCAGATTATTCATTTATCCTATGTTCGAAGACTTAGTATTATTTCAAGTTCGAAGACTTGGTATTGTTATATGAAAACTTGATATCTTCGATTTTGAATTCTCAGAATTATTCTCAATTATCCTAAGTTCGAAGACTTAGTATTATTTCAAGTTCGAAGACTATTATCATCTTTAGACTGTTTTCTAAATCTCAGAATTGTTCAGAATTATCCTAAGTCCAAAGACTTAGTGTTATTTTATATCTGAAGACTTGATCTCAGAATTGTTCATTATTATCTTAAGTCCAAAGACTTAGTGTTATTTTATATCTAAAGACCTGATCTCAGAATTATTCAGAATTATCCTATGTCCGAAGACTTAGTATTATTTTATATCTGAAGGCTTGGTATTTTTTCTCAAGATCTTAGAATTATTCAGTTATCCTAAAAAACTACGGATTGCCTTCAACTGGTATATCTTCAGTTTATATAAGGATGATTGAATTTTTGGCTGCCGTCGTATTATCTTCAGCTATGGTAGGTACTTCAGAGGTATCTTTCGAAGGTTTAGGCTCCTCCATTTCTCATAAACAACAAAATTTTGGTCCTCCCATTTTCGAAATAAAATTATTTCGAACTTGGAAGTGGGGAGCATCTGTTATGATAATCTAGTTCAATATAAAATGATTACCGGTCCAACGATTAAGCCAATTTCAAGATTTTGGTCTATTAGCTGAATCAATGCACTAAAGGAAATCTCTTTGTTATGGTCCAAAGAGTATGCCTGGAATATGTTATTCTTTCCTTGGGCTTCGTATCTTCAACCTGGTCCGAAGACTATACCTAAGGGATGTTATTATTTCCTTCGACTTTGTATCTTCAGCATGATCCGAAGACTATGCTTTTATTTTTCTTCGGCTTCGTATCTTCATCCTGTTCCGAAGACTACGCTTATGGAATGTTATTATTTTCTTCGGCTTCGTATCTTCAGCCTAGTCCGAAGACTATACCTATGGGATGTTATTATTTCCTTCGAGTTCGTATCTTCAGCCTAGTCCGAAGACTATATCTTGAAATATTCTCATCTCTTCGACACTACAGTAAGTGGTTGTTTTCCTTATTCACTCCAAAGGGATGTGTCCGAAGCATATAACTAACATTTTCTCGAGCCATCCCAAGGAAGGCCCTCCGAAATATTACTTATATCTACTTCAGACACTCTCTAAAAGGAGTATATCTGAAACTTTTGGACAGTCTTTCAACTTAAAATGGTTAAAGGTTGTTTTAGTTGTAACCACCTACATGGTCGAATAACTAATTTTCTGATCGCCAATACTTATTGTTATGAGGATGTTTTCCTAACTAACTCCCATAACCGTAAGTAGTTACATTTTTGCCTATAAATACTGGTAAGAGGGAATACTCAGGTAGGCTAACTCTAAACAAACTTGAGCCATCTTCTTCTTTCTCACCATTCTCTGCTCTCGAGTTCTCTATTCTGCTGCCTGAATTCTTGCTAACTTTGGCATCGGAGTGTCCCCCACCGAAAAAATTTTGGTCAGGGAAGTTGTTTTGCAGGCTCCCATCGATGGTGAACCAACGAGCAAGCTACTCCATCCGGTCGGTGGGGATTCAGTATCCACAGATAGGCACGCCAGATATGGAAAGATCTGTTTCCTTGGGTTAAAGGAGAGCTTTGATCAAGTAGAAATGGTGAAAGGGAAGATCCAGAATGCTTCTACAAGCAGAGATCAGCCTGTTTCTCAGCCAAACAACCCATCGGTGGATGATAGCATGCCACCTCCCATGCTGATGCTAGGACAGCAGTAGTTTGAAGCCCTCTTGAACAGAGTGAATGCTTTGATAGCTCTGGTTCAAACTTTACAGGAGACTGCTGTTCAAAGGCAGTGCCCTCCACCCATCTCACAACCTAGCCATCAAAGCTATTAAAGCATTTTTTTGCAATCAAATTTTCGGTTACAAAATTTTATTTAAAATTAATTTTAATTTCTTTTAAAATTTTGCAACCAAAAATTTGGTTGCAAAAAAATAATTTTTTAAGTTTATTTCTTAATTTTGCAACCAAATTGTCGGTTGCAAAATTTCATTTAAAATTAATTTTAATTTTTTTTAGAATTTTGCAACCGAAAATTCGATTGCAAAAAAATGATTTTTTTTAAAAAAAATTCTTGAAAGTTTTTGGCTATGAATTTAATTTTAAAATATATATTAAATTTTTTTGTTGCAATCGAAAAATTGGTTGAAAATATTTATTTAAGTTATTAATATAAAACCCTCGTCCCCTGTTGCCCCCTTCGAGTCTTCCGACTTGAAAATCATTACAAAAAAAAATTTAAATTTTATAAGTACACCAAAATTGGTTGCTAAATTTTTGCAACCGAATAAAATCGATCACAAAATTTTGCAACCTAGATTTTTGCAACCGAGGTATTTCGGTTGCAAAATCGGTTGCAAATTAATTTTGCAACCGATTTTCAATTATTAGAAATCAATTTTTCGGTTGCTAAAATATTGTTTTCTTGTAGTGAAACCAAAATCTTAATGATGCTTATTTGTATCGCTAAGTTTATTTTAATGATGCTAATAAGCATCATTAAATTGAAACTTAGATATGCTATTAAGCATCATTAATTTGTTGTTTAACAATGCTTAAAAGTGTCACAATTTATTTTTTTAATGAAGATGATAATATATAATCACCTACCTATACAAAAATAGATATGTTCTTACATGAATCAAACATCATTTAATGAAACCTATGCAAACATACCACTCATGACAATAAGCTAAACACCAATTCATTAAAAAGATAATATTATAAGTGCAATATATATATGAAAAGATAAATAAATTATCAATATTGTATCCAAGTTTAACTACATTAAAATATATATATATATATAGATAGTCATAAAAAAAAGGAATCATCTAGCATCACCGGTCCATGAGAGGATGGTCATCGTCCTCTTTATGACTGTTGGATATGTCAAGAACCTATAAAAATATATTAAAAAATTTAGTTGCGATACATACATCACAAAATATTTTAAATTAGTATATATATGTAAAAATATATGTAGTTAGATAGTCAATCGCCTGAGATGGTGTAAACATCTATAACATAGACATAAGATGCTTAACATGAGTCCTTAAGGTCCACATCTCTGCATCATGTCTCTTTCTCAGCACCTCCATCTCTGCCTCAAGTCTACGAATGCATGCATCACCAGCACTATCTCTAGCATCTTAAGTATATCTACTCGCGGCAAATAACTAAGTGGGGGTAACTCCCATAACCCCTCACTCATCCATAATGCCCTGGTCCCATCAACTTTGTGAATACCTTGGCCTTGATGTGACTACTCTGCATAGATGCTGTAAACTCTTTGGCATACTCTGCAATAAGAGATGTAGCCCTCTCCAACATTTTATAAAAATATCATATATTAATATTTAATAAAATAAAATTATAATTCATGATACAAAATAATTATCAATAAATACAAATATGCCTCTGGACTTCTCCTGAATAAAATTGCCATCATGGTGAGTGCGAGTCATCCAATAGAACTCCACCTCATCAGGTTCCCTCCCATGCTCATCTATCTATAGAAAAATATGTTACAAAAAAATCTTTAAAACATACGTGCCATGATACATGGTACATGATACATGATATTAGTTTCATTAAAAAGCAATTATTTCGATATTAAAAAAAGTAAGTCTAATAAAAAGATTGTAGCATGAGGAAATACGAACTTCTGTTTTATCTATGCATAACTCTTGGATCTCGATGTACGACGAATAGACTAAGTTGCTTGTGCAACTCTACCAATAGCAAAATATATCAACAAAACAAAATAAATAATTTGTCATATCTTGTATCTATGTATAATCTATATTAAAGATTAATGAGTTTATAAGATATTGAGAGAGTGTATATAACTTGTGCCTTCTTAGAAAATCAGTAGTGAACTAGCTCCCTTCACTGATGAGGGTGTACATTAGGAGGACAATTACAAGCAACCTCCTCCTTTATCATACCCTCTCTCTTATAGTCTCCTTTCAACTTTGCTTTATATTTTTTTCACTTGTGATTGAGAGACTTAAGCACAAAATCATGACTACCTAGAGGGAGTACAAACTTTCTCTACAACATAAATAAAAAAGAAGATAAATATTAAATCAAATAAATAATGAAAGTAGTTAGCAAATTAAGATATAATAGGAATTTCAATATTTTACCAGCACAAGTTGTAGGAGCTTTACTTTATAAGTGGGAAGCATGTCATTCCACTTCATGTAGTTCAGGGAACATAGCTGACCCCTTTGTGCAACTGTTCCTAAAAAGCTGGTCGATAAGCTAGTAGATTTTTTAATAGGTGATCCTAAACTATTGTACTCTATAATAATTCTCTCATCCTGACGAAGCTACCACACATCCTGGACTAGTGGGGTCCTCATCTTTGCCTCCCTCTTCCAAATCCATCTATGAAAAATATAAAAAAGTAAAAAGAATATATATCAAAACCATTAAATATGCATGCATTGAAATGAACTAAAATTATTAAATTATTCCAAATCTATAGCTCATCCATAATAACCTCATCATCTAGATGATCAATGGGAGGATCGTGCTACACAGAAGGACTGACCTCAGATTGATGTGTAGAAGAAGAGGGATTGGCCTCAGACTGACGTGCGGATGAACCACTATCCTCGAGCTATTGTGCTAAAGAAGTACTAGCCTCAATTTGTGAAAATTGAAATTTCACATCTACATATCTTTTTCTTCTAGGCATGATATATGATGGTCCATGATAAAATTGTTAAGACACCGTATCTATCAATTTAATTAACCAACTTCTAATAAATTAAAAATAAGTAGATAGTAGCAAGTCGGATCGAATCCATGGAGAAGGAAGTGCTTAGGACAGTTTAAAATCTTTGATTTTTATAAAATAAAAAGGAAAAAGAGTTTGAAGTTAGAAAAAATAAAAATTAAAAGTGTAAAAGAGAATTAAAGCTCGGTACATTCGATCCGCTAGTCGAATCTTAGCATCTACTAGCAAGAAAATAAATAACAAGAATTTAAATGGCATAAATGTAAACTTTACATTAATTAAAATCTAATTACAAGGGATTAAAAATAATAATAAACTATGAAAGCAATAACAAAGAATCTGAAGTTGACTGGCGTAGCCTCGTTGGGAAGTCGGTTGATGTCATGCCACCTCCTTCTGTCGTACTCTGTGGAGCGAACTGGGCTTCCCCTTCTTTTTTCTCTTTGGATTTTGATCTGGAGATTGGTGTAAGCAAAAAGATGGCATAAATGATAAAGCTTCTCCTCTAAGAAACCTCACTCTTAAAGGCAAACCGACAGCCCACAGCTAAGCCTTCTACCTTGTACCGTACTCTCTCTCTAAGATGATTTCTTCTTAGTACATGGATTCTTTAAATATAGATCATCTAGGGCTTCCTCCTGATTAAATTTGGACTTAATCAAACTCCAGATCGGCTAGATATCATGCAGAGAATTTTCAGCTGTTCATTCTACATCACAACCTTAGATTGTGCCAGAATTCATGTGACACGGCTCTCTTTCCTTCTTGGCAGAACAGAGTCCGATTCGGACTCTTACCGAGTGCTAGATTCCTCTGGGACTTCGATTCTCCTCTCCCGATCCAGTGTGGTGGCGTGACGGTGGAAGATGGTGGCCGGCGGTGGTGGAAGGTGGTGACTTCAATGGCCATGGGTGATGGTGGAGAGTGGAAGAAGATAGTGGTGAAGAGGGAGGGATCCAAACTGTGAAGGAGCTTGAGTGAGAGGAGAAGTCGATAGTGGAGAACATGGGCATGACTGGTGATGACTTTTCTAGCTTCCTCTCTGACCACGGGTGGTGGTGATCAAAAGAAAACTGGCGAAGATGGTGGTTGGCCCAATTAAAGGCTTCTTCGGTGAGTTGATGCTGGCCGGCAGCTCAGGGAGATGGTCGATGATGAGAGGGACGTTCGGTGGCCTCTTCGACCGATGCTAGATATTTGAACAGCGATGAGAGGCAGCAATAAAAGAAGGAGGAAGAGGAATTGATGATCGACGGTTGCCATTCCTAAAAATGGGTCTCCCAGTGGCATTGGCGATCGTGGTGGACCTCTTGGTGTCTCCTATATTGATTGGTGGCGATGGGCAGCAATGGGCGATGGAAAATACAGCTTGAGAAGGAGTTGGTCCATGAAACGAGTTCGTGGACCGGCTCTAATGGCTGTCGGTGGACCAATTTTCATCTTATAGACCCAATGGCCGATTCATGGTGGACATGCTGCTTTAATATTTATGTAATTCCTTTAATAACTTTTAAAATTTGATTCTGGACCCGTTTGAACTCCGATTTGACTGCCATTTATATCATTAGATTCCAAAAATTGAGCTCTTTGAATGACGGCCTTCTTTCCTACAAATAATGTATAAAAGTATCAATTTGATATAAATAAAGATAGTTTAATTATTATATTAATATTTTTATATATGTATATAATATAATTATCATACCCTCTAACTTGAACTTTGCCCATCATCGAGTAAAATAGATGAATTAGCTATGTATATGATAAGTGCATAAAAATTAGTAATAAATGCATTAATTTATTAATTAAATTAACTTTATTTAATTAAAGCTAATATTTTTATGCAGTGTTTTAATAAAAGAATCCTGCCAATGTGAAGAGCATGATTTATGGGATCCAACGGTGTGAACAGTGCATGAATCGGACTTCAATTGAGCCAAAAAATGGATTTTGAAGTTAAAGAATTGCATGAAAATTGATGCAACCAGTCTATCATGGACCGGCTGAATGGTTCATGTTTCATTCACTTGGTCCATATCCTCCATTGCAGATGGTCCACGGAACGGATCCGTGGACCACAGGCCAAACCAAGCCGAGTTTTCTCCGGGGAAGCTGCCGGATCTTCTTCCCACACTGCCGGAACCCTCCTCACGATCGGAGAGAACTTTCATGGCTGAAAAAATTGAAGAAATCACCGTCCGACCCTTCACCGTGCCCATCCTCCGTTCTCCGTCACTGCAGCCTGTCGCCCCTGCTGCTGCCACCATTGAGAGGGAAGAATTGCCATCCCAGTTCTTCCTTTCCACCGCCATCTGCCCAAGTCGCCGGAAAAGCCACTTCCATCTCCCTCCATGATCGGACACCGGCCATTCACCTTCTTCCTCTGAGCTTCACCGTCTACCCTTCACTGCATCTTTCTCCAAGCTGAGCACCATCTTCTCCTTGCTGTCACAGATGGCTGCCTATCTTCTGTCCACTGCCGTCTTCCCATCGGGTTCATCACGGTCACCTTCTTCCCGTCTTCAACCGCCATCCGAGCTTCCGAACAACCACACCACTTCTAACGAGCCCACCACTACCTCCTCTTCACTATCGCTGTCTCTGCTTAAGAGCCGAACCGTCTTCCCATTGCTGCATCTCCTCTCATCGGTCTGGATGTCCAAATGGGAAAAGAAACGAAGAGAGATCAACCACGGACTCTGCGGATTCTGCATGGATAACACCGAAGAAGTGCGAGTAGACATGGATATGCAATGGTTGTATTGGTTACGGGAATGAGAATTGGGAACCGGAAGAAATTGAGAGGAGAGTCCGACACTAATTTTCCACGGGTCGACGCATCTGACTCCTCTATAAGTAAAGATCAATCGTGACAGGGAGAAGAAGCCAGTCCGTCACCTTTGTCTTTTGCCCTTGTCTTGTGTAGAAAGTTGAATTCATGTTTTCGTTATGCTTGAAATTCATTTCATTAAATATAATATCTATATAAGATAATTGTCTATTAAAATATTTAATTAGGATTAGTCAAACATGATTACATATCAATATATATCCCAAATAAGAACAACTAAATATGGAAGGATATCTCTTACAAGAAAAATATGTTTAACACCTCCCAAACTGAAGATGCTTCTTGCAGATGAAGTTTGGAGAGAAGGTAGCGGTGGCGCTCCTTATCATGAGACTTTGTGAGTAAATCAGCAATTTGATTGATGGAGGAGATATGATATAGATCAATAATCTGCTACTGATAGTGGTGACGAGTAAAGTGACAGTCAATTTCAATATATTTGGTACGTTCATGAAAGACAGCATTGCGGGTGATTTGTATAGCACTATGACTATCACAATAAATGGGTGTTGGAGCAAATAGCTGAATGCCCATATCATTAAGGAGCCAGCGAAGCCAGACAATCTCAGCAGTAGTATGAGCAAGGGCACGGTATTCAGCTTCGGTGCTGGAGCGAGATATAATTGACTGCTTTTTACTTTTCCAGGCAATCAATGAGTTTTCTAAAAATATGCAATAGTCAGTGGTAGAGCGTCGATCAGTGATATCTCCAGCCCAATCTGAATCAGAGTATGCATGAATATTTAGATGAGAAGGGGAAAGAAGAAGCCCATGATATAGCATGCCTTTGATATATCGGAGGATCCGAAGTACAGAAGCATAGTGAGTAGATCGAGGCGCAGACATAAACTGACTGATAACATGAACTGCATAAGAAATATCTGGCCGAGTGATAGTGAGGTAGTTGAGACTACCTACAAGTTGTCGATACTTAGTGGGATTAGTGAGAATCTTCCCATCAGTAGGCTGAAGCTTCAGGTTTATCTCAAGAGGAGTATCAACAGTTTTATTGTTAAAAATGCCAGTACGAATGAGTAAATCAGAGGCATATTTAGCTTGAGAAAGGAAAAGACCATCAGATTGATAGTTGACTTCAATGCCAAGAAAGAAGTGTAATAAGCCAAGATCTTTCATTTCGAAGCACTTGTGCAAGTATTGCTTGGTATCATAAATGCCTTGGTGGTCATCTCCAGTGATAACCATATCATCAACATAAAGAAGAAGTAAAACTATCCCATGAGAGGAGCGGCGATAAAAGAAAGCCGAGTCATGAAGGCTCTAGAGAAATCCATAACCAAGAAGAGTGGTTTTGAACTTTTCAAACCAAGCACGAGGTGCCTGTCTGAGATCATAAAGAGCACATCGAAGTTGACAGATTTGATGAGGCTGATGAGGTAAGCCAGGAGGCGGCATCATGTATACTTCTTCAGATAGATCCCCATGAAGAAAAGCATTCTTGACATCAAGTTGATGTAAGGATCATCTTTTGGCGGCAGCTATAGCAAGTAGAGTCCGGACTGAAGTCATACGGGCAACAGGAGCAAAGGTCTCTTCATAGTCGATGCTATATTCCTGTGTAAATTCTTTGGCAACAAGATGAGCCTTATAGCGCTCGATGGAACCATCAGGCTTAGTTTTGATCTTGTATATCCATTTGCAATCCATAATTGATTTCCCAGGCGGTAAATCGACCATGTCCCAAGTATGGGTCTTCTGTAGAGCCTCAAGTTCTTCTGACATAGCATCTTCTAGGAAGGATTAGATGATGCCTCTTGATATGACTTAGGTTCATGTAAGGACAAAATGGTGGACAAGTAACAATGATAGTCTGTCAACCGGGGTGGTGGATTGTGGTTGCGAGTAGGATACCATCTCTCGGTGGTTGCCGGATTACTCGCAGGGGGATTGGTTGCGGGATGACAGCAGGCCTGTCTGGTTGGTCAGGTGGTCCATATTCCTTACGAAGTGGTGAAAAAGGATCTAGCAGAGGTTCTAGACACGGAAATAGAGATGCTTTGCGGGGTAAGGAGAAAAAAGGAATAGTTTTCCAAAACATGACATGTCGAGAAATGCGCAGTTTGCGTGTGGTAGGATCATAACACAGATATCCTTTTTGTTGGAGATCATAACCTAAGAACACGCAGATTGCATTTTTCTTGGAAAGTTTGTCACACTCACGTTTGGGAAGAAGAACAAAGCAAGTACAGCCAAAAACACGAAGATGGTCATAGGAAGGGGAGAATGATAAAGGCATTCAAAGGGTGAAAGATTGGAAATGATACTAGAGGGAAGGCGATTGATGAGATATATGGCATTTTTTATGGCTTCTCCGCAAAAGGCTTTTGGAACAGAAGAGGAAAGAAGCAAGGTACGGGCGGTTTCAACAATTTGACGATGTTTGTGGTCAGATATACCATTTTGTTGAGGGGTCTCAACACAAGATAATTGCAAAAGAGTGCCTTGGGATTTAAGGTATTCGTTAAAAGCTTGTGAGAGATATTCGTCACCAGAATCAGAACAAAAATTTTTATAGGTTTAGAAAATTAGGTTCTAATCATGGTGGCAAATTCAATATAGACCTTTAGAACATCAGAACGAACAGGCAAAAGATAGAGCCATGTGAAACGTGTGAAATCATCAATAAAAATAACATAATTTTTAGAGCCACCCATAGAAGAGACAGGGACAGGACCCCAAACATCAAAATGAATAAGATCAAAAGGAGCATTAGCAGTAGAGTGCCTCAATGAGAAAGGTAAAGCTGCTTGTTTAGATAACTTACAATGAATATAGGATGTTTCTTTTGCTTCAGAGACAGAGCCTAACAAGCCTTTATTAAATAAGTGGGATAACTTGGAAAAGGAAGGATGACCTAAACGATTGTGCCAAGAGTATTTATTGAGAGAAACAGCAGCAACAAAGTGAATACCAAGGGTAGGAGGAACATAAAGCCGATCCAAAACAAAAGGACGACCAACCTTACGGCCGGTCCCAACTTCCTTCCCCGTCGAGCAATCCTGCACAACACAGCCAGAAGAAGAAAAGATAACGATAAGGCCTTGCTCACATAATTGACAAATGAAAAAAAGATTCAGAGAGAGTTGTGGAGCAAGGCGAACACTAGAAAGGCATAGGGTGTCAGAATGAATGGTTCCATTATGACTAGCAGTAATGATAGAACCATTTGTAGTTTGAACTTGGGGCGGATAATGAAGAGGGGAAACATGCTAAAAAATATCGGAGTGGAATGTCATATGGTTTAAGGCACCCGAATCAAAAAACCACTTACCTGGCAAAGGAGATGTGTCAGAAGAAGAGGTTACAGGATTACCAACAGAGAGAGCCTGATGTATCATCGCCTGGATATCATCGTGAGTAAGAGAGGTGACCGCCTATGCGGGAGGGGCTGGCATGATAGTAGCAGCAATAGAGGAAGGGCGATCTCCAGAACTTCGAGTCTTAGCTCACATATGGTTGGAGTTTGGATGGGGACATTGCGAAACAACATGTCCAACCTTCTTGCAATATGTGCACAACATAGAAGAGGTATCCAGAATGCGAGAATCAGAGCCTGGACAATTCCGAGCAAGATGGCCAAATTTCTTTCATGAGTGACACTGAAGTTGAGACAATCCCTTTGATTTGACCCGTGTAGATAAAAGCATAGGGGTATCAGAATTGAAAGAAACGATATGCCTACGAGTTTCTTCAGCAATCAACTCAGAAAAAGCAGTGTCAACAGAAAGAAGAGGAGAGCGGTACAGAATCGATGCTCGAACAAGCTCAAACTCATCACCAAAAGCCATTAAGAACTGGACAAGGCAAAATTCTTCTCGAAACTGATAATAAAGTTCTGCATCATGGGTCCAATTAGGCTCCATTAGAGCAAGTTGATCCCAAATCAGAGACATCTAAGAATGAAAATCAGCTACAGATTGTGCCGGTTGTTGCTTGAGATTGCCAATATCCAGTTCAAGATTGTACTTTAGGATAAAATTTGTTTGATTGTACTGCTTGGCAAGAAAGTCCCAAATTGCCATGCAGTGTCAAACTTGCTGAAGTGCAGGCTGATAGATGGACTCATAGAATTGGAAATCCAAGTCATGATCTTTTTGTTGTTGATCTCCCATTGATCAAAAGCATCCCCAGATTCAACTGGACATGGAAGTGCACCCGTGATATATTTCCATAGTCCCCGACCTTTCAAAAAGATGTGCATGCATCATATAGGACCATTAACTGTAATTGGCCCCATCTAGTTTGATAATAATAGGTTGTGCGAGATCAGCTGCCATGAACAGGAAAGAAGAGAGCAGACCCAATGATCACGAAACAGTGACAGGTGACACGACTGCAGAGCCCGACGGAGAAGATCAAAGGCGCCGTCAGCAGAGGAGCAGTCACCGGAGTTGGATCAGGCCGGTGAAGACACGCACGGAGGAAGGAGGACTCATCGAGGTCGGAGGAGGATCTGCGAAGGCCGGCAAATCCGGTAGGCAGATCCGACAGATCTGCCACATAGCTCCCGCGAAGAGGAGTGCCACAAAGGAGCAGAGCAAGGCGGCGACGGAAGACGTCGGTGGGGGGCAGCCGATGGCCGGATCTGGAGACCGATCGGTGATCGGAGGGATGAATGCACGGTGGCAAGCAGCGATCTGGAGACCGACCCGTGTCGGAGAGTGGGCGGAAGCACAGGGCAACGCGACAGTCGGATCTGGGGATTGATTGGAGGTGGAGACTGGTGGGCGGTGTCGGTCGGCTGCTGGGATAGATCCAGCGGGAGGGAGCAGTTGGGGCTTTGGTCCGGAGAGAGGGGGTTGCGGGGTGGGGCGACGGCTGCAGGCGATCAAGATCACAAGGGGTGGGCAATAGGGTTCCGGTCGGACGCGGGGTTCCAGTCGGAGAGATGAGGGAGATCCGGTGACGGTTGCAGGTTTCACAGATCCGGTGACGGTTGCGGGGTTCACGGGCGGCAACGTGGAGAGATTAGGTCTTCTTTGGAGAAAAAGGAAAGGGACCGGAATAAGCTTGGAATAATATTGGAATAGGTTTGGATAGGCAAGAATAAGATGGAATAGCAACTCGCTTTGATACCATGTAGAAAGTTGAATTCATGAATTCATTATGTTTGGGATTCATCCATTAAATATACACATGAGGATCTACATAAGGTAAATGCTTACCAAAATATCCTAATTAGGATTAGCCAAACATGGTTACATATCAATTTACATCCCAAATAAGAGCAACTAAACATGGAAGGATATCTCTTAGGAGGGAAATATGTTTAACATCTTTTGCTGTTTCTCCTTTCCATTCTTTTTTCCACAGAAAACTATAGTATTTTATTTTTATTTTTATTTTAACTTCAAACTCTCCTAATGCCTTAGAAGTTTAATCCTTTATGACCAAATTAGTTTTTACAATAAAAAATTAATTTATTAGTATCAAATTTTAATTTCGGTACTAGGATAGTTTCTTTTCTTGTAATTTATTTTATCCTATTTAAATTCCTGTAATTAGGTAGTTTTTATTTTTGTATTTAAATTTTGCAATTTAAATTTCAACAAGTAGTTAATTGATTTTAATTTTTTTTAATAATTTTTAAAATTTTATTTTAATCATGTCTGGCTAAGCATATCCTTTGGGGTTGGTGATGAAGCTAGACCATGATTAGAAGTCCTTCTTTGAATTTCCTTTTCGACTTTAATTTTTAAGAGTTTTTTCTCTTTTTAAATTTCTTGCCAAAAAACTTGATGAACTATAGTTAGGTTTCAATTCCTTCATAGTTCATACTTGATTCGGTTTAAGAAGGACGAAAGATATAAGGCTCAATAATTTGTTTTTGTTTCTTTCTTTGTTTCCTTATAAAACCTTGATAGATTATAGTTGAGTTAAATCTCTTCATAATCCATACTTGGTTAATATAGAGAAAGAAGTTGGAAGGATTTTTAAGGGAGATCCTTAGAAAAGTTTTCTAAATCATTGGTCTAGTAGATTCAAAATCCCTAGATCTTTAAATCATTTATTTCATCGATTTAATTTACTTTTGCTCATTCTTGTCAACCTATCTAAGTGAGGGTTTGAACACAGTTCAAATACAAATTCCTCATGGGATCGACTCGTACTCGCTGGATGTGCTACTCTGCACACCGTGCGCTTGCAGTTACAACTTAAAGTTCACATCAAATTTTTAGTGCCATTGTCGGGGAATTGATATGTTTTAAATTTCTTGCTCTTCATGCTTTTAGTCTGATTTGCTAGCATCTTTGTTTATTTTATTTTATTTTATTTCTTTTAAGTTGGTGAGTGCTGGAAGTCAGGTACATAATTTAAATTATTTTAGTTTCTTTCAGCATATTATCTTGACTTTAGTTTAGTTTAGTTTTTCATTTAAATTTGTTTGATTTCTTTCTATTTATGTATAGCATTCTTAAATCACTTTAAGGGCACAAACCTAAATAAGATAAGGTGGGGATTTCATCATCCTTAGCCCACAAACAAGACTCATTCATTTGCATCAACCCAAGCCTCTAAATAAAATTAATTAGACGCTGACCCTAGGGACATCCGAGCTCATTAGGACAAGGAGAGCTAAGAGTTATACCAAGCTAGATTCAATCATTGAATTGGTATCTAGAAAAGTGGTTCAGGGATTAAGTCTTGAAGAAAGGCGGTTACTTAATTAGTTCAGTTCGCTGACTGGCCAATCCAATTGGTATCTGAGGAAAGCAACGGGGGGACCTCTGCTAATTTTACACTTACCTGGTCAATTTAGTGAATTGGTTCGAACTCGGAGTGCTTGAAGGTTGACTTGGAATAGTTAGGAGCTATCTAGTTCTAGGTTAACCCCAGGATAGGATTAATTTTATGCAGAACTTGTCTAAAAATTTTAAAAAATTAAAAATTAATTAATTAATTAAATTACTTTACGTATTCTCAATCTTGATTGTCCTGACATAAGGTTGCCTTGGCATAACTGGAAGTTATGTTGCATGGTTGTTCTAGGATATAAAAAGGTAGAATTGGTTTAGAATTTTTAAAAAAAGCTTCTTAAAAAAATTAAAAGAACTAAAAATAAAAATATATACAATTCAAAAAAATAGAAGACATAGTAGATTTAATGAATTCTCCAAATTCTGTGTGAAGAAGGATATCTGGTCGACTTGTTAGAACTGATTTAATTCCTATTTCAGATCCTATGACCTCTACAATGGATTTAACTAATCAAATCCAAACCCTTAAGGATTTATGTTATCCAGTTGGTTTCGTCGAACCTTCTTGCATTAGGTTGCCTCAACCCATAGCAAATAATTTTGAAATCAAATCGCAAATAATTAATATGCTTCCAAAGTCCACGGGAATAGAAGATGCATATATATTTATTAGGGAATTTGAAGAGGTTTGTGCAACTATGAGGCTGCAACAATTATCAGAGGACGAAATCAAGCTGAGATTGATTAATTTTGTCCTTAAGGATAATGCTAAAAAGTGGCTTTATAGTCTTCCAAATCAATCTGTCATGACTTGGAAGGACTTTGTAAGAGTGTTCTTAAAGAAATATTTTTCTTATCATAAAATATTTTATCAATTAGCCGGTGAGTCATTTTGGAAGTACTTTGATTGTTTCAAGAACCTCTTAACCCAATGTCCGCACCATGGAATAGAAACTTGGAGACTATGCAAAATCATTTATGAGGGTTTGGATTTCAATTCAAGAACTATGCTAGAGTCTATGTGCCAAAGCCAATTTATATATAAAGAACCTAATGAAGCATGGCAATTTCTAGAGAACCTAGCTGAAAAGAATTTACAATGGGAAACAAGTAGGGAACCAAAGAGATCCACACCTTCAAGAATCAAATGCAGACTTCCCAGCTGCAGAGACTAAAATTGCAACCTTAACACGTAGGTTAGAGACCTTAGAACTTCAGAGACCAGCTAGTTTGAACCAAGTGTTTGCACCAATGTGTAATGGGTGCAATGCACCATACCATGTCCTTGAAGAATGTCCACTCCTAATGATCCAATAGAGAATGGATGTACACAAGTGAATGCCACCTATCAGAGATCATTGAACAATCCTTATGCACCCACATATAACCCAGGATGGAGAAATCATCCAAATTTCTCATGGTCACAAAACCCAAATATATGTGGTCCTAGCTTCAATCAACAAAACCCAAGGCCTAATCTTGTGATGAACAACTTACCACCACCAGGCTTCAATATTAATGGAAAGAAACTAGTTCCTTAGAGAAAAACCTGGAAGCCTTAGCCAAATCCAATGCTGATACCAATGCCACATTGAGTAATTTCATGCAAATCACGGGCCAACTTCTGAATTCAAACTCCAGGCCATAGCCCACTTGAAAATGCAAGTGGGTCAGCTAGCATCTACCATCAGTGAATGTGAACGAGGTAGGCTACCTAACCAACCTGAGACCAACCTAAGAAATCAAAATGATTGTCCACCCCAAGAAAATCAAGTCGTCAAGTTAATGCAATTCACACTTTAAGATAAGGGAAGCAAGTAGATAATAAGGTAGATACATCTGACACTAGAAAAAACTTAACTGCTGAGTCAGTTGAGCCATCTAATGAACAACCTACCTTACAAACTCAATCTGAAAATAATATCTACCAAATCAGGAACCCATAATTTTTAGAGCTCCTTTTCCAAATCGATTAAGGTCTAATAAATAATCGAAATATTCAGACAAAATGTTAGAGGTGTTTAAGCAAGTTCAAGTAAATATTTCTCTACTAGACATGATCCTATAGGTTATGACTTATGCCAAATTCTTAAAGATCTTTGTACCAAGAAAAGAACTACCAATGTACCAAAGAGAGCTTTCTTAGTAGCAAGTGTGAGTTCATACTTGTTAAGTCACATGCCCATAAAATATAAGGGTCCAGGATCTCCAATAATTTCATGTGTTATAGGAGAAACCCATATTGAGAAGGCATTACTTGATTTATGGGCTAGTGTAAACATTCTGCCCTATTCAGTTTATGAGCAATTAGGATTAGGAAAACTTTAGCCAATAGGGATCACATTATAACTAGCAGACCAATCTTTTAGAATCCCTAAAGAAATGGTAGAGGATGTCTTAATTAAGGTTGGTAATTTTATCTTCCATGTAGATTTTATCATTTTGGAGACTGAACCAGTATCAAATCCTAAATGTCATATCCCAGTTATTTTAGGAAGACCATTCCTAGCTACTGCTAATGCTGAAATCAATTATCAGAATGGGCTTATAAACTATCATTTGGGAACATGACTATTGAGCTGAATATATTCAATTTGGAACATGAATCTATCAAGCATGCTAATGTGAGTGTAATCCAAGATGAAATTTATGAATCCATAGACATTAGTGATGAAGAAGTTGATCTTGAGTCGAGTATCTGGCCAACACATGAGTATGAAGATATTGATAAAATATTTGATAATGATAAACATAGCCAGAGACGGGAGCCACCTACTGAAATATTCATGAAAATGGTTAAACCATCAATCAAGCCATCAATTGAGGAAGCACCCAAATTAGAATTAAAATTCCTCCCAAAGCACCTGAAGTATGTGTATTTAGGTTTAGAGAAAATCTTGCCTATAATTATTACCTCAGACCTAAATCCTAAACAAGAGGAGGAGCTCTTGACTATTCTAAGAGAAAATCGAAAAGCAACATGCTGGACCATGGCAGATATTAAGGGAATAAGTCCTTCCATAGTTCAACATAGGAGACACCTAGAGAAAGAGGCTAAACCAACTAGAGAAGCCCAAAGGAGATTAAATCCAGCAATGAAAGAGTAGTCAAGAAAGAGATTTTGAGTTACTTGACAATGAAATTATTTATCCTATTTCTGATAGTTCGTGGATAAGTCCTATTCAAGTGGTACCTAAAAAGTCTGGAATAACAGTGATTCAAAATGAAGCAAATGAACTTATCCCAACCAGAACTCGAACAGGATGGAGGGTATGTATAGACTATAGGAAATTGAATGCTGCAATAAGAAAAGATCACTTTTCTTTACCATTTATTGACCAGATGTTAGAAAAATTAGCCAGACAAGAGTTTTATTATTTTCTTGATGGATACTCTGGCTATAATCAGATCCCCATCGCTCCTGAAGATCAAGAAAAGACCACATTTACATGCCCATTTGGAACCTTTGCTTATAAGCGTATGCCCTTTGGGTTATGCAATGCACCGAAACCTTCCAAAAATGTATGATCTGCATTTTTTCTGACGTGGTTGAACGATTCTTAAAAATTTTTATGGATGACTTTTCTATGTTTGGCCTCACCTTCTCCGAATGTTTAAACCATCGGAGACTAGTTCTAGAGAGATGTAAGAAGAAGCACCTAGTTCTTAATTGGGAGAAATGTCAGTTCATGGTTATATAAGGTATAGTTTTTGGCCATGTAGTTTCAAAAAAAGGAATAGAAGTTCACAAAGCCAAAGTTGACCTGATTGCAAGTCTTCCACTACCCAAGTCTGTCAAAGAAATTCGTTCATTTTTAGGACATGCTGGATTTTATAGAAGGTTCATACCCAATTTTAGCAAAGTGGCTCGTCCATTGACAAATTTGTTGGCAAAGAAAGTAAAATTTGAGTTTACTCCTGAGTGCTTAGAGTCTTTTGAATTTCTTAAAAAGGCATTCATTTTTGCTCCCATCATTCATCCACCCATATGGAGTGAACCCTTTGAACTCATGTGCGATGCATCGATCATGCTATAGGTATAGTTTTAGGTCAAAGGATTAATAAGTTGCTTAGAGTTATTTATTATGTTAGTAAAATTTTAAATGATGCACAATTTAATTATACAACTATGAAAAGGAGTTCCTAGCCATTGTCTTTGCCTAAGAAAAATTTAGGTCATACTTAGTTGGGTCACACACCATCATTTATACTGACCACTCGACCATTAAATATCTCCTAGCAAATAAAGATGCTAAGGCACACTTAATACAATGGATCTTACTCCTTCAAGAATTTTACCTAGAAATTAAGGAAAAGAAAAGAACAGAAAATGCAGTTGTTGATCACTTGTCCCAAATCATTGTCGCACCATCTAGTGAACCACTCATCAATGAGTATTTTCTAGATGAACAACTCATGTCCGTGTCCACTGAACCATGGTATGCTGATATCGTCAATTATTTAGCCATTAGTAAAGTTCCTTCTCATTGGACCACTCAGGATAAACATAAATTCTTTTCTCAAGTGAAATACTTTATTTGGGATGATCCTTACCTATTTAAACAGTATCCTGATTAGATCATTAGGAGGTGTGTTCCGGATAATGAAGTTAGAAGTATTATGTCATTTTGTCATGATCAAGTATGAGGTGGTCACTTTGCATCTAAGAAGACAGCTGCCAAAGTACTTCAATGTGGATGTTATTGGCCTAATTTATTTAAGGATGTACATGTGTACTGTAAGACTTGGCTCGGTGCCAACAAATAGGTCGGATCACCAAGAGAGACATGATGCCGCTTAATCCTATCCTAGTGGTAGAAATCTTTGATGTATGGGGAATCGATTTTATGGACCATTTCCAAACTCCTTTGGAAATGAATATATTTTAGTGCGGTTGTTGATTATATGTCTAAGTGGATAGAAGCTATTCCATGTAGATCCACTGATAGCAAAGTGGTCATTAAATTTCTTAAAGAAAATATTCTCTCCCATTTTGGTATTCCTAGAGCAATCAATAGTGATCGTGAGACATATTTTTGCAACCGACCCTTTGCCACATTAATGAAAAAGTATAATGTTACCCACAAGTTGGCTCCACCATATCATCCTCAAACTAGTGGATAAGTAGAAGTATCCAATAGACAAATCAAACAAATCTTGGAGAAGACTGTTAATGCTAATAGAAAAGATTGGTCTTTGAAATTAGTTGATGCACTCTGGGCATATCGCACTGCATACAAGACCAACCTAGGAATGTCTCCTTATAGGATTATGTTTGAAAAATCATGTCACTTGCCTGTTGAATTAGAACATAAAGCTATGTGGGCAATTAAAAAATTGAACATGGATTTGGACTTAACTAGAAATCATAAGAAGCTTCAAATGAATTAGAAGAACTTAGAAATGAAGCTTACGAGAATGCCATGGTCTACAAAGAAAGAACAAAAGTATTTCATGATCAAGCAATTCTTAAAAAATCTTTTACTCCTAGACAAAAAGTTTTTTTGTATAATTCAATGTTACATCTTTTTCCTGGAAAACTTAGGTCTAGATGGACCGGACCTTTCATAGTTAAGGAAGTCTTTCCGTATAGGGCTGTAGAAATTGAAAATCCAAGCAATGGTATTGTTTTCAAAGTTAACGGTCAACGATTAAAATCATTTTTGGAATTACCTACAGAATCAATAGAGGAAGCCATGGTTCTTTATGAACCAACATATCTTAATTAGCCTGCTATCACTGCTTAGTCTGGTTGAAGACATTAAACTTAGCGCTCTTGGAAGGCAATCCAGCTCCTTTCTTTCTAATAATTTTCTTTTTAGCATGTTTAGGTTTCTTATATCCTGACTCAAATGAGCTCCATTGGCTAAGTTGGGGGGAGAGCTCAATAAAATTCCTTCTCAAGTGTCTTCGTTTCCTTTTATACCATGTCATGCATACATTTAGAAATTATTTTTATTCATGGGGGATAATAAGTGAAATAAATATATATTTGGAGCTACCTTAATATTTTTACACTTATTGATCTTGTACTTAGGATAAATCACATACTTTTGATAAGTAGTTGATTGAACAGTTTAGATAGTTTTAAAATATTAAGGGGTAAAAATTAATAGACTCAAGTAAAAATGGTAAGTAAGAATGAAATCAATTTCTAGATAATTCTAATCCTCCTATTTGCATCGAAGAAGAATCTATTTCTTGGATGTGTGTGGGTGTTGTTAAATGCAAAGTTCCTTTATTAGTAAAAAAAAGAAATAATAAAAGCAAGTTCTAAACATTGTTCCACCGAGTAACCGAGCCTCTTCGTCTAAGTAAACGGTTGAGTCTCACATTAGAAAATGGAGATGTGAACAAATTTTTTTATACAACCAGTTTTGATCTGTAGCCTTTCTGACTTAAGCCAGTAAGCCCGAGGGGTGTTCTACACCTAGTGCCCTAAGGCCAACTGGTTTGGAAGACTGGTCAAAAACTTGTTATAAGGGTAAGATAGAAAGCTTAAGGGATTAAGATATTGGACATTCTATATCAAAAAAAAGGTGAAAGAATAAGAGGAATATCCTTGCACTAAAATGATATCTCACCACTCCATGAGAATAGAGGATTTAGAAAGAACAGTAAGAGTTGGTTAAGAATTATTTAGAAAAATGAGGAGTTTATAATTAACCGATTTACTTGAAGCTATTAATATCCCAATAACCAATTTCATCTACTATCTAATTGGAAATCTTCTACTTATAAAAAGGGTACGAGAATAATCTTTGAGTCTGAGTAAACTTGTATAGGATATTAAGAGTTTTTGGTAGCATCCTTAATCATTTATTTTATTCGAGGATGAATAAGATTTAAGTTGGGGAGAGTGATAAGTGCATAAAAATTAGTAATAATACATTAATTTATTAATTAAATTAACTTTATTTAATTAGAGATAATATTTTTATGTAGTATTTTAATAAAAGAACCTCGCCAATACAAAGAGTGTGATTTATGGGATCCAACAGCACGAACGGCACGATGCCGGCATGCGAATCAGACTTCAATTAAGCCGAGAAATAGATTTTAAAGTTACTATTAAAGAATTGCACGAAATTGATGAGCCAGTCCATGGTGGTTCATGAGTCGATCACCTGGTCCATATCCTTCATTGCAACTAGTCCACGGCATAGATCCATGAACCACAGGCCAAACCAAGCTGAGTTTTTCGCCAGGAAAGCTGCCCGATCTTCTTCCCACACCGCCGGAACCCTCCTTACTGCTGAAGAGAACTTTCATGGCTGAAAAAATTGAAGAAATCACCGTCCGACCCTTCACCGTGCCCATCCTCCGTTCTCTGTCACTGCAGCCCATCGCCCTTGCTACTGCCACTGTTGAGAGGGAAGAATCACCATCCCAGTTCTTCCTTTCCACAGCCATCCGCCCAAGCCGCCGGAAAAGCCACTTCCGTCTCCCTCCATGATCGGACACCGACCATTCACCTTCTTCCTCCGGGCTTCACCATCTACCCTTCACTGCATCTTTTTCCAAGCCGAGCACCATCTTCTCCTTGCTGTCGCAGATGGCTGCCTATCTTCTATCCGCTGCCGTCCTCCCATGGGGTTCATCACGGTCGCCTTCTTCCCGTCTTCAACCGCCATCCGAGCTTCCGAACAACCACACCACTTCTAACGAGCCCACCGCTGCCTCCTCTTCATTATCGCTGTCTCTGCTTAAGAGCCAAATCGTCTTCCCATTACTGTATCTCCTCTTATCGGTCTGGATGTCCGAATGGGAAAAGAAACAAAGAGAGATCAACCATGGACTCTGTGGATTCTGCACGGATAACACCGAAGAAGTGCGAGTGGATATGGATATGCTGTAGTTGTATGGTTACGGGAACGAGAATAGAGAACCAGGAGAAACTGAGAGGAGAGTCCAATGATAATTTCCCACGGGTCGATGTGTCTGACTCCTCTATAAATAAAGATCCATCATGATAAAGAGAAGAAGCTAGTCCGTCGCCCTTGTCTCTTGCTCTTTCTCCTTTCCATCTTTTCTTTCATAAAAAATTTTAATATTTTATTTTTATTTTTATTTTAACTCTAAACCCTTCTAATAGTTTAGAAATTTAATCCTTTATGACCAAATTAACCTTTACAATAAAGGATTTATTTATTTATTTATTTTTCTTGTTTCAATTTATTAGTAGCAAATTTTAATTTCGGCACTAGGATAGTTTCTTTTTTTTGTAATTTATTTTATACTATTTAAATTTTTGCAATTAGGGTAGTTTTTATTTTTGCATTTAAATTTTGCAATTTAAATTTCAGCAAGTAATTAATTGATTTTAATTTTTTAAATAATTTTTAAAGTTTTATTTTAATCATGTCGGTTAAGCATTCCTTTTGAGGTTAACGATGAAGCTAGACCATGATTAGAAGCCCTTCTTTGGATTTCTTTTCAGACTTTAATTTTTTAAGAGTTTTTTTTCCTTTTTAAACTTCTTGCCAAGAGACTTGATGAGCTATAGTTGGGTTTCAATCCCTTCATAGTTCATGCTTGATTCGGTGCAAGAAGGATGAAAGATAGAAGGCTCAATAATTTATTTTTGTTTCTTTCTTTCTTTCCTTATAAAACCTTGATGGGTTATAGTTGAGTTAAATCTCTTCATAATCCATACTCTATTAATATAGAGAAAGAAGTTGGAAGGATTTTTAAAAGAGATTCTCATAAAAATTTTCTAAATCATTGGTCTAGTGGATTCAAAAGCCCTAGATCTTTAGATCATTTATTTCATCGATTTAATTTACTTTTTCTCATTCTTGTCAACCTATCTAAGTAAAAGTTTGAACACCATTTAAACACAAATTCCTCATGGGATTGATCCGTACTCACTGGACGTGCTACTCTACACACCGTGCGCTTGCAGTTACAACTTAAAATTCATATCAGTATACAAACTCATCCTTGAATTAAAAGTTGACTTAAGCAGTTTTAAAGGTAGCTGATATCCGACTAGACCATTAAAGAGGTACTGCATTGGATCACTGAGTCAACCTAATTAATGGTTGAGTATTGACCATAGAAATAAATCTTTAGACGTCTTCCTTACTATCTTTCCAACTTACTCTTTAAATCCTCTAACTTGATTTAAGTCACGTTTGTTATCTTTTTACACTTTAGTCATTTTGTTTATTCTTCTTTTCCTTTTTCTCTCTCTTTTTTTTATAAATCCAATGCAATGTCTTGACCTCTTAAGTATTAGTATCCTCACCTTTTGATATGAACCATAATGCTTACTTAGACAAAGGGACCCGGTTACTCAGTATCGTGCCATTGCTTAATATATCTCTTGACCTTCTCATCTTTTGACATGAACCATAATGCTTACTTAGGTGAAGGGCTCGGTTATTCAATAAGAGTTCAAGAAGAGCTATGAGGTTAGATTGACATTCTAGTTTTTTTTAAAAGACTTATTATTTTCTTTGTTTTCTTTTTAAAGGAATTTTTGTATATCTTAGCATTTCCACCCCTACTCTCAATAAGCAGATCTTTATTGAGATAAGAAGGGAAAGAGTTCTAAAATCACTTCTAAAATTTAACTTGGTCAACACCCTATCATTTATTGGATTTTTTTAGTGATTTGCCTCTTAGAAACTCTAAAACTATCTAGGTTGTTAATCAATCATTGATTAGGATGCCTAATTAACTTCAAATAGAGACAAAATTTGGATACAAAACTAATTATTTCTAGTCATACATGAGAACTTAATTAGATTAGTTATTCTCTCTCCTAACTTAATCAACATTGTCCTAAATGGAGAAGAAAAATAAAGGGTGCAATATATAAAAAAATAGAAAAAAGTATACCTAGAGTGAATGTGCTTTGAGAGTTGAAGAAGGCTGTTGAGAATTTGGATCCAACTTCTATCTGAACATTGAATCAAATATCTAAGAACAGCCTTGTTCCTGATCAAGAACAAACACCCTGATCTACAAAGTAATAGCGGAAGTGTACCAAGCTATGGATGACCCTCTACTAGTGATCTCCTTGGAGAGCACGGTAGGATACAGGTCTTTGAAGATCAAGCACGTCAAGATCCAAGAATGAGAGAATAAAGGGAAGAAGAGAGAAGAAGGAGAATTCTCGGGAGAAGGGGGATTTTCTTGATTCTACGTCCAAGAAGTTTGTTTACACTCTTATACACAACCTCTCAGGAAGTTACAATATATATACCTCGATCATTCATGACCGCGTACCCCAAAACTTCCTCCAGCTGGCATCGTTTAAAAATAGCTCACCCGTCATTCGAGCCAACTCAAGACACTATAGTCGACTAGACCTTGGAACCGAGTCGACTCTAAGCATCAGAGCCGACTCGTCCAGACCACAGGATTTCCTGACTGTGAAACTGAGCTGACTTGAATCCAACGAGCCAACTTGACCAGAATACATTCCCCTGTTCTGAGCCATGCCAACTAGCAGAGCCGACTCTTACATCAGAGGAATCGACTCTAAGACCCAGACTGACCAAACTCAACCTAAACATCTAGGACTCACCTCGGACTCGCTCCTAGCCCTAGATACATCATGGAAAACCATGATAGACCAGACCAATACATGGACATTGACCTAACAAGCCTTGAACGCACCATGCGAGACTCAATAATCTCCACCTTGGTGCTTCAAGGCTATATGGGCCAGACTCCTCAAACCCATCAACCACATACAAGAGTAGAAGCTTTCCCTTGGTAGAGCCTTTGTAAGTGCATCTGCCTGGTTTGCCTTTGTATGGACCTTCACCAGCATCGCTTCTCCTTCCTCCACCAGCTCTCTGACCCTGTGGTATCTCACATCTATATACTTGGTGCGAGCATGATAGACTGGGTTTTGAGTCAAGTGTATGGCACTCTGCTATCATTGTGCAGGACCACCATACACTATTTCACCCCCATTTTAGCTAATAGCCTTCTCAGCCATGGTGCTTCCTTTGTAGTCTCTGTAATCCCTATATACTCTACTTCCATTGTAGACAAAGCAGTAATAGGTTGAAGGATTGATCTCTAAGAAATCGGTCCACCATACATGAAGAAGATGTAACCTGTTGTAGACCTTCTTATATCAAGATCACCTGCATAACTTGCATCAACAAACCCTTTCAAAGGACCCGAATCTTCACATGATTCTATGAAGTTTCATTCATGTCCTTCTAGCTACCCACCAAATACCAGTCCATGCTTTTGAGTCCCTTGCAGATATCGCAAAATCCACTTCAATGCCTTTCAGTGTTCCTTCCCAGGGTCAGCCATGTATCTACTCACCTGGCTTACAGCATATGCTATATCTGGCCTGCAACAAACCATAGCATACATCACATAGCCCACTGCATTGGCATATGGAACTCTTTCCAAGTACTCTCTCTCCTTCTCAATCTGGGGGCTCTGATTTTTCGAGAGAAAAATATGCCCTAGTAATGGTATATCTGCTAGTTTGGCCTTCTCCATCCCAAACCTCTCGAGTACCTTCTTGATGTACTCACCTTGTGATAAATGGAGTATTCCTTTATATCTATCCTTGCAAATCTCCATTCCAAGAATTTTTTGCGCTGATCCCAAATCTTTCATCTCAAATTCATGAGACAATACTCTCTTCAGCTCTTTCACAACTTTCATACTTCTGCTGGCTATCAACATATCATCCACATACAGAAATAAATAAGAGCATCCACAGTATCCACATCCTTGACATAAACACCATGGTCATATTCACATATGAGAAATCCAAGTCTCATGATAAATATATCAAATCTGTGATACCACTGACGAGGTGATTATTTCAAACCATACAATAACCTCTGAAGTAGACATACCTTGTTCTCCTGTCCAATCTCAATGAAGCCATCAGGTTGCTTCATGTAGATCTTCTCTTCCAGACTTACATGTAGAAAGGTTGTCTTCACATCCATTTGCTCGAATTCCATGTCATGTTTTGCCACCAACAACAACAACACCCGAATTGAAGTATGGCGTACCATAGGAGAAAACAATCTATGTAGTCAACTCTCTTCCTCTGTGAATATCCCTTTGCTACCAGCCTTGCCTTGTATCTCACTCTGCCTTGCTCTGAAGGTACTAATTTTCTTGTGAACACCCATTTGGAGCCAATTGCCCGAACATCTTTAGGTAGATCCACCAACTGCCATGTTTTATTCCTCCTGAGAGATTTCATCTCTTCTATCATGTCTTGCATCCATGGTTCTTTATCAGGACTTTTCATGGCTTCCACAAAATTTTCTGGATCTCCATTAACAAATATAAAAGCATATGATATAATTTCATCCATGCCATATCTCACTGGCTTCCAGATTATACGCTGAGATTTATGCAATGCCACTCCCCTTGCACTATCCTGCAAGTCTTCTGATTGTGACTGTTCCTGCACTTCACTTTGAACAACTGATTTTCCTTTCTGATCCTTTATTACAAGAGGATCTTTCTCGCCTAACTCCACCTCAACTGAAGTACCCTTGCTAGTTGATGTAGATGGCTTATCCTCCACCTATGAAGGACAGTCATTGTTGTTCACCTTTGAAGCTGCAATTCCATCCGTACTACCCGATCTCTCTAAGATGCTTCTTTTATAAAAAATGACATCCCTACTAATCGCTGTCCTCTGTGATTAAGGATCCCACAGTAGGTAACCTTTGACTCCTTGTGGATACTTGATGAATATCATCTTCTTTGACTTAGGACCCAGCTTGCTTCTTTCAGTTGCCTCCACATGTACATAGGCCGGGCAACCAAACACCTTCAGGTGACCAAGCTCCACATTCTTTCCACTCCAAGCTTCCTCTAGAAGTTCTCCATCCAGGTTGAAATGAAAGGACCTGTTCATAAGAAAACATGATAGAGTAATAGCATCACCCTAAAAGGTTTTTGGCAGTGATAATTGTAGCCTCATACTCTTTGCCTTCTCCAATAGTGTTCGGTTCATCCTTTCCGCAATACCATTATGTTGTGGGGTCATCCTTATTATGTAATGACATTTAATTTCATTTTTCTTATAGTAACTTCTTAACTCTTTACTAGAGTACTCCCCACCATTATCAGACCGAAGGCACTTCACATATTTTCATGTCTCCTTCTCTACCTCAGCCCTCCAGGCTTTGAACCAGGCAAATATCTTTGATTTTTTTCTCATCAAATATACCCACAATTTCCTAAAAAAGTCATCAATGAAGGTAACAAAATACCTTCCTCCACCCCTAGATAAAACAAGTGCTGGTCCCCAGACATCCGAGTACACCAAATCTAGCACTCCTTCACTTGGTTTGGTACAAACATCAAATTTTACCTTATGCTGTTTACCAAAGATACATGGCTCACACAGATCATTTTGATCCTTCTTCAGAGCTAGAATGTTCCCTCTTCTGCTTAACTCCATGAGCCCTCGACATATGACCCATTCGATAGTGCCATAATTTATATGTCAAATGTTCCTTTTGTACCGCTGCAAACACCTCCGCACTATCATTCACGACTGAGCCTTTCATCTTATACAGATTGTTGCTCAGTCTTCTTCCTCTCATTACCACCAAAGTCTCCTTGGTATTCTTAAACATCCACTACCAGATTGGCAACTAAAAGCATATCCCTGCTTTTCCAAGTAGCCCAAAGAAATTAATTTCTTTTTCAACTCTGGTACATGTTTGACATTTGACAAAGTTCTTATCACTCCATCATACATCCTCACCTTAATGGTACCAACTCCAGCTACCGTACAAGGATGATCATCACCAAGGTTTACACTACCTCCATCTGACCTATTGTAGGTGTAAAACCATTTTTAATGTGAGATATAGTGGTATAAGCATGCAGAATCCAAAATCCAAGTATTATCCCAATCTACTGATCCATCTGATACAATCAGTACATCTCCTCCATTACCTTCTGATATATTTGCACCACTTGTGTTGACTCTTCCCTTTTATGTCTTCCAAAAAGGACAATGCTTCTTGATATGCCCAAGCTGATGACCCTTATAGCATTTCAAGTTCTTATAATTTCGAGACCGAGATCTGTCATTGGACTTTTCCCTAGCTCTTTTCCTGGGTCTACCTTGCCTCTCATTCACAGCAAGAACCTCTAAGTTAGGATTACCTTTGCAAATCTTTTTTCTTTGCTCATTAGATCTGAGCACACCAACAACCTCTTCATAATTCAGGGTTTCCTTCCTATACACCAAGATTGTTATGAGACCATCATACGATCCAGGGAGTGAACACGGCAGCAACAATGCCCGATCCTCCTCATCAATCTTCACATCCAGATTCATAACCTCTAAACATACCTGGTTGAACCTCTGAATATTAGTAACAAGGTCTCCTCCTTCAGGCATTGTCAAGCTATGCAGTTTCTTCTTCAACCATAGCTTGTTCATCATGTTCTTTCCCATGTATATGTTCTCCAGTCTTCTCCAAAGATCTTTTGCGGTAGTCTCTAAACAAACCTCAGGTAAAACCTGATCAACCAAACACATCCTAATGGTGCTAAAAGCAATCTTTTCTAACTCTTCCCATTCTTCAATACTGATCTTTTCTGATCTTTCTTTAACCAAGATCTTGTAGATCCTTTATTGAATCAGCAAATCTTTAATACTTTGCTGCCACAGGGTGAAGTTTTTCTTGCCATCATACTTTTCAAAATATACCTTGAAACCACTTGATGTCATTACCACAATCAAGAAATCAAGAGATCTGAAAACCATACCTGTAAGAAGCTTTCCTTCCAACCCTTTGATCTTGAGATCTTCTTTCTATGAACCTTACTGCTCTGATACAAAATGTTGAGAATTTGGATCCAACTTCTATCTGAACATTGAATCAAATATCAAAGAATAGCCTTGTTCCTGATCAAGAACAAACGCCCTGATCTACAAAGCAATAGCGAAAGCGTACCTGGCTGTGGATGACTCTCTGCTAGCAATCTCCTTGGAGAGCACGGTAGAATACATGTCTTTGAAGATCAAGCACGTCAAGATCCAAGAATGAGAGAATAAAGGGAAGAAGAGAGTAGAAGGAGAAATTCTCAGGAGAACGAGGATTTTCTGGATTCCACGTCCAAGAAGTTTGTTTACACTCTCACGCACAACCTCTTAAAAAGTTACAATATATATACCTCGGTCATTTATGGCTGAATATCCCAAAACTCCCTCTAGCTAGCACCATTTAAAAAATAGCTCACCCGTCATTCAAGTCAGCTCTAGACACTATAGTCGACTAGACCTTGGAACCGAGTCGACTCTAAGCATCAGAGCCGACTCGTCCAGATCATAGGATTTCCTGACTATGAAACTGAGCCAACTCGAATCCAACGAACCGACTCGACCAGAACACATTCTCCTATTCTGAGCTGTGCCAACTAACAAAGTTGACTCTTACACTAGAGGAGCCGACTCTAAGACCCAGACTGACCAAACTCAGCCTAAACATCTAAGACTCACCCCGGACTTGTTCCTAGACTTGGATACATAATGGAAAACCATGATAGACCAGACCAATACGTGGACATTGACCCAACAAGCCATGAACGCACCACCCGAGACTCAACGAAGGCTTCATGAAGTAGTGGGCTATTATACTTCCATCTAAGTTTCTGTAATTATACTAAAAAATGAGATTGTTGGATTTCCTCCCAACTAGCACTAAGTTTAACATATTCAGCCGGACATTATGAGGGAGTCTAGTAGATAGTTAACTTTAGTGTGTCTCTTATAATATCAAAAGGATAAAGCCAATCAGGAGGCCTTATTATCATGGCAAGAAATCATTTATAGAGTACTCTATGATGATTAGCCCGAATCAATAAAACACATTAGGCAAGCATGCTATTCTAGAATTTAAAAATATTATTATAGTTTATAAAATACTTAGGTAGGGATTATGTTTGTTGGGTCAAGATTGGAGGTGGTAGTTTAAAAAATTATCCAATTATGAGTTGGTCTACCCTACTCTCCTTCTCGGGAATGATGTGTTCGGTTAATTTTCCTTTCCAATTTAAATTTAGGCACCTTTTCTAGATTAATATTAGACCTATCTCCCTACATTATTTTAATATCATGAAAAAGTTTTGGAGGCAGTTCTCAAAATTGGTGCCAAATATAGAGAAATCAATTATAAAATTTCTAAGATCATGATCCCTCATTTTAGTAATATCCCACCCAATAGCTTCTTTATGTATTTTTATAATACCACTGAGTCGGGCTTCCAGGGTAAGGTTCATTGAAAAAGTTTTAATGGATGTATCAGAAAGTTGCTTCAGTTCTAGATCAGGTAGTGATTCTAACAAGGGGGCTAGGTGGGCTAGGTGATGGCGCTTGTTGTTCATCAAGCAAAAGTGGGGTGGTTTCAATGTAGGGTATTTGTATTAGGTTATTCACTTCAGTACTATATCCATTTATATTAAAATCATCTATCCTTAATTAAGCCAGATAGGGATCTAACAAATCTTGGAAAGGAATTATGGGGCTGGCTTCCTCTATTGAGTCATGCATTTATGGGTCTTGGAAAGTTTCGACCAATTCCATCATTACATCAATTTGTTCTCCCATCCCATTAAAAGGCATAGATGACTCTAAGGCACTAGGAAATGAGGCCATAGGTGAGTGGCATAATGATGGAGTTGGTTCATCCCATAAACTTAATTTCTCTATATATTTTTTTGCCTTAGCCAAATTGTCTATATTGGTCTTTATGGTTGTACAAAGTTGTTTTAAGACCAGTTCATTCCCGGAAGCCAGAGTTGATTGTTCATGAAAAGATAGAGTGTCATTAAGGTTTTGAGCTAGGTATGGTCCCTCTAGGTTACTCTCGAGTTGATTAGGCAGTTCACCTCCATCAATATTAAGCTCGATTAATTGTTGATTAGTTTGGTCTATTAGCTTATTTATAGATTGCTGTTGGGCTATAACATTGGTTGAAATTGATTAAACCTATCAACATCTTGGTTGGTTTGTCAGGAAGATGGGTATGGTGCTTGTTGAACATTTTCTTCAAATAATGGACTATAATTAGTTGGTGAAGGTTGATATTGGAGATAGGGCTGGTCATAATATGATATCTCTATGAAGATGGATCCTTAGATTATCGGGACAACCACTGGGTATGGTTGCCATGAAAAGTCTAGTTGAGCCCCCCAACCTGAATTATAGGTATTAAGGTATATGTTACCTCCTAAGCTGTAGGCTATTTGGATTTGATCTTAATAAATTTGATCATACATAGGCTCAAGAGGTTGGTACATGGTTGGAAATTCACTCTTAAAGTGAGTGGAACTCGAATAGACTTGGTGTGCCAGGAGAAATGGTACTTCACTATAAGGATTCATGCTCCTAGCACTGGTTTAGTCTATCAGATTATTCTGATTATTAGAAAATACAATCAAGATTTAAGATCAGAACAATCCTTATTTATTTATTTATGTATTTATTTATTATTGTTATTACTATTTTTTTAAAAGGAGTGGTGAGATGAAGAAGGAGAAGAGTTCTAAAGAAAAGGGCCTAAGGAGTCCTAGAGCTAAGAGAGAGAAAAAAAATTAGTTAGGGTTTGGTGTTATTTACAGATAAGTTAGCATACATAGACTCTCTATCCTAGGGTTGTCTGCCAAGGCAACTTTGGAGCCCTCCAAGTCAAAAACTAACCAATCAACTGGTCAGGTAAGGATAAGATCGGTGGGGGTCCCCCGTTACTTTCCTTATACACCAATAAAAATTGGCCAGGTCAGTCAATGAAACCAATAAAAAATCACCTTTCTTCAGGGTATATCATCCTTGAACCCCTTTCCTAGACACTAGCCAATCAGCTAATCCTAACCCGGTCCAACTCTTTCGAGTGCCCTGTCCTACTGAGCTCGAGTTTCTTAGGGTTGATGTCTAGTTAATTTTAATTAGTAGGCTTAAGTACGCTAAATGCAGGGTGGTGGTTTGTGGACTAAGGAAGGATGATCAAATCCCTAGCTTATCTTGTTAATGGATTATTACCCTTAAGATATATTATAGAAATATGCAATGCAATGACAGAGAGGTATCCCAAATAAGTAGTAATTTTTTAAAAATTTTATTTAGTTACTCGATTTTAGTTAAGTGTTATGCAAATTTTTTTTGTTTTCGTTTTTTGTTTTGGTAATTCAAGAAAGAAAAATAAAAGGTAGGTTTTAATCTTGGTTAATTAAGTATAAAAGAAAAAGACTAAAATTAGGTTAAGCAAATAAAGCAAGTAGGTATCCTAAATTAAAGTAGAAAATCAAATCTAATATTTAAGGCAATTATTTGAAAGGTCAATGATTTTTTTCATTTTTTAGGTTTACTTGAAAAGGAATGAGTCTAAAAGAAAAAAAAAAATCTTTGGATTAGTTTAAAAAGAAGGAAACTAATTAAAAGCAACTAAATCTTTTTTTTCTTTTTATGTTATGCTAATTTAAGCAAGAAGAATAAAGAGTAGATTTTAATTTTGGTTAAAAAGGAAGAAACTACGATGGTAGCGTGGTTGGTAGAAGCGCGGCTTCACCTCTCTCCGATTACGAGTTCGAGGCATGATCCCGTGGGTGACTCGATTAAATGCCAGATATCTGGGAGCACGTGACTGGGGATGGAGCGGCTACTACTCCGATCCCATAGTGAGGTTAGGTTGACGTACTCACTAGTTGGTGGAGAGGGTACGTGAGAAAATTGTGACCTGAATCAAACAATCATTTAACGGGTTGAGGCCCGAGCGGGGAGCTACACCGAGGGTCCCCCCGTCACCCTTTTGTCTTATCAAAAAAAAAGGAAGAAGCTAAAAGAAAAATATTGAAAAAAGAAAAAAATTAAAAATAAAACCTTTTTTTCTTAAAAAGAAGGAAATAAATCTAAAAGGAAAAAAAAAAAAGGAAGATTTGATAAAGAGACTAATCATAAGAAAAAAAGAAAATTTTTTTTGGTTAATATAAAAAGGAAAAAAGTTAATTAGGAGTAACTAAAAAAAGAAAATTAATCTAGGGTTTAAATCGATCTCATCGAAATCATAGAAATTTCCTTCTCCCCATTTTTATTTCTTTTTTCCTTTTTTTGAATTATTTTTTGATCTATACAAAAAATAAGAAAAAAATTAGTATATTAAATTTATAAAAAATCAAAGAGATAAAAATATTAGCATTCGTGCCTTGCCCAACAATGGTGCCAAAAATTTGATAGGCCATGATGTTATCGCTAAGACACCGTAGCTATCAGTTTAATTAACTGACTTCTAATAAATTAAAAATAAGTAAATAATAGAAAGTTGGGTCAAATTCACGAAGAAGGCAGTGCTTAGAATAGTTTGAAATCTTTGATTTTTATAAAATAGAAAGGAAAAAGAGTTTTTGTTGAGAAAAATAAAAATTAAAAGTATAAAAGAGAATTAAAGCTCGGTACGTTCAATCCGCTAGTTAGATCTTAGCATCTATTGGCAAGAAAATAAATAACAAGAATTTAAATGACATAAATGTAAACTTTACATTAATTAAAATCTAATTACAAGGGACTAAAAATAATAATAAATTATGAAAGCAATAACAAAGAATCTGAAGTTGATTGGCGCAACCTCGTCGGGAAGTCAATTAATGTCATGTCGCCTCCTTCCGTCATACTCTGTGGAGCGAACTGGGCTTCCTCTTCTTCTTCTTCTTTGGGTCTTAATCTGGAGATTGGTGTAGGCAAAAAGATGACATAAACGATAGAGCTTCTTCTCTAAGAAATCTCACTCTTAGAGGCAAACATGCAACCCACAGCTGAGTCTTCTACCTTATACCGTACTCCTCTCACCAAGATAATTTCTTCTGAACACAGGGATCCTTTAAATAAAGCTCGTCTAGGACTTCCTCCTGATCAAATTTGGACTCAATCAAACTCCAGATCAGCCAGATGTTATGCAGAGAATTCTCAGTTGTTCATTCTACATCATAGCCTTAGATCGTCTAGAATTTGTGTGACACAGCTCTCTTTCCTTCTCAGCCGAATAGAGTCCGATCTGGACTCTTATCGAGTGTTGGATTCTTTCTAGGACTTCGATTCTCCTCTCCCAATCTAGTGCGGTGGCGTGATGGTGAAAGATGGTGGCCAGTGGTGGTAGAAGGCGGTGACTGCATTGGCCATGGGTGATGGTGGTGAGTGGAAGAAGATAGTGGTGAGGAGGGGGGGCTGCGGACTGTGAAGGTGCCTGTACAAGAGGAGAAGCCAGCAGTGGAGAACATGGGCATGACTGATGATGACTTTTCTGGCTTCCTCTCTGACCAGGAGTGGTGGTGATTAAAAGAAAATTGACGAAGATGGTGGTTGGCCAAATTAAAGGCTTCTCCAGTGAGCTGATGCTGGCCAACGGCTCGGGGAGATGGCCGGTGATGAGAGGCATGTTCGGCAGTCTCTACGACCAGTGCTAGATATGTGAACCGTGGCAAGCGACGGCGATGGAAGAAGGAGGAAGAGGAATTGACAATCAACGGTGGCCATTCCCAAAAATGGGTCTCCCTATGGCATTGGCGACTGTGGTGGACCTCTTGGTGTCTCCTTTGGCGATGGGCAGTAAAAAACATAGCTTGGAAAGGAGTTGGTCCAAGAAACGGGTTTGTGGACTAGCTCCAATGGCTATCGGTAGACCAATTTTCATCTTGTAGACCCAGCGACCGGTCCATGGTGGACCGGCTGCTTTAATATTCGTGTAATTCCTTTAATAACTTTTGAAATTTGATTCTGGGCCTGTTTGAACTTTGATTTGAGTACCGTTTGCACCGTTGGATTTCAAAATTGAGCCCTTTACAATGGCAGTCTTCTTTCCTATAAATGATATATAAGAATATCAATTTGATATAAATAAATATAGTTTGATTATTAAATTAAATGTTTTATATGTGTATATAATATAATTATCAATATACCTAGCATGCATAAATAAAAACCATATTAATTGACATAAAAATTTAAATTATATCATAAATGAATTATTATTTAAGAAATAATACAATAATTCATATAAAACATAAAAAATCCTAAATATTTCTTATTAATCATAATCAACCAATTGTATCTTCAAAATTCATCCTAACCAAAGCGGTTGTAGCCTTTAGATCATTACCCGACACAATATTATAAGGCATACACTGAGTATAAGTGCCATCATCTTCTTCCACTCTCTTTTCCTATATCATACAAGTCCCTGAGTTTTGTTTTAACAATAGTAGCCCATTCTTTATCTTTGAATTTTGTACATTAAAAACTTACGAAGCTTAAGATAGAAAAATAATTGGATCATCCTTCAATGACACACTGGTATGTATTATCTTGAAAAACTGATAAGTGTAAATCCATTTGAGTTATCTTTCAAACCCCTTAGTTTATTTATATCTACCTAATCCTATCGAAATAATATAATTTTAAAATTTTTATAATAATCTAACTTGTAAATATCTTTAAGTGTACCATTATAAGTTGTTCCATCTACTTTCACCATAACTCTACTATTTTGAGTTTTTTTAAATTTCTCGTGCTCCTTAGTATGAAATTTAAAGCCATTTATAATAAAATCATTATATTTGTTCATAATATTATTAGGACCTCTAGCAAGTATTATTAGTTCATTTAAATAATTTTTCTCCATCAACATTGTTGCCTAAAAATATAATATGAATTGTTGATAAGTTATTCAATGTTAAATATATCCAAAATCAATGTATCTCTTATATATTAGAGAAATATATCAAATCTGATTAGAAAGCCATGTAGGGAATAACTCAACCAACCATCTTTGTTCAAGCCTTAAATTAGGATGAATGCTATGATTGGCTCGTCGCTGAGCAACTAAAAACTCTCTACATAAATTAAAATCAAATATTTGATTAACAAAATTATATATGATATTTAATGTTATCCATGTACAAATATACTAACCTGCGATACTCAAATATTATATCACCATACAGCAATATATAATGATGTGCTTGTACTAAAGATTTTTGGTCAAGAATAATACTTTCAACTTTTTCTATAATTCTTCTGATAGATGAGAACTTGTATAGCTTTATATTCTCCATGGTATCATTATGACATTAAGATCAATTAAATACAATTTCTACACTTTCAAGATATTTTGAATAAAATATCAAATACTCTTCAGCAATATATCCTTTTTCTGTGGAGTCCTTAGAATGGTTTTTATTTCATACATAACCCTTTAATGCACAAGATACCTTAAAAAATTACCATATTTTTTGAAGTATCAATATTAATATAACACTTTTTCTAATAAAGATATCTAAATTATAAAGTTTAAATTTTGCAACATCACTTCTCGATAGGATACATCTATCTATAATAGTGAATGAGTAGATGAATCACAATAGTGAAAAATCCAAGAAATTTTTTTTTCTATCTAATAAACCATAACTATAACATGAGACTGTAACTGATCAAGCTCCCAAAAATCAAGAACCTTAAAAATAATGCCTTGAAGAATGATAATTGTTGCCGCTCTCGTCGCCGCGCCCGTGCCACGGATCAGTCGATCCCTCCTGACCGCCTGGCAAGGGAGCCTCCCTTCCCGCGGCAAACCTGCGAAAAAAGGGGTTAGAAGACCCTGGCCGGGGATCCCGGCGAGGGAGCTCCGACGGTCAAGTCAGTAGACGACGAGAAGGAACAGACTCTCCAGACGGACCCCCGAAAGGGTTTCAGACTTAGAGAGTTTACTAGTGAGAGAGACGCTCTGGGGACCAGAATCTCGGCTGGGCCTCCTTGCCGAGCTCACGCCTAGTGATTCCCTCTTGGGATCTCTGGTTTTCACTCTCCGGAGCGAGGCCTTTTGCCGTTGCTTCTCCTTTGTCCCCAGGCTTGTTCGCTTACCTCTGTTATCCCCAGATTCCTCCCTCTTTATCTCCTTTCGTCGTGCGCTTTTCTTTTCCTCCTGGGAGACTCCCCTCCCCTGTCTTCTTCTCTTTTCCCTTTTCGGTGAAGGGGGGCCAGGAGGCTTTCCGACATCGTCCACCGAGCCCAGCAGGGAAAAGGCAAAGACAGGAGAGAAAAAGAGAGGGCGGCGCTGACAAGGCGGCCGGTCAGGCCTCGGGCCTAGCAAGAGCGCTCTCTCTCCCAAGCGTGGGTGCCATCCATCTATAGGGCCTGTTCTGTCAGAATCGTGCCCCTCGGTTGTGGAGCTTGTCGGGCCGATGCAAGTGATGTTCCGCGTGCCGCCGCCCTCCGTACGGGGCGCCGTCTGGGATTCATACGGCCCGAGGGATAGCCTCGGGGTCCGCGACTCTTCCTTGAGATCTTCTCCGTACGAGCGGCCTGACCTTGGCCGAGGTAGACCCGTCTCCGGGGGCCACCTGGCGAAGAGTGAAGGACCTGCCGACCTCGGCCTAGGTGGACCCCTCCCGGGTGGACACCTGGCAAGGTGGCAGGAGGTCGCCTGGACTCGGCCGAGGTGGACCCGTCTCCGGGAGGCCACCTGGCAAGGGGGCGAAGGACCAGCCGACCTCGGCCTAGGTGGACCCCTCCCGGGTGGACACCTGGCGAGGTGGAAGGAGATCGCCCGGTCTCGGCCGAGGTGGACCCGTCTCCGGGAGGCCACCTGGCAAAGGGGCGAAGGACCAGCCGACCTCGGCCTAGGTGGACACCTCCTGGGTGGACACCTGGCGAGGTGGCAGGAGGTCGCCTGGTCTCGACCGAGGTGGACCCGTCTCCGGGAGGCCACCTGGCGAAGGGCGAAGAGTCGACCGACCTCGGCCCGGGCGGACTCCTCCTGGGTGGACGCCTGGCGAGGTGGCAGGAGGCTTCCTGGCTTTGGCCGACCTCACTTGGGCGGACATCTCCGGGCTTGGGCGCCATCGAGTTGGTAGAGGAAATCCGATCCGAGCTCGACCTCGGCGGGGCAGTTTGCCTTAGAAATTGTCGGGCGCTGTAGTCTTGTCGAACCTGGACTTGAAGACGTGGCGCTGACTCGGCCGAAGAAGCCTCCACGTGGCCCGAGTGCATTCGGTGGTACCTGAGCCTGGCCACGTCACTGTCACGGCTGTAACAGTTGCCCCCCAGCCCACCGTTCCGTCGGGGCATCGTAGAACGGAACGTCGGGATTAAATGCGGACATGACGTGGGGAGGCGAAGATCTTGCATCATAATTGCCACGATCCTCATCGTCGTGGCTCGATGCGACTGAAAACCTATGGGGAGCCGCCACGCGTCACCCACTTGCCCGCAATAAATGCGTCTCTTCGAGGCAGAGGCCGTTGCTCTGCTAACGAGGCGTCGATGTCGGGCGTGCGCCCACGTGGCGATCGTCCAGTGGCCCGAGGCGGAATGACGGGTACGGCCGCTGTCCGCTGAGTTTGAAAGGGAGGGGACTTTCCAGAACGAGGCCTTTTTCCCTTGCTTCGTGGGCGGTTTGCTGCAGGCTAACTCCTGTTGCCCTACGCTCGTCTGGCGTATTTTCGGTGAGTGCCCTCATCTTCTCCGGCTCCCCTCCTTCCCTTCCTTTTTCTTTTCTTTCTGATCCTCCGTTCTTCTCTTTTCCATGGCGCGCCGTCGCCATGTCTCTTCCAACCCGGACGAGGCCGGTCCATCCCGGCCGAGGACTCCATCTTCTTCCTCCTCAGATGAGGAGACAATCCCGGAGGAGATCCGCGCGTCTGCAACCCGGGGTATCACCATTGGCATCCCCAGGGGGATCCGGCCTCCTCCGGTTGCTCCTGCCGTCCCCCTTCGCTCTCTTCCGGCTCTTCCTGCTCTTCCTGCACCTCCTTCTCTTCCCGCCGGTCCCTCCGGTCATGCCTCCACCATGATCGAAGGCGATCTCTCTCTGCTCCGGGATGCTTACGGCATCCCGGGTCCATTCGTTTGTTTGTTCCGCGGTCCGGGGAGCGCGTCACCATGAGTGGCCCCGGCCGCATAGCCTTCTACGAAGACTTCCTCCTTGGGGGTCTTCGGTTTCCTCTGCACCCCTTCTTTCTTTCCTTCCTCAGCCATTTCTGGCTTGTCCCGGCCCAGCTGGCTCCCAACGCCATCTGGGTCATCTTTTCTTTCATTGTCTTCTGTCACTTCCACGGGTTCGTTGCCCGTTTCTCCCTCTTCAGGGCCTTGTTCACCTTGAAGAAGTGCTCCACCGATGACGGCTGGTGGTATATTTCGCCCCGGCCCAGGTATCTCCGGTTCGACATCCCTTCCTCGGTGAAGGGCTGGAAGAGCCGGTTTTTCTTCGCCTCAGTCGAAGATGTCGACTGGGCCTGGAGTGAACCGGACCGGACCCCGAACCGGAATTCTCGGGTCGAGTCGGCGGACCAGGAGTCCTACTCCCAGCTCCTGAGCGACGTGGTCCCGGCACTCGACGTTCTGCTTTCGGAGCAGAACCTTTTTGAGGCCGGGATCAGTCCCATCCGCGAGACTGGTGAGATTCGGCCCCACTTTGACTTCTGCCCCCCTTTTTCTTCATGACCGAGCCGGCTGACTTTCTGTTCCTTTGTGTTGCAGGGATGAAGTTTTTGCTGGAGAACCTCCTGGAGGGCGCAGCCCAGCGAGATGTCACCGAGGTGGACGAGCCCGCGGCGAAGAGGACTCGTACTGAGGCGAGCCGGGAGGTCACGGCGGCGACCGCACCCAGCCCGATTGCTGTCGCTCCCCCGCCCAGGCTGCCCCAGGGCGGGGCCGCTGATGCCTCGACCGCGCGACCTGGTGGCGCCGCTGCTGAGAGGGCTCCACCACCTGCAGCTCCATCCGGCGCTGGTCCCGTTGTCGCCGCTGCTTCGACAGTGCAGCCGGTGGCCACCGCCGGCCCGTCGACCATGGAAACAGCTGAGGGGGCGACCAGCGCAGGAGCCGGCCTGACACCTCCAGCACCGGTGATCACCCACCGGGACTCGGTCATCCGCGATAAAGGGCTCGCGGAGAAGATCATGGAGTACGCCTCCATCGCCCGGGACCGCCGAGCTCGGGGTGGCCGGGACTACGCAGATGCCCTGCTCGGGATCCTCCCGCAGCTTTTCACGGTAAGCCCGAGCTCCTTCCTTCCTTTTCTTTCAAGATCTGACTCCTTTTATCCTGACCTAGTTTGCTCTTGCTAGCGCAGATCGGGAACGACGTTCTCCTACTGAGGTACTTCCTCGTAGGGAACGCACAGAGGGACGCCGAGAAGGAGAAGAAGCTCGGCAAGCTCGCGGCCGACGTCAAAGACCTCATGGAGAAGGGGGTCGAGCTGCGAGCCAACAACCAGGCCCTCCAGTCTGACCTGGCGCATTCTGAGGGGCGGAACAAGGAGCTGGAGGCTTCCTTGTCGGAGGAGCGGGCCGCCCACCAACGCCGCACGGAGGAGGACGTGGCGGAGAAGGCTCGCCTGCAGGCCCACTCCCAGTGGCTGGAGCGCCAGTTGGAGGAGGCCCGGCGAGACGCGAGCGCGGCGAGGGACAGGAGTGCGTACATCAACGGACTCCTGGAGGCCGCAAAGCGGGAGGCGCAGGAGGCCATCCCGAAATTCCGGGCTTTCGATGAGTACACGTCGGAAGTCCGGGAGGCCACCGTGGACTCCTTCCTGAAGGGGTTCCGGATGTGCCGGGAGAAGGTGGGGGCCCTCTTCCCCGAGCTCGACCTCAGCGAGGTGGTGTTCGGAGGCAGAAGGCAGGGAGTCGAGAGCAGGGCTCCTGGAGCGGCCGACGCAACTCCTGCGGCGCCGTCGACTAGCGAAGCTGCGGCTCCAGAGCAGCCTCAAGAGCCGGCCGCCGCAGAAGTCGAGGATGCGATGCCTGCGCCCCCGGCAGAGGGCTCTGACCCTGCACCCCACTGAGCCCGGCGCCTCCTTCCTATTTTGTAGTGTCTTTTCTTTTTCTTCTTCTGTATTTTCTTCCTTTGGGGACTCCCGGCCTGTCGGGACTCCCGGCTTGTACTGATCCTTTGTATTAATGAAAATTTTGGTTTGATAAAATTCCGAGTTCATTCCATCTCACCTTTCTTTTTCCTTCTTTCTGAGATGTTGGTATGGAATGCTTGAAGCGATTGTAGGCCTGGTCCTTCCATTGCTCAAATCGAAGGTTGGGGCCTCCCGGATCGCGTGGCGGCAAAGTAGGCCTTAAGCGGATCCAACTTTGGGATCGCCCTCATACTTGCGCAGGCGACACGGTTTCCGCACCACCTTCTAGGCCGAAGCCCAGGATCTCCGGACTGAGCTCGATGCTGCAGGCTTTCTCAAGCCTTACGCGGCTTACTGAGCTGTTCTCCGGGCTTTCATGGGCGAACTGGGTTCTGCGCCACCTTCCAGGCCGAAGCCCAGGATCTCCGGACTGAGCTCAATGCCGCAGGCTTTCTCAAGCCTTGCGCGGTTTGCTGAGCTGTTCTCCGGGCTTGTGTGGGCGAACTGGGTTCTGCGCCACCTTCCAGGCCGAAGCCCAGGATCTCCGGACTGAGCTCGATGCCGCAGGCTTTCTCAAGCCTTGCGCAGTTTGCTGAGCTATTCTCCGGGCTTGTGTGGGCGAACTGGGTTCTGCGCCACCTTCCAGGCCGAAGCCCAGGATCTCCGGACTGAGCTCGATGCCGCAGGCTTTCTCAAGCCTTGCACGGTTTGCTGAGCTGTTCTCCGGGCTTGTGTGGGCGAACTGGGTTCTGCGCCACCTTCCAGGCCGAAGCCCAGGATCTCCGGACTGAGCTCGATGCCGCAGGCTTTCTCAAGCCTTGCGCGGTTTGCTGAGCTGTTCTCCGGGCTTGTGTGGGCGAACTGGGTTCTGCGCCACCTTCCAGGCCGAAGCCCAGGATCTCCGGACTGAGCTCGATGCCGTAGGCTTTCTCAAGCCTTGCACGGTTTGCTGAGCTGTTCTCCGGGCTTTCTTGTCGAAGTGAGAAGGGAGTGTTTGAAGCGGGGGAACTTTATTACAGGAGCAGGGAACCTTACATTACTGATAGTACATCCTCAGGTTCGAGGCGTTCCACGTCCGGGGAAACCTGGCACCCCCCAATTCCTCCAAGTAATATGCGCCATGAGGGAGGGCCTCTGCCACCTGATATGGGCCTTCCCAGTTGGGCGAGAGCTTGCCGCATTCCCGTGGCTGGGAAGCTTCAGCGCGCCGGAGGACCAAGTCTCCAGGACGGAAAACCTTCGGCCGCACTCGGGAGTTGTAATACCTGGCCACGCGTTGCCTGTACGCCACCATTCGAATTCGGGCTTTGTCCCTCGTTTCCTCGAGAAGGTCAAGGTTGAGCATCATCCTGGCTGGGTTTTCTGTCTCGTCATATTGCTCCACACGCAGTGTGGGTAGGCTGAGCTCGATCGGGATGACTGCCTCGACTCCGAAGACGAGGTTGAACGGGGTTTCATCGGTGGCCATCCTCGGGGTGGTGTGGTATGCCCAGAGGATGCTGGGGAGCTCGTCGGCCCACCTGCCCTTGGCCTGGTCCAGCCGTGTGCGGAGGCCCTGAAGAATGGTCCTGTTCGTGACTTCGGCCTCCCCATTGGTCTGGGGGTGTGCCACTGAAGTAAAGCGATGCTTGATGCCGAGGTCGTTGCAGAATTCTTCGAACTCCCGGCAGTCGAACTGGCACCCATTGTCAGTGACCACGGTGTGGGGGAGGCCGAAGCGGCAGACGATGGACTTCCAAAAGAACTTGGCGACGTTTGCTTCGGTGATCCTCTCCAAGGGTTCAGCCTCGACCCACTTCGTGAAGTAGTCGATGGCCACTATCAAGAATTTTCGCTGGCCAGACGCCGGCGGGAATGGGCCTAGGAGGTCCATCCCCCACTGGGCGAACGGCCAGGGGGCTGAGAGCTGGGAGATTGGGTTGGAGGGCTGCCATTGCACCGTGGCGTGACGCCGGCACCGGTCGCATTTCTTCACGAAGTCGGCGGCGTCTTCCTTCATCGTCTCCCAGAAGTAGCCCTGACGGAGGGCCTTGTATGCCAATGCCCTGCCCCCCACGTGGTTCCCGCAGACGCCTTCGTGGATCTCCTGGAGCACAAGCTTGGCTTCCGTGGGTCCTACGCACTTGAGGAGGGGGTAGGAGTAGGATCTTCGATACAACTGCCCGTCCATCAGGACGAACCGCACGACCTTCTTCCTGATGAGGCGAGCCGCCTCGCGATCCTCCGGCAGGGTGCCATTGGTGATGTATGCGGCGTACTTGTCTATCCAGCTGGGTTCATGGCCGACCTGGTGGACCTTCACCGGTGCCTCGAGGCTTGGGACCTCAAGGCGCTCCACGTAGGCTCGTCCCAGCATCGTGTCCGGTAGGGTCGCCAGTCGAGAGAGAGCATCCGCGCGGGCGTTCTCCCCGCGGCGGATATGGAAGATGTTGAAGCGTCGGAATCTGGACGCGCCCTCTTTGACGAGCTCCAAGTATCTCGCCATTTGGGGGTCGTGTGCGACGTACTCCCCGGACACCTGCCCCGCCATGAGCTGGGAATCAGTGAAAGCCTTAAGGTTGGTTACGCCCAGCTCACGGGAGACTCTCAGTCCGGCAAGAAGTGCCTCGTACTCCGCCTGGTTATTTGTCACGGGGAATTGGAAACGGAGTGCGCATTCGGTGACGACCTCGTTGCTGTTGGCAAGGATGAGCCCAGCCCCGCTCCCGCCGGAGTTCGAGGCTCCGTCTACATGGAGGATCCAGGTGTCCTCTCCGGACTCGTCGGTGCCTATCTCCATCGACCGGCCTGAGGGGCCTTCCTCGGGCTCCTTGCCCAAGCCTGCACATTCGACCAAGAAGTCAGCCAGCACCTGTGCCTTCATGGCCGACCTCGACCTGTACGTAATGTCGAACTCGCTGAGCTTCAGTGCCCACTTTGCCAATCGTCCCGAGGTATCGGGTCGGCTGAGCACTACTTTCAGCGGTTGATCCGTCAGGACAGCGATGGGGTGCGCTTGGAAATAAGGCCTGAGATGCTGGGCAGACACTATTAGCGCAAAAATGAGTTTCTCGGGCCGAGAATACCTGAGCTCCACGTCACGGAGAAGTTTGCTGGTATAGTACACCGGCCGCTGGGCCCCCTGGCCGTCGGTTCGAACCAAGACTGAGCTGACGGCTTCCGGGGTAACCGCTAGATAGAGGATAAGCTCCTCTCCTTTCTCGGGCCTGGACAGCAATGGTGGCGATGCGAGGGTCTTCTTCAGCTCCTCGAAGGCCTGCTGGCATTCCTCGGTCCAAGCAAAGTCATTCATCTTCCTCAGTACCTTGAAGAAGGGACGGCAGCGATCCGCCGACCTGGAGATAAAACGGCTGAGGGCCGCAACTCGGCCGGTTAGTTGCTGCACTTGCTCCTTGGAGGCGGGCTGCTCCATATCCAGGATGGCCTGGACCTTCTCCGGGTTGGCCTCGATTCCTCTTTGGGTCACCATAAATCCTAGGAATTTCCTGGCGGAGATGCCAAAGGCGCACTTCATCGGGTTCAGCTTCATCTGATGGCATCGGAGGTTGCCGAAGGTCTCCGCCAAGTCAGCCACGTGATCCGACTCGGGTTTGCTCATTACCAGCATGTCGTCCACGTACACCTGCATGTTGCGGCCGATCTGGTCTTTGAAGATTCTATTGACCAGGCGCTGGTACGTTGCCCCCGCGTTCTTGAGGACAAATGGCATCATCCTGTAGCAAAAAGTTTCACGGTCAGTTATGAAGGCGGTGTGCTCTTCGTCCTCCGGGCTCATTCGGATCTGGTTGTATCCGGAGAAGGCGTCCATGAACGATAGGAGGCGATGCCCTGAGGTGGTGTCGACCAGCTGGTCGATCTTTGGAAGAGGGAAGCTGTCCTTTGGACAAGCTCGGTTGAGGTCGGTGTAATCCACACAGATCCTCCACTTACCACTACTCTTTCTTACCATGACTACGTTTGCCAGCCAGCTGGGGTACTGGACCTCCCGCACAAAACCGGCGGTGAGGAGCTTCTCCACTTCCTCGTTGATCGCCTTTTGCCTTTCCATGGCGAAGCTTCTCTTCTTCTGGCGGACCGGGCGGCAATTTGGGTCCACGTTTAGCCTGTGCATGATGACCTCGGGCGGGATGCCCGGCATGTCAGCTGCTGACCAGGCGAACACGTCAACGTTGGCACGGAGGAACTCCAGCAGGCGGGTTCGTTCTTCCTCAGGGAGCTGGGCCCCGACTTGCACCATCTTCAGGGGATCCGAACCGAGGGGAAAAGTCAGCAGGCGCTCTACGGGCCCTCCCCTGGGTTCCTTCTCTCTCAGATCGAGGTCGTCGATATCGTGGGCGAGCTCCGGGCTCCTGGCGCCCGGGACCGTCTGAAGGCAGAGCGGGACTGGCTGGGTCGTCCCCTTCATCTCCCCGAGCCCGGAAGGCGTGGGGAACTGTACCAATAGCCTTCTTGTGGAGATGGTGGCGTCCAGTTGGTTGAGCCCGGGACGCCCGAGGATGGCGTTGTAAGGCGAGGGGAGCCTGACGACGGTAAATGTTATTAGGACGGTCGCCTGCCGGGGTGGGGATCCGGCGGTGACCGGGAAAGTGATCTCCCCCTCGACCCCCACGGAGTCCCCCGTGAAACCTACCAGGGGGTGTGCACCGGTTTCAGCTGATCGTGGGACAAGTTCATGCGGGAGAAAGCATCATAAAAAAGTACGTCAACCGAGCTTCCACTATCAATCATGATTCGATGTACAGGATGCTTCGTGATGGTCATCTCGACCACCACGGCATCGTTGTTTACATTATCATTTCCCTCCCCCCCCCCGGGGAGGGATTACATCCTCCGGGTTCCCGACTTCCCGGGTTCTCTTCGTCACTCGACCGGACCCACGTGAGATCATGCCCACGGGCTTCTCCGTTAGGCGGTTGTCGATCGCAGGGACGGGCGGCAAGGCCGCGAGCGGCTGCCCTTCAGAGGGGGCCTCATTCTTGACGAACTTCCTGAGGTAACCCCTCCTAATCAGCTCCTCAATCTCTCGCTTCAGGTGGCGACACTCCTCTGTGTCATGCCCGTGCTCGCGGTGGAACTGGCAGTACTTCGATTTGTCTCGGACGGCTCTCGGGTTCTGAGGAGGAGGTCGGCGGAGGTAGCGCTCGCCCTCGATTTCCATGAGGATCTTCGTCCGAGGTGCGAGGAGAGGGGTGTACCTCCGCTCGGGAGTGGCCTCGCCCCTCGGCCTTGGATTCGGGCGAGGGTCGACAGACGGCCCGGGCCTCCGATCTCCCGGGGCGTCCCTCGGGAGCGGCTTCTTCGGAGTCTTCCCGTCTAACTCTCGACGGGTGCGGTCAGCCTCCTCCGCTCGGATGTATTTGTGGGCACGGAGGAGGAGCTCGGAGTACGTCCTGGGTGGCTTCTTGTCCAGGGAGTAGGTCAGGCGGGACGTCTTGAGCCCGCGCTTCAAAGCCAGCATGGCGACGGGCTCGTCCAAGCTGTAGATCTCCAGGGTCGCGGTCTTGAACTGGGTGATGTAGTCCCGGAGCAGCTCCTGGTCCTGCTGGCGGATGGAGAAGAGGCTATCCAACTCTCTCGGCACCTTTCGACAAGCGTCGAAGTGTGCCACGAACCTTCCTTCCAGCTGGTGAAAGGAGCAAATGGATCCGGGCTCGAGGCGGGTGAACCAGACTCGAGCGGCCTTCCGGAGGGTTGCCGGGAAGGCAATGCACAGAAGAGCGTCGGTGGCCCCCTGGACCCTCATGAGGGCTTTGTAGCTCTCAAGATGGTCCAGAGGGTCGGTGGTCCCGTCGTAAGGATCCACCTGCGGCATGCGGAACCGTTTCGGGATCGGTTCTGCCTGGATTTCTTCAGAGAAAGGGGGGCGGGAGTCGTAGCTCATCAGGTCTGCCGACGAGTTCTGCAGGTCGGCAAATCGGCGGGCGAACTCCGCCAGCTTGCGCTCATGCTCCTCCAGGCGCCTCTCGGCCTGGCGCCTGATGGCTTCGTCGGTGGAGTCTTCCACCGAGACTGCGGGTGAAGGGGGCGCCGATCGGTCTCAGTGCGAGGTCTGGCCTCGGCGTCGCTTGCTGCGATGCACCATTTCGGCCCCGTTAACTGGGGATCGGCTCTCGTGATCCTCCGAGCCGGAGTAGTTTCTCTTTACGGGAGCTTGGTGGCTCCCCCGGGGGTTGGAGGCGGCCCTCGGATGGGATGGCCTGCCCTGGATGGAGCGCAGGCTCCCACGCTGCCCCGCGGCTCGGGCCGCGGGGGTCCTTGGCTGCGACTGGGTGGCCAGGGAGCGTTGCTGATGCTGAAGCTGCCGGACCGCTGAGGTCAAGGTCTGCAGCTGCTGGATGACGGCCGCAAGGGGTCCGTCCGCCGAGGTAGGCTGCTGTGCAAGAGGAGGGGGAGCCGGATGCTCCTTCTCCGGGCTGAGGGCCCCTGGAGGGGAGTGAACCTCCCCCACGCGGCTGGTGGACGCCTCGCGGCCACGAGTGACCACCATCGTCAGAGAGCGCGACACCTACAGAAAGCTGGCCCCCGCTCGGGTTTGGTGTCCTGCCCCCTACCTGGTGCGCCAATCTGTTGCCGCTCTTGTCGCCGCGCCCGTGCCACGGATCCGCCGATCCCTCCTGACCGCCTGGCGAGGGAGCCTCCCTTCCCGTGGCGAACCTCCGAAAAAAGGGGTTAGAAGACCCTGGCCGGGGATCCCGGCGAGGGAGCTCCGACGGTCAAGTCAGTAGACGACGAGAAGGATCAGACTCTCCAGACGGACCCCCGAAAGGGTTCCAGACTTAGAGAGTTTACTAGTGAGAGAGACGCTGTGGGGACCAGAATCTTGGCTGGGCCTCCTTGCCGAGCTCACGCCCAGTGATTCCCTCTTGGGATCTCTGGTTTTCACTCTCCGAAGCGAGGCCTTTTGCCGTTGCTTCTCCTTTGTCCCCAGGCTTGTTCGCTTACCTCTGTTGTCCCCAGATTCCTCCCTCTTTATCTCCTTTCGTCGTGCGCTTGTCTTTTCCTCCTGGGAGACTCCCCTCCCCTGTCTTCTTCTCTTTTCTCTTTTCGGTGAAGGGGGGCCAGGCGGCTTTCCGACCTCGTCCACCGAGCCCAGCAGGGAAAAGGCAAAGACAGGAGAGAAAAAGAGAGGGTGGCGCTGACAAGGCGGCCGGTCAGGCCTCGGGCCCAGCAAGAGCGCTCTCTCTCCCAAGCATGGGCGCCATCCATCTATAGGGCCTGTTCTGTCAGAATCGTGCCCCTCGGTTGTGGAGCTTGTCGGACCGATGCAAGTGATGTTCCGCGTGCCGCCGCCCTCCGTACGGGGCACCGTCTGGGATTCATACGGCCCGAGGGATGGCCTCGGGGTCCGCGACTCTTCCTTGAGATCTTCTCCGTACGGGCGGCCTGACCTCGGCCGAGGTAGACCCGTCTCCGGGGGCCACCTGGCGAAGAGTGAAGGACCTGCCGACCTCGGCCTAGGTGGACCCCTCCCGGGTGGACACCTGGCAAGGTGGCAGGAGGTCGCCTGGACTCGGCCGAGGTGGACCCGTCTCCGGGAGGCCACCTGGCAAGGGGGCGAAGGACCAGCCGACCTCGGCCTAGGTGGACCCCTCTCGGGTGGATACCTGGCGAGGTGGCAGGAGATCGCCCGGTCTCGGCCGAGGTGGACCCGTCTCCGGGAGGCCACCTGGCAAAGGGGCGAAGGACCAGCCGACCTCGGCCTAGGTGGACACCTCCTGGGTGGACACCTGGCGAGGTGGCAGGAGGTCGCCTGGTCTCGGCCGAGGTGGACCCGTCTCCGGGAGGCCACCTGGCGAAGGGCGAAGAGTCGGCCGACCTCGGCCCGGGCGGACTCCTCCTGGGTGGACGCCTGGCGAGGTGGCAGGAGGCTTCCTGGCTTTGGCCGACCTCACTTGGGCGGACATCTCCGGGCTTGGGCGCCATCGAGTTGGTAGAGGAAATCCGATCCGAGCTCGACCTCGGCGGGGCAGTTTGCCTTAAAAAATTGTCGGGCGCTGTAGTCTTGTCGAACCTGGACTTGAAGACATGGCGCTGACTCGGCCGAAGAAGCCTCCATGTGGCCCGAGCGCATTCGGTGGTACCTGAGCCTGGCCACGTCACTGTCACGGCTGTAACAATAATAATTGAAAAATAATTATAACAACTTATTTTGGTATTGATGATCTTAAAGTCAGTGGAAGAATATCTTGCATCAGTATATGACCATCATAACATTTAAGATTTGAATATTTTTGCTTTTTCAGATTTACACATCATGAAATATTTGATGCATATCTATCAGGAACCTTGATATTTTTTAAAATTATTAGAAAAAGATCTTTTTCTTGACTAGACATTATATAACTATATGAGACATAAGTTTGATCATTTGCAAGTACTTGTAGATGAAGGTCTTATTGGATGCCCAATTCTTTAAAATCAATATGTGCCTTCATGTTATCTTTGATCTTTTCATCAAGGTTTAATATTATTCCAATCAAATTATCATAAACATTCTTTTATATGTACATGATATCAAGATTATGTCGAAATATAATATGCTTCCTATAAGGTTAGTCAAAGAAGATTCTTCTTTTCTTTTATAATTATTTAGTAGGCTGATGTGTAGATGCTACCATTATATCATTATCTTTTTCATCCTTAAAAAAGTTATTTAGATCCTTAAACATCGCTACTTCTATAGTACTAGCACTGACTTTTTCTGATAATTTTTCATGCATTGAGTTTTTAACATCATCTCTTCCTCTTTTTTTAAGGACTTTGACATCTTACTATAGCTATAATTGATACCATGCATTTGTCTATGAACATCAATTCCAGAAGGTGAAATTATAGTAAATCCCAACTCCATAGTACCATCAAACAAATCTTTCTGAAATCAAAATGGATAATTTGCTTTTAACCATCGACGATGTCCCATATAACAAAACTTTTCTTTATATTTTAATCAAATTGAATGGGTTGAATCACCACAAGAAGGACATACAACCCATCCCTTAGTACTCCAACCAGATAAATTAGTATATATAGGAAAATCGTTAATAGTCCATAAGAGAGCTGCCTGTAGTTTGAATGTTTAGTCATTTGAAGCATCAATTGCATCAATACCCTTCCATAACTATTTCAATTCCTCTATTAAAGATTGTATGTAGAAAAATATCAATATTATTTCTTGGATTCTTATCACTTGGAATGATCATTGATAATAAAAGTGAAGACTGTTTCATACATATCCATGATAGCAAATTATAAGGAATCAAAATAACTTGTCAAGTGCTATAGATGGAACTCAAAGTTCAAAATGAATTGAACCCATTAGTGGCTAAACTCAACTCGATACTATAAACATCAAAAGTAAAATCGGGATGTCTATCATCAAATGCTTTCTATGCTAAACTATATGCTAGGTGTTTCAACATTCCATCCTTTGTACATCCTTTATCATGCCATCTCATTAATGAAGTTGTCTTTGATGATGCATAGATCCTTCTCAATCTAGGTATGAGAGAAAAGTAATACAATACATTGGCTGGTTTTTGTTTACTCTATGTTACATCTAATTCATTCATTAGATCACTTTCATTTTGTTTATGCTTCACCCATCATGAAGATCCACATAGATAGCATGCTCTTGATCAACATATTTTTTCTAATATAACATACAATCATTTGGACAGCTATGAACCTTTTCGTATCCAAGATCTAATTTCATTACTATTTTTGGGGCTTCATAAGAAGATGATGATAAACTAGTACCTTCTGAAAATGCATCCCTTGATAATTGGAGCAACATAGTAAAACTCTTTCCAGACCATCCATTCAAATATTTCAAATAAAATAAATACACATGAAAAAAAATCTTTGAAAACTAATTCTTGTCCACCATTGAAATACTCAACATTTGTTGGATGTATAGGCTCGTTATATGCATAGGTTCAGTAAATATAAGTCCGTTAGGCAGCCCAACTAATTCTTGTCCACCATTGAAATCTCTGAAATTTTGAGCACCAAATTTAAAAGCATCTCTTAGCAAACCCCTCATATCATCATCTCTTGTAGGATTTTTATGTAGGTTATTGGATCCAAAATCAGATATATGTTTTACATAAGAGGGTTGATTACATGGAGATGATAACATTGACTCTCCATGAAAAACCTACTCATTATGATCTCTTAAAAAACTATTCTGCACTAAATGTTCTTCAATAATTTATGGATATATGAAAAAATAATTTACATATTTTCAACATGAACATAGAATCTTTTCATTGAAACTATTTTCTCCATACCAAATTTAAATCCTGAACTCCATCCAAATATTCTTTTCTATTCCTTGATTTTTTCATCCAACTCTTATTTATTGTAGGATAAGAATAATTGAAATAACAATTTATCTAAAAAAGAAATGAAATAATATATTTAATATTGCATGCATTATAAACAAATATTTAAAGGAACAAAAATACATTAAATATCATTTTTAGATATCTACTACTCTATCTCTAGTAGCAAGTGAGAACCGTCCAAAGCACCAAAATATCCAAAATGCTCACAAAAACAATCATCATAAAAAGACCAAAACAAAATCAACCACAAAACCTACGCATCAAAATCAAAAACTAAGCAAATATCAAGCTTCATCCCATAAACTTGTAGTCCCTATCACAAATGCTATTCCAGCAAACAAGTTTTCTTCAGTAATAAAACCTAAAAACCTAATCCCTAAACTCTCTCAAGTGAAATACTAAAAGCTAATTCAAACAATTAGAACCCCAATCCACATGAATATAGCATATTTTTATGCCCTCTAAAATAGCAGCATCTCACCAGGTAAAAGTAACTTAGGAAAGCTCGATTCTACATCCAAAGAGCCCACAAAGCATTTGAAAGAATAAGCCAAACACTATAAGTATTTTTGGATGAAGCAAGAACCTTGGAACCCTTTTTCACTTTAATGTAAAAAAAAAGGAAAAAATGTGATTGCTTTGATAAAAGAAATAAAATCAACTAGTTGTATATGATCACAAACTTTCTCTAAACATACATAATCTCTTCAAACATATTGCATGCTTAGCTATTTAAATGCACCAAAGTCAATAAATCTTTGTACTTGAACTTTTAATACTAAATACTTAATTAAGAGAAAAGTGGTATAGTTCACCAACCCATTAAACATCTCTACACTTTCTGTCTTGAATCCAGAGATAGAAGGATTGTGGAATCAGGAATCACAAAGAATTTAGGAAATGGTAGTGTCCTAGGGAATATTTCAAGTAAATATTAATATTATTTATGATAACTGATAAATATGTAGTGTAAAAGTATCATTAATTAAAAGAATAATTCAATTTCTTGAGTAAAAGATAACACAAATATTATTACTCATGAATGATCTTTGTTGAATATATGGTAACAAAATATGCTTGATTAGAGATATAACTAAAATTACTATATGGAATCTTAAGAACAACATTAGAAAGAAGAGTTTTGCTAGGAAATAGAAGAATTAGTATGATCTTTTCTCACCATGTAGAGGAGCCATGGGCTGGGGGGTTGATGAGATGTGGGCGATGGTGGTAGGATGCAATCTTGTGGAGGCAAGAAAAAGAGCGAGGGAAGAAGAAGGAGAAGAGAGAGGGGTAGGGTGGGTGCTGGAGGAGAGGGAGGGGCTGGTCGTGAGGAGATAAGAAGGAGAAGAGGGAGGGGGCTGGGTTGCGGACAATGAGCACCGGAGGAAAGGAAGGGGGAGGCTAAGAGTGGTCGGGAGGCCGAGGGGTGGGGCAAGAGAGAATCGCACTGCAAGTGGAGGCCGAGAATGGGGCACGAAGGAAGCTAAGCAGCCATGAGGGATGTTGATAGCCAGGGAGAGAGGGGCGTGAGGTTCAACCAGCATCAGGGAGGCGAGGGTGGCGGTTGGGTTTAGGATAGGGCAATTAAGAGAAGAAGGGGAATACTCAGTTAGATTTGGAAATTAAACCAGCCCGATGATGCTTTTTAGTGTCATTAATTAACGACGTGAAAAAGTGTCAGCTAATTAAAATTGTAACAATACTAATTTCCTACAGCATCGGCATTGACATCTCGAGGCTTTAAAGCATCACTATTATCCCGATGTTTTTTAAAAGTGTCGGCAGGTTTGTTCTACCTGCCAATGCTAGAGAAAAGTGTCGATAGAAAAGAGTTGGCTTTTTGCTAATTTACTATAGTGATCGTACTTTATGTCCTTGTATAGGCTATATAACTAGGTGATTTGAAAGATGGAAAAATATCAATGGAGCTTCTTATGAAAAGGGATGTAGATAGCAAATGGGATAACAAATAAACTTTTATTAATATCTTAATAATAGTATATTAATTGGAGTGGAACATATACTCTAAATAGGAAAACCTCACTTGACTGCACTTCATGGCACTCTCACATACCATAGATTTGCACTTTCTTTGCACAAACTTCCATAGTAGGCCTTAACCCCTATTTATAAATGCTAGAGGTCAATGGATGGCTTTGTTTAGTGATGTCTCGCTTTGGCTCTAAAATGATCGGGCAAGAAAGGTCTAGATAGATGAAGAACATTCTTATGACAATCTATGATTGGTTGTTGATAATTTCTAGAAGATATTTAGAATATCCAAGAGCCAAAGAAGAATTTGGAAAGATGGAAAGATATCTAGCAAATAGGAAGCGGCAATAGTGAAAGAAAATTCTAGAGAGAGATTTATTATTACATTCCAACACTCCCCCTTAACATCAACACTTTCTAACCTTTGTTCTTGTGGTCATACAAAGTTATTCTCTAAACTCTACAAACTTTGAAGCATTAAATGATGTCTACTATCAGGCACCAAGTCCCGTGTTTGAGTTTTTTTGTAGGGTTTGAATCTCTTCATCAATTTTTTCCACTCAACACATTATGACACTTTTTCATATATTTGTTGGTTCTTTTATATTTTCTTCTTTTGCTATGGCTACATTAACATACTTGGATTTTGGTTTTTGTTGGCTACTTGACCTTTTTAGCTATGGTTGTTGTGTAGCATGACTTCTTTTTTTCCTTTTTGTTGGCTAATTTTGAGCTCTCTTTGATATTCTTTGATACAACCTAGTTTGCATGGGCTCATTTCTTTGTTTGATGCACACCTTGGCAATGGCCTAGGTTTTTCTATAATTTTTGGATTTTGGTTTCGTTTTTCTCTTTGATCCTCAAATCTCTCCTGCAATTTTTCTTCTATCTTCTATCTTCTTTTAATCAAGTAATGCCATGTGTGGGGTGTCTAACAAGATGATGCTTCATCAAACACGACATTTTGACATACGTAGTATCAGCCAATTGTAGGATCACAATATCCCTACCTTTTTATTTTATTACCATATCATATAAAGATGTACCTAATTACCTTCTTATCAATCTTGCTATGTATGTAAATAATCAAGTACAAATACAACCAAATACTCGAAAGTGGCTCATTATGGGTTTCATGTTCCACAGCTTTGAAAGGGTGATATGAATCTCAATCTTGCTTATGGTGACTTATTAATTACATGGATTACAATTTTCAGACACTTTGTCCAAAGTTATCCCCTGAGAACATTCTTGGCTTGTAACATATATACTTGGATACATCCTTGCAAGGTATTTATTCTTCCTTTCTATCATACCATTTTATCATGGTGTGCTAGAATATGCCAATTATCTATGTATTATGTATTTTTGTAGGTAATTATAGAATTCTTTGGAGGTATATATTATCCCCCATTTTTCATATATAGGTACCATATTTCTCTTCCTCTACTTTCCATTGTTTCATTGAACTTCTTAAAATTTATCATTTTTTTCATTAAATAAACCCAAACATGTCTAGAATAATCATCAATGAACAACACTGTATATTGAATCTCGCTAAGTAATGGTTATTTTACCCATCCAAATGTGTCATTGAAGAAGCCCTAGCAGCTGATTCACTCTAAACTTGAACTCTTTGTATGATAATTAATGTATTTTATCGTATTGGCATCTAGCATGGATTATATCACTGGGAATATTCAACAAAAAAAATATTTATAATGATATAACTATTTATTTATTTATTTATTTATGAGTACTTAATAAGTTTAGTTTTTTTTAAGCTTCATCATCATCACCACTAACATTCAGATGGAATACTTAGTTAGCCTTGTTTTATCTCTATGGCACGGGAAGTCTATCAAGTCATGCATGTCAATTTGCACTAAATATAAGGTGACTGACGTCCAATAGCTATCACTTACACCACATGTCATATTGACACATATCGAAGGTGATCAAATCACCCAAGTCAATTTGTACCATCATCTAGATATTTATCAATTTTTTAAAAAATAATATTTTTTAATTAATATTTATTAAAATAGATGTTATAGAATATATTTATCAATATAAATTTTTTTTGGCTATGTGGCAAAGAACATAAAAATACATGGCATCGAATGGCCACGTGGCACAAGGATCTGTCAAAATCGCATATTCTACCTGTGATTTCTTAGTCGAGCATTTTTAAGCCCCTGGTCCCATTTTTTTTTCTGGCCTTCTTCTCCTGTTCCATTTCAGTTTCATTCGATATTTTTGTTCTTGTTCTTCTTCTCCCTATCCCACCCTGGCTCCATCGAATTTTTTTTATCTTGGTATTCTTCTTCCCCTATTCTTTCTGTCCGGTCCCAAGTTGATCAGATCCAAGTTAAAATTGAAATCGCACGTTGAACCTGCGATTTCAACTTTGGTGAAATCACAAGTTCAACCTGCAATTTCATAAGTGAAATCGGTAAGATAGATCTGTGATTTCTGCATGACCTTTCATCTCAGCACCCAGTACCTATTTTGATAAACATATATCAAAGTACCTTAATCTAATAAATATTTATAAAAATAATATTATTTTGGAAAAAAACTCGATATTTATCTACTGGTGTTCAATTCAAAAGCCTTGAATGCTGGACTTACACGTAAAACTGACATCGCGCGCATAGACTTTAAGTACGCGTAAAGTTTGCTTAACCAAAAAAAAAAAAAAAAAAGTGTTAATTAAGTTTACATGACATAAGTCTACTAGTAAACTCACAACCATTTGTACTTCCTCCATATCTATTGAAATTGTTCTAAGTGCTATTTGTGTTATATAAAATATATAAAAGTATTTATTTTATATTACGCAAATAGGCAATAACCTGGCTAGTCGTGTGCTTTATACAGTTTACAAGCCAAATTATTGCGCCAAAATTTATGATAAAGGATCAAATGCTTACAATGATCTTATCATTTTCAAGCAAGGATATTGATAATCCTTGACTTAATGCAAGTTACCCGTGAATAATTGTCGACCGAGGGATACTAATCATGTAAAGTTCATACGTTATGCAAGATATTTAAACGTTATTCATCAACTATTTTTATAATCTAAATAAGTTATTTCATCATCTTCTACTCTCACTTCTGTCTATATATTTGTTTTGTTTTGTTTTTTTTCTTTTTTTTGATTGGTGAAAGAGCTATTTGTATATTGTTATCCCCCAAAAAAAGGCATTTATAAATTCAGTTTGAATGATGAAGGAAGAAGGTGGTTTGGGTGTAAAAGATCTAAGATTAATGTATCCTTTTCTCTTATAGCCAAGTGGGGTTGTGGAGGTTTCCCAAAAATGTTCAAGGTACATGGAGGAAATAGATCCATTGCACATAAAGACTCAAGCTTTCTACAAGCTCTGAGAGCCTGAAAGGGGAAGTTTGGCACCATGAAGAGATGTTCTTGCCTCCCTCCTCTATGGAACATGTTGACATAATATTTGGGAATAGGCTCACTTCTCTATTTTGGGAGGATGTCTGGCTTTGTGATTGTCTACTTCGAGCTGTTTTTCCTAACTTGTTTAAGCTATGCAGAAAGAAAATTGCAGTGGTGGCTGATTTCTTCAACAAAAGATCATCCATATGGAACCTAAAGCACCTGCCAACATAAAATGGATAAACCACCAAGTAATGGAGTAATTCAACAATCTGTTATCTTTGTTTGCCAGTATCACTCTTTCCAACTCTTCTGATTTGCTTGCTAATCTGGAGGGAAGAGAGGTCAAATCCTTATGGAATGTTGAGGCACCTCTCGGAGACAAGTTCTTCCCATGGCTAAGCTACAAAAACAAGTAGAATACCAGGACAATCTCAACAGAAAGCTTGGGTGCAATCCATGGTGATTTTTGTTCCGCAATGAGCATGTAGAAAAGATCGATCATATCTTGACTAGCTGTGCTTTTTTTTTTTTTTCAGGGCAATTTGGAATGTTTTCTGTTTCACCGTGTGCAATTGGATAGAAATAATTTCCAGTCCTATAGGTGAACCAGTAGTGCAGTGGACCTTGTGACTAGATTAAAAGAAGTCAGGAATTTATGAGAGATGTAGTATTTGAGATATAGGGCTGGAAATGGGCCGGTCCAAAAGATTATATTTTAAAAATTTTTGGACCAAATCCAGGTATTCTTTTGACCGAAAATTAAATTGACTCTATTTTACAGTCCTAAGACCAGTCTAATATGCTTAAAATTTCCTCCGCAGCCTGAATCAATTTCAGGACGGCCTGAAATTTATTGAGCTGATCCAGTCCAATTTCAAATAGTGAGCTTTTGGGTCAGCCCAATTCCAGTCTGTATTTGAGACCTAGCCTTGAGACGTGCAAGGTAGCTCTTTGTGTAGCAAGAAATCGAGCAGCTGAATTATATTCGGGTGTCCTAAGCTTATGTCCGTGGTGGAATCCAGGAAGGCTTTTTCAAAGAAATGTTGTGGCAGAAGCAGTATGGATACCAAAGTTTGGACAGTTATGACGGAGATGTATGAAATAAATGGGCAAAATATATAAAAGTGTATGAATTTCAATGATTAATGTAAACCGGAAGCGAACAAACTCTTACAAGCTTGGCTTGTTGACCTTTGCTGCATTGTTTTCAAAATGCTGCAGCACTAGCATATTACCCACTGGGATATACGTTTTATTTGGGAAACATATCATATTTAAAATATTTTTTATTAATAAATAATTTTATAATTTTATTGTTAAAATATTATTTTATTAATGCATGAATATATTACTAAATATTTTTAACCTTTACAAATATTATAAATGATAAAATTATTATTTTTCATAAATTATATTTTTTTATTAAAATATTAATAATATTATTAAAATTAAAATATTATATTATTTTTTAAACTTTTTTTCTTTGGATATTTTCTATCAAAGTCTTTTAAGTAATATATTTTTAATTTCAAAGAGAAAGCCCTTTGTTAGTGGCAATCTTTTTTTCTTAGTGGCAATCAAGTAATTCTGCTAGCTTGTATTAAAATATTTTTTAATAAAAAACAATTTTTGTATTAAATTACCTTTTTATATTAAAATATGATTTTATTCATACATTAATATATTATTAAATTTTATTAATCTTTAAAATTTATTATAAATAATAAAATTATTATTTTTGCTAAAATATATTATTTTTATTAAAGTATTATTAATGATATTAGCAAAAAATAATATTTTATTTTTTAATTATTTTTATTTTGGATATTTTTTCATCAAAATAATGTCAATGCCAAAGAGAAGCCCTTTGTCAATGGCAATCTTGTAATTCCACTAGCTTGTATTAAATTATATTTTTTTAAAAATTATTTTTTTATTAAATTATCTTTTATTAAACTATTATTTTTATCAGAAAATAATTTTATATTATATTAAAAAATATTATTTTATTAAATTATTAATATATTATTAAATATTATTAAAGTTTAAAAATATTGTAAATAATAAATTATTATTTTCTATTGAAATTATTATTTTTATTGAAATAGTATTGGTATTAAAATATTATTTTATTTTTTATACTATTTTTATTTGGGTATTTTCCATCAAAGTTTTTTAGGTTGGATATTTTCAATTTCAAAGTAAAAAGCTTTTCATTTGTGGCAATCTCTCTTTATTAATGACCAATAGCTTGCATTAAATTTTTTTTAAAAAAACTTTATTTGTGATGGATCTATTTCTCTCCCTTCATTCTTTTTTTTTTCTATTAGATGGAAATGTTCTTTTAAATGCCATAAAATTATGTACACATACTGATGGAGGCTCAGCTTCCATACATATGTACACACGATTACATGCATAGCCGAACAATTCATCGACTTTGGTGGATAAATTGGCATCGGCGTCACAATATGACTTTTGTGTCAAGTCAAACTACAATACCTATGAAGTGGGTATTGTAGCAACAAAACATTTTTATTGCACGACTGCAGGGTAAATAAGGCTAAGATAGAAGGTTTCAGTTGAAGATTATATGCAACCAGAGGTACCGAAAGGAATTGCAACCAAATAAAGCTTTATTTACTTTTCATAATAATAATAACAATAAAAACTAAAGCTTCATTTACATGCATGGTAACATCGGCATTTCAAACTTGAAAGCATAATTTAAATGCTAGCTGACTCAAGACACAAGTTTGGAATGCATGCATCTCTCCACTTTAGATGGTATGCAGCATTGGTGGACATGCTGATTGCCTCGTTGATAGCCGAATCCGTTTCTTGTTGCACAACGAGAGAAAAAAAATTATGGACCAAGGAAAGCATCAACTTTGGAGTTCACTTGCCTCGAAAGGAACTTCATGCATATTGGTGGTTTCACTTTAGCCAAAGCTAGTATGGATTGAGGAAGCGTCCATATCCCATCACCGCATATCAAACCAGAGGCCACGGCCGGCCCAAATGCATCTGCTTTCGCCTTGTTGACCTTTTCCCACACAAACAATATCAGGCTCCCTACACACATATCAATAGCAAAGTATGATCCGATATAGAAAGGTATCGCCATTGCCATTGGAAGTGGTATGAACCTTGCTATCTTCTTCCCAGACAAATCTCTTATCAAGTTAATTACAATTGCAGCAGCAAAGAATACGTAGCAGAGAGTGAGGCAGTGCTTCGGTAGCGACGAGAAGCCTTCGACACCGAGTATAGCCATGTTCCGATAAACAAGGGCATAGGGAGCCGGATAATCACTTTCAGGCATGCCAAGGTCAGCGAAGGCATTGTAGAAAAGCCAGAAAACACATGGAGCAATCACGCAACCCATCGCCGTACCAGCTACTTGGCTAATAAACATGGACCTTGGAGAGGCTAATGTCAAGTATCCTGTCTTAAAGTCTTGCATGAGGTCCGATGCAGTGGATACGATGCTCATCATGACACCGCAAGCTGCAAGACCTGCTAGTACACCACCATGCGAGGCACCTGCCCAAGCTCCAATAATGAAAATGGCAAGCTTCCCATAGGTTGAGGCAAGAGACCAATCAGTGAGGCCACAACCATAAGCATTGCAGAAGGCTAGTGCCGGTGCAAAGATGTAGGAAACCAGAACATAGTACCATTTGAGTTGAGGGAAGATGTGGGGAAGGGTGGCTGTGGAGATGGCAGCAATGGCAACGTAGCCCCCATATGCGACTACTGGTGGAATTTGATCTTTGAGAAAAACTGCGGTTCGGCGTTGGTCATCGAAGGATATGATGGGGGCTGCAGCGACAGGGGCACCATCATCCGATACAGGAAGCGTGCTCATGGAACCTCTACTCCGCACTACAGCAATGAAGGAGGAAATTGTTCGAGTCAAGACCTTGAGAAAGTTGTAGAGACCATCTCCAAGAATCATGGCAATGCCTATGAAGACCTGCAAAAGAGAAACAACCATGAAACAGGATAATTTAGTGTACTCGACCTATTTACTTACGGGATCAAGGGTTCGGTCAAAACACGAGAAATAACAGCATAAGAAAAGAAAAAGGAGTGGATGGTTACCCTATAGCCCTGCAAGCTATGAAGACTGCTAGGTTTGAGTTCTGCAGGAAACCAATCGCCCTTCTTTTCACCTATAAGAGGCCACATGACTCCCCAAGAAAGGATGCCTCCAAGGAGAACGGATATGTTTACAAGGTAGGGGCAGATCATTCCGACTCCAACATAGGTCGCAGAAAAATCAAAGTAAAATCTACAACAACGTAAATCGTCATATCACCGGTGTGTATTAAAGAACAATCAACCTAGGGACCGATGATTTTAGAAAATCAATAACTTAAAGTTGGGTACTTTTCAATCAGCAAATATGCATGAATATCTCACATATTAAATTTGGAATAAATGAACGAAATGATAGAGAGAGAGAGAGAGAGAGAGGGGGGGGGTTTGCATTTTTGACAACGACGGATGGAAGGTCATCCACAGTACCTGTTTTCATAAGCTTTGAGACCAAGCGAGGGAAAGCTTGCAAATCCACAGTCATTACCAGCCGTGTAAAACCATTGGAAAAATCCCCAGAGGAAGCTGGAGACAAAGAACTTGCCTAATGTCCTGACCTGTTTCCTGCGATATATAACGAATCGATGTAACATAGAGGAAAAACATTAAATATGAAAGGCTTAAGCACAGTAATTTTGAATATTATTTTAGAATTTTACTTCGCTAGTTTGGCACCCTGAGGAGTGTGGAAGCCATTAATAAGAAAAGCGGTTGCAGTTCCACTTGGATAGATCAGCTTGTAGTCGATGATCATGATCTGAAAGATATATTGGTTGATCAGTAAAGTTCATACAAAATTCACCTATCTGGAGTAGCTTATGAGAAATCAAGACATGGGAAAGCACGGTGTCCCGATTGAACCCGTAGATGGATTAGTCCCCTCTCGATCTTTTCCACTTAAAACACAAGCGGATGCATAAGAAAGAGAAGGATTACCTTTCTTAGGGGCACAAGGGAGAAGAGTCCCAGAAAACTAACAACAAAAAGAAACCCAATCATCCATCCTAATCCTGGGTTTTTTACATTCTGTGCGTTGTCTGCTTCTGTAGCTTGGCTAGCAATTTTTTCGCTCATACCGAAAAGATAACTTCCAAAGCCACCTGATAAGAAGAAAGTTATTGTAAAGCAAAAAGTTAGATCATATGCATCAGCTTCTTCGCTGGGTAACGGCTAAGCCTTGAATCAGAATCCGGTCATATTTAAACCACTATATTTTCATTTGAATTTGACCCTTATCCCCAGGTATTACAACTCACCCTCACCCGTCTAACCGTATAGCAACTAACTGGATAAATTTCACATATAATAATCGCAATTATATCAAAATTATTTTTTTAAAAAAGTGCTTCCAAATGTCAAGCAAGCCGGCCTCCACCGACCCAGAAAGTCGGATCTCGGCATCAAGATTCACGAGTTGAGTATGTATTTCTTTATAGATAAAAACTTTTTAAAAAATACTGATAAAAAAAATAACGGCAATGATGAGGCGGGGTAAGCATACCGCTGAAGGCAATGCCAGAGGCGGCCACGACGCAGGTCTGGATAACGGTGTTCTCCTGGCGGGTGAAGGGTTGTCGGAGGAGGCCGGTCTTCTCGAGGACTTTGGTCCATGTCTTGATGAAGAAGAACCCGAGGAGGCCGGCGGCGACGTTGAGGGAGGGGATGATACCGGTGGTTAGGTTAAGCTTCATCACTATGAAGCTGAACATGACCGAGAGAAAGAAGGCCACCACCATGGCCCGGAAAGTCACCTGCTCCCGCCACGACGGCACGGGCTTTCCATCGAACACCTTCTCGATCGACAACGTTTTCTCCTCCTCTTCGTTCTCCTCCGCCACCTCTCTTCCTTCCTCCATATCTTTCCTCGTCTTCCTGCGGTGGCTCATCTGGCTCATCTCCACCATCTCCTCCCGATCCTCCATGGCTGCTTCTCGATTCGCGAGGCCTATCCCGTGCCTCGCCTCGCCGTTCTCTTGGGTCGCCATTTCAGGCTGATCAAGAGGGAGACGGTGGGATGACAAAAAGTGTGGAGAGACGACGTAGCTCTTTGGGGTTGGGGGGGGGGTGTCGCTATTTATGAACCGGCGTCCAGCTGGATCTAGCTTTCTATTGGCTGTGAAAAACAAACGCGCAATTTTTTTTTTCTATTAAAAAAAAAAACAAACGCGCATTTACCAAAAAAAAAAAAAAAAAAAAAAAAAAAAGATAAACGCGCACGGCCTGTTATATTGTATGGTCCACGTTAGTGGATATTATTAGCAGCCCGTTGTTTTGGACGAGAAAGATGAAATGGGAATCCCTACGGAATTGGAAAGATATCTGCTTCGAATCTGGGTCTTCATTAACCTTAATTAGACTTAATTAGCCTAGGATTTATTTTATTTTATTTTGAGGGGGGTGGGGAGGATACATATTGGCGCATGAATTTATTATATAAAAAAACAAGTCTTGTTGGATGTATATCTACTAAATTTTTCAGTAAAAAATCAGGCTAAATTAGATATATATCAACTAAGTTTTTGATATAAATCAATATTCTTGGGTTTGGCAGTTCAAGCTAAAAAGATACATGGAGTCAGTGTCTGCCTCTATTTTTTTAATTAGTTTTTTTTTTTTTTTTTTTTTCTATTGTGAAAAAAAAAGTGGTCACATAGAAGGAATGATGACCAACTTGGAAGCTTTCACATGGCAGGCCCCAAGAGACAAGGGGGCCGAGCCTTAGACGCGGTTGCATCTCGACGTCGACGAGAGAGAACGGGATAATTTTGGACGGCCATCACATCATATCAAAATCATTGGATATTATAACGAAGAGCACGCCGTGTACGCTCAAATCGTGGCATGGTAGCCATCCAAAATTACACCACCGTTCATGATACAAATAGCATCGATTAAAATACTTAATGATAGTCAATGTTACCTTACCTTTTAACTTTCTTGAAAGTAATGTTCTTGGGTTTGGCAGTTCAGCTATAAGAAGATACGTGGGATCAGTTTTGGGTTTGGTCAGCCAAGAAGATACCTAGAATCAGTATTTCGCTTTTTTTTTATATTTATTTATTTTTTATTTTTTTTGCGAGAAAAAAGTGGTCACGTGGAATGAATGATGACCAACTGGGAAGCTTTCACATGGAACGACGTAAGATACAGGGGGCCGAGCCTCAGATGCGGTCGCATCTCTATACACCAGGTACGATGGACGACCGCTATCTGACCTCAACCGGATGACATGATAGCCATCCAAAATTACACCAGCGTTCGTGATGCAAAGAGCATCAATTAAAAGGCTTAATGATAACCAATGTTATCTTACCTTCTAATTTTTTTTAATGTATTTATATAATAAATATAATTATTTTATTTTATTAGAAAAGTTATGATAGTCATAGAATACTATATAATTACACCATCATTCGTGATGCAAAGAGCATCAATTAAAAGGCTTAACGATAACCAATGTTATCTTACCTTCTAATTTCTTTTAATGTATTTATATAATAAATATATTTAATTTATTTTATTAAAAAGTTATGATAGTCATAGTATAGTATACAATCCTCGATGACAAAGATCATTATAAAAATAAATAACTATCAAACAATAGATGCGGTACATACTCATGAACCATCTTATTCGATCATTGTCCATCTTCTGAGTGAAACCATCGAAAGCTGCACAGCACTTTCAAGTATGGCCTGTGCACCGTGAAGGATCTATACTATTTGACCATCGAGGCTCTAAGCTTTACCATGCATCAAAAGTTTTGATATACATTTTTATAGTACACTAGCATATAATCTTCATGTTGTGCAGGTCTTTTTTTTTCCCTAATTTAAAAAAATATATATTTTTTAAAAAATGTATAATTAAATATCATATTTCCAGATATATATATATATCAAAAATAATTTTACTTTTAATATATTAAAATGGTTTACTCACTCCCTATGTTATTAACATTTGTTCCATCATATTTTAAAATTAATTTTTAAAATAAAAAAATAGACCGATTCCATCGTATTCTTAAAATAAATCTGAAATATAAAACATCAACGCCCAATAGGATTCAAAAAAATTAATAAAGAGTGGGTCTCCTTAAAATAACTTGTAAAATAAAAAATAGATTGATTCCATCATATTCTTAAAATAAATCTAAAATATAAAACATCAACGCCCACTAGGATTCAAAAAATTAATAAAGAGTGGGTCTCCTTAAAATCCATGCCCACGAGACTCATTCGGAATTTACTTTAACTATGAATCATATAATTTTTAATCTTTAAATGTAGAATGAATTAAAAGGGGCTGAGACTCCTTGGAATCCATGTCTATTGAAATTTCAATCACTAGAATTTTAACTATGAATCATATAATTTTAAACTTGTTGCCGCCAAGATTGCCGTGGCCTATAGCTGCCGGCGCCGGAGTGCACTCCCTTCGCTGGCAGACGGTCCTCTGGTCCTGGACCTGCAAAATAGGGATTAGTGACCCAGGCCGGGATTTCCGGCAGGAGCACTCCGACGGTCAAGTCAGTGACGATCCAGGGGAACAGATCCTCCTGGTCGAGCCTCTCTTGATGGACTCTACACGAGGAGGAGTGTGTCATGTAAAAGTGAGTCGCAAGTGTGTCGGGAAAAGTGCGGCCTGGTTAGAGGGAGTCTCTGTGTGGCCCTTCTTCCCGACCTTGCTATGGATTGCTGGTGGTGCCATGCCCCTCCTCTTGGCGGGGCTTGCACTCTCTTTTTTATTTTTGTTGTGGCCTTGTGCTTTGCCTGTGTGTTGGTGTTGTTGTGTTACCTCCAAGTTTGTTACAAACTAGGTTACCGTTGGGCGTCCACCTCGGGATCTCCACCGGGCTGTCAGGCACATGTGGCAGTGTCCTGAGGAGCCTTTCCCAATTCATGATAAGGGGAGCTGTCATGCGCTCTGATACTCCTCTTGGTCACCTCATTCTGGGAAGCCTGGCAGTACCTCGAACGGTGGGCCACCCCCCCGTGATTCGAATCTCCTGGTTGGCCTCCTCTCTTGGATGATCCAGGTAGTTGGTGAGGAGTGTGGCATCTCGATCAGTGTGCTTCTTCCCTTTCTAGTGAACCGGCGGCTGCAGGCAGTTAGTACGGTCTGGGAGGCACTCCAGTGTAGTCCTCGGGCGGTTCGCCGGTGTTCTGGGCTGGTGGGGTCCACGTCCGAGCCAGGGCTGAGCTAGAATGGCAGGGGTCGCTCCGACCTAGAAGTCCCGAGCTTGTGGGGTCGTCTTGGTGGAGGACAGAATGCGGGCCTGGTCCAGAGGGCTCGCGCTCGAAGAGGCTCCACGTGGTGGAGTAGTGCTGAGCTCGACTCCGACCACGGGACTCAATCCTCCGAGGGTCTCACTCTGGAGGGTGGAGTGCGAGCCCGATCCAGAGGGCTCGCACTCGGAGAGGCTCCACGTGGTAGAGGAGTGCTGAGCTCGACTTCGACCATAGGGCTCAAACCTCCAAGGGTCTCGCTCTGGAGGGGGGAGTGCGGGCCCAGTCCAGAGGGCTCGGGCTCGGAGAGGCTCCACGTGGCGGAGGAGTGTTGAGCTCGACTCCGACCACAGGGCTCAAACCTCCGAGGGTCTCGCTCTGAAGGACGGAGTGTGGGCCCGGTCCAAAGGGCTTGCGCTCGGAGAAGCTCCATGTGGTGGAGGAGTGCTGAGCTCGACTCCGTCCATAGGGCTCAAACCTCCAAGGGTCTCGCTCTGGAGGGAGGAGTGCGGGCCCGGTCCAGAGAGCTCGCGCTCGGAGAGGCTCCACGTGGCGGAGGAGTGCTGAGCTCGACTCCGACCATGGGGCTCAAACCTCCAAGGGTCTCGCTCTGGAGGGCGGAGTGCGGAGTGCGGGCTCGGTCCAGAGGGCTCGCGCTCGGAGAGGCTCCACGTGGCGGAGGAGTGCTGAGCTCGACTCCGACCATAGGGCTCAAACCTCCGAGGGTCTCGCTCTGGAGGGCAGAGTGAGGGCCCGATCCAGAGGGCTCGTGCCCGGAGAGGCTCCACATGGCGGAGGAGTGCTGAGCTCGACTCCGACCACAAGGCTCAAACCTCCAAGGGTCTCGCTCTGGAGGGTGGAGTGGCCCAGTCCAGAGGGCTCGTGCTCAAAGAGGCTCCACATGGCGGAGGAGTTCTAAGCTCAACTTCGACCACAAGGCTCAAACCTCCGAGGGTCTCGCTTTGGAGGGCGGAGTATGGGCCCGGTCCAGAGGGCTCGCTCTCGGAGAGGCTCCACGTAGAGGAGTGCTGAGCTCGACTCCGACCACAGGGCTCAAACCTCCGAGGGTCTCACTCTGGAGGGCGGAGTGTGGCTCCGACCTAGGCATCCCGAGCTCACGGGCCCGACCTGGCGGAGGATGGAGCTCGGCTCGCTGTCTCGAGGGAGCTCAACTCAGCTCGGTAGTGGAGTCCGAGCAGGAGGATTGATGCGGTGTTTGACATGGCATCTTCCCTTGATGTGGCACCTGTCGACTCCCCCACGTTAGCGATCCTGCCACATCATTTGCCCCCCACTCCTGAGGCTCGTTAGTGCGCGGCGCTCGGGCCGAAGGGAGTAATTGTGGTGCTAACATGGAAAGGCGGAAATCTGGCGCAATGATGGCCATGATTGCTAGCGCTTCAAGAGATGGCCCGGTGGGCTAGTGCGGGGGTGCCACGTGGCCACGTCTGAGGAGTAGTTAATGTTGGCACAGAATTCAAAGCGGCCGGGATGCTATTTTCACCGATGGGCAGCACGTGGCGTGGATCCATTGGCTGAGGGGTCGGATTGGTACGAACCCATCGGGTTATTTCGAAATGAAAGGAGGGCCTTACCCGAAACATCCATTCTTTTGAATTCTCCACGCCTGCTGCTGCTGCCCGAGCTTTCTTCTTTCTCACAGTTGCCTCAGATTTTCTAAGGAACCAGGTTAGTCTCCTCCTCCTTCTCCCCCCGCTAGAGTAGGATTCTTTCTCCGGGGCTGGGGACTTCCTCGAGTCGAGTTTGCTCTTCCATTTCTCACTTCAAGTCCTTCATTCCCCTTATTCTTGAGGATGTCCCATTTTGGCCCGGGCTTCCGCCCCTCCACTGATCAGGGCGAGGCTGGTCCTTCCAAGCGGAGGCTGGAGTCTTCTTCTTCTTCTGGCGGGGAGGAGGACACAACTCGTTTCGAGTTCAGTAGGAGGCGTCCTCCCGGTCCTGTGCTCATCAGGGAGCCAGGGTCCGGTCCTTCTCCCCTCCTCCTTCTTCTGTTCCCATTTCTGAGTTCGCCCGGTCCACAGGCCCTGGCGGGGTTGCCTCGACGATCATCGCCGAGGAACTAAGGACCGTTCGGGATGTCTATGGCATCCTAAGTTCTGTTCAGCTCATGATCCCTCGTCCAGGGGAACGGGTCACTTCCAGTGGCACTGGCCGCCTTGCTTTTTATGAGGAGACCTTCTCCGGGGGTCTCCAGTTTTCTTTTCACCCCTTCTTCCTATCCGTCTTGGACAACTACCGTTTGGTCCCTGCATAGTTAGTGCCAAACGCCATTAGGGTCATATTCTCTTTCTTGTGCTCTGCTACCTCCACGGGTTCGTTGCCCGGTTTTCTTTGTTCAGCGCCTTCTTCGCCCTAAAGCGCCACCCAACTGAGGATGGGTGGTGGTCCTTGTCCTTCCGCCCGAGCATTAGGTTCGAGCTCCCCTCTTCCATCAGGGGATGGAAGAGTAAATTCTTCTTTGTTGAGGTTGAGGGGTTGACTGGGACTGGAGTGATCCGGACAAGTCCCCCAACCGAAATTCTGTGGTCGATGCGGCTGACCGGGATGATTATGAGCAGCTCTGCACCGCCCAAATCCCTCCTCTCGAGGTCCTATTATCTGAGCAGAATCTCATCGACTCTGGGGTCGACCCAAAGAATGGGTTGGGTGAGTTCGACCTGAACTTTCCTTTTCCTTCCTTGCATTTCTTGCATTGCTTCCCATGGATTCTGACTGTTGTGTGACTTGTATGCAGGGATGATTTTCATCGAGAGCGATCTACTTGTGATCACTCAGAAGAGGCTGCCAACCGGGCTGGCTGGGGAGCCTCCATCGAGGCGGGTCCGGGGCGAGAGTGCTTCTGTGGCTGCCCCTGTTGCAGTGACTGATCCGAGCTTGGCTGCTCCAGTCGGTCAAAGCTCGGAGGCGACTTGAGCTGCTCCTGCGCCAATGGAGAGGGTGGCATTTTTAGCACCGAGGCCGGTCCAATAGGAGGCCCGAAAGGTTCCCGAGCAGCATGGTTATTAGGGGGCGGCCCCCGATGTGGAGCTTGAGGTAGTGGCTCGAGCAAGGGCCGTAGCTGCTGCCGCCACGTCTTGTAGTCTTCCGAGCCCACTTCCAATTGAGATCAGGGGCGAGGAGGTCCGGGGCACGGCCAGGACCGTGACCGAGGCGCCGCCTGCACCGGTGTCAGCTCCCCAGTCGGCCTCTCGGGGCCCTGCAGCTAGCGGGGCGAGGCCGCCCACCCCCAGAGAGGGCAAGAGGGAGTAGGCACGGCGCCTCTCTCCTTCAAGATGGGGCCGGAAAGCTCGTTCCTCCGGAGCCCCAAACTGGTCGAGCGCATGATGGACTTCTTGATCCAGACATGCAACCGGCAGGATATGGTCGGGATGTGGCTGGACAACGTCATCAGTGCCATCTTCCCCCAGCTCTACTCGGTGAGATGCCCCTTTCTTCTTTTTCCCTTTTTTTTTTGAGCTAACCTCTTTTCATGGTGCAGATCAGTACCGAGGCCCTCTTCATCAAGGGCTGTTATCAGAATTGGGAACGCCTCGAGTGACAGCAAGCGGCTGAGATCGAGTCCCTAAAATTGACCTGAAGGAGAAGGCCGGGGCGAGTGGGGTACTCGAACAGAAGGTCAAGGACCTAGAGAGGCAGCTCATCGATGCCGAGGGACGAGCGAAGAGGCTCTTGGAGGCCCACGACCTGGAGCGGAGTCGCTCGAAGAAGGCCGTCGACGATCTCTCCACCATCGAGAAGAAGTTAAACTGGTACAGTGCCGAGGTTGATCGGCACAAGGAGGCTTCCCGGGCTGCCCATGCGAAGTTGGCAGCGGGGAAGGAGAAGCTGGCCACTGTTGAGAAGGTGGCAGAGGTGGTGGCCAAGTCGGCAGAGGCCTCCGAGGCGAAGAAGGGTGCCGCCAAGGCCAAGAAGGGCACCGAGGAGGCTGTTGCCAGATTCAAGGCCTTGGAGGAGTTCATCTCTGAGATTCATCAGATGGTGTCGGACTCCTTCTATAAAGGCTTCATTTTCTTGCATGGCTGGATCGAGGCACTTGTCCCCGAGAAGAGCCGCGATCGCCTCAGATATCCTTCAGCCTTGGACATGGAGCCCGATGAGAAGGTTGTTGAGGAAGCTGCGACCTCAGAGCCTCCAACGCCAGCCACAACTAAACCATTAGAGACTAGAGCCAACCAGTCGAAGGTTCCTAAAGGAGGAAACTCTCAGCCTTAGGGCTCAGTAGAGGGCTGGCCAGCGTGGAGTAGCCCTTTTCTTTTTTGCTTCTGTGCTTGGTCAGGGTCGCCCGACATGTCGGGGGCCTACAAAATACTTGTAACAGGCACTTAATTAAGGAAATCTGAATTCCTTTGCAACCTGTCTTTCGATCGGCCCTTTCCTTCTTTTTCTCTTTCTTTCACTCCCCTCCATTTTCTTTCTTTCTTTTTTTTTTTTTGAGGCTTGGGAGATCAGAGAAGGGGGCCTCACCTTGCCTAGGATTGAGTTATTAGAATTCAATGCCGGCAAGTTGGGTGCAAGGCTATGGCATTTGAGAGTTGCTGGGCTCGGTGGTGTTGTTGACTGAGAGCTGCATGGCTTGAAGGTCCCTTGGCCGGAGATCTGAGCTCCGGTCTCGGGTCGGCATCCTGAAGCTGGGCTCGGGGATGTTGATGACTGAGAGCTGCATGGCTCGAAGGTCCCTTGGCTGGAGATCTGAGCTCCGGTCTTGGGCTAGCATCCTGGAGCTGGGCTCGGGGATGTTGATGACTGAGAGCTGCATGGCTCGAAGGTCCCTTGGCCAGAGATCTGAGCTCCGATCTTGGGCTGGCATCCTAGAGCTGGGCTTGGGGACGTTGATGATTGAGAGCTGCGTGGCTCGAAGGTCCCTTGGCCGGAGATCTGAGCTTCGATCCTGGGCTGGCGTCCTGGAGCTGGGCTCGAGGATGTTGATGATTGAGAGCTATGTGGCTCGAAGGTCCCTTGGCCGGAGATCTAAGCTCTGGTCTTGGGTTGGCATCCTGGAGCTGGGCTCGGGGACGTTGATGACTGAGAGCTGCGTGGCTCGAAGATCCCTTGGCCGGAGATCTGAGCTCCAGTCTTGGGCTGGCATCCTGGAGCTGGGCTCGGGGACGTTGATGACTAAGAGCTGCGTGGCTTGAAGGTCCCTTGGCCAGAGATCTGAGCTCCGATCTTGGGCTGAGAAATGTAGTTTTATTATCGTGTTTCCCTCTCGTTCTCTTTCTTTCCTTCCCCTCTCTTCTTTCTTTCTTTCTTTTTTTTTTTTGATGAGTGGGGAGATCAGAGAAGGGGTTACAGGATTTGGTTGCCTTGGAGCTAGGCTTGAGGCCTTCTTGGCCGGAGAGCTGGGCTCCGGTCCAAGGTTGCCTGAGGACTTGGCTCAGGTCTTTGGTGCCTTGGAGCTAGGCTCAAGGTATTAGTAGGAGCTGCTTGGCCCCAAGATCCCTTGGCATCTCAGAGATGGGCTCGGAGATGTTTGAGATTGAGAGCGGCATGGCTCGAAGAATGGGATCAAGCCCTCCATTTCTTTGCAGATTGACACTCCACCAAGATCGCCGTGGCCCGTAGCTGCCGGCACCGGAGTGCGCTCCCTTCGCTGGTGGACGGTCCTTTAGTCCTGGACCTGCAAAATAGGGGTTAGTGACCCGGGTTGGGATTTCCGGTGGGGGTACTCCGACGGTCAAGTCAGTGACGATCCAGGAAAACAGATCCTCCTAGTCGAGCCCCTTTTGATGGATTCCACACGAGGAGGAGTGTGTGATGTAAAAGTGAGTCGCAAGTGTGTCGGGAGAAGTGTGGCCTGGTTAGAGGGAGTCTTTGTGTGGCCCTTCTTCTCAACCTTGCTCTGGACTGCTGGTGGTGCCATGCCCCTCATCTTGGTGGGGCTTGCACTCTCTTTTTTTTTTTGTTGTGGCCTTGTGCTTTGCCTGTGTGTTGGTATTGTTGTGTTACCTCCAAGTTTGTTTCAAACTAGGTTACTGTTGGGCGTCCACCTCGGGATCTCCACCGGGCTGTCAGGCACGTGCGGTGGTGTCCCGAGGAGCCTTTCCCAATTTGTGATAAGGGGAGCTGTCATGCACTCTGACACTCCTCTTGGTCACCTTATTCTGAAAAGCCTGGCAGTACCTCGAACGGTGGGCCGCCATCCCCGGGATTCGAATCTCCTGGTTGGCCTCCTCTCTTGGATGATCCAGGTAGTTGGTGAGGAGTGTGGCATCTCGATCAGTGTGCTTCTTCCCTTTCTAGTATAACAGGTGGCTGCAGGCGGTCAGTACGGTCTGGAAGGCGCTCTAGTATAGTCCTCCAGTGGTTCGCTAGTGTTATGGGCTGGTGGGGTCCACGTCCGAGCCGGGGCTGAGCTGGAATGGCAGGGGTCGCTCCGACCTGGACACCCCGAGCTTGCGGGGTTGTCTTGGTGGAGGACAGAATGCGGGCATGGTCTAGAGGGCTCGCGCTCGGAGAGGCTCCATGTGACGGAGGACTGCTGAGCTTGACTTCGACCACGGGACTTAATCCTCCGAGGGTCTCGCTTTGGAGGTGGAGTGCGGGCCCGTTCCAGAGGGCTCGCGCTCGAAGAGGCTCCACATGGCGGAGGAGTGCTGAGCTCGACTCCAACCACAAGACTCAAACCTTCGAGGGTCTCGCTCTGGAGGGTGGAGTGCGGGCCCGGTCCAGAGGGCTCGCACTCGGAGAGGCTCCACATGGCGGAGGAGTGCTGAGCTTGACTCTGACCACAGGGCTCAACCTTCGAGGGTCTCGCTCTGCAGGGTGGAGTGCGGGCTCGGTCCAAAGGGCTCGCGCTCAGAGAGGCTCCACATGGCGGAGGAGTGCTAAGCTCGACTCCGACCACAGGGCTCAAACCTCCAAGGGTCTCGCTCTGGAGGGCAGAGTGCGGGCCCGGTCCAGAGGGCTCACGCTCGGAGAGGCTCTACGTGGCGGAGGAGTGCTGAGCTTGACTCCGACCACGGGGCTCAAACCTCCGAGGGTGTCGCTCTGGAGGGCTGAGTGCGGGCCCGATCCAGAGGGCTCGTGCTCGGAGAGGCTCCACATGGTGGAGGAGTGCTGAGCTCGACTTCGACCACAAGGCTCAAACCTTCGAGGGTCTCGCTCTGGAGGGCGGAGTGCGGCTCCGGCCTAGGCATCCCGAGCTCGCATGCCTGAGCTGGCGGAGGACGGAGCTCGGCTCGCTATCTCGAGGGAGCTCAGCTCAGCTCAGCAGTGGAGTCTGAGCAGGGGGATTGACGCGGCGTCCGACGTGGCATCTTCCCTTAACGTGGCACCTGTTGACTCCCCCACGTCAGCGATCTCGCCACATCAAAAATTTTAAATGCAAAGGGAATTAATGGAAGGATGGCCTCCTTGACCTTAATGCTATCCATTCAAAATCCATGATAATTTTGCGGGATTCCAACCATCTATTCTACTTTAACTACAAATCATGTATTTTCAAACTTAAAAAAAAAAAAAAAAAATCCATAAGCATGGATTTTTCTACATGCAATTAAAACTTATGTATTTAGATATATGTATCAAACAAAGGCTAGCCACTTGATTTGATTCATCCAAAAGGTAAAGTTTGCTAATACTTTCATGTGAATAAAAAAATTATACTTTTTGCATTGATAGTATACTTTCTTGGTCCGACTTGGAAAAGTTTTTCTTTTACCTATGATAAAAAATTAGAATGAGAATATAAATTTTCTTTTGCATGACATGTTGCCGTTTGTTTGCCTATCACCGAACTTCAATGATGAAGTAGTAATACTCCAATCTTCTTCGGTAGAGATCGAGGGTCTTCTAGGGTTGCTTCATTCCAATGACTTGTAGAAAGGACTCTGAGCCAGGATTATCGACGGTGACACTATGATGCTTAAGTTATTCATTAAAAAATGGAAGGCTACAGTGATCAAAGTTGGGAGCCTTGGTGGTTCGATGAATGTGAAAGTGAGAACATGTGGGAACGTCTGAGTGCATACATTGCCAGAGGTCTGTCTTACCTACATGTATGGTGCAACAAAATGTCATTGCGAAGGTATCCATTTCTGACAGATGTAATAGATTCGGCTGAGGTGGTAGGATCTTGCTCCTTAGGATCTTCACCATTGAGATTTTTTGATTACGATGTCAGGAACCATTGGGACTTTGTATGCCACACTTGCACTTGGGCCAGTTCTGATTGGATGGGCCAACGGCTATGCGAGTGTTATATGGCCTAATAGGGGATGGACTTAGCTGTTCGTCGAACTGGATTAGACTGCTTGACTAGCCAACCGGTCCGAATAGGAAGCTGATGTGGTGCATAGGATGAGATATAGTAGTAAATGAAGTTAGTGGATCTCTACTATTCATCTTAGAGGTGCCTAGTCGATCCAAGCAAGGCTACCTAGTCGGCGAGACATGTTGGTGACTCTTCTTAGATGTACAACTAGCATAGATCCATCATTGCCAGTGATGCCCATAGCAATCCAAGAAGCCGTCGGAGCCATGTTAGCAATAGCCGTATCATATGCCTCCCACTCCTGAGTTTATGAAATACCAAGTTTTGTCATTTCTGGGAGAAGGGATTAGCTATCGAGGTAGCTACAGGGACCAGATCAACATGGGTGCATCCTGGACATCTACTAGCTTTTTAGTGGATCAACCTTACCACCCTGGCATCTCGATCATAGGAGAGAGAAAATTGCTGATGTGAAAGGTTAAAAGATTGCACTTAATTTTTAGAGTGCTAGGTGGCTTACATGTCTTCTCCTGGTCAATGAGGGACTGCCATGTGCCCTAGGGATGGCTGTTTAAAATGATTCATTTGCACCTCCTGTGGTAGTGAATAAATGACCGAGAGAATGGTTCGAGGCAATGCAACACTTTTAAGTGGGGCTTGCCATTCATCCGGATCTTGGTGGCACACACTAGGCAAAGTTGGAATCCGACCATTGGGTTTGGTTTAAGAGGGCTTTCCATCTCCCTTGAAGGGACTTTTCTTGGTAAGTTGCAAAGAGGAGAAGGTAAAGAGGGCTCCCAACCCAAATCACTTCTAGGGTCTTCTTCAACACTAGGTTGTTTTATCAAGTTCTCTAATAGATCACATATTTATACATTTATTTTAAGTATTTTATATAATTATTGGTGCTAATATCTTCTGAAAAATCTAATTTCATAATTAAACTAGACTTTCTTGTAAAATTAATTATTTTTTTAATATCTTTGAAAAATGTAAAATTAGAGCACATTCATGAAAAGCAGATATCGGGCCAAAGCACCACATATCCATTAAAATATATAATGAAAAACTTAGTTTATATTTTTTCCTCTTTGGCAGGTATAATAAGATTAATGGAGATATTCAAAATTCCAGAATCCTGGAGAATTATCAGAATTACTAATTTAGAAGCTTGCCAATATGAAGAACTTGATCTATAGGTTCTAAGAATGCAAGCGGGAGCCAAATCGGGACTCAAATAAGCCCATAATCAAGAAAACAAGGCTTGCATAGTTTTTAGATTAGACGATCTATCATGGACTGGCTGCTTGGTTTATCATGGATTGGCTACTCGGTTCATAAATCCCATTCTATAGACCAACATTGTCTTTCCTGCACATCACCAAGCCACTTGCCACCGCTTGACACCTCCCGATATCACTGCCATGCCGTCATCACCATTACTGCTAGAGACGCCGCCTATCGCCACCTCTCCGCCCCTGTCACCAATTCGCTGTCACTATCTTCCCCATCACTATTGGATCTATAATTAACCATTGCCACCATCCTCCTCTTGTTCCATGGCTGAGATGCCCCCTCACTGCCCAAGTGCCGTCACCCATGCACACCATCTTGACATGGGCCATCCTTCTCCTCGCTAGAGATCTCATCACCATCACTATTATTGGTTGTCCCCTATTCCTAGCCTCCACCTTCTCTCATCATCACCAACTCTCCCATCTCCATCACAATCCTCCCCAAACCCGACATGCCACCTCCTCTCCTCCCACCATCGCAATCGCCCATTGTAGCCTTCATCCTTGCCCATTGTAGTTCCCCCATAGCCATCTCCTTCCTATCTTCATTCTCCATGAAACCATTCTGAGTGCCACTATCTTCTCCTTCTTGCCCACCATTGTCTCCTCCACTAAGCCACCACCATCTTCCCATCATCACTCCACTAAGCCACCATTCTTCCCATCATCCGGCCTCCACATTCTCGACATTGCCGGCCTCCACATTCTATCCATGATCATTGTTTGAAAATGATCAAGGATATAGAGTAGCTTGAAAAGTTGGGCATACTGATTCATAGGGAATTGCAAGTGGTTTGATCCTTCAGTTCCTAATTGTTTCATTTGCTCGGTTCATTATGAACAATAATATGAACAAGTTAAGTTATATTTTACCTGAGTTATTGAATATGCTAGTAAGCAATGAGAAGACCTTGAAGAGTTCAAGAGGCTCTATTCTAGTTATGGAATAGGCATCTTCCTCCAAGAGAAGTCTTCTTGGAAGAAGAAGCAAGTAAAGAAGTAGAAAAGTGAGAATAAGAAAAAGGACACTCCCAAGAAGGCTACTACAAGCAAAGGAAAGTGTTTCCACTACAATAGAAATGGTCATTGAAGAGAAATTATTCACTATACCTAGAAAGCATGAAGAAATAGAAGGCGGACCCACCTTCAAAAGGTATGTCCATGTTCGTTATCGAATCAAACATTACGGTATCTTCTACTTCTAGTTGGGTATTAGACTCTGGTTCAAGTGCTTACATATATACTTCAATGTAGGGTCTGGTAGCATGTAAAGTGCCAAGGAAAGAAGCGATAATCCAACATATCGGTAATGGAGCAAAAATTACTGTAGTCACCGTTGGAGCATACACTCTATCATTGCCATTAGGATTTAGTTTAATTTTGAAAGACTATTATTGATAAGTCTATTAAGTATCCCAATTTAAGTATTATAATATATAGTAATTAATGTTTACTTCTTAAAAATTGATACTTTTACTTATTTTTATAGAAAAGATGTTCATAGATAGAAAGAGTTTGATTTATAGAATCTAAGAGATCAAATATCATTCAAATAGAGCTCAAATGGAATCAAAATAAACTTAAATCCAAGATCATCATAAACTTTAAAATTGCAGATCTACCATGGACCGGCCACTCGATCCACAGACCCTCCTTCATGGACCATTATCTTCCCATTGCCATCATCACCATTTCGTCACCCATGGCGAGCCATCGTCGCCCATGCTCATAGTTCCTCCCCGTTGCTGTTTGTCGCCATCACCATGCCACCATTGGATCGAGACGTCGGCTGCCTCCTTTCTCATGGCCGGCCTCCTTCTCGAGCCACCTTCTACCCATCATGTCCACCACGATCTGCCATTGCCACCACCTTCTTTCCTCTCAGTCCAACCATCCTTGTCATCTTAGTGCCATCAGAACTGCTGCACTTTCCACCATCATCACCACCACCCGTCTACTCTTCACCTTCCCCATTACCACCACTTCTCATCATGTCTTTACTTGCTGGTCATCTTCTTCCCAACTTTACCACCAGTCGCCTTCCTTCTCTCGAGATCTTATCATCGACCATTGTCCTCTCAATCCAGCCACTCATTGGCTACCATTGTCTCATCCTTCATGAGATGCCACCATTCTAATCGGCCTCCTTCCCGAGCCACCTCCATCGCCACCATCCCAGCCATTGTTGCCACCTTTTGTGTTGATCCACCAAGCCATCAACACCCTCTACTGGTCATCTTCCACATCAATGGTGCACAAGAGGTAGTTCCAACGAAGTTCTTGGCACATTAGGCGATCTCCTTCGAGCACCATCTGATGCGGGATCTAATGCATCCAATGCAGAATCAATGACAGGGAAGAAAATTGACTAAGAGAAGGAAGTAAACATGTGTCTCATGGCCCTTTTAGTGCCCATCAAATGCACAGAATTAATCCGATTGAAGATCAGATGGCCATCTTCCAATTTAACACCTATTAGGCATTGAACAGCTAATTGGCAAGATTTTTTATGAGATTTTGGCCCTGTGATGCAAATCAAATGGCTGAGGTTAATTCGAGTGAAACAAGACCAATTCTACAATGATTTCACTCCAATTTTCACCAGGAGAAAGCTTATTCCAAGGCCTATAAAAGGAGGATCCCAGGTAGTAGTCCAAGAATTAGTTCAGCAATAGTTCTTTATTTTATTTTAATTTATTTAGATCTTGTTTTAGGTTTAGGAAGAAAGGAAAAAGATGGAGAAAGCCTTGGTGATCAATATCATTAGTAGTTAGAAACCTGGTTCTCGAGAAAGTAGAGTCAGTTTTCAATTATTAATCTTGTAGTACATATTTTGATGTAATATTGTAGGCTTTTCTTTGAATTTAATGAATTTCCTTTATTTAAGATTATTTGCAAGTTTTTTATGCTTTATATGATTGATTTTTAAATAATTTATGCATGTAAGGGATGGATGGTTATCGGGAGATGCATTCTATTCTCAAATGACAAAAATTATCTTAAGGAGTTATTATATAGTTGACTAATCTCTTCAAGATCTTTAAAATTTGACTTTTGAATAGCTTATACTCTAAAAAGATGGATCATGATCAGGAGATATGTTCCATGCTGAAAGTAAGATAAGTTATAGTTGAACCAGATCATAAAATATCGTGGTCGATTATCATTATTACAATAATTAATAGTACCAAGATTAGAATTAAAAATTGATTTAAAATCTCAAGACTCACTATCATATCATTTTTCCTAGTTTTATTATTTAGTTATTATTTTCTTATTCCATAAAATATTTTGAGGTACAAATTATTAATCATATGTTTTCTATCTTTCTGTTAAACAATTATCTTGATCTCTGAGGAATAATCTCTACTCATCCTAGCTATAGTAGTGAGTTGGGTTTTATTTTTGACCGTCCTATAATAAGCGATCAAATTTTGGTACCATTTTCAGGGATCTAAGCATGATTATTTTAAAAAAATTAAAATATTTTATTTTTCTCATTTTGATCTATTTATTACTCTCTTTAGTTTAATTATCATCTTAATTATTATTGCTTTATTTTAATTACTTTATTTTCTAGATTTTTTTTTAGTAAAAAAAGACCTTCCTCCTATTCACAACTTGACTCCTAACCTAATTTTAATTTCCCTATTTAATTCAACTATTTTCTTCCATTCATCTTTATTTAAAGAGACGAAGTCTCTTGTGAAATCTTTCATGCTAGAGACGAGGAGTATAGTTGTCTCTATAAGAATATGTCTAATAGTAGGATATTGTGATATGAGTTATGAATCGAAGATTTGAAAAGAAATTGCTGAATTATTCGAATTGATTGGAATACATGTGAGATAAGTAATGATTTATCTCTCTAGAGCTTTCATTTTATAATATTATTTTAAATATCAAATAAATTATAATCGATTTATATGATTGTGAATCTTATTATCTATATGTTGAATGAAAATTAATATAATTTCAAAGTATATTTTTTCAGACTGTTATTATAATTATTTATTAATCTGATATTATATATGTGTATTTGATTTAATTATAAAATATATGTTATTCTATTGAAAGAGTTTTTATACAAATCAAATTTGGACTTTTAACTTGACTATGTTTTGAAATATGTTAAATTACATGTTTATATATTAATACTTTGAGCTTATAATTTTGATTTTGGTCCAGTCACAAGGTATAGTATATATTCTAATCTAGCCACAAGATATAACTATAATATTTCGACCCCATCATAGGGTATAAGTATGATATTCCGACCTGGTCATAGGGTATTAAGTATGGTATTCTAGTCTACCATAGGATAAAGTATGGTATATTGGCCCAGCCATAGAATATGTATGGTATTTCGGTATTTCGGCCTCACTATAGAGTATAAGTGGAATCATGGTTAAAGACCGATGAGTTGAATGGAATTTGTTTAATCGATTATTAATATGATTGATTTCGAAACAGATTCATGAAAATACATATGAATATTTAAAAGATAGTAGAATTACTAAATCCATATTTGAAAATAAATTTGATTATATTTGTATATTGATTTAAGATAAATTGTATTTTGCCATCGCATTGTATATTATTATATGAATTACATAGTTGAAGTATTTATTATTTATTAGACTCTCTAGCTCATTACTATATTTTTTATATTTTTATAGATTTAGAAAATTAGTTCGATTTGATGATACATTATGGAAGAGCAATTACTAGTAAAATTTGATATCTTTGTTTATAGTGAGTATTTATTGATATTTAATGTAAGATATGGAAAAATATTATTTATAAGATATTGATTTAGTTATTTGAACTAAATTTGAATATTAAATTATGGATTATTTATTCAATATTAATGTGTTGATATCGTAAATAAATGCTCCGCATATTTATAGGAAGCGGTTTTTTTTAGGAATATAGCCGGTTGCCATGATTTTGATTTGTAATCTCAAATCGAGGGCGTGATATACCATGCCTCCATTTCTCACACACGCATTCTTTGGCCCCACCTAAAAGTCAAGATGGAGTTAAAGGTAAAGAAAATATTCTCGAAAACAATGTCACATTTAGAAAAATCGAAGTGTAGATGCTGATTTTTTTTGCTCGTGTGAAGGCATCCATCTGCTAATGGGCGGAGTGGTGCTGCGAGCGAGTTACCCTATAAATTTTGATGTAGATGCTGGTTTCTTTGGCTCGTGTGAAGTCATCAATCTGCCAAGGGTCAAAGTGGTGCTGAAAGCGATTTACTCCATAAATTTTGGCGTAGACGCTGGTTTCTTTGGCTCGTGTGAAGGCATGAATCTGCCAATGGGCGCAGTGGTGCTGAGAGCGGTTGTGGCGTAGACGCTGGTTTCTTTGGCTCGTGTGAAGAAATGAATCTGCTGGTTTCTTTGGCTCTTGTGAAGGCATGAATCTGCCAATGGGCGCAGGTGCTGAGAGCGTTTATGGTGTAGATGCTGGTTTCTCTGGCTGGTGTGAGGGCATGAATCTGCCAATGGACGCAGTGGCGCTGAGAGCGATTTAATCCATAAATTTTGGCTTGAGGTGTACCGAGTTTTCTTGTAGACTTGATAGCTTACAATCCATACTTCGGCGAGGTGACTAGAATCCTGATTCCCTACTCTTTTTTTTTTTAATGTTTTTTGGTAGCATTCAAACTGCTTAGATAAGTGGGCCATACTACCAAAAAATTGTAATGGAGTAGCTGCCACCGCAATGTTAGTTATCAGTAGGGAACCCTTTGTTTGGGAGCATGAAGGTTCTTTTTAATTTTTTTTTTGTTTTTATATAATCGGCTTTTACTCTAGGACAGAAATGCACTTTCATTATATTTTTATTTTTTTTATTTTTCTAAATAATTACTGATATATAAAAAGTATTCGACAGGGAGTTGAACGTTTACTGAAGCATAGATACTAGACAGCCAAGAGTCGATCACCTATTTTAAACATAAGATACCAAATGATATGAGCTGATCACTTATTGAGACATAGGATGCTAGATAGCAAGCATCAATCATTATTTGAGGCATAGGATGGCCAAACGATTAGGAGCCAATTATTTATTTGGGATACAGGGTGCCGAAGACTAGGTCGTCATTATCTAAAGCATAAGTTGCTCAACTATTCATAGACTAGGAGCCGATCACTTATTTGAGGCATAGGATGCCAAACGATCAAGAGCCAATCATTATTTAAAACACAGGATATCAAACGGTTAGGAGCCGATCACTTATTCGAGCACATACTATTCAACTATCATCGACCAGGGAGCTGATCACTTATTTGAGACATAGGGTGTCAGATGACTATAGCCATATTTTATTTCAGGGCACAGGATGCTAGATGGTCAGAAATTGATCATTATCTAAGTACAAACTACTCAACTATTTATCGAATAGTAGCTAATCATTTATTTGAGGCACAGAGTGCTAGATGCCCAATAACTGATTACTTATTTGAGGCACATGATGCTAGACAGTCAGGTGTTGATTACTTATCTGAAGCATAGGCTGCTCAACTATTCATCAGTTAGGAGCCGATCATTTATTGAGGCACAGAGTGCTAGATAGCCAAGAGCCAATTACTAAGGTATAGGGTGCCAGACACCGATAGCCAATTACTTATTTAAAGCACAGGCTGCTTAATTACTCATCGAATAGGTATCGACCACTTGCCTGAGCCAAGTATAAAGTTTATAACTTCATTTAATATAAAGCATATATCTTAAAGCCATTAAAGCCGTTATAACAAGGTTGGTAAAGTAGTATCAAAAAGTATAACAGATCACTTAGCAAACTACTTCATAAACTAATTCTTAACGACCTAACTGACTTAATAACTTTCTTAACGGTATAAACTACCTCACAAATAGTTATAATCATGTGACCAACTCGGTTCTAAACCTTTATATATGGAATTAAGGAAAAACTTCAGAGGACTTCTCTTACATGTACTTTCTCTCTATTTTTCTTGTCATTGTTCTCTCTCACTTAACATTGGTGAGTCCCGTATTTTCAGATATTTTGCCAATTTTTTCAATAATAGAAATCTTTTTTATAGGTTCAAAAGATGATCAAGTCAACACGAAAGTTATCAACTAGTTTACCAAAGATTCTTACAATTCAGGCTACATCAGTGTATTCGGCTAGTCAAGCTTTGAGAGGAGTGGCAACAATTATTATTGCCACCTTTACCATAACATCATGTTTTTTACCATCTATACCACCATTTTAGCTCTTCTATATATTGCTTCATTATCATATTCATATTTTAAAAATAACTAACTACATCAAATATACTTATTTCTAATAGATTTTTTTTAAAAAAATATTTTTTGAAAATGAAAAATGATAGCAATGTGAACATGCATTAGATATTTTGAATATAGTATATTAGTAGTGTCTAATTCCATGTTGATGTGGCCAGACGTTGACGTGAAGCCCCTCTCAGATTCAACTGGTGGCAATGTTGACGGGCGGTGCCACCTGGACGAAGATCCTGGTGATGCCATTCTGATCTGGGCCCTTGCACCGAAGTGGCTCCCCAAGGTCAAGCCCGACTGAGGTCGTGCCTCATTCTTCGCACCCCTCACACTGGGAGGGTCCCCAAGGTCGAATCTAGACCGAGGTCGCACCCTCGTTCTTAGCACCCCTCGCACCAGAGTGGTTCCCCCAAGGTCGAACACTACTCGAGGTCATGCTCTCGTTCTTCACGCCCCTTGCAACGGAGTGGTTCCCCCGAGGTCGCACCCTCATTCTCTCACCCCTCATGCGGAGAGGTTCCTCTGAGGTTGAAACCCGACCGAGGTTGCATCCTCTCTCTTCGGGCCTCCGGCTAGAGTGGTTCTCCCAAGGTCGAACCTCGACCAAGGTCGTGCCCCCATTCTTCAGGCCTTTGGTAAGAGTCTGGCTTTCTGCTCGAGGTTGATCCCTTGGTCAAAGTCAACCTCTTCCCCGGGAGTCAGGGTATGAACATTTCAGGTGAATGTTGTCTCTCCCTCGAGTGCCTCTGGGGTGGACAAGTGATGGCGTCGGCAAGTGGCATCCCCGCCCTTACCGGGCATGGCATGGGAAGGTGCACGCCTGATAGACGGTGGCACACCGCTTGGAACCTCTGAAGGAATGGCACCCCACCATGGCACGTCGATTGCCCCCTGCAAAATGGCATTTCACCAGGGCGTGCCAGCCCACGGAGGAGCATTCTACGGAGCATCTGGACTCCCAGTCCATGTCAGCGCCACCTAGGAAAGGGAGCTCTGCTCGAGGCACAGAGCACGATTAGGAGCCAATTATTTATTTGGGATACAGGGTGCCGACGACTAGGTACCGATCATTTATCTAAAGCATAAGTTGCTCAACTATTCATAGACTAGGAGCCGATCACTTATTTGAGGCATAGGATGCCAAACGATCAAGAGCCAATCACTTATTTAAAACACAGGATATCAAACGGTTAGGAGCCGATCACTTATTCGAGCACATACTATTCAACTATTCATCGACCAGGAGCTGATCACTTATTTGAGACATAGGGTGTCAGATGACTAGAAGCCAATTATTTATTTCAGGCACAGGATGCTAGATGGTCAGAAATTGATCATTTATCTAAAGTACAAACTACTCAACTATTTATCGAATAGTAGCTAATCATTTATTTGAGGCACAGAGTGCTAGATGCCCATAACTGATTACTTATTTGAGGCACATGATGCTAGACAGTCAGGTGTTGATTACTTATCTGAAGCATAGGCTGCTCAACTTATTCATCAGTTAGGAGCCGATCATTTATTTGAGGCACAGAGTGCTAGATAGCCAAGAGCCAATTACTAAGGTATAGGGTGCCAGACAACCGATAGCCAATTACTTATTTAAAGCACAGGCTGCTTAATTACTCATCGAATAGGTATCGACCACTTGCCTGAGCCAAGTATAAAGTTTTATAACTTCATTTAATATGAAGCATATATCTTAAAGCCATTAAAGCCGTTATAACAAGGTTGGTAAAGTAGTTATCAAAAGTATAACAGATCACTTAGCAAAACTTCATAAACTAATTTCTTAACGACCTAACTGACTTAATAACTTTCTTAACGGTATAACTACCTCACAAATAGTTATATCATGTGACCAACTCGGTTCTAAACCTTTATATATGGAATTAAGGAAAACTTCAGAGGACTTCTCTTACATGTACTTTCTCTCTATTTTTTGTCATTGTTCTCTCTCACTTAAACATTGGTGAGTCCCCGTATTTTCAGATATTTTGCCAATTTTTTCAATAATAGAAATTCTTTTTTATAGGTTCAAAAGATGATCAAGTCAACCACGAAAGTTATCAACTAGTTTACCAAAGATTCTTACAAATTCAAGGCTACATCAGTGTATTCGGCTAGTCAAGCTTTGAGAGGAGTGGCAACAATTATTATTGCCACCTTTACCATACCATCATTGTTTTTTACCATCTATACCACCATTTTAGCTCTTCTATATATTGCTTCATTATCATATTCATATTTTAAAAATAACTAACTACATCAAATATACTTATTTCTAATAGATTTTTTTTTAAAAATATTTTTTGAAAATGAAAAATGATAGCAATGTTGAACATTGCATTAGATATATTTTGAATATAGTATATTAGTAGTGTCTAATTCCATGTTGATGTGGCAAGACCGTTGACGTGAAGCCCCTCTCAGATTCAACTGGTGGCAATGTTGACGGGCGGTGCCACCTGGACGAAGATCCTGGTGATGCCATTCTGATCTGGGCCCCTTGCACCGAAGTGGCTCCCCCAAGGTCAAGCCCGGAGGAGGTCGTGCCTCATTCTTCGCACCCCTCACACTGGAGTGGTTCCCCCAAGGTCGAATCCAGACCGAGGTCGCACCCTCGTTCTTAGCACCCCTCGCACCAGAGTGGTTCCCCCAAGGTCGAACACTACTCGAGGTCATGCTCTCGTTCTTCACGCCCCTTGCAACGGAGTGGTTCCCCCGAGGTCGCACCCTCATTCTTCTCACCCCTCATGCCGGAGAGGTTCCTCTGAGGTTGAACCCCGACCGAGGTTGCATCCTCTCTCTTCGGGCCTCCGGCTAGAGTGGTTCTCCCAAGGTCGAACCTCGACCAAGGTCGTGCCCCCATTCTTCAGGCCTTCGGTAAGAGTCTGGCTTTCCTGCTCGAGGTTGATCCCTTGGTCAAAGTCAACCTCTTCCCCGGAGTCTGGTATGAACATTTCAGGTGAATGTTGTCTCTCCCTCGAGTGCCTCTGGGGTGGACAAGTGATGGCGTCGGCAAGTGGCATCGCCGCCCTTACCCTGGCATGGCATGGGAAGGCTGGCACGCCTGATAGACGGTGGCACACCGCTTGGAACCTCTGAAGGAATGGCACCCCACCATGGCACGTCGATATTGCCCCCTGCAAAATGGCATTTCACCAGGGCGTGCCAGCCCACGGAGGAGCATTCTATCGGAGCATCTGGACTCCCAGTCCATGTCAGCGCCACCTAGGAAAGGGAGCTCTGCTCGAGGCACAGAGCCTTTCTACCCACCATCTGCATCACCTAGAAGAAGAAGGTTTTTCCAGAGAATTCAGACCTTGTAGTATTTGCCTCTGGACTGGTGCTCTGCTAGGTCCCCCTAGATGGTAGGACGGTGCCAGAAGGGAGCGATGCTTTGTTGGAGTGTCAGGATCCATGGTGTATCTCCCTGCCATGAAAGGATGTGTACTCCTCCACGTTCTACTAACTCAGCCACTAACAGACCCCCTCCCACCTTCGGGCGGAGGGGGAGCAGGGAAGACGAGAGCAGGCCTACATCCCACTGATGCAAGAGGCACTCGGGAGAGGCCAAGGCAGAACTCCGTACCTCACTAGAGGTGCTGCTTGTCTATAAAAAAATCAAAAGGGGCCTCCGACAAAGGTGAGCGAGAAGGGGCAAGCAATTCAACAAGGCTCAAAGCACACCAGGAGCACCCGAGAACTCCTAGAGAGAGTTCCAACGGCCACGGCCACCACTCCCCGTGCCCTCCTTCTTGACCTAAACCTTTACTTCATCATCTTTCTAAGACCTCTAAGAGTGGAGACCACTTTGGGATCCATTGAGGGGATCTATTTTCCTAAATCGTCCACTGACTTGATCATCAGAGTGTCCTCACCAGGATCCCCGGCCTGGGTCTCCCTTCTTTTGTAGGTCCAGGCACATTGGTGCGGGCACCACAATTTGAAAGAAGCTTCAATCCAATTTTATCAAGCTAAATTCATTATGGATTTCAATTGATTGAGTTAATGCCACTTTTGATTTCAATTTTATTTCTTTTATTGAACATGTGTCCTGTAAATAGAAAAACTTGATTCTTTGGTCAGTTTGAATCCTGTAATTAGGGTTGGGCTTATTTCAATTTAGTCTTTTGAGTCCAATTAAGGTCAATTTGGTCTTGTAATTATGAAATTTACAAGTTGGGTTCAAGTTTGGTTTGGTTTGGGCTCAAATGAAGCATGAAGACATAAAGATTAGGTGAGGCAAACCACTTCAACAAATCTTGCCAAGTTGGAGTGCCACATCATCAAACTTATATGGAAGACACCTCATCCCCCAAGCCTACATGGAAGCCAGCTCATGAGACCACCTCACTTCATCTTATCAAGGCATGAATCAAGGATGATTTCAACTTCCCCACTTATCAAGGCATGAATCAAGGATGGTTTCAACTTTCCAACTTATCAAGGCATGAATCAAGGATGGTTTCAACTTCCTCACTTATCTCTCCATGATTTATGTAACCTCCTTTTGAATTCAAAATTCAAATGACTTTGGAGAGGCTATAAATACCACTCCAAACCCCTTGTAAAGGAGATTATTGATAAATGAAATCAAAAGAGTTTTTCTTCTACTTGTTATATGCAATGTGTTCTCCGAAAGGGAGTGGGTGAGAGACCCAAACATCATCCTTTAGCCATCCTAGTATTCCCCTAAACCCACCAATACTCTATCTAGAAAACACCCCACCCCATCCAAAGAAGTTCTTCCAAATTCCAACCAAGGCTTCTTCACCATTTCCTCTCTTCAAAGGTCGCCAACTCAAATCTTCAAAGAGGCTTCTACCACAGATTTTGGATGCCATTCCTTACTATCCTGGGAGGCCAACTCCAGTTGCAGTTCAGGAGTCCAAAGAGATTACATTCCAGATACTGAATGAAGCCACTTGATCTCCTCCAACTCCATCATATTATTCTTCCTTGAAGTTTTAATAACTTTCATTTTTCTTGTCATCTCAAGTCTTTAATCCCTTTTCTTTCTAGGATTCTCCAATATCACAAGTTGAAGAGGAAGTTGGCCTTGCCCTTGGAATCTTTCGAGCTAGAGGTCTGCATCTTTTGGAGTAATAGTTTTTAGTACCAATCACAATTCGAGAGTGCTGAAATTGAATCCCTACCAATGCGTGAGACATCAATATTGGTAAGAAAACCCTCCTTATTTCTTAGGTCTGAATCTTTGAATGGTCTATGCCCTAGATAGGATGGTTTCACAAGCCTTAGGTCCAATCTTAATGGATAAACATGCATCCCTAGTTTGAGTTATCTCTTATTTAGTTTTCCCTTCATATGACTCTTTGCCATTTTGTAATTGAATTAAGTTTATGTTTGTAGGGATCATTGCTCACAAATTAAATCATCCACTAAATTAGAAATCTTTCATCTCATTCCACATCAAATCTGGTATCAGAGCATGGTTGCATTGGTAGCATAGTCTTCATACTTGCTATTTATTTTTCCTTTTAAATCCAATCTGAATCTAAGATTCACGCTTCCTGAGTGGGTGTACACTAGTACACTGTCACGACCCATGGGAATAATGAGCCACGGCCGGACGTGAATCCTTAGGTTGAAGTTTTGGTATTTGAATTCCCTTGCATGTTAAATTCTGTTGCTGATTTCTGTGTTAGGGACTGAAACCTAGGACTATTTTATCATCAAGATTTTACTGTTTTAGCCTGATTTTTATATCAGTTAATCTCCACTTAATCCACTATTTACTGTAATTTTTTTGAGATTTTACTAATTCAAACACCGAGTGTTATCTATCTAAGAAATAGCCCTACTAAAGTTTCTGCACACTGAATTTGCATCGGTAGTTTGAACTTCAGTCTGATTCACCAATCAATCTTTACTGTTTTCCTCTGATTTTGCAATGTTTATTTTTTGATTAGTTCTCTTAATTTATATTATTTTTTTCATGATTTTATAAATTCAAAAAAATAAAAAAATTTTGCAAACAAACACAGCTTGCTGAAAATTCTGTATGTATTATTGGGCTGAAATTAAAATCACTTCCAAACACCCCCAATCCCAAGCCATTTTGTTTGATCATTAATCACTGAAATTCAAACTTGTCACTTCATAAAATACAAAAAAAAAGCAATTGCATGCATTTTAAACTATTTAAGGGCGTCAATATCATAAGATAAGGAAAGGATGTCATTACCTTTCCTTAGCCCAAAAACAACCAACCCCATGTTGCATCGAACCCAAACCATTTAATTAAAATTGAGTAGCAACCTAATTAGATAGGGACACCAATAAGTCAAGCTCATTAGTGTATTGAGACTAGTGTAAATCATTGCTTCATCTACTCCTGGAAAGTGGTGTTTAAGGCTAGGGGTCCAAAGGCAAATGCCTTAAGAGGATTTATGGTTCTTTAATTGGGTCCTCGCGAAAGCGGGGGGGCCTCCCATAATCCCACCTCTTACCTGGCCATTTAAAAGGTATTATAGTCTGGTCTATACTAAGTCAATTCATACTATATTGGACTTTTAGGTCTAGCAAACCTTAGATCGAATTTTGTATTGAATGCTACTAGATCAGGAACTTCCTTCAAATTCATCACTGACCATCCCAGTTCTTCCATGGATCCCATCTAGAAACCCTGATGAGAACTATGACTGAGCAGTTCAAGCATTGAATACTAGGTTTGATCAATAGAAGAGAGAATAGGAACCCTTGAAGAGACCCGTTTGACCCTACTGAGCCCACATCACCAGATTGCCACCTGTCCATCCTACAGTCCATGCCAGGAATTTACTCCTGACCCACATCCAAAAGAGTTTTACCATGATTATGTTGACCAGGATGAAAGGGCCCTTAGAAACATTCGTCTAGATGCATCCACATTGATGGAATCTTGGATCCTAAGGTGTATATAGACTGGGAGGGTGTATGGACCAATATTTTGATGGTATGAATGTTGGAAGATAAAAATTTAAGTTTGCCAAACTTAGATTGGTCCATCAGGCTAGATTGTATTGGGATAATGTTGAATGCATGAGCTGATAGAGGGGTGACATGCCCCTAGCCACTTGGAGAGCTATGAAGGTGAAACTTAGGGAGAAGTATTTACCAATGTCCTATGAACAAAGACTCTTGGATCAATGGCAACAATTAACTTAAGGGAATAGACAGTATCTGAATATATTGCCAAGTTTGATTAGTTCGTGATGAGATGCAATGTGGTCGAGTCTGAAGCAGCAACCTTATCTAGGTTTAGAGCAGGTCTACATGAGGAGATCCAGAGAGAACTATTTTTGAGAGAAGTCCATGACCTAGACCAAGCATACCAAGTTGCTAGGGACTATGAGAGATTCCAGAGGAGACCTTTATTCGCCGACCTGAGCCCACTATGATTAAGTCCCCTGGAAGTAGGCCCAGCCCAAACCCAAGCCCATCCAACATACCCAATCCTACTACTCCAGTAGTCCGTAGAGATGACAAAGAAAAAAGCCCTGAAATTTGAAGAGGAGGTAGTTTGTCCAATGAACCTAGTACCTTCATGAGAATCATGACCCAGGTTTTAAGGACATTCATAGGAAAATTTGTAGTGGTCTACTTTGATGACATTCTCATCTACAGTAGAACAAAGGAAGACCACTTGGACCATCTTAGGCAAATTTTCCAAGCCCTTAGACAAGATAGTCTCTATGCCAACCACAAGCAATGTGAATTCATGACCCATAGAGTTATCTTTCTAGGATTCATTGTCACCACTGAAGGGATTTTGCTGACCCCGAAAAGGGCAAGTCCATAGTCGAGTGGCCCGTACCCAAGAGCATCCATGATGTTCGTAGTTTCCATGTTTTAGCTACCTTCTATAGGAGATTCATTCGAGGGTTCAGCACAATAGTGGCACCCATTACTGACTGCATTAGGAAGGGAACATTTGAATGGACAAAACCTGCCGATAGAGCCTTCCTAGAAATAAAAAAGAAAATGACACAAGCACCTATTTTGAGGTTACTTGATTTTTCAAAGGTATTTGAGGTTGCTTGTGATGCCTCTGGGATAGGAATTGGAGGAGTTTTGAGTCAAGGAGGTCATCCAGTGGCATTCTTTAGCGAAAAGTTGAATGAGACGAGAATGAGATACTCGACATATGATAGGGAATTATATACAGTAGTACAAGCCTTGAGGTATTGGAGATACTACTTACTACCATAAGAATTCGTTCTTTATTCTGATCACAAAGCCTTACGATTTCTTAGTTCTCAAAAGAAACTAAACCCTAGGCACGGGAAATGGGTAGAATTCATCCAAGCATATACCCTTATCCTGAAACACCATGCCGGCACTGAGAATAGGGTTGTAGATGTATTAAGTCAAAGATCCATGCTTTTGACTTCAGTTAGCACCGAGGTTGTAGGGTTTGATAGACTGAAAGAGGAATACCCTAAGTGTCCAGACTTTAGTGAGATCTATCAATCCCTCCAACAAGGACCATATAGTGTACATAGTGACTATACTCTCCTAGATGGATTTTTTTTCAAAGGAAATCAACTGTGTATTCCCCGAACTTCTCTTAAAGAATTTTTGATCTGGGAAGTTCTTGCTGGAGGCTTAGCTGGTCATTTTGGAAAAAATAAGACCATTATAGCGGTAGAAGATCAATTTTTTGGTCTTGTCTTAAGAGGAATGTAGCCTAAGTTGTAGCACAATGTCGAACATGTGCTGTTGCCAAACAGCAAAAGCAGAACACTGGGTTGTACACTCCTCTACCAGTCCCTGATTGTCCATGGCAGGATCTTAGTATGGACTTTGTACTAGGACTCCCAAAGACCTCTAGGAGACATGATTCCATCTTCGTTATAGTCGATCAATTTTCTAAGATGGCTCACTTCATCCCATGTTCCCAAACCTTAGATGCTTCAAAAATGGCCAAACTTTTCCTTGACGAGGTAGTTAGATTACATGATTTACCCAAAACCATTGTTTCAGATAGAGATGTTAGGTTTACTAGCTATTTTTGGAAGACCCTTTGGCATATGCTAGGAACCAAGCTAAAATTTTCTACTGCCTATCATCCTCAGACTGATGGCCAAACTGAAGTGTCAATTGGAGTCTAGGAAACCTTCTGAGATGTTTAGTTGGTGACAGTATGGGAAATTGGGACCTCTTACTCCCTCGTACTGAATTTGCTTATAACAGCTCAGTCAATAGATCTATTGGGAAGAGTCCTTTTGAGGTGGTCCATGGTTACAAACCTAGAAAACCCTTAGATCTTATCCCTTTACCCACACATGCACGAGTCTCTGAGTCTGCTGAGTCATATGCACAGCATGTTAAGGACTTGCATAAAGAAATCAATAAAAAAATCAATATAAGTAGTGAATCCTACAGCGTATGGCTAATTCACATAGGAAAATCAAGAGTTCTCTGAAGGAGACTATGTAATGGTTAGACTCAAACCCGAACGGTTCCCACATGGAACTATGAAAAAATTACATGCCCACGGTGCATGGCCATATAAATCCTAAAGAAGATTGGAACTAATGCGTATGTATTGGAACTACCATCTGACCTAGGTATCAGCTCAACCTTTAACGTTTCAGACTTAGTAGAATACAAGGAGCCTACATTGATACCCAGTGAGCCTTTTGGGCCTGAACCTACTGTTGAGAGTGACCCTACCCCTGAGTGTCCACCAGCCTCTATACCAGATCGGCGAGACCGAATTGAGAGAATTCTGGACAACAAAACTATCACTACCAGAAATAAAGACTATCAACACTATTTGGTGCAATGGCAATGTCACCAGAATCTGATAACTCGTGGATCACTAGGAGGACCTACAACGAATCAACCCGGACTTACTAGAATATTATCAAAGTCAGAGAGACCCATACTCGACAAGATCAAGTCATTCCCACCCCGGGAGAATTGGTGCAGGCACCATAGTTCGAAAGAAGCTTCAATCCAATTTTATCAAGCCAAATTCATTATGGATTTTAATTGATTGAATTAATGCCACTTTTGATTTCAATTTTATTTCTTTTATTGAACATGTGTCCTGTAAATAGAAAAATTTGTTTCACTGGTCAAGTTTGAGTCCTGTAATTAGGGTTGGGCTTATTTCAATTTAGTCTTTTGAGTCCAATTAAGGTCAATTTGGTCTTGTAATTAGTGAATTTACAAGTTGGGTTCAAGTTTGGTTTGGTTTGGGCTCAAATGAAGCATGAAGACATAAAGATTAGGTGAGGCAAACCACTTCAACAAATCTTGCCAAGTTGGAGCGCCACATCATCAAACTTATATGGAAGACACCTCATCTCCCAAGCCTACATGGAAGCCACCTCATGAGGCCACCTCACTTCATCTTATCAAGGCATGAATCAAGGATGATTTCAACTTCCCCACTTATCAAGGCATGAATCAAGGATGGTTTCAACTTTCCCACTTATCAAGGCATGAATGAAGGATGGTTTCAACTTCGCCACTTATCTCTCCATGATTTATGTAACCTCCTTTTAAATTCAAAATTTCAAATGACTTTGGAGAGGTTATAAATACCACTCCAAACCCCTTGTAAAGGAGATTATTGATAAATGAAATCAAAAGAGTTTTTCTTCCACTTGTTATATGCAATGTGTCCTCCGAAAGGGAGTGGGTGAGAGACCCAAAATATCATCCTTTAGCCATCCTAGTATTCCCCTAAACCCCAATACTCTAGCTAGAAAACACCCCACCACCATCCAAAGAAGTTCTTCCAAATTCCAACCAAGGCTTCTTCACCATTTCCTCTCTTCAAGGTCGCCAACTCCAATCTTCAAAGAGGCTTCTACAGCAGATTTTGGATGCCATTCCTTACTATCATGGGATGCCAACTCCAGCTACAATTCAAGGAGTCCAAAGAGATTACATTCCAGATACTGAATGAAGCCACTTGATCTCCTCCAACTCCATCATATTATTCTTCCTTGAAGTTTTAGTAACTTTCATTTTTCTTGTCATCTCAAGTCTTTAATCCCTTTTCTTTCTAGGGTTCTCCAATATCACAAGTTGAAGAGGAAGTTGGCCTTGCCCTTGAACCTTTCAAGCTAGAGGTCTGCATCTCTTGGAGTGATAGTTTCTAGTGCCAATCTCAATTCGAGAGTGCTGAAATTGAATCCCTACCAATGGCGTGAGATATCATATATTAAGAAAACCCTCCTTATTTCTTAGGTCTGAATCTTTGATGGTCTATGCCCTAGATAGGATGGTTTCACAAGCCTTAGGTCCAATCTTCATGGATAAACATGCAGCCCTAGTTTGAGTTATCCCTTATTTAGTTTTCCCTTCGTATGACTCTTTGCCATTTTGTAATTGAATTAAGTTTATGTTTGTAGGGATCATTGCTCAACAAATTAAATCATCCACTAAATTAGAAATCTTTCATCTCATTCCACATCACACATGCATTGGAAGCCAGGCGGGAGAGCCACCAACCGACGCCGAGCGAGAGCTGTAGGCCATGATGACCTAGGCGGCAACAGATTGGCATGCCAGGAAAGGGGGATGGTCCCAGATTAAGCCAGTCTCCCACCACTGAAGCAGTTCCACCCACAAAATGGTGGTGATGCATGCACGGGAAGCCTCCACCAGCCATGTAGGGGATCATCCACCCCATGGAAGCCCATACAGTCCAGAGAGGGAGCTCCCCGCTATGCCACCACCACTTTCGATGGATCTCCAGCTCGCCGCACTCGCCTAGCAGGTCTAGACCTTGATCGTGGCAGTGCGACAGCTGCATCATTAGCATCGATCCCTAGCCACCCAGCAGCAGCCAGGAACCCCTGCAGCTTTGGTCGCTAGCCCTCGCTGTAGCTTGCATTCCTTCCAAGGAAGGACATTGCACCCGCAGCCCATATCTGATCATCGGGAAAGCCTTCGGACCCCGAGAAAGATATAGTGGAGTGGGTTGATCGATTGGGAGAACCGATCTTTGGTCTCCAACCGCATCGCCGCTAGGCACTGCAAGCATCGTCAAGGCAAGGCCCTCTGGTGCGACCCTCCCCAACCGTTGTCTCCTTCTTCTCCGACAGCCTCGATAGAAGGTTCCACTAACGAGGCTATCAGGCGTCAGGTTGAAAGATGCATGGAGGAGCAAGAGCACAAATTGGCCGAGTTGTCCTGCTAGTTTGCCAATATGCAGGGCTCCTCACACGAGCCAGTGGGCTATGACGCTCGCCCCCCCTTCTCTTAAGAAATCCAAGAGGAATCGATCTCTAGCCAGTTCTGCATGCCTCACGTGGATCCCTACGACAGAACCACCAACCCCCTGGACCACCTGGAGAGCTACAAGGCTCTCATGAGAGTCCAAGGGGTGATCAACACCCTCCTCTGCATTGCCTTCTCGACCATTCTTTGGAAGGCTGCTCGAGTCTGGTATATCTGCCTCGAGTCCAAAGCATTAGCTCTTTTGTATAGTTAGAGAGGAGGTTTGTGGCATACTTTGACACTTACCAGAAGGTACCATGAGAAGCCGATAGCCTTTTCTCTATTCGGCAATAGGACCATGAGTCCTTGTGGGACCATGTATCCCATTTCAAAGTTGCCACCCTAGAGATCTACAATTTGGACAAGCCCGTTGCCATGTCGGCATTGAAGAGGGGGCTCAGAACCTCCTGCCAGACCTACTCCCTGGACAAGAAGCCACCAAAGACATATTCCAAGCTCCTCCTCCAGGTCCACAAGTATATCCATGTGGAGAAGGTGGACCGGACCAGAAGGGAGTTAGATAGGAGGCCCTTGAAAAAGCAATCCCAGGGAGAAGCTTCTGGGATGCAAAGGCCCGGAGAATGATCCCATTCCAAAAGAAAGATTCACTCCTCTCCTCACCCCAAGGCTCAAGATTCTCATGGAGATTGAGGGTGAGTTTTATCTACACCGTCCTCCTCCATTGAGGCCATCCTGTGGTCGTGACAAGTTGAAGTACTGTTAGTTCCACTATGACTACAGCCATGACACCAAGGAATGCCAACACCTCAAAAGGGAGATTGAAGACCTGATAAGAAGAGGCTACCTCGAGAAGTTCATGGGGGGCAAGGCTTCGGTGGAACCTCAGGTGCTTGCAGCTCTCTCCTATTGATAACTGGCCTAATGAAAAGCCTATGGGCATGATATCTTGGGGAATAGAGTGTGCCTCAAAAAGGACCAGGGCGGGGGAAGGGTCAAAAAATATACTCCCTTTTATGAGGGGAAGGGGAACTGAGATAGAAAATGTAAATAACGATACTGTTATCGTTGAGATGATGATAGCAAAGCATCCTGTAAAGTATATTATGGTCGATAGTAGAAGTTTGACTGATGTCCTTTTTATGATGCCTTCTCCAAGATGAATTTGTCTTTTGCCCAGCTAAAGCCGGTTCATACCCCCCTTATTAGTTTTACCGGAGATTCGGTGGGAGTAGAGGGGGAGATCACTCTCTCGGTCACTGCCAAGTCACCACCTCGGCAGAGTATGGTCATGATAACCTTCACGGTTGTTAGGATTCTCTCGACCTATAACATGATTCTCAGTCACCCCAAGCTCAATTGCTTGATGTATTCATATCGACGAAGCAGCTTTTGGTACAGTTCCCAACCCCTTACGACGTGGTAGAAATGAGGGGGACACCATAGCTGGTTCAGCACTGTTTGCAAGCCATCCCTGGAGCCAGGAGCACCGGGGAGGATCCCATTGCTGAGACCTTGACCAAAGAGCACAGGATGCCAATGGTGGTCCAGTTGAGCACCTGCTGTCATGCTCCCTTGACGTAGATGCATTGAAGATGGTGCAGATAAGAGCCCAGCTATAGGAAGATGAGAAAGCTCGTCTGTTGAGTTTCCTCTAGGCGAATACGGATGTGTTCGCTTGGATGACGGCGGGCATGCAGGAATCCCCCCTGACATCATCACCCATAGGTTGAACATTGACCCGAAGTGCCGCCTAATCTGGTAAAAGAAGAGGAGCTTTGTCCTAGAAAGGCAGAGAGCATTCAATGAGGATGTGGAGAAGCTCCTTGTGGCCGGCTTCGTTCATGAAGTTCAGTACTCCAACTGGTTGCAAATGTAGTCATGGTCAAGAAAGCCAACGGGAAGTGGAGGATCTATATAGACTACACCGACCTCAATTCAGCATGCCTAAAAGATAGCTTCCCCTCCTGAATATTGATCAGTTGGTGGATGCCACCTCCGAGCACCGCTTACTTACCTTCATGAATGCATTCTACGAGTATAATCAGATCCGGATGCTCCCAGAAGATGAGGAGCACACTGCCTTCATCACAGAGCATGGGATGTACTGCTACAGGATGATGCCATTTGGTTTAAAGAACGTGGAGCTACATACCAGCATTTAATCAACAAGGTCTTTAAAGACCAAATTGGTCGCAACATGCAAGTTTACGTGAATGACATGCTCATCATGAGCCGGCCAGAGTAGGACCACATTGCGAACCTAGTAGAGGCCTTCCATAACCTCTGCTTTCATCAAATAAAGCTGAACCCAGCTAAGTGCACCTTCGGCATGGCAGTCAGGAAGTTTTTAGGCTTCATGGTCACATAGAGGGGGATCGAAGCCAACTCGGAGAAGGTCCAGGTGATCGTCGACATGGAACATCCTATCTTGAAGAAGCAAGTCCAACACCTAACTGGTCGATTATATCCTTGAGCCAGTTCATCTCGTGCTCTGCTGATTGCTGCCTGCCTTTCTTCAAGGCATTGTGCAAGGTGCACAACTATGTCTGGAGAAGGAATGCTGAGAAGCCTTCAAGGAGTTGAAGAAGTTCCTGGCATCACCATCGCTGCTCTCCACGCCGGAGGACGGGGAGGAACTCCTATATCTAGCGGTCACTCTGGGAGCCGTTAGTTCAGTGCTTATCTGTACAGATGGAGACAGAGTCCAGAAGTTGGTATACTATGCCAGCAAGCTCCTCTAGGATGTGAAGACCAGGTACACCCGTTCTGAAAAACTAATTTTTGCACTCATTATGTCTGCTCAACATCTCAGGCCATATTTTTAAGACCACCCAATCATGGTCCTGACCGACCAGCCGCTAAGGGCCATACTTAACCATCCAAACAAACATCGGTAGTCTAGCTAAATAGGCATTGAAGATTAGTGAGTTTGACATCACCTACCACCCGAGGCCATCCCAAAAGGTCCAAGTGCTGGCTGACTTCCTGGTCGAGTGCACCAGCATGGGCGAAGAGCTAGAGGAGACATTCCCGATGAAAGTTTAAAAGGCATAGCAGGCATACATACTATATTTTAAAACTATTTTAAAGTATAGCACAGTGGAAGACTTGGTACATTGATCAAGTCAATCTACTAATCTGCCTGCAATAGGATCCGACATAATAAAAGAGCATGTAGAGATATCAAGAGCAAAGAAAAGGAAAGGGTATGTTACCTTTAACCTTTAGATGCAGGTGATGAAGAGCCAGTGAGCCACACTAATGTCTGGCCCCCATGGATAGTTCACACCAGGGCTCAATCCCAATCAACACCCTTAGAGTGCTAGCTCCTCAGGATCCTTGAGGCCGATCTTTTCCTTCCTTGGACCTGCAAGACTTTCTTGAAGCCGCCAAAAAATCTGGTTGGGGACAATGGGGAGAAGTAGAAGTGGAACCCTTCCCAACAAACTCTTTCTTCCCAAATCCTAGCTTGATTGCTAGGTCGGCTTACACCAAAATCCAAATCCTTTCAAACCCCACCTAAGGATACCTTCCATCCCTCTCTTAGAAAAAACCCAGCAAAAATCAACCTCAACTAATTTTGCTGCCCCTACAAAGAACCTATTTATAGTAGTAGCAAAGAGGGAGAGAGATATGGAAGGAGGAGTGATTGGGGGAGAGGGTTAATGGTTGAACCAAATTAGCTCTAGGTTTATATGTGGAAAAATCTGCATTCCAAATAATGCATTCTATAAAAAAGCTTGGAGCCAATTTTAGCCTAGATTTGAAAATTGAATTCAAAATTCAAATTTGAATCTTTTAAAGGAAAGTAAGCATGACAAATCAAATCTAATTTGATCCTAAGCCAAATCACATTTGGCTTGACCCATCAGATTGTAATCATATTACAAATAAGTCCTCCAAAAATTCATTAATCGAATTAGTGAAAAATTCTCGTCATAGCCAAGTGTTGACTTATGGAAGTGTCGACATTTGGGTCATGGTCAATCATATTGATCCCATAGTGATGCTAAACAATTTTCAATCATCGATCAGCCTTTAGATCAGGTAGAATCCTCATGGTGTATGACCCCATAGGTTCGAACACTAAGCCGGTAGCACTGGAATATTTTAGTACCAGTCAAAGTCATCATCTGGTAATGATACTCGACATCCGGATAGGTCAAAGATGCAGAGCAACTCTCTAGAACCTCTGGCATATGGTTACCATACAATTCATCCCTTTGACATCATAATGGTTAGGATGACCTAGGGTTTGACTGCCAACCCTAATTTAGTACATCCAGATTGTGTCTCAACATTACAAATTCTGTGACTCCTCATAAGAACTATCCTGGCCAAGGTTTTGCTAAATTGAAACATAGTGAATCATTCACTTCAAACCATTTGGAGGGGTCAATCCCATCTTGATCCATCAGTGCTCCACAAGTGCTTGACTATACCCAGAAATCTTTCATCACTGGATTAGAAATCCAGGTAGTTGGTACCAAAGTACGGTGAGTTGCTTGCAAGCTACCATGGTGACCTCAGGTATGATGGACACATATACCCATATCCCTTCGTGAGAAACTCTTTGGTAGAAGGGAGCTTCGTAGATGGTCTTGTTTAGTGAGACATCATATATTTCACCTGTATGTCATATCAGTATCTCTATACTCCTTGGTTAAGAGGACAACCAACTAATGTGACATACAATAACCTATACTTGATACATCATCATCCTATAACAATATATCCTTTGGTTGTGAACCAATTTAAGAACTACTTAATATATCCTCTCTGTATCAAATATATGTAATTCTAAGGACTCCATCACACAAGAGTTCATTTCAGGAAAATGCACATGTGATGAACAGCTAAAATAATTACTTTTATTCATTTAAAGAATTCATATACAATAGCACAACCATCTACACCCTAGACGATTAGCTTTGGGACACTATTCTCAATAACTCCCACTTGTACTAAAGCCAATCAATACAGAATCTTATTCCCATTTTTCATTTACAATTGTTGAACTCTTGAACTTTGACGGCTTTAGTGAAGGGGTTGGCCAGGTTCTCCTTTCCATCGATCTTCTGAAGGTCGATGTCACCTCATTCCATGATTTCTCGTACAAGGTGATAGCGCTGCAGAATGTGTTTGGTGTGGTGATGGGACTTTAGCTCTTTGGCTTGAGCAATGGCTCCAGTGCTGTCACAATACACCGAAACTGGACCATCCATGGAAGGTGCAACTTGTAGCTTACCTAGGAACTTCCGCAACTACATAGCTTCCTTTGCTACATCCGATGCTGCGACGTATTTTGCTTTGCATACTGAGTCTACAATAGTAGGCTGCTTGAAACTTTTCCAGCATATCGCTCCTCCATTTAGAGTAAAGATAAATCCTGACATACTCTTGCTGTCATCCCTATCTGACTGAAAATTGGAGTCAGTATATCCCAAGTTTCAAGTCAGGTTCTCCATATATCAGCAATTGGTCCTTAGCATTTCATAGATACTTAAGGATGGCCTTTACCACTTTTCAATGAGCTTCACCTGAGTCAGACTGGTATTTGCTCACTATGCCTAGTGAGTATGCCATGTCTAGTCTAGTACATGTCATGGCGTACATGAGAGAACCCACTACCGAAGCATATGGGATTCTACTCATACGCTCTCTCTCCTTAGGAGTTATTGCATAATTCCTTTTGAAGAGTGTAATTCCAGGGCCTATGGGAATACCCTTTCTTGGAATCCTCCATGTTGAAACCGCTTCAGCATAGCATCAATGTATGTAGACTGGGACAGTCCTAGAAGCCTCTTAGATCTATCTCTATAGATTTTCATACCCAGTATGTAAGAGGCTTCACCCAAGTCCTTCATAGAGAACTGGGATGATAACTAGATCTTTATTCCTTGTAGTGCAGGGATGTCATTTCGATTAAGAGAACATCATCCATATACAACACAAGGAATACAATCACAGAACCATTAGCTCATTATATAATACAAGGTTCTTCTCTGTTTCTAACGAAGCCATACGACTTGATACACTTATCAAATAGTATGTTCCAACTCTGAGATGCTTGCTTCAGTTATAGATGGACCTTTAAAGTTTGCACACCTTTGACTCATCTGTGGATGTGAACCCTTCAGGTTTGTACCATGTACACCTCCTCTTCTAGCTCACCATTTAAGAAAGCTGTTTGGACATCCATTTGCTAGATTTCATAGTCAAAGTGTGCCGCTAAAGCAAGCATGATCCGAATGGATTTGAGCATTTCTACAGGAAGAACATCTTATCATAGTCAATACCATAATGTTGACGATACCTCTTAGCAACCAGACGGGCTTTATAGGTCTCTACCTTCTCGTCTGCATCCCTTTTTCTTTTGAAAATTATTTGCATCCAATAAATTTTTCTCCTCGGTGGATCAACCAATGTCCATACATTGTTGATTTTCATGGACTCCATTTTGGATCTCATGGCTCCTAGCCATAATTCAAAGTCAGACTTTTGCATTGCATCCATACAGGTGATCAGGTCCTCATTATTTTTATTGAGTTCAATGGGATCACCATCCCGAACTAAGAAACTGTAGTATCTGTTCCGTCGATGCAGTATCCTATCGGATCTCCTTAATGGTTCCTGCATGGGCTCTGGCTTTGATCTAATCCCAATTGATTTTATGTTGTCCCTTAAGTGTGTCGGTTCTTCTATTTGTTGAACTTCATTAAGTTCAATCTTAGCGGCTACAGTTCCTTCACAAAGGAACTCCTTTTCTAAAAGGATAACCCTAGGACTGACGAACCACTTTTATTCCTCAGCCAAGTAGAAGTATTACCCCTTAGACTCTTTTGGATATCTAATAAATAGGCACTTGTCAGATCTAGGTCCAAGCTTATATCCGTTTCCAAAAATTGACATCAGCCAAGCAATCCCATACTCGAAGGTGTGCAAGGTTGGCTTACATCCAGAAAACTAATTTGAGGGTTCCCAATGCCAAGACTGGAACTTGGCTTCCATTTTCACGTTCAAGGATCTCTTGCCGTCGTCGAATCTCGTACAAACTTGAAGTCCCTGCAAAGAATTACAAATGTGAATTGGACTTCCAGTATCCAATACCTAGTTAGTAGTACCACAGATAGAAAAACTACAAGGTGTTATCATATAAATACCTTGTCCAGCACTGCCCTGCTGCTTCCTCTTTTTGAACCCGTTCGGGTCAAGGGAAGCAATATAAGAGGACATTTTCTCTTCCAATGACCCTGCTTTTTATAGAAGAAGTACTCCGCCTGGCTTTTATCAGCCTTCACCTTCTTGACCTGACTGGGCCTAGAAGCATTTTGCACCTTCTTCCCTTTATTTCTCTTTTTTCTTTTCTTAAAGGGATGACGCCCTGTAGAGGATCCTCCCACTAGATTTATCACCCCTATTGAGTTGGTGGTCTTTCTCATAAGTCTGCAGTAATCCCAACAGACTGTGGTAGTTAATACAGGCTTATTCATTCTAAAATGATCAAGAAAGTCTAGATAAGAAGAGGGCAGGGAATTCAATATTGCATCTTTCCTGAGCTATTCATGCAAGGGACATCCGAGCTTGTCCAGGAACTCAATCATCTTGATCATGTACAATACATGATCAGTGACTGAGGCCCCATCAAGCATCCGTGCATTGTAGATAGCACAGGAGACCCTGTACCTCTCAACGTCATCTAGTGTATCGAATGACTTCTTCAACTTTTGAAGGATCTCCTTTGGTTGGGCTTCCTTGAATTTGCAACTGAACTTGTCATTCATCGCTGCCAACATGATGCATCGAGCAGTGGTCTTATCAGAGAGCCACTTCTGATAAGTGTCTCTAACAGAACCCTGAGCATTGGGAGCAGGAATTTCAGGTACTGGATCTGATATCACATATAAGATCCGTTCATGCTTAGGATAATCCCGAGCCTTCGATACCAGCTATTGAAGTTGGGGCTCTTGAGCTTCTCATCATCGAGAAGAGATCGGAGCGACAAGTTGGTAGACATTTGAAAGGAAAACTAAAACTTATTAGTGTATATGAATTATTAATCCAAAGACATGGACTTTAGTCTAAAGGCCCTCCCACTATTTTGTTCAGACTGGTAGCCTCTACCTTCAATCTGAGGAATTACTTTAATTCCTTAGTGGGTACTAGAACCCAATAGACAATACATAAGCCTGACTTTGGCTGGCCCTTCCATGTGCATTTAAAGGTAGATTCTTTAACTGATTACTTCTCTAAGTAACTTCTAGTATTTAGATTTTGCCCCAAGATGTACTTCAATCAACCTTTGGGCCTCCTATTAAAGGTCCTGACTAGGTCTAACCATTAACATGATAAAACTCAATGCTTCCAACCAATGAATAGTCATGCCTGACTTTGGTCGGCCTACCTGACCATCGTTAAGAGAGTCACACTGAGCCATTATATTAGGAATGGTAATTCAAATAGCCTGATAAATACCTGATCTTTGGATCCGTCGATGAACACCTAACTATTGGACCCATTATCATTCCACTTAATGGGAGGCTAGGACTTAGTTATCCCCATAACTTCATCCTTTTATGGACCTAATAATTTAGAGTGTTTAACTTTATGTGACAGATCAAATAGATAAGAAGACATGGATAACCTCCCACTAACTATGTTAGTCATAAAAAAGGATTTCAGGAACTAATGATCCATGGGCACCTAAAATCAATCAAGACTGATTAACCTTAAGTGACATGGGTTAAGACGAGTCAGTGAGCTACCTAATCAATTCTGATTGACCACATTGGCCAGGTATGTGAGATCATGGGATGGATTCCGCCATTAATCGTATTGCCTTAGAACTAATCGAGTTGGCTAGGTAAGAGGTAGCCCCATAGAACCATGATCAAATGCACATACCTACCTTAGATACCAATTAGTTCATCATACTCGATTAGACTAGCTTAAAGACTCGGGCTGACTACTGAGCCACAAATCAGGTCATTTAGATTTATGGACTAATCAATCTAACTATTAGAGAGATCTATAGAGAAGAAATCCTAACTCAACATTTGATTAGATTAGTTCTCTATTTGATCCATTCATCAAAACTTTGGTCTACCCAATTAAGGATGTAATTGAAGCTAACCATGACCCTTAAAGGTTATTGAAATGACTTAGAGTCTTTGAATCATATTCCTAGATCATTTCAATAATCTTCATAAATCAAATAATTAATTATCTCATAAAATAATTTTAAAGAATATAGAATTTGAATTCACTGTTTCAGGGTTTCTGGTCGAGTCGACTCAAGTAGAATGTGAGTTGGCTCGTCCAGAACTAAAAAAACTGATAGATTGTTCTATCTGCAGAGACAAGTCAGCTCAAACAGGGGTTGAGTCGGCTCATCCAGAACACAGAATAGATAGACTGTTCTGTCTGTAGAAATGAGTCGGCTCGAGCAGGGGTCGAGTCGGCTCATCTACTAGGGTAGAAAATAGTGACTTCAAATTCATGCATTTACATGAACTATTCAAAGTTTTTAGATCAAACATCCATAGATTAAAACTATTTTAACCTATCGAATCTCTCACTTCTTCTCATAAGGTCATGACGCAGCGGCACCCCTACACGCCATAGGAGAACCCCATTGAATGGGAAGTGATGGCCTTTAAACCATACTTCTTTCCTATGATCGGACGGCCATGGCGAATCAATCTTAATCCAAGTACTTTGTGAGGAAAGCTAAAGATATCTTAATATGCTACAATTATTATGCTACAGCAACCTGGCTCTGATGCCAATGAAAGTTTAAAAGGCATAGCAGGTAGACAGACTATATGTTAAAACTATTTTAAAGTGCATCATAGTAAAAGATTTGGTAGATCGATCAAGTCGATCTACCAATCTGCCTACAATAGGATCCGACATAATAAAAGTGCATGTAGAGATATCAAGAGCAAAGAAAAGGAAAGGATATGTTACCTTTAACCTTTGGATGCAGGTGATGAAGAGTCATTGAGCCACACAAATGTCTAGCCCCTACGGGTAGTTCACATCAGGGCTCGATCCCAATCAACTCCCTTAGAGTGATAGCTCCTTAGGATCTTTGAGGCTGATCTTTTTCTTCCTTGGACCTGCAAGACTTTCTTGAAGCCGCCGAAAAATCTGGTTAGAAAACAATGGTGAGAAGTATAAGTGGAACGCTTTCCCAACAAACTCTTTCTTCCCAAACCCTAGCTTGATTATTGATAGGCTCACATTCAAAACCCAAATCCTCTCAAACCCCACTCTAAGGATACCTTCCCTCCCTCTCTTAGAAAAAACCCCGCAAAAGTCAACCTTAACAAATTCTGCTGCCCCTACAAAGACTCCTATTTATAGTAGCAGCAAAGAGGGAGAAAGATATGGAAGGAGGAGTGGTCGGGGAAGAGGGTTAAGGGTTGAACCAAATTAGCTCTAGGTTTATATAGGAGAAATCTACATTCCAAATAATGAATTCTATAAAAAACTTTGGAGCCAATTTCAGCCAAGATTTGAAATTTGAATTCAAAATTCAAATTTGAATCTTTTAAAGGAAAGTGAGCATGACAAATCAAATCTAATTTGATCCTAAGCCAAATCACATTTGGCTTGACCCATCATATACATCATATTGCAAATAAGTCCTCCAAAATTCACTAATCAAATTAGTAAAAATCCTTATCACAGCCAAGTGTCACTTATGGAAGTGTTGACATTTGGGTAATGGTCAATCATATTGACCCATAGTGATGCTAAACGATTCTCAATCATTGATCGACCTTTAGATCAAGTTGAAATTTCTATGATGTGTGACCCCATAGGTTCGAACATTAAGCCGGTAATACTGGTGATGCGGCTAGACCACTACATGGAGTACATCTCAGTTCTAGTAGATAGCAAGGTAGGTAGATGTCGCCATATTAGATTTCTCTCCGAACCTTCACTAGGTGGCCCCCAAGTGCGAGCCCACCTCGGCTGAAGTCGAGTTCTCTCCTGCTCCTTTGCCAGGTGGCTCCAAGGGTCGAGCCCACCTTGGCCAAGCCCCCCAGGTGCAAGCGAGCCCACCTCGCTGAAGTCGAGCTCTCCTGCTCCTTTGCCAGGTGGCTCCCAAGGGTCGAGCCCACCTTGGCTGAAGTCGAGCCCTTCCTGCTCCTTTGCCAGGTGGCTCCCTAAGGGTCGAGCCACCTCAGCTGAAGTCGAGCCCTTGCTCTCTTCGCCAGGTGGCTCCCAAGTACGAGCCACCTCGGCGAAGTCGAGCTCTTTGCTCCTTTCCCAGGTGGCTCTCTAGGTCGAGCCACCTCAGCGAGTCGAGCCCTTTCTGTCCTTCGTCAGGTGGCTCTCAGGTCGAGCCCACCTCGGTCGAAGTCGAGCCCTCCTGCTCCTTCGTCAGGTGGCTCCCCGATCGAGCCCACCTCGGTCGAAGTCGAGCCCCTTCCTGCTCCTTCACTCAGGTGGCTCCCCGAAGGCGAGCCCACTCGGCGAAGTCGAGCCCCTCCTGCTCCTTCACTAGGTGGCTCCCCAAGGTCGAGCCCACCTCGGTCAAGTCGAGCCTCCTGCTCCTTCGCTAGGGGCTCCCCAGTCGAGCCCACCTCGGTCGAAGTCAGTTCTCTCCTGCTCCTTCGCTAGGTGGCTCCCCAAGGGTCAGCCACCTTGGTTGAAGTCAAGTCTCTCCTGCTCCTTCGCCAGGTGGCTCCCAAGGGTCGAGCCCACCTCGACTGAAGTCAAGCTCTCTTGCTCCTTCACAGTGGCTCCCCAAGGTGAGCCCACCTCGGTCGAAGTCGAGCCCTCCTGCTCCTTTGCAGGTGGCTCCCAAGGGTCAAGCCCACCTCGATCGAAGTCAGCCCCTCCTGCTCCTGGTCAGGTGGCCCCCACTGAGTCGAGCCCTTCCTGCTCCTTTGCAAGTAGCTCCCCAAGGGTCGACCCCACATCGACTGAAGTCAAGCCCCTGCCTGCTCCTTCGCCAGGTGGCTCTCCGAGTGCGAGCCCATCCCGACCGAAGCTAAGTTCTCTCCTACTCCTTTGCCAGGTGGCTCCCCAAGGGTTGAGCCCACCTCAGTCGAAGTCGAGCTCCTCCCTTTAGAAGCATCGTGAAAGCGAAGAGGATGTCAGCACCAAGTCTATGACCAAAGCCAGCGCGCATAGTATGGCGCATCCAGAGTGGCACCCCAAAGCTAGAAAAGCGCGCCTACTACCATTTGCACCATTCAAGGAAGAGAGCTCCGATCGAGGTACCTGGTCTTGCAGCCGACCACCTGCACCATCCATAAAGAGAAGGCCACATTGGGGACCTCAGACCCAAGGGTGGCTGCACCCGGATCAAGGCCTTACTAAACTTTCCCAACCCTGATAACCTACTGAAAGAATGAGGTTTGCAACATAACTCTTTACTATGAGGAGAAATGACCTCAGAAGTGCGGCCTCGGATGCCGTTGACCCTCGGGCCCCAAGAGGTGGAAAACTGAGACAAAAAGAGGGGAGAGCCAATGATCTAAAAGGAGGACCTAGCGAGCGAGAAGAGGTAAGCACGGAAAAGGGCAGAGGAGGAGAGACAATGGAAGAGAGGTCACGAAGACCTTTCGAAGGGCTCCCGGAGAGAGTCCTGATGAGCACAGCCATCTTAGCTCGAGTCTCGCTCCCCTTGTACCATTCATACTCTATCTTTTACTAAACATTCTCTTCCAAGCATGGTGACCGAACAGGGATCCACCTTGGGGGATCTGTTCCTCTTTACCGTTTGCTGACTTGATCGTCGGAGTGCCCCCATCGGAATCCCCAACCCAGGTCTCTAACTTTGTTTTGCAGGACCAGAGGCCGTTGGATTCAGGAAAGACGGGGCTGACGTCCGGCACCACATCAAAGCTGCATGCCACAATGGTAAGGATGGCAACAGATTGGTGCACCAAGTAGGGGAGAGACTGAAAGCCTCTGCCCGAGCAAGCCCCCCGCTACTCTAAGAGCAGTTTCGCTAGAAGCATGGTGGTAACTCGCATACGAGAAGCTTCCACAAGCCGAGTAGGGGATGCCCCTTCTCCTACGGGCCTGTGTAGCTCAGAAAGGGAGCTTCCCACTCTGGTACAGCCACCCTCGGTAGATGCCCATTATGCTATGCTCATCCAGTTTTTGCAGGCACTAGCCACAGCCGTGAGACAGCTGCAGCACCATCAACACTCCTTAAGCACCCAGCCGTAGCCAGGGACCCTTGCGGCCCCAGCTGCCGGCCCCCTCGGTAGTCTACACTCCATCCAACACAGGCCATCACATCTGCGGGCCATAACTGGTCCCCGCGAGAGTCACTAGACCCCTACAAAAAGAAATCACTCTGGGTTGGCCAACCAAGAGAGCCAATCCTCGGTGAACGACAATGCCACCATCAAACATGGCAAACTCCATCATGGCAAGGCTCCCCATCACGACCACCTCTAGCTATCAACCCCACCTTCTCCAGCGACCTCAATGGAAGGTTCCACTGATGAGGCCATTAGGTGCATGGTCGAGAGGTGCACACCCCTCTCGTGGGTTTTATCGAAGATTCTGTAGGAGTTAAGGGAGAGATCACTCTCCCCATCACGACCGGGTCACCACCTCGATAGAGTATGGTCATGATGACCTTTATTATTGTTAAGCTCCCGTCACCTTACAATGTAATTCTTGGCCATCTTGGGCTCAACTTGCTTGATGTGGTCATCTCCACTAGATGGTTGTTGGTGTAGTTCCCAACCCCCTACAGTGTGGGAGAGATGACAGGGGCACCTCAGCCAATCCAACATTTCCTTCAGGCTATCCCGGGTTCCAGAGTGCCAAGGATAACTCTAGCATTGACAACCTCGACTGATGCAGAACAAATAAGATGATGCGATGCAGAAGTAAATTAAGACTAATTTTTTGTGTGTTTTGTTAGACGTTGGCTTGACTCAAAAACAAGGCTAACTAATATTGAAAGAAAATATGCACTGAAAGAAAGCACAATTCAAAAGAGTAGATTATCAGAGTAATAAAGAAGTAGGATCGCTGGGGATTGAGAAACCCCTAGACCTAGGGTTTACTCCTCTTTCAAGAAACAGACGAAGAGAGAAGAGAAGGTTTTATACCTGACTGTGATATCTCTCTTTGCTTCAATTGAAGGACACTCTCGAGCAGATTGTAGGATCCTTGGAGATGGGGTATCTTCGCAATGGATCCTCAGATTGTAGTCCTATGGCAAGGTTGGCCTTCTTCTCGTACTCTGGATCTGGAAAGGATGAAGAACAAGATAAGGATGTAAGAAACTCAAGGAAGAGACCTTTACCTGGGATAGCTCCGGACTGCTTGAACTTTGAAGATGAGGGAAGAGTATGGAGGTGACGGTGGAAGATGGAGTGGATTTAGAGTTTGCTGGTAGGGCGACGGCTTGCAGATGAAAAGGAAATTAGGGTTGGCGGACCAGGGATGAAAGTGGGGCAGGGTTTTGGTAACTTTGGAGATCTCTCACCTCCTCAAGGCTCTAATGGAACCTGGATTTACTCCCTCACGGAGCTCAACACTCAAAGAAGTGCGGAAGAAGAGAACACAAGGTTGCTCAACACAAGAAAAGATTTCATTTACTCATTCATAATGAAAAGATTACATAGGGTCCAATATATAGACCTTGCAAGAGAAACAAAATTACACTACTTCCCATGTGGGACTAAACATTCATCCTAAGCATGAAAAACCTTTTCTTGACCGACCAAGCTTCTTTCCTTGGAGTGGGCGGCCTCAAATGCAAGGTGATGGCTTCATATGGCAGGTATGTGGGGCACCTCCTAGTTCTTCTCCTTAAGTCATGGGTTTTCCTTCCATGACTTGCTCTTTCTTGGAAGAAAATACTCATCTCCCAGTCTTTCTCCCCAAGACTAGGCTCCTTCCATTCATAGCCAGGTACTTTAGGTAGGTGTGGGCGCCTACCTTGAAGTCCTCTCCAAGAAAAATCCCCTGCTCCTTTAGCTTGGTTACTTTTGGCAGCTTGTGGGCGCCTTCCTTGACTTCTCCTAAGAAAATTTTCTTGCTCTCTTGGGCGTTGGGACCAGGGACACTCGGATGAAATGTGGTGCCAACTGGTCCTGAGAGTGTGGCTGGGAGTGTGGCGTCCACTTGCATTTGGCCTTGGAAAAAAAAATGACGCCCTAGGGAATGGCGCCAACCAGGACTTGACTTGGACTTAGACTGAGTCAACATGACTCATCAAAATGAAATGCAAACTCAAAAAAATAAAATAATCTGGTTGACCAGGTCACCCTTATTACAAACCCTAATCTTCGGGCAAGGTCATTCAGAGATCCAGATGGAACCCTAAAGTCTTCTTCTGATTCTGGTGCCCGCACCAATTCTCCTGAGGTGAGAGGAACTCGACCCTGTCGAGTAAGGCTCAAGTTGGCTCTGGTATCTCTCCAAGAGATCTGGATCCAGCTCTTGTAATTCATCTCGGGAGATCTAAGAGTCATCAGAATCTGGCCTTCCTTGCCAGCGGACTAGGTATCTTTGGTATCCTCGATTACGAGTAGAGATAACCTGATCGTCCAGGATCTTTTCAATCTGTTCTTTCCTCACTGGCCAGTTTGTTGGTGGACACACAGGGTTGGGTTCACTCTCAAGAACAGGATTAGGCTCAAAAGGATCACTGGGAATCACAGCTGGCTCTCTATACTCTACTAGGTATGTAATGTTGAAAGTGGGGCTAATGCCTAGTTCTGGAGGCAACTCGAGCACCTAGGCATTGGATCCTACTCTCTTCAGCACTCTAAATAATTCAGCTCCTCTAGCATGTAACTTTCTAACGGTTCCAGGAGGAAACCGTTCAGGCCTTAACCTAATCATTACATAGTCTCCCTCAACAAAAGTTTTGACTCGCCTTTGAGAATCAGCCAACTTCTTATAAGTTTCATTACTTAAATTTATTTTGGCATGAATTTCTTTATGCAAGTCTTTTATATGCTGTGCAAAAACTTCAGTAGACTCGGAGACTTGTGTGTGGACTGGTAAAGGGGCTAGGTCAAGAGGTGTGTGAGGTTTGTACCCATGCACAATTTCAAATGGACTCTTACCTGTAGACCTATTGACCGAGTCATGTATGCAAATTCAGCCCTAGGTAAGTACAAATCCCAATTCCTAGTGTTTTCACCAACAAGACATCTTAGCAGATTGCCTAAGCTACGGTTCACTACCTCGGTTTGGCCATCAATTTGGGGATGATAGGCAGTTGAAAACTTAAGTTTTGTCCCTAATTTATGCCAAAGGGTTTTCCAAAAATAGCTGGTGAACCGGACATCCCTATCTGAAACAATTATCTTAGGTAGGCCATGGAGTCTAACTATCTCATTAAAGAACAGGGTGGCTACCTTAGATGCATCAAAAGTCTGGGAACAAGGCAAGAAGTGGGCCATCTTAGAAAATCGGTCGACTATGACACAGATAGAGTCATGCCTCCTCTGGGTCTTAGGCAAACCTAACACAAAGTCCATACTCACATCTTGCCAAGGACGATCTGGGACAGGGAGTGGGGTATAAAGGCCGATGTTCTGTTTTCGTTGTTTGGCAACAGCGTAGGTCCGACACCTAGCCACAATGTGTGCTACATCTCTTTTTAAGCTAGGCCAGAAAAAGTGGTCTTCAATAGCCAGGGTGGTCTTGTCTTTTCCAAAATGGCCTTCTAGACCCCCAGCATGAATTTCCCAAATCAAAAATTTCCTAAGAGAAGTTCTAGAGATGCAAAGCCTATTCTTAAAGAACAGAAAGCCATCTAAAAGGGTATAATCCTTATGATCACTAGATGGTCCTTGAGCTAGATCCTGATACACAGTCTTAAAATCCGGACACGACTTATATTCCTCTTTGATCTTATTGGGTCCTTTAGCTACCTTATCCTTAGGAGGGACTGAATGGATTGTGATCTTTTTCCCAGTAAAACTAAAGACACAGGTATTGGATTGTCCTAAGAGGGTGGCATCATGATCATATAACCAAGGTCTCCCAAGAATTATACTGCTCACCCCAATGGGTAAGACATCACACCAAATCTTCTCTTGATAGGATTGCATCTGGATTTGGACCTGACATCTAGACTGGATGGGTATAGAGGTAGAGTCTACCCAAGAAACCTTATAGGGGTTGGGGTGGGGGACTGTGGTTAAGCCTAACATTTTGACAGTGCTAGCAGAAATGGCATTCACACAGCTCCCACTATCTATGATGATCTTACATACCTTATCCCCTTATTTAAGGAAAGTCTGTAGGATGTTAATCCTACGCCAATCCTCCTGAACTCTACTCTGGGACAGGATGCATCTCACAACTCCTAACTGGTCAGACTCTGTTGGTTCCTCCTCTCCTTCATACTCATCAACCAAGTTCATTCTGGCCTCATAAACTTCTTCTTCAAATCCCTCATTGGGCCCAGAATCTCTTCCTCTCCCTCTTCTATGTAAAAGGATCTACGTGGGCACTGGCTAGAAACATGACCTACCCTATGGCACTTAAAACAGGCTATGACTGTACACTGGCTGGAGATATGACCTGGTTTCTGACACTTAAAATAGGTGATACTAGAACTAGGGGTTCTATGGGTGTCAGGTGCCTTACCTTTGTCCATGGGCCTAGGGGTGGGAATACCCTGAAAAGGTTTGCTAAGGGTAACTTGGCTAGGTCCATTTCTTGGGATTGGGGCACTAACCCTAGAAGGTATAGGTCCTCTCTGAAATTTCTCAGTGTTCAGTGCAATCTGATAGGCTTGGTCTAGGTCAGTAACCTCTCTCAGAAACAACTCCCTCTTAATGTCTTCCCTAAGTCCCGCCCTAAATCTTGACAAAGTGACATCATGGGCTTCACTCACATCACATCTCATCAAGTACTCATCAAAGGTGGCTATGTAGTCCGAGACAGATCGGTTCCCTTGTTTCAAGGTTTGCCATTGGTCTAACAGATTCTGCTGGTATGAAATGGGTAGGTACTTATCTCTAAGCTTCTCTTTCATACCCTGCCAAGTGGTTATGGGCTCAACATTTTGTCTCCTAGTGGTTAGCTCAATGTTCCCCCAGTATAACCTAGCTTGACGCACTAACTTCATCTTGGCAAACTTGAACTTCCTTTTCTCAGACATGGTATACCACTCAAAGTACTGGTCTATCTCACCCTTCCAATCAGAATACACCTTAGGGTTTAAGCTACCATCAAAAGTGGGTGCATCTAATTTGATGTTCCGGATGAACCTATCATCTCTATCTTTAGGCTCTGGGTCAGGAGTCCAATTCTGATGTCTAGGTTCCTCAAGTACTTGGACTCGATCTCTAAGCTGGGTAAGATCCTCACGGACTTGATCCCTAAACTAGGCAACAGTATCAGTCATATCCTGACTCAATTTGGTCATACTTTCGGTAAGAGTTCTAATCATGGCCTTTAAATCAGGTTGGGTTTGACCAGGTTGGTAGGTTACTCCATTCCGGGTGGACATGATGATGCAAGCAAGCACACCAAATGAGACTCGACTGAAATGACTACGGGCTAATTAGACCTAGAGCCCAAACTAGATGCCCAATCAGAGTGGCAAGCTAGCCTGTAGTAACTCGGAACTCAGCCAGGCAGGTGTAAGGGGAGTGTTAGGTCCCTAATTACCAATCCTAGACACCAATCAGTGATTGGTCAGGTAGGCGGACCAGCACACAAGCCCTTCAGGATAGAATCCCTGAACCACCGTTCTAGACACTAAGTACAAAGCACACATAGAGTAACTAGACAAACTGACTCAACACTAGCCTAGACCCGACCAGTTGGTGTCCCTAGCCCACTAAGGCAAATTAGGTCTAATTAATTTTAAGATTAAAGGCTTAGGTTTGAATGCATGGGAGGTGGTTTTGGGCTAAGGAGAGGGTCTCAATCCTCCCCTTATGTTGCAACTTCGGTGCCCTTAAGATAGATTCAATTTATGCACACTCAAATAAAAAAATAGCTTGCAGAAAATAAAAAAAATAGAACAACAGTAAAATTGATCTCAGAAAATACACAAACATTAATAAATCATGAAAATTTTATGTAAATTACTTTCAATTATACTGGTTCCAGCAAAATAAGAATTACTTAATTTGGAATTTTTTGCAAGGAGAAACAACTCGAATAATAGATTAGTTACTGGCAAAAAATAGAACGTGTGTCCCGTTTATAATCCCTGCCTAGAAGTTATAACCCAGCAGCACCCCTACACGCCCTAGGAACCCCTGTGGAATGGAGGAGGAGGCTTGCGTCTCGCTTGTTTCTAGGACCGGACGGTCAGGGGAGTCTACTCTAGGCAGCAAAAGTAAAAAGGAACGAAAAAATAATCAAACAAGCAAGAACCCTAGACAGGGCTCTGATTCTGGTGCCCGCACCATCGACCAAAGGGTGCAGGATGCTAAGGATAGCCCCGTTGAGCAGCTTTTGGCATACCCCCAAGGTGCGGACCCGTTGAATTTGGTGTAGTTAGGAGCCCAGCTGCCAGAAGAGTAATGGGCTCGCCTGCTGTACTTCCTCTGAGCGAATACGAATGTATTCGCCTGGACCACGGTTGATATGCTAGGGATTCTCCCTGATGTCATCACCCATAAGCTAAATGTTGACTCGAAGTGCCATCCAGTTTGGCAGAAGAAGAGAAGTTTTATCTCAGAAAGGCAGAAAGCAATCATTGATGAGGTAGAGAAGCTCCTTGTCGCCAGATTTGTTCATGAAGTACAATACCCCAGCTAGCTGGCGAACATGGTCATGGTCAAGAAGAGCAATAGGAAGTGGAGGATCTATGTGGACTTCACCAACCTCAATCATGCTTGCCTGAAGGATAGCTTCCCACTTTCGAAGATTGATCAACTTGGGATGCCACCTTGGGGCACCGCTTACTCTCCTTCATGGATGCATTTTCTGGGTACAACCAAATCCGAATGCATCCGGAGGACGAGGAGCGCTCTACCTTTATCATGGACCAAGGGACATATTGCTACCGAATGATACCTTTTAGCCTGAAGAATGCTGGCGCCACATACCAGTGGCTAGTTAATAAAGTCTTTAGGGACCAAATTAGCCACAACATGCAAGTTTACGTGGATGATATGCTCGTCATGAGCTGGCCAACCTCAGATCACGTGGATGACTTGGAGGAGACCTTCTGCAACCTTCGCTTGTACTAAGTGAAGTTGAACTCGGCGAAGTGCACTTTCGGCGTGGCGGCCAGGAAGTTCCTTGGATTCATGGTCACTCAGAGAGGGATTAAGGACAACCTAGAAAAGGTCCGAGCAATCCTTGATATGGAGTATCCCACCTCCAAGAAGCAGGTCCAGCGACTCACCGGCCATATAGCGGCCTTGAGCCATTTTATTTCGCTATTTATTGATCGCTGCCAACCCTTCTTTAAGGCACTGCGCAAGATGCATGACTTCACCTGGATGAAGGAGTGCCGATAAGCCTTTGAGAAGCTGAAGAGAACCCTGGCATCGCCACCACTGCTCTCCTGGCCGGAAGATGGAGAAGAGCTCCTCCTATACATGGCGATAACCCCGAAAGCTGTCAGCTCAGTCTTGGTCTGCACGGACAAGGATGGAGTCCAAAAGCCAGTATACTATACAAGCAAGCTTCTCCGTGATGCTGAGGTCAGGTACTCTCGCTCTGAGAAGTTAATTTTTGCGCTCATCATGTCTGCCCAACATCTTAGGCCTTATTTTTAAGCACACCCGATCGCGATCTTGACGGACCAACCACTGAAGGCCATACTCAACCGCCCCGACACATCTAGATGCCTGGTGAAGTGGGTGCTAAAACTCAACGAATTTGACATTACCTATAGGCCGAGGTCGTCCATGAAGGCACGGTATTGGCTAATTTCCTGGTCGAGTGTGCAGGCCTGGACGAGGAGCCGGAGGAAATCTCCCAAGAGCAACATATGGGACCTGAACAAGAGGGTGATATCTGGGTCCTCCATATGGATGGAGCATCCAACACCATGGTAGCGGAGCCAGACTCATTCTCGCCAATAGTGAGGGAGTTATTATTGAGTGCGCCTCCGTTTCCAGTTCGCGACCACCAATATATAGGCAGAATATGAGGCGCTCCTCGCAGGGCTGAGAATCTCTCTCGAGCTAGGCATGCCCAACCTGAAAGTTTTCACCGACTCACAATTGATGGCCAGGCAGGTCTTGGAGGAATTTAAGGTCCGGGACCTTCAAATGTCAAAGTACCTAAAGCTGGTACGTACAAGTGCAGCAGGCTTCTGACACTTCAGCATCTCCCACATTCCATGAGGGGAAATGGTGGGGACAACAGAGGCACCAGAATAAGACAGAAGCTTCTCAACCCTCAATGGATTACTTAGTAGAATTTGAGTCTATTTATAATAAAGGCTTAGCCTATTTGAGTTATCTTTTTATTATTTGAGTCCTGTACTAGTCAGCTCATGTTGAGCTTGTCTTCTTTCTGAGTCCTGTACATGTTAGTTGAAGTCCAGTGAAGACTTATATAAGTGAAGACCAAGCCAATCTAAGTAAAGACCAACCCAACTAGAAGCTATGAAGACCATGACAGGCCTAGGAGAAGGAATCAGAAGCCTGGGAGCCAAATCAGAAGCCCTGGAATCTTGGACCATAGCCTGAAGCAAAATGGGCCAGCCAAGGCCCAGGAGGGGAGCTACGGTGCCATCCACCCTATGGTCACCACCCTCTTGGTCGGCCACTAGGGTCACCTCCCTTGGCCGACCAAGGCAAGAGAGAGGAGGAGAAATTTGAGGGATTTTCAACCTAGACCTACCATGTATTCTAGATAGGGTTTGGGTGGGATTCAAATTCCTAGGTAATGTCTGTTGTAACCTTACTTGAGGGCCAAGTTTATGAGTCTATTTAAGAGACTCTATTCTCTTATATGAAGAAAACTTTTTCATGAATATTATTGAGTTTACAAAATACTGCTATGTGCTTTGCTGTGTGCTAAGGGGATTCTGTGTGAGCCCCTTCTTCTTCTCTGTTCCATGTGCCCAGTCTCCAGCCATCAACAAACCCTAGAAGCTTTCTCCTACCTTGGCCGCCAACATCAAAACTCCTTCCCTTGCTGTTCTTCCATTTATTTCTCCATCCTTTCATCAATCTCTAACCCTTGAAAGGCTATTTGTAGGTCCCTTGACTTCTATGATCCAACGACTCTAGCCGAGCAGCAATCGGATCACTGAGGCTATTTGCATGCTTTAGCTTCTTGTTTTGCATAGACTTCCCTACTTAGGTTCTTGGTATGTTCTTTGGAATTTAGATTCATAACTTAACCTTCAAAAACACAAAAAATAATCATGCATGCACTGTAGTTCCACATCAGGAAAATGCTCGTGCCGATGCCCTCTCCAAGCTGGCGACCCTGTCGGACTCGTCGTTGGGGCATGCCCATATAGAGCATCACCAGGCCCCAAGCTACGAGATGTCCGGGGAGATCCAGCAAGTTACACTGGAGCCTAGCTGGATGGACAAGTATGTCAGATACATTGCCGATCGAACTTTACTCGAAGATCGCATAGAGGCTGGTATAATCAAGAGGATGGCCACATGCTTCATGCTGATGGATAGGAAACTCTATCAAAGGTCCTACTCCTAACCACTCCTGAAGTGCTTTAGACCTTCAAAGGTGGCTTTCGTACTCCAAGACATACACAAGGGCCTCTGTGGAAATCATATGGGGGGCAGGATATTGGTATACAAGGTCCTCCGATAGGGGTACTATTGGAAAACCATGAAGGAGGATGCGGCCGACTTCATAAAGAAGTGTGACCACTGCCAACACCATGCCAATGTACAGCATCAGCTGGCTGCACCACTCTCCTAGCTCTCGCTCCCTGGCCATTTGCCCAGTACGGCATGGACATCCTTGGTCCTTTTCCTCTCGTGCCTAGGCAGCACAAATTCCTGATAGTCACCTCAACTACTTCATGAAGTGGATCGAGGCTGAACCACTAGCATGGATTACGGAGGCCAACGTAAGCAAGTTCTTTTGGAAATCCATCATATGCCGCTTCGGACTCCCTCATACAATCATCACTGACAACGGACGGCAGTTCAACAATCAGGAGTTCGAGGAGTTCTACGACGGCCTCAACATCTACCATTGTTTCACCTCAGTGGTGCACCCTCAGACCAATGGAGAGGCCAAGGTGACCAATCGGACCATCCTATAAGGACTGCAAACCAGGCTGGACTAGGGCAAAGGTAGATGGGCCGAAGAACTTCCTAGTGTCCTATTGGTGTACCATACTATGCCCAGGACGGCCACAGATGAGACATCCTTTAACCTTGTCTTTGGCACGAAAGCAGTGATCTAGGTGGAGTTAAATCTGCCTATGTTGCCAGTGGAGAAATACGATGAAGCCGAGAACCCAGCTTGGCTCCTACTCAACCTGGACCTGTTTAAAGAAATAAGGGATAAGGCTCGACTCTAGATGGTGGCCTACCGACAAAGTGTGGCCCGGTATTAAAACTCTAGGGTGAAGTCGAAGATCTTCCGCCCAGGCGATCTTTTGCTGCGACGGTAGAAGCTTCCTAGCCTCGAGAATATGGCAAACTTTCTTCAAACTGGGAAGGCCCATACAAAGTAGTCGAGGCCCTTCCCCATTGGGCCTACCTCGCTGAACTTGATGGGGCTTGATTCCCATGAATTTGGAATGCCAGCAACTTGAGGATGTACTATCAATGATGTAAGGCTTCCTCTCATCAATAATAAAATTCCTTTTTGCACAACGGTTTCCCTTGTCTTGCAGGAATACTTTCGCCCGACTCCGGTCTGGTGACCGAAGACCAGAAAATCATGAAGCCCGGCACCTCAAGACTGGAAACTCATGAAGCCCGACATCTCAAGACCGGAAACTCACGAAGCCAGGCACCTCAAGACTGGAAACTCACAAAGCCCGGCATCTCAAGATCGGAAACTTATGAAGCCCGGCACCTCAAGATTGGCAAGTTTAGGATTCTTTTGGTATAATTTTTGCATATCCTAAATTTTGGCATATTTCCTGCATATTAGGTCATTTTTTTCAAATTATATTTCTGCTTAAAACATACTAAAAAAACAAAAAATAATTACATATATACATAAAACACCAAAAATACTAGAAACCCTAATTGCATTTTCATATGCTTTCCATCATGTGCATAAAATACATTAAGGGCAACTCTACTATGCCAGATCGGGGAAGGATTTGATCACCTCTCCTTAGCCCAAAACCACAATCCTTGAATTTGAACCCAGTTTTAATTAAAATCGAGTAAACCTAACTTGCTCTAGTGAGCTAGGGATATCAACAGGTCAGGTTCAGCCTTTGTGGGAAGACTAGTGCACCCAATACATCTCCTATTACTGAAAGTTGGTGTCTAGGCTAGAGGTACAGTGTCAAACGATCTAAGTAGATCAATGGTTCTTTAATTGGGTCCCTGCAAGAGCAGGGGGCCCCCACCATCCCATCTCCTACTTGGCCAGTTGAAGGACTAGGGGTTGCATTGTGTGTAAGTTGAGTCGACCCATTTTGTTTGGGCTCTAGGTCTAGGTAGCCGTAGTTGAGTTATTATTGAGTCTTGCATGTGCACTAGATCAAGAGTCCCATTTCATCCACCATCTCCATCTTTGGCTAAACCCATGTATAAGCTGGATGCCTAGATCTGAGCCCTTGTTGACCAAATGGCCCAAATGAACCATAGGTTTGACCGCATGGATAATCAGTTAGAAACCTTAGAGGAGGCACGTAGGCCTCGTAGTGAGCCAGACCCTGAGTCACCTCCCCATCCTAGGAGAATCCCTCAACCTGACCCATTCCTAGAGGTTCACTCAAGGAGACCCAATCAAGATTTCATAGAACAGGAAGATAGAGCCTCAAGAACATAAGGTTAGAAGCTCCTGCTTTTGATGGCTATCTTGACCCAAAGGTTTACATAGATTGGGAGGGAGAGGTAGAACAGTATTTTGAGTGGTACGATATGTTTGAGGAGCGCAAGTATAGGTTTTCCAAGCTTAAGCTAGTTCGCCAGGCTAGGTTTTATTGGGCTAATGTTGAGAGAACACTTAGGCAAGCAGGCCATGAACCCATAGTTACCTGGGGCACCATGAAAGCTAGGCTTAGAGCCAAATACCTCTTAGAGTCATACCACCAGGGGTTGTTGGATCAGTGGCAGAGATTGAATAAGAGTAGCAAGATTATGGCTGAGTATATAGCAAAATTTGATGAATATGCCATGCGATGCAACATCGATAAGCCTGAGTCAATCACCCTGTCTAGGTTTAGAGCTGGTCTCAGGGAGGAGATTCAGAGAGAGCTTTACATGAGAGAGGTTAGTGACCTGGACCATGTCTACCAGATTGCTAGGGATTATGAGCATTTCTAGAGAGGTCCCATCTACCGTAGACTCGAGCCCACTAGATATCCTAGTAAGTACCCAGGAGCTAGCTGACTCACTAGAGCTGACCCAACCCAAGTCGACCCAGCTCGAGTCGACCCAGCCTGAGTGACCTTGACCCGAGTCGACCCTAGCCTAATACTCCTATACCCCATAGAGATGATAGAGGTAAATCAGTAGAGGTTCACAGTAGTCCCAATCCCTAGAAAACATGCTTTAGATGTCGTAAACCAGGCTACTTTGCTAGCCAGTGCCCAGTTAGTGTCCTACACCTAGGTGAGCTAGAGGAAGAGGAGCCTGAACCCATAATTGAACCTGAGGGAGAAGTCTATGAGGTTGATGACCAATTACTAGATGAGTATGATGGAGAGGAAGAGATGCTTGAGTCTGAAAACCTGTTAGGAGTGGTTAGGTGCATCTTGACCCAAATCAAATTAAGACTGGCGTAGGGCCAAAATCCTATAGACCTTTGTTAAGATAGGGGATAAGGTATTCAAGATCATCATAGATAGTGGGAGTTGTGTCAATGCCATCTCTGCTAGTACCTTAGGATTGACCACAATCCCCCACCCTAGCCCCTATAAGATTTCTTGGATAGATTCCACCTCCATCCAGATCAAGTATAAGTGCCAAATCTTGGTTGAACTGCAATCATATGAGAAGAAAATTTTGTGTGATGTTTTTTCCATTGAAGTTAGTGGTATCATTTTAGGTCGACCTTGGCTTTATGATCATGATGCAACCCTGTTTGGTCGAACCAACATCTGTGCTTTTAGTTATCATGGGAGTAAGTTTGTGATCCACCCAACTCCACCTAGAGACCCAATTAAGAGAGGTTCTAGTAGCCTTAAGGACAAGACACCAGGTTTTAATCTAATTAAGGCTAAGGAGTTAGAGAAGGAGATTGCTGAGGGTAACCCTATTTGGATATGATCTAAGTCCTGAAAGAATATTACTTACTAGAGAATATGCATAGATAATAGAGCCATCAACAAAATTACTGTGAAGTATAGGTTTCCAATTCCCCGATTGAACAATATACTAGATATGATGGCCGATGCTAAAGTTTTCCCAAAGATAGACCTTAAGAGCGGCTATCATCAGGTTAGGATTAAACCTGGGGATGAGTGGAAGACAACATTCAAGATTAAGGATGCACTATTTGAGTGGGTTGTGATGCCTTTTGGCCTTTCGAATGCACCAAGTACATTTATGAGGATTATGATCCAAGTCCTGAAAGAATCACTAGAAAATTTGTTGTAATCTATTTTGATGATATACTGATTTATAGCAGGACTAGGAAAGACCACCTTAGTCACCTTAGACTAGTGTGCCACACCCTTAGGGAGAATAGTCTCTATGCCAACATCAAGAAATGTGAGTTCATGATACATAGGGTTATCTTTCTAGGTTTTGTTGTCATCCCAGAAGGAGTTTCTGCAGATCCTGAAAAGGTTAGGGCAATTGTCGAGTGGCCTGTACCCTCTAGTATCCATGATGTGCATAGTTTCCATAGCCTAGCAACCTTTTACAAGAGATTTATTCAGGGTTTTGGTACTGTCATCGCACCCATAACAGATTGTATTAGGAAGGGTACATTTGAGTGGACCAAAGCAGCTGATAAGGCCTTCCAAGAACTTAAGGATAAGATGACCCATGCACCCATCCTTAGATTACCTAATTTCTCTAAGGTGTTTGAGGTCGCTTGCGATGCCTCGGGAGTAGGAATAGGTGGGGTACTGAGTCAAGAAAATCATCCTGTAGCCTTCTTTAGTGAGAAGTTGAATGAGGTTAAACTTAAGTACTCTACTTATGACAAGAAATTTTATGTGATAGTTCAGGCCCTTAGATATTGGAGATATTACTTACTACTGTAGGAGTTTGTCTTATTTTCTGACCATGAGGCACTCCGGTTCCTGAACTCCCAAAAGAAACTCAACCCAAGGCATGATAAATGGATAGAGTACATTCAGGACTACATCTTTGTCCTAAAACATCGTGCCGAAATAGAAAATAAGATAGCAGATGCCCTTAGCCGTAGGTCTTTGCTTTTAAGTTCAGTCAGTAGCTAAGTCATAGGGTTTGATAGATTAAAGGATGAGTATGAAACCTGCCCAGACTTTGTGACATTTACCAAACCCTTAGGCTAGGACCATCCAGTATCCATAGTGAGTAAACCATTCAGGATGGCTACCTACTCCAGAATAATAGGCTTTGTATCCTTAGAACTTCTTTTAGAGAATTTCTGATTTGGGAGACTCATGCTGGAGGATTAGCTGGTCACTTTGGTAGGAATAAAACCATCTTAGCGATAGAAGACAAATTTTATTGGCCAGGTTTGAAAAGGCATGTTGCTAGATTGTAGCCAGATGTAGAACTCATGCTGTTGCAAAATAGCAAAAGCAAAACACTAGTCTCTATACACCTTTACTAGTGCCTAATTGCCCTTGGCAGGATCTCAGTATGGACTTCATGTTAGGATTACCTAAGACCCAGAAAAGAGACGATTCTATCTTTGTAGTGGTCGATAGGTTCTCTAAGATGGCTCACTTCATCCCATATTCCCAGATCTTTGATGCGTCTAGAGTAGCCAAACTTTTCTTAGATAATGTGGCTAGACTCTATGACCTATCCAAGACCATCGTATCCGATAGGGATGTTAGGTTCACCAGTTATTTCTCGAAAACACTCTGGCACCTGTCAGGGACCAAGCTTAAGTTTTCTACAGCCTACCACCCCTAGATAGATGGCCAAACCGAAGTGGTGAACCATAGTCTAGGAAACCTCCTTAGATGCTTGGTAGGTGAATACATTGAAAATTGGGACTTATTATTGCCTAGAGCAGAGTTCGCCTACAATAGCTCAGTGAATAGGACCACGGGCAAGAGTCCTTTTGAGATAGTCCATGGGTATAAGCCTAATTGCCCCATTGATCTGATTCCTTTACCTATTCATGCACGAGTCTTAGAGTCTGCAGAGTCATTCGCACAGCATATTAGAGACTTGCATAAGGACATTAGCCAAAAGATTAATCTAAGTAATGAAATATATATGAAACTGGCTAATTCCAGAAAAAGAGCCAAGGAATTTGATGTAGGGGATTCTATCATGATTAGGCTTAGGTATGAGCGGTTCCCACCTGGGATCGTTAAGAAGCTTCATGCTCGTAGAGCTGGACTCTTTAGAGTGATAGAGAAGGTTGGACCCAATGCCTATGTGTTAGATTTGTAATCTGAAGAGGAGGTATATATGATATAATCTGAAGGGTTCACATCCACAGACGAGTCAAAGATGTGCAGGCTTCAAAAGTCCATCTATGGACTGAAGCAAGCATCAAGGAGCTGGAACATGTGATTTGATAAGTGTATCAAGTCATATGGCTTCGTTAGGAACGGAGAACAACCTTACATTTATAAATAGGCTAATGGTTCTGTGATTGTATTCCTTGTATTGTATATGGATAACATTCTTTTATTATGGAATAACATCCTAGCACTACAAGGAATAAAGGTCTAGTTATCGTCTCAGTTCTCTATGAAGGACTTGGGTGAAGCCTCTTACATACTGGGTATGAAGATCTATAGAGATAGATCTAAGAGGCTTCTCGGACTGTCCCAGTCTACGTACATCGATACCATGCTGAATCGGTTCAGCATGAAAAATCTCAAGAAGGGCTATCTCCTGATAGGCACTGGAATTGATCTCTCCAAAAAGAATTATGCAACAACTCCTGAAGAAAGAGAGCTATGAGTGGAATCCCATATGCTTCGATAGTGGGTTCTATCATGTACACCATGACATGTACTAGACCAGACGTGGCATACTCACTAGGCATAGTGAGCAGATACCAGTCTGATCCAGGTGAAGCTCATTGGAAAGTGGTAAAGACCATCCTTAAGTATTTACAAAATACTAAGGACCAATGGCTAATTTATGGAGAATCTGACTTGAAACTTGTGAGGTATACTCCAGTTTCTAGTCAGATAAGGATGATAGCAAGAGTATGTCAGGATTTATCTTTCCCCTAAATGGAGAAGCTGTCTGCTGGAAAAGTCTCAAGCATCCTACTGTGGCAGACTCAGTATGCAAAGCATAGTACATTGTAGCATCAGATGCAGCGAAGAAAGTGTGTGGTTGCAGAATTTCCTTGGCGAGCTGGGAGTGGCACCTTTCCTTGATGGTCCCGTTCTGGTGTACTGTGACAGCACTGGAGCCATTGCTCAAGCCAAAGAGCCGAAGTCTCATCACTACACAAAGCATATTCTACGGTGCTATCACCTTGTACAAGAGATCGTGGAACGATGTGACATTGACCTTCTGAAGATCGATGGCAAGGAAAACCTGGCTGACCTATTCACTAAAGCCATCGAAGTTCATGAGTTCGACTGTTGTAAATAAAAGATGGGAATGAGATTCTATACTAATTGACTTTAGTCTAAGTGGGAGTTGTTGGAAATTATGTCCTAAAGCCAATCGTCTAGGTTGCAGACGGTTGTGCTATCTTGTAACTACATATAAATTTTTTAATAAATAAAAGGTTATTCTTTTTGGTTGTTCATCATATTTATATTTTTCTGAACTGAGCTCTTGTATGATGGAGTCCTTAGAACTACATTGTTTTGATATAGAGAGGATATATCATGTAGTTGTTAAAGTGGTTCACAACCAAAGGATACATTGTTATAGGATGACAATATATCAAGTGTAGGTTGTTGTATGTCATATTTGTTGGTTGTCCTCTTAACCAAGGAGTGTGGAGATACTGGTATGACATGTAAGTGAAATATATGACATCTCATTGAATGTGACCTTCTGCGGAGCTCCCTTCTACCAAAGGGTTGCTCGTGAAGGGATATGGTATATGTGTCCCTCAGACCTGAGATCACCATGGTAGCTTGCAAATAACTCACTATACTTTGATATCAGACTACCTGGATTTCTAACCCAGTGATAAAAGGTTTCTGGGTGCAGTCAAGTACTTATGGAGTAATGGTGGTCAAGATGGAATTGAACCCTCCAAATAGTTTGGAGTGAATGATTCACTATGTCTTAATTTAGCAAATCCTTGGCCAGGGTAGTTCTTGTGAGGAGTCACAGAACTTGTAAAGTTGAGACATGATTTGGATGGACCAAATTAGGGTTGGCAGTCGAATCCTAGGTCATCCTGAGCATTTTGAGGTCAAAGGGATGAATTATGTGGCAACCATATGCCAGAGATTCTTGTAAGGTGCTCTGCATCTTTGACCTATCCGGATATCGGGTATCATTGCTAGATGAGTACTTTGACTGGTACTGAAAATGTTCTAGTGCTACCGGCTTAGTGTTCGAACCTATGGGGTCACACACCATAAGGATTTCTATCTGATCTTAAGAATAATCCATGATTGAGGATCATTTACCATCACTGGAAGTCAATATGATTGACTTTGTTCCAAGTGTCGATACTTGGAATTTTGCAGGTGTCGGCACTTGGTGAAGTATCGACACTTGGCAATTTTCATGAGTCAACACTTCCTATGACGAGCAAATTTCTGGAAAGAAATTTTGAAAGGATTTTGGATAAGTTTTGACCTAATTTGAATTTTAAATTCAAACCAGTTTTGGCTCCAAGGTTATTTGGTATGATAGTTATATTTACCTTCTTGGGTTGGACCCATTTGGTATTGCCTTAATCCTCTCCCCCATTATCTCCCCTCATCTCTCCTCCTTCCTCTTTCTCCTTCTCATGGCTGCACCTATAAATGAAGGTCATTCTATAGGCTCCAGAGGTTACAACAACTAGAGAGACACAACAAGAGAAAAGAGAGAAGATAAAGAATGGTTGTGAGAGGTCTAGGGATTGGGTATGAGAATCCTAGCATTCTGGCTAGGTCTTGGGAAGAGAGTTCTATTGGAAAAGGGTTCCAGCTCTCCTCCTAGTTATCCCAGAAGAAGAAGATCGGCCCAAGGATCTCGAAGAGCTAGCACTCAAAGGGAGTTGATCAGAGTTGAGCCCAGGTGTGGATTACCTGTAGAGGCCAGACATGTATGTGGCTCGAGCACCCTCCTCCTTCTAAAGCTTCTCTCCAGTATAACGGTATGGTACTTTTATATTTATGTTTCTATCTTGTTTTGATATTATGATGCATGCTATTACATTATGCTAGATCCTGTTGCGGGCAGATTGGTAGATCATTTAGATCTATCTACCGAGCCTTCCACTGTGCATGTTTTAAAATTATTTTAAAATGCATATTTTCTACCCTGGTTTTGTGAATGCATGTTTGCATATTGGTATGCTTCGTAGATGCACTTTACCTTTACTCGATACATCCTCTTTGTATCAAATATAATGTAGTTCCAAGGACTCCATCACACAAGAGTTCATTTCAGGAAAATGCATATGTGATGAATAGCTAAAAGAATAACTTTTATTCATTTAAAGAATTCATATACAATAGCATAACCATCTACACCCTAGACGATTGGCTTTGGAATACTATTCCCAACACCCGGGACACTAGGCAGAACCCCGGCTGACGAGGAGGTCTGGGTCCTCCATGTGGACCCTACATCCAATGCAAGAGGAAGTGGAGCCAGCCTCATCCTCGCCAATTATGATGGGGTCATGGCCAAGTGCACACTACGCTTCCTGTTCAAGGCTACCAATAACCAAGCAGAGTACGAGGCACTCACAGGGTTATGGGTGTCCCGCGAGCTGGGAGTGTCCAGCCTAAGAGTCTTCATCGACTCACAATTAGTAGCAGGTCTGGTCTTAGGAGAGTTCGAAGCCCGAGACCCTTAGATATTGAAGTACCTAAAGCAGGTACGCATGAGTGCATCAAGTTTTTGGTGCTTCAGCATCTTACATATTCCTCATGGAGAGAACACTCGTGCTGATTCCCTCTCTAGGATTGCAACTCTACCGGACTCATCATTGGGGCATGCCTACATTGAATATCTTCAAGCTCCCAGTTACGAGATGCCCGGCGAGGTCCAGTAAGCTACTCCTGAACCCAGCTGGATGGACTGCTATATCAGATACATCTCTAATGGTACTCTGCCTGAGAGTTGCACAGAGGCCTACCTCCTTAAGAAGAAGACCATGCACTTTGTGTTGATGGATGGGCAACTCTACCGTAGGTTCTATTCTTACCCACTCCTGAAGTGTTTGAGACCCTCAAAGGCAGCCTTCATGCTCCAAGAGATACATGAAGACCTTTGCGGGAGCCTTGTGGGGGGTAGGATAATGGTGTACAAAGCCCTTTGCCAAGGATATTATTGGGAAACAATGAGGGAAGACACGTTCAACTTCGTGAAGAAATGTGATTGCTGCCAATGGCATGCTTGCATACAGCGTCAGCCAGCCGCACCACTTTCCAGCTCTCCATCCCCTGGCCATTTGCTCAGTGGGGAATGGACCTCTTAGCCCCCTTTTTCCCATATTCGGATAATGTAGATACCTGATAGTGGCCATTGACTACTTCACCAAGTGGGTCGAGGCCAAACCGTTGGCACGGATTGTTGCCACCAAGATCGTCGTGGCTTGTAGCTGCTGCCGGTGCCGGAGTGCGCTCCCTTTGCTGCCTGGCGGTCCTCTGCTCCTGGACCTGTGAAATAGGGGTTAGTAACCTGGGCTGGGGTTTCCGACGGGGTCACTCTGACGATCAAGTCAGTGACGACCCAGGGAAACAGATCCTCCTGGTCGGGCCCCTCTTGATGGACTCCGCACTAGGAGGAGTAAAAGATATGTAAGAAGACGAAAATGTTGCAGGGGGAGAACAGTAAGGAGGATAGAGGGGTTCCCTGTTCCTTCGCCTCTCCTTGTATCCCTGTTTTTCCTTCAATTATGGTAGTGGTGGTGGCGCTTCGCCCTCTTGGTGGAGCTTGCACTTGTGTTGGTGGTTGATTGCTGTTACCTCCCCCCCTTTTGGGGGTGTCGATTGTTCTTTGTATTTGAAAACTGGCCGTTGGGTGCTCATCTCGGGATCTTCGCTGGGTTGGCAACGCGTGCGGCAGGATTCCGTGCCATGGACGAGACGTCTTTCCTGACAAGTGGTAGGGGAAGCTTCCATTCATTCTGACATCCCTTTCGGTCGTCCCATTTCGGGAAGCTTGGCAGAGCCTCGATCCGGGGGTCGCCACCCTAGGGGTTTGTGCTCTCTGACTGGCCCATCTCCTTGGAAGTACAGTCAGATAGGTAGTTAAGCGGTATGGGGGGCGTCGTTCCATAGTTCTCGGGTGGCTCGCTAGCATCCCGAGATGGCAGGGCTTGCTCTGGTCTGGATGCTTCGAGCTCGTGGGGTCACCTTGATGGAGGAGGGAAGAGTGTGGGCCCGGTCCAGAGGGCGCATGCTCGGAGAGGCTCCACGTTGGTGGGTGAGCACCGAGCTCGACCTCGACCACAGGGCACTAACCTCCGAGGGTCTTGCTTTGGAGGGCAAAGGACGGACCCGGTCCAAAGGGCGCGCGCTCAGAGAGGCTCTACATTGACGGGTGAGCGCTGAGCCTGACCTCGACCACAGGGCACTAACCTCCGAGGGTCTCACTCTGGAGGGTAGAGGATGGACCCGGTCCAGAGGGCGCGCGCTTGGAGAGGCTCTATATTGGCGGGTGAGCGCTGAGCCCGACCTCGACCACAGGGCACTAACCTCCAAGGGTCTCGCTCTGGAGGGCAGAGGACGGACCCGGTCCAGAGGGCACGTGCTCGGAGAGGCTCCACATTGGCAGGTGAGCACTGAGCCCGACCTCGACCACAGGACACTAACCTCCGAGGGTCTCACTCTAGAGGGCAGAGGACGGACCTGGTCCAGAGGGCGCGCGCTCGGAAAGGTTCCATATTGGCGGGTGAGCGCTGAGCCCGACCTCGACCACAGGGCACTAACCTCTGAGGGTCTTGCTCTGGAGGGCAGAGGACAGACCTGGTCCAGAGGGCGCGCGCTCGGATAGGCTCCACATTAGCGGGTGAGTGCTGAGCTCGATCTCAACCACATGGCACTGACCTCCGAGGGTCTCGCTCTGGAGGGCAGAGGATGGACCGGGTCCAGAGGGCACGCGCTCGGAGAGGCTCCATATTAGCAAGTGAGCGCTGAGCTTGACCTCGACCATAGGGCACTAACCTCTGAGGGTCTCACTCCGGAGGGCAGAGGATGGACCCGGTCCAGAGGGCGCGCGCTCGAAGAGGCTTCACATTGGTGGGTGAGCGTTGAGCTCGACCTCAACCACAGGGCACTAACCTTCGAGGGTCTCGCTTTGGAGGGTGGAAGGTGGCTCCGGCCTAGGCGTCCCGAGCTTGCGGGCCCGACCTGGTGGAGGATGGAGCTCGTCTCGTTGCCTTGAGGGAGCTTAGCTCAGCTTAGAGAATGGTCCGGGTTGGGCGTTGCCTTGGCGGTCGATGCTGCGGTCTCCTTTAACGTGGCGACTGTCAGCCACCCATGTCAGTGGTCTCACCACATCATTTGCCCCCTACTCCCGAGGCTCGTTAATGCGCGGTGCTCAGGCTGAAGGGAGTAATGGTGGTGCTGACGTGGAAAGGTAGAAATTCGGCATGGTGAAGGTCGTGGTCGCCGGTGCCTCGAGGGACGGCCCTGCCAGCTAGTGCGGAGGTGCCACATGGCCACGTCTGAGGAGTAGTTAATGTAGGCACAGAATTCTAAGCGATTGGGGTGCCTTTCTAATCGATGAGCAGCACGTGGTGCAGATCTGTTGGCGAGGGGGTCATGACAGCGCGGATTTGATGGGCCCTTCCGAAGTGAAAGGAAAAGTTTTTACTCAAAATCTCTATCCTTTCAAATCTTTCGTGCTTGTTGCAGTACCCGGACCCTTTCTTCTCCATGATCCACTTTCGTTCTTCTCTTCTCTAGGGAACTAGATTGGCCCAGTTCTTCTTTCTCTTTTTCCCTTTGGGGTAGGCTTCTTCTTCAAAGTCTAGTCTTCATTCTTCTTAGGTTATCTTTGCAGCATGTCTTGTCCCGATCCTTCCATCCAAGGGATAGTGCTCTCCTCCTCTGACGAGGAGTCGGAGGGGACATAGTTTAGGATTAGCAGTAGACCGGCTCTTCCTGGCCCCCCCGAGTCTATTAGGGAGCCGAGGGTGGCTTCTCCTTGTCCCACCTATCTTCCATTCCTGCTCGAACCAGCTCCTGAGTCTGTCCGGTCAATAGGTCTAGGCGGGGTCGCTTCGACAATTTTCGCCGCGGAGCTAGGGGCCATCCGGGATGCTTATGGCATCCCGTCTTCTGTTCGACTCATGGTTCCCTGCTCCGGGGAGCGGGTCACTTCCAGTGGCCCGGGCTGTCTCTCCTTTTATGGGGAGACCTTTTGCGGGGGTCTCCGATTTTCCTTTCACCCCTTCTTCCTGTCTGTTCTAAGCAACTACCATCTGGTTCCCACACAGTTGGTTCCGAATGCCATCAGGGTCATCTTCTCCTTCATCGTACTCTGCCATGTCCACGGGTTCGTTGCTCGGTTCTCCTTATTCAGGGCATTCTTCATCCTGAAAGGCCACCTGACTGAGGATGGGTGGTGGTCCTTGTCCTCCAGCCCGAAGGGCATAAGGTTCGAGCTCCCCTCTTCCATCAAAGGGTGGAAGAGTAAATTTTTCTTCACGGACATCGAGGGGGTCGATTGGGCCTGGAGCGAGCCGGATCGATCTCCTAACCGGGTCTCTGCGGTTGATGCAGCTGATCGGGATGACTACGAGCAGCTTTGCACCGCCCAGATCCCTTCTCTGGAGGTCCTGCTATCAGAGCAGGACCTTTCTGATGCCAGGGTGGACCCATCGACGGGGCTGGGTGAGTCCAATTTTTTCCTTCATATGTGTTTTCTCTCTTCTTCACTTTAGGCTAACCCATTTGGCTCCTGCGCACAGGGATGATTTTCTCGGGGGGCGACCCATTGCCACTCTCCTGGAAGAGGCCTCCCACCGGAGTGGCCACTGAGTCTCCCACGAGGCGGGCCCGGGTTGAGGGCATGCCGGTGTCTGCTCCTGCCGTGCTCGCCGCCCCAAAGGGGAAGGTGGCCGAGGGATGGACGAGGTCACGGGCCGAACCCCCCGATCTGGAGCCTGAGGCGACTGTCCAGGTTGATGTTGCCATTGCTGTCATGTCGCCCCGCTCTCTGGGTTCGAGGATGGTTGAGGTCGAGGGGGGAGAGGCTCGTGTTGGAGCTCCTCCCGCGACGGGGGCTCCAACCGTGACAGCACCGGATCCCCGACCGGTTCCCGGGGGTCCTACCACTGGAGGGATGGGTGCACCTGCTCCCCGAGAGAGCAGGAGGGATGAGGCTAGGCGCCGCCTCCCGTTCAGGCAGGGGCCAGAGAGCTCCTTGGCTGACAATCGCGCCCTAGCCGCTCGTAAGATGTATTTCTCCATCCAGCCATGCGATCGGGAGGAGATGGATGGGCTGCCAGTTGGAGCTGTGATCGACAGCATCTTTCCCATCTTTACACGATAAGCAACTTTACTCTCTTTCTTCTTTCTCTCCCTTTTCTTTTCTATTTCTTCTTTTTTTTTTTAACTTTCCATATGATGTAGATGGGTGTCGAGGTCCTTTTCATCAGGAGCTGCTGCCAAAACTGGGAGCGAGCTGAGCAGTAATAAGCGGTTGAGATTGCATCGTTGAAGGCTGACCTGAAGGGGAGGACCGACTTCGAATGGGTGCTTGATCGACGGGTCAAGGACCTTGAGAAGCAGCTCGCTGACTCTGAGGGGTGAGCGAAGGAGCTCTTGGAGTGCCTCGACCGTGAGCAGGGGCATTCGAGGAAAAAGGTCGAGGAGCTTGTCGATGCTGAGCAGCGGTTGGACGTGTTCAATACCGAGACGGCCCGGCAGAAGGGGATCGCCTAGTCCCTCCAGGCCCAGCTGGCGACGGAGAAGGAGAGGTCGGCCGTGGCCTAGAGGGTAGCTGAGGAGGTGGCCAGGTCAGCTGTGGATGCCAGGCTCGAGGTTGCCGCAGCGAGGAAGGAAGCCGAGGAGGTGGTTGCAAGGTACAGGGCCTCAGAGGAGTTCCTCATCGAGGCCCATCAGACGGCGTCGGATTTCTTCTTCAAGGGCTTCATGTACCTGCATCGCTTGGTCGAGGGGTTCGTCTTGGCCGAGGGCCGTAGCCGCCTCGAATATCCCGGCACTTCAAATCAGGAGGTGGGCACTGAGGAGGCCATTGCTCCCGAGTCTCCTGCGTCAGCCAAGGTCGGGGCCGTGCCATCTGAACCCGGAGCCACGCAGCCAGAAGTCCCTGCTGATTGAGATTCCCAGCCCGGCGGTCCAGTCGGGCAGTAGTTGTTTTTATTTTCTTTGCATTTTGCCTTATCTTTTCTGTACTTGGCAGGGCTACCCAGCATGTCGGGGGCCCATAGGATGCTTGTAACTGACACTCAATCAATAAAGCCTAAGTTTTCTTGCAATCATTTTCCTTGTCTGGCTCTTTCTTTTTTTTACTCCCCTGCTTCTCTTTTTTTTTGTGTGTAAGTGGGGAGATCAGAGAGATAGAGAGGGGCCTCACCTTGCCTGGGGTTAAGTTATTAGACTTCATCGTGGGCAAGCTGGGCATAGGTTCATGACACTTGAGTGTTACTGTGCTCACAGGTCCCTCGACCGGGGATTTGAGCTCCGATCTTGGATTGGCGTCTTGGAGCTGGGCTCGGGGATGTTGATGACTGAGAGCTGCTTGGCTCGAAGTTCCCTTGGCTGGAGATCTGAGCTTCGATCTTGGGTAAGCATCCTGGAGCTGGGCTCGGGGATGTTAGAGAGAGAGAGGGGCCTCACCTTGCCTGGGGTTAAGTTATTAGACTTCATTGTGGGCAAGCCGGGCACAGGTTCATGACACTTGAGTGCTGCTGTGCTCGTAGGTCCCTCGGTCAGAGATCTGAGCTCCTATCTTGGGTTGGCATCCTGGAGCTGGGCTCGGGGATGTTGATGACTGAGAGTTGCTTGGCTCGAAGTTCCCTTGGCCATAGATTTGAGCTCCGGTCTTGGGTAAGCATCCTGGAGCTGGGCTCGGGGACATTGATGACTGAGAGCTGCTTGGCTCGAAGTTTCCTTGGCCGGAGATCTGAGCTTCGGTCTTGGGTAGGTATCTTGGAGCTGGGCTCGGGGACATTGTTGACTAAGAAGTGGCGGCTTGTCCCCCTCCCGTTCTCTTTCTTTCCTTCCCTCCTCCTTTTTTCCTTTTTCTTCTTCTTTTCTTTCTTCCTTCTTTTTTTTCCTTTTTTTTTTTTTTTGGAATGGGAAGGTTAGAGAAGAGGGTTCTTGCTGTGTTCCCCTCTCGTTCTCTTTCTTTCCTTCCCCTCTCGTCTTCTTTTCGAGCGGGGAGATAAGAGAAGAGGGTCCTTGCCATGTTTCCCTCTTGTTCTCTTTCTTTCCTTCCCCTCTCATCTTCTTTTCGAGTGGGAAGATCAGAGAAGAGGGTTACCGGACTTGATTGCCTTGGAGTTATGCTCGAGGCCTTCCTGGATGTGGAGCTAGGCTCAGTCCCAGGGGTCGCCTGAGGACTTGGCTCAGGTCTTTGGCACCTTGGAGCTAGGCTCGAGGCATTGATGGGAGCTAATTAGCCCCATGATCTCTTGGCATCTTGGAGCTGGGCTCGGAGGCGTTTGAGATTGAGAGCGGCTTGGCTCGGCGACCCCTTGGTCAGAGATATGAGCTCCGGTCTAGGGTTAGCATCCTAGAGCTTGGCTCGGGTATGTTGCTAGTTGAGAGTTGCATGGCTCGGTGATCCCTTGGCCGAAGATCTGAGCTTCGATCTTGGGTCGACGTCCTGGAGCTGAGCTTGGGGACGTTGCTAGTTGAGAGCTGCATGGCTCGGTGATCCCTTGGTCGGCGATCTGGGCTACGATCTTGGATTGGCATCCTAGAGCTGGGCTCGGGGATGTTGCTAGTTGAGAGCTGCATGGCTCGGTGATCCCTTGGCCAGAGATCTGGGTTCTGGTCTTGGATCGGCGTACTGGAGCTAGGCTCGGGGATGTTGCTGGAATTTTCCTGCAAGACAGATAGACACTTGCGCAAGGAAAAAACTATTGTCATTATTATTATGGCCGGGAAGCCTTACACTATTGATAGTATTTCTGCAAGTTGTAGGCATTCCAGGTTCTAGGAAACCTGAAACTGCCAAGATCTTCAAGGTAATAAGCCCCTTGTGAGAGGGCTTCGGCTACTTTATAGAGGCCTTCCCATTTCGGTGAAAGCTTGTTGCACTCTCTGGGCTGAGACGCCTCTACCCGCCGCAGCACCAAGTCTCCGAGCTTGAAAGCTTTTGGCCTGACGCGGCTGTTGTAGTACCGAGCCACTCGTTGCCGGTAGGCCACCATCCATTGGTGGGCTTTGTCCCTCGCCTCTTCAAGAAGGTCCAGGTTGAGCAGGAGGTGTGTCGAGTTCCGCTCTTTGTCGTATTGCTACACCCGCAACATGGGCATGGCGAGTTCGACCAGGACGACCACTTCAGCACCGAAGACAAGACTGAAAGGCATCTCGTTGGTTGCCGTTCTGGGCGTCGTGTGGTAGGCCCACAGGATGCTTGGGAGTTCTTCTACCCACCTGCCCTTGGCTTGGTCCAGCCGGGTCCTGAGTCCTTGAAGGATGATCCGGTTAGTCACCTCGGCTTCTCCATTTGTTTGAGGGTGAGCCATCGAGGTGAACCGGTGTTGGATGCCGTGCTCGGTGCAGAATCCTTCGAACTTGCGATTGTTGAACTGTTGCCCGTTGTCGGTGATGATGCAATGGGGGAGCCCGAAGCGGCAAATGACTGACTTCCAGAAGAACTAGCGGACATTGGCTTCAGCGATCTGAGCTAGCGGCTTTGCTTCGACCCACTTGGTGAAGTAGTCGGTTGCCACCAGTAGGAACTTTCACTGCCCTGGTGCTGGGGGAAATGGTCTCAAGATATCCATTCCTCACTGGGCAAAGGGCCAAGGGGCTAAGAGTTGGGAGATCGGCGCCGCCGGTTGACACTATATGTTGGCATGGCACTGGCATTTGTCGTACCTTTTAACGAAGTCGACGGCGTCCTCCCTCATAGTCTCCCAAAAGTATCCTTGGCGGAGGGCTTTGTAAGCCAGTGTCCTCCCTCCCACGTGGTTCCCGTAGAGGCCTTCATGTATCTCTTGGAGCACAAAGGTTGCCTCGATGGGCCTGAGGCATCTCAGGAGTGGGTAAGAGTAAGATCGGCGGTAGAGCTGGCCCTCCATCAGTATGAACCGGGAGGCTTTCTTCTTGACAAGGGCAGCTTCTGTGCGATCTTCAAGCAAGGTGCCGTCAGCGATGTACCGGACGTACTTGCCCATCCAGCTCGACTCGGGGGTGACTTGGTGTACCTTTACCGAGCTCTCGTAGCTGGGACTTTTGAGGTACTCGATGTAGGCGTGTCCCAGCGACGAGTCCGGTAAGGTCATGAGCCTGGACAACGCATCCATGCACGCATTTTCTCCTCGGTAGATATGGAAGATGCTGAAGCGTTGAAGGCCTGCCGTGCTTGCATGGACCTACTCCAAGTACTTCATCATCTGGGCATCCCTCGCTTCATAATCTCTGGAGACTTGTCTGGCAACCAGTTTGAAGTCGGTGAAGACTTTCACGTCTCGCACACCCAGCTCGCGGGAGACTCTCAGGCCTACGAGGAGTGCCTCGTACTCTGCCTGATTATTAGTTACGGCAAACTTGAAGCAGAGGGCACATTCCGCCACAACCCCATCGCTATTGGTTAGGATAAGGCCTGCTCTGCTCCCACCAAAATTGGATGCTCCATTTATGTGGAGGATGTTGGGCTCTTCTCCTGGCCTGGGCTCCGTTGCTATCTGCTCTGGCTCCTCGATGAACCTGGTGCACTCGACTATGAAGTTGGCTAGGACTTGGGCCTTTGTGAAGACCTCGGTCGGTACGCTATGTCGAATTCGCTGAGCAGCAGGGACCACTTAGCCAACCTCCCGGATGTCTCGGGTCGGGTGAGGATGGATCTCAGTGGCTGGTCCGTCATGACCACTATTGGGTGTGCTTGGAAGTAGGGCCTGAGACGCATAGAAGACATTATTAATGCAAAAATGAGTTTCTCAGAGCGAGTATACCTGATCTCAGCATCGCGGAGGATTTTGCTGATGTAGTACACCGGCTTCTGGGATTTGTCCTCGTCTGTGCAGACGAGGACTGAGCTGACAGCTCCTGGTGTAACCGCCAGGTACAGCAAGATCACTTCTCCCTCCTCCGGCCTGGAGAGCAACGGGGGAGAGGCGAGGAAGTTCTTCAGCTCCTCGAAGGCTGTCTTGCACTCCTCGGTCCAAGCGAAGTCATGCATCTTGCACAGTGCCTTGAAAAATGGCAGGTAGTGATCAGCCGACCTCGAGATGAATCTGCTGAGGGCGGCAACATGTCCCGTCAGGCGCTGGACCTGCTTCTTGGAGGTCGGGTGTTCCATGTCGACGATGGCTTGAACCTTTTCCGGGTTTGCTTGGATGCCCCTCTAGGTGGCGATGAAGCCGAGGAATTTTTCTACAACCACCCCAAAGGTGCACTTCACCAGGTTCAGCTTCATCTGATATTGCTGCAAGTTACGAAAGGACTCGGCGAGGTCAGCTACATGGCTCGAGCCCGGCCTGCTAATAACGAGCATGTGGTGGGGACACCGGAAGCACCAGAATAAGACAGAGGCTTTTCAACCCTCTATGAATTGATCAATAATTTATGAGTCCATCTGTCATAAAGGCTTAGCCCATCTGAGTCCATTTTAGTTGTTATTTGAGTCTTTTGAGTTTTAGTTCTGTACTAGTAAGCTCATGTTGAGATAGTTTAGTCCAGTGTTAGTCAGCTCATGTCGAGCTAATTTTATTTTTTTGAGTCCTATTCAACCATATTGAAGACTCAAGACCACATCATACAAGTGAAGACCAAGTCCAACCAGATTGAAGACATGGAAGTATAGCCCAAGTCCAACCCAGCTTTAAGATTTGAAGACCCCAGGAGGAAAAATTCAGAAAACCTTGATTCCTTGCAGATGCCCTCCAGATGCCCAGATTCCCTTTCAGATGCCAAAATATATTCATATACCAAGGAATCCATGATTTTAGAGGTCCATCTACATCCTAGCCCAAAGAAATCAAGCCCAGGCGCCAAGCCCAAGCCCCTAAGAAGCAAGATACCAGGGAATATTCCTGCTACTTGGCTACCAGGCCACCCCAGCTTCCAGAGGCCCAAACCCATGCACCCGAGCCCCTTTGGGCTGGCCTCTTGCTGCTCCAAGAAGCCCAACACGCCCCCCTAGGAGTCCTTGGAGTGTTGGCCAAGTCAAGAGAATTTTTAGGGATTTTTCTACCTAATGTTTCTTTATTTTCTAGCTAGGGTTTGAGAGGGAAAATGATTCTTATGTAAAGACTTATGTGCCCTTACTTAGAGCCCAAGGTTAAGGGTCTATTTAAAGGACCCTAGCCTCTTGTATGAGGGAGATTTTGATATATGAAATAAATCTTGAGTTCTTCTATTGCTTTGTGTGATTACCCTGCTGTGTGCATAAAGGGGTTTGAGAGTTCTTCTTCCCGGTGTTTGCAACCATCTTCCTGCCGCCAACCATCCTTCCAGCCCCCTCCAAAATTTTCTTCTCTTTGCTATTTTCCTTTATTTTCTTGATTTTCTCTGAGTTTTCTAACCCCTGACAGGTCGTTTGCAGGTCCCCGAGTTCCTACGAATCCAACGACTCTAGCCAAGCTTCAATCGGACCATCGAGCAGAAAGCCAGGTATTCGCGGGTGTTTGGCTCGGTTTTCCAGGCCGCATCCATCGAGGAACGAGAGATCCCTTCACTGCGATCTTCACAGGGCACTTCAGATGTTGTCAAGTACACCCCCTCTACCTCCAGTCTTTATATTGTAGGAGAACTTGCCCTAACCGAGGCTTCTTAGCCCCGGCGATCCTTCTTTAGTACTTTTCTAGGTTCTAATCTGTATGCTAGGCTTCAAAAATTCATATAAAACTCTCTACAACTAATTTTGATCTGAAATTCATGAATTAATCACCTAACCCAACATATAAAACATACAAAAAGAATTGCATGCATATTAGTCACGTATCATTTGGTATCAGAGCTTAGATTAGGGCTTGTTTTCTGCAATTTTTCAGTCTGTATATACTTTGTTATTTAAATTATTTCTCCTTGATAAAAAATCTAAAAATACTGAAATTTGTTTTTTTGGATTGATCGTAATGCATAGTAATTTTCAGAATTTTTGTAGACTTTATTATTGCTTGTGAATTTTCTGCAAGCCGAAATACAGCCTATAAATTTTCGGCTCTATTTTTTTTCAGCAAGACAAGTTTGGAAGTTTTAGGGTTTTGTTTAGCATTTTTTGCTTATCTTTTAATTTTAGTATATTTCCTGCATATTAGGCCATAATTCTCAGGTTTTCTTCTATTTAAGAAAATATATAAAAAAAAATACATATTCTTCAAAAATACCAAAAACATCTAAACCCTAATTTGCATCCTCATTTGCCTGCCATCATTGCATAATTTACTTTTAAGGGCACTCTTGCTATATCAGATGGGGGGAGGATTTGATCACCTCTCCTTAGCCCAAAATCACATCCCTTGCATTCGGTCCCAAGCCTTAACCTAAAATTAACTAGACTTAATTTGCCCTAGTGGGCTAGGGACACCAACTGTTTGGGTCCGGGCTAAGTGTCAGATCATTGTATCAAGCTAACCTGTGTGTGCCTTATGCTCAGTGTCTAGAATGGTGGTTTAGGGATTCAATCCCGAAGGGCTTGTGTGCTGGTCCGCCTACCTGGCCAATCTCTGATTGGTGTCTAGGATTGGCAATCAAGGACCAAACACTCCCCTTACACCTGCCTGGCTGAGAGCAGGGTTACTATAGGCTAGTTTGCCACCCTGATGAGCATCTAGTTTAGACTCTAGGTCTAGTCAGCTGTAGTCGGTCTGATCAAGTCTTGCATGAGCACTAGATCAGGGGTTTTATATCACCCACCTCCTTCACAAATGTCTGAACCCATGAAAAATTTGCAAGCCCAAACAAAAGCACTCACTGAGCAACTAACCCAATCCATGGCCCAGTTGACTACCCAGTTAACTCAGTCTGGTACCCAAACCAACAATAGAATTGACCATCTTGCCAATAGGTTTGACCAGTTAGGAAGCCGTGTAGGGACCATAGCAAGAACCCATGGGTGACAATCTGAGCCAGATCCTGAGTCCCCTCAACCCTAGGAGAACCCCTTACCATGATCCCTACCGTGAGGTTGAACCTAGGAGAGACCATCGCCATGACCCTTATTATTATACTGAATCTAGGAGGACCCCAAATCCTGATCCCTACCATGAGGTTGAACCTAGGAGAGCCCATCATCATGACCCTTATTATGATACTGAACCTAGGAGGACCCCAAACCCTGATCCCTACCGTGAGGTTGAAACTAGGAGAGCCCATCGTCATGACCCATATTATGATACTGAACCTAGGAGGACCCCAAACCCTGATCCCTACCGTGAGGTTGAACCTAGGAGAGCCCATCGTCATGACCCATACTATGATACTGTACCTAGGAGGACCCCAAACCCTGATCCCTACCGTGAGGTTGAACCTAGGAGAGCCCATCGTCATGACCCATACTATGATACTGAACCTAGGAGGACCCCAAACCCTGATCCCTACCGAGAGGTTGAACCTAGGAGAGCCCATCGTCATGACCCATACAATGGTACCAAACCTAGGAGGACCCCAAACCCTGATCCATACCTTGAGGTTGAACCTAGGAGAGCCCATCGTCACGACCCAATCCCTAAGGTTAGTCTTAGAAGACCCAATCAGAATTTTGTAGACCAGGAAGATAGATCCTATTTACCCACATCCTCTAAGCCTAGTATACCCACAACCTATAGATCTTATGACTCCAAATCCTATGAACCTAGAACCTATGAATCCAGAACCTGTGAACCTAAATCCTATGACTTTAGATCCCATGATCATAAATCCTATGCACCCATACCCTATAAGCCTAGTAGACCCAACACCCAATATTCTGACCCATATAAGGAGTCCAACCCTAGGAGAACCCAATATTCTGACCCATATAGGGAATCCAACCCTAGGAGAACCCAATATTCTGACCCATATAGGGAATCCAACCCTAGGAGAACCCAATATTCTGACCCATATAGGGAGTCAAACCCTAGGAGAACCCAATATCTTAACCCATATAGGGAGCCCAACCTTAGGAGGACTCCATACCATGATCCATCCTTAGAACCTGACCATAGAGCTGACCCAAAATCCTATGACCCCAGATCCTATAATCCCCTGACCCATAGATTTGCACCCTTGTCCTATGAGCCTAGGAAGCCCATAACCCCTAGGTATCAATCTAGTACTAGTCATGCTTCCCCTAGTCAACTTGAATCCCATAGGATTAGTACCCCTAAATTTGAGCCCAGTAGTGAGCCACTATCCCTTAGGCAACCTGAACCTACTAGGATTAGTGTCCATAATCAGAAACCAGGACCTAGCCAATTTTTCCCTAGCCGACCTTCTCCAACCATTCCCGAGATTGACAAGGCTTACATTAACGCGGAAGTATTTGAAGCTGATACGAGCCTAGTGGATGAGTATGAAGGAGAAAAGGAGACACCTTTAGTAGACCTAGAATTAGCTGACCCAGTAGATACCCAGGTAGAAACCAACCCAGAGCTAGTTGACCTTGACCACTCCAACCTAAAGCTATAATGGAAGAACAAATAGAGGAAGAGAACCTAGGTACTGCTGCTAGAGCCTTACCCGAGGAAACCATGGAGGAGAGCCAAATTATAGAGTCTAGTCAAAAAATACAAGAACCAGAAGAATTTATTAAGGACCTGCTCTCTTTGAATCAATACCTTCAAGATGAGTCCCCTCCTATAGTTCTCATTAAGGACCTCTTCCCCGAAATTGGCGACCCATCCTTCCATTATGCAAACCTTGTAGATATAGCTCAACCTCATTAGTATAGGATTAGTTCCTAACACCCCATCTTTTATCCTACTTTATCCCACTAACCATGAATCTTTTTCCCTACCTTACCAAACTAATTCTGAACCCACTTCCTATTTTTTGCCCTTTCCTGACACCTCTAGCATTTCTAGGATTATTAGATTGCATTTAACTAAGATTAGCATACTGCATGCATTCATCACGCATGTTAGGTTTGCATCTTACTTCTGGCACACTCTTTGGAATTTGCTAGGAGTTCACTGTAAATTTTCATGTGCATGTCAAGCTAGGATCAAACCTAGGGAACCTATAATCTGTTAGGTTTAAATCCAAAGAGTTCAATAAAATTTCCTTCTATAGGAATGCATAGTCAAGTATGTTAGGTGTTAGTATGAGTCCTTTGAATCATTTGTTAGGAGTCTGCATGTGCCCAGCATGTTCACCACCTACACTAATTTTAAATAAACTGGCTAATTCCCGAAGATGGATCAAAGAATTTGATATAGTGGATTCTATCTTGGTTAGCCTTAGGCCTAAAAAAAGCTTCATGCTCACAGAGCCGGACCTTTTAAAGTGATAGAGAAGGTTGGATCAAATGCCTAGGTGTTAGACATGCCTTCGGATTTGGGCATTAGTTCTACCTTCAATATTATAGACCTGGTTGAGTATAGGGAACCGGCAGTGATACCTAGTGAGGCTTTTGAACCTATTCCTTTTCATTGTGAGTGACCCTAACCTAGAGTGTCCATAATAAATTTGGCCTACGAGAGGAGAACGGATCGAGCGTATCCTGGACGATCAAGCCATTATGACCCGGGGCCGCGGTTATCAACATTTCCTGGTCCGATGGCAAGGCTAGCCAGAGTCGGACGATTCATGGATTTTTCGAGAGGACTTGCAGCACCTCAACCTAGACCTCCTTGAGAGATATGTGAGCCAGCTTGATCTTCACTCGACTGGGTCGAGTTCCTCCCATCCCGGGAGAATTGGTGGGGACACCGGAGGCACCAGAATAAGATAGAGGCTTTTCAACCCTCTGTGAATTGACCAATAATTTATGAGTCCATCTGTAATAAGGGCTTAGCCCATCTGAGTCCATTTTAGTTGTTATTTGAGTCTTTTGAGTTTCAGTTCTGTACTAGTAAGCACATGTTGAGATAGTTCAGTCCAGTGTTAGTCAGCTCATGTCGATCTAATTTTATTTTTTTGAGTCCTATTCAACCATATTGAAGACTCAAGACCACATCATACAAGTGAAGACCAAGTCCAACCAGATTGAAGACATGAAAATATAGCCCATGTCCAACCCAGCTTGAAGATTTGAAGACCCAAGGAGGAAAAATTCAGAAAACCCAGATTCCTTGCAGATGCCCTCCAGATGCCCAGATTCCCTTCCAGATGCCAAAATATATTCATATACCAAGGAATCCATGATTTTAGAGGTCCATCTGCATCCTAGCCCAAAGAAATCAAGCCCAGGCGCCAAGCCTAAGCCCCTAAGAAGCAAGATACCAGGGAATATTCCTGCTACCTGGCTACCAGGCCACCCCAGCTTCCAGAGGCCCAAACCCATGCGCCCGAGCCCCTTTGGGCTGGCCTCTTGCTGCTCCTAGAAGCCCAACACGCCCCCCTAGGCATCTTTGGAGTGTTGGCCAAGTCAAGAGAATTTTTAGGGATTTTTCTACCTAATGTTTCTTTATTTTCTAGCTAGGGTTTGAGAGGGAAAAGGATTCTTATGTAAAGACTTATGTGCCCTTGCTTGGAGCCCAAGGTTAAGGGTCTATTTAAAGGACCCTAGCCTCTTGTATGAGGGAGATTTTGATATATGAAATAAACCTTGAGTTCTTCTATTGCTTTGTGTGATTACCCTGCTGTGTGCATAAAGGGGTTTGAGAGTTCTTCTTCCCGGTGTTTGCAACCATCTTCCTGCCGCCAACCATCCTTCCAGCCCCCTCTAAAACTTTCTTCCCTTTATTGTTTTCCTTTATTTTCTTGATTTCTCTGAGTTTTCTAACCCCTGACAGGTCATTTGCAGGTCCCCGAGTTCCTACGAATCCAACGACTCCAACCAAGCCTCAATCGGACCACCGAGCAGAAAGCCGGGTATCCACGGGTCTTTGGCTTGGTTTTCTAGGCTGCATCCATCGAGGAACGAGAGATCCCTTCACTGCGATCTTCACCGGGCACTTCAGACGTTGTCAGGTACACCCCCTCTACCTCCAGTCTTTATATTGTAGGAGAACTTGTCCTAACCGAGGCTTCTCAGCCCCGGCGATCCTTCTTTTGTACTTTTCTAGGTTTTAATCTGCATGCTCGGCTTTAAAAATTTATATAAAATTCCCTACAACTAATTTTGATCTGAAATTCGGGAATTAATCACCTAACCCCACATATAAAACATAAAAAAAGAATTGCATGCATTTTAGTCCCGCATCAGCATGTCATCCACATACACCTGCATGTTACGGTCGATTTGGTCCTTGAAGACCTTGCTGACCAGGCACTGATAGGTGGCCCTGCATTCTTCAGACCAAAAGGCATTATCTTGTAACAGTATGTTCCTTTGTCAGTGATGAAGGTGGTGTGCTCCTCGTCTTCTGGATGCATGCAGATTTGGTTGTACCCGAAGAACGCATCCATGAAGGAGAGCAGCCGGTGGCCAGAGGTGGTATCCACCAGCTGGTCGATCTTCGGGAGAGGGAAGCTGTCCTTCGGGCAAGCTTTGTTGAGGTCGGTGTAGTCGACATAGATCCTCCACTTTCCATTGTTCTTCCTGACCATCACTATATTCACCAGCTAGCTCGGTTATTGGACCTCTCGAACGAAATCGGCAGCTAGAAGTTTATCAACTTCCTCCTTGATAGCTGCCTATCTCTCCGGGGTGAAACTTCTCTTCTTCTACTGAATTAGTTTGTGCTTTAGATCACCACTCAGTTTGTGGGTAATGATGTCAGGAGGGATACCTGGCATGTCTGCCGCCGTCCAGGTGAACACATCTTCATTCGCCCGCAGGAATTCTAGCAGTTGGGCCCTCTCCTCCTCGGGTAGCTGGGCTCCGATCTTTACCATCTTCGTGGGGTCATCCCTGAGTGGGTAGATAAGTAGGTGCTCGACCGGGCCTCCCCTGGGGTCCTGGGCCCTTTGGTCGAGGTCATCCACGCTGGGGTTGTCCTGAGGGATCTTGGCCTCAGGGAGGGTTTGGAAACAATGCTACACCGGCTGGGGTGCTCCCCTCATTTCCTCGACACCGTAGGGGGTTGGGAACTGCACAAGAAGTCTCTTGGTGGAGACAACGGCGTCAAGCAAATTGAGCCTGGGTCGACCCAATATCACGTTGTAGGCAGAAGGGAGCCTTACAATCGTGAAAGTCATCATGATGGTGCTTTGCCGAGATGGGGTTCCGGCAGTGGCCGGGAGAGTGATTTCTCCTTCTACCCTCATGGAATTGCCCGTGAAACCAACAAGGGGGGTGTGCATGAGCTTAAGCTGATCAGGAGAGAGATTCGTCATGGAGAAGGCATCGTAAAAAAGCACATATGTGGAGCTTCCATTATCAATCATGATGCGCTTTATAGGATGCTTCACGATCGTCATCTCGATGACCACAGCATCATTATTTATATTTTTTCCCCCATCTTCCCTTTTCCTCATAAAGGGGAGTACATTCTCAGAGTCCCCTGCCCCCCGGGTCCTCTTGGATGCACGCGCAGCTCCCTAGAAGATCATGCCTACCGGCTTCTCGGTGGGGCAGCTGTCGATGCTTGGAGCTGGCAGAAGAGCGACGAGCGCCAGGGACTCCACTTAAGGTCTGCATCCCATGAACCTTTTGAGGTAGCCTCTCTTGATAAGTTTCTCAATCTCCCACTTGAGGTTGCGGCATTCCTCAGTGTCGTGGCTGTGGTCGCGGTGAAAGTGACAGTACTTCGTTTTGTCATGGCCGGCGAATGGCTTCAATGGAGGCGGGCATCTCAGGTAGTCGTTGCCTTCGATCTCCATAAGGATCTTTGTTCTCAGGGTGAGGAGCGGAGTGTAACCTCCCTCAGGAACAGGGGCCTCTCTCGGTCTCGGTTGGTCCCTCCTGGAGCTTGGAGCCTGGGGTGCTGGCTTCCGGGTTCAGACGCTTTGGTGGGGGCCGACTTCTTTAGGGGTCCTCCATCGAGATCCCGCCTAGTACGGTCCACCTTCTCGGTGCGGATGTACTTTTGGGCTCGGAGAAGGAGCTCGGAGTAGGTCTTGGGGCGCTTCTTATCCAGTGAATAAGTCAGGAGAGAGGTCCTGAGCCCTCGCTTCAGTGCCAGCATGGCGACTGGCTCTTCAAGATTGTAGATCTCCAACACGACGATCTTTAAGCGGGCCACGTAGTCCTGTAGGGGCTCACGGTCCTACTGCCAGATGGAGAAGAGGCTGCCTGCCTCTCGTGGCAACTTCCTACAAGCATTGAAGTGAGCCACGAACTTCTGCCCTAGATGGGTGAAGGAATTGATACTCTTCGGCTCCAAGCGGGTGAACCACACCCGAGCTGCTTTCTGGAGAGTAGCAGGAAAAGCGACATAGAGAAGAGTGTCGTTTGCCCCCTGGACCCTCATGAGGGTCCGGTAACTTTCCAGGTGGTCCAGGGTGTCGGTGGTTCTGTCGTAAGGATCCACTTGTGGCATTCATAACCGGTGCAGAATCGGCTCCGCTTGGATTTCTTAGAAGAATGGGGGACGGGCGTCATAGCTTGCTAGCTCATCGACAGGGCCCTGCATGTTGGCAAACCGTCGGGCAAACTCTGCCAGCTTGCGTTCATGTTCCTCCAGTGCCTTTCTGCCGCATGCCTGACGGCTTCATCAGTGGAACCCTCCACCGAAGGAGATGGAGAAGGTGACATGGATGCATGGCATCCGTGATGGGGGGTCTTGCTTTTCCTGCCTCGGTGGGGTCTGGGCACCTCTCGCCCGAGCTTTGGCGAGCGGCTCTCCCTGTTGGCTGAGCCGGCTCGTTGCCTCTTCGCCGAAGGTTGATGGTTGCCCTGGTTGTCGGTGGTGGCCTACGGCTACGACGGCCTTCCTTGGAAGTAGCGTAGGCTATTGCGGGGAGCTGCGGCGTGGGCTGTTAGAGTCCCTTGCTGCTGTGGGTAGCCATGGACCGGTGCTGGTGCTGAAGCTGGCACACTGTCGTGATGAGGACTTGCATTTGCTGGGCGAGTGCAGCCAGCTGGGCTTCTTGCGGAGGTGGCTGAACCAGCACGGATGGCTTCGCTTCTTGGCGGTGCTGTTCCCTCGGGAGGGAGAGTCCCCCGCGCGACTGGTGGAGGCCTTCCTTGCCCTGGTTGTCACCATCCTTCCGCCTGGCTTGCCTGCGAAGAGATGAAGGGCTTAATCCTTCGCTCGGCCACCCCCCTACCTGGCGTGCCAAACTTTTGCTTCCAAGATTGTCATGGCCTATAGCTGCTGCTGGTGCCGAAGTGCGCTCCCTTTGCTGCCTGGCGGTCCTCTGCACCTTGACCTACGAAATAGGGGTTAGTGACCCGGGCCGGGGTTTCCAGCGGGGGCACTCCGACGATCAAGTCAGTGATGACCTAGGGAAATAGATCCTCCTGGTCGGGCCCCTCTTGATGGACTCCACACTAGGAGGAGTAAAAGATGTGTGAGAAGACGAAAGCGTTGCAGGGGAAGAACGGTAGCCGGGACAGAGGGTTTCCTTGTTCCTCCACCTCTCCTTGTATCCCTGGTTTTCCTTCAATTGTGGCAATGGTGGTGGCGCTTCGCCCTCTTGGTGGAGCTTGCGCTTGTGTTGGTGGTGCCATGCCCCTCTTCCTCGTGGGGGTTGCACCCTTCTCTCTCTCTTTTTTTTTGTGTTGTTTTTCTATGTTTCTGGTTGTTGTGTTACCTCCACGTTGGCAGGTAAGCGCTGAGCTCGACCTCGATCACAGGGCACTAACCTCTTAGGGTCTCGCTCTGGAGGGCAGGAGGCGGACCCGGTCCAGAGGGCACGCGCTCGGAGAGGCTCCACGTTGGCAGGTGAGCGTTGACCTCGACCTCGACCACAGGACACTAACCTTCGAGTGTCTCGCCCTAGAGAGCGGAAGGCGGCTCCGGCCTAGGCATCTCGAGCTTGTGGGCCCAACCTGGTAAAGGATGGAACTCGACTCGTTGTCTTGAGGGAGTTCAGCTCAGCTCGGAGAACCGTCTGGGCTGGGCGTTGCCTTGGCGACCGACGCGGCAGTCTCCTTTGACATGGCGCCTGTCAGCCACCCACGTCAGCGGTCTCGCCACATCATGGATCATTGAAGCCAAGGTCAGATCTATTTTTTGGAAGTCAATCATTTGCCGTTTTGGACTTCTTCACTCTATCATCATTGATAATGGATGGCAGTTTGACAACTAAGCATTTGAAGAATTCTGTGCTGACCTCAACATCTACCACCATTTCACCTCGATGGCTCACCCCCAAACCAACGAGGAGGATGAGGTGACCAACCAGACCATCCTTCAAGGGCTCTAAACCAGGCTAGATCAAGCCAAGGGCCAATGGGTCGAAGAACTTTCCAATGTTCTTTGGGCCTACAATACCATGCCCGGGACGATGACAAGCGAGACGTGCTTCAATCTTGTCTTCTGCATCGAGGCTGTCATCCCAGTGGAATTGGGTTTGCCCACACTGTGGATAAAGCAATATGATGAAGCTGAGAATTTGGCCTGCCTTCTACTCAACCTGGACCTCCTGAAAGAAACAAGGGATAAGGCCCGGCTCTGCATGGTGGCCTACAGGCAGCGAGTTGCCCGGTATTACAATTCTTGCTTAAAGCTGAATACCTTCCATCCAGGCGACCTGGTTTTGTGGTGGGCTGAAGTCTCGTAGCCGGGGGAATGCGACAAGCTCTCCCCTAACTAGAAAGGCCCTTACATGGTAGTTGAAACCCTTCCTCGTGGAGCTTACTACCTCACTGGACTCAATGGTGTCCAGTTCATATGAACCTGAAATGCCAGCAATCTAAGGACATACTACCAATAATGTAAAATTTTCTTCCATTAATAAAAAGCTCCTTTTTGGTGCAATGCTGCTTTCACCTGTGCAGGACCATTTTTGCCTGACTCCAAGTCTGGTGACCAAAGCCAGGAAACTCCTAAAGCCCCATACTCTAAACCCAAAAAACTCCAGAAGCCCTGCACTCTAAAGTTGGGAAAATCCAGAAGCCTAGCACTCCAAAGTCGGGAAACTCTAAAAGCCCCGCACTCTAAAGCTAGGAAACTCTAGAAGCCCCGCATTCCAAAGCCAGGAACTCCTGAAACCCCACACTTTAAAGTTGAAACACTCAAGAAGCCCCACATTCCAAAGTCAGGAAACTCCTGAAGCCCCGCACTCTAAAGCTGGGACACTCCGAAAGCCCCACATTCTCTCCATCAGACTCTTCGTTCAGCGACAACAAGCCGGGACACTCCAGAAGCCCCGCATTCTCTCTGCCAAACTCTTAGTTCGGCGATGGCAAGCTGGGACACTCTTGAAGTTATGCATTCTCTCCATCAGACTCTTAGTTCGGTGATGGCAAGCCGGGACACTCCAAAAGCCCCGCATTCTCTCTATTAAACTTCCAGTTCGACGACAGCAAGCCGAGATACTCCAGAAGTCCCGCATTCTCTCCATCGGACTCTTAGTTTGGCGATGGCAAGCCAGGACACTCTAGAAGCCCGCATTCTCTCCATCAAACTCTCAGTTCAGCGAGGGCAAGTCGGGACACTCCAAAAGCCTGCATTCTCTCTGTTGGACTCTTAGTCTTGTGGTTGCAAGCCGGGACACTCTAGAAGTTCCACATTCTCTCTGTCAGACTTCCAGTTCAATGATGGCAAGCTGAGACATTCCAAAAGCCCCGCATTCTCCCCGTTGGACTCTCAGTCTGGTGGTGGCGAGCTAGGACACTCCAGAAGCCCCGCACCCAACCAGCCAAGTTCTCGAACTGGCAGCGGCAGGTCCAAAATTTCGTAAGCCCTATCCTCCCACTTAACAGTATGTCAATCTGGTAGGGATAGCTTATAAAGTTCCCAAGGTACTTCCAGCCATCCACCAACTCTTGAATTGGGGAGGGAGAGCCAGAGCCTTGGAGGCCACAAGATAGGCAATCAACCCTAGCAAAACCCCTGAGTACCCTTGGCGAACCTCTTGGCACAGAGAAAGTAATTCACGAAACTCCTAAGTTCCCTTTGATCACTTGCTATCTCTAAGGGATCGCCAAGAAGGACTGAAGTCTAGGAAGCCTTTGGATTGGTGGCCGCGGTGAAGATTAGGGGCATACAATAGAAGAAGAAGAAGGAAGAGAAAAGGAGGTGACAATTTAGTGGAAGAAAGATTTTATTAAGGGTAAACTTGTTTACATCAGAAGGGACCCCCAACAGGCCAGGTAGTCCCTAAGGGAAAAACTCCTAAGTGTGGGAGTCAAAAAAGAAAAAATAGAGAAGAACAAAAGAAAGAAGAGCGGAGAAGTCATGATGACTCTGCAAGCTCCTTCCAGGGATGGCAAGGGGGCTCGCCAGCATCCCCCTGGCTCTCCACCGGGGAAGTAGCTAGCTCGGTAGTGACGGGCGCCGCCTCGATTGCTTCAGCCGGGGGCCTCGTCTCCTCAGAACCTGTGCTTGGGGCTACTAGGATGATGATGCACTCCATTTTCTTATGTTCTTGAGTTGAGGTGTGTGAGTTTTGTTTGTGAGCCCTAATTCATCCAAGCCCTAGCCATCCCAAAGCACTCTTAGCCAAACCCTAACATGCCAAGGAGAAGAAGCCCTAAGCCATCCATCAGCAAGTGGCCATCTTCTTCCTCCAACCGCCAGCTTCTGAAATCCTAATTTCCTTTTTCCCAAACCCTAGTTCGCTTCTTTTGCTTTCTAACTTGTTTACTTGCTAACCTCTGATGCTTGCAGGATTCCTGTGGTATTTCCCCTCCAAGGAGGAGGCCCTCTTTGCCTCCACGACTGATCCCAGATAGCTGCCCGAAACGAGGAACTGAAGGCTTGTCTTCCAGGTGACGATCCCGAGTGCTGTGTGACCCCTTCATCGACAGGATTTCGAATCGGTGCTTGGTAAAAATCCTTCCCCCTCCTAATTTCTGATTTGTTGAAGGTATGCTATCCTAAACCAGGGGTTTCTCAATTCCCAGGATCATATCTTTTATTATTTTGCATGTGTTTTTTTGCGGGTATGATAGTTTCTTTCATTACATGTTTGCCAGTAATTCTTGCTTTCGGGTTATTAGCCTACAAACTTAAATCCATAAAATTACAAAAAAAATAGATTTTATATTTTTCCTTTATCTACATTAGTCCTAGGATCATCTCGTATTAGTTTGGTATCAGAGCTAGTTTAGTATAGCTTGCATCTTCATCAAAATCACAAAAACACTCATTGCTATTTTTTTTGCATCCTATCATCTACAGTAGGTGTCTGATTTTCAGTCTAGTTCATCATCTTAGGAATTTTATATTTCATTAAAATTTGTATTAAATGTTCTCTTTCTAGTTTTGATAATTATCATAACTTTTAATTATTTTTACCAAAACAAAAATTATAAAAATTACTGCATCTTAAGAACCCTAATAGAAATCCTGAACTTCTACACATAGCATGAAAACCCTAGGTTTTGCATCATCATCTGACTTTTGTTTTGCATGGAACTTGGTAGAGATCATCTACACTTCTCACTCTATGTTCTGAAATTTTTATGAATTTTTTATGCATCAAAACCCAAACCAAATTCTGTACTGAATCAAATCCTAAATTTCTGTTCTGCATACTTGACTCAACCTAACCTAACCAACTTCCAAACCCCTCAATCCCAAGTCCAATTTGATTGCTAACCTAATCAACTTAAACCTAACTTGCCATATCAAAAATTACCCCAAAAAAATTTATTTTTCTGATTGTTATTAGTTTGTATTAGGGTTCATTGAATGTGCATCATCTGATTAAACTATTCTTAAGGGCAATTCACGATCTCAGATCAAGGCAGGATTTCATCACCTGTCTTGGGCCCAAAACATCCACCATCATCCTAACCTAAGCCTTAATTAAAATTAATTAGACTTAATTTGTCCTAGTGGGCTAGGTGACACCAACAGGTCGGGTCCGAATTGTGTGGGCCAACTAGTGCATTCAATTGTCCAACTATTTCTGGAATCTGGTGTCTAGGGCTGGGGGTCCAAAGTCAAACGACCTAAGTGGTGTTGTGGTTTTTAATTGGGTCCCTGCAAAAGCAGGGGGGCCTCCCACACTCTCACCCCCTACCTGGCCAGAAGAAGGATTAGTTATTCAGTTGGGTGTAAGTTGAGTCGACCCACTCAGTTTTGGTTCTAGGTCTAGGAAACCCTAGCTTGTACTAACCCTTGCATGCTTGGCTACATCATTTCACCTTGATTGCTTATATGATTGCATGACCACTAGATTAGGAACCAAACATCAACATTCTAGACCTCAACCTAGTTCAGCCATGGAGTCCAATCTTGAAGCTCTCATAAAAGCCATGAGTGAATAGATGACCCAAATAAATATCCAATTAACCACCCAAATAAACCAATCCAATATCCAATTAACCACCCAAATAAACCAATCCAATACCCAAACCCAAAACTAGCTTGCCCAGTTAACCATTCAAATTAACCAAATGACCCAATCAAATACCCAAGCAATCCATAGGTTTGACCATTTGACCTATAGATCTGAGCCCATAAACTATGAACCCATAACCCTTAGTCGACCCACCTTTGCTATCCCAGCCACTAGTCAATTTTTTCTTAGCTAAACCCCTCTTACCACCCCACTAGTTCACAAGGATGACCTTGAAGAGGAAGTGTATGAAGCTGATATGAGGTTAGTGGATGAATATGAAGAAGAAGAAGAGGAGTTACCCATAGAAGACCTAGAATTAGCTGACCAAGTAGGTACCCAGACTGAGACCAACCCAGAGTTAGTTAACCCTAACCATACCCTGATGGAAGTCAACCTAAAATTAGTTGACCTTGACCACACCCAAACTGGACCAGTAGTGGATGACCAGTTAGAGGAAGAGAACCCAGATACTACTATTAGGATCTTACTTGAGAAGCCACTAGAAGAAAGCCCAATTATAGAGCCCAGTCCTAAATTTCATAAGCCTGAAGATTTTATTAAGGACTTGATCTCTGTAACCTAGTACCCTAAGGATGAATTCCCTTCTGTAGTTCCCATTGAGAACCTCTTTCCTGAAATTAGTAACCCATTCTTCCATTATGCAAACCCTGTAGACACACCTCAACCCCATAAGGTTAACCTCATTAGTCTAGTTCTAATCCCTGAAATCTTTTCTTACATTCTACTTCTTTCAGTCAACCTTGAACCCTTTTCTTACTTTTTACCCCACCAGATTAACCCTGAACCCACCTCATATTTTTTGCCTTTTCTTGAATCTTGTTATATTTCTTTAACCATTCACCTGCATCATGTAAAGGTTTGCATATTGCATGCATTCATTGAGCCTGTCATGTTTGCATCATACTTTTGGAAAACCCTTTGGCATCTATTAAAGATTCCTGTTAAATTCTCATGTGCATGCCAAACCAGAGTCAAATCTAAAGAGCCTATATTCTATTAGATTTAGGTCTTAAGAGCCTAATCAATTCACTGACCTACTTCATCTGTCTACACATACACTAACCTCTGCACAGCATTTGCATCAGAAAATTAGCCAAAAGATGAACATAAGTAATGCACCCTATAAAAACTTGGCTAATTCCCGAAAACAAGCTAAAGAGCTTTCTGCAAGGGATTTTGTAATGATCAGGTTTAGGCCTGAGCGGTTCCCTCCAGGGACTGCAACCAAATTTCATGCTCACAAAGCTGGACCGTTCAGAATAATGAAGAGAGTTAGACCTAATGCCTATGTGCTTGAGTTGCCACCAAATTTAGGTATTAGCTCCACTTTCAATATTTTAGACCTTACGAAGTATCGATAGCCAACAATGATACCTAGCGAGTGCTTTGAGCCTATCCTCTCCTTGAGAGTGAACCTACTCCAGAGAGTCCACCAATAAATTGGCCTATAAGTGAGGAAAGGATTAAGCAAATCCTGGACGATCAAGCCATCAGTACCCGAAACAAAGGTTATTAGAGGATTTGGTCAGATGGCAAGGTCGGCCAGAATCTGAGGACTCGTGGATCACCCGTGAGGATTTGCAGCACCTCAACCCAGACCTTCTTGAGCAGTATAAGAGCTACATTGACCCATACTCGATGGGGTCGAGTTTCTCCCGTCCCGAGAGAATTGGTGGGGGCACTAGGATCAGACAGATTATTGAGCCCTATCTGGTTTACTTAACCATGTTGTTGACTCCACTAATTGATTTTGATGATAAGCAAAATAGTTAAGTATAATTTGAGGACTAATGATTTGCTTTAAGTGTGTTTTCATTGAAAGGATGCTCACAAAATTTGAAGAAGCCCAATTGTGTTGAAGAACCAAGTTTGAATGGAATGAATGCACAAAACAAGACTTGGACACTCAAAGAGTTGGTTGAATGGATGACTAAGGCAAATGGAAATATGTTCCAGCATAAGTTCAGCAATTTCTGTACCTTTTTCGATAATGTGTCGACTCAAGGTGTCGACACATGACATGATGTGTTGATACACGAAGATGGTGTGTCGACTCAGGTCGGTACGCAGCGAAATTTCAAATGGCATAGATGATGTATCGACACATGGACCTTATATGTCGACTCAAGGTGTCAACACATGGATCAACACATCGCTTGAGAATTTCAAGCCATAGAACTTGCAGAAGTTGAAGGAATAGTTGATGTGTCGACACACGGACCTAATGTGTCGACTTAACTGAGAATGTGTCGACTCAGCTGATTTTTTCAGAGAATCTGAATGGAACATTTTGAACTTGTGTCAACTCAAGAAGAACATATGTCGACCTAATGTGTCGACACATGAAGAGAAAGTGTCGACACATGGAGTTCTGACAATAGTAATGGCTACTTTTTTCAAGCACAGAACTCTCCCAAATGCCCTCCAACGGCTAGTTTTTCAAGTATAACGGCTAGATTTCGGTTTTGGGGGCTTGGAAAGATATATAAAGGCTCCAAATCAAATCAAGACAACAACTATTGAAGAACTATTCAACTATTCACAAGAGTATTGAATATCCTTAAAGAGTTTAAAGAGAAAAGAAGAGAGAAGAGCCTTAACTCCTATTCGTTCAAAGCTTAACCATTCTTAAGCAAGGGAAGCCTTCCAAGCATTTAAAGCTATCAAGTGCATTGAAGATAATTCAATCTTAGGCATTCAAAAGGCTTCAACAAGAGCAAAACAACACTACATCGAGCTACATTGACTTATTTACTTTTTATTGAAAGCTTACATTGGTTCTTTATTTCTCCATCTTTTATCTTGTAAAGGTTATTGGTTAGCCTATTGGAAAACCAAGTGAGGTTATTGGTAAGCCTTGAAAACTAATTAGGTTGGTGGTTAGCCCGCAAAACCACTAAGGTTCTTGGTTAGCCCAGAAAACCAAGAGAGGTTTTTGGTTAGCCTTGTAAAAACCAATTAGGTTCTTGGTTAGCCCATAAAACCAAGTGAGGTTGTGACTTGTGAGCCTTGTAAAAACAAGTTGGGTTTTGATTAGTGAGCCTGGAAAACTAATCGGCTGTAATCATTGGATTATAGTGAATTCCCAAGGAGATTTTGGGGAGTGGATGTAGGTGCATTGTTGTCACTGAACCACTATAGATTATTGTATTTGTGATTGCTTGTTCTCTCCCTCCTTGCTCTTTACATTTCACTTATTGCTTTTAATTTTCGCTGCACTTTTACATTAGAGCATTGCACTTAAATCACAGTACCTTGTTGAATTGAATTGCACATCTTGTCTTGCAAAGTTTGCTACTTGTTTTATCAAGCTTAGCTTTAAGTTTTTGAAACCCAATTCACTCCCCCTCTTGGGTTGCTCTCTGGGCAACACATGTGTCAAATTTTGTAGTCAAGTAAGATTGAGTCTTGTAATAAGTTGAGGCTAGTTGATTTGTCTCAACCCTAGTCCAGTCATTGAGTCCTATACTTGTATATTAGTCTAGTACCAATCCAGTTTTGTACAAGAGAAGAGGTTACACATTTTTGGAGTTCCACCAGGCCTCATCCAGGAGCCAGAGGCCTTCACATCAGCTTATTGGGCCTTGTTTGCTACCCTAGGATCCAATATTCCTTCCAGATGCCCCAGATGCCCTCTAGATACCCTCTAGATGCCTTCCAAATGCCTTGATACCCTCCAGATGCCAGAGAATATTTCCAGACCAGGGTGCCTCATGATTCCAGGAATATGCCAGCACCCTAGGCCAAGAGATTCCAAGCCCAAGAGTCAAGCCCATGAGCCCCATAACCAAGATTCCAATAAATATGCTGATACTAGGGCGCCCCAGCTTCCAGGGCCCATAAGCCCATGCGCCAAACCAATGGAGGATGCCCCTTTGATGTGGGACTAAGAGATGCTAAGGTGAGTTGAATGATGTAAATGATTTTTCTTGTTATTTTTTTTTAAAGTTTTAGTGGATTTAAAGATTCTTGAAGATAAGCAAAGAGCAGATCTAGAGATTCTATAAAGATAAGAACTTTCTAGCATGCAAGATAGGCCCTAAACAAAGATAAGGAGAGGACCCCGGGATTGAGAAACCCTGTAGGAATTAGCTCTAGATCAATATCTACTTAGGAGATTAGGGATGCAAACCTTGAAAAACTCTGATGCGCCCGATGCCGAGTTCACTCACTCTCGCGGATGCGGCCTGGAGGATCAAGCCTTCAACCTTGCAGATTCGTCGGCTTTCCGTCCTATGGTCGTGAAGGCAAGGGAGACCGACTCCATTGTCCGTGGCACCTAGAGGACCTGCGAGCACCCAAGTGAAGGGTTAGAAATCATCAAGAAACAAGTAGGAAAGGATGGAACAAAAGTTAAGAATGGTGGTCGAGGAGGTTCTTCTTGCTAGGCATCCAGGTGGATCTTCCATATGGCCTCTAAACTTGAAGGTGGGAAGGTGGCTTGCACAGAAGGATAGTAACTCAGGGCCTCTCACCCCTCGATGCTCCGAAGGACAAAAGCGCTCTCTCTCGGGGTTCCAAGTCTAGAAGACAAGGGCTAGAAGAATAACTTCTCAAACTTTTTTTCATTTCATTCAAAATTAGTCCATACAAGGGAGGGGTAAGGCCCTTTATATAGGCACCTTAAAACCCATTCAAATTCAAATGAAAAAATACAAGGCTTCATGAAGAGGGCACCCAAATTCTGATTTCTTCTTCTCTTGGCCGACCAAGGTCTTGTTTGCTTGATGGCGTGGCTTGATTTGGGGCTTGAAAGATGGGAGTTGTCTTCTTGATTTGAGTTGGCACCCTTTGGGTCAATGCATTTTTTCCATAGCCAACCAAGCACTTTGGAAAGAAGGCTTGATATGGAGCTTGAAACAAGGATCATGTCTTCATTGCCCATTGACCTTCCTTGGCCTCCCATAGCTCTTTTGGAAAGAGGCTTGATAAGGGGAGGGAAGGGAGGAAAGGATCAAGGAATGGCGCCCACAAAATTCAGCATTTCCTTCTTGCCTTGGCCGCCCACTTGTCATGATGATGTGGCACCACATGGGATGGATGAGGTGGAACTTAAGGGCTGAAGTAGCATCCTTCAAGGCATGGGAGATGACTTGACCCATTAATAATTGGACTAGACTTAATGACCACTCCTTTTCAAACAGGCTTGGGCCCAATCTTCAAGTAGACCCGGGCTTGGACCAATTCAGCTGAATACATGGTTTATTAATCTTGCTTGACCACATTGGCCAAGGAACAAGAGTAAAACAAAAGTACATGGCTCAAAATAAAATTGCCTATGCTCGAAGCCTTATTACAGGACCCAACAAATTAAAACCCTAATCCGAGATCCTCAGAGGGTTGAGGAGCCTCTGTCTGATCCTGGTGCCCACACCACCCTTGCTGCCCTAAAGCCAAGCCCAACTCTATTTTAGACATCCAAGCCCAAGAGACCAAGCCCAAGGTGCCTTTGACCAAGTCCAAGGAAGGGAGAAATTCAATTCAAGGAGATCTAGTTTTATTTTCACTCAAATTGTATTCTCCTAATTTTAAGCAAACTTGTAATCCCTCTCCCACTCAACTTTGTAATCCTATCATAACTAGAAGAGGACTTAAGGAACATCTATAAATACCCCACCCCTCCCCCTCTTGTAAGCATCTTTATTCATGAATCAAAACCCTGCTGAAATTTTGTGTTATGTTCTTGTGTTCTTGTGTTGAGGTGTATGAGTTTTGTTTGTGAGCCCTAATTCATCCAAGCCCTAGCCATCCCAAAGCACTCTCATCCGAATCCTAACACACCAAGGAGAAGAAGCCCTAAGCCATCCATCAGCAAGTGGCTATCTTCCCCCTCCAATCGCCAACTTCTAAAACCTTAATTCCCTCTTTCCCAAACCCTAGTTCGCTTTTTTTGCTTTCTAACTTGTTTACTTGTTGACCTCTGACACTTGCAGGATCCCTGTGGTGTTTCTTCTCCAAGGAGGAGGCCCTCTTTGCCTCTAGGACTAATCCTAGATAGCTTCCCAAACCGAGGAACTGAAGGCTTATCTTCCAAGCGACGATACCGAGTGCTGTGTGACCTCTTCACTGACAGGATCTTCGAATTGGTGCTTGGTAAAAATCCTTTCTCCTCCTAATTTCTGATTTGTTGAAGGTATGCTATCCTAAATTGAAGGTTTCTCAATTCCCGGGATCCTATCTTTTATTATTTTGCATGTGTCTTTTTGCAGGTACGATAGTTTCTTTCATTACATGTTTGCCTGCAATTCTTACATGCTTTCGGGTTATTAGCCTATAAACTTAAATCCATAAAATTTCAAAAAAATTAGATTTTCTATTTTTCCTTCATCTGCATCAGTCCTAGGATCATCCTGCATCAGTTTGGTACCAGAGCTAGTTTAGGATAGCTTGCATCTTCATCAAAATCATAAAAACACTCATTGCTATTTTTTCTACATCCGATCATCTATAGTAGGTATCTGATTTTTGGTCTAATTCATTGTCTTAGAAATTTTATCTTTCATTGAAATTTGCATGAAATGTTCTTTGTTTAGTTATGATAATTATCATACTTTTTAATTATTTTTACCAAAGAAAAAATATAAAAATTACTGCATCTTAGGAATCCTAACAGAAATCCTGAACTTCTGCACACATCATGAAAACCCTAGGTTGTGCATCATCATTTGGGGAAGAATGTTGGTAATGGTCGTCGAGAGCATTTTACTACCCCTCTCATGGTGATTGCATGACTGGACAGCAAACTCCATCATCTGCTCAGCCAGCATGCTATCCTGGGTCACCGCCGAGTTCGGCGGCACCGTCATGGAAACCCGGCACACCTCGGGGGCCGACGAGATCGTGACTATCACCAGACTTGGGGAAGACATCGGTGGAGGTGTGTCAGCTATTGTGGGTGGACCAACCGCTTCGATCGCTGATGGTGGTGGTGGTGGTGGTGCCCTCTCCCTCGCTCCTGCCTTGGCTTCCACCTCGATTACTTCTAGGGCATCAGCTGTAGCAAGGGCCACGAGCCCAGCCTGCACTGCTACATTAGGCCCTTGAGGCCCCTGGGTTAGGAGCTGGGCCTGCAGCCCGGGTGATGAGGAGGACAGCCCAGCCGCCCTTCCCTTCGAGCCGGACGGTGTAGCAGACCTGGGCCCCTGACTGACCTCTTCACGGGCTCTTTTTGCTGGATCCTCCCTGGGCCCAGGAGATGCACCCCTCTTCTGGGTCATCTCTAGAATCTGGTCCAAGGAAAACTTCATGCCTACAAAGAAGAAAGAATATGGGTTAGCATCAAGGCCGAGGAGAATTCAGGAAGGAAAAATAAACATAGTCTAAGAGGCTCACCTAGGGCTCGGATTGGGCTGACCCCAGCATCATGCAGGTTCTGCTCGGTCAACAGATCCTGAAGAAAAGAAATATGGGAGGGACGAGCTGATTATACACCTCCCGATCTGTAGCCTCCACCTGTTAGTTGCTATTCAAAGATCGGTCTGGATCATTCCATACCCAGTCAACCCCTTCGACGGAGGCAAAAAAATACCTATTCTTCCATCCCTTGATGGAAGAGGAGAGTTCAAATTTGATGCCCTTTGGATGGAGAGCAACAAACCACCAACCCTCATCAGTTGGGTGGCACTTCAGGATGAAAAATGCCCTGAAGAGAGAAAAATGGGCAACAATCCCATGAAAGTGGTAGAGGACTATGAAACAAGAGATGATCCTAATGTGATGGGGGACTAATATGCATGCAATTCTTTTTATATGTTTTATATGTGGGGTTAGGTGATTAATTCCCGAATTTTAGATCAAAATTAGTTGTAGGAAATTTTGTATGAATTTTTGAAGCCAAGCATGCAGATTAGAACCTAGAAAAGTACTAAAGAAGGATCACTGGGGCTGAGATGCCTCGGTTAGGGCAAGTTCTCCTACAATAATAAGACTGGAGGTAGAGGGGGTGTACCTGACAACGTCTGAAGTGCCCGGTAAAGATCGCAGCAAAGGGATCTCTCGTTCCTCGATGTATGCGGCCTGGAAAACCAAGCCAAAGACCCGCGGATACCCAATTTTCTGCTCGGTGGTCCGATTAAGGCTTGGTTGGAGTCGTTGGATTCGTAGGAACTCGGGGACCTACAAACGACCTGTCAGGGGTTAGAAAACTTAAAGGAGATCAAGAAAATAAAGGAAAACAGCAAAGAAAAGAAAGTTTTGGAGGGGGCTGGAAGGATGGTTGGCGGCAGGAAGATGGTTGCAAACACCGGGAAGAAGAACTCTCAAGCCCCTTTATGCACACAGCAGGGTAATCACACAAAGCAATTGAAGAACTTAAGGTTTATTTCATATATCAAAATCTCCCTTCATACAAGAGGCTAGGGTCCCTTAAATAGACCCTTAAACTTGGGCCCCAAGTAAGGGTACAATTGACATTACATAAGAATCCTTTTCCTCTCAAATCCTAGCTAGAAAATAAGGAAACATTAGGTAGAAAAAATCTCTAAAAACTCTCTTGACTTGGTCAACACTCCAAGGATGCCTAGGGGGGCATGTTGGGCTTCTAAGAGAAGCAAGGGGCTGGCCCAAAGGGGCTTGGGCGCATGGGTTTGGGCCTCTGGAAGCTGTGGTGGCCTGATAGCCAGGTAGCCGGAATATTCCTTGGTATCTTGCTTCTTAAGGGCTTGGGCTTGGCACTTGGGCTTGATTTCTTTGGGCTAGGATGCAGATGGACCTCTGGAATCATGGATTCCCTTATCTATGAATATACTTTGGCATTTGGAAGAGAATCTGGGCATCTGGAAGGCATCTGCAAGGAATCAGGGTTTTCTGAATTTTCCTCCTGGGGTCTTCAAATCTTCAAGCTAGGTTAGACTTGGGCTATACTTCCATGTCTTCAATCTAGTTGGACTTGGTCTTCACTTGTATGATGTAGTCTTGAGTTTTCAGTGTACTTGGACAGGACTCAAAAATAATAAAATTAGCTCAACATGAGCTGACTAGCATTGGACTGAACTAGCTCAACATGAGCTGACTAGTACAGAACTAAAATAACAACTCAAAAGACTCAAATTATAACTAAAATGGACTCAGATGGGCTAAGCCCTTATTACAGATGGACTCATAAATTATTGATCAATCTATAGAGGGTTGAAAAGCCTCTATCTTATTCTGGTGCCTTTGGTGTCCCCACCAATTCTTCCGAGGTGGGAGGAACTCGACCCTGTCGAGTGAAGATCAGATTGGCTCACATATCTCTCGAGAAGGTCTGGGTTGAGGCATTGCAAGTCCTCTCGAGAAATCCACGAATCGTCCGACTTTGGCTGGCCTTGCCATCGGACTAGGAAGAGTTGATAGTCATGGCCTTGGGTCGTGATGGCTTGATCGTCCAGGATACGCTCGATCCGTTCTCCTCTCTCATGCCAATTTGTTAGTGGACACTCTGGGTTAGGGTCACTCACAATGAAAAGGAATAGGTCCAAAGGCCTCACTAGGTATCGCTGCCAGTTCCCTATACTCAACCAAGTCTGTAATATTGAAGGTAGAACTAATGCCCATATCCAAAGGCAAGTCTAACACATAGGCATTTGATCCAATCCTTCTCTATCACTTTAAAAGGTCCGGCTCTGCGAGCATGAAACTTCTTTTAGGCCTAAGCATAACCAAGATAGAATCCACTACATCAAATTCTTTGGTCCATCTTCGGGAATTAGCCAGTTGTTTCAAAATTAGTGCAGGTGGTGAACATGCTGGGCACATGCAGACTCCTAACAAGATGATGCAAAGGACTCAAACCTATACCTAACAGACTAGACTCTGCATTCCTATGGAAGGAAATTTTATTAAACTCTTTAGACCTAAACCTAAGATATTATAGGTTCTCTAGGTTTGATCCTAGCTTGACATGCACAGGAAAATTTACAGTGAACTCCTAGCAAATTCCAAAGAGTATGCCAGAAGTAAGATGCAAACCTAACATGCGTGATGAATGCATGCAGTATGCTAATCTCAGCTAAATGCAATCTAATGATCCTAGAAATGCTGGAGGTATCTGGAAAGTGCAGAAAATAGGAAGTGGATTCAAAATTAGTCTGGTAGGGTAGGGAAAAATGTTCAAAGTTAGTTGGATAAAGTAGGATAAAAGAAGGGGCGTCAGGGACTAATCCTTGACTAATGAGGCTAACCTTACGGGATTGCGGTATATCTATGGGCAAGAAAAGGTCCATGCTATAGAAGGATGGGTCAACAATTTCTGGGAAGAGATCTTCAATAGGAATGGCAGGAAGGGATTCATCCTAAGGGCAATGGGTTAAGTAAGCCAAATCTTGAATAAAGTCTTCTTGTTCATGGAATTTAGGAATAGGCTCTACAATTTGGGAATAGTCTCCTCTTCTCCTTCATACTCATCCACTAGGCTCGCATCAGCTTCATACACTTCTACGTTAATGTAAGCCTTGTCTGTAGGCCCACGTAGGCAACCCAAGAGGGAGGGTGAATTGGGTTTTATAAAACTTTTGTTCTATTTAAAAGATGAACTAAAGCAAGTATGTGCTAATACAATTCAAGTGCTTGTGTATTTCAAATAAATGCAGCGAAAATAAAGAATAAAAGCACAAGAAGAACAATCACACAAACACAAAGGTTTATAGTGGTTTGGTGCCAACCAAGCACCTACAACCACTCCCTAAGAATCGCTTGGGAATTCCACTAAGTTTGGTTTTATAACTTAGGCTCACCAACAATCTTTACAACTTGTTTTTTTCTTCGAGCTCACAAGTCAAAGCCTAGTTAGTTTCAAGGCTCACCAACAACCACCCTTGGTTTTACGGGATAACCAAGAACCTAAACAACTTGTTTTGGCTTCGGGCTCACAAGTAAAACCCTAGTTGGTTTCAAGGCTCACCAACAACCGCTTTGGTTTTCAAGGCTTACCAAAAATCTCTTTAGTTTTCCAAGGCTCACCAAAAATCTTAAGTAAAACAATGTAAGAGCAAGTATAAATGAATACAATAAAAGCTTTCAAAAATAAAGCAAATATCTCTTTGAAGCCCATCGAGAGTTGATGAAGATTTTGTCTTCAAGTTGATGAAGCTTTTGATTGATGCTTGAGGATGTGAACTTTGGATGCTCTCTTTGAAACTTGGAAGCTTGAACCACTCAACTCTTGAATCCTTGAAGAATATTCAAAAATCTCACCAAAGGATTGCTTCCCCATTTAATTTTTGATGTTTATATAGCTCTCCAAACCATAGATTACCGTTTATGACCGTTGGGGATGAAGATATGGCCATTTGAAGCAAGTTGGAGAAGTTTTGCAGCTTTTAAAAACTAGCCATTACAGTCAAGTGTCGACACTTGAAAAGTAAGTGTCGACACTTGAACAGTAAGTGTCGACACTTGAACAGTGCAAGTGTCGACACTTGCTACAGTAGGTCGACACTAGAACACTATTCACAGTCAATTTGATTTTTCATTTTTTTGTATTTTTTTTTTCTCAGGCCTTGAGTCGACACTTCACTCTTCAAGTGTCGATACTTGATCCTCAGGTGGCGACACTTCACTCTTCAAGTGTCGACACTTGATCCTCAGGTGTCGACACTTCATTTTCAAATCAATTCCAAAGTCCATATACTTAATTTTTCATTAATTTAAGGACTTTTTCAATTGAAATACAAGCATTTCTTCATTCAACATGGATGAGTACTAAGATCTGAAAAAACATACTTAAAATATAATTAGTACTCATATATACTTTAATATTTTGTCAATCATCAAAATCAAGACCAGAGTCAACATTGTCAATCTCGGGAATGGTTAGAGAAGGTCGGCTAGGAAAAAATTGGCTAGGTCCTGGTTTCTGATTATGCACACTAATCCTAGTAGGTTCAGGTTGCCTAAGGGGTAGTGGCTCACTACTGGGCTCATATTTAGGGGTACTAATCCTATGGGGTTCAAGTTGACTAGGGGAAGCATGACTAGTACTAGATTGATACATAGGGGTTATGGGCTCCCTAGGCTCATAGGACAAGGGTGCAGATCTATGGGTCACGGGATTATAAAATCTGGGGTCAAAGGATTTGGGTTCATCTCTATGGGTCTTGGGTCTACTGGACTCATGGGATATGGGTTCGTAGATTCTAGAGTCAGAGGATTTTGAGTCATAAGATCTATAGGTTGTGGGTATACTAGGCTTATAAGGAGAGGGTAAATAGGATCTATCTTCCTGGTCTACAAAATCCTGATTGGGTCTTCTAGGACTAACCTTAGGGATTGGGTCATGACGATGGGCTCTCCTAGGTTCAGCCTCAAGGTATGGATCAGGGATTGGGGTCCTCCTAGGTTTAGTATCATTGTATGGGTCATGACGATGGGCTCTCCTAGGTTCAACCTCTCGGTAGGGATCAGGGTTTGGGGTCCTCCTAGGTTTAGTATCATAGTATGGGTCATGACGATGGGCTCTCCTAGGTTCAACCTCATGATAGGGATCAGGGTTTGGGGTCCTCCTAGGTTTTGTATCATAATAAGGGTCATGATGATGGGCTCTCCTAGGTTCAACCTCATGGTAGGGATCAAGGTTTGGGGTCCTCCTAGGTTCAGTATAATAATAAGGGTCATGGCGATGGTCTCTCTTAGGTTCAACCTCACGGTAGGGATCATGGTAAGGGGTTCTCCTAGGGTTGGGCTCCCTATATGGGTCAGAGTATTGGGTTCTCCTAGGATTGGACTCCCTATATGGGTTAGAGTAGTGGGTTCTCATAGGGTTGGGCTCTATGGTTTCACTAGGTTGAGTTGGGTTGAGGCTATTGGCCTGGGTCAACTGAGTCATTTGGGTAATTAACCGGGTAGACATCTGGGCCATTTGGTCTATAAGGGCTTGAGTCATAGCTTCCTGCTTATCCATGGGTTCAGGGAGATGGTGGATGAGATGGGACTCCTGATCTAATGCTCATGCAAGACTTGATCAAACTGACTACAGCTAACTAGACCTAGAGTCCAAAACTAAGGGCTCAATCAGGGTGGCAAACTAGCCTATAGTAACCCTGTACTCAGCCAAGCAGGTGTAAGGGGAGTGTTAGGTCCTTGATTGCCAATCCTATACACCAATCAGAGATTGGCCAGGTAGGCGGACTAGCACACAAGCCCTTCAGGATTGAATCCCTAAACCACCATTCTAGACACTGAGCACAAGGCACACATAGGTTAGCTTGACACAATGATCTGACACTTAGCCCGGACCCGACCAGTTGGTGTCCCTAGCCCACTAGGGCAAATTAAGTTTAGTTAATTTTAGGTTAAGGCTTGGGACCGAATGCAAGGGATGTGATTTTGGGCTAAGGAGAGGTGATCAAATCCTCTCCCCATCTGATATAGCAAGAGTGCCCTTAAAAGTAAATTATGCAATGATGGCAGGCAGATGAGGATGCAAATTAGGGTTTAGATGTTTTTTTTTGGTATTTTTGAAGAATATGTAATTTTTTTTTATTTTGATATTTTTTTAAATAGAATAAAACTTACAAATTATTGCCTAATATGCAGGAAATATACTAAAATTAAAAGATATGCAAAAATGCTAAACAAAATCCTAAAACTTCCAAACTTGTCTTGCTGAAAAAAATAGAGCCAAAAATTTGCAGGTTGTATTTCGGCTTGCAGAAAACTCACAGGCTGAAATAAAATCTGAAAAAATTCTAAAATTACTGTGAATTATGAGGAATCCAGAAAAGTAAATTTCAGAATTTTTAAAGTTTTTATCAAGGAGAAATAATTTAAAGAATAGAGTATATATGGACTGAAAAATTGCAGAAAACAAGCCCTAATCTAAATACCAAATGATGGGGGACTAATATGCATGCAATTCTTTTTGTATACTTTATATGTGGGGTTAGGTGATTAATTCCCGAATCTCAGATCAAAATTAGTTGTAGGGAACTTTGTATGAATTTTTGAAGCCAAGCATGCAGATTAGAACCTAGAAAAGTACTAAAGAAGGATCGCCGGGGCTGAGAAGCCTCGGTTAAGGCAAGTTCTCCTACAATAATAAGACTGGAGGTAGAGGGAGTGTACCTGACAATGTCTGAAGTGCCCGATGAAGATCGCAGTGAAGGGATCTCTCGTTCCTCGATGGATGCGGCCTGGAAAACCGAGCCAAAGACCCGCGGATACCCGGCTTTCTGCTCGGTGGTCCGATTGAGGCTTGGCTGGAGTCGTTGGATTCGTAGGAACTCGGGGACCTGCAAATGACCTGTCAGGGGTTAGAAAACTCAAAGGATATTAAGAAAATAAAGGAAAATAGCAAAGAAAAGAAAGTTTTGGAGGGGGCTGGAAGGATGGTTGGCGGCAGGAAGATGGTTGCAAACACCGAGAAGAAGAACTCTCAAACCCCTTTATGCACACAGCAGGGTAATCACACAAAGCAATTGAAGAACTCAAGGTTTATTTCATATATCAAAATCTCCCTTCATACAAGAGGCTAGGGTCCCTTAAATAGACCCTTAACCTTGGGCCCCAAGTAAGGGTACAATTGACATTACATAAGAATCATTTTTTCTCTCAAACCCTAGCTAGAAAATAAGGAAACATTAGGTAGAAAAAATCACTAAAAATTCTCTTGACTTGGTCAACAATCCAAGGACGCCTAGGGTGCGTGTTGGGCTTCTAAGAGCAGCAAGGGGCTAGCCCAAAGGGGCTTGGGCGCATGGGTTTGGGCCTTTGGAAGCTGAGGTGGCCTGGTAGCCAGGTAGCAAGAATATTCCTTGGTATCTTGCTTCTTAAGGCACGATTCGCGAATCATTGGCAATCATGGTATTTAATGGTGCCGGATGTTTGTCCTCTCCATGTTAGCCTCATCATAACTCCCATCGTCCCGAGCACCATATTGCATCGAGACTCGAAAGTGGGGGCAACTGATGTGGCAAGACTGTTGACGTGGAGCCCCTCTCAGATCCAACTAGCAGCCATGCTGGCGGGCGGTGCCACCATGACGAAGATCCTGGTGAGGCCATCTCTAGTCTAGGCCTCTCGTATCGAAGTGGCTCCCCCGAGGTCGAGCCAGGTCGAGGTCGTGCCTCGTTCTTCATGCCCCTCACACCAGAGTGGTTCCCTCGAGGTTGAACCCCGGTCGAGGACGTGCCCTCGTTCTTCGCACCCCTTGTTTTAGAGTGGTTCCCCCGAGGTTGAACCCTAGTTGAAGTCGTGCCCTTGTTCTTCATGCCCCTTGCACTGGAGTGGTTCCCTCGATGTCAATCCCCGGTCGAGGTCGTGTCCTCCCTCTTCGGGCCCTCGGCTGGAGTGGTTCCCCCGAGGTCGAACCCCGACTGAGGTCGAACCCCGACCGAGGTCATGCCCTCATTCTTCAAGCCTTCGATAGGAGTCTGGCTTCCTCGCTTGATGTTGATCCCTTAGTCAAAGTCAACCTCTTCCCCGGGGCCAGGTATGAACATTTCAAGTGAACACGGTCTCTCCCTCGATCATCCCTGAGGCAAAAGGGTGATGGCATAACAAGTGGGGCCGCCGCCCTTATCTTGGCACGTCATGGGAAGGTTGGCATGCCTGACGGACAATGGCACGCCTCCTGGAACCTCTGAAGGAATGGCGCCCCACCATGGCACGTTGATGTGCCCCTTGCGAAATAGCATTTCACCAGGGCACACCGGCCCGCGAAGGAGCATCATGCCGGAGCATCTGGACTCCCAGTCCACTATCGGTGCCACCTGGAAAAGGGAGCTCCACTCGAGGTGCAAAGCCTTTCTACCCACCATCTGCACCACTCAGAAGAGGAAGGTTTCACCAGAGAATTCAAACCCTGTAGCATTTTCTCCCGAATCGGTGCTCTGCCAGGTCCCACAAGATGGTGGGATGGTGCTAGAAGGGAGCAGTGCTCTATCAGAGTGTCAGGATCCGCAATGTATCTCCCTGCCACAAAAAGGATGCGCACTCCTCCATGTTCTATGAACTCAGCCAGTAACAGACCCCTTCCCACCTCTGAGTGGAGGGGGAGAAGTGAAGAGGAGAGCAGGCCTACATCCCACTCATGCAAGAGGCACTCGGGTGAGGCCAAGGCAGAACTCCGTACCTCACTAGAGTTGCTGCTCATCTATAAGAAAACCAAAAGGGGCCTCCGATAAAGGTAAGCGAGAAGGGGCAGGCAATTCAGCAAGGCTCAAAGTACACCAGGAGCACCCGAGAACTTTCAGAGAGAGAGTTCTAATGGCCATGGCCATCACTGCTCGCGCCCTCCTTCTCGACCTAAACCTCTACTTCATCATCTTTCCAAGACCTCTGAGTGGAGACTACTTTGGGATCCATCGAGGAGGATCTATTCCCCTAGATCGTCCACTGACTTGATCATTGGAGTGCCCCCACCGGGATTTCCAGCCCGGGTCTCCCTTCTTTTGTAAGTCTGGGCACGTGCATTGGAAGCTGGGCGGGAGAGCTACCAACCGATGTCAAGCGAGTGCTATAGGCCACGATGACCTAGACGGCAATACATATCATACCTTACTATATTGTAACAATAATTATTGAAAATAAAAAATTATAATTTTATATTAGATGATATACTAGCATTATAAATTTTAAAGTTTTCTTTCTTTTCCTTTCTTGAACTTTAAGGTGGTGTTTGGTTCCCATATTCCATCCAAAATAAGCCATTATTCTCGTTTATTCCGCCAAACATCTCCAAATATTGAAATGGGTTATCCTAGGCTATCCTAGAATTCTTATTTTGGTTAACTACCTGGTATCTAGAATTGGTATTCCATGGTCTCCTATGGAATACCTTATTCGAGCTTCTCTTATTTTCCTATTACCGAGGGATAGTGAATGTCATTTATACAAAATAGGAACTAAACAACAAGGTCCTCGAAGACGTTGCTATGGGACAAGCTCCCCTGTTGACCGATGGTGGCAGGCATGATGCCATCCCCATCATATCCGGTGGCTAGGTGGTGGAAGGGCGCCATGAGCCAAGAGTGGCACAGAGATACACCTGTTTTGCTGCATCGTTCTTGACTACCCCGATGTCAGCGATCACCATTCGTCGAAGATGCTGTAGGTGGGATCGGATGCAATGCAGGGGGTGGCGTAGTGGCGATGGATGTTAGTGTCATGGGTTTGCTCTACAAGTGGATGAATTATAGCAAGGGATGGTGGTCGCGCTGGTTTTTCCTATGGAGCGATATCCTCTCCTCCCCAACAGCCTCCCCCCCACACCCTTTGTCTCCTCGCCCTTGCTCACTACCATTTCCATTGTTGTTTGGTAGACTCTGTCCTCCCTATCGAGTCATCTTCCTCCCCTCTCCTGCTCTCTTCCTCTGCCCATCTTTGTCTCCCTGGTGGCCTCCTCCCTCCGGGCCTCCGCCTCCTCACCCTTGCCCATTATCCCGTTGCTTTCCCTGATGGTCTCCTCGACGATCTCCTCTATTTTGTCCATCTTCAGGGGTCTCGATCTTGTGGGAGGCTAGGAGAGGTTGAACATGGAAGGTTAGATGATGGCTGGGGCTTTAGATTGAATTTTTTAGGTAAAAGAATTTTAATAAATATATTAATAAAAAATTAATTATAGATAATTATGATTTATTAGTTAAGTCAATATTAGCTATCCAAAAATTTTAGGTTCAAATGCTTGGACCCTTTTATTATTTATATATTTTTATAAAAAAATATTATATATATTTTTATACATATATGGATTTTGTGACTATGCTTTAAAGGTTATTTTAATATATTTACTATTTAATTATTTTTTATTCTTGGATTAAAAATGTACTGTTTGGATTTCGACCGGTTGAAAGTCAACATCATCTTTGGTGTAGTAAATACATTGAATATGATCAAAGCTTTCTATGGACTCTATGATTTGAAATCTAATCAAATATCCTTTGATACTTGTATACCAAATACCAGTTGGTATAATACTATATTAATTATACTAGAATAAAGATGGAATATTAGATTTTTAATTAATAAAAATTTGGAATAACAACGATGAATGGTTATTCTCTGATAATTTAATATGGTACATATTTAGGTTCCATCTTTCACGATGGGCAAAGAAGGCTCTAATGAGATTGATAAGGATGGTTGACACCCTACCTAATTTAGAAGGCTCTAATAATATTGAAAATAACTTGTAAGCTCTTCTTCTTCTTGTATGTAAACATCAGTTAGTTAACAGTCATATACCATGGTGTATTATGAAATATACAAAGATAGATTCATTATATCTAAGTGAGCTCAATCAAATCAAATGAGGCATAAACTTCAAGCATAGCAATATTGCCAAAATTGATCTTCTTCTTGTATGTAAACATCAATTAGTTAACATCCATATACCATGGTGTATTATGAAATAGATAAATATAGATTCATTGTACCAAGTGAGCTCAATCAAATCAAATGAGGTGCAAACTTCATGCGAAGCAATATTGCCAAACTTGATCTTCTTCTTTGTATGTAAACATCAATTAGTTAACAGTCATATACCATGGTGTATATGTAAACATCAATTAGTTAATAGCCATATACCATGGTGTATTATGAAATAGATAAATATAGATTCATTGTACCAGTGAGCTCAATCAAATCAAATGAGGTGCAAACTTCAAGTGTAGCAATATTGCCAAACTTGATCTTCTTCTTGTATGTAAACATCAATTAGTTAACAGTCATATACCATGGTGTATTATGAAATAGACAAATATAGATTCATTATACCAAGTGAGCTCAATCAAATCAAATGAGGCGCAAACTTCAAGCATAGCAATATTGCCAAAATTGATCATGTTAATGTACAAGATAAAAAGAAGCTGGAATTAGAATATACCGATTGGAGCAAACTAATCTTCTTAATGCCAAATTCTTATACCAGTGGCAACTTAGCCGTTTTCTCCTCTCCAACCATGAATTTGATGAAGATGTCTTTAGAATTTTGTAGTTGTGAAGAAAAAGATGCCAAAATTTGTCTATACAAGTCACATCCACTGCAGGACTCCAACTGAATGCTTAACTTGAAATTCCTGCATAGACTAGCCAGGCTCATATTGGAACTTAATAAAGAACATCTTTCTAAATGGGCTAGCTTACTATGCTATGTCAATTGATTGACTCTCTAACTTCAAAGTTATCAGGACACGAATTATTGCCAGACTATGTAAAATTTAAAACAACTATTTAAAGGCAATGCTATAAACATGATTCTCTTTTTCTATTCCCCTCCCAAATTGTTTTCTTTATTCATTTACTTACTTAATTATTTATTTGATAATTCAATAATTATGTCGATAAATCTGACATGATATCTTGATAATAAATTGATTGTTTTAATAGTTTGTATTCTAGACCATCAAGGGCTAAGTTGATAGCATGGAAGGTTGATGTCAAAGGGAAACAAGTTGAACCATCATTTATGGTCCTATACCACTCATGCATGCACCCACTACCCCACAGCTAGCACTGCACCATTGAATTGTTGTCACCTTAATTACACCTTTCTAGCTCCCTCATGGTTTCCATTTTGGATGTGATATCAGTTTGCATCAGCGTTAAATATCCATTGATATGATATATCTAGAATATTAGATCACATCATCTCTAGCACAATTAATAAATTATATCAAATTGGAACAATTTTTGGACCTTTTAAGCACTTGGATGGGAAATGAAGCAGGCATATGACTTGGAGTAAGACTTGTGCCAAGCAAACAGCTTTTAGAAAATAGAGATAAGCAACAAGTTGTTCTGCAAATTAATCTCGTTTATACTTGACATAACTATTTTATGCAAAAATGGGCATATGTAAGCTATTCCTTGCATAAAATTATTATTTATGCTTATTTTTCATTTTTTTATAGACAAAAAACCTTCAAAGATATTCCAAAAGATATTTTCACATAAAACTTAAGATAATCATGGCATGGCTATTTCAATATGCTTCACTTTTCTGTTTTAGGTTATTCTTGAACCAAACATATCGCGGAGACTGGTGGTCCAAACACGGCATCTTCATGCTCAATATAGATAGTCATTAATGCCGGAAAAAAATATTTCTGGTAGTACTTTTTCCATTGGTAAAACATTTCCATTTTATATATAACATAAAAAATCTCCTTATAAACATGACCAATGGATCTTTGCAACTCCATTATTAAAAAAAAAAAATTATTTAACAATGAAAATTTTATAACGGATAGAATCCATTTTTAATCCATTGTTAATTAGTATCGGATTTACAACAAAATGCTTAATTCTGTTGCAAAATTTAGAAAAATAAATTAATAGCATATTATTTTGTAATGGAATAGAAATTGTCATTTTATAATAAACTAACGGATGGATCTAAAAATCATTGCTAAATTTCATGGGAGCTCTCAAGTGTTGATGTCAAACTTGATTATTTTGATGTCCGATTAATAAACTTGATATTAATCAAACCAATTAGAACATATGATCCAAAACTCAACAAGTATGTGTAGAAACAAACATTTATTTTCATCGTTCCAAGCGTGAGAATATTAAAGATGTTGCCAATTATTAATAAATAGGTAGACCAGGGAAATTAGTGATCCCACTCTTTAGATTTTAGGCAAGATTGTTTCCATGCTTTCTAATTTCAAACTTCTACGGTTTGTGACCTTCAGAAAAATGGATGGGTATTCGACGCCCTACTTTCTCCACCAGCGAAGAATCTTTTTTTCTCCATCACTTAAGAATCAAGCTAAGTAGCGTAACCAACAAAGCTAGCTGTCATGAACCATGTATATTTCAAAAGATTCCAAAAAATAATGGAAGGGATATTCTACTCTAACTCGGAGCCTATTCACATTATTTTGACCGTCATACATTGTAATATCATTGATGGGAGTTCCCCATCCTTCTCACTCTCAAAAATATATGAAGATGACATTATGTTGAAAATATGTTAGCTGTTGACGTTGCTCCTTTGTTTGATTAAGTATTAATTTAATGTTTAGCTTTTTTTTTTTTTTTTTGATTAATTAAAGGAGAGGGGGGATAAATCCCGGTGTAGCTATCCTCACTGAGTTCCAATACTGCCAGGCTATGTTCGATTCGAACATAATTTTTTCGCGTACCCTTCCAATCATTGATGAGTACGGTAGCCTGACACCACTAAGATGTCGAAGTAGTGGTGTAGCTATCCTTACTGAGCTCCAACTCCTGGCAAATTTTTTCGCGTATCCTCTTTATTATTGGTGAGTACGTCAGCCTGGCACCACTAAGATTCCGGCACCACTAAGATGCCGGAGTAGTGCGCTCTCCCGCTATGCACTACTCGCTACCCCAATCACGTATCCCAGAAGGATCATGCATCCAACTCATAACCGATGAGAGGTGAGGTCAAGTCTCGACCAACCGGACTACCGTTTTAGTGGTAATATTTAGCTCTTTAATATTTTGCAATCGCTCACTATAATAGACTAGTGTTTGTGCATAATTATACCTAGGTGGATGTCTGTACACACAAATGTGCATGTTTAAATTAAAGTTCCAGGAATTAAACATTTTATTGCTGGCAAAATCGAGGACTGGGATAACAATTTCATTTAACAGAAAATAATAGATGTCAGATGATTATCAATCCAAGGATGTAGCCAATAACCTTTTCTATTCCTTCTTAAATTGCTGTTGATTTAGGCGTGTTTTGTTTGAAGTCTTGCCGCTAGATTCCCAGCTGCTTCACCACGTGGCAATCCAAGCTCGGTTCAAAGTGGATGCGCTCAGCGTTGAAAAAATACTGTCATTACTAGCTTGGAGTGCTGCAATGGAGCTCTTTGTTTTGGAGAAAAAAAAAAAAAGAAGAAAAGACTAATAGGAGATGCTCATCTTTTTTTTTTTTTTTTTGTTAGTGTTGCATGGATAGAGAAATGAGAACCGGATTCAAATGGGTATCCACTTATTTAACCTGGTAAGGGAAAGAAAGTGATACAGAAATCAAAGATAGAAATTTAACTGAAATATATGTTTATATTTTTAATATATTTTTATTTAGATAATGATTATAAAAATGTAGAATTTTAGTAATGCGTTTTTGGTGATGAAATATAGGGGCCTAGTGGTTTAAAAACTTCATATTTAGTAACCAAAATAAGAATTGTCCTAGCAAATTATTTTGGCAACGAGTACTTAGCTAATGAAATAAGATGTTGTCATAAAATACAGATCTTTTATAATTATTTTTAATTTATTTAGTCATAAACAAATTGTTACGAAATAGTTTTTTTAGATGAGATAGATAATAATTTGGTGCCAAAATGAATTTTGGTTGATTTTAGTGATGACATTTTTAAAATTGTCGCTATAAGTATATATTTTTAATATCAAATTTATAAAATGTCAATTAAAAATCTATATATTTAGTGATAATATATTATGTTATCAAAATTTTGATATCAAATCAACGTTGATCAATTCAGTTATAGCAATTTTACATTTTATCACTAGAAACTTATATGTCTATGGAAAAACTTGTTATCATCAATATTTTTTTAAAATAATTGCCAATGCTAATAAGCAACAAGCATCTCCTGGTTGATAGATGCTTACAAAATAGAAGAGGTCCCGGTCTTGTTGCTCCGGTACCAATCAAATTAACGGTTCATGATCCTTTGTGCTACATGCTCTATAAAGATCACGAAAGGATCTTGGATGGCCACTGCATCATACGGTCGCAGAAACTAATGGCTAACAAAATCAAGTGTGGTGGGGTATATCTCGTGCAAAGCATGCCAATACAATGTCTATATTGTTTTCTACTACCCTTTACGTTGTGAATAATGCCAACTACTCTACAGTTTGCAGACCGCACTACAAAATGGTATGTACAATCCTTGATAATAATGGCTATCATAAGAAATGGATGACGATCAAAAAATGCATGTCATATATGATATGATATGGTCTGTGTTGATGGACCAGCCAATTTAATAGCTTTCCATCTTTTGATAGAGACTGTCTGTATGGCATTCAGTGGTGTGGCCCCATGCTATGCTTAAATAGTGCACCTCGGAGGCTCTAAATTTTACCATGCATCATAAATTTTGATATACTCTACATAATATATATATATATATATATATATGGAATACATGTATCGCAGAAACATATATATATATTTTCCTAATTCATTTTAAAAAAAACATTATTTTATATGCAAAGTTAGAATCTACGTTCTTTATAACAAGGGGTTGGGTAGTTGGGCTGTGCATCAGACGCTAGAATAGCGTGAAATCGTATATTTATGGTAAGTTTTTGGTTTCATGTTAGGAGCAACCCTCCGATGGAAATGGGATCCATAAATACTTTGTGTTTCTTTGCCCAACAATGCATTTAAATTTTTATTACCAAACTGAAAATTTTTCTCAACCCACGCAAACTAGCTTGTCGATTTACCTGTTTACACAAGAAATTAATTGTACCATAAGACATAGAAATATGTTTCCTTTTGAAAAATAGAATCAGAATATTTCTAATATAAATTTATGGAAAAAGCAAGAATTGTAGGCAGGATTAACCAAAAGAAATCGATCGTTGAACTATATATATATATATATCCTTAAGTAAGGCCAAGTTCTGCAAGTTTTTGTTACAAAAAAATAATTGACACAATGAAAGAGGAAACTTTTGGTTGAAAAAGGGAACTTTCTGTATACACAACTCATTTGGAATAGATAGAGAGGCTCCAAGATAAGATTAAAGACCATAGTTAATTTGGGTATTGATAATCATGATGAAGACACTACAGTAAAAAGGTAAAAAGGTGACTATTTTTTTTCGACGCTTCTAGGTAGCATCAAGAGACCCCGCAAGCCCGCCGACGCTTTTCAAAAGCGTCGGTATCCTCTGACACTTTTAAGCGTCGGCAAGTAAGTCGATTTTAACGACACTTAAAAGTGTCGGCGGACTTTTGTTTAGGTGTCGCCATGCCAGAGTCCCTTTTCTCCCCAGCTCGAGCCCTAAATCCATCGCGCCTCCTCCTCCTCCTCTTCCGATCCCCAGCCCAAATCCCTTTTCTGCGTGCTGGCCACCGCAGCTTCCTCCTCCTCCTCCAATCCCTCACTCCTCCTCCTCCTCCTCCGAACCCTCCCTCCTCTCGTTCGAGCCCTAGATCCCATTCATCTGCCCAACCTCCTCCTCCTCCTCTCCCTCACTCCTCTCGTTCGAGCCCTAGATCCCATTCATCTGCCCAACCTCCTCCTCCTCCTCTCCCTCACTCCTCTCGTTCGAGCCCTAGATCCCATTCATCTGCCCAACCTCTTCCTCCTCCTCTCCCTCGCTCCTCCTCCTCCGATCCCTCGATCCCTCCCTCCTCTCATTCGAACGGCCGGTAGCTTCTTCGCCAATCCCTGTCTCCTCCGATCCCTCCTCCTTCTCCGATCCCCCGATCCCTCCCTCCTCAGTCTCTATCCTCGTTCCCTCCTCGGTCTCTATCCTTGCCGTCCGAAGGATCGAGCTGCCGATGGGTGGCCTTGAGTCGAGTCGCTGTCGCGTACCGGCCACCTCCTCCATTTCATCCTCCGATCTCTCTGTTTATCAAATCAGGTATATTCCAAATTAATAACCCTTGTTATTTCAAACAAATTGATTGAAGGTTTTGTTGCAGCTAGTGTTTTGTGCTGTAGTTGCATGAACTGATGAATATGATCTAAAGCAAAATTAGATAACCTAGTTTCGAAAAAACACAAAACATCATGATTATGTATATGTATTAGAAACTTAGCATAATTATGAAATGGGGGTTTTGAAGCTCCTTGATAATTTCACACAGATCATGCATGCAACAAACCATACTCTATCCTCTAGTACTTGCACTAGAAGATGACTCAGCTTGCAAAGGCAACATATTCAAGAAAGCATCGGTTGAAAACTTACCACTATCCAGTGCAACTTACAAATTGATCCATCACCTTGTCAAGCAGTAGAAGTACTTGTGAGCTTTTCAAGAAGCTATGAAGCTAAATCACCTGGCAATTGGATAGGAGCATAGTGAACTATGATGAGGTCTCCCAAAACCTACCGGTTTTCAAACTTTGAGCGCCGAACCCCGCGACCTAGCTTATATTTGGAGTTTATGGTCAAGGTGCATATATTTGAAAATATAATAATTTAACAAAAAAGTTTAACTTGGCAATATATTTTGCCAAACTGGAAATTGTATATACATGCATGAAAATAGTACGTGTTTCATGTATTAGTTTGTCAGACAGTATGCAAGGTTTATCTCCATTCATGCATAGCTCAAATAGATTCCATGCGAACAAAGTAGCACCTCACTTGTTTTGTACTTCACTATATTATTTTGTTCTTCTAAAATTATATATTATATTAGTCCAAGTACAAGAGCTAGGGTTTATGCTTAAATAACTTGGTAATTGCACACCACTAAGAAAAATTTACTTTATTTGTTTTGTTGCCATTTTCTTATCTCGTGTTTAACTGCTTGGAGAGTAAAGATGTTCTGTAACCAATTTTAAAATTGGTTTAAGATTTGTATATGGAGGCTATGATGATTATGCAATGTATGTTTGGCTGATTCAACTATTTCTAATGGCAACAATCTTGGATGGCCTTCTTTTGTAGGCAACCGATTCTAGTCATTTTGATTTAGTTGCAGATTAAATAGTATAACTGAGCCTCCTCTTTATTTTTCATTATTTATTGCTCTTTTCCTTAGTAGATTATTTCTGTTTCTTTATAAATTTCTTGGTATATACCTGCATCTTATTGAATATGTTATGCTTTAAGGTTAGTTTCATTATTGAAAATCTTTTATGATCAATTATGATTTTTTAAATATTTTTTAAAAAACTTGCATTGTATAGAAATATAGGCCTATCAATTGATCAAAGTACATATTCTACAGCATCCGTAGAATTATTTTATTTTTGTACGGATGGGAGAAATATGTACAGTGGTCAATTGATTGTCCAGTTTGGATAGTTTGAGAATTGTAAATAATTCTATAGGTGCTTACAGTAATCAAACAGTATGGATAGAGCTCCAAATATATTTTGGATAGTATTTTCTTTTTGTTCTCCTCATACATATTTATTTATATGGGAAGAACTAAGGAAAAATGCTGCCAAAATTTTTCTGGAACTTCTATTATGTATCCTTTGATTACTGTAAATGATCTATAAAATTAATACAATTCTTGAATGGGATAGGACATCTTTACCTATTAGTTAATGATAGGGTGCATTTAATAATACTGTAATTGATCTATTGAATAAATTTATTTTAAATTTATTCTGTTTTTATAAATATTTATTTATTTTAGTTAGTTTTATCTTACAATGGATAAGAGTTGGATAACTAAACCAAGGAATAGCAAAGAATATCTGGATGGAGTACAGAATTTCATTAAATTTGGTATGGAGAGAAGTAGTATCAATAGAAAGATTTTATGTCCATGCCAAAAATGTGTAAATTCCAGTTCTCTATATCCAAATACTGTTGAAGAACATTTAGTATGGAATGATTTTTTAAGAGGTTATACAGAGTAGTTTTTTCATGGAGAGTCAAGGTTACCATCTACATGTAACCAAACCTCTAACATGAAACATATACCTGATTTTGGATCCAGTAATCAACAGAAAAATCTTGAAAGAGATGATGATATCAGGAGTTTGCTCAGAGATGCTTTTGAATATGGTGCTCAACATCTTGGAGATTGCAGTGGAGGACAATTAGCAGCTGAGCTACCTGAGGATCCTATATTTACTGAATCTATACATAATGGGAATCCGATACCCATAACTAATGTTGGAATAGATCGTTATCAGAAGCTGATAAGAGATGCAGATCAAGAATTATATCCCGGTTGTAAGAACTTTTCAAAAATTCTTTTCTTGTACATTTATTTCATATAAAATATTTGAATGGATGGTCTGGCAAGAGTTTTACTATGTTGCTCAAGTTGTTAAATGATGCATTTCTTGAAGATACTAGTTTACCACCATCTTGTTATGAAGCCAAAAAATTAGTAAAGGAATTGAATCTTGGATACGAAAAGATTCATTGCTGTACAAATGATTGTATATTATATCGGGGAGAACATGCCGATCAAGAGTCGTGCCATGTGTGTGGATGTTCATGATGGATGAAGCAAAAAGAAAAAGTGAGTGAGGGATTAGATGAATAGGATGCAACACAAATTAAACAAAAACCGGCGAAGGTATTATGCTATTTTTCTCTTGTACCTAGATTAAAAAGAATCTATGCATCATCAAAGACAGCTTCGTCAATGAGATGGCATGATGAAAGCCATACAGAAGATGGAATGCTGAGACACCTAGCAAATAGTTTAGCATGAAAAGTATTTGATGATAGACATCCTGATTTTGTATCTGATGCTCGTAATGTTAGGCTGGGTTTAGCCAGTGATGGGTTCAATCCATTTTGGACCTTAAGTTCTGTCTATAGCACATGACCAGTTGTTATGATTCCTTATAATTTGCCATCATGGATATGCATGAAACAGTCTTCACTTATTTTATCGATGGTCATTTCAGGTGATAAGAGTCCAGGTAATGATATTGATGTTTTCTTACAACATTTAATAGATGAATTGAAATAATTATGGGAGGGTATCAGTGCAACTGATGCTTCGAATGGCCAAACATTCAATCTACGGGCAGCTCTATTATGGATTGTTAATGATTTTCCTGTATATGCTAATTTAACTGGCTGGAGCACTAAGGGACGAGTTACATGTCCTTCTTGTGGTGAATCAACCCATTCAATTTGGTTAAAACATGGAGGAAAGTTTTGTTATATGGGACATTATCGATGGTTGGAGGCAAATCATCCATTTTGATATCAGAAGGATTTATTTGATGGTAATATAGAGTTGGGATCTGCTCCAATTCTACCTTTTGGTTCTGATATTCATAGACAAATGCTTGGTATCAGACATAGTTATGGTAAGATGACAAAGTCCTCTAAAAAATGAAAAAAAGATGATGTTGAGACTTCAGTATAAGAAGAAGTATCGGAGGAAGTCAATACTTGCACCTTAGATATAGCAGTGTTCGAGGATCCAGATAATTTCTTTGAAGTTGAAAATGATGATGATATAATGACAGCATCTAGCCATCAATATACTAAACAATTATGGAAGAAAAGAAGCATATTCTTTGACTTACCTTATTGGGAGCACAATATACTCCGACATAATCTTGATGTTATGCATATAGAAAAGAATATTTGTAATAATTTGATTGGAACAATATTAAATCTTGATGGAAAGACTAAAGATAATATGAAGGCGCATCTTGATTTAAAAGAAATGGGCATCCGACATGAACTTCATCCGCAAGTGCTTGCAAATGATAGAACTTATATCCCTCATGCATATTATACAATGTCTAGTCGAGAAAAAGATCTCTTCCTGATAGTTTTAAAGGATATCAAGGTTCCTGATGGATATGCATCAAATATTTCATGATGTATGAATCTGAAAGAGCAAAAAATTTCAAATCTTAAAAGTCATGATGGACATATACTAATGCAAGATATTCTTCCATTGGCTTTAAGGTCGTCGATACCGAAACAAGTTATTACAGTTGTTTTTCAGTTATCATCATTCTTCAAGGCATTATGTTCTAAGGTTTTTGATCCTCAGGAGCTTGATCAGTTGCAGTCTCAAGTCATACTTACGTTATGTCAAATGAAAAAATTTTTCATCCTAGATTTTTTACGATTATGGTTCATCCACTCATTCACCTAGCTTCAGAAACTAAACTTGGTGGACCGGTACAGTATAGATGGATGTACCTTATCGACAGATAATGCTGTAAAATTAAAATTTCATAATTTAGATATCTTTTTTATTATTTAATATGATATTAATATTAAAATTTTAATAAATATCATACTTTTTGAAGGTATCTTGTATGTTTGAAGGATTATGTATGAAATAAAGCCCATCCGAGGGCTCAATAGCTAAGGGATATATTGCTGATAGAGTGTTTAATATTTTATTCAAGATATCTCGAAGGTGTAGAGATTGTATTCAATCGACCTCAACATCATGGTGATACTATGGAGAATATAGATCTATACAAATTTGCATCTTCTGGAAGATTTATAGGAAAAGTTGAAAGTATTATTCTTGACCATAAATCTTTGTCACAAGCACACCGTTATGTATTGCTACACAGTGACATAATATCTGACTATCACAGGTTAGTCTATCTACACATGGATAATACTAAATATTAGACATGTTATTGTCAAACTTATATTTGATTGTCATGCAGTTAATTTTTAGCTGTACAACGACAAGCCAATCATTCCACTCGTCCTAATCCAAGCATTGAACAAAGATGGTTGGTTGAGTTATTCCCTAATTGGCTTGCCAATCAGGTTAGTATACATTTAATATCGAAAAGTGATCGATAATTGATATTATATTTTCTAGGTACTGGTACTGATGGAGAAAAATAATTCAGCAAAACTAATAGCACTTTCCAGAGGTCCTAATTATATTGTGAACAAATATAATGATTTTATTATAAATGGCTTTAAATTTCATATTAAGGAGCGCGGGAAATTTAAAAAAACTCAGAACAGTGGTGTTATGGTAGAAGCAGATGGAAAATCTTATTATGGTATACTTAAAGATATTTTTGAGTTGGATTATTATGGAAATTTCAAAGTTGTATTATTTTGATATGATTGGGTGGATATAAATACACCAGGAGGTTTGAAAAAGGATTCAAACGGATTCATACTTGTCAATTTTTCAAGATTGATATATACGGGTGTGTCATTGAAGGATGGTCCATTTATCATTTCATCTCAAGCTCAACAAGTTTTTTATGTACAAGATTCGAAAGATAAAGAATGGGTTACTGTTATTAAGACAAAACCCAGAGACTTGTATGACATGAAAAAAAGGGTGGAAGAAGATGATGATGATACTTATACTCAATGTATGCCTTATAATATTGTGCTGGATGATCATATAAATGATACAACCATTTTGGTTAGGTTGAATTTCGAAGAAGGTACAACTGGTAGATTATGACAAATAAGTAGTTTATAAGATGGTTTACATTTTTGCATGAATGATTATGTTATCTTTTAAATTATAATTCATTTCCGTTATAATTTGATTATAATATTGACGGATTTGGTTTTAAATAATGCATGTTAGGTACACCATGCTTAAAAGGAAGCGTGTTGGCTCCACCTAGTGATTTTGATGAATAACAAAACATTGAGTGCATATTGTATTCTAATGAGGATTTCAAGTTATGATTTTCAGGAAGAAAGCATCTCAAAATCTCAAAAACTTATGGTGTATGGCACGTAATGGCACGGAGTAATTTCACAAATCTGGGTATCCTCTTCATTGAAAAAGGGCATCTAAATATTTAAATATTATGTGTTTATGTATTCAAGAATTTTATTTATGTTTTCGAGGTATTTACACTTGAATATGAAAGTTTTCAATCTCAAGTATCGATACCTGGACAGTCAAGTGTCGACACTTCAGCATTTGGCACAGACAAAAATTCTTGGCACGCCAAGTGTCGACACCTATATTCAAGTGTCGACACCAAGTGTCGCACTTAGGTTCCAAGTATCGACTCAAGGCCTGAGATTTTTGAAAATACAAATCTTTGTAATATTGAGGATTCTTGTGTCAAGTGTCGACACTTGAATGTTCAAGTGTCGACACCCAGAGACCAAGTGTCGATACCTGACAGCCAAGTGTCGACACCTGACAGCCAAGTATCGACACTTGCAGCCTGACAGCTCTAACAGATCTATTTTTCTAGCTTGCAGAACTTGCTTTTCAAGCTCCAAACGACTATTTCCAAGGTACCAACGGTCACAAACCATTTTTTGGAAGGTTTTTGGTGTATTTAAGCTCCACCAACCTCATTTTAAAGAAAAGAAAAGTGAAGTGAAGTGTATTCAAGTGCATTGAAGTCTACTCAAAAGCCAAAAAGCTAATATTCTCTCCATACTTCACATCAAAAGCCTCTTCTAGCTTGATTCCATTGAAAAGCCTACAAGCTCATCCTTACATCATTCCAAAAGAGTCACCTTGAAGGAGATTCCAAGGAAGAGTGAAGACAAAGCATCCACTTGAGCTTCAAAGATTCCAATCTACTCTTGAAGAGAGTTTGTTGTAGTTTTAAATTACATATCTATTTTTATTGTGATTTGAACTTGCTTTCAAGGGTGTCTTGAAAGAAGGTTATTGTGGTTTGTTGGTGAGCCAAAGGGATAAAACCAACTAGGGTTAACTTGTGAGCCCGAAGACAAAACAAGTGTTAAGGTTTGTTGGTAAGCTTAAGTGACAAAACCAACTTAGGTTTTGACTTGTGAGCCTTGTGAAAAACAAGTCGACTGTAATCTAGTGTGGATTATAGTGAAATTCCCAAGGGTAGCTTGGAGAGTGGATGTAGGTGCTAGGTTTGCACCGAACCACTATAAACCTTGTGTTTGTGTGTGATTGCTCTTTTCCTCTCTTGCTCTTTAATTGTTGCTAACATCTTGCATCAAATTTATCATTGCTCACAAGCACCACTAGACCTTCATTTTATTGTCTTAATTTTTTAAAAGACCCAATTTATCCCCCCTCTTGGGCTCCATTTCTGGGCAACAAAGTGTCTATCAAATGTACAGTTTTAGTTTTCTTAGATCAAGGCTGGTACTTCGTCACAGCAGCCCGACGAGCATCGATTAGTTTCACATCGGTCTGATGCCAGTCCATCCATTTCTGTACATCCGGTAGAGGGTAGTACCTCTCCACCTCAGGATGACGCCATTTCCTCTGAGTCAGCATATCATGATCCTCCTACGGATCATCTTGATGACGAGGCTATGATCGATGACATACAGATACAAAATAATTTAATAATTTCATCCCATTTCAATTCATACATATGTAATAGTTTTGATATATAATTTTCTGTATTTTTTTGTAGATGGATCCATGAGACTTAGGTGGAGGTGATGACCCACACTAGTCCGTGATGTGTGGCAGTTACCTGAGGGAAGAGGATAGTCATAGAGTGCAACAAGCTAGAGCAACCTATTAAAAAAGTTGCTAGCTTGTTGACTAGTTTTCTGGGGACAGTAGCATGCCGGGATCAGCTATGTTCCCTGAATTTTTCGAAGTGGAACGACATTCTTCCTGCATATAAAGTAGAGATGCTACGAGTTGTGTAGGCAAAAAAATTGATATATTATTTTATATCTTAGATTTTTAATAATTGAATTACTTATTTCATTTAATACTTATTTTATTATTTACTTAAATTATAAAGTAAGTTTGTTCTCCCTCCAGATTCTTCTGATTTTGTGCTTAAGTCTCTCAATCACAAGTAGAAAGAATATAGAGCGAAGTTGAAGGGAGACTACAAGCTAGAGGGTAGGATAGAGGAGCAGGTTATAGCTACCTGTCCTCTTGATGTTCACCCTCATCAGTGGAGGGAGCTGGTGCACTATTGGTTCTCCGAGAGGGCACAGGTTGTGTACCATCATCAAACATATAAATTTATTAATTTTCACTCATCCTAATTATATTTATATAATATATAACATAATTTTAATTTATTTTTGTAGACATATTCTACTATTGGTAGAGCTGCACGAGCAGCTCAGTCTGTTCCTCATACAGCGGGATCTAAGAGTTATGCACGGCTCAGGCATGAGTTTGTATGTTTCTCATCCTATAATACTTTTAGTACATTTTTAGTTTTAACATCATGTATCATCATGTATCATGCATGTGCCATGTATCATGGTACGGCGTATAAGATGTATCATTTATAATTTTTTTATAACATTTATTCTTTCTATAGGCTGATCAGCAAGGGAGGGAGCCTGGTGAGGTAGAGCTCTATCGGATGACTCACGTTCACCAGGATGGCAGTTTTGTTCGGGAGGAGTCCAAAGATATATATGTATTTCTTTTATTTATATTATATCATGATTTATAATTTTATTTTTATTAAGTATTGATATATGAGTTTTTTTATAAAACATAGGATAGGGCTATCTCTATGATTGTCGAGCGGGGTGGCGAGGCTACCTCATCTACTCAGAGTAGTCGCATCGAGGCCGAGGTATTCTCAGAGTAGATGGGACCAGAGCATCCTGGATGAGTGAGGGGTTATGGGATTGGAGTTGCCCCTACTCAGTTATCTGAGATGAGTAGATATACTCCGGATGCTAGAGATAGTTATGATCAGTCGCATGTTCGTCGACTCGAGGATGAGATAGCAAAGCTCCGACAGACACGTGATGCAGACAGAGTAGAAATGCAGACTATTAGATCTCAGCTTGAGCATGTTATATCTGTGCTGCATATGTTCATGTCATCTCAGGTAAGTAATTATTTATAACTATATATATATATATATTTTGTATATATCTAATAATTTAGAATATATATAATGTATGTATCATAACTATATGTATATCTTGTAGGTTCATGATGCATCTGCTAGTTGCAGACTTGATGACGACCAACCTCCTGTGGATCAATGATGCAAGCGATTTTTTATTATTATTTTTGTATGTCTTTTAATGTATTTGAACTTGGATTGATACTTTTATATATATATTAAAAACTCTTTATATTTGTGTTTGTGTTTGTGTTTGTGTTTGTGTATGTCTTTGGGTGTGATATAGGTTTGAATGTTTAGTTATTTTATTTTGATAATGTATACAGGTTGATGTATGTATTTGATGTGTATAGGTTTGCTGCATTTTTTTTAAAAAAATAACTAAATTTGTCGATGCTTTAAAGCGTCGCTATATTACCCAGTAGCAATGTTTTAAAGCATCGCTATCCTAGCAAATACCGATGCTTTAAAGCATCACTATTTGCAAACTTAGCGATGCTTTAAAGCATCGCTAAGTTTTAAACCCAGCGATGCTTTAAAGCATTGGTATTTTCCGATATTTTTAAAAAGCATCACTAAGTTTAAAACCTAGCAACACTTTAAAGCATCGGCAACTCTAAATCTAGCGACGTTTTAAAGCATCGGCAGGTTGCATCCCCATGCTTACATAGTCGACACTTTTGCGATGCTTTATGAAGCATCGGGAGGTTTCTTGCCGATGCTTAAAAGCATCGATAAAGGCCTAAAAATGCATCACTAATAGCCTGTTTCATTGTAGTGAGATCAAATCCAATCATACATCGTGAGACATGTCGAGTACATGTCAAAAAACTAACTTTGAATTTTTCAAACTCACTTGGTCTAGACTTTGAATCTAACTCATCTAGTTGAGTTCACCAGTCTAATGAGGATGAGGAAGTAGTTCGCCATGATCCAAATTTAGGGTTGACTCTTCCACCATAGAGAGGATGCTTTAATAGACAAAATAATTGACAGTGAGAATTTGGTTCCATTTTCTTATCAACATGCATCCTTGGGGCCCACCTCATGATTCGAAAAATGCAATTATATGTAAAGAAAATATTATTGAAAGAGTTGATGCACTCGCTCAAACCATGAGTAAATTTTGATTTGATAATGTAGATTCCATAGATTCCACATTGGCTTTGATAGCAAATATGAAGATCTGATGTAGTTCTTTAGCTTCTTGAAAGAAAACTGACAATTATTTATCCATTCAAAATTTTTTATCTTTCTTAAGGCTTTGAAGAAGGGCAGGCATTTTTCGGTTGATCTTGAAATAAAATGACTAAGCACTGGTACCTATCCTATTAGCTATTGGATCTCCTTTTTAGATGTTGGGGACTTCATTACTATTAGAGCTTGGATCTTCTTCAAGTTGGCTTAATTCTTCATTGAGTTACTAGAAATCCTAGCAACTTTCTAAATGTTATGCCAAAGGCACATTTGTTAAGATTGAGCTTCATTTGATGCCGCCTTAGTTCACCAAAAGTTTCTTTAAAATTAGCAATTTGGCAATCTGCTTTAGTACTTTTGACCAGCATGTCATCAACATAATTTCCATAATTTGCCCAATCTAGTTCTAAAATACTTTATTGACAAGTTTTCAATCGGTAGTCCCTTCATTATTAAGACCAAAAGGCACCATCTTGTAATAATAAAAACCTCTTTCAGTGATGAACACCATCTTTTCTTCATCTTTAGGTAGAGATGCAAATGGATCGGGTTGGATTGGGTCATGAGTGACCTTGATTTGATCCGATTCTTTGATCGCGTCCTAATATTAGATCCTGACCCAACCCACCAAAAAATCGAGTTGGATTGGATCAGGTCTACTATCAAAATTTTTAACCCAACAGATCATTCTGGTTGAATTAGGTTCATAAATAATTTAGTTCTAATCTAAAAAATTTAGATCTAAATATGATCCGGATAAAATATAGAAAACTATATTTTAATTATTATATAGCCAACTATTATTAACCATAAAATAAATAACAAATAATATTATTTTCAAAATAAATTAAGATATAAAAATAATTATAACTCTATCTCTTTGTTAAAAATAAGTTCTATACAAGTTTTAAATTATAATTTAAAGATCCAAATAGATATGATCCTAATAATATTAGTATGTTCGAGTTGGGTCGGGTCAGATCGAATCCAAATTCAGTAAACCTAGACCCGATCTGAAAAATGAAATGGATCTAATTTTAGGACTCGATCTAGATCCATAGGTCCTTAAAAATGGATTGGATCGGGTCTAAACAGGTTGGGTTGGATTGGGTCATGGGTCAACCCGACCCATTTGCAACCTTATCTTCAGGGGCCATTCGGATTTGACTATATCCTAAAAAAGCATCCATGAAGCTTAATAGCTCATGTCCCAAGGTTGTGTCTACTAGTTGATCAATCATTAGCAAAGAAAAACTATTCTTTAGGTATGCTTTGTTCATGTCGGTATAGTCGATGTAGATTTTTTATTTATCATTAGCCATTTGACTATGGCTATATTGATAAGCAACTTTGGATGGTGAGCTTTTCGGATAAACTTTGCTTTGAGGAGATTGTTGATAATCTTCTTCAATTGCCCACTGTCGTTCTAGTGCAAAGCTCCCTTCTTCTCCTGAACTAGCCTATATGTGGATCCATATTCAACCTATGGACAATGACATTAAAAGGTATATACCTGGCTAGTCGGGGAATGACCAGGCAAATACATTAAAATTATTTCACAAGAAGGTGACAAGTTTGTCTCTCAAATTTAATAGAAGCAAGGCTCCAATTTGGATAATTCGACTAGAGTCAACTCCAAGTGGTACTGTAGTAAGTTTCTCTGCTGGCTCATCTCAGCTTTTCTGAACTTTATCTCAAAGGTCCAATCCGTTTACTAGAAAGGTTTCTGCAGGCTTTCTTTCATTAACCTTGACTAAGAAGCACTGTTTGGCAAGCGATTGATCATAGCATATTTCTCCAACTTCATTCTTAGTCGGGAATCAGATAGGGAGATAGTAAGTTAAGCCAATTACCCTTAGTGCATGTACCCAAATCATCCAAGGATCACATTATAAGCAAATGGAACACGAACCACCAGGGAAGTCAGATGCACTATAGATTGCCAAGATGATTGTCTAGCCATTATTGGTAGAATTATTTCTCCTTTGATTGCAATCGAGTCTCTAGAGAGTCCAACTAGAGGGGTGTTGATTGGCTTAAGTCGATCAAAGGGCAATCTCATTCTAAAAATAGCATCATAAAATAATACATCAACTAAGCTTCCATTATCTACTAAAATTCTTCATATATCATAGTTAGCTTTGTTATAATAATAATAATATCATCATTATGAGGAGTCTAGGCTTCTCAAAGGTCATCATCAAAAAACACTATTTTCCTAGTGCACTGTCTCTTTGGATTGGGTTCTCCATGTTGGTTCCTAGATCGGCCAATGCCCGAGATCATATTGATCTCTCCAACTTTTGGGTGATTGCTTTAGTTGTCTTCTTTGGGCTGACTCTAAGATTGATCTTATACAAGGTGGCTGTTTTGGCTTTGAATATACTTACCAAGATAAACTTGATGATTTAGCTCTTCTATCTCATCCAAGAGTTTTTGATAGTACTTAGTGTTATGGCTATGGTCCTGATGAAAGCGACAATATTTAGACTTGTCTCTCCTTGTTGGGGATGCTTTCATTGGTTCAGGTCGGCATAGATAGTTTTTGTTCTTGATTTCCATCAAGATTTGAGCTTAATGGATTGATAGAGGAGTGTAGTTGTTATAGTACTGAGGTGGGCTTTTTGGCCTTAGATTTTTCTAGGGTCAGGAAGACTCTACCCTGGATCCATGATTTTTCTCATGGGCTCTCTTCTTTCCATCATGTTTTCTCTCTTTTTCTTGCATGAGCAAGATCAGGCTTTGTTTTGCTTGTGTGTACTTCTGGCTTGGGCAAAGAGGTCAACGTAGTTTCTAGGAAAGCTTTTATCGAGGGAGAAAGTCAAGCGGCTGATTCTCAACTCTCACTTTAGTGTAGACATAGCCATTGACTTGTCAAGGTCTTTGACTTCTAGTGTAGCCACGTTAAAATGGGCTATGTAATCTCGCAAAAGCTCCCCTTCTACTATATTGGATTGAGAAGAGGCTATCGTTGTTCTTTGACTGGGATCGGTGGATGCCAAACTGAATAATGAATACCTTTCCCAACTATTAAAATATATTGATCAAATTTGGTTGAAGACCATAGAACTAGATTCTAGCTACCTTTTGTAGAGTTGCCGGGAAGGCAAGATAGAGAAAGGCATCAAATGCTTTCTGTATAGTCATGAGAATGAGATGACTTGGTAGGTGATCAAGAGGATTAGTTGAGCCATCGTAAGGCTCAACCTAGGGCATTTTGAATCGATCTAGTACTAGTTCAGCTAGAACTTCTCAAGCAAACAGAGATTGAGTGTGAAGCCATCATTGTGTTGATGGCTCCCTTCCCGAACTTCTCCAAGGCATTGTTTGATATCTTGGAGCTCTTTCTCAAGATTATTCTCACAGTAACAATGGTGAGAAGTATAATTTGGAGTTCAATCTTCTCCAGAAGATTTGGAGAGTTGACACTGTCGATCTTCCCTTCTTTGGCTCCAATGGCAAGGAGGGGATCAACAGGGAGCTAGTTTAGCTAAATGGGAGCATTGCTGGCCCGCTCTGGATTTCCACAATAGCTATATTGGGATGGTGCCACCAGAGGTGCCTGCTATCTTGTAGTGGTTTGTTATAGTTGTTGGATAGTGGACATCGGTGCCTAGACTTGCTGGATGAAGGTGTGAAACCTTTGGAGTTTCATTGTTACAAGTGATTGGGGAGGTTGCACCCCAGTTGGTCAAGCATCTAGTAAACTATGGAGAGAAGTTTGCTGGCATGATGCAGTGGAGTATGGTTCTTCAACCAGATTCTCATCATTTTTTCTTTCAAATTAGGGTTAACGACCCTTCCTTTAACACCAATCTATTACTGTGAACTTTGATAGCAAGGATGATGTTGGCAATCCTTAGCCTAGCAAGAGGTTGGATAGAGGATCTCTGAAACTCGAAGACCATCGCAGGACCTGCAAAAAGAAGTCCACAAACTAGAGTGGGGGGTGTTCTTCGGTAGGGACCCTCTAATAATTAAGTCAGTTATAGTCTTGAGACCATTAGGAAGAAAATAGTGAAGTGAGAGTTAAAATTTAGAACCTTCCTTTGGTTCCCTTTTTCCCTTTTTTTTAAATTTTTTTTATGGAGGGTTGTTTGTTGGACGGTTTTAATAACTATCCAATTTGTTTTGATCCAGAAATGGGTGGTTAGAGTAGAGTATCTCCAATCTATTGAAATGGAATTGCCAGCTTGTGAGATGTAATAGAGAATCTAGTTTTGTTACAACAAAGCTGACTCATCAAAAGGGCTTCTGAACTACTATCGAAGCACTTTGGGATATGATCGATGTGACATGATCGGTGTTTATTACTAAGATGTCTTTGGTATTCGATCAGTACGAGATCGGTTGGAATTTGAGATGACTTGCAGAGTGGTCGGGTGACTTCGTCTAACCCGGTATGAAGTTGATTCGGAGTTCAATTGGACTATGTGAATATTAACTATCGTCTAGGTCGAATTTGATCTAAAATTATTACTAAGTCACCTGAGATCAGCTAGGCTCATCCACAATAATACAAAATATGATGATCTGACATAGATTTTATTTTTTCATTCCATGCCAGACTATTTCCAATTAAACGGATTCTTGAAATGCTTTTGTAAAACCCATAAACTGCTGATAGCTATGGAAGGATTTCTTGCAAACTTTGCTCCGCCTGCAACACGGCACCACCGCACATGAATACTTCCGGTCATAGCTATCAGCCTTCTAACAGCCTGGCATTGTTTACATATTCTACAAAGGTCATGACAAGTGACACCATGCATGGTTTACTTGACGCGTGAGATAGGGGCTACTGAACATTTCCAGTCTCAGGTGTTGGGGCATGTAGACAACTTTAAGCTACCATCAGAGTTAGCCCACTCCAAGGCACCCCACAAACTTGTAGACATCGGAAAGCTTGGAGTCTACCTTAGATCTGTAGTCAAAATATTAAGGGGCTTTTCTAGCAAGCAACAGGCGAATTTATTTTGAGAAATCAATTTACGTGGAAATTGAGTTGTGACGATGTTAATCATTCATCCGTGAAAGGTGTCGGGGAACCATCAAATTTAAAGTCCTGTTTATCTTTTAAGCTACGTTTCCACGAAAGTTCTCACTTCACCCATATCCCGATGCCATTGGGTGATGGTTGTTCTCATCTCTCTCAAGTCTCGGATCAAGTCCAAGTCTCAAATTTTACTTTTCGGACCATGAATTGATTCCTTTTGGATTGCATTCAGCTACATTGCCGTGTCATGACAGCGCCCTCCTTGGGAGAAATTATTGCATTCACATTGGTCCTCTTGGCAAATCTCGGAGCATATGCATGATGAATAACGCACCATTCATGATAGGTGAAATACAGCAAGTGATGTGGTGTGTTATTAATTGATGTGGCAATTACTGACATGGTCTCGATGACCCCTAATTACCGCATGCGCCACTAATTGTGACAGACCACGTTGCCCAACTTGGAATTACTGGGCCGTTGACTAGGATGAGGATGCTGGAATTGACTAGCTGTTCACTAGAGAATGACCAGTGGTGGGGCCCACTAACTTGCTAATCCCATCTAATCCAACTTGCTACTTCTAAGCTAGATAGCTATGGCTCAGTAGGCTTGACTAGTAGGATGCCCTTCTGCACACGCACCCTCCGACTACCTACTTGGGTATGACTAGCTAGTAGGTTGCATTAACTCAGGATGCCTTGGTACATGGCTAAGTCCCTTTTCATACTCAGGGTCCACGATTTCCGAGTAGCCAGCAATCCATTCAATTACAACCATTCCAGCATGTATCGTGGCGGACAAGATCTCGACAAATCCTGACACTATAATAGAATGATGCCAACGATGAAGATCCCGAGGGACAAGATCCTACCACCTTAGCCAAGTTTGTTGTGCTTGTTAGAGATGACCACTTATGCAACGGTACTCCATTACTCCACGTAAACCATACAAATAGGTAAGAAGAACCTCCTGCATAGTAGGTTCCATATGTTCCCACATGCTCTCATTTACATGCTCACCGGACCACCATCAGCTCCTAGATTCGGCCACTATAGCCTCTCATTTTCTATCCGCTGATTTAAGTGCTAGAGTGTCCTTGCCAGTAACCTTGGTCCAAGGACGTTTTCGGAGGTCATCACAGCAAAGCAACCAGCAAAAGCTTCCCCTCTTTCCTAGAGAAGACTAGAGCACCTCCTCACAAAATTGGAGCTCGATGGCGGGCGATTTCATGATAATGGATTGGCGCACTAGAAAGGGAGACTGTGATACAGCAAGCATCAAGTCATCGGAGCCCAAAGCCATGGTAGTTAGTATGCATAAGATGCATCCACCAGTCCTGTTGGAAACCCATTGCACTATGATGAACAATGTAGCTAGGAGGTGGAGCCCTTTGCTCCACCGCCTCCACTGCTAGTGACCCAGCAGGACCTGCTCATTACCCTCATACACCAGGTCCAAATGCTAGTAATGGTGGTTCAAGGATTGCAAAAGTAGCAGTGGTCGATGGTTATGTATAGTAACTATAGACTCCAATCATCCCTATTGCTGCTGTTTGCCTCAACCATCAATCATCCTGAGGGAGGTCCTCCCATCAGCAAGCTCCTCCCCGCCAGTGGTCTCCATCACCCTATCGGGTTAGTTATTAGACCTCTCGGGGAAGATCCTTTCACCATCAAACTACCCACCGTTGCAGTCTTCTTTGCTACACCAGGCTGGTCCCTCACACTAGAAGCGATGGTCAGGAAAAGAGCCTAAGCATCAGCATCCCGATCCACATCTACTTTGACCCCCGAGTCTTCTGAAGAGGGTTTATCGACGAGGCCATTCGATGCTTGGTCGATCGTTGCCTCGACGAGTATGATCGCAAGCTGGACAACCTTAGCCACCAGCTCACCAACCTGCAGGGTGAAAGTTAGGAGCCAAGGCTAGGCAAGATGAGACTCGCTAATTAGATATTGCTATGCAAGATGAGTTAAATCAATATATAAAAAATAAAGTTTGGACTCTAATAGAAAGACCATCTAATGTTTCAATTATTAGCACAAAATGGATATATAGAAACAAACTGGATGAAAATGGAATAGTTATTAGAAACAAGGCTAGGCTGGTAGCCAAGGATTATAATCAAGAAGAAGGAATTGATTTTGATAAAACCTTTGCACCAGTAGCTAGACTTGAAGCCATTAGATTACTTTTAGCATTTGCATATTTTATGGACTTTAAACTTTTTCAAATGGATGTTAAAAGTATATTTTTAAATGGTTATTTAGATGAAAATATTTTTATTGAACAATCACTTAGATTTGAAAATCATGCATAACCTGATTATGTTTTTAAATTGTACAAAACACTTTATGATTTAAAACAAGTACCCCGTGTATGGTATGAAAGACTTAACAAATTTTTGATTAAGAATGAATTCTCTAGAGGCCATGTTAATACTACCTTATTTCTAGAAAAAAATAATGATCTATCAGTAGTACAAATTTTTGTTGACGATACCATTTTCGGTGCTACTATTGAATCATTTTGTCAAGAGTTTGCCAAGCTTATGTAGGGTGAGTTCAAATGAGTATGATGGGTGAACTAAATGTCTTCCTCGAACTCCAAATCAAGCAAACTAAAGAAGGAATCTTTATCAACCAAGCTAAGTATGCAAGAAAAATCTTAAGAAAGTTTGGGATGGAAAATACTAAGCCAATAGGTACACCTATGAGCCTTCTTGTAAACTTGATAAAGATAATATGGTAAAATTGTTGATAAAAAATTATATAGGGATATCATTGGTTCTTTACTATACTTGATTGCTAGTAGACCAGATATCATGTTTAGTGTTTGTATGTGTGCTAGATTTCAGTTTGCTCCTAAAGAAATTCATTTATTGGCTGTTAAGCATATTCTTAAATACTTATCTGGTTCTATTGATATTGGTCTATAGTATTCTAGAGAATCTTTAATTGATATAATTGGCTATTCTGATGCTGATTTTGCTGGTATAAATCAGATAGAAAAGGCATAAGTGAAACTTGCCAATTTCTTGGAGTGAACTTAATCTCATGATTTAGCAAGAAACAAACTTCAGTTGCATTATCTACAACTAAGGCAGAATATATTATAGCTGGAAGTTGTTGTGCTCAAATCCTATGGATTAAGCAACAACTTGAAGATTTTGGAATCAAATTAACTAAGACACCCATAAGATGCGACAACACTAGTGCTATAAATCTAACTAGAAATCCTGTTCAGCATTTTAGAAGTAAGCACATTAAAATTAGGCATCATTTTATTTGAAATCATGTTGAAAATAATGATTTTATGCTTGAATTTGTATACACTGATATGCAATTAGTTGACATATTGACCAAACCTCTTCAAAAAGATAGGTTCTGTATGATTAGAAGGGAACTAGGGGTCATCAATCCTTTTGATTAGATTTCGATCATTTCATGTCTCTTCAATTCCTTTGAAAATTTTGTTGATCAAATTTGCTTGAAAATCTGTTTAAACTTTCCATAATCCTTTGAAAATAATCTCTTTTATTTTTGTGTTTTTTTTTTATTTTTTGGACTTTTTGATCGAAGTGTTGAAACCTCCAAGTGTCGACACTTGGCGCATAGTTGTGAGTCGACACTTGGATGGCAGATTTTCAAAAATGAAAAGGGAAAATCAAGGGTTTTCTTCCTATTTCCTCTCAAACACCCTGAGCTGACTCACCCTTTAGACATTCCAAACCTTCCATTTCTTCCCCATCACTATTCCTTTGGCTCGATTCCTTGTTTGAAATTGTTTTCCCTCTCCTTCTCACTGTTCCTCAACCATTTCTCATGGTTTTCACCATGAAAACCCTATCTCTTCTCCCCACTTTTGCTTCAATCTCTTGTTTCCTTGGAACTGGATCATCGAAAACAAGTTGATCGGAGACCTCGACCATCTATTCAGAAGATAGAGCGATGAACGAAGGCTAGACATGATGATTCAGAGGCAGCTAAGCCATAGGTCCAGTAGGATGTCACCGTCAGATCGTTAGCAGTGGATAGGATGAGTTCCAAGACTATTATCGGTGGATGATGAGTTGACTTTGAGTTCCTCGACTAGCATCACTTTCGAATTGGCCAGTGGTTGAGAGATGTTGGCCTAGCACAATTCTGCACCCTGTTTGAGAGGTTCTACCCTGGCTTGATCAGAGAGTTTTATGGGACACTAGCTAGAGGTGCTGATGGATGGGTAGCAGAGGTTCGTGGGATAGAGATTCCACTTACTACAAAGATCTTGAGCCAGACTTGGCAAATTATGATGAGTGGATCAGTAGTAGACTCATTAGTGGATCGATTGAGTGGACTTCAATGTATCTTTGAGACAAATGATCTTCCAGAGGGAGCCACTATCGTTGCATCTAGACTCTCGCCCGAGATGAGGCTACTACATCATATCATCGCCTGGATCTTACTACCAAAGATTGGACATTTCGATTTTATCATTAAGCAAGAGCTACTGGTCATGGTATCACTGATACAGCACACCCCAATCTGCCTACCCATGCTATGGTATATTAGATGTCAGAGGCAGCGACCAGCAGGAGACTTTGCTTGCCCTACGATATGGGATTGATGATCCTCTTCAGGGCATATGGATTAGTTGTAGATGGAGAGCCATACAGGTAGCTTCTATATACAGACGTCTACGATAAGAGATCCCTTCATAGGATGGGCTATCATCTAGTCATATGTTAGTAGAGATGACGCTTATTAGGTTAGACCACTGATGCAGATGATGAGGCAGCAGAGGAGGAGCACATTTTCATAAATGAGGCTGGGCCTTCTGACACACACAAAGAGATTCTGGAGGCACAGCCCGAGCCTACTACATAGCTCGAGTCTGCACCTCAGCCAGCTACTCCTACATAGTCAAAGATGCCGGGAACTGGAGATATCTTGGAGGACAGAGTCACTCGCATGGAGACAAAGATTATGATCATATGACAGTGAGTTGACCAGATTCATGTGGAGATAAGAGAGAGTCATAGAGGGCTGAGAGACAGTATTACTGCTGTTCTAGCTGCATTGGATAGACTTTCATCGAGCAGAGTACCACCCTCACCATATTCAGACTCACCTCCAGCACCACCTGCACCTCCAGCACCATTAGCCCCAGGACCTGATATAGGAGATGGTCAGGATGACTCTTCCACCGATTTTGATGTCAGAGATTTCATTGCAGAGCTCGAGCCTGAGACTGTGCCAGAGGATGTCTCGAGGAAACCAGTTCAGGATCCTTCCAGTAAATCATTCTAGACACCTGTCCTCTCCAGTTCCTCGTATACCCTTCCTGACCCACCTATTACTTTTGCTCCTACTCTTGATACTGATTTACCTACTCCGATCCTTAGCATCCCTACTAGGACTCCACCTATACCTTCCACATCTTCCTTGATTCGAGAACTAGGATTTTATACTCCTGATTTTCACGTTCTTTCATCTGGACCAATTTTTGATGATACTCCCTTTCTCACTGATATAGCTGCTGACTCTATCACTGATGCCCCTGCTTCTGATATTCCCTCATCCTTTTCAGCATCAGTTAGAGGAAGGACATATACCAGATGTAGAAGTCGAGGTCGTGGCACTGCACTGAGACCTACCTGTACCAGATTATCTGATCTTCGATCGATGTGGTTGAGACCTGGACCTTCTAGGGTTGCAGGTCCCATCATTCTTGAGATTGGGTCCTCCTCCTTTGATGAGGAGAGTACTCCTTAGGGTTGGTCACTATGGCAGATAGTTTCTATTTCAGTATTTCTTTGTGTTTGTATCAGTGTCTATTGTATCACATTTTATTTTGTATCAAATTCTACATGATGTATCATCTTTAATCTTATGTATCAAATTGTATGTTTCAATCTAATGTCTCAAATCTCTTTATATATATATATTCACCTTTTAAAATTATGTGTGTGAAATGTTTCTACATACACTCTCACTGCAATGAAATGTTTCAACTCTCATTCATTCTCTTTCTTGCCTTTTCAATGATGACAAAAAGGGGGAGTGAAATGAGAAAATAAAAAAGAGGAGAATTAATGAAAGAATTAATGAAAAATAAATGCAAAATTAATAGAGACTCAATGATGATTTATGAAGTTTTTTTTTTGATTATTAAGTTTTTCTTGAAAGAAAGTTAATTAAGAAGAAAGTGATGAGTAAGGGGGAGTGAGAAAGAAGTTTTCTAGAAAGTTTTCTTAAGCAGTAAGCTTTTTCTTGCAAATTTTTCTCGAATTCTTTTGAAAATCAATTTTTAAAATCATATATTGAGGGGGAGTATCTATTCCATCAAATTCCTTATTCTGATACTTCGGTATCTATGCTCTGATACTCTTTGATGTCACACCTAATACTCTTTAATGATCTATTATCATTTTCTTTGGTATTATCTACTCATTTTGTACATGTTTTATGCTAAAATGCCTTTCTTTTAAAAGTATTTTGATATACCACTTGAGCATCATCATATATGAATTTATCTTAGCTCTGGTACTCCTTAATCATAGCTCTGATACTTCATAATCTCCAACTCTATTTCATTAAATTCACAGCTCTGATATTGAAGTTATGCAAGTTTGAATATATATACATAGCTCTGATACTTTGAAAATCAGTCTTAATTATTTACATTCAATACAATTTAAGACTCTGATATACTTTCATTATTTTCTCTGATACTTAATGATAAATACTTTATACTTGTTGAAAATCTTTTGAGCTTTTTATTTGTTTATACTTAAAGGTTTTGTCATCATCAAAAAGAGAAAGATTGTTGACTCCTATATTGATTTTGATGATTAATAAAATATATAAATATATTTGAGTACTAACAATTTATTAAAGTATATTTTGTTAGATAAAAAATATTCATTATGTTAGTTGAATGGATTGCTTGTCAAGTAGTTGAAGTTCTCTTTATGGATGAAATATTAAAGATAAATGGACTTGAGTACATAGGAATGGCTTGAAAGGATTTATGTTTTAAGTTTGAAGAAGATTCAGGAGAGTTTCAGTTCAATTTCAAAAAGTTTCAGCAAATATCAATTCAAAGTGTCAACTCACTATGCAAATGTTGACTCAAGATGTTGACTCACAGAAGCCTAAGCTGATATATAGAAAAAGTTTTAGATGGCATGGATGAAGTGTCAACTCATGCAACTCAAGTGTTGACTCATGTGTCGACTCAAGGCCTGAGACAAATTTTTCACAGAGCATGCTAGGTTTTACGATTTCTCTCAAGTGTCCACTCATGGAAGCAAAGTGTCGACTCAAGTATCGACTCACCAGATGAAGTGTCGACTCATCTGAGATTTCGAGAGAGCTCCAAGGAATATTTTTGAACTAAGTGTCGACTCATAGAAATCATGTGTCGACTCCAAGTGTCGATTCATGACCTGAAGTGTTGATACTTGAAGTTCTGGTGAACAGTAACAGCTAGTTTTTTGAAATCCAGAACTTGTCCTTTTCATCCCCTATGACTAGTTTCACCTCACCAACGGTCATAAACTACCATTTGAGCCTTGGATGGTATTTAAAGTGGATTAATCTCAAGTGAACAAAAATAAAAAAGATAAAGATAAAGAAGAGCATTCACTCCAATATTCATTGAGAGCAACAACTTTCATGTGAAAAGAAGCCTTCAAGCATTCAAAGCAATCAAGAGCATTTAAGTCCAACCATTTTGAGCATTGATTAAGGCTTCAACAATTTGAAGACAAGCAACTTCAAAGAGCTTCAAAGATATAACATCTTTTATTTGAAAGCTTTCTTGTATTTCTTACATTTTTACTTGTCTTTTATTAAGGTTTGTTGGTGAGCCTATGTATTAAAACCAACAAAGGTTTTTGGTGAGCCTTGAAGAAACCAAAGAGGTTTTTGGTTAGCCTTGTAAAAACCAAGGAGGTTGTTGGTGAGCTTAAGTTATGAAACCAACTAGGTTTTTGGTTAGCCCATAAAATCAAAGGGGTTTTGACTTGTATTCTCGGTGAAAACAAGTTGGATTTTGATTAGTAAGCTCGGAAAACTAATCGGCTATAATCAAGAGTGATTATAGTGAATTCCTAAGAGAAGCTTGGGAGTGGATATAGGTGCCTTGGTGTGCACTGAACCACTATACTCTTGGTGTTTATGGTTACTTGTTCTCTCATTACTTGCTCTTATTTTTAGTGCATTTACTTATCTATTTTTCGCTTCATACTCTAGAAGAGCACACAACACTTGTTCTACACTAGCACTTGAATTGTCTTTTAATTAGCACATACTTGTTTAAAGTTTTTGAAACCCAATTCACCCCCCCTCTTGGTTGCATCACTGGGCAACACAAAGGCAGGTAGGCTGAGAAGCTACCTAATGCTGTGGGCATATCATATGACTCCTAGTTTTCAATAAATGAAACTTCCTTCAAACTTGTCTTCAATATTGAGGAGGTGATACCGATCGAGATCGACCTCTTAACTATGCAGATTGAGCCCTATGACAAATCGAGCAACTCGGTCTGACTAAGGGCCAACCTTAACCTATGTGAGGAGACTTGAGATAAAGCCTACCTTCAGATGGCCACATACCCACAATGGGTTTCTCGATATTACAACTCTCGATGGAGGCCTAAGATCTTCTACCCTAGAGATTTTAGCTTATGCCATGTTGAAGTTTCTAGACTGAGCAAGGAAGGTATCTCCGAATTGGGAGGGACCTTACCAGATAGTAGAAGCCCTACATCGAGGAGCCTACTAGATTATGGAACTTGATAAAACTCCAATCCCCCGAATGTGAAATGCCAAGAACCTCTGGATGTACTATCAATGATGTACTCATTTCATTCAAAAATAAAAGAAAAATTTTTTAATGTAGTTTCTGAGTGTCATTCTGACTATAGAACTATCTGGCCGACTAACCATTGATTGTAGAAATGGTGGGTCAAGTCTCCAGACCGTATCTTATCCAGCTGATTAACCATCGATTATAATAAAGGTGTGTTGTGTCTCCACACCATCTCCAACTGGCTGAATAACCATTGGTCACAGTAAAGGCAGGTCATGTCTCTACACCATCCCCTATCCGGCTAACTAACCATTGGTCACGGTAAAGGCAGGTCGTGTGTCCACACTATCTCCTATCTGGCTGACTAGTTGTTGGTCACAGTAAAGATGGGTCATGTCTTCATATAATCTTCTATCTGGTCGACTAGCCATCAGTCACAGTAAAGATTGGTCATGTCTCTACAGCATCCCCTATTCAGTCGACTAGCCATTGATCGTAGTTAAGATGGGTTGTGTCACCACACTATCCATATTTGGTCAACTAGCTATCGATCACGGTAATGATGGCTACATCTTCACACCCCCATCTTCACCAACGGACTCCCTGAGTCCGAAGGCCAACTTCCTATAGTCAACTCTGATGGATGACTTCCCATAAACTTTGATAATTGACTTCCTGTAGTCAAGTTTTACCTTGCAACCAACTTTTGATAGTTAAGTTCTTGTCGATAACTAGCTTCCCCTAGCTAACACTCATTCAACTAGAGGACTCATATAAAAATTTGGAAGTTGATCTCTTTAGTTGGAGTTACACCGACTAGACTACTTGTTAACATTTGATACTTTAATGTGTACTTGTGCAACATAGAATTCAATACTTATCCATGCAATATGGAACTAGATGCAAGATTAATCAAAATGGAGAAGGATTTCCATTACTTAGTCAAGTTCTTACAAAAGGGGGACTATGCTTTAGTACAAAAAGCATAAAGGAAAAAAAGATGGGAGATCATTTGTTGGAGTTAGGTGCTAGAGTCAAGCCTACCTTGAAGGCCTAAACTACTATGTAGATGATGGCCTCTATCTCGGCAATTGCCTTGATGATGGTCTCTTGGACAAAAGCCACCCTTTTCATTTCAGCAATGGCTACCTCTCTAGTAGGCCTTGTGGCTTCCACAACCCTAATATTAGCTTCTTTGGTGGCCTTCACAATGGTGCTAGTCTCAACTTCCTAGCAGCCCTGGCTTCAACCTTCTTAGTTACTCTATGGCTTTGAGTTCCTTGGGCTCCTCTATCCCCATGATTGGGGCCTCCTTAACAATTTTGGCCTCAGTTTCACCCTCTACTTTCTCCTCGGGCTCTTCAGCTACAATGCCTTTTAGATCAAGGTTGGGGAAGGCCTTGAGGACCTTTTCCTTGTATTCTGCAAACCCCTTTAGAAAGGCATCATAGCCTGCCTGGCCAACTTTGCCTTTGAAGTCTTCAGACTTTTTGTACTCTTTGATAGCTCGAGGGCCCACCAAAGCTAGCTTTGCCTTCATTGCCTAAACCTTGGCCTCAACATTTTCAGCCCTCTTCTTAGCCTCCTAGACTGTGACCTTAGCCGTGTCGAGCTGGAGGTTGATAGAGTGAATTCGAGACTCTAGGACCATTCCCCTGGAAGTGGCCTTGACCAATTTGGACTCTAATCAAGCAATGTAACCCACATCCTTCTCAATATTTTTGTCCTTCTCTGCTACCTAAGCCTCCATTGTCCATAAGCTATCTTTGGAGGCCCGTAGCTCCTCCTTGAGCTGGGCCTCCCAGGTCTCTATCTCCATATTCAGCTTCTCCAAGACTTTGACCAGTGCCTTGGCGGTCTCAACCTTGTCGTTGAAGCTGTCCTCAGATTTTGCTAACTTGCAGTATAACTGCTTGATGGCAAGGACATCATGGATAAGCTATATAAAGGAAACTACAAGTTAGTTACTTGGCGCTTAAGGAAAATTAACAAGTTTGAAAGGTACTTATCTCATGTAGCTGGAAGAAGGAATTAGTCAAAATCCTGTCCACTAGTTAGGACCGTCATTCCTCTTGGTCTTGAGGTAGAAGGATCAAGTTAAGTAGATCCTTGATCACTTCTTGCTCTTGAAAATGGAGGCAAAACTCTTCACTTTCACTACCATGATCTCCTTCCTCCTCGAGGGACCCTCCTCGGGCACAGATAGCCCCACCTACACTAGAGGACTCAAAGGCCTTGCCTCTGCCACTGGAGATGGTGCCAATGGAGTGGGTGGGTTTGGTAGCTGAGTAGGAGTTGAAATCAACATAAGTGCCAGGGGAGACAGAGATGGCAGTGGGACCTCTACTACCTCTTCATTGGTGGTGGTTGAAGCCTCCTCGGAGCAAGGTACAGGGCATCCAATCGAGGTGTAGTAGCCTATGCCACCTTGAGTGGATTTATGCAAGGCCTCTTTGCCATCTTCCACTTACTGGCCATGGTCCTCTTTCAGCTGATGACTTTCAGGTTATCCACTTAAAACTTCATTAATGGGGACCGAGAGTCTATGTTATTTCATTTTATTTGAGTCCATTAATCTTGTGTCACTTGAGTCAAAGTGAGCCAATTGAGTCCTGTAATAATGTGAGACAACTGATTCCAATTGAGTGCACTTAATCAGGTCCAGTCTTTCAGTCCAGTCAAGTCCAATCGAGTTAATGTAGTTTTCATTCAGGTCAGTACAAGAGGAGAGTCGGCAGCAAGGAGATTCACCAGCCCCCCCCAACCAGAGCTGATTTTCATGCACCTGGGCCCTTTCATGCTGCCAAGCCCACAAGAGAGAGCTCCAATTTAAGACAAAGGCTCATTGTTGACCAGGTCCACTAGGGTTTCTTGGCTCACAAGTCAGGGTTTCTTAGCCCTCGAGTCATGTACCCTGGAGTGAATCTATAAATACCACCCCACCCCTCTTATATGAAGTATCTTTTTTCTCATGAATACAACTTAAAATTGAAAGTTATTTTGTCTGAGTTTTGAGTTTTTCTCTGGATTGGAGTGGGTGTGACACCCGTGTTCCCTGTTCTTAAGTGCAAGCCTTAATCCCCTGGTGACTTCTACGCTCGCCAGCTGATACGAGACAGAGCATGGGAGGATCGCTGGCGAGCATAGAAGTCACCAGGGGATTAGGGCTTGCACTCAAGAACGAGGAACCAGGGCATCACACCCACTCCAATCTAAAGGAAAACTCAAAACTCAATCAAAATAACTTTAGTTTGTATTCATAGAAAAAAAGATGATTAATACAAGACGTGAGGGTTGGTATTTATAGATTCACCCCAGGGTACATTACTTGAGGGCTAAGAAATCCTGACTTGTGGGCCAAGAAATCCTAGTGGACCGGTCAACATTAGGCCTGTCTTGGGCTGGAGCTCTCTCTTGTGGGCTTGGCGGCATGGAAGGGCCCGGGTGCATGAAATCCAGCTCTAGTTGGGGGGCCTGGTGAATCTCCTGGCTTTTGATGACTCTCCTCTTGACTTGAACGACTCAACTGAACTTGACTGGACTAAAAGACCGGACCCGACTAAGTGGACTCAACTGACTTAGTCGTCTCACTTTATTACAGGACTCAAATAAAATAAAATAGACTTTTAGTCTCCATCATTTTCTTGTGATGGGGAGAACTCGACTCCGTCGAGTCAGGTTCAGCGAGGGTTTGATGGAACCAAAACTAATCAAAAAGGACTCTGGGTTCACCCCTTTTTTTTTCAACTTCTTTTCTTTTCTTTTTTTTTCTCTGATTTTTTTCACTGATTTTCTTTCTTTTATTGGCTGCTCTAAGATCAGTGCAGCTTTGAAGATTGTACAGCACTGAGATCCGTGCTGCTCCAGAAAACGTGCTGCTTTAGAAAGCATGAGCTGAAGTCGGCAATAGTGAAGGCATTTGCCTTCATGATCGTGCTGTTCCTTCCTTCCTTACAGACTGAACCAGGAAAATAGGGGAAGGCTTCCCGGTGGGCTTCATCGGCGACTAGCATTAGGTGGAGGTTGATGGCAGCACCGGACGAGGATGGCCGGACGGACGGCATGGGGCGACGGTGTTCGGTGGCGTTGGGAGCGCGGGCGGCAGTGGGGGCTTGGGCGGCGGCCTTCTGATGGAGAAGAGGAAAGCATGCGACAAGGGGAACACGCGGAGCCGGTGGAACGGGAGGGGGCGTCTGGGAAGACGGGCTCGACGATGTCGAGGTGGTGGAGGGAAACGAGCGGGGCCACGGGGTGTGCAGCGAGGAGGCCGAGCAGGGTTGCCGTAGATGTCGACCTGGTGAAAGCCCGGGTGGCGGGTGAGGGGAACACTGAGCTCCACCATGCAGGCCTAGATGCGATCGTCGCTACCATAGAGGGCAGGGTAGCATTGGAGGCAGCGGTCTTGCATGCGGGCGAGGTTTTCGGGGATGAAGACGGTGTCATCGTCACCCATGATGACCCACCGGACATTGTTGAGGCCGAGGCGGTACGTCTCGGAGTCGATGCGAGAGATGCGGCATAGGACAGCAGCGGTCGTGGAAGGCGTTGAATAAAGACGGGCGATCCGGACCGACAAGCGACGTTGATCCGCTCTTATTGGGTGTCCGATTGGCATCGATTGCGGCTGGGCGGTGGTCCCGGGAGTCGTGGCTGCATGGGATCCGATGGGAGGCACCTATCAGGTCTGGGATAGATCTGGTCGGAGGGGCGGATGGGACATCATGGCTGGCTGTGCAGTCGAGGCCGCGGTCGGCGAGGGCGGCGACGACGGCGACAGTGGCCTGGGCCTTGGCACGAGACTCGTCTGCTGGATATTAGGGTTGGGTCATGGGACGGAGGCGGAAGGTTGGAGATGGGCTTCATGGGCGGGAACTTCTGGATCGGCATCGATGGAGATGTGCTTCACAGGTGATGGCAGCAGGGGAGGGGGCTTGGGTGTAGGGTGTTGACGGGCCTCGACGGTTGATCGAGGTTTGTGAAGTCTTGCATAAGGAGATATGGATAGGAGGAACGATGAAAGGTGGGAAGGAAGAGAAAACCCTAATCCGTTGGGCTTTGATACCAAGTTGATGCGGGACAAAGTGGGGGAGGATCAATGGTGAGTGTAGAAGTCATCAGGGGATTAGGGCTTGCACTCAAGAACGAGGAACCAAGGCATCACACCCATTCCAATCTGGAGAAAAACTCAAACCTCAATCAAAATAAATTTAGTTTGTATTCATAGAAAAAAAGATGATTAATACAAGAGGGGAGGGGTGGAATTTATAGATTCATCCCAGGGTACATTACTTGAGGGCTAAGAAATCCTGACTTGTGGGCCAAGAAACCCTGGTGGGCCGGTCAATAGTGGGCCTGTTTTAGGCTGCAGCTCTCTCTTGGGGGCTTGGCGGCATGAAAGGGCCTGGTGTATGAATGCCAACTCTGGTTGGGGGGCTTGGTGAATCTCCTGGCTACTGATGACTCTCCTCTTGACTTGAACGACTGAACTGGACTTGACTGGACTAAAAGACTGGACCCAACTAAGTGAACTCAACTGATTTAGTTATCTCACTTTATTACATGACTCAAACAAAATAAAATGAACTTTTGATCCCCATCATATACCAAACTGATGTGGGATGACTCTAAGATTGCTAAAAATAGTAGGAAAACAGTAAACTAATTTTTTTATATTTTTTATATTATTTAATTTGCAGGCTTGATTTCCAAAATTAAGTAAGAACTAGCATAAGGAATAGCAATGCAAATAGAAAACTATCCTAAACCCGCTCTGATACCAAACTGATGCGGGACGACTTCAAGATTGCTAAACATGCAGGAAAAACAATAAAATACTTTTTTTATGATTTTTATAATTCAGTTTGTAAACTAAATTCCCAAATAAAAGTCAAAACTAGCAAGAAGAAGAGCAATGCATAGAATCATCGTATCGCAGGCAAACTCATGCAAAATAATAAATTCCAGGACCCGAGAATTGAGAAACTCCCGGATTAGGATAGCTTATCTTCATCAAATAAAAAATTAAAAGAAGAGAAGGGTGTTACCAATCAGTAATTTGAAGGACTTCCGATGAAGAGATCATACATCACTCTGATTGGAGTCTGGATGATGAAGTTTGGTTCCCTTGATTAGATGGTTAATTTGGATGGTTTTGGATGCAAAGAAAGCCTCCTCTAGGGAGGTGAAACACCTTTAGGATCCTGCAAAACATCAAGGGTCAATCAAAATAGCAAGTAAGAAAAAGAAAGGGGACTAGGTTTAGAAGGAATCAGGTTAGGGTTTAGAAGCGGGGTGGCTTGAAGCTTGATAAAGATCTCCTTGCTTGGTGGCCTAGGGCACTCCTTCTTGGATGTGTGAAAGCTTGGATGGCAGTGAGTTAGGGCATGGAAGGATGCTAGTGCAGCAAGGAATTCGGCCAAGCACAAGAACACAAACAAAAAACCAAAAGAACAGAGTAACACAAGCTCGCAAGCTCAAAATAAATTCACCAGGGTTTTGATATCATAAATAAAAGTTGATTACAAGAGGAGGAGGGGTGGGGTATTTATAGAGTTCCCATGCCCTCACTAACCATGGTTACACTTGGGTTACAAGTCTTCTTCCAAATTAGAATACAAGTCCTTTCCTAGCTAGGTTTGAAAAACAAATCCCCATTAGGTTAGGAATTGACCTAGTCTTCTTCTTTTTCCTTCATGCTTTGACTATTCCACTCAAGAACACCTCTTGGACTTGGTCAACACTTCAAGGATGCCTAGGAGGGCATGTTGGGCTTCTAGGGGCAGCAAGGGGCCGGCCCAAAGGGGCTTGGGTGCATGGGTTTGGGCCTCTGTAAGCTGGGGTGGCCTGGTAGTATGGGTAGCAGGAATATTCCATGGAATCTTGCTTCTTTAGGGCTTGGGCTTGGCACTTGGACTTGATTTCTTTGGGCTAGGATGTAGAGAGACCTCTGGAATCATGAGTGCCCTAGTTTGGGAATATGCTCTGGCATCTGGACTGGAATCTGGGTATCTGGAAGGAATCAGGATTTCTAGAAGCATCTTGGATCCTGGGTTGTCACACAAAATCTACTGGGCTGATTTAATGGCCTCTGAATCCTGGATGTGGCCTGGTGAAACTCCAAAATAGGGTGACCTCCTCTCTTGTACAAAAATTGGGCTAATACTGAATTCATAATTGATCTACAAGACTCAAAATACTGACTAGATTAAGGGTTGAGACAAATCAACTAACCTCAACTTATTATAGGACTCGATCTTAATTAATTACAAAATTTTCAAAACTTTGACACATGACTAATTAAACCATATGGGATCCAGGGATCTATGTCTGATCCTGGTGTCCCCACCACCAGCGATCTCCCACTTCCCATCCCGCATCAATTTGGTATCAGAGCCCAGCGGATTAGGGTTTTCTCTTCCTCCCCGACTCCACATCATTGCTCCCTTTCAGATTTTCCTATGCAAGACTCCTTCTCAAACCTCGATCGACCATCGAGGTCCATTAATGCCCTGCATCCGCCTCCCTCCTATGACCCCAACGCCCCATCATCATCTTTCGCCCAAACCCACACTAGCCGATGCCGATGCACCATCATCATCCATCACTTCTCCCAGACCGAGGCCCTCGTCGACGAGATCCTCGCGGGTGCCTGCACCCGATCCCCTCTCCTCTCTATCGCCCGTGAAGCCTGTCTTCAGCATCATCTCCGATCAAGTCTCCCCTGTGGCCGTGACTCCCGTGACCACCACCCAGCCACCACCGATGTCGATTGGACACCCAAAAAGAGCCGATCGACGTCGCCTACCAGTCTCTCTCCCATCCGGACCATCGATCTTCGATCGACGCCTTCCATGGTCGCCGCACGCCCACTGCTGCTGCCCATGCTACAGATCTATATATGCCACCTTCGCACGACGTTGCCAGCCACTGGAACCCCCCTGTCTGGCCATCTCCCTCCTGTGCCGGCATCATCCTCGGCCCAGCACCGACACCGACGAGCCCTACCGAACTTCCTCCCCTGCTCCATCTTACAACGACCCATGAAGAGGCTGCCACCGGCATTCTCATCACCGTTGTCGATGAAGCCCATCAGCGAAGCCTCCCCGCATTGCTGCCTGCTCTCCAGTGCCATCGCTGGTGAGATCTGGCCGGAAGACCCCCTACTCCGTTCAGCCCCTTCGGTCCGTGGAGAAGGAATTGTTGGCACGAACGTGAAAGTAGTTTACGTTCCTAATGCCAACTTTAGATTCTGCACAGATCTCAAAGCAGGACTCATGGATCTCAATGCTACACGCTGCATACTCCTCAAAGCGCACGATCCTCAGAGTTGCATGATCTTCAGCGCTGCACGATTTCTGGAGCTGCACGATTTTTGGAGCTACACAATCCTCAGAGTAGTGGAATTTCAGAGCTGCATGGATTTCTGAGTCACATGGATCTCAGAGTTGCATAGCTCTCATAGTAGAACTGATTAAAAAAATAAAATAATAAAATAAAATAAAATAGAAAGGTGAGTTTAGCCTCTTTTAATTTGATTGGTTTCGGTTCCATCAAACCCCCACTCACCCAAACTTGACGGAGTCGAGTTCTCCCCACCGTAGGGGAATGATGGGGACCGAGAGTCTATGTTATTTCATTTTATTTGAGTCCATTAGTCCTGTGTCACTTGAGTCAAAGTGAGCCAATTGAGTCCTGTAATAATGTGAGACAACTGAATCCAGTTGAGTGCACTTAGTCAGGTCCAGTCTTTTAGTCCAGTCAAGTCCAATCGAGTCAATGTAGTTTTCATTTAGGTCATGTACAAGAGGAGAGTCGGCAGCAAGGAGATTCACCAGGCTCCCCCAACCAGAGCTAGTCTTCATGCACCTGGGCTTTTTCATGCTACCAAGCCCACAAGAGAGAGCTCCAGTCCAAGACAAAGGCCCACTGTTGACCAGGTCCACCAGGGTTTTTTTGGCTCTCAAGTCAAAGTTTCTTAGCCCTCAAGTCATGTACCCTGGGGTGAATCTATAAACACTACCCCTCCCCTCTTGTATGAAGTATCTTTTTTCTCATGAATACAACTTAAAATTGAAAGTTATTTTGTCTGAGTTTTGAGTTTTTCTCCGAATTGGAGTGGGTGTGACACTCGTGTTCCCTGTTCTTGATTGCAAGCCCTAATCTCCTGGTGACTTCTATGCTCGCCAGTGACCCCCCGCTTCCCGTCCCACATCATTCATATCTACAAAATTGAGTAGAAAGTTTAGTCAATTTCAGGTAGACAACAGAGGAAAGATGCTGCAGCACTTACCCAAGGCTTGCATTGGACTCATTCTAGCATCAAATAGGTTTTGCTCCAATAGTTGATCCTGCTTTCGAGGGATGTTCTAGTTGAGGAGCAGGTCATAGATCTCTTGGTCAGTGGAATCCACTACCGAGTTCCTATTCAGGGACTAGTCTAGATCACTCCAAACTTAGTTCACCCCTTATAGAAAGCAAAGAAAAAGCAACCGTTCTAGCCTTTAATGGAAGAGGGCAACTCAAAAGGGATAGCCTACCTTAATGAGGGCTATAAACCACCATCTATTATTTGTTGGGTAGCGTTTCAAGGCATAAATTGCCTAGAACAAGGACAACCTAGCAACTACCCTATGGAAGTGGTAGAGGATGATAAAGGAATAGATGGTTCGAATGGCATTTGGAGTTAAATAGGCTAGGACAAGACAATAGCAGTCCAGGAAATTATGAATGAAGGGATGGAAGGGTAATTGAAGCCTTGCATGGAAAAATCCCTCATATAGGGCAATTCCACCTTCTAGGCCTAAAGTCACCCTATTGTTCGGGTCAAGATTAGGAATCTAGATGTGGCTCAGGATCCCATACATCCCCCCAAAATGGAGGACATCCTTTTTGGTCACAGTTGAAGCTTCACTCACTAGACCCATAGCTATTGAAGCACTCGGACCGACCTTTCGGTCAGTCCGACGGACCACCCTGAAAGGAGATTTAACTTTCTCATGGTCTGAGGAAGCGGGCCTATATAGGAATGGTTCCCTAGAATCTTGGAGCCCTGAGACATGGCTCATTGAGTGACTCTTATCCTTGGATGAACTCATGGTAGCAAGAAAAGAAAAGGGAATGATAGAGACCAGGCAAGGAGAAGAAATCCATTGAAAGGCAAGGGTCATTGAGAACAACCCCACTCAAGAAACCCTAAGGAAGAACCAGGGAAGAATAGGTAGAGATAAGGGGCAAAGGAGAAGAACCTACCTGCTAAGGGAAGGAACTCTTGAGGGTGAACCAGGTTCAAAGCTCTTTATGTTCTCCCTGAGGCTTGGCAATAAAGCAACCCTTGCAACAGCAATGCAAAGTCCTTAAACTTGGTTCAAGGTCAAGATTCAAACCCCATTTGGCATATGCTATGAAATTTGGACATCTGGCATGCACCCAATTGGAAGCATCATGTCGCCTTGGAACCATCTCCCACTGGTTAACTCCTTACCACAGGGGATGTGAGCAAATAATTGCAAACCATCACCCCTGGGACACGTGGTTTTCCTTCAATGGCTAAGGGAAGGCATGTGAGCTGCCTGCCATGTTGAGGATTAAATGAAGTTCTTCGGTGTTGTGTGTCAGCGACCTTCTCTCTCCCATGATTGGAGAGGTAGGACAGGTGGTGACAGAGAGACTAGCAAGTATCCAAATCATACCCAGATTCATCTAGTCCTCAAGGCAAGGGTGGACCACACCAACTTTTCTAGGGGCCAAAAGAATATAAAAATAATAAATATTAATAAATAATTAAAATTAATTTAAATAATATTTTTTTATAAAAATTATTTGAATTAAAGTCGATGTTGTTTCATAGAACTAAATTCATCCATAATAGAATCTACTGTAAAATTTTTAGCTACCTCTTTCTTGACAAAAGTAACTAAATAATCAATAGAAAAGTCATATTCCATTTTGTTATGCAATCTGGTCTTGATAATCTTCATTATTAAAAATGCTCTCCTTGTAGTAGCAGTTGAATTTAGAAGAGTCAACATAAGATGAATCAGTTTATCAATAAGCAAATAAATATCTGATTTTCTTGTTCTCACTAATCCTTGACAGAATTATGAAATTGTAGACATATTCTAGAACTCAAGATTCTTTGGAATATCAACATGATAATATTGTAATTGATTTCTTAAGTCTTCTTTCATGCTTATTGAAGTCTTCTGAATAGAATTTCTCTGCAAGCTAACATATACTCTTTAAATTGAATAACCTATAACCATCTCTAGGATTCAAAATACTATTAAAAATTAATAATTTAACTGTATCATCATTGAATCTATTATACAATTCATATAATTGAGTATCAATAGCAGCATTAAATATATCAACCTGAAAATGATGCTTATTTGTAATATCACTTTGTCGATGACCTCAACCACCATGCTTATAAATAGCAATCATATTTGGAACATCAATCTCATATTTCTCACAAAATAATATCAGATCTTCTAATAAACTCGTGCATCCATTTTCTCGTAATTTTTGAAGTAAAACCTTTATACATTTTGTCAAATGCATTGCATTGAAAATATCTTGGGACTTTCTTTATAAAGCTTAACAAAGGTTATCAGTTATCTCCAAGAAATCTTTTATCAAATACAATATAAAATAAATTAAAAAGATACCAAGCAATGTAATGCACCATCAGCATCTCCATGTTGAACATGACCAACTTCATCATGAGTAATATCCTCAAGAATGGAACAAGTAATTGAGAAAAGCTTTTTCAAGCTATAAACAGAATTCAAATATGAACTCCATCTAATCTCACCGGGTCTTTGTGAACTGCTAATCTAATTTTATCCTCTTGCAGTTCAAGCTCATCAATGGCTAATAAATTTGTAATTTCAGTTATTTGTCTTACTCTCAATTCATCATGATATTTTGTAGACACAATAACAATGTTAATAATATTTAGAAAATCATTAAAAAATTGATAAATAATAACAACTTCTCTTAATGCAACCACTAGTGCTAATTGAATTCTATGAGCCAAGCTATGGATATAATAAGTATATGGACAATCATTATTAATCAAAGCTTTCAAACCATCATGATAATTACATTATTTATATAAATATTAATTTAAAAATTAAGTTATTTTTATTTATTTAAAATTGATACTTCTATATATCTTTTGCAAGTTAAAGGATCGCCAATACAAATAGCTCAATTTATGGGTTCAAATAAAATAAATTTTAAGCAAATCAGACTTAAAATAAGCCTAGAATTGAAGTTTGAAGATTATTAAAATGTTTGCATGAATTTTAAAGTAGCCAATCTATAATGGACTAGCCACTTGGTCTACAAATCAATGCTCAATTCATGGTTGCCATTAAAGTTTGGTCCATGACTAAACATCATGGACCATGGGTGATTTTAACCAACCATTAGTTGAGAGGGTGGCTGGTGACCACCCCATGGGTTTTGTCGAGGTCCACAATGTGGGTAGTAGTGTCAGTAAGGGGAGATAGCAGTGGTGATGGATTGGTAGCAATCGGATCGGGGTGAAGAAGAAATCCATGGCTCCAATAGTGACGAACAATAATCGGCGAGTCTAACGAAGGGAGAAATTGTGATGGCAGCGGTCCTGATAGCTTTGAACGATTTGGTGAGCAGTAGTGACGGGTTCAGTGTGGTGGCATGATAGCTGGGCAGTGTTCGAGCAATCCTTAACAAATTTGGTGGCTACGATAATGAGGTCCATGGTGGCAAGGTGTCCAGTGGTGAAGAGCAGCAAGGCTTTGACATTGATGGCAATAACCGATGATGGCGATGGCTCCACCAGTGATGAAGAAGGTGATAGATATGACGATCTAGTGATGGTGCATTTCAAGGGCATGGGGCAGCAACCGGTGATAAGGGCGGTAGTGCATGAACGAGCAGCGCCGACGACATAGGTGGTGATGGCATGCGGGTAGTTTTGGTGAGGTGATGGTGGTTGCTAGTCAAGGAAGACAGGCATGGTCATGAGATGCAATCCAATGGCCAACACAAATCTAGGAAAAATCCAATGACTAAGGGCTATTCCAACTTGATTAAAGCTTTGATGAAGTGAACTATAGCTAAAAAACCTCAAATGGTCAAACACCAATTAGAATAGGAATTGGACACCAATTTTGACATGGATTGAGCCTAACTACACCCATCCAACCATTGATTTGTCGTAAAATTAAATCTTAGCCACTCATATATTTTTTTCTTTAGTCTATATTGGAAAATCACAAAACCCTCTCCTCTGTTAAGACCTATAAAAAAGCTCCCCTACCTCTACTTGGAGGCATTAACTTCCTGGAATCCCTCTAGAGCCTTTGCATAAAGGGAGAGAATGGGATCAACTCAGGAGCGACTAAGTGCAGAAGTCTTGGAGGGAAGGGGAGATCTTGTAACAAGGTAGAGCATGATTCTTTTGTTCTCCACTCTTCTTGTATTTCTTTTAATTTGGTATGCAATAAAAGATTATGCTTTTAATTATAAATTCTTTATTTGTTCTCTTTTATTTTTTTTATTGTGTTTTAACATTAAATTAAATTAAGTTTAAGGGTAACTATTGCTTTTTGGAGATGTACTATGATCTGTTTGGATATGGGGCATGCCAAGGAAAGAAGAGTTAATACCTAGTGCCTCTTGAAGATGTGTCCTCATCTATGGTTACAGAGTATGCTGAGGAAAAACAGGTAATTCTCTAAAATTAATTACATTCAAATTATAAAAGAAATACAATATTTTGAGTGTAAGATCGATTTATAACCTCCAAAATAATCTCTTTTACTTGCTTGATCTTAAGAGTAGTTTACTTTTTGCTTACTTTTATTTTTATGCAATAACAATTATTTTCCTTTTCTTTAAAAATCATAACTAGCCCTAAGATCACTGAGGATATGATCTTGACTCATCCTAACTATAGAATTTGAGTTAGTGAATTATTTTTGACTGTGTATGATAGCAATCAAATTTTACAACAATTGCTAGGAACCATAGGCATGGTTATAATTTAAAAATTCTAAAAAATCCATAAAAATGTTAAATTAATTATTGCTTTCTAATTTTTTATATTAGTTAATATTTATTTGCTTTTTGATTTACTACTTATCATAATTAATTTACTGCTCCTAATTTTTTTATTGCTTTTTGTATATAGTTGATCCTTATAATCCTAATTTAATTTAGCTTTTTCTCACATCAAACTAATTAAATTAAAAAATTACCTCAAAATAACCTAACATAAAAAGAAAACAAGGACACCTCATAATACTTAATTAAAATAACAAAATTAATTAAGCCTTAAAATCTTACCACTTGTACTAGACATTTTTTTTTCTGTATTGCATATTAAGGGCACTAAATCCTAAAATAACATAAGGTAGGGATTTCATCATCCTTGGCCCACAAACCACTATTCGGTATAATGCATTGACCTAAGCCTTTAATTTAAAATTAATTAGATGTTAGCCCTTGAGGATTTTTGAGCTCACTAGGATAAGGGACCTTAAGAGTTAGATTGGGCTAGGGTTAGTCAGTTACCTGGTATCTAAGGAAAGTGGTTCAGGAACAAGATCCCAAAGGAAGTTGGTTATTTAATTGGCTCCGTTGTTTGACCTAGCCAATTTATTTGGTGTCTAAGAAAAGTAACAAGGGGACCCCCACCAACCTTATACTTACCTAGCCAATTGGCTGGTTATCTCTTGACTTGGAGGGCTCGAAGGCAAGCTTGGAATAGCTAGGAGTTGTCTAGAATTAAAGAACCCTAGGATAGAGAGTCTATTGTATGCTAACTTGATTGTAATTAACATAAAACTTTAACTAATAATTCTTCTCTATCTCTCTTAGCTCTAGGACTCCTTACACCTATATCTTTAGACTTTTTCTCTATCTTTCTTCTTTCTTCTTCTCCCTTCTCCTCTCTAATAAAACAACAAGAAAAAAATTGAATAGCCTAGGATTGCCTTACCCAGATCTCTTGGTTGCATGCTTGGTTGACGATCACTACAACCTGACTTACAATAACTAGATAAAGAGCTAGAAAAGACCCTTAGGACAATCCAAGCTACAAACATGGCTAAACCTAGCAATGCTAACCCTCTATGCCCATTAAGAGAATATTTTAACCCATCCTCGTACTCATACTCATCATGCATTCAAGCACCTCCTATGAAGGCCACCCAATATGAGATCAAGTCTAGTATTATTTAGATGCTACCATCATTTCATGGACTTAGTAACGAGGACCCTTATAGGTATCTAGATAAATTTTTTGAGATTTGCTCTACCATTAAAATTCAAAATTTTTCCGACGATGCCCTTAGGTTGAAGCTTTTTCCATCTTCATTTAAGGACAAAGCCAATTATTGGCTGAGCTCTTTAGATTCAATTAATATATTAACCTGGGATTAACTTCAAAGAGAATTTCTTAAAACATACTTTTTTATAAGAAAAACTAACCAGCTTAGAAAAGTTATAACAAGTTTTTTCCAAATAAATAGGAAAATATTCAATGAAACATGGGAGAGGTTAAAGGACCTAATCTGAAAGTGCCCACATCATGTAGTTCCAAAGTGGTAACTAGTCCATGATTTCTATGATGGTCTTTTAGAGAAACACGGAAAATGGTCGATGCCTCATGCAGAGAAACTTTTATGCTGAAAAGTGAGGATGAGACATGGCAATTATTTGAAATACCAAGTGAAAATTCTTTACACCATATATCTACCTCGTATAATGGCAGACTCATCGCTCCTTAAAAAAGGAGTGGAATCTATGAAGTTGGTCACTACATAGATATCCACAGCAAAATGAATGAGATGTCACAAAGGATGGATCGCATAGTAGATAAGTTATCCCAAAGGATAGATCACATGCTTAATATGGGAACGCTCCTACTCCACCCATGCCTAGTGCACAACAAGAAGTCTGCACAATTTGTTTTAGACCCACCCACTATATAACTGACAATCAAGTCGTAACCCAATTTCTTGAATTTGTCCATGAACAAGTCCAGCAAGCTCAAGCCTAACTATTGAGATTCCTAGGCACTGATACCACTTGTTGGGATAATCCGTATCAGCGCCTATATGTAGGAGAAACAGCAAGGGAGAAATCAAGAACCAACCTTCTTGATTCAAGAACCAGCAACAACCTATTCTTGGATTCAACATCATGCAACAAAGAAAATATAGAGAAGAGATGTAGGAAAAAAAGAGAGATTGCTTTATTAATTTCTTTGGAGAAGAACCTTGTTACAAGACAACAAGACCCATGGCACCCCTTCTGAAATCCCAGAAGTTTCTCACCATCACCCGCACGTCTTCTCTCTTGTAGGCCTCACGTCCCAAGAATCCACGTACAGCCATGCACGAACAATACTTAATGTGCATCCTTTCCTCTCTAAAACCCGAGAAGAAGCTCTATCTGTGGACTCTCTCATGCAAGATCCCTTCTCCAAAGCCCTGTGGAACACCCCACGGCACCAAGAAATCTCCACGGTCCAAGAACTAAGAAGTCTCCATGCACGGACTCCCTCACGTGTGCCTTCCTTTCTCTCCTGGAACCATCCAAGCCATCTCACGCCCAAGATCCTCTTCCGTGTGTCTTCTCTCTTGGATCCTCACCGTCCAAGAACTCATGCACCATCTACCTCAGATCCCTCATGGCCAAGACCCCAAAGGGTTGGCCCTCTTGGACCAAATCAACCGCATGCCCCCCTCTCCAAATATAGGTGGGCAGTTACAACTCCTCACATGGTTGGGCTAGGCTTCTTGATCTTCTTGGTCTTCTTGGTCCAAACCTGATTAGGACTCTTCAAGTGGTTGGGCTTCCTAATTGGTTATAACCAACCAACTAACCAACTAATTGGCTAACCTCCTAACTAACTTAACAAACTTGGACTCAACCCCATAACCCACAAATCGGGTTATGTTACAAGCTCTCAAAAAACTCCCCCCAATAAATAAATGTGAGAATACCCTCAACCCTGGATCAAGCCCTCCTGACTCAACTTGACTCTGGGGCCCTGTGAACTTATAAAGCTAAGCCCCCAAACCTGTCCATGAATACACCATGAATTCCTTAAAACACCTTCAGGAATCGCTTGGCACACCTCCAAGCACCCAGGGATTGCCTCAGCATCCCTGCCATGGCCTCCTAAGTCTCTCTAAGGCTTGAGAGTACCATACAAAACCCTACACTAACAAGGTTGTAGATTAGGAAATGACCCATATTCGAACACCTACAACCTAGGTTGGTGAAATCATCCTAATTTCTCATGGAAATTGTAGCCATCTATTGCCCTGATTCTACCAAGATTGAACTATCAAGAAACCAACTATAGGAACACACTTCACCCACAAAACCAAAACCCTCCTCAACCATCCACCACTATTATAGCTTAGCTTTTGAGGAGAAAGTTTTGAAGGCACTAGACCAAATAGAAGTCATCACTCAAATCCTTAACTCCCACTCACAATCTATTAATTCCCATATGCAAACCATCGCTAGGTTAGAACCCAAATTGGGCAATTAGCAGCAAATCTGGGTAGGAGGTAAGGAGATAAATTGCCATCTCAACCTGAGAGCAATTGGAGAGGGCAATTGATGGTTGAAAATACCAATGTCCTTGAAATCTTTTTTGAACATGCTAAACCAATCATGAATCTCAGGAATGGAAAGGTTATCAAACAAACTAGCAAAACCAATGAGATCAACCCTAAATCTTTGACCTATTATGAATTCGAATCATCTAAGGACTAGGAGGACCTGAAAGTAAAAGATGAACCAATTGCACTAGAACCATCTTACTTGCCCAAAGTTCTATTTCCAGATGCCCTAAAAGCCACTATTCCTGTTGAGAAGAAGGGAGGAGGACTTGATGAGAGGCTAGAATTGTTTAAGCAAGTCTAAATTAATCTCCACCTCTTAGACACAATCAAATTGGTCCCAACATATACAAAATTCTTAAAAGATTTGTGTACCCAAAACATAAATCTAGATCACAAATCCTAAAAAAGTATGCCTTCTGAGCATGCTAGTTCTATCTTCTAGCATACTCCCCCTCCAAAACTTAAGGATCCAAGAGCTTCCATAATTTCTTATTTTATAGGAAACTTCCATGTTGAAAAAGCTCTCCTGGACTTAGGAGCAAGTGTAAACCTTTTACCTAGTTCAGTGTATGAACTCTTTGAACTTGGAGAATTGAAACCTACATCGGTCACCTTGCAGTTAGCCAATAGATCAATCAAGGTACCACATGGGATGCTTAAGAATATCTTGGTTAAGGTAGATGAGTTTTATTTTCTAGTTGACTTTCTAGTCCTTGACATGGAATTAAGTAGCAACCCAAGATAAATTTCCATTATTCTAAGCCAACCCTTCCTATCTATAGCAAATTCTTACATCAATTATAGGATAGGAGTCATGGATGTATCATCAGGGAATAAAAAACTAAGATTGAATGTGTTTGATACTACTCAAGGACCATCAATAGATAGTTGCTTTGAAATCAATATACTAGAAGATGTTATAGAGGAAGCGACACCCATAATTCTTGCACAAGATCCCTTAAACACCTACTTGGCTCATTTTGGAGGAGATAACTTTGATATAGAGGGACATATTCATGAAGTTAATGCCTTATTAGATAAACCCCATGCCAAAACTATGCCTCCATGGATGATCAAGTATGAGCCATTGCTCCCATTAGCCAGTACATCTATAGTCCCATCTTTAGAATCACTACTTGTACTAGAACTAAAGTCACTTCCTACCACACTCAAGTATGTATTTCTTGAACCCACTGACACCCTCTTAGTGATCATTGCATCAAACTTGAACCCTGACCATAAAGAATAATTTAAAGAATAATTGGTTGGTGTTCTAAAGAAACATAAAGAGGCTATTGGCTGGTTTATTGCTAATTTAAAAGGAATTGACCCCTCCATCTACATGCACAATATTCATTGCAAGGTAGATGCCAAACTATATAGGGACATGCAGAGGAGACTAAACCCTAATATGTGGGAGGTAGTCAAGAAGTAAGTTATCAAGTGGCAGATGCAGGAATCATCTACCCTATATCGAATAATAAATGGATCAGCCCAACTCAAGTAGTATCTAAGAAATCAGGTATTACTATGATGAAAAATAAGGAAGGTGAACTGCAAGCTACTCGTCCAACATCTAACTGGCAAGTATGTATAGATTATCATAAATCAAACTCTATTACTAGGAAAGATCACTTTTCCATACCATTTATTGATCAAATTCTAGAATGGCTTGCTAGACAAAGCTTCTTTTGCTTTTTGGATGGCTATTCATGATACAATCAAATACCTGTCTTTCCTGATGGTCAAAAGAAAACTACCTCTTCACTTATCCCTTTGTCATGTTTACTTATTGGTGCATGCCCTTTGGCCTGTACAACACACCCACTATATTTTACTAGTGTGTACTAGCCATATTCTTCGATATGGTGGATAAGTTCCTAAAAATTTTTATGGATGACTTTTCTATATTTGGTATCACATATGAAAATTATCTTCAAATCTTATCTAAGGTATTAGAATGATGTATGGAGATGAACCTTGTCCTAAGTTAGAAAAAGAGCCATTTTATGATTCAAGAAGGGAATGTATTAGGGCACATTGTATCTAAAAGGGGGATTGAGGTAGATAATGCTAAAGTAGAGGTAATATCAACACTACCACCCCTGATCTAGTTTGATAAGTATGATCTTTTCTAGGTCATGCTAGAATTTATAGGCACTTCATCAAAGACTCTAGCAAAATCTTGAGACCCTTGTGCAATCTGTTAGCCAAGGACACACCTTTTATCCTTGATGAAGATGTTTGAAAGCCTTCCACACACTACAAATTGCTTTGACAATGGCACCCATCATAAAACTCCTCGACTGGTCCATTCCATTTGAGATCATATGTGATGCCTTCGATTTTACAATAGATACCGTTTTAGGCCAAAAACTCAATAAGGAGCCATACATGATCTACTATGCTAGTAAAACTCTTTCCGATGTCCAAATGAACTACACTATAACCGAAAAATAGTTACTAGCTATAGTGTTCGCCCTCAAAAAGTTTTGATCATATCTACTAGGATCTAAGGTTCTGATTTATTCTGATCATTTAGCTCTAAAATATCTACTTTCAAAGAAAGATACTAAACCATGATTGATTAGATGAATTTTTCTTCTACAAGAATTTGACCTATAAATTCATGATAAAAAGAGTTCCAAAAATGTGATAGTTGACCACATCTCTAGAATCTTAGTTGAACACACAACAGGCACAATGAGGTCAAGGAAAAATTTTTTGATGAATAGCTTTTGGAAATCTTCTTTAACCAACCTTCATGGTTGCCGATATCGTTAATTACCTGGCAATAGGACAAATACCTCCCTATTGGATAAAACAGGAGAAAGAGTGATTCCTTTCACAAGTTAAATATTACTTCTATGAGGAACCTAAACTATTTAAATACTATCTTGATCAGGTTATTCATTATTGTGTCCCCATGAATGATGTCTAGAACATTCTCACTTTTTTCCACTCTTTGGCATATAGGGGATACTTTTGTGGAAGAAAAACTATAGCAGCAAAAGTATTGTAGAGTGGGTTTACTGGCCAATACTTTTAAATGATGCACACGAGTTTGGCAAACACTATTTAGAGTGGGTTTACTGGCCAATACTTTTTAATGATGCACATGAGTTTGGCTAACACTATTTATGGTGCCAGCAAACAAGAAATATATCGAGGAATGACATAACGCCATTAACCCCCATATTAGTAGTAGAAATCTTTGATGTTTGGGGGATTGATTTTATGGGACCCTTTCCAGTCTCATTCAGGCTCGATTATGTTCTAGTAGAGGTGGACTACGTGTCTAAATGGATGGAGGTGATAGCCACACAGACTAATGATAATAAGGTTGTAATTTGTTGTATCCAATGGAATATCATTAGTCGATTCAATTTTTCCAGGGTGATCATTAGTGATGGGGGGACTCATTTCATGAATAGGCAATTTGAAGCACTAATGAAAAAGTAAAATATCACATATAAACTTGCCACACCATTTCACCCCCAAACTAATGATGAAGTAGAGGTGTCAAATAGGGAGATTAAACACATCTTAGAAAAGACTGTTAAGCTCGATAGAAAGGACTGGTCCTTGTGCTTAGATGATGCATTATGGGCCTACCATATAGCCTTCAAAACCTTTAGAGACATGTCACCCTCCTAATTAGTTTATGGTAAAGCATGCCATTTACTGGTTAAGTTAGAACAATGCGCATTCTGGGCCATTCGAACATTCAATTTTGACATGCAGAATGTAGGTTCTAACTAGAGTTTGCAACTTAACAAACTTGAGGAGCTGTGCAATGATGCATATGAAAGTTCACAAATCTATAAAGCTCGAACTAAAGCATTTCATGACAAGTATATATCTTAGAAGTCATTCGAGCCAAACCAAAAAGTGTGGCTCTTCAAATCTAGATTATGCCTATTCCCTGGTAAACTCTGCTCTTGATGGGATGGACCATTCATGTCACACAAGTATTCCTACATGGAGTAATAGAAATAAAAGATCTTCAGAATGGCAACACATTTAAGGTAAATGGCCAACACTTGAAGCCATATGTAGATGGAATTGTACACAAGGAATGAATCGATACCATCTATTTGATGGATCTGGTATATAATGAATAATGATCTAGTTTACAATGAATAATGAGCTTAATGTCTAGCTGAAGATGTTAAACTTAGGACTAATTGGGAGGCAACCCAACAATCTCATCTTCTTTTCAATGCAATTACAGGAACTTAGGTGGAAGAATAAAAGCCCGCTACTCCATGAAGCCCTCTTCAACTCTGGAAGCATACTCATCCTAAGGGAATTCTCTCCTTTTATTTTATGTGCTTATTTTTTTCTACTCCATTAAGGACAATGTTGATTAACTTGATGGGAAAGAAAAATAACTTAGATCCTTGAGTATAGTTAGAAATAATTATGTTATGTGTACCTGATTGTCATCTCGATTTTAAGTTACATATGTATCTTAATCAATGATTGATTAATAGTCTAAATAATTCTAGAGATACTGAGAGATAAATTATTAAAGAAACTTAATAAATGATAGGGTTTAGACCAGAAATAATTTCGTGAAACAATTCCAGAACCTCCTAACCATTGATCTTTATGAAGAATCTACTTTATGGGAATATAAATGAAAAAGACAAGTATGCAAAATTTTTCTTTTTTAAAAAGAGAGAGAGAGAGAGAAAAGAAAGGCATTGGATTCTCACTGAGTAATTAGGCCCTTTTGTTTAAGTAAGCATTATGGTTCATGTCAAAAGGTGAGGATGCCAAAAGACCTATCAGAGATTCAGTCTTGCCTCATAGCTTATCTTGAACTCTTATTGAGTTACCAGGCTCCTTCGCCTAAGTAAGAATTGTAGTTCATTTTAAAAGGTAAAGATGCTAATACTTAAGAGGCTAAGACATTGTACTGAACTTAAAAAAAGAAAGGGAAACCAACTGACAAAAAGATACTTCACCAAATTCCTGGCAAGTTAGAGGATTCAAAGAGTAAAATAAAAAGTTAGCAAAAGAAAAACTTTAAGAGATTTCTATGGGCTTTACTGAACCACTAATTGGGTTCAATTGATAATCTGATAAAGTATCTCATTAATGGTCTGGCCAGGTTTCAATTGTGCTTAGGAATGTATGAACTAACTTTCAATTCAAGGAGAAGTTATACACATGGCTAATTTATCTGCTTTACTCAAGGATGAGCAAAGTTCAAGTTGGGAGATGTGATAATTACATTATTATATAAAAATATTAATTTAAGAATTAAGTTATCTTTATTTATTTAAAATTGAAACTTTTGTATATCTTTTGTTGGTTAAAGGATCGCCACTGCAAAGAGCTTGATTTATAGGTTCAAATGAAATAGATTTGAAGCAAATCAGACTTAAAATGAGCCTAAAATTAAAATTTAAAGATTATTAAAAGGTTTGTATGAATTTTAAAGCAACTGGTCGATGATGGACACATCACTCGATCTACAAATCAATGCTCGGTTCATAGTTACCATATGTTGCCTAGGTGGATTTCCAAGAGGGGGTGAATTAGGATAATAAAAAAAAACTTTCAAGTATGTGCACTTTAAAATTCTTTTAGTATTGGTGTTGTGATGATTATGCAACAAAAGCAAGTAAATTAACAATCACAAAGGAGTCAAGAATATACAATCACAAACATAAAGAAATTAGAGTGGTTCGGAACAACCCGCTCCTACATCCACTACCCAAGCACCACTTGGAATTTTCACTATATTCTTCCTAGAATACAGTCGGGTTATTTTGCCAGGATCATAATCCAAACCTTACACCCTTTGATTTTTATACCGGGCTCACCAAGAAACCCACACTTGGTTTTACACCGGGCTTACCAAGAACCCAAGTTTCTTTGGTTTTTAATACCGGGCTCACCAAAGAAATCCAACTTAGGTTTTAATAGGCTCACTTAAAAACCTTTCAACACACACAAGACATAGCCCCTTGCTGCTCTTAGAGAGGAAACAAGATATATCAAGGAAAATAGCAACTTTACAACAAACCCAATTTGTTTGGTAGTTGCCAATGAAGCTCAAATTGAAGCCTTGCTTTGGATGCTCTTGAATACTCTTAAACTGCTTCTTTACTTCCTCAAAAGTTGGATCAATGAATGAAGATGAGTTGGAGAAGCTTTGAATCCTTTCTTGAATGCTCACTTGAAGTTGGTTGGTGAAAGACTTGAAATAGACTTGAAAGCTCTTTGATTTTCAGTGAATAATCAAAAATCATCCTTTAATCCATCATAAATACTCCCATTCATAGTTTTCAAGCAAATCTAGTCATTGTAGGGCCTAAGAAATCGAAATAGAGCCATTGGAGCCTTCTTGAAATTCAAACAGATAATTCTATAACTAGCCATTATAGGCCAAAACTTGACACTCGAGTCGGCTCGAGATGGTTGAGTTGGCTCGAAGTCTCAGACAATAGAAAAACAAACTCTATACGGGTCAGCTCTTCTGGGTCGAGTCAGCTCGAAGTCTTAGTCAAGATAAACACAAACTCTGGATAAGTCGGCTCTTCTAGGTCGAGTCGGCTCGAGGCTCTGAGTTTTTGAAACTTGAGATTTGGAACTTATGGTCGAGTCAGCTCAATTTATTCGAGTCAGCTCAAATTTATGAAACTCTGAAACTCCTCGTGCTGTGCCAGAATAGGAGTAGGCTCTTGGTCCATGAGTCGGCTCTTGTTTCATGAGTAGGCTCTAGCAGAACTTCTTCAAAATTCAGCCAATTGAATCTCCAACCAATACAAGTCTTCCAAAACTTCAAAATAAGTTACAAAGGATATCTTACCTAATCAAACTCATTTTTACTTATTTATAGCCCTTTTTACAAGATTACAAGAATGAAAATTAGGGCTTTATAACTTTAAGGTCTTCAATTCAATATAGTTCATTATTTAATACAACTGTATTGGGATAACTTCCAGCTAAGTAGGAAATATAGTGATTCATTGATAGATGCTTCCTACAAAAACTTCTTGAATAATTAAAAGAGTTAGTCATAAATACATGCTCCAATGTTTTGTAATCATCAAAATTATTCCGGGGGTCAACACCATTAATTATAGTCCATAGCTAAACATTGTGGACCACGAGCAATTTTAACCAACCATCGATTGAGAGGGTGGTCAGTGACCACCCCACGGGTTCCAGCAAGGTCCATGGCATGGGTGGTGATGCCAGTGAGGGGAGATGGCAACGGTGATGGATTGGCAGTGATCGAATCAAGGTGAAGAAAAAAACCATAGCTCTAATAGTGATGAATGGTGATCAACAAGTTTGATGAAGGGAAAAATGATGATGATAATGGTCCTACTAGCTTTGGATAGTTCAATAAGCAATAGTGATGGGTTCAGTGTGGTGGCATGATAGTAAGGTAGTGTTCGACCAATCCTTGGCAAATTTAGTGGTTGCGATGGTGAGGTCCATAGCAGCAATGGCTCTAGTGATGAAGAGCAGCAAGGTTTTGTCATCGATGGTAGTAACCAGCAATGGTGATGGCTCCTCCGGTGATGAAAAAGGTGATAGCGCTAATAGTTCAGTGATGGCTCATTTTATGGGCATGGGGTAGCATCGACGATAAGGGCGGCAGTCACGAATGGGATGGCACTGGTGACATAGGTTGCGATGACACATGGGAGGTTCTGATGAGGTGATGGTGGCTGCTACTTAAGGAAGACAGGCATGGTTTTGAGATGCAATCCAATGACTAAGTACAAATCTAGGAAAAATCCAATGACCAGGGGCTATTCCAAGTTGATTAATGATTTGATGGAGTGAACTATGGCTGACAAACCTCAAATGGTCAAACACCAATTGGAACAGGAATTGGACACCAATTTTGACATGGATCAAGCCTAACCACACCCATTCAACCATTGATTTGTTGTAAAATTAAATCTTAGCCACTCATGTATTCTTTTCTTTAATTTCACATTGAAAAATTATAAAAACCTCTTCTCTATTAACACCTGAAAAAAGGCTCCCCTAACTCTACCTAGAGGCATCAACTCCCTGGAATCTCTCTAGAGCCTTTGTATAAAGGGAGAGGAAGGGATCAACTTAGGAATGACTAAGTGCAGAAGTTTTGGAGGGAAGAGGGATCTTGTAACATGGCAGAGCATACAAATCTTTTGTTCCCCACTCTTCTTATATTTCTTTTAATTTGGTATGCAATAAAAGATTATGCTTTTAATTATAAGTTCTTTATTCATTCTCTTTTTTTTATTATGTTTTAACATTAAATTAAGTTTAGGGATAACTCTTACTTTCTAGAGATGTGCCGTGATCTGTTGTAGATAGGGGGCATACTGAGAAAAGAAGAGTTGAATACCTAGAGCCTCTCGAAGATGTGTCATGATCTATGGATATGGAGCATGTTGAGGGAAGATAAGTAATTTTCTAAAACTAATTACATTCAAATTATAAAAGAAATATAATTTTATCAATGCAAGATTGATTTATAACCTCCAAAATAATCTCTTTTACTTGCTTTGATCTTATAAGTAGTTTACTTTTTGCTTACTTTTTTTTTTATGCAACAATAATTATTCTTCTTTTTTTAAAAATCTTAACTTAGCCCTAAGATCCCTAAGGATACGATCCTGACTGATCCTAGCTGTGGAGTTTAAGTTGGTAAATTATTTTTGACCATCCATGACAGCAATCACATTCCATTTATCGTTCATATTGCTAACCCCATTATAACCTTGACCTCTAATATGCTTAATACTTAAATTATGCCTTAAGAGAATATTACAAATACCATCTCTAAAAGTCAAAGAAGTTATATCTGAGACATGAATAATATCAAAAAATTGCTCCCTTATGAATCCTTTCTTGTCAATAAATCTCAAAAGAACAGCTATTTGTTCTTTTCATGATTTATCCCAAGCTTTATCAATAATTTACAATATTTTCCATCACCAATTTAGTCCCCTAAGACTATTTTCACTTTTCTTGAAAAAATTATAGAATTTTTTTTTGTATCTTTAGTGAATTATAAGAAGCATAACTAGGAGCATTTTCCAAAATATCTTTTCTAACATTCTCATTATAATATGCCAAAATCTTGAGTAGTTCAAGAAAAATATCTTGATTTTTTGAATTTCGACATTCATCATATCCTTGAAAAGCATAGCCTAAAATGTAAGCCATCTAATTATGCCCGCTGAGGTCTTGAGTTGTAAATGATTCTAAGCAATCTATTCAAAGGTTTGTTTCTCAATTACTTTTTGAAATGTTGCTTCTTATTTATCAGATCATGGTAGCTCGTCATAGCAACATTATATGAGAAATTCATATTTTTTTCAATAGATACAAGAAATGCACAATTCTCCCCATCACTAACTTTTTTTTAATTTTTAAATCCACCTTCTACAAATTTGCTTCTTCTTTCACCTGGTTTTGAAAAGTGATAGCAAGCAAAACAATAAGCAGCATTTGTAGTTGGAGAATATTTGAGCCAACTAGGATGCTAATTGAACCAATTTGATTGAAAATATCTATAATAATTTTCTGAACTAATGGGATCATACTTGTCCAATATTGGCTTATAAATACCACAACTAATATAGGCACATCAAATTTCATCATGTTGATTTATAAGATATTTTCAAATTTATTTTCACAATCCAGGATCTCTTTCCAATTCATAAATATCAATATATTCAATTCTAACTTTTATTTTTTTAGATGGCATTTCTTTTGTAGGAATGGTGCCTATTCTTGGAGTTGTTTGATGAAGTTCAATCTCAGCCTCAACCTCAGGTGTATACTGCGTAGCTCTATCACCAATATTTTTTGTTACTCTTTTTTTAAAAAAATACTCATTTTTCTACTCATAATGAACCTAAAATATAAATAAAGTTTAAGAGAAAAATAAAATAGAAAAGAAAAAAAGAAAAGAAGAGAAGAGAAAACTATATTAAATAACTTGCTTAAGTTTGGACATATATAATAAAACTTTGAGAGAGTGATAACCAGCCAAAACCAAGCTAATTAGTTGCTTGTCATCAAGTTTAGTAGTAAAAAATGCTTCAAAATTCAACAAGTAGATGAGAAACTCATCCTAAGTGCCTGTACAAGAGATCATTGAGATCTAATGGATGGTGATTGGACTCTTGAAAGTGTGGGAAACATGTAGACTATGCAAGGTGGAAATTATCCTAAATCACAGGGTCCTCTTAATAGACCATTTAAATTCTCACCTGATATGGAAGAGGTGGAGCTCCGGTGGCCGGCAGGAGTTGTGGACGATATGAGAAGGCAATCTAACAGTAGGCGATGGCAACAGTGGCTGGGGGTGGCAGTTGGGGAAGAGAGCAGTCAACAATGGGTGGGGGTTGGGGTTGGGGAAGAGAGGAGAAGGAAACGGCAGCAGGTGGGGGCAGCGGTTGGGGAAACGATGAAAAGGAGTCGGTGGTAGGTGGGGACAATGGGTATGATTGGAGGTTAGGGAAGAGAGGAAGTGCCAGCGAGTCTAAATGGTGATAGGAGAGGGGATTTGCATGGGCACCACCAAGGGGTGGGGTCAGAAAGAAACTTCCCATTTCGATTCCTTCCCATTTTGTGGGATTTCTTCATCGAAGCTTGACTTTTTCAAGATTTTTCTGAGTGGTTCTCTTATTTGATGCAAAGGTGAGCAAGAGAGGAAGGAAATGGATATGAAATTTTATGGAGGCAAATATCTATATATGTGAGATTTTACCTGAAAAAACTATCTTATAAATGAAGTTACAAAAAAGTTGAGGGGGGCCAAGGCCTCCTACCCCTGGTGGTCCACCACTACCCCGAGGCTATGAGCCGGCTACTCCCTTTGCTTAGAAACAATAAGGCATAGAGCTTTTTGAACTCAGGAGTGGGGGACATCTAATATGGAAACTATTGACATGGCCTTGATGACTTCCTGAACCACTACATGCTCCATCGGTTATGGTGGACCATGATTCCCAACTCAGAGTGATTGAGCCACCGACTAGGGTAAGGACATCAAAACTGACTAGCCATTCACTAGGAAAGGACCAGTGGTAGGGCCCACTAACTAGCTGACCCCATCCAGATAGACTAGCTGCTTCCAAGATGGGTAGTTGTGGCTCACTAGGCCCGACTAGTAGGATGCCCCTCCGCACATGCACTTGTCGACTCTCTACTCAAGTCTGACTAACTTGTCGGGTGCTTCTACTCAGTGTGCCCTGGTGCATGGCTATGTTTCTTCTCCTACTCGTGGTCCACGACTTCCGAGTAGCTAGCAATTCATTCAATCACAACCATTCCGACATGGATCATAGCAGATAAGATCCCAACCAATCCTGACACCACAATGGAAAGATGCTAATGGTCAAGATCTTGGAGGACAAGATCCTACCACCTCATCCAAGTTTGCTATGCTTGTCAAAGATGGCCACCTCTGCAACAACATTCTATTACTCCACATAAGCATACAAATAGGTAAGAGGGACCTCTAGTAAGGTACACTCCATACATTCCTACACACTCTCATTCATACCTCGTCGAACCACCACTGACTCCTTGCTTCGATCACTACAACCTATCATTTCCCATCCACTGACTTGAGCATCGAAGTATCCCATCGGTAACCACAGCCCAGGGACCTTTTTATGGGTCATCATAGTGGAGCAACCAGTAGAAGCTTCTCTCCTTTCCCTAAGAAGATTGGAGCACCTCCTTACATCGCCAGAGCTTAGTGATGGGTGATTTGACAGCAACATTAATCATAGGATTTAAGGTGCTTTTTGTTATAGGGTGGATGACCTATTATAAATAGAAAAGTGTTCGATTGAGAGCTAATCACTTATTCTAGGTACAAGATACCAAATAGTCAGGAGCCGATCATCTATTCCAAACACAAGGTGCCAAATAGCCAAGAATCGATCACTTATTTCAGACAAAGGGTGCCAAATGGCTAGAAACTTATCACTTGTTCTAGAAACAAGGTACCATATTGCCAGGAGTCGATCACTTATTCCAGGCACACGGTGCCATATGACCAGGAGTTGATTACTTATCTAAAGCATGATTGCTCGACTACTCATTAAACAAGTGCCAACTACTTTCCTAACTCATCAAATAGGTACTGGCTACCTACCAAATTCATCGAACAAGTTCTGACCACTTATCTAAGCCAAGTACAAAGTCTCAGAACTCCATTTAACATGAAGCATATATCTTAAAAGTTATTAGAGCCATTACAATAAGGTTGGTAAAGTGGTTATCAAGAAGTATAACAGACCATTTAACAAATCACTTCACAAATTGACTCTTAATGGTCTAGCCGACTTAACCACTTTCTTATTTGCATAATCACTTTACAAATAGTTATAACTACCTAACAAACTCGGCCCTCTATTTCTTTAAATAGCTAGTCTAGGGGATCTCCCAGGGATAACTTTTTGAATACACACTCTCTCTCCATTTTTTCCATACTATTCTCTTTCAAAGCTGATTTAAGTATCAGAGAGTTTCCCATTGGAGAAATCTCATCCATTTTTTCAACATTGAGGATTTCTTTTTTAGGTCAAGGAGGAGATCGGACCTACTCCCAATGTTATTACCAAGTCATCGGCTAGTCACTTATGGACCCTTAAGAGCTCAAATCTACTCTAGTACAGTCTGCTTAACCAACTTGGAGAGGTGCAGCAAGCAACAACATTTCCATTTGGACATGATCTAAGTAATAATTAGACTTGTCATACTAGTCAATGACTAGTCCCTCCCAAATAAATATCAATGATGCATCATTTACTTGATGAGTGTGGAACCTTTGGCAGCATGTGTTTTGCATGGCAAAGATAAATAGCTAATAACTATAAGGGCAATTTGTCCCTAAGCATTTACTTGACTTGAGTTTATATTGAGTATTACCACTAAGGGTGCAATCTGACATTACCATGGAGTTTCACTTCATTTTCATGGGCATAAAGTCTCATGCATCTGGCATGCAATACAAACTAAGTTAATAATACTATGCATCCATTCATCACATGATCTCCTTGTACTCGTCATCTGTAAGGCATTATCAGATCACTTGAACTCATCCATTTTAACTAGGGAAGCAATCGAGCCAAGTCGAGATGGGTAATTAGGAGCTCGAGTTCAGCTTGATTAATCAAAATACTCTGGTTTGAAACTCAATTTGATTGAACCTTAGTATTCCAAGCTTGAGCTTGGCTTGATAAAAAAAGATAATGCTCGAGCTCAACTTGACTCAGCTTGAATACCAGTCAAGTCATATTTGAGCTCGAGTTTGAGCTTGAATCAAGCCTTAGCCTATTTATAATATGTATATTATAAATAAAAAAAAATTATATAAAAAATATATAAATTCAAGTAGACTCACGAGCTTTCAAGTTGAGTATCTTTCTACTCAAGCTCAACTCGAAAAGCTATTCAAGCTTGAGTCAAAAATTTGAGTTTGACTCGAGCTCGATAATAATAAGCCAAATGAAGCTTGATTTGAGTCGAGCTCGAGTAGCTCATGAGCAACTCGACTCGTTTGCATCTCTAATTTTAACTTAGGATACATTTAGTCACCACTAAAAAATATATTTTTTATTTTAAAATACTTTTAAAATAAAAAATAAAAATAATGTTTGATAATATCATAAAAACTAAAAATTAAAAATAATTATTTTTATGAAAAGTAATTTTTTTACTTCTAAAAATATACTTTCTTCTATTTAAAATAATTAACACAAAAACTTAGTAAGCACATACAAGCATGCATGCATACATGTATTCATACATACATGCATGCATACATGTGTACATACTTATATCTATACATGCATACATCCCTCGATCTACACACACACATATATATATACATGTATTTATATATGCATGCATACATGCATCCATATATACTACAAGAAGTTTGAGTATTAGTGATGGCTAATCAGCCATCGCTAACAACCATTTTCTAGCACCGAAAAAATGTTTTAGCTAATACTATTAGCAACAGAAAAGGAATTATTAGCAAGGGTAACAACCATCACTAAAAGTTTTAAAATTTTAATTTTTTAAAGTTTTAGTAATTTATTTTTAGTGATGGCTTGGGATCATTAATGATGATAAAATATTATCACTAAAACTTTCATATTTTTATTTTTTAAAAAATTATTATTAGTGATAGAAAGTGTTAGTAGCGATGATAAAGGCCATCGCTAAAAGTTTTAAAATTTTATTTTTTAAGATTCTAAAAATTTAATAATAGTGATTGCTTTTGTTCATTAAAGATGGTAAAATGCCATCACTAAAACTTTCATATTTTTGTTTTTTTGAAAATTATCATTAGTGACGGGGAGTGGTATTAGTAACAGTAATATGCCATTGTTATATCTCTAAAAATCCATGCCTCTATTTTCCTAACCCCCTCTCAATTTCCCCTCGGTCCCTCAAATTTTTGCTACCCACCCCCTTCTCAGTTCCCCCCTAGTGCCTTGGTTGTTGGCACCTACCCTCGTTTTCCTTACCCCCTTTAGCCATCCCCATGCTACCATTCTGCTAGAGTCCTCGTGCCACTATCCCATGGCCCTGGCCTTATGCTGCTGTTCTCATAGCCCCATCATCTTTGAAAGAATTGTGCCCTAAAAGCCAATCTTTGTATGGACATTTCCATAATCTTCTAGCTCATATATGATATTACTTTATAATAAAAGATAATTATTAATTCATTATACTACTGCATCTTATTAAGATTATGATGAACCCCATAGATTAGGACAATGATTTTAGGATTATAGGGATAACAGTGAAACCTAAAACCTATAAACCCTAATCTAGAATATTTCTAGTCATAGGATCATCGATTCAGGGATCAATGAATCTAGATAGACTAGCACATCCTAAGTATGCTTGATGGAGAGGGTGGTGGGTCTCACGACCACTTGTATAGTGACACTAATACAAAGATGTGGGTGCTCATTAGGTTATGAGTTCACTGCATTAATCCGATAAGAGAACATCTAATAGAAGTCTTACTTCTTATCAAAAGAAATATTCTCTTAGTGGGAGTTATGCATGTGATCCTTAGACTTGAGACTGTCATAGTATCTTGTGCACATGAACCCATGATTTGGTGCATACTCATTCATGAAAATTAAATCATGTACAGGGTGCTTCAAGATATGGTGGATTGTGTATGAACGTAATGAGCATGTCAACAAGGAATCAATCACTCTTAGTAAGAGGACTTATCCCATGTAATCTCTTTGATTGTTGACTCAGGAAGTCTTTGATCAAAGCAGTATGAGATTAGATAGGATTTCTTATCTTTCATTGATCAAGTCTTCATTATCGAATAGAGATTTGAAAGGATTAAGTGCTAGGATTTGATATTTATCCATGCCCATCACTTAATCAGGATAAAGGAAGATAGAAGGATTGAATTGCATGGTAATTTTTTACTGAAGGATATTTTGATAATTTTTATCAAATTTCTCATCTCTGGGTAGGCATGATACATTACTAGACATCAATCATGTCTTGTAGATTTTCATGAATCAAATCGGATGGATTCATGAGTCAATTTGAAAATTGGTTCCAATTGGCACTTAGGTCAACTCGATTTGGCCTAATTGGATCAATTGATTTTGATTAGATCGAAATAGCTTGGACCTGGACCTACTGCTAGCTAGATGTGAAATCCAAAGGATCACACACATTAAAAAATTGGCCAAGGAAGTTAATTGAATCTTCATTAGGGTCATGGGATCCTAATTGGCTAGCTAATTAACATACTAGCATATATTGGCTAGCCCAACTCCTAACCCAATTGGATTGGTTCAATTAGCTTGCTATTTGGACTAACCAATTTAAGCAAAACTTAAATTGGATTGAGTCCTAGTTGGGATAGCCTTAATCAGTATTTATCTGGAATTATATGGAGCTTTATCTTTAATTTATGATAGAGTCCAAGTAGGAAAGAACTCTTGGTGCCATATTAGCGTGCACCAAGAATAAGGTGTATAGAAGGACCAAGAGTCCTTCTTCCACTTAATCACAAATACCAGATAAACTCAAGGACCTTCTCCCTTATCTCCATGCCTCATTGGATGGGTGTTGACCTGTCAAAAGAAGAAGAAATTGGCATGGAATTGTGGCATGCACAATGAAGGGATGCGTCCCTTTATTTTGGCATAGATTTTAAATGTAGGAGTCCTTCTGTTTGAAGGCTTCTATTTTCTTTGACACACCTCTTGGGATCCCATGCCTCTTAGAATTTATCTAATGATAACTTGATTGCTATCCTAGGCAGTCAAAAATAAAACCTACTCACTATTATAGCCAGCAATGAGTCGGGATCATATCCTCAGGGACTAAGAATAATTATTGAAAGGGATATGCCCTACAAGCCAATCCATGTTGTATCTCCCAAACCATTGTAATTGACAATATTCTAATAAAGGCATTATTTTTCATCATACGCTGTGTTTATTATTATATGATGAACCCCATAGATTAGGGCTATGATTTTAGGGTTATGATAAGATCATACCAGTGAGACCTAAAGTCTTAAAACCTTAATCTAAAATATTCCTAGTCAAAGGAACCTTGAGTAGGGGATCAGGATTTTTTTCCGGTAAGACTAGCACATCCTATATATACTGAATAGGGTGACTACTCTCACAGTCACTTGTGTATGACACTAATACTAGGATGTGGGTGCTCATTAGAGAATGAGTTCACTGATATGATCCAACTTGAGAACATCTAATGGAGTCTTAGCTACATGTCAATAGAAGGTTCTCATAGTGGGAGTGGTACAAGTAATCCTTTGACCTGAGACTGCCATAAGTACCTTATGTACATGAACCCATGCTTTGGTTCAATTCTAATCATGACACTGAGTCATGCACAGGATTGATACTGGAATGGTGAATTGGATATGAAGGTAATGAGTAGGTCAACAAGGAATCGATCACTCTTAGTAAGAGGAGATTGCATTCAGCTAGTTATCAATCGGATGATGATGCAGGAAATCTTTGATCAAAGTAAAGATATTAGAGATGATTTCTAATATCAAGATAATTGAATCATCAATATAAGATTGAGCTAGAAATGAATATAATATTGGAGTTGACATATATTCTTATCCATAATTATATTCTAGGTGCAGGCTGATCGAAGGATTTAATTGTACGGTAACTTTCTACTGAATGGTATTTTTGGTATTTCACCAGAATTTTCATATCTTCTGGGTAGACATGACATGTTGCTAGACGTCAATCTTGTCTTGTGGGTTGATTAAATTGAATGATCACTTATTAGGAAGAGTCCTAATTGATCATAATCGGGTAAGCCCGGTTTGACCTAAATCAATTAAAAAGAGTTATAATCAAATTAGGTTAACTTGTATTCGAACCCACTGCTGGCTAGATGTGGAACCCAATGGGTCACACACTTAAGAGAATTGATCAAGGGTTTAATTTTGTAATTAAATCATTTTTCATGATGACACTCTAGCAGGTGTTGCAAATCCTAGCTTCTATTCGAATTAGGGTTCCGGATCGGTTCAATTTGGGTTCTAATTGGATCTAATTAGACCCTAATTGAAGTTATAGGGATTATGGCTAACCCTATTAGCTAACCATGTATCTACGCTAGCCCCCCACCCACCCCTTAGCATTTTCACGCCAAAATGCCAAGAGTACATGCGCTAATGGACTCTTGGAGCGCCATTTGGAAGAGTCCATGGCACATGGACTCTTGGTGCGCTCCATAAAAAACTCCGGTGTTTTTATATGGGGCGGCTTCTCTTATCTCCTTTAGCGCCTTAAATGTCCCCCCTTGGATTGGAATCCAAGGGTTGATGCTTTTTGAGAAAGGCAGGAAGCATTTGTTGCTTCTCGGTTGCAAGAAATAACATCTCCTCGGAGATTTAAAGTCGCGACTCCTTTCTTTTAAAAACATCGTGACTTTTCATTTAAGAAAAGCCGTGGGATTTATCTGGAAGGCCGTGAGAAGGAAGGATGGGGTGTGAGAAAATAAGAAAGGGTGAGAAGTTTTTCACGAAGAGTTGTGTGGGCGACTCTCTGAAATCTATTTAAGGGTTCAGGAAAAATCAGAACCGGGTAATCTGAAATTTTATTTTTCTTCTTCCTCTCCTAAAGACTCTTTCTCTTTTTTCTTGTTCTTGCACTGTTTCCTTTACAGAGTACATCTCTGTCGAAACTCTACTACTAAACAAGAACAAGAGCGAAAGTCTTCGACGGTAAAGGAAATAAGGAGTTCTGATTTTTATTCTTTCTTTCTTACATTAAGACATTCTTGTCTTAGTTTCTCCTCCAATTTAAGACAAGCCTAAATCCCCTTAGGACAAGGTCTTATCTTCAAGACAAGAGTGTCTTAGAGGGTCAAGGTCTTAGTGGAAGGAGGAGAAGAGATAAAAGAAAGGAAGGCAACCTCTTGTATGGAAGAATCCAGCCATAATCCGAAGAATTGAGTTCTAGGAAGAAGAACTCAATAGGAGGAACCATTGGACAAGAAGATAGTATTCTTGATCATTGCTCTGTGTGGATCACCATCGAAGGGCGGACACCTGGATGCCTGGTGAACTCAAATAGCCCGTTCATCTTCAAGATTAAATCTTCATCAATTTGGAATTAGCGGTTACAGGTTAGTACTCTAATTCTAATTTGCATAAGAATGTTAGTCTGTATAGATTTTAGTCTTATTAAGGAGTTCCTGTTTTAGGATTTTGGTACATATTAATTTCAATTTTTGAAATTACCCTTCCGCTGCGTTGCACCGGTACCCTACAGTGGTATCAGAGCCACCTTAATTAGGACTAGAATCTATGATAGTTTGTATGTCACATATTAGGATTTTTAAATCCTAATATGTTACTACACTTAGCATATCTTTGATTGTATATATGTTTTGATGTATGCCACTAGTTAGGGTTTTTCACTCAAACCCTAATTATTATAGAGATATGTTTAGTTTTGAAGTCATCATACTGAAATAAGGTTGCCCTGGCATAATGGTGGATCCATTATGTGGTAAATGGTTGTCCTAGTATGATGACACACTTAGCATATATTTGTTTATTTATAAGAGTTATATGTTGATTGTGATATGTTCTATAAGAATGTGCTGGCAATTTATAAATCCCTCATCTTAAAAATTATATTAAGTCTTAGTATATTTAACTAATAAGCATCACTAGTCATGATATACAATTGATCATTCGGTGTCTAGAAAGGTGGTTCTGGGAAGGTAAAGAGAATTGTGGTTTTTAATTGGTTCCGTTGACTGACCTGGCCAATTTATATTGGTGTCTAGGAAAGCAACGGGGGGACTCCCACATCTCTTCCACTTGCCTGGCCGATTTGATTAAATTTAAATCTTGACTAAAATGCTTAAGTGTTAAAAATACTATATATTGGCCTTCCTTCATGCTGGATCATTATTGTGTTATGAACCACATTAGGTTTGTTGTGTTATCTGCAAGACCTAATATGGTGATTGACATAATACTAGTCTAGTGCATAGAAATGCTTACAGTATATTCAGTATAATGCTTTGTTGTATTATCTGCAAGGGCATTATATTTGAGTATTGACTGTATAGAAATGAAAGGGTCTTGACTTAACTAGAACATTATGGTTTGTTGTGTTTTCTGCAAGACTAATAATGTTCTAGAGGCCAAGTTACTTCTTGAGAATTATATGAGATATAATTGGAAGAGTTTCCTACCTTTGAGCTTATAAAAGATTTGTTGTGTTTTCTGCAAGATCTTTTATAAGTATTAGGATCTCAATCTCACTAAGAAAAACTGATCAGGGTTCTTCTCGATTATCATAGTGAGGGCTATGATTTTTGATAAAATAGTGGGAGACATAATTAAATTGAAGACCTAATTTAATTATGTAAGTCATTTTATAGTTGTTTGCTTATGTATTGTTCTTTATTAAATGTAGATAAATGGCATCTTCATTATCACTGCGAAGTATCTTAGATACCAACAAACTGACTGGTCCGAACTATGTGGACTGGTTGAGAAATTTAAAGATTGTGCTGAGTTCAGAAAAACTTTCTTATATTCTTGATACCCCTAGTCTTAATCCACTAGGGGATGATGCCACACAGGAAGATATGGCCACATACAAAATGTGGCAGAATGACTCCCTCACTGTCAAGTGTATCATACTAGCCTCTATGACCAATGAGTTACAGAGACAGCATGAAAGCATGGATACTCAATCCATAATGCTCAATTTAAAAGAGCTTTATGGAGAACATAGCAAAACTGCTAGATATGAAATATCTAAGCAGTTATTCCATGCTAGGATGACAGAGGGAACATCCATTCAGGATCATGTTTTGAAGGTAATTGACTTAATCACCAGATTGGGTCAATTAGGTTTTATCATGGATGGGGAGTTGAATCAGGATTTAATCCTGCAATCACTCCCGGGGTCATTTTCTCAGTTTGTCTTGAATTATCACATGAACAAACTGAACACTTCCTTGCCTGAGCTGTTAAATATGTTAAAAATAGTGGAGAGCCATGTTAAGAAAGAAAAGGCTCCACTTCTTCTTGTTGATAAGACCAATAAGAAGAAATCAGGCAAAAAGGATTTTAATAGGAGGCTAAACCCTAAGAGTTGCATCAATAAGAATAAGAAAGGAAAGAAGGCCTCCAAACAGTCGACCTGTTTCTTTTGTGGCAAAGTGGGACATTGGAAAAGGAATTGCAAGGCTTATCTTGCAACTGTGAAGCCTGGTGCATCAGATGCGCCAAAAGGTATGTATGAGATACATGCTATATTGACATTAAATTCATCTATATCAAATACTTGGGTATTGGATACCGCTTGTGGTTACCATATATGCAAATCTTTGCAGGACCTCCACAAGCTTAAAGTATTGAAGGAAGGTGACTTCAATCTCTACGGTGCTAGTGGTGATATCATCCAAGCAGAAGCTATAGGGACCTATATTCTGAAGTTGCCTTCAGGGAAGATCTTGGAGTTAGAAAATTGTTATTGTATGCCTAAGATTATTAGGAACATTATATCTATTCCCTTGTTATTAAAACAAGGATATGTAATGGATGTAACGAGCACTGGTTGCTCGATAATGTTATCTAATGAATTTGTTTGTTCTGGCATATTTAGCAATGGGCTCTTAACTATTTCTTCCAATGATAGTATTTTTCATGTCAATAATAAAAGAAAAAGAGAAGACTTTAATGATACTTTACTTTGGCATCATCAACTTGGTCATGTTAATGAGTCTAGGATAAGCAAGTTATACAAGAAAAATTCCTTGATCCTTATGAGTATGAATCATTAGGAACTTGCGAATCATGTCTCATGGGTAAGATGACCAAGACTCCATTTACTGGACATGGAGAAAGGTCAACTGAGTTATTAGGACTTATACATACTGATGTATGTGGTCCAATGACAACTCAGGCTAGAGATGGATACTCATATTTTATCACTTTTACAGATGATTTATCTAGGTTCGGATATGTGTATCTTATGAAACATAAATCTGAAGCCTTTGATAAATTTAAGGAGTATCAAAGTATGGTCGAAAAACAAACCGGGAAAAGTATTAAAGTTCTTCGGTCTGATCGAGGAAGATAATACTTATCCATGGAGTTTTTAGACTATCTTAAAGTTAATGGAATTCTTTCTGAATGGACCCCTCCATATACACCACAGCTAAATGGTGTAGCTAAAGGAGGAATCGTACCTTATTAGATATGGTACGATCCATGATGTGCTTCATAAATTTATCCATTTCCTTCTGGGGTCATGCCCTAGAAACTACTGTTTACATTCTGAACAAAGTACCTTCTAAATCCATTGTTAGTACTCCATATGAAATTTGGAGTGGAAAGAAACCGTATCCTAAATATTTTAAGGTATGGGGATGTCCAGCTTATGTTAAAAGAAATTTTGGACATAAGTTGGAACCTAGAGCGGACAAATGTCTATTTGTAGGATATCCTAGAGAAGGTAGAGGATATCTATTTTACCATCCAACTGAACAAAAGATTTTTGTCAGCAGACATGCCACTTTTCTAGAAAAAGAGTTTATTTAAGAAAAGGGCAATGGTAGAACTATTGAACTTGGAAAAGTACAAGAAACACAGATAGACAATTCTCAATCAATAGAACATATAGTTAGGACAGAACCAGAATACAAAACTCCTCCCCGTAGGTCTGATAGAGTGCCACGGGCACCTGAGAGGTATGGGTTTATTATTGAAAATAATGAAGCCCAAGTCATTCAAAATGATGAACCTCTGACCTATACGGAAGCTATCTTGAATACTGATTCAGATAGATGGCAAGAAGCCATGGAATCCGAGATAGACTCTATGTATGTCAACCAAGTATGGTCTTTGGTCGATGCACCAGAAGGTGTTAATCCTATTGGGTGCAAATGGGTCTATAAGAAAAAGATTGGGGCTGATGGCCAAGTTGAAACCTATAAAGCCAGATTAGTGGCAAAAGGTTTTAGACAAAAACAGGAAATTGATTATGATGAAACATTCTCACCTGTTGCCATGCTCAAATCAATTCGGATTTTACTTGCTATAGCAGCATACCACGATTATGAGATCTGGCAGATGGATGTGAAGACTGCATTCCTCAATGGTTTCCTTGAGGAAGAAGTCTACATGTCACAGCCAGAAGGTTTTATTTCAAAGAATAAACCTAATCAAGTATGCAAGCTAAAGAAATCCATTTATGGATTAAAGCAAGCTTCAAGGAGTTGGAACATCCGCTTTGATGAAACTATTAAAAGGTTTGGTTTTATCAAAAATGTGGATGAACTCTGTGTTTATAAGAAGACTAGTGGGAGTGCCATAGTCTTCTTGGTTCTGTATGTAGATGACATACTCCTCATTGGGAATGATATCCCAATGTTACAGTCAGTCAAGGTTTGGCTATCAAACCAGTTTTCCATGAAAGATTTGGGAGAAGCATCCTATATACTAGGTATTAAGATCTATAAGATAGATCTAAGAGGATGCTAGGTTTATCCCAATCTAGGTACATTGACTTAGTGCTGAAAAGATTCAGCATGGATGGAAGTAAAAGAGGTTATCTTCCTAAGAGTCAAGGCATACATCTTTCTAAAAAGATGTCTCCTAAGATACCTGAAGAAAGAAATAAAATGAATCTATACCTTATGCTTCAGTAATAGGGTCCATAATGTATTCCATGTTATGTACCAGGCCTGATGTGGCATATGCTTTAGGCATTGTCAGTAGGTTTCAGGCTGATCCAGGAGATGATCATTGGAAATCAGTTAAAAATATTCTTAAGTACCTGAGAAGGACTAAGGATATTTTTCTGGTTTATGGTGGTTCTGATCTTAAACTAAAAGTTTATTCTGATTCTAGTTTTCAATCAGACCCTGATGATAGCAAATCCATTTCGGGATATGTTTTTACCCTAAATGGTGGAGCAGTGAGTTGGAAGAGTACCAAGCAGCAGACTGTAGCTGACTCAACCACAGAGACAGAATACATAGCTATCAGGGAAGCCGCCAAGGAAGCAGTTTGGAGGAAGAAGTTCATCACAGAGTTGGGTGTTGTTCCTGAGATTGAAAACCCAGTGCCTCTTTACTGTGACAACACTGGAGCTGTTGCTCAAGCTAAGGAACCAAGAGCTCATCATAAGTCCAAGCACATTTTGAGACGCTTCCATCTCGTCCGAGAAATAGTAGAGAGACAAGATGTCTACATAAATAGAGTTGATACAAAGAACAATATAGCAGACCCATTCACTAAGGCTCTACCACAACGAGAGTTTGATCGCCACCTCGAGTGTATGGGACTAAGATTCAAAGGCGATTGGCTTTAGTGCAAGTGGGAGATTGAAAGGGATATGCCCTACAAGCCAATCCATGTTGTATCTCCCAAACCATTGTAATTGACAATATTCTAATAAAGGCATTATTTTTCATCATACACTGTGTTTATTATTATACGATGAACCCCATAGATTAGGGCTATGATTTTAGGGTTATGATGAGATCATATCAGTGAGACCTAAAGTCTTAAAATCTTAATCTAAAATATTCCTAGTCAAAGGAACCTTGAGTAGGGGATCAGGGTTTTTTTTCGGTAAGACTAGCACATCCTATGTATACTGAATAGGGTGACTGCTCTCACAGTCACTTGTATATGATACTAATACTAGGATGTGGGTTCTCATTAGAGAATGAGTTCACTGATATGATCTAACTTGAGAATATCTAATGGAGTCTTAGCTATATGTCAATAGAAGGTTCTCATAATAGGAGTGGTACAAGTAATCCTTTGACCTGAGACTATCATAAGTACCTTATGTACATGAACCCATGCTTTGGTTCAATTCTAATCATGACACTGAGTCATGCACAGGATTGATACTGGGAATGGTGAATTGGATATGAAGGTAATGAGTAGGTCAACAAGGAATCGATCACTCTTAGTAAGAGGAGATTGCATCCAGCTAGTTATCAATCGGATGGTGATTCAGGGAATCTTTGATCAAAGTAAAGATATTAGAGATGATTTCTAATATCAAGATAATTGAATCATCAATATAAGATTGAGCTAGAAACGAATATAATATTGGAGTTGACATATATCCATATCCATAATTATATTCTGGGTGCAGGCTGATCGAAGGATTTAATTGCACGGTAACTTTCTACTGAAAGGTATTTTTGGTATTTCACCTAGAATTTCCATATCTTTCGGATAGAGATGACACATTGCTAGACATCAATCTTGTCTTGTGGGTTGATTAAATTGAATGATCACTTATTAGGAAGAGTCCTAATTGATCATAATCGGGTAAGCCCGGTTTGACCTAAATCGATTAAAAAGAGTTCTAATCAAATAAGGTCAACTTGTATTCGAACCCACTGCTAGCTAGATGTGGAACCCAATGGGTCACACACTTAAGAGAATTGATCAAGGATTTAATTTTTTAATTAAATCATTTTGCATGATGACACTCTAGCAGGTGTTGCAAATCCTAGCTTCTATTCGAATTAGATTCGAATTAGGGTTCCGGATTGGTTCAATTTGGGTTCTAATTGGATCTAATTAGACCCTAATTGAGGTTATTGGGATTATGGCTAACCCAATTGGCTAACCATGTATCTAGGCTAGCCCCCCACCCGCCCCTTAGCATTTTCATGCCAAAATGCCAAGAGTCCATGCGCTAATGGACTCTTGGCGCACCATTTGGAAGAGTCCATGGCGCATGGACTCTTGGTGCGCTCCATAAAAAACTCTGGTGTTTTTATATGGGGCGGCTTCTCTTATGTCCTTTAGCGCCTTAAATGTCCCCCCTTGGATTGGAATCCAAGGGTTGATGCTTTTTGAGAAAGGCAGGAAGCATTCATTGCTTTCCGGTTGCGCGAAATAACATCTCCTCGGAGATTTAAAGTCGCGACTCCTTTCTTTTAAAAACATCATGAATTTTCATTTAAGAAAAGCCATGGGATTTATCCGGAAGGCCGTGAGAAGGAAGGATGGGGCGTGAGAAAATAAGAAAGGGTGTGAGAAGTTTTTCACGAAGAGTTGTGTGGGCGACTCTCTGAAATCTTTTTAAGGGGTCAGGAAAAATCAGAACCGGGTAATCTGAAATTTTATTTTTCTTCTTCCTCTCCTAAAGACTCTTTCTCTCTTTTCTTGTTCTTGAACTGTTTCCTTTACATAGTACATCTCTTTCGAAACTCTGCTACTAAACAAGAACTAGAGCGAAAGTCTCCGACGGTAAAGGAAAGAAGGAGTTTTGATTTTTATTCTTTCTTTCTTACATTAAGACATTCTTGTCTTAGTTTCTCCTCCAATTTAAGACAAGCCTAAATCCCCTTAGGACAAGGTCTTATCTTCAAGACAAGAGTGTCTTAGAGGGTCAAGGTCTTAGTGGAAGGAGGAGAAGAGATAAAAGAAAGGAAGGCAACCTCTTGTGTGGAAGAATTCCAGCCATAATCCGAAGAATTGAGTTCTAGGAAGAAGAACTCAATAGGAGGAACCATTGGACAAGAAGATAGTATTCTTGATCATTGCTCTGTGTGGATCACCATCGGAGGGCGGACACCTGGACGCCTGGTGAACTCAAATAGCCCATTCATCTTCAAGATTAAATCTTCATCAATTTGGAATTAGCGATTACAGGTTAGTACTCTAATTCTAATTTGCATAAGAATTTTAGTCTTCATAGATTTTAGTCTTATTAAGGAGTTCCTGTTTTAGGGTTTTGGTACATATTAATTTCAATTTTTGAAATTACCCTTCCGCTGCGTTGCACCGGAACCCTACAATTATTTCATAGAGAAAGAAAAGCAAGAGAAAACTATTTATAATGATTAGGTTATGAATAGTAATTGTTAAAAGATAACAACTAATTACTTAATTAAATAGCTAGCAGGAGAAGTAACCTAGGAGTCCGAATCCACCATGCAAATAGGTTTTATCTTCTTTTCTTTATATTAAAATTTCAATAATTCTTGTAGGTTCAATGTTAGAATAGTTTATTTCTTATTGGGCAAGGGACGTATCTAGAAATCATGGCATGTTCGCTAAAGTATAAACTACCTAATTTATTACAAGATCCATAACTCTTGCAAATTTAGTGTTAGAACAATTTATCTCCTATTGGGCACGGGTCGTATTCAGAGATCAAGACAAGTCCACTTAGAGCATAAACTATCTAATTAATTTGTAAGGTTAAGGATTTAATCTACCATACTACGATTATCTCTTTGAGGCACATATCGTATCCTGAGATCATAGCACATTGATAGAGAGTGTAGGCCATGTATATCAGATTAAAATCTTGATCAGGAAGATAACTCAAACGATATGTAAGGAAAGAATATGGTTTTTATCGCATAGAAACTAAGTACAAAAAGAGAGATAGTACCTAGTTACAGGCTTCATCTTCATGCTAGGTTGAAGGAATCTAGCTGCGCATCACTGCCACCAGCATCCCTTCCAAAATTTCTCTTTTTCCTAAGCCCAATATCATAATCTAAATAAAAGAAAAAAAAAGTAATTATTATAAAAATTGATCTTTGGGCTATTGCCTAGGGTCATCCTTTTATAGAGCTTCTCTCGGGCTTTCTTCCAATCAAATTTAGAGTCAATCGGACTCAAGATCGGCAAGATATCGCATGAAAAATTCTTAGCCATTCATTCTATTCATACCCCTCAAATCATGCCAAGATTCGTGCACTTCTTCTTTCTCGACCAAATGGAGTCTGAACAAGACTCTTCTTTGAATCCCGATCTCAAATCGAAGCTTGGGATCCTTCTTCCACTAGGATTTGGAGAGTCTCTTCCAATCTGGCAGGCGATAAGAGGCAGTGCTGGTGGAGGCAGGAGCAGCATGATAATAGGGAAAACCATGGATAGGGGCTGTGACTGGATCTTGGATGGTGGTAGCCGGTGGCCTTTGCAATGGCAATGGGTGCTAAAAAATGGAAGGCGGTGCCCAGAGGTGGCGGGCGGTGGTCAGTGGATCTGAACAAAAGGGGCAACGAGCGGTTGACAAAGGATGGAGAAGAATGATGGTGGCCAATCCAAAATGGTATCTTCAATGACCTTTTCTAGTGAGGGATGGCTCCCCGACATCTCCTCTAGCTATAGGCGGCAAGCGGACAGTGTCTCCAGTGAATCTGGTGCTCGGGAAGGGTTGTGGTCCACGGAATGACCTCGTGAACTGGTGGCAATGGCCACCCATGGACCAGCTGATGTTCTGTAGACCGAGCGACCGGTCCATGGTGGATCGGCTACTTTATAATATATGCTATTCATTAATAAATTTTAAATTTAAATTCTAAGCTCATCTAAATTTTGATTTGAGTGCCGTTTGCACCGTTGGACTCTAGAAATTGAGCTATTCCCATCATGGACTCTTTTTTTGTAAAACACTGATAAAAAGTATCATTCTTAATAAATATATATTATTTAATATTTATTTTAATGATTAAATTGGGATAATTAATTGACTTATCACTTGCCACATGGCAAGTGAGGAAAATGGCTAGAAAAATAAAGACACTTATATATCTCTTGGCACATGAAATGACATTTCATGATAAGTCTTCTCATCCAAGGGACTCCTTCTACTTGAAGGGTCTTATCAAGGGCTAACAAAAAGACTTATCAGGTGCCCCCTCTCTCATTATAAATTGGCATCGATAATTTGATGCCAAGAGGTTTGAATTCTGATCCAAAAGAAGTCACTTTCTATTTTCTCTTCTTTGTCCTTTTTAAGACAAGGCTTGTTCTTTCAAGACAGGGCTTGTCCTTTTAAGACAAGACTTGTCATTTTAAGCTAAGAGCCTAGGAAAAGATATAGGAGGGATAATCGAATTCTGAGAGAGAATTCAGAGAGGTCTCTGAGTGCCCTATAGGAGGGTAGGGGTTCCAATAAAGGGAAAGGAAGAAAGGTTGCTAGGAAGAATCTTAGTCAAATAAGCAAGCTTGGTGGGAGTGCTTCCTTGGTTTGGATCCTATGTAGATCACCTTTGGAGGGCATATACTTGTGTGCCTTATGGAAATTAAGGAGTACAGCACTCCAGGTATTCCTCTATATCCCTAAAGTTATGATTTATTAGTTGTTATGGTTAAGTGGTCCTAGGATTTAGGGTTCCGATTGATTAGGATTTTAATAATGAAAATTTTGAAATCCAGCATTCTGCTACGCCTGCCAGGAACCCAGCAATGGTATCAGAGCAATCTTGATGCATACAATTAGTGGTCATCTTAGTGTTAATTGCTTGCTTTGCTATGACTCTTGCATGATTAGTTCATATTACATATATGATATGTTATATTCCTAGTAAATGCTTTGGATTGGATTAGTCACCATGGCCATCTGGTCATAGGAGCTAAGTTGGATTGCCATCTGGTCATAGGAGCTAAGTTGGATTTAAAGGCCCTCTCTTCTCATTCAATGGGATCTTCTATGGCATGTTGGGGTGCCACCATGGCCTTATCCCATGAATAAGGTGAACGGATTGTTATTTGAATCATGCTATGGTTATGCATATTAGGGTTAATATGCTTATTTGATAAAATATGTGTCATGATAGCATGATTAATTAGAATGTGTTTGATACCATCAAAGCCCTCATAAAAATTATATTTTGTCGTAGTATAAGTTAATCATGAAGCAAATTTGATTAGGGTTTGATTAGTCGATTGGTGATTAGGCAAGTGGTTTTGGGAAGGTAAAGGGAATGAGACATTTAATTGGTTCTGTTGTCTGACCTAGCCAATTCATTCAGTATCTAAGGAAAGCAATGGGGGGACCCCCTCATCTCTTCCACTTACCTGGCCAATTTGGTCATATCTAGACCTTAAATTGAAAATGCTAATTGATTAAGCACACTACAAATTGCCTTCCTTTATGCCAAGCCAAATTTGTATCAAAACTATAGTAGGTTTGTTGAGCAAACTCAAGGCTTACTATTAGAGTTTGATATATAATTTGACATGGTGCATTTTATACTTTATAGTATGTTTGATAATGTTACTTTGTTGAGCAAACTCAAGGGTGACATTATTCAATCATGATTATATAAAATGAAGGGTTAGATAAAACTAAGACATTACAGTTTGTTGTGCAAACACAAGGTTGTAAGTATCTTAGAGGCAAGTGTTATGTTGAGAATTGCAAAGGATGCAATTGGAAAAGGAATTTCCTATCCTTGAACTTATAAATGTTTGTTGTGCAAACACAAGGTATTTATAAGGAATTGGAATCTCAACCCTACTAAAGAAACTGGATATTGGTTTCTTGTTTACCATAGTAGAAGGTTATGTTATTTATAGAAAATAGTGGGAGACATAATTAGAATTAAAGTTCTTATCTAATTATGGTTATCATCTTGAGTAGTCTGCTTATATATTGTTCTTGTTTGATTGTAGTTTTAAATTAATGGCTTCTACTCTTTCACTGCAAGACATATTAGATGCCAATAAAGTGACCGGACCAAACTATGTGGATTGGTTGAGGAACCTGAGAATAATACTTGCTCAGGAAAAAGTATCCTACATCCTCGATTCTCCGGATCTAGATCTAATTAAAGATGATGTGACAAAGGAGGAAAAAGGCCACTTATAGAATGTGGCAGAATGATGGCTTGACTATCAAGTGCATCATGTTAGCCTCGATAAGCAACGAGCTATGGAGGCAACATGAAGATACGGAACCTCAGTCCATACTACTTAATCTCAAAGAGCTGTATAGAGAATAAAATAGGACTGCTAGATATAAAATATCAAAGTAGTTGTTCCAGGCTTGTATGAGTGAGGGATCACCAGTACAGGTCTATGTTCTCAAGATGATTGACTTAATCTTCTAATTAGGTCAATTAGGCTTTGTCATAGATGGGGAGGTCAATCAGAATTTGATCTTGCAATCATTTTCAAATTCTTTCTCTCAGTTTGTCATGAACTATCACATGAACAAACTGAACCTTTCATTACTAGAGCTACTTAACATGCTTAAGACAGCTGAGAGCCACTTCAAAGGTGATAAGACTCATCATCTTCTTGTAGTTAATGGGAAGAAGAAAGGGGTAATGAAGAAGGGTATAAAGAAAAAGCTGAACCCAAAAAAGAGTATCAAAAAGAGGAAGAAGGCAAAGAGACCTTCAAATGATGGATCCTATTTCTTTTGTGACAAGGGACATTGGAAGAAGAACTACAAGACATACCTTGCAAGTCTGAAGCAAGATGCCAGTGGAGCATCAAGAGGTTTGTTTATGATGCAAATAAACTTATCATTGAGTTCTTCAACTTTTGATTCATGGGTATTGGATACCATATCTGGGTCTCAACTCTGCAAGTCATTGCAAGGGTTATAGAGACCTAGAAGTTTGAAGAAAGGTGACTTCAAGCTTTATAGCACGAGTGGAGAGGCCATTCATGCTGAAGTTGTTGGAACCTACATTTTATTATTGCCTTCGGACAAGATATTAGAATTAAAAGATTATTATTACATTCCAAATGTTATTAGAAATGTTATTTATGTACCTTTTTTATTAAGATAAGGTTATGAAATAAAAGTTGAGAGAAATTGTTGCTCCATTTTTCATTCTAATTACTATTTTGGAATAGGCAAATTTGTGAATGCTCTTTTAATTCTAGCACTCAATGATGAAGTATTCCTTGTAGAAAACAAAAAGAGAAAGAGAGATGATACCAATGTAACATTCCTTTGGCATTGTCGATTAGGTCATATAAGTGAGTCAAGGATTAACAAGTTATATAAAGATGTTTTCTTTGGCCCTTATGCTTATAAATCATTAGGAACTTATGAATCTTGCCTCATGGATAAAATGACCAAGTCTCCATTTACTGACATGGAGAAAGGGCATCTGAGTTGTTAAAGTTAATACATTTAGATGTATGTGGACCTATGTCAACTCAAGCTAGAGGAGGATTCTCTTATTTCATCACATTTATTGATGATTTATCTAGGTTCGGATATGTGTATCTCATGAAGCATAAATATGAAGCCTTTGATAAATTTAAAAAGTATCAAAATATGGTTAAGAAATAAACTTAAAAAATTATTAAGGTCCTTTGATCTGATCAAGGAGAAGAATACTTATCTAGTGAATTTCTTAATCATCTTAAAAAAAATGGTATTCTCTCTGAATGAACCCCTCCATATACACCATAATTAAATGGTATAGCAGAAAGGAGGAATCGTACCTTGTTTGACATGGTAAGGTCCATGATGTGCTTCCCAGATCTTCCAATATCTTTCTGGTGATATGCCCTAGAAACTGCTGCATATGTATTAAATAAGGTACCATCAAAATTAGTACCTAGCACTCCATATGAATTATGGAATGGCAAGAAACCAAGTCTTAAATATCTTAAGATTTGGGGTTGTTCAGCTTATGTTAAAAAGGAATTTGGACATAAGCTAATGCTAGAGCTAAGAAATGTAGGTTTATTGGCTATTCTCAAGAGGGTATTGGATACCTATTTTATCATCCTACTGAATAAAAGGTTTTTGTTATTAGGCATACCGTATTCTTGGAAAAGTATTTATCCAAGAAAAAAGGTAATGACAGAATAATTGAATTTAGTGAAGTTCAAAATGAATAAACTCAAGTTCCTCAACCAGAAGTACTAGTTGATCAGGTACAACCACAACACACATCTCCTCTTTGTAGGTTACAGAGAGTGCAAAGTGCACCTCTAAGATATGGTTTTATAATTAGAAACAATAATGAAACCAGTATCATTGAAGATGATGATCCACTAACTTATATGGAAGCAGTCATGAGTAAGGACTCTCACAAATGGCTCAGTGCATGAAATCCAAAATGGACTCTATGTATAACAACCAGGTTTGGACCTTGGTTGACCCACCTGAGAGAGTTGTCCCAATAGGGTGCAAATAGATCTTCAAGAGGAAGATTGAAGTAGATGGGCAAATAGAAACCTACAAAGCTAGGTTGGTTGCAAAAGGTTTCAAACCAAAGCATGGTATTGACTATAATGAAACATTTACACTAGTTGCCATGCTCAAGTCCATTAAGATTATGCTTGCCATTGCTGCATACTATGATTATGAGATCTGGTAGATCGATGTTAAGATAGCATTCCTTAATGAGAGTCTTGAGGAAGAAGCCTATATGTCACAGCCAAATGATTTTATCTCAAGTGGGAGACCAAACCAAGTATGCAAGCTCGGGAAATCCATTTATGGATTAAAGCAAGCATCAAGGAGTTGGAACATTCATTTTGATGAAACTATTAAGAAATTTGGTTTCATCAAGAATAAGAATGAGCCGTGTGTGTATAAGAAGACAAGTAGGAGTGCATTATCAATTTGGTCTTGTATGTCGATGACATACTTATCATTGAAAATGATATTCCAATGATGCAGTCAGTTAAAAATATGGCTGTCAAAATGTGTTGCCCAGAAATGGAGCCCAAGAAAGGGGGTGAATTGGGTCTTTTAAAAAATAAAACAATAATGTGAAGGTCTAGTGGTGTTTGTGAGTAATAAATTCAATGCACAAGATTGAATGCAGTGGAAAACAGTAAGTGAATAGCAATAACCAAAGAGCAAGAGAGAAAGAGGGCAATCACACATAAATACAAGGTTTATAGTGGTTCGGTGCAAACCTAGCACCTATATCCACTCTCCAAGCCACCCTTGGGAATTCCACTATAATCCAAACAAGATTACAGCTGACTTGTTTTTCACAAGGCTCACAAGTCAAACCTAAGTTGGTTTTGTCACCTAGGCTCACCAACAAACCTCAACACTTGTTTTGTCTTCGGGATCACAAGTTAACCCTAGTTGGTTTTATCCTTTTGGCTCACCAACAAACCACAACAACCTTCTTTCAAGACACCCTTGAAAGCAAGGTCAAATCACAAGATAAAAACAGATATACAACTTTAAAACTAAGACAAATTCTCTTCAAGAATAGAATGGAATCTTTGAAGCTCAAGTTGATGCTTTGTCTTGACTCCTCCTTAGAATATCCTTCAAAACACCTCCTTTGGAATGATGTAAGGATGAGCTTGTAGGCTTTTTTAGGGAATCAAACTATTAAAGGCTTTTGATGTGGAGTTCTTGAGAGAATATAGGCTTTTTGGCTTTGAATGGACTTCAATACACTTCAATGCCTTTAGAATGAGGTTGGTGGAGGTTAAATATACCAAGAAACTTCCAAAAAATGGTTTGTGACCGTTGGAGCCTTAGATCTAGCTGTTTGAAGCTTGAAAAGCAAGTTTTGCAAGTCAGAAAAATAGATCCGTTAGAGATGTCAGGCTTCAAGTGTCGACACTTGGCTGTCAGGTGTCGACACTTGATTTCTAGGTGTCGACACTTGAAACTTGATGCACAAGTATCGACACTTGACACAAAAATCCTCAAATGGCAAAGTTCTGTATTTTCAAAAATCTCAGGCCTTGAGTCGACACTTGGAAACCTAAGTGTCGACACTAGGTGTCGACACTTGAGTTCTGGGTGTCGACACTTGAGTTCTGGGTGTCGATACTTGGCGTGCCAAGGATTTTTCTTCGTGCTAAATGCTGAAGTGTCGATACTTGGCTTCCCAGGTGTCGACACTTGAGACTGAAAAGCTCAGATTTAAGTGCAAATTAGCTCAAAAACATAAATATAAATTTTGAAACTTAAATGGATCGTAAACAAATAACGATTAAACATGTAGATGCCTTTTTTCCATGAAAAGAATGTCCAGATTTGCGAAAAATACTCCGTGCCACGTCATGCCATGATACATAAACTTTTGAGATTTTGAGATGCTTTCTTCCTGAAAACTCATAACTTGAAATACACATTAGTATACAATATGCACTCAATGTTTTGTTATTCATCAAAATCACTAGGTGGAGCCAACAATCTCCCCCTTTTTAATGATGACAAAACCTTGAGTAAAATAATGTTAAGTTTCATATTTCAACTGTTATAATTATGAATATGAATGTAAGTCCATATAAACCATAATTTTCATAGTTAGGAGGAATCAATCTCCCCCTCAAATAGATATTTCTAATCAGAACAAATAATATGTTATCAAAGCATATCAATTTTGAAAAAATTTTACACAAACAATTTAATTACTCCCCCTTTTTGTCAATAATTAGAAAGGGGAATAACCTCCCCCTCACAATGAGTATGAAGACAAAAAAGATAGAGTATCAGAGCCCAAAGGATTCAACGATAGTACCAGAGCTGAAGAAAGTAAATGTAACCAATCAATAAATAATAAGCACCAAACTGAAATATATAAATATATATAACTGATAAAAGGAGTTTTCAATACAAAATTTGCTGAGTCATCAGCAAAACTAAAACATACAAAATGTATTAGCGTCATACAATAATAAGAAACATACAAAGTAACATGAAACATAAAAGACATACAACAGAAGACATAAAAGATATCTGTGAGGCTAATCCTCATCAGATGGAATCTCAAGACTAAAAGGAGCACTGATCCTAGATCTAGAGGCTAAAGCCCTAGGAGGTCCCTGGGCTAAAGCTCGACGACTCCTGGTGCGGCCAGAAGAACATAAAACTGGTATAACCCTAGATGATCTGGTGGAAGGGGGGAGAGAAGATCAGCTAGTGTAACAAAGTCTGGTGTGGAATCAACTAAGTCAGTAGATGAAGGAGCAGTTGGGGTAGCAGGAGGATCGTGACTAACCACCTCAAAACCATTAGCACGGTCATCACTGCCACTGCCACTGTCAATAATCTCTGTAGCTCTGTCCTCACTCATATCAGCCTGATCATCACCATCAACTGTATCAGCATGGTCACTCTGGTGATCATCACCATCATCATCATCATCAGAAGAAGAAGATACAACTGCAGGGGATGCTGGAGGTATAAGGGATCTCAATAAATCCTCAATATGAGTGAAACCCTCCTCCATAGTCCTACAGATCTCAGCATGCTCTGAGGTAGTATGTGCTCGAAGAGTCTCAATCTCGCTACGCAGTTGAGTCAACTCACTCCTGATCTCCGTAAACTGCTCTCTGGCATGCTCCTCAAAGGGTAAACTAGTAGAAGGTGGCAGAGGAGCTGAAGTACCAGGTGTCGAAGGCTCTGCCTGTGTCAGTGGAATATCAATGGGAGGAAAACTAGCTAGTCCAAATGGCCCTGCCTCTGCCTCTCAAAGCTCATCCTCCTCATCTGGCTCCTGGCCAGACTCTCTGCGCACCCACCGACCTACGACAAGTCTGTACCCCATACGGTGTAATGACCTCTCATCATAGACATCTGTATGCAGTATCTCCTTGGGGATCTCCCCCTCCAGCGATACTCCACAAGCTCTAAATATCCTGGTCAGAGCCATACCGTAGGGTAAACAATGATGGCGCTGAGTCGCGACATCGTGCATCTGTACTAACATCAATGATGGAAGGTCGATCTGCCTCCTCTCTGTTAGACTGGTCATCACCATCAGCTCTCTCTCAGTAATTTAGTCGAACCTCCTAGTCTTTGGCAAAAGAATACGAGCCGTGATGTGGTGTAACAGATGCATCTCCAAGGATAGCTGGTTCGCGGTGACTATAGACATACCACGAACATCCTCTCGCTCGAGGATACACCTGAATGCTGCCTCCCTATCATCTACTATAAAAATATTGACTCCCCTATGGGGGATCTCCCAGACACTGCTCAGTAGCTCTGCAGAAAGAGAAATTTGAACTCCTCTCACGGTCGTAGACCATAGAAGTCATCGACAGTCCATAGCACCGTAGAACTCCCTCACTAGATGAGGGTAGTACCTCTCTTGCATAGTGCAGAAGGGTACTAAACCAGCATCAGTGAGCACCTGTCGTAAGAGAAAGTGGTGCCGATTGAAACAATCCAAGTCAACTCTCCTCCCAGAGGCCACAATCTTCCCTGCCATCCTCTCTGTAGGGGGGAACTCGGTGTAGCAGAACTGCTAGCCTACCCTGAATCAAATCTAGCCTTCGATCTCCTCTCTACACCCCGACTAGGTCTCTCCCTAACTGCAAGTCTCTTTTGGGGACCCATTACAGCAAGCTGACCAAGAGAGTTTAAAGACGGTAAGCTAGGGAGTGGAATCACTCAAACTAGGAGCAATGGGACTGGTTAAGTTTGAGGAGAAAATCATTTTACAAGATAGTTTTGAAACAAATTTTGAGTTATAAAAAACCAAAATAATTTAGAAAAGCCACAAACAATTTGAAAGCGGGGATTTTATAAGCTAGAAAATGTTTTTGGATGGAAATTTTATAAAAGTACATTTTGTAATACCAAAATACCTGGGTTTTGGGCTTAGAATATTTAGGGTTTTAGAAAAGAGGTAAAAATGTCGCAAAAACCTTAGGAAAAACTTTGATAAATCAATAGAAATATGTTTAAAACACTAGATTGTAAGTGAATACCCAAATTTTTCGGACAAAACCAATCAAACAGTGGTTTTTCCTAAATTCGGATGGAATGAGTATGAAGAACGGCCAAAAACTGTGGAAAATCCGAGAGAAATGCCACTAAATCGTTATTCCTTCAAAAGGAGTTTTAGAAAACCCATAAAACCCATGAAAATCCTATTGAAATCCCCAAATAAAATCGAAAAAACCCAAATTTAGGTCAAACGGTTTGACGGTAAGGAAAATGAAAATACGAGAAATAAAATGGAAATAAAAAGAAATTAGAAAAGGGAATACCTGATTCGTGAAGGGTTAAATGGGAAGAGGAGGGATTTGGATAGAAGGGGTCCACTGTAGCTTGAAATCGACGGGGGAAAAGTAAAAACAAAACCCTCGATTGGACGGTTTAAAACAGGTTTCGTTTTGCAAGTGTCGACACTTAATATTCGTCAAGTGTCGACACTTGGTCAGGTGTCGACACTTGACAATATCCAAGTGTCGACACTTGGCCAAGAAATTTTTTTTAAAAAAAAATCGAAAAAATTTTCAAAAAATATTTAAAAGCTTTTGGGGCTCAAAGCAAGTGTTTTTTAGTGAAATGTCATGGGTAAGATGAAAATTGTGAGTTCTAGAAGAATGGGTCAAAGACATCTAACTCTCTTCTAATCAAACAGAACCTTTCTTTACTCAATGGTTTGGTAAACACATCTGCTAACTGATCATCAGTACACACAAATTCAAGAATGACATTAGAGTTTTGTACATGATCTCTTATGAAATGATGTCTTATTTTAATGTGTTTACTTCTTGAATGTTACACAGGATTCTTAGTTAGATTGATTGCACTAGTATTGTCACATCTTATGGGTGTCTTAATTAGTTTAATGCCAAAATCTTCGAGTTGTTGTTTGATCCAAAGGATTTGAGCACAACAACTTCCAGCTGCTATATATTCGGCTTCCACCATAGATAGAGCAACTAAACTCTATTTCTTGCTACTCCAAAAGATCAAATTTACTCCAAAAGATCAAATTTACTCTAAGAAACTGACAGGTTCTATTAGTACTTTTACGATCAAGTTTACACCCAGCAAAGTCAGCATCAGAATAAGGAATCAAATCAAATGAAGAATCTCTAGAGTACCACAAACCAATTTCAATTATGCTAGATAAATATCTAAGTATACATTTAACAGCCAAAAGATGAGACTCTTTAGGATTAGACTGATATCTAGCACACATACAAACACTAAACATGATATCTGGCCTACTGGCAGTAAGATATAGCAATGAACCGATCATGCCACGATATAATTTTTGGTCAATAGATTTACCTGATTCATCCTTGTCAAGTCTACAAGTAGAGCTCATGGGTGTACCTAAAGGCTTAGTGTTCTCCATCCCAAACTTCTTGAGTATTTCTTTTGTATACTTTGCTTGGTTGATGAAGATCCCCTCTTTGGTTTGCTTTATTTGGAGTCCAAGGAAGAAATTTAGTTCTCCCATCATGCTCATCTCGAACTCATCCTGCATTAACTTTGCAAAATCTTGACAAAGAGATTCATTAGTAGCACCAAATATTATATCATCTATATAGATTTATGCTACTAAGAGATCATCAATCTTTTTCTTTAAAAACAAAGTTTTATCTACATTACCTCTAGTAAAATCATTTTTGAGTAAGAAAGAGCTTAAACGATCATACCAAGCTCTAGTAGCTTATTTCAAACCATACAAAGCTTTATGAAGTTTGTAAACATGATTTGGAAATTCAGAATTTTCAAAACCAAGAGGTTGTTCAACATAAACCTCCTCTTCAATCAGACCATTTAAAAAGGCACTTTTAACATCCATTTGAAATAATTTAAAATTCATAAAGCAAGCAAAAGCCAACAATGGCCTAATTGCCTCAAGTCTAGCCACAGGAGCAAAGGTTTCATCAAAATCTATCCCTTCCTCCTGATTGTATCCTTTGGTAACTAGTCTAGCCTTATTTCTTGTAACAACACCATTTTCATCAAATTTATTTCGAAAAACCCATTTTGTACCAATAATTGAAGTATTTGAAGGCCTATCTACTAATGTCCAAACATTGTTCCTTTTGAATTGGTTAAGTTCATCTTGCATAGCATTTATCCAATTACTATCACATTCAGCTTTCTCAATAATTTTAGGTTCAATTTGAGAAACAAAAGCTAAGTAATCATAGATATTTCTAAGGGATGATCGAGTACTTACACCTTTAGATGGATCACCAATAATTAGTTCTTTTGGGTGTCCATGAGCATACCTCCATTCTTTTGGTAGTGGATCAATTGTTGATGTGTTTTCATCACCTTGTGCTTGATCTCCTTCAGTGTTTTGATTATCTTTCTATTCCTCGGTAAGCTCTTCATTGTTGTTTACACTTTCAATTTTCTTGGTAATTGTTTCATCAGAGAGCACATATTCTTTTCTCGAAGATTTCTGGTCAAATTCATCAAACACCACATGTATGGATTCTTCAACAACAAGTGTTCTTCTGTTGAAGACCCTGTATGCCTTACTAGATGTGGAGTAGCCTAAAAAGACTCCCTCATCTTATTTGGCATCATATTTGCTTAAATTATCTTTACCATTGTTTAAGATAAAACAACGGCATCTAAAAACACGAAAATAATAAATTGACGGTTTTCTACCCTTCCAAAGCTCATATGGTGTTTTCTTTAAAATCGGTCGGATTAAAACTCAATTTAAAATATAGCATGCAGTATTTATGGCTTCCGCCCAAAAATATCTAGGTAAGTCATTTTTACAAAGCATGGTGCATGCCATTTCTTCAAGAGTTCTATTTTTTCTTTCTACCATCCCATTTTGTTGAGGTGTCCTAGGTGCAGAAAAATTATGATGAATGCCATTTTCAATACAAAATTTATCAAAATCAGCATTTTCAAATTCAGTTCCATGATCACTTCTCAAAGATACGATTGAAACACCTTTTTTATTTGAAACTCGTTTATGAAATCTAATGAATTCAGAGAAGTTTCATCTTTATGTACTAAAAATATGACCCATGTAAATCATGATAAATCATCTACAATAACTAGATCGTACTTCTTACCTCCCAAACTAGATGTTCTAGTTGGCCCAAAGAGGTCCATGTGAAGCAACTCTAAGGGTCTAGATGTAGAGATTACTCCTTTTGGTTTGAAAGAGGATTTGGTTTGTTTTCCAAGTTGACATGCACTACAAATCTTATCTTTTTCAAAATTGAGTTTAGGCAAATCCTTTATCAAATTCTTTTTGCTAAGTTTTGAAATCAAATGCATACTTGCATGTCCTAGTCTGCGATGCCAAAGCCAACTAGTTTCATCGATCTTAGCTTCCATTGCCTCTAGGCATTGACCATTTTGAATAGGGAGATCATCAAGATCCACCATATAAATATTGCCATTCCTATGACCAATGAACTTGATGCCATTGTCATCTAAACTAGAAACAATGAACAAAGAAGATTCAAAAATAACTTTAAAGTCCTTGTCGCAAAACTGGCTAATACTAAGCAAGTTATGTTTCAAACCATCAATATATAAGACATTATCAATGTAAGAAGAAGGGGTGATATGGACTTTACCAATATCGACAATTTTGCCCTTTTCATTATCACCAAAAGTTACATTGCCACCATTTTGATATTCGAGCGATGAGTACTGCTCCACATCTCCTGTCATATGCCTTGAGCAACCGCTATCAAGGTACCACATTCTTTTCTTGTTGGTTGCAAGGCACACCTGCAATAAAGATCAAGTGGAGACTTTAGGTACCAAGTCATCTTGGGTCCTTTTAGGTTAGTGGCATTGGTTCCTTTTGGAACCCAAACTTTCTTAATATTACTCAATCTTTTTTTGTTGCACATATAAGATTTATGCCCTGTTGTACCACATGCATAACAAATAATAGATGAAGATGCAGGCATAAAAAAATTTTTGAAAAGTTTTTGTTTTTTATGAGTTCTAAATCCTAAACCTGTTTTACCAAAAACAACTCTTTGATTGTTCAAAAGCAAATTTAATTTTTCAGAACTATAAGTAAATTTATCCATAAAAGGTTTTAATTTTTCAATTTCCTCTTTATATCTTTTATTTTCATCCAAAATTTCTTTGCTTTGTTTTGGAAGACTTTCATTTGAAACTGAAGAGTTTTTCTTTTTCAAAACTTCTTTTTCCTTTTCGAGAACTAAAATCTTATCAGTTAATTTTTTATTTTAAGAAAGAAGACATTCATTTTCATTTGAAAGCTTATCATTTGTTTTGGCTAATTCTAAATTTTGCTTTTTCAAATTTTTATGTTTTGATTTTAGTTTTTGAAATTCTATGACTAATTCATCAAAAACTTCATGAAGTTCATCAAATATAAATTCATTTTCGATTTCAGAACATACCTCATCATGATCCGCCATTAAACAGAAATTTGCCACCTCCTGTTGTTCTTCCTCAGAATTGGAATCCTCACTGTCACTCCAAGATGCCATCATGGATTTCTTTCTCAACTTTCTTCTGCTTTTCTTGAGCAAGGGGTAGTCTACCTTGAAATGACCGGGTTTCTTGCATTCAAAACAAGTCCTTCTCCTTCTCCTTATCTTTTTCTTTACTTGGCTCACCTTTCAGAGGCTTCTTCTTGAAGTTGAACCTTTTCTTCCTCATAAACCTCCTGAATTTTCTCGCCATTAGAGCCATCTCATCTTCTTCATCATCTTCTTCGGAGTCATCGCTTGATTCTTCTATCGTAGTAGATTTGAAGGTGATTACTTTCTTCTTTTTGTCGACTTCCACATTCTTTTGCTTGAGGGAGAGATCATAGGTCATCAGTGAGCCCAACAGTTGTTCAAGTGGAAGAGTGTTGACATCCTTAGCTTCTTCAATAGTTGTTACCTTTGCATCCCAAGAAGCCGGTAGAGACCTGAGGAGTTTGTTCATAAGTTCACCATTAGAAATAATTTTTTCTAGGCTTCTCATGCCATTCACAATATTTGTGAACCTAGTATACATCTTACTAATAGACTCAGTAAGTTCCATTTTAAACATTTCATACATATGAATAAGCATGTTAACCTTGGTTGTTTTCACTTGGTGTGTACGCTCATGGGTAACCTCAAGTATATCCCAAATCTCCTTGGCGGAGAGACAATTAGATATTCTATTAAATTCACTTGGGTCAAGAGAGCAAAATAACAGATTCATAGCCTTAGCATTGAGCTCAATTTGCTTAATGTCATTCTCATCCTAATCATTGTCCATCTTCGGAGTGAGAATGCCATTAACCAACATTGTAGGCTGATGAGGACCTTTTACAATTGTCCTCCATAAATTATAATCAATAGCTTGAATAAAAATGCGCATGCGTGTTTTCCAATATGTGTAATTTGTGCCATTGAAAAGTGGGGGACGATTTGAAGCTTGACCTTCAACTACACCCATTCCTATTGGGACTGTCATGATCTTTCACTCAAGATCCTTGGACCTACAAGAGAGTACCGGAGCTCTAATATCACTTGTTGCCTAGAAATGGAGCCCAAGAGGGGGAGATGAATTGGGTCTTTTAAAAAATAAAATAATAATGTGAAGGTCTAGTGGTGTTTGTGAGTAATAAATTCAATGCACAAGATTGAATGCAGCAGAAAACAGTAAGTGAATAGCAATAACCAAAGAGCAAGAGAGAAAGAGGGCAATCACACACAAACACAAGGTTTATAGTGGTTCGGTGCAAACCTAGCACCTACATCCACTCCCCAAGCCATCCTTGGGAATTTCACTATAATCCAAACAAGATTATAGATGACTTGTTTTTTGCAAGGCTCACAAGTCAAAACCTAAGTTGGTTTTATCACCTAGGCTTACCAACAAACCTCAACACTTGTTTTGTATTCGGGCTCACAAGTTAACCCTAGTTGGTTTTATCCCTTTGGCTCACTAACAAACTACAACAACCTTCTTTCAAGATACCCTTGAAAGCAAGGTCAAATCACAAGAAAAAATAGATATACAACTTTAAAACTAAGATAAACTCTCTTAAGAGTAAAATGGAATCTTTGAAGCTCAAGTTGATGCTTTGTCTTGACTCCTCCTTGGAATATCCTTCAAAACACCTCTTTTGGAATGATGTAAGGATGAGCTTGTAGGCTTTTTCAGGGAATCAAACTATAAAAGGCTTTTGATGTGGAGTTCTTGAGAGAATATAAGCTTTTTGGCTTTGAATGGACTTTAATACACTTCAATGCCTTTAGAATGAGGTTGGTGGAGGTTAAATACACCAAGAAACTTCCAAAAAATGGTTTGTGATCGTTGGAGCCTCGGATCTAGCCATTTGAATCTTGAAAAGCAAGTTTTGCAAGTCAGAAAAATAGATCCGTTAGAGCTGTCAGGCTTCAAGTGTCGACACTTGGCTGTCAGGTGTCGACACTTGGCTGTCAAGTGTCGACACTTGGCATGCCAAGGATTTTTCTTCATGCTAAATGTTGAAGTGTCGACACTTGGCTTCCCAGGTGTCGACACTTGAGACTGAAAAGCTCAGATTCAAGTGCAAATTAGCCCAAAAACATAAATATAAATTTTAAAACTTAAATGGATCATAAACAAATAACAATTAAACATGTAGATGCCCTTTTTCCATGAAGAGAATGTCTAGATTTGCAAAAAATGCTCCGTGCCACGTCATTCTATGATACATAAATTTTTGGGATTTTGAGATGCTTTCTTCCTGAAAACTCATAACTTGAAATACACATTAGTATACAATATGCACTCAATATTTTGTTATTCATCTAAATCACTGGATGGAGCCAACAAAATGGTTTTCCATGAAGGATTTGGAAGAAGCATCCTATATTCTAGGAATAAAGATTTACAGAGATAGACCTAAAAGGATGTTAGGGTTATCCTAATCCAAGTACATAGACTTGATATTGAAGAGATTTAATAAGGAGGGAAGTAAGAAGGATTGCTTGCCCATGAATCAAGGCATACACCTATCTAAAAGGATGTCACCCAAGATTCCAGAAGAAAGAGATAGGATGAATAAGATTTCTTATGGTTCGGTAATAGGATCAATAATGTATGTAATGCTATGTACCAGGCCTGATGTTGCTTATGCCTTATGCATAGTATGCAGGTTCCAGGCTCATCCAGGAGAGGATCATTGAAAAATTGTAAAAAATATTCTTAGGTACCTGAGAATGACTAAAGATATTTTTCTAATATATGGTGGATCAGAGTTGAAACTAGAAGGCTATATAGATTCTAGTTTCCAATCTAATCTAGATGATAGTAAATCCATATCAGGATATGTCTTTACTCTGAATAGAGGAGCAATGAGTTGGAAGAGTAGCAAGTAGCCAACTGTAGCTGACTCAATCATTACGGCAGAGTACATAGCTGCTAGTGAAGTCGCTAAGGAAGCTATCTGAATAAAGAAGTTCATCACGAAATTGAGTGTGGTTTCTGCTATACAATAACCTGTGCCATTATATTGTGATAACGGTTGAGTTGTTGTACAAGCAAAGGAATCGAGATCTCACCATAAGTCCAAGCACATCCTGAGATGCTTCCATCTTGTTCGAGAAATCATTGAAAGAAATGATGTGGTGGTCGAATGAGTAGATACAAAGAATAATATAGCAGACCCATTCACTAAAGTACTACCATAGTTTCAGTTAGATCGCTATTTAGGTTGCAAGGATATTAAAACCAAGGATGATTGGCTTTAGTGCAAGTAGGAGATTAAAGAATTATGCCCTAAAAGTCAATCTTTGTATGGGCATTTGCTATAATCTTCTAGCTCATGTATGATATTACTTATTAATAAAAGAAAATTATTGATTCATCATACTACTGCATCTTATTAAGATTATGATGAACCCTATAGATTAAGACAATGAATTTAGGGTTACAGGGATAACAGTGAGACCTAAAATCTATAAACCATAATCTAGAATATTTTGTCATACGATCATCGATTCATGAATCGATGAATTTAGATAGACTAGCACATCCTATGTATGCTCGATGGAGAGGGTGGTTGGTCTCATGACCACTTGTGTGGTGACACTAATACAAGGATGTGGGTGCTTATTAGGTTATGAGTTACTGAATTGATCCGATAAGAGAACATCTAATAGAAGTCTTATTAAAAGGAATGTTCTCTTAGTGGGAGTTGTGCATGTGATCCTTAAACCTGAGACTACCATAGTATCTTATGCACATGATTACATATTTTGGTGCATACTCATTCATGGCAATTAAGTCATGTACAGGTGCTTCTGGATATGGTGGATTGTGTATGAAGGTAATGAGTAGGTCAACAAGGAATCGATCACTCCTAGTAAGAGGACTTATCCCCTGTAATCTCTTCGATTATTCACTCAAGAAGTCTTTGATCATACATAAGGAAAGTTTTACAGAAATGCCCCTGATGCATAAGAAATATGATTGACTTTTAGGGCACTATTCTTTCATCTAAGGAATCTTCAATACTTGTCTCCTTGTTGGGAAGCCAATGATCAAAAAAATATTTTAGGTCATTGGGAGTTAGAGCTCTAAAATCAATACTTTGACTTTATCTCTTTATTCATGATGGTACTTGAAATATTCTAAATTTAGTAATTATCTTCAATGAGTTTGGTGATCTTTAAATATGCTTCTAAAGTCAAAATAATTATTTCTAGCCATTGGAAGATAAAATAGAACTGTTAGATTCTAGATCAATCAAAACTTTTTAAAGAACTAGCCATTATGCCTATTTGATGTGGAACAAAATATAAAAACTAATATACTGATTATTAAACTAATTAACTGAGATTAATAGTGATTAATTTTTCTGGATTTTTCTTATTAAAGACTCAAAGTAATCAATAAAGTAAAACTAGTCAACTAGTTGTAACCCGCAGAGTAGATCTAACAAATATAAATAGGAAACAGGATGTTGGCTTTAGCCCTTGATTTTGATGACTAACAAATTGTTGAGTATATGTTTTATACTAATGTTTCAATTATAGTTATGAGTTTCAGGATACAAGCACCTTAAATTCTTAATATAAAAGTATCATGGCACTTATTGGAAGCTGAGCAATTTTCATATGTTAAGAAGTCTTCTCAACTGAAAAAGGCCTCAAAATAGATCAATCGGAGCTTTACAGAAAGTGTATTGAAGTTTTATTGAAGAACTTTTTGAATTTTGAAGGTTGGCACAAGTTTTTGACAAGTTGCAGAGTCAAGTGTCGACTCATGGCATACTAAGTGTCGACACTTCAGAAATTGGCACGCGAAAAATTCCTTTGGCATGCTAAGTGTTGACTCATAAGAATCAAGTATCAACTCACGAAAGTTAGGTTTCGACTCATAGAAACGAAGTGTCAAGTCATGGCATGAGATTTTTGAAGATACAGAACTATGCCATTTGGAGGTTTTTGTATCAAGTGTCGACTCAGGAAATGCAAGTGTTGACTCGGGAGATTCAAGTATCGACTCACATGGTTTAAGTGTCGACTCATAGCCTGAGAACAGAAAAATAACAAAATCCTGATTTTTCAAGTATTTATACCTTGAGTCGACTCATGTTAACCCAGTGTCAACTCATGAAGACTCAAGTGTCGACTCACAGAAGTCAAGTATCGACTCATGGGTTCTGACAGCTATAATGGCTATATTTTCAGAGAGACAGAATTTATCCCTAATAGCTCCCAACGGCTAGTTTTGCTCCACCAACGGTCTCAAACTATTTTTTAGAAGTTTTTGAAGTATTTAAGCTTCACCAAACTCATTCATGAAGCACTGAATATACAAGAGACAATACATTCTTTCAGAACTTCACTTTCAAAGTCAAAAAGAGAAGATTCCACTGAAAAAGCTTACAAGCCTTCATTTCAGCATTCCAAAAGTGTCTTTGAAGTGATTCCAAAGAGGAGACAAGTCAAGCAATCATCAAGAACCTCAAAGCTTCCATATTCCACTCTATAAAAGAGTTTGATTGTGCTTTTATTCTTATATCTTTGACTTTGTTCTTTGTTAAGCTAGCTTTCAAGGTTTTTGAAACTAGGTTATAAAGGTTGTTGGTAAGCCAAAATGATAAAACAAACTAGGGTTTGACTTGTGAGCCCAAAGATAAAACAAGTTGTAAAGGTTATTGGTGAGCCTGGGTAACAAAACCAACTTAGATTTTGACTTGTGAGCCTTGGAAAATAAGTCAGCTGTAATCTTGAAAAGATTATAGTAAAATTTCCAAGGGAGGCTTGGGGAGTGGATGTAAGTGCTTGGATTGCACGAACCACTATAAAACTTTATATTTGTGTATGATTTCTCACTTTATTACTTGCTCTTTATTCCTTGCATTTAATTTGCTATTATCCGCTGCATATCTTTTAGAGCTAAATCATTTTGTTTCACAAACACTTCATGTCCAGCACATAATTGTATAAATTTTTTGAAAGACCCAATTCACCCCCCCTCTTGGGATCTATTTCTGGGCAACAAGTGATATTAGAGCACCGGTACTCTACTTGTAGATCCAGCAATTTTGAGTAAAAGATCATGGCAGCCCCAATTGGTATGGGTGTTGTGGAAGGACAAGCCTCTAACCATCCCTCATTGTTTAATGGCACAAATTACACATACTGGAAGACATGCATGTACATTTGTATTCAAGCCATTGACTATAACATTTGGAAGACTTGGAAGACTATTATTAAAGGTCCTCATCAGCTTACTATCTTGATTAATAGCATTCCCACTCCCAAAATGGAAGATGATTGGGATGAGAATGACATTAAGCAAATAGAGCTTAATGCAAAGGCTATGAATCTATTGTTTTGCACTTTAGATCAAGCGAATTAAATAAAATTTTAAATTGTCTCCCCACAAAGAAAATATGGGATATACTTGAAGTTACCCATGAGGGTGCTCATCAAGTAAAAACTACCAAAGTTAACATGCTCATTTATACATATGAAATGTTTAAAATGGAACCATCTGAATCTATTAGTGAAATGTACATTAGATTCACTAATATTGTGAATGGCATGAGAAGCTTAGGTAAAGTTATTTCTAATGGTAAACTTATTAATAAACTTCTGAGGTCTCTTCTAACTTCTTGGGATGCTAAAGTCACCGATATAGAAGAAGCCAAAGATGTAAATACACTTCCACTCGAGCAGCTTTTGGGCTCATTGATGACTTATGAGCTTTCCTGGAAATAAAAGTCAGTGGACAATGATAAGAAGAAGAAAGTGATTGCCTTCAAGTCCACTACCAAAGATGAATCAAGTAATGATTCCGATGAGAAAGATGATAAAGATGAAACTGCTCTCATTGCAAGAAAGTTTAGTAGGTTTATGAGAAAGAAGAAATACAACTTCAAGAAAAAGCCTTAAAAGGGAGAGCCTAGTAAAGAGAAAGAAAAAGAGAAAGAAAGGGAGCAACCCACTTCCTTTGAGTGTAAGAAACCTGGTCACTTCAAGTTGGACTGCCCCTTACTCAAGAAGAGCAGAAGAAAATTAATAAAGAAAGCCATGATGGCCACCTGGAGCGAGAGCGAGGACTCAAGCTCAGATGAAGAGTAGCAAGAGGTTGCAAATTTCTGCTTAATGGCAAACAATGATGAGGTAATGCCTGAATCTGAAAATGAGTTTATCTTTGAAGAATTGCATGAAGTTTTTGATGAATTAGTAGTTGAGTTTCAAAAACTTAAAATGAAACACAAAGAACTAAAGAAGTAAAATTTAGAATTAGTTAAAACAAATGATAGGTCTTTGATTGAAAATGATTGTTTGCTTCAAGAAAACAAGAAGTTAACTGATAAAATTATCTTTTTGGAAAAAGAAAAGGAAGATTTGAAAAAAGAAAAATCATTTGCAACAATTGAAAATTTTGCTAAACAAAACAAAGAACTTTTGCAAGAAAACAAGAAGTACAAGGGTCAGCTTGAAAAATTAAAATCATTTATTGAAAAGTTTACTTATAGTTCTGAAAAACTCAATATGCTTTTAAATAATCAAAGAGCTATTTTCAACAAAGCAAGATTAGGTTTTAAATCTAAGAAATAACAAAAATTTTTCAAGAATTTCTTTGTGCTTGCTTCAATTTCAATTACTTGTTATTTTTATGGCAATATGGGACATAAATTATATTTGTGCAATAAAAAGAAATTGAACAAAGTTAGAAAAGTTTGGGTTAAAAAAGGAACCATCACTACTAACCCTAAAGGATCTAAGATGACTTGGATACCTAAAGTCTCCACCTGATTTATTGTTATAGGCGTGCCTTGCAACCAACAAAAGAAGATTGTGGTAACTCGACAGTGGTTGTTCAAGGCACATGACTGGAGATGTAGAGTAGTTCTCCTCACTTGAATATCAAAATGATGGAAATGTGACCTTTGGTGATAATGGAAAGGGCAAGATTGTCGGCATTGGTAAAGTCTATATCACTCCCTTTACTTATATAGATAATGTTCTTTATCTTTATGTTGATGGTTTAAAGTATAATTTACTTAGTATTAGCCAGTTTTGTAACAAAGATTTTAAAGTTATTTTTGAATCTTCCATGTACATTGTTTCTAGTCTTGATGATAATGGCATCAACTTTATTGGTCATAGGCATGGTAATATTTATATGATTGATCTTGATGATCTTCCTATTCAAAATGGTCAATGTCTAGTGGCAATGGAAGCTAAGATCAATGAAACTAGTAGGCTTTGGCATCGTAGACTAGGACATGCTAATATGCATTTTCTTTCAAAACTTTATAAAAAAGATTTAATAAAAGACTTGCCAAAACTTAGTTTTGAAAATGATAAGATTTGTAGTGCTTGCCAACTTAGAAAATAAACTAAATCTTCTTTTAAACCTAAAGGAGTAGTCTCTATATCTAGACCCCTAGAATTACTTCATATGGACCTACTAGAACATCTAGTTTGGGAGGCAAAAAGTATGGTATAGTTATTGTGATGATTTCTCATGTTTTATATGGGTCATGTTCTTAGCTCACAAAGATAAAACTTTTTATGCATTCATTAAATTTCATAAAAGAGTCTTAAATGGAAAAGGTGTTTTAATTATTTCTTTAAGGAGTGATCATAGTACAGAATTTGAAAATCATGATTTTGAAAATTTTTGTAGTAAAAATGGCATTCATCATAATTTCTCTGCACCTAGTATACCTCAACAAAATGGAGTGGTAGAAAGAAAAAATAGAACTCTTGAGGAAATGACATGCACTATGCTTTGCAAAAATGATTTGCCTAGATATTTTTGGGCGAAAGTCATAAACACTGCTTGCTATGTTTTAAATCATGTTTTAATCCGGCCTATTTTAAAGAAAACACCTTATGAGCTTTGGAAAGGTAGGAAACCTTCAATTAAGTATTTTCATATTTTAGGATGCTATTGTTTCATTTTAAACAATGGTAAGGACAATCTAAGCAAATTTGATGCCAAGTCAGATGAGGATATCTTTTTAGGTTACTCTACATCTAGCAAGGTATACAGAGTCTTCAACAGAAGGACACTTCTTGTTGTAGAATCTATCCAAGTTGTGTTTGAAGAGACTGATAAAAAATCTTCTAAAAAAGAAGGTATTCTTGATGATGAAACAAGTAACCAAAGAACTGAAAAAGTAAACAACAATGAAGAGTCCTCCAAGGAGCAAGATGGCAATCAAAATAATGAAAGAGAACAAGTACAAGGAGTTGGCAACACATCAACACCTAACCTACTGCCTAAAGAATGGAGGTATGCTCATAGACACCCCAAAGAACTTATAATTGGTGATCCATCAAAAGGGGTAAGCACTCGTTCCTCATTAAGAAATATATATGATTATTTAGCTTTTATTTCTCAGGTATAACCTAAATCTATTGAGGAAGCTGAAAATGACTATAATTGGATAAATGCTATGCAAGATGAACTAAGTCAATTTAAAAGAAATAATGTTTGAACTTTAGTTGAAAGACCTACTAATGTTTCAATAATTGGTACAAAATGGATTTTCAGAAATAAGCTTAATGAAAATGGAATAGTTACTAGGAATAAAGCTAGGATAGTTGCCAAAGGATATAATCAGGAGGAAGGGATTGATTTTGATGAAACCTTTGCTCCTTTTGCTAGACTTGAGGCAATTAGGCTATCATTGGCATTTGCATCTTTTATGGATTTTAAACTATTTTAAATGGATGTTAAAAATGCCTTTTTGAATGGATTTATTGAAGAAGAAGTTTATGTTGAACAACCCCCCGGTTTTGAAAATTATGAATTTCCAAATCATGTTTTTAAACTTTATAAAGCTTTGTATGGTTTGAAATAAGCTCCAAGAGCTTCGAATGATAGATTGAGTTCTTTCTTACTTAAAAATGATTTCTTTAGAGGAAATGTAGACACTACATTATTTTTGAAAAAGAAGAATGATGAACTCCTAGTAGTACAAGTTTATGTGGATGATATCATATTCAATGCTACTAATGAATGTCTTTGTCAAGAGTTTGCAAAGTTAATGCAAGGAGAGTTCGAGATGAGCATGATGGGAGAGCTTAACTTCTTCCTCGAACTCCAGATCAAGCAAACAAAAGAGAAAATCTTTATCAACCAAGCTAAGTTACAAAAGAAATATTAAAGAAGTTTGGGATGGAGAGCACCAAGCCATTGAGTATGCCTATGAGCTCCTCTTGTAAACTTGACAAAGATGAATCGGGTAAATTTGTAGACCAAAAACTATATAGATGAATGATTGGTTCATTACTATATCTAACTGCTAGTAGGCCGGATATTATGTTTAGCATTTGTATGTGTGCAAGATATCAGTCTGCCCCTAAAGAGTCTCATCTTTTGGCTGTTAAACGCATACTTAAATACCTATCTGGCACTATAGATATTGGACTTTGGTACTCTAGAGACTCATCATTTGAATTGATTGCTTATTCTGATGCTAATTTTGCTAGGTGTAAACTTGATAGAAAAAGTACTAGTAGAACTTGTCAATTTCTTGGAGTTAATTTGATTTTATGGAGTAGCAAGAAACAAAATTTAGTTACTCTGTCTACGGCGAAAGTCGAATATATAGCAGTTGAAAGTTGTGCTCAAATCCTATGGATCAAACAACAACTCGAGGATTTTAGCATCAAATTAACTAAGACACCCATAAGATGTGACAATACTAGTACAATCAATATAACTAAGAATCCTGTGCAATATTCAAAAAGCAAACAAATTGAAATAAGACATCACTTATAAGAGATCATGTGCAAAACTTTAATGTGCTGCTTGAATTTATTTGTACTGATAATCAATTAGCTGATATTTTCACTAAAACCTTGAATGAAGAAAGATTTTGCATGATTAGAAGAGAGTTAGGTATCATAGATCTCTTTGTATAGGACTCCTTCAAATCTTATTCTTGTGCTCTAAGTCATCTCTTTTATGTCTTAAACCCCTCTCTAGAAACCCCCCTTGATTTTAAAAATTTTATTGATTTGTTTTGGGATTTCTTGGCCAAGTGTCGATACTTGATTGTTGGCCAAGTGTCAACTCATGGCAAGTGTCGACAATTGACCAAATTTGAAGTGTCGACTCATGGGTAGAACTCCAATATTTTTAGGGCATCAACTATTTAATCCGAGCCACTTGTTTCTTGTTTCCCCTCCACCCTAGTGGTCCCCAAGCTCTCCATTGTCCTCAGAATAGTGTTATTCCATCCATGCCCTTCGAAATTCCAATAAAATCTTCTCCTTTTCTCTCATTTGGATTGTTCCTCACTGTGTTGTCCGAGTTTTCCTTTTGATTTGGTTCGATTCTTCATAATTTTCATCGTGTTTCTCATTATTTTGGCTAAACTCCTCTTATCGATCTCTTCGATCGATTTTTCTCTTGATTTCTTGTGAATCAGCTAAACCATTACCTTTTCCCCATACATTTCTTCCTTCTTTTCCATTCCCTTAATTGATTTTTTATCTGCCCTCACTGTTTTATTCCCGTCGACCTCCACTTTCCCTTTTTGGTCATTTCCTTCTTCTTTTGGCCATTCCCAGTTCACCTTTTCCTTCCCTTTTTCTTTCTCTCTATTTGGTGAACATGGGTCCCCACAAGCAAGTAGTCCCCAAGAAAAGATTGAGTCAGGGTTCAATTGAAAGAAAAACCAAGGCTCGAAGTGATAGAGGATAGCAGTCGAGAGTGTGGCACCCCCTCGTTCCCCCATAGCTGACAGAGTATCAGGGAAGATTATTGCTGCTGGTCAACGAGTTGACTTAGCATTCTTCGACCGCGAGGGTTTTGGCCTAGGTCAGATTCTTGAAGCAGGTGGTTTGATCTCCTTCTGTACCATGAAGGAGAAATATTATCCACATCTTATCCAGGAGTTCTATAGGAGTTTAGCCTACGGAGGATTACTTTGGAGTGCTACAGTCCGAGGCATTGAGATTCCTATTTCTGAGGAGATTTTGAGCAGAGTCTAGGATATATCCCATCGTGAGATTGTTGCCACCAATGTTGGAGACAAAGATGAGGCATTTTGATGTATCTTGGAGCGAGATGATGTTCATGGTGTGACCACAGTCACAGCGAATCAGCTATCTATAGAGATGCGGCTTCTTCACCACTTCATAGCGAGGATTCTTCTGTCGAAGATAGGTCACTTCTATTTCATCACTGAGAGAGAGCTGGTGTTGATGGTTTGTCTCACACAAAGGAGGGCCATTGACCTCCCAGCTTTAATGTTGAGCCAGATGAGAGAGGCTGCGACCCAGTGTCGATTATGCCTTCCGTATGGGATGGAGCTGACTCGTCTCTTCAGAGCTTATCATGTACCTTTGGAGGAGGAGGCCTCCAAAGATATTCTACTCACTGACATGTACGACGAGCATTCTATACATCATATGGGATACCAGAGGATGGCTGGGAGATGGTTGCGTCGAGAGTTTGGTCAGGAGCCTGATGAGGAGGATGAGATTAGAGCCACTGAGGCTGGACCTTCTGAGGCTACTGAGAAGTTGACACCTCCTAGACCCACACCTGTTGCAGCTTTTAGATCTGAGCCTATCACACCTGCGCCAGTTTCTTCACCTACTGCCGCTCCTCGTACATCTACTGAGTTATCCTTTGAGGAGCATGTCAGACATGAGTTTACTAAGGTCAGGAGCAAGATGATTGGACTAGGAGTCAGGACTACTCAGCTCTGGTTTGAGATTGAGGGATTAAGAGCTTATACTGATAGTCCGCTCTAAGGGATCAAACAGTCTATGAAGGTGAGCTTTATCAAGATTCATGATCTTTTGAGATCCCTGTTGCCTCCGAGTGCACCATCAGATCCACCTCCTCCTCCACCGGCTGGTGATGACGATGATCACCCAGTAGACATAATGACACTTATGATAGTGGTGATGGACATGGAGGTGATGGTGGTGATGGTGATGGCTGTGGTGGTGGTGATATAGATGTCCTTGGTGATGATAGCGAAGGCAGTGATGACAGAGCAGGAGTCTACGAGATCGTCTGCAGGGAGGCTCACACTCTAGTTGCTCCTATAGTTCCTCCTAGAGATGATCAGCTTGCCACTGCACTTATGTTTCTGACACCAACCGAGACTCTACCTCCTCCATCTACTATATCTTCCAAGGTTGTACTCCATTTTGGTCCTTCCACTAAGACTAGGAGCCATAGCACTCTTACGACCCCTAGATCCCTTACTTCTAGGACCAGGATTAGTGCTCCTATTTATTTTGAGCTTCCATCTGATGAGAAGTAGCCTCACAGATGTTTACCATGCTATTTATGTTCATGCTTTTAGCTTACTATGTATTAGGGTATGTTTACCTTTACTTTGTATCAGTTTTAGTCATGTATCAGTTTATGCTATGCAAGCAATGTTGTACTGAAATTCTCATTGAATATATGAAAGCTGAAAGCTTGTGTTTATCTCATGATTACTCTTCTTTTTGTCCATTGGCTCTGATACCAATTGATATTTCTTAATTTTTGGATCATAGCCTCTAACCAACCTTGTATACATTAATTCAGGGGGAGTTTACTCCTTTTTTATATTTAATGTTGACAAAAAGGGGAAGTCAGATACATATATAAGCATTTTCTATAAATTTTAAAATATTTTAGAACTTATCAAACATAGGGGGAGAGAAAATAATCTTTCAACCTTGTTTGGCACTTCTCCTCTATAAAACTATGTTGCATAAACCTTGATATGTTGAATTTAAAGTGTATGCTCTTTTGAATAAGTGTTCACTATCTTTAATTGAATTTAAATGCTTATATACTCAAGATTTTGTCATCATAAAAAAGAAAGAGATTATTGGCTTTAGCCCATGATTTTGATGACTAACAAAATATTGAGTATATGTTTTATACAAATGTTTCAATCATAGTTATGAGTTTCAGGATACAGGCATCTCAAATTCTTAATAAAAAAGTATCATGGCACTCAGTGAAAGCTGAGTAGTTTTTATATGTTAAGAAGTCTTTTCAACTGAAAAAGGCCTCAAAATAGATCAATCGGAGCTTTACAGAAAGTGTATTGAAGTTTTATTGAAGAACTTTTTGAATTTTGAAGGTTAGCACAAGTTTTTGACAAGTTGCAAAGTCAAGTATTGACTCATGGCACACTAAGTGTCAATACTTCAGAAACTGGCATACAGAAAATTACTTTAGCATGCCAAGTGTCGACTCACAGGAATTAAGTGTTGACTCATGAAAATCAGGTGTCGACTTATAGAAACGAAGTGTTGACTCATGGCCTGAGATTTTTGAAGATACAGAACTATGACATTTGGAGGTTTTTGTGTCAAGTGTCGACTCAGGGAATGCAAGTGTCGACTCAGGAGATTCAAGTATCGACTCACATGGTTCAAGTGTCAACTCATAGCTTGAGAACAGAAAAAGGATATACCTTGAGTCGACTCATGTTAATCCAAGTGTCGACTCATGAAGATTCAAGTGTCGACTCACAGAAGTCAAGTGTCGACTCACGGGTTCTGACAGCTATAACGGCTATATTTTCTGAGAGATAGAATTGATCCCTACAAGCTCCCAACGGCTAGTTTTGCTCCACCAACGGTCTCAAACTATTTTTTGAAAGTTTTTGAAGTATTTAAGTTTCACCAAACTCATTCATGAAGCATTGAACATACAAGAGACAACACATTCCTTGAGAACTTCACTTCTAAAGTTAAAAAGAGAAGATTCCACTAAAATAGCTTACAAGCCTTCATTTTAGCATTCCAAAAGTGTCTTTGAAGTGATTCCAAAGAGGAGGCAAGTCAAGCAATTATCAAGAGCCTCAAAGCTTCCATATTCCACTTCATAAAAGAGTTTGATTGTACTTTTATTCTTGTATCTTTGACTTTATTATTTGTTGACCTAGCTTTCAAGGTTTTTGAAACTAGGTTGTAAAGGTTGTTGGTGAGTCAAAGTGATAAAACAAACTAGGGTTTGACTTGTGAGCCCGAAGATAAAACAAGTTGTAAAGGTTGTTGGTGAGCTTGAGTGACAAAACCAACTTAGGTTTTGACTTGTGAGCCTTGGAAAACAAGTCGGCTATAATTTTGAAGAGATTATAGTGAAATTCTTAAGAGAGGGTTGGGGAGTGGATGTAGGTGCTTGGATTGCACCGAACCACTATAAAACTTTGTGTTTGTGTGTGATTGCTCACTCTATTACTTGCTCTTTATTCCTTGTATTTAATTTGCTATTATCCGTTGCATATCTTATAGAGCTAAATCACTTTGTTTCACAAATACTTCAAGTCCAGCATATAATTGTTTAAATTTTTTAAAAAACCCAATTCACCCCCCCTCTTGGACTCCATTTCTGGGCAACACAGGATTTGGTGGCCAAGAAACCACCTTAAACTAGGGTTAAGACTTTCAACAAATTTAAAATTAAGGATAGGGAAAGGGGTTTTACTTTACCAATATAGATTATAATCGCTCTTATTGTGGATCTGATTGGACGCTCAAGGATCTTGCGGCAAGATTGCCAGATAGTCGAACTTCGGGCTCTAATTTTCAACTCAACTAGTTCCAAGGCAAAGGTCACCATTCTTCCAATCTTGATCACTTGCAATCAGTCACAACACTCAGTAAAAAGGCATGGAAAGGAAAAAAGAAATTTTAAAGGAAGAGAAAAGAGGAGGAAGAAGCTTGAAGGCGGCTAGGGTTTCTAATGGTGGGATAACTAGGACCTCACACCCCGCGATGCTCTGAAGAACAAAGGAATTAGGGCCTCACATCCCGCGATGCTAACACAGCAAAGGAATGGCAGACTAACTTCTGTATTTCATCAATAATAGTTAAATTTTATAAAAGGGGTTGATGGTGGTATTTATAGACCACCTCTATGAGAAGTGTGGATTACAAAGAGTAGAATTAACTCTTCATGGGTAGCAACTCCTTAGAATTTCTTCTTCTGGTGTCATGACTCTTGAACTTGATCTTTCCTTAGCCTTCATCCATAGTAGGCAACAATGCTAGATCGGCTTCATTTGGGTGGGTGACAAGAGGGCATCTTCATCCTATTTGGGTGATAAGAAGGAAAAGGCCTTTCTCCTTACTCCTCTTAAATTTGTGACAAATGAAAGTGTTGCCCGTAAATGAAGTCCAAGAGGGGGGGGGGGTGAATTAGGTCTTTCAAGAATTAAAGCAATTATGTACCATCTTTGAAGTATTTGTGAGCAATGTGGATAACTTAATGATATGCAATGGATAACAGTAAATTAATTGCAGAAAATAAAGAGCAAGAAATAAGGAGAGCAATCACACACAAATACCAAGTTTTATAGTGGCTCGGTGCAAACCAAGCACCTATGTCCACTCCCCAAGCCACCCTTGGGAATTCTACTATAATCTTTCCAAGATTACAACCGACTTATTTTACAAGGCTCACAAGTCAAACCTAAATTGGTTTTGTCACCTAGGCTCACCAACAACCTTTACAACTTATTTTATCTTCAGGCTCACAAGTTAAACCCTAGTTGGTTTTGTACCTTTGGCTCACCAACAACTATAACAACCTACTTTCGAGAAACTCTTGAAAGCTAGGTCAACAAAGTATAGAGATAAAGATACAATATAAAAGCACAATCAAACTCTCTTCTAGAGTGGAATGTAGAAGCTTTGAGGCTCTTGAAGATGCTTGTCTTGTCTTCTCTTTGAAATCTTCTTCAAGCTCACTTTTGGAAGGATGAAAAGATGGGCTTGTAAGCTTTTTCAGGGAATCTCTCCTTTTATGGATTTTGGAAGTGAAGTTCTTGAGGGAATATTGATTTTTGAGTGTTCAATGAAGTTCATGCTTCATGAATGAGTTTGGTAAAGCTTAAATATTTTAAAAACTTCTAAAAAATGATTTGAGATCATTGGAGAATTAAAACTAGCCGTTGGGAGCTTGAAAAGACAAAATTTGCAACTCAGAAAATAGATCCGTTGAAGCTGTCAAAACCCGTGAGTCGACACTTGATTTCCAGGTGTCAATACTTGGTTTTCAGGTGTCGACACTTGGTCCTGCAAGTGTCGACACTTAAATTTTAGGTGTCGATACTTGAAGCTCATGTGTCAACACTTGACACAAAAACCCACCAAATGACAAGTTCTGTATTTTCAAAAAATCTCAGGCCTTAAGTCAACACTTGGGTTCTAGGTGTCGACACTTAAATCTTAGGTGTCGATACTTTAATCTCAGGTGTCGACACTTGGCATGCCAGTCAAGAATTTTTGCATGCCAGTCACTGAAGTGTCGACACTTGGTAATCATGAGTCGACACTTGGTTCTGAAATTTACCAAAATAAGTGCCAAAACTCCCAAAAACATAAAGATATTCAATTAAACTTTAAATACACTTATGTAAACCATAATTGAACATTTTTTAGGCCTTTTTTCATGGTGAGAAGATTTCTTAAGACATGAATTTTGCTCAGCTTCAAGATACTTTCATTTTGAGAATTTGAGGTGCCTGTATCTTGTAACTCATAACCATAATTGAAATATTAGAACAAAATATATACTCAACATTTTGTTAATCATCAAAATCAAGGGCAAACCCAACAATCTCCCCCTTTTTGATGATGACAAAACCTTGAGTATATAAGCATTCAATTTTTAAATATGAATATGATATCTCATAAACATGTACTTTAAAACATATGCACACCCATACAATATAGTTTTGATAAGGAAGAGGTACAAATTAAGTATGAAGTTAAGGTTTCCCTCCCTCTAAGTGAGTCAAGATATGAAACATTTCACAATTGAATAAAATTGGATTCTTATATATCTTACTCCCCCTTTTTGTCAACATTAAACAATAAAGGGAGTAAACTCTCCCTGAATTGATGCAATAGGGGTCGTGATACACTCAGTATTAGAGCAAAGTTCAAACAATATAAGTTCAATTATTATTAGAGTAAATGAACAAGCTAGCAAAGGAACCAAGATGGATAATCAAGTAAGAAACTGAAATGCTAGTCTACATATATAAAAGAGTTTTCAGTACAAAATTTGCTGATGCAATCAGCATACACTGAAACATAACAAGTACAACACAGATAAACATGAAACACATGAATAAACACTAAATGTAGATAAAAACTAGTACATAACATCAATCATCAAATTAATCATCTATGAGGCTACTCCTCATTAGATGGAATCTCAAAGGAAATAGGACCTATAATCCTAGACCTAGGAACTAGGCTCTAGGGGTGTTTAGGATACTATGACTCCTAGTCCTAGTCGAAGGTCCTAATCGGGTACAACCCTAGAAGAACGAGTGGATGGCAGTGGAAGAGTCTCGGCAGGTGTCACGAAAATTGGAGCAATCGATGAAGGAGTATCGAAAGGATCATCAGGTTGAACAGTAGGAGTCTGTGCCTCACCACTAACCAACTCAAAATCATCAGCTCTATCATCGCTGTCACTGCCACTATCAATAATATCTGTCTCTCTGTCATCGCCAACACCATCAGCTTGGTCACCACCGCCAAGTATATGATCAAGTCTATCAGGGTGGTCATCATCGTCATCATCATCCGAAGGAGGGTGTGGATCTGCAGGCGCTACTGGAGGTAGGAGTGATCTTAGTAAGTCCTCAATGCGAGCAAATCCTGCCTCCATAGTCTGATGCATCTCGTATGCTGCTCAGCTATTTGGGCTCTAAGACCCTCAATCTCTATGCATAGCTGAGTGGTACGGACTCCCAAGCTGATCATCTCACTCCTGATATCGACAAACTCCTGCCTGACTAGCTCGTCAAAAGATGAAACAACAGTAGTTGACGGAGGAGCATCAGAAGGTGAAGTTGCAGGTGCTGGTCTAGAGTGATGGGCTCTGGCTTGCTGGCTACTGCTGGTGCTAATCAAGGAGGTGTATCTAAAGGCCCAGATAGCCCTGCCTCTACCTCATGGAGCTCGTCCTCCTCATCTGGCTCCTGGCCAGACTCTTGATTCACCCAACGACCTAAAATCATCCTGTACCCCATGCGGTGAAGAGATCGCTCATCATACACGTCTGTGTGAAGGATGTCCTTGGAGGTCTCCTCCTCCAAAGGAACACTATAAGCTCTGAACAGTCATGCAAGCACCATCCCATAAGGTAGACAGTGATGATGCTGAGTCAAGGCATCTCTCATCTATATGAGCATCAGAGTAGGAAGGTCCACTGCAGTCCTCTGCGTCAAACATACCATCAGCATCAGCTCCCGCTCTATAATGAAATCAAATCTCTCGGTCTTTGGCAGTAGAATCCGGGCAAAGATGTGGTGCAGGAGGCACATCTTCATAGAAAGCTGGTTCACGATGATAGTAACCACACCGCGAACGTCCTCACGCTCAAGAATGCACCTGAAGGCCTCCTCACGGTCCTCTATACAAGGAATAACGATCCCACGGTGTGGGATCTCCCATACATGTCTAGGGCCTCCTTTGAGACAGGAATGCGGATACCTTTGACAGTAGCACTCCAAAGCATCCTATTGCAGTCCAGGCTCCTGTAGAACTCGCGAATCAAGTGAGGGTAGAACTTCTCCTTCATAGTGTAGAAGGAGACCAACTCAGCTGCCTGGAGAACCTATCCAAGATGGAAACCTTGTCGATCAAAGAAGTCCAGATCTACTCATCGCCTAGCAGCTATCACCTTCCCTGACACTCTCTCAGCTGAAGGTGAAGAAGGAGCTGCACTCCCAGTCTGCTGGCCCCCATCATTCCTGGCTTTTGTTCTTCTCTCTACTGATGCCTGACCAGGTTTCCTCTTAAATGCCAATTGCTTTCTAGGTCCCATGACAACCACTGAAGGAGGGAATGGAAATAGTAAAGATGATGGAACAAGGAACATTCGAAAAGGAAATGGAGAAGAAATGAGGATAAATGGGGGGAAGAGAGCCAAAAATGCAAGGATCGGCCAAGAAAAATGGAGAGGGTGATCTCACGGCCGAGAGAAATCGCAGGTAATCCAATAAGAATTGGTCCAAAAAGAGGGAAAAGCAAATGATCCGAGCATGACCCAAAAGAAAAAGATAAAATAGTGATTTATGGTGGGGAAAAGGGACAAATCTCAGAAAAACTGGTGAAGGATGGTGAAAAATGATGAATCAACCGAAGAAAATAAAGAAAAGTGGTGAGATTTACCAAATATTGGAGGGCATGAAGGGAAGAGCATTGTTCCATGGGCTAAGGACTATTGAGGGATCACTAGGGCATGGGAGGAAAGAAGAAAATACAAAACAAAAGGTTCGGATGATGCCCTAGAAAACAGGAATTTCCACCCAAGTGTCGACACTTGGAATTTTGTCAAGTGTTGACACTTGGTCAGGTGTCGACAGTTCGCCAAAGGTCAAGTGTCGACACTTGGCCAAAAAAATTCCAAGAAAATCCTAGAAAAAAATTTGCAAAAATTAGGAAAACATTAGGGAATGGTTTAGGACTAGAGAAATATGATTTTGAGCAACAATAAATTGGGTAGAGTGGAATTTGAGAGAGTTCTAAGAGAATGGGTCAATGATTCCTAACTCTCTTTTAATCATGCAAAACCTTTCTTCGCTCAAGGGTTTGGTAAAAATATCAACTAATTGAACATCAGTACCAACAAATTCAAGTATCACATTAGAGTTTTGCACATGATCTCTTATTTTAATGTATTTACTTTTTGAATGTTGTACAGGATTCTTAGTAAAATTGATTGCACTAGTATTGTCATATCTTATAGGTGTCTTAGTTAGTTTGATGCCAAAATCTTCGAGTTATTGTTTGATCCATAGAATTTGAGCACAACAACTTCCAGCTGCTATATATTTGGCTTCCACCATAGATAGAGCAACTAAATTCTATTTCTTGCTACTCCATGAAATCAAATTAACTCCAAGAAACTGACAAGTTCCACTAGTACATTTTCTATCAAGTTTACACCCAGCAAAATTAGTATCAGAATAAGCAATCAATTTAAATGATGAATCTCTAGAGTACCAAAGAACAATATCTATAGTGCCAGATAGATATCTAAGTATGCGTTTAATAGCTAAAAGATGAGATTCTTTAGGGATAGACTGATATCTTGCACACATACAGACACTGAACATAATATCTGGCCTACTAGCAGTTAGATATAATAATGAACCAATCATTTCCCTATATAACTTTTGGTCAACAGGTTTACCTAATTCATCTTTATCAAGCTTACAAGAGGAGCTCATAGGTATACCTAATGGCTTGGTGTTTTCCATCCCCAACTTCTTTAATATTTCTTTGGTATACTTGGTTTGGTTGATGAAGATACCCTCTTTTGTTTGCTTTATCTGGAGTCCGAGGAAGAAGTTAAGTTCTCCCATCATGTTCATCTTGAACTCACCCTGCATCAACTTTGCAAACTCTTGACAAAGACATTCGTTGGTAGCACTGAATATGATATCATCCACATAAACTTGTACTACTAGAAGATCATCATTCTTCTTTTTTCAAAAATAAGGTAGTATCTACATTACCTCTAGAAAAATCATTTTTAAGTAAAAAAGAACTCAATCTATCATACCAAGCTCTTGGAGCTTGTTTCAAACCATATAAAGCCTTATGAAGTTTAAAAACATGGTTTGAAAATTCATAATTTTCAAAACCGGGGGTTGTTCAATATAAACCTCTTCTTTAATAAGATCATTTAAAAAGGCACTTTTGACATCCATTTGATATAATTTAAAATTCATAAAATGTGAAAATGCCAATAATAGCCTAATTGCTTCAAGTCTATCAACAGGAGCAAAGATTTTATCAAAATCAATCTCTTCCTCCTGATTGTACCATTTGGCAACCAATCTAGCTTAATTTCTAGTAACAATGCCATTTTCATCTAGTTTATTTCTAAAACCCATTTTATGCCAATTATTGAAACATTAGTAGGTCATCAACCAAAGTCCAAACATTATTTCTTTTAAATTGATTTAGTTCATCTTGCATAGCATTAATCCAATTGCAATCATTTTTAGATTCTTCAATAGATTTAGGTTCTACTTGAGAGACAAAAGCTAAATAATCACATATATTTCTAAGAGATGAATGAGTACTTACTACTTTTGATGGATCACCAATGATTAGTTTCTTGGGGTGTCCATGAGCATACCTCCATTCTTTAGGTAGAGGATTAAGTGTAGATGTGTTTTCACTTCCTTGTACTTGATCTCTTCATTGTTTTGATTATCATCTTGCTCCTTGGTGGGTTCTTCATTGTTGTTCACTTCTTCATTTCTTTGGATACTTGTATCATCATCAAGAATATCTTCTTTTCTAGAAGATTTTTGGTTAGTCTCATCAAACACAATATAGATGGATTCTTCAACAATAAGTGCCTTCTATTGAAGACCCTGTATGCCTTGCTAGATATAGAGTAGCCTAAAAAGATATCCTCATCTGACTTGGCATCAAATTTGCTTAGATTATCCTTGCTATTATTTAAGATGAAGCAACGGCATCCAAAAACATAAAATATTTGATTGAAGGTTTTTTACCTTTCCAAAGCTCATAAGGTGTTTTCTTTAAAATACATCGGATCAAAATACAATTTAAAACATAACTGCAGTGTTTATGACTTCCATCCAAAAATATCTAGGTAAATCATTTTCACAAAGCATGGTGCATGCCATTTCTTTAAGAGTTATATTTTTTCTTTCTACCATCCCATTTTGTTGAGGTGTCCTAGGTACAAAAAAATTATGATTAATGCCATTTTCACTACAAAATTTTTTAAAATCAGAATTTTCAAATTTTGTTCCATGATTACTTCTTAAAGAAATAATAGAAATACCTTTTTCATTTGAAACTCTTTTATGAAATCTAATGAATGCAGAAAAAGTTTCATCTTTGTGTGCTAAAAAACATGACCTATGTAAAACATGAGAAATCATCTACAATAACTAGACCATACTTCTTACCTCCCAAACTAGATATTCTAGTTGGTCCAAAGAGGTCTAGATGTAGAGACTACTCCTTTAGGTTTAAAAGATGATTTGGTTTGTTTTCTAAGTTGGCAAGCACTACAAATCTTATCTTTTTCAAAACTAAGTTTTAGCAAGTCTTTTATCAAATCCTTTTTGCTAAGTTTTGAAATCAAATGCATACTAGCATGTCCTAATCTACGATACCAAAGCTAACTAGTTTCATTGATCTTAGCTTCCATTACCACTAGGCATTGACCATTTTGAATATGTAGATCATCAAGATCTACTATATAAATATTGCCATGCCTATGACCAATAAACTTGATGCCATTGTCATCAAGAATAGAAACAATGCACATGAAAAATTCGAAAACAACTTTAAAATCTTTATCACAAAACTAGCTAATGCTAAGTAAATTTTTCTTTAAACCATCAACATATAAAACATTATCTATATAAGTAGAGGGGATGATATGGATTTTACCAATTCCAACAATCTTGTCCTTTCCATTATCACCAAAAGTAACATTACCACCACTTTGATACTCAAGTGAGGAGAACTGCTCCACATCTCCAGTCATGTGCCTTGAGCAACCACTATCGAGGTACCATAATCTTTTTTTGTTTGTTGCAAGGCACACCTACAATAAAAATCAAGTGGAGACTTCCAAGTCATCTTGGATCTTTTAAGGTTGGTGGTGATGGTTCCTTTTGGAACCCAAACTTTTCTAACTTTGCTTAATTTTCTTTTATTGCATAAATAAGATTTATGTCCTACTTTACCACTAGAATAACAAGTAATTGAAGATGAAGCAGGCATAAAAAATTCTTGAAAAACTTTTATTGTTTTTGTATTATGAAACCCAAACCAGCCTTGTTAAAAATAGCTCTTGGGTTATTTAAAAGCATATTAAGTTTTTCAGAACTGTAAGTAATTTTTTAATAAATGGTTTCAATTTTTTAAGTTCATCTTTGTATTTTTTTGTTTTCTTGCAAAATCTCTTTTTTTTGTTTAGTAAAATTTTCAGTTGATGCAAGAGAATTTTTCTTTTTCAATTCTTCCTTTTCTTTTTCAAGAAAAAAGATTTTACTATTTAACTTTTTATTTTCTTCAAGTAAGCAATCATTTTCAATTAAAAACTTATCATTTGATTTAACTAAATCCAAATTTTGCTTCTTTAGATCTTTATGCTTCAGTTTATGTTTTTGAAATTCAATAACAAGTTCATCAAAAACTTCATGCAGTTCATCAAAAGTAAACTCTTCTTCAAATTTAGATATAAGCCCATCATTGTTGGCCATTAGACAAAAATTTGCAACCTCTTGTTGCTCTTCTTCGGAGCTTGAATCATCGCTGTCACTCCAGGTTGCCATCATAGCTTTCTTTCTCAATCTTCTTCTACTTTTCTTGAGTAAGGGGCAGTCCATCTTGAAGTGGCCAGGTTTCTTGTATTCAAAACATGTGGGCTGCTCCTTTTCTTTCTCTTTGTCCTCTTTGCTAGGCTCTCCCTTTTGAGATTTCTTCTTGAAGTTATATTTCTTCTTTCTCATAAACCTCCTAAACTTTCTAGTAATGAGAGCCGTCTCATCTTCTTTATCCTCTTCTACGGACTCATCACTTGACTCTTCTTTTATGGTGGACTTGAAGGCTATCACTTTCTTTTTCTTATCAACATCCACTTTCTTTTATTTCAAGAAGAGCTCATAGGTCATCAATGAGTCCAAGAGTTGCTTAAGAGGAAGAGTGTTGACATCCTTGGCTTCTTCTATAGCAGTGACCTTAGCATTCCAAGAAGCCGGATGAGACCTGAGGAGTTTATTGACAAGTTCACCATTAGAAATAATCTTTCCTAAACTTCTCATGCCACTCACAATATTAGTGAACCTAGTATATATTTCACTAATAGATTCAGTAGGTTCCATCTTAAACATTTCATATGTATGAATGAGCATGTTTACTTTCGTAGTTTTCACTTGATGTGTACCCTCATAGGTAACTTCAAGTGTGTCCCATATTTCCTTTGCGGAGAGACAATTTGAGATTCTATTGAATTTGCTTGGATCTAAAGCGCAACAATAGATTCATAGCCTTTGCATTAAGCTCTATTTGCTTAATGTCATTCTCATCCCAATCATCTTCCATTTTGGGAGTGGGAATGCCATTAATCAACATAGTAGGCTGATGAGGACCCTTAACAATAGTCCTCCAAAGATTATAATTAAGAGCTTGAATGAAAATGTGCATGTGTGTCTTCCAATACGTGTAGTTGGTGCCATTAAACAGTGGGGGATGGTTGGAGGCTTGACCTTCTACAATATCCATACTAATTGGGGCTACCATAGTCTTTCACCTAAGATTGTTTGACCTACAAGTAGGGTATCGATGCTCTAATACCACTTGTTGCCCAGAAATGGAGCCCAAGAGGGGGGTGAATAAAATTAAAGCAGTTATGTACCGGTCTTTGAAGTGTTTGTGAGCAATGTGGATAACTCAATGATATGCAGTGGATAATAGTAAATTAATTATAGAAAATAAAGAGCAAGAAATATGGAGAGCAATCACACACAAATACCAAGATTTATAGTGGTTCGGTGCAAACCAAGCACCTACATCCACTCCCCAAGCCACCCTTTGGAATTCCACTATAATATTTCCAAGATTACAGCCGACTTATTTTACAAGGCTCATAAGTCAAAACCTAAATTTGTTTTGTCACCTAGGCTTACCAACAACCTTTACAACTTGTTTTGTTTTCGGGCTCACAAGTTAAACCCTAGTTGGTTTTATACCTTTGGCTCACCAACAACCATAACAACCTACTTTCAAGAAACCCTTGAAATCTAGGTCAACAAAGTATAGAGATAAAGATACAATATAAAAGCACAATCAAACTCTCTTCTAGAGTGAAATGTGGAAGCTTTGAGGCTCTTGAAGATGCATGTCTTGTCTTCTCTTTAGAATCTTTTTCAAGCTTACTTTTAGAAGGATGAAAAGATCGGCTTGTAAGCTTTTTCAGGGAATCTCTCCTTTTATGGATTTTGGAAGTGAAGTTTTTGAGGGAATATTGATTTTTGAGTGTTCAATGGAGTTTCATGCTTTATGAATGAGTTTGGTAAAGCTTAAATACTTCAAAAACTTTCAAAAAATGGTTTGAGACCATTAGAGGATCAAAACTAGCCGTTGGGAGCTTGAAAATACAAAATCTGCAACTCAAAAAATAGATCCATTGAAGCTGTCAGAACCCGTGAGTCGACACTTGAATTTCAGGTGTCGACACTTGAAGCTCATGTGTTGATACTTGACACAAAAACCCTCCAAATGGCAAGTTCTATATTTTCAAAAAATCTCAGGCCTTGAGTCGATACTTGGGTTCTAGGTGTCGACACTTGAATCTTAGGTGTCGATACTTTAATCTTAGGTGTTGACACTTGGAATATGAGTCAGGAATTTTTGCATGCCAGTCACTGAAGTGTCGACACTTGGCAATCGTGAGTCGACATTGGTTCTAAAATTTGCCAAAATAAGTGCCAAAACTCCCAAAAACATAAAGATATTTAATCAAACTTTAAATTCACTTATATAAACCATAATTGAATATTTTTTAGGCCTTTTTTATGGTTAGAAAACTTTTTAAGATATGAATTTTGCTCAGCTTCAAGATACTTTTATTTTCAGAATTTGAGGTGCATGTATCCTGTAACTCATAACCGTAATTGAAACATTAGTACAAAATATGTACTCAACATTTTGTTAATCATCAAAATCAAGGGCAAATCCAATAGAAAGAGACCTCGTGAAACCACTCCTTAATATTGAATTGGGCGATAATGTGAATGAATATGGCATCCCATCCTCCTTAGATTTGAATTTCAAATGCTTTCTTTTAAATGAGACTTTAGAGTTCTTGAATTATTGATTGCTTGGAACTTAAATTGCCTTGAAGCAAGAAACTCCCTTGAATCTTTTCCTTGATGGGTGCCCCCTTGGAATAAAATTCTCTTGTGACTAGCTTGGCCGACTCTTCTTGGATTTGGCGACAAAACAAAAATGAGAAAGGATGGGTGACAAATCCCTTCTTGGCACAAACTATGGCTTGGACTCCTTCTATTTTACTCCTCTTAAAAACAAGTATCGATTACTTAAATCTCATGTGGTCGACCAAGAAAAATGACTTGGCTTGTGATGAGGCTTGTAGCATGTGACAAGGCTTGGTGATGTGTCATGGGCATCCAAAGCTTAATGAGATGGCGCATGTGAAGGGGTGGCACCAAGAATTGATTTGGGTTGGCACATGGAGTCACATGGGGTCTTGACTTCCCTCTTATATTACAGGACTCAATAACTAATTACATGACTCAATAACTAATTAAAACCAACTAACTAATTATAAGGACTCAATTGTAACTAACTTCAAGCCCAACTTGATCAATTGGAACCCAATTTGATCAAAAAGCATAACAAAAATTAAATACAGGCTCAAGCTGGTAAATAGGGTTTGTCTATATATATATGACTCAACTTGGTAAGTAGGGTTTGGGCTAAATCCAACTAGACCAAAATAACAGAATTTTAAAAAAAATGACTAAGCCCCAAATTGAAATTAAGATTTTAAAATTGAGGCTTAGGGTTTATTTTTACAAGTGATTCGGGCTTGGGCTTAGGGCTTTATTCATAGGTGATCCATAGGGATGTGGGTTTAACCTGTCGATTTCTTCTGGCCTTAGTATCTGCACCACTATTAGTAGTCCTTGAGTCAACTTAAATCACTATTGAATCAACTTGAATCCTATTTGAGTTGGCTTGGCCCTTAATTGAATAGACTTAGTCTTCCTTCACCAAAAATTACCTTTTTATTTTTTACTATTAAGTCTACTCAAATTCATGAGGTCTACTCAATTTCCATCCAAGTTGACTTAGTTGTCATTTGAGTCGACTCACTAGTCAACCTTCAAAAAATCAGCTTCTATATATTCAGCTCTTCCTATTGAGTTGACTTATTTTTCATCCACGTCGGCTCGATAGCTTGCCGGCTAAAATTTTTCTATACCAAGTTGAGACTTTTCCAAATCGTGCTGAAACTTTGATCCTTAAAAATCTTTTTGACTCCACATCCCAACACACTATTTTTACATGATAATTATTGGCTTTTCCTTTACTTTGGAGATTCAAAAACTTATCTTTCAAATTCATAGTTGTTATCCTAAACATTTTCTAAAACATTAACTCATTCAACTTGTTAATTACATTATTTACTCAAATATTTTGTTATTCATCAAAATCAATCCTTGGGGCCAACAGTTATACCTGTTGATAACTACTTTACTAACCTTGTCACAATGGCTCTAATGACTTAAAAAGATATATTTCATGTTAAATGAAATTATAGAACTCTATACCTGGTTCAGGCAAGTGATCGATATTTGTCCAATGAGTAGTTGATCATCTCGTGCTTCTATAAGATATTGACTGCTGGTCAATAAGTTCTTCATACCTTGGTAAGAGGTTGACTCCTAACAATTAGACATCTTGTGCCTAAGATATCAGCTCCTGACTAATAAGTGCTTCTTATCTTGCTAAGAGGTCAGCCTTTAGCCATTAAGCATTCTGTGCCTTAAAAAGAGATTGGAGCCTAGTCAAATACTTTTATGCTCATTAGCAATTGATTATAGCTAAATCAGAAGAGATTTATATAGGTCATTTACCCTGCAACACTTACTCGCCACTTTCAAGTTTGAAGCGATTTACTTATTTCAGCTCAAAAATGTGATGATAAGTTTTCATTAGCTTTTAGTGGGATGAAAATATCTAATCACCTTGCACCATCATTATGCCATACAGCATTAAATGTTGCACGTGCCTTTTTGTATGTCTTTTTGTGAAAAATTATTAAATTGGCGATGAATGGTTTTTGAAAAGATAGTGATTGCTCGATCATTGGGCATGCATCCCTAGCCAGTAAGAGTGACCCACATGGCACAGAATGAGTGCTCGTACTTTTAACCAAAGATCGAGCAACATTGATGCGAGACAAAGCGGGGGAGGATCGCTGGCGAGCATAGAAGTCACCAGAGGATTAGGGCTTCCACTCAAGAATAAGAAACCAGGGTGTCACACTAACTCCAATCTAGAGAAAACTCAGAACTCAGGCGGAGGGGGTCTTGCCGGTGCCAACGGTGGCACGAACGGGGAGAAGGCTAGCATGGTGAGCATCTTAGCCAATCTCCCCGATCGAGAAAAGGCTGCAAGTTCCGTCGCAGCCTGGGCATGCATCCGGAGGAGTCCGGCATCGTTGTCGAGTGTTTCCGGTTGTGGCGGAGGGGGGAGGGGGCCGGTGGGGATGAAGAGCAGGACAGCGGTTGGGTGTGTCGGTGTCGTCGATAGCAGGAGGAGGCCGGGAGCAGATCCAGCACTCTTTTCTTCCATCCAGCCCCTTCGACCGTGCCGGCATCCTCCCGCTGGGAGGAGGAGGCTGGGGCAGGAGCTGAGATGGATCTTCCCATGGGCGACATGGGTGGCCAGAACGGTGGACCGCACATAGAAGTCTACAACACAGGATTCCGTCTACTGGCGTTGATTGGGGTGATGGAGATTGGATGTGCCAGAGGAGACGGGCTTCACGGGCGGAGGTTCGGTGGAGATGGCTCGAGCAGTGATGGTCGACGATGATGGGGTGTTGATGGACCTCGGCGGCTGACCGAGGTTTGAGAAGGAGTTCTGCACAAGAAAATCTGAACAGAAGGAACGATGCAGAGTCGGGGAGGAAGAGAAAACCCTAATCCGCTGGGCTCTGATACCAAGTTGATGCAGGACAAAGCAAGGGAGGATCGCTGGCAAGCGTAGAAGTCACCAGAGGATTAGGGCTTGCACTCAAGAACAAGGAACCAGGGCATCACACCCACTCCAATCCAGAGAAAACTCAGAACTCAGATCAAAATAAATTTTTGTTTGTATTCATAAGAAAAAAGATAATTCATACAAGAGGGGAGGGGTGGTATTTATAGATTCACCCCAGGGTACATTACTTGAGGGCTAAGAAACCCTGACTTGTAGGCCAAGAAACCCTGGTGGACCGTCAACAGTGGGCCTGTCTTGGACTGGAACTTTCTCTTGCAGTCTTGGCGGCATGAAAGGGTCCAAGTGCACGAAGGCCGGCTCTAGTTGGGGGGCCTGATGAATCTCCTGGTTGCGAACTCTCCTCTTGTACATGATCTGAATGACTCGATCGGACCTGACTGAACTAAAAGACTCACAGGACTAAAGGGACTCAAGTGGACTCACATGTTCCACTTTATTACAGGACTAATGAACTCAAGTAAAATAAAATAAAATAAACTTTTGGTCCCCATCAAACATGGCCAAAATTTCAGTGATGAGATCATTTAATCCAGACCATTGAATATCATTATTAATAAAGGTTTCTTCCTTTAATCCAAATCTTTTTCCTCCTATTCTTTTGCCTTCGTCTTTAGGCCAATTAATAGGCAACCCCCTTCAGAGTATTGTCCACTTGCCTTGGTAGATCTAGGACTTCACTTTCCCTGAAAAGAGACTCTAGCTTCTTCTTTCCTTTAATCCTCCTGCTTGTAGCCATGGCCCCTAAGGTAAAGAAAGCTATTAGGAAGATAAAGAGTTCTAGGATTAGCTCTACTGAACCCATAGCAAGTCCTAAGCTAGTCGGGGAGGAGCACCCAATTCCTTATGAAGTCCTTGCTAAATGCCATCGGAGGGCCTACTTGGGCCCTGGCCAAGTAAGGTTTGAGATTAGGGATGCAAACCTTAGGAGACTTAGGGATAAATATTTCATCCTTGACAACATTAAGTTGACTATTCCAAGCCTTGATGACCGAGTTCTATCTCCTCCGTCTAGATGCATTGCTTTTTATGAAGATATATTTGATGCTAGAGTTCGATTCCCTTTTCATCCATTTATTAGGAATGTCTTGGATTTTAATAAGGCAACCCCAACCGATTTCTCTCTGAATGGTTTCAAGGTGATCATCAACTTCATCCTTATCTATGACCTAGTCAGAAAAGAGCCAAGGTGCTCTTTATTCCATGTCATTTTCATGTTGAAGTCCCACCTGTATGATAAGGAGCTATAACTTTAACAATCTTGTAAACTTATAGAGGGCATTCCATCTTCCATTCACAAGAGGGCATTCCATATTTGATCCACGAATAGAAGAATAGATTTTTCTTCATATTTATAGAGTAGCCTTTAAGTATTAGGTCCTCCTGGGATAGGGCCTAGATTGAGCCCAATTACAATAGAACTCTTTTAGATGAAGACTTAGAGCACTACCACAAGTTGCTCAAGATTTATGTACCAGAGTTCAAACTTCTCCTAACTAATTAGGCTTTGTATGATGCAGGCATTAGCCTAGTCAGTCCTCATAATATGTTTAACCACTTTAAGTTCTCTTTGCTTTCATTTTCTATTTTTTGTAGCTCTCAAATTTTTCTAATCTCTTAACCACTATTCAGATTTTATGTTTGCAAAAATGAAGCTTGGTTTGGAAGGACCCTAGAAAGTGACTAAGATTCATCACTGTCTAAAAAGTGGTTCGATCTTATGTTTGCAGAAATGAAGTTTGGTTTGCAAAAATGAAGCTTGGTTTGTAGAAAAAAATCTTGGTTTGGAAGGACCCTAGAAAGTGGTCGAATGAAGCTAAGGAGTCCAAGAAGAAGCTTGGAGAGTCATCACTGTCAATGTCTTCATTAAACACACCTGTATCAAAGAACAACCAATCTTCTACTTTAGCTAAGGAGCCAATACATACTCCTTCGATGGCCAATTTGACTAGGTCATCAAAGATCGCCCAACCACTTTGCCTTACTGCTGCCACCCAATCCTTGGATGCTTAAGGAGAGCATCTCATTGAAGCTAAGGGCAAATGATGCGGGTCATAAGGATCCAAAGCTCACCTAAGAGCTAGTGTAGATGATCCTCCATATAAATAGAGCAAAGCAGGAAATACATTCTCTGTTCCAAGTGCTTGATGACAATTATCTTGGAATTTTCTAGGTAACTGTTCTTTCATCTTGCTATTTCCTTTCCTTCTCTTTTCTACTCCTTTTTCTTTTCTTTTAAATTTATTTTTTTACTTCTTCTTTTTTTTCTTTTTTACTCCTTTTTCTACTCCAATATCAATCTTCCTCATTAAGTACGATGGGGTGAAGATGACTTAGAAAAAAAGTTGTCAGTGGTTAATGAAGTAGAAAAGAAGGTAGACGATTAGGCAAATTTTAGGAGCCCTAGAAAATAGACTTGGAGGTTGCCACCTCCATTCAAATAAATCACTTGAAGACCAACTTCTTTGATTCTAATAAAGAAGTCAAAATAAACCAAGTTTCTTTTCAAAGACTTCAAGATGAGAAGGAAGAGCTAGATAAGGAGCTCAAAGAAGTCAAGGAAAAGGTAATGTAAGAATACAAGTCGTTTGAGAATTTCCTAGATGACATAGCCGAGGGGCCGGTGAGTGCCTTCCACAAGAGATTCAAAGATTGCCAAAACAAAGTGAAAGAGCTCTTCTTAATTATTGATGTGGCACTCCTTATCTCGAGAATCACTGACCCTGTAGAGATTCCTAGGCACTAATACCACTTATTGGGAGAATCCGGACCAGCGCCTATATGCAGCAGAAATAGCAAGAGAGAAACAAGAACCAACCTTCTTGATTCAAGAAACTAGCAACAACCTGTTCTTGGATTCAAGATTCACAAGGAGATAGAAGAGATATATATGTAGGAGAAAAAAAGAGATTGTATTATTCCATGGAGAAGAACCTTGCTGCCATAACAAGACAAGACAAGAACCTGCCTCCCCCTCCAAACCCGAGAGGAAGACACACACATGAAACCCCTCACGCATCCCTTCTCCAAACCGTGAAGACTCCACACCCAAGTCCCTCACGCCCCTCTCTTTCTCATGAAACGTGGACCCTCACGGTCCAAGTCACTCACAAACCGTCACCCCCCCTCTTCTTAAATAATATGAGTGGGTGGTTCATGACTTGGGCAGTTTAGGACTTCCATGTGGTTAGGCTTCCTAATTGGTTACAACCAACCAACTAATTCTTGGGTAGTTAGACTTCTTGGATAGTTAGACTTCTTGGGTCAAACCAGTTAGGATCCTTGGATAGTTGAGCTAACCAACTAACCAACTAAGCCCCTTTCACACCTAAGGGATAGCTAGCTATACCTGGACCCAACCCCATAATCCAAAAGGGTTATGTTACAATCTTTCACAAAAACTCTCCCTCTAAGTCATATGAGAAAACACTCAACCCTGGATCAAGCCCCTGGCCCAACATGCCATGATCCAAATTGACTCAGAGCCATGGAACACCTCCAGAAATCTCCTGGAATACCTTCGGAACTGCTTGGCATGCCTACAAGTACCTAGGGATTGCCTCGGATATCCCTGCCATGGCCTCCCAAGTCTCTCCAAGGCTTGGGAGCGCCACACAAAATCCTATAATCTTTACCTTGGTGTCCCCAAGCCTTGGCAAATATGGCAATGTCCTCCTACACAACCTTGCGGTAACTACTTATCCTGACAGCTCCTTGTGCGGATCTCCTTGTCTCTACCAACACCATTTAGCTACTGTGCACCCTTGGAGGCCTTTGGGATGACCGCCTCCATAGCTGAAGATCCTTACTTGTATTCTGGCACCACCATTGCAGCCTACTTTCTGCCTAGCCACTGCATCAATCTTTTCCTTAGACTTCCCTGGAGAGACCACAGCGATCCTGAACCGGCACTTGCTATAACTGGAGCTCTACCTGACATAGTCTCCATAAATCCACGCCGATCTCTGCACACTCTGCTCCACCTGGCTAAGTGCACCCCTGGTGCCCATTCTAAGATATGGCCAATATCCCTACACCCCCGCTCTGAATTCGTGTCGAATCCTGCTCCACCCATGAAGCCACCTTTCCCCAGTGCTCCACTTGAAACTGAAGTCCCTCTGATGCCACAGAAAGAAATCCCGAGGCTAGCCACTCAACATTGCCTTGCTGAGCCTGCCACTACACCTCATACCCCATCACTGCCTCCTCGGATCCTTCGCAACCCACAAACCCCTCCAAGACCATTTCAGATACACTGCACCCCACAGGCTCCTCTGAAATTCAGGAGCTCATCCCAACTCCTCTAATGCAATGACTGAACATAGCAACCATCTCCATAGGCTGCTGCATCATGGCTTAGCCTATCCCTAGGCCAATCTCGCCATACCAGGACACTCGTAGCTGCATGATGCCCCTGGCACTCCCTGAGACCTGTCCCCTGTGTCCCTAAGCTGCCATCTCCATCAGCTTCAGTCTCTGTCCCTAGGCCAATCCTGCCATACCAGGACACTTCCGAATGCCTGATACCCTCAGCACTCCCTGAGATTGTCCCCTATTTTCTTGAGCTACCTCTAGCACCCCCTTTGCTGATGTACTTCGGTCTCCCTTAGATATCCATCTTCCAAGACCCATCTCCAACCACATGGGATAGCATACCCATGTACAGCTCCTTCTTCCTTGAATCCTCCTCTCCCAACACTCGAACCCTGCTCTGATACCAATTATAGAGATTCCTAGGCACTGATACCACTTGTTGGAAGAATCCAGCCGGCACCTATATGTAGCAAAAATAGAGAGAGAGAGAGATCAAGAACCAACCTTCTTGATTCAAGAAACCAGCAACAACCTGTTCTTGGATTCAAGATTCACAAGGAGATAGAAGAGAGAGATATATGTAGGAGAAAAAGAGAGATTGTATTATTCCATGAAGAAGAACCTTGCTGCCATTACAAGACAAGATAAGAACCTACCTCCTCCTCCAAACCCGGGAGGAAGACACATGCATGAAACCCCTCACGCATCCCTTCTCCAAACTATAAAGACTCCACACCCAAGTCCCTCACGCACATAAGTCCCTTATGCCCCTCTCTTTCTCATAGAACATGGACCCTCATGGTCCAAGTCACTCACAAACTGACGCCCCCCTCTTCTTAAATAATATGAGTGGGCGATTCACGACTTGGGCAGTTTAGGACTACCCATGTGGTTGGGCTTCCTAATTGGTTACAACCAACTAATTCTTAGATAGTTAGACTTCCTGGGCAAAACTGATTAGGATCCTTGGGTAGTTGAGTTAACCAACTAACCAACCACTAACCAACTAACCAACTAAGCTATTTTCACACCTAAGGGATAGCTAGCTATACCTAGACCCAACCCCATAACCCAAAACGGTTATGTACAATCTCTCAAAAAAAACTTTCCATTTAAGTCACATAAGAAAATACTCAATCCTGGATCAAGTCCTTGGCCCAACATGCCATGATCCAAATTGACTTAGATCCCTGGAACACCTCTAGGAATCCCATGGAACACCTCTAGGAACCGCTTGGCACACCTCCAAGTACCCAAGGATTGCCTCGAATATCCCTGCCATGGCATCCCAAGTCTCTCCAAGGCTTGGAAGCACCATATAAAACCCTACAATCTCCACCTTGGTGCCCCCAAGCCTTGGTAAATCTGGCAATGTCCTCCTGACAACCTCACAATAACTGCATGTCTTGATAGCTCCTTGTGTAGATCTCCTTGCCTCTGCCAACACCCTTCAGCTATTATGCACCCTTGGAGGCCTTTGGAATGACCGCCTCCATAGCTGAAGATCCTTGTTTGTATTCTGACACCACCATTGTAGCCCTCTTTCTGCTTGACAATTGCATCAGTCTTTTCCTTGGACTTCCATGGAGAGACCACAACGAACCTAAACTAGCACTCGCCGTAACTGGAGCTCTACCTAACACAGTCTCCACAAAGCCATGCCGATATATACATACTCTGCTCCACCTGGCTAAGTGCACCCTTGGCACCCATGCCAGGATATGACCAGTATCCCTGCACCTCTCGCTCTGAACTTTTATCGAATCCTGCTCCACCCATGAAGCTACCTCTCCCCGATGCTTCACTTAAAATTGAAGTCCCCCTAAAGCTACAGAAAGAAATTCCAAGGTCAGCCACTCAACACTGCCCTGCTGAGCCTGCCACTATATCTCATACCCTGTCGCTGCCTCCTCGAACCCTTCACAACCCACGAATCCCTCCGAGACCATTTCAAATACGGTGCGCCCCGCAGGCTCCTTTGAAACCCAAGAGCTCATCCCGACTCCTCTAACACAATGACTGAACATAGCAACCATCTCCATAGGCTATTGCATTATGTCCTAGCCCATCCCTAGGCCAATCCTGCCATACCAGGACACTCCTGGCTGCATGATGCCCCTGGCGCTCCTTGAGACCTGTCCCCTATCTCCCTAAGCTGCCATCTCCATCAGCTTCACTCTCTATCCCTAGGCCAATCCCACCATACCAGGACACTTTCGACTGCCTGATACCCTGGCACTCCCTGAGACTGTCCCCTATTTTTTGAGCTGCCTCTAGCACTACCTCTATTGATGTACTCCAGTCTCCCTGAGATATCCATCTTCCAAGATCAATCTTCAACCACGTAGGATACCACACCCACGTACAGCTCCTTCTTCCTTGAATCCTCCTCTCCCAACACCCAAACCCTTCTTTGATACCAATTATAAAGATTCCTAGGCACTAATACCACTTGTTGGGAGAATCCGGACCAGCGCCTATATGATATGGAAATAATGAGAGAGAGATCAAGAACCAACCTTCTTGATTCAAGAAACCAGTAATAACCTATTCTTAGATTCAAGATTCACAAGGAGATAGAAGAGAAATATATGTAAGAGAAAAAGAGAGATTGTATTATTCCATGGAGAAGAACCTTGCTGCCATTATAAGACAAGACAAGAACCTGTTTCCTCCTCAAAACCTAGGAGGAAGACACACACATGAAACCCCTCACACGTCCCTTCTCCAAACCATGAAGACTCCACACCCAAGTCCCTCATGCACACAAGTCCCTCATGCCCCTCTCTTTCTCACAAAACATGGACCCTCAAGGTCCAAGTCACTCACAATCCATCTCCCCCCCTCTTCTTAAATAATATGAGTGGACATTTCATGACTTAGGTAGTTTAGGACTTCACATATGGTTGGGCTTCCTAATTGGTTACAACCAACTAACTAATTCTTGGATAGTTAGACTTCTTGGGTCAAATCGATTAGGATCCTTGGGTAGTTGAGCTAACCAACTAACCAACTAAGCCCCTTTCACACCTAAGGGATAGCTAGCTATACCTAGACCCAACCCCATAACCCAAAAGGGTTATGTTACAATCTCTTAAAAAAACTCCCCCTCTAAGTCACATGAGAAAACACTCAACCCTAGATCAAGCCCCTGACCTAACATGCCGTAATCCAAATTAACTCAGAGCCCTGGAACACCTCCAAGAACTGCTTGGCATGCCTTCAAGTACCCAGAGATTGTCTCGAACATCCCTACCATGGCCTCCCAAGTCTCTCCAAGACTTGGGAGCACCACATAAAATCCTACAGACCCAACATTAGAAGAGGTGCAAGAAGACATTGGTGCACCTACTCAAACCCCTTCATCGACCATTCTAGACACCATACCTACTATCGAGGCACCATCCAACATTGAAGTGCCTATGGAGACTAGCCTGAAGCTTCATCGAAAGTAGCAGAAGTATGAAGGCTTATCTTCTTGCATTCTATTTTTATTTTTATTTTTATTTTCAACTTTTATCTCTCCCACTTGGAGTTTGAAACACTTTGCTTTGTAAAAATATTTGAAGCAATGAAATCTTTATTTTTGAATCAATATTTTCTTTCTTCCATTTCTCTAATATCTTATAGCCATATAAAATTATTTGTATAGTTTGTGGTAATTTGAGAGCCTTCATTGCCAACAAGGTGGTTAATGTATTGCTTGTACCTGAGGAGCAGTTTGGAGTTCCTCTTGAGGACTTAGGAAAAGAGATTAGTGATCCTTCAAAAATAGAGCATCTAACAGAAGTCCACTCTGAGAAGTGGTTGGTGGTTCACTGAAGTCTTCATATGAGGTATAGGCTAGTAAAAAGAAAGCCATCGATCAAGCAATGAGAACGACACTAGAGATATCATGAGCTAATTAAGGAGATGCCAAGCTATCATTGATAACATAGGCATTTTCTGCTTTGCCTTTGAACTTGGCTTCATAGATGTATCTGAAAGGCAAAGGAATTCTTTCCAAATATAGATCCCAGCTTTCTTATGTTAATAGATTTGGACTCTCAATCTTTCATAAACGAGATGTTAGGGAGGACCCATAACCTTCATAAGTGTGCAGGATGCAGAAAAAAATTCTAGCTTAACAATTTAGCAATTTAAATTGAGCAATGACACCTACTTACATTAGGAAAATTCATGCATAAGAAAGGGCCAAAATAAACTAAATGATGAGGCTACTTAATGAAATGAGACTTACCCGCAGTGTAGTTCAATTTAATCAAAAGAAGAATGGACCTAAAGGTTGAGAAACCATTCTAACTAGGACATAAGCCTTTAGATGATCAGACCTAAGAGACTCGGATGGGTTTACTAACCAATGATGAGCTCTCACTCCTTTGGTGGTAGATCAATTTCAACATTCCATGGAGCTACAACTAAACTTGAAGACTATCACTTTCGAAAAGAAGACTCCCTCCATAGTTGGTTCCAAAGCAAAGCAAGCCCTCTCTTTAACTCGAAATCATAGAGGACCCTGCATTGAGAGGCATTAGTGGCATGGTATGGATGAGAAAAAAATTGAAAGAAGAGACTAAAGGTAGGAGTAGAATTGAAGGTGTCCTTTGGATAAGATGAGTGATGGCTTGAGTGGGAAAGTGCTGGCATCCTTGATTGAAAAAGAGTTGGCTCCTTGGAATGAAGAAGATGGCACTTTTGATTGAAGAGAGGATGGCTTCTTGGGTGTGGATGGATGGCGTCCTTGGGATGAAGTTGGTTGGCATCTTTGTAAGGAAGATGGAGATGGCGATCTTGGAAATGGAGATGGTGACCTTGAAGGATTGTTGGAGATGGCGTTTAGGGATGATGGAAGGGAAGGTTTTGCTTAGGTAGACTAATAGCTATATGGTGGATAGGTTGAACTCACACTCACTCCCTCACGGAGGTCATTTGCATCATACAAATGGAAAAATTGGAACTCAAAATTCATTCATTCATAAGATGCATTACAAGGGTTTTGGAGAGGTACTTATAGGCTTTCCAAAGCTTTTGAAATTTGAATTACATGGAGGAAAATATGGGAGGTTAAGCAAGATACATGGAGAGGTTGTAACCATGAAGAGAGTGGAGAGTTATAACCAAGCTTGATTCATGGAGAAAAGTAAGGGTTGGCCACCCCTCTTGAATTTGAATTTGGGCACCCAAGTGGAGGGGAGGTGTGAGGTGTCCTCTATGTTGGCATGGCTACCACCTAAGCCTGGTGATGTGGCGGTCCAACTTGGCCCCGTGGTTGGGAAGTTACTCCAAAGTAGTTGAAGTGCTGATTTATTCCAAGTGTTAAGTTATTCTAAGTAGCTGAATAAGTGCTGAAGTGTTGAGTTATTCCAAATAGCTGAATAAGTGTTGAATAGTTAATATGTTAAAGTAGAAAATTAAGGTAGCAAAATTTTCTGGTTGAGTCAGCTATAGTGCTTGAGTCGGCTCTTTAGGTTGTGGTTAGACTAGCTCCAATTTTTGTTGTGGCTTGTTTTCGCTTTAAATGGCTTCTGATCTTGCTTCAATTTCCTTATAATTCAATCCATAATGAATTTGATTAAAGGCTATTGTTGGTATCCGCACCAATTTTTCTAGGATGGCAAGAACTTGACCCTATCGAGTATGGGTCAACTTGACTCTAGTAATGCTCTAGTAAGTCTGGGTCGATTCTTTGCAGGTCCTCCCTAGTGATCCACGAGTTTTCATATTCTGGTCGACCTTGCCAACGAACCAGATAGCATTGGTAGTCTTTGTTCCTGGTAGTGATAGTCTTGTTATCTAAAACTCATTCAATTTTGTCTCGCCATTTTGGTAAAGTGGCTGGTGGACACTCAGGGGTAGGCTCACTCTCAAAAATAGGGTTAGGCCCAAAAGGCTCACTAGATATCATCAATGGTTCCTTATACTCTATCAAGTCTGAAACATTGAAGGTTGAGCTGATACCTAAGTCAGATGGTAACTCTAGTACATACACGTTAGGCCCAATCTTCTTTATGGTTTTAAATGGGCCTGCACCACGGGCATGTGATTTTTTAATGATTCCAGATGGGAACCATTCAGGTTTGAGTCTAATCATTACATGGTCTCCTTCATAGAATTCTTTCATCCTCTTACGTGAATTAGCTATATGCTCGTAGGTTTCATTGTTCAAGTTGATTTTCTTAATGATTTCTTTATGCAAGTCCCTAATATGCTATGCATATAACTCAGCAGACTCAGAGACTCGTGCATGTGTAGGTAAAGGGATAAGATCGATGGGCTTCCTAGGCTTGTAACCATGGACCACTTCAAATGGACTCTTCCCCATAGACCTATTGACTGAGCTGTTATAAGCAAATTTGTCACGAGGTAATAAGAGATCCCAATTTTCCAAACTATCACCGACTACGCACCTTAACAAGTTTCCTAGACTTCGTTTGACAACTCTAGTTTGGCCATTTGTTTGAGGATGGTAGGCTGTAGAGAATTTGAGTTTGGTTCCTAGCAGATGCCAAAGGGTCTTCCAAAAATAGCTAGTGAACCTCACATCTCTATTTGACATAATGGTTTTGGGTAAACCATGCAGCCTAACCACTTCATTTAGAAAAAGTTTGGCTACTCTCAAAGCATTGTAAGTCTGGGAACAAGGAATGAAATGTGCCATCATAGAGAATCAATCAACCACAACATAGATAGAATCATGTTTCCTCATGGTCTTTGGCAATCTTAATACAAAATCCATACTAAGTCTTGCCAAGGATAGTCTGGTATTGGTAAAGGTGTGTACAAACTAGTATTTTATCTTTGCTGTTTGGCAACATCACAAGTTTGGCATTGGGATACAACTTGGGTAATATTTCTCTTAAGACTTGGCCAAAAGAATTGGTCTTCGATAGCTAAGATGATTTTATTCCTACCAAAATGGCTAGCTAAACCTCCAGCATGGATCTCCCAAATCAAGAATTCTCTAAGGGAGGTTCGAGGGATGCATAATCTATCTCCTTTGAAAAGGAATCCATCATGAAGGGTGTAGTCTTTGTACAAGCTAGATGGTCCTTAATGCACAGATTAGAAAATTTCACTAAAGTCAGGACAACTCTCATATTCTTCCTTTAGTCTCTCAAATCCTATGACTTTAGTGCTTACAAAGGTCAGAAGCATGGACGGACGACTAAGAGCATTAGCAACTCGATTTTTGATGCTAGCACGGTGTTTCAACACAAAGGGGTATGCCTGAAGATACTCTACCCATTTCCATGCCCAGGGTTCAACTTCTTTTAAGAATTTAGGAATCGAAGTGCTTCATGATCAAAGTAAAGTACAAACTCTTATGGTAAAAGATAATGTCTCCAATACCTCAAAGCCTGAATTATCGCTTATAATTCCTTATCATAGGTTGAATACCTAAGCTTGGCCCCATTGATGCGGGATGACTCTAAGAATGCTAAATATGCAGGAAAAATAGTAAACTAATTTTTTAATATTTTTTTAAATATTAAATCTGTAGGCTAAATTTTTAAAGTTAAGTTAAGACTAGCAGGATATTCAGCAATTCTAAGAATCATCATGATCGCAAAGAAATCATGCAAGATAATAAGTAGCCAGGACCCAAGAGTTGAGAAACTCCCAGTTTAGGATAGTTTATCTTCATCAAAATAGATAATAAGTGAAGAAAAGGTTTCTTACCAGTTAGAGATTATAAATTCAATGACTGAAGGGATCACTCACACTCTGATCGGAGCCTGGAAGAAGAAGCCCAGTTCTCATGAATCTAATGGTTGATCTGGGTGGTCCTGGAAGCAAAGAAGGCCTCCTCAGGGGAGGGAAAAGCACCTCAGGGATCCTACAAGCATCAGAGATCAATCAAAATAGCAAATAAAAAAGAGAAAAGGAACTGAGGTTTGGAAGGATTCAGGATTAGGGTTACAAGATGGTAGCCGGGGAAGAAGAAGCTCCTAGGCTTGGACGGCAGCAAGGGCTTCTGTTCCTTGGGTGTGGCTGATCTCTAAGGATACAGGAGGGTGCTAGGGTAGCAGGGTTTCAATCCTGGAACATAAGAAGAGCACACAAAGTAAGAACCAAAACTCAAACATAAGGCAATTAATCCAAATTTTAGCAAAGTTTATTCATAAGAAAAAGTTGATTACAAGAGAGGGAGGGGTGGGGTATTTATAGAGTTCCCATGCCCTCTCCTAAAGGGATTACAAGTCTTCTCCTAGTTAGAATAAGTTCACATAATTTAAGTAGGAGAAAGACTATAAAATAAACCTAGAACTAGGAGTATACAAGTTGAATGAAATAAAAACTCAAACTCCTTCTTGTATTTGAAATCTTCCACCATGTTGGACTTGGTCAACTCATGGAGGATGCCTATCCTAGGTGTGTTGGGATTCAAGGGGCAGCAAGGGGTCGTCCTCCTTTGGATTGGTGCATGGGCTTTGAGCCCTGGAAGCTGGGGTGCCCTAGTATCAGCATATTCCTTAGAATCTTGGTTTTTCATGCTTGGGCTTACTTCTTAGGCTTAGAATTTTAAGGCCTGGAGTGCTGGAATAACCTAGAAAACATGGGCTCCTAGCATATGAAATATTCTAGAAGCATCTGGAGGGAATCTGGCATCTAAAATGGCATTTGGAGGGAAGCAGGGTACCTGGAGGGCATTTAGGGCTCCTGGGTGTCAATTGAGCTCCCATAAGCTGATGTAATTGCATTTTGCTTTTGAATGAGGCCTGGTGGAACTCCAAAATAGGGTAACCTCCTCTCTTGTATAAGATTTGGACTCATACTGGACTCATCCTGATGTATAGGACTCAATATACTGGACTAGGTTGAGACAAATCAACTAGTCTCACCTTATTACAACTCAATCTTACTTTCTTACAAAATTGTGATACATGACTAAGTAAACCAAATAGGGCCCAGTAATCTTTGTCTGATCCTGGTGCCCCCACCAATTCTCCCAGGATGAGAAGAACTCGATCCCGTTGAGTATGGGATAACTTGGCTCTCATAGTGCTTAAGTAGGTCTGGGTTGAGGCATTGCAGATCCTCACAGGTGATCCACGAGTCCTCAGATTCTAGCCGACCTTGCCATCAGACCAAATACCTCTGCTTCTATTATAGGTACATATGGCTTGATCATCTAGGATTCTCTCAATCTTTTCCTCACTATTTGGCCAATTAATTGGTGGACACTCTGGGGCATGCTCACTCTCAAGGGAAGGGATAGGTCCAAAAAGCTCGCTAGGAATCACTGTTGGCTCCTTATACTCTACAAGATCTAAGATGTTGAAGGTAGAACTAATTTCTAAATCGGATGGTAACTCAAGCACATAGGCATTGGGTCCAACTCTCTTTATTATCTTAAATGGGCCATCTTCACGAGCATGAAGTTTCTTTATGGTCCCTGAAGGGAACCGTTCAGGTCTAAGCCTGATCATCACAAAATCCCTGCAGAAAATTATTTAGATCTCTTTCAAGAATTAGCCAAGTTCTTATATAGTTCATTACTTATGTTCAGCTCTTGACTAATTTCATGATGCATATGTTGTGTAAAGGCTAGTGTATGCGTGGATAGATGAATCAGGGTTGTAAATTTATTGGATGCAAAACTAACACCTAAAAGACTCGACTAGGCTTTCCTATTAAAGAAAATTTTATTGGATTCTTCAGGACAAAACCTAACAGACTATAGACTCTTTAGGTTTGATCCTATCATAACATGTACATGATAATGTGACATGAACTCTTAGTAGATGCCAGGGGTTTTTCAGAAGTAGGAAGCAAACATGACAGACTCGATGAATGAATGCAGTATGCAAACCTCTATGAAATGCAATCTAAGGGTTAGAAAATCATGAAAAGTTTCAGAAAAAAAATAGAAAATAAGAAGTGGATTCAGGATTAGTCTGATTGGGTAAGGAATAAGAAAAAGGTTCGAGGTTAATCAGGTAAAATAGGATGCAGGAAGGGGTATCAGGGATTAATCATAGACTAATAAGGTTGACCTTATGGGGTTGATGGGTACCTACAAGGTTTATAGTATGGAAGAGTGGGTCACTAATCTCAGGGAAGAGATCGTTAATGGAAACTATAGGATGGGATTCTTCCTAAGGGTACTGATAAGCCAATTCCTCAATAAAGTCATCTAGTTCAAGAAATTTAGGACTATGCTCTATACTTGGGCTTTCATCTAGTGGCTCCTCATGGAAGAGTAATAGTAGAGTTGGGTTCCTCATCCCTTAACTGCTCTTCCTCTACATTCTGGATGTGGTTAGGGTTTACTAGGTCAACTGATCTTGGGTTAGCTTCTACCTAGGTACCTACTGGATCAACTAATTCTAAGTCTTTTACAAAAAACTCTTCTTCTTCCTCATACTCCTTTACTAAGCTTGGGTCAACCTCATATATCCCTCTTCAATGTCATTCTGGTTAACCAATGAGGAGGTAAGAGGGGGTTGGCTAGGGAAAAATGGACAATACTAGGCTCACAGCTAGGGGTACTAGTCCTATAGGGCTCAGGTAGACTAGGGGAAAGCTGATTGGCGCCAGGCTGATTCCTATGGACTATGGGTTCCTGGGGTTCAGCTCTATGGTTTTTGCCTAGGGTTCCTACTTGGTCATCTAATGGATCAATCCTGGTGGTTGCCTGGTCAAATCGTTGGTCTACTTGGTCGAATCTAGTGGCTAATTGGTAAATCCTACGGTTTGCCTGGTTCTTGGTTTGAGTCATTTGGTTAAATCTTTGGTCTATTTGGTCAAATCTATGGTTCATTTGGTTTCGGGATTGGGTCAATTGGTTTTGGGATTAGGTCAATTGGGTCATCTGGGTATTGGTTTGGTCAAGTTTATGGTTCAATTGTTCATTCATGGTTCTTATGAGTGCTTCAAGACTGGACTCCATGGTTGAACTGGGTTAGGGTTGATACCAAACTGATGCGAGATGACTCTAAGAATGCTAAATATATAGGAAAAGCAGTAAACTAATTTTTTGATAATTTTTTAAATATTAAATTTGTAGGCTAAATTTTCAAAGTTAAGTAAAGACTAGCAAGATATTCAGAAATTCTAAGAATCATTATGATCGCAAAGAAATCATGCAAGATAATAAGTAGCCAGGACCTGAGAGTTGAGAAACTCCGGGTTTAGGATAGTTTATCTTCATCAAAATAGATAATAAGAGAAGGAAAGGTTTCTTACCAGTCAAAGATTATAAATTCAATAACTGAAGGGATCACTCACACTCTGATTGGAGCCTGGAAGAAGAAGCCTCGGTTCCCATAAATCTAATAGCTGATCTAGGTGATCCTGGAAGCAAAGAAGGCCTCCTCAGGGAAGGGGAAAGCACCTCGGGGATCCTGCAAGCATCAGAGGTCAATCAAAATAGCAAATAAAAAAGAGAAAAGGAACTAGGGTTTAGAAGGATTCAGGATTAGGGTTAGAAGATGGCAGCCGGGGAAGAAAAAGCTCCTAGGCTTGGACAGTAGCAAGGGCTTCTGTTCCTTGGGCATGGCTGATCTCCAGGGATGCAGGAGGGTGCTAGGGCAGCAGGGTTGCAATCCAGGAACACAAGGAGAGCACACAAAGTAAGAACCAAAACTCAAACACAAAGTAATTAATCCAAATTCCAGCAATGTTTATTCATAAGAAAAAGTTAATTACCGGAGGGGGAGGGGTGGGGTATTTATAGAATTCCCATGCCCTCTCCTAAAGGGATTACAAGTCTTCTCCTAGTTAGAATAGGTTTACATAATTTAAATGGGAGAAAGACTATAAAATAAACCTAGAACTAGGAGTATACAAGTTGAATGAAATAAAAACTCAAACTCCTTGTATTTGAACTCTTCCACCATGTTGGACTTGGTCAACTCATGGAGGACAACTATCCTAGGTGTGTTGGGCTTCAAGGGGCAGCAAGAAATCATCCTCCTTTGGATTGGTGCATGGACTTTGGGCCTTGGAAGCTAGGGTGCCCTGGTATCAGCATATTCCTTGGAATCTTGGTTCTTCATGCTTGGACTTGCTTCCTAGGCTTGGAACTTTAAGGCCTGGAGTGCTGGAATAACCTGGAAAACATGGGCTCCTAGCATATGGAATATTTTGGAAGCATGTGTAGGAAATCTGGCATCTGAAATGGCATTTGGAGGGAATCAGGGCATCTATAGGGTATTTAGGGTTCCTAGGTATCAATTGAGCTCCCATAAGATGATGTAATTGCCTCTGGTTCCTGAATGAGGCCTGGTGGAACTCCAAAATAGGGTAACCTCCTCTCTTGTATAAAATTTGGACTCATACTGGACTCATACTGATGTACAGGACTCAATATACTGGACTAGGTCGAGACAAATCAACTAGTCTCACCTTATTACAACTCAATCTTATTTTCTTACAAAATTGTGACATATGACTAAGTAAACCAAATAGGGCCCAGTAATCTGTGTCTGATCCTGGTGCCCCCACCATCCATTCAACTTTTCACTAAAAAATGCCACTGGGTGATTTTCTTGACTCAAGACTCCTCCAATTCCTACTTCAGAGGCATCACAAGCAATCTCAAATACCTTTGAAAAATCTGGTAATCTCAAGATGGGTGCTTGAGTCATTTTCTCTTTGATTTCTAGGAAGGCTCTATCAGTAGCTTTGGTCCATTCAAAAGTTCCCTTCCTAATGCAATCGATAATTGGCGCGACAATCGTGCTAAATCCTCGAATGAATCTCCTATAGAATGTGGCAAGGTCATAGAAACTATGGACATCATATATGCTTTTAAGGGTGGGCCACTCAACTATAGATTTAACCTTCTCTAGGTCAGCAAACACTCCTTCTGGGGTAACAACAAAACCTAGGAAAATGACTCGATTGGTCAAGAAACTACATTTCTTCATGTTGTTATAAAGGCTTTCTTTCCTAAGTGCTTGACCTACTTGGCAGAGATGGTCTAAATGGTCTTCTTTAGTCCTACTATATATCAAGATATCATCAAATATACTATAACAAACTTCCCCATGAATGATCATAGGACTTGGGTCATGATTCTCATGAAGGTGCTAGGGGCATTGGAAAGACCAAAAGGCATCACTAGCCATTCATACAAGCCATCCTTAGTTTTGAAAGCCATTTTTCATTCGTCCCTAGGTTTAATCTTAACTTGGTGATAGCCGCTCTTCAAGTCAATCTTTGAAAAAATAGTGGCTCCGGCCATCATGTCTAGAATGTCATCCAAATGGGGAATTGGAAAATGATACTTGACCGTTATCTTATTAATGGCTTGACTATCTACACACATTCTTCATGTACCATCTTTCTTAGGGGTCAAAAGGGTAGGTACTACACATGGGCTTAGACTTTCCTTAATGAATCCCTTTTTAAGAAGTTCTCCCACTTGTCTTTGCAACTCAGCATTCTCAGTAGGATTCAACCTATAGTGGGGGAGGTTGGGTAAGGTGGCTGCTGGGACTAAGTCTATAGCATGTTGGATGTTTCTTAATGGTGGAAGGTGATCAAGAGGTCCTCACGAAACACATCTTGAAATTTCTTCAAAAATTCTACTACTTCTTGAGGGTGTTCTTTTTGAGGTGGGTCTTTGGTTTTCTTAGTGGTCCAAATCCACATGGGTGAACCTTCGTTAAATTCATGTTCTAATTCCTTAGCACTGATCAAGTTCATCCCTTAATTCTTATCCTTCAGGTTACTAGACCCTCTTTTAATTTTGTCCTTAGGTGGTGAAGGGATGATCATAATTTTCTTTCCATTATAGGTGAAGGAACAAGAATTAGAACGACCATATAATGTAGCATCGTGATCATACAACCATGGTCGGCCTAAGATGATACTACTAACCCCCATTGGAAGAACGTCACACCAAACCTTCTCCTGGTATGACTGAAGCTAGATGGTCACTTGGCACCTAAACTTGATGGGAATTGATGTCGAATCTATCCAAGACACCTTATATGGATTGGAATGGGGAACAGTGGGTAGTCCTAAGTTCTTGGTAGCATTGGTTGAAATGGCATTGACATAGCTCCCACTATTTATGATGATCTTGCAGACTTTTTCTCCTATCTTAACAAAAGTTTATAGGATGTTGGTCCTACGCCAATCCTCCTGCTCCTTGGTCTGGGTTAGGATACATCTAACAACTCTCAAAAATTTAGATGAGTCAATGACTTTCCTCATCACCCTCATACTCATCAACTAAGTTTATCCCAGCTTCATATACTTCTTCCTCACAAGCTTCTATAGGTTCAGGGTCTTCTTCCTCAAATCCTCCTATGTGTAGGGCTCTTAAAGGGCATTGGCTAGCATAGTGGCCAGCCTTATGACACTTAAAACAACGAATGTCATTGTTATGGTTCCTTTGAATTTCATGGCCCTTACCTCTATCATCCTTGCAAGCTAACAGATTAGAAGGGGTGGATCGGTTTGAAGTGGGTTGACTAGAACTTGGCCTATGTCCAAGGGTACCAATTCTATTGAGTTCAGGTCATCAAATTATGGGTCCCCTCTGAAATCTCTCAAAATCCCTAGCAATTTGGTAGGCCTGTTCTAGGTCATGGACTTCTCTTAGAAATAGTTTCCTTTGAATTTCTTCTCGCAGGCCAGCTCAAAATCTAGATAGGATTATGGCCTCAGATTCCACTATGTTACATCGCATGACAAATTCATCAAACTTAGTGATGTACTTAGGCACAGTTCTATTCCCTTGGTTCAACCTTTGCCATTGGTCCAACAATCTTTGCTCATAGGACACGGGTAAGTATTTTTCTCTAAGCTTAATCTTCATGACTCTCCATGAGGCTATGGGCATATCTCCTCTTTGTCGACACAATCGTTCAACATTACCCCAATACAACCTAGCTTGTCGGACTAATTTCAATTTTGCAAACTTGAATTTCTTCTCTTTCGACATCTCGTACCACTCAAAATATTGATCCATGTCACTCTCCTAGTCTATGTACACTTTAGGATCTAGGTTTCCATCAAAGGTGGGTGCATCGAGTCGAATGTTCCTAAGGGCTCTTTCTTCTGATTCAGCAAAGTCATGGTGTGGTCATCTATGATTAGGTTATAGAGTGGGTTCATTATGATGGGTCCTAGTACCAATGGGTGTTGGTCTAGGTGATAGTGGTTCGGTAAGGGTCATATGGGTTTCCTCGAGGGTCCCTATTCTTTCCTCCATTTGATCAAACCTAGTATTTAATTGCTTGAACTGCTCAGTCATAGTCCTAAGTAAAGTTTCCAAATTTATGTCCATAGTGACACTAAGTTGGGTTTGGAGGTGTTGATATGGGGTTCCTGATCTAGTAGACATGCAAACAATAAACTCGTTCCAGGGTTTGCTGGACCTAGAAGTTCAATATGGTATGAATCAACTAAGTATGGATCAAGACTACAATTACTCTTTCAACTGGCCAGGTAAGAGGTGGGGTTATGGGAGGCTCTCCCTGCTCTCGCAGGGTCCTAATTAAAAATCACAAGCCCACTTAAGGCGTTTGCTGTTTGACCTCTAGCCTTAGACACCAATATCCAGAAGTAAATGAAGAATTGATTCACACTAGCCTCAACACACTACTTGAGCTTGACTTGTTGGTGTCCCTAGTTCTAATTAAGTTTCTACTCAATTTTATTTTAAGGCTTGGGTTCGATGCAAAATGATGTGGGTTATTTTTGGGCCAAGGAAAGGTGATGAAATCCTTTCCTTATCTTATGATAGCATTGCCCATAAGTAGCTTTAATATGAATGCACAAACAATGTTCTCAACTAATCAATAAAATTTAAACTAGTTATTCATAATTTTAAAATTTCAAATTCAAATTTCAATTTTTAAATTTCAGAATTCAAAATTTAAATTTTAAATTTTAAATTCCAAAACTCCTAGTGGAAAAGTTTAAATTTGAAATATGCCAGGAGTTATGGAGTGTTCAATGTGCTAAACAAAGAAAAATCATGCACTTTAAGCATCATCTAAATCACACACCAAGCATGCAGTTAGTACATTAAACCTTTAACCTAAAGATTTCACATCCGGCCATAGCTCATTACTCCCATGGGTTGTGAGAGTATACTTTTGTATACCCACTCAAGAGGCATGAAACTCTAGATTAAAGTATGCAAACAATGCATATTCATGTCCTAGCCTACCATGCTCTGATACCAAATATGATGCGGGATGCAGAAAGGAAGTCTAACTTAACAATTTAGTAATTTAAATTAATCAATGATACCTACATACATTAGCAGATTTTATGCATAAGAAAGGGCCAAAATAAACTAAATGATGAGGCTACTTAATAAAATGAAACTTACCCGCAATATAGTTCAATTTAATCAAAAGAAGAATGGACCTAATGATTGAGAAACCATTCTAACTAGGACATAAGCCTTCAGATGATCAGTCCTAAGAGACTCAAATGGGTTTACTAACCAATGATGAGCTCTCACTCCTTTGGTGGTGGATCATTTCAGCATTCCATGGAGCTGTAACTGAACTTGAAGACTATCACTTCCGGAATGAAGACTCCCTCCATAATTGGTTCCAAAGCAAAGCAAGCCCTCTCTGTAGGAGCCGGTTGCTCCAAACCACTCTATTTCTTGGTGTTTGTAATTGTGCTTTCATTGCTTGATTGCTTTAACTTATTTTCTTCCGCTTTGCACACTTCACTTCTACACTAAAAGAATTTCAAAGTGCACATACTTGCAAAAGTTTTTACTCCCAATTCATCCCCTTCTTGGGCAACCACCTGGCAACAAGTGGTATCAGAGCAGAGTCTCTGAAAGTTACTTAGAGTAAAGACATATGGCACATCCCATGAGCACTTCATTGGCCGAAGGTCAATCCACAAATAGACCACCACTTTTCACCGGAATTAATTACAATTATTGGAAGGCAAGAATGAAGATATACATTCAAGCCATTGACTTTCACCTATGAAAAATTATCATGAAAGGATCTCACACACCCACAATTAAAGTTAATGATGTAGAGGTTCCCAAGCCAGAAGAGGATTGGGACAAGAATGATATAAAATTAGCTAAATTAAATGCTAAAGCAATGAACCTATTATATTGTGCTTTGGATCCAAATGAGTTTAACAGAATTTTAACTTGCAATTCTGCTAAAGAAATTTGGGACAAATTAGAAATCACACATGAATGCACCTCTCAAGTTAAGACATCAAAAATCAATTTGCTTGTACATAATTATGAATTGTTTAAGATGGATCCTAGTAAGACTATATCTGCCATGTATACTCGTTTTACTGATATCATAAATGGTCTCAAGAGTCTGGGTCGAACTTTTTCTAATGCTGATCTTGTCCAAAAAGTATTAAGATCTTTGCCAGATAAGTGGGAAGCTAAAGTGACAGCAATTCAAGAAGCAAAAGACCTGAATACACTGCCACTGGATGAGATACTTGGATCATTAATCACTCATGAACTGGCTATGCAACAAAGGACTGAAGAAGATCAAAAAGGAAGAAAGCCATTGCATTTAAAGCAACTGAGGAAGATAAAAATGAAGAATCTAATTCATCAGATGATGATTATCTTGGAAGTGATGAAATTGCCCTAGTTATGAGAAAATTCAAAAGGTATATGGGCAGAAGAAAAATGAATGGATGGAGAAAGCATTACAGAAAAGGTGACTTTGGAAAAGAAAAGGAAAGAGATAAAGACAAAGAGAAAGAGAAAGATAAAGATCAAGTACCTATCTGCTATGGATGCAAGAAACCATGACACATCCACCCTGATTGCCCTGAAGGAAAGAAGAAGATATTTCCTAGAAAGAAGAAGAAGGCAATGTTAGCTGCTTGGAGTGATAGCGATGATACTACGTCTACTGAAGAGGACGAAGAGACAACAAAAACAGCACAAATCTGTCTTATGGGTTTAGAGGATGAGGTAAGTACTTCTGAACCTAACTTAGAATTCACTTATGATGAATTACATAATGTTTTTTGTGAACTATTGATAGAATATAAAAAAGCTGGTTTGAAATTGAGATATTTAAAAAATAAATGTGATGTATTTGAAAATGACAAAAATGAATCTTGTGAAAGAAACAAAATCTTACAAAGAGAACTAAATCTGGTTTGTGAAAGATTTAAGATTGTTCAAATTAAAAAAGATGAGCTTTTTGAGAAAAATAAGAATTTAAAATATGAAAATGATGATCTAAAGAAAGAAGTTCAAAAATTAAAACCATTAGTTGAAAAATTAATCCTAAGTTCTAACAAACTTGAGTTAATCTTAAAAGAACAAAAAGAAACAAATAATAGATTTGGAATTGGTTATAAAAGCTCTATTTCAAACACATTTTCTGCTTCTACTTCATATGCTCCTAAATTTATTAGTTCTAAACATGTTAGATCTAAATTTGCATCATCTCATAGTCATTATTCAAATTCAAGGAATGTATGCTTTGCATGTAATAACATTGGTCATAAAGCTTTTGAATGTCATTTGAAACACAATGACAAAAGAAAAATTAAGAAAGTTTGGGTTCCAAAAGGAACCATTTCCACTAACTTGCAAGGACCCAAGAAAGCTTGGGTACCTAAATCTATTAAATAATTATCTTGCAGGGATGTCTTGCAGCCACAAGCATAAAGAAAAAATGGTATTTGGATAGTGGCTGTTCAAGACACATGACGGGTGATGCTGATCAATTTTTCATCCTAGAATAGAAGAATGGTGGAATGGTAACATTTGGTGACAATAGAAAATGAAGGATAGTCGAAATTGGTAAAATCAAAATTACTCCTACATTTATTGAAAATGTATTACTTGTAGAAAAACTAAAGCATAATCTTTTGAGTATTAGTCAGCTATGTGACATTGGTTATAATGTATTCTTCAAGTCATCAATGTGTATAGTAGTTGATCCACTTGACTCTAGTACTGAGTTCATTGGACACAGACTTGGTAACATTTATGTGGTAGATCTTAATGATCTAGCTATGTCAAGTAATGCAAGTCTTGTAGCAATGAATGACAAGAGCAAGGAATTAAGTTTACTATAGCATAGGCGACTTGGTCATGCTAGTATGGACACAATAGCTAAATTGATTTCAAAGGACTTAGTCAAAGGTTTGCTAAAGTTTAAAGTTAATTTTGATTATGTTTGTGATGCATGTCAGTTAGGAAAACAAGTGAGGGGGAGTTTTAAATCTAAAAATATAGTTTCAACTTCTAGACCCTTAGAGCTACTTCACATGGACCTATTTGGACCTATTAGGACTACCAGCCTAGGTGGTATGAAATATGGACTTGTGATTGTAGATGATTTTTCAAGATACACATGGATTTTATTTATTGCACATAAATATGATACTTTTAATGTATTCAAAAAGTTTTACAAAAGAGTTACAAATTTGAAAAACTTATATATTATTTCAATTCGTAGTGATCATGGTACCGAATTTGAAAACCAATATTTTGATCGTTTTTGTACAAAGCATGGTATTGATCATAACTTTTCTACACCTAGAACACCACAGCAAAATGGTGTTGTAGAAAGAAAAAAACCTACTTTGGAAGAGATGTCCAGAACAATACTTTGTGAAGGGAATCTTCCAAAATACTTTTGAGTTGAAGCTATTAATACCGCATGCTATATTTTAAACAAAGTTTTAATTAGACCTATTATCAGAAAAACCCCCTATGAGCTTTGGAATAATAGAAAACCAAATATCAAATATTTTCACATTTTCGGATATAAATGTTTTGTTCTCAATAATGGAAAAGACAATCTTGGTAAATTTGATGCAAAATTCAATGAGGCTATTTTTCTTGGATATTCTTTAAATAGTAAAGCCTATCGAGTTTTCAATAAAAGAACTTTAACTGTTGAAGAATCTGTGTATGTTGTTTTCAATGAATATGACATTACATCTTCGAGAAAGGAAGATTTTGCTGATGATGATGTAGGTACACTACAGCATGGAATGAAAGACTTGACTCTTAAAGACAAACAATCAAGTGAACCACATGAAGAAGAGGTGAGTAAAAAGCATGATGATATACCTAAAGAATGGAGATATGTACATTCACACCCTAAAGAATTAATTATAGGAGACCCATCTCAAGGTGTAAAAACTAGATCTGCATATAGGGATGCACATGATTTAATTGCTTTTGTTTCTCATGTAGAACCTCATAATATAGAAGAAGCCGAAACTGATCCTAATTGGATGTTAGCAATGCATGATGAATTAAACTAATTTAGGAGAAATAATGTTTGGACCTTAGTTGAAAGATCCAATGATCATCCTGTTATAGGCACTAAGTGGGTTTACAGAAATAAACTAGATGAAGATGGAAATGTAATTAGAAATAAGGCTAGATTGGTTGCACAAGATATAATCAAGAAGAAGGAATAGATTTTGATGAAACTTATGCACCAGTAGCTAGATTAGAAGCCATTAGACTGCTACTAGCCTATGCATGTTCTATGAATTTCAAGTTATTTCAAATGGATGTAAAGAGTACATTTTTTAATGATCTTTTATCTGAAGAAGTTTTTGCTGAGCAACCTCCCGATTTTATCGATCATATTTTTCCAAATCATGTTTTTAAACTGAATAAAGCTTTATATGGTCTGAAACAGGCACCTAGAGCCTGGTATGATAGACTGAGCAAATTTTTAATTGCAAATAAATTTGTTAGAGATAGTGTTGACCCACACTGTTTATTCAAAGAAAGAAAAATGATATTTTGGTTGTTCAAATTTATGTTGATGACATTATCTTTGGATCTATTAATGAATCTTTGTATCAAGACTTTGCTAAGCTAATGCAGGGAGAATCCGAAATGAGCTTGATGGACGAATTAAGCTACTTTCTTGGACTTCAAATTAAACAAACTAAATAAGGTATTCTGATCAACCAAGCCAAGTACATTAAAGAAATAATCAAGAAATTTGGCATGGAATCAAGCAAGGAAATTGGAACACCAATGAGTCCTGCATGTAGACTTGACAAAGATGAGAATAGCACAAATGTTGATCAAAAGCTGTATCGAGGTATGATCGGATCATTACATTATTTAACAGCTAGTAGACCTGATATATTATTTAGTGTTTGTATGTGTGCACATTTTCAATTTAATCCTAAAGAATCACACATCACAGCTGTTAAGAGAATTATTAAATACTTGAAAGGCACCTGTAATGTAGGTTTGTGGTATTCTAAGCACACATCACTGAAACTAATTAGTTATTCTGATGCTGATTATGGAGGATGTAAAATAGATAGAAAGAGCACAAGTGGCACCTATCAATTTCTAGGTGTTAACTTGATCTCTTGGCACTGTCGTAAACAGAACTCTGTAGCTTTATCTACTGCTGAAGCAGAATATGTAGCAGCTGGGAGCTGTTGTGCTCAAGTGTTATGGATCAAGCAATAACTAGAAGATTATGGTGTTGTCCAATCTAAAATTCCTATCAAATGTGACAATACTAGTGCTATTAATTTATCAAAAAATCCAATTCAGCACTCACGAACTAAGCATATTGAAATTCGACATCATTTTATTCATGATCATGTTTTAAACTATGTTGTGGAACTTGAATTTGTACCTACTGAAGACCAATTAGCAGACATTTTTACTAAACCATTAAATCAAGATAGATTTGAGAAAATTAGAGGAGAATTAGGGTTATGTCACCCATTTTAGATCTATCTGACCCAATTTTTGAAAATTAAGGAAAAATTATCTAGAAATCTCAAAACATTCTTTAGAGCATAGTTCAACCTAGTCTAGACTCTAGAAACCCTTAGAAATTGAGTTTGACCCTTTTTGAATTTTAGAATAGATTTTAGCTCAAGCCGACTCGAACTCTCAGTACTCTGGGCGAGCCAACTCGCAGGATGGACCGAGACTTTTTATATAGGGTTTCCACTTTCCCTATTCATCACACTTTCTAGATTTCGACCGTTTCTCTCTAGCCGACTCTTCACTCATCACCAAAAACCACTCCAAAAACCCTTTCTACCTACTCAAATCCTTGATCTTTGGAGAATGGGGCCTCGCAAGGCGGTGGCAAAGAAGGCAACACGGGTTGTTCGGACTGCAACAGAGGAAAGGAGAAGCAAAAGGCATTTGGATACTTCATTTTCGTAGGAAGAGCAGCAGCCTGAGTAAGAAGAAGTTGTTCCAGCACCCCGGAAGATCATTCCAATGGGAAATCGACAAGTGACCCTCGGTAGGTGCATAGATTTCAATTTTATTGAACAAGAATAGTTGAATATTGGAATGTGGCTTGAAAGACAGGGTTGGAAAGAGTTTTGTCAATTAAATGTTCCAACTTACCCAAATTTGGTTAGACAATTCTTTGAGAATATGTCCCTAGGAGCTTTTCATATTGAGGGAACAGTAAAAGGAAAATTGATTGAGATAAATGAGCAAAAATTGTCAAATCTGTTGAATATTCCTAAAGAAGGGGACTGTTACTTGATTATGAAGGAAAGAGTGAAGACTCTCAGACTTATCTTGGGAAGATCCAATGTAAAAGGAGTTATTCATGTGCATGCAAATCAGCTCTCATTGGAAATGAGACTGTTGCACAACATTATTAACTGGATTTTCCTACCTAGGACAGGTAGATTCGACTAGGTTAGTGAGAGAGATCTCATATTCATGAGGTGACTGATGGAGGAGGAACCCCTCAACCTTCCATTCATTATGATTTCTTAGATGAGAGAGGCTGTACGTAGGGCACGAGCCTGTTTGCCCTATGGGATGGTATTCACTTTGTTGTTCCAGGATGCAAGTGTAGATCTTACTGGAGAGGACTGTCGGTTGTTGCTGCACACCGACAAGTATACAGTGAAATACCTGACTAGGATGGGATTTGTCAAGGTTGATGGAAACTGGATCAGAAAGACTTCAGGAGTTCCTGTTGCACACTCTGAGGACTCAGATGATGACATACAGGCTACACAGGGTCATGGTGAGCAGACTGAGGGACATAATGATGAGGCTGGACCATTCGAGCCAGCTCGTGCTTCACCACATTCACTAGTCAGGACTCCTACTGCTGCTAGAGCTGATACTGATGATAGACTCCACAGAGTTTTACAGGAGATTTCTTGTCTTAGGACTGACACTGACAAGAAGATTACTTCTCTACAGTCTGAGATGCAACAGGGCTTTCATGACATCATGGTTATATTAAGGCAGTTATCCGCAGCCAGCCAGCATGCACCTTCTATTGGCACAGCTACTGACACAGCGATTGGCACGGGCACTGAGACTGGTACCGGCACACATGCTGAGCAAGGACAGGAGACACATTGTACTGATGCACCGTATCATGCCACACCTGCTATTGGTAAGCCTCAGGATAATATGGAGGTTGCTGGATCTGCTGATGTTGGAGTGACTCCTGCCACTCAGATGCTTTCATCCACCAGCACTTTGTCCCTATCTCTTGATCCACCTACTGCCAGACCTACACCCATCTTCATTTCATCTGAATCAAAAACCAAACCTAAACCTAATCTAAAGTTACTAGGACTTCCACACCCAGTAGAACTAAGATTAGGGATCTTCACCCTAGGTTCCCCAAATTCAAGCCTAGTCCAGGTATTCTAGAGATTGGTTCCTCCTCTGATGAGGAGAACCTGATAGTGATCCTAGCACTTCTTTCTGATGTTTTGGTTTTATCTTTTTGAGACTTTTTGTTGTTGTATTTTGGTTATGTGATACTATTTTGTTGTGCCGTGGCACGTTTGTAAAGTATCACATATCCTATGTATTGACTTTTTTCTCATTTATATATACTTCACTTGTTATGCTACATATTCACTTGACTTAATGTTATGATTGAATCAATGTTTCTTATATGTTATGAATTAGTGTTATGAATGAATGTCCATTTCTTATGTACCTTTTGTTGATGACAAAAAGGGGGAGAATAGAGACTGTGGTTGGCATGAAAAAGAAAAAACTATATTAATAAATCTATGATATATTGATTCATGAAAGGAAGTTATGTTAATTCATGAAAATTGCTCAAAATTCATGAAAATTGCTCTGAATTGTTTACAAATGCTATATGGATAATTGAATGTTATAAAACTTTGATGAAATGAATGGTTGATTCATAAAAATTTGACGAAACTTAATATTTGATTCAAAAGTTTGAAAATTCTATAAGCTTTGATATGCTTTGTATAGTTAATATCTTTGATACATCATGTATCGATACATCATGTTATGATACATATGAAAGTTCATGTTTCGATACACTTGATACATAATATTTGGTATTCAGTTATATATATTTGATACATTATGGCACATTGTATTGATACACTGATACCTAACCTATATGATATGCATAGACTTGAAAATACTGTAATTGTAAAGTGATTTCAATTTTTTTTATCATGCCCAGTGTTTTGTCATCATCAAAAAGGGAAGATTGTTGATCCCTGGAATGATTTTAATGATTACAAAATATTGGAGCATGTATTTGATACTAACTCTTTACAAATGTTTAAGAAGTTTTGCAGGAATTGATTACCTTAGTTTAAAATGGTATTCAAATTCATTTAAGGGAAATGCAATTTGAGTTTGTAAAAGGCCCTAAGTTATGAATGTTATAATCATGAAAAATGGGCTTAAAATTGTAAATATTTTGATAATGTATGCAAATTAGCTTCTAGTTGATTCAATGATGAAGTTTTTGGGAAGCTTAAAGCAAATTTTTAAAAGACTTGTAAGAGCCGACTCAAGGCGGCACGGCACGGAGGAAGACTCAAAGTTTCAGAACCAAGAGCCGACTCCCAGTTCTAGAGCCGACTCTTCCAGAAGTATAGTTTTTGAAGTTCTAAGAATTAGAGCCGACTCTCAGATCAAGAGCAAACTCCAGGTATGCATGTTTGTCAAGACTGAAAGCTTGAAGGCAAGAGCCGACTCCTAGTCCAAGAGCCGGCTCCTACAAAAGTCTGTTTTTGGCATGTTTGAGATTTCGAGCCGACTCCTGGAGCTCGAGCCGGCTCATAGAGCCGTCGTCTGCACTTCAACGACTAGCTACTGAAATTGAAATTTGAATGCCAAACCACCTTCAATGACCATTTCATGAATCCCAAGGCCCTACAACGGCCATATCTCATGGAAAACTATAAAGGGGATTATTTTTGAAGGATTAAAGGAGGAATGGAGATTTATTGCTGAATATTCTTGAAAGAACAAAGAGCTTCCAAGTTATTCCTCTACCTACCTCAAAGAGCATTCAAGTGAGATTCAAAGCTTCACCAACTCCACTCTATCATTGAATCCACTCATTGAAGAAGGGAAGAAGCAGCATTGAAGAATGTTGAAGAGCACTTAAGGCTTAATTTCATTTTGATCTTCATCGGCAACCTCAAAACAAACTTGGTTTGTTGTAGTTGCTTTTTATACATTCTTTATTTTGGTTTGCTCTCTTAGAACAGCAAGGGACTGTGTCTAGAGAGAGAGTTGAAGGTTTTAGGTGAACCTTGTAAAACCTAAGTTTGGGTTCTTGGTTTTCCCGGTTTGAAACCAAGTGTTTGGGTTTTCTTTGATGATCCCGTGTAAAACCAAAGGGAGTTTGGGTTTCTTTGATGATCCCGGTAAAACCAAAGTGTATAGGTTTAGATTGTGAGCCTAGTAAAACAATCCGACTGTATTCCGGTTGGGGGATATAGTGGATGTAGGAGCCGGTTGCTCCGAAATACTCTATTTCTTGGTGTTTGTGATTGTGCTTTCATTGCTTGATTGCTTTAACTTATTTTCTTCCGCTTTGCACACTTCACTTCTACACTAAAAGAATTTCAAAGTGCACATACTTGCAAAAGTTTTTAATCCCAATTCACCTCCTCTTAGGAAGCCATCGGGCAACAAGTGGTATCAGAGCAGAGTCTCTGAAAGTTACTTAGAGTAAAGACATATGGCACATCCCATGAGCACTTCATTGGCCGAAGATCAATCCACAAATAGACCACCACTTTTCACCAGAATTAATTACAATTATTGGAAGGCAAGAATGAAGATATACATTCAAGCCATAGACTTTCACCTATGAAAAATTATCATGAAAGGACCTCACACACCCACAATTAAAGTTAATGATGTAGAGGTTCCCAAGCCAGAAGAGGATTGGGACGAGAATGATATAAAATTAGCTAAATTAAATGCCAAAACAATGAACCTATTATATTGTGCTTTGGATTCAAATGAGTTTAACAAAATTTTAACTTGCAATTCTGCTAAAGAAATTTGGGACAAATTAGAAATCACACATGAATGCACCTCTCAAGTTAAGACATCAAAAATCAATTTGCTTGTACATAATTATGAATTATTTAAGATGGATCCTAGTGAGACTATATCTGCCATGTATACTCATTTTACTGATATCATAAATGGTCTCAAGAGTCTGGGTAGAACTTTTTCTAATGCTGATCTTGTCCAAAAAGTATTAAGATCTTTTCCAGATAAGTGGGAAGCTAAAGTGACAGCAATTCAAGAAGCAAAAGACCTGAATACACTGCCACTAGATGAGCTGCTTGGATCCTTAATCACTCATGAACTGGCTATGCAACAAAGGACTGAAGAAGATACAAAAAGAAGAAAGCCATTGCATTTAAAGCAACCGAGGAAGATAAGAATGAAGAATCTGATTCATCAGATGATGATGATCTTAGAAGTGATGAAATTGCCCTAGTTATGAGAAAATTCAAAAGGTTTATGGGCAGAAGAAAAATGAATAGATGGAGAAAGCATTACAGAAAAGGTGACTTTGGAAAAGAAAAGGAAAGAGATAAAGAAAAAGAGAAAGAGAAAGATAAAGATCAAGTACCTATCTGCTATGGATGCAAGAAACCAGGACATATCCGCCCTGATTGCACTGAAGGAAAGAAGAAGATATTCCCTAGAAAGAAGAAGAAGGAAATGTTAGCTGCTTGGAGTGACAGCGATGATACTACGTCTACTGAAGAGGACGAAGAGACAACAAAAACAGCACAAATCTGTCTTATGGGTTTGGAGGATGAGGTAAGTACTTTTGAACCTAACTTAGAATTCACTTATGATGAATTACATAATGCTTTTTGCGAACTATTGATAGAATATAAAAAAGATGGTTTGAAATTGAGAGATTTAAAAAATAAATGTGATGTCTTTGAAAATGACAAAAATGAATCTTGTGAAAGAAACAAAATCTTACAAAGAGAACTAAATCTGGTTTGTGAAAGATTTAAGATTGTTCAAATTGAAAAAGATGAGCTTTTTGAGAAAAATAAGAATTTGAAAAATGAAAATGATGATCTAAAGAAAGAAGTTCAAAAATTAAAACCATTAGTTGAAAAATTAATACTAAGTTCTAACAAACTTGAGTTAATCTTAAAAGAACAAAAAGAAACAAATAATAGATTTGGAATTGGTTATAAAAGCTCTATTTCAAACACATTTTCTGCTTCTACTTCATATGCTCCTAAATTTATTAGTTCTAAACATGTTAGACCTAAATTTGCATCATCTCGTAGTCATTATTCAAATTCAAGGATTGTATGCTTTGCATGTAATAACATTGGTCATAAAGCTTTTGAATGTCATTTGAAACATAATGACAAAAGAAAAATTAAGAAAGTTTGGGTTCCAAAAGGAACTATTTCCACTAACTTGCAAGAATCCAAGAAAGCTTAGGTACCTAAATCTATTAAATAATTATTTTGCAGGGATGTCTTGCAGCCACAAGCATAAAGAAAAAATGGTATTTGGATAGCGGCTGTTCAAGACATATGACGGGTGATGCAGATCAATTCTTCACCCTAGAACAGATGAATGGTGGAATGGTAACATTTGGTGATAATAGAAAATGAAGGATAGTCGAAATTGGTAAAATCAAAATTACTCCTTCTACATTTATTGAAAATGTATTACTTGTAGAAAAACTAAAGCATAATCTTTTGAGTATTAGTCAACTATGTGACATTGGTTATAATGTATTCTTCAAGTCATCAATGTGTATAGTAGTTGATCCACTTGACTCTAGTACTAAGTTCATTGGACATAGACTTGGTAACATTTATGTGGTAGATCTTAATGATCTAGCTATGTCAAGTAATGCAAGTCTTGTAGTAATGAATGACAAGAGCAAGGAATTAAGTTTACTATGGCATAGGCGACTTGGTCATGCTAGTATGGACACAATAGCTAAATTGATTTCAAAGGACTTAGTCAAAGGTTTGCTAAAGTTTAAAGTTAATTTTGATTATGTTTGTGATGCATGTCAGTTAGGAAAATAAGTGAGGGGGAGTTTTAAATCTAAAAATATAGTTTCAACTTCTAGACCCTTAGAGCTACTTCACATGGACCTATTTGGACCTATTAGGACTACCAGCCTAGGTGGTATGAAATATGGACTTGTGATTGTAGATGATTTTTCAAGATACACATGGATTTTATTTATTGCACATAAAGATGATACTTTTAATGTATTAAAAAAGTTTTACAAAAGAGTTACAAATTTGAAAAACTTATATATTATTTCAATTTGTAGTGATCATGGTACCGAATTTGAAAACCAATATTTTGATCGTTTTTGTACAAAGCATGGTATTGATCATAACTTTTCTGCACCTAGAACACCATAGCAAAATGGTGTTGTAGAAAGAAAAACACCTAATTTGGAAGAGATGTCTAGAACAATGCTTTGTGAAGGGAATCTTCCAAAATACTTTTCGGTAGAAGCTTTTAATACCGCATGCTATATTTTAAACAGAGTTTTAATTAGACCTATTATCAGAAAAACCCCCTATGAGCTTTGGAATAATAGAAAACCAAATATCAAATATTTTCATGTTTTCAGATATAAATGTTTTGTTCTCAATAATGGAAAAGACAATCTTGGTAAATTTGATGCAAAATCCGATGAGACTATTTTTCTTGAATATTCTTTAAACAGTAAAGCCTATCGAGTTTTCAATAAAAGAACTTTAACTGTTGAAGAATCTGTGTATGTTGTTTTCAATGAATATGACATTACATCTTCGAGAAAGAAAGATTTTGCTGATGATGATGCAGGTACACTAGAGCATGGAATGAAAGACTTGACTCTTAAAGACAAACAATCAAGTGAACCACATGAAGAAGAGGTGAGTAAAAAGCATGATGATATACCTAAAGAATGGAGATATGTACATTCACACCCTAAAGAATTAATTATAGGAGACCCATCTCAAGGTGTTAAAACTATTTCTGCATATAGGGAGGCACATGATTTAATTGCTTTTGTTTCTCATGTAGAACCTCATAATATAGAAGAAGCCGAAACTGATCCTAATTGGATGTTAGCAATGCATGATGAATTAAACCAATTTAGGAGAAATAATATTTGGACCTTAGTTGAAAGACCCAATGATCATCCTGTTATAGGCACTAAGTGGGTTTACAGAAATAAACTAGATGAAGATGGAAATGTAATTAGAAATAAGGCTAGATTGGTTGCACAAGGATATAATCAAGAAGAAGGAATAGATTTTGATGAAACTTATGCACCAGTAGCTAGATTAGAAGCTATTAGACTGCTACTAGCCTATGCATGTTCTATGAATTTCAAGTTATTTCAAATGGATATAAAGAGTGCATTTTTTAATGATCTTTTATCTGAAGAAGTTTTTGTTGAGCAACCTCCCAGTTTTATCGATCATATTTTTCCAAATCATGTTTTTAAACTGAATAAAGCTTTATATGGTCTGAAACAGGCACCTAGAGCCTGGTATGATAGACTGAGCAAATTTTTAATTGCAAATGAATTTGTTATAGATAGTGTTGACACCACACTATTTATTCAAAGAAAGAAAAATGATATCTTGGTTGTTCAAATTTATGTTGATGACAATATCTTTGGATCTATTGATGAATCTTTGTGTCAAGACTTTGCTAAGCTAATGTAGGGAGAATCCGAAATGAGCTTGATAGGCGAATTAAGCTACTTTTTGGACTTCAAATTAAACAAACTAAAGAAGGTATTCTGATCAACCAAGCCAAGTATATTAAAGAAATAATCAAGAAATTTGGCATGGAATCAATCAAGGAAATTGGAACACCAATGAGCCCTGCATGTAGACTTGACAAAGATGAGAATAGCATAAATGTTGATCAAAAGCTGTATCGAGGTATGATCGAATCATTACATTATTTAACAGCTAGTAGACCTGATATATTATTTAGTGTTTGTATGTGTGCACATTTTCAATTTAATCCTAAAGAATCACACATCACAGCTGTTAAGAGAATTATTAAATACTTGAAAGGCACCTATAATGTAGGTTTGTGGTATTCTAAGCACACATCACTGAAACTAATTAGTTATTCTGATGCTGATTATGTAGGATATAAAATTGATAGAAAGAGCACAAGTGGCACCTGTCAATTTCTAGGTGTTAACTTGATCTCTTGGCACTGTCGCAAACAGAACTCTGTAGCTTTATCTACTGCTGAAGCAGAATATGTAGCAGTTGGGAGCTGTTGTGCTCAAGTGTTATGGATCAAGCAATAACTAGAAGATTATGGTATTGTCCAATCTAAAATTCCTATCAAATATGACAATACTAGTGCTATTAATTTATCAAAAAATCCAATTCAGCACTCACGAACTAAGCATATTGAAATTCGACATCATTTTATTCATGATCTTGTTTTAAACTATGTTGTGGAACTTAAATTTGTACCTACTGAAGACCAATTAGCAGACATTTTTACTAAACCATTAAATCAAGATAGATTTGAGAAAATTAGAGGAGAATTAGGGTTATGTCACCCATTTTAGATCTATCTGACCCAATTTTTGAAAATTAAGGAAAAATTATCTAGAAATTTCAAAATTCTCTTTAGAGCATAGTTCAACCTAGTCTAGACTCTAGAAAACCTTAGAAATTGAGTTTGACCCTTTTTGAATTATAGAATAGATTTTAGCTCAAGCCGACTCGAACTCTCAGTACTCTGGACGAGCCAACTCGCAGGATGGACCGAGACTTTTTATATAGGGTTTCCACTTTTCCTATTCATCACAAATCCTTGATCTTTAGAGAATGGGGCCTCGCAAGGCGATGGCAAAGAAGGCAACACGGGTTGTTCGGACTGCAACAGAGGAAAGGAGAAGCAAGAGGCATTTGGATACTTCATTTCCGCAGGAAGAGCAGCAGCCTGAGTAAGAAGAAGTTGTTCCAGCACCCCGGCAGATCATTCCAATGGAAAATCGACAAGTGACCCTCGGTAGGTGCATAGATTTTAATTTTATTGAACAAGAATAGTTGAATATTGGAATGTGGCTTGAAAGACAGGGTTGGAAAGAGTTTTGTCAATTAAATGTTCCAACTTACCCAAATTTGGTTGGACAATTCTTTGAGAATATGTCCCTAGGAGCTTTTCATATTGAGGGAACAGTAAAAGGAAAATTGATTGAGATAAATGAGCAAAAATTATCAAATCTGTTGAATATTCCTAAAGAAGGGGACTGTTACTTGATTATGAAGGAAAGAGTGAAGACTCACAGACTTATCTTGGGAAGATCCAATGTAAAAGGAGTTATTCATGTGCATGCAAATCAGCTCTCATTGGAAACGAGACTGTTGCACAACATTATTAACCGGATTTTCCTACCCAGGACAGGTAGATTCGACTAGGTTAGTGAGAGAGATCTCATATTCATGAGGTGACTGATTGAGGAGGAACCCCTCAACCTTCCATTCATTATGATTTCTCAGATGAGAGAGGCTGTATGTAGGGCACGAGCCTGTTTGCCCTATGGGATGGTATTCACTTTGTTGTTCCAGGATGCTGGTGTAGATCTTACTGGAGAGGACTGTCGGTTGTTGCTGCACACCGACAAGTATATAGTGAAATACCTGACTATGATGGGATTTGTCAAGGTTGATGGAAACTGGATCAGAAAGACTTCAGGAGTTCCTGTTGCACACTCTGAGGACTCAGATGATGATATACAGGCTACACAGGGTCATGGTGAGCAGACTGAGGGACATACTGATGAGGCTGGACCATCCGAGCCAGCTCCTGCTTCACCACATTCACTAGTCAGGACTCCTACTGCTGCTAGAGCTGATATTGATGATAGACTCCATAGAGTTTTACAGGAGATTTCTTGTCTCAGGACTGACACTGATAAGAAGATTACTTCTCTACAGTCTGAGATGCAGCAGGCTTTCATGACATCATGGTTATATTAAGGCAGTTATCCGCGGCCAGCCAGCATGCACCTTCTATTGGCACAGCTACTGACACAGCGATTGGCACGGGCACTAACTGGTACTGGCACACATGCTGAGCAAGGACAGGAGACACATTGTACTGATGCACCATATCATGCCTCACCTGCTGTTGGTGAGCCTCAGGATACTATGGAGGCTGCTGGATCTGCTGATGTTGGAGTGACTCCTGCCACTCAGATGCTTTCATCCACCAGCACTTTGGCCCTATCTCTTGATCCACCTACTGCCAGACCTACACCCATCTTCATTTCATCTGAATCGAAAACCAAACCTAAACCTAAATCTAAAGTTAGTAGGACTTCTCCACACCCACTAGGACTAAGATTAGGTATCTCCACCCTAGGTTCCCCAAATTCAAGCCTAGTCCAGGTATTCTAGAGATTGGTTCCTCCTCTGATGAGGAAGAACCTGATAGTGATCCTAGCACTTCTTTCTGATGTTTTGGTTTTATCTTTTTGAAACTTTTTGTTGTTGTATTTTGGTTATGTGATACTATTTTGTTATGCCGTGGCACGTTTGTAAAGTATCACATATCCTATGTATTGACTTTTTTCTCATATATATATACTTCACTTGTTGTGCTACATATTCACTTGACTTAATGTTATGATTAAATCATTGTTTCTTATATGTTATGAATTAGTGTTATGAATGAATGTCCATTTCTCATATACCTTTTGTTGATGACAAAAAGGGGGAGAATAGAGACTATGGTTGGCATGAAAAAGAAAAAGCTATATTAATAAATCTATGATATATTGATTCATGAAAGGAAGTTATGTTAATTCATGAAAATTGCTCAAAATTCATGAAAATTGCTCTGAATTGTTTACAAATGCTATATGGATAATTGAATGTTATAAAACTTTGATGAAATGAATGGTTGATTCATAAAAATTTGACGAAACTTAATATTTGATTCAAAAGTTTGAAAATTCTATAAGTTTTGATATGCTTTGTATAGTTAATATCTTTGATACATCATGTATCGATACATCATGTTATGATACATATGAAAGTTCATGTTTCGATACACTTGATACATTATATTTGGTATTCAGTTATATATATTTGATACATTATGGCACATTGTATTGATACACTGATACCTAACCTATATGATATGCATAGACTTGAAAATACTGTAATTATAAAGTGATTTCAATTTTTTTATCATGCCCAGTGTTTTGTCATCATCAAAAAGGGAAAGATTGTTGATCCCTGGAATGATTTTAATGATTACAAAATATTGGAGCATGTATTTGATACTAACTCTTTACAAATGTTTAAGAAGTTTTGCAGGAATTGATTACCTTAGTTTAAAATGGTATTCAAATTCATTTAAGGGAAATGCAATTTGAGTTTGTAAAAGGCCCTAGTTTATAATGAATGTTGTAATCATGAAAAATGGGCTTAAAATTGTAAATATTTTGATAATGTATGCAAATTAGCTTCTAGTTGATTCAATGATGAAGTTTTTGGGAAGCTTAGAGCAAATTTTTAAAAGACTTGTAAGAGCCGACTCAAGGCGGCACGGCATGGAGGAAGACTCAAAGTTTCAGAACCAAGAGCCGACTCCCAGTTCTAGAGCCAACTTTTCCAGAAGTATAGTTTTTGAAGTTCTGAGAAATAGAGCCGACTCCCAGATCAAGAGCAAACTCCAGATATGCATGTTTGTCAAGACTGAAAGCTTGAAGGCAAGAGTTGACTCCTAGTCCAAGAGCCGGCTCCTACAAAAGTCTGTTTTTGGCATGTCTGAGATTTCGAGCCGACTCCTGGAGCTCAAGCCGGCTCATAGAGTCGTTGTCTGCACTTCAATGACTAGCTACAGAAATTGAAATTTGAATGCCAAACCACCTCCAATGGCCATTTCATGAATCCCAAGGCCCTACAACGGCCATATCTCATGAAAAACTATAAAGGGGATTATTTTTGAAGGATTAAAGGAGGAATGGAGATTTATTGCTGAATTTTCTTGAAAGAACAAAGAGCTTCCAAGTTATTCCTCTACCTACCTCAAAGAGCATTCAAGTGAGATTCAAAGCTTCACCAACTCCACTCTATCATTGAATCCACTCATTGAAGAAGGGAAGAAGCAGCATTGAAGAATGTTGAAGAGCACTTAAGGCTTGACTTCATTTTGATCTTCATCGGCAACATCAAAACAAACTTGGTTTATTGTAGTTGCTTTTTATACATTCTTTATTTTGGTTTGCTCTCTTAGAATAGCAAGGGACTGTGTCTAGAGAGAGAGTTGAAGGTTTTAGGTGAACCTTGTAAAACCTAAGTTTGGGTTCTTGGTTTTCCCGGTTTGAAACCAAGTGTTTGGGTTTTCTTTGATGATCCCGTGTAAAACCAAAGGGAGTTTGGGTTTCTTTGATGATCCCGGTAAAACCAAAGTGTATAGGTTTAGATTGTGAGCCTAGTAAAACAATTCGACTGTATTCCGGTTGGGGGATATAGTAGATGTAGGAGCCGGTTGCTCCGAAATACTCTATTTCTTGGTGTTTGTGATTGTGCTTTCATTGCTTGATTGCTTTAACTTATTTTCTTCCGCTTTGCACACTTCACTTCTACACTAAAAGAATTTCAAAGTGCACATACTTGCAAAAGTTTTTGCTCCCAATTCATCCCCTTCTTGGGAAGCCACCTAGGCAACAGTAACCAAGCTTGATTCATGTAGAAAAGTAAGGGTCAGCCACTCCTCTTGAATTTGAATTTGGGCACCCAAGTGGAGGGAAGGTGTGAGGTGTCCTCCATGTTGGCATGGTTGCCACCTAGGCCTAGTGATGTGGCAGTGCAACTTGGCCTAGTGGTTGGAAAGTTACTCCAAAGTAGTTGAAGTGCTGATTTATTCCAATTATTGAGTTATTTTAAGTAGCTAAATAAGTGCTGAAGTGTTAAGTTATTCCAAATAGCTAAATAAGTGCTAAATAGCTAAAATATTGAAGTAGAAAATTAAGATAGCAGAATTTCTGGTTGAGTCGGCTCCAGTGCTCGAGTCAGCTCTTTAGGTTGTGGTTAGACTGGCTCCAATTTTTGTTGTGGCTTGTTGTGGCTTCAAATGGCTTCTGATCTTGCTTCAATTTTCTTATAATTCAATCCATAATGAATTTGATTGAAGGCTATTGTTGGTGTCCACACCAATAAGCACCACTACTGCTACTTTGGATATCTAACCAGAGATTGCTACTTTTGGCCCCCAAGTGAAGATAATCCCTCTTCAAGAGGTAGGAAGGATAGAGGTCTCAGTCCCTCAACAGCAAAGCCTCCGAGAGCTCCAAGATTGAAAAGAAAAAAAATAGATTTTCTTTTTCTTTTATTGATGTAACTTGCAAGAACCTTTCTTTTTCTTTCTTTTGATAATATAATTTATAGGCAACTTTTTCAAAGATTAATAAAAAAAAAATTTTCTTTTGTCCAATGTTTCTCCTGTATTTGTATTTAAAGAGTATATTCTCTCTGAGCTTTATCATACCTACCCAAAATTTATTGGTGTCCTTCTATAGAGGTTCTTTTTTTATTAGCTTTGAAAACATATAGGCTACCTGACCACATAGTCAGAATTTTTTCTTCTTGAGCCATAGAAGTAAAATATATAGACTATCCAAAACTTTTTTGATCACTTTAGTTGTAATCTTAACTGGTCAAAAGTTTAGGCATTAATTGTGCCCTTTGTCTGACCACTTTAGAGTAAATAATGGCTTCCTGAGCCTAGTCAGTGTTGGTTAACATACCTCGAAATTGGCCCCTAAATGAAGTTTTGGAGAATTCAAAAGAAGACCCAGCCCAAAAAGAAAAAAAAAAAAAGAAAACTAGCCAGTAGGCTCGAGCCACAAGCTATCGGACTCGTAGTAGGCTAGCTCAACCGCGTAGCCCAACGATGCATGCTTGGGCACTCGACCAACCTAGGCCGAAGCCATGACTCCTTTTCTCTACGTGGTGTTCTTGCATGAGTTTTGGCGCATGATCTATGATGAAGATCCAATGGTAATGTGCATTCGGCAAACAAATTGGATGGCCAAAGTTGATCCAGCATGATTCCCAGCATGATTTTCAATATTATCAAGGCTGATTGATGGCCAAGAAGGGCTTTGTAGTCAGACTATGATTGCATGAGCTACAAAACTCTGATTTGGATGCAGTTTAGACCATTGGACTCCTTGTAAGATGCTCTTCATAGTAAAGGCTATAAGAACATTTGCAAAGTAGTAGGGTTAGTATGAGAATTAAAAGAATAGTAAAGGATCTATAAAAAGCCTATAGGGGCTATGCATTGAGAGCTTATGCAAGGAATTTTGGAATTTCTTATTGAGAGACTTGTATAGGGTTAAGAGTGGAAGTTTCCAATCTTATAAATTTATTTTTCTTATAATAAAACCTTGCATGCCCATCTAATTATATCTTATATTTTATTTTATTTCTTTTTTTCTTCTATGGCATCGACATCGACAATCATGATCCTGAGAACAAGGATCCATATTCTGCATGAGCAATCCCCTAATGAGTGGAATCAGTGCAGTCGATATACAAATAATTGGTATCAAAGTCCTAATTGTTCATTGATGAGAACATCACCCAGTACTATTTTTTATAAGGATTCATGTATTTGTTTTTTTATTTTATCTGGGAGTATATATAGGTGTACGGGGAGTGGGATATTTTTTGTTTTTATCTCTAGCTCGTACATGACTCTTAAAGCATGAGTTGGGCAGGATTGGTAGATTAGTTTGTTAAGATTTATAGTAGTCCAAGTCTATTTAAAGGGTTATTGTAATTGCAAAGAGAGAATTAATTAAATTGAGGATTTTTTTCCTTCTTCCCTGACTTCTTTGTCTGCTTCTCCTCTCCTTCTTCCGCTTCTTTTTTTCTACTTTTCCTTCCTCTTTTCTATTTCCCCTCTTCTTCTTATTCTTGTTCTCTACTTCTTCTTTCCCTCTTCTCCACCTCCTGCTTCTTCTACTTCTTCTTCTTCCCACTTACCTACCTCTTTAAGTCTCCTGAGATCAAGTTCTAAACCTCCTTGCATAATCGATCAAGCTATCATCCATCACCATCGAGCCATCCCCCATCACTGTCAAACCATTAATGACCACCGCCATCATTGATAGGATTGAGATGTTGCCATTAAGACACTATGGCTATCAGTTTAATTAACCAACTTTTAAGAAAAAGTAAAAACATGTAGAAAGGATGAGTCAGATCGAATCCACGAAGAAGGTATTGCATAGGATAGTTCAAAATCTTTGATTTTTATAAAATAAAAAAAATAATTTGAAGTCAGTAGAATAGAGAGTCAAAGTACAACAGAGAATGAAAACTTGGTACTCTCGATCCACTAGTCAGATCTCAGCATCTACTTGTAAGGAAAGTAAAAGATAGAAATTTAAATTGTAAGAAAAATAAACTTAATATTAATTAAACCAGAATCCTACTATAAGAAATTAAAAAGTGTAATTCAATGAAACTAAAAATAATTATAAAGAAAGCTGTAACAAAGATTGGAAGTAGATTTGTGTAGCTTCATCAGGAAGACGGTCGACGAACTTCTTTTTTCCTTCATACTTCTTAGAGTGAACTAGGCTTCTCTGCTTCATCTCTGGTTCTTGATCTTGAAGATGAAGTCGACTCGAAGATAGTGTAGGGGTAGCACTCTCCTTCAAGATATCCCCCTCTTAGAGGTCAGTTTGTAACCCAAGTAATGCCCTCTACCCCGTACTATGCTCTCTCCAGGATGCCCTTCTCTTATGATCGGGTCCTTTAAATAGAGTTTAATGAAGGCCGAACTGGCATAAGACTAGAATTAGACTCTTGATAGAACTCTTGAGATTATTTGATCTGTCGTATCATTATCAATGGATTAAGTCAGAATAGTTGCTAGCCGTTGGATTTGTCGCTCAAAAAAAACTCAGCCACCCAATTGGATCCCTTAGAAGAAACTAACTCCCGGCTTCCATTACCCTGCTACAATGATGGAGCTATGAACTTGCATGGTAGTAAATGGCAATGACGGTAATAGAGATGAGGAGAGATGCGGTAGCTCGGGAAGGCTGACCGACTGGCAAAGGCTCTAGACCAGGGAGGAGATGATGGTTGTAGAGAATGCCTCTTGGAATGGGGAAGAAGCAGCATGATGGGTGGCAGCCATGGATAGGGATGACGATCGATAATGATGGGCAGCAAAAAAGCATCTTGGACTGGCGATGATGGTGATGGGAAGAGGGTCAGTAGAGGGGTGTGGCGATGCCTCGGTAGCATGGGGTAGGGTGGCAGCCATGGTGGATCGCGGTGGCGATGGCTTCTCGGGATAGAGAGGATAAAGGAAGCACGGCCAACGGGGAGCTTCTTAGGGAGGAGAATGATGGTGATGAGCAAAGGTGGGGAAGAAGATGATGACCAGTGGTATGGGAGGAGCAACAGCAGGTGTTTGGAGAAGAAAACTAGTGATGGACGGTGGCACGATGGCTCCAGCATCTCGGGTCGGGTGGTGCGAGGTTCAGGTGGCTGCGAAGTTCGAGCGGCAAATAGCTAAAAATCCTCTACAGTCCATGGCTTTGAGCCATGGACTAACAGCAATGGCAGATTGTGGATTGAGTAAGATTCCATAGACCAGTCGACCAGTCCATAATAGACTAGTTGCTTTAAAGACGGTGCACAACTTGATGTTTTATTCTTCTCTTAATTTTGGACCCATTTGAACTTTGATTTACGTGCCATTTGATCCGTTGGATTCTACAAGTTGAGCTCTTCATGTTGGCATACTTTTTAATCAATAATTCAACTAATTTTCTTAGATTTTAGGGTTTCAAAAAATCCCATCATCTTAATATACCCACAAAAGTGGAAGAAGCATACATTAAACTTTTCATTAAATATTTGAATGGATGTGTGATACTTTGGCTTGACATCTACTTTTCATTATTATACTCTAATTTTATCTATTTCGAAGATATTTTAAAAATAGTTAATTTTGTAAGAAGGTCTAGTTTAATTATAAAATTAGAATTTTTAGAAGATGTTAGCACCAGTAATTACTTAAAATACTTAAAATAAATATATAAATACGTGATTTATCACACTCCCCACCTTACTCATTTCTAGTCCCTTAGCATTGTAATAAACATATAAGTATTATAACTATATATTATTAAGATTCTCTTTTAAATCTAGGCTGAAGATCAAAAGGAGTTAGCCAGCATCACTAACTAGGTATTGAGTTTTCGAAGTAAATTTCGTAGTCAGAACTATTAGAAACTTTCTTAGAATTTATCCTAAGGTCTACAACACTTGTATTTATGATGCCTGACTTAGTATTTCAGTGCTAGATTGTAAAGGATAATTATATATTCGCTTATCACCTATTTTGGTCAACTTTCTATACACCCCCCACTTAAGCACATAAGCTGAGGTAGCTTTCACATTGCCTTTTTTTTTTTTTCTTTTTTTGTTAGTGATGCCTTCAACTGCCCACTTCTCGACATGAACAACAATGCTTACTTAGGCAAAGGTGCCCAGTTACTTGGTGGAAAACCAATGTTTAGAGCATGTCCCTTTTTTTCTTTTTTTTTTGATTTTTTTTAGGCAGATAGCTCTTTCCTCAAATTCAAGTTAAATGGGGGTGTATATCAATTACTAATTTTTTAGTAATAATTAAATCTTTAATTGACCTTACAACTAATACCTACTTTATCTCATCAGTATGCATGTGCGATGGAAGTGCTAATAGCCTTTGGGTGACCTAAGCAGGCCACTAAAAGTCTGACTAGCTAGTGTACTTCTTAACTTGCTACAGTCATTAGTAAATACTTTCTAACTCCATTATCCTTTTTCTAGTCTATTTTATTGAAGAGTTTCTTTCATGACACATGATTAATCAAAATTTTGCCCATAATTTTTTTCTAAAAATTTTATATTTTTTTCTAAATTTTTCCAAAATTTTTTGAAGGATTTTCAAAATACTTATCAAAATTAAATTTTTCAAAAGATTTTTTCAATACCTCCTAACTTAAATACCATTATCCTTAATGATAAAAATAATTTAAAGAAATGAATACAACCATAAGAACAAACAAGAAATGGTTAAGGGTAGAAGTAACATGAGAGAAGCTCATCATTAATGTAAAGGAGACATCTTCTTCTTCCTTGTCTCTTTTTTTTGAAGAAAATAAATACTAGGTACATATTAAGTTGCCTCCAAACAAGCACTAAGTTTAACATCTTCAGCCAGATACATAGCAACTTAGTTTAGTGTAGATCAATTAAGGTTACTTGATCAATTGTTTGATTTGATGATATCCCTTCAATGTATCATTTTTATTGTTGACCATTTACTTTAAAGAAATGTCCTAATCTATGATCATGAATTTTGACTGCACCGTGTGGAAATACTTGATTTACTATGTAAGGTCCATCCCATCTAGATCTTAGTTTCCTGGGAAACAATCGGTGCTTTGAATTAAATAATCAAACTTCTTGATTTGGCTCAAAGGTCTTCCTGGAGATGTGTTTACAATGGAAGGCTTTCATTTTCTCTTTATAAATACATGAATTTTCATAGGCTTCTCATCTCAATTCATCTAATTCACTTAGCTATAATATTCAATTAGAACCAGCTTGTTTCAAATCAAAATTTAATTATTTGATTGCCTAATATGCTTTATGTTCAAGTTATACCAAAAGATAACATGCTTTTTCGTAGACCAATTTATATGGAGACATGTCGATAGGGTTCTTATAAGCTATCCTATAAGCCCATAATGCATCATCTAATCATTCCGACCAGACTTTACGATCAGGCCTAATAGTCTTTTGTAGGATGTTCTTGATCTCCCTATTGACCCTTCCACCTGACCACTAGTTTGTGGGTGGTATGATGTAGCTACCTTATATGTGACCCCATATTTTTGTAATAACATTTGAAACTGGTAGTTTATGAAATGGATACCTCCATCACCAATGATGGCATGTGGAAATCCAAACCTATAAAAGATATTCTTTTGAACAAATCTTATAACTACCTTATGGTCATTGATGATATGGACCCGAGAGCTATCCGATGATCCAGGAGCCATCCGATGATCAGATCTGGATTGGAGTATCAGTGAGGAGTAAGTCCGAGGGTATTTGATTGAGTTCATTTCGAGTCCTTATGTATTTGGGTAGATCGAGTCTTGTTTAGATTTTATTTAGGTTGAGTCAGTTTAGTTTATTGAGAGTCTAATTAGGTTGGTTTAGGCTAGCTATTAATTTGGAATTTGGATTATATTTGGAAACCTTAGATCTTATCCATCCTTATCCAGCTTGTTTTTAAATTTAAAATCCCTTATCTTATATAGCATGGATAGGCCTTATTTTGTATTTAAACCCCTTATCCTTATCTTGTATTTTAATTTGAATCCTTACTTTCTATCTTGTATTCAAATTTAAATGAGGGCTTGGAAAGGTCTATTAATACCACCCACATTCCTTTGTAAAGAACAATTTGTTGATGAAGATGAGTTTTTAAAGAAGAGAGATTCTTTTTTCACTTCGCATGGAGAGGGTGAGAGGCCCAACTTTTGCTCCTCAAGGAGAGTATGAGAGGTGCATCTATGGATATGTTGCTTTGCATCATGTCTAGTTACCCCCTTCCCTTTTGATTACATCTTCTTTACCACATCCATGACCTTTGAGATTCACCCTAATGACTCCATGTAGTGAGATGTGTGAGATGCCCTGGAGGTGAGAGATCTCTTCATGAGTATGAGTCCCAAAGTCTATGAGAGTCCAAACTTATACCTTTCATATCCATTGTTTCCTTCACCACCTTAGAAAAAAAATGAAAAAGAATTCTAGTGGTACCCTAATCATTGGTGACTTCTCAGCTAGCCGACGATCTATCTTTCATCTCGTCCCCCATCAGTTTTTTGGTATCAAAGCCATAGATTTAGGTTGATTAGGATATTCTATATCTTTCCCTTTTTCTCTCTCCTCCACTTATTTTTCCTATTCTCATTATTCTCGCTATCCCACCCTTATTCCTCTTTTATTCCAAACTTATTCCTATCATCTTCTTCCTAAATCTACTCAAATTGAAAGCCTAGAACACCCGATCCACCACCCATAGCCCGCCACCAAGCTCCCTCTGCCATCACCACCACTCTTCGGTCCGGATCTCACTAAAGTTCGCCGCAGTTTCCTCCCAATCGTTGGTCATTCTCCGTCCAAACCCAAGGCCAAACCCTTCACTCCTCTCAATCAAAGAGTCCTCGGTTACTGCAAAACGGCCTCAACCATTGGAAACCCCCCCTCTTCACCATTCATGAGGCACTCCCAGGCTAAGAAGATCACCAAAATCCACCGATTCTGCCATCTCCTTGCCACCTTGATTCCACACAAGTCACTGCCAATTACCGTCGCCACCTATGCCACCGCGTGTTCCCCGTGCCGCCGCCCGCCTCCTGTCATCGGTGTCAGTGAAGACCACCAATTCCATCGAAAATGCCAGTGAAGACCCCCCACTTGAAGCCACTCTTTTGATCCCCTATTCCATGATCTAGGAAGAAGACAGAGTTCACACGCTTTTCAAAGCAGCAAAAAAAAATTCTACTAATTTATGGTTGATTAGTGTATGCTTCATCTTTCAGATTTGATTGGATTCGGTTCCACTAAAGTCACCACTGATCCAAACTCGATGGGGTCGAGTTCTCCCCACTCCAAGAGAATAATAGGGCCCCGAGAGCTATCCGATGATCCAGGAGCCATCCGATGTTTAGAACTGGATTGGAGCATCAATGAGGAGCAAATCCGAGGGTATTTAATTGAGTTCATTTTGAGTCTTTATGTATTTGGGTAGATCGAGTCCTGTTTGGATTTCATTTAGATTGAGTCAGTTTAGTTTATTGAGAGTCTGTTGAATCCTAAAGTGATTTTGATGATAACAAAACATTGGAGCATATATTTGGTTATCTAACAACTCTTCAAATGGTTGACAAGTTTTTATAGGACAACTACATTGACAAACTTTTTAAACCCTACAATCTTTATTGTTTTGTGTTGAGTTGTAAGTTATTAGAATCTTGTAAAGAAGAACCCAACAAAAAATTTTCACTTAAATCAAAGATAAAGGGTTACTTCTAATAGTTTTCAAGCTTCAATTTTTCTTGATTTCATTGTAAGAAGACCTTGAGGAAGTCTTCAAAGCTTGGCACAAGAGTTCTGGAAAATTGAATTTGATCTGGTTGAAGAACCAATCTCGAGCCGACTGGATGGAGGAACCAGCCGACTCCGGCACTGGCACAAGAAAGAAGTTCTCTGGCACACAGATCCAGCCGACTGGCACAAAGGCCCAATCGACTCATCTAGAACATGGTTGAGAATGTTTTGAGAATCTCAGGGATCCAAGCCGACTGGATTTCAGCCTAGCCGACTCATCCAGAGTGAACCATTTTATCAACTATGGAACCTAGCTGACTGGTGTTCAACCCAGCCAACCCGAACTTGATCCGAGCCGACTCAAAGAATGTTCGAGCCGACTGGAATGATGGGGTCACCTCCAATAGCTAGTTCCAGTTTTTTATTTTTGAAATCCAAAAGTGCTCCAACGGTAACCTGTCACTTTCCAACGGTCTACAACGTTCAAAATCAAGGGAAGGCAGTTGAAGTCTCTATAAATGAGGTATGAGAATATCTTTGGAGAGACTAATGAGTTAATGAACAATTATTGAATATTTATTGATGTAAGAGGAGAGAGCACTTGAGCTTTAAAGTCAGTCTTCAAGCCTTCACCAACTCTTATCAAAAGCTTGAAGCATCTTTTGAGGAAAGCAAGGAAGCCATTGAAGTGCATTGAAGGGCATTCAATTGAGCTTCACTCGAGCTGCATCGGCAACCACCCGACAACTGAGTTTGTCAATTTTTGTTATTTTTTTATTCTACTCTTAGAATATTTGGGTTATTGGTGAGCCTGGTTGTAAAAACCAAATAGGTTTTTTTGGTGAGCCTTTTCAAAACCAAAGTGTAGAGGTTCTAGGTGAGCCTGTGAAAACCTAGAGTGGGTTTCTTTGATGAGCCCGGTTTAAAAACCAAAGTGTAAAGGTTGGGATTGTGAGCCTGTAAAATAATCTGACTGTATTCCGGTTTGGGGGATATAGTGGAAATCCTGAGTGGTGAACTTGGATAGTTGGCGTAGGAGCTGGGTTGCTCCGAACCACTATAAATTTGCCTTATTTGTGTTGTGCTTGATTTACTTTTCAGCTTTCGCACTTATTTCTGTTTAACACAGCACTCAACCACTAAAAGGAATTACTTGTGCACATAATTGCAAGAAATTTTGTAATTCCCAATTCACCCCCCTCTTGAAAAAAGCCACTTGGGCAACAGCTAGTATCAAAGCAGTGTCTCTGATTACTTGAGTAAAGATTGATGGCTCATCCCATGAGTACATCCTTGGTCGAAGGCTAGTCAACAAATAGACCTCCACTATTCACAGGCACTAATTATTCTTATTAGAAAGCATGAATGAAGATTTACATTCAAGCTATAGATTTTTAATTATGGAAGGTCATCTTAAAAGGGCCACACATTCCCATAATCAAAGTTGATGGCGTGGACATCCCTAAGCCTGAAGAGGACTGGGATGATCATGATATGAAAATGGGGGAATTGAATGCCAAAGCGATGAATTTATTATATTGTGCTTTGGATGCAAATGAGTTCAACCGAATTTTCACTTGCTCTTCTGCAAAGGAAATCTGGGACAAACTCGAAGTGACCCATGAGGGAACTTCCCAAGTGAAAACCTCAAAGATAAATCTTTTAGTTCATAATTATGAATTGTTTAAAATGGAACCTTCTGAAATAATTTCTGTCATGTTCTCTAGATTTATAGATATTATTAATGGTTTAAAGAGTCTTGGTAGGGTATACTCAAATGTTGATATAGTTCAGAAGATACTCCGTTCTCTACCTGACAAGTAGGATCCCAAAGTGACTGCAATCTAGGAGGCTAAAGATCTCAACACACTACTACTAGATGAACTACTGGGATCACTCATCACCCATGAGCTAACTATGCAGCACAGAACTAAAGATGAACAGAAGAGAAAGAAGACTATAGCCTTCAAAGCTGCTTCCGAATCAAAGAGGGATGATGAAGAATTTGAAGAAGAAAGCACCTCCTCCAATGATGACCTAGAAGACGATGATATCGTAATGGTTATGAGGAGATTCAAAAAATTTATGGAAGAAAGAAAGGAAGATACAACCAGAAATTTCATAGGAAGGATTATGGAAAAGAAAAAGAAAAGGACAGAGAGAAAGATAAAGTAGTCCTCATATGCTATAAATGAAAGAAGCCAGGATACATACGTCCAGACTGTCCTCTATCAAAGAAATCCTTCAGACAGAGAAAGAAGAAGAAAGCCATGGTTGCCACATGAAGCGATAGTGAAGAATCATCTTCATCTGAAGAAGAAGAGACCACCAAGACTACAAATCTATGTTTAATGGGTCTTGAAGATGAGGTAACATCCCCTAGCACTTGCACTGAATTTATATTTGATGAATTAAATTCTGCTTTTCATGATTTATTATCTGAATTTAAGAAAGCTGGAGTAAAGATAAAATCATTGAAAAATATGAATGACTCTTTACTTAAACAAAAAGATGAAATTTCAGAAAAGAACCTCTTGTTGCAAAAAGAACCGCAAGACTTTTCTAAAAAAATTAAAAAGCTGAAAAATGAAAATCTTTTATGTGAGAGGAAAAACAATGATTTACTTGCTGAAAACATTGAACTGAAAAAGGAGGTTACAAAACTCAAGCCATTAGTTGAAAAACTTACTTTGTCTTCAAATAAACTTGAGCTAATTTTAAAAGAACAACGGATTTCAGGAAACAAAGCTGGAATTAGTTTTAAAACTTCTATTATGAATAGAATTTCAGCAACTATTTTTATGAAATCTAAAGGACCTATTCAAAACATTTTATCTCAAAAGGTTTTGGCCACACCAAAAACTGCTTCAACTTCAAAGTAATTATTGTATGTTCCTAAGAACTTGAGCAAAAATGCATATATTTCAAAAGGTTCAAAATCTGCATCAATTGTATCAACTTTTAGAACTTCAAATTCTGCTTCTATTAAAAACTCTAAAGTTGTATGCTATGTTTGCAAAAGAATATGACATAAAGCTTTTGAATGCAATAATTATAAAAATGTCCTTAAGAATGTAGGAAAAACTTGGGTTTCCAAAGGAACCACCTCTGCTGACCTGCAAGGACCCAAGGTAGCTTGGGTACCTAAAAGAATTTATTGACTGTTTTGCAGGAATGTCTTGTAGCCCAAAGATTGAAGAAAAGGTGGTACTTAGACAGCGGCTGCTCAAGACATATGACGGGTGACAAGGATCAATTTATCACCCTCGAAATGAAAGATGGAGGCATGGTCACCTTTGGAGACAATGGCAAAGGGAGAATAATCGATATTGGTAAGATCAAAATAACTCCCTTCACTTTTATTGAAAATATTTTGCTAGTTGACAAATTGAAGCATAATGACTTAAGCATAAGTCAATTGTGTGATAAAGGCTTCAAGGTTGTCTTTGAATCTTCTATGTGTATAGTAACTAACTCTTTAGATTCTAGCAATAAGTTCATTGGATATAGACTTGGGAATATCTATGTGGTAGATCTTAATGATCTTGCCATGTCAAGTAGCCCCAGTCTAGTTGCAATGAATGCTAAAATCAAAGAGTCGGGTTTACTATGGCATAGACGATTAGGTCATGCTAGCATGCATACTATTGCTAAATTGATTTCTAAAGATCTTGTTAGAGGCATGCCAAAGTTTAAAGTTGATTTAAATCATATTTGTGATGCATACCAAATGGGTAAACAAACCAGGGAGAGTTTTAAATCAAAGAATATAGTTTCTACAACAAGACCACTTGAACTACTTCACATGGATCTTTTCGAACCTACTAGGACCACAAGTCTATGAGGTATGAAGTATGCTCTTGTGATAGTAGATAATTTTTCAAGATTTACTTGGGTTTTGTTTATTGCTTCAAAAGATGAAACTTTTCATGTTTTCAGAAAATTTCATAAAAAGGTTTCAAATCAAAAGAACTTATCTTTAATTTCAATTAGAAGTGATCATGGAACTAAATTTGAAAATCAATTTTTTGAAGATTATTATACTGAATTTGGCATTGATCACAATTTTTTCGCTCCTAGAACACCTCAACAAAATGGTGTTGTAAAGAGGAAAAATCGGACATTGGAAGAAATGGCTCGCATGATGTTGTGCGAAGGCAATCTTCCAAAGTACTTTTGGGCAGAAGCGGTGAATACTGCTTGCTATATTTTAAACCATGTTTTGATCCATCCTATTTTAAAGAAAACCCCCTATAAGCTTTGGAATGATAGAAAACCCAATATTAGTTATTTTCATGTGTTTGGATGCAAATGCTTTGTGCATAACAATGGAAAAGATAATTTAGGAAAATTTGATTCTAAAGCTGATGATGCAATTTTTCTAGGTTATTCATTACATAGCAAAGCATATCGAGTTTTTAATAAAAGGACTCTTACTATTGAAGGGTCAATATATATTGTATTTATTGAAACTAACCCTACACCTTCTAAACAAGAAGAGTGCATAGATAATGATACAGGTACATTGCAAAAAGGAATGGATGACTTGAGCATTCAAGATAAAGACACTCAAGATGGAGAAGAAATGGTAAGTAAGGATCACACCGATCTACCAAGGGACTGGAGGTATGTTACATCTCACCCTAAAGAATTAATCATAGGAGATCCTTCACATGGTGTTAGGACTAGGTCTGCACATAAGGATGCACATGATTACCTAGCCTTTGTATCACAAATAGAACCCCATAACCTAGAAGAAGCTGAGACTGACCCAAACTGGATGATGGCAATGCATGAAGAATTAAACCAGTTTGAAAGGAATAAGGTATGGATACTTGTAGATAGACCTGCTGACCATCCAATAATAGGAACCAAATGGGTCTATAGGAATAAATTAGATGAGCAAGGAAACATTATAAGAAACAAAGCTAGATTAGTGGCTAAGGGATATAACCAAGAAGAAGGTATTTATTTTGATGAAACTTATGCACCCATAGCAAGACTAGAAGCCATTAGATTACTACTTGCATTTGCTTTGTACATGAATTTTAAACTTTTTCAAATGGATGTAAAAAGTGCATTTCTTAATGATTTTATCTCTGAACAAGTTTTTTATGGAACAACCACCAAGTTTTGAAAATCACACTTTTCCAAACCATGTATTTAAATTAAATAAAGCATTGTATGGTTTGAAACAAGCACCTAGAGCCTGGTATGATAGACTTAGCACTTTCTTAATTAAAAATGATTTTTCAAGAGGAAATGTAGACAAAACCTTGTTTATCAAAAAGAAGAATAATGACATCTTAGTTGTACAAATATATGTTGATGATATCATTTTTGGTGCAACTAACGAATCTCTATGTAAAGAATTTGCTAAGCTTATGCAGGGAGAATTTGAAATGAGCTTAATGGGCGAACTAAACTACTTCCTTGGACTTCAAGTAAAACAAACAAAGGAATGCATCTTCATCAACCAAGCCAAATACATCAAAGAAATCATCAAAAAGTTTGGTATGGAGAGTAGAAAATCAATGAGCACACCCATGAGCCCAGCTTGCAGATTGGACAAAGATGAAAATGGATTCAATGTTGACCAAAAGCTATATAGAGGTATGATCGGATCCTTATTATATTTGACTGCAAGTAGACCTGACATCTTATATAGTGTATGTGTATGTGCTAGATTTCAGTCATCACCAAAAGAAACATATATGCTTGCTGTTAAAAGAATAATTAAATACTTGAAAGAAACAAGTAATTTAGAAATTTGGTATTCTAGACATTCTACCCTGAATTTGATTGGATTCTCTGATGCTGACTATGCTAGTTGTAAAATAGATAGAAAAAGAACTAGCGATACATGCCAATTTCTAGGGTTGAATTTAATCTCATGGCATTGTAAGAAGCAAAACTCTGTAGCCTTGTCCACAGCTGAGGCTGAGTACATGGCTGCTGGGTTGCTTGCTTCAATAGGACTCTTAGGACAGCATTTGGACCTTTGACCACTGTAGGACACCCTGTCCTACTGTAGGGCTCTCTAGATACTCTCCTAAGGCACTCTTGGCTTTAGGACAACCCTCCCCTATGACCCCTTAGGCTTATGTCCTAAAACAAAGCCTTGTCCTAAAACAAAGCCTTGTCCTAAAAGATAAGACCTTGTCTTAACAAGACAAGTCTTGTCTTAAAAGGAGGGAGGGAGACAACAGAAAGAGGCACTCAGATAACTCTCGGGAAAATGGACTTCTGTTTTGATGATCGAAAATCTCAAGTCTCATTTCACCATACCCTCTTTATATAGATTCAGATAGGGCATGAAAAGCATCCCGAGACTCCTTATCGGATATGACTCTTCATGTCTGATAAGGCTCTTCATGCTTCAAGAGTCTTATTTGATGTTCTTTCCCTTTCTAGAGCAGTTCCCCATATGCCATGTGGCATATACCGGTTATGAAGAATGGAAGGAGACGTCCTTTCAATCTTGAAGAGCATGGAATAGGCAGAGTCCTAAGGGTAGAAGGACTCTGCCTCAGAATAGTGCGCGCACAGACGAAGAGAAGCGACTCTTCATCTGCGCGCAAATATTTCTTTATGCTTTCACGCCGCCCCTTCCGCTTTTTTGACCGGTCAATCCTCTCCAAGAGGTGTGGGGATAAAGTGAAGTGGTGCCACTTTGATTAAGCTCCCAGAGTTTTATCTGCAGAAGGACTCTTCTTCTACATGTGCCATACTTCTCTTGGGTGCGCCAAAAGGGCACCACTTTCCTTTCCCACTTCTCTCTCCACCCAAAGAAGCATATATTGATTAGTGAAATATATACAATATTGGTGTCATTGGAAAGAGCATTAAATAAGCTTTCTGACCATATAATTTATTTTCAAATCAGAGGTCAATAGCTCATTTTGTGCCTTTTTGAAGTTAAGGTATCTTTAGGTACCAAGAGTCCCATGCCATTGGGACTCTTCATATATGGCACCTAAAATGCCCTTAAGCCAAAATTAAAATTAGATCAAGCTTTGATTTGGCTAGCCCCACTTAGAACTCAACATAATTTAGGTCTCCCATAATTAGGTTAGCCCAATTAGCAAGCAACCGAATCCAATCCAATTGGGTTAGGAATTAGGTTAGCCTACATATGCTAGTATGTAATCCGGCTAACCAATTAGGATCCTATTACCCTAATTAAATCATGAATGACTTCCTTGGCCAAGTCTCTATTGTGTGTGACCCATTGGGTTCCACATCTAGCCAGCAGTAGGTTTAGGTTTGAGCCGATTCGATCTGATCGAACCCGATTGACCTAATTAGGTCAAATTGACTCACCTAATTGTCCAATTCGAATCACACATCGAATTGACTCATGAAACCAAATTAATTGGTTCATGAAAACCTACAAGACAAGATTGATGTCTAGCAACATGTCATGCTTACTCGGAACATGAGGAATTTGGTGGAAAATACCAAAATACCCTTCAGTAGTAAGTTACCGTGCAATTCAATCTTTCGATCTCCCATTATCCCGATTAAGTGATAGGTATGGATAGATGTCAAACCCTAACACTTAATCATATCGAATCTCAGCTCGATCATGAGGACTCAGCTGATGACTAATTAGATTCCACTAATCTCATCCTGCTTTGATCAAAGGCTCCTTGAGTCTCTCATCGAAGGTGGTGCGGGCACCAGACTCAGAAGAAGACTTCAGAGCTCCATCTGGATCTCTGATTAACCTTGCCCGAAGAATTAGGGTTTTTGGTTTGTAATAAGAGTTGACTAGATCAACTCAATTTAGCTTAAGTCTACATTACCTGCATTTTATTTTGTTGAGTCATGTTGACTCAGTAGTGGACTAGGGTTTCAACCAGGGATGTTACATTTTCTCCCAAGACCAGGCAAGTGGAAACCATACTCCCAGCCACACTCCCAGTCCAGGGGGCGCCATATCCACATCCAGCAGCCTTTGGTCCCCACTCCACAGATGGCAACTCCCTTCTTTCATGCACCAGATAAAGAGAAGAGCACAAATCAAGGGGGCGGCCAAGACTTTCCCAAGTGATTCCAAGCAAACAAGGGAAGAAGTTTTTCTTGGAAGAGAATATCAAGGGGCGCCCATTACCTGCCAAAAACACCTAAAACAAAGATGGGAAGAGCCTTGACTTAGGGAGGAAGAAAAGGAGGAGTCCAAAAGAGTTCATCCAGGAAAGGAAGAAAATTTTCTTGAAAAATTCCAAGCAAGGTGGCGCCATCTACCTACCATTTATAACCCCAAATCCTAATTTTTGGTATTTTGGCCAACCATATGTAAGGGATTTGCCCTAATTTGGAGATCCCCTCCTTTAGTCCCACATGGGAAAATATGAAACCCTTCTCCCTTGTAAAGCATTATAAATTACATCCCTCTTGTAAGTTGAAAACAATCTATGAATGAAGAAAAATTATTTTTGCTATTCTCTTGTGTTGAGTAACCTAGGTTTCTCTTCTTCGCACTATTCTAAGTGTTGAGCTCCGTGAGGGGGTAATCCGGGTTCCATTGGAGCCTTAAGGAGGTGAGAGATCTCCATCTTTATCCAAAACCCTAGGTTAGCCACTTAAAAATCCAAAACCCTAGCCGCCCTTCATTATTTTCAATCCATCAAACCCTAGCTCCTTCCATCTCCCATGGCCTCTCTCTCTCTACAAGTCCAGGCCGTCCACCTTCATCCAGATCCAGTCCGGCTACTTCAGATCCAGAGCAAGTTCCAAGGAAAATCACATCAGCTTCCAGGAGAATCCAGTTTCAGCAATTTCAATCCTCAAGTTCATCAACCTGGTAAATTTTTCCCTTGACTCTCTGATTCCATCAATTGTTTTTCTTCTCTTCCAGATCTTGAGTTCAGGAGAAGCCAACCTGCCAAAGGACCAGTATTGGAAGATCCATTGCGAAGATATCTGAATCCGAGGATCCAACAATCTGCTCGGGAGAGTTCTTCCACCAAAATCTGTGAAGATCATTGTCTGGTTAGGTAAACCATCTCTTCTCTTTATTTCTGTTCTGTTGAAAGTTCGGAGCGAAACCCTAGGTCTAGGAGTTTCTCAACCCCCAGCGATCCATTGCTTCTGAACTACTCTGATAATTTAGTTTCCTTAAAATTGTGCTTTCAATTATCATATTAGTATCTTTCAATGTTAGGTTAACTTTTCTTTGATTTGAAGCCAACTTCTACAAACATATAAAAACAACAAAAAAAATTAGTTAATCTTAATTTACTTCCGCATCGCATCCCTTTATTTGTTCTGCATCATTTTTGGTATCAGAGCCCAGTCTAGGGTTTCTGATTTGCTTGCTTGCTTGTTTTGATTGTTTTCTCTTTTTATTTTGTCTGCTCGAAGTAGACTCCCCAGGACGTCCGGTCCTAGGAACTAAGCGAGGCACAAGCCTCCTCCTCCCATTCCATGAGGTGTTCCTAGGGCGTGTAGGGGATCCATTGGGTTATAACTTCGTAGCAGGGATTATAAACGGGGAAGACAATCTAGTTGCAGCCCGTAATTACTTTGTTTCCTGAATTATTTCTCCCTGCATAAAACTCCGAATTACATGATTTTTGCTTCGTTGAAACCAGTATAATTGAACCTATTTTTCATAATTTTTCTGTGATTTATTGGTTTCGGTAAAAATTCTGAGCATTAAAATACAACAACTCTATTTTTTTTGTGTTCTGCAATTCAATTCTTTTTGGAGTGATCATCTCATAATTTACTTAAGGGAATTGAGCATCTAAGATAAGGGGAGGAGTTGATTACCTCTCCTTAGCCCAAAACCACCATCCAATCATTCGAACCTAGACCTAATTTAAAATCAGTTAGACCTAATTTGCCCTAGTGGGCTAGGGACACCAATTGGTCGGGTCTAGCTAGTGTTGAGTCAGTTTGCTGAGTTATTCTGTGTGTGCTTAGCACTCAGTGTCTAGAACGGTGGTTCAGGGATCCATTCCCGAAGGGCTTGTGTGCTGGTCCGCCTACCTGGCCAATCACTGATTGGTGTCTAGGATTGGCAATCAGGGACCTAACACTCCCCTTACACCTGCCTGGCTGAGTCCTGAGTTACTACAGGCTAGCTTGCCACTCTGATTGGGCATCTAGTTTGGACTCTAGGTCTAGTGATCCAGTAGTCGATTTAGTCTAGTCTCATTTTGTGTGCTTGCTTGAATCATCATGTCTACCAGAAACGGAGTGCCATATCAACCTGGTCAAACGCAACCTGATTTAGAGGCCATGATCAGAACTCTTACTGAAAGTATGGCTAAAATGAATCAGGATATGACAAACACTGTGGCCCAGTTTAGCACACAAATTCATGAGGATCTTACCCAACTTAGGGACCGAGTCCAAGTACTTGAAGAACCTAGACATCGGAATTGGACCCCTGACCCCGATTTTAATGTGCCTCAACCTCACCCACATCAGGAGCCTAGAAGGCCTTTATATAGAGATCCTGAACCTAATCATAGGAGGCCTGACCCAGAACCTGAAGATAGAGATGATAGATTCATCAGGAACATCAAATTAGATGCACCCACTTTTGATGGTAGTCTGAACCCTAAGGTGTATTCTGATTGGGAGGGTGAGATGGACCAATACTTTGAGTGGTATGCTATGTCTGAGGAGAGGAAATACAAGTTTGCCAAGATGAAATTAGTGCGTCAAGCTAGGTTATACTGGGGGAACATTGAGCTAACCACTAGGAGACGGAATGTTGAGCCCATAACCACTTGGCAGGGTATGAAAGAAAAACTGAGAGATAAATACCTACCCATTTCATACCAGCAAAACCGGTTAGACCAATGGCAAAACCTGAAACAAGGAAACCGATCTGTCTCAGACTACATAGCTACTTTTGATGAATACCTAATGAGATGTGATGTGAGTGAAGCCCACGAAGTCACTTTGTCTAGATTTAGGGCTGGACTGAGGGAAGATATCAAGAGAGAACTATTTCTGAGAGAGGTTACTGATCTAGACCAAGCCTACCAGATTGCACTGAACACTGAGAAATTTCAGAGAGGACCTATACCTTCTAGGGTTAGTGCCCCAATCCCAAGGAATGGACCTAGCCAAGTTATCCCTAGTAAACCTTTTCAGGGTACTTCTACCCCTAGGCCCATGGACAAAGGTAAGGCACCTGACACCCAGAGAACCCCTAGTTCAAATATCACCTGTTTTAAGTGTCAGAAACCAGGTCACATTTCCAGTCAGTGTACTGCCATAGCCTGTTTCAAGTGTCATAAGGTAGGTCATGTTGCTAGCCAGTGCCCACGGAGATCCCTTTACATAGAAGAGGGAGAGAATGATAATTCCGAGCCCAGTGAGGAATTTGAAGAAGAAGTTTATGAGGCCGGAATGAATTTGGTTGAGGAGTATGAAGGAGAGGAGGAACCCAATGAATCTGACCAATTAGGAGTTGTAAGATGCATCCTATCCCAGAATCTAGTTCAAGAGGATTGGCGTAGGACTAACATCCTACAGACTTTTCTTAAATTAGGGGATAAGGTATGTAAGATCATCATAGATAGTGGGAGCTGTGTAAATGCCATCTCTACTAGCACTGTCAAGATGTTAGGCTTAATCCCAGTTCCCCATCCCAACCCCTATAAGGTTTCTTGGGTAGATTCTACCTCCATACCCATCCAGTCTAGATGTCAAGTCCAAATCAAATGCAATCTTATCACGAAAAGATTTGGTGCGATGTCTTACCCATGGGGGTGAGCAGTATAATTCTCGGAAGACCTTGGTTGTATGATCATGATGCCACCCTCTTAGGAAAATCCAATACCTGTGTCTTTAGTTTCAATGGGAAGAAGATTACGATCCATTCAGTTCCCCCTAAGGACAAGGTAACTAAAGGAGCCGGTAAGGTTAAGGAGATGAAAACTGGAGTGAACCTAATCAGTGCTAAGGATCTAGAACAAGAAATTCATAGTGGTTCACCCATCTGGATGTTGACTGCTAAGGAACTTAGAACTTCGGAACCCTCAGAGCCTCCTCAAGAAGTTAAACCTGTGTTAAAAGAATTTGAGGATGTCTTTCCCGAGGATTTGCCAGACCACCTTCCACCTCTTAGGGATATCCAGCATGCCATAGATCTAATCCCAGGAACGACTTTGCCCAACTTGCCCCATTACAGGATGAATCCATCTGAGTATGAAGAACTGCAAAAGCAGGTTGGAGAATTATTGAGGAAGGGGTTTATTAGAGAAAGTCTTAGCCCTTGTGCAGTCCCAGCCTTACTGACCCCAAAAAAGATGGCACATGGAGGATGTGTGTTGATAGTCGTGCCATCAATAAAATTACAATCAAATATAGGTTTCCCATCCCTAGACTAGATGACATGCTTGATATGATGGCTGGTGCAATGGTTTTTTCTAAGATTGATCTCAAAAGCGGCTATCATCAGGTTAGGATTAGACCCGGGGATGAATGGAAAACTGCTTTCAAAACTAAGGATGGTCTTTATGAATGGGTTGTTATGCCTTTTGGGTTGTCCAATGCCCCTAGTACTTTCATGAGAATTATGACCCAGGTACTTAGAGCTTTCATAGGAAAATTTATGGTGGTCTATTTTGATGACATCCTGATCTATAGTAAGACCCCAGCAGATCACCTAGGCCACCTTAGAGCAGTCTACCAAGTTTTAAGGAATGATAGACTCTACGTAATCTTAAGAAGTGTGAATTCATGACTAGTAGAGTTATCTTTCTTGGTTTTGTAGTAACCCCTGACGGCGTGGCGGCCGATCCTGAGAAGATTAGGTCCATAGTAGACTGGCCAGAGCCAACCAATGTGCATGAAGTTAGAAGTTTCCACAGCTTGGCTACCTTCTATAGGCGATTCATCAAGGGGTTTAGTACTTTAGCTGCTCCTATCACTGATTGTATTAGGAAGGGAGAATTTCATTGGACTAAGTCAGCCCATAAAGCCTTCCTAGATCTTAAGGATAAAATGACCCAGGCACCCATTCTGAGATTACCCGATTTTTCTAAAGTATTTGAGGTTGCCTGTGATGCTTCAGGTGTAGGAATAGGTGGAGTCCTAAGCCAAGAGAATCATCCCATAGCATTCTTTAGTGAAAAACTTAATGATGCTAAGCTTAGGTATTCTACCTATGATAAGGAATTTTATGCGGTGGTGCAAGCTTTGCGTTACTGGAGACATTATTTGCTACCGCAGGAATTTGTACTATTTTCGGACCATGAGGCTCTTAGATTTCTGAACTCCCAAAAGAAGCTTAACCCTAGGCATGCTAAGTGGGTAGAATATATCCAGTCCTATACATTTGTCCTGAAACATAAGGCTGGAGTTGAGAATAAGGTAGCTGATGCCCTTAGTCGCCGATCTCTGTTATTAACTTCTGTTAGAACTGAGGTCATAGGGTTTGAGCAAATCAAAGAGGAATATGAGTCTTGTCCGGATTTCACAACTGTGTATCAGGATCTAGTTCAAGGACCATCTAGTAATCACCAGGATTATACCCTTGTAGATGGTTTTTTGTTCTTCAAAAATAGGCTTTGCATCCCTAGAACTTCTCTTAGGGAATTTTTGATTTGGGAAATCCATGCTGGAGGTTTAGCCGGCCATTTTGGAAAAGACAAGACCATTCTAGCTATTGAAGACCACTTTTTCTAGCCTAGCTTGAAAAGGGATGTAGCTAATATTGTAGCTAGATGTCGAACCTGCGCTGTTGCCAAACAGCGAAAACAAAACACTGGCCTTTATACCCCACTCCCTGTCCCAGATCGTCCTTGGCAAGATGTGAGTATGGATTTTGTGTTAGGTTTACCTAAGACCCAGAGGAGACATGATTCTATCTGTGTCGTAGTCGACCGATTCTCTAAAATGGCCCACTTCTTGCCTTGTTCCCAAACCTTTGATGCGTCTAAGGTAGCCACACTTTTCTTCAATGAGATAGTTAGACTCCATGGCCTACCTAAGACAATCGTTTCAGATAGGGATGTCCGGTTCACCAGTTAATTTTGGAAGACCCTTTGGCATAAGTTAGGGACAAAACTTAAGTTTTCAACTGCCTATCATCCCCAAACTGATGGCCAAACTGAAGTAGTGAACCGTAGCCTAGGAAATCTGCTGAGATGTCTTGTTGGTGAAAACACCAGAAATTGGGATTTATACCTACCAAGGGCAGAATTTGCGTACAATGACTCGGTCAATAGGTCTACGGGTAAGAGTCCATTTGAAATTATACATGGGTACAAACCTCACACACCTCTTGACCTAGTCCCTTTACCTGTCCACACTCGAGTCTCCGAGTCTGCTGAGAATTTTGCACAGCATGTAAAAGACTTGCATAAAGAAATTCATGCCAAAATAAATTTAAGTAATGAAACTTATAAGAAGTTGGCTGATACTCAAAGGCAAGTCAAATCTTTTGTTGAGGGAGACTATGTGATGATTAGGTTAAGGCCTGAACGGTTTCCTCCTGGAACCGTTAGAAAGTTACATGCTAGGGGAGCTTGACCATTTAGAGTGGTAAAGAGAGTAGGATCCAATGCCTATGTGCTCGAGTTGCCTCCAGAACTAGGCATTAGCTCTACTTTCAACATTACAGACTTAGTAGAGTACAGGGAGCCAGCTGTGATTCCTAGTGAGCCTTTTGAGCCTAACCCTATCATTGAGAGTGATCCCGACCCTGTGTGTCCACCAACAAACTGGCCTGTGAGGAAAGAGCAGATTGAAAAGATCCTGGATGATCAGGTTATCTCTACTCGTAATCGAGGATACCAAAGGTACCTGGTCCGCTGGCAAGGAAGGCCAGATTCTGATGACTCTTGGATCTCCCGAGAAGAATTACAAGAATTGGACCCAGACCTCTTGGAGAGATACCAGAGCCAACTTGAGCCTTACTCGACAGGGTCGAGTTCCTCCCACCCTGGAGAATTGGTGCGGGCACCAGACTCAGAAGAAGACTTCAGAGCTCCATCTGGATCTCTGATTAACCTTGCCCGAAGAATTAGGGTTTTTGGTTTGTAATAAGAGTTGACTAGATCAACTCAATTTAGCTTAAGTCTACATTACCTGCATTTTATTTTGTTGAGTCATGTTGACTCAGTAGTGGACTAGGGTTTCAACCAGGATGTTACATTTTCTCCCAAGACCAGGCAAGTGGACACCACACTCCCAGCCACACTCCCAGTCCAGGGGGCACCATATCCACATCCAGCAGCCTTTGGTCCCCACTCCACAGATGGCAACTCCCTTCTTTCATGCACCAGATAAAGAGAAGAGCACAAATCAAGGGGGCGGCCAAGACTTTCCCAAGTGATTCCAAGCAAACAAGGGAAGAAGTTTTTCTTGGAAGAGAATATCAAGGGGCGCCCATTACCTGCCAAAAACACCTAAAACAAAGATGGGAAGAGCCTTGACTTAGGGAGGAAGAAAAGGAGGAGTCCAAAAGAGTTCATCCAGGAAAGGAAGAAAATTTTCTTGAAAAATTCCAAGCAAGGTGGCGCCATCTACCTACCATTTATAACCCCAAATCCTAATTTTTGGTATTTTGGCCAACCATATGTAAGGAAATTTGAATGAAGAAAATTATTTTTGTAAAGCATTATTCTCTCTTGTGTTGAGTAACCTAGGTTTCTCTTCTTCCGCACTATTATAAGTGTTGAGCTCCGTGAGGGGGTAATCCGGGTTCCATTGGAGCCTTGAGGAGGTGAGAGATCTCCATCTTTATCCAAAACCCTAGGTTAGCCACTTAAAAATCCAAAACCCTAGCCGCCCTTCATTATTTTCAATCCATCAAACCCTAGCTCCTTCCATCTCCCACGGCCTCTCTCTCTACAAGTCCAGGCCATCCACCTTCATCCAGATCCAGTCCGGCTACTTCAGATCCAGAGCAAGTTCCAAGGAAAATCACATCAGCTTCCAGGAGAATCCAGTTTCAGCAATTTCAATCCTCAAGTTCATCAACCTGGTAAATTTTTCCCTTGACTCTCTGATTCCATCAATTGTTTTTCTTCTCTTCCAGATCTTGAGTTCAGGAGAAGCCAACCCGCCAAAGGACCAGTATTGGAGGATCCATTGCGAAGATATCTGAATCCGAGGATCCAACAATCTGCTCGGGAGAGTTCTTCCACCAAAATCTGTGAAGATCATTGTCTGGTTAGGTAAACCATCTCTTCTCTTTATTTCTGTTCTGTTGAAAGTTTGGAGCGAAACCCTAGGTCTGGGAGTTTCTCAACCCCCAGCGATCCGTTGCTTCTGAACTACTCTGATAATTTAGTTTCCTTAAAATTGTGCTTTCAATTATCATATTAGTATCTTTCAATGTTAGGTTAACTTTTCTTTGATTTGAAGCCAACTTCTACAAACATATAAAAACAACAAAAAAAATTAGTTAATCTTAATTTACTTCCGCATCGCATCCCTTTATTTGTTCTGCATCAGAAGAGATTGCAAGGGATAACAATTCCTCTTACTAGGAATGATCGATTTCTTGTTGGTCCACTCACATCCTTTGTACACCTTCCACCATACCTAGAACATCCCGTACATGTCACAATGCCATGAATGAGTATGAACCAAAGTATGTCTTAGTGTGCACAAGGAACCATGGTGACCTCAGGTCTAAAGATCACATGCACAACTTCTACTCTGGGATCTATCTTTTGATAAGTAGTAAGACTTCCATAAGATAGTCCCGGTGCGGATCAGTTCTAGTGTACTCATACTCTGATGAGCACCCTTATCCTTGTATTAGTGTCTCTACACAAGTGGTTGTGAGATCAACCACCCTCATCAACTGAGCATACATAGGATAAGCTAGTCTTTCTGGATTCATCGATCCCCGAATCGATGGTCTAACGACTAGGTACATTCTAGATTAAGGTTTATAGAAATTAGGTCTCACTATTATTTTATCATAACCCTAATTCCATTGCCCTATTCTATGGGGTTCATCATAATCATCAGAAACATGATACAGCAGTATATGATGAATCACATGCCTTTATTAATATGAAAATATGTTATACATGAGTTGGAAGTTTACAAAAAGGCCCTCATAATGATTGGCTCTTAAGGCACTTTTCTATCAAACTTCCACTTGCACTAAAGCCAATCGCCCTTGTATTTTATGCCCATACAATCTAAGTGACGATCTAACTGCTGCTACTTGGCTAATGCTTTAGTGAATGGGTATGCTATATTGTTCTTTATGTCAACTTATTCCATGACAACATCTTGTCCTTGAACAAGGTGGAAGCATCTTAGAATGTGCTTGGGCTTATTATGAGACCTTGGTTCCTTAACTTGCATAACAACTCTAGTATTTCCACAATGAAGTGACACTAGTTGTTCTATAGTAGGAACCATGCCCAATTCCATGATGAATTTCTTCATTCACACAGCTTCCCTTATGGCTTCACTTGTAGTTATGTACTCTACCTCAGTGACTGGTCAGCTACTATTGGCTGCTTTATAGTTTTTCAACTCACTGCACTACCATTCAAGGTGAAGACATATCCTGATGTGGATTTGCTATCATCTGGATCTGATTGAAAACTAGAATCTGTATAACCTTCTAGTTTCAATTCAGATCCTCCATATACTAGAAAAATATCTTTAGTCCTTCTCAGGTACTTAAGAATATTTTTCACAGCTCTCCAATGATCCTCTCCTGGATTTGCCTGAAAACTGCTCACTATGCTCAAGGCATAAGCGACATCAGGCCTGGTACATAACATGGCATATATTATCGATCCTATAGCCGAAGCATAAGGAATCATAGCCATCCTCTCTCTTTCTTCTGATATCTTAGGAGACATTTTCTTAGACAATTGTATGCCTTGACTCATTGGCAAGTAACATTTCTTACTTCCATCCATGTTGAATCTCTTCAACACCAAGTCAACGTACCTGGATTGGGATAAGCCCAGCATCCTCTTTGATCTATCTCTATAAATCCTTATGCCCAGTATATAGGATGCTTCTCCCAAATCCTTCATGGAAAACATTGATGATAGCCAAGTTTTAACCGACTACAACATGGGGATATCATTTCCAATGATCAGTATATCGTCCACATACAAAACCAAGAAAACAAGTGCACTCCCACTTGTCTTCTTATACAAACATGGTTCATCCACATTTTTGACAAAACCAAATGCTTTGATTATTTCATCAAAATGGATGTTCCAACTCCTCGATGCTTGCTTAAGTCCATAAATGGACTTCTTTAATTTGCATACCTGATTTGGTCTCCCACTTCAGACAAAACCCTCTGGCTATGACATATAGACTTCTTCTTCAAGGTTTCCATTGAGGAAAGCAGTCTTTACATCCATTTGCCAGATCTCATAGTCATGGTATGCTGCTATGGCAAGCAGTATCCGATTGGACTTGAGCATAGCTACTGGAGAAAAGGTTCCATCATAGTCTACACCATGTCTTTGTTTGAAACCTTTTGCTACCAGTCTAACCTTGTAGGTCTCAACTTGACCATCTGCTCCAATCTTCTTCTTGTAGACCCATTTACACCCTATTGGATTAATTCCTTCAGGTGGATCTACCAAAGTCCAAACCTGATTGGAATACATGGAGTCCATTTCAGATTTCATGGCACCAAGCCACTTGTCGGAGTCTCTACTCTCGACAGCTTCCAAATAGGTCACAGGATCATCATCCTGTATGATACTGGCTTCATTGTCATCCCGATGACAAAGCCATATCTGAGAGGTGCTTCCCGCACCCTCTCTGACCTTCGAAGAGGAGGTGTGTATTGTGGTTATTCTTGATCCACAAGAACCTCTGGTTGAGGAATTTCACTTGAAGGCTCATTGATTTGTTGGTTCTGTTCTTCACATAACTCTAGTGAAGAATCACTACATTCTTCTTAGATAAATTCTTGTTCCAAGAATGTAGCATGCCTACTGACAATTATCTTTTGCTCAGCAGCATTATAAAAGAGGTATCCAACACCCTCTTTTGAATAACCAACAAACCTACATTTATCATCCCTTGCACTTAGCTTATGTCCAAAGGTATTCTTGACATAAGCATGGCAACCCCAAATCTTCAAATACTTAAGATTTGGTCTTTTGCCATTCCATAATTCATATGGAGTGCAATTCATTGATTTAGATGGAACCCTGTTTAATATGTATATAGCAGTATCTAGGGCATGTCCCCAAAAGAAAATGGAAAGATCTGTGAAGCTCATCATGGACCTCACCATGTCCAACAAGGTGCGATTTCTCCTTTCTGCCACTCCATTTAACTAGGGTGTATAAGGAGGGGTCCATTTAAAAATAATGCCTTTGTCCTTTAGATGGTTTAGAAACTCACTAGACAAGTATTCCCCTCCTCGATCAGACTGAAGAGCTTTAATACTAAGTCCAGTTTGTTTTTCAACCATACTTTGATATTCTTTAAACTTATCAAAGGCTTCAGACTTGTATTAGATACACATGACCGTACCTTGATAAATCATCAATAAAAGTGATGAAATAATAATATCCTCCTCTGAACTGAGTCGACATAGGTCCACATATATCAGTATGTACTAGACCTAATAATTTAGTTGCCCTATCTCCATGTCCAGTAAATAGAGACTTGGTCATTTTTCCTTTGAGACAAGATTCACAAGTTCCTAATGATTGGAAATCATCAGAGTCAAAGTAATTATCTTTGACTAACTTGTTTATCCTTGACTCACTGATATGACCCAATCGGTAGTGCCAAAGATATGTGATATTGTCATTATCTCTTTTTCTCTTCTTATCATCAATAAGAAAAATTTTATCATTGAGTTCCAAAGTTAGAAGACCATTAACAAAACTACCATGCCCAAATATTGTATTATTTTGAAGAATAGAGCAGCCAATGCTCTTTACATTTATTTCATATCCCTGTTGTAATAACAAGGGTATAGAAATAATGTTTCTTACAATATTTGGCACATAGTAGCATTCTTCCAACTTTATAATATTACCCGAAGGTAATAACAGAATATAGGTGTCCATAGCTTCAGCATATATGGGTTCTCGACTTGCCCCATATAAGTTGAAGTCACCTTTCTTTATATTTCTAATTCTGTGGAGTCCATGCAATGAATTGCATGTGTGAGATCCACATGCGGTATCCAATACTCATGAATTAGAAATGATATTACTCAATGATAAATTGGTTTGTATCATGTACAAACCCCTCGATGCACCACTTACATCTAGCTTCACATTTGCAAGACAAGTCTTGCAATCCTTCTTCCAATGCCCAAACATGCTGCAATGGAAACAGGCTCCATCAGCCTTCTTCCTCAACCAATCCACATGGTTTGGACCGGTTAACTTTTTGGCATCAAAGATGCCTCTCAGTGATAAGTTTGAAGCCATTAAAATAAATATCCTATGTTTAATTAAAGAACAATATTAGCAGACCACTCAATTATGACATTCATAATTAGATAAGGACTTTATATCTAATTATGTCTCCCACTATTTTCTTCAAATACCATAACCCTCAACTATGGTAAGCGAGAAACCTTCCTGGTTTCCTTAGTGGGGTTGAGATCCTTATTCCTCATGAGTGCCTTGTGTATACACAATAAACACACATGAGTTCAAAGGTAGGACAACCTTTCCAATTGCAACCCTGCAATTCTCAACAATTATCTTTTCCTCTAAGACACTTATGGCCTTGTGTGTACACAACAAACCATAAAGTCTTAGTTTAGTCAGACCCTTCATTTTCATATAGCCATGATTAAATTATGTTGCCCTTGTGTGTACACAACAAAGCAACATATCCAACCATGCTATAAAGCACTAAGTGCACCAAGAAAAATCTTATATCAAACCTTAGAGTAGGCCTTGTGTGTACACAACAAACCTACTATAGCTTTGACATAAATTTGGCTTAGCATGAAGGAAGGCAACTTTATAATATACTTAACCAATTAGCATTACCAAATTAAGATTTAGATATGACCAAATTGGCCAGGTAAGTGGGAGGGGTGAGGGGGTCCCCCCGTTGCTTTCCTTAGACACCAATTAGATTGGCCAGGTTAGACAACGGAACCAATTATAAACCTCATTCCCTTTACCTTCCCAGAACCACTTGCCTAGACACCAATTGGCTGATCAAACTCTAACTGGTTTTGCATCTTGACTAAGTTTTGTATTATGACTAAATATTGTTTTTGATAAGGGCTTTGATGGTCTCAAAACACATTCTAAATACTATCATGATAATAATGTTTATTACTACAAGTATAAACATTGAACATGATAACCAAGTTTATAACAAACACAATGCATATCACTCTAGCATATGCATAAAATTTCATGTCATCAAGGATATTACCCTAATATGCATAGCATTATATGACAACAAGCATATTACCCTAATATGCAAAACATGGCTTGATATTTCAATATCCCGTTCACCTCACTTGTTCATGGGATATGGCCACAGCGGCACCCCTACACGCCATAGGAGACCCATTGAATAGAAGGAGAGGGCCTTTAAATCCTACTTGGCTCCTATGACCAGACGGCCATGGTGACTAACCCAATCCAAAGCAGTTACTAGGATAAAAACAACATGCATAATTTCATACTTGATATAATATCATGCATTTCATAAAAACTGAAATTAAACATATTACCCTAATATGTAAAATTTTATATAATTGCATTATCATGTCATTTCATAAAGAAACAAGAAATCATGCATATGAATTTGGCCGGGTCGACTCGACAGGGTTCGAGTCGGCCTGGTAATGAAATTTCATCAAACTTCAAATAGATTCATAATTGGTATGCCACAAGGTGGGCTCTGATACCACTGATGGGAATTCTCCCAGGGTCATGGGGATCATGCAGCATGCGGAATTGACTTTCAAAATAAAATTTCATAGCATGATACCCTAACATGTATAACATGTATAGAAAACCCTAATTTCCAGGAACCCCTTGGGCAATTACAACTAATGAATCATAAAATAAAGTCAATTAACATACCTAGATCGCTAAATCCAATCCTTTCCACGAGGCTCACAAGTGCAAGCCCTCCAACGGTGATCCACACGAGACTTGAACCAAGGAAGAATCCCTACCAGGGTTGCTTGCTTCAATAGGACTCTTAGGACAGCCTTTAGACCTTTGACCACTGTAGAACACCCTGTCCTACTGTAGGGCTATCTAGACACTCTCCTAAGGCACTCTTGGCTTTAGGACAACCCTCCCCTAGGACCCCTTAGGCTTATGTCCTAAAACAAAGCCTTGTCCTAAAAGATAAGACCTTGTCTTAACAAGGCAAGTCTTGTCTTAAAAGGAGGGAGGGAGACAACAGAAAGAGGCACTCAGATAACTCTCGGTAAAATGGACTTCTGTTTCTGATGATCGAAAATCTCAAGTCTCATTTCACCGTACCCCCTTTATATAGATTCAGATGGGGCGTGAAAAGTATCCCGAGACTCCTTATCAGATATGACTCTTCATGTCTGATAAGGCTCATCATGCTTCAAGAGTCTTATTTGATGTTCTTTCTCTTTCCAGAGCAGTTCCCCATATGCCATGTGGCATATACCAGTTATGAAGAATGGAAGGAGGCATCCTTTCAATCTTGAAGAGCATGGAATAGGCAGAGTCCTAAGAGCAGAAGGACTCTACCTCATAATAGTGCGCACGCAGATGAAGAGAAGCAACTCTTCATCTGCGCACCAATATTTCTTTCCGTTTTCATGCTGCCCCTTCCACTTCTTTGACCGGTCAATCCTCTCCAAGAGGTGTGGGGATAAAGTGAAGAGGCGCCACTTTGATGAAGCTCCCAGAGTTTCATCTGCAGAAGGACTAAGCGCGCGCCATACTTCTCCCGGGTGCACCAAAAGGGCGCCACTTTCCTTTCCCGCTTCTCTCTCCACCCAAAGCAGCATATATTGATTAGTGAAATATATGCAATATGGGTGTCATTGGAAAGAGCATTAAATAAGCTTTCTGACCATATAATTTATTTTCAAATCAGAGGTCTATAGCTCATTCTATACCTTTTCGAAGTTAAGGTATCATTTAGGTACCAAGAGTCCCATGCCATTGGGACTCTTCATATATGGCACCTAAAATGCCCTTAAGCCCAAATTAAAATTAGATCAAGCTCTGATTTGGCTAGCTCCACTTAGGACTCAACATAATTTAGGTCTCCCATAATTAGGTTAGCCCAATTAGCAAGCAACCGAATCCAATCCAATTGGGTTAGGAATTAGGTTAGCCTACATATTCTAGTATATAATCCGGCTAACCAATTAGGATCCTATGACCCTAATTAAATCATGAATGACTTCCTTGGCCAAGTCTCTATTATGTGTGACCCATTAGGGTTCCACATCTAGCCAGCAGTAGGTTTAGGTTTGAGCCGATTCGATTCGATCGAACCGATTGACCTAATTAGGTCAAATTGGCTCACCTAATTGTCCAATTCGAATCACACATCGAATTAACTCATGAAACTAAATCAATTGGTTCATGAAAACCTACAAGACAATATTGACATCTAGCAATGTATCATGCCTACCCAGAAGATGAGGAATTTGGTAGAAAATACCAAAATACCCTTCAGTAGTAAGTTACCGTGCAATTCAATCTTTCGATCTCCCATTATCTCGATTAAGTGATAGGTATGGATAGATGTCAAACCCTAACACTTAATCATATAGAATCTCAGCTCGATCATGAGGACTCAACTGATGACTAATTAGATTCCACTAATCTCATCCTGCTTTGATCAAAGGCTCCTTGAGTCTCTCATCGAAGAGATTGCATGGGATAACAATTCCTCTTACTAGGAATGATCGATTCCTTGTTGGTCCACTCACATCCTTCGTACACCTTCCACCATACCCAGAACACCACGTACATGTCGCAATGCCATGAATGAGTATGAACCAAAGTATGGCTTAGTGTGCTTAAGGAACCATGGTGACCTCAGGTCTAAAGATCGCATGCACAACTTCTACTCTGGGATCTATCTTTTGACAAGTAGTAAGACTTCCATAAGATAGTCCCAGTGCAGATCAGTTCCAGTGTACTCATACTCTGATGAGCACCATTATCCTTGTATTAGTGTCTCTACACAAGTGGTTGTGAGATCAACCACCCTCATCAACTGAGCATACATAGGATAAGCTAGTCTTTCCGGATTCATCGATCCCCAAATCGATGGTCTAACAACTAGGTACATTCTAGATTAAGGTTTATAGAAATTAGGTCTCACTATTATTTTATCATAACCCTAATTCCATTGCCCTATTCTATGGGGTTCATCATAATCATCAGAAACATGATACAGCAGTATATCATGAATCACATGCCTTTATTAATATGAAAATATGTCATACATGAGTTGGAAGTTTACAAAAAGGCCCTCATAATGATTGGCTCTTAGGGCACTTTTCTATCAATTGGTATGTTTTAAATTGTGTTCAAAATTCTTGCTCTTCATAATTTTAGTTTAACTTTAATCTGATCTTTCTAACATCTTTATTTAATTTCTTTTGAGTTGGTAAGTGCTGGAAGCTAGGTACACAATTTAAACTATCCCTTTTTCTTTCAACATATTATTTTGATCTTAGCTTAGTATTGATATTTAATTCAAACTTGTTTGTTCTTTTTGGTTGTGCATAAGTATTTTTTTTAAATTACTTTAAGGGCACAAATCTAAACACGATAAGGTGGGAAGTTCATTACCCTTCCTTAGTCCACAAACAAGTCTTCTTCATTTGCATTAACCCAAGCCTCTAAATAAAATCAATTAGACATTGTCCCTAAGGATATCCGAGCTCATTAGGACAAGGATACCTAAGATTTATACCAAGATAGTTTCGATCATTGAATTGGTATCTAAAAAGTTGTTCTGGGATCTTAGTTCCCAAGAAAGGCGATTCTTTAATTTGTTCCATTCGCTGACCTGACCAATCTAATTGGTGTCTAAGAAAAGCAATGGGGGGCCAATCAAATTGGTGTCTAAGAAAAGCAACAGGAGGACCCCCACTAATCTTACACTTACTTAGCCAGTTGGTGAATTGGTTCGAACTTGGAGTGCTCGAAGGTCGACTTGGAACAGTTAGGAAGTGTCTAGTTCTAGGCTAACCCCATGATAGAATTAATTTTGTGTGATACTTGTTTGAAAAAAATATTACTTTAAGTATTTCTTTTTTTTCCAATCTTGATTGCCCTGATATAAGGTTGCCCTGACATAACTAAAGTTATATTTCATGGTTGTCCTAGGGTATAAAAAGATTGAATTAATTTACAACCTTTGAAGAAAAGCTTCTAAAAAAACTATATATATATATATACAAAATAGAAAAAATAGAAAACATAGTTAATATAGTAAATTCTCCACCTCCTGTATGGAGAAGGATATCAGGTTGACTAGTTAGAACTGATTTAATTCCTATTTCAGATCCTACAACCTCTATAATTGATGTAACAAATCAACCCCAAACCCTTAAGGATTTATGTTATCTAGTTAGTTCCGTCCAACCTTCTTGCATAAAGTTGCCCCAACCCACTATAAATAATTTTGAAATCAAATCTCAGATAATTAATATACTTCTAAAATTCATGAGAATAGAGGATGCATATATATTTATTAAGGAATTTGTAAAGATTTGTGTAATCATGAGGCTGCAACAATTATTAAAGGATAAAATCAAGCTAAGACTGATCAATTTTGCCCTTAAAGATAATGCCAAAAAGTGGCTTTATAGTCTTCCAAATCAATCTGTCATGACCTGGGAGGGCTTTGTAAGAGTGTTCTTGAAAAAATAATTTTATCATCATAAAAAAGCTAAAATTAAAAATGAAATAAATCAATTCTATCAACTAGCTGGAGAGTCATTCTAAAAATACTTTAACCGCTTTAAGAACCTCTTGATCCAATGCCCACACCATGGTATAGAAACTTGGAGGCTATGTCAAATAATTTATGAAGGTTTAGATTCAAATTCAAGAACCATGCTAGAGTCCATGTGCCAGGGTCAATTTATGTATAAAGAACCCAATAAAACCTGGTAATTTCTAGAAGACCTAGCTGAAAAAAACTTATAATGGGAAATAACTAGGAAATCAAAAAGATCTACACCTTCGAGAGGTGGAATACACTAAATTCAAACTTTCCTAGCTGCAGAGGCCAAAACTGCAACCTTGATGCATAGGTTAGATGCCTTAGAACTTCAGAGACCAGCCAATGTGAACCAAGTGTCTGCATCCATGTGCAATGGGTGCAATGCATCAGACCATGTCCTTGAGGAATGTCCCCTCCAAATGAACCCAATAGAGAATGGATGTGCACTAATGAATGCCACCTACCAGAGACCAATGAACAATCCCTATGCACCCACATATTACCCAGGATGGAGGAATCATCCAAAATTCTCATGGTCATAGAATCCAAATCCAGATGGTTATGGGTGCGAATGAGTCAGGTCAGATCGGGTCATGAGTGACCTCGATCTGATCTGGTTCTTTGATCGGGTCCTAATAGTAGACCCAAACCCAATCCATTAGAAAATCGGGTCGGGTCGGGTCGGGTAGGGTCCAGTATCAGAATTTTCAACCCAATGGGTCATTCGGACTAGATCGGGTCCATAAATAATCTGGTTCTAATCTACAAAGTTTGGATCTAAATATGATCTAAATAAAATATAGACAACTATATTTTAATTATTACATGGCTAACTATTATTAACTATAAAATAGATAACAAAAAATATTATTTTTAAAATAAATTAAGATATAAAAATAATTATAATTAGTTTCATACAAGTATTAAATTATAATTTAAAGGTCCAAATAGATATAATTCTAACAGTATTAGTATGTTTGAATCGGGTCAGATCGGGTCGGGTCCAAATTCAGTAAACCCAGACCCTACCCAGAAAATGGAACAGATCTAATTTTAGGACCCAACCCGGATCCATGGATCCATAAAAATGGGTCAGGTCAGGTTGGGTCACGGTCAACCCAACCCATTTCCAACCTTATAGGTGGTCCTAGCTTCAATCAATAAAACCTATGGCTTAATCCTATGATGAACAGCCCATCACCACCAGGCTTCAATAACAATGATATGAGACTTAGTTCTTTAGAGAAAAGCCTATAAGACTGATGCGGGATAGATATGCATGCGATTATTTTTTTGTGTTTTAGGGGTTGGATGAGGTGGTTAAATCCCAAATATCAAATCAAAATATGATGTAGATAATTCTATATGAATTTTTAAAGCTATGCATGCAAATCAGGATCTGGGAAAGCAGTAAAGAGGGATCGCCAGGACTGAGAAGCCTCGATTAGGGCTAGTTCTCCTATAATAAAAATACTGATGGCAGAGGGAGTATACCTGGCAACGTCTGATATGCCCGATGAAAATCGCAGTGAAGAGATCACTCATCCTCGACAGATGCGGCCTGGAAAACCAAGCCAGAGACCCGCGGATTCCCGGCTTTCTGCTCGGTGATCTAATTGCGACCTGGTTGGAGTTGTTGGATTCGTAGGAACTCGAGGACCCACAAACAACCATCAAGGGTGAGAAAGCAAGGTTGGAAACACAAGAAAAACTCAGAAACAAGGCAGCAAGGGCATGGGAAGAGGAAGCTTGGATGAAGGCTAGGGGCAGTTGCAACACCAGGAAGAAGAATACACCAATAAACCCCTTAAGCACATAGCAGGGTAACACAAAGCAATTGTAGAAAACTCAAGTATATTTCATATATCAAAATCTTCTCTCATACAAGAGACTAGGATCCTTTAAAAAGATCCTTAGTCTTGGGCTCCAAGTAAGGGTATATTAGACTTTACATAAGAATTTTAGTCCCACCCAAACCCTAGCTAGAAAATAAGGCAACATTAGGTAGAATAAATCCCTAAAAACTCTTCCTCTCTCCTTGCCTTGGTCGGCCAAGAGGGTGACTCCAAGGGGCCGACCAAGGGGTGGTCACCATAAGCCTTGGCACCCTAGCTCCTCTCCCGGGCTTGGGCTGGCCCAATTTGCTTCCTGCTTCGGTCCAGGGCTTCAGGATTTCTGATTTCTTTACCAGGGCCTTCAAATCTTCAAGCTGGGTTGGACTTGGGCTAAGCTTTCATGTCTTCAATCTGATTGGACTTGGTCTTTACTTGTATGATGTGGTCTTGAGTCTTCAGTGTGCTTGGATAGGACTCAAAAAAATAAAATTAGCTCAACATGAGCTGACTAATACTGGACTAGACTAGCTCAACATGAGCTGACTAGTACAGGACTCAAATAAAGATAACTTAGCTGAACTAAGTTTTATTACAATAGACTCAAATATCATTAAGTGATCCACAGAGGTTTAAGAATCCTTTGCCTTATTCTGGTGCCTCTAGTGTCCGCACCAATTCTCTCGAGGTGGGAGGAACTCAACCCTATCGAGTGCAGATTAGGCTGGCTCATATATCTCTCGAGAATGTCTGGGTCGAGGCATTGCAAGTCCTCTCGAGAAATCCATGAATCGTCCAACTCTGGCCGGCCTTGCCATCAGGCCAGGAAGTGCTGATAACCGCAGCCCCGAGTTGTAATGGCTTGATCATCCAGGATATGCTTGATCCATTCTCCTCTCTCAGGCCAATTAATTGGTGGACACTCTGGGTTAGGATCACTCACAATGAAAAGGAATAGGTCCAAAGGCCTCACTAGGTATCACTGCCGATTCCCTATACTCAACCAGGTTTAAGATATTGAAAGTAGAACTAATGCCCAAATCCGAAGGCAAACCTAACACCTAGGCATTTGGTCCAACCCTCTCTATCAGTCTAAAAAGTCTGGCTCTGCGAGCATGAAGCTTCTTTAGGCCTAAGCCTAACCAAGATAGAATCCACTACATCAAATTCCTTGACCTTTCTTTAGGATTTAGCCAGTTTGATTCAAAATTAGTGCAGGTGGTGAACATGTTGGGCACATGCAGACTCCTAACAAATGATGCAAATGACTCATACCTACACCTAACAAACTCGACTATGCATTCCTATGGAAGGAAATTTTATTGAACTCTTTGGATCTAAACCTAACAAATTATAGGTTCTCTAGGTTGATCCTGGCTTGACATGCACATGAAAATTTAGAATGGACTCCTAGCAAATGCCATAGGGTATGCCAGAAGTATAATGCAAACCTAACATGCGCAATAAATGCATGCAGTATGCTAATCTTAACTAAATACAATCTAATGATCCTAAAAATATTGGAGGTGTCAGGAAAAGGCAAAAAGTAGGAACTGGGTTCCAAATTAGTCTAGTAGGGCAAGGAAAAAAGTTCAAGGTTAGTTGGATAAAGTTGGATAAAAGAAGGGGCATTAGGGACTAATCCTAGACTAATGAGGTTAACCTTATAAGGTTGAGGTCTATCTACGGGGTTTGCATAATGGAAGGATAGGTTACTAATCTTAGGGAAGAGGTCTTTAATGAAAACTATAGGAGGAGGCTCATCCTGAGGGTACTGATTCAAAGAGATCATGTCCTTAATAAATTTTTCTGGTTCTTGTATTTTAGGACTAGACTCTAAAATTTGGCTCTCCTCCATGGTTTTCTCAGGTAAGGTTCTAGCAGCAGTATCTAGGTCCTCTTCCTCTAATTGCTCTTCCACTATAGCTTTAGGCTGGGTATAGTCAGGGTTAACTAACTCTAGGCTGGCTTCTACCGGGTACCAACAGGGTCAACAAATTCTAGGTCTTCTAGAGGTGTGTCCTCTTCTCCCTCATACTCATCCGCTAAATTCGCTTCAGCTTCATACACTTCTACGTTAATGTAAGCCTTGTCAATCAAAGGGATGGTAGGGGAAGGTCAGCTAAGGGAAAATTGGCTAGGTCCTGGTTTCTAATTATGGGCACTACTCCTAGTAGGTTCAGGTTGCCTAAGGAGTAGTGGCTTACTACTAGGCTGATACCTAGGGGTTATGGGCTCCCTGGGCTCATAGGACAAGGGCACAGATCTATGGGTCATGGGATTATAGGATCTGGGGTTATAGGATTTGGGTTCATCTCTATGGATCTTGGGTCTACTAGGCTCATGGGATATGGGCTCATGGTTCTAGAGTCATAGAATTTAGAGTCATAAGATCTATAGGTTGTGGGTATATTAGGCTTATAGGGAGTGGGTGCATAGGATCTATGTTAATAGGTTTTGGATACATAGGTTCTAGGTTCATATAATTTGGGTAAAGGTGGCTCAGGTTTGGATCTAGTCTGGGTCCTATGGGTTTTCTCTAGGGTTCTTCGTCGGGCATCTAGTTGATAAGTCTAAGGTTGATGGATTGGGCTATCCTCTCTCCAAGGGCATCAAGTGTGGCATCAAGATGATTCATGGGTTCAGCCATTTGTGAAGATGGTGGATGATATGAAACCCCTGATCTAGTGCTCATGCAAGACTCGATCAAACCGATTACAGCTGACTAGACCTAGAGTCCAAAACTAAGTATTCAATCAGGGTAGCAAACTAGCCTATAGTAACCCTATACTCAGCCAGGCAGGTGTAAGGGGAGTGTTAGGTCCCTAATTGCCAATTCTAGACACTAATCAGAGATTGGCCAGGTAGGTGGACCATCACACAAGCCCTTAGGGACTGAATCCCTGAACCACCGTTCTAGACACTAAGCACAAGGCACACACAAGTTAGCTTGACACAATGATCGGATACTTAGCCCAGACCCGACCAGTTGGTGTCCCTAGCCCACTAGGACAAATTAAGTCTAATCGATTTTAAGTTAGGATTGGGACCGAATGCAGGGGATATGGTTTTGGGCTAAGGAGAGGTGATCAAATCCTCCCCCCATCTGACATAGAAAGAGTGCCCTTAAAGGTAGTTTATGCAATGATGGCAGGCAGAGGATGCAAATTAGGGTTAGATGTTTTGGTAGCTTTTTATATATGTAATTTTTTTTTAAATTTTTTTTTGTCCTTTTGAAGAGATATGATTTGCAACCAATGACCTAATATGCTAGAAATATACTAAAAATAAAAGATGTGCAAAGAGATGCAAAACAAAACCCTAAACCTTCCAAAGTTATCTTGCTGAAAAAAATAGAGCCAAAAATTTATAGGCTGTATTTTGGCTTGAAGAAACTACATAGATCGAAATAAAATCTACAAGAATCCTATAAAATAACTTGATCTATGATGAATCTAGAAAAATAAAAATTGGAATTTTTGGAGTTCTGATAAGAGAGAAACAATTAAAAGAATAAAGCATATACAGACTATAAAGGATGCAGAAAATAAGCCTTAATCTAAGCTCTGATACCAGATGATGCGGGATAGATATGCATGAAATTGTTTTTTTGTGTTTTAGGGGTTGGATGAGGTGGTTAAATCCCAAATATCAGATCAAAATATGATGTAGATAATTCTATATGAATTTTTAAAGCTATGCATGCATATCAGGACCTAGGAAAGCAGTAGAGAGGGATCGCCAGGTCTGAAAAGTCTCGGTTAGGGCTAGTTCTCCTACAATAAAAATACTGGTGGTAGAGGGGGTGTACCTAGAAACATCTGATGTGCCCGATGAAGATCACAGTGAAGAGATCACTCGTCCTCGATGGATGCGGCCTGGAAAACTAAGCCAGAGATGCACAGATTTCTGGCTTTCTGCTCAGTGGTCCGATTGCGGCCCGGTTAGAGTCATTGGATTTGTAGGAACTCGGGGACCTACAAACAACCATCAAGAGTGAGAAATCAAGATTAGAAATATAAGAAAAACTCAGAAACAAGGTAGCAAGGGCATGGGAAGAGGAAGCTTGGATGAAGGCTGAAGGCAGTTGCAACACCGGGAAGAAGAAGACACCAATAAATCCCTTAAGCACACAGCAGGGTAGCACAAAGCAATTGTAGAAAACTCAAGTATATTTCATATATCAAAATCTCCTCTCATACAAGAGACTAGGGTCCTTTAAATAGATCCCTAGTCTTGGGCTCCAAGTAAGGGTATATTAGATTTTACATAAAAATTTTAGTCCCACCCAAACCCTAGCTAGAAAATAAGGCAACATTAGGTAGAATAAATCCCTAAAAACTCTCCCTCTTTCCTTGACTTGGTTAGCCAAGAGGGTGACTCTAAGGGGCCAACCAAGGGGTGGTCACCATAAACCTTGGCACCCTAGCTCCTCTCCTGGGCCTAGGCTGGCCTAGTTTGCTTCCTGCTTCAGTCTAGGGCTTCAGGATTTCTGATTTCTCTACCAGGGTCTTCCAATCTTCAAGCTGGGTTGGACTTGGGCTAAACTTTCATGTCTTCAATCTGATTAGACTTGGTCTTCACTTGTATGATGTGGTCTTGAGTCTTCAGTGTGCTTGGACAGGACTCAAAAAAATAAAATTAGCTCGATATGAGCTGACTAACACTGGACTGGACTAGCTCAACATGAGCTGACTAGTACAGGACTTAAATAAAGAAAACATAGCTGAACTAAGCTTTATTACAATGGACTCGAATATCATTAAGTGATCCATAGAGGTTAGAGAAGCCTTTGCCTTATTCTGGTGCCTCTGGTGTCCGCACCAAAGACCTAGCCAAATTCAATGCTGATACCAATACCATATTAAGTAATTTTATGCAAACCACGGGCCAACTCCTAAATTCAAACTCCCAAGCCATAGCCCACTTGGAAATGCAGGTGGGTCAGCTAGTATCTACCATTAATGAAAGAGAACAAGGTAGGCTACTTAGCCAATCTGAGCCCAACCCAAGAAACCAAAATGGTCGTCCATCCCAAGGAAATCAAGTTAATCAAGTAAATGCTATTCACTCTTTAAGATTAGGAAAACGAGTGCATAATAAGGTAAATACATTTGACACTAGAAATGACTCAATTATTGAGTCAGCTAAGCCACCCAATGAACAACCTACCCTACAAACTCAGGTTTTTGAAACTAATAGTAAACCAAACTAGGTGCCTACAATCACTAGAGCTCCTTTTCTAAATCAATTAAGGTCTAATAAATAATTAAAATATTTAGATAAAATGTTAGAGGTGTTTAAGCAAGTTCAAGTAAATATTCCTCTACTAGATATGATTCAACAAGTTTTGACTTATGCCAAATTTTTAAAAGATCTTTGTACTAAGAAAAGGACCACAAATATACCAAAGAGAGCTTTCTTAGCAGCAAGTGTGAGCTCATACTTACTAAGTCACGTGCCTATAAAATACAAGGATCTAGGATCTCCAACAGTTTCATGTGTTATAGGTGAAACTTGTTGAGTCTCGTGTGGTGTATCCAAGGCATCTAGAGTCAAGTTTTGGGTCTTTGTCATGGTGATCATGATGTAAATAAGGCTAGGAGTGAGTCCGGTAAGAGTCCTAGGTGATAGACTGAGTTTTTTTATTCTTTGTTCAGTCTATCTATTCGAGTCGGCTCAATGGTCCTTCAAGTCAACTCGGGTAGTGACACAATATGGAGTGTCTGGGTGATGTGCCAGTGTCGAGTCGACTTGGTTGCCCGGAGTCGACTCTAGTTCTCAGAGCATGTTCATAAACACTCTAGACGAGTGAGCTCGGTTTGCTGGAGTCGGCTTGAATTCTCAGAATAGAAGAAGGAACGGCCTAGACGAGCCGACTCGAACCCTGTGAGTCGACTCGGATGACGGGTTCTCTATTTTGATGTTATGCTAGTTGGGAGTTTGTTTTAAGGGGCTAGGTTTGGTTTAACCTAGGGAGATATATTATGTATGGTCTTGGATGAAAGAGAGAGAGAACTCTCGAGTCTTCCAAGAGGTCCTGTAACTTATTCTGATAGGTGACAATATATTAAACCCTTGTTTTTCTCCCGAAAACTTCTTCTTGATCTTAATTTACTACTTGTTTGGATCTTTATTACCCCTATCTCCTAAGATCGGTGGTATAGGGTTCATGCTAGGCTTGTTGCTTCCGCTATAGTCTCTTCATGGTGCTTCATGTCTGGGGCGTTGTATGTGGTCCAGGAGGGATTGATCTCATCCGGTGTGTCACAACATTTGGTATCAGAGTCCTAGGTTGCATGAACGAAAAAAGATCGCTACTAGGATCAGGTGCAAAATAGTTTTTGATCAAAGCATCAAGGTGAGTAGTTGGTGCTGTTATTTTTTGATCAGATATGTTGATATGGCATCTAGCAGTATCAAGGCAGACTTTGAAAAATTTAATGGCAAGGAAAACTTCACCCTTTGGTAGCAAAGGATGAAGGTTACTCTAAAGAACCAGATCTATAAGGTGTTAGTACGGGAGAAGCCAGAGAAGGTTAGTCTGGAAGAATGGGAGGAACTAGAGGAGATAGCTTTTAGCACGATTAGGATGTGCTTGGCTAATCAGGTTTTATCTGAGATCAGTGGAGAAACCATGGCAAAGGGTCTTTGGAAGAAGTTGGACAACACATACTTGGGCAAGAATATGACAAACAAGTTATGGTTAAAGAAACTGCTGTACAGCTTGCAGATGCCTGAGAGAGGAGATATGATTGCTCATATCCAAAAATTCAATCAAGTATGCTCAGATGTTATGAGCCTTAATATGAAGATAGATGAGGAGGATAGAGCTCTTCGGTTGCTATGTTCGCTTCCAGTATCATATGATGGTCTCATTACAACTCTGGTGTATGGAAAGGAGATATTAAACTTTGAAGAAGTGGTTGGAGTTCTCAGGTCTAATGAGCAGTGGGAAAAGCTATGCAAAGGAAGTTTGAGTTCAGAGGTTCTTGCTGTGAATGAGAGGCAAGGAAGGCCAAGGAAAAAGAATCGAAAAAAATCAAAAGGTAGGTCCAAGTCTCGAGATAGTCAGCAGGGCTGGAAGTGTTTTAAATGTCATCAGCCTGGTCATCTGAAGAGGAACTATCCACTTCTAAAGAATGAAAAGGGAAAGGGCTTTTCCAAAGGAGATTTGACTAGTGAGAGTGGTGTACATTCATCTGAGGATAGTGAAGGTGATTTATTGGTTGTATCAGATGGAGCCATGGAGTATGCAGTGAATGGACATTGGATTCAGCCTGTTCTTTTCATTACACTTCACACAGGAATTGGTTTGATTCTTATGCCAAAGCAAATGGTAGAAGTGTGAGTCTTGGGGATGATCACCCATGTAAGGTTGCTGGTGTTGGTACAATCAGGGTAAGAATGTATGATGGAGTCATACGGATGCTTACCAATGTCAAGCACGTGCCAGAGCTGAAGAAGAACCTTATTTCCCTTGGTTATTTAGAGAAGCAGGGGTATGCCTCTAACTGTTCACCGGGTAGTGGGTTCTTGAAAATAACCAAGGGTGCCTTGGTGGTGATGAGAGGAAGAAGACTGAGCAACAACCTTTATAGGATGGAAGGCTCAATAGTTATAGATAGTGCGGAGATCCTAGCTGCAGCACAGGAGGAGCAGCTTACCTACCAGCTATGGCACTATCGGATGGGTCATATGAGTGACCGAGGACTCATGGAACTCTCCAAGAAGGGTCTAATTCCAGCACTTAAGAAACAGGGAGATGATCTAAGTGAGCTTTGCATTTATGGCAAACAACATAGAGTAACGTTTGCCAGGAGTACCAAGAGGAGTGAAGGTGTTTTGGAGTTAGTTCACTCGAATGTATGGGGGTCGGCACCCATATCAACGAGGGGTGGAGCAAAATACTTTATTACCTTCATCGATGACTTCTCCAGGAAAGTGTGGGTATATCTGATCAGGGAAAAATCAAAGGTATGTGCCCGGTTCAAGGCCTGGAGAGCTAAAGTGAAAAAGGAAATAGAAAAATCAGTCAAGTGCCTGTAGTCTGATAATGGAGGAGAGTACACAAGCTTTGAATTTAGAAGCTACTATGAGGAGAATGGTATCAAATGCCAATTCATAGTGAAGATGACTCCCCAACAAAATGGTGTAGCTAAAAAAATAAACCAGACATTAAAGAGAAGGCCAAGAGCTTGAGGCTGCAAGCATTACTGCCCAAGGTCTTTTGGGGTGATGCTTTAATCTTTTCTTGTTTTCTTGTAAACAGGTCCCTAAATAGAAGGATTGATGGAGGCATTCCAGAGAAGGTCTGGAGTGGGAAGAAGGTGTAGCTTGGTCACCTAAAAGTTTTCAGCAGTCCAGCATATGCACTGATGGAAGGAGCCAAAAGGAATAAATGGACCCAAAGTCATGCAAGCTGCTATTCATTGGATACCCAAGGGGCGTGAAAGGTTACCTACTAGTAGATCCTCACTCTCAGTAGTCCACCTTCAGTAGGAATGTCATCTTCGATGAGAGGAGCCTTCTAAAGAAGCCTGGTGTTGTAAATGGAGTCGACAGGTCTGTGGCGGATAGCAAATCACAGTTTTTGCAATCAGAAGATGTGCCATCAGTTTCAGTCTCGAAATAGGTTCACTTTGAGGTGGAGAGTCGCAGTCATATTCCCACACATGTGGAGGATCTGCGAGGGGGGACTTATGACCAAGAGGATGTGCAGGAGGAGCCAGAAACACAGATTTGCAGGACAACCCAAGACGTGTAGCACTGCACAAGCCCAAAAGGAACATTCAGAAACTGGTGCGATATGGCATAGATGAGACCATCTCATACGCTCTCATCTCTGCCAGTGGAGATTCAGAGACATTTAAGGAGGCCATAGATAGTTTATATGCGAGGTCATGGATGGAAGCCATGATGGAGGAGATGGACTCTTTTCGGAATAACAAGACATGGTAACTGGTGGATCTACCAAGAGGGAGTTGACCCATTGGCTTCAAACGGGTCTTTACAAGGAAAGAGGGAAATTTAGAATAAGGTGGAGTGAGGTACAAGGCTAGGCTGGTAGCCAAGGGATACTCACATAAAGAAGGCATTGACTATTCTGAGGTCTTCTCTCCCGTTGTTAGGCATACATCTATCAGGGTGCTCTTAAGCATTGTAGCAGCTCAGGATTTGGAGCTGGAGTAGATGGACATGAAGATAGCATTTATCCATGGACATCTTGAGGAGAGCATCTACATGGAGCAGCCATAGGGGTTCAGGGAGCTTGGATCAAAGAAGAAGGTATGCTTGTTGAAGAAATTATTGTATGGGTTGAAGCAGTCACCGAGGCAATGGTACAAGCGGTTTGATACCTTCGTGAGGAGCATTGGACTTTCCAGATGCAATTTTGATCCTTGTGTGTATATAAAATCTCTGGAGGATGGATCCAAGGTATTGCTACTCTTATATATAGATGACATGCTGATAGCATGCAAGAGTAAGAGGACAGTGCAGGATTTGAAGGAAAGCCTATCTCGGGAGTTTGAGATGAAGGACTTGGGGGCTACACGGAAGATTTTAGGCATGGAGATTTTCAGAGATCATGCCAAGAAGTTGCTGCATTTATCTCAGGGGGATACTTCGAAAGGTACTAGAGAGGTTTGGAATAAAGGAAGCCAGACCAGCAGTGCTGCCACTTGCAGGACATTTTATACTTTCAAAGAGTATGTCACCACAGACTGAGGTGGAGGCTCAGGATATGGAGAGGATGCCTTATGCATCTAGTATGGGAAGCTTAATATACGCTATGGTGTGTTGTAGGTCAGATCTAGCCCATGCAGTAGTCAAGTGAGCAGATTTATGACGCAGCCTGACAGGAACACTAGCAAGCACTGAAGGAGATATTTAGATACTTGGTGGGATTAGTTGGAGTGGGCATCTGCTACGGATAGCAAGGAGGTGCTGTGGAACACTCTAACATAGCCAAGGCTGCTCAAGGGCAGATGGAAGGCTTTGTGGACGCAGACTTTGGTGGAGATGTGGATACTCATCGTTCCATAATAGGTTTCATATTCAGCATGAATGGAGGACCTATCTTGGAGGTCTTATTTGTAGCCTATAACGGCATTATCCACCACTGAAGCGGAGTATATAGGCATCACGGAGGCAGCAAAGGAGGCTCTATGGCTGAAGGGATTGCCTATGGAGATGGGCTACAAACAAGAGGCTGTCAAGGTGTATTGTGATAGCCAGAGTGCATTATTACTTGCACAGAATTTAGTATATCATGCCAAGACAAAGCACATCGATATCATATACAATCGAATTAGAGAGCTGGTGGAGGAAGGCGAGGTGGAGCTGGAGAAGGTTTATACCAAGGAGAATCCAGGACGAAGGTTCTTCCAAGGGATAGCTTTCACAAGTGTATAGGACTGATGCAGTTGATGGATAAGATGGAGTTGACCGAAGCCTTGAAACACCAAGATGGAGATTGTTGAGTCTCGTGTGGTGTATCCAAGGCATCTAGAGTCAAGTTTTGGATCTTTGTCATGGTGGTCATGATGTAACTAGGGCTAGGAGTGAGTCCGAGAAGAGTCCTAGGTGATAGACTAAGTTTTCCCATTCTTTGTTCAGTCTGTCTATTTGAGTTGGCTCGATGGTCCTTCGAGTCGACTCAGCTGGTGGCACAGCACGGGGGGTCTAGGCAATGTACCAATGTCGTGTTGGCTCGATTGCCCGGAGTCGACTCTAGTTCGTAGAGCAGGTACGTAGACACTCTGGACGAGTCAGCTCGGTTTGCTAAAGTCAACTCGAATTCTCAAAACAAAAGAAGGAATGGTCTGAACAAGCCAACTCGAACCCTGTGAGTCAACTCGGATGACGGGTTCTCTATTTTGATGTTATGCCAGTTGGGTGAAAGAGAGAAAACTCTCGAGTCTTCCAAGAGGTCCTGTAACTTATTCTGATAAGCAACAATATATTAAACCCTTGTTTTTTCTCCCGAAAACTTCTTCTTGATCTTGATTTACTACTTGTTTGGATCTTCATTACCCCTATCTTCCAAGATCGGTGGTATAGGGTTCACGCTAGGCTTGTTGCTTTCGCTATAGTCTTTTCACAGTGCTTCGTGTCTGAGGTGTTGTATGTGGTCCAAGAGGGATTGATCTCATCTGGTGTGTCACAACAAAACTCACATTGAGAAGGCCTTACTTGGTTTAGGGGCTATTATAAATATTTTATCCTATTCAGTTTATGAGCAATTGGGGTTGGGAAAACTTTAGCCAATAGGGTTATATTATAATTAGCAGACCTATTTTTTAGGATCCCTAAAGGAATGGTAGAGGATGTCCTAATTAAGGTTGGCAATTTTATCTTTCCTATAGATTTCATCATTTTGGAGACTGAACCAGTGTTAAATCCTAAGAGTCATATCCCAGTTATTTTAGGAAGACCATTCCTAGCTATTGCTAATACTAAAATTAATTATCGGAATGGACTTATGAAGCTATCCTTTGGGAACTTGATTATTGAGCTAAATATATTCAATTTGAAATAGGAATCTACCAAGCATGCTAATGTAAATGTAATCCAAGATGAAATTTATGAATCCATAGATTAGCGATGAGGAAGTCAATCTTGAGTCTAGTATCTGGCCAACCCATGAATATGAGAACATAGATAAAATACTTAGAGATAATAAAAATAGCTAGAGATGGGAGCCTCTTACTAAAAGACTCATGGAAATGGCTAAACCATCAACCAAGCCATCAATAGAGGAAGCACCCAAATTAAAATTAAGATCCCTCCCCAAGTACCTTAAGTATGCGTATTTAGGTCCAGAGAAAACCTTGCATGTAATTATTGCCTCAGACCTAAATCCTAAATAAAAGGAGCTGTTAATTATTCTGAGAGAAAATCGAGAAGCAATAGGCTGGACCATGGCAGACATTAAGGAAATAAGCCCTTCCATAGTTCAACATAGGATACACCTATAGGAAGAGACTAAACCAACTAGAGATGTCCAAAGAAGATTAAACCCAGCCATGAAGGAAGTAGTCAAGAAAGAGATTTTGAAGTTACTTGATAATAAAAATATTTACCCCGTTTCTGATAGTTCATGGGTAAGCCCTATACAGGTGGTACCCAAAAAGTCTGGAATAACAGTGGTTCAAAATGAAGTAAATGAACTTATCCCAACTAGGATCCAAACGGGATGGAGGGTCTCTATAGACTATAGAAAATTAAATGCAGCAACAAGGAAAGATCACTTTCCTTTACCGTTTATTGACCAGATGTTAGGAAAATTAGCTGGACAGGAGTTTTATTATTTTCTTGATGGATACTCTGGTTATAACCAGATCCCCATAGCTCTTGAAGATTAGGAAAAGACCACATTCACCTATCCATTTGGAACCTTTGCTTATAAGCGCATGCCCTTTGGGTTATGTAATTCACTAGCAACCTTTCAAAGATGTATGATCAGTATTTTTTTGATATGGTGGAATGATTTTTAAAAATTTTCATGGATGACTTTTCTGTCTTTGGCCCTACCTTCTCTGAATGTTTAAACCATTTGAGACTAGTTCTAGAAAGATGTAAGGAGAAGCATTTAGTTTTTAATTGAAAGAAATGTCAATTCATGGTTAGAGAAGGTTTAGTTCTTGGCCATATAAATTCAAAAAAAATATAGAAGTTGACAAGGCCAAAGTTGACTTGATTGCAAGTCTTCCACCATCCAAGTCTACTAAAAAAATTCATTCATTTTTAAGACATGCTAGATTTTATAGAAGGTTCACATTTAATTTTAGCAAAGTGGCTCGTCCATTGACAAATTTATTAGCAAAGGAAGTAAAATTTGAAGTTACTTGATGTGGAGGCAAGGGGGTTAGGGCTAGGGATGCTAGGATGGATGCTTATGATGCAAGGAATTTCTTTTTTTTTCTTTTTTTATGTTTGATGAGTTTTAGATATTTTTTAGGGTTTCAATTCCCGATCACAAGCAAAGGCAAGAAATACGAAAGAAGAGTAATGTAAGCTTACGCTAGCAGTTCAAAGCCCTAAAAGTGAAAACAAGAATAGGACCCCGGGATTAAGAAACCCGGTAAGACTAGCTCGACATACAATACCTACTTAGGGTAGAGAGAAAGCAAACCTCATATTTCTGAAGCACCCGGTGCAGAGATCGCTCAAACTCGACGGATGCGGCCTGGATGCCTGAGCAGTCGAACCCGTGGGAGCACTGGCTTTAGGTCGGGAGGTTGCGATGGCAAAGCTGACTGTCTCCGATGCCCGAGATGCTAAAGAGGACCTATAGGCAAACAAAAGAAGGATCAGCGAGATGTGGAGTTGCACGGAAAGGGACTGAGATGGAGTTGAGAAGGGGCTTCGAGCCTAGTGTCCGGCTGGATTCCGAAGTCAAAGTTGGGGATAACTTGGGGCCTTGCACCCCGCGACATCCCGGAGGATGAAGGATTGTGGCCTCACACCACGCGATGTCTAGGAGGACGAAGGATTTGCGACGCCCTGGGGCGACGGACAGGTGACCTCACACCACTCGACGTCCCTGGGGACGAAGGCAACTTCACTCAACCTAGCCTAAGAGATAATGGTTGGAGGATGGAAAACTCAAACTTTTTTTTCATTAATCACTCAATCATTCAATAGTTCTACAAGGGAGGGATTGGGTCCTTTAAATAGGCACCCAAGGCCCATTTGAAATTCAAATTACAACTTTCATGGTGGCGCCCAAAATTCGCCATCATCTCCTCTCTTTGGCTGACCAAATGACTTGGGGTTGGGCGTGGCATGTGAGAAGGCTTGGAGAGGGGGATTGGTCTCTTGACTTCCTTCCTTAGCATGCTTATTTTGGAAAGAAAGAGTGGGGCATGGCTTGCTTGGAGGGATGTGTTCCCTTGGACTCTTCAACGCCATCTCTTGGATTGATTCAAGGCCGACCAAGGGAGAGCTCCATGGGCGTTGCATGGTTGAGGGCTTGAAGAGAGGAGTGTGTCCTTTGACCTTCCTTCCTTGCATGAACACTTTGGGAAGAAAGCTTGGAAGGGGGCTTGCTTTGAGGCTTAGTTTCTTCAAGGATCTTCAACGCCCCTCTTTTGATGGAACAAGGTGTGATGTGGGGGAGGGAAGAGGGGGATGGTGTTTCTTCCTTCCAATGTCGCCCAAGGCGTGTGGAAAGCATGAGGGTGCCACTTTGTTTCCCTCCTTGGATGCCCAAGTGGCAGCTGAAGTGGCACCACGTAGGTAGCTGAGGTGGCACCTGAGTTGGCATTATCCCAAGTGGAAGGGGTGGGTTGGCCCACCAGAACTTGATTTGGTAAAGAAAACCAGGATGACTTCAATGGGGCTTGGGCCCAGTCCAAACTCATACTCGAACAAATACAGGACTCATGACCTAACTTGACCCAAATTGGTCAAGGTACAAGACTAAACAAACTTGAACAAGAAATTATGAAATTGCTTTGGCTCAAGGCCTTATTACAGGACTCATAGAAGGGGAACCCTAATCTGAGATCCACAGAGGGTTGAGGAGCCTCTGTCGGATCCATGTCAAGTGTCGACACTTACAAATTGCCCAAGTGTCGACTGACCAGAAGTATCGACACTTGAGCAATCTTGAAGTGTCGACTCGTGACCATCGGGACTATATTTTTTAGGGCATCCTGTAAACCATTTTGACCCATTCTTTTCTCAATCCTTCGCCTCTTATGGTCCCCAAAAACCCTCTTAACTTCCGTGAACAGTGGATTTCCAACCCTATCCCTCCATTTTTGGGTAATCTCTTCCTTTTCTTCTCCTTTTTTGTTTCCAATCGGTCCGTTTTGTCACTATTCTTCATGGTTTTTCTATTTCAGTCTAGTTTTTTCCTTGTTTCTTTCATGATTTTCCTTCCTCCGAACCATTCCTTCCCTTTTTGGTCCATTTTTGGTCCGATTCTTACTCGTTTTTTCGGCTTCTCCCTCTTTCCCATTGCTTTTTCTCCTTCTCGGTCTGTTTATTCCCTCTTAGTCCACAATTGGTCTGATTCTTCCTCTTTTCCCTCCTTCCTTTCCCCGGTTCACTCCTCCTTCCCTATCTCCTGTACTCTGTGTTGTCTCTGTGGAATGGCACCTAAGAAGCGGTTGGCATATTGCAAGAGAAGGTCTGAGAAGGGTGAGTCTAGTAGAGGAAGGACTAAGATCCGTTAGGACCCCACTGGTCAGCATAAGCAGGAGCCATAGGATCAGCCTCCATCGGTTTCCCCTAGAGTAGCACGAGTGGCAGGGAAGGCTATTGCCTCTGGCAGGAGAGTGGATGTGCAGTTCTGGGATTCTGAGAGCTTTGTCATTGGAGATCTGCTTAGAGGGGCTGGACTTGTCCCATTCTGTACTATGACTGAGAGATACTATCCCTAGCTGATCAAGAAGTTCTAAGGCTCCTTAGCTAGTGATGGATTGAGATGGATTGTAGAGGTTAGGAGTATTCATATTCCAATGATCTCTGAGCTTATCAGTAGGGTGTGGCAGATTCCATTTCGTGGCAGGGCCACAAACTATGTAGGCAGCAGAGCTGCTGCTTTTCGATATATACTAAAGAGGGAGGATGTTAGAGGAGTCTCAGTGGTATATGCAAATCATCTATTTATGGATATGAGAGTCTTATACCATATTATAGCTTGGATCTTGATTCCTATGACGGGGAGATTTGATTTTATTACCGAGCATGAGCTTGTATTGATGGTTGCCTTGAGATAGCAGACTCTTATTGATCTATCGATGATCATGGTACACCAGATGGGTGAGGCCACCACCCAGTGCCAACTTTGTTTACCCTATGGCATGGAGCTCACCAGGATCTTTTATGAGTTCAGTATCCCATTAGAAGGAGAGCCCTCCAAAGAGATTCTCCATACAGACACGTAGATGGGTTACAGACGTATCTGCAACAGATGGGTGAGGAGAGAGTCTGGTCAGGAGCCATACGAGGAGGACGAGCTTTGTGCAGCCGAGACAGGGCCATCCAGACCTGCGGAGCATGTTACCCCTCCGAGACCTGCACTAGTCACTGCATCAGGATCTGAGCCAGTTACACTGGCATCTACACATACTCCAGCTACTGCACCTCGCATTGCTACAAAGATAGTGTCCACCTTTGAGGAGTGGATTACAGCCTAGATAGTTAATGTTAGAGAGGAGGTTATTAGACTGGCTATTCAGGCTACTAGACTTCAGATGGAGATTCATGGACTGAGGGCTCATACGGATGAGCAGCTCTCAGGTATCCGACAATCGATAGAGGTCGGTTTCACAGAGATACGAGATCTACTGAGATCCTTATTGCCTCCGACAGGACCTTCAAGACGTCCACCTCCTCCTCCGCTAGTAGACAATGACAATCACGGTGATACACATGATGCCTCTCCTGGTGGTGGTACTGCTCTTGATCATGGTGATATAATTGGAGATGGAGACGGCACAGCTGATGGTGATGGTGGTACTGATGTTATTGATTATGACAGTGATGATAGTGATGGAGCTGGAGACTACTAGATTGTAAGCAAGGAGAGTCAGACACCAGATATTCATTATCACACTACAGATGCTCCCGGTGATGTTCAGCCTGATGCTGCTTCAGCCTTTCAGACACTTGCAGAGACCTTTCCTTCCCATACTACTAGGACTTCTAGGGTTATACCTCGCTCTAGCCCTTCACTTAGGACTAAAAGCCTAACCCATAAGACCCTTAGATCTTCAACCACTAGGATTATGGCACCTATCTTCTTTAAGCTTCCTTCTAATGAGGAGTAGCCTCACAAACACTTGTTTTGCTTGTATTTTTCATTATTATGCTTGTAGTTTCTGATTATGCTCATGTTTCAGCTTATATTTCAGATTATGTATACTTATCCTATATTGTTGTACTGAAACCTTTAATATATAAAAGTTCAGTTATGTCGTTTCCATGATTTCTCTTCCTTTTATCAAAATGAATGATGTACTATGATAAAAGCACTATTTAGGGAGAGAAAATTTCCTTTAATGTTTAATGATGACAAAAAGGGAGAGTAGATAAGTAGTATAAAAGGTTATAGTGTTAGAAAAGGTATAAAAAGTTATATAAGCAACGAATTCAAATAGTTTTCAAGAATTCACAAGTTACTTAAGATAGGGGAAGAATTTGAGAATTTTTACCTTTGAAACTCTTGAAATATTACTGAATGAACTTTGAACTTTATTGAAAAATAAATGTGGAGATATTTTTTTGATAAAGTCATTCAATTACGGATCTGTTGATACTATACTAGTCTATTTTGGAACTTAATTACTTTTATACTCAAAGTTTTGTCATCATCAAAAGGGGGAGATTGTTGGCTTTGACTCCTTGATTTTGATGAATAATAAAATGTTGAGTATGTATTTGGACTAATGTTTCAATTTGAATATGAATTTCAGGTCATAGGTATATAAAATTCCTCATCCAAGAGTATCAAGTTCACTAATATCAAAGAAAGATATTTTTCAATGTTTGAGTGATCCCCTAATCTTGGAACAGTCTCAAAACAGTCTTTTTGGCCTTTATGAAAAAGTATCAAAAGGATTATTGGACAAAATCTTGAAAATTTCAGAGTTTGGCACACATTTTTGATTTGGCACAGAGCAAGTGTCGACTCATGGATCAAGTGTTGACACTTTAGGAGACTAGCATACAGAAATTTCAGACTGGCATGGCAAGTGTCGACTCAAGGTGTCAACTCACGGTCAAGTGTCGACACTTCAAAGATCAACTCATCGCCTGAGAACAAAATGAACAAAACATGTATTTTCTGAAGTTTCTCAAGGTATCGACTCACAGTCCAAGTGTCGACTCAAGGTGTCAACTCAGCTTAAGACCAAAAGTGGAGCAGAGCACAGAAAATTCAAGTTTTTGCCTTGAACTGATCCAAGAGTCGACTCAAAGTGTCAACTCATGAAGAACTCAAGTATCGACACTTTGTGCAACGGCTAGTTTTCTAGAAATTCTGATTTATTTTCAAATGGCTCCAAACGGCTAGTTTGATCCCTCCAATAGTCTCCAATAACTTTTTTAGTAGATTCCAGCTATTTAACACTCACCAAACTTTTTAAAGTCAACAAGAAAGAAAGAGAATTAAGAAGAGACAAATTTTAATCATTTGAAAAGACAAAGAGAGCTTTTAAGAGATTCCAATGAGGAGTCAACTCAAGCAACCAAGAGAGCTTCAACAACATTTATTTCTACTCATTAAGGAGCTAATTCTTGTGTTTACTTCTATATACTTATTTCATTTATTGTTCTAGTTTCAAAGGTATTGAAACTAGTGTTAAAGATTGTTGGTGAGCCTAAGAAACAAAACCAACTTAGATTTGACTTGTTAGCCCGGATTAAAATAAGTTGTAAAGGTTGTTGGTGAGCCTAGGTGATAAAACCAACTTAGGTTTTGACTTGTGAGCCTTAAAAAATAAGTCGGCTGTAATCTTGAAGAGATTATAGTGAAATATCCAAGGGAAAGCTTAGAGAGTGGATGTAGGTACTTGAAGTGCACCGAACCACTATAAACCTTTGTGTTTGTGTGTGATTGCTTCCTTTATTACTTGCTCTTTATTACTCTATATTTAATTTATTATTTTTGCTGCATATCTTCTTAGCACAATCACTTTGTTATATAAACACTCAAATTAAAGCACATAACTACTTAAATTTTTAAAAAAATATCCAATTCACCCCCCTCTTGGGCTACCTAGCTGGGCAACACACTAGATCTGAAATCCCACCCCCTAATACCCTAGAAACTAGGGCTAGGGGCATGGATCCTTAGGGTTTGGAGATCTGGACCTAAATCATGGATGAGGAGCATTTGCTGGTCCAACTTAGATTGGATTTGACTTTGGAAGGAAAGCCGGAGGATATGATAGAACAGCAATGGAGTTCACTAGAAAAGGTATTCTCCATGCCTGGGACTTTTTTATCCTCCACTTCTTCTCTATTGTTTGGCCAACCAAATAAGCAAGAAAAAGGGTGCCCAAGACTCCTTAATCAGAAGGAGTCTTGGCAATACATTAAAGGGAAAGGTGCAAGATTGTTTGGCACTAAGGGAAGTTAGCACTAGGTGATTGTTGCCAATCAAGAGTGCTATTTCAACTAGGATTGGGTTGCTACTAGATCTCACACCCAATCTAAAGTCAAGGGAGGTTCTCCTAGTTCCCCATCGAGATAGGAGTCCTCATCGCACAAGGATTTGGAAATGAAAAGATGATTAGTGCCAAAAGGCTAGGTGCTAGAATTTCTGCAGCCATATAGTCCTAGTCCAACGAGGATCAGGAGTTGCTATTGAAAGCTATTTTGTCTACCTCCAGGATGTGTGGAAGTGTGTTTCATGTTTGATGCCTGTGAAGACACATCCTAGAGATCCAAGGGTTCAAACAGGGTGCAATTTGGAGGCTGGTGTATTAAGTATCTAGGCTATAAGAAATTCTACACTTAGGTTGGATGTGAGGTGCTGGTAAGGTTTAGTGTTTGGCTACTCAAACAATCTCAAATCAACATGAAACTTTATGGAGGCATCCATTACTGATCTCCAAAGGTCCACGCGAAGGCTTGGTGGTCCTATAATTGGTATTAGAGTCATAAGACACATAAGAAGTGTAGGCTATCATACAGAAATTCTATACACCCTATTCACGATACTTTTCTTAGTTCTACGTCATAGTTTGTTTGTGGCTGATTTTCGGTGTCATCATGAGTAGTGGGATAAATATGAAGTTTCAGAAGTTTGATAGAAAGGGAAGCTTCTTAATGTGAAGGATGAGGGTGGAAGATTTGCTAGTCTAACTTGGGTTGGATTTCACTTTGGAAGGAAAATCAGAGAATATGATAGAACACAGCAATGGAATTCACTGGAAAAGAAGGTATTCCCCTTGCCTGGGACTCTTTCTCCTCCACTTCTTCTTTGCTATTTGGCCAATTGGATAAGCAAGAAAAGGGGTGCCCAAGACTCCCCAATCAAAAGGAGTCTTGGCAACACGTTGAAGGGAAAGGTGCATGATTATTTAGCACTGGGAGAAGTTAGCGCTAGGTGATTGTTGCCGATCAAGAGTCCTATTTCAACTAGGACTGGGTTGCTACTGGATCTCATGCCCAATCTAAAGTCAACGGAGGGTCTCTTAGTTCCCCATCAAGGTAGGAGTCCTCATTGCACAAGAATTTGGAGAGGAAAAGGTGATTAGTGCCAAAACACTAGGTGCTGGAATTTCTACAGCCATAAAATCCTAATCCAACTAGGATTAGGAGTTGGCCTACTATCGAAACCTATTTTGGCTGCCTCCAAGATGTGTGCAGGTGTATTTCATGTCTAAAACCTATGGAGACATATCCTAGAGACCCAAGGATTCAAGCAGGGTGCGATTTGGAGGATGGTGCACAAAGTGTCTAGGTTGTAAGAAAGTTTGCACATAGGTTGGACATGAAGTGCTGCTAGAGTTTAGATTTTTGTTTATCAAACAATCTCAAATCGATGTGAAACTTTGTGAAGGCATCCATTACTAACCTCCAAAGGTCCACGCGAAGGTTTGGCAGTCCTACAATTGGTACCAGAGCTAGGGGATGCATGGGAAGTGAAAGTTGTTTTATAGAAATTCTGCACACCTTGTTCCATGGTACTCTTCTCAATTCTACTTCATAGTTTATTTTTGGCTGATTTTTGGTATCACCATAAGTAGCAAGATAAAGGTGAAGTTTGAGAAGTTTGATGGGAAGGGAAGCTTCTCGATGTGGAGGGTGAAGACGGAGAATTTGCTGGTCCAACTTAGGTTGGATTCGGCTTTGGAAGGAAAGCTGGAGGATATGACAAAATAGCATTGGAGTTCGCTGGAAAAAAAAAGTGTCCTAGGATTCTTTCTCCTCTTGCTGTTTAGCTGATCGGATAAGCAAGAAAAGAGATGCCCAAGACTCCCTAATCAAAAAGAGTCTTGACAGCACATTGAAGGAAAAGGTGCAAGATTGTTTAGCACTAGGGAAAGTTAGCGCTAGGTAATTGTTGCCGTTCAAGAGTCCTATTTCAACCAGGACTGGGTTGCTACTAGATCTCACACCCAATCTGAAGTCAAGGGAGGGGTCTCCTAGTTCCCTATCAAGGTAGGAGTCCTCATTGCACAAGGATTTGGAGAGGAAAAGGTGATTAGTGCTAAAAAGCTAGGTGCTTGATTTTTTGCAGCCATATAATCCTAGTCCAACTAGGATTAGGAGTTGGCCTACTATCAAAACCTATTTTGGCTGCCTTCAAGATGTGTGGAGGTGTGTTTCATATCTTAAACATGTGGTGAGGTGTGTTTCAAGCAAGGTGTGATTTGGAGGCTGGTGCGCAAAGTATTTAGGCTATAGAAAATTCTGCACCTAGGTTAGACATGAGGTGCTACTAGGGTTTAATGTTTGGCTACTCAAACAATCTCAAATTTACATGAAACTTTATGAAGGTATCCATTGCTAATCTCCGAAGGTTTATGTGAAGGTTTGGTAGTCCTACATACCTTACCTCACCTAAGCCTCGCCAATGCCCATCTCCACCGCCTCGCCTATGCTCCATCACATCCACCTGCTACTTCCACTACCTTGCCTACTCCCACTCCACTATTACACTACCCATCTAGAAGCTACAGTTTCATCTCTTTTCTATTTGCTTCCATGGAAGACTGACTTAGGCATTGGAGGGTCCACCGTAGTGAACTATTCTATCATGGCTAGACTTTTGTTTCTTTTCATTTTGCAAGTTATGAAATACATGTGCTCGATGGAGGGAAACTTGGAGCCATCCAACTTAGCAACCATCTCCAACCATGTCAACAAATCTCTAGCAAAACAATAACAACTATTATTGTCAAGTTTAATACAAATCCTAGCAAAACTAGTGCTTGAAACCATTTGGGTCTAGTCATCCAAAAATAAGGGTTGGCCAACTACATTTGCAATCTTTAATATCTTGTCCAGTTGTCATAGCTCTATTAGTAGATCTAGCAACCATAATCAACCCTAACCGTATGAACACCATCTCTACCAGCTTGAGAATTTGGCTTCTATTCTTCAAGTTCTAGTAGTTGACCTACCAAAGATGAAGGTTTTCTAACCAAAGCTCTTTCCTTAGGTTCATTAGAAGGAAAATTAAAGAGCAAGATACCTCTAGAAAGATGAATAACTTGAAGGTTACACTCCACTACCCAACCCGCTTTCATTTCCTCTCTAACAAACTCAATGGAAAAGCCATTTCCCAAAAACTTACCCAATAGAGCATACCTCCATCATTTATCACAAGTGCCATGCATGTCTTCATTAGAAAATGCCAACGCCTAAGTGAAATGCTCCTCCAAAGCTTGAATGTCCCCTATGGTCACCCTGGACATTTTTCACTTAAACTTCTACTACTCTGAGCAACTTAAGACCATGAACGATCTTCAGGTTGTTGAAACTAGCCCCATTTGAATCCTTTAGAGATGAAACAAACACCCCCAATCCAGTTATACTCGGGTCGGGTTTGGATCGGGTCACTCAAAATCCATACCAATCTCACTAAAAAATTCTCCACCCCATACCCGTCTCGGGTCGAGTCGAGTATAAAAAAAATCACGTTTGGATCGAGTCGGGTCGGGTATACCCAGTCTCATAAAATTTAGTTTACTTAAAACCTAAATGGGTCGGGTCGAGTCTGGTCGGGTTGGTTATATCCATCCCATATCCAATTTACTTAAAAATTTTATAAACATAGCTTTTTTATATATATAAACGGGTCGGGTTTGGATCGGAGTGTACTACTATCCATACCCGACCCGAACCCAAGTCGGATTTTTTTATATAACCCATATCCGTTTATAAATTAAGCGGGCCAGGTTTTACTCGCCTTATTAGGGTCGGGTCGAGTTTGGATATCCATTGGATCGGTAAAAATTGCCATTCCTAACTAATGTTTGTTCTTTGGCTATTATATGGATTTGCAGCCATGACCTACTCAACCTTCTCTCTCTTATTACTTTCGATTGTGTTTGGTGCATCGCTAAGCAATCCTGGATTGCCAGTAATATTGATTACTATATTTGATACACACAGGTAATATTATAGTAAAATTATTGAAAATCTTGACTAACCTATTTGGTATGATAATTAGATTACTAATAATTTGAAATCAAATTTTCAAAATGCCTCTAAGTCAAATCTATTAAAAATTCATATACTTTTCAGAAAATATTAATTACTTAGTCTATATCATTATATAAAATAATATTAACTATCGAAAGGAGAGATAAGTATAATAAAAAAACATCACAAAAGTAATAAATCCATGAATTAAATAGAAGAGGAAAAAAGTATTCGTCTCTTTACGTAACTCCCCTCCATCTTGTCCCTTTCCTCCATAGGTTACTGAGCAAAAAAAAAAATAAAAAAAAAAAAAGGATATAAGAGACAATTTACCGGCTACAAAAGAAAGATTATCGGCAATGACTAAAATGACAGTGAAAATAATGGGCTTGAGAGGTGGAGTCTCTTATGGCTAAAATTTGTTGGATGAAAAAAAAATAAATAAATAATTTAGAGAACTTATATAAATTTTTTGAAAAGATAATTTAATTTAAAATTTTAATCATAAAATTATTAAAAGGATGATAATCTCGATAGTTATCCATTTTCAAGGCTATACAAATTATCTATGTTTAAAATATGAAACGGGTCTAATATTTGAACCTGACTTGGCCTCACCGGTCTTGTGGAGCGGCTTGGGTTAGGTCTAACTGATCTGGTCGGTTCGGTTCAGCTCACCCGTCGTCAACCCAGTCCATGTGCAGCCTTGGTGGGAACTATCAGATGCTGTCATGCTGACGAATTTCCTGCTAAAATTTCCTTCTCGCCCTCCTCTTCCAACGTTAATGGCGATGGCTGGTGAGGGAGCTGCCGCCCAGAAATGGCTTCCCCTGGAATCAAACCCCGATGTCATGAACCAGGTCTCCCCTCCTTTCCCCCAATCCCCATGGCGATCCCAAACTCTCTTCCTCCTTAGCAAAAAATACTAAAAAATGGACTCTTTTTCTTGAGCTGTGTTTTAATCAGATTAACGTTATTCGTCTCCACTTGTTCTGGCACATGGCTTGGAATTTCCAAGTACTATCGACTTCTAGCATGTATGAATGATTAATTAGTTAGGGTTTATAATTTTTTAGCTCTCTGAATAGGCACTAGATGTGAAAAAAAAAAGTTCTTGGTTATATTTGGTTATTATTGATGCTCGGTGCTCGATCTCCACGTGGAGCAGTTTATTTGGGGCCTTGGCGTTCCCGAGGACGAAGTGGAGCTATATGATGTTTATGGTTTGGATGATGAACTTCTTGAGATGGTGCCAAAGCCTGTGCTTGCGGTGATTTTCCTTTTCCCTGATACTGCCCAGGTAATTGCATTGGATATAGCTTATTTTAATTTCGTTACCAGTTTATCGATTTTTCGGCGTTAAAAAAGTTTCTTTTTTTTTTTAAGATCACCTAGTTATCCGTTGTTTAAAAGGTTTTTTTGTTGTTTTTGTTTCTCATGACTTACTGGTTTTGCTTTCTGTTTGCATATTACTCGGGATAGGAGAAAAGAAATATATTGTATCTTTTCTTGGTTCAGGTTGGATGGTCTGATAACGAGCAAGTTGTGGGGTGTGGGAAGATGGTGAGTGAAGTAGAACTTTTTTTATTAACTTGAGTAATGCTGGATTTTCTTAATACTGCAATCCTCCAAATTTGCTATTGATGATGTAATTTAGTCCATTTGTCTAATATTATGATGTGCAGCATTTGTGTATCAGACTTGTTAATCAAGGATTGCTGAATTAGTATCGAGATCCATACCGATCAACGACCATTATAGTCACTGACCGGTACCGTATCGTACCATACCATACTGTACTGGTAGATGTATCGGTCTTGATGAATTAAGAAAAAATTATCTTTCTCTGCCCTCTCAAGCAAGGATCGCTGAACTAGATCTGAACAAAATCCGAACCGAGCCTGAACCGGACCATACAAGTCCGAACCGATCCGTACCGTACCAAACCAATCCGTACCAGTCCGGTTTAGTACATTTTTTATGATTCAAATCCTGAACCGTTTTTTAGTGCTAAATCATAAAAACCAGTATGGTATGGTACGTCCCAGATGGTTCGGGATAGTTCCGAAAACCCTGATTCCAATAAGCTACTAGTTTTTCATATGGCCCATAACTGATTGATAGTATTTTGAGTTAGAGCAATGTGCCCATTTGAAGTGGCTCGGTTTGTATCAAAATGACCCATAATGTGCCTGTACAAAAGTTGCTTTCTGCACCAAAGCTAATGCATACTGAGAGTAGATCATTCCTTTCTTAACACTCACAGACCAAATAAATGGCGATGAAGTATACTGTCATGCAGACTGCCAGAAGTTAGATGATTCAACATATTGATTAATCTTCTTTTAATTGGAAGAAATTATGGAGATGGATTCTTAGAGTTGACCCCAAGTACATTATATAATTTAGGTCCTTGATTATTGATTTATAAATAAGCCTTGGCCTAAGTTTACTTATATTTTTTTCTGCTTCTGTCAAATACCTTAACTAGTGGAGCAGAAAGATGTGGAACACACATTATTTGAGCGTTAGATACATGATTCAATAATTTGCAGCACTTCTATCAAATGGCTCTAAAGCCAATTCATAAGCAGAGAGAAGCCTTGATGATTCAAGTGTTTTGACATAAGTAGCTATTTAAGAATGAAAAATTGTAGTACATGGCATATCCATTGTCCTTTAGGAAAAATTGTGTATCGATTTAAGAATGAAAGTAAATGCATCTGTAAAATAGAGTTCAAGCTTCCTGTTTGAACATTTCAGTATGAAAACTAAACTTTTTTTCTTAGTATGCATAATCTAGTAAGAAGCCTCAAAAAGAAATAACATGATTTGGGAAAGACAATTTAATTATTAAAAGACATACTTCCTATGTATCATGTAGGATGAATATAAGAATTATTATCATTTTTGACCTACATCAGATTTGAAACTTAGCTTTTTTAAGTATTGGCTGTATTTTTTAGTTGATAATCAACAAAACAATCATAGCAAATTGGAAGTGGATTTGCATTCAAATTTTGCCCATTTCTGTAACTGTCAGATGAGAACATATTCGGACTATATAAGAAATGAACATGATTGCTATGAAAAAGAGAAAAATAAAGGAGAGGATGAAAAGTAAAAACGGAAAAAATGAGATTTAAAACAAAGAAAGAAAGTGAAAGAGGCAAGGGTTAGACAAGAGAACAAATAAAAGAAAAAAAGTTGAAGGTAGAGAGTACAGTAAAGAAACATAGGTGGTAAGAGAAGGCAGAGAGAGAGAGAGAGAGAGAGAGAGAGAGAGAATGGGGAAGGAAGAAGTTGAAGATGCAAAGGAAGGAAAGTAGAAGAAAAATTGAGAATTTAAGGAAATAACTGAATGAAGAAAAGTAAAAGTTATACTGTCCTTTATAGCATTAAGTATTTTTCTGCTCTAATATGCTACGTATAGTGTTAGCAAAAGAATATGATTTGTGGATTATATTTTGTTGTAAATATACAAACATATATGGAATTATGATGATATGTAGCTTATAACTCAATTTATAACACAGTAGCCTACTAGGGCTCAGCGGCCTTGTCTTGGCACACTGCCATGCTGACATGTCTAAGTTGCTGTTCGTGGCATCTCTTCTTTTAAATTCACTTTGTTGGAGAGAGTCTTTCCTAATTAAACATTTGTCACATCAGGTGCAAAGGAGCTTTGCCTTTATTGACCCTGTAGAAGGAAATCTCCAATTGAAGTATCCAGTTATGCAAACAAATAGGAAATTGACTGCCTCTATGACATTCTATTAAACATAGTATCCCTCAGTTACACACATTTTAATGAGGCTTATCCACTTGAAAAGATAAAGATGAACTGTTGTCAGGGAAATGGAGTCTGAACAAGTTTGTCAGCAGGGTGTTCAAAACAGTTTAAGGACTGGATCTCTATCATAATTTAAGGATAGGCAATTGCTAAGAAGCAGAAAAGATTCCAAGATTTGCTGAGATATGCACTGAGATTCTTATGGAATAATTACTAAACCTCATGAGCATGACAACCTTTTTCTCTTTTTGTTTATCCCTTTTTTTGAGAACTATGATCAAGACACCACCAACTGGCTTCAAACTGTGGACCTCTCCCAAGTGGGGAGGGTGCCAACTAGCTGAGCTAAGATTCTTTGGCATGAACATGACTGCCTTGAATGTCGATTCCCTACAGATAGCTCCAAATGGCCTTTGTAGAAGAAAAACTGAGAAGCTACATGCACAAACTTTGTGCTATGGACTTGATGAGAACTTTAACATGTCAATCTGTAAGTTGCCACTCACCCTCAGTCTTCATCGATCATGTGGAGAAATAGGAATGGCAAAAATGAATACAAAGAAACAATTGGTCAAGGAGATAAAAAGGAGGTATTAGAGGACCCATGTAGTAAATATTGGTAAAGAGGGGAGATAATTTAACAAGGATTTTACCATGCTTATAACAAATTGTCAAGTAAACATGGGCAAGATCAGGCCATATATACTAACAAGATATGGTAGTTTCGAATATGTTTCTGCACCAGTTCACAGCAGCGTAGATTAGTCAAGGTTAAAAATAAATCTAACAAAAAGTAGTGTATGTAGCATACTGTTTTGAATCTTGTGGCAAACTTTTATATTTTTCTAGAGGTACAAGAATGATATTCGATACCTTAATTATGACAAAAGATATTCTGTTTTATAAGGTGTTTTCAGCTTGATGATGAGGCATGAGGACACAACAAATAGATATATAATAATATCACAATATGTATGATAAACAAGCATGCATATTTATTATTTATATTATGTATTTGCATGTAGTTCCAAGTGAGATTAGGTGTTAGTTAAAGGGATGGGGAAGAAACTTTTTGAATTGATTCTATATTATATTTGTATGCATATTGATCTGACTGTTTTCTCTCTCTAGGCTACATGTAGTAGTATAACAGGAAGACAGATTTCATTTTCCTTTTTTTAAATTAATAAATGTTAGGATGGGTGAAGAATTGTTTTTGCTTCTTGATTGTGTGATTTTTGCTTGCCAGTCAGATGTAATTTAAAATTTTAGAAAAACATTATAAGGATAATATGTAATCTTGGTGGTGATGTACAATAAAGATCAGAAGCAATAATAAAAAAGAAAGGGCCTTACATTTGCATTGAAGCTTCTGAATAAAGAATGGAGAATACATAAAAGTACATGGATAGAAGTTGTTCAGAGAACCTGAGGGAGCTTATGCGACGTATTGTTTGGCCCTGACAAGACAAATAGGTGAAGCAATAAGATAACATTTTTTGGGTTATAGTTAATGTATGGATGTGCAATGAGTTAATCATTTAAGATTTTTTTTTTCTTTTCTTTTCTTTCTTTTGGTTTTTTCACAGGAACCTAGTGATAAAGTGTACTTCTTGAAACAAGTTGAGTCTTTGGGAAATGCTTGTGGAACTATTGGTCTTCTTCATGCCATAGGAAATGCAACTTCAGAAATACAGTTAGGTAAGTTTCTTATGTCTTAGATTAGTTGGTTGCAATATTCCCTTTTCTGATCACCTAGATTTTTGCAAATCATGTTATACATGTTTGTTTATTGAATATTATGTTCATGTCTATAAGATTTTGTGGCAGTACTTATGTTTTCTGTTACATTTGTTCCACATTCTGATCATCAAGACTATTGATTGGTCCAAGTTCCATACTCATATTTGCTGGCAAGATAATATGAAAACCTGCTAGTCCATACAAAGTCATTTATTTTGGAAATATGAGAGAGATTTCGGATGCTTTACTAGAACTTGCTTGCTAGACAATGCTCTAATTTCGTATGATTTTACAAAATGTATGATAAAATTCATTAGCTTAATAAAAGATAAGGTTGTTTTCTTTAAAAATTTGTGCACAACAACTCCATGATGAAAAAAATTTCAAGACTGTATTACAACAATGCAATCGAAATGTATGAAATAAAAACTGATGTATGGCGTTTTGAGTTTTCCAATTAATACAATGCAAACACCATTGTCATCAAAAGGCATCTCCACCTGCCTCTTCTTTTCATGGGTATAGAGCATGTTCTTGATTCTTGGTAAGTTTGTGCATCTTGATAAAAGCAGAATCCATCTCAAAATATCATGTATGGAGCGACTTCTGGTTTGTTGTTTTGTTTTCTGGGTTAGCTTGATATCGTTTGGTAGAATTATCTTTACTGAACTATTTTGATGTCTTGCAAAAGATGTTAAATCATTATTGACATACAGTATATATTATTTTTGGGAACACTGGTTGTGTCTAATCACTAAGATTTTTTAAATCCTACTGTTGCCCTTGTCAGGCAGCTATACTGATATAGTATCTACATTATTATTCAATGTATATTAGTGTCCAAGTTTCCCTCAAGAATGATAACAGTATCCATGTTATCAGTTTTTAAAGAAATATATAAAGTGGGTTTGATTTCCATATGCATTATAAAATCAGATCAACTTCCAAAGTCATGTTGTAATAAGATCAGAAGCATTCTTGGACAGACATAGAAGTCTTTCTTATCTTTGGCATTCCCCCAATTTTCTAAACTTAAGGGTTCTGCTAGCATTGATAAGACATTACATATCAATAGGTTGGTCAGGGTCATCACCTCTGGTTTCATGGCAATCTTATAGTTTTCAACAGTCAATTATTTGTAGGATATATGCTCCTCTACAATCCTTTTGGTCAGCCATTTTATATGGTTGAGTAATTGTAGTACATATGTTTGTGAACTTGAGGCCTTTCTGGTCATGACTGCTTGTTAAAGTTTTCTTTTCCATACCATAAACTTTAACATGTTATTTAATTGGTCCTATCACCAATACTAGGTCATTTTATCTTGTCGAGGCATTCAAGGAGCTTGCTCTATGTGCACTGGCATGAAAGGTTTTTCATCTTAAGAAGCTGTCTTGATCTGTCTTTTTTATTTGTAGTTATACCGTGTTCCATACTTTTCCGTACTTTATTTTTTCTATTATGTTAGGACAATTAGTGTTGCCTTGCTATTCAAGTTTCTTGTTTAACTAGTTTGAATGTTGTGCTGGAAGGTATAAAGTAAGGAAGCCAAAGTTATTGTATTGGAGAACTGTAAACTGTTTATAACAAGAAATGAGTATTTTTTTAAAAAAAAAATTATATGTATGTTTCTTTCTATCAGTTGAGGGATCATGCTTGGATAGGTTCTTCAAGTCAACATCAAAAATGGATCCACTTGAGGTTCTTATTAACATTTGCTTTTGGAGTTTAAATTAGGAGATATATTTTCTGCTTTTTTCCTGACAACAATTATCTGCACTTCAGCGTGCTGCTTTTCTTGAAAAGGATACAGAAATGGAGAATGCCCATTCTCTGGCAGCTACTGCTGGTGATACTGAGGTAATTTTGACACGAACAACATTTGTTGTATGAATTGCCAAAGCTATCAAGCCAGATTCAGGGCTTGATGTTTTTCTGTGAAGGATTCATATTTGTAGGTTTACTGGATCTTATACCCATTTTGCATGGACTAGTTTTGAGATGATAACCTTGACATTTATGAGACCTTTTCCTAGGCATTTGGAAATTTGCATTTAGTGGATGATTTTAAGAAGATCTGAAACTTGATCCTTTTTTTTTCACACTAGTAGATATCAGTTTCAGTCTTAACTTTGAAGGAAAGGTAAACTGAAGTTTTCCTTTTAAGTCTATTTCACGCTTGTGAATTTTCTAACTTGGTTGCTTGATTTTTTTTTTTTATCAGGCTTCTCCGGATGTAGATGAACATTTTATTTGTTTCACACATGTTGGTGGTACGAATGGTGAATCTCTCTTCCAGTGTCTTAAAGGCTTAGTGACTATTTAGCATTTAAACATGCTCATGTCCTTTTGGTGATAATTTAATTTTTCGATATGGTTATTCTCTGTAATTATTGACGTAAAACCACAATTTCTGGATTTACAGGAGAACTTTATGAGCTTGATGGGATGAAGTCTCAACCAATATCACATGGTTCCTCATCGCCTGTCAGATTATTGCAGGTATTCTGCATCCTTGTTGCCTCTTCCTACTGCAAGTCATTTCATCCTTTTAGCAGCACTACTACCAAAAAATTGAGAAAAAAAAAACACATCAGCGCAAAAGATTTACTAGTATTGCCATTTTCCACTGTTAAAAAGGTTTCAAACAACTGCAAAAGCATCAAACTTCTGTGCAACCTGAACTACCATATCAATGGACTTATTTTAATGTTTAAATTGCTACATGTATGATGGAAAAGTCAAACAATTATTAGGAGTAACCACCACTCAGTTTGATTGCAGATATCTTTGTAAATTTTTAAGAATTACAACATTCAGATGCATCCTTCACCAGTTTTGGGACACAGACCCAGTTTGTACTCTTTTGCTTCTCTGTTTTGTGAATTCTACAATCAATGAATCCAGAACTTGTTTATGTACAGGATGCTGCAAGAATTATAAAAGCCATGATCCAAAAAAATCCTAATTCAATCAACTTCAATGTCATGGCACTCTCCAAAAAAGCAAAGTGAAGATCATGCAGTTGCTGCCACCTATTTGACATCATTTTATGGCAGGGACTAATGTCAAAAGAAAACGCTGAGGAAATGGTGAACGGGAAAACAACAAATTTGATATCTTTGTATGCTACAAGTTCGCTTGCGATGATTTGTCGTGTGCAATGTATTGCTTAGTGGGATCTAACTGTATACATATCTGGATTCCTTTTCTTCTCACAAAATTCCCAAAATTTCATTCTGACAAATTTAAGTGACCGCCAGTCTTCATTCTATAGTTTCTAGAACTTGTGTGCTAATTTGTTCAGAAAATACTTGATCAACCTTGGAGTCATATTTGTAGGACGTGGTATTTTTCCATTGTCCATGCCCGCTGTGTGCCCAGACTCATCATCTACGTATTTAAGCCGATCCGGCTTCGCAGTCACTGTAGCATTACACTTTTTTCTTTTCTATCTTTATTAACTATGCAATTCTCCAGTACCATGGAGTCAATTTGGTCCTGTTGCGGCCGTTTCCTCCTGGACCGGGATCGGTGGATGCGCTGGAGACCTTCTCGACCGGCCAACTTGTAAAATGTTTCTGGGCTCCGGCGGGGACACTCCGATGTTCAAGTTAGAGGAGGGCTGGAACAACATATCGGGAGGAAGCTCGGAAGGAGAGTATGCAATGGGAAAGAAGAACGTTACCCTTCATGGAGGTTCCCCGGATGCCTTTTATAGGCACGGAGTGCTGCCAAATTCTGTTGGGGAGTAGGCTGGAAAAACCTGAATATGCTTCCAGGAGAACAGTCGTGGCGACGAGATCATGGGTGGCGGCGTGCTAGGTGTATCAAAGTAGTGGCCATGCGCTGGAGTTTGTTATAACAGAATGTCAGAACTGTCGGAGAGGAAAGGTTCCTGGAAATCTCGGGCAATTTTTTCAGCAGTGGGTCAGCTGGCTTTCCAGGAGCCGACCGTGACGATAAAAAGGGCCGTCGCACGGGTGGTGGGGCGCCTATCAGCCCTCAAAGCCCCAGGGTCGGCTCTTTGGGAAAGCCGACCGGGGAGTCGGACTCCACGCGGGGACCAGCCGACCGGACGTCGGGGGCCGGTCCGACCGGGGACTAGCCGAATGGGCGCATCAGTTGCCCCCTGCTCCTGGGCGTTGAGGGGCCACGTGGCACAAAAGGACAGGAGCATGATCGTGCGCACCTGCGGCGGACTCCGGACCAAGGCATCGGGTCACTTCAAATCCGCCTCAGATGGCGTCCTGGACAGCTGTCAGCCGCTCGTTGGGGCGCATGCAGGGCAGTTAATGCAAGTCCGGCGTCATGATGAGAGCCAGACTGTCCCACATCAATTCGGGGTGAAGTGGAGCATCGCGCCACGCGGCAACATCTGGCCGGCTGGCGCTACCCTTTGGATTAGTCTAGCACCGCTGATTCGGCGTGCACATGGATCGCGATCCGCGTGAGAGGGTACTTCAGCCGCTTCGATTCTCGCAACGCAGGCGGTTGCGGCCCCCGACGGGATGGCTAAGGCATGCCCGAGGCGGGCAATGACTTCTCCCCCCTCTCCCCCTCCCTCGAAGGCCTATAAAAGGAGGAGGAGGCAGAGCGAGGGGGCTTTTCCTGCTGCGCCTGCTCTTCGTGAGATCGAGTCCTCCCTTCCTTCCTTCATGAAAACCGGCACCTAGGAGTCCGCCCCAGGTTAGTCCCAGCCATTCCTCTTCTCCTTCTAGCTTCCAATGGCGTCCAACAGTAGGGGTTCGTCCCATAGACCTAGGGACCCAGGGCCGAGCGCGGTATCCTCGACCATGACCCAGGAACGGGTCGAAAACCTCAGGATGGTATTCGGTATCCCGTCCATCCTGCACCTCACTCTTCCGGGCCAAGAGGGGAGGGCAAATAATCCATTAGGTCCAGGGACCCTTCCGATGTACAAGTCCCATCTTAAGGCCGGCCTTAGGTTCTCACTGCATCCCCTGTTTATAGCCATCTTCAACCACTATAAGATAACCCCGGTGCAGCTGACCCCGAATAGTATTCGGGTGATATGCTGCTTTATAGTACTCTGTCATAGGGCCGGGTCCGACCCCAGTCTGTCTCTCTTCGGTAACTTCTTTTACCTGAAGAGGGACTTTAGGAGCCGAGAGTGGGTCATATTCGTCCCTCGTCAAGGCCGAAAGATCTTGAAGTGCCTCCCGTCGGCCATCCATGGGTGGAAGGCCAGGTTCTTCTTCGTCAGTAGCCTCGAACCTTAGGGGTTCGAGCCGTTGTGGAGAGAGCCGTGGGCGAGGGTCCGCGAGGGGAGGTCGGTATCGGTGGACGACCTGGGCATATTCAATGTGCTTAGCAAAGCTGGCCCGGTGGCGGCCTTTGAGTTGTTGGGGGAAGAGACCCTTCATCAGGCGGGGATCAGCCCCCAAAGATTTTTAGGCAAGGGCCGACCCCTCCTCTCACAGCTCTCTTAACTTTTCTTCTTTCTCTGTCTGACTCTGGATGCTTGGTGACAGGAGAAAGGATGCAACGGATCGACAAGTCCAAGGTCATCCGACGGGCGGTGCGAAAGCGTGCCGCCCCGAGGTCAGTCCCCATGCCAGCCGCCGAACAACAAAAGAAGAGGCGGGAGGAGGAGCGGCTCACCCCTATCGTCGAGGTCAAGTCGGACGGGGATGACCTTCCCCTCATCGAGCGCAGAGCAAGGAATGCGGCAGGGGCGCCAGCCCCACTAGCAAGGTCGGCCCCCCATCAAGAGCAGGGGGAGCCGATGACGTCCGACGCAACCACGGCGTCCGCCGATCCAGAGGGAGCGGCCAGGGCTGACAAGGAAAAGGGGCCGGCCGCAGAGGGAGTAGCCGATAGTGGGCCAGAGTAGTCGGACGAGGAGATCCGCTCTGAGGGGTTCCAACACTAGCGAGCACTCGATCACCCCCGAAGGGCACGGAGCTTGCTGAGGGGGGCAATGACCGACGTCGATTAGGTGTCGATCCAGAGAAGCCTGGCCGACGTGACCGTGGAGACGTACCGCGACTTCACGAGGGTAAGGACCTAACCCTCCTACTTCGTTATTTACTTATTTTCTCTCCTTGACATATAACACTAATCGGGCTGTATGTCTACAGGTTCTCCACGGCATCTCCCTCATGGACGACGCTATCTGCCAATTGGTGCATGCCGCCAAGGCCTCTGCGAAGAGGGTTCAGGAGCTGGAGACAGCCCAGGAGGTCACGGCGACATCGCTGAAGTCATCTGGAGAGAGCCTGGCGGTAGCCCGGGCGGAGGTTGAGTCGGCAAGGGCAGCCCAGAAGGAGGCCGAACGCAGGCTGGCCGACCGCGAGGCCAGCCTCAAGAAGAAGAAGGCGAAGGCCCGCCTTCTCGCTCACCGGCTGGGCGAGGAGGAAAAGTGGTCGGCGGAGGCCAATGAGAGGGCCCGGGCCGAGCGCGGCGTCGACACAGCTGGAGGCTCGACTCAAGGAGTGCAGGGAGTCGTCCGCGAAGCTGGTCCAGGAGGCTGTAGGGGCATACAAGTCCTCCAGCGCCTTCACCGAGGATGTGGAGGAGGCGGCAACCGATTTCTACAGGGAGGGCTATGACGATGCCTTGAAGAAGGTGGGCCTGCTGTTCCCGGAGCTAGACCTGGCGGGCGCCGAGTTGCGGGAGTCCGAGGGAGAGGAGGCCGAAGCGGAGCCTCCAGCAGAAGGTGAAGCCGAAGCAGCCAGGGTCGAAGCTCCGGTGCCTGTCGATGCAGAGGTGGTGGCCCCTCCAGAAGAAGCTTCGGTTACCATAGTCTTAGCAGACCCTCCTGTTGTAGCTGATGGGGCCGAGGTTGTGGCCCCTGACGCATCTCCCGTGGGCCGGACCTGAGGGGTTTGTAAAGGTCCGACCCACCTCTCTTGTAAATATCATCTTTTGAAATGAAAAGTACTTTTTCTAATCCCATAGTGCAAATACTCTTTCTTTCTTCCCCCCATTTTTTTTTTCTAAGTGCCCCCGGTCGGCCTATCCGGGCTAGGAGCCGGTAGAGTAGTGGAGAACAGTAACTTGATTTGGGCCGGATACCTGGGCGCTTGCTCCTGGTCCCTACCCGGGAGTCGGCTCGTACTGTGGCCTATCCTCCCAGTAGTTCCGCGGGAGCTATCTCGAGATAGTTGCCGACCGTGGTCGGACTCTCGGAAGTGGGCTGCCATGGAGCCTCTGCCGACCGAAGTCGGACTTTCGGAGTGGGCTGCCTTTGAGCCTCTACCGATCGGAGTCGGACTTTCGGAAGTGGGCTGCCTTGGAGCCTTTGCCGACCGGAGTCGGACTTTCGGAAGTGGGCTGCCTTGGAGCCTCTACTGACCGGAGTCGGACTTTCGGAAGTGGGCTGCCTTGGAGCCTTTGTCGATTTGAGTCGGACTTTCGAAAGTGGGCTGCCTTGGAGCCTCTGCCGACCGGAGTCGGACTTTCGGAAGTGGGCTGGAAAAAGTTGGAGAAGTTTGTAGACTTCATTAATAATACTTGCGAAGATTATCTACATTCCACGGGCGCACTATCTGTCACCTGTCCAAGTGTGCTAGGCGGTAAGTTCTAGCCCGGACTATCTCGATGACCCGATAGGGGCCTTCCCAATTGGGGGAGAGCTTTTCCTATTCGGTCAGCCTCGAAACCTCTGTCTTCCGCAGGACCAGATCCCCAACTTGGAAGGTGCGCGTTTTAACGCGCGAGTTATAATATCTGGCCATTCTTTGACAGCAGGTCGCCATCTTCATACTTGCCCGAAATCGGGTCTCATCTAGCAGATCTAGGTCAGCCCTCCGTTGCTCCAAATTAGCCAGCTCGACAAATTGATCAACCCGCAGGGATAATAGAAAAACCTCCACAGGGATGACCGCCTCACTCCCATAAGTCAGGTTAAACGGAGTTTCTCCCGTTGCTGATCGTGCGGTCGTCCAGTATGCCCAGAGCACTGAATGAAGCTCTTCTGCCCAGAGCCCCTTGGCTTCATTTAGCCGGGTCTTCAGCACATGTAGGATCGTCCTATTGGTAACTTCGACCTCCCCATTAGACTGGGGGTGAGCGACCGACGTAAGCCGATCGACGATGTGATATTGTTGACAGAAATCCTGGAACTGGGAGTTGTCGAATTGCCTCCCGTTGTCAGTGATGATCATCTTCGGAATCCCAAACTGGAAGATGATGCAGTTTCCGAACGAAGTTTTCCACCTTAGTCTCGGTTATCTGTGCCAATGCCTCCACCTCCACCTACTTAGTAAAATAACCAATGACCATGAGGAGGAATTTTCGCTTATCGAAGGCCGAGGGAAAAGGTCCCAGGATATCCATCCCCCATTGAGCAAATGGCCAAGGCGCCGTGAGCGAGGTCAGCTGGCTGGCTGGCCTCCTTTGGATGCTGGAGAACCTCTGGCATGCATCGCACCTTCATACGAAATCTAAGGCATCCTTCTGAATCGTAGGCCAATAATACCCCTGGCGAATGATTTTGTAAGCCAGGGACCTTCCCCCAAGATGATCGCCATAGATGCCTTCGTGCACCTCTCGAAGCTTGTAGTCCACATCGGTCGACCCCAAGCATTTCAGCAATGGTTGGAAAAATGAACGCTTGTAGAGGGCCCCATCGAGGATGACGTACTTAGAGGCCATTGAGCGGATGCGCCTAGCCTCCATCGGGTCATCCGGAAGGGCTCCTTGCGCCAGGAATGCGCGGAATGGGTCCATCCACGAGGCCTCTTGCTCAACCTGGTGGACCTCCGTCGGCTCCTCAGCAATGCTTGGATGCTGGAGATGTTCCATGAAGGTTCGGTCGGAGGTGCCGACCACAGCGATGGCCAGCTGCGACAAAGCATCCGCCCGGGAGTTTTGTTGCCGGGGTATATGAAGGATCTCAAAGAATTTAAGTTGTGATGCCAGGTCCCGTACCTTGTCTAAGTACTTGGCCAAAGATGGATCCCTCGCTTCAAACTCACCCTTTACCTGATTGACTACCAGTTGGGAGTCGGAGAAGGCACGGATCCTACCAATGCCCAGTTCATTCGCTATCTTCAACCCCATAAGTAGAGCTTCATACTCCGCCTGGTTGTTCGACACCTGGAACGCAAAATGTAGAGCATACTCCAAACATTGCCCATCGGGGTCAGCTAGGATTAAGCCTGCACCGCACCCCGAGAGGTTGGAAGCTCCATCTACGTGCAGGATCCAGGCAGGCTTGGCCTCTCCCGCCGGGTTGGCTATGTACATCCCGACCGTTGTGGGAGTCGGCTCCGCCCCCCGGGTGCATTCCGCGATGAAATCAGCTATCACTTGGGCCTTCAAAGACGACCGTGGCTGGAAGGAGATGTCAAACTCATCCAACCTGACGGCCCACTTGGTGAGCCGTCCAGAGGTATCGGGGCTTCGGAGGATCGCCCTGAGGCGTTGGTCCGTCAGCACGATGATAGGATGCGCTTGGAAATAAGGTCGGAGATGCTTTGCCGCTATAACCAGCGAGTACACCAGCTTTTGCACCTTAGGATATCTGACCTGGGCATCATGGAGAACCTTGCTGATGTAGTACACGGGTCTCTGTTGGCTGCCTTCCTCTACCCGCACAAGAACGGTGCTGACAGCCTCACTGGAAGCTGATAGGTACAAGTATAACACTTCCCCCTCCGTTGGTTTGGCCAGGAGCGGAGGGTTCCTCAAGTAGTCCTTCAAGGCTTCAAAGGCCGTTTGGCATTCATCAGTCCACTGGAAGCGGTTCGACCGGTGCAAGGTCTTGAAGAACGGGAGGGATCTCTCGACCGACCGAGAGATGAAGCGGCTGAGAGAGGCAATGCGCCCCGTAAGCTCTTACACCTGCTTTTTATTGGTCGGAGGGGTCATATCAATGATGGCCTTGATCTTTTCAGGGTTGACCTCGATGCCTCTTTGAGTAACTAAGAAGCCGAGAAACTTTCCGGAGATCACCCCGAAGATGCACTTGGCGGGGTTCAGCTTCATCCTGTGGCGCCTCAACGCATCAAAGGACTCCTGCAGGTCCCTGATGTGGTCGGTCCTATGGAGGCTTTTGACGATCATATCATCGACATATGCCTCCATGTTCCTCCCCAACTGATCTTTAAAGACTCGGTTGATCAACCTTTGGAAGGTGGCGCCCGCATTCTTTAGGCCGAAGGGCATCATCTTGTAAGCCATCCTCTTCTCATCTTTGGGATGCATCCTGATCTGGTTATACCCAGAGAAAGCATCCAAGAAGCTCAAGTGCTGGTGACCGGCCGTCGCATCCACCAGCTGGTCAATTTTTGGCAAGGGAAAGCTATCTTTGGGACACGCCTTGTTGAGGTCTGTGTAGTCCACACAGATCCTCCACTTCCCACTGGCCTTCTTCACCATGATGACATTGGCCAGCCACTCCGGGTAATGAGACTCCCTGATGAAGCCAGCATCGAGAAGCTTCTTCACTTCCTCCTCAACTGCCCTCTACCTTTCGGCTGCGAAGCTTCTCTTCTTTTATCGGACGGGCTTATAGGTAGGATCCACCCTGAGCTGATGGGTGACGATATCTGCCGGGATACCCGGCATGTCAGATGCTGACCAGGCGAAGACGTCCGCATTGTTCCTCAAGAAGTCGACCAGCTCCTGCCTAGCCCCCTCGTCCAAGGCACTCCCTATTTGGAGGACTCTCGTAGGATTATCCTCCCTCAGGGGCATGAATACGATCTTCTCGACGGGCCGACCATGGCTGTCGACTTCGTCCCTTGGGTCCAGCTGCTCGAGCATGGGGCGCCCATTCAGCTGCTTATCGTGGATAGCTAGGCATTGCCGGGCCATTCTACGGTCTCCCCTCAGCTCCCCAATTCCGTCACGAGTCGGAAACTTGGCCAGCAGGTGGAAGTGGACACAATGATCCGAAACTTATTGAAGGCCAGCCGTCCCAAGATGGCGTTGTACGCCGAGGTCATACGGACGACCACAAAGTTGACGGAGAAGGTTCGCTGGTAAGGTTCCGTTCTGAGGGTCACGGGTAAGGCAATCTCCCCTTCAGCCCCGATGGAATTCTCCCCGAAGCCGGTGAGTGGTGCCACGGACTCCCGCAGTCTGGACCTGGACAGGTTCATCCGGACGAACGCATCCGCACAACTTCCATTATCAATAAGGATGCATTTTACATCATAATTGGCGATGATAGCCGACACAACCACAGGGTCATCGCCCGGGAGAGGAGGCTCCAAGAGGTCCTCATCAGAAAAGCTAATTACATTGGATCCCCTGGGCCTCTTCACAATGTCCTGGTCCTCTTTCCACCCCCCATCAGATCGTCGATGCAGCATGCCAACACCTCCATCGGTTGGGTGCTGATTGGGGAGCTCAGCCTCCCCCGGGGGGTCTCTAATAGTTGAAGTCCCGGCCCGATCCCGACGGGGCCGGACATACTTGTTCAGGTATCCCCTATGGATGAGGTCCTCGATGGCATCCTTTAACTGGAGGCACTCCTCCGTGTCGTACCCATGGTCCCTATGGAACTGGCAGTACTTGTTCTTATTTCTAGAGGCAGGAGGAGGTCCTCTCATCCGGCGAGGTCTTCGGAAGAAGGCCTCGTTCTCAATCTCCATCAGGATCTTCTCCCGTGGCAGGGAGAGGGGCGCATAGTTGTTGAACCGCTTGAGGTAGTCCCTCGACTTGGAGCTCTGGCGCCGGGTGGATCTGCCATCATTGTCGGGAGGTTGGACCACAGGGGCCTTATCGCCCCGCTTCTTCGGGGCCGACCTCCCCTCGGCCAGGCACCGGCTCGCCGCTTGCTCTTCCGCCAAGGCATACTTGTGTGCCTTGGCCAGTAGATTGGTGTAGCTTGTAGGGAGCTTCTTGTCCAGGGAAAACGTGAACCTGGACAAGCGGAGCCCCCTCTTGAAGGCTGACATGGCCACCGCTTCATTTAAGTCGGGGATCTCCATAGCAGTCGAGTTGAAGCGGGCCGTGTAGTCCTGGAGGGTCTCTCTCTCCGTTTGCTGGATGAGGAAGAGGCAGTCGGTGTTCTTCGGAGCCCGGCTGCAGGTCCTGAAATGAGAGAGAAAAAGGGTCTCGAGCTAGGAAAAAAAATGAATCGTACTTGGACGGATGGCGAAGAACCACATCCGCGCGGCCTTCTTCAGGGTCGCTGGGAAGGCGATGCAGTGGAGGGCATCGGACGCGCCCTGCACCATCATGTGGGCTTTGTAGGCGCCCAGATGATCTAGGGGATTGGTGGTACCGTCGTAGGGGTCCACCTGCGGGATCTTGAAATGGCGGGGGATAGTCTCCCCCAGAATCTCTACGGAGAAAGGCGGGCGAGTGTCGTGCACCGGCCTTCCCTCGGCATTCTGCCGCTCAACTATCTCGGCAATGCGCTCTTCCATGTGCATGATTTTGCTGTCATAATCGTGCGGATCGGCAGCAAGGTGCCGGCCACCGAGATGAGCAGAGTCAGCGAAAGAGGGAGAGGCTGACCTCGCCCTTTTTCCTTCGATGCGGGTCCTCATGGACCCCTGGGGTTCTGGAACTGTGTGGGACAGGGGCGGAGGTGCCTCCGGCTGCTGGCTGACGCCGGCGACCGGCTGATGATTGACACAGGAAGCCGCTGGCGGCTGCTGCTGGCGGTCCGCCATCTCTTGGAAGCGCTGGACCGCCGAGGTAAGCGTCTCGATGCGGTTCACCAGTGTCTGGAATTGTTGCAGCCCCAGGGTGATGGTGGGCTCGATGGCGGCGGCGATATTGCTTTCCGTGGGGGGCGCGCTGGGCCCTTGGTGGGAGCGTCCTCCCCTCGTGGAGACGCTCTGAGTTCTTCCTCTTACCATAGCTGGATCCTTCCCATTTATCTCCCCTTTTAGAGTAAAGAGCGCAGCGAAGATTCAGCCCCCCTTCCTCTAGCACCAATCTGTTGCCGCCGTTTCCTCTTGGACCGGGATCGGTGGACGTGCTGGAGAGCTCCTCAACTGGCCAACCTGCAAAAAGTCCCTGGGCGCCGGAGGGGCTCCGGCGTGGGACACTCCGATGCTAAAGTTAGAGGAAGGCTGGAGCAACAGAATGGGAGGAAGCTCGGAAGGAGAGTATGCAATGGAGAAGAAGAACGTTACACTTCACGGAGGTCCCCCGAGCACCTTTTATAGGCACGGTGCTGCCAAATTCTGTTGGGGAGCAGGCTAGGAAAACCCGAATATGCTCCCAGGAGAACAGGCGTGGCGACGAGATCGTGGGTGGCGGCATGCCAGGTGTGTCAAAGTATTGGCCATGCGCTGGAGTTTGTTATAACAGAATGTCAGAACTGTCAGAGAGGAAAGGTTCCTGGAAACCTCGGGCGATCTTTTCGGCAGTGGGTCAGCTGGCTCCCCAGGAGCCGACCGTGATGATAAAAAGGGCCGTCGCACGGGCGGTGGGGCGCCTATCAGCCCTCAAAGCCCCCGGGTCGGCTCTTTGGGAAAGCCAACCAGGGAGTCGGACTCGACGCAAGGACCAGCCGACCGAAGAAGAAAGGCCGGTCCGACCGGGGACTAGCCGAATGGGCGCATCAGGTCCCTAACAATGTATTATAAATATTTTAGCTTATCGTTTTACTTAAGAGCATACCTGGTGTTTCTCCTCCTTTAGATGTTCTTCCTTTTGTTTTGATGAACCAAAAGGGTAGGGGGGAGGGGTAAACCCCGGTGTAGCTCCCCGTTCACTTTGTTTAGATGTGCTTCCTTTGGTGCATGGATCTACATCTCATGTTAGTTGTGGATACTTGTTCCAGCACGGGGCCTTGCACTGATGGTGGAAGGGTGACCGGCCGAAATGAAAACATGAGGTCTCTAATATTGAGGTTGAAATTTGAATATCCAAGTCTGAATGGAAGGCGAGGGCTCCATCCTTTAATCACTACAACCAAAACAAAGTGATTTTCATTTGAAATTTTGGATGATCAAGTCATGGCTTTTTAACACAGTTTTAGTGCAACAAACAATTTGGCAAAGAACACGATATAATTAGCTCCTGTTTGGATGGTAATGGTCTTCATCTGTAATTGTCGATTTTTCTTGGCAGAGAGATCGACAAGCATTAATTGCTCCAATGTTTGATGCAATTGCATGATGGTTATATACTTTTACAATTGTACATGGGCATCAAAGTTGGTACGTAAAATCTAGCATATCAAGTTCTTAACTGCGGTTGGGTTGTCGATGATGTAAACAATGTTTTGTAGTATAGTGCCACTATTCTTCTAAATTGACAAAGTTTGAACTAATTCTAGTATTTCCATGGTTGAATGAATCAAATTTTCTGCAAAAATAAATTACATAATAATTCAGAAATTATATAAATCTAGTTTATTCATTATTTTTATGGCTAATTGAAAATATATGTAAATTTCAAAATAATGATGCTATGTTGTTGGTGTTACTATTTAGCTTTCATTTATTTATTTCCTTCTTCAATGTTTTAATGATCATACAAACACTTTGATAATTTTACAATTTTTCTTTTTTTTTGGAAATCCAATGAAACATTTCACAAATATCAAATTTGTACTTTATAGTGAACTTGTAAATCAAAACATCTAAATTTTGCACACTTCATATTGACTACTCTTTGTTTCAAGATTTTAAAGCGCATGAAATAAGGATGCCCCAATTTTTTCCCGTAGAACGAGATATTTCACTGTCCCATCCCATTCAGATAGGTATCTAGCTACTCCTCTCTTCCTTGTTTTTTTTTTTCTTTCTTTTTTTCCTTTTTCTCTTACCTTCCTATTCTTTCTTTTTTTATTTTTTTTTCCTTATCCGTTATTTTCTTTCTTTTATCCCTTTTCTTCTTTTTCTTTTCTTTTTTCTCTTTTCTTCCTTTATTTCCCCTGCCTTCTCCTTTTCTTTTTTTTTTTATTTTTCTTTTTCTATTCTTTCTTTTTTTTTTTTTTTCTTTTTTTTTTCTTTTTTTCTCTCTCATATGTATGTACGGATTAGTTTGAAAGCTTTGATTCTATCCTAATTTTATTTTTTCATAAAAATAAAATGGGATGATCGAAATACCCGCCATTCTGCTGGAACGTAAAACTTTACTTTGTTTTGCTTCCGAGTTACCATACAACTTATCGGTCCGACGGTGAATATTGTTCGATGTAACTCTCATGTTTACTAGTGTGGTAACAAATAAACCAGTATTGTCTCATCAATATCTGAATAAAGAAATAGCACCTACGGTGAAGTATGTGACAAATAATCATAATACATGCAAATATAAACAAATTACACTTCATATCTTACATCTCAGTGACTGTTAAAGATATAAAATTTAAGATTATAATCAATGACCGGACAGACGAAGAAACTATTGTTTTGTTTTTTTTTTTTTTTTTAATGAACCGGATAGATATATTAGAAAATTATCCTAGAACGGATACAACCCAGAGTATCAGCTAACAAAATATCTATAAACTGTATAGGCATATCAGAAGGAGAGAAGTAGACAAAATATTCAAAGTGATGCGCGACGAAGGAAGCCACCCAATCCGTCCCGAGTTGGCTTCTCGATAAATATGATATATAATAAGTCCCGAGCATCTCCGAAGCAGCAGAGCGATGTCCCACAGGAAAGGCATAGTGGGAGTCACTCTAAGGATGGTCTGGACAGTCGAGGAATCACCTTGTATGATAAGACGTTCTAAGTGGAGGATCGTCCTGGCATATCTAATACCAGTCCATGCTTCGTGAAGCTCCGCTGAAAGAACAGTCTGCTCCAGGAGATGATGCCCCACGCAACCAGAAAGCCAATCCCCAAGGCCTGAATAACAAAGCCTGCTCTAACATTGGGTCCCCTAACACTTCCAAACTATTGTTTTGTTTAACAACCATGTGTGGACAATGCTCCGAAGACCACCAGAATTTATCAGGCAAATGAGCCAACAGATAACAACCATGCACCGAAAACTGTTTTAACTCTATACATTCCATGCTAGCGTGAGAAATTGATGGCTGGGTTCACATTTTTCGAGTTAATTATTTCCAGCCCACTAAGGAATTTATTGGAGGTGCGAATATGGTAAATGTATAATTGAATAATAGCATATATGGTACATAAATAATTGAGTAATACAGATATTATAGTTACATGTCTATAATAATTTGAATTGTACAACAATAATATCTTATTTGTTTTGTTACAATTTTTCTCACTGATTGCGGATAAGGATAATAACCTTACTACATTTAATTTAAAAGAGAATAAAAAAGTTAACTGCTGTCCAACCTACTTGTTGCAATGTTGAATCTCCTGCATCTCACTTTATTTCTTGTCCTATATATCCTTTAGTTTAGAATTTGTACTTTGCCATGCAAGTCCTGGATTTATGCTTATTTTGCAATATCTGCTTTACTAAATATGCTCTTAAGTAGCATTCAACATTCAACATCACCGCTACGGTGGCGGCGCAGTCGATTAAAGTATGGTTCAGTTCTTGTATATAATTTATTGATCACGAGTTCGATAAATGATCTCGTAGATGATTCGATTAAATTCTAGATTAAATCTGGAACACGTGACTGGAAGTTGAGCGACCGAAACTCCGACGTCGTAGTGGGACTAGACTGACGTACTCGTCCAGTTAAGCAAGAAGGGCATACGAAAAATTTGCAGCCCGAATCGAACATGATCTAGCGGGCTGGGATCTGTTACGGGAGCTACACCGGAATAAAATCCTCTATTATTTTTTTTCTATTAAAAGAAGAAGAAGAAGAAGAAGAAGAAGAAGAAAGAAGAAGAAGAAGAAGAGTAGCATTCAACATCGTTTGCTATTATTCTATCTCTACCTGAATACAAACAGATCTGTACGATATTTGACTTCAAATTGCGGCAAGGGAGTTGATAGTTTCCCTTTGTTTAGGTTATATTGATTTTAGATCTTTATATTATTGAAAAATACGGAGAAAATAATTACCTACAGAAATACTACCAGTAACGCCATTAGTTTTTATTTTACAATTTTTTTAATTATTAATTTAAACATGTTTCAAATAAGCTGAATTACTTTACCTAAGCATTCACCTGAAGTTTTCTACTTTCCAAATTGCAGCATGTACTTGGCATTATCCTTGAATGTATTGGTGAATGACATTCTTTTCAAATCATTGATAGCAAAGCTAATTCCCAGCAGATATTCATAGAATTATGAGAAAATATGCAGTGCCCCCAACGCTTTCTGATGTTTATGATGACGAAGAGATCCAAGATGGCACAGATATTGGTGCTGAACAACCGCATACTCTCAGCAAGGCCTAAAATTTGGCCATGCAAACAGAGCAATCATGTTTCTGGGCATGCAACAAACTTGTACAAAGTGCTTTGTTATCTTATACAATATTAAGCTGAATCAAGCTCGTGGCAATGTAAAGCTGAAGTTTACTTTGGAATGCAAAGAAACAGTCAGCAATGCTCAAATTTAGCCAGGGCAATGTGAAGTAAATTCTTCCTACGTATTATTTATATAATTTTATATATATATATATATATTATTGCCGTCTGGATCGTCGTGGCCCGTAGTTCCGGTGCACCGCCGCCGCATCGGGTGCCTTCTCCCGCCGGGGGTGCTCCTTCCACCTCGGGGATCTACTCTTCGGCCCACTCGACCTGCAAAATAGGGGACACTCGGGCCGGTCAAGTCAGTGGAACGATCGAGGGAAACAGATACCTCTGAGATGGAGAGCTTAGGGGACTCCCTCGTCTCAGGGGATGACATGATGAAGATATTCAAATAATGTAAAGAACAAGATGATAATGTCTAAGCGGTAGAAAGAGAGAATGGAGAGCAGGGAGCGAGGAGGTTTTCCGGCCGATTTCTTGGCCGCCAAGCTCTCGGGGTGCTTGCTTATTTACCTCTCCCCGCTCCTCCTGCGTCTGTCTCTTACTTTTCTTATCTCACGCCTTGGGCGATGGTCCCGCCCAGATCGGGGGCTTGGTTCCGGTGTCCTTCTTGAGGTGCCTTCTTGCGGTATCTTCTCCGGAGGGGCTTGTCGTTGCCCGCAGCTTCTCCTTCTTCCCTTTTCCCTCTCGGAATGGTCCTTCTAGAGGAGGAGGCAATCCTCGAGCCTCTTGGAGCCTCTCCTTCGCTCTTGGACTGGTCCTCCTTCTAGCCTTCGGTGAGCTTTCTGGAGAGCTTTCTTGAGAGCTCCCTGGAGAGCTCGCTGGCTCTACACTTCCCTCCAGGATCTCTCCTTCTTCTTCCTTTTTCCTTCTTTTCTTTTTTGCTCTCTCCTTCTGAGATCTCTCCTCCCCTTCTAAGATCTCTCCTCTCCTTTGAGATCTCCCTTCCTTCTCTGGGATCCCTCTTCCTTCTGAGATCTCTCTCATTCTGAGATCTCTCTTCCTTCTGAGATCTCTCCTCTCCTCTGGGATCCCTCTTCCTTCTGAGATCTCTTTTCCTTCTCTCCCGGGGGTATTGTCTTCCTTTGATTCCCAGGCGCTGCGCCATCGAGCCCCATACCATCATGGAAAATCTTTCCATTCCCAGAGGGGTCGCCCAAGCATTGCAGGGCCTATAGCTTTTACAGGATTTCCATTCTGGGGGAACTCTGGGTCTCCAGCAGTATGGTTGTTGATGTGGTGGAATGCTACAGGGCCCTGGATCTAACGGGGCTTACCTCGTGCAGAGCATGCGGGCGACGTGTTGTAGAATTGGCATTGGTGGCAGAATATGTGCCACCTTCCGGAGGTTGTAGGTGGACAGGGACCTCTGTGTCGAGGTTTGAACTCTTGTTGATCTTTTCCTCATTCATCGCTAGCGGGAATTCTGGCCTTCATATGGTAGGGAAGGACCTCCCAGAGAGGTCTGCCTTTGGCAGCATGAGATCGACCCCGACTGGGAGCCGACCTTAGATGGATGGCTCACCTCGTGAGCTCAACCCCGGCTGGGAGCTGACCTCGATGGGAGGGCTAGCTTCATGAGCTCTACTCCGGTCGGGAGCTGACTTCGACAGGGGGCTCGCTTCATGAGCTCGACCTCGACTGGGAGCTGACCTCGGCAGGGGGCTCGCTTCATGAGCTCGACCCCAGCCAGGAGCTGACCTCGGCATTCCAATGGGGGCTGCGCTTAGGTGGCAATCCCCACCCATGCGACTGCTGGCTGGCGGTTGTGTAGACTCCACGTCAGTGGATGTTGCCACATCAGATGCCCCCCACTCCCAAGTCTGAAGAACAAAGCATCGCTCGGGGCGATGGGAGTAATGACCATGCTGACATGGAGGGGTGCGCCTTCTAAGCTATCAATGCTTCGACTGCCATGCCCCGAAGACGTGCCTTTACATTAATGGGGTGTTGTGCTTAGTTTTCCAACGTAGGGACCATCAATACCCTGGCTGGATCAAGGCACACATCCCATGAATCAAAGCGTCAAGAGGCACCTGGAGTCAAAACATGGAGACTTTCAGTTGGCTGCATGGCTTTTAAAAGGCCTTCGGGCATAGGTGGCCAGGGTTTTGCAAAGCTTCCTTTCTTCTTCTTCAGCCCCTTTCTGGTTTCGATGTTGGCCTCCATGTTTGCCTTCTTCAATCCCTCTCCCTCAGCCTGTGCTGAGGGAGGGCTCCTAGTAGACTTTAGGATTTCAGCCCGAGGCCTGGAGGGCCAAATGAAGGCTCTCCAGGAGTGGTTGGCCGGTGTCAAGGCGTGGGTGCCTGGTTCAGAGAAGAAATCTGCTGAGCTCGAAACTTCCCCCTCAAATGTAAAGGGGGAGATCCTCCGATAGGAATGCTATGTTCCGTTCACTTTGCTTGTCGCTTTCCTTTTCTTTGGCTCGGACTGCCTCTAGGGAGTCTCTTCGGTTCTCCAAGCCATGAGTCTGGCGATTGACAATGGGAATTTAGGGATCTCTTACCAACATTCCCGGACCGTGAGCAAGGCAACCCGTCGCAGGGCTTCCGGAGTATCCCGGCTCAACTCGCCGCACTATGAGTCAAGGGGTAGATGGTGGGATTTCTGGAGTTTCCCGACAGACATCTCTGGACTGTGAGTAAGGTAGTGGATGCCAGGCTTCATGAGTTTCCTGACTTATAGGTGCCAAACTGTGAGTTTCACAGTAGATGACAAGGTTCTAGGAATCCCCAACTGAGCCTCAAGACTGTGAGTGGGGAGACTGAGCCCGGGTCCATCGAAAGGACCCAGCTTGGAGATTGCCTAGCTGCGAGCCTCTTGGAAGATGGCGGGTTACCCTGTTGTTGCTTTAAGGTCATTAAGCCCAGCCATAAAGTGCAGGCCCGATGGAGCGGGCTCAGCTTGAGAGTGTCAAACGGTGAGTCATGCGGTAGACGACATCTTGGTGCCACCCCCAGGCTTGTTGATATGGGCGTCGAACTGTGAGTCACGCGGTAGGTGGCGGGTTGCCCTGCAACGACCTCCAGGTTGTGAGCTCGGCTGGTAGGCGCGGGCCTGATGGAGGGGCCCTTGTTGTTGAAGAGGATGCCATGCTGTGAGTCTCGTGGCAGACGGTACCTTGGTACCACCTTCGGGCTGTGAGCACGATTGTGAGCACGGGCCTGATGGAGGGCCCGGCTTGTTGATGAGCTGCCACGCTATGAGTCTCACGGTAGATGACATCTTGGTGCTGCCTCCGGCTGTGAACACGGCTGGTGAGTGTAGGCCTGATGGAGAGCCCGGCTTGTTGAAGAGGATGCCGAGCTGTGAGTCACATGGTAGACGATATCTTGGTGCCGCCTCCGAGCTGTGAGCTTAGCTGGTAAGCACGGGCCTGATGGAGGGGCCCATGTTGTTGAAGGGGATGCCATGCTATGAGTCTCGTGGTAGACGGCATCTTGGTGCCGCCTCCGGATTGTGAGCATAGTTATGAAAGGTGGGCCTGATGGGAGGCCCGGCTTGTTGAAGAAGGTGCCGAACTGAGTCATGCAGTAGATGACATCTTGGTGCCACCTCCGGGCTATGAGCTCGGCTGTGAAAGGCGGGCCTGATGGGAGGCCCGGCTTGTTGAAGAGGATGCCGAACTATGAGTCACGCGGTAGACGACATCTTGGTGCTGCCTCCGGGCTGTGAGCTCGGCTGGTAGGCATGGGCCTGATGGAGGGGCCCGCATTGTTGAAGGGGATGCTATGCTGTGAGTCTCGCGGTAGGTGGCGGGTTGCCCTGTTGCCACCTCCGGGCTGTGAGCATGGCTTTGAAAGACGGACCTGATGGGGGGCCTGGCTTGTTGAAGAGGAGTTGCCATGTTTTGAGTCTCATGGTAAATGGCATCTTGGTGCCACCTCTGGGCTATGAGCATGGCTATGAAAGGCGGGCCTGATGGGGGGCCTGGCTTGTTGATGAGCTGCCATGCTGTGAGTTTCAAGGTAGACGACATCTTAGTACCGCCTTCGGGCTATGAGCACGACTGGTGAGTGCAGGCCTGATGGAGGGCCCAGCTTGTTGAAGAGGATGCCGAACTATGAGTCATGCGGTAGACATCTTGGTGCCTCCTCCGGGTTATGAGCTCGACTAGTAGGCACGGGCCTGATGGAGGGGCCCGCATTGTTGAAGGGGATGCCATGCTTTGAGTCTTGTGGTAGACAACATCTTGGTGCAGCCTCCAGGCTATGAGCACGGCTTCGAAAGGTGGGCTTGATGGAGGGCTCGACATTGTTGAAAAGGAGTTGCCATGTTGTGAGTCTCACGGTAGACGGCATCTTGGTGCTGCCTCCGGGTTATGAGCACGGGCCTGTTGAAGGGGATGCCATGTTGTGAGTCTCGCAGTAGGTGACGGGTTGCCCTACCGCCACCTCCGGGTTGTGAGCACGACTGTGAAAGGCGGGCCTGATGGGGGGCCCAGCTTATTGAAGAGGATGTCGAACTGTGAGTCACATAGTAGACGACATCTTGGTGCTGCCTCCGGGCTGTGAGCTCGATTGGTAGGTATGGGCCTGATGGAGGGGCCCGCGTTGTTGAAGAGGATGCCATGCTATAAGTCTCGCGATAGATGGCAACTTGGTACCGCCTCCAGGCTATGAGCACGGTTATGAGCGTGGGCCTGATGGAGGGCCCGGCTTGTTGATAGCTATCATGCTGTGAGTCTCGTGGTAGACGGCATATTGGTGCCGCCTCTGGGCTGTGAGCGTGGCTGGTGAGCACAGGCCTGATGGAAGGCCCAGCTTGTTGAAGAGGATGCTGAACTGTGAGTCACGCGGTAGGTGGCAGGTTGCCCTGCCGCCACCTCCGAGCTGTGAGCTCGGTTGGTGCCCGCCGGATCTTGAGTTGAACGGGAACATCCCTGCACAAGTGAAAGATGAAGTTGTGCAAAAAAGGGACTTATATAGTTGAGGGAGAGTTCTACATCACCGGTAGCGCTCTCTTAGGCTACTCATGCTCCAAGCCAGTGAGCATCGAGAGGCGCCTGGACCGGCGATGTGTTAAGCTTCGCTCAGGTGGGCTTCGACCCCTTTGTTGGGGTCCCTTTCAAGGGTTGGAGTAGTGCGCCCATCTATGATCGGCATGCTGCCATCTCCAAACCATGGGCGAGGCGATGGTGCTTGCCATTCGCAGTGATGCAGGGACTTTTCCTGTAAAACTATAACATAGTTTTCATGTTGTAAAGTGTAGCAGGGAAGGGAGTTACCCATTAGGCTCGCATGAGATGACGAAAACCCCACATATAGGGGCTTGCCTGGATTCTGGGCCCAACCGCACCTGCCCCCCAGGGAGGTAGCCACGGTCGTTCCATCGATTGAAGAGCCTAGATCCTCAGCCTTGGTCGAGATCCTCTGGGCTCCAGAATCATCTATCGCGTCTACCTGCTCCCCCTACCTAGCACGCCAATCTGTTGCCGCCTGGATCGTCGTGGCCCATAGCTCCGGCATGTCGTCACCGCATCGGGTGTCTCCTCCTGCCGAGGGCGCTCCCTCCTCCTTGGGGTCTGCTCTTCAGTCCGCTCAACCTACAAAACAGGGGAGACCCGAGCCGAGGATTCCGGCGAGGACACTCCAATGATCAAATAGTGGGACGATCGAGGAGAACAGATATCTCTGAGATAGAGAGCTTGGGAGACTCCCTCGCCTCAAGGGGTGACATGATGAAGATATTAAAATAATGTAAAGAATAAGATGATAATGCCTAAGCGGTAGAAAGAGAGAATGGAGAGCGGGGAGTGGGGAGGTTTTTCGACTGGTCTCTTGGCCGCCAAGCTCTCGAGGTGCTTGCTTATTTACCTCTCCCCGCTTCTCCTACGCCTGCCTCTTACCTTTCTTACCTCATGCCTTGGACGATGGCCCCTCCCGGAATGTGGGCTCGATCTTGGTGTCCTTCTTGAGGTGCCCTTTTACGGTGTCTTCTCTGGAGGGGCTTGCCATTGCCCACGGCTTCTCCTTCTTCCCTCCCCCCTCTTGGAATGGTCCTTTCGAAGGAGGCAATCCTCAGGCCTCTTGGAGCCTCTCCTTCGCTCTTGGACTGGTCCTCCTTCTAGCCTTCGATGAGCTCTCTGAAGAGCTTTCCTGAGAGCTCCCTGGAGAGCTCGCTCGCTCTGCGCTTCCCTCCAGGATCTCTCCTTCTTTTTCCTTTTTCCTTCTTTTCTTTTTTGCTCTCTCCTTCTGAGATCTCTCCTCCCCTTCTGAGATCTCTGAGACCTCTCCTCTCCTCTGAGATCTTTCCTCCTTCTCTGGGATCCCTCTTCCTTCTGAGATCTTTCCTCCTTCTCTGGGATCCCTCTTCCTTCTGAGATCTCTCTTATTCTGAGATCTTTCTTCCTTCTGAGATCTCTCTTCCTTCTAAGATCTCTCTCCCCTTCTGAGATCTCTCCTCTCCTCTGGGATCCCTCTTCCTTCTCTGGGATCCCTCTTCCTTCTGAGATATCTCTTCCTTCTCTCCCGAGGGTATTGTCTTCCTTTGATTCCTAGGTGCAGGCGCAGCGCCATCGAGCCCCATACCATCGTGGGGAATCTTTCCATTCCCGGAGGGGCTGCCCGAGCATTGCAGGGCCTATGGCTTTGATAGGATTCCCCTTCTGGGAGAACTATGGGTCTCCGGCTATACGGTTGTTGATGTGGCGAAACGCTACAGGGCCCGGTCTGATGGGGATTACCTCGTGCAGAGCATGCGGGCGGCGTGTTGCAGAACTGGCATTGGTGGCAAAACATGTGCCTCCTTTCGGAGGTTGTAGGTGGACAGGGACCTCCATGTCGGGGTTCGAACTCTTGTTGATCTTTCCCTCCTTCATCGCTGGCGGGAATTTTGGCCTTCATATGGCAGGAAAGGACCTCTCGGAGAGGTCCGCCTTCGGCAGCATGAGCTCGACCCTGGTTAGGAGCCTACCTCAGACGGAGGGCTCATCCCGTGAGCTCGACCACAACTGGGAGCTACCTCGGTGGGAGGGCTAACTTCATGAGGTCTACTCCAGTCGGGAGCTGACCTCAGCAGGGGGCTTGCTTCATGAGCTCGACACCGGCCGAGAGCTGACCTCAACAGGGGGGCTTGCTTCATGAGCTCGACCCTGACTGGGAGCTGACCTCGGCATTCCACCGGGGGCCGCGCCTAAGTGGCAATCCCCACCCATGCGGTTGCTGGCTGGCGGTTGTATAGGCTCCACGTCAGCGGATGTTGCCACATCATATATATATTCATAAGATGTATAAAATAGAATATTTTAGTATGACAAATAATTTATTAAAAAAATAAAAGAATTTAGAAAATAAAACAAAGATTTGGAATTCTGGCCTAGAAGGCAAATGAAACCACTGCTCTAAAGGAGATTTGACTCCTTCTCATGCAAATAATAACTGGAGCTCTCACTCTCCTCCAAGATATAACCTAGAAGCCAACACTTTAATGTTCACCAATGGTACGATCTCGAACGAATGCCGATCAAGTCCATCTTCGGTCCAAATGATCAAATATAAAATAAAAATTTAGAAAACAAAAGACAGAATATAGACTTTATAATATTATATTTATATGTAGATAATATTTTATTATTTGAAATATTAATAAAAGTAATTCAACAAATTAAAAGCTATCTATCAAATTATTTTGATATAAAGACTTAAGAGAAGCCGATATAATTTTTGACATGAAGCTTAAAAGAGTAAATAGTGGAATAAAAATAAGTTTAGCACATCCAATAGACTTAATAAATTTCGATACTTTGATCTAAAATCTTTATCTATATATTTTAATCATAGTTCTCATTTAATTAAAAATTTAAAAAAATTAATTAAATAATTAGAATATCTTCAGAGGATAGGATCTCTATTATTTGTTTCAAGTAAAATCCATCTCAATATAGCTTATGTAATAGGCAGGCTGAGTAGATATACTAGTAATCCTAGTAAAGAACATTATAAAGCTTTAGAAAAAATCTTTAGGTATCTTAAGAAAATCGTAGATTACTCTCGTATACTGAGGTTATCTAAAAGTAGTTGACGGTTATAATGATACTAATTGGATAATAAATAGCTTAGATATCAAGTGGACCACTGGATATCTCTTATTGTTAGAAGGAGCTGCAATATCTTAGAATTCATGTAAACAAATAATAATTACTAAAAGTATGTTAGAATTGAATTAACTGCTCTTAACACTACATTATTAAAGTATAATAGCCAAAAGATCTAAATAATATAAGAATTTCTCTACCAATAATTTTAAAAATTTTATTAAATTATGATTGTAAAGCTTTAATTGATATGTTAAATCAATAAATAACTAATAAAAAGATGAACAATCATATTCTAATCAGGTATAAAACTATAAGAAATAAAATGAAAGATGTGATATCATTTTAATTTATAAGATCAAAAAATAACTTGATTGATCTTTTAACTAAAGACCTTTCAAAGGTTACAGTATCTGAGATATGAAGGGGGATGAAACTTAAGCCCATACATTAGTCACCAGAGTGGATTCCTACCATTATGGCAATCCCATGGTTAAGGTTTAAAGGGAAACGACCTCCGAGATGACATGAGAGCACCAATTTGGAATATATTTTCATCCCTTTCTTATAGTGTGGTACTCTATTATGACGGTCATGTTGAGCATAACTCTTAATAGATCCAAGGTTAGAAGTCCAGCAATGTACAATTCCATTGTATATACCCTTGAAAAATCTATCTTAATAAAAGTAATCATGGGACCGTTACCGTGAAATTAAGGCGAATTTCTAGTAACTCATAAATATTAAGGTAAGTGCATAGCCTAAATAGTACTACCCCGTATTATGATTAGTTCATCTTTATATTGTATATTTTTATACTAAATGCAAGTTCAAACATAGAAGGTACTTGCACTAAGCACAATAAAAATCTAAAAATTTTATTTTTTAAATTATTTATTAAATTTAAATATTTTATTATGAGTTTTAAAATTTATGAGGGATTTTCATATGATTTTGGGAGTTTCAAAACTCTCATTGATCCAACATCCAAATGCCTGCAAGAGCGTGGCCGTTCAACGTCTATTCTCATGGCAATTTGTTTCTTTAAACTTTGTTTTAATGCCTTGACATCTCTTTTGAGGGCCTTTTGAAAATTTGCTTTTAATATTTTGAACCTATAAATAGGCCCTTTTTCCTGGACTTCAAATCCATCCAAGAATTTCCTCATATTTTTTTATCCCAATTTCTCCTCTTGCATCCATTCTCTCTCTCAAAATTCTCTAAATTTTTTTTTAATTCTTATTTTATATTTGATCATTTGGACCGAAGATGGACTTGATCGATATTCATTTGAAATCGTGCCACCGGCGAATATTAGTATTAGCTTTCAAATTGTATTTTGGAGAAGAGTGAAAGGTCTAATTATTTTTCGCACGAAAAGCAAATCAAATCTCCTTTAGAACAGTAATTTTATCTACTTAAACAATAATTTTATCTACTTACCATATCAGGATTCCAAACATTTTATTTTCTTTTCCTAAATTCTATTTCTTATTTCTTTTTTAAATTACTTGTCACACCAAAATACTTTGTTTTACATATCTTACAAAAATTAATTTTAAATATATATTTTTCATATAATATACATAACACTATCCAGGGCTAGGTTAACACACAATACACAGATATTCTCATGTTGAACACTTCCTGCTTTTTCTATTTCTTGTATAACTATTGTTGTCTGAATGGTTGTATTATATTGATATATTATTTTGGTTTCCAGCTCAACAGTTCGCTAAACCACTTTTGTTTCTAACAGGGATCAAGCGATTTCGAAGTTTTTGGCTTGCTTTACATTTGAGGCTCATGATCCCATTTCTAATTCTTGGAGCGCAATATATAAGTTTAAATTTGATAGATAAGTCAAAATGCTGCTAGTGGCCTTGCATATATACTTTTGTTTATCTTTCTTTTGTCTTTCTTTCTGGTCTATCTTAGCTAATTCCCATGCATCATGCAGCAAAAGAAAAGGCTAGTTTCATAAAACAGGTGTACTGAGATGTTCACCAAAGCTTGGTTCAGTTAGATGAGAAGCCTCAAGCCTAAGATGTGTTTTAGAGCACCGAAAAACCAAACAATGGAGCAACATGCAGATCTAATGCCTCAACCATGCCATTTGCAGGGAATACATCATTCGGTCATGGCATTTTTAAGCAAGAACGTACAAAACAAAACACATTTGCCACATAAACTGAACCCACAAGGCTGATTACGTAAAACAACTCTATCCAAGATGATGATTATGGTACTACCATTCATATACCATGACTATTTCCATTTTGGCGAGGCAACTTATTTACTCTTGAATGTTATTTTCCTCTGAATAAATCAGACACCGAGCCTACATTTCATTTAGTGATATTTGATATAATGTCTTCAGTTATTTTATTGTGTATAATGGTGCCTCGAGGCACTTTCCCATTTTCTTCTTGTGCCTCTAATGAACCTTATTTCCACTCAAAAACTTGGATATTCATAGATACTGTATGTGTGTGAAAGGATCAAGAAAATACATAGTATGTACAGACATTTTCAGACACTTTGACTATTAGCTAGGGTTAAAGCTGTACCCCTTCTGACCAAAATAGCATTCATCATCAGGGGCATTAATTTATAGGTATATTTTAGTTATCACACTTCTATTTTTGTAGATAAAAAATACTTCCCACTTGACCACTACAATTCAAAAGAAAAAACAAAAAGAAGAAGAGTGATCAACTTTAAATGGCCAACCGATTCCCTAAAAAAGGAGATTTCATATAAGCATAATAAAAATTCAATATTCCGAAACATAGTCTTGGATGGTGACTGAAAGAAATGTTTCTTCAATCTAACAAACTGTGAACCGCAGAATACTATCATGCAACCAGCACATGCAAGGGACTTCATATGATACATTCTAGATGAATTACGTTTTTTTTTTTTTTCCAGGTGATGGTAAATTACATATTTACTAACTACTATCAAACTAAACAACCAACCAATAATTAAGTCATAATCATAATTCTTCCAACTAATAATGGTTATTCCTTGATCAGCAGAGGATGAAACTTCTGAGATTTGCTGCTGATATGCAGGTCCTTGGAGAATCCAAAATCTATAAACAGGCCCTGCACGTGAACATTACTTAGAAAATTCAAGTGGGATAATGCCAAAACATTACTTAGAAAATTCAAGTTTTGCATTAGCATTGATGATATTAATTATGATAGCTAGTCCATTTTAATGATAATCAAGAAACAGGTAAAATCTCTTCTTCAATTAGTCCAGCTTAAAATATCGTTACAATAGTTTTCTCTTTTTTGAAAAAAAAAGAAAGAAAAGAAAATATCCCAGTCATTTAGATCAGGGTTTTCCAAACCGTGCCGAATCGGCCGGTTCGGGACGTACCGAACCAAACCGGTGGCCGGCCGGCACGATTCGGCCATATAAATCGGCACAGCCCCCTTTAAAAAACAAAAAAAATAATAATAATAACTTACCGCACCGAGAACCGGGCCCGAACCAGACCCGAACCGGTGCGAACCGGACCCGAAGCGGTCAAAACGGGCCCGAACTGGCCGATTCGGCCCGGTTCGGCTCGATACGGCTTGGGAAGAGGGGGGGTAAATTTTTTTAGAATTGTCACATGGCTACTGTAGCCATGTGACGTTTTGTCTGGGAGGGAAGATGCCTTTCCTTTTAATTAAGGAAAGGCACCGAGAGCTCGTAAGAGCTCTCTGTGCCCTCTACTGCAGTGCACTGTAAAAGGAAAAACGTAGAAAAAAAAAATTCGTAGATCAATTTCAACCCAATCCAACCTGCAAAAATCGAAGGGGTAGGTAGAATCAAGGTACGTATACCTTTCTTTTTCCATATTTTCATTTTTCGTATCGTTAATTTTTGTTAAAATCCATGCAAAATAGAAAATTAAGAAATGCTGTCAAAATTTATTTGTTGGCAATGATTTTAGAGTATGTGGTAGATGTAAGATAGATCTACACGATGATACTAAAATCTTAATTTTTTTTGTTAAGTATATATTTTTTAAATTAAAAATTAATTTTGGATTAATAAATTAATTAAAAAATAATAATTAGAAAAAAAACTATAATTATAAATTATTAATCTAGGGTTTGTAAGCTACTCTCACTATAAATTTTATGTCGATTTATTCAAGTTTTGTGCATCTCATGAATAGTGCCCGTAGGTCTTAACTTGAAAAAAATTTGACTTTTAATGCATTTCTAGGATCTTAAAAAAATATATGTAGCATGTATGATAGAATCCTACATGCATCTAAAATTTAAATTTTTTTTATTTTTCTTTATTTTTTGAATTTTTTAAATAAAAAAATTTAAAAAATAAATTAAATTTTAAAAATTAGGTTAATAAAGTGTTAATTAATAAATATTATTATTGACCTTATATGTAATTTAAATATTCAGGTATGGATCCGTCAAGGAGGAAGAAGGATACGGAACGGGACATTGGCTGGTTACATGGAGAGATGCTCTCGGGTCGGCATCACTGAAGGTGTAAATGGTGCAATACCGAATTTAAAGATGGGAGGTAACAAGGTTGAAGCAGCACTTGGCTGGCGGCTATCCTGATGTATCTGCATGCCGACAATGTCCACAGGAAGTCCGTCAGTTGATGAAGAAATACTTTACTGAATTTAAAGCTAGAAAGGAACAAGCAGTAAAGAAGAAGGCAGAGGTAGACCGCAGAGCCGCAGAACTACATTCTTATCACTCCAGGAAGTCAGAGGAAGCATCTATTCCTTCTGATGATGAGGCACAGATGGAGGCTGCTATTCAGGCGAGCTTGTAAAGAGACAGTAGGAGGAGGCAGCCAGGCATAGACAACGATTCGAGCCATCAGCTTTTGAGTCAGGGTCGGGATCCGCTTCTGCTAGTGCTCCAGGAGAGTCAGACAGTTTAGGAGGACCTCCTCAATCAGAGAGCCCGTCAGGAGAAGCACCGGCCATATTATATCCATGTTAGGAGCATTTGGTAATAGGAGAAAGTCTTCCAGGCCCAGGAACATTCCAGAGGGAGCCATTATCCATGATGTCGATCCACATGCATTTTCCAGTAGAGATTCTAAGCAACAGAGGGTTGACACAATGCTGAAAAATGATAAGAAGGATATGTGGCGGGCCATCTCCTCCTGGTTTCATTTCAGTCATATCCCAGCCCATGTAGCAGACAATCCATATTATCGCTCTACTATTTCATTTATACAGGCTGCTGGTGCAGGTGTAGATCCTCCAGCATCGAGGGATATCTATGGTCATCTTCTAGACAGCAATAAGGAAGAGCTAGAAGGATGGATATCCTTATATCAGAGCAAGTGGCCTGTGTATGAATTGACGATGATGTGTGATGGTTGGACTGGTCCTTCGAGCAAGTGGCCTGTGTATGAATTGACGATGATGTGTGATGGTTGGACTGGTCCTACTAGAAAGAGCATCATCAATTTTTTGACTTATTGTAATGGGAAGACTTTTTTTCAGAAGTCTATTGATGCTTCAGATCAAGTGCACGACACCAGTTATTTCCTCAGATTGATGGAGGTGATTGATCAAGTGGGAGAGCATAATGTCATGCAGGTCATCAATGATAATGGACCACAGTACATGGCTGCAGGACAGATCTTGATGGAGCAGCGGCCGCATATTTTCTAGACCCCTTGTGCTGCACATTGTATAGACCTCATGTTGATGGATATTGGTAAAATTCGCAGGGTGCAGAAGATTGTTGAGCTAGTAGTCTATCACCAGATTTATATATAACCATACATGGGTCTTATCATTGATGAGGAGCTTTACAGGAAAAAAATATTGAGACCGGAGGTCATATAATTTGTAATTAATTACATTGCACTTGATAGTCTTCTTGGCAAGAAAGCAGAGCTGCGTCAGATGTTTGTCAGTCAGGACTGGCAGAAGAGCAGATATGCCAGGGAAAATACCGAGAAAAGCAATGTGGAGAATTTAGTGACGAGACAGATATTCTGGCAGCGGGCTGAGAGGGTAGTGGAGGCTATCAAGCTTCTATAGAGGTATTTCGTGCTGTGGACTCTGAAAAGTATGCTCAGATGGGCTTCTTATATTTCATGATGCAAAGGGCAAAGAAAAAGATCCATGAGGCAGATCCATCACATGCATATGAGTATATCCGGATCATTGATGGACGGTGAAATTATCAAATGAGTTTGGATTTGCATCTAACAGATACGTAGTATTTTATGAAGTCCCTAAAAATTAAGTTTCAATTAGATTCATACAAGTACGCTTGACTGATTCTTAAAATATATATGCAGCTTACTATCTAAATCCGAGATTTCAATACTCCGTACCGGATATTGCCATGGATGAGGATCTTATGTCTACCCTGCACAATGTTATATACAAGATGAAGCCCGATTCAGATATCGCTGCTATGTGCCTTGAAGAAGTAAGTTAGGTTGAAATTATTGAATGATTTTTAAAAGCATTAATTTCAACAAGCTAACAAATTTTTTTCTGGCAGACAATTTTTTAGGGAGGGCACAGATTCATTTGAATCCACTGTAGCGGTCAGAAGTAAATCAAAGATGAATCCTAGTAGGTACTACTAAGGAGTAAGTTTAATATTATATCAGGATTAAATTTTTTATTTTGCCAAATCTAAAATTCTAAATGATGTAATGTCTTTTGCAGCTAAATAGTAGGTGCATTTTGGTAGATCTGCTAAAAATTTGAAGGTTCTTGCAGTGAAGATCCTTTCCCAGACTGTGTCCTCCAGTAGATGTGAGCGCAATTGGTCTACATTTGATCTTATCCACTCCAAGCAGAGGAACAGTCTGAAATAGAAACGCCTCAACGATCTTGTATATGTACACTATAATTTAAGGTTGAGGCTAAAATGTATTCAGGAAGAAGTAGAATTGAAATATCCGGATCCTACTGCAAGTTCATATGTTGATGAGGATGAAGATCCAATGATAGGATGAATATCCGGATCCTACTGCAGCAGACGCCAAAGCTTGATGAGAGGATCGCCTCCTCGACCAGCCAGTTTTGTAGCCAGTGAGGCTGGGATGGATGCTGGACAATGGACAACAAGTCATATTCCTCACAGGGCTCCAGCAGATACAGCACATCGTCCGTCCCCACCATCTAGTAGACCTGAAGACAAAGGAAAAGGAAAAGCAGTTGCACCTCCATCGAAGCACTCAGTCCACTCAAATTCAGATACCAGAGACTGATGATAGTGCTTCAGATAGTGGAGGATCTAGTGATCAGGGAGGAGCAGGAGGACAGGAGTCACAGCCACCTAGTCCTATTCGATTCACTGGAAAATCGCAGTTTTGCCATGCCACGCAGGATACAGATAATGGAAAACCATCTGATAGACCCCGTGCCCGTGGTGATACGATTCCATATAGGCGACGGGCTCCGCGTGGTAGTTCGGGACACGATACAGCTGCAGATCTTGCACGTGGAGTATGATCCATGGATGTATCTGGATCATCCTCATATTCAGGATCCTCTTATCCATAGCTACCGGTAGCTTCTGGTCCATATGATTCATATGGTGCATTCGAGATGTCAGCATCCAGTGGTTATTATCCCGAAGCATCTTATGCATCTGATTTTGTTGCTGGTATATTTGGATTCCCCCCTACATTGCATATCATCAGTCTCTGGACAGCTCTCAGAGTCGGGATATCAGAGAGGAATCTGCGATTAGTTATGACCCATCACGCATACCTCCTGGGATGAGCTTCGAGGAGTATCATGCTGCCTGGTAGGAGGGACATGCCGAATTTCCTACATAATATATACATGATCCATATATTTATGGACATCGTCACTCTACCCGATTCTAGACATTAGTATGTAATTATATGTTTATGCCACATTTTACTTTCATTAATTGCTGATAATCTTAGTTTAATTATCATTTTTTTTATTTTAATTGAAAATAGTCTTAAATATTAGTATTTAGTCCTAAACTCTAAAGCGATACGCCATCTTAAACCCTAAATCCTAAATCCTAAACCTTAAAGCCTAAACACTAAATTCTTCCTAAACCCTAAACCCTTAAAAAACTTAATAAAAATCTTAAAATTACAAAAAAAAAAATCAAAAAAAAAAAAATTGGACGTACCGGTATGCCCCGCCGTACCGTGTGTCGGCACGGTACGGTTCGATACCGAATCGGTACCGGTCGGCCACCGGTATGGCACCCGGTATCGGTACCGGGAACCTTGATTTAGACACATCGGCTTCCTGGCGAGATATTCTCACCAAATATCGTTCCATTCTCTTGATTGGCTTTAAACCGGTTTGTTGCATAAGTTAATGTTTTAATGTAGCATTCTGCTCTCTGAAACCCCTCAAGGCATTTCAAAGATTCCATCCAGGTGGTTGCATGAAACATGAACTGTAACATTATTGACTACATCTGTCAAGCTACTCTTTGCACGTTGAAACTTTAAATATAAGAAAAAATATTATAAATCAAGGAAAAAGAGACAAGGGAGCAAAAAAATAGAATTTTAAATTATATTGAACAAGTGTTCACTGAGCCTGGATCCTTCATGGCTTAAACCCTGCGGCCCTTTTGAGCCCCACAAGGTGCAAGAGGACCATGTTAGATCAAGGCCACTGCAACACATGGCCCACATCACATTAGCAAGGTATGGCCATAAAGAACCCATGCTTGTGTTTTCAGTTTTATTATCTATGTTTTCACTTAGTGGAAGCAAGTAAAATATGCCTATTTTTACTTCAGATATCTGTGCTGCTGAATGTATTTGCTACGAACCTCAGCATCATTAATTGCGCAAGCCACACAGTAATGTTCCTGGAGGCAAAGAATTAATTTGTTAGAAAATGCCTTTGACAAGAGGAGTGGAGATGCAGCTACTTAGGTAGAGGCTAATGAGTTAAACAATACGGACGTAAAATCATGGCATTAACCATTGCACATTATATTGAACATGCACTTGCCTGCATCATGTACCACTCTTCAAATTCATCAAACAACTCTAGCCGTTCAATTCTGAAAAAGAGTATTAATGTAAAGAAACAGAAGTTAGAGGCTAGTGTTACCTTATTATCCGGATGACTTATTTCAGCCCTACAAGCTTAGTTTTAGACTCATAAATGCAATTCATGCCTTCAGTGAACTGGGGCCAGAAACACAGATTGTGACAATTCAATTTACCCATATTCAGATTCAATAGAGTATGATAGTCATATAGCATTGGTAACAATAGTACAGTTGATTAATCAAGAAGCGTAAGGAGGAAGGTATTTAGAAGCCAACTTTGCAGTTTAAAAATGAGTTGAATCAATTTTTTTTCATTGCTGTAAAAAATACTTGTATATCGCAAATCTGGCCAACCGCCAACATAAATGCCAAAATTTGACAATTAAAATTAGTGTGTCACCAAAGTCGAGTTCCAACATGAATGTGAAGTTCCAGAAACTGCTATTTAGCTTAAAACAGCTTTTAATAGGTGCTCAACCAAGATCCGCAGTCTCAATACCAGGTACCATACTGGTATACTATCAATTCGGTATGATATAGTCAGTACAGCATCGTATGCAACTTATACCAAGATATTTTCCAACCCCTTTTCTCACCTTTTATCATGGTACCACCCAAAATCAGGTGGTGCGAGTTGATACATTAGACACAGTTCTGGACAGTATCAGGTGGTACAGTATAGTTCAGGTTGGTATGGGCCAGTTCAAGGCTTTTACCGACACGAATGATGTTTTCGTGTTGGTTGCATATAGTGCTCAACAATCATGCCTCAAATATAAACAAACGACTCTCATATTACAACTTGAATGACTTCCCATTTTGTTATGCAGCCATGCATGGTTAGGCATTTGTCTGGCGATGATAAGAATAAAAATGAAGTAAAGAAATGCAAGAAACCAAGAGGTAAATGACAGAATATGGACTATGAGAAAATCTTATTTGAAAAAAAATCTTGGTGCTCATTTTCTTTTCTAGTATGTATCAAACAAGATAATATTTTCTAAATTCCACACTGCATTTATTAAAAGAGAATTGTAACCACTGTTAGATTTACACCATCTACAACAATTTTTGAATAATTCAATTAGAAAAATCCTACCTGTGTTTTTCTTGAATTTCGATAAATTCATTATATATCTGCAGCATATCCCATGCAACAGCCCTCTGCAGCATCGAATGTTAGAGGAAGTGGATTATGAATTTTAGCTTCAATATGTGTAGGCATTGTCAATATCTAACAAAGAGTCTTTTGCTAGGAAAATGCCATCTATTGAAAGAACACACCTGCCATCCATGATCAAGAAAGAGTTTTTGCTTAGATTGTAAGGTCGGTGTAGCATGTATACCAAGGAGAGGGCATCCTCGACTCTGCATAACAAGCCAATATGCATACATCACTTCTATAACTTGTCCAGGCAAACTTTTATGCATCATAAGTTGATAAAAAACATACGTGATAAAGACAATTATCAGAACAGCAGTGAATGAAAAAGGATCATATATAAAGAAAAGAGTAAATAAAAAATAAATAGAAACTTGAAATCTATGCGAAGGAAGATTGAAAGCCTACAGAGTGGTTTTTGATGACCTATAACCACAAGGTAAAAGGAAGAATAAGTGAATGTTATAATTGAATATGCATGTCATGTTGGCAGCCAATGGAAATAAGTTGTGATGATGGTCGAGCTAAAATGAGAACATTATTTCCAAGATTGAAAATAGACTTCCCATGATATTTTTAAAAGTCCGGTGTAGTTGCATTGTTTAGAAAAAAGGGCAAGTTTGCATAGACCCTACACCACTTTAGTCAGAGAATCTTGGTTAAGTCCAAAGAAATTAGTTTTTTTTGTGAACCTATCAACAACTTAAAACCGGAATTCAGTAGGTTTGATACTTACATCATAGCAAAACATCATACCATGTCATTGAAGCTGCCTTTTTTCTACACCCACTTCAATAGATGAGTTAGTCTCAGAAACATGGTTTTTGGTTTCCAAAGAATTGTTAGTAGCCAGAGCACAACCTATGATGTGGATCTCCAATTTGGATGGTCAATAACTGCTTTTTGTATTGTTAAATCTTTTAACGAAGATTCAAAGTTACCTACACCATTTAGATTAGAAATTAACCAAATCAGGCTATTGATTCAGTTAACTATTAAAACTGAATAAATCATGACATATTATTCAGATTCTGATTTGGTTGTAAGCAAGTGATTAACATTGACCCTGCTTGAATTATCCAGTTAAAGCTAATTTACAAGCCAATATAGTAGGAACAACAATCACATACAAAGTTCAATTTAGTGCATAGGTGCATCACCTCAAACTATTTTGTACTTGTCCATTAAAACAGGTTAAAATAAAAAATCTTATATTTATTCAAAAATCATGCCAGCTCCGACAGCAGAAAAGACCCTGCATCCCTCAATTCTCTGCCTTTTTTCTCATGTTTCCTTTTCTTCTAATTTTTTTCACTCTCTTTTTCTGTTTTCATTTTTCTCTTCCCCTTTTCTTTCCTCTATCACACTAGCATTCCTTGTAAGCATATTTTCACTGCAGCAATTTGTCCGAGGTTTTAAGTTTAATGCTTCCAACAAAGAAAGGATTCAATCTCAGAAGCACATACAGCAACTCTTGAGCCCCAACATAAACAACTGTGGAAGAGTACAAGTTTCCACATCTTAAATGATAAAGAAATTGTTTAAAGACTTTCTTGACTTCCTGATTAGCTTCACTGCCATACTGTTGGCAGGTACAATTAAAAGCTCAATTGGCTTCAGTGGCCATAACATCAGATTCATAAAACAGAATACTTACACATAACTGAGATAAAAGAAAAATACAATCAGGATGATAACATAATTTATAATACCTCAAGATTTCTTAGCATTTGCTCTCCAAAAGCATCATCGGGATGGATCTGAGTAGAAAACCAGGGAAAATGGTAAGAACTCCAAAAATAAAAGCTATAATAGTAGGCTGAGATCATAGCATGAAATGAGAATCAACCTGTTCATATAAGAAAAATACTGCAGTCAAAAATTTTTTGGCAGCCCATCCAACAATAGCATGAGTGGAATCTGGATCCAAGTATATTAAAACGCACTCTGCAATTATAAATGTTGGGAGGCTGATGGCAACATCAGAATGAACCAGTTTAATTTTTGTCAGACAGATTTTGTGCATCCTATAGTAGAAAAATCTCAATAACATGAACATTTAGATTTGTATCTTGTAAACATGGCAACGTATATTAAAATAAGGCTAAAGTCAAAAAGACCCACCTTAACTGATGGTAGTGCAATTTCTATGTATTTAAACAACTGCAATGAATTGTAGAATACCAAGTAATGCAAAGTCACAATTTAGTGCAATTTCTATGTATTTAAACAACTGCGATGAATTGTAGAATACCAAGTAATGCAAAGTCACAATTTAGTGCTTTCCTTTTAAAAATCGAAAATGAATTTAGAAAAAATGATATAGATAGAACCACTGTTACATGGACATAGACACAAGATTCTGGGACCTTGTCCAACTGTCAGATACAAAAAGGAGGAAAAAAGATGATATGGTGATATGAAGAACAAATATAATTTTAAATAACTTCTAATGTATCACCATAAACTATATGTTCTTTTTTTCAAAATAATATATATTTAAATATTTATTTAAATAATTTAAAAAAATAAAACAAGGTTTAATATATTTTATATAAAAAGAATAATAAATAAATATTAAAGATGTTATTTATTAATGTTTTCCAATATACACGTTGCTCATTCAAACTTTCCAACAAGCTTAAGAATTTCCAAAAAATGATATTTTGCAAAATTATTTTAGTACTTACATTCTTGACCACTGTAGGAAAACAAAACCTAACATAATTGTAGTGGATTGAACTTGCTGTAAGTCCAACTCTCCACCAACTTCTATAAGCTGATAAGTGTCCAAATGTCAGATATGTATCTGATTTGCATATGTATCCGGCAAAGATTCTAGAAGCTGGATGCTAGTGTCCAGGTAAGGAGGGAAAGAAAAGAACAAAGAAAATTATCATTGTGTCATTGATTATGACTGTTAACTTAAATCAAAATAAGAAGATAAACGGCCCACATTCAATTGACAGATATGATAATAAGAAGTGGGAAAATGTACCTAGGATCCAAGTGAGCCAAACCTATGATGCTATCTAATTTTTGAATATCGCGTATATCAGCTGACAGTAGCTTGTAATGATCACTTAACACTTCACCTCTTTCTGGCATAATGAAAAATTGTGTCATGAAAGCACAAGAATACAGGACATGACAACAGCATAATGACTCCAGTTTAAACAAATATATCATACAAAGAGCTTAAATTCACATCCCTGATTAAATGGTCTCATGCTAAATCAAGAACTTGTGCTCCCGCATAGACAATTACACATACAAAGGAAACTCATGATGTAACACATACATGGCCCACAAATATCATTAGCCTCAAGCAAATCCATGGCAGGGTTGCTTCATTGTTTAAAATGACTAATGTTATTGCTACATCAGATCTTGACATATGCCATTCAAGTAATTTTTTAAAAGAAAATATCAAATAAATGGTTCTAAGTGCATCTCTATTTTCTTTCATAGCTGAAATCATGAACAAGTATAATCTTAGTCCGATATCTTTCATATCTTAAAAAATAAAATGATAATGAAAGCAAAGAAGGGGATGCAAATATATCTTCCCCCCTTTACTGGTGTTTTTTCCCTTGCTTCACCTGGTTGTCATTTTTATTAAAAAAAAAGAAAAGAAAAGAAAAGCTTTCAGTGCATTGTGCAGATCATGCAGAAATAAATTTGGGAAGGATTTCTTATTCTCTTTAGACTCAGGGCCCACGGAAAAAGGTGAGGGGATCCAAGCTTGGATGTCAGCTGCATGAAGCTGGGCCCAAGCCTTTTCCACCATACATAGCAAGTATGACCAATGTTATAATACCATTAGGCCTTGCCACATGCAATCCACATGTTCTTTTAAGAAAGCAATTAATGAATGGTTCAAATCACATCTCTCTTTCCTTTCATAATTGAAATCATTAAGAAGTATAATCTCCATCCAATATCTATCTTATCTCAAAAATTAAAATATAAGGCAAAGATGAGGATATAATTATATATTCTCCCTTAAACAGTGCTTTTCCCCTTCCTTCAATTAGTTGTCTTTGGTTTTGTTCATTTTCTTTTGGCAAACTGTGAAGGTCATGCAACAAATAAATTTGGAATGGGTTTCTTATCCTCTCGAGATACAAGGCCTGTGGAAAAAGGTGAGAGTTCAGGCATGGAGCTCAGCTGCATGAAGCTAACCCCAAGCATTTCCTATTATATAAATATATACACAAACGCGTGCAGTAGTAGATAGCAAATTCATTCAATGCATTTTCATTGAATAATGAGCATACATGATGTAATAAAATTATAATTACTTAAAATATAAAATTGAAATCACTACAGTTGCAATATGCAATGGCCAAAAAGCAATTCCTGAAATTATAACTGTTCAATATTAAATTATTCATTTTTATGTATGGCCACTAATTAAATGTATCATTAAGATCATTGATTAAATATAATAACAAAGGATGCCTAGTATTACAAACAACATTTTGAATCAAAATACATTCTTCAAACTTATTTGGCTTGTCAACAGTCCATGGGATTGTCTATAACAGTTTTATACCTATGTACATATATACAGTAGTAGATAACAGTTTTATACCTATGTACATATATACAGTAGTAGATAACAGTTTCATTCAAAGAATTTCCATTGAAAAATGAGCATGCATGGTATAATACAAATTATTAATATAAATTATCATTTCTTCAAATATAATTTTGCAATCACCACAGTGGCATCATGTAATTGCCATAAAAACAATTTCTGATACTGCAACTGTTCAATACTGTATTATTCTTTTTTATGTTTGGCTTCTAATCAAATGTACCTTTAAGATCATTGTTTAGATACAAAATACTCACGATGTTGCCATAACACAATTATAAGCTGGTTTATGACAACAAAGAAATCTAGTATTACAAGCAACATTATGAATCAAAACACATTCCTCAAAATTATTTGGCTTATCAACAGTCCTTGGGATGGTCAATAACAGTTTTCCGGGCTCTGTTGGATTTGTGGATGAGGGCATAGTTGAATCCGTGGATGATTTTGGATTGTGAATGTTTTTGAACTTTAATTTTATGACTGGTACAAATGGCATTTGTTACAGAAAAGAGTAGGTGAAACAAATAGGAAGACAATGGGAAAGAACAAGACAGTATACCTTATATCACCACAGGAAACAACTAAATTTTGAAACTAATTTATTAAGAAAAGGTAATACATCAACAAAAATAAAGAAAACAGAACAAAAAGAACAAGACAGTATACCTTATACCGCCACAAGAAACAACTAAATTTTGAAAGTAATTTATGAAAAAGGTCATAGATAAACAAAAATAAAAGAAAACAGCACAATTTTAAACCAATGCCCCCATCAGTAAAAAAAGATTGCCCTCTTGTAAATTAATTAGACTGCTGATTCCTGGTACTACTCCCCTCCCTGATGAGAGCACCTGTCCACCAAGGCAACCAGGGATTTGTGCGATACATGGTGGTCACGTGGGTGAAAAGCAGGCCCCCAGTACCAACCTGACAATCAATGCACACGAGGACTAAAGCAGGGATGGTGAAGCATTCTTCAATTAATTAAGTTCTCACTTGAAGTATGAAAGCCCCTCCAAGCACATATAAACCACTACAATAATGCTCTGCAGGCTTCAAAAAACTTATCCCCCTTTAGAGTCCACACTATCATCCGATCTTCAATGGACAAAGTAATTGTCAAAACTCAGCTGCATTTATTTCCATATGGACTGATAACTTACAAATGTATAGTCAGGATAGGATCATGAACCACTGTATTGATTCCATCAAGACACATGTACAAAGAAGTCACAATCATGGATCCCTGAACCATGCCGTACCGACCAGTTTGGGGCATGCTGAACCAAACCGGCTGGCTACCGGCACAGTTTGGCTATGCAAAATGGCACAACCACCATCCGCCCCCAACCCCCCTGAACCGATCAAAACGGCACAGTTCGGCACCCGAATCGTGCCAATTTGTTTGATTCAACCGGTTCGGACCCGAGGGAATCTGGTTCGGGTCCGAACCGGTTTTTTACTATAATAAGGGAGGTAAGGTATTTTTAACTTAACTGAGAGCTCTCAGTTTGATAGAGAAGGCTTTAAAAAGCCTTGGAAAGCCTCATTTGATGGTTCCAGTCGACCTAAACTCCGAAATCAAGGAAAAAACGTCGATTAGAGGTATGTACATCCATCCTTTCACCTCATTCTCCCTCTCTCTTTTTTTCTAAATTTGTAGAAAACGAAAAACCAAAAAAATATCCAATTTTTTTATTTCCGCATGATTTTAGAGTATATTATAAATCTATGAAAGATCTATACAATGATACTAAGATCATGATTTTTTTATAAAATATATGATTTTTAAAATTAAAAAATATTTTTAAATTAAAAATTAATTAAAAAATAAAATAAATTATTAAAAAATTATAAAATTAGATTATTGTTCTAGGATTTATAAGCTACTTTCATCATAAGTTTCGTATCGATTTATCCAAGTTTTGATACATCGTGTGAATAGTATCCTAAGACTAATTTTTAAAAAAGTGACCTTTCATGCATGCCCACTATTTAAAAATATATATATAGCATTCATGGTAGAATCCTACATAAATTTAAAATCAAATTACTTTTTATAATACTATAATATTTTATTTTTTAATTTTAAAAATTAAAATATATATAATTAATTCAAAATTAAAAAATTGATAAATAAAATACTAATTAATTTTATATAATTATTGAGCTTATGTGCTTTTTCAATCTTCAGAAATGGATCCATTGAAGAGGAAGAAGGATCCAGACTCCAGAGTGTGATATTGGTTGAACGTATGAAGAAATGCTCTCGGATCGGCATCATTGGAGATGTAAATGGTGCAATATAGAATTCAATGATAGTGGAGTAACAAGATTAAAACCAAGGTCCGCTAAACCGGTACCGGGACCCGTACCGATCAGCGGGCGGTACGGTACGGTACGGTCCGTACCTTACCATACCGTAAGGTGTACCGGCATGCCAAATTAAATAAAAATACAATCTTTCTCCCCCTCCCTCTCACTGAACCGACCCGAACCGGGCCAAACCGGGCTGAACCGAGCCCGAACCGACCCAAACCGGGCGGTTCGTACCAGTACATTACCGTACCGTTATGAAATTTTTTTTTTGTTTTTGTCAACAATCAGGTGTCCGGACCGTTTTTCGATGGCGAACCGTACCGGCTCTTGACCGGTACGGGACGGTTCCGGGAACCCTGATTGAAACAGTACTTGGCTGGTGACTATTCTGATATATCTGCATGCCGATAGTATACATAAGAGATCCGTCAATTGATGAAGAAATACTTTACTGATTTCAAAGCAGAAAAGAAAAATATTAAAGAAGGTAGAGATGGAAAATCAAGCTACAAAACCACCTTCATATCACTCCAAAAAATCAGAAAAAGCATCTATTCCTTCCAATAAGAAGAAATAAATGGAGACTGTCATTCAGATGAGCATATATGAGCAGAGGCAGTTAGAAAAGATGGCTAGGCAAAAAGAGCGATTTAGACCATCAACTTTTGAGTCAATATCGAGATCAAGCTCTGGAAATATTGCAAGAGAGTTCGATGCACAGTTTAAGACCTCAATCAGAGAGCCTGTCAGGAGGGGAACCAACCATATTACATACATGTTAGGAGCATTTGGCAATAGAAAGAAATCTTCCAAGAACTTTTCAACATGAGCCATTTTCCACGATATCGATTTATATGCCTTTCCTAGTAAAGATTCCAAGCAACAGAGAAATTTATACTATGTTGAAAATGGATAAGAATGATATGTGACAAGTTATCGGATCCTGATTTCATTTCAGTCATATATCCCAGTGCATGCAGTAGACAAACTATATTGTACTCTACTATTGCATCTATATAGACTGCTGGTACAGGTGTAGGTCCTTCAAGATCGAGAAATATTTATGATTAACTTCTTAATAGTAATAAAAAGCTAGAAAATTGGATTGTCTCCTATCAGAGTAAGTGGCCTGTATATAGATTGACAATAATGTATGATGGTTGGACTGGTACTACTGGACGAAGCATTATTAATTTTTGGATTTATTGTGATGGAAAATTTCATAAATCTATTGATGCTTCAGGTCAGGTATACGATACTAGCTATATCCTTAGATTGGAGGTGATTAATCAAGTAAAAGAGCAGAATGTCATACAGGTCACACAAATAATGAACCACAATATAAATCCGCAGGGTAGCTCTTGATACAAAGACGATCACATATTTTCTAAACCCCTTGTGCTGCATATTGTATTGACCTTGTGTTGATGAATATTAAAAAAATCCATAGGATAAAGAAAATAGTTGAATTAGCATCAAGTATTACCAGATTTATCTACAATCATACATGGATCTTATCACTGATACATGGATCTTATCACTGATGCAAAACTTTACAGGAAAAGAAATATTAGACCAGGGATCATACAGTTTGCTATAAATTATATAGCATGTGATAGTCTTCTTGGCAAGAATGTAGAGTTGCGTTAGATTTTTGTCAATCCAGAGTAATGGCAGAGCAGATATGTCAAGGCAAACACTAAGGAGAGTACTATGAAAAATTTAGTGACGAGATAGATATTCTGATAGCAGGCCAAGAGAATAATGGAGGCTATCAAGTCTCTATATAAAGTACTTTGGACCGTGGATTCAAAGCAATATGCTCAGATGGACTTTCTTTATTACATAATGGATAGGACAGAAAAAGATCAAAGACGCGGATCCATCATATGCCAATAAGTATATCCATATCATTGATGGACGGTGGAGTTACCAAATAAATTTGGATTTGTATCTAGCATGTACATAATAAACCATGAAAGCTCTAAAAATTTAAATTCATTTATATTTAGACAAGTACACTAATTCTGAAAATATATATACAGCTTACGATCTGAATTCGGGATTCCAGTACTCCATACCAAACATTGCCATGCATGAACAGCTCATATGTGCCCTATGCAATATTATATATAAAATGAAGCCTAATCCAGATATCTATACTATGTACCTAGAACAAGTTAGGTTGAAATTATTGAGTGATTTTTATTAGCAATAACTCTATAAATAACACATGACAACAATATTTTTTTTTCCAAATAATTTTTTGAGGGCATAGAATTTTTTGGATCCAATATAACCATCAGAAGTAAATCAAATACGAACCCGGATAGATACTAATAAATCTAATATTATATTCAAAGTAATTTTTGATTTTGTTGAATTTGAAATTCTAAATGATTTAATATTTTTTATAGTTGAATGGTAGGTGCATTTTAGTGGATTAGCAAACTATTTGAAAAATCTTGCTATCAAGATCCATTTCCAAATAGTGTCATTAAGTAGATGTGAGCACAATGATCGACGATCGACCTTAAGCCTTATCTACTTTAAGCAAAGGAACCATCTAAAACATAAATACCTCAATCATCTTGTATATGTATACTATAATTTAAGGTTGAGACTAAAATGTATTGAAAATGTTGATTTGAAGTACTCCGATCCGACTGCAAGTAATTATGTTGATGAGGATGAAGATCCGATGATTGGATGGGTCATAAGTCAGCAACAGAAGCCAAAGCTTGATAAGCCAGGATCGTCTCCTCGACAGCCAGTTTTGGAGCTAAAGAGATGGATAGATACTGAACAATGGACAATAAGCAATATTTCTCACAGAATTCTAATAGATACATCACATCATCCCTCCCCGCCATCTATTCGACCCAAAGATAGAGAAATAGAAAAGATAGTTGCATCTCCACTAAAGCACTCAGTTCATTCAGATTCAGATACTAGAGAGAGCAGTGCTAGTATTTCTTCTGATAATCAAGAATCTAGTAAACAGGAAGGGACCGAAAACAAGAGAAGCGACTAACTATTGACTTTCGATTCATTAATGAGTCACGGTTTACTCATGCAACATAGGATATGGACCATGGTGCAGCAACTTGTAGAGCCCGCAGTGAAACGATTCTATACAGGCGACAAGCTCTATGAGATCACTCAGAATATGATACAACTGTAGATCTTACACATGAAGTAGAATCCATAGATATATCAGACTCATCCTCGTATTTTGGACCAGTTACCCGCAAGCACCAGCAATTTATGATCTATAAGGATATAAATATGATGCATCGAAAACATCTTCTAGCGATTATTATTCCATACAACCCGAAATATCTTATGGATCTGATTTTCCTGCCAGTATATTTGGATAAGCCCCTCCATAGCCATATCATCAGTCTCTGGATACCTTTCAAAATCAAGGTCTCATCAAGAAATTTGCTATGAGTTATGATCCATCACGCATACCTACTGAAATGAGCTTACAAGAAAACTATGCTGCCTGGCTAAAGAGATTTATTGATCTTCCTACTAAGTACCAAAATGATCCCGATATTTATGAACATTGATACTCGACCCAATTCTAAATATTAATATGTAACTATATTTATATTTCTCTTTTTTCTTCAATTAATTATTTATAATCTTGTTTTATAAAAAATTTTAAAATATATTGTAGCGTAGATGGAGGCTAGATAGCATTTCTAGAGATTTTTTACAAATTAATCTTGAGAATATATCTATTTGAACCTCAAAACATTCAATAAATCAAAAAAAATTGATTTTATTCCCGATATCCATAATAAAGGACAACATTGCTGAACCAAATATTAATAATTTAGGAGATGCTGATGTTAAAAGGGATATGCCATCGATTGGATCTTTCAGGAGTATAAGCAATTCGGAGTCTGGCATTGAGAAATTGGAAGAAACTGATGTTAAAAACGATATGCCAATCATTGGATCATCGAAGAGTTTAAATGCAAGCTTGCAAAAATAGTACTAATCAATAAATATTCCAGTTCCTCGACCACTTCCATCATTGATTGAACTAATGCAAATATCTTAAAAAATAAAAAAATTCTAAAAAACCCATTTCAGATTAAAAGAAAAAATAAATTTTCTTTTTCAAACCGGCACATCCATCCATAACGCATGTTGGTATGGTATGGTACCAGTACCGTTACCCCACTGACCTATGACTGGCATTAGTACCGATACCGAAAATCTTGGTCACAACTGACTCACAAGACCTACTTTTACAAAACATAATTTTTTAAATTCCTGTTCCATCAAAAAGATACCTGATTTCACTTGTTAAATACATCATCAAAGTTAAGCTACACATGATCTCCTCAAAAGCCACTTATAGGGCCCACAAAGTAATGCAACAAGAGCAACATTTGCTTCATGATTTTATTCTGATTTTTCTAAAAAAGAAATTGATTAGATAAGGAAAACTTAAAGCCTTCATAACAGTTGAAAAAGTGGAACATGATATGCAGACCTAAGAAAGAAAGCAAATCCTGAAACCTTGGTTGCACTGCATGTGTGACCTTCTAACAAAGCTATCATTAGTTTAGTTCAGGTATTTTACCCAGTATTAATTATCAAAAACATAGTTAGTTTAAAGTACCACTTGCCTTGGCACTAATGGTTAACCATGTTGGCCAAAGATTAATGGTCAAACAACCTAGAAAGTCGGTTGTGCTGTCCAAGATCGGTCAACTTTAACAAGATTTGGTAAACTGTCGATGACTAACCAGGTGGAGTATTGACTATGGTCACCATCAGCAAAGTTGATCACAATCTAGCAAAAATAAGTCAATGATGATCAACTACATAATAAATTAGTGACGAACAATTGTGTCCCATGAGGCAACTATGATGAGTATCAGTCAATTATCACTTATGTGGTCCATGTGAGCTATTGATGATTACATGTCTTAGGTCAACTTTGATCAATAAGAAACAATTGCAGCCAATGATCAGCATAAGTATTAAATTTTCCAATATTTCCTTCTTACACGTGGCACAAATTAGTGCAAGACAGAAAATAAAATTTGTAAGGTTACCATTTTTTTTGGACCACTTTCCATATCAAGGCGAGTAATCAACAATATTGGCTACAATGTCTTAGAAACTTTTAAAATTCTTGAAGGCAAACTATATCCAACCAGGTGATGCAAGACCAATAGGGGGCGTCCTACAATGCATCCAAGGACCTAGGGAATGCACCATGGTTTCCTGAACTGGATCGTACCATCCAGTTCGAGACATAACGAACCATACTGGCCAAGAACCATCACGGTTTGCCATGAAAAATGGTCTGGATTCCGAAATGTATGAAAAAACCTTGAGCCATACCGAAATGGTACAATTCAGCCCAGTTCAGCCTGGTTCGGATCCGGTTTAGGTTGGATACTGCAGTCGGAGTTTTTAATGTGACTAAGAACCTGAAAGGCTCTCAATTTCACTAAGACCGGTACCGTACTGATCAGTATGGTACTGTATGGTACCATACCGGCCAGCAATCAGTACGGGTCTCAGTACCGGTTCGGCTATCTTTGGAATGCTCTAGAGTAGGAAATAAGTTAGTTCATAGCTTGCTGTCCTAAACCTGTATAGAGGACAGCAATGGTCAATCTTGATAGCTTGCTGTCCTAAACCTGTATAGAGGACAGCAATAATCTCCAAGATCAACAAATAAACAACTAAACCTTAAACTAGGGTTTTCTAATAGGAATGGACAAGAGGAACTAGGTGTTGAAGGGTCTAACCATCTTAGGATAAACAACGGGGATTATATTGATGTATTACTAAAGTTCAGTACTGTCTTAGGATAAACAATAGGGTTTATCCCCCCTATCCCTTTTGTTTACCAAAAAAAAAAAAAAACAATAGGGTTTATATTGATGTATTACTAAAATTCAGAACAAGCATACATGAAGATAAGAGAAGAGTTATCTGGAGGGGAGAAGAAGAGATACCAGGGAGAGGGGGAGAGAGAGGGGCGGATCCTCAAGCCTTCAATTCCTTTCAGTAGACAAACTGGCATATACTATATTTTGCTCGAAACCCTTTATAAAGACTCCAAGATTGACCCACAAATTTTTGAATTTAAGTTTTTTTGGGTTCCTTATACAGATAGAAAGAATTCACTCATAAAATCTCCAAAACAAGCTATTTATTGATCCCTAACAACCCAATGTACTAGCATCATTATTTATGCTATAGTGATGCGTACAGAACTGGTTACCTTATCTGACTATTTTGTACCTCCAAAACTTAATGACTCAAAGATCTTATGACAGCATTCACTGGTTACTTTTTGACTCCAATCAAATTAGGGAAAAAAACACTATTGGGTCCACTCCAAGGCCTACCAACTAAATGACTTTGGATCAGTAAATTTCAGACCATTAAATGAAATGCAATCTAGTCCCAAATCATTTGCTTCCACTGCATAAATCTACCCCCAAGATCCAGATGATTTGCATCCTCATACTCAACCATTGATCATCAGGATTTGATGGAGGTCCACATAGGACTTTCATGCTATCATGTAGGTACTTGGTTATTCTAGTGCCCTTTGATTGATGACGAAAACACTATAAAGCATCCATTTGATGGCGACCTTTGATGATGTGTTACATGAGTGTTCTGCATATGGATGTTCACTGTTTCAATCTTTTGCATTGAAGATGATAATAGATTAAAGATTGCAAGACCCTCATTTCACAAATCTGCATATACAACAAATCTTACATGGTATTATTCTTGATTGTAGGCTCACCATGTGATGAACCTTGAATTCTAGATTCACATTTTTTAATTCAGGATTGCAACTCTTGACCTGTGGTTTCGCCTCAAAGAATTCTTCAATACTTACATGCTGCTACAATCATGTTGATGTAGCATTCATTGGAAGCACATCATTATTGATAAATGTCAACTTATTATCCAACTTCCCAATGATGTCTTTCTGAATTTGATATGTTGATGAAGATCATCGATTTTGAAACCTAACTCATTCTTTATTATGATAAAGGGAAAGAAGAAAGAGGCATATAGAAAGAAGATCAAGAAAGGAGAAGACAAGGTAGAACTCTGTTGCCGTGATACCAAATTGATGCAAGACTAATACGGGATGCCCTGCAATACATGGAAAGACCTAATGAATGCAATGGAGTAGGAATAGGTCTCGTTTGATTGTTTGCTATCCTGAACCTTCATACGCAACAACAGAGATCAATTTCCAAAATTAAGGAAAATAACATATCAAGCAAACCTGTCCTAGGGTTTTGCTAGGGGAATGGAAAATTAAGAATACATATAAGCAAAATAAAGACAACAAAAGCATGATATAGAGGAGAGGGAAGAAGAGATCAAAGAGAGGGAGCACAAGCATGCACGAGAGTGAGAGAGAGAAATGACTGAAATAACCTTAATTTTTCAATTCCTTTTATAAAATTAAAAAAACAGCATCATTGTGTTTTGCTCACCCTCTTTATAAAAATTCCCAAACTTGACCCACAATCAATCCTTTTAGAACTCTTTACGAACTCAAGTCAACTAAGCCTTAATCCCAAACTTGTTGGGTCAGCTACTTTTGGGACTCTTTATGAAGATAGAAACAAATGCCCGAAAGAATCTCGCAAAGAACCTACATATGCACCCTAACAACTCGTGTACTCTAGCATCACCATTCATGATGCTTTGACATAAACAGTACTGATTACATTTAAGGACTTAAAGTTCTCAAGACAGCCTGACTTGACTATAATTGGTCTACAAACAAATTATGAAAAAGAACCCTAAAAAAATCCAGTCTAAGCCCTAGAATTAAAGAACTTTAGATCAGCAAATATCAAGCCATTGAATGCATTGCAATCAATTACTTCATTCCCTGGATCAAGGTATTAGCCAAGGTTTGCTGACTTGGAACCATACCCCATGCCAGCTAACCGGCAGTATGAGTCAGTACACCCCCATACCGGACTGTACCAAGCCCGAACCAATATAGAAACGAGAAAAAAACGAGAAGGAAAAGAGAGAGAGATGGAGGGAGGAGCGAAGGAGAGGGATGCCATAGCTTTAGGCCACCACCGGCCTTTTCATCTCCTTCCCTTCCATCCTCTCTCTCTCTCTCTTCCTTTTTTTCCTTCTCCCTACTCAGTTTTTGCCAACGTTCCAAATTGAATACCCGAACCACACCGATGGGCCACTGATACGGTTCGACATCTTGAAATGCCCAGTTTGGGCCAGTTTGGCAAACCATGGTATTAGCCATACCAGCCAAATATTGCTCCATATGTACCATGCCAGCTAGGTGCTAATACTCCCATAAGATGGGGTTCCACAGGTAAACTAATCCATATCACCTCTACTACCCGAAGCAGCTCATAATGTTAGTGCTTTGTTTCATCTTGGCTCACTTGAATCAGCCTTGCGTTAAGCATATGATACCCCCTATACCACAGGACATATTGTACTAGCCAGTCACCGATATTTGCATGTATCTTGAGTTTAAAATTAGGGGTGTAAGTGGTACCCAAAAATTTAATAAACCAAATCCGATTATTTTATAATAATCAGTATCGATCCATAATAATTTTTTGATAACCTTATTGGATCAAATTCAAGTTTTCTATATAGAATCCGATTACAAATGGACAAAACTTGGATTTAGCTATGTTTGAATCCAAAAACCAAATAACCTGAATACTCAAAAATGCTGTACAGAAATATAAAGAAAATTGACTACATGATTTGTGTTAATTCCTTTTCTTCAGATTTGGATTTACACTTTTTTTGCAAGCATGCTCTCCTTGACTCTTGTCCTTTGCAATTTTAGTTCCAAATCCCAACCAACATTCCAACATTGGATTTTTATTATGTTTAATCAAACTAAACACATATAGAAATTTAAATTTGTTTCAAAGGTGATTTGATTTTTTTTCAAAAAACAATCATTCACTTCCCATATCATGCTCCCTTCACATTGCAATATGTCACAAACTATTATAATAAGAGTCCTTTTAGTTTGAAAAATGTTGACCCTTGGCTAGTTTTGACCTACTAAAATCATAAGTTAAATCGAACCTCAGAAAAGGAAAACTCAAACCCAAACTTAAGGCGAGTTTGGAGTTTACTCATTTTGTTGGACCCAAACCCGAACTCAATTTTTCCTATTTTGTTTGGATACGAACACATGATGGACCTGGACCAAATCCAATCCATTCGCATCTATTTTAAATTCTTAATCCCAATCTTGTTCCATTTTATTCCATATGCAAAACATGGCCTACTAAACCTTCAAATTCATGTAAATTCCTAAAAAATATAGCATAATACCAAATTTAAGGACACCGTCTTTCTCACCCCATTTCAAAAAAAAAAGGGAAGAAAAAACTTATTTTTACAACAATTTAATGTTAAAGAAACTTCATGCTACATCTGTAGAATAATGATGCTTCAAAATTTTACCGCCAAACAAGAATATCAAGCAAAACTAAAGCATTCCAAGAAGGAAGACACTTACGATAAATCTTCCTCAAGTGAAAACTGAGCCCTAATCTATAAGAAAAATAATTTATCAGGTTTCAACTTAGTATTTTCACATGCAATAAACAAGGGGTCATTGCTTGGTACAATGGTAAAAGGCTTGGGCTCCCAAGAATAATGGCACAGGTTCAAGTCCTGGGCAGCACCTTTGTGCACCCCCCAAAAAAAAAAAAAAACTTAAAGCTAAGCCTGTCCCTAGACTGCCCCTCCCAAGACCCTGGATTGTAGTGACCATAACAAGGTAATGGTCTTTTTTTACGTCATCCAATAAACAGTTCAAATTTTCTGATATGCAGACATCCTCCGCATCTGCCACCAGATATAGGTTCAAATAACGTTGACATGCTTCAATTCCCTACAATGATAACTTAACTTTCACAACGATTTAATATATTGTCTGTTAGTTTAGTTCCATGTTGACTTGACAAGTGACAAAGTATGTTTTGTAACTCTGATTTTTATGGAGTGCTGGATAACGTAGCAATTAATTGCTTTGTCATTAAATCCCTGTAGCCATTATTTTCCTTCTTTTTTTTCTTTGAATACAATACCTATGAATAAAGTTCAGCCCACATAAGTATTTTAATTATAGATTATGCATATATGAAGATAAATGGTCAGTGAACTTAAGAGAAGAAACCCAGAAATTACTGAGAAAAAAGGGAATTGCAGCATGAGTAAATCAAAATATGATGATAAAGCAACTGCTGGAAAGCATTGTTTTAACAAGAGGTGATTTACCTCTTGAAATGGATGCTTCTGCTCCAACTTTGTCTCTTAATTGGCTATAGTGCTCTATGAGAGCTGCCTTTTTACTGGTTACCTAATAAAAATGACAAGAATCAAATATCTACATGCATTTTTAATGGTATTTGAAAAAAATAATGCTTCAGCAGATACTTACAATTTCTGATGGCATGCTGATCAGGTGATTAGAAAATCTAGAACAAATAAAATAAAATGTTCTCTTCCACAAAAAAAAAAAAAATCATGGATGGAGCATTTATTATTTTATCTCCTATAACTACAAATTCTTCATCTAATGTGGCAAAAGATACTCAGTGCACAAAAATGAACTAAAGGTTCACCAATAACTTCTTAATATAATACATATGCTTTAAATTCACACCTCCTTAAAATCCACTTCTACATAAAGATGCGGTGAAATCCCTTCGTCCTGTAAAAATAAGATAAGACAAATCACATAAATTCAGAAAAAGACTAGGATATTAGTGGCAGACCGAACTAGAAAGGAGGACTCAGAAAACCTGATTGGGATTTGTTATGTATTTTAATTTATAAAATTAAATTAATATCAGGTGCAAAAGATAATCAGAATGCATCAACTTCCTCAGTTATCAACTCATTCCACCCTCCCTAAATACTGAGACACTTATTCTTAGTTATGAGATTTTAATTAATATCATATAGAACAAAAATACACATCAACTATAATTGGAATCAACTTAGATACAAAAATAGATGAAAGAGTGTCACGCACCACCAACTGAAAGTAGGTTGTATCAAAGCCAGCTCCAAGAGACAAAATCTGTTTCTTTGTCTGCATGTTGTCATTGTTCTGTCTCTCAGACTTGATGAACTGAAGAAGGAGCTTCCGGAGAGCAACCCAACGAGCATAATACCCTTTAAAATGCCATTTGCAGTACCACATGAAAATTTGTTAATACTAAATAATCTGAAAAGTGAGAAACAACAGATTTTTAGGTCTAGTTGCAGGAAATCAAACCACGGTTGATTATGGGCGCTCTTTTTACAGGTCTTCTAACAAACAAGCGAACATATTCATCCTTCATGTATCCCTTATTCACACAGGACCTTTGTGAGCAACCATATAATAATTAGTTCTAGAAATAGGTCACAATAACTGTATAGTAGAACTTCATCTGCAAAGAAGTTGAAAGTAGAGCAGAATCGCATAATGGATAAAAGACAGGGACTACTGAACTGATATGCCAGACAGAAAAACATATGATAGCAAGATGATTGCAACGTGATATGCCGCTGACATATATTTTATGTAGGTACGTGTGAGAAATATAAGGGTCAGCATGGACAGGACAGTGGTGTTGCCATTATAATCTTGTAGGTCATAGTTTACACATGCTTCCCTGACTGATTCTACAATAGAAGCCAATGATAGAAAATAATTCCTCCTGAACCCAGCAAGAAGGGTAATTAATATCTGATTTGCAACAAATTAAAGACATGCACAAACATTGTGTGAGTAAGAACTGGAAAAAGGTTAACTGCTGCTGCTTATTTCTTTCCTTTTTTCCTTTTACTAGGTAATATCATGAGGGTTTTGCTAGCTTCTTTGCCTTGTTTTCTTCTTTTTCCATGGACTAGATAAATGCTATTGCCACTATACTTTTTTTATCTAATTATAACTAGGAAAGTTTGTGAGGGTTTTAAAGTATTTGTATTCAATTAACCAAAGACAAGTGATTGGCACACGGTTTTGAATGGGTATGGAATTATGGATCATTAATACTAACATAATTATCTTGCTCACATAGATTCAGCCTGCTCCGCTGATAGAAATGCTTCACAGCATATGAAATATTATAAGAAAAAGTCTGCACTTATATGGAAAGAAATTAGAGCAGGCTCTATTTGGGAGCTTTACTAGCCCAAGACTTCAAGACTAAAGTCCACCAAGCTGCCAAGGCCCAAACCATTTGGCCACAAGGTTCTACCAAATTTTGATAGCTAAATGCCAACCCATTGACAACAATTACTTAGCTAGTAGCCAACTAACTGCTAGTTGGCACATTCCAATGACAACTTAATCCAATTCGCTGACAACCAGTGAAAAGTTGTTTCTTGGCATTTTTATTGCAAGCCTCCTTTATATAAGGAAAGTAGATGGTCTTTGTAAGGGCATGTAACATTCTACGCTAACTAAAGTGTGTAGGTCCTAAATTGGTGAGATGCCAAGCTCCTGAAGGACTACTTCCTCTTTACTAGGTGTTTTTCCTAGTAGACCCTACGTGTGATTCCTAGGTAAACCCCCAAGGAAAACACTATAATGGAGAGTTTTTTGATCTTACTCCAAACTAATGACTTTTCAAAAGCACATAAATCACTCACTTTAAACACCTAATGACCCGCTTTTTTAAATAAATTTGCAAAGTAACTTATATCTAAACACTCCTAAGATGTTCATTAAATTAAGGCAAAATCATCTCACTATGCAAACAATTAAAAAGGAATTTTAGCTTTTTATATAGAAAAATAAATGTAGTGGATATGGCTCAGATATGTGAACAAACATATCCATATTCTAATTGTATTGCAGACATGCACATCAATGTGTGCATGGTACAGATCTTGAAACTTATCTTTATCCTTGTAGGATGACATGAATATGAACTAGACATGAGTAGAATGATGTTAGAATTAGGAAATAGAGAAACTTACCTTATGAGAACAATATACTTTGTCTTAATCATGTTAGGAGTATTACTGCAGTCCTATTAGAAATAACATATTATCATATATGATGACTCTGTACTCTATTTAAAGGCCTTTATGGCCCTAATAGCAATATAACAATCTTTTTCTTTTTCTTAACATGGTATCAGAGCATACCTTCACTCCACAACCCTAGTTGCCACCCCACCCCCTCTACGACCCACCCCCTCTCTCTTCCTTACAACCACCCGCCTCCTCCCCTTGCAACCCCTCTGCCAGGCCACTGCCAGTGATGACCCCGAATCCAATACCATTCCCCCTAACCCTCTCTCCACATCTCTGTCTACCAGGGCAGCATCTTCCGCCTCCATATTGACAAGGACACCACCCCATGCCATTGCTTCCAGGTCTCCGACGTCCTCCCCAACCTCGATGACCACCACCTATGGCTCCCCCGACTCTCCTCCCCTGTCGCCGAATCCTCTTCCTTCTACCTCGCCGATGGCTTCGAGGCCATCCTCGTCCATGACCCCTTCGAGATCTAGGTCTATCGAAAAAATACAAGAGAGCTCGTCCTCTCCTTCAATTCCCCCAAACCCTTCGACTTCAAGTAGTTGAGGTCCAAAAAGAACAACATCAAGGACCGGGAGGAGTGGTTCTAGGGCCACACTGACACCCAGCCCTACATGATATGCCGTCGATGCCTTCCCCTAAACCCTCGCCATCGCCCATCACCATGGCCAAAGCAGCATAGCCCACAGACCCATAGCCGAAGAAGAAGAGTTGCACTGACACCCACTATCGTGGTCCACAGGCCACACGGTCTATAAGGCTACTATAGACCTCGATCTATAGACTCGATCCACAAAAGAAAAAAAAGGGATACCTATCTTCTAGTGACTGATGACCAAATTCACTAGTTCTATATTGTCAATTCACTAATGATTGTTCTCTTCCTTTCTAGGATGGTGGCCATGATCATGCTACAAACACTTTACCAAGATATTTCCAAGAACAATCAGCTGGAAACTCAAGAAGAAGCCCAAAAGGAGACGGGATGGAAGCTTGTCCATGGGCTGTCTTCAGGTCTCCAACAAAGTTGGACTTAATTTGTGTTTACGTTGGCATAAGTGCCCAGTTCTTTGGCATGCTTCTCGTTACCATGATTTTTGCAGTTCTTGGTTTCCTTTCTCCATCAAACCAAGGACCGATGGCAGCCATGCTCCTACTTTGGGTCTTCTTGGGTCTCTTTCCTGGGTACTCTTCTACCCATCTCTACAAGATGTTTAAGGGTACAGAATGGAAGAAAATCACCCTCATGATAACATTCATGTTCCATGGAATCATGTTTGCTATCTTTTTTGTCTTGAATGCCCTTATCTAGGGGCAGAAGTCTTCTGGTCCACAACGTTCGCCCTTGTACTGCTCTGGTTTGGTATCTCGATGCCTTTTGTGTTTGCAGGCAGCTATATCGGGTTCAAGAAGAGCTCACAATCAAGGATCTTGTGAAGACAAATAAAATCCCCAAGCAAATACCTAAATAGGCTTGGTACATGAATCCAATTTTCTCAGTACTGATCGGAGGCATCCTTCTATTTGGAGCTGTCTTCATTGAGCTCTTCTTCATCCTTACGTCAATTTGGCTGCACCAGTTCTACTCCATATTCGGGTTCCTCTTTCTTGTATTTCTCAGCCTCATTGTCACATGCGCTAAGATCACGATTGTGCTATGCCATTTCTAGCTATGCAATGAGGATTACCTGTGGTGGTGGAGGTCCTATCTAACCTCAGGTCTTCTACACTGTATCTTTTCCTTTATGCAGCCTTCTACTTCTTTACAAAGATAAAGATTACAAAGCCCGTGTCTGGCATTTTGTACTTTGGTTACATGCTTATTGCCTTGTATGCCTTCTTTGTGCTGACGGGCATGATTGGCTTCTATGCTTGCTTCTGGTTCACTAGACTGATCTACTCATATGTGAAAATAGACTAAAAGCATGGTTGTGTCCTAAGAGTTGCATATACGAGGAAGTGATATTCATCTCAATGGGTTCCCACTCAACTCTTCTAAAGTCAAGAATCTAACCTCATTTTAAAAAAAAAATGCTGCCTTCATACATAGGTGATGGATTCTCTTCCTTGATCTTCACTTTATCTATGCAATGATTTGCACTTTTCTTTCTCGTGTTGCTATTATCGTTATCCTTGGCTCTTTATGGCGTCGTCTTCAAAAGTGCAAAAGTCCATTCCTTTAGGCACCACAATTAAGTTGACCGGTATTAATTATATTCTCTGGGCTCAGGCCTTTCATTTCTTTATTGGTTTTCAACACAAGTTGAAACACCTTACCAACGCTCATCCGGTCCCTTCTCTTCCTCCAAGTACTCTGATAGCGAGACAACGACCAATTCTATGGACAAGTGATAGGGCGATAATTATGCAATTATCACCTGGCTTTGTTCACTTACTCGGTCTTGGACTTGGCAAACTATCTTCTTTATCTGTTAAGTATGTTTTCTTGGATTACTCCCAGAAACAAAAAAGGATATAGTTATTATTATCCTATCACCTGCGTCACTTTGTTTCGGCTTTCTTTGAGTCTGTCTCATTCTTCTCTTCTTTCGAGACTCAATTAGAAACCTTGTACAGACCTCTTTCGATGCCAGCTCCATCCCTACAAGATGTTCCTTCCTCGGATCTTGAGCAGTTTCTGAAGACTCTGCCAATAGTTTCTCCTATTTTGCAAGATTAAGATACCTTGCATTAGTTCAATAGATCGGCTTGTAGACATCTTCACCAAAGCTCTCAACTCCACTCGATTTTCTAATATATGTTCTAAGCAAGGCTTAGTTGATATATACACTCCAGCTTAAAAAAAAGTGTTAGAATTAGAAAGAGAGCAACTTATCTTATGTTGTTCCCTAGAACAACATACTTTATCTTAATCATATTAGCAATATTACTGTAGTCTTATTAGAAGTCACATATTATCATATATGATGACCCTGTACTCTATTTAAAGAACTCTATGGCCCTAATAGTAATATAACAATTTTTTTCTTTCTCTTAACAAATGATATTTAATTTAAATGAAAAATAAATACAACTGAAAATGTAGCAAATTTCTTAAACAAAATAAAGGTTCAATATGAGTAGGTTGGATTGACCTATGCCTAACAGACTTATCCAATCAATCAAATCACATCTGGAGCCCAACCTAAACCATCATGGAGCCAACCACCCAAACCTGGAATTCACATGCCTCCTATATTTTCAATCAAACAGAATTGCTATCAAGTTGGTTCATTGTTCTATCTTAAACTCCTTGCAGCATTTTGATTATGAAACAATCTTTACTTTCATCAAACAAAAGGTTATGCCAACAAGGAGGCCTGTAAAAGAAGTATGGATTTAGCTTCAATAGGTCATATATGAAAATGAATTCCAGGTTACCCAAGGCTACGAACTGACTTAACCCCTCAACAAATCAAGCTGACATTTTCCAACCCAAGCATGGCCTCAGCTAGATGCACAATTACCCAACTCAGCCAAACAATGGGTTGGCTCTAGTAGGGTTTAGATCAACCCAATTCAAGTTGCACAGTCGAGTTAATAAGTTGTCTCATATGCTTTCTTGTCATCTCATGCATAATAAGTTCTGATCAAATGGATTTTTAGCAAAACTACATAATAATGCTGGTTAAGTCTTCATGAATTTATGTTTTTTTTTATAAAGATATAATTTTTTTTAATCCATGTCCAATAATTAAGACATAATGACAATCTTATCCAATGCTAGATAATACAAATGTTCCTAAAATTATATGAATTCATAACCAAAATATAAAATCATAACCATATCCACATCCAAGGTTAGATGACTACAAAATCATTCATCCCTCAAATTTAATCACATGACAACTGAAATCAGAAAAGAATGCCAACATGGATTCAGCACATCAGTATAGACCTAATGTGATTATTGCACCTGGCAACAGTGAAATCTGATGGTGATATTCAACAATGACAGCAGCATCACTTAAATGGGAAAAAATCCTCCTCCTTCCCTTTCCACTATATTCTCTTCTCCCAACTTATGTTCCTATTCCCTCTACCAACCTTTCCCTCTTTTTTGATCTGTTTATTTCATCTTTTTAAGCCACTGCTGCTGCTATTAAGGCACCAATACTAATGACAGCAGCAGCAGGTAGTGAAGATACATACTATTTATTGTAATGTACCAAGAAACTAAGAATTTGTGTCTGCCAATCAAGCATCTACAATTTTTCAAACATGCCTACTCCATGTATACTAGCCGGATAGAATAAAGAGAGTCATGCCCTCTCTAAAATTCATCAAAGTTCTCAGAGAAATCACAGAAAAATTCAACCACATGTAGCAGCCACACCATTCTTTTTTAATATCCTACTAATTTCCATTTGTCTTAATTATTCATTGAGTGGCCACATCATCCCTTTTAATGTCCTATTAAATTGTTGATCCTCCTTAATTTTGGCCATAATTAGGCAAGATTTTTAGTAACATTCCCCTTAGTTATTGTAAAGCATCAAATGCTTTTTATTGCGGTTCCACTTAAAACTTGCCAACGTGGCTGGAGGTGGCAGCCGAATCAGATGGCTCAGGATTTCCCTCTAAGAAGTGCGAGCATTCCGAAACCTGCAAAAATAAGGAAAACGTCCGGCAACGATTAGGGGGTTCCCCGGTGGTGGACCCTCCAATGCCTAAATTAGCCGCCGGCGGAAGCAAACAAAAGAAAGGCATCTGTAGCTTTCTTGGTGGGTAGAATGGTGTAACGGTAGAGTGGTGTCAAGATGGAGTAAAGACGAACGAGGCAATGGAAGTGGCAGGTGGATATGGTGGAGCGTGACCAAGGCATAGGAGGGAGTGAGTGGGGCTTAGACGAGGCAAGGTAGTCCTATCCTTCACCCGAATAGCTATTTAGAGCTTCAGGTAGCTCTGAGAGAACTGTTGAGGCTCTCAGAGGGCCTGAGACTTTCAGAGCTTGCCTGGAGAAAGCTTTTTGAAAGAGACTTACCTGGAGGACCCTAGGGAACGGTTTTTATAGATGATATATATGGAGCATCTGATACCTAAGGAACATTCTACAGTGCAAGAAGTGATAATTGGTATGTCGCTGAAAAGTGCATGCCCCTGGAGGAGTGGCTTGAAGTGGTTGGAGATGGTGTGGAGCTCGTCTTCATGGCAGGCATGCATCCGTAGCGCACCTGCGCTTGTAGGAGTGACCAGTGTCAAAGAGCCGATGCTGAGTTACTTTCTCCCTTACGGAAGATGGGCATCCTAGTTTCCCAGCATGACTTCTGGAGGCCACATTTCTGATTTGAAGAACCTACTTCCTGTACTGAGATGGCGAGTGAGGTGGCAAGCCACACAGAAGTCCATGTAGACTTGACCATTTCTGGATATATCAATAGTCCCCTACTTCCTAGGACAAGGCATCTCATTTGCCTCAAGCGTATGAAGTAGAGGTTGAGGATAGCGAGGCTTGACATTGAGTCTTCGCTCGTTGAAGTCAGTTGCTTGGATGGTTTGCCTCTGGTCCCAACGAGCGCAGCTTTTGGGGAATGCTTTGCTCCACGCCAGGTAAGGCAATGGATGCTGGTGGTCTGGGCTGCACATGACTCGGGATAAGATATAAAGCATTGCATCCGACTAGATAGTGCGCATCCACTGCATTTAATGAGATGCACACGACGATTCGAAGCGATTGAGGGTGCATGATGGTGGTTCGCGTTCAAGATGGCTAACGATTCAAGCGATGTGGAGCATCCAATGGGATATGGGCATGCATCTGCTAGCGAATCGTCGCCGATTGTCGTAGTGCCATCTTTGGTGGGAGGTATAAATAGGAGTAGAGCACGGTGATTGTCCTTTCGCCTTCGTCGTCTGTTGCAGGAAAAGCCCAGAGTTTTCGTTGCCAAAGCGGTCTGCTGGTGCCGTTGTGGAAGGTGCTAGGACGAGAGTGGTGGGCCTCTTTCCTTCTACCTTCTCCTTCCCTTTCTTTTGCTTTGCTCTTTTGGTATGTGCCGAGAGGTTCTGTGGCAGAATAAATGGCATTCAAAGATTACCCTAAAGCATTCGAGTCCGTCCTAGGTGAAGAAGACTTGGCGAAGATTCGAGAGAAGTTAAACATTCCAGTATCGATCAGGCTTGAGCTACCAAGTGCCTCCGAAAGGGTAACCATGGGGTTGACAACCCGAGTAGCACTGTATGAAGAGGCATTCAGGGCTGGACTAAAACTTTTGCTACTCGCATTCGTCGCCGAACTGCTCAAGTGGTACCAGGTATGCCCCACCCAGCTGGTCCCCAATGCATGATGGCTAATCATAGGGTTCTTCTGCCATCTGGTGTAATGTGGGGAGACACCTCGTGCCAGTCTTCAAAGCCTTCTTCCAATTGAAGTCCAATTCACAGGACCGATGGTATGCTTCACCAAGGGATACTAGTTCCAAAGGTCTGGCCAAAGTGTACCAATGGAAAAGACGATTTTTCTTGGAAGCCTCCTCGGTTGCATGACCATTTCCAATTGCCTGGGGATCGCCAGACAAAAAAAGGGTGCAAGACCACCCAAAACTACAGCTTCCTAAGAGGGAGAGTGAAGAGGTTGGAGACAGCTATGGTTCCTCCCCTCAAAGATCTCTTTGCACAAGGAGCTTCTAGCAATATTGTATTGCAGGGACTCACCAGCCACCGGTGAGTATTTCTGCAAACTTTATCTATGTTGATTTGCCTTTTCATGGAGGGGAGAATGTTGACTTGCCTTTTGACATGTTTGTCACTTCAGAAAATGGAGGTAGCGACTCAGAGGCCCGTTTCACCCATAGAGGATAGGAAAGGGATGAGGGTTCTAGTCAAACCGAAAAAGGCTCCAAAGGCTGAAAAGCAACGGCACCCAGAGGATGCCCCTGTTCCCAGAGTAGGCGAGGCTTCCTCCAAGCCCAACGGCATTTCAACCAGCAAGGCCATGAGGGCCACCTGCGAGGTGGCTGAGATGGAGGCAGACTGCGGCACTATCGTGACTGTGGACCAGGTCACCAACGATGTCCGTAGGGCCCCAAGCGAGGCTAATAATGGCCACAGCAAAAATGTAGAGGTTGTCGGGCCACTCGTGAAGAAGGGCAAGGCTTCAAGAAAGTATTGCCCGAAAGTGATGGAGGCGAGGCGACCGGCTACACCTGGCATTAGAGTTCCCAACTCAGAGACCTGCCATGCGATGCTGGAGAGGTATGTATCTATCGAGTACGAGGAGCTTCTTAAGGGGCTGTTTCGAACAGTATTAGGTAGTTCATCCACACCCTAGTAGTGGTAAGTCTGCTAAACTTGAGCTTTTTCTATCTTTGAAGGATCTTGTTGGAAACCTGACTGGTGATTCTTTTGTAGAGTAACTTCACAACGTGGGGGCAACTTTAGCATCTGGCAAGGCTGAAGAACAATTGTCAACAGACTCGCTAGCACATTTCGACACTAAAGAACGAGCGAGACAACACTATAAAAGAGTTGAGCATCATCTCCGATTAGTTGACCACCAAAAAGAACCAATTGCAGATAACCGCAGACGAGCTAGTAGTGGCGTCAACGTGAGTCAAAGATCTCCGAACTTAAATTGCCGAGCTAAAAGGTGATGCGACTTAGTAAAACAATGTGGCTACCTAGCTAAAGAAAGGACTAGCCAAGGCTAAAGGCGAGGCGGCGATGTTGAAGCAGCAATGTTGAAGAGGTCGCTCACCATGGCAAAGAGCAAAGCAACGATGTTAAAGAATTCGCTCACCGTGGCAGAGAGCGAGGCAGCGATGTTGAAGAGTTCGCTCACCATGGCAAAGAGCAAAGCAGCGATGTTGAAGAGTTAGCTCACCATGGCAGAGAGCGCGGCAGCAATGTTGCAGAGTTTGCTCACCATGGCAAAGAGCGAGGCAGCAATGTTGAAGAGTTCGTTAGCCAGGATGGAGGTGAGGCAACTAGATTGAGGACCTCACTCATTAAGGCGGAGGCCGAGCCAACCAGATTAAAAGCTTCACTTGCAAAGGCAGAGAAGGAAGTGACCAAGAGAAAGGGTTGCTTTCCAAAATCGAAGAAAAGGCATCTCTCTCCAAGCGTCGAGTCTCAGAAGCTACTGTCAAGGCCATTAAGGCTTTCCAGAAGGAAGAGGATTTCCACCAAGAATTGCTGGATTCTTGCCAAGATGCCTATGCCAATGATGCCTAGTGGTACGAGAAGGTGGCGAAATACTACCTGGATATTGATCTTGGCATACTATCCTTGGGGAGATCCTCTTCTAGCAGCGAGCCTGGCAACTCCAACATAGATGAGGGTGGCAAAGTGACATGGCCCCCGCCCCTTGACTTTTATTTTTTGTTTTGTTTTTGGTCTTTCTCCTTTTTGTAGAGGGATTGTCGGGTTTTCTATAATAGAGATTCATTTAAAATGAAATAAAGACTTTTTGTTTGTCTTTCTTTCATTCATCTCCTCTTTTAAAAATCCTAATGCAAGGCTTTGCATCCCGTCTAATGTTTGAACAGAAGATAAAGTTCTCTGGGAAGGAGCAACATGTTGGGATATCAAAGGTCCAACCACCAAAGAAGAGAAGCAGCAGCCATGAGGTAGTCGCTGAGAAGGCTGGGATCGAGGATGCAAAAAAATAGATGGAACCTGCCCCCCTGCGAGCCCCATCCTTACTGCCCTGATGTTGGCATCCCTTTTTGGAATCATTGAGACAAGCCCTAAGTAGGGATGGCAACAGGTCGGATCACCCAAAACCCATACCCGCCCCGCTAAAAAATTCTCCGCCCCATACCCGTCTCAGGTCGGGTCGGGTATAAAAAAATCACGTTTAGATCGGGTCGGGTATACCCGGTCTCATAAAATCTAGTTTACTTAAAACCTAAACGGGTCGGGTCGAGTCGAGTCAGGTCGAGTATATCCATCCTATATCCAATTTACTCTGGAATTGAAGTAGCGAGCTACTCATCACCGTGCGTCGCTATTCAGATCTAAGCTTTCTCTTGAACTTCTTCGAGTAGGTCAAGGTTCACTCTGAGATCCTCCAAATTTTGACTCTCATCGTAGGCCTGAACCCTATATGAGGGCAAGCTTAACTCCAGGGGGACAACTGCTTCGGTTCCGAAGGCAAGGTTGAATGGAGTCTCCCTGGTTGGAAGCTAATATATCGTCCGGTAAGCCCAAAAGATACTAAATAGCTCGTCTACCCAAAGCCCATTATCTTTGTCCAGTTAAGTCTTTAGACCCTGCAAAATGGTTCGGTTGGTGACCTCCATTTCTCCATTCATTTGTGGATGCATGACGGAGGTGTACTAATAGATGATCTGCAAATTCTCACATAAGTCATCGAATGATGCATTGCTGAACTGCTAGTTGTTGTCAGTGATAATCATCCGAGGCAAGCTGAATCGATAGACAATGAACTTCCAAATGAAACTATGAGCTTCCATCTTAGTGATCCAAGCTAAGGTTCCACCTCTACGCATTTGATGTAGTCAATGACAATGATGAGAAACTTCTTTTACCTGAAGACCGGTGGGAATGGGCCAAGGATGTTTATCCCCCACTGAGCAAACGGACAAGGTGAGCTAATAGGAGCAAGAGGTGCCAATGATTGATGCTAGATGTTGGCATGCCATAGCAACAATTGCAACAGCGCATGAACTCAACGATGTTCGTGTGGATGTCGGGCCAGTAATATCATTGTCGAAGGATCTTGTATGCCAGGGCCCAGCCTCCAAGATAGCTCCCATATATGTCTTCATGGATCTCAAGCAAGGCGTAGTCAACCTTCAAGGATCAGAGGCAGTTAAGAAGTGGGATCGAGTAGGATTACTTATACACTTCCCCTTGATCATCACATGCTGGACCAAACGACTCTTGATTCTTCGAGCCTCGACCTAATCCTCGGATAGCTATCCATCCTTTAGGTACCCTATTAACAAGTCCATCCAGCATGACTGGCAGTCCACCTACATTACCAAGACTAGCTTGCCCTCAATACTAGGCTTCTCCAGATTTTTCACGTAAACTCCTCTATGGATCTCTGGATACTCCGTGATTGCCAATCTTGATAAGAGATCCATCCGAGAGTTCTCTATCCTTGATATCTGCACAATCTCAAAAGAGAGAAAAGAAAGGATTATTTTTTTATCTTCTCTAGATACCTCTCCATGATAAGAGCCTTGGCTTCATACTCCCTGCAAACCTGGTAAATGATTAGTTGGGAGTCACTAAGAACTTTAAGGTGCTACACCCAAAGGTCGCAAGCCAATCTCAGCCCTGCCATAAGTGTTAGTACTTATCTTCGTTGTTCAAGATTTTGAAGCTGAAATGGAGGGCTTGCTTGGCGATGTGCCATCTGCGCTCATCCCTACTCTGGAGCCTCTGGATGCCGTGTCAATGTGAAGCATCCAAATGTCACCTACTGGAATGGGGTTGCTACTTCTATTTCTGCTTCGACCTCTTCAAGGAGTATGCACTCCACGAAAAAGTTGGCCAATACCTAGACTTTGGAGGGCCATGGACGATAGTGGATGTTGAACTTTCCGAGCTCCACCATCTATCTAGCGATTCTCCCAGAGGTATCTAGCTTTTATAGGATTGACCTCAAGGGATGATTGGTCAAGATAGTAATGAGTGCACCTGAAAGTAGGGCCGGAGCTGCCAGGATGAGATCAGGAGAGCGTAGGCGATCTCTATCTTTAGATAGCGGATCTTCGCGTCCTTTTGCAGTTTGCTGGTGTAGTATACCAGTTTCCGCACATGTTCATCTTTCCAAACAAGGACAAAGCTTACCACGACTGGCAATATGGCCAAATATAGGTACAGCATTTCTCCCTATACCAACCTAGTCAGGAATGGAGCAACGACTAGGTAAGTGCAAAGCTCTTCAAAGGTGGCCTAGCACTCCAACCAGCGAAAGTCTTTGATCCGCCTCAAGGCTTTGAAAAAAAGTAGGAACTTGCCACCTAATCTGACGATGAACCTACTCAGTGTAGCTATCCACCCTGCTATGTATTGTACTTCTTTCTGGATCTTGGGTGGCGACATCTCCAGGACAACCCAAAACTTTTCCAGGTTGGCTTCAATTCCATGGTACAAGACCATGAAATCCAAGAACTTTTCGGAAGATACACTAAGGTACATTTGGCCGGATCGAGCCTCATGCGGTACTTTCTCAAGATTTAAAAGGTTTCCTCGAGATTTGCCACATGATGCTCTACTTGCCGGCTTTTTACCAGCATGTCATCAATGCACACCTCGGCATTGCCGCCAATCTAGTCTTTAAAGACCTTGTTGACGAGATACTAGTATGTGGCTCCCGCATCCTTCAGGCCAAAGGACGTTATAGTAGTAAAGCCCTTGATCTATGATAAAAGATGCCTTTTTCTCATTCTCCGGAACCATCTAGATTTGGTTGTATTCAGAGAAAGCATCCATAAAACTAAACAACTCATGCCCCGATATAGAATCAATTAGCTAATTTATCCAAGAGAGATTAAAGTTGTCCTTTGGGCAGCTTTGTTTAAATCAATAAAATCGATACATACCCATCATTTACCACTTGCCTTCTTGACGAGTACCATGTTCACCAGCCATTCAAAGTAATTGACCTGGAAGAAGAATCCGGCAATGCATAGCTTATCACCTCCTAATTGATGACCCACTATCGCTTGGGGGCGAGCTTCGCTTCTAATTCACTGGCTTGTGCGAAGGGTTGATATATGGTTGATGCACCATGACTTCTAGGTCCATGCCAGACATGTCGGAGGCAGACCATGCAAAAATATCTGCATTAGCTCTCAAGAAGGAGAGGAGCCGATCGCACGAGGCCTCTTCTAATTGAGACATGATCTGAGCCTTCTAGGTTAGGTCGCAGTCATCCAGGAGAACCGAGAGCTCTTCCACTAAACCTCGCTGCTCGCCCTGCTCATCTCTAAGATCGAGGCTATCGATGGGCATTACTTTCTAGGGCCTCTTGTCTTTAATGGTAGCTACATGACATTACCTGGCCAAAGTTTGGTCACCTCGAACTTCACCACTCCTTGGAGAGTTGAGAATTTCATCAGTAGATAGTAGATGGAAACAATGGCATAAAGGGAATCCAAACCCGATCTTCCCAAGATGACATTGTAAGCTAAGAGGACCTTCATCACTAAGAAGTTCAACATGATTGTTAATTACCTAGGGGCTTAGCCTGTAGTTACAAGTAGGGTAATCGTGCCTTCTACAGAGACGGCATCTCCGAAGGACCCTATCAAGGAGAAACTCGTCTTCTACATACGGTCCCTTAAAAGGTTTCTTCTGCTAAAAGCATCGTAAAATAAGATATCTATAGAGCTTTCATTATCAATCAAAACATGCCATACATCATAGTTTATAATAGTCAGGAAAACTACAATGGCATCATCATGGAGAGTTTGGATGCATTCTGCATTAAAGTCCAAGAATATGATGACATCATCCTGCTTATGTTGCTTAGCTCAGGGATCTCAAGAACTACACAAGCATGGGCCCCTCCAGTTGATAAGGATGCCATGGGAAATCCTACAGTGATTGTGTTCACCAGGCCATCGATGGGATGGTTGTCCAAGGGTGGCTCTATGGCGAGCGAGGACTAATGGACAAATACTTCAGCATCCTTAGGCTATAGACATAGGTCCGCAAGTAGCATCGACGGACTAGGACTTCAATCTCCTTTTTCAAGACAAAGCAGTCCTCCATGTCATGCCCGTATTTCCAATGGATATGATAATATTTGGTGAGGTCCTTTTTGGCCCTCTTGCTTATCTTCCCGATGAAAGGATTATGCCCTATAAGCCAATATTTGTATCTCCCAGACCATTGTAAATTGACAAGTTAATAAAGGCAATAATTTTTCATCATTCGCTGTGTCATTATATGATGAACCCCATAGATTAGGGCTATGGTTGTAGGGCTATGATGAGATCATACCAGTGAGATCTAAGGCCTTAAAACCCTAATCTAGAATATTCCTAGTCATAGGAACCCTGAGATGGGGATCAGGGTTTCCGGTTAGACTGGCACATCCTATGTATGCTGAAAAGGGTGACTGCTCTCACAGTCACTTGTGTGGGACACTAATACAAGGATGTGGGTGCTCATTAGCGAATGAGTTCACTGAAGAGATCCAGTTTGAGAACATCTAATGGAGCCTTAGCTGCATGTCAATAGATGTTTCTCATAGTGGGAGTTGTACAAGTAGTCCTATGACCTGAGACTGCCATAATACCTTATGTACATGAACCCATGCTTTGGTTCAATCTCAATCATGACACTGGGTCATGCACGAGGTTGATGCTGGGTATGGTGAATTGTATATGAAGGTAATGAGTAGGTCAACAAGGAATTGATCACTCCTAGTAGGAGGAGATTGCATCCAGCCAAATTAGGTCAGATGATGATTCAGGAAATCTTTGATCAAAGTACAGATATTAGAAATGATTTCTAATATCGAATTAATTGAATCATTAGTGTATGACTGAGCTGGGAATGAGTATAAACTGGATTTGACATGATTCCATATCCATAGTTATATTCGGGATGCAAGATGATTGAAGGATCGAATTGTACGGGAACTTTCCACTGAAGGGTAGTTTTGGAATTTCACCAGAATTTCCATATCTTCCGGGTAGACATGACACGTTGCTAGACGTCAATCTTGTCTTGTGGGTTGATCAAATTAAATGGTTTAATTGGATCACTAATTATGAGGAGTCCTAATTGACTGACTCGAGTTAGCTCGATTTGACCTAAATCGATTAGAATGAGTTCTGATCAAATTAGGTCAACTTGCACTCGGACCCACTGCTGGCTAAGTATGGAACCCAATGGGTCACACACTTAGGACAGATAATCAAGGTTTTAATTTGGAATTAAATCTCGTTTGCAGATGAACACACTAGCATGTGTTGCAAACCATGGCTTCTACTTGAATCGGATTCGAGTTAGGGTTCCGATTTGGTCTTTCTTAGATCCAAATTCATTCCGGTTTGAATCTAATTGAAGATTCAAGACATTGGGCTAATAGTAGGCTAGCAATTGGGCTAACCTAAGAGGCTAAACCCCTTTCCCACATCGCCTAAGCCCTTTCCCCTCTTTTCCCACGCGCGCGCGCAAGGAGAAGAGTCCACGCGCGCGTGGACTCTCTCCAAGCGGCGTTTCTGCGTGAGAAAAGAGAGGAAGTCGGCGTTTTTGGCTGAAGAGGCGTGGAAGAGAGTCCACCTAGGCGTGGACTCTTCAAAAAATTGGAATTACCGTGAAAAAGAAAGAAAAAAAAAACACCGAAGGGGCGCGACTCTTCTTTCTGCGCGCGCCCTTCTGTGTTTTTCACGATTCTTCCTTGCATCTTCCCATCCCAAAGGCCGTGAGATTAATCCGAAGGGCCGTGAGATAAAGGGAAAGGACGTGAGAAGGGAGAGAGGGACGTGAGAGGATGATTACAGATGAGAAGGCGCCTCTCTGTCGCCTATTTAAGGAGAAGACTTCACCGTAAAAAAAAAAAATCATTCCAGATTTTCTACGGCGAAGCCTTGCTTCTTTTTCTTCTCCCTCTCCAGAAGATTGTTTCCCCCTCCTTTCTTTCCTCTTTGATTCCTTTACAGAGCCTAGGCTCTGTCGAATCTCAGAACAGAAGGAGAGTCAGAGAGAAACTCTCCGACGGTAAAGGAAGAAGGCGCCTCTCCTTTCTTTCTTACATTAAGACAATCTTGTCTTAATTTTCTTCTCCCTCCAAGACAAGCCTTGTCCCATTTTAGGACAAGGGCTTATTCTTAAGACAAGAGTGTCTTAAGGGGCCAAAGTTGCTAGAAGACGAGGAGAAGGGTAAGAGAGAAGGTTTAGTCCCAGTTTGGCTAGATGAGTCCTAGCCAATAGCCCATATATCAAGTTCTTAGGATAGAGCTTGATTGGAAGGAACCCAATTAAGGAGTCAGTGTCTTGATCATCTGCCCGTGTGGATCACCATCGGAGGGCGGACAAGTGGACGCCTGGTGTGTTCAAGAGGCTACTCAATTTGGAGTTCATTTCAGCATCAGACTGGTAATAGCGATCTGAGGTTAGTATTTAAACAATGTTTAAATTTGGACATGCATGTAGTCATAGTTTTAATTGCTAATAAGGAGATTTTGGGATTAGGGTTCGGACCTGATTTCATAAAATTTTGAAATCCACGCTTCCGCACTAGTTCCCGAATCCAACAGTGGTATCAGAGCCTCCTTATTAGGATTAAAACTTATGCAGTTCAATTCATGCTTTATTGAATGATGTAGTATCATGTTAAAGTTTTTATATTGATGCACAATGCATGTCTTTGATTGAACATGAGTTTGATGATTGCCACCAGTTAGGGTTTTCCACTGAAACCCTAATTGTCTTAGAGATATGATTAGCCCTGGAGCCATCATACTGAAATAAGGTTGCCCTGGCATAATGGTGTATCCATTATGTGGTAAATGGTTGTCCTAGTATGATGGCACACATTTCACATATTTGCTTAGTTTAAAGCATGTATTAATATATGTGATAGCTTTTAATTGAATGTGCTGGCATTGCATAAATCCCTCTTGAAATTATATTAAGTGGTAGTATAGTTAACCGATAAGCATTATTAGTCATGATGGATAATTAGTCATTTCGGTGTCTAGAAAGGTGGTTCTGGGAAGGTAAAGGGAATCGTGGTTTTTAATTGGTTCCGTTGTCTGACTTGGCCAATTTTTAAATTGGTGTCTAGGAAAGCAACGGGGGGACCCCCACATCTCTTCCACTAGCCTGGCCGATCTGATTGATTTAATTCTTGACTAACATGCTTGGTGTTAAAATACTATTATTGGCCTTCCTTCATGATAGGTCATTATTGTGTTACGATCTATACTAGGTTTGTTGTGTACACACAAGACCTAATATGGTGACTAACACAATTTTTGGCCTAATACAATTATTTGTTTATGGCATGATTTAATGTAATATTTTGTTGTGTACACACAAGGATATTACTATTAAAGTCATGACTATATGGCTATGAAGGGTCTTACTTAACTGAAATATTATAGTTTGTTGTGTATACACAAGGCTATTAATATTTTAGAGGCCGGGATAAGTTGAGAATTGTACAGGTTACAATTGGAGAGAGATTTCCTACCTATGAACTTATATAAGATTTGTTGTGTACACACAAGGTCTTTTATAAGGGATTGGGATCTCAACCCCACTAAGAAAAACTAATTAGGGTTTTCTCGATCATCGTATAGAGGGTTATGATGCTCGATAAAATAGTGGGAGACATAATTAAATTAAAGTCCTAATTTAATTATGTATTGTCATTTCATGGTTGTTTGCTTATGTATTGTTCTTTGTTTAAATGTAGATAAATGGCCTCTTCACTCTCACTCCGTAGTATTTTAGATGCCAACAAATTGACTGGGCCTAATTATGTTGATTGGCTGAGAAATTTAAAAATAGTACTCAGTCAAGAAAGAATTTCCTATATTCTTGATACCCCAATTTTGGAACCACCAAGGGAAGATGCCTCGCAAGAAGAGAAGACCACATATAATATGTGGCAAAATGACTCACTTACTGTCAAGTGTGTTATGCTTGCCTCTATGACTAATGAGTTGCAGAGGCAGCATGATAGCATGGATACTAACTCCATACTGCTCAATTTAAAAGAGCTTTATGGAGAACACAGTAGAACTGCTAGATATGAAATATCTAAGCAGTTGTTCCGTGCAAGGATGACAGAAGGTACATCAGTACAAGACCATGTATTAAAGATAATTGATCTGATCACTCGATTAGGTCAATTAGGTTTTGTAATGGATGGGGAGTTGAATCAAGACTTGATCTTGCAATCACTCCCAGAGTCATTTTCACAGTTTGTTCTTAATTACCATATGAACAAACTTAATTCTTCCTTGCCTGAGCTGTTGAATATGTTGAAGACAGCAGAGAGCCATGTAAAGAAAAATAAGGCTCCAGTTCTTCTTGTGGATAAGAAGAAGACAGGCAAAAAGGGTTCCAGTAAGAGGATGAATCCCAAAGGGGGCATTAAGAAGAAGAAAGGAAAGAAGGCCTCCGGACAGATGACCTGCTTTCATTGTGGCAAGCCGGGTCATTGGAAAAGGAACTGCAAGGTTTACCTTGCAAGTGTGAAGCCTGGTGCATCAGAGGCACCAAAAGGTATGAAAGAAGTTCATACTATTTTGTCATTGGATTCTTCCATTTCAAATACTTGGGTGTTGGATACCGCCTGTGGTCATAACATCTGCAAATCATTGCAGGGACTTCAGGGGCTTAAAGTATTGAAGGAAGGTAACTTTGAGCTCTACGGTGCTGGAGGGGACCCCATCCAAGCAGAAGCTGTAGGGACTTATGTTTTGAAGTTACCTTCAGGGAAGATCTTGGAGCTAAGGAATTGTTACTATATGCCAAAAATCATTAGAAATATCATATCTGTACCCTTGTTACTTAAACAAGGATATACTATGAATGTAATGAGCAGTGGCTGCTCAATTTCTTTATCTAATGAAATTATATGTTATGGCATATTCTGCAATGGTCTATTAACTCTTTCCACTAATGACAATATTTTTCATGTTTCTAACAAACGGAAAAGAGATGATGTAAACAATACCTTACTTTGGCATTGTCGACTTGGACATATTAGTGAGACTAGGATTAACAAGTTATACAAAGAAAATTTCTTTGATCCTTATGACTATGAGTCATTAGGAACTTGTGAATCATGTCTCATGGGTAAGATGACCAAGACTCCATTTAGTGGACATGGAGAAAGGACAAAAGAGTTATTGGGACTCATACACACAGATGTATGTGGGCCTATGACAACTCAAGCCTATGGTGGATACTCATACTTCATCACATTTACTGATGATTTTTCAAGGTATGGATTTGTGTATCTAATGAAACATAAGTCCGATGCTTTTGAAAAATTTTTAGAGTATCAAAGTATGGTAGAGAAACAGACAGGAAAAAGTATAAAGATCCTCCGATCAGATAGAGGAGGTGAGTACTTATCCACTGAGTTTCTTGATCACCTTAAAGATAAGGGGATCATCTCTGAATGGACTCCTCCTTACACACCACAATTAAATGGTGTTGCTGAAAGGAGGAATCGTACTTTATTGGATATGGTACGGTCCATGATGTGCTTCACGGAGTTACCTTTTTCTTTCTGGGGATATGCTTTGGAAACAGCAACTTATATCTTGAATAGAGTACCATCTAAAACTGTCTCTAGCACTCCATATGAATTATGGAGAGGTAAGAAGCCCAATCTTAAGTATATTAAGATATGGGGATGTCCAGCCTATGTAAAAAGAAATTTTGGACATAAACTAGATGCTAGAGCAGACAAATGTCTATTTATCGGATATCCTAAAGATAGTATAGGATATCTGTTCTACCACCCTACTGAACAAAAGGTTTCGGTCAGTAGGCATGCCACTTTTATGGAAAAAGAATTCATCCTACAAAAGGGCACTGGTAGGAATATCGAACTTAATGAAATTCAACAAATAGACACATCTCAGTCAAGTAACAACATAGTTAATATAGAACCTGAACACACTCCTATCCGTAGGTCTGATAGGGTGCGACAGGCACCTGAGAGGTATGGGTTCATAATCAAAAATAATGAAGCCCAAATCATTCAAAATGATGAGCCTCTAACCTATACGGAAGCAGTCATGAGTAGAGACTCAGACAGATGGCTGGAAGCCATGAGATCCGAGATGGACTCCATGTATGTCAACCAAGTATGGTCTTTGGTTGATGCACCAGAGGGTATTAACCCTATTGGGTGTAAATGGGTCTATAAAAGGAAGATTGGGGCAGATGGCCAAGTTGAAACTTATAAAGCCAGATTGGTGGCTAAGGGTTTCAGACAAAAACAGGGAATAGATTATGATGAAACATTTTCTCCTGTTGCCATGCTCAAATCTATTCGGATTATGCTTGCTATAGCAGCATATCATGATTATGAGATCTGGCAAATAGATGTAAAAACTGCATTCCTCAATGGTTTCCTTGAGGAAGAGGTTTATATGTCACAGCCAGAAGGTTTTGTCTTGGAGACTAAACCTAATCAGGTATGTAGGCTAAAGAAATCCATTTATGGATTAAAGCAAGCGTCCAGGAGTTGGAACATCCGATTTGATAAAACAGTCAAAGAATTTGATTTTTTCAAAAATGAGGATGAACCTTGTGTGTACAAGAAGACTAGTGGGAGTGCCATAGTTTTCTTAGTTCTATATGTTGATGATATACTTCTTATTGGGAATGATATCCCAATGTTACAATCAGTCAAAGTGTGGTTATCGAAACAGTTTTCCATGAAAGACTTGGGAGAAGCATCCTATATACTGGGTATAAAGATCTATAGAGAAAGATCAAGAAGGATGCTAGGCTTATCCCAGTCTAGGTACATTGACCAGGTGCTAAAGAGATTTAGCATGGAGGAAAGTAAAAAAGGTTACTTACCTATTGGTCATGGCATACGTCTTTCTAAGAGGATGTCTCCTAAGACACCTGAAGAAAGAAATAGAATGAGTTCTATACCTTACGCTTCGGCTATAGGGTCGATTATGTATGCTATGTTATGTACCAGGCCTGATGTGGCATATGCCTTGGGTGTAGCCAGTAGATTTCAGGCTGATCCAGGAGAGGATCACTGGAAGGCTGTAAAAAATATTCTTAAGTACCTGAGAAGGACTAAGGATATTTTTCTTATATACGGAGGATCTGATCTTAAACTAGAAGCCTATTCAGACTCTAGTTTTCAATCAGACCCAGATGATAGTAAATCCATTTCAGGGTATGTCTTTACCTTGAATGGTGGAGCAGTAAGTTGGAAGAGCACTAAACAGCAGACTGTAGCTGACTCAACTACCGAGGCAGAGTACATAGCTGTCAGTGAAGCCGCCAAGGAAGTTGTCTGGATGAAGAAATTCATCACAGAGTTGGGAGTAGTTCCTGAGATTGAGAACCCGGTGCCACTCTATTGTGATAACACTGGAGCAGTTGCTCAAGCTAAGGAACCGAGAGCCCATCACAAGTCCAAGCACATTCTGAGACGCTTCCATCTTGTCCGAGAGATAATCGAGAGACAAGAAGTCTGCATCAATAGAGTGGATACAAAGAACAACATAGCAAACCCGTTCACTAAGGCTCTACCACAGCGGGAGTTTGATCGCCACCTCGACAGTATTGGGTTAAAGAATAAGAGCGATTGGCTTTAGTGCAAGTGGGAGATTGAAAGGATTATGCCCTATAAGCCAATATTTGTATCTCCCAGACCATTGTAAATTGACAAGTTAATAAAGGCAATAATTTTTCATCATTCGCTGTGTCATTATATGATGAACCCCATAGATTAGGGCTATGGTTGTAGGGCTATGATGAGATCATACCAGTGAGATCTAAGGCCTTAAAACCCTAATCTAGAATATTCCTAGTCATAGGAACCCTGAGATGGGGATCAGGGTTTCCGGTTAGACTGGCACATCCTATGTATGCTGAAAAGGGTGACTGCTCTCACAGTCACTTGTGTGGGACACTAATACAAGGATGTGGGTGCTCATTAGCGAATGAGTTCACTGAAGAGATCCAGTTTGAGAACATCTAATGGAGCCTTAGCTGCATGTCAATAGATGTTTCTCATAGTGGGAGTTGTACAAGTAGTCCTATGACCTGAGACTGCCATAATACCTATGTACATGAACCCATGCTTTGGTTCAATCTCAATCATGACACTGGGTCATGCACGAGGTTGATGCTGGGTATGGTGAATTGTATATGAAGGTAATGAGTAGGTCAACAAGGAATTGATCACTCCTAGTAGGAGGAGATTGCATCCAGCCAAATTAGGTCAGATGATGATTCAGGAAATCTTTGATCAAAGTACAGATATTAGAAATGATTTCTAATATCAAATTAATTGAATCATTAGTGTATGACTGAGCTGGGAATGAGTATAAACTGGATTTGACATGATTCCATATCCATAGTTATATTCGGGATGCAAGATGATTGAAGGATCGAATTGTACGGGAACTTTCCACTGAAGGGTAGTTTTGGAATTTCACCAGAATTTCCATATCTTCCGGGTAGACATGACACGTTGCTAGACGTCAATCTTGTCTTGTGGGTTGATCAAATTAAATGGTTTAATTGGATCACTAATTATGAGGAGTCCTAATTGACTGACTCGAGTTAGCTCGATTTGACCTAAATCGATTAGAATGAGTTCTGATCAAATTAGGTCAACTTGCACTCGGACCCACTGCTGGCTAAGTATGGAACCCAATGGGTCACACACTTAGAACAGATAATCAAGGTTTTAATTTGGAATTAAATCTCGTTTGCAGATGAAAATACTAGCATGTGTTGCAAACCATGGCTTCTACTTGAATCGGATTCGAGTTAGGGTTCCGATTTGGTCTTTCTTAGATCCAAATTCATTCCGGTTTGAATCTAATTGAAGATTCAAGACATTGGGCTAATAGTAGGCTAGCAATTGGGCTAACCTAAGAGGCTAAACCCCTTTCCCACATCACCTAAGCCCTTTCCCCTCTTTTCCCACGCGCGCGCGCAAGGAGAAGAGTCCACGCGCGCGTGGACTCTCTCCAAGCGGCGTTTCTGCGTGAGAAAAGAGAGGAAGTCGGTGCTTTTGGCTGAAGAGGCGTGGAAGAGAGTCCACCTAGGCGTGGACTCTTCAAAAAATTGGAATTACCGTGAAAAAGAAAGAAAAAAAAAACACCGAAGGGGCGCGACTCTTCTTTCTGCGCGCGCCCTTCTGTGTTTTTCACGATTCTTCCTTGCGTCTTCCCATCCCAAAGGCCGTGAGATTAATCCCAAGGGCCGTGAGATAAAGGGAAAGGATGTGAGAAGGGAGAGAGGGACGTGAGAGGATGATTACAGATGAGAAGGCACCTCTCTGTCGCCTATTTAAGGAGAAGACTTCACCGTAAAAAAAAAATCATTCCAGATTTTCTACGGCGAAGCCTTGCTTCTTTTTCTTCTCCCTCTCCAGAAGATTGTTTCCCCCTCCTCTCTTTCCTCTTTAATTCCTTTACAGAGCCTAGGCTCTGTCGAATCTCAGAACAGAAGGAGAGTCAGAGAGAAACTCTCCGACGGTAAAGGAAGAAGGCGCCTCTCCTTTCTTTCTTACATTAAGACAATCTTGTCTTAATTTTCTTCTCCCTCCAAGACAAGCCTTGTCCCATTTTAGGACAAGGGCTTATTCTTAAGACAAGAGTGTCTTAAGGGGCCAAAGTTGCTAGAAGACGAGGAGAAGGGTAAGAGAGAAGGTTTAGTCCCAGTTTGGCTAGAGGAGTCCTAGCCAATGCCCATATATCAAGTTCTTAGGGTAGAGCTTGATTGGAAGGAACCCAATTAAGGAGTCAGTGTCTTGATCATCTGCCCGTGTGGATCACCATCGGAGGGCGGACAAGTGGACGCCTGGTGTGTTCAAGAGGCTACTCAATTTGGAGTTCATTTCAGCATCAGACTGGTAATAGCGATCTGAGGTTAGTATTTAAACAATGTTTAAATTTGGACATGCATGTAGTCATAGTTTTAATTGCTAATAAGGAGATTTTGGGATTAGGGTTCGGACCTGATTTCATAAAATTTTGAAATCCACGCTTCCGCACTGGTTCCCGAATCCAACACCCGAGCCACCAGACGATATCCTAGTTCTTTCTCCTTAAAATCCGTCTCTAAGAAACGTTCAATGACATGAACTCTTTATGATGACAGCACAGGCTCCTAAAACGGCAACGGGTCTGGCTTGGTCACCCCACCTCTTGGGTTAAGGAGGGATAGAGCAATTCCCTTGAAGGTGCTTGCACTTTACTTTCTCCTTTCTCTTAACCACCATGCCTTCTTCGACACTGATTTACTTTTCAGAACATGCCAGAAGCCCTGGAAGATCATGAGAAAGGGAGTGGTAGAAGCCTTTCACTCGGAGCCCTCATAAGAGCTGGCATCATGACCACCGATTCCAAGCCGCAAATCTCCAACATAGGTGCTCTGAAGCGACTCATAAAACTCTGAAGGGACTCTCCTTCCTCTTATTGAATAGAGAAGAAAAAGTTAGAGTTCTTTTCGAGCTTTCGACTACTTTGAAACTAAGTGATGAACTTCTGGCCGAACTTCTCAAAAGAGCTGATGGAGTCCGAAGAGAACCTAACGTACCAAGCTCCGGCTGCATCTCTAAAGGTGGCGGGTAAGGACTTACACATCAAGGCATCAAATGCCTCTTGCAATATCATGAGAGTCTTGAACCTCTCCAAGTGGTCACAGGGATCAGTGGAGCTGTTGTAGGCCTCCATGGTGATGCCTTGAAGCGATGAGGGATTGACTCCACCATAATGGCTCGGGAGAAAGGCGGATGCGTGGTAAAGAACGGCTCCCCCGCCAGCATTGTATGCTATCGCCGGAGGGCCACCAAATAGCTGGCTACTTTGCAAAGCTTCCGGTCTAGCTCATCCCATCATCGAGCACGCCTTGATGGTTGACGGTACAATGGTCCACTTTAACGAAGAAGAAAGTGAAACGAGGTAATCACGTTCTTGATTCTTACCTCAATAACTCGTTTAGTGATGGGAGCTGTGAACATGAGATGCCCCCGGGGTCCCGATGGTTGCGATGGGCGACAATAAGGAGCCCGCTCAGGGCTATTGACCAGTTGAGGGACTGCTAGGAGCGCTTCTACTTTAGTAGGATAGATCACACCATCCTGTTGTACCTCGCATGCTAGAGGGGGGGCGCCCTTAGACTGATGCTCGACCAGCCTCAGGATAGGCTGAGTCAAAGATTGCTACAAAGCCTGTACTATGGTAGCTAGTGACTGGACTCAAAGTAGGAGTTGGTAGCTACTCAACAGTGACAGGCAAAATGGCTGAAGGCTCGCTAGTACTTTGGTCTAGAAGAACCTGGGGCCGATCCATCGGGACCACCGACTCCTCTGCAATAATAGTCGGTTCTGCCACTACCTTCTTCCTTGCCATAACTGCACAAAAAGGGAAAGAAAATTATGGATCCTCGATTGTTTGGACCAATATCCCTTCCTTTAACACTAATTTATTGTGTTTCTACTTGAGAATTGCTGACTTGGCTAGAGGTGGCTGTTGAGTCAAATAGCTCCAAATTTTTCTTCAAGAAGTGTAAGCATTCCAGAACATGCAAAAACAAGGAAGACATGAAAGTCTGGCCATGATAGGAAGGATTTCCAGTGGTAGACCTTCGATGCCTAAGTCAGTCATCCACGGAAACGAGAGAAGCTGTTGAGCTGTTGAGAAGAGCTGAGTGGAGATGGAGTAGAAGGGAGTGAGTGGGGCTTAGAGTCAAGATAGTCCTAGCCTTCACTTGAACAGTGATTTAAGCTTCAGATGGCTCCGAAAAGACTATTGAGGCTCTTAGAAGGCTTAGAACTTTCAAAGAGCTTGCCTGGAGAAAGCTTTTTGAAAGAGACTTACCTGAAGGGTCCTGAAAAAATTATAGGCGAGATATATGAAGTAGGGGAGGTACATAGAATACTTGACACATAAGAGACGTTCTGCAATGCAGGAAGTGGTGGTTGGTACATCGCTACAAAGTGTATGCCCCTAAAGGAGTTGCTCAGAGTGGCTGAAGATTGCGCGGAGCTCATCTTCATGGTAAGCGTGTATCTGTAGCATGGCTACACCTGTAAAAATGGCCGGTATTAGGAGCCAAAGCTTGTCTTTATGGTAAACGTGCATCTGTAACACGCCTATACCTGTAAGAGTGGCCGGTGTCAGAGAGTCAGTGCTGGGTTACCCACTCCCTTACAGAAAAGGAGCATGCCTAGTTTCCCAGCATGGCTTACAGGGACCACGTGTCTGGATCTGAGGAATCTACTTCCTGTACTAAGCTAACAAGTGAGGTGGCGAGCCATGTGAGAGTCCATGTAAACTTAATCATTTCTGGGTGTATCACTTTTAACTTCTAGTTTCCTAACATGACAGTAGCACAAGACTCATAATTCAATGACCAATATAAAACCATTCAACTTCCTCCCACCACACAAATTCAACTAGTCAAGGAATAACCTGGATTCAATAACTACCAAAATAAACCATTCACCCATTACTTGGATGCTCTAATAAGCTACCCTTAACATAAAAACAATGTCTATCAAAGCTGACGAAGAATTGATAACAAGAGGGTTGGTGAAATTAAAGCCACACAGTACAACAAAGAAACAAAGAAATCCCCGGCTCAAATCCTCAAAATTTTGCAACAGCAATAACTCCTACATATTACAGAATACCTTATCTACAATCATTTGGATAGGTTTGGTATTTTAAATTTCTCTGAACAAAAACTGAACTCCCAATGCTCCAATCTGTCCTATGACCTAGCAACATATAACATCCAAACATGCATAAATCTCCAATTTTAAATGGAGAAGATAGAATTGTCTATGTGGATTATGAATCTACCAACTGCACTACCGCCCAAATACATCCCATCCTTTATTTACGGTTCTACCTCAAATTTTGGGTTTTCCACTCCGCAACTGTGCCTATGTTTTTTTGCTTTTTGTTTCCTACCATAGTTGCCGTACGTCCATAGAAGATTGATTCCGGCGTAGAAACAGACATCTTAGATTGAACCATATAAATTACGAAGCTTCAAATAAAAACGATCTAAAACAGCAACCCTGCCCAAGATATAAACCCGATCATGCCATGAGAACATCGATGCCTTCAAATATAAAATGAGAAGCGATTCAAATCAAGAAAAAAAAGGAGCAAAAGTATTTGTATTAAGACTGGAATCAACGGGATCAGCGAGTTGAAGATATAGAAATCATGACGAAGAATCTAACTAGTATTGTGAATTTTGTTATGTTCTTCGAATTGGAAGGGATAGAGGGAAAAGAGGTAAGAGGGGTGACGAATCCGCACAGCTTGCTGGCGGCAGCGTCGTCGTTGGTCGCTTGAACGGCAGCGGTGCTGCTGCTGCTGCGGGAATCGGCCGCTGCCCTCTCCATTGGCTGCGCAGTTCTCCGATTCGCCTTTGGGAAGGAAAAAAACCTTCAAATCAGCAACTCTATCATGTTTTTGGATTCAGGAAAGGAAATAATACCAAACCAGAGCGATCAAGATATCATATAACACAAAGATCAGAGAGGGAGAAGGGGTGGAACAGAGGCGGGGATCTGGCGGAGGATCGCCAAATGAGAGAAAGTGGAGGGTTGGGGGGAGTCTCCGAGCCGGTTTAGGCCTCTATGGCAGAGCCCAGTTCGGCCCATTTATCGGCAAAATTTACCTTTTAATAATAAAGATTTTTTTTTTCAATGCATATCCTCCTATGAAATAATATAAATATCCCGATAATATTACTATTTTATATATATATCGCTATAAAATATTTATTATATACATTATATTTTTTTTATTTTTGTATATGCATATCTTATAAAATCTTGATTGAGACTTGCCAAGTCTTTCACAACTTGGTTGAATCGGCAAGTTAAAAAAAAATAAAAAGGGCCAATTAAGACTATCAAGTTTTCTTTTCTGTTAAAAATCTTAAGGTGAATATTAAACATGACATCCACATAAGCATTTTGAAAATTCTATTCTTTCATTTGAATTTGATATAAGCATGACATCCACATATTTTTCATTATTTTTAAAAATTAAAATATATCAAGTTTAAATTAATATTAAATATTTAGGTTAATAAAATATTTTTTAGTGATTTATGAATATTGAGTGTTGCGTCCAAATAAATTACAATAAGCTTGAATTAAAAGAGAAGTGGATCGAGCTGATTTGATCCAGCTCCTCGCCATCTTTTTAGAGGATCTGGGTGTTGAGGCAGCTCTCAAGCTTGTTGATGAAATATGAACGGGAACAGATAAGATCTAAAGGAAGGCTAAGTGAAGGTTGGTCCGGAAAAAGAATCCCATCTTCATCGCACTCGGTGGTATTTATAGGTCACGAACCTAACCGCTTACAGCTATCATCCAGCTGTTAAACAGTTAAACCAAGACATTAGCACGTGCAACAAAAGGCTATCCGTAGTTGATCAGGCCTTTTCCAGATGTTGAATGATATCTACATTATTTGAACATTGATCAGCTTTATCTCTCTTGGAAGTTAGTCAATCTTATGCCTGTCGAGAGTTGATCGGTCTCGTGGTTCTTGGGCATTGATCGGCTTTACGCTTCTTGGACGTTGATCAGCCTTGTACCTATTAGGCATTTATCAAACTTGTGTCTATTGGGCATTGATCGGCTTTATACCTCTTGAGCGTTGATCAGCCTTCTACCTCTTGGGCATTTATCAAACATGTGCCTATTGGGCATTGATCGGCTTTACGCCTCTTGGACGTTGATCAGCCTTGTGCCTCTTGGGCATTGATCGGCTTTACGCCTCTTGGGCATTGATCAACTTTGTGCCTCTTGGGCATTTATCAAACTTGTGCCTATTGGGCATTGATCGGCTTTACGCCTCTTGGACATTGATCAGCCTTGTGCCTCTTGGACATTGATCGGCTTTACGCCTCTTGGGCATTGAGTTGCCAGGTTCGAATCTTCAGTAGGTCAGTATAGACAGACTAAACAGACCAAACTTGTCGTATCCCAACACTAGTCCCCCTAGTTTCTGAGTTCATTAATTGGAAATCAGAAACTGTTAGAAGCTTCCATTCTTGGGTAGCACGCTTTGATGACGTGTCAAACTTTGATAGAGGAGGCGGTTATAAAAACTAACAGCTGTATCCTGCCCTCATCATTATAATTCTGAAACCCAAAAAGGCCAAAAGATCTTTGTCTAAAATAAATGCATCTATCCCATCAACAGAATGTTGCCGCCGGATTACGATGGGTCATTTCGATTCTTCGAGAAACCCTACCTTTTTACCAGATAATTGCGGACAGGTGGCCAGATCTGGATCAGTCTCATTATTCGAGAGAAATCTTAAACCGTTGAAGGGTACTATATAAACAGCATCTTCCCTAAGAAAATAAGTTTCCACCATTTCAATCCCTTCACCTTAGGAGCAAAAGAAATCCCTCAGGTCGGCCTCTATTCTTCTTCTTCTTCTTTTAAGTTAATATGTCTTTACTTTCTCTTTCCATTATGGCTAGAATATTAGAAGTTAGTCGTATCGAAAATCCTGAGGAATCCACTTCCCAACAACAGAAAAAACAAGCCAAATCTTTAAAGATAGGCGACGTTAGGTCTTCTTTAACTGAACACCGAATCTTAGCATTGAAACAATAATATAACATCTCAGATGAGTATGTCGTAATCATTCCTAGTTCCGAAGAACAAATAGATCGGCCTCCCCTTGGCAGCTTGACAATTTACGAAGAATATCTAAGGGCCGGTCTTAGATTTTCGATCCACCCTTTTGTCCTCACAATCTTCAGACTATATCGGGTACTACCATCTCAACTAACTCCCAATAGTATCCGAATCATTTGTGCGTTCTTGATTCTTTGCAAGGACGCTGATATAATCCCTAAAACTTTCCTCTTTACCACCTTGTGCGTACTGAAACGGGATTTTCAGGGCCATGGATGGTGGGTAATTAATCCACGCCATGGTCGAAAATTCATTTCAGGGCTTCCTTCAGCCATTCACAGTTGGAAACCTTGTTTCTTTTACATCGTCTCTAAAATTTCCTAGGACTTTACCATTAGCCATAGGAAACCCCGATTAACTTCCAACGATGGCAAGAAAGTATTGACAGCCGATCGAGAAGACTACGAGAAGCTCATGGGGATGGAGATTCCTCTGATAAAAGAACTTGACGAAAGAGGGCTTTTTTCGGCGGAAATTAGCTCTAAACCTTCTTTAGGTATCTTCATCGCTGATATTATTTCTTCATTCATTTTTTTATAATCAATCTCAATCTTTGACCTTCCAATTATTGTAGATTCGTCAGTCATAGTTGATGTTCGGAAGCTTCGAAAACTTTCGAAGAAGAGAAGAGCAGAAGCCACTCCTTTCAACCAAGAGAAAGGAAGAACTAAAAGACCGAAGAAAATAAAACCGACAAATTCAACAGCTTCGGCAGTTTCATCAGATCCCATTTCTCCGATATTAATAGCAAGTATATCGAAAAATGACGAAGTTCCGCTATCAACATCTCTTCAACCTCCACCACAAGAAAGACAATCAATGGGGATTTTAGGAGCCAGTCCATCATTGTCTTCCGCTGACCGAATCGATAGAGGAAAGGCTCCAATGAGGGAAGAGGAAAAGAAGAGAGAATTCTGGCTGCAAATATGACAGCCGATTTTTCCATATATGCTGATGATTCGGATCTGAATGACCCAATGTTGGCCCGTCGCTTTTTGAATTCCATCATTATTCCAAGAGACTGGAAAATCACTAAGTCCCAGCAAATTGATGATACCATTCTATTACTCCACCCCACATTGCTGAAGGTATAGAATAAAACTTGTTCTTTTAAAAAGTTAGTCATTTTTTTATTGAATCTGACTAATTTGAAATGTAAATAAACAGCTCATCCATGGAATCCGAATCATGGATGAAAGTCTGAAAAATTTTGACCAATTCCACCAAACTATGCGCAACGAAGTTAATGTTGCAAAGGCAGAAAAAGAGATTGCTGAGGAACTGAAAAACATCATGGAAAAGAAACTAGAAGAATCAGCAACTAAAACCTCAGCTCTAGAAGCAGAGTTGAATGAAGCAAAGTCGAAAATAAATGCCATGGAATCAAAATTGAAGAAGAAAAATAAGAAAATCCGATCGATGTCCCTCAACCTCGAGAAAGCCGAAGAAAAAATCTCAACAGCCGAAAAGAAAATTTTAGCTACTGAAGAAAGAACTTTGACGATAATAAAAAAGATTGAGCAAGCCATTGAAGAAGCTATCAACGGAGCTGTAAAGAAATATGTTCAATCGAAAGCCTTTGACGATAAGCTTCATGAAGCAGGAGTTGAAAGCTACAACCTCAGTCTCGCCAATTGTTTGAACAAGGTAAAGAAATTTTATCCCGACTTAGATACTTCAAAAATAGAGGAAGACTTCGATGAAGAGGATTTCGATGAGAAAAATTCTGACAAAGAAGATTAGGTCAGAGAACCAATCATAGATCAAATAGAAGAAGCAGTCAGCGATCAAACTAAAGAATCGGCACCAGACTCTCAAATCCCCGAAGAAACACCATTAGTTCTTACTGTAAACCAGGTTGAAATAGAACAAAGTGCAATTGAAAAGAATGTGAATGACCAATGATGTAAGAACTTATTTGGTTTTTAATGTGAAATGAAGAAATTTTCTTTTTAATGATGTTCAATGGATTATAAAAGTTCCAACTTTATAAATGAAAAAATTTTCTAAGTATAAAATCATCGGATCAAACAAGGAAGTTTTCCAGAAAGACTGAGCTAATCATGAAATTATTTAAATCAAATTATAAACACTAATTTTTATTCAAAAAAATTTAGTTAAAACAATTCCGAATAAGTTCATTGAATAAGAATCTAGAATAAGTTGATCGGAAAGTGTGATTTCTAACTTCTCCTAAGGAAGAAGTTAACACTTACCGAATATTTGGAAAAATAATTCTTAAACTAACTAAACCCTAACTTACTCGTAGATGATGTAATACTCCCATCCAATTTACTGAACATCTTATCCCTTTCTCTTTGCATTTTAATAAAAAGAGTCCTTTGTAAAGAATTTTCTAGATAAAGTCCAATAAGCAATCATACCAACTTTGCCAAATGTCATCTTTCTATTAGAAGAAGAGATGTTCGGCAGGCCATATAACCACATTTGTCAATATTTGGAAGCCGTATGAGATTTGAATTTGAATTCAAACCAAATGCCAATATATATATGTCTATAACTGGCTTTCTGAGAATTAGAAGTGGTGCACGGACTCCCACTAAATCAGGATCTCAAACATGTAGAAATCTAAGAATATCTCGAAATTTGGACCATAAATCGTGGTCATTGGCACTTTCTATATAAAGAGACCCCAGGCCTAGATCTTTGAGCTAATTTTTGTTTCAAGTGTCTCAAGTTTCTCTTCTTTTTCGAAACTCTTTGTTTTCAGGAATACTGTTGCCCAGATATGGTGCCCAAGAGGGGGGGTGAATTGGGTATTTAAAAATTAAATCAATATATGTGCTATCAAGTTCAAAAGTGAAGAGTGATAGTGCTCAAGTAATTGTGCAACGGAAGCAAAGAAAGATAACAACAATTAAAGAGCAAAAGAAGATAGAGAGTAAAGCAATGCAAACACACAAAACGTATATTGGTTCGGTGCACCTAGCACCTACATCCACTCCCCAAGCTCCACTTGGAAATTTCCACTATAATCTTCTCTAGATTACAGCCGACTTGTTTTACAAGGCTCACAAGTCAAAACCTTACACACTTGTTTTGGCTTCGGGCTTACAAGCAACCCTAGTTGGTTTTAATAATTGGCTCACCAACAAACCTCACACACTTGTTTTGGCTTCGAGCTTACAAGCAATCCTAGTTGGTTTTAACAATTGGCTCACCAACAAACCTCACACTAGTTTCAAATTCCCTTGAAACTAGGCTACCACAAATAGAATATGAATACAATGAATAAAAACAAGACAAACTCCTTTTTGAGCAAAAGTAATTCGATGTAGCTCTTGTTGGAGACTTTTCAAGCCTTTCTCTTGGAATCTTGGACCTCACTAAATGCCAAAGACTTGAAAGTTGGATTCCTCAAAGATGGAAAGCTTTTGGCTAAGGAATCTCTTGGTTTTCTCACTCTTTTTGGTTTAGAATTGATTGAAGGCTTTATACTTTCACTCTCTTCTTTTTTGCTTTGTCTCCTTGACTTTTTTGAAGTTAGGTGGAGGTTAAATACTTCATTCAAGCTGAAACAACTCCACAAGATCGTTAGAATCAAAAATATGGCCGTTTATGGCCGTTAGAAATCAAATCAAAAGTTCAAAAAAACTAGCCGTTATGCCATGAGTCGACCTCATGAGTCGACCTCCAGTTTATCTTAGGCAAAAATCTAGAAAACCATAGTTCTGCCCAGTTTGAATTCTCAGGCGATGAGTCGACCTCTGGTGTCGACCTCTGGTGGTCGACCTCTGGAGCGTGCCACTGAAATTTTGCCGTGCCGGCCTTGCTGAACTTTTCTTTTCTTCATGAGTCGACCTCTGGTGGTCGACCTTTGGCAAGGTGTCGACCTCTGGGGGTCGACCTCTGGTCTGAAAATTTCTGAAACTCTAGAGAGGTGCGTGCCATGCTTGAGTTTCTCTAAGCCTTTGTTTCTTTTGTCAATTACTTCTTAATATGAAGGTCCAATATTAGAAATTTGATCTTGTTTAATGTAGAAGAGCTCTTTCCCAAACCAAGCAAGCTTGGTTTCATCATTGTACTCTTGATACTCTTTTTGAATAACCTAAGTCCGAAACTTTATCTTGAAATGAAACATTAGTCCAAACATATACTCAACCTTTTGTTAATCATCAAAACTAAGGAGCCAAAGCCAACAAATACTTCCAAGAAGAAATTTTCATCGTATTTAAGAAATGGAGTCAAGTGATAAGAAACTTCATCAAATGTCTAAAAGGAAAATTGGACCAGTACGATTCAAAGAGGAAAGGTCATGTGTAAGAAGAAGCCGCTTATCAAGGAGTGCTTCCAGTAAGCCAGAATTTCTCGAATATGTTGCATCTTCGTCCAAAGAAGAGATACAAGAGCCTTTCGTTCCTCTTTCAAAAGAAAAAGAGCGTGATCCATCCATTAAGCATACTTCAACGGAAAAAGAAAAAGCTCTGGTGGAGGAAACATCTGATCCGAATGATAACAAAGCTGTTCAAATGCTAGTTGCCGATACAAGTGTCAACAATCCGAAGCTGGCAAAAACCATACTACAATCTACCATTCTTCAAAGGGATTGGGAGGCAACAATCAAACATGGAGTGAAAGAGATTCTATCTTCCATCTATCCAGGAATCATGAAGGTTGCTAATACTTCTTCTCTTTCCAAAACAATTTATTCGTATTTTAATGATGTTCCAAATCTTTTGTCCAGTTTATCAATGATATATCCATGATTGAAAAAAGTTTAGATCAAACAACCAACCTTTAGGAAGATCTTCAAAGCAATTAACAACAGCCAAGGAGGAAAAGGACAAGGCTGATGCTGATCGAAGAGCCTTAGAATCAAGAGTTGTTAGATCAACTGCAATGATCCTGTTTTTGCAGAATCAATTGAGACAAGTTGAAAGGCAAGCCGCGCAGCTTGTGGATGATGCAGCTAGAAGAAGAAAAATACTTCGGCAGGCAGATGAAGCCATAGAAGAGAAAACTCAAGCATACAAAAATTTGTTAAGTCAAAAATCCATGATGAAGAAGAAGATAGAATTTCTCAAGAAGAAGTTGGAACAAACCGAACAAGAAAATACTTCACTGATCCAACGGGAGCTTTTTGTAGTCGAAGAGTTCAAAAAATTTGAAGCCTTTAACAGAGGGATAGAATAAGTAGGAGCCAAAGGCTATGAATTTGGCTTTGAAGACTGTACCAATAAGGTTAAAAGATTATACCCTAACCTTGATTTATCCTTCATTTCCATAGATTATTTTGCAGAGAAAGAAAAAAAGAAACCAACCGATAATCCGATAACTTCACCTATTAAGGAAACATCAGAAAAAGCTGAATAATATTTGTAATAGAGAGCTAGCAGTAGTTCCTAGTGAATCAATGTTCATTGCTACTTCTCCTTCTTTTGATTTCATGTAATCAGAATATCAATGAAATCATCATGCTCTCAATATTTCAGATATTTTGAGATAACATTATTGACAGAATAATAAGCCACACTATCCATTATTTCTTGTCTCATGGTTAATTTATCAAGTCGACCTTTCAATCAATCGATCATCTTGACGTTAACATACTGATGAATTGATGAATCAGACCAACCCAATTTGTCGAATTGTAGTCAGCTTATCAAGCCAACTTTTAATTGATCAATAAGTTATACTGATCATTAAATACCGATGAGTTAGTGGGTCAGACCAACTCTATTTATCGGATTGTAGTCAGCTTATCAGGGCAACTTTTAATTGATCAGCAAGTTATACTGATCATTAATACCGATGAGTTAGTGGGTCAGACCAACTCTATTTGTCGGATTGTAGTCAGCTTATCAGGCCAACTTTTCTTTTCTCTACTTTCTGGAGAACAATTTATTTTCATATATATATATATATATATATAAAAGAGAAAGGAGAAAGAATATCTCATTATTGATGATATTTTAGGAGGTTTTCAACATTCCATGGTTTAGCTAATGGATAACCATCTAAAGTTTCATGTCGATAGGTCCTAGGTCACACAATCTCAGTGATGCAATAGGGACCCTCCCAATTTAGTGCAAGTTTACCCTGTTTAGTTGGTCGAGATATAGTTGTTCGGCGTAGAAGAAGGTCTCCAACCCGAAAAACTCGAGCCTTGACTCTTGAATTATAATACCGCGCTACTCTCTATCGATATGCTGCCATCTTTATTTATGTCTGTAATCTAGAATTTTCAAGTAGATCTAGATCTATCCTTCTTCGATCAGCATTGTCAAATTCTTTAAAGCAGTCAGTTCTTCTTGAACAAAGAACAATCTCTATAGGCAATATAGCTTCACTCCCACAAGAAAGGTTGAATGGGGACTCTCCCGTTGTAGATCGAGGAGTTGTTTGGTAGCCCATAAAACGGAGTTGAGTTCATCAGCCCAAGTTCCTTTGGCTTCATTTAGTCGAGTTTTCAATCCATGAAGGATTATCCAATTAGTTACCTCAGCTTCCCCATTAGCCTAAGGATGTTCGACAGATGTCAATTTGTGAAGAATACCATATTGAGCACAGAAATTCTTGAACCTCTGATTATCAAACTGCCTCCCATTATCTATAATGATAGCATGAGGAATTCCAAACCTATATATGATAAAATTTCTAACAAATATTTCAACTATTGCTTCAGTGATCAAAGCTAGGGGCTCAGCTTCTACCCATTTTGTGAAATAATCAATGGCAACAATCAGAAATTTTCACTATCCAGAAGCTGAAGAAAACGGACCAAGTATATCCATTCCCCATTAAGCAAATAGCCAAGGAGCCATTAACTGTATTAGCTGACTGGAAGGATGCCTTTGAATATTTGCATACCTTTGGCAAGAATCACATTTTCTTACAAAATCTAGAGCATCCTTCTGTATAGTCGGCCAATAATATCTCTACCTTATAATTTTATAGGCTAAAGACCTTTTTCCCAAATAATCACTGCATATACCTTCATGCACTTATCTAAGAGCATAATCTACATCTGATGGAGATAAATACTTCAACAGCGACTGGGAAAATGATTTTTTATATAACAAACCATCCAGGATAACATATTGAGAAGCAGTCTTTCAGAGTTGTTTAGCCTCTACATTATTTTCAGACAATACTCCATTAGTCAGATATTTAATTATCGGACTCATCCAATCTATTTTAGGTTCTATTTGAAGAACCTTTTCTTTTTTAGTTGTTGAAATACTTGTGATTTCTAGATGTTCCACAAAAGTATGACCCATTTGGTCAGGTAAAGAAGTAGCCAATCTGGACAATGAATCAGCTCGAGAATATTCAATTCTAAGGATGTGACTGATATCCCATGAATCAAATAAGGCTCCAAGCTCTTGAACTTTTTTCAAATACAGAGCTAAAGTAGCATCGCGAACTTCAAAATCTTCTTTTACCTGGTTGACGACCAATTATGAATCAGATAATACCTTCAAGCTTCGAACATTCACTTCCTTTGCGATTCTTAAACCAGCTAGGAAGGCTCCATATTCAGCTTGATTGTTGAAGACTTTGAAAGAGAATTGAGTGCATACTTTGTGACATCTCCATTCGGGCTAGATAAGATCAATCCTGCTACACAACCAGAAGAATTGGAAGCTCCATCCACATGTAATATCCAAGGTGCATCAGTCATCCCCATTTCATCGGATGGTTGAACTTCCTTCTCATTGTCACCCCAGGTACATTCGACTATAAAATCAACCTGAGCTTTCATTGCAGATCAAGGTCGATAAGTGAAATCATATTCACTTCATTTGATTGCCCATTTTGCCATCCGGCCAGAAGATCAGGACACTATAAAACAGTCCTCAGAGGTTGATCGGTCAATACAATAATTCGATGAGACTGAAAATATGGCCTAAGGTGTTTGGCCGATATTATCAAGGTATAAACAATCTTCTAGAGTTTTGGGTATCTTGTTTCCGCATCATGAAAAACTTTGCTAATGTAATAAATGGGCTTATGTAATTCATCAGAATCCTTTCTGACCAACACAGAACTAATTACTTCATCAGATGCAGCCAGATAAAGATACAAATCTTCTCTTTTTTGAGATTTAGATAATATGATCAGATTTGTCAAATACTTCTTAAGCTCTTCAAATGCTGACCGACAGTCATCCAACCAATTAAGTTCCTTGATTTGCCGTAAAGCCTTGAAGAAAGGCAAACATCTTTTAGCTGAACGAGAGATGAATCAGCTTAACGAAGCAATTCATCCAGTCAACTATTGGACTTATTTCTTATTAGCTGGAGGTCTCATATCCAAGATGGCTCGGATCTTTTCTGGGTTGGCTTTAATCCCTCGCTTCGTAACCATAAAGCCTAGGAATTTTCCAGAAGTTACACCAAAAACATATTTGGTCGGATTTAATTTCATGTGATTTTTTTGCAAAATATCAAAGGCTATTTACAAATCTTTAATATGATCATCAGACTGATTACTCTTAACGATCATATCATCTACATATACCTCCATAGTCCTTCCAAGTTGACCTTCAAAGATCTTGTTTACTAACCTTTGATAAGTAGCTCCAGCATTTTTAAGACCAAATGGCATCACTTTGTAATAATATATCCCTTGATCTATGATGAAAGATGTCTTTTCTTCATCTACTGGACTCATTCATTTCTGATTATATACAGAGAAAGCATCCATAAAACTTAAAAATTTATGTCCAGCCGTTGCATCAACCAGTTGATCAATTTTAGGCAAAGGAAAACTATCTTTAGGACATGCTTTATTTAGATCAATATAATATATGCATATCCTTCACTTTCAATTAACTTTCCTGACTATTACTACATTGGCAAGCCAGTCAGGATAGTGAACTTCTCTAATAAATCCAGTATCAAGCAACTTGGTCACTTCTTCATTAATAACCTTTTGTCTTTCTGGGGCAAAATTTCGTTTCTTTTGTCGAACAGGCCGACAAAGCGGATCAACCTTGAGCTCATGCATAATCACTTCAGTGGGAATCCCAAACATATCGGCAGCCACCCATGCAAATATATCAGCATTTTTTTGCAGGAAGTCGATCAACTTCTTCTTTTGATCTTCAGTAAGTGAACTTCCAATCTGAACAGTTTTAGTAGGATCTTCCTTAGTCAAGGGAACATGAATAGTCCTTTCTACCGATATGCTAGCTCCTTCAATCGGATCACATGGATCCACTTGTTCGGAGGTGAATTTGTTGATTGATTGTTGATTCTGAATTGTCAAATATTGACGAGCCATCTGTTGGTTTCCTCTTACTTCTTCAATCCTATTTTGGGTTGGAAATTTCATCAAAAAATGGTATGTTGATATAATGGCTTGGAAATTATTCAGGGTAGGTCTTCCTAAAAAAGCATTATAAGCAGAAAAAATCCGAACAACCGTAAAAGTAAGAGGGAAAGTCCTTTATTTCGATGATGTCCCGAGAGTCACAGGGAGTGTGATTTCTCATTCTACTCCTACAGAATTTTCCCAAACCCAGTCAATAGCACATGAATTGTTCGTAACTTATTAATTGGTAAATTCATCTTAACAAATGCATCATAAAGCAAGACCTCGGTGGAACTTCCATTATCGATCAAAATTCTATGTACATCATAGTTTGTAATGATTGTGAAAATCACTACAGGATCATTATAAGATGTCCAAATGCCTTGTAAGTCATCATCAGAAAAGATAATACTTCCTCGAAGCTTTTTGGGACTCCGATCATCTTCAAAACATGCATGGCAAATCATTCCGACTGATCCATCAGTTGATTGTTGGTTTAGGAGCTCCGTCCCGTCAGTGATCATCCTTGGAACTGTCGACCTTAGCACTGCCACCTCAATTGGTCGATTTTGATTTTGATTTCGGGCATATCTGCCTAAATAGCCCTACTTAATCAAAGCTTCAATCACATCTCACAGTTGGATACATTCTTCCATTGTATGTCCATGATCACGATGATACCAACAATATTTAGCCTTATTTCGGATGACTGGCGGGGCTCTCATTGGCCTAGGTCTTTGAAAAAAATTTTCTTTCTCAATTTCCATTTGAATCTTCTCTCTTGGGAGAGTTAGGGGGGTATAAGCATCAAATCGATTGACGTAGTTCCTGCCGACCAACTTCCTTGACCTTTGACCTTGCCGTTGAATTGATCGGATCCCAAGAAATCGGGATTCATCCTCCTTGGCCTTCTTCTTACTTGGCATCGATTTTCTCTCTATCTATTGCCGGCTCAAGGCCTGTTCTTCGGCCTGGGCGTACTTTTGAGCACGGGCCAGTAACTTAGAGTAATTGGTCAAAAATTTTTTATCCAAGGAAAATGTGAATCTGGAGGCTCATAAGTCCTTTTTCATAGTAGACATCACCACGTATTCATTGAGATTCGGAATCTCCAATGTGGCAGAATTAAACCTCTTGATGTAATCTCTCAAAGACTCCCCTTCCGACTGCTGAATAAAGAATAAGCTATCAAAATTTCTGGGCATTTTTTTGCTTGTTTTGAAGTGGGAGATGAACAACTTCTCTAACTGACTGAATGAATGAATGGTGTCTGGTTGTAGATTTGAATACCACATTCTTGCTAATTTCTTTAAGGTCGCAGGGAAGGTAAGATAATGAAGTGCGTCTGATACCCCCTGGATCAACATATGGGCTTTAAAGCTACCCAAATGATCCAAAGGGATAGACGACCCATCATACAGCTCAATTTGTGAGATCCTGAAATGATGTGGAATTTTTTCCTCCATAACCTTTTTAGAAAAAGGTGGCAAGATATCATAACTTGGTGCTGCATCCTTTGTTTTCCTTTGCTCAAGAACTCTAGCGATCTGCAACTCTAGCTTCCTGAACTTCCTATCAAATCATTAGCTCTTGCAAGATGTTGCACTTGGGTACTATCAGGAGTTGATTCTTCAGATGACATCGAACAAGATCGTGGACGTTTTCCCTTATTCCGCTTCTTGATATGATGGTGAGATCAGTGATGATGCTTTGAAGGGGACTGTTGACCTGAAGAATATTGATAAGAAGAATGTCTTCTTGGACTGGGATGTTTACCTACCTGAAGAGAGGGTTCTCGACTATTTCTTGATACAGCAGGTTGTGATGGCTCTTTCACGACGATCTCTTGAAGGTTTTGTATTGCTGCAGTAAGTACTTCCACTTTGTCACACATAGTGTTTAACCTTTTTTGATCCATGTTTTCGGCAGGTAAAGCTCCCATCCTTTTGTCAAGAATAAGATCGTTTCCCTTTGAAGAATGGGGAATATCTTCTACTGGCAAATTTTTCTTCCTACCTTTCACCATGCTTCCTTCCAGATTCTTGAAACTCCTTCGATGAGTTCCCCTACCTGGCATGCCAATCTGTTGCGTCCAAATAAATTATAACAAGCTTGAATTAAAAGAGAAGTGGATCGAGCTGATTTGATCTAGCTCATCGCCATTTTCTTGGAGGATCTGGGTGTTGAGGCAGCTCTCAAGCTTGTTGATGAAGTATGAACAAGAACAGATAAGATCTGAAGGAAGGCTAAGTAAAGGTTGGTCCGGAAAAAGAATCCCATCTTCATCGTACTCGATGGTATTTATAGGCCGCGAACTTAATCGCTTACAGCTGTCATCTAGCTGTTAAATAGTTAAACCAAGACATTAGCACGTGCAACAAAAGGCTATCCATAGTTGATCAGGCCTTTTCCAGATGTTGAATGATCTCTACATTATTTGAACATTGATCAGCTTTATCTCTCTCGGAAGTTAGCCAATCTTATGCCTGTCGAGAGTTGATCGGCCTCCTGGTTCTTGGATATTGATCAGCTTTACGCTTCTTGGGCGTTGATCAGCCTTGTGCATATTGGGCATTTATTAAACTTGTGCCAATTGGGCATTGATCGGCTTTACGCCTCTTGGGCATTGACCAGCCTTTTGCCTCTTGGACATTTATCAAACTTGTGCCTATTGGGCATTGGTCAGCTTTACGCATCTTGGGCGTTGATCAGCCTTGTACCTCTTGGACATTGATCGGCTTTACGTCTCTTGGACGTTGATCAGTCTTGTGCCTTTTGGACGTTTATCAAACTTTTGCCTATTAGGCATTGATCGGCTTTACGCCTTTTAGGTGTTGATCAGCCTTATGCCTCTTGGACATTGATCGGCTTCATGCCTCTTGGGCATTGAGTTGCCAGGTTCGAATCTTTAGTAGGTTAGTATAGACAGATCAAACAGACCAAACTTGTCGTATCCCAACATTAAGTAATTACTTTTTTGCCAAGAAAAAAAGTTCATAAAGACATTATAATTTATTTTATAAGAATTGATATTAACATGGAATCATATAATAAAATAATAATATTTTTTTGTCATTCTATTTAATTAAGAATAATTGAATTATTTTTATTGGAGTTGATTTTTGCCATTTGATCATGTATTCCAAATTACATATAATTCAATCGCAAGCTTTGAGGCGCATATAAAAAAAGAAAGAAGAAAAAAAGAAGGGTATATATGAAAATAAGTATTTTATGGCAATATAAATATAAATAGTTACCTTACGAGAGTATTCATATAATTTTATGTATTTAGAAGAATATACATACAAAAAACTCTAAAGATTATAATTATGGTTAAGTAGGAGTATATGCAAATGGCAATCATCTACTTACATGACCAATAAAGATTGTCTAAGCCAAATAATAAAACAAATTAAGAGTGTTTACTATCATTACCCATATGCCATACCATCTATGCTACATCATCTTTGTTTTGATGATTTTTACCATATGAGCATCTCTTTTTACCATGCAAGCATTGGTTATCACCAACTAGGATGAGAGAAAATGGCTAAAATCTCTGGCTTAAGGAGCATACTAAAATGTTTCAAAATTAGAAGGACCCAATATATATATATATATATATATATATATATATATATATATATATATATATATATATATTTCAAAACTGATTGTAAGGATCATAATTCTTCAAAAATTCTGTCTTTATTCAATCTCTATCTTGAAGCTTTATTTTGAATGTTACAAATTATCCTGTACAAGCATATGCTGTTTTAGAAAATGGAAACCAGCCTGTTGTCCTAGAATAGTCTTAGACAATTTTGAAAGGTTGTCTTAGGCTTGGTTTACATTCAATCTTATTTTGAATACTTGGTTAAATTGCTTTGTGTGTAAATTATTTATTTCTTGAATGTTAATTATGTTTTTTATCTCAATTTCTTATCTTGGAATATTTCAATTTCAATTATATGTGTATTATTATTTTTCTCTTTTGTTGTTTAGTTTCCACCCACTTGGGCCATAAATGGTGTCAGAGCCATCAGGTTGTCTTAAGACCTGGATAATAAACTCACTTGGAGCTTAGGTCTCTTCAAACCAAAAGGGAGGCAAGATACTTTAGGGCTCAACAAGAGCCATGGCATCTTCAAGCTTGACAAGGAGCCAAGGTTTCTGAAAAATCGAAAAGAGCCAATGTATCCATTCTCTTATGGTATATAGTCACATTGCCATTTCAAGCCATGTGTTGAAGCTGTTCTTTGGTGTAAAATCATTAACCATCCAGGGAGGAGATGTATAGTAACCCTAGGAGAACTTTTGGATACTATAATTATTGTAGGGATATTTTTGATGCCTCGGAGATATGTCTTTAGGTTGTAGCCTTGGGGGTTGCTAATCCATCTGTCGACTCGTATTCTAACCCATATGCTGACCTATCAACAAAGTCGAAGCTTTTTTTCATTTAGTTATTATTACCTTTTTTTTTTTGAAGCAGCTCTTCTATCATGTAATCAACATTCATGAGTTCAAATGACCAATCATCTAGCATACAGAAATGGCCAACCAAGGTAGATAAAATCAACTATAACAAATTCTTCCCCATGCAGGAGCAGATGATGGCTAAAATCTTGTGTCCATAATAGCATGACTAGCACTCGATACTCTTGAACTTGCATGATTTCTTAGCCATCTTCTACAAATAAATAGAGCCTCAAGGATCCAAGTAAGCAATCTCTCTCTATTCACTATCTCTCTTTTATTCCAGATAGCTAACTCAAGTATCGAAGAGTCCTTGCAAGAGCCAATCCCAGCTGGACACTTTTTTATGAGTCTCTCCAATAGTGACTCCTACTAGTCAAGCTTCTCCTCTAACCTAGAACTAGAAATCTGCTACAACAGATTGGTACTAAAGGAAGGGTTAGGCCCATTTTTTGAAAGGTAAGTGAGCAAAACTTTCTATATGCTGTCCAAAAATGCTACCTCTTTGAGAAATGCAAGAGCCCGCACCAGTAGCAGGGCTTGTACACCTTCATCATTGCCAGTACAATCACCTGCCTTGGGGGTGACCACTGATTAGTTCAATGATCTGGTCTAGCAAGTGCGCACTTGGATATTACAGTCCGGGTGATGCAGCAAAACAATGGTGTCCCGCAAGAAGCATAACCAGTCCCTGCTCCATTGTAGTAGCCTTATATTGTGGCTTAACAATCACAGTCACCTCCCGCAGCATACCATCCTCCTCTGTACGATCCAAAGCCTGAGAGGCATATACGACAAAGTAGGCTTAGAAGTCCAGAGCAGGCCAGGAGATGATCACCCACTCCCCACTCTAAAAGAAGCTCCACTCCAAGGAAGTCTCTTCCTCAACAATCTGAGGCTTACAAAGCTAAAGATGCTAATATAGGTGGCATCTCTAAGAGATGAATCAAAAGATTGTGGCATTGTAGAATAAGGCCTCGATCCGAGATGAAAGGCTTGGGGTCAACATTAATCTGCCCTTCACTGCCAGAATAATATAGGAACCAATGCTTGCAAACTTCAAGATCACCCATCTAGAGACTTATGATAGGTCGAGGCACCCACCAAATCATCTTGAGAGTTTTATGACTCTTATGTTATTCCGCCAAGCTTCTGATAGAATCTTTTGTTGAGTCTTCTCCTTACTTTTAAAGAGATGGCTAAGCATTGGTACTCTGATCTCAAGCCTGGTTCTATTGATTCATTCACAGAGTTTAGCTAGTTGTTCATCTCTTACTTTGCTAGTAGCCAATGGTGTCAATGGAATCGAATCATTTGATCAACATAAGATACAGGGAAGGAGAATCCCTCCATGCATACCTCAGCTATTTCAATACTACTATTTTAGAGGTGCACAATTTAGATCAGTCCATTGCCATGACAATCCTGAAAAGTGGACTGCAGAGAAATGCCTTTTTCTTTTCTTTGGAGAAGACCTATCTATAGAACTTTGCAAAAATGCTAACTTGGGCAAAAAAGTATACCAATGCTAAAGAGGCGTACAATGCCCACTTAGTGTCCATTGACTTTAAGGTAGAGGAGAAGCTAGAGAGTTCGAAGCAAGTAGTCCTTATTGAGTCGAGTAATAAAAAAAGCCAATGGAGGTCTCTAGTTTACTTTACCATCGATATAGGATTCCACCAAGGAACCAGAGGACTAGGTCTCTTTATAGTTGAAGTGATAGTCCATCTGTGAGGCATTTTGCCAATTACATGCCTTTGAATGCACCTTGGGGGCAGATACTAATAAAGGTAAGAGTGCAACTACCGTCAGTGAGGAGGATGTGCCTCAGCCCAAACATCAGGTTTCTAACAAGTACTATCTCTATCATCATGACCATGGATATAATATAGAGGATGTATCCACCTATAGGATGAGATCGAGCTATTCATCTGAGAAGGAATGCTTGATCAGTTCCTTCAAAAAAGGGCACCTCCGTGCTGGTCACCTCCAAGGTCCCTTCCATTATCACCATCAGAGCCTCATCAAGCTCCAAAGCAACCTACTGGGAGGCAGGCTAAGAAAGATAAACCCCCAAGGGGAGTTGCAAACATGTTGCCCCAAGTCTGGGTGGAGCTATCAAAGCATTCAGGGGCAGCAAAGAGACAAAAGGTCAAGGAAACCATCACCTTATTTGAGAAAGATAGTTAGTGTTCGGTATCTACACTCTGATATAGTAGTTGTAACTTTAACTATTGATGACTATGATGTATATCTGATGCGGAACTAATATGCATGCAATTTTTTTATATGTTTTATATGTGGGGTTGGGTGATTAATTCCCGAATTTTAGATTAAAATAAGTTATAGGGAATTTTATATAATTTTAGAAGATCAGCATGCAGATTAGGACCTAGAAAAGTAGAAAAGAAGGATCGCCGGGGCTGAGAAGCCTCGGTTAGGGCAAGTTCTCCTACAATAAAACTACTGGAGGTAGAGGGGTGTACCTGACAACGTCTGTGAAGATCGCAGCAAAAGGGTCTCTCGTTTCTCGACGGATGCGGCCTGGAAAATCGAGCCAAAGACCCGCGGATACCCGGCTTTCTGCTCGATGATCCGATTGAGGCTTGGCTGGAGTCGTTGGATTCGTAGGAACTCGGGGACCTGCAAACGACCTGTCAGGGGTTAGAAAACTCACAAAGGAACAAGAAAACAAAGGAAAAACAGCAAGGGAAGGCTTCTTTTGGAGTGGGCGTCCAGGGATCTGAGATGCTTGTTGGTAGCAGGAAGATGATTGCAGCACTGGGAAGAAGAACTCTCGCAAACCCCTTTATGCACACAGCAGGGTATCACACAACTCAATAGAAGAACTCAAGGTTTTCATTCATCCAAAATTTCCCTCATACAAGAGGCTAGGGTCCCTTAAATAGACCCTTAACCTTGGGCTCCAAGTAAGGGTACATAAGTCTTTACATAAGAATCCTTTTCCCTCTCAAATCCTAGCTAGAAAATAAGGAAATATTAGGTAGAAAAATCCCTAAAATTTTTCTTGACTTGGTCAAGACTCCAAGGATGCCTAGGGGGGCGTGTTGGGCTTCTAGGAGCAGCAAAAGGCCGGCCCAAAGGGGCCCGGGTGCATGGGTTTGGGCCTCTGGAAGCTGGGGTGGCCTGGTAGCCAGGTAGCAGGAATATTCCCTGGTATCTTGCTTCTTAGGGGCTTGGGCTTGGCACCTGGGCTTGATTTCATTGGGCTAGGATGCAGATGGACCTCTGGAATCATGGATGCCCTTATTTATGAATATACTTTGGCATCTGGAAGGGAATCTGGGCATCTGGAGGGCATCTGCAAGGAATCAGGATTTCTGATTTTTCTCCTGGGGTCTTCAAATCTTCAAGCTGGGTTGGACTTGGGCTAAACTTCCATGTCTTCAATCTGGCTGGACTTGGTCTTCACTTGTATAATATAGTCTTGAGTCTTCAGTATGCTTGGACAGGACTCAAAAAAATAAAATTAGCTCAACATGAGCTAACTAGCATTGGACTGAACTAGCTCAACATGAGCTGACTAGTACAGAAGTGAAATAACAACTAAAAATACTCAAATAACAACTAAAATGGACTCAGATGAGCTAAGCCCTTATTACAGATGGACTCATAAATTATTGATCAATTACAGAGGGTTGAGAAGCCTCTGCCTTATTCTGGTGCCTTTGGTGTCCGCACCAATTCTCCCGGGGTGGGAGGAACTCGACCCTGTCGAGTGAAGATCAGACTGGCTCACATATCTCTCGAGAAGGTCTGGGTTGAGGCATTGCAAGTCCTCTCGAGAAATCTAAGAATCGTCCGACTCTGGCTGGCCTTGCCATCGGATCAGGAAGCATTGATAGTCACGGCCCCGGGTCGTGATGGCTTGATCGTCCAGGATACGCTCGATCCGTTCTCCTCTCTCAGGCCAATTTGTTAGTGGACACTCTGGGTTAGGGTCACTCACAATGAAAAGGAATAGGTCCAAAGGCCTTACTAGGTATCGCTGCCGGTTCCCTATACTCAACCAGGTCTGTAATATTGAAGGTAGAACTAATGCCCAAATCCGAAGGCAAGTCTAACACCTAGGCATTTGATCCAATCCTTCTCTATCACTTTAAAAGGTCCGGCTCTGCGAGCATGAAGCTTCTTTTAGGCCTAAGCCTAACCAAGATAGAATCCACTACATCAAATTCTTTGACCCTTCTTCGGGAATTAGCCAGTTGTTTTAAGATTAGTGCGGGTGGTGAACATGCTAGGCACATGCAGACAAATGATGCAAAGGACTCATACTGACACCTAACAGACTCGACTATGCATTCCTATCGAAGGAAATTTTATTGAACTCTTTGGATCTAAACCTAATAGATTATAGGTTCTCTAGGTTTGATCCTAGCTTGACATGCACATGAAAATTTACAGTGAACTCCTAGCAAATTCCAAAGAGTATGCCAGAAGTAAGATGCAAACCTAACATGCGTGATGAATGCATGCAGTATGCTAATCTCAGCTAAATGCAATCTAATGATCCTAGAAATGCTGGAGGTGTCAGGAAAGGGCAGAAAATAGGAAGTGGGTTCAGAATTAGTTTGGTAAGGTAGAGAAAAAGGTTCATGGTTAGTTGGATAAAATAGGATAAAAGACGGGGTGTCAGGAACTAATCCTATACTAATGAGGTTAACCTTATGAGGTTGAGCTATATCTACAGGATTTGCATAATGGAAGGATGGGTCACTAATTTCGGGGAAGAGGTCCTTAATGGAACTATAGGAGGGGACTCATCTTGAAGGTATTGATTCAAAGAGATCAGGTCCTTAATAAATTCTTCTGGTTCTTGTATTTTTGGACTAGACTCTATAATTTGGCTCTCCTCTATGGTTTCCTCAGGTAAGGCTCTAGCAGCAGTACCTAGGTTCTCTTCCTCTATTTGTTCTTCCATTATAGCTTTAGGTTGGATGTGGTCAAGGTCAACTAGCTCTGGGTTGGAATCTACCTGGGTATCTACTGGGTCAGCTAATTCTAGGTCTACTAAAGGTGTCTCCTCTTCTCCCTCATACTCATCCACTAGGCTCACATCAGCTTCATACACTTCCACGTTAATGTAAGCCTTGCGAATCTCAGGAATGGTTGGAGAAGGTCGGCTAGCAGGAAATTGGTTAGGTTCTGGTCTCTGATTATGGGTACCACTCCTAGTAGGTTCAGGTTGTATAAGAGGTAGTGGCTCACTATTGGGTTCATATTTAGGGATACTCATCCTATAGGGTTCAAGTTGACTAGGGGAAGCATGACTAGTACTAGGCTGATACTTAGGGGTTATGGGTTCTCTAAGCTCATAGGACAAGGGTGCAGATCTATGGGTCATGGGATTATAGGATCTGGGGTCATAGGATTTTGGGTCAGCTCTATGATCAGGTTCTAAGGTTGGATCAAGGTATGGGGTCCTCCTAAGGTTGGGCTCTCTATATGGGTCAGGATATTGGGTCCTCCTAGGATTGGACTCCCTATATGGGTCAGAATACTGGGTTCTCCTAGGGTTGGACACCCTATATGGGTCAGAATATTGGGTTCTCCTAGGGTTTGACTCCCTATATGGGTCAGAATATTGGGTGTTGGGTCTACTAGGCTCATAGGGTATGGGTGTATAGGATCTATGATCATGGGATCTAGAGTCATAGGATCTAGGTTCATAGGTTATGGATTCATAAGTTCTAGGTTCATAGGATTTAGAGTCATAAGATCTATAGGTTGTGGGTATACTAGGCTTATAGGGAGAGGGTAAATAGGATCTATCTTCTTGGTCTATAAAATCCTGATTGGGTCTTCTAGGACTAACCTTAGGGATTGGGTCAGGATGATGGGCTCTCCTAGGTTCAGCCTCAAGGTATGGATCAGGGTTTGGGGTCCTCCTAGGTTGAGGATTGTAGTACGGGTCAGGATAAGGGGCTCTCCTAGGTTCGACCTCGTGGTATAGATCAGGGTTTGGGGTCCTCCTAGGTTGAGGGGAGTCAGGATCTGGCTCAGACTGTGACCCATGGGTTTTTCTTGGGATCCCTACCCGGACTTTTAACTGATCAAACCTATTGGCACGATGGTCAATTCTATCATTGGTTTGAATACGAGACTGAGTTAACTGGGTCATCTGGATAGTTATCTGGGCAATTTGATCAGCTAGGGCTTTTATTTGGGCTTGTAAATTTTCCATGGGTTCAGACATTTATGAAGGAGGTGGGTGATATGAAACTCCTGATCTAGTGCTCATGCAAGACTCGATCAGACCGGCTATAGCTGACTAAACCTAAAGTCCAAACTAGATGCTCAATCAGGGTGGCAAACTAGCCTATAGTAACCCTGTACTCAGCCAGGCAGGTGTAAGGGGAGTGTTAGGTCCCTGATTGCCAATCCTAGACACCAATCAGAGATTGGCCAGGTAGGCGGACCAGCACACAAGCCCTTCGGGATTGAATCCCTAAACCACCGTTCTAGACACTAAGCACAAGGCACACACAGGTTAACTTGACACAGTGATCTAACACTAGCCCGGACCCGACCAGTTGGTGTCCCTAGCCCACTAGGGCAAATTAAGTCTAATTAATTTTAGGTTAAGGCTTGGGACTGAATGCAAGGGATGTGGTTTTGGGCTAAGGAGAGGTGATCAAATCCTCCCCCCATCTGATATAGCAAGAGTGCCCTTAAAAGTAAATTATACAATGATGGCAGGCAGATGAGGATGCAAATTAGGGTTTAGATATTTTTTTTTTGGTATTTTTGGAAAATATGTATATATATATATATATATTTTTGGTATTTTTTTAAATAGAAGAAAACTTGCAAATCATGACCTAATATACTGGAAATATACTAAAATTAAGAAATATGCAAAAAACTCCTAAACAAAACCCTAAAACTTCCAAACATGTCTTGCTAAAAAAAACAGAGCCGAAAATTTGTAGGCCCTATTTCGGATTTCAGAAAATTCACAGGCCATAATAAAATCTGAAAAAAGTTTTAAAATTACTGTGAATTATGATAAATCCAGGAAAATAAATTTCAGAATTTTTGGAGTTTTTAACAGGGAGAAATAATTAAAATAACAGAGTATATACGGACTGAAAAATTACAGAAAACAAGCCCTAATCTAAGCTCTGATACCAAATGATGGGGAACTAATATGCATGCAATTTTTTTTATATGTTTTATATGTGGGGTTGGGTGATTAATTCCCGAATTTTAGATTAAAATAAGTTATAGGGAATTTTATATGAATTTTAGAAGATCAGCATGCAGATTAGGACCTAGAAAAGTAGAAAAGAAGGATCGCCGGGGCTGAGAAGCCTCGGTTAGGGCAAGTTCTCCTACAATAAAACTACTGGAGGTAGAGGGGTGTACCTGACAACATCTGTGAAGATCGCAGCAAAAGGGTCTCTCGTTCCTCAACGGATGCGGCCTGGAAAATCGAGCCAAAGACCCGCGGATACCCAGCTTTCTGCTCGGTGATCCGATTGAGGCTTGGCTGGAGTCGTTGGATTCGTAGGAACTCGGGGACCTGCAAACGACCTGTCAGGGGTTAGAAAACTCACAAAGGAACAAGAAAACAAAGGAAAAACAGCAAGGGAAGGCTTCTTTTGGAGTGGGCGTCCAGGGATCTGAGATGCTTGTTGGTAGCAGGAAGATGATTGCAGCACTGGGAAGAAGAACTCTCGCAAACCCCTTTATGCACACAGCAGGATATCACACAACTCAATAGAAGAACTCAAGGTTTTCATTCATCCAAAATTTCCCTCATACAAGAGGCTAGGGTCCCTTAAATAGACCCTTAACCTTGGGCTCCAAGTAAGGGTACATAAGTCTTTACATAAGAATCCTTTTCCTCTCAAACCCTAGCTAGAAAATAAGGAAATATTAGGTAGAAAAATCCCTAAAATTTTTCTTGACTTGGTCAAGACTCCAAGGATGCCTAGGGGGGCGTGTTGGGCTTCTAGGAGCAGCAAAAGGCCGGCCCAAAGGGGCCCGGGTGCATGGGTTTGGGCCTCTGGAAGCTGGGGTGGCCTGGTAGCCAGGTAGCAGGAATATTCCCTGGTATCTTGCTTCTTAGGGGCTTGGGCTTGGCACCTGGGCTTGATTTCATTGGGCTAGGATGCAGATGGACCTCTGGAATCATGGATGCCCTTATTTATGAATATACTTTGGCATCTGGAAGGGAATCTGGGCATCTGGAGGGCATCTGCAAGGAATCAGGGTTTCTGATTTTTCTCCTGGGGTCTTCAAATCTTCAAGCTGGGTTGGACTTGGGCTAAACTTCCATGTCTTCAATCTGGCTGGACTTGGTCTTCACTTGTATAATATAGTCTTGAGTCTTCAGTATGCTTGGACAGGACTCAAAAAAATAAAATTAGCTCAACATGAGCTAACTAGCATTGGACTGAACTAGCTCAACATGAGCTGACTAGTACAGAAGTGAAATAACAACTAAAAATACTCAAATAACAACTAAAATGGACTCAGATGAGCTAAGCCCTTATTACAGATGGACTCATAAATTATTGATCAATTACAGAGGGTTGAGAAGCCTCTGCCTTATTCTGGTGCCTTTGGTGTCCGCACCAATATCATATCTTAATTGATAGTGCAAATGCGGTTGATGTTTTGTACTTTCTGCCTTTTCTTGAATGAACCTTTCTGCAGATCGCCTGGCAAAGTATGATTCCTTTCTCATATAGGGTTTCTTTATTAAGCTGGTACCTGTATAAAGAGTAATCATATTGCCTGTTAAAACTGACACCTTGTCCCAGTGAGTCACTATTAGTTGATTTCCTGGTGGTCAAAATCATAACAGCCTATAATGTAATTCTCAAACAGCCTAGTCAATATGTCCTCAATGCTATATTCTCTATTTAACATCTATTGGTGAAGTTCCCGATGAGGAATGTAATTGAGCATATTAGAGGGAATCAAGTTGTAGCGTGGCAATGCTATAATGCTAGGGTTCAGGCTGAAGCACAGCTCAACCCATTTCTTATAGGGTTGGATGCACGAGATGAGCTAGCCCAGGAGCATGGCAAGCCGCAGAAAGATCTTCTAGAGATACCCTTATCTAAGGAGGACCCCAATTGAATTGTTCAAATAGGCTTGGATCTAGATAAGGTAACCAAAAATTAGCTAACTACTTTTTTTAAAAAAATACTGATATATTTGCTTGGTTCGTTGCTGATATGCTGAGATAAATCTGGACGTAATGGTGCACCAACTGAACATTGATCCTATCTACCATTTGGTAAAATAGAAGAAATGAAGCTTCATCCCAGAATGTCAAAAAGCCATTACTGAAGAAGTTGATTAGCTAGTCCAGGCTAGCTTCATCCGAGAGGTGATATACCCCGACTAGCTAGAAAGTATGGTACTTGTGAAGAAAGTGAATGGGAAGTCATGGATGTGCATAGACTTTACTGATCTAAATAAAGCTTGTCTAAAGGAAGCTATCATTTATCTTAGATTGACGAATTGGTCGATGAACATGTTGTCCAGTAAGCAACCCAAGAGGGGGGGTGAATTGGATTTCTAAAAATTAATTGCAAGTGTGTGAACCAATTTAATAAACAATCTAAGTACAATGAAATGCAAGTATAATATGCTCTTAAAGAGTATGCGGCGAAAATTTAAAAGCAATAAAAGTAAGAGCAAAAGAGAGAGATAAACAATCACAAACACAATCCAAGTATAGTGGTTCGGTGCTTTCCAATGCACCTACATCCACTCCCCAAGGATCACTTGGGAATTCATTATAATCTCCACCGATTACAGCCGATTAGTTTTCCGGACTTACTAATCAAAACCAACTTATTTTTACAAGGCTCACAAGTTAAAACCTCCCTTAATTTTTTGGGCTAACCAAGAACCTAATTGGTTTTAAGGCTTACCAACAACCTCTCTTGATTTTGCAGGCTAACCAAAAACTTAATTGGTTTTAAGGCTCACCAACAACCTCCTTGGTTTTCAAGGTTAACCAATAACCTCCTTGGTTTTCAAAGCTAACCAATAACCTTTGCAACAAATATAAAGTTTGAAGTAAGACAACAATAAATACTTTCTAAATAAAAGCAGATATCTCTTTGAAGCTTTGAGGAATCGCTTGTTTCAACTTGATGAAGCCTTAATTAATGCTCAAGAATGTTGAACTTGAATGCTCTTGAAGGCTTTGAAAGCATGGAGACTTCTTTTTACTTGAAGGTAGTTGCTATCAATGAATGGGAGTGAATGCACCTTCTTTTTCTTTTCTATTATTGATCCTCTTATATTTAGATTTGATTTCAATCACTTAAATACCTTTCCAAGGTCTCAAAGTTGGTTTATGGCGGTTAGACACGAAAAATTAGCCATTGGGAGCCAAGAGGGCCGAGTTCTGCGTTTGAAAAACTAGTCGTTACTGTTCCCAGAACTCCAAGTGTCGACACTTCAAGTTGTGAGCCGATACTTAGGGTCGATAATTACATTCCATGAGTCGACACCTAGTTCAAATTTTTTCATTGAAGCTCTCTGGATTTCTCAACTGAGTCGACACTTCTTATGGTGAGTCGACATTCGAGTCAACACTTGACATCTATGAGTTGATATTTCAAGCAAGTCTTCAAGCCCAGCAAGTTCTGTATCAAAATCTTCTTAGGCGATGAGCCAATCCTTAAGTCGACACTTGACTGGTGTTAGTCGATACTTCAACTGTGCCATCTGAAATTCTTTCTGCATGTCGGCTTGAGTCGACACTTCCACTATTTTGAGTCGATACTTGAGTTATAAGTCGACACTTTCTGAGATTTCTTCAAAAAACCATTGAACTTTTGCTGAAACCAAATTATGTTGAACTCTTTATGTTATTTCAAGCAATCTCCAAGTGCTCAAGTCTATTTAAAAACTAATCTTTCATTCATGGAGAGGACTTCTTTATTTTTTTGACAAGCAATCAAAACTGTTAAAATGATGAGTACATTTTCTATGAAAACACACTTTAAAGAAATAGTTAGTACTTAACTTATACTTAAGTATTTTGCTTATCATCAAAATCAATAACGGAGTTAACAATCTTCCCTTTTTGATGATGACAAAATCTTTAAGTATAAAACACATAATAAGCTCTTTAAGAGAAGTTTTCAATTTTGCATAAGGCTTATTGCAGAAAGTATTTAAATAGAGAAAGAGAGTTTAAAGGCTTGATTGAATCAACTTTTAATTAAGAGTATCAGAGCTAAAAAAAAGAAATTCATGTATCATGATATTCTAAAGAAAACATGCTCAAGAATAATAAATTCAGCAGTGAAACAAGATGAGTATAAATACTGCCCCTCAAGAGGTGATTTGAAGAATTTATTTTTCAAAAATCTTTCAATGACATAAAGCTAAAATTAAACATCAAAAATTAAGAATTGGACATGAAATTTTAACAAAACGGATTTTGCAATCCAAAGGAGGGATTACTCCCCCTCATTCAATGCTCAAAACATTTTTCTTCATTTCAAAACTTATCTTCATTGCACAAGAAATATATATATCTTTCATCTCTCATTATTTACATATCTTTTAAAACTTATCTCTCATTTATACTTACTTATATCTTTTATACTTGCTTCTCCCCCTTTTTGTCAACATTAAAAAGGAATAGAGAGAAGTCAAACAACTGAAATTCAAAACTGAAATTCATTCATTCATTCAGAAGTGACAACATCCAAAGTCATAATAGTCCAATCATTCATGATATTGCATTCATTGATACATGTTTGATACAAAAGAGTAAGTAAACATAAAAAACTATCAAAACAGCATACAAGGAGTACGTAAATGTAGACTATCTAAACATAAAGAGTATCATAAGCACTATCCTCATCATCTGAGGATCCAATTTCGATTGGTCTTGCATCAGTAGAAGCACAAGATCGAGGCCACATAGATCGAAGATCACAAAGACGGGTCCTGATCGATCTCGATGGAACACGATGGCCTCGTCCTTCGTGTCTAACATATGTCCTGCCTCTATATGGTGCAGATGAGATAGAAGCTATGTCAGTAGTAGGAGAAGAATGGATCGAAGTGGCAGTATCAACAACTGTATAAAAAGGTGTATAATCGAATATAGGACCTGAATCAAGATGATGAAAACTAGGTGTATAAAATCCTAGTTCCCTAATAAGGGAAGATGTATGAAATGGGAGAGAATCAATGATATGAGTATCAATAGCTAAAGGAATGACAGGTGTAGGTGCAGGAATGGAAGTGTGATCAGCTGGTCTAGAAAGAGAAGTGGGTAGAATAGGAGTCTGGAAGGATGAACTCGATGGATCATGAATGGGACTCCTAGGAGGGTCAGTTGCTATCTCTGACACTGGCTCTGTCATCAAATCTACCATGTCAAACTCATCAGAGTCAGTCTCATCCAAATCTGGTCCCGGAGTAGGTGGTGCTGGAACAGAATCAGCTAAAGCAGAAGTATCAAGAGCACTCTTGGAAGAAGGTCTACTCAAAGTGGATAGAATGGCAGAGATCCCATCTCTCAGTCCTCAATGGCTCTCTCTCATCTCCATATGATATGTGTCGACTCGCTGACGAATGATCATCAACTCAGTCTCAATGTAAGTGACCCTATCTTCTAGACTCTTAAAAATTCCAGGGATGTCAGACTGTGCTGGCTCAAGCTGAGGAGCTGACTCTAGCTGCGTTGAAGACTCGGGCTGTAACTCAGGCATATCAATAGGTGGCTCTGAGGGCCTTGCCTTACCCGAAAAGATGCGCTTCTTCTCTGCTATATCGTCATTTCTATCAGTGGCCTGACCAGATACTCGTCGTCTCCACTGGCCTCTGATAAGCTGGTACCCCATCCGGTGAAGAGATCTGATGTCATAAACATCAGTGTGCAGTAGCTGCCAGTAGGGCTCATCATCCATCACTACACCATAAGCTCTGAAAAGTAAAGTCAAGCCCATCCCGTAGGGCAAACACAGTCTTTGGCTAATGGATGCCTCCGTTAACTGATGTACCATAAGTACCGGTAGGCATACAGGAGTGTGCTATACCAGAAAAACTATCACTAACAGTTCTCACTCTGTGATGAAGTCGAAACGGTAGGTCTTCGATAGAAGAATCTAGGCTACTATATGATGCAGCAACCTCATCTCAGCTGATAGTCTCGAAGCAACCACCATGGCTCCCTCAGGTAAGTCATCTGTCTCGAAGATAAATGGAGACCACTAAATCTGTCCACTAGACTGTCTACAACAGAACCTCTCATGGGTATGTCCCATACTCTGCTCAGAATCTTTGCTGTCACTGGGACATCTTTGCCTCACACCTGAGCTACCCATCCATCACTATCTCGGGCTAATGGACCATAGAACTCTCGAATCAAACCCGGATAAAATCTCTTTATCGAAGAACAAAATGGCACCAAGCTTGCATCTCTGAGCATTGACCTATCCTAAACTGTTGCTGATCAATGAACTCGAAGTCCATGAGACATCCTCCAATGATGGTCTTCAATCCCATCCGACTAGCCATAGGAAAGAGAGGTCTAGCGATGACATCAGGTGCATCTGCTGCTCTGGCTTCATGCCTAGCCTTCGTTCTTCTTTCTTCTTCTTGATTGGATGGTCTTAGACATCGGAGAAATCTACTTCCTAGGCCCCATTCCAAGGATACAAGAATGGATTGAAAGGTGGGAAGAAACCTAGGGGTTCTACGGTTCAAAATCAAAAAGGAAGGGAGAAGAATGGTAGAAACCGAAGCTAAAACCATCCAAAATAAAACTTTGAAAAGGTTGGAGGTCCGATTTGGGGGGAAGGAGTGGGAGGAATAGTATAAGAGATGAGTCGGCTCGATTTGGAAGGAAAAGGATGAAGAAAATACTTTATTTTCCTATTTTTATTTTGGTCTATTGCCGTTCAAGTGTCGACTCATGACATAGAGTCAAGTGTCGATACTTCCAGGTGTCGACACTTCCAAGTGTCAACACTTCAACTTAAAACCGAAAAATAATATAAAATGAAGCTTTGATCAAAGTGAATAGAATTTCAATAGAATTCAAGAAAATTAAACATAGTTGATAGAAAAATTGATTATTCAAGAGTCAATGAATATGAAGAGATAAAAATTTTTAATAAAAAAGATTGATGACCCCAAGTTCTCTTCTAATCATACTGAACTGATCTTCTTGGAGAGGCTTAGTCAAAATATCAGCTAATTGCATTTCAGTAGAAACAAATTCAAGAACAATATCATCATTTTCAACATGATTTCTAATGAAATGATACTTAATTTTAAAATCTTTACTTCTAGAGTGCTGAACAGAATTTTCAGTTAAGTATATTATACTAGTATTATCATATTTTATGGGTATCTTAGTTTGATTCCAAAATCTTCAAGTTGTTGTTTAATCCATAAGATTTGAGCACAACAACTTCCTGCTGTAATATACTCAGCATCAGCTATGGATAGTACAACCGAAGTTTATTTCTTACTAAACCAAGAGATTAAATTAACTTCAAGAAATTGGCAAGTTCCATTAATATTTTTTCTATCAAGTTTACAGCCAATAAAATCAACATCAGAAAATCCAATTAAGTCAATAGAAGAATCTCTAGAATACCATAAACCAATATCAATTATATCAGATAAGTATCTAAATATGCGCTTAACAGCCAACAGATGATACTCTTTAGGATCAGACTGATATCTAGCACACATACATATACTAAACATTATATCTGGTCTACTAGCAATCAAATATAATAAAGAGCCAATCATACCTTTATATATTTTTTATCAATAGATTTACCATGTTCATCTTTATCAAGTTTACAAGAGGGGCTCATAGGTATACTTATTGACTTGGTAGTCTCCATCTCAAACTTCTTTAACATTTCTCTTGTATACTTAGCTTGGTTGATGAAGATCCCATTCTTAGTTTGCTTAACTTGGAGTCCGAGGAAGAAATTGAGTTCTTCCATCATGCTTATTTCGAACTCTTCCTGTATAAGCTTGGCAACTCTTGACAAAGAATCTCATTACTAGCACTAAATATAATATCATCAACATAAATTTGTACTACTAATAAATCATCATTTTTCTTCTTTAAAAATAAAGTTATGTCAACATGGCCTCTAGAGAAATCATTTTCAATCAAAAATTTGCTAAGTCTTTTATACCATGCTCGGAGTACTTGCTTTAAACCATAAAGTGCTTTATATAATTTAAAAATATGATCAGGATGTGCATTATTTTCAAAACTAGGTGGTTGTTCAACAAATACTTCTTCTGCTATATAACCATTCAGAAAAGTATTTTTAACATCCATTTGAAAGAATTTGAAGTTCATAAAACAAGCAAATGCTAACAGTAATCTAATTGCCTCAAGTCTAGCAATAGGAGCAAAGGTTTCATCAAAATCAATTCCTTCCTCCTGATTATAACCTTTGGCAACTAGCCTAGCTTTATTTCTAGTTACAATTCCATTTTCATCCAATTTATTCCTAAATATCCATTTTATGCCAATAATAAAAAGTTAGATGGTCTTTTTATTAATGTCCAAATATTATTTCTTTCAAACTAAATTAGTTCATCTTGCAAAGCATTTATCCAGTTATAATCTTTTTCAGCATCCTCAAAATATTTTAGTTCAATTTGAGAAACAAAAGCAATATAATCACATTCATTTCTAATTGAAGATCGAGTTCTTATCCCTTTTGATAGATCACCTAGGATTAACTCCTTAGGATGTCCATGAGCATACCTCCACTCCTTAGGTAGATCTTGATGCTTTGGTGTGGATTGTATGGCTTTTTCTCTTTCATATTTGTCTTGTTTTTCTTCACATTATTGAGAGAGTTGATCATCCAATGTTAGCTTTTTCAGCTTTTCAGCACTTGCACATGCATCAGATGTATCATCTTTTTTAGAGAATTTGTTAGTAGACTCTTCAAAAACTACATGTACAGACTCTTCTACAACTAGGATTATTTTGTTAAAAATTCTGTATGCCTTGCTTGATGTAAAATATCCTAGAAAGATACCTTCATCAGATTTATCATCAAAATTTTCAAGATTATCTTTACCATTATTCAAAATGAAACATTGACAACCAAAAGCTCAAAAATATTTTAAAGTTGATTTTCTTTGATTCCAAAGTTTATAAGGAGTTTTCTTTAAAATAGGATGAATTAAAACATGATTCAAAATATAACAAGCAGTATTAATTGCGTCAGTCCAAAAATATCTTAGCAAATCATTTTCACAAAGCATAGTGCATGCCATTTCTTCTAAAGTATGATTTTCCTTTCTACCATCCCATTCTGTTGAGGTATCCTAGGTACAAAAAAATTGTGTTCAATACCTTTTTTATTACAAAAATTTTTAAAATCTTGATTTTTAAATTCAGAACCATGATCACTACGTATGCAAATAACTAAAGTACCTTTTTCATTATATATCTTTTGGTAAAACTTTGTGAATACATAAAATGATTCATCTTTATGAGCAAGAAAGAAAATCCAAGTAAACCTTGAAAAGTCATCCACTATAACTAATCCATATCTCTTACCTCCTAGACTAGATGTTCTAGTTGATCCAAAGAGATCCATATGGAGTAGTTCTAATGGCCTACTAGTAGTAACAAAGTATTTAGGTTTGAAAGATGTTTTTACTTATTTTCCAAGTTGGCAAGTTTCAAAAACTCTATCTTTTCAAAACTAAGTTTTGGCAAATCTCTTACTAAATCATTTTTGCAAAGTTTCAAAAGTAAATACATGCTAGCATATCCTAGTCTACGATGCCAAAGCCAACTAGTCTCATTTATAGTAGAGTTTATTACAACTAGGCATTCTCCATTATGCAAAGATAGATTGTCCAAATCTACTAGATAAATATTACCATGCCTTTTTTCAATAAATTTTACTCCAATTTTATCAGGACTAGCAATCATGCAATAGGATGATTTGAAAACAACTTGAAAATCTTTGTCACGAAATTGGCTAATACTTAAAAGATTATGCTTTAAACCTTCAACTAAAAGAATATTATTAATGCAAGTAGAAGGGGAGATGTGAATCTTACCAATACCAATGATTTTTTCTTTACCATTGATATGGTGGGATCGCTGATGTGGTGGAACCGACAGGCGCCACGTCAAGAAAGGATGTCGCGTCAGACGCCGCGTCAACTCTCTAGCCCGGACTCCACTACCGAGCTGAGCTGAGCTCCCTCAACACAGCTAGCCGAGCTCTGTCCATCGCCAGGTCGGGTCCACGAGCTCGGGATGCCTAGGTCGGAGCTGCATCCTGCCCTCCAGAGCGAGACCCTCGGAGGTTAGTGCCCTGTGGTCGAGGTCGAGCTCAGCGCTCACCTGCCAATGTAGAGTCTCTCCGAGCGCGCGCCCTCTGGATCGGGTCCGTCTCTTGCCCTCCAGAGCGAGACCCTCAGAGGTTAGTGCCCTATGGTCGAGGTCGAGCTCAGTGCTCACCCGCCAATATGGAGCCTCTCTGAGCACGCGCCCTCTCGACGGGTCCGTCTCCTGCCCTTTAGAGCGAGACCCTCGGAGGTTAGTGCCCTATGGTCGAGGTCGAGCTCAGCGCTCACCCGTCAATATGGAGCCTCTCCGAGCGCGTGCCCTTTGGACCAGGTCTGTCCTCCTACCCTCCAGAGCGAGACCCTCGGAGGTTAGTGCCCTGTGGTCGAGGTCGAGCTCAGCGCTCACCCGCCAACGTGGAGCCTCTCCGAGCGCGCACCCTCTGGACCGGGTCCATCTTCTGCCCTCCGGAGGTTAGTACCATGTGGTCGAGGTCGAGCTCAGTGCTCACCCACCAACGTGGAGCCTCTCCGAGCGCGCGCCCTTTGGACCGGGCACGCACTCTGCCCTCCTCCACCAAGATGCCCCCGTAAGCTCGGAGCACCTAAGTCAGAGCGAGACCTGCCATTCCGGCTCAGCCCCAGCTCAGATGAGGTCCTCACCAGCCTAGAACGCCGACAGGCCACCCGAGGACTGCACTGGAGCGCCTTCCAAGCCGTACTAACCGCCTGCAACCGCCAGTTACACTAGAAGGGAAAGAAGCACATTGATCGAGGTGCCACATTCCTCACCAACCACCCGGATCACCTAAGAGAGGAAGCCAACCGGGAGATTCGAATCCCGTGGGCGGCGGCTCACCATTCAAGGGATTGCCAGGTTTCCCGGAATGAGGCGACCAAGAGGAGTGTCAGAGCGCCTGACAACTCTCCTTATCATGAATCAGGAAAGACTCCTCAGGACACCGCCGCATACGCCTGACAGCCCGGCAGAGATCCCGAGACAAGCGCCAAATGATAACCTAGCTGCAACAAACTCGGAGGTAACACAACAACTCCAACACAGGTGCAATCCCCATGAGGAAGAGGGGCATGGCACCACCAACACAGGGGCAAGCCCAACCAAGAGGGCAAAGCACCACCACCACTAACACAATCGAGGGGAAGCGAGGGAAACAAGGAGAAGCGGAGGAACAGGAAACCCCTCTGTCTCTGCTATCATTCTCCCCCTGCAACGTTTCCGTCCTCACATACACTCTTTACTCCTCCTAGTGCAGAGTCCATCAAGAGGGACCCGACCAGGAAGATCTGTTCTCCTGGATCGTCATGACTTGACCGTCGGAGTGCCCCCACCGGAAACCCCGGCCCGGGTCACTAACCCTTGTTTTACAGGTCCAGGAGTAGAGGGCCGCTGGGCAGCGAAGGGAGCACACTCCGGCACCGGCAGGAGCTACAGGCGATGGCAATCTTGGCGGCAATAACCATTATCACCGAAGGTCACACTCCCTCCATTTTTTATCTCAAGTGAGGTGAATTGCTTCACATCTCTTGTCATGTGTCTTGAACAACCACTATCAAGATACCATAGTATTTTATTTTTCTTGGTTGCAAGACACACCTGTAAAACAAATCAAGTTTTGTTTTTAGGTATCTTAGCCAACTTAGGTCCTTTAAGGTTGGTACTTAAATTAGTTCCTTTTGGAATCCAAACCTCTCCAAAATTACTGATTTTTCTCAAATTGCAATGAAAAGCTTTATGACCTAGTTTTTTGCATGAAAAACATGTAATGCTTGATGATGCAGGTTCAAAGAAAATTTTAAAATACCTTTGCTATTTTTGAGATTTATATCATAATATGCTTTATTAAAAACAACTCTTTGATTATTTAAAAGAAGATCTAGTTTTTTATAACTATAAGTAAACTTTTCAATAAAGGGTTTTATTTCATCAAGTTCATTTTTATAGTTGTTGTTTTCTATCTCTAGATTTTTGTTTTTCTTTAAAAGAACACCATTTGAAACATTAGCTTTAGGTCTTTTCGAAACTTCATTTTTCATTGTTAAAGTTTTATTTTTCTTTTCTAAAATATCAAGTTTACTTTTCAATTCACTGACTTCATTTAAAAGAGAATTATTTTCATATGAAAAATTATTTGCATGCTTTTTCAAATTTCTATTTTCAGATAAAATCAATTTATAATCATCCATTAATTCATTAAATGCATTTTTCAATTCATCAAAAATAAAATCTGCTTCATAGTCAAAAATCACCTCTTCTTGTTCTTCTTGTTATGCCATGAGACATAGATTGGCAACTTCAGTTTATTCTTCATCTGTGCTGGAATCCTTGCTGTCACTCCAGGTTGCCATCATAGCTTTCTTCCTAAGCTTCTTTCTTAATTTCTTTAGGAGATGATAGTTAAACTTGTAGTATCCAGGCTTCTTGCATTTGAAGCATGTTGGTATTTTCTTCTCCTTTTCTTTTTCTTTCTCCTTTTCTTTTTCCTTGTCTTTACTTGTTTGGAACCTTTTCTTATAAGGGAACTTTCTTCTTTTCATAAATCTTCTAAACTTCCTTGCTAGAAGAGCTTCCTCACTCTCATCCTCTTCTTCTTCTTCTGATTATTCATTTGAGGATTCTTCTTGAATTGAAGATTTAAATGCTATCCCCTTTTTTTTAGTCCGAGTCTATAGATTTTTGCTTCAGATTTAGCTCATAAGTCATGAGCGATCTCACTAGTTGCTCCAAGGATAGTTTGTCAACATCTTTAGCTTCTTGTATGGTGGTCATCTTTAGTTCCATGAGATTGGAAGTGACCTGAGAATTTTGTTAACAAGATCAGTGTTGGACATGATTTTTTCTAAACTTCTCATGCTATTGACAATGTTTGTGAATCTAGTATACATGTCTGTGATAAATTCATTTGGTTCCATTCGAAACATATCATAAGTGTGCGCTAACATGTTTATTTTAGTGTTCTTCACTTGATCAGTACCCTCATGGGTAACTTCAAGTTTGTCCCATATTTTCTTAGTAGATGTGCATGTAGAAATCTTATTAAACTCACTAGGATCTAATGCACAATAAAGGAAATTCATTGCTTTCGTATTAATCTCGGTCTGTTTAATGTCATTTTCATTCTAATCCTCTTCGAGCTTTGAGATAGAAACACCATTAACTATAATCGAAGGAATATGTGGACCTTTATCAACAATTTTTCATAAATCATAATCTATTGAATGCATATAAATTCTCATTCTAGTTTTTCAATAAGTATAATTTGTTCCATTAAAATATAGAGGTCTATTTGAGGCTTGTCCCTCAACTATACTAGTACCAAGGGGGTTTGCCATAGATCTTTACTCAAAGCGGTTAGACCTATATACTGAGAACCTGGCTCTGATACCACTTGTTGCCCAGTAAGCAATCCAAGAGAGGGGTGAATTGGATTTCTAAAAATTAATTGCAAGTGTGTGAACCAATTTAATAAACAATCTAAGTATAATGAAATACAAGTGTAATGTGCTCTTAAAGAGTATGCAGCGAAAACTTAAAAGCTATAAAAGTAAGGGCAAAAGAGAGAGATAAACAATCACAAACACAATTCAAGTATAGTGGTTTGATGCTTTCCAATGCACTCACTTCCACTCCCCAAGGATCACTTAAAAATTTACTATAATCTCCACCGATTACAACGGATTAATTTTCCGGGCTTACTAATCAAAACCTAATTTTTTTTCACAAGGCTCACAAGTTAAAACCTCTCTTGGTTTTATGGCTAACTAAGAACCTAATTGGTTTTAAGGCTCACCAACAACCTCTCTTTGTTTTGCGGGCTAACCAAGAATCTAATTGGTTTTAAGGCTCACCAACAACCTCCTTGGTTTTCAAGGCTAACCAATAACCTCCTTGATTTTCAAGGCTATCCAATAACCTTTACAACAAATATAAAGTTTGAAGTAAGACAACAATAAAAGCTTTCTAAGTAAAAGCAAATATCTCTTTGAAGCTTTAAGGAATTGCTTATTTTAAACTTGATGAAGTCTCAATTAATGCTCAAGAATGTTGAACTTGAATGCTCTTGAAGGCTTTGAAAGTATGGAGACTTCTTTTTGCTTGAAGGTAGTTGCTCTCAATGAATGGAAGTGAATGCACTTGCTTTTTCTTTTCTATTATTGATCCTCTTATGTTTAGATTTAATTTCAATAACTTAAATACCTTTTCAAAGCCTTAAAGTCAATTTATAGTGGTTAGACATGAAAAACTAGCCGTTGGGAGCCAAGAGGGCCGAGTTTTGCATTTGAAAAACTAGCCATTACTGTTTCCAGAACTCCAAGTGTCGATACTTCAAGCTATGAGTCAACACTTAGGGTTGATACTTACATTCCATGAGTCGACACCTAGTTCAAATTTCTTCATTGAAGCTCTTTGGAATTCTCAAGTGAGTCGACACATCTTCTGGTGTGTCGATACTTAAGTCGATACTTGATATCCATGAGTTGACACTTCAAGCAAGTCTTCAATTCTAGCAAGTTCTACATCAAAATTTTTTCAAGCGATGAGCTGATCCTTGAGTCGACATCTTGAGTCGACACTTGACTGGCGCGAGTCGACACTTCAGCCATGCCATCTGAAATTTTTCTGCGTGCTGGCTTAAGTTGACACTTCCACTGTTATGAGTCGATACTTGAGCTGTGAGTTGACACTTTGAGTCGACACTTGCTGAGATTTCTTCAAAAAACCATTGAACCTTTGCTGAAATCAAATTGTGCTGAACTATTTATGTTATTTCAAGCAATCTCTAAATGCTCAAGTCCATTTAAAAACTAATCTTTCATTCATGGAGAGGACTTCTTAAAATCAATAGTTAGTACTTAACTTATACTTAAGTATTTGCTTATCATCAAAATCAATAATAGAGTTAACACAACCTCCGGTTATGAACTTCTCACCTTCATGAACATCTTCTTCGGTTATAATCAAATACGAATGTCATCCAAAGTTGAGGAGAAGACCACCTTTATCACTGATCATGGCTCTTCTATTACAGTTTATGCCTTTTGGGATTGAAAATACAAGAGTCACATATCAATGTTGGTAAACAAAATCTTTAAAGATCAAATCAGCCAGAATATGAAGATGTATATGGATAATATGCTAATTAAAAGTCGATATGCTCATGATCATATTGCTGACTTGCAGGAAGCCTTTAATACACTGCCAAAACAAATTGAAGCTGAATCCAGTGAAGTGTATATTTGGGATAATGTTTGGCAAGTTCCTTAGCTTCATGGTCTCACCAAAAACATTGAGACCAATCTAGAGAAGATTTGGACGGTCCAAGAGATGGCTCCTCAAAGATCCATCAATGAGGTATAGTACCTTACTAGAAGTATCAACCCTTAACCACTTTGTGCCTAGATTGGTGAAAAGGTGTCATCCATTCTTCAAGATACTTAAGCAACCAAAGCACTTCTAATGGACTATAGAGGGCCAAAAGGTGTTCATGGAATTAAAGGCATACCTGAATTCTATCCCATTATTGAGCAAGTCTGAGCTTGATAAAGAACTTTTTCTCTACCTCGCTTGTCATCGATGGCAAGAAGTGCAGTACTTGTTCGAGAAGAAGGAAAGGTTCAAAATCCAATATATTATATCAGCAATGTTCTTCATGATGCAGTAACCAGAAACACAAGGCTAGAGAAGATTATCTTTGCCCTTATTATTTTTGCCAAAAAGCTTCAGTCCTATTTTCAGGCCCATAGTATTACCCATCTTACTGATCAGCCCAGGAAAATAATTCTCTATCTGCTAGATACCTTGGTAGCCAAATGGGCACTTGAACTTTCTAAATTTGATGTAAGGTTTTGTTCGAGGCCTTCAATCAAAGTTTAAGTACTTGCTGACCTTATCTTTGAGTGTACAATCATAGAGGAGGAGAACCCACAAGTAGAGGGGACGAGTTCTCGGACTGATCAAGAGGAGCAATGGACTTTATATATAGATTGCTCATCGAACTCCTTAAGATCAAGAGCTGGGCTTATTCTAAGTAGCCCTGAAAGAGATGTTGCTGAATATGCTCTTTATTTCAAGTTTCCAGCTACCAACAATGAAGTAGAGTATGTGACATTGATCGCTAGGCTCAAAATTACAAAAGAAGTGAGAGTTTGGCACCTCACTAGCTTCAACGATTCTCAGTTAGTGGTCAAATAAGTCAAAAATTAATATGAAGGTCGAAAAGAAAATATAAAAAATATCTTGATAAGGTAAAAGACTTTGTTGCTACGTCAACTCCTGGACCGGGAACCAGGATGGCTGGATTAGCTGGAGTGCTCCTCTTCCGAGCGAACTTGCAGAAAAGTCCCCAAGGGCGCCGGTGGCGTTCCGACGGGAGACCCTCCAATGTTTAAGTTAGCAGGAGGTTGAAGGCAACAGAATGGTGGAATCGAAGGATCAACAGCGTATAGAGAGGGAAGTGTCCTTCTACCTTTGAACGGGATCCCCCAAGTACCTTATATAAGTGCGGAACAGTCCAAAATCCGTTAGGGAAGAGGCTGAGAAAGATCGATCTACCGCTAGGAGAATCTGGAGAGTGGCCATGTGGCGCGCGGATATGGCAGCACCGTGGAAGTAGTGGAGTAGGGCCGTTGGGATAGCGGGATCCCATAGTAATAGAAAGGTGCTTCTGAAATGCCCTGGATGCTAAGGCTTGTGTGTCAGACGTCGGCCATGAGGCGGTCGGTCGGTCGGATCAGAGAACAAGCCTCCGGATAAGCGTAATGTGCCAGACCTCGATAGGAGAGGGCCGTTCGGACCTCAGCTCCGGTAGGTCGAACCTCTGCCAGAGGGCAGTTGGCCGGATCCCAGCAGGAGAGGATCGTTTGGATCTCAGCCCCAGTGGGTCGGACCTCTGATGGAGGACGGTGGGTCAGACCCCAGCAGAAGAGGGTCGTTCAGACCTCAGCTCTGGTGGGTCGGACCTCAGATGGAAGGCGGTGGGTCAGACCCCGCAGGAGGGGGCCGTTCGGACCTCAGCTCCGGTGGGTCTTTCCTCTGGCGGAGGGCGGTGGGCCGGACCCCAATAAGAGAGGGTCGTCCGGACCTCTTCAGTTGAAGCTTTGAGAAGGGTGACCAAGTCGGACCGCAGAGTTAGGCCGGTTCTGATAGAGGGTGAGCTGTCATGGTACAACATTTGTCCCCCTTGCCCTTGTGCTTCGAGCGAGTCCGCAGGCTCGAAGGGCGAGGGCATTAAATGGCAATAAATGCGCTGGCCTGTTAAATGATGATGAATCCCGCCCGTCGTGCTGCGTCCGGTCGCCTCCCGCTTCGATTTTTGCCACAGATGTCAATGCCTAGTTGGCGAGGACTAGGGGAGTAGTTATGGCTGGTGTGGCGCGTAGTGGCTGCCCATTCGGATTCTTGAAGCGACTTGGGACACATGGTGCCATCAGAGTGGTGGGTGCACTTGTCGAAGTGGCCCATCCACCGTTGCCTGATCTGTAATGCGGATCGTAGCCAAATACTATCCGACACGCCCCCTCGGATTCTCGTCCAATCTGGGAACCGAAGCAGCGGCTGTCGGAGCTTGGCACGTGGGGGTGCGTTGGGACGCAGCCCCTGGATGCCTATAAAAGGAGGGGGGCATCGCCTAAAAGGCATTTGCTGTCGCGCTCGCGCTAAAAGGGAAAATCGCCTCCTCCCCCCTCTGCACTGCTCGTAGGCTTCTTTAGAGACCCAGAAATCAAGTTAGTCTTGTCTTCGTCTTACCCAATCTTCTTCCTTCTCTGCAACCAATCTTGGGATGGCCGTAGCTCGTACCATAGGGAACCTGGCCCGTTCGACATCCCGTCGACCATGACCCGAGAAAGGGTCAAGAGCCTCAGGATCATATACAATATACCGTCCACCTTGCATCTGACCATCCCTAGCCGAGAGGGTAGGATAAACAGACCTCTGAATTTAGGAGCCCTACCCATGTACGAAGACCACCTGAAGGCCGATCTTCGTTTCCCAATGCATAGCTTCTTCGTTCAGGTCTTCAATACCTTTAGGATCATGCCCTCTCAGCTGACGCCGAACAGCATTAGGGTCCTGTGCGGCTTCGTAGTTCTGTGTTAGGAGGCCAACATAGAGCCTAGGGTGACCCTTTTCTCCAATTTCTTCCTATTAAAACAGGACTTCCGGAGTCAGGAATGCTGGATGTTCAGTCCCCATCCTAACCGGAAGATCCTAGGGGGCTTCCATCCGCTATTCATGGATGGAAGTCCAGGTTCTTCTTCGTAGATAGCCTGGAGCCGTGGGGCTTCGAGACAGCTTGGAGGGGGCCGAGGCCGGATGCCTTGCATGGAAGGAAGGTCTTGAGGGCCGACGAGGCCGACTTCCACAGGCTGGACGGTGAAGATCTGAAGTCATTAACTTCCTGCTTTTCGAGATAGCCTCCACCGGGCCAGACTCAGCTGACAGCCAATGTTAGTAGGATGAGAGACATGTAGGGAGAGATTGGCTACCCTCCTTTCCTTCTTTATTTCCTGTCGGCTTGGCGATTGTTACTAACTCTGATTCCATTGTTGACAGGCAAAAAAATGAAGCCGGATTGGGCTATCCTTTCGGCACGGTCGGTGCAGTGGAGGGTCGTCCGGATGGCAGAGTCGACATAGCAAGAGCCGAAGAAATGGGCGATAGAACCAGCTCCCAAAAGGTCGAAGAAGCAATGGACGATAGAGTTGTTCATCCCAGTGGTGTCGATCGACTCAGGGGATGACATGTCCCTGATCGAATGCTGAAAGGTGATCGCGTCCGAGCGGTCATCTTCAGTAGGACAGCCGGCCGCCCAAGTGGAAGGGAGGCATTCAACATTGGAAGGGATGGTGGCGGCCCCTACGCCCCCACCATCGGAGACGACCGCAACAGTCCCCTCGATGACCCAGAGAACCCCGGTGGGAGAAGGGCCATCGGCTGCTGGCGAGAGGGCCACCTGGGCCCTGGGGGAAGAAGAGGAGCGCCTGCTATGGCGCGCGGTGGAGGAGGCAAGGGAGTAGCTTCAAAGGGCCATCCCTGATACTGACGGGCGGTCAGTGAACAAGTTGGCCAGCAGTTCTCTCTGGCATCTTCTGAGGGTAAGCTAAGCTTTGCTCTTCCTGCTCTCAATTTAAATTTAATGCTGGAATCTACTTAACTGTGCTTGTTTGTCGACAGCTCGTCGGGGACAACCTCCTGATGGACCAAGGGCTGGGTGAGCTGCTGTACATAAAGGAGCAGCTGACCCAGAGAGCCGAAGAGGCCGAGCTGGCAAGGGACACTGCCTAGGAGGCCCTGACAACTTCCAGGGAAGAGGTGCTCGGTCTGAAGTCCGTAGCAGCCGAAGTGTCCTCCATGCGGGCCAAACTGGAGGCCTAAAAGAAGAAGGCAGAGGACCTGCTTGCCCAGAAAGCTGACCGGGAGGCGAGGCTTAAAGACAAAAAGAAGAAGATCAAAGCCCTGGCTCGTCGGCTGAAGGTCGAGGAGGATCGTGTGACTGATCTGGATCTTCGCATGAAAGGCTATCAAGCCTCGGTGGAAAGGTACAAGGGCCTGCTGATGTCGGCCCAGGATTTGCTGAAGATAGCCAGGGAGAAGGCCGTTGCAGATTACAAGACCTCCAAAGACTTCAAGGAAGAAATGAACGAAGCCGGGACTGTCAGCTTCGATTATGGGTACGACGAGTGCTTGGTAAAGGTTAGCACCGCCTTCCCAAAGTTCAACCTTGCCTTCCTTCAGTTGCCGAAGCCAGCAGAGGCAGAAGCTTCGGAGGAAATTGACCCGACAGCCCAAGCGACCGAAGCCCCGGTGGAGATCGTTGCAGAGGCAATCGGAGCGGATGCCCCAACTGGTGTCGAGGCGGAGGCAACCGAGGGGGCCGAAGAGGCCGGAGTGGCAGCTGTAGCTGAAGGGGTCGGCGTGGCCATTGTTGTAGCCTCTGAAGGTCAGACCTAGTTGGTTATAAAGGTCTGACCTCCTGTCTATGTAAAAATCTTTTTGGAGCAATGAAGAAATCCTTCCTTACTGACTTACTTCTTTATACTATTCACTGTCTTCCTTTCTGAAATTTTGTTAAGTATGGGCCAGTCGGCATATTAGAGTGTGTGGTCGGATCTTCAGGGTAAGTATTGAGTGAGAACCCAGACCGAACTAGATCCTCTTAGGATTTTTACTCCAATTACTGCATGTCGGCCTTCCAGACCGAGAATAAATTAGGGCGGTTAAGGCACCGGTCGGATGTCGACTCAGGCCGGAGCAACTAGCTTAGAAAATTTATCCTAAGTGTTGGTCCATCGGCTTTCCGGACCCTGAGGCATTTGAGGCAGCGGTTGGATGTCAGCTCAGGCCAGAGCAACTAGCTTAGGAAGTTTATCCTAAGTGTTGGTCCATTGGCTTTCCGGATCCTGAGGCAGTTGAGGCAGCTGTCGGATGTCAGCTCAGGCCGGAGCAACTAGCTTAGGAAGTTTATCCTAAGTGTTGGTCCGTCGGCTTTCTGGATCCTGAGGCAGTTGAGGTAGCGGTCGGATGTCAGCTCAGGTCGGAGCAACTAGATTAGGAAGTTTATCCTAAGTGTTCGTCCGTCGGCTTTTCGGATTGGCTGTCCTACAGCCTTTGCCGACCGGAGTCGGACTTTTGGAGGTGGGCTGCCCTAGAGCCTTTATCGACCAGAGTCAGACTTTTGAAAGTGGGCTATCCTAGAGCCTTTGCCGACCGGAGTCGGACTTTCGGAAGTGGGTTGCCCTAGAGCCTTTGCCGATCGGAGTCGGACTTTTGGAGGTAGGCTACCCTAGAGCCTTTGCCGACCGAAGTCGGACTTTCGGAGGTGGGCTGCCCTAGAGCCATTGCCGACCGGAGTCGGACTTTCGGAGGTGGGCTACCCTAGAGCCTTTACCGACCAGAGTCGGACTTTCGGAGGTGGGCTGCCCTAAAGCCTTTTCCGACCGGAGTCGAAACCTTTACCGACCAGAGTCGGACTTTCGAAGGTGGGCTGCCCTACAGCCTTTGCCGACTGGAGTTGGACTTTCGAAAATGGGCTGCCCTAGAGCCTTTACCGACCGGAGTCGGACTTTCAGAAGTGGGTTGCCCTAGAGCCTTTGCCGACTGGAGTCGGACTTTCAGAAGTGGTTCATAGAAGAAATGTGAACTTCATTGATAACACTTGCGGAGATTGTCTACATTCCATGGTCATGCCAACTGCCGTCCATCCAAAAATTCCAGTCGATAAGTGCCGGCTCGAACTACTTCAGCGACTCGATAAGGTCCTTCCCAATTTGGAAAAGCTTGCCTTGCTCTGTCGGCTTCGAGACTTCGGCCCTCCGCAGGACCAAATCTCCAACTTGGAAAGCTCGCACCTTAACCCGCGAGTTGTAATACTTTGCCATCTTTTGGTGGTATACCGCCATCTTCATGCTTGCCCGAAGTCTTGTTTCCTCAAGCAAGTCTAGATCGACCCTTAGCTGCTCGAAGTTGGCTGGCTCAGTATAGTGGTCGATCTGGAGGGATTGGAGACAAGTTTCAATAGGGATGACGACTTCACTTCTGTAAGTGAGGTTAAACGAAGTTTCGCTGATCGATGCTCTAACGGTCGTCCGATATGCCCATAACACATAATGGAGTTCTTCCGCCAAAGTCTCTTTGCTTCATTGAGCTGGGTCTTCAGCCCATGTAAAATCGTTCTGTTGGTGACTTCGGCCTCTCCGTTGCACTATGGGTGGCCGACCGAGGTAAGTCGGTGGGAAATTTGGTATTACTGATAGAAATCTTGGAACTTGGAGTTATCAAACTGTCTCCCATTGTCAGTAATAATTATCCGGGGAATGCCAAATCAAAAGATAATATTGTTCTGAATGAAGTTCTCCACCTTAGCCTCCATTATCTGTGCTAACGGTTCGGCTTCCACCCACTTGGTGAAGTAGTTGATAGCCACAAGCAAAAATTTTCGTTGTCCGGAGGCCGGGGGAAAGAGTCCCAGGATATCCATCCCCCACTGTGCAAATGGCCATGGGGCGATGATCGGAGTCAGCTCGATGGCGGGCCTCCTTTGATTGATGGAGTACCTCTGGCAAGCATCGCACCTTCGGACGAAGTCCGATGCATCCTTCTGAATGCTAGGCCAGTAATATCCCTGCTGGATGATCTTGTAAGCCAGGGATCTCCTTCCGAGGTGGTCATCACAGATGCCTTCATAGACTTCTCTGAGGACGTAGTCGGCGTCCGCCAGCCCCAAACATTTCAACACCGGCTGTGAGAATGACCGCTTATAAAGGATGCCGTCAAGGACAAAGTACTTAGAGGTTGTCAGGCGCACCTGCTTGGCCTCCGTCGGATCTTCAGGGAGAGTTCCCTTGGCCAAGAAAGTAAGGATCATATCCATCCAAGAAGCTTTGTATTCCACCTGGTGGACCTCCGTCGGCTCATCGGCAATGCTAGGGTGTCGCAAATACTCTACAAAGGTTCGGTCAGAAGTCTCGCTGGCGGCCATAGCCAGCCTTGAGAGAGCATCCGCTCGAGCATTCTGCAGATGAGGTATGTGGAGGATTTCGAAAGATTTGAACTGAGGAATGAGATTTTGTATCTTGTTTAAATATTTTGCTAGGGTCGGATCCCTGGCCTCAAATTCCCCCTTCACTTGGTTGACCACCAGCTGGGAGTCGAAGAAAACTTTGAGTTGGCTGACACCCAGTTCGTGGGCGATCCGTAGCCCCACAAAGAGCACTTCATACTCCGCTTGATTATTTGACACCTGAAATAAAAAGTGTAAAGCATACTCCAGGTTCTCCCCGTCCGGCTCGGCCAGAATCAGCCCAGCCCCACAGCCTACAAGGTTGGATGCTCCGTCTACATGGAGAGTCCAGGCTGGTTCTAACTTCATAAACAGCATCAGCTTCAGGTATTCCAGTCATCCGAGGAGGCATCTCCTGCTTCCACGTACACTCTGCAATGAAGTCAGCAATTACCTGGGCCTTCAAGGCAGATCGTGGCTGGAAAGAAATGTTGAACTCTCCTAACTTGACAACCCACTTAGCGAGTCGACTGGATGTATCCGGACTCTAAAGGATCATTTTGAGAAGTTGGTCGGTCAGCACCACGATCGGATGCACTTGGAAGTATGGTTAGAGCCGCTTAGCCGATGTGAACAAGGAGTATATTAATTTTTGCATCTTGGGATACCTCATTTTAGCATCATGGAGGACTTTGCTAATATAATAGACAGGCTTTTGTTGTCCGTCCTCTCCGACTCGCACAAGGACGGTGCAAATAACTTCGTCCGATGCCGAAAGGTAGAGGTACAGAGGCTCTCCCTCAGTCGACTTGGCCAGCATGGAGGGTTTTTCAAGTACTCCTTCAATGCTTCAAAAGCTGACCGACACTCATCAGTCCAAAGAAAACCCTCTGACCGGTGCAGGGTCTTGAAGAATGGCAGGGACTTCTCAACCGACCGGGAGATAAAACGACTGAGAGAGATGATTCGGCCGGTGAGTTCTTGGACCTGCTTTTTGTTGGTCGGGTGCGCCATCTCTGTGACGGCTTTTATCTTATCAGGATTCACTTCAATTCCCCTCTGCATAACCAGAAAACCAAGGAATTTGCCAGAGATTACCCCAAAAGTGCACTTCGTGGGGTTCAGCTTCATCCGATGGCGCCTGAGTGCATTAAAGGATTCCTACAGGTCCTTGATATGGTCAGCCTTACAGAGACTCTTCACTATCATGTCGTCAACGTAAGCCTCCATGATTCTCCCCAGCTATCCTTCAAACACCCGGTTGATCAGCCTTTGGAAGGTGGTGCCGGCGTTCTTCAAGCCAAAAGGCATCATCCGATAGCAATACTGGCCTTTGTCAGTGACGAAGGCGGTCTTCTCCTCATCTTCTGGATGCATTTTTATTTGGTTGTATCCAAAAAAGATATCCATAAAGCTGAGGAGTTGGTGGTCGACCGTGGCATCCACCAGCTGATCAATTTTGGGTACTAGGAAGCTATCCTTCGGACAGGCCTTGTTGAGGTCAGTGTAATCCATACAGATCCTCCACTTTCTATTGGACTTCTTCACCATGACTACATTCGCCAGCCATTCAGGGTAATGGACCTTCCTGATGAAGCCAGCATCACGGAGCTTCTTTACTTCTTCATCAATAGCTTTCTATCTTTTGGCAGCAAAGCTTCTTTTCTTCTGTCGGATAGGTCGGTAGGTCATATCGACCTTAAGTTGGTGAGTGATAACCTCTGACGGTATCCCAGGCATGTCCGATACCGACCAGGCAAAGACATCGGCGTTTCTCCTTAGAAAGCTGATCAGCTCCGACTTAAGGTCTTCATTGAGAGAGCCCCTAATCTGAAGGACTTTAGTAGGATCATCCTCTCAGAGTGGAACAAATAGAATTTTTTCCCCGGGCTAACCGAGGCCGTCGGCCTCAACCCTTGGGTCAAGTTGCTCCGTGGTGGAATGGCCTTCTGACTGTTGATTCAAAATGGTCAAACACTGCCTAGCCATCTGGCGGTCTCCCCTCATTACTCTGACCCCATTCATGGTCGGAAATTTTGCCAACAGATAGTAAGTAGAAACAATAGCTCTGAATTTGTTGAGGGCCGGTCGGCCCAGAATAGCATTATAAGGTGAGGTCGTTCGTACGACCACAAAGTTGATGAGAAGGGTTTTCTGCAGAGGCTCCATCCCGATTGTCACAGGAAGAACTATTTCACCTTCCACTCCGATGGAGTTGCCCCCAAAGCATGTCAGCGGCGCGGGGGACTCCAGCAGCATAGATCTGGATAAGTTCATTCTCACAAAAGCATCATATAGCAATACCTCTGTAGAGCTTCCACTATCAACAAGTATTCTCCTTACATCGTAATTGGCAATGACTGCCGACATGACTACAGGATCATTCTCGAAAACATAATTTTCTAGGAGGTCTTCATCAGAAAAAATAATGGCATTGGAGCCCTGAGACATTTTAGCAATATCAGCCCTGTCCTCTTGACTTCCTCTGGACCTCTGGTGTAGCATGCTGACATCCCCACCAGTTGGCCTTTGATTGGGAAGCTCCGCCTCCTCCGGAGGGTTTCTGGCATTTGATGCTTCTGCCCAGTCCCAATGGGGTCGACATACTTGTGAAGGTATTCCCTCCGGATGAGATCTTCAATGGCGTCCTTCAGCTGCAGGCACTCTTCAGTACTTTGCCCATGGTCTCTATGGAAGCGACAGAATTTATCCTTGTTCCTTAGGACAGGAGGGCCCCTCATTGGCCGAGGCCTTTGCAGAAAGGTCTCGTTCTCGATCTCCATCAAGATCTTCTCTCTTGGCAGGGACAGAGGCGCATAAGTCTCGAACCTTCGAAAGAACTCCCTCGGCTTCGGACTTCGGCGTTGGGCCGACCGCTGACTGTCATTCAGAGGTCGAACTTCGGGAGCCTTGTCGCTCCACTTCTTCGAGGCCGGCCTTTCTTCAGCTTGACACCGGCCGGCTGGTTGTTCTTCTGCCAAGACGTACTTCTGCGCTCTGGCCAGTAACTCACTGTAGCTTGTCGGGTGCTTCTTGTCCAGGGAAAAGGTCAGCCTGGACGAGCGGAGCCCTCGCTTGAAGGCCGACATCACCACAGCTTTGTTTAAATCCGGGACATCCATGGCTGCTGAGTTGAAACGGGCCATGAAATCTCGAAGGGTCTCTCCCTCCTTTTGCAGCAGGAGAAAGAGGCAGTCGGTAGTCCTCGGGGTCTGACTGCAAGTTCTGAAATAGGAAAGAAAAAGTGATTCGAGTTGAGAGAAGGAGTGGATCGTACCTGGCCGAATGGCGGAGAACCACATCTGGGCGATTTTCTTGAGGGTTGCAGGGAAGGCAATACAATGAAGGGCGTTGGAGGTGCCTTGGACCATCATGTGGGCCTTGTATGTGCCCAGATGGTCCATCGGATCGGTGGTACCATCGTAGAGGTCTACCTGTGGGATCTTGAAGTGGCGGGGGATCGTCTCCACCAGAATTTTCTCAGAGAACAGGGGACGGGAGTCGTATACCTGTCCCCCTTCGGCCTTCTATCGGAGGGCGATTTCAGCAATGCGCTCCTCCATGCGCATGATTTTATTGCCGTAGTCCTTCGGCGGTTCGGCGGCAAGCTGACCGCCGGAGGGGATGGACTCGGCATAGGAAGGTGAAGCAGACCTCGCCCTTTTGCCATCGGCACAATCACCCAAGGACCTCCGGGGCTTCGCGGCGGCGTGGGAACCATGCTGAGGGATCTCTGGCCATCGGCCTCCTGCAGCAACAGTCAGAGGGTTGGTGTAGGAAGCAGCTGGTAGTTGCTATCGGTTGTCAGCTGCTTCCTGGAATCGTTGAACCGCAACCGTGTGTGTTTCGATGCATTTCACCAAGGTTTGAAACTATTGCAACCCCAAAGTGATGGTGGGTTCTATAGCAGTAGGGGTGGTAGCAGCGAAATCGTCCTCTCGAAGAGGCTCCTCAGACCTGGAAGGAGAGGTATCTCTCCTGGCAGTGGCATTCGGAGCTCTTCCCTTAGCCATTTTCTTGTCGGGATGATGGATTCCTCCTTTTAGAAGAAAGAGTTGCGGCGACGCCCTTCCTCTAGTGCCAATCAGTTGCTGCATCAACTCCTGGACCAAGAACCGGGATGGCTGGATTGGCTGGAGTGCTCCTCTCTCGGGCGAACCTTCAGAAAAGTCCCTAAGGGCGCCGGTGGCATTCCGGCGGGGGACCCTCCGATGCTTAAGTTAGCAGGAGGTTGAAGGCAACATAATGGAGGAATCGAAGGATCAACAGCGTATGGAGAGGGAAGAGTCCTTATACCTTCGAACGAGGTCCCCCAAGTACCTTATATAGGCCCGGAACAGACCAAAATCTATTAGGGGAGAGGCTGAGAAAGACCGATCTGCCCCTAGGGAAATCTGGAGAGTGGCCACGTGGCGCGCGGATATGACGGCACCATGGAAGTAGTGGAGTAGGGCTGTTGGAATAGAAGGATCCCGCAGTAATAGAAAGGTGCTTCTGGAATGCCTTGGATGCTAAGGCTTGCGTGTCGGACGTCGGCCATGAGGCGGTCGATCGGTCGGACCAGAGAACGAGCCTCCAGAGGAGCGTAATGTGCTGGACCTTGATAGGAGAGGGCCGTTCGGAGCTCAGCTCCGGTGGGTCGGACCTCTGCCGGTGGGTGGTGGGTCGGACCCCAGCAGGAGAGGGTTGTTCGGACCTCAGCCCCAGTGGGTTGGACCTCTGATGGAGGACAGTGGGTCGGATCCCAGCAGAAGAGGGTCGTTCGGACCTCAGCTCTGGTGGGTCTGACCTCTGACAGAAGGCGGTGGGTCGGACCCCAATAGGAGAGGGCCGTTCGGACCTCAGCTCCGATGGGTCTGACCTCTGATGGAGGGCGGTGGGCCGGATCCTAGCAGGAGAGGGTTGTCCGAACCTCTTTAGTTGAAGCTTTGAGAAGGGTGGTCGAGTCGGAACACATAGTTAGGCCAGTTCTGATAGAGGGTGAGCCATCATGGTACAGCAAACTTGATCTTATCATTTTGAAGCTTTGATATTCAGTAGGTACCTTGAGCAAAAAATGCTAGGGCTAATGCATTGTCAAAGTTGGTAGCACCCTTACCATCTAACCTTCGAAAAAATAAATACTTCGATGTACTGAAGAAATCAAGCCTCAAAGAATCTTAGCTTGTCTGACAGATTGATGAAGAACCAAACTAGATTAACCCTTTGTGTGATATATGAAAGAGGATCTTTTAATATACTTCAACAAGATGAGTTACCAATAGATCAAAAAGAGGCTCGAAAAGTAAGCCATTAGGCATCCCATGATGTGATATATGATAACCAACTTTACAAGTGGTCATTCTTCTTACCTCTGTTTAAATGCCTACACCCGTTTGATATAGAAGATGCATTACGAGAGGTTCTTGAAGGAGTTTGCATCTCTTGGAGGGCAAGTCTGTATCCTATAAGTTACTAAGGCAATATTACTACTGGCCCACCTTGTAGCAAGACATAGCCGAGTTTGTACGGAAGTGCTATCATTGTCAAAGAAATGCAATTATTCAACATCAACTGGTAATGCTCTTGACTTCAATTGCTACTCCTTGACCATTTATCCAATGGAGAATGGACATCCTTGGCCCGTTTTCTCGAACAGCTGATCAACACAAATTCCTCCTAGTGGCCATTGATTATTTCACTAAGTAGGTTGAAGCTGAGCATCTTACCTGCATCACTAAGACTAGGTTGAGAGATTTTATATGAAATTCCATTATTTGCTGATATGGCTTTCCTAGAGTTATAATTACCGATAATGGCCGACAATTCAGCGGTGCATGGCTCCATAAGTTTTGTCAAGAATATGGTATCATTCAATACTTTACTTCGGTGGGACATCCTTAGACTAATGGTAAAGCCAAAGTTACTAATAGGACCCTCCTGTAAGGCCTGAGGGCTCGGCTAGGCCAAGCAAAGGGATTTGGACCGATAAGCTTCATCATGTATAACAGGCCTACCAAACCACTCTAAGAATCCCTACGAGAGAAACTCCTTTCAGCCTTGTATTTAGGATAGAAGTGGTCATCCCTGTGGAGATTGGACTTCCTTCATTTAGAGTTAGAGAGTACAATAAAGATACCAACTCCGAGTGGCTTCAAACAAACCTAGATTTGCTCGAGAAAAGCAGAGACATGCCACTGTGAGAATGGCTTCTTATCACCTAAGGGTGGCCAAGTACCATAATGCCTGAGTCAAAGCCAAAGAATTCAGAGTTGGCCAACCTGGTTCTATGACAAGTCAAAGTTTTGTAGCCTATAGAGCAAAGAAAGCTATCTTCCAATTGAGAAGGTCCATATCAGGTGGATGAAGTAATTTGTCCTAGCACCTAATACTTGAAGCAACATGATAGAACTTCATTGACCAAACCTTGGAATTCCCCTAATCATTGCATGTATTATCAGTAATATAACTTTACTTCACTTTGAGGAATTTTAGATCTATCATTTAATGTGCATGTTTTTGCATGATAACTTGTGTCTCATGGAATCGGGGATCAACATATGATGACCCTCAAATATTTGAAGGCCTTTGTATTCCAAGAAGCGATGAATTAACCTCTGATGATCCCCGAGAGCCCTTCATCTCTTCAGATGAACTAAGCAACTCAAACTCTTAGTCTACTAAGAATTAGGAGAGTAACCTATGATGACCTCTAAAGGGTTAACCCTTAAGAGGACCCTTTTAATTATCTATAAAGATCGAAGATCCTAAATACTTGAAAAGCGGGGGATTAACTTTCGATGGCCTTCAAAGACCTTCAAAAGCTAAAGGTTGAAACCATGGTATTCAGAAAGTGAGGGATTAACTCTAGATGACCCTCGAAGACCAACAAAGTTTCTAGCAATCAATGAGAGATAAACCTATGATAACTCTTGTGAAGACTGATTTTTGGCTAAAGTTAGAAGTGTTTCAAAATCAACCTAGTATGGTATTGCTTCAAATTGGCATTGTTAAAACTGGTTGCCTCAGCTTGGTGTCACTAAAATCAGCCTAATATGGTAATTGCCTTAGATTGGTATTATTAAAACTAGTTGCCTTAGCTTAGCATCATCAAAATTAGCTTATTATGATAATTGCCTTAGATTGGGATTATCAAAGATGGCTACCTTAGTTTGGCATCATCAAACTCAGCCTAGTATGATAATTGCCCTATATTAGCATTGTCAAAGCTAGTTACCTTAGCTTGGTATCATCAAAATCAACCTAGTACAATAATTATCCCATTGACATTGTTAAAGTTGGCTACCTTAGCTTGGCATCATCAAAATCAGCCTAACACAGCAATTACCTTAGATTGGCATTATCAAAGCTATCTATCTCAGCTTGGCATCATTAAAGTCAGCCTAATATAATAATTGCCCTAACTTGGCACTGTCAAAGTTAACTACCTCAGCTCGGTATCATAAAAATTAGCCTAGTACAATAATTGCCTTAGATTGGCATTATCAAAACTAGCTGCCTCAGCTTGGCATCATCAAAATCAGCCCCATATTCATCAAAATCAGCTTCACATGGTAATTATCTCAAATTGATATTATCAAAGCTAGCTACCTCAGCTTAGTGTCATTAAAATCGATCTAATATGGTAATTACCTCAGATCGACATTGTCAAAGTTGGCCATCTCAAATAGTCATTATCAAGATTAGCCTAGTATGGTAACTATCTTATGTTGGCATTGTCAAAGATTATGGTTTCTGATCAATGTTACCCAAAAAATGCAACTACCTTTAGATTGGCATTGTTAAAATCAGCTTATAAGCCAAAAAGTCTTGATGACTTCTTCAAATCAAGCTCACAAAATAAGCTAAAGGCATGAAGGATTTGGAAGGTTCTTTTGAATTGGGATTGCCTAAGCATTCCTATCTACAAAATCAAGTTGAACTTGGCAAATTCTTTAGGCTGTAATCGTCAAAGTATTCATGTCCTCAAATTATCTAGTTATTATTCAGACTTCAAACTATCTATGTATCTATTCACAAACTGGTGAGATCTAGTACTTACTTTGGATAGGAATTACTAGTCAGAAGCCTCATTCAAAGATAATTTAAAGTGAACTTGGACTCAAAAAGGTATTCTTTATTCATTTTAAACCTTTCATAAAAATAACCTCTAAAAGGTTAGATATGGTTTACAAAAAAAAGGGTAAAAAATCTATAGTGCGGTGGCTAGAGCATCTGAGGTAGGGGTATCCATCAAAGCATATAATTAGTATCCTCGAGCTCCTAGTCTTCATCCAAAAAATCTAGATTTAGTTTTGGATATTAAGCTACAACCCCTTTTTGGGCGATCTATTACCTAGTGATTTAGGCATCGGAAGCAAATTCGATTTTCTTATTATGAAACTCTTCTGATGCTCAGAAAGCCTTGATGGCTTTCACTACAGTGACCTTGACTTGATCCTTAGCACTTCTCTCAACCTCTATTACTCTCTTCTTCACCACCGTGGCTCTAGTCTAACTCTTTTCTAGCAAGGCCTCCACTACCTTTATTTTTATTGTTTGAGCTTCTTGAATCCCTTTTATTCTGGAGTTCTCCTCCATAGCCCTTTTTAGGGCTGGTTTGGTATTCTCAGCCCTTTTCATGGCCATTTTGGCCCCCCACTCGGCTGCCATAGCCTTCTGCCAAGCCTTATCTTTAGTTATTTTTAGTGTCTTAGTGTCCAACTTGTGCTTCCTTGCCTTAACCGAGACATCTTGATCATGCTCGATAAACCGATTCATATAATGGGCAATCTATCAAAGAAAGCTTGCCAGCAGTAGGATAAAAAATAAGTATGAAAACATGAGAACTTGCAAGAACCTTAGCTTACCTGGATGAAGCAACCAATTGCTTTTTTCTGTATAGTGGAGCACTTCTTGCTTAGCAAGGTGTTTGCATTGGTCGAGAAGAGTATTCTAGTGAATACCCCATGGGCCAGCTTATAGTCTTCTATGGTGGAGGCTTTGAGCCTTAGGCTGGTAGGTGTGGTCCCAGATGACTCTGCTACTTCGGTTGGTTGGCCTTGGTGGGGAGAAACTTTGGCAAGAGGAGCAAGACTTGGGCTGACTCCCCATTCAACTTGGACTAGGGGGTGGCAGGCCCTGGGAGAGGCCTTTGTTCATCTTCAGCCTAGGGGGTAGGAAGGCTTGGGAGGTCCCCTTGACCTAATGGGTCTCCGGTCTCCTCGCCAGGGTGCTTGGATGAGGAGGGCTATAGCAATGAAGGAGTGACTGGCCCTCTCTAACTTGGAAGAATAAATTAGTGGTGGAGGCAAACTACCGATCATAATGCAGATGCTTCAGTTGGCCCCAGGATCTATCGATCTCTTCCATCTGGAAACCTGGTCCAACCTCCTTGCCATATCCAGGTCCATCTCTACAACAAAAGTGATTGAAGGTTATCACAAAAACTAGACATATGAACCAAGAAAGTGAAATAGTGACTGGGGTAGGCAACCTCGACACACCTAGAAGGCCAGCCTAGCTAATCTCGACATTGAATAACATCTATCTTGAAATGAGTTCCTTCAACACTAGGATCCTAAAGTTGTGCAGGGTCTTGAACTCCTACCCCAGGCAGTCATCCAATGTTGGTTCTCTAAGGACAGACTCCCGGGGTTTGCTTAGTCGACAAACCCTCAACCTTCACCAGATGTTTTTGAAACAAATAAGAAGCACTCCTACCATTCCAGTCATGTACTATGGAAGGAGCACCCTAGATCAAAGGAGGAATGCCTTTCCTTTTCCGAGATGATGCATACACCACCTACGAGATACGAGATGTTTCTTAAAGGTAAAAAAAAGAAAGAACAAGTGAAATGCTGGGCTCAATCCCAACTAGAATACAAGCTATGGTAAAACTATAGATATGCCATTATGAGTTTGGAGCAATCAAACTTGGCAACATATCCAGAAACTAAAAAAGAACTATAAAAAATGTATGGAGGGGGAGCTCAACTTAGCCTGAAAGCACTCTTCATAGAGGCTCATCTAGCCTGGAGAGGCAAGCAAACCAGATCTTCCAGCCCCAGGACTTCTAGTTGAAACCTAGGGGGATTTGGAGCTACTCATGGAGCAGAACCAAGTCCATCTTTGAGAGCTCTGACCAGAAGTTCAGCAGAGCAAAACTGGATCCCCCCTCTTCTGCATCTGAAATGGGCACAGCCAAGGTCATATCCTTGGCAGTGCTCATCCCGATTGCTAAAGGAAAAAGAAACAAAGAAAGTTTGAAAAGAAAATGTTGAAGGAAGAGGAAGACCGGAAAATGCAAAGCTTGATAGCAAAAGTGGTAAAAATGATTGGAAAAACCCTAAAAGGCCAAACACATCCTTGCTGGGGGTTTAAATAGAGCTAGGCACTAAGGAGCCCTAGTAGCATGCCTTCTCTCATCAAATTAATTGAGAGGATGACAAAAAGATACAGTTCATCGGCAGAGCTTGGATGGATAACTGACATGTGGCATTCCCTAGCTGGGTGCAATTACTATAGCCAATATGGCAGTTAATGCTAGTGATAACTATATTATATACACATATAAAAGTATTAATTTAAAATTAAATTATTATTATTTATATTAAATTGATACTTTTATACATTATTTATAGAAAAGAAGATCGTCATTGTAAAGATCTCAATTTTTGAAGTCCAACAATATAGACGGCACTCAAATCGGAGTCCAAATGAGCATGGAATTGGAGTTTCAAGTTCATTAAATAAATTGCATAAATATTAAAGCGGTCGGTCCACCATAAACTCTTGTGCGGTCCACCGACAGCCATTGCCACCGATCCATGAGCTAGACCCATGGACCATCTCCACCGTTTCAAGCCACGGGCCATTGGAACTCCCTCCCGCTGTTCCCCCTCATTGCTGGAAGCCACCCCGCCGGCCGGGAAGTTGCTTGGAGCCACCAAATGCCATAATCTTCCTCCTCAGCCCGTGCCTCTTCTCTGCATTGTCCACCACTCGCCTGTGCAACCACCGGCCACCGTTGCTTGCTATCACTGGTCTTCCCACAGCCACTGCCCCATAGCCACCGTCTGCCCCCCAACTCCTCGCCAGCCGGAGAAGTGCCCATAACCACCTGCTACTTCGCTGCTCGCTGCCACCGTGCCCATCGATCGAGCTCCGCCGGTCGCCACCCAGCCATCACCCTCCTGCTTGTTCTTGTTGATGCCCGACCAGGGATGTAGGAGCTATTGTGCCACCACCGATCACTGATTTTTGGCTTCGCATGCTTGCTGCTCCCCTCTCCCTCTATTCGATCATCATAGCCACCCCCTGCTGCCCCTGCTCGTCGTCGCCTGCAGCCCCATCACCATCGCTATCGCCACCATGTTGGATCAGGAAGGAGGCCGAGTCTCAACCACAAGAGGAGTCCCATGGATCTGAGATTTGATCCAGCGAGAGTCCGTATCGGACTCTACTGCTAGAGAAGGAAGGTCGGCACCGATCATCCCATCAGGCTATACATCGGATAGTCTAGATTTCTTCTCATGATATGTTGCCAATATGGAGCCTGATTGAGCTCAAATTTGATTGGGATCAACCCCTAGCCAAGATCTATTTAAAGGACCCCTGTTCTAAGAAGAAATCATCTTAGAGAGAGCGTGGTATAGGGTAGAGGGCAGTACTTGAGCTACGGGTTGATCTCTGAGAGTGGGGTACTTGGAGAGGAGTGCTGCCCCTACGCCATCTTCGAGCCAACGTCACCTTTAAGATCAAGACCAAAGAAGAAGAAGCAGCGAGGCCCAGTTTGCTTTGAGGAGTACAAAGGAAGAAGAAAGTTCATCGACAGCCTCCTCGACGAAGTTGCACTGACTTCTTTCCAATCTTTGTTCTTTCTCTTTTAGTTGCTTTTACTTTCATTCCAGCATACTTTTTACTTTCTTGTAATAGTATCCTAGTTCAATTAATATAAAGTTTATTTTTTGCATCTTTAAACTTGCATCTTTTATTTTCATTGCAAGTAGATGCTAGGGTCTAAATAACAAATTCTAGTACCACGTATTTTCTTTTGTTTTGTACTTTCAATTTCTATTTATCCGGCTTTGATCTCTTTATTTTCTTAAATCAAGGATTTCAAGATATTCAATATACCACCTTCCAGTGGATTTGACCCGACTCACATTTTCTATAAATTTTTAATTCAATCTAGAAGTCGGTTAAGTAAACTAATAGCCATGATATCTTAATGACAACATCATGGTCTATCAAGTTTTTGGTACCATTGACGGAAAAGGCACGAACACAATATTTTCGATCTCTTTAATTTTTCTATAAATTTAATATACTAATTTTTCTTGTTCCTTTTTTTGTAGATTAAAAAAAGAAGAAAAAGAAAAAAAGGGAGGAAAAAAAAGGTTATCTAGCATTCTAATGCGGTCAATCCTAATCTCAAATTAATTTCCTTTTTCATTAGTAACTTTTAATTATCTCTTTTTTTCTTTTCATATTAACAAAAAAAAATCTTTTTTAGATTTATTTCCTCCTTTATTATTACTCCCTTCCCTTTTCAAATTAGTATAAAAGAAAAAAAAAATCTTTTTTAGTTTCTTCCTTTCCAAAATTACTAAAAAGATTACTTAACTTTTTAATTAACTGCCTTAAATTCTAATTTGATTTCTTACCTTAATTACAAAATCTAAAGTTTCTTTATTGCTTAACCTAATTTTAGTTTCATACCTAATTAATCAAGATTAAAAGCTACCTTTTATCTTTCTTGCTTGAAATAACACAATATAAAAAGAAAACAAAAATATTTCATAATACTTAACTAAAATAGAGTAACTAACTAAAACTTAAAACCTTATTACTTATTTGAAACACCTTCCTGTTTTACATTCATATTTTCATAAACTATCTTAAGGGCATTAACCCATAAACAAGATAAGGTGGGGATTTGATCACCCTTCCTTAGCCCATAAACCACCATCCCCCATTTAGCATACCTAAGCCTACTAATTAAAATTAATTAGATGTCAGCCCCTAAGAAACTTGAGCTTAATAGGACAGGGCACCTGAAAGAGTTGGATAGGGTCAGGATTGCTGATTGGTTGGTGTCTAAGAAAGGGATTCAAGGATGATGTAGCCCTGAAGAAAGGTGGTTTTAATTGGTTCTGTTGTCTGACCTGGCCAATTTTAATAGGTGTCTAAGGAAAGCAACGGGGGGACCCCCACTAATCTTACCATTACCTGGCCAGCTGATTAGTTAGTTTTTGATTTAGAGGTCTCCAAGGCTGTCTTGGAAGTTAGGAGCTGTCTAGAATTAGAAAACCTAGGATAGAAATATGTGTGATAAGTATTTAAAATTCACAAAAATAACAAAAAAAAAACTAACTCTTCTCTATCATCTTAGAAAAGACATAATGGAACTCATTGATGAAGTAAAATTAGCTCTTCATTAATGAAAGGAACTTTTACATCAAAAAGGACCCCTCGACAGGCCAGGAGGTCCTTCAAAATGTCTATGTACAAAAAGAAAAGAAAAACTACGGAGAAGCTGTTGGAGCCTTGCCGGGCCGATGGGGCACCTCGTCGGTCTCTTGTGGGACTTTGGCAAGAGGGGTGGCTGGATCAGCGGTCGCCCTGGCCTCTGCCTTCGGCGAAGCATCCGCCCCTATCTCAGTCTCTTCTAAAGGGGGCTCCTCTCCATCAGCATTGCCAGCCAAGTCCGGGATGATGCAGTTCAGGCCTTTGAAGGTGAAGCCTGGCCCACCTTCTTCTTGCAATCCTCGAATCCTTTGAAAAATGAATCAAGGACTGCCTCCCGCCACCTTGTCCATGAAGGCCTCCGAGAACTTGAACTTGGGGATGACTTCAGCTGCTTCCTTCTTCGCAGCCTCCATCAGAGCCACCACCGTTGTGGCCTTCTCCTCCGTCGCTGTAGCTCGGGCCACCATCGCCTCGAGCTGGACTTGGAGGGTTTGCACCTGCCCTTCTAGGCATGCCACCTCCATGATGGATTGGGCCCTCTCCTTTGCCAGGCGAGAGGTCTTTTCTCTCTCCATCGCTAGAGCCACCTTCAGGTCTATGGCCTACTTCTCCAACTCCATCACCATGGTCCTGGAGGCGGCCAGCTCGATATGGAGACCCTTCACCTGGTTCTTCAGGTTGCATGCTCGATCGACTTGGGTCCGAGCCTCCGCCTCTGCAGCCTCCGTTCACTTGCAGAAGCTGTTGTCTCGCCGGGCCAACGCCAAGAAGGAGTCCCAGATGAACAGGGCATCAGTGGCCACTACTGGTAATAGAAAAGAAAGCATTAGTAAAATCAATGCAAGCAATTAAAAAAAGGCTAAGGAGGGGAAGAGCTTATCGATAGCAGTTGGGGGAACAGGTCGGTGATGACTGCTGCCACCCTTTTCCCAATGGTCGCGTGATTGGATAATGAAGTCCACCATTCTCTCAACCAGCATAGGGTCGAGGGTGACGGCCACATTCGGTGGCACCCAGGTTGACACACTGGCCTCTCCTAGGCTTGGTGCTAAGGAGGATACCACCGGGCTTGGCATGGTGGATGGCGAAGGCACGGGGGCCGTTGGTTGGGCGATGGTTGCTTCTGTGGCCACGGGCGACATCGGACTCCCTCTCATAGAGGCGTTGACTGCCACCTCCCTTGCCTCTTGCGATGGCAGGATCTCAATGCTAACAAGGGCTGCCGGAGGGGCCTACACAGCCCTCTCTCTAGTAGTGATGCTTCTATTGGGCCCGCAGGCTAGGGTCTGGGCCACCTCTCCAACTGTGGCCAGGGCTGCTTCAGGCCTCCTTTCTTCTGGCCCAGCGGAGGGCTCTCCAATGGGCCTCTGCTCCGGCTCTCCACGGAGCGTCTTTTGTAAGTCCTCCTTGGGCCCCAGAGATGATGGCCTCTTCCTGGACATTTGCCAGAGTTGGTCCATGGAGAACCTCATGCCTGCAAACGGGAATAACCTTTGTTAGTCTCAAAGTGAAAAAAAATTCTCACCAAAAGGAGGTCCAAGTTTCGAGTCTTATCCAAGGATCGGACTAGGCTAACCCTGGCATCGAGTGGCTTTTGTTCGATCAGCAGATCTCGAAGTGCAAGAACCTCGAAGGTGATGAGCCGATCGTACATCTCCCTATCAGCATGCTCCACCAGGGCATTCTGTTTAGGTGTGCGGTCGGTGTACATCTCCCTATTCTTCCATCCCTTGATGGAAGTGGGTAGGTCAAATTTAATAGCCCCCAGGCAGTGGCCACAAACTACCACCCATTGTCAAATGGGGTGCGTTTCAGGATGAAGAGGGCCCTAAACAAGAAAAAACAAGTAACAATTCCAGGGAAGTGACAAAGAATGATGAAGCAAGAAATGATCCTAATAGTGTTTGGGACAAGTTATGCCATGACTAGATGGTAATTGCTAAGGAAAGAGAGAAAGAAAGGATGAAGAGGAAGGCAAAGAACCTGAGGAAGAAGTCCTTGTACAGGACGATCTGGCCTGGGCCACTGAAAGTGACCCTCTCCTCCGACCTCGGAGCTGAGAGTTGGATAGTTTGAAATCCTGTAGGTGCTCCGAAGATGAAGGGTGTCCTCCCGGGTCATTGCCGAAGAAATGCTGGAAGGATCGATCGAATCTTGAACGGGAGGAGGAACTATAGGGGGTCTTATAACTATCCCCATCTGGTGGGGGCCCTTATGGATTCTAAAGGAGACATCCTTCTCCTCGCTATCCGAGAAAGGAGGCCTCGACAGGGAAGGGATGGCCCCACCTCGTCAAAATAGTCCGGGCAATGGTGCCTTCTACCGGAAGGACTCATATGATGGGAGATGAAGAAGATGAAGAAGAAGAAGACCTAGACCCTACCCTTTAGTACAGGCCAAAGGAGAGGGAAGCAAGGAAAAAAGAAGAGGGAGACTAACCTGTAGAATGCCTCGAGTCAGGAGGGTCGAGAGTGATAGAAAAGGCACTAGCTCTCCCCTTTCTCCCTCGCTTGAAGGCTCTTAAGAGATGGCCAATGAAAATGGCCACTTTTCAAAAGCCTAGCAGCGCCCCGTTGTATTGTACTGGTCGAAACGTGCATCCTTTCCTCTCTCCGGCCATTGGATGCCTGCCACACATCAGGATCTACTGGAGATGGCACTTCGATATGCAGGAAACCGCTTCAGACTGAGTGTAATGATCATGCCCCTTTGGTGCTAGCTGATGTGGCACCCCCTCATTGGCACTAAGGCACGATCTGCGAGTTGTTAGTAGTCGAGGTATTAAATGGTGTAGGGTGAACATCCTTCCATGTCAGCATCACCATAACTCCCTTTGCCCCGAGCGCCGCATCATACTCTGGACTCGAAAATGAGGGCATATGATGTGCATGACCGTTGACATGGAGTCCGCGTCGGGCCCAACTGGCGATCGAGCTGGTAGCCAAGCTAGTAGAAGGTGCCACCTGGATGCTGTCACTAGATAAGTTCCGAGTCGAGCTCCCATCTAAGGTCAAACTCTCATCCGAAGTCGAGCTCTCGGCCGAGGTCGAGCTTCCGTCCGAGGTCGAGCTCCTGGTCAAAGTCAAGTTCTTCACCTGAAGTCAAACCTGAACAGTGACAAGTGGGTCCAACCCCCTTTTGGGCCACTTCGGGAGCGGTTGAGATAGTGACCCCAGCAGGTGGTGTCACCATCCTCGCTGGAGTTCTCACGTTGCTCGAAAAAAGCTACACCTCTTGTGGAGGAGCATTCCACCAGGGCACGCTGCCTGCACCTCCTTCGGAGTGATACTTCGCCAGGGCACACCGCCTGCACCAGTTGTGGAGAGGCATTCCTCTCAAGCACACTGCCTGCACCCCCTGCGGAGAGGCACTCCACCGAGGTGTCGGATCCTACAGTACACTGTAGGCACCTTCTTTGGAAAGGCACTCCACCCGGGGCACCGTGCCCTGCAACATACTACCCGCATTATCCAAAAGAGGAATATTTTACCAGGAGTCTTAGACTCTGCAGCATCTCTCGCCAAGACAGAGCTTTGCCATGCCCCGGGCATGGCAGCTCGACATCCACAAGTGGAAGTTTCTTGTCGGGGTGTCAAGCTCCGTGGCATGCCACTCGCACTCACCATGGTGAGAATGCACACTTCATAGTACCTTTCCTGCATGGCAAAAGCTTCCTCCGAAGATCTCGGATCTTGTCCCCCTTCTTCTACATGAGGCAGGGACAAACCTGCACTCTGTTCATAGAAGCCGCGCCCAGAAAGCATCAGTTTGGGGCTTTAAGCCCCATGAGATGAACACTCATATATAAGAAGCCAGAAGGGGCCTCTGGTGAAGGTAAGCGCAAGCACGAGCAAATAAAGAGGAGCCAAAGCAAGGGCTAGAGAAACTTTTGAGGACTCTTCCAAGAACTTCCACTGCTCTAGCTTTTACTCTCTTCCTATCTTTTCAACATCCTCTGAGTGTGGAGACTGTTCCGGGCTCTGCTAAGGAGGATATCTGTTTCCCTTGATCGTCCACTGACCTGATCGTTGAAGTGCTCTGTCGGGATTCTCGGCCCGGGTGTTTCTCTTTTTTGTAAGCCAGCCAACGTTGAAGGTCTCCAGATGGGAAGTCCGCCATTCGCGCCACGTCGGAGCTATAGGCTACGACGATCGAGACGGCAATAATGTCTATTTAGATCTTTAAATTATAATTTAAAACTTGTATGAAATTTATTTTTAACATAGAGATAGAATTATAATAATTTGTATATCTGAATTTATTTTTAAAAAAATATTATTTGTTATCTATTTTATGATTAATAATAATTGACTATGTAATAATAAAATAAATTATTTATATTTTATCCTGATCATATGTAGATCCAAAATTTTTAGATTATAATTAAATTATTTATGGACTCGATTCAATCCGAATTATTTATTTAATTAAAAATTTTGATAATAGATCTGGTCTTTAAAAGAAAAACAAAAAAAGCCTGTTCTAATTTTTTTTAATAAACTAGGTACGTACCTAATATTAAAATTTGATAAAAAATTAGATCAGTTCCGGATCCGGAACCATTTGCACCACTATTTAGGTCTGGTCTTCAGCGGTTCAGAGTAAAACCCCGACCCCTCCTAGCCCGCTACCCCTCAGGTTCCCTCCTCGCCTCCGGGCCTCACTGGTTTTTGCGGCGATACGTGCCAGGAAAGGGGTGAGCTACCCGTGGTTCTGCCGCGTCATCTGCCGTGGGAGGCAGTTGAGGCGGTGGCGCCTGGACCGCCTCCGAGCCATGATCGAACCCACTCACCGACATCATCCGCGACCACGCCTTCCCTGCCTCCCCGCCACCTCCGCCCTCCGCCCTCCGCTTCCGCTCCGTCTCCGCCTCCTGGTCCCAACACATCTCCTCCCCCATCTTCGCCCTCACCCAGGCCCACTTCCACCGCTCCATCTCCGGCATCTTTTCATCCACCGCCCCCCGCCCGTCCTTCGCCCCCTTCGACCAGGTCGCCCACGCCCTCCCCGACCCTTCCCTCTCCTTCCTCCCCTTCTCCACGATCATCGTCCGATCCTCATCCAACGGCCTCTTCTGCCGCTTCGCCCCTTTCCACGGCCCCTCCTGTTTCGTCTGCAATCCGGCCACCGCCTGGGCCAAGATCCCGCCCCTGGCGCCCCACCCGGGGACGGTTCGAATACCTTTCAAAACCCTCCCCTTCCGATTTCTCCTCTCCCTTCGGTTTCGTCATGAGCGGCGGCGGCAGCCCGAAGCCCTTGCCTGCCGCGGAGGACCTCAAAACCTTAATCCACGGCCACTCTGTCTTCTTCGATTACCTCGTGGAGCTCATCCCTGCCCGCTTCTACCTCCCCACCGACGACGACAAGCCATGGTTCCAGGGCCTCAGTAAGGCTGCCAAGGCCGCTGCCAAGAAGGAGTCTCGCGAGAATCTCAAGAAGGCTCGTCGCGCCCGCCTCGATCCTGAAAAATCTGCCACCACCCTCGATGTCCTCAAGAAGAGCATCTTTGAGGCCACTGACAAACCCTCCGACGGCGGTCTCGACAGCGACGAGGCTCCTGAGATTGACGGGAACCTCTGCCGCCCCGTCGTTGCTGACGACCGCTCCGTCACTTACGAAGAGCTCCGGCAGCGCCTCCACCGCCGGATCGAGGAGCTCCGGTCAAATCGGAACACCCGGCCGTCTGAGAAGAAAAAGGAGAAGAAAGAAAAGAAAAAGAACAAGAAAAATAAGAAAAATAAGGATAAGAAGGCAGGAGAAGAGGCAGAGCCTTCTTCTCAGGGGAAGCGGAAGCGAGAGGAGTCGGAAGAGGTGAAGGGCAAGAACAAGAAGGCGAAGCCAGAGATAAGGGGAGATGCTGTTTCGGCCGATTTAACATTCAGCCACGTTAAGATTGGAGGCGAGGAAGACAAGAAGAAGATAAAGAAGAAGCTTTCCAAACAGCAGGCCTTGGAGAGGGCGAAGAAGCTCGAGAAGGCTAAGAAAGACCCAGAGAAGGGGGAGAAGATTTCGAAGAAGCAATCTTGGAAGGCTGCAGTGAGTAGAGCTGCTGGGGTTAAGGTTCACGATGATCCGAAGCTATTAAAGGAGAGTATAAAGAAGGAGAAGAAGAGGCAGCGGAAGCACGCAGAGGAGTGGAAGGAGAGGATGGAAAGTGAGGAGAAGCTCAGGGAAGAGAAGCAGAAGAAGAGGACAGAGAATATAAAGGAGAGGATACATCAGAAGAAGATGAGGCGGATTGAGAAGAGGGAGAAGAAGCTCATGCGCCCAGGATTTGAAGGCCGCAAGGAGGGTTATATTAATGAATGAATCATGCCATTGGTCTGAAATTTTTGGTGTACGTGAGATTAAAAACTAATTAAAGAAGTTGAGGTAATGTGTGTCTTCTGTGTTTTTGCTTAACCGTTTTTAGGAACTGGTTACTCATGTTTAATGTTAGATGTATGTTTATCATCCAAGTTCATGGTATATTTATTTTATTAGTAGTTTGTAAACGAATTGCTCTGGAATTGTTGGACAATTATTGCTCTTTTTAAACTTAGCCAAGAATTGCTGCTGTTTCATGTGCAAGAAAAAGTACGTAGTGATTTTTTAACCTTGAAAATTTTCATGACAAATGGGCTTCTATTGATCAGACAATTTAGCCCCATTTTGTAAATCATATTATACATTTATTTTATTTTCAAGATGCTTTGGGGCCATAGGACCTTGCAGCTGCATACAGGACTGTTGACAAGGCTATAGTGTGAGAAAATGATGGTTGTGGGCATAAAGTTTTAAACAATTGACATCTGTGCCATGGATGGAAGAACAGATTGAAGTATCATGTGCTAGGGGCATGCTAACCTGGCATTGTCAAGGTTCCTATGATTCTGTGCTGTTTTGTCATAAATCATGTGAATGCTTGGCAAGAACCGGTATGACATGTATTGTGCCATGTTGACAGGCTCTTAAATCCATTAAGGGGAGTTGGTAATCCAAGGGAATGTTTAATTCTGGTTTAGTGTAGAAAAATGGTTGTTAGGGTCGCATTGATAAGCAGCTAGGAGCTTTAGATGTATTTTGTTAATCAAATTCCCATATGACTATTTGTAATATATATATATATAGAAAGGGGGACAAAAACTTGTAAACCCTTTATTTGAGCAATTGGAGAAGAAAACAATGACTTCACTAGGAAAAAAATGGAGATAAGGTGGTTGCCTTGGAAAAAAAAGTGTTAGATATTGATGGGGGATAATTTATAATTTTGTGTTGACAAATTTTATGCATGTACAAACTTGTTCACTAACTACCACTTTTATCCTGCTATTTGCATCCATTCTTACTGGAAGAGACTTGGACACATTCCTTTGGGGAGATGGTAAAGATAGGGAAAAAGTTTATTTTATTTTTTTGGAAGATATGAATCTTTTAGTGTTGTACTAGCAATGCTCCTGAGGCCTTGACTTATTTGTTGGCTGTTGGCAATGCTTGAAGGTTGCTCTTTATATTCATGGTGGTCAAGGTTGATCATGTTAGTCTAATTGTATGATATTGAGTCGATGTTTGGTTGCCTTGATGCACAACCCAATCAATGTGCAAACTTGTAATTTATAATCTAGATAGGTGCTTTTAACTATTAGGATTTATATTTGATCACTGTAAGCATCAAAACCATGAATTCATGAAGATGCATTGCTATTATAAATGAATATCATAGAAAACACATATTGTACTAGCTACATAGTTTATAAGCAAATTAATATGAAATAACATTATTTGGAAAATACATGTTACTTAGGCAATACAATATACAATATCTGGAGACAGCAAATGTAAGTTCCGTTATCATGCCTTGCGATGTCTCATTGCATATTGTAGATTTTGGGTTGAAATCCTACATTCCTATCCATTGAATGGATATGTTAATGCATACCTCCTTTAGCACAGAGGTGTGTATATTCTGTCATGGGGTCCTCAACATGGAACTTATAAAATAGAAATTATGCTGCATATAATTTTTCTAAATATCAATTTTTAAGTTTCCAAAGTTAGCAGAATCACCGTGGCCTTGGTTGGAAAATATATAAAAGCAAGAAAGACAGAGTGATCTGATAAAATGATCTAGCTTTAAAAGTTTTGTTAAGGTTGATGGTTGGGATTTAGAAGTTTAGACTTCAATTAAGGACTGAAGGGGAAAAGAGCTGGGCATTTGGCTAGAGCTGTAGTGCAATTAATGTTTTGTCTATTAAATATTGGTTCCTAGCCTCTTTTGTTTGTGTGAGTGTGTGTGTGTGTTTTTTTTTTTTTTTTTTTTGGAAGGGGGAGTGGGTGTTTGACGGTTGCGGATCAAAGGGAAAAATGTTGATTTGACTGTACTGCTGGTGTCCTATTGTGGGGAATGAATGTTAAAGGCGAGATAGGAAACACATACAAATGGTGCTCATCAGCTATTTACCAGCTGTTGACAAGGCTGTAGCGTGTAAAATGATGGTTGCTGTTATAACTTTTCAAATGGTTAACTTTGTTGCCATGGATGGGAGCAAAAATTGAAGTACCACATGCAGGTGGCAGGCCGTCCTAGTGTTGGCATAATTTTGTATTATTCCATGCTATTATGTTCCAAATCATGTGTAGCAACAGGCATGTTATCTATCATGCCATGCTGACCAGCTCTTAAGTCCATGTGTGGATGTTGGTAATTTAAGGGAATGTCTAATATCTGGTCTACCATAGAAAAGTTGAACCAGTTGATTTCTCAAGCAGTTTAGATCTTTACATCTTGTGTTGTGTTAATTAAATTCCAAGGTTGCTTTTTGCTTTTTGGAAAAGAAAATTGGATAGATAACTGAACTGCATTTTATTTGGGGAATTGGAGCAGAAAAGAACGATTTCACTTAGAAAGGTTGGAGATGAGGTATTGCCTTGGAAAAAGAGTGGGCCATAGATGGGGGGTCAATTTTTATGAACAAACAGTACCTGCATTCATTCTTGTTCACCGACCTTTTGTTTTATGCTTCTATGTTCTTTCATACTCATTTGAAGTGACTTAGAGGCATTTCTATTGGGGGGATTGCTAAGGACAGGATAAATGTTCATTTGTTATATTTGGAAGGTATGGATCTATTAGTATTGGACTGGCAAAGTCCTTTAGGGCTCAACTTATTTGTTGGCTGTTGGCCATGTTTAAAGTTTGCTCTCTGCACTTATAATTATCGTGGTTGATCATTTTATGCATATTAAATCAATACTTGGGAAACTTTGATACACAATTCTACCAAAGTGTAAATTTGTGTTTTTATAATATAGAAGTATTGAACCATGAGGATGCTTATTTTATTATTATAAATATCATAAGGGTGAATTCTTGTTCTAAAAAAAAAAAAAAAAACTATGAATTCTAGTATATGCACTATTGTATAAAAGAATGTCATAAAAAACACATACATGCTACCCTAGATGTACAGTTTATATAACAAATTAATGTCGAATTACTTTATTTGAAAAATAAATGTTACTCAGACTTTACAACATATAATATCTGGATAAAACAAATATAAGCTCGATTTTTTATTTTGGGTTGAGTATGCTACTGATATCCTATTGTGGGACATGCTTATTAAAGGGCAAGTTGGCAATGCATATAGATGATACTCCTGTCTATGGCTGTTGTTGTTATATGCAGTAAACGAGGTCAAACCTATGTATTTAAACTCCTTGTTCATGTATTATTGCCCATAAGAATGCTGATTGGGTGACTGAATTTTTCAGGTGATAGTACAGCAAGTGATTTTGAAGAGCTATACATTTTGTTAAATTCAACAGATATGTTATTACGGTGTGTATTGCCTTTATTCCGAATGGGTCTGTGAGGATGTATAAGGTATGCTTTCATCTTAGCTTCTGTCTTCTCAATATTGTCTTATTTTAAACTCTCAATCTTCAGTTCTCCTTCCTCGTCTGAAATTTCATCTCTCTTCTAAACGAACATCAAACACAATCTAAGATCTAGTTAAGTTGTGGAAATACGCTTCTATGATAACTTTTTCAAGTAGCATAATATCTTTTGGAGGTCGGTTACATTGTGTCCTCTATTCCCTTAATGCTTTTGATGATTTTGGATTGAGATATCTTGCTTTAGATGAATGGCAACTTTATTCTTTTTTCTCCCATGCATTAATAAATTACTCTCAAAGTGAAAAAAAAAAAAAAAGATTGGAGAAGAAACTTGCATTGTCCATACAATGTCGATACTGCTTATGATTCTGAAGATTCATGCTGTACAAGCACTTGCTTTGATAGTGTGGTCTTAGTCGTACACATCAAAGTCAACTTGTTTGGTAGATAAACCTTGAAAATTCCTGAGGTATCGTACATTAGACTGCAGCTAGGGTAGAATGAACAATGAAAGCAATCAGAATATAGCTTAATTGCTGGCAATTTCTTATTGAATGACTTAAACTGAGGAAGTAGTTTTCAGTTCCATGAATCTCATCTCCTAGAAACTTTATGTTGTAAATACACAATTTAGTCATAGACATCCGGTGGATATGTCAACTACAAAATTATCGATCTTTATTGTGGTTCTAAGCTAGAGTTAGGGTATGAAGTACTTTTTCCTAATGCCAGTAGAAACTAATTACTCAACCACACTTTTTTTTCTGAAAGATGTTCTGCAATTTTCAGTTTATATCTTTCCGGGCATGTCTAATGATGAGTAGTTTGAAAGGAATGCTTCAACAATGTAAAACATTAGAAGCCAAATGCATAGAAAGCATTTGTTAATTTATATTTGAAACAATTAATTAATGAAGAGGTATTGGGTGGATATATCTACTGCGATGTCATCAATCATAAGGGGTTGTTTGGTTGACAAGTTTTACTAAAACAAATTTTAAAAAAATCAAAGTAAATGTCTTTCACAGAAAATATTGTTTGTTTTTTTTTTTTTTTTTCCATATAACTTATTTTGCCAAAACTAGCAAGTCATAAAACCTTAAAAATGAGTAACGAAAAACAGGTCACCTCCCGTTTTTCATAAAACACGTTTTCCGGAAATCTTTTTTTGGGTAAATCCCAGCCCGAAAAGTGGGTTAAGCTAGATTTAGTGAAGTCTCTTCGCAATGCCACTTGAAAATAATCTTGCAATAAAAATTTTATGAAGATGTGTTGTGTTTTTCAGTTTGCCTTTATTGGCCTGTCTTATTGTTAGTAGCCTGAAGTGTGCATGGTTTCAGGTAGTAGTGAAAATAGATCGGATTGGATCGGATCATGAGTGATTCCCGATTCAACCTGGTTCTTCTATCAGGTCCTAATATTAGATCCAGACTCAATCCACTAGAAAATCAGATCGGGTCAGGTCGGGTTCATTATCAGAATTTTCAATCTAACGGGTCATTCAGGTTGAATTGTGTTGCCATCGGATCGCCGTGGCTGTAGCTCTGATGCATCACAGACTCGTTGGGCTCTCGATAGGCGCTTGGTCCTCCCTCCCGGTCGGCTCCTTGGTCAGGTTGTCCTACAAAAAAGAAGAGATCCGGGCCGGGGATTCGATGGGGACACTCCGATGATTAAGTCAGTTAGGATGGTCCAAGGGAACAGAACCTCTATACCGGAGAGCTTAGGATCTTTCTGGTAGAAGGTGAAAGATGGGATGTAAGTAATGGAAAGACAGGGTCGAGTGAAGATCAGAGAGCTGGGAGATTTTCTTGGTTAGTTCCTTGCCTGTTTGCTCTCTGAGTTTTACTAGTTGCCTCTCTCTTCCCTCTCAGAGGTCCTTTCTTCTATTTTTATATAAGAAGGGATGGTTCAGACTAAGCCTAGGGCTTTATTGAGATGTTCCTTTCCTGGTATTCCTTTCTAAAGGATTTTTCTTTGTTTGCAGCCTTCCCCTGTCCGACCGATCCTCTGAAGGAGATCCTTCCATTGGGGGTGATTGCCGGCATAGTACAGATCTTGTCCCTCTGGTGGTGCGATTTTCTGTGGGAGGGGCGAGCACCGTGTTGCTGAGCCCTGAGCCTTGGTAGAGCGTTTCTATTCCAGGAGGGACCGTCGGAGTGTCATAGGACCTGTGGCCTTAATGGAACACTCCTCTTGGAGGAGGTTCAGGTTTTCTGTCGCGAGGATCGGAGCCCTCGGTTGCACGGTTGTTGACGTGGTGGTGTGCTACAGGGTGTGAAGCCTGGTGGAGTATGCATTGCGTAAAACGTATGGGTGGAAATTTTTCGGCAGGGCGTGCACTACTTCTGGGAGGTTGCAAGTAGCTGGGAGCTTCCATGTCACAGTCTGTACCTCTGCTGATCTTCTCTCTCTTTTGCTTCTAACGAAAATTTTGTCCTCAGCAAGATAAGGGGAGCTCCATCTCGGGAGCCCAACCCTGGAATGCAGAGCACGTCCTCGACCGAGAGCTCGACTTTAGATGGGAGCTAACCTTGGTCGAGGGGCTCGCCCTCGGAATGCATGAGCACATCCTTGACCGGGAGCTCGACCCTAGATGCGGGGGCTGCCTTGATCGAGTGGCTCGCCCTTGGAAAGTATGAGCACGACCTCGGTCGTGCATTTGACCCCGGATGCGGGGGCCACCTCGGTCGAGGGGCTCATCCTTGGAAAGTAAGAGCATGACCTCAGTTGAGGGGCTCGTCCTTGGAAAGCACGAGCACGATCTTTGCCGAGCGCTCAACCACGGATGCGAGGGCCGCTTCGGTCGAGGGGCTCGCCCTTGGAAAGCATGAGCACGACCTCGGCCGGGCACTCGACCCCGGATGCGGGGGCTGCTTCGGTCGAGGGGCTTGCCCTTGGAAAGCATGAGCACGATCTCGACCGGGCGCTCGACCTCAGATGCGGGGGCCGCCTCGGCCAAGGGGCTCGCCCTTGGAAAGCATGAGCTCGGTCGGGCGCTCGACCCCGGATGCAGGGGTCGTCTTGATCGGGGGCTCGCCCTCGAAAAGTATGAGCATGACCTCGGCCAGGTCCTCGACCCCGGATGCGGGGGCCGTTTCGGCTGGGGCTCGCCCTCAAAAAGCATGAGCATGCCTTGGCCGGGCGCTCGACCCCGGATGCGGGGGCTACCATGGTCGAGGGGCTCGACCTTGGAACTTCATTCAGGCACCGCATCCAAGTGGCACTTCCCACCAGTGCGACCGTCAATTGTTGTCGTCATGGGCTCTATGTCAGCGGTTGTGCCACATCAGATGCCCCCCATTCTCTAGCTCGGAGAATGAAGTAGTGCTCGGGATGATGAGAGTAATGATCGCGTTGACGTGGAGGGGTGCACTTCCTGCACCATTAATGCCTCGAGCGCTGGTGATAGGACATCAACAAGAAAAAAATATTTTTCAACTAATTCTCTTGATATTTTTTTCAGCTAAAATAGTGTACTTAGGATTAATGAGAACCTTGGAATGAAGCCCACTAAACCCTTGAAGACAAAGACCAATTCATGAGTCGACTCATGAAAGAAGGCCGCCAGTCCCTTGAGTCGACTCAATCCAGATCAAGACCAACTTCAAGTATGCCCAAGTCAAAGCCCAAGCAAGTCAAGATACCACCTTTTGAAGCCCATAATGCCACCTCTTAGAAGCCCATTTTATTCTTCACATATGACACATTTTGGGAGACATGAGAAACAACACATCAAGCATTTTGAGGGGAAGCATGGGACCACTTCTCACTCACCCAACAACTTCCCCAGCCAACTTGCCAAGTGGGATGCCACATCACATGACACCTAGGGCTCCACATCAGCAATGTCAAAGCCACCTAGGTGCTACATAGCAAGTTGTTACAACCTCTTACCTAGAAGTTGTTTCTTGTTGCAACTATGTAACCAAAGGAGTTGGATTTAACTAGAAATAGTTAGCTAACCTAATCCCACCTCCCCTCCTCACTTTGGACGATCCCTAAGGTTATAAATAGGGTCCAAGGTTCCCCTTGTAAGGCATTCCATGTATGAAATATTTTGAGAATTAATGAAGGTTTTCTTCTTGTTGAGTTCTATCTTGAGTTCTTCTTGTATGGAGTGATTCAGTTCTTCTAGTTGGAGTGATTTAGTCCTTTAAGTTGGAGTGTTTAAATTCATGTTTGAGAAGGGAGTGAGAGGTCCTTTGAGTGCTTGAAAGGTGGAGTGCTCCTTGCTTGATCCAAGTCCAAGCATCATTCATTGAAGGCGCCGGTTTCTACTTCCTTGTTTTCTCTTTCTTCTTCTTCTTCTTGTTTTCATTCCAATTTTGAATTCTCCTTCCATGCCTAATCTCTGATTTAATGTAGGTTTTCTCTGATTTTCATAGTCCAAGATGAAGGTCTCCAAGCCAAGGATCATGGCCAAGGTGAGTCCTAAAAGTAGGGAATGCTAGTCTTATGGTTTAGACCTCAATCCTTGAGGGATGAGAGCTCCTTCTTCCACCAAATAATTAGCCATCATTGTTGGTAGGAAAACTCTTCCTAAGCTTCATTAGATCTGATCATTTGAAGTTAAATTGCCCTAGTAGTGGTGGTTTCCTTGCCATGAAGATCCTAATCTCTATTTTGAATTAGATCTACATTTCGGGTATTATAATTTAGATCAACTAGTCTCCTTATGAAGATTCTTTTCTTGGATTAATTTAGACCATTTGTTTGATAATTAATTGCTCAAGTTTGCTTGCTGGTTAGCTTGCTAACACTCTTCATTCATCATTTTATTTTCGTCCCCTATCAATTTTTGGTATCAGAGCTTAAGGTTCTACTAGGTCAAGTGTTTGATTGCTGAAATTTCTGTTCTAGTATTCACCCAAATTTTTCATAAATTTTAGTAATTTTTTTACATTGCAAAAAAATCTACAAAAATACTTTTCCAGTACCTTAGTATGTTGGGATTCGAAATTTAAAATTCAAAAAAATATTTTCCATTGATTTCTGGATTTAAAAGTACGAGTTTTAGATCATTTCTGAAGTTCTGTCCAGAATTTGTTTCTGCCTTCCATTTCATTTAATTTTCAAAAAATATAAAAATATTTTTTCTAAATTTTTAATTTTTAGATCTGAGATCCATACTTCGATTTTTGTTATTTTCCATCAGATTTTTGAATTTTTGAAGGATCTAGAGTTAGGAATTCGAAATTTAAATTTAGGTTACCAAGAGTTAGCTAAACTGCTGGAATTTTCTAGCACGTGCTTTCAAACTACCTTCTCAACCAAAATTCATGTTAATCTGAAGTCAAAACTTTAAAATCCGAGAATTTTTATCTGTGAGTTAACCAAATCAATTTTATTTTAAATTTTTGGATTTTTGAAAAGATTAAATTTTGAATTTTTAAAACTAGCTAGTTGAAAGTTGTTCTTTGCTGAAATTTTTTTACAACTAGCTTTCAAAATGAATTTCTTAACCAAATTCCAGGAATTAAATTTCAAAATTTAGAATCTGGAATCTTCACTAAGGGATCTAACAATTCAAATATTAATTTTAATTTTTTTGAAATTTTAAAATTTTAATTTTAATTTTTTTTTAAAAACTAGTTGACTAGAAGTTGTTAGGGCAGAAACTATCTTGCAACAACTCTAACTTCCAGAATGAATTTTTAATTCTAATTCAAGATTTAAATTTTAAAATTTGATTTCTGAAATCTAGACTTCAAAATCTAAATTTTTCAATTTAATTTTTTAAATTTAATTTTTTTTTAAAATTCGGGTTTGAATCACATGTTTGTGCTAATACTAGTTATCTAGTTGGTGAATTGTTGTACATCCATTCCTAAATCTAATTAAGGGCATTCAATCATAACATAAGGGAAGGAGGTCAGAACCTTTCTTGGCACAAAACAATTACCCACATTTGCATTGACCTAAACCATAATTGAAATTGAGTAGGAACCTAAAGCTAGGGACACCCACAAGTCGGGTACAAGGTAAGACAAAGTATTATTTGAGTTTGTACTTATTCTTTAAAATTGGTGTCTAAGGCAAGAGGTCAAATGGCAAACGCCTTGAGCGGACTTGCGGTTTTTAACCAGGACCTCGCGAAAGCAAGGGGAGCCTCCCGCAACCCCACCTCTTACCTGGCCAGTGGACAGGGTAATTACATACTTAAGTAGTATCTAGTTAAGTCTTGTATTTTGAACTTTTAGGTCTAGGAGTCCTAGAAGTTAGGTTTGTACTGATTGTTTTGAAGCTCCATACCAATAGTCCCACACTCAGTCTGTTTTACCCATGGACCCTAGTCTTGAATTCTTTTTAAGAACCCTGACTAAAAGGTTTGATACCATAAATGGGCAATTAGGGTAAATGAGAAAGGAAATAGGTCAAGTGAAGGACCATGTTGGGACACTTGAAGAGACCCTAATGACCTCCACCAAACCTGAGTCGCTTAGGTCAATTCCTCGAGGTCCAAGAGTCCATCATCATGAATTCACTACTGAATGCAATTCAAGATGACTTCACCGTGACTTCATAGAAGAAGCCCATAGGATCCATACTGAGCCTGAATCATCTAATCCACCTCCCCTTGGTCCAAGAGCCAAATGTCATGATATCATCCATGAGTATAATCCTAGATACCCCTACCAAGACTTTGTAGATTAGGAGGAGAGAGTCCTTAGGAACAATCAACCCTATGCACCCACTTTTGATGGAAACCCTGAGGTGTATGTCGATTGGGAAGAAAAAATGGATCAATACTTTGAATTTGATGAAATGTCAGAAGTAACAAAGTGTCAATTTGCCAAATCAAAGTTAATCCGACATGCTAAAGCATATTGGGGAGAAGTTGAGCGAAAAAGTTATTATAGTGGGGATAAAATAAATAGTTGGAAAAAAATGAAGAGTAAACTGAGGGAAAAGTACCTAGGTAAATATTATGAGTAAAAACTTTTAAACCAATGGTACAAATTGAGACAAGATGATACAACTGAATATGATTATATTGCCAAATTCAATAAATATGAGGGAGATGAAGAAGAGACTAAACCCATGAAAAAATTAGAGAAAAAATCTCCTGAACCTATTGAAGAATTTAAGGATGAAATAGAATCAAAGTCTTGTCCAAATGAAAGGCTAGAAAAAGAAAATAGTAAACCCGTTGAAGAATCTAAGGAAGAAGTTTATGAAGCTGGGTCTAACCTTATGGACGAATATGATCAAGAATAATTACTTGAAGATAAAATAATTACCCAGCCCAAAAAAATCAACAACAGGAATGAACAAAATGAAGTCCAAGAACAAAGCCATGAAGAACAATTCGAGGAGATAATAGAAGATATGGAATTAATTGATGTTGAAGGTTTAGATCTAGAGATCAATGAAGGATCACATATTGGGATATTGACCATCAAAGAACAAAACCCTATGGATCAGTCCCAAGAAGCTGTAAAGCCTTTGAAAATCCTGCAAAATATTTTTTCTATCCATGATTCCCCATTTCTGAACATCCACCATCCCGATCCACCATTACGTTTCATTCACTCTTCTATCCCATCCGGCTGGGACATCCACCATATCATTGATCAGGTCCCAGTAATATTCAATAGTTACTTTTGGAAGACATTATGGCATTTATTGGGCACCAAATTAAGATTCATTGCCACCTACCTAAAGTTGTGTTCCAGAGTTTTCAAAGCCATTTAGGGGAATATTGGAAATTACGAACATTTGTTTTCTAGCAATAAAGTTTAGTTCATAGATAATAAAGTCCATCAGAGCTTGTTTTGTTTTGGTGTTATTTATGTTTTGTCATTTGATGTCATTTGACTTTCCCATGCATAAGTATCCATGACTGTGAGAGTCATATGCATGCATGATTAGTAAGAAAATTTGAGCAATGAAATTAACAAGCATATGATCAACTCACATAAAAGAGCCAAAGAATTTCAGGAAGGAGACTATGTCATGGTAAGGCCAAACCTGAATGATTATAGGCCCATGGTGTAGGTCATTTTCAAAATAGTAAGGAGAATTTGGACCTAATATGTGCTAGATTGACCATCCGACTTTGGTATCAGTTCTACTTTCAACAATTCAGATTTAGGAGTTTAAAGGAATCAACAATGATACCTAGCGAGCCTTTCGAGCCTGAGTTTATCTTTGAGAGTGAGCCAACCAATGAGTGTCCACCAGCCAAGTTACCAAAGCAGTAAGATAGGATTGAGCGAATCTTAGATAATAAGACTATCACTACCCGAAAGAAGGACTATCAACGCTACTTGGTTCATTGGTAAGGATGCCCTGATTCTGAAGACTCATGGATTACTTGAGAAGACCTACAAAGAATCGACCAGACCTACTAGAGTATTACCAAAGTCAGACTGATTCCTACTCGACGGAGTCGAGCTCTTTTCTACCCCGGGAGAATTGATGGGACATCAACAAGAAAAAAATATTTTTCAACTAATTCTCTTGATATTTTTTTCAGCTAAAATAGTGTACTTAGGATTAATGAGAACCTTGGAATGAAGCCCACCAAACCCTTGAAGACAAAGACCAATTCATGAGCCGACTCATGAAAGAAGGTCGCCAATCCCTTGAGTCGACTCAATCCAGATCAAGACCAACTTCAAGCATGCCCAAGTCAAAGCCCAAGCAAGTTAAGATACCACCTTTTGAAGCCCATGATGCCATCTCTTAGAAGCCTATTTTTTTCTTCACATGGGACACATTTTGGGAGACATGAGAAACAACACATCAAGCATTTTGAGGGGAAGCATGGGACCACTCCTCACTCACCCAACAACCTCTCAACCAACTTGCCAAGTGGGATGCCACATCACGTGACACCTAGGACTCCACATCAGCAATGTCAAAGCCACCTAGGTGCCACATAGCAAGTTGTTACAACCTCTTACCTAGAAGTTGTTTCTTGTTGCAACTATGTAACCAAAGGAGTTGGATTCAACTAGAAATGGTTAGCTAACCTAACTCCACCTCCCCTCCTCACTTTGGATGACCCCTAAGGCTATGAATAGGGTCCAAGGCTTCGCTTGTAAGGCATTCCATGTATGAAATATTTTGAGAATTAATGAAGGTTTTCTTCTTGTTGAGTTCTATATTGAGTTCTTGTATGGAGTGATTTAGTTCTTCTAGTTGGAGTGATTTAGTCCTTTAAGTTGGAGTGTTTAAATTCATGTTTAAGAAGGGAGTGAGAGATCCTTTGAGTGCTTGAATGATCCAAGAATCATTCCTTGAAGGTGCCGGTTTCTACTTCCTTGTTTTCCCTTTCTTCTTCTTCTTCTTCTTGTTTCCATTCCAATTTTGAATTCTCCTTCAATGCGTAATCTCAGATTTGATGCAGGTTTTCTTTGATTTTCCAAGTCCAAGATGGTCTCCAAGCCAAGGATCATGGCCAAGGTGAGTCCTAAAAGTAGGGAGTGCTAGTCTTATGGTTTAGACCTCAATCCTTGAGTGATGAGAGCTCCTTCTTCCACCAAATAATTAACCATCATTGTTGGTAGGAAAACTCTTCCTAAACTTTATTAGATCTGATCATTTGAAGGTTAACTTACCCTAGTAACGATGGTTTCCTTGCCATGAAGATCCTAATCTTTATTTTAAACTAGATCTACATTTCGGGTATTGTAATTTAGATCAACTAGTCTCCTTATGAAGATTCTTTTCTTGGATTAATTTAGACCATTTATTTGATAATTAATTGCTCAAGTTTGCTTGCTGGTTAGCTTGCTAACACTCTCCATTCATCATTTTATTTTTGTCCTCCATCAAATTTTGGTATCAGAGCTTAAGGTTCTACTAGGTCAAGTGTTTGATTGCTGAAATTTCTGTTCTAATATTCATCCAAATTTTTCATGAATTTTAGTAATTTTTTTATATTGCAAAAAAGTCCAAAAAAACTTTTCCAGTACCTCAGTATGTTAGGATTCGAAATTTAAAATTCAAAAAAATATTTTCTATTGATTTCTGGATTTAAAAATACGAGTTTTAAAAATACGAGTTCTTAGATCATTTCTGAAGTTCTGTCCAGAATTTGTTTCTGCCTTCCATTTCATTTAATTTTCAAAAAAATATAAAAATATTTTTTCTAAATTTTTAATTTTTAGATCTGAGATCCATACTTCGATTTTTGTTATTTTCCATCAGATTTTTGAATTTTTGAAGGATCTAGAGTTAGGAATTCGAAATTTAAATTTAGGTTACCAAGATTTAGCTAAATTGCTGGAATTTTCTAGCACGTGCTTTCAAACTACCTTCTCAACCAAAATTCATGTTAATCTGAAGTCAAAACTTTAAAATCCGAGAATTTTTATCTGTGAGTTAACCAAATCAATTTTATTTTAAATTTTTGGATTTTTGAAAAGATTAAATTTTGAATTTTTAAAACTAGCTAGTTGAAAGTTGTTCTTTGCTGAAATTTTTTTACAACTAGCTTTCAAAATGAATTTCTTAACCAAATTCCAGGAATTAAATTTCAAAATTTAGAATCTGGAATCTTCACTAAGGGATCTAACAATTCAAATATTAATTTTAATTTTTTTGAAATTTTAAAATTTTAATTTCGAATTTTTTTTTAAAATCTAGTTGATTAGAAGTTGTTAGGGCAGAAACTATCTTGCAACAACTCTAACTTCCAGAATGAATTTTTAATTCTAATTCAAGATTTAAATTTTAAAATTTGATTTCTGAAATCTAGACTTCAAAATCTAATTTTTTCAATTTAATTTTTTAAATTTTAATTTTTTTTAAATTCGGGTTTGAATAACATGTTTGTGCTAATACTAGTTATCTAGTTGGTGAATTGTTGTGCATCCATTCCTAAATCTAATTAAGGGCATTCAATCATAACATAAGGGAAGGAGGTCAGAACCTTTCCTTGGCCCAAAACAATTATCCACATTTGCATTGACCTAAACCATAATTGAAATTGAGTAGGAACCTAAAGCTAGGGACACCCACAAGTCGGGTACAAGGTAAGACAAAGTATTATTTGAGTTTGTACTTATTCTTTAAAATTGGTGTCTAAGGCAAGAGGTCAAATGGCAAACGCCTTGAGCGCACTTGCGGTTTTTAATCAGGACCTCGCGGAAGCAAGAGGAGCCTCCCGCAACCCCACCTCTTACCTGGCCAGTGGATAGGGTAATTACATACTTAAGTAGTATCTAGTTAAGTCTTGTATTTTGAACTTTTAGGTCTAGGAGTCCCAGAAGTTAGGTTTGTACTGATTGTTTTGAAGCTCCATACCAATAGTCCCACACTCAGTCTGTTTTACCCATGGACCCTAGTCTTGAATTCTTTTTAAGAACCCTGACTAAAAGGTTTGATACCAGAAATGAGCAATTAGGACAAATGGGAAAGGAATTAGGTCAAGTGAAGGACCATGTTGGAACACTTGAAGAGACCCCAATGACCCCCACCAAACCTGAGTCATTTAGGTCAATACCTCGAGGTCCAAGAGTCCATCATCATGAATTCACTACTGAATACAATTCAAGACGACTTCACCATGACTTCATAGAAGAAGCCCATAGGATCCATGCTGAGCCTGAATCACCTAATCCACCTCCCCTTGGTCTAAGAGCCAAATGTCATGATATCATCCATGATTATAACCCTAGTTACCCCTACCAAGACTTTGTAGATTAGGAGGAGAGAGTCCTTAGGAACAATCAACCCTATGCACCCACTTTTGTTGGAAACCCTGAGGTGTATGTCGATTGGGAAGAGAAAATGCATCAATACTTTAAATTTGATGAAATGTCAGAAGTAACAAAGTGTCAATTTGCCAAATCAAAGTTAATCCGACATGCTAAAGCATATTGGGGAGAAGTTGAGCGAAAAAGTTATTATAGTGGGGATAAAATAAATAGTTGGAGAAAAATGAAGAGTAAACTGAGGGAAAAGTACCTAGGTAAATATTATGAGTAAAAACTTTTAAACCAATGGTACAAATTGAGACAAGATTATACAACTGAATATGATTATATTGCCAAATTCAATAAGTACGAGGGAGATGAAGAAGAGACTAAACCCATGAAAAAATTAGAGAAAAAATCTCCTGAACCTATTGAAGAATTTAAGGATGAAATAGAATCAAAGTCTTGTCCAAATGAAAGGCTAGAAAAAGAAAATACTAAACCCGTTGAAGAATCTAAGGAAGAAGTTTATGAAGCTGGGTCTAACCTTATGAACGAATATGATCAAGAACAATTACTTGAAGATAAAATAATTACCCAGCCCAAAAAAATCAACAACAGGAATGAACAAAATGAAGTCCAAGAACAAAGCCATGAAGAACAATTCGAGGAGATAATAGAAGATCTGGAATTAATTGATGTTGAAGGTTTAGATCTAGAGATCAATGAAGGATCACATATTGGGATATTGACCATCAAAGAACAAAACCCTATGGATCAGTCCCAAGAAGCTGTAAAGCCTTTGAAAATCCTGTAAAATATTTTTTCTAACAATTTTTCTATCCATGATTCCCCATTTCTGAACATCCACCATCCCGATCCACCATTACGTTTCATTCACTCTTCTATCCCATCCGGCTGGGACATCCACCATATCATTGATCAGGTCCCAGTAATATTCAATAGTTACTTTTGGAAGACATTATGGCATTTATTGGGCACCAAATTAAGATTCATTGCCACCTACCTAAAGTTGTGTTCCAGAGTTTTCAAAGCCATTTAGGGGAATATTGGAAATTACGAACATTTGTTTTCTAGCAATAAAGTTTAGTTCATAGATAATAAAGTCCATCAGAGCTTGTTTTGTTTTGGTGTCATTTATGTTTTGTCATTTGATGTCATTTGACTTTCCCATGCATAAGTATCCATGACTGTGAGAGTCATATGCATGCATGATTAGTAAGAAAATTTGAGCAATGAAATTAACAAGCATATGATCAACTCACATAAAAGAGCCAAAGAATTTCAGGAAGGAGACTATGTCATGGTAAGGCCAAACCTGAATGATTATAGGCCCATGGTGCAGGTCATTTTCAAAATAGTAAGGAGAATTTGGACCTAATATGTGCTAGATTGACCATCCGACTTTGGTATCAGTTCTACTTTCAACAATTCAGATTTAGGAGGTTAAAGGAACCAACAATGATACCTAGTGAGCCTTTCGAGCCTGATTTTATCTTTGAGAGTGAGCCAACCCATGAGTGTCCACCAGCCAAGTTACCAAAGCAGTAAGATAGGATTGAGCGAATCTTAGACAATAAGACTATCACTACCCGAAACAAGGACTATCAACGCTACTTGGTTCATTGGCAAGGATGCCCTGATTCTGAAGACTCATGGATTACTTGAGAAGACCTACAAAGAATCGACCAGACCTACTAGAGTATTACCAAAGTCAGACTGATTCCTACTCGACAGAGTCGAGCTCTTTTCTACCCCGGGAGAATTGATGGGACATCAACAAGAAAAAAATATTTTTCAACTAATTCTCTTGATATTTTTTTCAGCTAAAATAGTGTACTTAGGATTAATGAGAACCTTGGAATGAAGCCCACCAAATCCTTGAAGACAAAGACCAATCCATGAGCCGACTCATGAAAGAAGGTCGCCAATCCCTTGAGTCGACTCAATTCAGATCAAGACCAACTTCAAGCATTCCCAAGTCAAAGCCTAAGCAAGTTAAGATACCACCTTTTGAAGCCCATGATGCCACCTCTTAGAAGCCTATTTTTTTCTTCACATGGGACACATTTTGGGAGACATGAGAAACAACACATCAAGCATTTTGAGGGAAAGCATGGGACCACTCCTCACTCACCCAACAACCTCTCAACCAACTTGCCTAGTGGGATGCCACATCACATGACACCTAGGACTCCACATCAGCAATGTCAAAGCCACCTAGGTGCCACATAGCAAGTTGTCACAACATCTTACCTAAAAGTTGTTTCTTGTTGCAACTATGTAACCAAAGGAGTTGGATTTAACTAGAAATGGTTAGCTAACCTAACTCCACCTCCCCTCCTCACTTTGGACGACCCCTAAGGCTATGAATAGGGTCCAAGGCTTCCCTTGTTGGGCATTCCATGTATGAAATATTTTGAGAATTAATGAAGGTTTTCTTCTTGTTGAGTTCTATATTGAGTTCTTGTATGGAGTGATTTAGTTTTTCTAGTTGGAGTGATTTAGTCCTTTAAGTTGGAGTGTTTAAATTCATGTTTAAGAAGGGAGTGAGAGATCCTTTGAGTGCTTGAATGATCCAAGCATCATTCCTTGAAGGTGCCGGTTTCTACTTCCTTGTTTTCCCTTTCTTCTCTTCTTCTTCTTGTTTCCATTCCAATTTTGAATTCTCCTTCCTGCGTAATCTCAGATTTGATGCAGGTTTTCTCTGATTTTCCAAGTCCAAGATGAAGGTCTCCAAGCCAAGGATCATGGCCAAGGTGAGTCCTAAAAGTAGGGAGTGCTAGTCTTATGGTTTAGACCTCAATCCTTGAGTGATGAGAGCTCCTTCTTCCACCAAATAATTAACCATCATTGTTGGTAGGAAAACTCTTCCTAAACTTTATTAGATCTGATCATTTGAAGGTTAACTTATCCTAGTAGCGATGGTTTCCTTGACATGAAGATCCTAATCTTTATTTTAAACTAGATCTACATTTCGGGTATTGTAATTTAGATCAACTAGTCTCCTTATGATGATACTTTTCATGGATTAATTTAGACCATTTATTTGATAATTAATTGCTCAAGTTTGTTTGCTGGTTAGCTTGCTAACACTCTCCATTCATCATTTTATTTTTGTCCTCCATCAATTTTTGGTATCAGAGCTTAAGGTTCTACTAGGTCAAGTGTTTGATTGCTGAAATTTCTGTTCTAATATTCATCCAAATTTTTCATGAATTTTAGTAATTTTTTTATATTGCAAAAAAGTCCAAAAAAATACTTTTCCAGTAACTCAGTATGTTAGGATTCGAAATTTAAAATTCAAAAAAATATTTTTCATTGATTTCTGGATTTAAAAATACGAGTTTTAAAAATATGAGTTCTTAGATCATTTCTGAAGTTCTGTCCAGAATTCTGTTTCTGCCTTCCATTTCATTTAATTTTCAAAAAAATATAAAAATATTTTTTCTAAATTTTTAATTTTAGATCTGAGATCCATACTTCGATTTCTGTTATTTTCCATCAGATTTTTAAATTTTTGAAGGATCTAGAGTTAGAATTCGAAATTTAAATTTAGGTTACCAAGAGTTAGCTAAACTGCTGGAATTTTCTAGCACGTGCTTTCAAACTACCTTCTCAACCAAAATTCATGTTAATCTGAAGTCAAAATTTTAAAATCCGAGAATTTTTATCTGAGAGTTAACCAAATCAATTTTATTTTAAATTTTTGGATTTTTGAAAAGATTAAATTTTGAATTTTTAAAACTAGCTAGTTGAAAGTTGTTCTCTGCAGAAATTTTTTTACAACTAGCTTTCAAAATGAATTTCTTAACCAAATTCCAGGAATTAAATTTCAAAATTTAGAATCTGGAATCTTCACTAAGGGATCTAACAATTCAAATTTTAATTTTAATTTTTTTAAATTTTAAAATTTTAATTTCGAATTTTTTTTAAAAACTAGTTGACTAGAAGTTGTTAGGGCAGAAACTATCTTGCAACAACTCTAACTTCCAGAATGAATTTTTAATCATAATTCAAGATTTAAATTTTAAAATTTGATTTCTGAAATCTAGACTTCAAAATCTAAATTTTTCAATTTAATTTTTTTAATTTTAATTTTTTTTTTAAATTCGGTTTGAATCACATGTTTGTGCTAATACTAGTTATCTAGTTGGTGAATTGTTGTGCATCCATTCTTAAATCTAATTAAGGGCATTCAATCATAACATAAGGGAAGGAGGTCATTACATTTCCTTAGCCCAAAACAATCACCCACATTTGCATTGACCTAAACAATAATTAAAATTGAGTAGGAACCTAAAGCTAGGGACACCCACAAGTCGGGTTCAAGTACAAGGTAAGACAAAGTATTATTTGAGTTTGTACTTATTCCTTAAAATTGGTGTCTAAGGCAAGAGGTCAAATGGCAAATGCCTTGAGTGGACTTGCGATTTTTAATTAGGACCTCGCGAAAGCGAGGGGAGCCTCTCGCAACCTCATCTCTTACCTGGCCAGTGGACAGGGTAATTACATACTTAAGTAGTACCTAGTTAAGTCTTGTATTTTGAAATTTTAGATCTAGGAGCCCTAGAAGTTAGGTTTGTACTGATTGTTTTGAAGCTCCATACAATAGTCCCACACTCAGTCTGTTTTACCCATGGACCCTAATCTTGAATTCTTTTTAAGAACCATGACTAAAAGGTTTGATACCAGAAATGGGCAATTAGGACAAATGGGAAAGGAATTAGGTCAAGTGAAGGACCATGTTGGAACACTTGAAGAGACCCCAATGATCCCCACCAAACCTGAGTCATTTAGGTCAATACCTCGAGGTCCAAGAGTCCATCATCATGAATTCACTACTGAATACAATTCAAGACGACTTCACCATGACTTCATAGAAGAAGCCCATAGGATCCATGCTGAGCCTGAATCACCTAATCCACCTCCCCTTGGTCTAAGAGCCAAATGTCATGATATCATCCATGAGTATAATCCTAGATACCCCTACCAAGACTTTGTAGATTAGGAGGAGAGAGTCCTTAGGAACAATCAACCCTATGCACCCATTTTTGATGGAAACCCTGAGGTGTATGTCGATTGGGAAGAAAAAATGGATCAATACTTTGAATTTGATGAAATGTTAGAAGTAACAAAGTGTCAATTTGCCAAATCAAAGTTAATCCGACATGCTAAAGCATATTGGGGAGAAGTTGAGCGAAAAAGTTATTATAGTGGGGATAAAATAAATAGTTGGAAAAAATGAAGAGTAAACTGAGGGAAAAGTACCTAGGTAAATATTATGAGTAAAAACTTTTAAACCAATGGTACAAATTGAGACAAGATGATACAACTGAATATGATTATATTGCCAAATTCAATAAATATGAGGGAGATGAAGAAGAGACTAAACCATGAAAAAATTAGAGAAAAAATCTCCTGAACCTATTGAAGAATTTAAGGATGAAATAGAATCAAAGTCTTGTCCAAATGAAAGGCTAGAAAAAGAAAATACTAAACCCGTTGAAGAATCTAAGGAAGAAGTTTATGAAGCTGGGTCTAACCTTATGGACGAATATGATCAAGAACAATTACTTGAAGATAAAATAATTACCCAGCCCAAAAAAATCAACAACAGGAATGAACAAAATGAAGTCCAAGAACAAAGCCATGAAGAACAATTCGAGGAGATAATAGAAGATCTGGAATTAATTGATGTTGAAGGTTTAGATCTAGAGATCAATGAAGAATCACATATTGGGATATTGACCATCAAAGAACAAAACCCTATGGATCAGTCCCAAGAAGCTGTAAAGCCTTTGAAAATCCTGCAAAATATTTTTTCTAACAATTTTTCTATCCATGATTCCCCATTTCTGAACATCCACCATCCCGATCCACCATTACGTTTCATTCACTCTTCTATCCCATCCGGCTGGGACATCCACCATATCATTGATCAGGTCCCAGTAATATTCAATAGTTACTTTTGGAAGACATTATGGCATTTATTGGGCACCAAATTAAGATTCATTGCCACCTACCTAAAGTTGTGTTCCAGAGTTTTCAAAGCCATTTAGGGGAATATTGGAAATTACGAACATTTGTTTTCTAGCAATAAAGTTTAGTTCATAGATAATAAAGTCCATCAGAGCTTGTTTTGTTTTGGTGTCATTTATGTTTTGTCATTTGATGTCATTTGACTTTCCCATGCATAAGTATCCATGACTGTGAGAGTCATATGCATGCATGATTAGTAAGAAAATTTGAGCAATGAAATTAACAAGCATATGATCAACTCACATAAAAGAGCCAAAGAATTTCAGGAAGGAGACTATGTCATGGTAAGGCCAAACCTGAATGATTATAGGCCCATGGTGTAGGTCATTTTCAAAATAGTAAGGAGAATTTGGACCTAATATGTGCTAGATTGACCATCCGACTTTGGTATCAGTTCTACTTTCAACAATTCAGATTTAGGAGTTTAAAGGAACCAACAATGATACCTAGCGAGCCTTTCGAGCCTGATTTTATCTTTGAGAGTGAGCCAACCCATGAGTGTCCACCAGCCAAGTTACCAAAGCAGTAAGATAGGATTGAGCGAATCTTAGACAATAAGACTATCACTACCCGAAAGAAGGACTATCAACGCTACTTGGTTCATTGGTAAGGATGCCCTGATTCTGAAGACTCATGGATTACTTGAGAAGACCTACAAAGAATCGACCAGACCTACTAGAGTATTACCAAAGTCAGACTGATTCCTACTCGACGGAGTCGAGCTCTTTTCTACCCCGGGAGAATTGATGGGACATCAACAAGAAAAAAATATTTTTCAACTAATTCTCTTGATATTTTTTTCAGCTAAAATAGTGTACTTAGGATTAATGAGAACCTTGGAATGAAGCCCACCAAACCCTTGAAGACAAAGACCAATTCATGAGCCGACTCATGAAAGAAGGTCGCCAATCCCTTGAGTCGACTCAATCCAGATCAAGACCAACTTCAAGCATGCCCAAGTCAAAGCCCAAGCAAGTTAAGATACCACCTTTTGAAGCCCATGATGCCATCTCTTAGAAGCCTATTTTTTTCTTCACATGGGACACATTTTGGGAGACATGAGAAACAACACATCAAGCATTTTGAGGGGAAGCATGGGACCACTCCTCACTCACCCAACAACCTCTCAACCAACTTGCCAAGTGGGATGCCACATCACATGACACCTAGGACTCCACATCAGCAATGTCAAAGCCACCTAGGTGCCACATAGCAAGTTGTTACAACCTCTTACCTAGAAGTTGTTTCTTGTTGCAACTATGTAACCAAAGGAGTTGGATTTAACTAGAAATGGTTAGCTAACCTAACTCCACCTCCCCTCCTCACTTTGGACGACCCTAAGGCTATGAATAGGGTCCAAGGCTTCCTTGTAAGGCATTCCATGTATGAAATATTTTGAGAATTAATGAAGGTTTTCTTCTTGTTGAGTTCTATATTGAGTTCTTGTATGGAGTGATTTAGTTCTTCTAGTTGGAGTGATTTAGTCCTTTAAGTTGGAGTGTTTAAATTCATGTTTAAGAAGGGAGTGAGAGATCCTTTGAGTGCTTGAATGATCCAAGCATCATTCCTTGAAGGTGCCGGTTTCTACTTCCTTGTTTTCCCTTTCTTCTTCTTCTTCTTGTTTCCATTCCAATTTTGAATTCTCCTTCATGCGTAATCTCAGATTTGATGCAGGTTTTCTTTGATTTTCCAAGTCCAAGATGGTCTCCAAGCCAAGGATCATGGCCAAGGTGAGTCCTAAAAGTAGGGAGTGCTAGTCTTATGGTTTAGACCTCAATCCTTGAGTGATGAGAGCTCCTTCTTCCACCAAATAATTAACCATCATTGTTGGTAGGAAAACTCTTCCTAAACTTTATTAGATCTGATCATTTGAAGTTAACTTATCCTAGTAGCGATGGTTTCCTTGCCATGAAGATCCTAATCTTTATTTTAAACTAGATCTACATTTCGGGTATTGTAATTTAGATCAACTAGTCTCCTTATGAAGATTCTTTTCTTGGATTAATTTAGACCATTTATTTGATAATTAATTGCTCAAGTTTGCTTGCTGGTTAGCTTGCTAACACTCTCCATTCATCATTTTATTTTTGTCCTCCATCAAATTTTGGTATCAGAGCTTAAGGTTCTACTAGGTCAAGTGTTTGATTGCTGAAATTTCTGTTCTAATATTCATCCAAATTTTTCATGAATTTTAGTAATTTTTTATATTGCAAAAAAGTCTAAAAAAATACTTTTCCAGTACCTCAGTATGTTAGGATTCGAAATTTAAAATTCAAAAAAATATTTTCCATTGATTTCTGGATTTAAAAATATGAGTTCTTAGATCATTTCTGAAGTTCTGTCCAGAATTCTGTTTCTGCCTTCCATTTCATTTAATTTTCAAAAAAATATAAAAATATTTTTTCTAAATTTTTAATTTTTAGATCTGAGATCCATACTTCGATTTTTGTTATTTTCCATCAGATTTTTAAATTTTTGAAGGATCTAGAGTTAGGAATTCGAAATTTAAATTTAGGTTACCAAGAGTTAGCTAAACTGCTGAATTTTCTAGCACGTGCTTTCAAACTACCTTCTCAACCAAAATTCATGTTAATCTGAAGTCAAAATTTTAAAATCCGAGAATTTTTATCTGAGAGTTAACCAAATCAATTTTATTTTAAATTTTTGGATTTTTGAAAAGATTAAATTTTGAATTTTTAAAACTAGCTAGTTGAAAGTTGTTCTCTGCTGAAATTTTTTTACAACTAGCTTTCAAAATGAATTTCTTAACCAAATTTCAGGAATTAAATTTCAAAATTTAGAATCTGGAATCTTCACTAAGGGATCTAACAATTCAAATTTTAATTTTAATTTTTTTGAAATTTTAAAATTTTAATTTCAAATTTTTTTAAAAACTAGTTGACTAGAAGTTGTTAGGGCAGAAACTATCTTGCAACAACTCTAACTTCCAGAATGAATTTTTAATCATAATTCAAGATTTAAATTTTAAAATTTGATTTCTGAAATCTAGACTTCAAAATCTAAATTTTTCAATTTAATTTTTTAAATTTTAATTTTTTTTTTAAATTCGGGTTTGAATCACATGTTTGTGCTAATACTAGTTATCTAGTTGGTGAATTGTTGTGCATCCATTCCTAAATCTAATTAAGGGCATTCAATCATAACATAAGGGAAGGAGGTCATACTTTCCTTGGCCCAAAACAATCACCCACATTTGCATTGACCTAAACCATAATTGAAATTGAGTAGGAACCTAAAGCTAGGGACACCCACAAGTCGGGTACAAGGTAAGACAAAGTATTATTTGAGTTTGTACTTATTCTTAAAATTGGTGTCTAAGGCAAGAGGTCAAATGGCAAACGCCTTGAGCGGACTTGCGGTTTTTAATTAGGACCTCGCGAAAGCGAGGGGAGCCTCCCGCAACCCCACCTCTTACCTGGCCAGTGGACAGGGTAATTACATACTTAAGTAGTACCTAGTTAAGTCTTGTATTTTGAACTTTTAGGTCTAGGAGCCCTAGAAGTTAGGTTTGTACTGATTGTTTTGAAGCTCCATACCAATAGTCCCACACTCAGTCTGTTTTACCCATGGACCCTAGTCTTGAATTCTTTTTAAGAACCCTGACTAAAAGGTTTGATACCATAAATGGGCAATTAGGGTAAATGAGAAAGGAATTAGGTCAAGTGAAGGACCATGTTGGAACACTTGAAGAGACCCCAATGATCCCCACCAAACCTGAGTCATTTAGGTCAATACCTCGAGGTCCAAGAGTCCATCATCATGAATTCACTACTGAATACAATTCAAGACGACTTCACCATGACTTCATAGAAGAAGCCCATAGGATCCATGCTGAGCCTGAATCACCTAATCCACCTCCCCTTGGTCCAAGAGCCAAATGTCATGATATCATCCATGAGTATAACCCTAGATACCCCACAAGACTTTGTAGATTAGGAGGAGAGAGTCCTTAGGAACAATCAACCCTATGCACCCACTTTTGATGGAAACCCTGAGGTGTATGTCGATTGGGAAGAGAAAATGGATCAATACTTTGAATTTGATGAAATGTCAGAAGTAACAAAGTGTCAATTTGCCAAATCAAAGTTAATCCGACATGCTAAAGCATATTGGGGAGAAGTTGAGCGAAAAAGTTATTATAGTGGGGATAAAATAAATAGTTGGAGAAAAATGAAGAGTAAACTGAGGGAAAAGTACCTAGGTAAATATTATGAGTAAAAACTTTTAAACCAATGGTACAAATTGAGACAAGATGATACAACTGAATATGATTATATTGCCAAATTCAATAAGTACGAGGGAGATGAAGAAGAGACTAAACCCATGAAAAAATTAGAGAAAAAATCTCCTGAACCTATTGAAGAATTTAAGGATGAAATAGAATCAAAGTCTTGTCCAAATGAAAGGCTAGAAAAAGAAAATACTAAACCCGTTGAAGAATCTAAGGAAGAAGTTTATGAAGCTGGGTCTAACCTTATGGACGAATATGATCAAGAACAATTACTTGAAGATAAAATAATTACCCAGCCCAAAAAAATCAACAACAGGAATGAACAAAATGAAGTCCAAGAACAAAGCCATGAAGAACAATTCGAGGAGATAATAGAAGATCTGGAATTAATTGATGTTGAAGGTTTAGATCTAGAGATCAATGAAGGATCACATATTGGGATATTGACCATCAAAGAACAAAACCCTATGGATCAGTCCCAAGAAGCTGTAAAGCCTTTGAAAATCCTGCAAAATATTTTTTCTAACAATTTTCTATCCATGATTCCCCATTTCTGAACATCCACCATCCCGATCCACCATTACGTTTCATTCACTCTTCTATCCCATCCGGCTGGGACATCCACCATATCATTGATCAGGTCCCAGTAATATTCAATAGTTACTTTTGGAAGACATTATGGCATTTATTGGGCACCAAATTAAGATTCATTGCCACCTACCTAAAGTTGTGTTCCAGAGTTTTCAAAGCCATTTAGGGGAATATTGGAAATTACGAACATTTGTTTTCTAGCAATAAAGTTTAGTTCATAGATAATAAAGTCCATCAGAGCTTGTTTTGTTTTGGTGTCATTTATGTTTTGTCATTTGATGTCATTTGACTTTCCCATGCATAAGTATCCATGACTGTGAGAGTCATATGCATGCATGATTAGTAAGAAAATTTGAGCAATGAAATTAACAAGCATATGATCAACTCACATAAAAGAGCCAAAGAATTTCAGGAAGGAGACTATGTCATGGTAAGGCCAAACCTGAATGATTATATGCCCATGGTGCAGGTCATTTTCAAAATAGTAAGGAGAATTTGGACCTAATATGTGCTAGATTGACCATCCGACTTTGGTATCAGTTCTACTTTCAACAATTCAGATTTAGGAGGTTAAAGGAACCAACAATGATACCTAGTGAGCCTTTCGAGCCTGATTTTATCTTTGAGAGTGAGCCAACCCATGAGTGTCCACCAGCCAAGTTACCAAAGCAGTAAGATAGGATTGAGCGAATCTTAGACAATAAGACTATCACTACCCGAAACAAGGACTATCAACGCTACTTGGTTCATTGGCAAGGATGCCCTGATTCTGAAAACTCATGGATTACTTGAGAAGACCCACAAAGAATCGACCAGACCTACTAGAGTATTACCAAAGTCAGACTGATTCCTACTCGACGGAGTCGAGCTCTTTTCTACCCCGGGAGAATTGATGGGACATCAACAAGAAAAATATTTTTCAACTAATTCTCTTGATATTTTTTTCAGCTAAAATAGTGTACTTAGGATTAATGAGAACCTTGGAATGAAGCCCACCAAACCCTTGAAGACAAAGACCAATCCATGAGCCGACTCATGAAAGAAGGTCGCCAATCCCTTGAGTCGACTCAATTCAGATCAAGACCAACTTCAAGCATGCCCAAGTCAAAGCCCAAGCAAGTTAAGATACCACCTTTTGAAGCCCATGATGCCATCTCTTAGAAGCCTATTTTTTTCTTCACATGGGACACATTTTGGGAGACATGAGAAACAACACATCAAGCATTTTGAGGGGAAGCATGGGACCACTCCTCACTCACCCAACAACCTCTCAACCAACTTGCCAAGTGGGATGCCACATCACATGACACCTAGGACTCCACATCAGCAATGTCAAAGCCACCTAGGTGCCACATAGCAAGTTGTTACAACCTCTTACCTAGAAGTTGTTTCTTGTTGCAACTATGTAACCAAAGGAGTTGGATTTAACTAGAAATGGTTAGCTAACCTAACTCCACCTCCCCTCCTCACTTTGGACGACCCTAAGGCTATGAATAGGGTCCAAGGCTTCCCTTGTAAGGCATTCCATGTATGAAATATTTTGAGAATTAATGAAGGTTTTCTTCTTGTTGAGTTCTATATTGAGTTCTTGTATGGAGTGATTTAGTTTTTCTAGTTGGAGTGATTTAGTCCTTTAAGTTGGAGTGTTTAAATTCATGTTTAAGAAGGGAGTGAGAGATCCTTTGAGTGCTTGAATGATCCAAGCATCATTCCTTGAAGGTGCCGGTTTCTACTTCCTTGTTTTCCCTTTCTTCTTCTTCTTCTTCTTGTTTCCATTCCAATTTTGAATTCTCCTTCCATGCGTAATCTCAGATTTGATGCAGGTTTTCTCTGATTTTCCAAGTCCAAGATGAAGGTCTCCAAGCCAAGGATCATGGCCAAGGTGAGTCCTAAAAGTAGGGAGTGCTAGTCTTATGGTTTAGACCTCAATCCTTGAGTGATGAGAGCTCCTTCTTCCACAAATAATTAACCATCATTGTTGGTAGGAAAACTCTTCCTAAACTTTATTAGATCTGATCATTTGAAGGTTAACTTATCCTAGTAGCGATGGTTTCCTTGACATGAAGATCCTAATCTTTATTTTAAACTAGATCTACATTTCGGGTATTGTAATTTAGATCAACTAGTCTCCTTATGATGATACTTTTCTTGGATTAATTTAGACCATTTATTTGATAATTAATTGCTCAAGTTTGCTTGCTGGTTAGCTTGCTAACACTCTCCATTCATCATTTTATTTTTGTCCTCAATCAATTTTGGTATCAGAGCTTAAGGTTCTACTAGGTCAAGTGTTTGATTGCTGAAATTTCTGTTCTAATATTCATCCAAATTTTTCATGAATTTTAGTAATTTTTTTATATTGCAAAAAAGTCCAAAAAAATACTTTTCCAGTAACTCAGTATGTTAGGATTCGAAATTTAAAATTCAAAAAAATATTTTTCATTGATTTCTGGATTTAAAAATACGAGTTTTAAAAATATGAGTTCTTAGATCATTTCTGAAGTTCTGTCCAGAATTCTGTTTCTGCCTTCCATTTCATTTAATTTTCAAAAAAATATAAAAATATTTTTTTAAATTTTTAATTTTTAGATCTGAGATCCATACTTCGATTTCTGTTATTTTCCATCAGATTTTTAAATTTTTGAAGGATCTAGAGTTAGGAATTCGAAATTTAAATTTAGGTTACCAAGAGTTAGCTAAACTGCTGGAATTTTCTAGCACGTGCTTTCAAACTACCTTCTCAACCAAAATTCATGTTAATCTGAAGTCAAAATTTTAAAATCCGAGAATTTTTATCTGAGAGTTAACCAAATCAATTTTATTTTAAATTTTTGGATTTTTGAAAAGATTAAATTTTGAATTTTTAAAACTAGCTAGTTGAAAGTTGTTCTCTGCTGAAATTTTTTTACAACTAGCTTTCAAAATGAATTTCTTAACCAAATTCAGGAATTAAATTTCAAAATTTAGAATCTGGAATCTTCACTAAGGGATCTAACAATTCAAATTTTAATTTTAATTTTTTTAAAATTTTAAAATTTTAATTTCGAATTTTTTTTAAAAACTAGTTGACTAGAAGTTGTTAGGGCAGAAACTATCTTGCAACAACTCTAACTTCCAGAATGAATTTTTAATCATAATTCAAGATTTAAATTTAAAATTTGATTTCTGAAATCTAGACTTCAAAATCTAAATTTTTCAATTTAATTTTTTAAATTTTAATTTTTTTTTAAATTCGGGTTTGAATCACATGTTTGTGCTAATACTAGTTATCTAGTTGGTGAATTGTTGTGCATCCATTCTAAATCTAATTAAGGGCATTCAATCATAACATAAGGGAAGGAGGTCATTACATTTCCTTAGCCCAAAACAATCACCCACATTTGCATTGACCTAAACAATAATTAAAATTGAGTAGGAACCTAAAGCTAGGGACACCCACAAGTCGGGTTCAAGTACAAGGTAAGACAAAGTATTATTTGAGTTTGTACTTATTCCTTAAAATTGGTGTCTAAGGCAAGAGGTCAAATGGCAAATGCCTTGAGTGGACTTGCGATTTTTAATTAGGACCTCGCGAAAGCGAGGGGAGCCTCTCGCAACCTCACCTCTTACCTGGCCAGTGGACAGGGTAATTACATACTTAAGTAGTACCTAGTTAAGTCTTGTATTTTGAAATTTTAGATCTAGGAGCCCTAGAAGTTAGGTTTGTACTGATTGTTTTGAAGCTCCATACCAATAGTCCCACACTCAGTCTGTTTTACCCATGGACCCTAATCTTGAATTCTTTTTAAGAACCATGACTAAAAGGTTTGATACCAGAAATGGGCAATTAGGACAAATGGGAAAGGAATTAGGTCAAGTGAAGGACCATGTTGGAACACTTGAAGAGACCCCAATGACCCCCACCAAACCTGAGTCATTTAGGTCAATACCTCGAGGTCCAAGAGTCCATCATCATGAATTCACTACTGAATACAATTCAAGACGACTTCACCATGACTTCATAGAAGAAGCCCATAGGATCCATGCTGAGCCTGAATCACCTAATCCACCTCCCCTTGGTCTAAGAGCCAAATGTCATGATATCATCCATGAGTATAACCCTAGTTACCCCTACCAAGACTTTGTAGATTAGGAGGAGAGAGTCCTTAGGAACAATCAACCCTATGCACCCACTTTTGATGGAAACCCTGAGGTGTATGTCGATTGGGAAGAGAAAATGGATCAATACTTTGAATTTGATGAAATGTCAGAAGTAACAAAGTGTCAATTTGCCAAATCAAAGTTAATCCGACATGCTAAAGCATATTGGGGAGAAGTTGAGCGAAAAAGTTATTATAGTGGGGATAAAATAAATAGTTGGAGAAAAATGAAGAGTAAACTGAGGGAAAAGTACCTAGGTAAATATTATGAGTAAAAACTTTTAAACCAATGGTACAAATTGAGACAAGATGATACAACTGAATATGATTATATTGCCAAATTCAATAAGTACGAGGGAGATGAAGAAGAGACTAAACCCATGAAAAAATTAGAGAAAAAATCTCCTGAACCTATTGAAGAATTTAAGGATGAAATAGAATCAAAGTCTTGTCCAAATGAAAGGCTAGAAAAAGAAAATACTAAACCCGTTGAAGAATCTAAGGAAGAAGTTTATGAAGCTGGGTCTAACCTTATGGACGAATATGATCAAGAACAATTACTTGAAGATAAAATAATTACCCAGCCCAAAAAAATCAACAACAGGAATGAACAAAATGAAGTCCAAGAACAAAGCCATGAAGAACAATTCGAGGAGATAATAGAAGATCTGGAATTAATTGATGTTGAAGGTTTAGATCTAGAGATCAATGAAGGATCACATATTGGGATATTGACCATCAAAGAACAAAACCCTATGGATCAGTCCCAAGAAGCTGTAAAGCCTTTGAAAATCCTGCAAAATATTTTTTCTAACAATTTTTCTATCCATGATTCCCCATTTCTGAACATCCACCATCCCGATCCACCATTACGTTTCATTCACTCTTCTATCCCATCCGGCTGGGACATCCACCATATCATTGATCAGGTCCCAGTAATATTCAATAGTTACTTTTGGAAGACATTATGGCATTTATTGGGCACCAAATTAAGATTCATTGCCACCTACCTAAAGTTGTGTTCCAGAGTTTTCAAAGCCATTTAGGGGAATATTGGAAATTACGAACATTTGTTTTCTAGCAATAAAGTTTAGTTCATAGATAATAAAGTCCATCAGAGCTTGTTTTGTTTTGGTGTCATTTATGTTTTGTCATTTGATGTCATTTGACTTTCCCATGCATAAGTATCCATGACTGTGAGAGTCATATGCATGCATGATTAGTAAGAAAATTTGAGCAATGAAATTAACAAGCATATGATCAACTCACATAAAAGAGCCAAAGAATTTCAGGAAGGAGACTATGTCATGGTAAGGCCAAACCTGAATGATTATATGCCCATGGTGCAGGTCATTTTCAAAATAGTAAGGAGAATTTGGACCTAATATGTGCTAGATTGACCATCCGACTTTGGTATCAGTTCTACTTTCAACAATTCAGATTTAGGAGGTTAAAGGAACCAACAATGATACCTAGTGAGCCTTTCGAGCCTGATTTTATCTTTGAGAGTGAGCCAACCCATGAGTGTCCACCAGCCAAGTTACCAAAGCAGTAAGATAGGATTGAGCGAATCTTAGACAATAAGACTATCACTACCCGAAACAAGGACTATCAACGCTACTTGGTTCATTGGCAAGGATGCCCTGATTCTGAAAACTCATGGATTACTTGAGAAGACCCACAAAGAATCGACCAGACCTACTAGAGTATTACCAAAGTCAGACTGATTCCTACTCGACAGAGTCGAGCTCTTTTCTACCCCGGGAGAATTGATGGGACATCAACAAGAAAAAATATTTTTCAACTAATTCTCTTGATATTTTTTTCAGCTAAAATAGTGTACTTAGGATTAATGAGAACCTTGGAATGAAGCCCACCAAACCCTTGAAGACAAAGACCAATCCATGAGCCGACTCATGAAAGAAGGTCGCCAATCCCTTGAGTCGACTCAATTCAGATCAAGACCAACTTCAAGCATGCCCAAGTCAAAGCCCAAGCAAGTTAAGATACCACCTTTTGAAGCCCATGATGCCACCTCTTAGAAGCCTATTTTTTTCTTCACATGGGACACATTTTGGGAGACATGAGAAACAACACATCAAGCATTTTGAGGGGAAGCATGGGACCACTCCTCACTCACCCAACAACCTCTCAACCACTTGCCAAGTGGGATGCCACATCACATGACACCTAGGACTCCACATCAGCAATGTCAATGCCACCTAGGTGCCACATAGCAAGTTGTTACAACCTCTTACCTAGAAGTTGTTTCTTGTTGCAACTATGTAACCAAAGGAGTTGGATTTAACTAGAAATGGTTAGCTAACCTAACTCCACCTCCCCTCCTCACTTTGGACGACCCCTAAGGCTATGAATAGGGTCCAAGGCTTCCCTTGTAAGGCATTCCATGTATGAAATATTTTGAGAATTAATGAAGGTTTTCTTCTTGTTGAGTTCTATATTGAGTTCTTGTATGGAGTGATTTAGTTTTTCTAGTTGGAGTGATTTAGTCCTTTAAGTTGGAGTGTTTAAATTCATGTTTAAGAAGGGAGTGAGAGATCCTTTGAGTGCTTGAATGATCCAAGCATCATTCCTTGAAGGTGCCGGTTTCTACTTCCTTGTTTTCCCTTTCTTCTTCTTCTTCTTCTTGTTTCCATTCCAATTTTGAATTCTCCTTCCATGCGTAATCTCAGATTTGATGCAGGTTTTCTCTGATTTTCCAAGTCCAAGATGAAGGTCTCCAAGCCAAGGATCATGGCCAAGGTGAGTCCTAAAAGTAGGGAGTGCTAGTCTTATGGTTTAGACCTCAATCCTTGAGTGATGAGAGCTCATTCTTCCACCAAATAATTAACCATCATTGTTGGTAGGAAAACTCTTCCTAAACTTTATTAGATCTGATCATTTGAAGGTTAACTTATCCTAGTAGCGATGGTTTCCTTGACATGAAGATCCTAATCTTTATTTTAAACTAGATCTACATTTCGGGTATTGTAATTTAGATCAACTAGTCTCCTTATGATGATACTTTTCTTGGATTAATTTAGACCATTTATTTGATAATTAATTGCTCAAGTTTGCTTGCTGGTTAGCTTGCTAACACTCTCCATTCATCATTTTATTTTTGTCCTCCATCAATTTTTGGTATCAGAGCTTAAGGTTCTACTAGGTCAAGTGTTTGATTGCTGAAATTTCTGTTCTAATATTCATCCAAATTTTTCATGAATTTTAGTAATTTTTTTATATTGCAAAAAAGTCCAAAAAAATACTTTTCCAGTAACTCAGTATGTTAGGATTCGAAATTTAAAATTCAAAAAAATATTTTTCATTGATTTCTGGATTTAAAAATACGAGTTTTAAAAATATGAGTTCTTAGATCATTTCTGAAGTTCTGTCCAGAATTCTGTTTCTGCCTTCCATTTCATTTAATTTTCAAAAAAGTATAAAAATATTTTTTCTAAATTTTTAATTTTTAGATCTGAGATCCATACTTTGATTTCTATTATTTTCCATCAGATTTTTAAATTTTTGAAGGATCTAGAGTTAGGAATTCGAAATTTAAATTTAGGTTACCAAAGTTAGCTAAACTGCTGGAATTTTCTAGCACGTGCTTTCAAACTACCTTCTCAACCAAAATTCATGTTAATCTGAAGTCAAAATTTTAAAATCCGAGAATTTTTATCTGAGAGTTAACCAAATCAATTTTATTTTAAATTTTTGGATTTTTGAAAAGATTAAATTTTGAATTTTTAAAACTAGCTAGTTGAAAGTTGTTCTCTGCTGAAATTTTTTTACAACTAGCTTTCAAAATGAATTTCTTAACCAAATTCCAGGAATTAAATTTCAAAATTTAGAATCTGGAATCTTCACTAAGGGATCTAACAATTCAAATTTTAATTTTAATTTTTTTAAAATTTTAAAATTTTAATTTCGAATTTTTTTTAAAAACTAGTTGACTAGAAGTTGTTAGGGCAGAAACTATCTTGCAACAACTCTAACTTCCAGAATGAATTTTTAATCATAATTCAAGATTTAAATTTTAAAATTTGATTTCTGAAATCTAGACTTCAAAATCTAAATTTTTCAATTTAATTTTTTAATTTTTTTTTTTTTTTTAAATTCGGGTTTGAATCACATGTTTGTGCTAATACTAGTTATCTAGTTGGTGAATTGTTGTGCATCCATTCTAAATCTAATTAAGGGCATTCAATCATAACATAAGGGAAGGAGGTCATTACATTTCCTTAGTCCAAAACAATCACCCACATTTGCATTGACCTAAACAATAATTAAAATTGAGTAGGAACCTAAAGCTAGGGACACCCACAAGTCGGGATCAAGTACAAGGTAAGACAAAGTATTTTTGAGTTTGTACTTATTCCTTAAAATTGGTGTCTAAGGCAAGAGGTCAAATGGCAAATGCCTTGAGTGGACTTGCGATTTTGAATTAGGACCTCGCGAAAGCGAGGGGAGCCTCTCGCAACTCACCTCTTACCTGGCCAGTGGACAGGGTAATTACATACTTAAGTAGTACCTAGTTAAGTCTTGTATTTTGAAATTTTAGATCTAGGAGCCCTAGAAGTTAGGTTTGTACTGATTGTTTTGAAGCTCCATACCAATAGTCCCACACTCAGTCTGTTTTACCCATGGACCCTAATCTTGAATTCTTTTTAAGAACCATGACTAAAAGGTTTGATACCAGAAATGGGCAATTAGGACAAATGGGAAAGGAATTAGGTCAAGTGAAGGACCATGTTGGAACACTTGAAGAGACCCCAATGACCCCCACCAAACCTGAGTCATTTAGGTCAATACCTCGAGGTCCAAGAGTCCATCATCATGAATTCACTACTGAATACAATTCAAGACGACTTCACCATGACTTCATAGAAGAAGCCCATAGGATCCATGCTGAGCCTGAATCACCTAATCCACCTCCCCTTGGTCTAAGAGCCAAATGTCATGATATCATCCATGAGTATAACCCTAGTTACCCCTACCAAGACTTTGTAGATTAGGAGGAGAGAGTCCTTAGGAACAATCAACCCTATGCACCCACTTTTGATGGAAACCCTGAGGTGTATGTCGATTGGGAAGAGAAAATGGATCAATACTTTAAATTTGATGAAATGTCAGAAGTAACAAAGTGTCAATTTGCCAAATCAAAGTTAATCCGACATGCTAAAGCATATTGGGGAGAAGTTGAGCGAAAAAGTTATTATAGTGGGGATAAAATAAATAGTTGGAGAAAAATGAAGAGTAAACTGAGGGAAAAGTACCTAGGTAAATATTATGAGTAAAAACTTTTAAACCAATGGTACAAATTGAGACAAGATGATACAACTGAATATGATTATATTGCCAAATTCAATAAGTACGAGGGAGATGAAGAAGAGACTAAACCCATGAAAAAATTAGAGAAAAAATCTCCTGAACCTATTGAAGAATTTAAGGATGAAATAGAATCAAAGTCTTGTCCAAATGAAAGGCTAGAAAAAGAAAATACTAAACCCGTTGAAGAATCTAAGGAAGAAGTTTATGAAGCTGGGTCTAACCTTATGGACGAATATGATCAAGAACAATTACTTGAAGATAAAATAATTACCCAGCCCAAAAAAATCAACAACAGGAATGAACAAAATGAAGTCCAAGAACAAAGCCATGAAGAACAATTCGAGGAGATAATAGAAGATCTGGAATTAATTGATGTTGAAGGTTTAGATCTAGAGATCAATGAAGGATCACATATTGGGATATTGACCATCAAAGAACAAAACCCTATGGATCAGTCCCAAGAAGCTGTAAAGCCTTTGAAAATCCTGCAAAATATTTTTTCTAACAATTTTTCTATCCATGATTCCCCATTTTTGAACATCCACCATCCCGATCCACCATTACGTTTCATTCACTCTTCTATCCCATCCGGCTGGGACATCCACCATATCATTGATCAGGTCCCAGTAATATTCAATAGTTACTTTTGGAAGACATTATGGCATTTATTGGGCACCAAATTAAGATTCATTGCCACCTACCTAAAGTTGTGTTCCAGAGTTTTCAAAGCCATTTAGGGGAATATTGGAAATTACGAACATTTGTTTTCTAGCAATAAAGTTTAGTTCATAGATAATAAAGTCCATCAGAGCTTGTTTTGTTTTGGTGTCATTTATGTTTTGTCATTTGATGTCATTTGACTTTCCCATGCATAAATATCCATGACTGTGAGAGTCATATGCATGCATGATTAGTAAGAAAATTTGAGCAATGAAATTAACAAGCATATGATCAACTCACATAAAAGAGCCAAAGAATTTCAGGAAGGAGACTATGTCATGGTAAGGCCAAACCTGAATGATTATATGCCCATGGTGCAGGTCATTTTCAAAATAGTAAGGAGAATTTGGACCTAATATGTGCTAGATTGACCATCCGACTTTGGTATCAGTTCTACTTTCAACAATTCAGATTTAGGAGGTTAAAGGAACCAACAATGATACCTAGTGAGCCTTTCGAGCCTGATTTTATCTTTGAGAGTGAGTCAACCCATGAGTGTCCACCAGCCAAGTTACCAAAGCAGTAAGATAGGATTGAGCGAATCTTAGACAATAAGACTATCACTACCCGAAACAAGGACTATTAACGCTACTTGGTTCATTGGCAAGGATGCCCTGATTCTGAAAACTCATGGATTACTTGAGAAGACCCACAAAGAATCGACCAGACCTACTAGAGTATTACCAAAGTCAGACTGATTCCTACTCGACAGAGTCGAGCTCTTTTCTACCCCGGGAGAATTGATGGGACATCAACAAGAAAAAATATTTTTCAACTAATTCTCTTGATATTTTTTTCAGCTAAAATAGTGTACTTAGGATTAATGAGAACCTTGGAATGAAGCCCACCAAACCCTTGAAGACAAAGACCAATCCATGAGCCGACTCATGAAAGACGGTCGCCAATCCCTTGAGTCGACTCAATTCAGATCAAGACCAACTTCAAGCATGCCCAAGTCAAAGCCCAAGCAAGTTAAGATACCACCTTTTGATGTCCATGATGCCACCTCTTAGAAGCCTATTTTTTTCTTCACATGGGACACATTTTGGGAGACATGAGAAACAACACATCAAGCATTTTGAGGGGAAGCATGGGACCACTCCTCACTCACCCAACAACCTCTCAACCAACTTGCCAAGTGGGATGCCAATCACATGACACCTAGGACTCCACATCAGCAATGTCAATGCCACCTAGGTGCCACATAGCAAGTTGTTACAACCTCTTACCTAGAAGTTGTTTCTTGTTGCAACTATGTAACCAAAGGAGTTGGATTTAACTAGAAATGGTTAGCTAACCTAACTCCACCTCCCCTCCTCACTTTGGACGACCCCTAAGGCTATGAATAGGGTCCAAGGCTTCCCTTGTAAGGCATTCCATGTATGAAATATTTTGAGAATTAATGAAGGTTTTCTTCTTGTTGAGTTCTATATTGAGTTCTTGTATGGAGTGATTTAGTTTTTCTAGTTGGAGTGATTTAGTCCTTTAAGTTGGAGTGTTTAAATTCATGTTTAAGAAGGGAGTGAGAGATCCTTTGAGTGCTTGAATGATCCAAGCATCATTCCTTGAAGGTGCCGGTTTCTACTTCCTTGTTTTCCCTTTCTTCTTCTTCTTCTTCTTGTTTCCATTCCAATTTTGAATTCTCCTTCCATGCGTAATCTCAGATTTGATGCAGGTTTTCTCTGATTTTCCAAGTCCAAGATGAAGGTCTCCAAGCCAAGGATCATGGCCAAGGTGAGTCCTAAAAGTAGGGAGTGCTAGTCTTATGGTTTAGACCTCAATCCTTGAGTGATGAGAGCTCATTCTTCCATCAAATAATTAACCATCATTGTTGGTAGGAAAACTCTTCCTAAACTTTATTAGATCTGATCATTTGAAGGTTAACTTATCCTATTTGCGATGGTTTCGTTGACATGAAGATCCTAATCTTTATTTTAAACTAGATCTACATTTCGGGTATTGTAATTTAGATCAACTAGTCTCCTTATGATGATACTTTTCTTGGATTAATTTAGACCATTTATTTGATAATTAATTGCTCAAGTTTGTTTGCTGGTTAGCTTGCTAACACTCTCCATTCATCATTTTTTTTTGTCCTCAATCAATTTTTGGTATCAGAGCTTAAGGTTCTACTAGGTCAAGTGTTTGATTGCTGAAATTTCTGTTCTAATATTCATCCAAATTTTTCATGAATTTTAGTAATTTTTTTATATTGCAAAAAAGTCCAAAAAAATACTTTTCCAGTAACTCAGTATGTTAGGATTCGAAATTTAAAATTCAAAAAAATATTTTTCATTGATTTCTGGATTTAAAAATACGTGTTTTAAAAATATGAGTTCTTAGATTATTTCTGAAGTTCTGTCCAGAATTCTGTTTCTGCCTTCCATTTCATTTAATTTTCAAAAAAGTATAAAAATATTTTTTCTAAATTTTTAATTTTTAGATCTGAGATCCATACTTTGATTTCTATTATTTTCCATCAGATTTTTAAATTTTTGAAGGATCTAGAGTTAGGAATTCGAAATTTAAATTTAGGTTACCAAAAGTTAGCTAAACTGCTTGAATTTTCTAGCACGTGCTTGCAAACTACCTTCTCAACCAAAATTCATGTTAATCTGAAGTCAAAATTTTAAAATCCGAGAATTTTTATCTGAGAGTTAACCAAATCAATTTTATTTTAAATTTTTGGATTTTTGAAAAGATTAAATTTTGAATTTTTAAAACTAGCTAGTTGAAAGTTGTTCTCTGCTGAAATTTTTTTACAACTAGCTTTCAAAATGAATTTCTTAACCAAATTCCAGGAATTAAATTTCAAAATTTAGAATCTGGAATCTTAACTAAGGGATCTAACAATTCAAATTTTAATTTTAATTTTTTTAAATTTTAAATTTTATTTTGATTTTTTTTTAAAAACTAGTTGACTAGAAGTTGTTAGGGCAGAAACTATCTTGCAACAACTCTAACTTCCAGAATGAATTTTTAATCATAATTCAAGATTTAAATTTTAAAATTTGATTTCTGAAATCTAGACTTCAAAATCTAAATTTTTCAATTTAATTTTTTAATTTTTTTTTTTTTTTAAATTCGGGTTTGAATCACATGTTTGTGCTAATACTAGTTATCTAGTTGGTGAATTGTTGTGCATCCATTCCTAAATCTAATTAAGGGCATTCAATCATAACATAAGGGAAGGAGGTCATTACATTTCCTTAGTCCAAAACAATCACCCACATTTGCATTGACCTAAACAATAATTAAAATTGAGTAGGAACCTAAAGCTAGGGACACCCACAAGTCGGGATCAAGTACAAGGTAAGACAAAGTATTATTTGAGTTTGTACTTATTCCTTAAAATTGGTGTCTAAGGCAAGAGGTCAAATGGCAAATGCCTTGAGTGGACTTGCGATTTTGAATTAGGACCTCGCGAAAGCGAGGGGAGCCTCTCGCAATCTCACCTCTTACCTGGCCAGTGGACAGGGTAATTACATACTTAAGTAGTACCTAGTTAAGTTTTGTATTTTGAAATTTTAGATCTAGGAGCCCTAGAAGTTAGGTTTGTACTGATTGTTTTGAAGCTCCATACCAATAGTCCCACACTCAGTCTGTTTTACCCATGGACCCTAATCTTGAATTCTTTTTAAGAACCATGACTAAAAGGTTTGATACCAGAAATGGGCAATTAGGACAAATGGGAAAGGAATTAGGTCAAGTGAAGGACCATGTTGGAACACTTGAAGAGACCCCAATGACCCCCACCAAACCTGAGTCATTTAGGTCAATACCTCGAGGTCCAAGAGTCCATCATCATGAATTCACTACTGAATACAATTCAAGACGACTTCACCATGACTTCATAGAAGAAGCCCATAGGATCCATGCTGAGCCTGAATCACCTAATCCACCTCCCCTTGGTCTAAGAGGCAAATGTCATGATATCATCCATGATTATAACCCTAGTTACCCCTACCAAGACTTTGTAGATTAGGAGGAGAGAGTCCTTAGGAACAATCAACCCTATGCACCCACTTTTGATGGAAACCCTGAGGTGTATGTCGATTGGGAAGAGAAAATGGATCAATACTTTAAATTTGATGAAATGTCAGAAGTAACAAAGTGTCAATTTGCCAAATCAAAGTTAATCCGACATGCTAAAGCATATTGGGGAGAAGTTGAGCGAAAAAGTTATTATAGTGGGGATAAAATAAATAGTTGGAGAAAAATGAAGAGTAAACTGAGGGAAAAGTACCTAGGTAAATATTATGAGTAAAAACTTTTAAATCAATGGTACAAATTGAGACAAGATGATACAACTGAATATGATTATATTGCCAAATTCAATAAGTACGAGGGAGATGAAGAAGAGACTAAACCCATGAAAAAATTAGAGAAAAAATCTCCTGAACCTATTGAAGAATTTAAGGATGAAATAGAATCAAAGTCTTGTCCAAATGAAAGGCTAGAAAAAGAAAATACTAAACCCGTTGAAGAATCTAAGGAAGAAGTTTATGAAGCTGGGTCTAACCTTATGGACGAATATGATCAAGAACAATTACTTGAAGATAAAATAATTACCCAGCCCAAAAAAATCAACAACAGGAATGAACAAAATGAAGTCCAAGAACAAAGCCATGAAGAACAATTCGAGGAGATAATAGAAGATCTGGAATTAATTGATGTTGAAGGTTTATCTAGAGATCAATGAAGGATCACATATTGGGATATTGACCATCAAAGAACAAAACCCTATGGATCAGTCCCAAGAAGCTGTAAAGCCTTTGAAAATCCTGCAAAATATTTTTTCTAACAATTTTTCTATCCATGATTCCCCATTTCTGAACATCCACCATCCCGATCCACCATTACGTTTCATTCACTCTTCTATCCCATCCGGCTGGGACATCCACCATATCATTGATCAGGTCCCAGTAATATTCAACAGTTAATTTTGGAAGACATTATGGCATTTATTGGGCACCAAATTAAGATTCATTGCCACCTACCTAAAGTTGTGTTCCAGAGTTTTCAAAGCCATTTAGGGGAATATTGGAAATTACGAACATTTGTTTTCTAGCAATAAAGTTTAGTTCATAGATAATAAAGTCCATCAGAGCTTGTTTTGTTTTGGTGTCATTTATGTTTTGTCATTTGATCAACTCACATAAAAGAGCCAAAGAATTTCAGGAAGGAGACTATGTCATGGTAAGGCCAAACCTGAATGATTATATGCCCATGGTGCAGGTCATTTTCAAAATAGTAAGGAGAATTTGGACCTAATATGTGCTAGATTGACCATCCGACTTTGGTATCAGTTCTACTTTCAACAATTCAGATTTAGGAGGTTAAAGGAACCAACAATGATACCTAGTGAGCCTTTCGAGCCTGATTTTATCTTTGAGAGTGAGCCAACCCATGAGTGTCCACTAGCCAAGTTACCAAAGCAGTAAGATAGGATTGAGCGAATCTTAGACAATAAGACTATCACTACCCGAAACAAGGACTATCAATGCTACTTGGTTCATTGGCAAGGATGCCCTGATTCTGAAGACTCATGGATTACTTGAGAAGACCTACAAAGAATCGACCAGACCTACTAGAGTATTACCAAAGTCAGACTGATTCCTACTCGACGGAGTCGAGCTCTTTTCTACCCAGGGAGAATTGATGGGACATCAACAAGAAAAAAATATTTTTAACTAATTCTCTTGATATTTTTTTCAGCTAAAAGAGTGTACCTAATTAATGAGAACCTTGGAATGAAGCCCACCAAACCCTTGAAGACAAAGACCAATTCATGAGCCGACTCATGAAAGAAGGTCGCCAATCTCTTGAGTCGACTCAATCCAGATCAAGACCAACTTCAAGCATGCCCAAGTCAAAGCCCAAGCAAGTTAAGATACCACCTTTTGAAGCCCATGATGCCATCTCTTAGAAGCCTATTTTTTTCTTCAAATGGGACACATTTTGGGAGACATGAGAAACAACACATCAAGCATTTTGAGGGGAAGCATGGGACCACTCCTCACTCACCCAACAACCTCTCAACCAACTTGCCAAGTGGGATGCCACATCACATGACACATAGGACTCCACATCAGCAATGTCAAAGCCACCTAGGTGCCACATAGCAAGTTGTTACAACCTCTTACCTAGAAGTTGTTTCTTGTTGCAACTATGTAACCAAAGGAGTTGGATTTAACTAGAAATGGTTAGCTAACCTAACTCCACCTCCCCTCCTCACTTTGGACGACCCCTAAGGCTATGAATAGGGTCCAGGGCTTCCTTTGTAAGGCATTCCATGTATGAAATATTTTGAGAATTAATGAAGGTTTTCTTCTTGTTGAGTTCTATATTAAGTTCTTGTATGGAGTGATTTAGTTCTTCTAGTTGGAGTGATTTAGTCCTTTAAGTTGGAGTGTTTAAATTCATGTTTAAGAAGGGAGTGAGAGATCCTTTGAGTGCTTGAATGATCCAAGCATCATTCCTTGAAGGTGCCGGTTTCTACTTCCTTGTTTTTCCTTTCTTCTTCTTCTTCTTGTTGTTTCCATTCCAATTTTGAATTCTCCTTCCATGCGTAATCTCTGATTTGATGCAGGTTTTCTCTGATTTTCTAAGTCCAAGATGAAGGTCTCCAAGCCAAGGATCATGGCCAAGGTGAGTCCTAAAAGTAGGGAGTGCTAGTCTTATGGTTTAGACCTCAATCATTGAATGATGAGAGCTCCTTCTTCGACCAAATAATTAACCATCATTGTTGGTAGGAAAACTTTTCCTAAACTTTATTAGATCTGATCATTTGAATGTTAACTTACCCTAGTAGCGATGGTTTCCTTGCCATGAAGATCCTAATCTTTATTTTATACTAGATCTATATTTCGGGTATTGTAATTTAGATCAACTAGTCTCCTTATGAAGATTCTTTTCTTGGATTAATTTAGACCATTTATTTGATAATTAATTGTTCAAGTTTGCTTGCTGGTTAGCTTGCTAACACTCTCCATTCATCATTTTTTTTTGTCCTCCATCAATTTTTGGTATCAGAGCTTAATGTTTTCCTAGGTCAAGTGTTTGATTGCTGAAATTTCTGTTCTAATATTCATCCAAATTTTTCATGAATTTTAGTAATTTTTTTATATTGCAAAAAAGTTCAAAAAAATAATTTTCCAGTACCTCAGTATGTTAGGATTCGAAATTTAAAATTCAAAAAAATATTTTCCATTGATTTTGGATTTAAAAATACGAGTTTTAAAAATACGAGTTCTTAGATCATTTCTGAAGTTCTGTCCAGAATTCTGTTTCTGCCTTCCATTTCATTTAATTTTCAAAAAAATATAAAAATATTTTTTCTAAATTTTTAATTTTTAGATCTGAGATCCATACTTCGATTTTTGTTATTTTCCATCAGATTTTTAAATTTTTGAAGGATCTAGAGTTAGGAATTCGAAATTTAAATTTAGGTTACCAAGAGTTAGCTAAACTGCTGGAATTTTCTAGCACGTGCTTTCAAACTACCTTCTCAACCAAAATTCATGTTAATCTGAAGTCAAAATTTTAAAATCCGAGAATTTTTATCTGAGAGTTAACCAAATCAATTTTATTTTAAATTTTTAGATTTTTGAAAAGATTAAATTTCGAATTTTTAAAACTAGCTAGTTGAAAGTTGTTCTCTGCTGAAATTTTTTTACAACAAGCTTTCAAAATGAATTTCTTAACCAAATTCCAGGAATTAAATTTCAAAATTTAGAATCTGGAATCTTCACTAAGGGATCTAACAATTCAAATTTTAATTTTAATTTTTTTAAAATTTTAAAATTTTAATTTCAATTTTTTTTAAAAACTAGTTGACTAGAAGTTGTTAGGGCAGAAACTATCTTGCAACAACTCTAACTTCCAGAATGAATTTTTAATCATAATTCAAGATTTAAATTTTAAAATTTGATTTCTGAAATCTAGACTTCAAAATCTAAATTTTTCAATTTAATTTTTTAAATTTTAATTTTTTTTTAAAATTTGGGTTTGAATCACATGTTTGTGCTAATACTAGTTATCTAGTTGGTGAATTGTTGTGCATCCATTCCTAAATCTAATTAAGGGCATTCAATCATAACATAAGGGAAGGGGGTCATTACATTTCTTAGCCCAAAACAATCACCCACATTTGCATTGACCTAAACAATAATTAAAATTGAGTAGGAACCTAAAGCTAGGGACACCCACAAGTCGGGTTCAAGTACAAGGTAAGACAAAGTATTATTTGAGTTTGTACTTATTCCTTAAAATTGGTGTCTAAGGCAAGAGGTCAAATGGCAAATGCCTTGAGTGGACTTGCGATTTTGAATTAGGACCTCGCGAAAGCAAGGGGAGCCTCTCGCAACCTCACCTCTTACCTGGCCAGTGGACAGGGTAATTACATATTTAAGTAGTACCTAGTTAAGTCTTGTATTTTGAAATTTTAGATCTAGGAGCCCTAGAAGTTAGGTTTGTACTGATTGTTTTGAAGCTCCATACCAATAGTCCCACACTCAGTCTGTTTTACCCATGGACCCTAATCTTGAATTCTTTTTAAGAACCATGACTAAAAGGTTTGATACCATAAATGGGCAATTAGGGCAAATGAGAAAGGAATTAGGTCAAGTGAAGGACCATGTTGGAACACTTGAAGAGACCCCAATGACCCCCACCAAACCTGAGTCATTTAGGTCAATACCTCGAGGTCCAAGAGTCCATCATCATGAATTCACTACTGAATACAATTCAAGACGGCTTCACCATGACTTCATAGAAGAAGCCCATAGGATCCATGCTGAGCCTTAATCACCTAATCCACCTCCCCTTGGTCTAATAGCCCAATGTCATGATCTCACATCTAAGTATAACCCTAGATATCCCTACCAAGACTTTGTAGATCAGGAGGAGAGGTCCTTAGGAACAATTAACCCTATGCACCCACTTTTGATGGAAACCCTGAGATGTATGTCGATTGAAAAGAGAAAATGGATCAATACTTTGAATTTGATGAAATGTCAGAAGTAACAAAGTGTCAATTTGCCAAATCAAAGTTAATCCGACATGCTAAAGCATATTGGTGAGAAGTTGAGCGAAAAAGTTGTTATAGTGGGGATAAAATAATAGTTGGAGAAAAATGAAGAGTAAACTGAGGAAAAAGTACTTAGGTAAATATTTTGAGTAAAAACTTTTAAACCAATGGTACAAATTGAGACAAGATGATACAACTGAATATGATTATATTGCCAAATTCAATAAGTATGAGGGAGATGAAGAAGAGACTAAACCCATGAAAAAATTAGAGAAAAAATCTCCTGAACCTATTGAAGAATTTAAGGATGAAATAGAATCAAAGTCTTGTCCAAATGAATGGCTAGAAAAAGAAAATACTAAACCCGTTGAAGAATCTAAGGAAGAAGTTTATGAAGCTGGGTCTAACCTTATGGACGAATATGATCAAGAACAATTACTTGAAGATAAAATAATTACCCAGCCCAAAAAAATCAACAACAGGAATGAACAAAATGAAGTCCAAGAACAAAGCCATGAAGAACAATTCGAGGAGATAATAGAAGATCCGGAATTAATTGATGTTGAAGGTTTAGATCTAGAGATCAATCAAGGGTCGCATATTGGGATATTGACCATCAAAGAACAAAACCCTATGGATCAGTCCCAAGAAGCTATAAAGCCTTTGAAAATCCTGCAAAATATTTTTTCTAACAATTTTTCTATCCATGATTCCCCATTTCTGAACATCCACCATCCCGATCCACCATTACGTTTCATTCACTCTTCTATCCCATCCGGCTGGGACATCCACCATATCATTGATCAGGTCTCAGTAATATTCAACAGTTACTTTTGGAAGACATTATGGCATTTATTGGGCACCAAATTAAGATTCATTGCCACCTACCTAAAGTTGTGTTCCAGAGTTTTCAAAGCCATTTAGGGGAATATTGGAAATTACGAACATTTGTTTTCTAGCAATAAAGTTTAGTTCATAGATAATAAAGTCCATCAGAGCTTGTTTTGTTTTGGTGTCATTTATGTTTAGTCATTTGATGTCATTTGACTTTCCCATGCATAAGTATCCATGACTGTGAGAGTCATATGCATGCATGATTAGTAAAAAAATTTGAACAATGAAATTAACGAGCATATGATCAACTCACATAAAAGAGCCAAAGAATTTCAGGAAGGAGACTATGTCATGGTAAGGCCAAACCTGAATGATTATATGCCCATGGTGCAGGTCATTTTCAAAATAGTAAGGAGAATTTGGACCTAATATGTGCTAGATTGACCATCCGACTTTGGTATCAGTTCTACTTTCAACAATTCAGATTTAGGAGGTTAAAGGAACCAACAATGATACCTAGCGAGCCTTTCGAGCCTGATTTTATCTTTGAGAGTGAGCCAACCCATGAGTGTCCACTAGCCAAGTTACCAAAGCAGTAAGATAGGATTGAGCGAATCTTAGACAATAAGACTATCACTACCCGAAACAAGGACTATCAATGCTACTTGGTTCATTGGCAAGGATGCCCTGATTCTGAAGACTCATGGATTACTTGAGAAGACCTATAAAGAATCGACCAGACCTACTAGAGTATTATCAAAGTCAGACTGATTCCTACTCGACGGAGTCGAGCTCTTTTCTACCCCGGGAGAATTGATGGGACATCAACAAGAAAAAAATATTTTTCAACTAATTCTCTTGATATTTTTTTCAGCTAAAATAGTGTACTTAGTATTAATGAGAACCTTGGAATGAAGCCCACCAAATCCTTGAAGACAAAGACCAATTCATGAGCCGACTCATGAAAGAAGGTCGCCAATCTCTTGAGTCGACTCAATCCAGATCAAGACCAACTTCAAGCATGCCCAAGTCAAAGCCCAAGCAAGTTAAGATACCACCTTTTGAAGCCCATGATGCCATCTTTTAGAAGCCTATTTTTTTCTTCAAATGGGACATATTTTGGGAGACATGAGAAACAACACATCAAGCATTTTGAGGGGAAGCATGGGACCACTCCTCACTCACCCAACAACCTCTCAACCAACTTGCCAAGTGGGATGCCACATCACATGACACATAGGACTCCACATCAGCAATGTCAAAGCCACCTAGGTGCCACATAGCAAGTTGTTACAACCTCTTACCTAGAAGTTGTTTCTTGTTGCAACTATGTAACCAAAGGAGTTGGATTTAACTAGAAATGGTTAGCTAACCTAACTCCACCTCCCCTCCTCACTTTGGACGACCCCTAAGGCTATGAATAGGGTCCAAGGCTTCCTTTGTAAGGCATTCCATGTATGAAATATTTTGAGAATTAATGAAGTTTTCTTCTTGTTGAGTTCTATATTAAGTTCTTGTATGGAGTGATTTAGTTTTTCTAGTTGGAGTGATTTAGTCCTTTAAGTTGGAGTGTTTAAATTCATGTTTAAGAAGGGAGTGAGAGATCCTTTGAGTGCTTGAATGATCCAAGCATCATTCCTTGAAGGTGCCGGTTTCTACTTGTTTTTCCTTTCTTCTTCTTCTTGTTGTTTCCATTCCAATTTTGAATTCTCCTTCCATGCGTAATCTCTGATTTGATGCAGGTTTTCTCTGATTTTCTAAGTCCAAGATGAAGGTCTCCAAGCCAAGGATCATGGCCAAGGTGAGTCCTAAAAGTAGGGAGTGCTAGTCTTATGGTTTAGACCTCAATCCTTGAGTGATGAGAGCTCCTTCTTCCACCAAATAATTAACCATCATTGTTGGTAGGAAAACTTTTCCTAAACTTTATTAGATTGATCATTTGAAGGTTAACTTACCCTAGTAGCGATGGTTTCTTTGCCATGAAGATCCTAATCTTTATTTTAAACTAGATCTACATTTCGGGTATTGTAATTTAGATCAACTAGTCTCCTTATGAAGATTCTTTTCTTGGATTAATTTAGACCATTTATTTGATAATTAATTGTTCAAGTTTGTTTGCTGGTTAGCTTGCTAACACTCTCCATTCATCATTTTTTTTTTGTCCTCCATCAATTTTTGGTATCAGAGCTTAATGTTCTACTAGGTCAAGTGTTTGATTGCTGAAATTTCTGTTCTAATATTCATCCAAATTTTTCATGAATTTTAGTAATTTTTTTATATTGCAAAAAAGTCCAAAAAAATACTTTTCCAGTACCTCAGTATGTTAGGATTCGAAATTTAAAATTCAAAAAAATATTTTCCATTGATTTCTGGATTTAAAAACACGAGTTTTAAAAATACGAGTTCTTAGATCATTTCTGAAGTTCTGTCCAGAATTCTGTTTCTGCCTTCCATTTAATTTAATTTTCAAAAATATATAAAAATATTTTTTTAAAATTTTTAATTTTTAGATCTGAGATCCATACTTCGATTTTTGTTATTTTCCATCAGATTTTTAAATTTTTGAAGGATCTAGAGTTAGGAATTCGAAATTTAAATTTAGGTTACCAAGAGTTAGCTAAACTGCTGGAATTTTCTAGCACGTGCTTTCAATCTACCTTCTCAACCAAAATTCATGTTAATCTGAAGTCAAAATTTTAAAATCCGAGAATTTTTATCTGAGAGTTAACCAAATCAATTTTATTTTAAATTTTTAGATTTTTGAAAAGATTAAATTTTGAATTTTTAAAACTAGCTAGTTGAAAGTTGTTCTCTGCTGAAATTTTTTTACAACAAGCTTTCAAAATGAATTTCTTAACCAAATTCCTGGAATTAAATTTCAAAATTTAGAATCTGGAATCTTCACTAAGGGATCTAACAATTCAAATTTTAATTTTAATTTTTTTGAAATTTTAAAATTTTAATTTCAATTTTTTTTTAAAAACTAGTTGACTAGAAGTTGTTAGGGCAGAAACTATCTTGCAACAACTCTAACTTCCAGAATGAATTTTTAATCATAATTCAAGATTTAAATTTTAAAATTTGATTTCTGAAATCTAGACTTCAAAATCTAAATTTTTCAATTTAATTTTTTAAATTTTAATTTTTTTTTAAAATTTGGGTTTGAATCACATGTTTGTGCTAATACTAGTTATCTAGTTGGTGAATTGTTGTGCATCCATTCCTAAATCTAATTAAGGTTATTCAATCATAACATAAGGGAAGGGGGTCATTACATTTCCTTAGCCCAAAACAATCACCCACATTTGCATTGACCTAAACAATAATTAAAATTGAGTAGGAACCTAAAGCTAGGGACACCCACAAGTCGGGTTCAAGTACAAGGTAAGACAAAGTATTATTTGAGTTTGTACTTATTCCTTAAAATTGGTGTCTAAGGCAAGAGGTCAAATGGCAAATGCCTTGAGTGGACTTGCGATTTTGAATTAGGACCTCGCGAAAGCGAGGGGAGCCTCTCGCAACCTCACCTCTTACCTGGCCAGTGGACAGGGTAATTACATACTTAAGTAGTACCTAGTTAAGTCTTGTATTTTGAAATTTTAGATCTAGGAGCCCTAGAAGTTAGGTTTGTACTGATTGTTTTGAAGCTCCATACCAATAGTCCCACACTCAGTCTGTTTTACCCATGGACCCTAATCTTGAATTCTTTTTAAGAACCATGACTAAAAGGTTTGATACCATAAATGGGCAATTAGGGCAAATGAGAAAGGAATTAGGTCAAGTGAAGGACCATGTTGGAACACTTGAAGAGACCCCAATGACCCCCACCAAACCTGAGTCATTTAGGTCAATACCTCGAGGTCCAAGAGTCCATCATCATGAATTCACTACTGAATACAATTCAAGACGGCTTCACCATGATTTCATAGAAGAAGCCCATAGGATCCATGCTGAGCCTTAATCACCTAATCCACCTCCCCTTGGTCTAATAGCCCAATGTCATGATCTCACATCTAAGTATAACCCTAGATATCCCTACCAAGACTTTGTAGATCAGGAGGAGAGGTCCTTAGAACAATTAACCCTATGCACCCACTTTTGATGGAAACCCTGAGATGTATGTCGATTGAAAAGAGAAAATGGATCAATACTTTGAATTTGATGAAATGTCAGAAGTAACAAAGTGTCAATTTGCCAAATCAAAGTTAATCCGACATGCTAAAGCATATTGGTGAGAAGTTGAGCGAAAAAGTTGTTATAGTGGGGATAAAATAAATAGTTGGAGAAAAATGAAGAGTAAACTGAGGAAAAAGTACTTAGGTAAATATTTTGAGTAAAAACTTTTAAACCAATGGTACAAATTGAGACAAGATGATACAACTGAATATGATTATATTGCCAAATTCAATAAATATGAGGGAGATGAAGAAGAGACTAAACCCATGAAAAAATTAGAGAAAAAATCTCCTGAACCTATTGAAGAATTTAAGGATGAAATAGAATCAAAGTCTTGTCCAAATGAATGGCTAGAAAAAGAAAATACTAAATCCGTTGAAGAATCTAAGGAAGAAGTTTATGAAGCTGGGTCTAACCTTATGGACGAATATGATCAAGAACAATTACTTGAAGATAAAATAATTACCCAGCCCAAAAAAATCAACAACAGGAATGAACAAAATGAAGTCCAAGAACAAAGCCATGAAGAACAATTCGAGGAGATAATAGAAGATCCGAAATTAATTGATGTTGAAGGTTTAGAGCTAGAGATCAATGAAGGGTCGCATATTGGGATATTGACCGTCAAAGAACAAAACCCTATGGATCGGTCCCAAGAAGCTGTAAAGCCTTTGAAAACCCTGCAAAATATTTTTTCTAACAATTTTTTTATCCCTGATTCTCCATTTCTGAACATCCACCATCCCGATCCACCATCATGTTTCATTCACTCTTCTATCCTATCCAGTTGGGACATCCACCATACCATTGATCAGGTCTCAGTAATATTCAACAGTTACTTTTGGAAGACATTATGGCATTTATTGGGCACCAAATTAAGATTCATTGCCACCTACCTAAAGTTGTGTGCCAGAGTTTTCAAAGCCATTTAGGGGAATATTGGAAATTAGGAACATTTGTTTCCTAGCAATAAAGTTTAGTTCACAGATAATAAAGTCTATTAGAGCTTGTTTTGTTTTGGTGTCATTTATGTTTTGTCATTTGATGTCATTTGACTTTCCCATGCATAAATGTCCATGACTGCGAGAGTTATATGCATGCATGATTAGTAAGAAAATTTGAGCAATGAAATTAACAAGCATATGATCAACTCACATGAAAGAGCCAAAGAATTTTAGGAAGGAGACTATGTCATGGTATGGCCAAACCTGAACGATTATATGCCCGTGGTGTAGGTCATTTTCAAAATAGTAAGGAGAATTTGGACCTAATATGTGCTAGATTGACCATCCGACTTTGGTATCAGTTCTACTTTCAACAATTCAGAAATAAGAGGTTAAAGGAACCAACAATGATACCTAGTGAGCCTTTCGAGCCTGATTTTATTTTTGTGAGTGAGCCAATCCAAGAGTGTCCACCTGCCAAGTTACCAAAGCAGTAAGATAGGATTGAGCGAATCTTAGACAATAAGACTATCACTACCCGAAACAGGGACTATCAACGCTACTTGGTTTATTGGCAAGGATGGCCCGATTCTGAAGACTCATGGATTACTTGAGAAGATCTACAAAGAATCGACCAGACCTATTAGAGTATTACCAAAGTCAGACTGATTCCTACTCGACCGAGTCGAGCTCTTTTCCACCCTGGAATAATTGATCGGATATCAACAAGAAAAAAATATTTTTTAACTAATTCTTTTGATATTTTTTTCAGCTAAAATAGTGTACTTAGGATTAATGAAAATCTTGGAATGAAGCCCACCAAATCCTTGAAGACAAAGACCAATTCATGAGCCGACTCATGAAAGAAGGCCGCCAGTCCCTTGAGTCAACTCAATCCAGATCAAGACCAACTTCAAGCATGCCCTCGCCAGCCCTGCTTTAAGGAAACCATAATTACTATGCCGGGCCCGATGCGAGTGCGTCCGAATTGAAGCATCGCCCTCTATGGATCTCGACACGTGGTGAGGTTTGGTTGGCCAAGAAGAAGAAGAGGCACATGTCTTCAACTCGTATGAGGCGACGGGATTCTGTAGGTGCTTGAAAGGGACTTGTCCTCTTGCCCGCTTGCTCCTTAAGGGTTTTTCGAGCGTAGAAGGTCGAGTTTTTGCAGAGTCCATCTTCTTCCTCACTCCTCCTTTTTACTCCAGGGTTCAAAGTTTTTAGCAGGTCAGACCTCTCCCTCCTTTTTCTTTCTTTCCCCTCTTCTGTCCTCCTTCGGCCTATGCTAAAGGAGAGCTTCCATTAGGCTTATAGGCTTCTATTTCTCTTTTGTCTTCTCCCCTCTTTTCTTTTCTTTTCTCCATGAGTTCTTTCTACAGAGAGCTCCATCGCCCGGATCATTCCGACGAGGTGGGCCCATTTTGATCGAGGCCCCCTTCCTCGGATAGCGAGGAGGAGAAAGTTCCCTTCATGGTTCGCAGGGATCCCCGCTAGCCGGGGATTGTCATTGGTTCCCTATGGCTCCGCTGCCTCCTCCTATTCTCATCAGGGAGTTGGGCGGTCCCACCGGCATTGCTTTGGTGATGACCGGTGAGGACCTCCTCCATGTCCAGAATGCGTATGAGGTTCTTGATTCCATCCGACTTTCTGTTCCAAGACCGGAGGAACGGGTCACTTCTAGTGGCCCGGGCCAAATCGCCCTATACGAAGATTTTTTTGGGGGGCCTTCATCTTCATTTCCATCATTTCTTTCTTTCCTTTCTCAGCAACTATTGTCTGGTCCCTGTCCATCTTGCTCCCAATGCCATCCGGACCATCTTTTGCTTTATCATCCTTTGTTACTTCCACGGGATTGTTGTCCATTTTTCCTCTTCAGGGCTTTGTTCACCCTGAAATGCCACCCATCTGATAATGGGTGGTGGTTCGTAGTCCCCCGTCCGGGGACCCTCAAGCTTGACATGCCCTCTATCAAGGGATGGAAGGGCAGGTTTATGTTCGCCTCGATTGAGGGGGTGGACTGGATTTGGAGTGGCCTTGATCGCTCCCCTAATTGACAGTCTACAGTCAAGCTGGCCGATAAAGAAATATTCGACCGGCTCATTACTTCTAAGGTTCCGGCCCTTCGGGATCTGCTGACCGAGCGGAACCTCATCGACACCGGGATCAGCCAAGCCCTGTCTCAGGGTAAGGCTTAATACCGGGCCTCTTTTTCTTCTAAGTTTGATATCTGGCTTTGATAGGAAACTGACCAATCTCTGTGTTTCATAGGGATGAAGTTCTTGATGGATGAGCTCCTTAGTATGTCCAGGAAGAGGGTTGCCTTCGTACGGCCCGAAGGGAAGCCCGCAAAGAAAGCCCAGGAGAGCTGGGATGGAGGCCCGATGGAGAGCCCGCCAGGAGGGGGCCTACTACTGCACCGGCTGTGCCTAGGCTAACAGTCCATCCTTCAGCCCGCAGGCCTTAGAGGGAGGCCTGCCTGCACCTCTGGTGGCCCCTGCATGAATTGAAGATCCATCGCAGCCAGAGGTGGAGGAGGTGGCAGGAAACGCTGCCACAAAGAGCCCGACCCTCACCGTCTAGAGGGAGATCCATCGACGACCGGCCTACCACTGTCGTGCCCTCGCCAGCCACTACCCTGGAACCTTCAAAATTATTTGGGATGCCAAGGTCGGGGTCGAAGAAGATATGTCTCGTCTTGCCCCGGGATGCCAGGCCAACGAGGGATGGAAAGCTGGCCGATGAGGTTCTGAATGCCCTCGCCCAGCCACTGGACTGCTAGGAGAGGGTCAGCCGGCAACTGGTGGATGTCTTTTCCAGGGTGTTCCCCTAACTCTTTTCGGTAAGTTACTTTCTTGGTTGCTTCATTCTCTCTCTTGTTTGCAGGGGTACTAATTGACGTCCTTCATGTAGGTGGCCCTCAATGTTCAGCTCCTCAGGGACTCCTGCTAGGGGCTGATGAAGCGCGAGTTCCACCTCCACAAGGAGAGGGATGAGGCCCGGGCTCAGGCTACCCGGGCCCAAGAACTGGAGGGCCAGGCGAAGGCCCTCCAGGAGCAGCTGGCCAACTCCGAGGCGAGGGGACTGGCCTAGAGAGGAAATCCATGGAGCTCGAAGAGGCTCTGAAGGAGGAGAAAGGGGAGAGCCTCTGTAGGGTCGAGAAGGTGGCCATCTCCATAGCGGAGGTTGCCCGCCTGGAGGGGAGGGCGCAGACCCTCCAGGTGAAACTTGAAGAGGAAGTGGCCAAGACCGTGGTAGCCTTGGAGAAGGCCACGGTGGCCGTTGCACTGATAGAGGTGGCCAAGAAGGAAGCCACTGAGGCCATCCCCAGGTTCAAGGCATCCGAGGACTTCAAGGACGAGTAAATCGAGGCGGTGTTGGACTCCTACCACCATGGGTTCAACAACTTTCGAAGCAAGGCCATCCGTCTCCTTGGATTGAAGGGGTTGGAGGACATCCTCCTCGATTTGCCCATCCTCGTGCAACTAAGGACACCTGTCGCGGAGACACAGCCAAACCCGGAGCCGGAGGCGGTCGAAGTTGAAGTCGGGGTTGCTACCACCCAGGATGCACTTCCGTCAGAAGAAGTCACTTGCCGGCTAGGAAAGGAGCCGGTGAGCGAGACTTAAACTTTTTCTTCCCTTTTTGTAACTTAGATTTTTGGAAGGCTTCCTAGCCTATCAGGAGTCTTCGTAAGATGTAAAAAAATATTCATCAATGAATACATATATTCTTTCCAACTAGTGTGCCTTCTCGTCCCCCATTCATTTTCTTTTCTTTTTCTTTCTTTTTTTGCTTTGAAGCACCTTTAAAGAATCTATTAGAGTCTATGAAGGACTTAATCCTATACCGAAGAAACAGTCCAACTCGACCGACAAACTTAGTCTGGTTCTTCTTTTTGCTTCAGCTCCTTTACCATTTTGCATGATAAGAAGATAGGCTTCATGGCTGCCATATGTGCATGCCTCTCCCACGCCTTAGTCGCTCTAGGTTGACTCTGAGACCTTAGGATCGGCATGAAGAATTCTGAGAACACTTCGTTCCTGTTCTGCTGGTCTTGGAGTCATGTAGACCTGAGTGCAGGACTTCTGGAGCTTCTTAATTTGCCAAGCTGAGTCAAGAGGTAGATAGTGGGATTTCAGGGACTCCCCAGCTGACATCTTCGAACTGTGAGTAGGGTAGTTGAGTGCAGGGCTTCTAGAGTCTCCCGGCTTGATTTGCCAAACTGTGAGTCAAGCGGTAAATGGTAGGATTTCATGGATTTTCTAGTTGACATTTTCGGACTACGAGCAAGGCAGTTGAGTGTGGGGTTTCATAAGTTTCCTGGTTTTGAGTGAGGGGCTTCGTAAGTTTCCTAGCTTTGAGTGCGGGGCTTTGTAAGTTTTCTGGCTTTGAGTGCGGGGCGTCGTAAGTTTTTCAACTTTGAGTGCGGGGCTTTATAAGTTTTTCAGCTTTGAGTGTGGGACTTTGTATGTTTCCCGGCTTTGTCCGTTGGACTTGGAGTCAGACGAATGTGTTCCTGCATAGGTGAAAGATAGGATTACACCAAAAAGGAACCTTAATAATTGAAAGAAAGTCTTACATTATTGGTAGTACATCCTTAGATTGCTTGCATTCCATGTCCACATAAATCAGGCACCATCAAGCTCGGCAAGGTAGTAGGCCCCATTTGGCAGAGCCTCGACCATCTTGTAGGGGCCCTCCCAGTTCGAAGAGAGTTTGCCACATTCTCTCGACTGAGACATCTCTGCTTGCTTGAGGACTAGGTCGCTTGGGTGGAATGCCCTGGGCTTCATGCGAGAGTTATAGTAGCAAGCTACTCGTTGCTGGTAGGCTACCATCTGGAGTCGAGCTTTGTCCCTCATCTCATCCAGGAGGTCTAGGTTGAAGAAGAGATGGGTTGGATTCTCAGCCTCATCGTATTGCTTTACCCGCATCATGGGTAGACCAAGCTCCATCGGAATCACGACTTCGATGCTGAAGATGAGATTGAAGGGGGTCTTGCCAGTTGCCATGCGAGGTATAGTGTGGTAAGCCCACAGCATACTGGGGAGTTCTTCGACCTAATAACCCTTGGCCTCGTCCAATCTAGTATGAAGCCCTTGCAAGATGGTTCGGTTGGTCACCTTGACCTCTTCGTTGGTCTGAGGGAGAGCCACCGAGGTGAAGCGATGGCGGATGTTAAGGTCGACGCAGAACTCCTCAAAAGCCTGATTGTCAAACTACCATACATTGTCAGTGATGATTGAGTGCGGGAGTTCGAATTGATAGATGACTGACTTCCAGAAGAATGATCTGACTTTGGCTTTAGTGATCCATGCCAGGGGTTCGGCCTCGACTCACTTGGTGAAGTTGTTGATGGCTACAATCAAAAACTTCCGTTGGTCAGATGTAGGAGGAAAGGGACCTAGGATGTCCATTCCCCACTGGACAAATGGCCACGGGGCTGATAGCTAGGAGAGCGGGTCGTCGACTGTCGCTGGATGTGGGCGTGATGCTGATAGCAGTCACACTTTCTCATGAAATCGGTGGTATCCTCCTGCATGGTTTCCTAGAAGTACCCTTACTGGAGAGCCTTGTAAGCCAGGATCTTGCCCCCCAAGTGATTTTGGTAGATGCCTTCATATATCTCTCGAAGCATGTAAGTAGCTTTCGAGAGCTTCAAGCACTTCAGTAGTGGGTAAGAGTAAGACCTTCGATAAAGCTGTCCGTCCATCAGCACAAACTACACAGCCTTCTTCTTGAGGACGTCGGCTTCCTTGTGGTCCTCAAGTAGGGCATCGGTGGTTATGTATTTAACATAGGGATCCATCCAGCTTGCCTCAGAGGTGACTTGTTGGACCTCTGCCGTAGACTCGTAGCTAGGGGCTTCTAGGTACTCGATATAGGTATGCCCGAGCAATGACTCTAGTAGGGTCGCCAGCTTGGAGAGGATGTCTACCCGGGCATTTTCTGCATGAGGTATATGAAAAATGCTGAAGTGCTGGAGGTTCATTATGTACGAGCGTACCTTGTCCAGATACTTCGTCATAATGGGATCCTGGGCTTTATACGCCCTAGAAACTTGGCCCACCATGAGCTGCGAATCTGTGAAGACCTTCAAGCATTTTATGTCCAGCTCATGGGACATCTTCAACCCCGCGAGGAGCACCTTATACTTGGCCTGATTATTGGTCTCCTTGAAGAGGAAGCGCAGTGCATACTCTGCGATGACCTCATCGGAGTTGGTGAGGATGAGGTCGGCTCCACTTCTTCCAGAGTTTGTTGCACCGTTGACGTGGAGGATCCACATCATCGCTTCCGAGGTTGATTCTGCTTGAGCTTAGCTCACCTGTCCGCCTCGTTTAGATCCTCATCCGCCCAGGTACATTCTACCAGGAAGTCGGCAAGGACTTGTGCCTTCTGTGTCGGCCACGGGCGGTATATGATGTCGAACTTGTTGAGCTTCACCGCTCACTTGGCTAGGCATCCCGAAGTATTGGGGTAGCTTAGAATAGCCCTCAAAGGCTAATTGGTGAGGACAGTGATCGAGTGTGCTTGGAAGTAGGGCTTGAGATGTTGTGCAGACACTATTAGTACAAAAATAATCTTTTCAGATCGAGTGTACCTGGTTTTCGCATCGCAGAGCAGCTTGCTAGTGTAGTAGACTGGCTGCTAGGAGCCATCCTTATCAGTGCGGACCAACACTGAGCTGAACGCTTCAGGTGAGACCGCCAGGTACAGGAGGAGCTATTCCCCCGGCTTCGATCTGGACAACAATGGTGGGGAGGCGAGGAGCTTCTTCAGCCCCTCGAATGCATCTCGGCACTCCTCTATCTAAGTGAAGCTATGCATCTTGTGCAGCACCTTGAAGAATGGCTGGCAGCATTCGACAGAATGTGAGATGAAATAGCTCAATGTCGTGATGCATCCGGTCAAACACTGAACCTCCTTCTTGGAGATGGGATGTCTCATGTTAGTGGTCACCTTGATCTTCTCAGGGTTGCCCTCTATCCCTCTTTGGGTGACCATGAACCCCAAGAACTTCCCTGCCATGATGCCAAATATGCATTTGGTGGGGTTCAGCTTCATCTGGTAGAGGCGGAGGTTATCGAAGGCCTTCATCAGGTCGGTGACATGGTTCGACTCTGGGCCACTCATGATGAGCATGTCATCCACATAAACCAGCATGTTGTGGCCGATATAGTCTTTGAAGACCTTACTGACCAGGTGCTGGTACATGGTCCCTACATTTTTGAGATAAGATGGCATCATCTTATAGTAGTATATACCTCTATCAGTCATAAATGATGTGTGCTCCTCATCTACCGCATGCATGCATATTTGATTGTATCCGTAGAACACATCCATGAAGCTAGGAGTTTGTGGCCCGAGGTCGCATCCACCAGTTGGTCAATCTTGGAAAGTAGAAAGCTATCCTTCAGATATACCCGATTGAGGTCGGTGTAATCTACACAGATTCTTTACTTTCTAGAAACTTTCCTGACCATCATCACATTAGCAAGCCAGTCAGGATATCATACCTCACGGATAAAGCTCGTTGCGAGGAGCTTTTCGACTTCCTCATTGATAGCCTTCTATCGCTCCGGGGCAAAACTCTTCTTCTGCCGGACAGGGCGACAGTTGGGGTTGATGTTCAGCCCGTGGGTGATCACTTCTGGTGAAATCCCGGGCATGTTTGCGGCGATCCAGGTGAAGACATTCATGTTGGCTCATAGAAAATTGAGCAGGTAGGATCTCTCCTCTTTAGGCAGCAGGGCTTCCACTTGCACAGTCTTCAGGGGATCCTCTCCCAGAGGTAAAGATAGTAGGGCCTCAACCAGCCTGCCCTTCGGTTCTGGTTCCACCGGATTTAATTGGTTAATGGCTGGGCTCGGGTTGGTCCCTCATGGTCTCGGGATGGTTTGTAGGCAGTGCTGAACTGGTTGGTGGGATCCTCTCGCTTCTCTAGTCCTCCAAGGGATGGGAAACTAGATGAGGAGATGCCTGGTGGAGATGGTGGCGTTGAGCAGATTGAGTCTGGGATGTCCCAGGATCACGTTGTAAGGCGAAAGAAGCCTCACGATGACAAATGTTGTCTGCACAGTACTTTATCGAGGTGGCATCCCGGTGGTTATTAGGAGTGTGATCTCTCCCTCAACTTCAACCAAATTCCTGGTAAAGCCCACCAAGGGCATGAACACCGGCTTTATTTTGTCGGTAGACAAGTTCATCCTTATAAAAGCATTGTAAAAAGGATATCAGCAGAGCTTCTACTGTCAATCATAATTTTTTTTATAGGGTGTTTCACTATCGTCATTTCAATGATGATAGCATCATTATTTGGGTTATCTATCATAGTCAACCCTTCTCCTTCGTAGGGGAGTACATCATCATTCTCTTCTCTCTCCCTGGCCCTCTTCGAGGTTCTCCTTATCCCCAGGAGATTATCTTGATCGCTTTTCAGTGGACCAGTTATCGATGGCGAGCGGTCGGGGTTCTTTATTCTAGGCTACTAGAGGAGCTCCTCCCTTATGTACTTGCCGAGATAGCTGCATTTGATCAGATCTTCTATCTCCCTCTTCAGATGGCGACATTCCTTGATATCATGGTTGTGGTTTTGGTGGAAGTAGCAATAGCGAGACCTGTCGCGTCTAGCAGACGACCTCAGTGGGATAGGGCGATGCAAGAAGCGCTCACCCTCGATGTCCATCAAGATCTTTGCTCTCGGGACGAGGAGAGCAGTGAACTTTTCTTCTTTGGTGGGGTCGACTCTAGGCCTTAGCCCCGGCTGTGGGACCGGCGCTGTCTTCTGGGCCAGGGGAGTGAATGCTTCCCCAATGGCCTGCCTCTTCAGCGGCCTTCCGTCCAGCTCCCTTCTAGTGTGGTCAGTCTCCTCCGCTTGAATGACTTATGGGCTTGAAGGAGCTCTGAATAAATCTTCGGAGGTTTTTTATCGAGGGAGTAGGTGAAGCAGGGAGGTCTGTAGCCCCCTCTTTAGGGCCAGGATGGTGACTGGCTCATCGAGATGGTAGATCTCCAGGGTGATGGCTTTAAATCGGGATACGTAGTCTCGAAGGGGCTCTCGATCTTGCTGACAGATTGAGAAGAGGCTATTGACTTCACGTGGCACCTTTCTGCATGCATCAAAGTGCGCCACGAACTTTTTTCCAACTGGACGAAGGAGTCAATGCTTTCTGACTCGAGTCTGGAGAACCAGGCTTGAGCAACCTTCCGGAGGGTAGCCGGGAAGGCAATACAGAGGAGAGCATCGATGGTCCCCTGGATCCTCATAAGAGCCTTGTAGCTTTTCAGGTGGTCAAGTAGATCAATTGTTCCATCATAGGGGTCAACCTGAGGCATGCGAAATCGGCTGAGGATTAGTTCTTCTTGGATTCTGCGGGAGAAGGGTGGACTGGTGGCATAACCTGTGGGCTCACTAGGGGAGCCCTGGATCTCAGCAACTGACATGTTAGGTTAGCTAGCTTGCACTCTTGCTCTTTGAGGTGCCTCTCCGCCTGGAGGTGGATGGCCTCATCTGTAGACCCTTCGATAGAGGCCGTCAAGGGTGAAGGAGGTGTGGAGTGGGAGAACGCTCGCCTGGGTTCCCGGCCATGCCGATGTCGTCGATGCGAGTGTGCACCATGGTCCGAGATTGAGGAGTGGCTCTCTCAGTCGGTCGGGCCATCGTGCTATTTCTTTTCGATTGCTTGGTCTCCTCGCGGGTGGGAGGTCACATGTAATGGCCCCTCCCAGAAGGATTGCAGGCTGGTATGGGGATTGATGACGTGGGCTACCGGCATCCCTGACTACTGCTGCGTTGCTAGGGACCGATGTTTCTAATGAAGTTGGCGCACCGCCACAGGCAGGGCATGGACTTGCTGGGCCAGTGCGGTGATTTGGGGATCCGTCGTAGGTGACGGTGGTGGACCGGGGAGTTCCCCCTCAGGGCTTTATAGGTCACCATGATGAGGGGGGCCCCTTGCACGATTGGCGGAAGCTTCCCGCATGCGCGTTGTCACCGTGGAGCTGTGGGCTTCTATAGATGCTTTGCTAGTGGTGGGGGACTTACTGTCGGACTTCCCACAGTCACTGGTATCTTTTTCCCTTTCTGGCGTGCCAATCTGTTATCGCCTGGATCGCCATGGCCTATAGCTCTGACGTGTCGCGGACTCATTGGGCTCCCGACGGGTGCTTGGTCCTCCCTCCCAATCGGCTTCTTGGTCAGGTTATCCTGCAAAAAAGAGGAGACCCAAGTCGGGGATTCCAGCTGGGACACTCCAATGATCAAATTAGTTGGGACGGTCTAAGGGAACAGAACCTCTGTGCCACAGAGCTTAGGATCTCTCCGGGTAGAGGCTGAAAGATGAGATATAAGTAATGGAAAGACAGGGTTGAGTGAAGATCAGAGAGCTGGAAGGTTTTCTTAGCTGGTTCCTTTTCCGTTTGCTCTCTAAGTCTTACCAATTGCCTCTCTCTCCCTCTCAGGGATCCTTTCTTTTGTTTTTATATGAGAAGGGATGGCCCATACCAAGCCTGGGGCTTTATTGAGATGTTTCTTTCCTGGTATCCTTTTATAGAGGGGTTTTCCTTTGTCTGTAGCCTCCCTCCTATCGGACCGGTCCTTTGAAGGAGATCCTTCCATTGGGGGTGATCGTCGGTATAGTACAAATCTTGTCCCTTTGGTGGTGCGATTTCTCATGGGAGGGGCAGGTGCCGTGCTGTTAAGTCCCGAGCCATGGTGGAGTGTTTCGATTCCAGGAGGGACTGTCGGAGTGTCACAGGGCTTGCTGCCTTAATGAAATACTCCTCTTGGAGGAGGTTCAAATTTCATGTCACAAGGATCGGAGCCCTCAGTTGCATGGCTATTGACGTGATGGTATGCTTTAGGGTGTCAAGCCCGGTGGAGTATGCATTGTGCAGAATGTGTGGGTGGTGTATTGCAGAGTTTGAATTTTTCGGCAGGGCATGCGCCACTTCTAGGAGGTTGCAGGTAGCTGGGAGCTTCCATGTCATAATCTGTACATCTGCTGATTTTCTCTTTCTTTTGCTTATGGCAAGAATTTTGTCCTCAGTAGGATAGGAGGAGCTCCATCTCGGGAGCCTGACCTCGGAACGCATGAGCATGTCCTTGATCGGGAGCTGACCTTGGCCGAGGGGCTCGCCCTCGGAATGCATGAGCACGTCCTTTACCGGGTGCTCAACCTCGGATGCGAGGGCCACCTCGGCCGAGGGGCTCACCCTTGGAAAGCATGAGCACGACCTCGGTCGGGCGCTTGACCCCGGTCGGGCGCTCGACCCCGAATGTAGGGGCCGCCTCGGCAGAGGGGCTCACCCTTGGAAAGCATGAACACGACCTCGGCCGGCACTCAACCCTGGATGCGGGGGCCACCTCGACCGAGGGGCTTGCCCTTGGAAAGCATGAGCATGACCTTGATCGGGTGCTCGACCTTGGATGTGGGGGCTGCCTCGAGCGAGGGGCTCGTCCTTGGAAAGCATGAGCACGACCTCGACTAAGCGCTCGACCCTGGATGCGGGGGCCACCTCTGCCACGGGCCTTGCCCTTGGAAAGCATGAGCACGACCTCGACCAGGCGCTCGACCCTTGATACGGGGGCCACCTCGGCCACGGGCCTTGCCCTTGGAAAACATGAGCACGACCTCGACCGGGGGATCGACCTTGGATGCGGGGGCCGCCTCGATCGAGGGGCTCGCCCTTGGAAAGTATGAGCACTACCTTGACCGGGCGTTCGACCCCATATATGGGGGCCACCTCGACCGGGGGCTCGCCCTCAGAAAGCATGAGCACGACCTCGACCGGGTGCTCGACCACAGATACGGGGGCTGCCTCGATCGAGGGCTCGCCCTCGAAAAGCATGAGCACTACCTCGGTCAAATGCTCGATCCTGGACGTGGGGGCCACCTTGGCCAAGGGGCTTGCCCTTGGAACTTCATTCAGGTGCTGCATCCAGGTGGCACTTCCCACCAGCACGGTCGCCGGCTATTGCCGTCCTGGGCTCCACGTCAACGGTTTTGCCACATCAGATTGGATTCATGAATAATCTAGTTATAAAATAAAAAATTTGGATCTAGATATAATTCAGATAAAATATAGACAACTATATTTTAATTATTACATAGTCAATTATTAGTAACCATAAAATAGATAACAAATAATATTATTTTCAAAATAAATTAAGATAAAAATAATTATAACTCTATCTCTATATTAAGAATAAGTTTCATACAAGATTAAAATTATAATTTAAAGATCAAAATACATATAAATCTAATAGTATTAGTAGGGTCGAGTTAGATCAGGTCAGGTTTAGATTCAGTAATCCAGATTCGACCCACAAAATAAAATGGATCTAATTTTAGAACCTGGCCCATATCCATAGGTTCCTAAAAATAGGTTGGATCGGGTCTAAACTAATCGAGCTAGATCACGGGACAACCCGATCCATTTGCAGCCTTAATTCCAGGTGCAATAATAGACAAGTGGTTCTCTTAAAAAAAGTATGAAATCAAAAATACAGAATCATTGATAAAATTATTTTTAATATATTCTGTTATATCCCTCTCATCCAGTCTTGATAAAGGCCCAAGGCTCATTAAGGCCCATAAAGGCTCAAAGCCCATTAAGGCCCACTAAGGCCAACCGCTTCGATTATTCAGTTACAACCACTTCGGTTATTCTGTTATTCGGTTACAACCACTTCAATTATTCTGTTATTTAGTTACAATCACATTCGGTTATTTGGTTATTCGGTTACAACCACATTCGATTATTCGGTTATTCAGTTACAACCACTTCAACCATATTTGGTTATTACAACCTTTATAAGTAGGGTAAGAGGAGACACTCCAAGGATAAGCAAGATCTAAGGCTACTCTACTCTACTCACTCCCTTTTCCATCTATGCTATTCTTGAATTCTCCATTCTGTTGATGCCTAAACTGCCTACTGATTTGACTGTCGGAGTATCCCTCGCCGGAAATTCAATCCGGGATCTTTTGCAGGTGTCCAATCTATGCCTGGGAGCAGGATCAGAAGCGCGAGTGGAATGCCCAACATTAGCCATGGATAATTTGACGACAACAAATTAGCGCGCTAGGAAAGGGACACGATTAATTCCCTTGTGAAGGAGAATTTTTTTAAAAAAAATCAGAAAAAAGAGAAGAAATAGGAGTGACCTCGGATGGGTTAGACAACAGACTTTGGCACCCTCCCACTGCCAGATCTGAGGGCAGATCTCGCCGGCGACAGATTTGGTGGCAGATCGTGCGTCGATGAGCTAAGGAGGATCGCCTTAGAGCAGAGCTCCGGCACTGAGAAGCTCTTCTTGTTGCATCGGTGGCAAGAATACATCTTGGGGTAGTGGCTCCTCTTGAAGTGGTTCTTGATGGATATCGCCAACTCTAGTGGTCGGAACCGGTTGTGGTGCAAGTTACGGTTGCAACCGATGGACGGGCATGAGAACCTCAATTTCTTCCCGACGCCGTCCACCAGCAGGTGGCCGTCCTTGTCTGGCGCTTGGAGAGGGCTTCTAGGGTCTTGAACTGGTTGCCGTGGGCCCGCATGTGCATTCGGAGGTTGGCATCGCACTTGAACCCCTTGTCGCAGATCTTGCAGAAGTGGATGTGCTCTGCCAGCAGCTCTGCCGCAATTGATCCCCACGATGTCACCATCCTCCGCCATGTCGGTGTCCTCCACGGTCGAGCTAGACAAATCCGAATCGGAACCGATCTGACCGGCTACTCTTCCGGTAGCTGGATCGATGGAGGATGTGGGTGCGAGGTCGACGGCTGGGAGGAGGCAAGAAGGGCGGCACCGTTAAGGGTGGTCTGGTGGACGGTGGAGGCGATCTCAGCGGATACGAGCTGGAGCTGGTCGCCATCGAGCGGGGTGCGGCAGCCAATGGAGTCAGAGAGGAGGCAGCTGAAATGAGGGCAAGCTTTCGGAGGCTCGGGCAGCCATGGGCGAACGCCTCGAGCCCGCAGTTGATGACATCGACACCACCTCCTCACCACCGGAGGAGAGCCCGATCCTCTACCCGATCCTCCTAGATCGGACATCCGACGCCTCCCCGTCACTGGATCTGGTAGACGTAGGCAGGATGATCGCCGCCAGCTCTCCCGTGGCACCGGCGAGTGGGAAGTGCGCGTGGAACAACGTTGACGGCGATGAGGCTTGAAGAAGGATGGCAATGAGGATTGAAGAGGGACAACGATGGAGCCCGATCTCCGGCGCTAGCAGGAGATGGTGAGCCAGGATGACACGGCGATGCTCTTGTACTCCTCCGAGACCATCGGGACCAGGAAAGGCGTGGAGACAATGCACCAGAATCTGATCTCGATGATCCAGATCATCCTCAGCCGGCTCAAGATGGAGAAGAACGAAGGCGCGCCGGAGACGTTCATCTGCACTGTCCCGATGTTCCACATCTACGGCCTGGCGATGTTCGCGACGGCTTCACTAGCATCGGGATCGATGGTGGTGATATTACCGAGATTCGAGATGCAGGAGATGATCCGCGCGATCACGGAGTACGGGGAGATGTATCTCCACATGGTGCCGCCGATCTTGGTTGCGATGGTGAACCAGGCATAGCCACTGCCATTGTGGCAGCTCCGGCGGGTGCAGTGCGGCGGGGCATCACTGGGGAGGGAGGTGATCGAGAGGTTTGAAGAGAAGTATCCGGTGGTGGAGATTTTGTAGGGGTATGCACTGACTGAGAGTACTGAGACCGCCGCATCCACGGACTCGGCAGAGGAGACCTGACGGTTCGGAACGGCCGGGTTGCTGATGTCCAACACGGACACCAGGATCGTGGATCCCGATACTAGTGTGTCCTTGCCTATCAACCGCACCGGAAAGCTTTGTATCCGGGTCCTTACGTCTTGAAAGGTGCCCAGGTAAAGAAGAAGGTGGGGGGCGCTCCCACAAAGGCCCACAAAAGTTCAAGATCCATGAAGGCCCATAAGGACATCCAAGAAAGATGAAGCATGGGTCAAAAGACTACGCAACATCCAAAATTATAAATATCCACTAAATTCAATAACTGTCAGCCTTGAGAAAAGGTATGAGGAGCCTCCGAGGTAAACCATCATGTCACTCTGACCTCTTTCATTTATCAATAAGTTCTCATTTTATTGTTCGAACTCTACTAACTTGAACGGCGGAGTGTCTCTTACCGGAGGAATCTCGATTAGGAATTTATTTTGTAGGAACCTTTAAAAGCTGATATTCTCTTGAAGGCCGATATCTTAGTGGCTGATATCTTCTTGAAGACCGATATCTTCTTAAATGGCGAGTATCTTCTTAAAGGCCGATCAACGTCTAAGAGGCCCAAGGCTAATGTATGCTCAGGGCCCGCTAAAGCCACGGAAAGGCTCACTAAAGCCTATCTTATTAGGGCCCACTAAAGTCTAAGGAAAGGCTCATTAAAGCCTATCTTATTAGGGTCCACTGAAGTTCAAGGAAAGGCTCATTAAAGCCTATCTTATTAGAGCCCATTGAGGTCCAAGGAAAGTCTCATTAAAGCCTATTTTATCAGGACCCACTGAAGCCTAAGGAAAGGTTTATTAAAGCCTATCTCATCATGGCCCATTGAAATCCATGGAAAGGCCTGCTGAAGCTTATCTTATTCCTGAAGTCCAAGGAAAGGCCTACTGAAGCCTATCTTATTCTTTATCAAAGACATAAGGATGATCTCCGTGATCTATCTTATGAAATATTGTGTTGGGCCTGAATAGCCTATTTTAATCAAAAGGTATAAGGATGATCTCCGTGATCTACCTTATGAAGTTCCGAGTTGGGCCTGAACATCCTATCTTAATCAAAAGGTATAAGGATGATCTCCGTGATCTACTTTACCAAGTACCGAATTAGGCCTGAACAGCCTATCTTAATCAAAAGGCATAAGGATGATCTACGTGATCTACCTTACGAAGTACCGAGTTAGGCCTGAACGGCCTATCTTAATCAAAGGCATAAGGATGATCTACGTGATCTACCTTACGAAGTGCCGAGGTGGGCCTAATAAGCCTGTCTTATTCTATTAAAAACTCAGGAATAACCCATATGGTTTACACTACTATAAATTTGATGAAATACCAAAATGGCCCAATCTTTATTCAGGATGACCTACATGGTCTATTTTGCGGTAAATCTGGTGACGCACCAAAATGTATCTAATCAACATATAATTCAGTAGCTTATTGATGATCTGACATGCCTATCTTATTCTCTATCACATCAATCAAAGACAGATCCAATTGGCCAATTGACAAAGTGCAAAGGCTATTATTTATTACTCCCTTCACTAAAAATGAAGTCAAAGTCAGAGCAGTTCACTAGCAACATTTTTTAGCTCGGGAGTGGGGCGCTGTGTTATATCCCACTCATCCAGTCTTGATAAAGGCCCAAGCCCATTAAAGGCCCAAGGCCCATTAAGGCACATTAAGGCTCAAAGCCTACTAAGGCCCACTAAGGCCAACCGCTTCGGTTAATCTGTTACAACCACTTCGGTTATTCTATTATTTAGTTACAACTTACATTCGGTTATTTGGTTACAACCATATTTGGTTATTCAGTTATTCAGTTACAACCATTTCAACCATATTTGATTATTACAACCTCTATAAATAGGATATAAGGGGACAGTCTAAGGGTAAGCAAGGTCTAAGGCCACTCCACTATACTCACTTCCCTTTCCATCTATGCTATTCTTGAATTCTCCATTCTGTTGATGCCTAGACTGGTCCACTGACTTGAACGTCGGAGTGTTCTTTGCCGGAAATCTTGTCCGAGGTTTTTTGTAGGTGTCCAATCCATGTCCGGGAGCAGGATCAGAAGTGCGAGCAGGATGCCCGACATTAGTCATGGATGATTTGGCGGCAACACATTCTATAAATGAATGTTTGCTTATTTGGTGGTTCTGTTTCAAGCAATACATGAAAAACAAGGATTAAGATGTCACAAGATAAACTAGATATAGCTCGATGGTGAGAGGGATCCCAGAGTGAACAAGCTTTCATAAGAGTGAGTTTTCAGAGGTGGCTTTTAGCCTCCAGTCTGAATGTTCTAGCTATTAAGGAGTTAATAATGAATTGTAGAATGAATAAGCTGCAAAGTTCATGGATTCTTGCATTTTCTTTGTTCCCTTAATAGAGTAATGAGAGGATTTCGTTGGTCTTAGTTTGCATGTTAAAAAATATATGGCTGGTTCTCTGGACCAAACTGCTATGAAAAAAGATGTTTATAAGAGTTAAAGCTGGAAGGCTTCAAGCTGTACCGGGTGCTATTTTCTGTCCAGTATAATATATTATTGTTTAAGAAATTGCTTTAAGAATATCAATGGAGTACAGCCGTGTGATGCAAGCCCGATGTGATGTTTTATTGTAATTAGTAGTGATGTTTCATTGTAATTAGTAGTGACGTGGGGGGAGACCTCGCTCTAGGATACCAAAGGTCTTGCGATTGAAAAGGGAATGACCAAATTTATTTCAGGATAAAATAAATTTGTATCATTTTATTTTTATCTTCAATATTGGGTTCGGAGTATTTCAAGTATGTGTATGCAGAACAAATATCCGTACTATCTAGAAATAACCGAATCTATGTGATCGAAGTAGCATGCTGTTGAATCGTCCAAAGGGATAGGTTTTATTTCGAGACAATCCCTAAAGCACCTCACCAGTCATTCGATCTCTTTCGATAGCAGAAGTCAGGAATGATACTTTAACTCATGGTCCTATGGATCATATACTAAAGTATATTTGGTTCCCTAGGTCCCTGCTAAACCCAACCTTTGGCCTGACGGCTCCTTATTGTCTCTTAGCCCCATGAAAGGTCTTACCTCCGGTCCTTCAAACTTTGTCCAAACTGATATTCGGCCATTTGAATTACTATTTCACATATATGCTATCAAGATATATTTGACCAAATCCTTCTGGCATAATTAATGTCGGCTTCTTCGACTCTTAGGTTCCGTGGGTCTTCAGTACTGAAGGACTTCTGGGTCTATCGAATCTCACCACTTGGAATAAAAACTTAGCTAGTAGCCCCCCACCAAGGTGTCCTACCAAATGGTCAAGGAAAAAGTCTACCAATGATTATCCTAATATGCCTCTCATAATAGATAAACAATCAAATCCCATAATCAAGAGTGGATCTTAGCCATTAAAAGAAGCATGGCCCCTCTTCGGATCATAACTTCCGGAGTTATTAAGACAAACAGCGGGAAGATAGATAAGACAAAATCCTTCATTAATGGAAGGAGGATATTTCAGGCAAAAAGGGTGATTTTCTTTCAGTAATTATGATGAAGGTCAAAATCTAATCGCCTCTTGTTCACCTGCCATCATTTTAAGATATCCCCGGATTATTCTTGAAGCTTGAATATAAAAAGGTGTTCTTAGCAAACTCCCTAGAGGTACATACCTATACATGCATACATGTGCTTGCACTCTTATCTCACTGCTCTATTTATATCCCATGATCTGAGATACAGACTTGAGTATCGGATGGCCTTTGTCGGAGTCATTTCTGGCTAGGACTTATTTTGTAGGTACAGCCATCATTATTTTCCTTCCCGTTTACTTTAGCATTCAAGCAGATTCCAGCACCATCATATAGAGTAACGGCCTATTATTTGCCCGTAGTTTGAAAAAGATCTCTAGTGCGAGTCATATGTCGCTGAAAGGTATATCCACTCGGTGCTCCAGCACCACCACTTCCTAATAAGACAATCAATCCATTGGGAATTCAGGTCTAAGGGCTTGTGTTGGCACCATTCCATAAGAAAATCAACATGATATTCTAGAATGGCTCACCAGCAAGTTCATGAGTTAATTGCCTCTATCTAAGCACTGCAATGTCCGATGGCATCTACAGCATCGGTAGCTATATCACAGTCAGAAGTAGATCAAGCCATGCCATCATTAACTCCTACACCCCTAGAAGCTGCATGCTTAAAGCCACGACAACTCCCACTCCCTCAAGATATCGAGCGGGAGGCTCCGTGGCACTAGAGAATCTCAAGTAGGCAAGGAAGTGTTCCCTTTCACCTAGATCGGATGAAAGGTCCACTCTAGCCTGTTCACCTCCATGACCTTCTGAAGCACATCTATCTAGAGATGTTTAAGTGAACCACAAGTTTAAAGAGATAGATTGATGCATTAAAGCTTTGCTAGGCTTAGCACTGCTTAGAGATAAAAATATTGTTTTCACTACTGAACCTCCTTTAGAAGCCTGTATTATGCAAGAGCCACTGCTAAAACATTTTTAGATGTCGTAGTTGGAGACACATGATGGGTCTATCGATCCGGTGAACCATCTACAAGGCTTCAAAATACTGATACTTTTGCATGGAGCCACTGATGTGGTGCTACATCGTGCCTTCTCCTCAACTCTCAAAAAATTGGTACAATATTGGTATTCCAACTTAAAATCAGGTTTCATCCACTCTTTTGACTAGTTAAGTCTATCTTTCATTTTTCATTTTGACAATAGTAGGAAGCTACGATAGAGTTCGGACTTCCTGATTCATATTAAATAGAAGGAAGGAGAATCCCTCAGGTCTTATGTAAGCTAGTTCAATGAAGCAGTTTTAGAGGTATACAATCTCAATTATTTAGTTGCCATGGCCATCTTGAAGTACAGTTTCTAGAATGTCCCTTTTTTTTCTCTTTGGAAAAGAAACCATCAGTAGATTTTTTTGAGATGATCACAAGGGTAGAAAAGTATGTACATGTGGAGGAAGCATACGGTGCTTATGTTCATCCAATAGTTCCATCCACCCTAGCTCTCACTCCATCCTCTACTTTGCCACCTTCTTTGATATCCAAGGAATAGTTCTCGGCCTTTGGATCTTGCCTGAGAAGAGAAGGCCAGGGAAAAGGCTGAGGTGCCAATCACCTCCATGACATCGAAGGACACCTCCCCAAATTCGGCATCCTCAAAGCCTTGATTGATCGGGCATACCACAACCATGAAAGTTCAACCAGTACACCCCTCTAAACATCCCCCATACTCATGTTTTGATGCAGATTCAGGGATAGCTACCTTAGGCTAGAAAAATGCAAGCAAGCCCGAAAGAAGGAACCCGAATAAATACTGCCTCTACATCGAGATCATGAACATAATATAGAAGAATGCATGCAATTGCAGGATGAGATCGAGAAGCTCATCCATTGCAGTAAGTTGAATAGATTTTTTCAAGATCGAGGGGAAATATGTGATGCTCCAGTCCCATGCCTGCTAGAGCTGCCACCTTAAGTGGAGGAACCTATTGTCGACCCACTAGAGACGATATCAATGCTATCATCGGGGGATTGGAGGAAGAAGCCTGAGCTAGCAGCCAGGAAGGAACCTTTGATGAAATTATAACCTTCACTTGGGCCGATGCAAAAGGGATATAATATCCCCACCATGATCCTGTCGTCATAACACTCATTCTCGATGACTGTAATGTCCACTGTATACTTATTGATAGTAGATGTTCAATAGATATTTTATTTTATGATGCACTCTTGAAGATGAACATTCTCCTAAACAATTGAAAAAGGTAGATGTATCGATAGCAGGATTCTTATGAAAATCGATCCCTGTTGAGGGCACTATCACTTTGTTGGTGATAGCAGGAAGTGTTTCCTGACGATTCCAAGTGTCTTATTTTTATAGTTATGAAGACTCTCTCAGCTTTTAATATTATATTTGACCAACAAGATTGAATGCTGTATGGATGATAGTGTTGGCTTACTACTTGCTAATGAGATTCTCTACATTGTGAGGAGTAGAAGTGTGCAAAAACTAAGCTTTAGCAAGATAGTGCTACTTGGTGGCCTATCAAACCAAGCAAATTAAACCTTCAAATGGTCTTCTGATCGAAGGATTGGATATCAGAGATGAACTAATCGAAGAAAGAGAGAAGCCTTTAGAAGACCTTATTGTCATACCCTTCCATGATGGGGACCCTCGGTATGTTATCCAAATAGGCTCAAGATTAGATGAAGACAAAGCAATGCTAATAGCCTTCTTACAAAAAATACTAATGTCTTTGCCTAGACTACCGCAGACATGCTAGGAATTGATCCTAAAGTAATGATGCATCATTTGAAAGTAGACCCAAATCATTGTCTCGTGAAGTAGAAGAAAAGAAGCTTTGCACTAGAATGTCAAAAAGCCATAGCAGAAGAAGTGCAAAAGCTAATCGATGCTGGGTTCATCAAGAAAGTTGACTATCCCTAATAGTTGGCTAATGAGTACTTGTAAAAAAGGCCAATAGGAAATGGCAGATGTGCATAGATTTCATAGACCTTAACAAGGCCTGCCTAAAAGATAACTACCCTATTCCTTGCATCGACCAACTAGTAGATGCAACACTGGCCACGAACTCTTAACTTCATGGATGCATTTTCGGGATACAATCAAATCCGATTGGTACCTGAAGATGAGAAAAAAATCTCTTTTATTACTAATCAAGATTTGTTTTGTTATAGGGTGATGCTGTTTGGTTCAAAAAATATACTAGCAACCTACCAGTGGCTAATGAACAAGATCTTCAGGGATTAGCCACAACATAGAAGTTTATGTTGATGATATGCTAGTTAAGAGCCACATCTCTTGGAATCATGTAGAAGATTTTGAGAAAACTTTCATCATGTTGTATCGGTATTAGATGAAACTAAACCCTGCTAAAATGCATTTGGAGTGACCTCTGTGAAGTTCCTCGAGTTTATGGTGTCTAGCCGAGAGATCGAGGCTAGCCCAGAGAAAATTTAGGCCATGAGATGGATGGCTATCTCAAAGACCGTGAAAAATGTCCTGAGGCTCACTGGATGAATTGATGTCTTTAGTTGATTTGTTTCCAAATAGGTCTAACAATGCTTACCCTTCTTCTAGACACTAAAAAAGCTGAAAGATTTTTAATGAACTGAGGAATGTCAGAAGGCGTTTGAGGAGTTCAAACCCTTAGCAAGCCAAAAGAAGGTGAGGAACTATATGTGCACTTGGTGATTTCTCTTTCAGCCATCGGCTTTGTCCTTGTTTGAGAAGAAGATTGGATACAAAAGTCGGTGTATTATGTCACCTTAGTTTTACAAAATGCCGAAACTAGGTGATGGAGGGAAAAAACCTTCCCTCCCCCTCTTCTTGGCAGCCCGACGACATGCAGGTCTGGCCCTTGAGTGAGCAGGGTAGCAACGAGACCTTGTATCTTCCACCCAGATGAAAGCAAATAATTCTGCCTCCTGCTTCTCCCAAGTCCTGTGATCAGAAATGGCCCTAACACCTACTTTCAAATAGGCATGGTAGGTAAGAGTCGGCCAAAAAACTGTTATAATATTTATGCATCTCCGACACCCAAAGTGATTGGAATGAACTAACCCTCCTGCCCCTCTCCTTGTTTTTGGTCAGATCCTAACTACCATTTCTTCGCAATTGACCTAGGGGCCCAAAGCCATTAGACCAGCTCCCTCTAAAAACCTAACTCAGATGGGTCTCGATTAATAGAATCCTTCATGTAGCTGATTCCCAGCTAGTCATATCATTAGTGAGGTAATGATAACTTGACCCATGTCCATAACATTCGGCAGGTCAACCAACACCCTCAGGCATAACATACTGAAACCCCTTAACGAGGGCTATTTGATCCACCCCTTTATCAAGCTAGGAACATGATTTGGAGATCATCTCTTGTAATCTCTAACAAATACTCTAATAAAGGGGATGTGACCCTTTCTAGTTAACCTTATAAATAATAGTTAATGGAAATGGCTGATGACTAGATGAGACAAGGAACTCATCATTGAAGGAACAAACAGGTGGCATGGCTTTCAATGTAGTCACTTGATGTAATTTGCACCTGACATGATTGGACAACCAATCAAGTTCCACTAACCCATTCTCCATCCCCACATCGCCATGAGAATCTAAGATATAAAAGGGAGAAAGGAAAACAAGAAAAGGATCTGGACATACTCACCATCCTTGACTTCAGCATACTTTTTCTCCCTGTTGTCTAGTATCACCTTGTCCATCAGAGTGGCTCCATTGGAACCATCTCCAACAGGTCTTTTCCTGGAAATAGCCCATGGGCATCTCTTCTCCAGTGTACTCCAATGGCAGGCCAGATATCAGTCACAACACCAAATATGCCTAGCTAAAAAAGCTCATCTTTGTTCTTATGATATCAGCCAAAAAGCTTCGACCGTATTTTCAAGTCCGTTGGTGGTAGTCCTCACGAACCAACCTCTTTGAATGGCTTTACACTGGCCTCATAATTTGGGTAGGATGGCCAAATGGGCTCTTAAATTTTTTGAGTTCGATTTTGCATTCCTCCTGAGACCTTCTATCAAGGTGCAAGTGCTCACTAATTTTATCACTAAATGACTATTCTTGAAGAACCTGAAGAAGAGGATCCAATGCTTGAAGATCCCAAGAACCAATGGATGATGTACATGGATGGGGCCTCAAATGCTAATGGCTCTGAATCAGGGCTCATACTCATTAGCATAGAAGGATGAGACATCCAGCATGCCCTATAGTTCGAGTTCTCCTCTACCAGCAATGAAGTTGAATGCGAGGCCTTAATAGCTAGCCTTGCCATCATCAAAGAATTGGGAGTTCGGCACCTGAAAGTCTATAGTGATTCCCAACTCACTCCTAGATCATGGTGAGCTATATTCTGAATGAGTACGAAGCCTGAGAGGAAAACATGATGTGGTATCTCCAAAAGGATAAAGACCTAATTTTTGCCTCGGTAGTTTTGGCATCCATCAAGTTCCTAGAAAGGAGAATATTTGGGTAGATATCTTATCTAAGCTCGCTATGTTTGTGCCCAATGACTTATGTGTACAAGTCTTCTTAAAAGTTTTGGAGGAGCCCAGCATCAACAAGCCAACATCAGTGCTCCAAATAGATGCCGAGTCTTGTTGGATGGACCCAGTCATCCAGTATCTTCATAATGGGAGCCTTTCCATAGATAGGAAGCCTGTAAGATGCGAAACCGGGCCTATAGATTTATACTCCATGAAGAAAAGATTTTTTGAACCCTTGTTGAAATGGCTACATCCCTTTGAAGCAAGGCACGCCCTCCAAGAAGTTTTCAAAGAAATTTATGAAAACCACTATGTGTGGTAGGGCTTTGTTCCTTAAAATCTTGAGATAGGGATACTATTGGCCCACCATGAAATAAGATACAAGGAAACAGTCCAGAAATGTGACTGGTGCCAGTGTCATCTAATGTACAACAAATGTTAGTTGCTCTACTCACCCCTTTAAGCATACCATGGCCTTTCATTCAATGGGTTTTGGACATATTAGAACCTTTTCTCCTAGCTACCAGAGAATGAAAGTTTTTACTCATGGTAATTGATTATTTCACCAAGTGGATAGAGACCAAACTACTTGTTAAAATTATCAAAGCTAAAGTAAAAGACTTCGTTTGGAAATCCATTATCTATCACTTAGGACTGCCCTGAACCATCATTATTGAAAATAACCATCGGTTTAGTGACTTCAAACTTGTCAAATTCTACCAAAACTTGGGCGTTACCCAATGTTTCACTTGACACAACTGGATGGCATGCCCTTACCTTGGCCTTGGAACTTCGAAAACTTATAAATGTATTATCAGTAGTGCATCTTTTTCCTTTTGAAAGATATATGAAAGATGTGTTTTAATTAACTAGAAATCCTAAAGGTTGAAGTGGCCACCGGGCCAAAAATCTCGAGGGAAAAATCAAACTCAGAGTTTATTGAACCAAGATACAGACCTGTTGGAAAACTAGGATAGGATTTCATGCATTAATTTCTTTTCAAACTAGAATCAAATTAGATTAAAATAATTATAATCACTAAATCATGCATTAGAATAATTCTAAAAACTTATCCTACAGGATCAAGACAAGATATGAATAGAGTATAAATGCTGAATTATAAATTAGCATACATCGATTTAATTGATGCATGCTATAGATATAATTTACAAACATAAATAGGATTAGAACCCATATCTCGTCATGGGTCGATGAACACCATTACTGAAAGAGCATGGTAGATGGTCTGGATGTCACATCATAGCTACATAGGGTGTCCAACCTCTACAAAAAGTTCACACGAAGTCCTGAGAGATCATCTTTTCCAAAGTACTAGCTTCATGCAAAGGCTGTAGATGGCTAATATGAAAACCTTCCTTTGAATTTTTTTGAGCCCTCCAAGAAAAGAAGAAAAATAAAACCAAAATAATTTTCTTTTATTTTCTTTTCTCTTTTCTTTCTCTCTTCTCCTTAGTGCCAAGAAGGAAGTCCTAGCGCCCACTTTGTTTTGAAGCCCACTCCTTATTTATTTTCCATGATTTTTTCCTTGGTTTCTCATGGTAAAAGCCTTCCTTACTTGTCATACAATCCTAATAAAAACCCATTAAAATAGGTATGGAGAAAAGGATTACGGTAGGACTAAAAAATAGAGTTTTACTAGAACTTGGAGTTTGAGTCCTAATAAAACTCATCAAATTAAAATTCAAATCAATTCAAATAAATTTTTAATTTTATCTAAACCTATCTAACTTGAAAGAGACTAAAGGAGGGTGACAACACATGTTTTGCATGGAGAAATCTTCATACAAAAAATCAAAAATTCATAGAGAAAGAAGGGGGTGTACATGATTCAGTTTTAACATGATCAAACTAGATTCAAAACCATATTAAAACTTTTTTAAAATTTATCTTGGCTTAATCCCAATTAGGATGGATAATAAGGAAGGCATTAATCACATTTGGCATGGAGAAAGATTATTTGGGCATGGAGAAACAAGTGGCGCAAGGGAGAAAAAATGTTTTTTTGTTTAACTTGGTCAACCTCAATTCTAATCTCAAGTTAATTTATTTTGACCAATTTAAATAGCTCAAACTTAATTTAATAAGACTTCAATTAAACTTAATTAATCAAAAAATTAATCAAATACAAATCTAAATTAAATCAAGATTAAAATTTCTTAGCGATTAGGTCATCGAATAACCTAATCAGGTAAAATCTAATTAAACCAAATTCAACTGGAGCTTAACTAAATCTTTTTGCTCAATTAAATTGACCCAATTAGTAATTCATTTACTAATTAATCCTCCTATAATTAATTAATATTTATTTATTTATAATTTTTGAATATGATAAATTATTAATTATATTTATAATTTTATCACTAGATAATTTCTAATCATCGATTAGCCATCTCGATCAATCGAAAACTTCTATTGTATATGACCTTGTAGGTTTGAGCCCTAAGCCAATAGCTCAGGAATGATTTTTTGAACAAATCGATATGACCATCTAGCAATGGTACTCAATATCTGGATAGGTCAAATGATAGCAAAACAATATTCAAGAACCTAGGCTATGGTTACCGTATAATTTATTCTTTTGATCTAATGCTCAAGATAAATTCATAGTCTACTTCCAACTTCGAATAAGTATATCCGAATGTGTCTCAATGTACTAAATCCTATGATACCTTACCAGGATTACCTAGGCTTTGGTTTTATTAAATTGAAAAACTACTGAGCATTTACTCTAGTAATTTGAAGTGGTCAATCCCTTCTTGACTTAACACTGACTTAACAAGTACTTGACTATATACAGAAACCTTTTATCACTGGATTAGAAATCTAAATAGTCTGGTATTAAAGTATAGTGAGTTGCTTGCCAAGTTACCGTGATAGTCTCAAGTCAGAGGGAAACTGATACCCATACCCTTTCTGTGAAATACTCTTAACTATAGAGTACTTAATAGAGTTGGTCACTATTCAGTAACATGTACCCTTACACTCACTTGCATGCCATTCTAATATCTCCACACTCCTTGGTTAAGAGAACAATGAACCTATATAACACATAACAATCTATTCTCGATAAATGTTGTTGTTCTAGATAACAACATATATTTGATCACGAACCAATTTAAGAACCACTCGATAAATCCTTCTTTATCAAACCAATGTAGTTCTAAGGACTTCAACATATTAGAGTTCATAGGAAGATGAGAAATAGTGTTGAGTTACCAAAAATAACATTTATTATATTTATAATTTATATACATTTACAAGATAGCTTAACCATCTACAATCTAGATAATTGGTTTTAGAATACTTTTCCTAACAACTTCCACTTGGACTAGAGCCAATCGAAATAGTATCGTATACCCATCTTCCACTTGTGATCGTCAAATTCTTTAATTTCGAGGACTTTAGTAAATGGATCAGCCAGGTTCTTTTTTCCATCGATCTTTAATAGGTTGACATCATCTCATTCCATAATTTCTTGGACAAGGTGGTCGTGATGTGGAACATGCTTAGTCCGCTGATATGCTTTCAGTTCCTTCACTTGAGTAATGGCTCTAATGCTATCATAATACAGAACAACTAGACCATGAATGGAGGGTGCCACTCCAAGCTTTGTGATGAACTTCCATAACCATATAACTTCCTTTATAGTATCACATGCCATAATATACTCTACCTTGCATACGGATTCAGCCATAATATGCTGCTTGGAACTTTTCCAATAAATAACTTCTCCATTAAGGGTAAAGACATAACCTGACACACTTTTACTATCATCTCAATCTAACTGAAAACTTGAGTCAATATAATAGACTAGTTTCAAGTCAGAATCTCCATAAACCAACCATTAGTCCTTAGTATTTCTCAAATACTTAAGGATAGTTTTTGTGACCTTTCAATGGTTCTCACATGGATTAAATTGGTATCTACTCACTACTCCTAATAAGTATGCAACATATGGTCACGTACATATCATGGCATATATAATGGATCCCACTATCGAGGCATATGGAATCTTACTCATATGTTCTCTCTCTCTAGGAGTTGTCGACAATCCTTCTTAGGGAGTAATTATATGGCCTATTGGAAGATAGCCTTTCTTAGAATTTATCATGCTGAACCACTTCAGCACAGTATCAAATACATTGACTGGGATAACCTAGTAATCTTTTAGATCTATCCCTATAGATCTTCATCCCAAGGATATAGGTTGTTTCTTCTAGGTTCTTCATGAAATATTAAGATGATAGCCAAACTTTTATTCCCTACATTGCAGGAATGACATTCCTGATTAAGAGAATGTCATCCACATACAAAATAAGAAATATAGTTATTGAACCATTAGTCCATTTGTATATGCAATGCTTTTCTCCATTCTTAATAAAACCATACATTTTGATCGCCTTATCAAAATACATACTCCAACTCCTAGATGCCTGCTTCAATCCATAAATGGATCTTTGAAGCTTGCACACCTTTGATTCATTTATGAATGTGAACCCTTTAGGTTGTATTATATATACCTCTTCTTTCAACTTTCTATTTAGGAAAGTAGTTTTGACATCCATTTGCCAAATCTCAAAATCAAGATGCGATATTATTGTAAGCATAATCTAAATAGATTTGAGCATTATCATAGATAAAAATATCTCATCATAGTTAGGGCTAAAAGTGGACCGGGTCGGACTGGGCCACAACTTTTAGGTTATATCATATATACCTCTTCTTTCAACATTCTATTTAGGAAAGTAGTTTTGACATCCATTTGCCAGATCTCAAAATTAAGATGCGCTATTATCGCAAGCATAATCTGAATAGATTTGAGCATTATCATAGATAAAAATGTCTCATCATAGTTAGGGCTAAAAGTGGGCCAGGTCGGACTGGGCCACACCCTTACCCGAGCTTGGCCCAAAAAAAATCTTGGGCTTTGGGCCAGGCTTAGGCCCAAAATTTTTTTAAATCTCAGGCCCAAGCCCGACTCGAACTTGGCCTGAGCCAGGCTCGAGCCCGATCGGGCTAGCCCGAATGCAAGCCCTATTGATAAAAAAAAAATTCTCTGACTAGCAACTGTCTGACTGGCTGGAGGAGGCAGATCGGAGCCGAGGAGGGAGAGCCATGAGGTTACGCCAGTGGCGGTGGGCATTGGGTGGGGCGCCGGGCTAGGGGGTAGATCTGAGTTGGAGATGGGCCACGTGGTCGCATAGGGGGTTGGGTCATCGCGTGCAAGCATCGGGATTGGAGAAGATAGATCAGAGCCGGGGAGGGGGGTTGCGAGGTCGTGCCGGGGGCAGTGGGCATCGGGTGGGGTGTCAGCACTGGGGAAGGTAGATCGGAGCCAGAGACAAGCCGTGGGCTCGCATGAGGGGTGGAGTCATCGGATGCGGGCACCGGGGCTAGAGGAGTTAGCTTAGAGCCGAAGAGGGGCCGTCGGCCATCGGGTGCTAGGGGTCATTGGCCATCAATGGCTGACCGAGGGAGGGAGATGGAAATGAGAGACCGAGAGAGAGAGAGAGACTAAGAGAATGAACAGAGAGAGAGGGAGATGGGAGACCGGAGGTAGAGAAATAGCCAGAGATCGAGCTTATTATCGGCTTGGGTTCGGGCCAGTTGGGCCGGGCCAAAAGGGTGCTCGAGCCTGACCCAAAAATTGAATGGCTCTATTTTAAGGCCTGAAGCTGACCCTATTTATTTAAAATCTGGCCCGAAGCCCGACTCGATTTCGGGCCGGCTCGGCCTAGTTCCAGCTCTAATCATAGTTAATACCATAATATTGATGGTAACCCTTGATAACCAGATGGGCTTTATTTGTCTCCACCATCCCGTCTGTGCCCCTTTTCTTTTTGAAAATCTACTTGCATCTAATGGCTTTTACCCCTTCAGGTAACTAGTGTACACACACTATTGATCTTTATGGACTCCATTTCAGATTTTATGGCTTTAAGCCATTTTTTAGAGTTGGAACTCTGCATCGCATCCATGTTGATGATTAGATCCTCACTATTTTCATCAAGTTCAATAGGATCACCATCCTGGATCAAGAAATTATAGTATCTTCTGGTTGACGTGGTACCTTACCAGATCTCCTTGAGGTTGCCTCAATATTAGGTTTCGGATATGATTGAATTGGTTCAACTGATTGTGTCAATTCTTTTACCTGTCGAACTTCTTCAAGTTTAACTTTAGAAAATTAGTTTCTTTCCCAAGAAACTCTCTTTCCAAAAAGATTGCTTTATTACTGACGAACACTTTGTATTCATCAGTATGGTAGAAGAAATAACCCTTAGTTTCCTTCGAGTACCCTATAAATGTACACCTATTAGACCTTGGCCCAAGCTTGTCTATTTTCAAATATTTGACATAAGCTAGACATCCCTAGACCCTAAAGTATGAGAGTACCTGCCTACATCCTATCCATATTTCATAAGGTGTTTCGTCTACAAACTTGCTAGGAACTCTATTTAGAATATAACAAGCCAACTCTAGTGTATATCCCCAGAAGGAGATAAGCAAACCCACAAATACCATCATGGACTAAACCATATCTAATAGAGTTCGATTTCTCCTTTCAGATATTTCATTATATTGAAGTGTTCTAGGAGGTGTCCATTATGAGAGAATCTCATTCTTTTCTAAATATATCATAAACTCATTTATAAGCTATTCACCTCCTCGATTAGATTGAATGCCTTTGATATACTTGCCAGTTTATTTCTTTACTTTATTACGAAATCATTTGAATATTTTAAACGACTCAAACTTATGTCTCATTAAGTAGATGTACCCATATCTTAATAGATCATCAATAAATGTGATCAAGTAGTGAAAAAAAAGTGTCCTAAAAGCCAATATTTGAAAGGGCATTTTTATAATCTTTTAACTCTTGTATGACATTATTGAATTAATAAAAGACATTTTGTTTCATCATACTATTATATCTTATTTAAAGATTATGATGAACCTCATAGATTAGAGCAAAGGAATTAGGGTTATGATGGAGATCATAACGGTGAGATCTAAGTTCCTATAAATCCTAATCTAAAATGTTTGTAATCGTTGGATCATCGATTCGGGGATTGATGCTTCCAGAAAGACTAGCTTATCCTATGTATGCTCGATGGAGAGGGTGGTTGGTCTCACAGCCACTTGTATAGAGATACTAATACAAGGATAAGGGTGCTCATTAGGGTATGAGTTCACTGAACTAATCCATACTGAGACTATCTTATGGAAGTCTTACTACTTGTCAAGAGATAGTTCTCATAGTGGAAGTTGTGCAAGTGATCTTTAGACCTGAGGTCACCATGATTTCTTATGCACACTTAGCCATATTTTGGTTCATACTCATTCATAACATTGAGCCATGTATGGTGTGTTCTCGGATATGGTGGAAGGTGTATGAAGGATGTGAGTGGACCAACAAGGAATCGATCATTCATAGTAAGAGAAAATGTTATCTCATGTAATCTCTTTGATTGATGACTCAGGGAGTCTTTGATCAAAGCAGGATGAGTTAGAAGTGGTTTTTAATCAGTCATCAGCAGAGTCTTCATTATCGAATAGAGATTCAAAATGACTAAGTGCTAGGGTTTGACAATTTTTCATATCCATCACTTATTTAGGATAAAGGGAGATCGAAAGATTGAATTGCATGGTAACTTTTCACTGAAGGGTATTTTGATACTTTTTATCAAATTTCTCATCTTCCAGGGAGGCATGACATGTTGCTAGATATCAATCATGTCTTGTAGATTTTCATGAATCAATTCAATTGCATTCATGAGTCAATTCGAAAGCTAGTTCAAATTGGCAACTTAGGCCAGCTCAATTTGACCTAATTAGGTCAAATCGGGTTTGATTGAATCAAATTGGCTTGGACCTAGACCTACTGTTGGCTAGATGTGGAATTCAAAGGGTCACACACATTAGGAAATTGGCCTAGGAAGTCAATTGGTATTTAATTAGGATCATGGGATCCTAATTGGTTAGCTAGATTACATACTAGCATGTGAAGGCTAACCTAACTCCTAACCCAATTGAATTGGATATAAAGGTTGCTTAATGGGCTAACCAATTTGAGGGAATCTTAAATTGGGTTGAGTCCTAAGTGGGATGATTTTATCAGATTTTATCTGATATTATTAAGGCTCTTATGCACCAAATACCAATAGTCCCAAGGGCAAGGGACTTTTGGCACCAAATGTGATATGTGACAATTAAAGGTGCACAGAAGGACCAAGAGTCCTTTTGCTTGTTAATCACCCTTTAGGTGATAAATCTTTTTTAATCCTCTTTCATATGACACCCATATCAGGTAGGCTTTGACCGGTCAAATTGGTGGGAAGTGGCGTGAAAGTGGAATGCGCACAATGAAGGGACACGTCCCTTCATTGTTGATCCCAAATTGATAAGGCAGAGTACTTTTACTTTAAGTATCTTAAAATTCTCCAATACTTTCCTTCTCTTTTCACATCCCTTGGCTTTCTTGCAACCGGTTATTGCCACATGGCAAGTGGAGATTTTGGCTGGGAACCGAAGAGACAAGGATTTTGTCACTTGGTGCAAGAAGGATCATGACTCTTTAAGATAAGACTCCTTAATGAAGGGTCTTATATGATCTGTTGATTAACAGATCAAGGGCTAATGAAGAGCCATATATGGCACCTCCCCATCTTCTATAAATAGCCATCGGTGTTTAGGCCGATGGGTATCATAAATCCTTTCTTTCTTACACTTACACTCTGCCACACTCTCCTTATCTCTTCCTTCCCTTGTTAGAATTTAGATATTGTCTTAAGACAAGTTCACTATTTTAAGACAAGGGCTTAGGAAGTGAATAAAGAAGTGAAAAAGAGAGTGAAGAGAGGATTTGGAGAGGGTTCAGAGTGCTCTACTGGAGAGCAAGGGTTTGAGCAAGAAAGGAGAGGCTACCAAAGGAAGAAAGGCCATCAAAAGAGTCCTAGTGGTTTAAGCAACCTGCTAAGGAGTGCTTCTTAGGATCAATTCCTATGCGGATCACCTTTGGAGGGCATGCACTTATGTGCCTAGTGGAAAGAAGAAGGAATTAGTATTCCAGGTATTCTTCCAAACCCTAATTAAATGACTTGTTAATTGTAATGAATAAGGGATCTTGGGCTTAGGGTTTCAAGTTGTTTGGAGTTTCAAATGAAATTTTGAAATCCATCCTTCGCTGTACCACCGAAACCCAACAAGTAGTGATATCCACCTATGGCTAAAGTATTCATGGGTCCACATACATCACAATGTATTAGACCCAGAATCTTAATGGCTCTTTCACCCTTTCCAATAAAACGTAACTTAGCCATCTTTCTAAGAAGATAGGATGCATAGGTTGGCCATGATTCAAAAATATTAACCTCAAGGACTTCCTCTTTAAATAAACTATTCATCCTATTTTTGTTGATATGACCTAGCCTACAATGTCAAAGGTCGACATCAGACACATTTTCTTAGGGCAATTGTTGGATGTGTATAGTATATTCATAGGCTATGATAAATATAAATATTATTCTTTCGTTATCCATGCATTACAATAATATCATTGAAAATGATATTATAATAACTATCTTTTGTTGATAAATGGTAACCATTTTTGGCCAAAAGGTTTACAAAGATTACATTCAACAAAAATCTAGGATAATAGTGACAATCACCTAAAATAATGATACTAGAATAAAAAACAAGCTTGACTATTCCTATAGCTAGAACTATAATAGATCTTTCATCTCCAACACTCAAAAACTTCTCATCATCTTTATGTCTTCACTGACCTAAAGTTCCTGCAATGAATTACAAATGTTAATAGGGTTTCTGGAATCTAATACCTAGGTAGCAGTATCATAAATAAAAAAATTATAAGGTGTTATGATATAAGTACCTTGTCCAGTAACACCTTGCTAGTTTTTTTTCTTTGGCCTGTTTAGATTTAGCAAGGCAATGTAAAGAGGATAATTCCTTTGTCAATATCTCAACTTCTTATAGTAGAAGTATTCAGCTTGAGTTTGGTCAACCTTGACCTTCTTGGTCTGACTTGACTTAGTCACTGGAGTACTTTATACCTTTTTCTTATTTTTCTTTTTCCCCTTCTTAAATGGATGATGCCCTTTTGAACCTCTCACTACATTCACCAACCCTTTATGGAGCGATGATCCTTCTCATAGGTTTGTAGTAACCTCAATAGACCCTGGTAGTTTATTGTAGGCCTAGTTATTTTATAATGATCAAGGAAATCAACGTAGGACTTTGACAAAAAATTGAGCATCGCATCCTTCCCTAGCTATTCATGTAGGAGAAACCCAAGTTTACTCAAGCATTTAATCAGTTCGATCATGTACAATATATGATCAGTGACCAATGCCCCTTTCCTCATCCTTGTGTTAAAAATAGTACAAGATATTTTGTACCTTTCAACATATCGAGAGTGTCGAGAATTCTTTCAACACTTGAAGTATATCATTTAGCTATGCATCCTCAAATTTTTGATTTAGTTCATCATTCATGGATGCCCACATTATGCAATGGACCGTGGTTTAGTCACTGAACCACTTTTGGTAAGTATCTCGGATCATACCATGAATGTTCTGAGCAGACTCCTCAAGTGTCAGGTCTGTCGCACATACAAAACACATTCGTGCTCCAGGACTATTTTTAGCTTTCGATATCAGCTATCAAAATTGGATCCTATTAATTTTTCATTATCTAGCAATGAACGGAGTAACAAAGTTGTGGCAATATTAATCTAAAAAGAGAACAAAACTTAATTATTATATGAATCATTTAATTCTAAAGACTTGGACTTTAGTCTAAAGGTTCTTCTACTATTTTGATCAAATTGGTAGTCTCTACCTCCAATTTGAAGAATTGCATCAATTCTTTAGTAGGTATCAGAATCCAATAGACTGCATATGAGCCTGACTTTAGCCCACTAACCCATGTATGTCTAAAGGTAGGTTCTTAATCAATTATTTTTCTAAAAAATTTTTGATAATAATTTTGTCCTAGAAACTAATCAGTAAGTCCTTGGGTTACCACTGGAAGTCTTGGTTAGGTTCAATCATTAACATGACGGTATTAAGTGTTTCTAGCCAATGATGCACAAGCCCAACTTTACTCAGTCCACCTAAACATCATTTAGAAAGAAGTGACTAAGTCATCATAATATGAATAATAATTCCGATAGCCAAATGAGCACCATATTTTTGGACCTCCAATGATCATTTTAACTATTGGACTCATTACCATTCTCTTAATGGAAGGCTATAACTCAATTATTTTCATAATTTTGTTACTTAAGGGATCTAATAATTTTAGAAGGTTTAATTATATTGAAAAGAAAAAAGAGAAGAAGACATGGACAAATCAACAAGCCTCCCACCGACTTCATCAAGTGATGAGGGTCGAATCATATTAGTCCAAGGGCACCTAGATTAGTTAAATTGATCTTTTTATTGGCATGGGTTTGCTTAAATTAATGAGCTATCTAATTAAAATCCAATTGATCATGTAAGTGAGATCAATGAAAGGGTTCCGTCATTAATCGCTTTTCTTAAACATCAATAGAGTTGGTCAGGTAAGAAATTATCTTAATTAATAACCATGATCAAATACCAAACTTATCTTAGACATCAATTAGTTCATCGATTTCGATTAGACTAGTCTAAGGACTCAGGTCTAGCCATTGATCCAGAATCAAGTCCATTTGATAATATGACTTGATTAATCTATCATTATAGAATTAATCTAGAGACCTTTTGACCTAATTCCAATCAACTTTTGGTTAGTTTAAATCAATTTCTCTAAGGTCCATATTAATCAAATTCTAACCCAGTTATTTAACCTAATTCAAGCTAATCCAAAATCCAAGTTTTATAAATTGACTTTTAATCTTTAATTCATAATTTTAGATCCAATTAACACTTATTTTTAGCAATTAATTATGATTTATTTTTCTAAAATCAGATCTAAATATTTTTATATATATCATATACCAATAAAATAATTTTAGATCTAGACTATATGGTTTAGTGCAATTGCTGAAATTAAGTTTACAATTTATATTCTAAACATAAAACCTGATGTAAAAAACTTAATTTCATATTAATAATAGCAAAATAATCAAGATTAAATTATTAAAAGCCAGATCTAAATTATTGAAATAATTTTAATAAAAATATCCTTTTTCACCTTACTTGTTTATGGGATATAATCACAAGCAGCAACCTTACATGCCTTAGGAGACCAATTGAATGAAAAGAGAGGGCATTTAAATCCTACTTCTCTCCTATGATCGGATGGCTATCCAATCCACTTTCAGCGCTAGGTTTAGATTAGTGTTTGGGTTTGGGTTAGGTTTGAGTTAGGGTTAGGATTACAGTTCGATTAAGGTTTGGGTTGAGGTTATTGAGCTTGAGTTTGAGTTAGGTTAGGCTTATTAGGGTGAGGATTTGTATTAGAGTTAGAGTAATTTGGGTTATGGTTTAGATTAGGATTGATGATTGTAGTTAAAGAGTTATTAGGTTTAGGATTAAGCTTTGATTAGGGTTAGTAGATAGGGTTAGAATTGTGGAGCGGGATGTGATGAAAAGATAATGGGGAAACAAAGAAAATGGCAAAATAGGAATAGATAATGGAAAACACAATAAAATATGGTTACAATTATCAGGTTAGGTATGATGAAGAGGACCATAGAAGAAAAAAAAGGATAAATAGAGAAGTATAGATCATGGAAAATAAAAGAAAAGGGTGGGGTTAAGGTTGTGGTAAAAGATACGGTGGATAAGAAGAATAAAAGGGGAAAAAAGAAAAAAATAGCAAGTAATAGGTTGTAGAGGAAGGGAGAAAGTTGGATCGGGAAAGAATGTGAGGAGAAATTACCTTACACAAGGTTTGGGAGCATAATAGTGTTCGGATTTGGCTATGCAATGGAAATAAATTTTGAATTTTTTTTATTGCAACATCTTGAAATACAAGATAATCAAAATCCTGATCATAGAAATCACCCTACAGATTATAAATAAGCACGAAAAAATGTTAGTAAATCAAGCCTTTAAATACTATTTGAAGGAAGCAAGTTGGTACTCTACAAGACACCAAAATGGATGCCCTCTAATGATAGTCCACACGGGAAAGGAACAACGATCTTCCTATCAATAGCCTTTTTCTAAATTCTTCTTCATCAAAAAGTTCAAGACCTATTCATTTACCTGGTTCAAAACCCTATCTTATTCTCTTCAAAAGAAAATCACCAAGAGGACCAAAAACAACCATGCCAAAAATGATTTAATCCAAAAATAAAACTTTCCTTTACAAGGAAAGTATAGTCACCCCTAATCTTACCACTAGGAATAGCACTAGAATAGTACTATACCTCTAGTAATAACCTCCCTACTTCTTTTAGATATTCATCCCAACGGATATCATATCTAAAAGAATAGTATGGTACTAAAAATCAGTTTTCTAGCAGAGGTCCTAACACTTAGAACCTACCTCTATATATAGGATTGATTTGACCTTTCATTCGTCGTAAGTGATATGACTTTTCACTAGCCATAGGATGGAATACTAAGAGATTAGCTAATTTACATCTGATTTAAATCAATTAAGACATTTATTAGAAGGTTTAAACCCATATTAATTGATCAAACATCTTTATTATGAGCTATGTCAAAGAAGTCCAATCAAATCGGATTCCTCCCATGCCTCCTCACGTTCTCTCATGCATAAACCATCATAATGATATAAATGGCTATAGGCACCTCTTCATTCAAGAGGAGAGAGAGTCTCATATGAGAGGGGCTTTTCCTCTCTCTACATGTCTAATAAATAATCCCTTAAAATATGGCGCCTAATAAACCAAGAGAGAGTGTTAGGCATGAGGGAATTTTAAGAGTTGTATGAGAGAAGGATTCTTCATTCTCTTGTACACCTAACCTAATTAGATTTAATGTAATAATTAAAACTATAATTAGGCTATTAAGTGGTAAGATCAACCAGGTAATTAAATAGGTAGGACTTAATCAAATTAAATCAAGGCTAACCTAACCTAATCTAATTAGGTTAGCATAAATAGAAACTACATTAATCCATGTGCTAGCATGGCAAAACTAAACCATGGAATTTCAATTTAAATCTAAATTGATCAAATCAATTGATCCAAGACTAATTCCCAAAGAATGTGACCTAATGGGTTCCGCATCTTAGCTAGCAGTAAACTCAAACTGACCTAATTACATCAAATAGACTCAGGTTGATCCAATTATATCAAATAGACTTAGGCTGACCCAATTACATCAATTAAACATTTGGTTAAGCCCAATTGCACTAATTAATCAAAACTCTTCTAATTAACTTCTTGAATTAAACTTCTTAACTCATGTGAATCTACAAGTAATGATTAATATTTAGCAATATATCATGATTACCTAGAAGATATAAAATTTTGATAGAAATTATCAAAATATTCTTCAATGGTAAGTTACTATACAATTAATATCCTTCAATTATGCAACATCCTAGATAAGTTATTGGATATAAAAACATGTCAAACCTAATTACTTAATGATATAACTCTTAATTAATAGATGATGACTCGGTCAACAAAATATTAGAAACATTTTTCTAATTTTCATCTCATTTTGGTTAAAGACTTCTAGAGTCATCATCCTATGAGATAACATTAGATGTTCTGTCTACTTATTAGTAGTGTCTGGTTCCTTATTGATCATCTACAACCTCAATACATATTTCACCAAGCCTCGAACATCTCACACAAGTCTCAAAGAGTCATGCTAGGATATGAACCAAAGCCTGGATTCATATGCATAAGGTATAATAGAGATCTCAGGTCAAAGGATCACTTAACCTACTTCCACTTATGAAACATCTTTTGATATGCAAGTAAGACTCCATTAGATATTCAGTAAATAGGTCATTTCAAGAACTTGTTATCTAATGAGAACCCACATCCTTGATTAGTATTGCCTAAGTGATTATGAGATTAATCACCCTCTCTATCAATCATATATATTATGTGCCAATCTTACTAGTATCATTGATCCCTGACTCAATGGTTCTTTGACTAGAAATATTTTAGATCAAAACTTCCAAGATTTTAGATCTTATCATAATCCTAAAGCCATTATCATAACCTATGAGATTCATCAAAATCAAATATATAAAGATAAGATGCGGCATATGATGAAACATAATACATAATAATTCCATCACATCATACATGTAATTGGCTTGTAGGGTACTATTCTTTCAAATAAGAGATTGAAGGACTAGCTCGAGTTGAGGATTGAGGGACGAGGGTAGAGGCATGCTGTTATTAGTTTCAGTACCGATGTGATGAGTGCACAAGAACTACCATGACAGTGAAGAAAAATCGAGAGAGGATGTTAGAGGATAAATGGAGAAGAAAGAGGGGTAGGGGAGCTTTGATGGTAGAATGGGGGAAAGGGAGGGAGTGGGGAGGTGGTGGAGGAAAATGGTGGGGTGGGGAGGTGACGATGGGGTGGGAAGGGGAAGGGATGAAATGGGGAAAGGAGTGTATAATTAGGGTTTCTAATTAGATATAACCACATAGAAAAAGTATGTGATCCAAGCGCATAAAAAAAAAATTATGTTAGTTTATGCAAGGAACTACATAAAAATTTTATATGACACTTAGTCACAGAAAAAATATGGAGATAGGGCATGTTTAAAAAGTTTGCTCAGGGTTTTTATGGTAGTGTCTACATAAAATTTCTATGCTACAAAAGAGTTTTTTAAAAAAATGTAGTGGCTTTTAAAAATTACTTTTGATATATTTTATCTTTTTTTTTAAAAATGGCAACACATATTTATTGATGCTTTTTTTAAAGAAAAAATAACAACATATAATTTTATAATTGATTTGTTCTTTTCTAGAAAAAAAAATAAATCATCATTTTATTGTTTTGTATTATTAATTTTTGTTTATGGTTAAGAAAATATATAAATAAATCAGTCCTTTTATATTTTCACTTGCTTAATTTTTTAATATATGAGAAAATGCTTGTAATAATATAATATTCTTTATTTTTCATGAAAGTTTTGGTCACTGTATTACACTAATTATTCATGAATATTTATTACCTCTAGGTATAAATTAACATTTTTATTTATAGATAGATTAATTGATATGTTCTTTACCTGCATAGAACAAATTTTCTTTTGTATTTATTTTTGTTTATATGTTGTTGAATGATGTTGAAATATATACATTCTACTATGGTTAAAGTAATTTTAATCATCAAAGAAAAATTCAAGTATAATATGCTATTAAATACTAATTTTATAATTCATCATAACTATAGACATGGTTTTGATAAAAATTTCTTCAAAAACTTTTGCTGCAAAAGATCACAACTACATTAGGGCTTATGCTTCTAGTGTATGGCTAAGAAATTTGGGGCAGTTTTTTTTTGTGAGATCTTTTATGAAAATTTGGTTAGAGCTAAGATAAGAACAAGAAGATAATCCATTTGAATATACTAGGATATCTGGACGTACGGTGAATATACGGATCGAGTTGGAATAAAGTGTAGTAGAATTTGCCATAAATCATTTAAAGAATCACTTTAATTTTGAGGTTGAGGATCTAAACTATTTTGACAAGGAACATTACAAGTATATGTATGAAATGGTTAATTCAGCTAATGATAGTCTTGAGATCGAGTATATGAACTTGTGATGGAACTATGATTTGTTAATTGACATATATAAGAGGCTGAAAACTATTATGAGATCTTGAAAGAACTTAGTAAATATAGAAGAATGTTCTATAAGGATGCAAGGTAATCAGTAGGTGAAAATTCTCTATAGCTAACTTTGTTATGGTTTGATCAATGTTCGCAAAAAGGGATATTTGACAAGGGGTTTGACTAACTTTTTAAAGTTTATGTACCTTTTTTTGTATTAGGAGGATCCTTTTTTGGGGTGTATGTAAATATTTAATGATGTATTGAATAATATTAGATATAATATTAAGTATACTTTGCTCATAATTCAGCATTTTGTTATGAGTTCTTTAAGCTTTTTATATGTTTAATTTGCTTGGCCCACTTGTGTGCATTTATAGATAGGTTTTTCACCAATTGTTTCTTCAAACAACTTCTAGTAAGAGTTTTGCCCTAGGCTCCTCTTCATCAGGTGTTTACACCTCCACTGAAAGTCCTGGTTAGATCCAACCATTAACATGACAAGATTCAATGCTCATAATCAACAAATGGCCAAGCTTAAGTTTGCTCGGCCCACTTGACCATCGTTAAGAAAGTTACAATTGAATCATCATATTATGAATGATAATTCTAATAGCTAGATAAGCACTAGGCATTTGTGCCTCCAATGATTATCTAAACCATTGATCTATTACTATCACTTAATAGCTAGATAACTTAGTTATCTCCGTAACTTCATCATTTTAAGGATCTAATAATTTAGAGGATTTATATACATGTGATAGTGAAAAGAGAAGACATGATCCAACAATAAAAAATCCTCCCATTGACTTCACCAAATCTTAGATGAGGGTTCGAGACTGGATGGTCCAAGGGCACCTAAATCAATTGTACCGACTTCACCAAATCTTAGACAAGGGTTCGAGACTAAATCAGTCATATTGATTCACCTTAATGGCATAGGTCAACTCAAATCACTAAGCGACTCAATCAAAAGCTGATTAACCACTTTAGCCAAGTGGAGATTGGTAGAAGGTCCTTGTTTCTTAGACACCAACTTAATAGGCCAGGAAAGAAAACAATCCGAATTAAAAATCCATTTCAACCACTTATCTTAGACACTAATTGGTTTATTAGATTCGATTCGATAGTCTAATGACTTGGGTTCAACCACTGTGCTATAATCAGGTCCATTTAGAAATCAATAATATGAACTTGATCAAGCTACAATTATTGATTTTGATCTATAGAGAAGAAAACCTAATTCAACTTTTAGTTAGATTTAATTCAATTCTCAATTTAGTCCATATTTGATTCTAATCGCAGGTCTAACCCAGTTAAATGACTTGATAGGAGCTAACCATAACCACAAAGTTTATGAAATGGCTCAAAATCTTTCATTTTCAAATCTAGATTTTTAACTACCAAAATTTAATTCTTAGTTAAGTTTATGAACATGTTTAAATTGAATCAATTTTAATTTAAATTGTAAAAACCCTTTTTACAAATTTCAGCAAATTAATTTTCTATTCAACAATTATGAGTCGACTCACCTTGGTCATGAGTTGACTCATCCATGAGTCAAGTTATTGTGAGTCAACTCATCATTGTGACTATGACTCATAGAGAGGAAATAGAGACCTGTTACTCTTAGTTTGCAGTCATGAGTCGACTCATTAGGAGTATGAGTCGACCCATCAGGGTCATGAGTCGATTCATCAAGACCAATGAGCCAACTCACGTGTATTGACAGTAATAGTTGCAGAAATCATATCTAACTTTATGCCAAAAATTTTTGCACAACAAATCATAAATCTAACTTAGAACTATTCTAAACTCATTTATTATCTTAGATCTAAATTATAAAGATTAAAATAACTTTAATCTAATCCTTTTCGCATTTTCTTCTTTAAGAGTCTATCACAAGCAGCACCTCTACACTTTATAAGAGAACCCCATCGAGTAGAAAGTGAGGGCTTTTAAACCTTGCTTCTCTTGTATGACTAAATGGTCATGGTCAAGTACTTAATCCAAGTACTTGCAAAAAAAATATAAAATAAATTAAAATTCAGATCAACATTCAAATATAATTATGTCAAATGAACCTGGCTCTGATACCATTTGAAGGAACTAGCAGAAGGTTTCATGCAAGGTTTTCAAATCTTTTTTAAAAATAAGTAGTGGAAAGCAATTTGATTAATTATATTAATCTACAAATGTATTAGATCAAATCTATAAACTACCTACCACAGGAATGTATGAAAACTAAATACACGAAAGCAAGCATAGATCATATCTATGCTATAAAACTAACATCGTAAATTACATCTATGATGTCAATGAATTCAAAACTCATTATCTTTTCGTAGATCGATGATCATTATAATTGATTACCATGGTCTAAGGCTCTCTTAGCCATACATGTATATGGCCTCTACGGGAGATTCACATGAAGCCCTGTATTGAGTAGTCTCCTAGAAGACTAGCTTCTTGTAGAGACCTTGATGGCTGATCAAACCTTTTTTTTCAGATCATCGGGATGCTCCAGGAGATGAAGAAGAATACGTGGGAGATAGGAGGTGGTGGAAGGAAATGGTGGACTAGAGATTAGAAACTTTTTTCTCTCTTCCCAAATCCTAGTAGAAGAACTCGGGAGCTCACACCCAATAACCCTTTCTCTCAAGTCCCACACCCCTTTTTCCCTTAGCTAGAAGACTATCTTTAGCATACTCTAGCCATCTCACACACCCACTAGCAACCTTTTAAAAAGAGAAGCATCCAAGTGGTTAGGAGAGGTTAGGGAGTTAGGATGTAGGTTGGATAAGGTGAGGTGGTTTTGATTCAAAATCAAATCCAACTCACATTCAAATTTGAATTCAAGTTCAAATAACCTAAATTTAAATTCCAATTCCAATTTAAATTTAAAATTCAATTCATGGGGCTAGGGCATACAGGTTTGATCCAATCTAATAAAACTCGAGCTTGACTAAATCACATTTGGTTAGATCCAAAGAGATAAGCAAATCTAATCAAATTAGGAACCCAATCTCATTAGCTAAATCATAATATAGCTAGGAATTAAGCCTAAGACCTAATCAAATCAGGAATCAAATCTTCTCAATGATTAGATTATCATATAACCTAATTCGATCAACCTAATTGAATCCAATTCATTTAGACTTGAACCAAATTTTATTACTTAATCAAATTGAGCTAATTAGCAATCCAATTATCAATTAAACCTTTCAAAATTCACCAACTCCTAGTGAATCACCTGATAAGTCCACTCACAGTAGATACCCTTGAGTCAACTCAAGGTTAACTTCAATCATATTGATGATTAATCCCAAAAATGATTTTTAATCATTGATCAACCATTAAATTAGTCAAGAACTTCTATTTTATATGATCCCACAGGTTCGAACACTAAGCTAGTAGCACAGGAACAATTTCTATACTAATCAAAGCGACCATCTTGTAAAGATACTCGATATCTAGATAGGTCAAATAGTTGCAAAGCAACATTCAAGAACCTTTGGCATATGATTATTATATAATTCATCCCTTTGATCCTCAATGCTTAGGATGACTTCAAGGTTAAATTGCTAATCTTTAATCAGTACATCCACATAATATCTCAACTTTTACAAATCTTGTGACTGCTCACAAGGATTACCCTAGCCAAGGATTTACTAAACTAAAATACAGTGAAGAATTATCTCCAATACCTTGGAATGGTCAATTCCATCTTGACTAAAATACCAACTTCACAGTACTTGACTGTATCCAGAAATCTTCCATCACTAAATTAGAAATTCAAGTGGTCTAGTACAAAGCATAGTGAGTTGCTTATAAATCACTATAGTGATCTTAGGTTTGAGGGATGCTTATATCCACATCCTTCATGAGCAATCTTTGGTAGTAGTGTGCTCTATAGGTGGATCACATTTAGTGAAATGTACTCCTACATTTCACCTATATGCCATACCAACGTCTCCACACTCCTTGGTTAAGAGGACAACCAATGCATATGGCATATAATGATCTGTACTCGATAAACATTATCATCTTATAATAACATATCATTTGATCGTGAACAAATTTAAGAACCACATGATAAATCCTTTTTTATTGAATGAAAATAGTTATAAAGATTTAATCATAAATGAGTTTATTATAGGAAGATGCTCGTATGATAAACTATTAAATAACTTTTATTAATAATTAATTCATATATAAATACAAATAGCACAACTAACTATAGGTTAGACAAGTGGCTTTATAATACAATTCCCAACAATATATATATTTATATGATACAGAAAATGAGATTAACAACTAAATTAGAATGCTTAAGTCTGAAGATGTTTCATCTGGTACAAATCATGAAATTGTCCAAGGATTAATTACCATGTTTGATCAAGAAAATGAAATTGTTAAAGCTTTTAGAATGGCTCGAGATCATTTTAAATAATCTAAATTTTTGCTAATGCATATGAGATTAATAGGAAGATGATAGGGAGACACTATATAATATTGTGCACCCACAAATTTTGAAATAACTAGTTTAATTGTTAGTGGTTTAGAAGAAGCCGATCACCGGCATAATATTATTGTTGAGCATAAGACTAAAGGACTAAAATGGATTAATGATTTTCATCCTAGCTTTATGGTTATGCTGTATCTAATCCTATTTTTATTTGGTAAATATAGCTATAGAATTGATATAAAACATAGAAATGTTTTGCATAAACATTCATTACGCAAGGCAATATATTAGTATGAAAGAATTTTATGGATATGGAGTACAATAGGGGATAAATGGAGGAAGAACCTTCATAAGGGGAGGTAGGCTGTTTCAACAATATATAGTAGATGCTTTTTCATATATTGAAGAATAAAGGCTAGCTTATATCAGAAGAAATCAAAAGTACTTGAGATTATAAATTTATAAAAGTATCAAAGATGCATTTGTTAGAGAAGATGTTGATAGAAATGCAATCGGAAAGAGAATTATATTGACATCAAGTTTTACCAATCCAAAACTATTAAGATGCAATGACTATTTGTAGATGTTATGGACATCTAGACCTATTCATCACATTTACTTATATTGCACAATAGCTAGAGATTCAAAGAGGTCCAAATATCATTCCAGGCCAAAAACCTAAAGATAGACCAAATATTATCAATATGGTTTTCAAGATAAAACTTGAAGAGTTGATATCAAATATTACAAACAAACATCATTTTGGGAAATTTATTATAGGTACATTTGTATTTATTAAAACAAATTTCTGAATATTCACTTATCATTGGATATTGAATAATCTTTTTCTATCTATAGTCTTATAAATAATAGTCTCAGAAATGCGGTTTACCACATGTACATATTTTATTAAGTTTGGATTCAAAACATAAATATCCAATAGTGATAAACATTGAATCTATAATCTATGAAAAAATACTTGATAGAGATGATGATCAAATGGGATATACCACTATTGCAAAGTTTTTGATGCACAGATCATGTAGATAAATAATCCTAAATTATCCTGTATGTAAAAAGGACATTGTTTGAAATATTTTTCAAAAATATTTTAGACAGAAAAAATGATAGATGAAAATGGAGCTGCCATTTATAAACAAAGAAATAATGGATGTTATGTTCTAGAAAATGGCATTAAACTAGATAATAGATATGTTGTGCCCTATAATTTAAGTTTAATCATTCATTATCAAGCCCATGTTATTGTTGAATGGTGTGATAAGTCAAGATGGTCAAATATTTATTTAAATATGTCAACAAAGATATAGACAAAGCAAGTGCCATGATCAGAAAAAAATTGTTTGAATTAATGGTGATACCTGAATAGGTTGATGAAATTAAAACATATTTGGACTATAGACATTTATCGGCATATGAATTTGTATGGAGATTATTTCATTTTGATATTCATTTTAGGGAACCGATAGTTTAATGGTTAGTTTTGCATCTACCACTAATGAACATTGTAACTTATCATGGAAATCAAGATCTAACAACAATTGTTAATAAAAAAAAATAGACAAAACAACGATCACAAAATAGATGCAAACCAATGAAATATTTGAAGATGCCAAAGATTTAACATAAACATATACTATATTTTTTACAAAATGGGTATGGAACCCTAAAGACAAAATATGGACCAAAAGAAAACAAAAAAAATTGATTGAAAAATTGTTTACATCCATCCCAGTTATTTTCACTAAATCTCCTGGACCGGGTTCTCTCGACCTGGCTGGAGTGTTCGTCTCCCCCGATTCCTGCAAAAATGTCTCATAGGCCAGAGGTGTTCTGGCGGGGGACCCTCCGATGGCTAAGTTAGTGGGAGGCTTAGAGCAACAGAATGGAGGAATCAATGGAGATAGCTCGTGGGAGGGAAAAAGCTCTCTTACCACTCGAAGTCCCCCTTTTACCTTGTATAGGCGTGAAACTTCACCAGAATCTGTTAGGGGCTAGGCTGGGAATGGCCAAACTACTCGTAGAGGTATCTTGGTAGTGGCCAGGTGGCACCAGATTGTGGGACCTGTAAAGTAACGACACCGAGATCGTGGGATCCGCAAAGTAATGGAGCCGAGATGTCAGGATTCTGTTGTAACGGAATCCTGGCACCTGCTGCAAGGAGCCTCTAAAGCCTCCAGGCCATCCTTGGAGTGGCTTGCCTCAGGACGATATGGGCTTGGCTGAAGTGGGTCGGTCGGACGCCCGGTGAGTCAGTCAGACCCTTGGTGAGTCGGTCAGACCTTCGGTGGATCAGACGGACCTTTGGTCTGACCCAGTCGAAGGGCTGTTGGCTCTAGTCTGGCTCGGAGGAAAGCTGATTGGGTATAATAGTTGTCCCTTTTCTCTTGACCTTCGGGAGGGCTTGTTGCTTCAAAGGGCGAGAGCATCATTCTCGCAATGAATGTACTTGTTTTTGGGGTGATTGCAGATCTAATTGGGCATGTTGTGTCTGGTCGTTTCCCATTCTAGAAACTCCCGCTTAGGATAGGTGTTGACACTGCATTGGAAGCGGAGGGAGCAACAGTTAATGCAGAAGGGGCATAATGATGAGTGGCCAACCTGGCCTGCTCAACCGTCATGCTTCGGAGGTGGCTTGAGTGACGTGGCGACATCCGGGCGGTTGGTGCCGTGCTGGGAGCGACCCCTCCACCGCTAATCTGGCGATCATGCAGATCGTGGCTCGAATGTGCTTCTTTCTATCGCATCAGCTTTTGCTACATAGGTAGTCATACTGCTTGATGCCTGGGTCATGGCACCCAAGGGATGGTGAGAACCGGTCCTCCCAGGGGCTATAAAAAGGAGGCATTGAGACTCTGGGTGGAGTTTCTTGCTGCATCCGACCTTGGAAAGAGAGCACCACATTCCATCATCTCCGCCCTCTTAGGAAACTAGTTCTCAGGTTAGTCCTCCTTCCCTTCAAGCTTCATAGTAATGGCCTCCAATCGTAGGGAGGAGCTAGGTCCCAATCAGGTCCAGTCTGAATTGATGCAGGATTGGGTAGAGGCCCTTAGGGTTAGATATAACATTCCCTCCACCCTTCACCTCATTGTCCCGGATCCAGAAGGGAGGGTGACCAGGCCACTGAGCCCCGAAGCCCTGGAGCCCTCCTGGTATACGAGGATCACCTAAAGGCTGGCCTTAGGTTTCCCTTATTTGATTTTTTCATCGAGGTCTTCAACCTTTATAGAATTACTCCTGCGCAGCTGACCCCGAATAGCATTCGGGCTATCAGCTGCTTCATGGTTCTGTGCTAGAGAGCCGGAGCAGAGCCTAGGACCTCCCTCTTCACCACCTTCTTTGTTATGAAGAAAGACTTTAGGAGTAAAGAGTGGTGGGTTCTTAGCCCCCATCCTGGGTGGAAGATACTCGGAGGTCTTCCGTTGGCCGTCAATGGATGGAAATCCAAGTTCTTCGTGCACAGCCTTCAGCCTTGGGGCTTTGACCTGTCATGGGGGGAACCAAGGTTGATGGCTAATGAAGGAAGGGCGGTGCTGATGGCTGACCAAGCTGACTTCAATGAGATGGAGGCGGTCAGCGTCACAATGGTGCCGGAGTTGCTTCGAAAGGTTAGCCTCCACTTGGCTGGAGTCAGCCGCCAAAGACACTTAGGTAGGGTAGAAACCATTGCCGTCAGTTCCTTTTTCGTTCTATAAGCTATATTTTTTTCTTTACTTACTTTGGTTTTGCCCTTGTAGCAGGAGAGAAGATGAAGCTTGATAGAGCGAGGGTGGAAGAGCGGGCGGCAAGGAAGAGGGCCACCAGTTCGTGGAGCCGATCGTGGACAAACTGAAGAAGAGCGGGCAGAGGAACGGCCCGCGATCATAGTGGCATCGAAATTTGATGAGGACAATGTACCCTTGTTAGAGTGGATGGCTGCGAGGGCATCGAGACCTTCGCTCACTGTCGGGGAGTCGGCCGTCCGACCGGGGCCAACCGCATTGGAGCTGACCGAAGAGGGGATGGCCCCAGCCTTACCATTGGCCGAGCTGACAGAGGTGGTTCACCCCGCTGACAAGGAGAAATGTGCAGTTGGAGGAGCGGACACCGATGAGGTCAGCTACGACACCTTCAAACACTGGCATGCTCTTCAAAATCCCTAGCAGGCTAGGGATCTACTCAAAGGGGCTATCACTGAGGCTGATTGGGAGGAGTCTTATCGGTGCAAGCTAAACGAGGTGGCGAGAGGCACCTACCTCAACCTGATGATGGTAACTTATTATCCCTTCCTCTTCTTTCTTCATCACCTTTTCCTTGTGTGTAACTAACACGGTTTATTGTTTGCAGCTTCTCCATGACATCTCATTGATGGACGAGGGCCTCGGTGATATGGTTCACATGATAGAGGCCTCGACCAAGAAGGCCAAGGGGTCAGTGATGGCCAGAGCAGCGGTAGAGGCATCGCAGAAGGCCATGGAGGAGAGGCTATCGGCTAGTCTGGCTGAAGCCAAGTCCTTAAAGAAGCAGGTAGAAGACCTGCAGATTCAGCTAGCCGAATGGGAGGCCAAGTTGAAGAAGAAGAAGGCGAAGGTTACCTCCTTGATCCGTCAGCTGAGCGAGGAGGAGCGGTCCATCAACTTCGAGAGGAGCATGCGGGCCCACCAGGCAATGTCGGCGAAGTACATAGTCTAGTTGAGAGAGGAGAAGGAGCTGGCAGAGGAGCGGGTCCGCGATGCTGTGGTGGAATACAAGGCTTCCGCCAGCTTCAACGATGAGATGAAAGAGGCCGAAGTGGTGAGCTATGAGTATGGCTTCGATGACTGCTTGAAGAAGGTAGCCGAAGCCTTTTCGAAGATCGACTTATCACCATACAGCTGAGAGAGTCGCCGAAAAAAGAAGGGGGCTGCCGACATCGGGGCCGACGCCCAAGCTATTGCCAACACGGGGTCGATGGAGGCATCGGTCGGGACTTCGAATGCAGTGCAGGATGCTGAAGCCGAAGCTCCTCCAACTATTCCCCCTTGTACCCACAGGGCAAGACTTAAGACTGATTGTAAAAGTCTGCCGCTCTTGTACAAAAACTTTTAATTAATGAATGAAATGAATTCTTCTTTTGGCACATGTCTTTGACGTTTGTTTTTCTGAATGTAGATCGGTCAGCTTAGTCCGATCTCATCTCTTTTAGAACTATTTCTAAGTATCGAGAGGTCGGTTTAGCTCGAACTCATCTCTTTTAGGAATATTTCTAAAAAACTTTTGAACTAGTCATTTATAGAAAAATCTCTCAAGGGTTTAAGGATCCCACAAAGTACTTCTCGATTGAGGTCGGATTTTGAAGGGGCTATGCTAGAGCCTTGCCGATCGGGATCGGACTTTGAGTGGGCTATACTAGAGCCTTGCCGATAGGGATCGGATTTGAGTGGGCTACACTAGAGCCTTTACCGATCAGAATCAGACTTGAGTGGGCTGTCCTAGAGCCTTTTCCGATCAGAATCGAACTTGAGTGGGCTTCATTAGAGCCTTTGCTGATCAGAATCGGACTTGAGTGGGCTGCACTAGAGCGTTTGTTGATCGGAATCAGACTTGAGTGGGCTGCAGTAGAGCCTTTGCCAATCGAAATCGGACTTGAGTGGGCTGCACTAGAGCCTTTGCTGATCGAAATCGAACTTAAGTGGGTTGCATTAGAGCCCTTGTCGATCGAAATCGGACTTGAGTGGACTGCACTAGAGCCTTTGCTGATCGGAATTGAACTTGAGTAAGCTGCACTAGAGCCTTTGCCGATCAGAATCAAACTTGAGTGGGCTGCACTAAAGCCTTTGCCGATCAGAATCGAACTTCTTTGTAGTGTAAATTGTTGTCTTTATTGATAATATTTGTGGAGGTTATCTACAGTCCAAGGATAGGCCACCTGCCATCCGTCTAAATGCTCGAGTCGATAAGTTCCAGCCCGAATCACTTTGCTTACCCGATAGGGGCCTTCCTAGTTGGGTGAGAGCGTTCCTTGTTCAGTTGGCCTGGATATCTCTGATCTCTGTAGAACCAAATCTCTAATCCAGAAGCTTCGAGTCTTGACTTGAGAATTGTAATATCTGGCCATTCTTTGATAATAGGTCGCCATCCTCAGGTTCGCCTGGAGTCGAGTCTCCTCGAGTAAGTCAAGGTCGGCCCTTCTCTATTCATAATTGGCTGGTTCGATGAAATGATCGATTCGGAGGGACTACAAGGAGACTTCCACCGGTATGACCGCCTCACTCCCATAGGTGAGAATGAATGGAGTTTCTCCAGTCGTCGTCCGGGAGGTAGTCTGATAGGTCCAGAGCACCGAATAAAGTTCTTCCACCCAGAGTCCCTTGGCATCGTTCAGTCGGGTCTTCAACCCATGCAGGATCGTCTGGTTGGTGACTTCGACCTCCACGTTGGATTGGCGGTGTCCGATTGAGGTCAACCGGTAGGAGATATGGTACTGTTAGCAGAAATATCAGAACTTCAGGTTATCGAATTGCCTCCCGTTGTTGGTGATGATTGCCTGTGGTATGTCAAACCGATAGTTTCAGATGAAGGTCTCCATCTTGGCTTCGATGATCTGCGCCAGTGGTTTAGCTTCCACCCACTTGGTGATATAGTCGATGGCTATAATTAGGAACTTCCGTTGTCTAGATGCTAGGAAAAATGGCCCGAGGATATCCATCCCCCATTGTGCGAATGGCCAGGGGGCCGTTAGCTAGATTAGCTGACTAGCCAGTCGCCTTTGAACATTGGAGTACCTCTGGTATGCATCGCACCTTCTAACAAAATCTGCAATGTCCTTCTGGATGGTTGGCCAGTAGTAGCCTTGTCGGATGATCTTATAGGCTAAAGATCTACCTCCCAGGTGGTCACCACATATGCCTTCATACACTTCTTTGAGTGCATAATCAGCGTCCGATGACCCCAGACACTTAAGTAGTGGCTGTGTAAATAATCGCTTGTAGAGGATTCCATCGAGGACAATGTACTTTGAGGCCATCCAGCGTACACGTTTGGCTTCAACTTTATCTTCCGGTAGGGTTCCTTCATTGAGGAACGCAAGGATGGGGTCCATCCAAGAAGCCTCTCGCTCCACTTGGTGGATCCCTGATGTCTCCTCAGCAATTCTTCGGCTTTGTAGGTGCTCCACGAAGGTCCGGTCAGAGGGGTTAATGATGACAGTGGCCAGTCGTGACAAGGCATCTGCCCAGGAGTTTTGCACTAAAGGTATATGGAGTATCTCGAAAGATTTGAGTCGAGTTACGAGGCTCTGTGCCTTACTCAAGTACTTGGCTAGGGCCGAATCTCTCACCTCGAATTCATCCCTCACCTTGTTTACCACCAGTTGGGAATCAGAGTAGGCTCTGATCTGACCGATGCCCAGCTCATCGGTTATCCTTAGTCTTATGAGGAGGGCTTCATACTCTGCCTGGTTATTTGATACTTGGAATATGAAATGCAGGGCATACTCCAGGCTCTGTCCATCAGGGTCGGCTAGGATCAAGCCTGCTTCACAACCAGCAAGGTTAGACGCCCCGTCCACATGGAGTGTCCAGGCAGTGTTTGACTCTCCAGCAATATCATCCTTAGGTGTGTCAACCATTTGTAGAGGTATCTCCTATCTCTAGGTACACTCTGCTATGAAGTTGATGATCACCTAAGCCTTCATGGTTGATCGAGGCTGGAAGGAGATGTCAAATTCGCCAAGCTTGACACCCACTTGGCAAGTCACCCCAAGGTATCGGGACTTTTGAGGATCACCTTGAGAGGTTGATCAGTCAGGATGATGATCGGATGCACTTGAAAGTAGGGCCATAATCTCTTGGCTGCCATAATCAGGGAGTAGACAAGCTTCTGCATCTTGGGATACCTTGTTTCGGCATCATGGAGTACCTTGCTGATGTAGTAGACTGACTTTTGCTAGTTATCCTCTCCTATCCGAACGAGGACGAAGCTCACTGCCTCATCCGATACCGACAGATATAGATACAGGGGCTCTCCTTCCACAGGCTTAGTGAGTAAGGGACGCATCTCCAGATATGCCTTTAGTGCTTCGAAGGTCGATCGACATTCGTCGGTCCATTAAAAGTGGTCCGACCGCCATAGAGTTTTAAAGAAAGAGAGACATTTTTCGACCGATCTAGAAATAAAGCAGCTGAGAGAGGCTATCCGACCTGTGAATTTTTGTACTTGTTTCTTGCTGGTTGGTTGCCCCATGTCGATGACGGCCTTGATTTTATTAGGGTTGACCTCAATCCCTCGCAGTGTGACTAGAAAGCTGAGGAATTTCCAAGGTCACCCGAAGGTACACCTGGTGGAGTTCAACTTCATCCTGTGGTGCCTCAGGGCATCGAAAGACTCTTTCAGATCCTTGATATGGTCGGCTCTCTGAAGACTCTTGACTATCATGTCGTCAACATATGCCTCAATATTTTTTTTAAGTTGCCCCTCGAAGACCCTGTTGATCAGCCTCTGGAAGGTGGCTCCAGTGTTCTTTAGGCCAAAGGGCATCATCCTATAGTAGTACAGCCCTTTGTCAGTGACAAAGGCTATCTTCTCCTCGTCCTCCTGGTTCATGCTGATCTGGTTGTACTTAAAAAAGGCATCCATGAAGCTCAGAAGTTGATGACCAGCAGTGGCGTCCACCAGCTGGTTGATCTTTGGCAAGGGGAAGCTATCCTTCGGGCATGCCTTATTGAGGTTAGTGTAGTCTACATATATCCTCCACTTCCCGTTGGCCTTCCTCACCATCACGACATTCGCCAGCTAGTCAGGATAGTGGGCTTCTTTGATGAAGCCAGCTTCGAGGAGCTTCTTGACATCCTTATCGACCGCCCTCTGTCTCTCGGGGATGAAATTCCTCTTCTTCTATCGGATAGGCTTGTAGGTGGGGTCCACCTTAAGTCGATTGGTTATGACTTTCGATGGGGTGCCTAACATGTCGAATGCTGACTAGGTGAAAATGTTGGCATTATTCTGCAGGAAGCTGACCAGCTCTGATTTGGCCTCCTCATCGAGTATACTTTCGATCTACAGGATCCTAGTAGGATCATCCTCCCTAAGAGGTACAAATAGGATCTTCTTGACCGATTTTTCATAGTAGTCAGCTTCGGACCTAGGATCAAGCTATTCCAAGGTGGAATGGCCTCCCGATTGCCTGTCCTGAATGGTCAAACACTACCTGGCCATCCTACGATCCCCTCTCATCACTCCGATCCCATTTCAAGTCGAAATTTTGCCAACAAGTGGTAGGTAGACACAATGGCTCAGAATTTGTTAAGGGCTGATCATCCCAATATGGCGTTGTAAGCTGATGTCGTGCAGACGACCACAAAATTGATAGGGAGGGTCTTTTGATAATGTTTTGATCCGATGGTCACAGGCAGAGTTATTTTTCCTTCTACGTCGACAGAGCTCCCCCCAAACCCTGTCAACGGTGTTGGGGATTCTTGTAGCCTAGTTCTAGGCAGATTCATTCTGACAAAGGCATCACATAGCAAAACTTTGGTGGAGCTTCCATTATCAATGAGGATCCTTCTTACATCATAATTGGCAATCACTGCCGATACAACAACAGGATCATTCCCAAAGACCTGGGTCTCCGGGAGGTCTTCGTCGGAAAAACTAATTACATTAGAATTCTGAGGCCTCTTTAAGATGTCCCGACCTCCATCTCTCCAGTCGGGCTAGCGGTGGAGCACACCAACATTTCCATCAGTAGGGCATTGGTTGGGCAGCTTTGTTTCCTTCGGGGGGTTCCTGGCATTGGAAGTTTTAGCTCGGTTCCTCTAGGATCGGACGTACTTGTGCAGGTACCCTTGTCTGATCAAATCTTTGATGCATCTTTCAATTGGAGGCAATCTTTTGTGCTGTGTCCATGGTCACGGTGGAACCGGTAGTACTTGTCCTTGAACCTTAATGTGGAGGGGCTCCTCATCGAGCGAGGCCTTTGTAGGAAGGTCTCCTTCTCTATCTCCATAAGGATTTTCTCCCTCGGGAGGGAGAGAGGTGTGTAAGTCTCGAACCTCCTGGGAAAGTTCTTCGACTTAGGGCTACGACGTCGAGCCGAGTTGATGCCATCGCTGGGAGGTTAGACTTCGAGAGCCCTATTGCTCCTCTTCTTGGGAGCTAACCTCCTTTCAACCGGGCATCGGCTTGCCACTTGTTCTTTTGCCAAGGCATATTTTTGTGCCCAAGCCAGCAGTTCGGAGTAGCTTATCATGAACTTTTTGTCTAGTAAAAAGGTGAGCCTGGACGATCGTAGCCCCTTCTTGAAAGCCAACATAGCTACATGCTCATTGAGGTCCGGGACCTCCATGGCTGCCGAATTAAATTGGGCCATGTAATCCTAGAGGGTTTCTCCTTCCTTCTGCTACACGAGGAAGAGGCAGTCCGTGTTCCTCGACATCCAGCTGTAAGTCCTGAAATGGGACAAAAGGAGCTTTTCTAGCTGGGAGAAGGAGTGAATCATACCTGGTCAGATGGCAAAAAACCACATCTGGGTTGCCTTCTTAAGTGTTACGATGAAGGTGATGCAGTGGAGGGCATCGGAGGTGCCCTGCTCCATCATATAGGCCTTGTAAATGCCTAGAAATGCCTAGATGGTCCAGAGGGCTGGTGGTGCCATCGTAAGCATCCACCTGGGGGATCTTGAAGTGACGGAGGATAATTTCTCCCATAATTTTAGTAGAGAATGGTGGGCGGGAGTCGTACGCCATCGCTTCTTCTCCTTTTTACCGATCGATGAGTTCGACAATTCGCTCCTCCATGTGCTTGAGCTTGCTGGTGTAGTCCCTCGGGTCTTCATCGCGTCGCTAGTCATTGTCAGAGACCAAATCCATGGAAGAGGATGAGGCGGACCTCACTCTTTTCCCATCGGTGTGAGTCCTTTATGACCTTCGGGGCTCCGGGGTCACGTGGGAGCTGTGTCGAGGGACTCCTTGACGTCGACTCTCTTCGACAGCAGGTGGATAGCTTGTTCTAGATGCCACGGGCAACTGTTGTCTGTCATTGTCCGTGTCTTGAAGGTTCTAAACCATGGCGGCAAGAGTGTCGATGCGGTTCAGAAGAGTCTGGAACTACTGCTGTCCCAGGGTGATGGTAGGCTAGGCGGCGTCGTTCTCCCTGAGAGGTTCTCCCGACCCAGCCTGGGAGCGGCCTTCCCTATTGGAGGTATTTTGAGCTCTTCCCTTCACCATCGTTTGACTTAGCGATGGATTCCTTCTTTTGGAGAAGGGAAACTAGAATGGAGGTTCTGGCCCTTCCTCTAGTGCCAATCTTTTGCTGCTGAATCTCCCGGATCGGGTTCTCTCGACCTGGCTGGAGTGTGCATCTCCCCTAGTTCTTACAAAAACATCCCACGGGCCGGAGGTGCTCCGGCAGGGGACCCTTCGATAGCTAAGTTAGTGGGAGGCTTAGAGCAACAAAATGGAGGAATCAATGGAGATAGCTCGTGGGAAGGAAAAAGCTCTCTTACTGCTCGGAGTCTTCCTTTTACCTTATATAAGCACGAAACTTCACCAGAATCTGTTAGGGGCCAGGCTGGGAATGGCCAAACTGCCCCTAGAGGAATCTTGGTAGTGGCCAAGTGGCACCAGATCGTGGGACCTATAGCGTAACGACGTCGAGATCATGGGATCCACAAAGTAATGGCATCGAGATATCAGGATTTTGTCATAATGGAATCCTGGCACCAGCTGGAAGGAGCCTCTGGAGCCTCCAGGCCATCCTTGGAGCGACCAGCCTCGGGCCGATATGGGCTTGGCTGAAGTGGGTCGGTCGGACCTCAAGTGGATCGGTCAAACCTCAAGTGAGTCGGTCGGACCTTCGGTGGGTCAAATGAACCTTTGGTCCGACCCGGCCGAAGGGCCGTTGGTTTCAATCTGGCTCGAAGGAAAGCTGATTGGGTATAACACCAGTTTTGGTGAATTATATGATTCAAGAATACTTTTGAATATCATCAAAGGACCAAGAAGTTATGATGAAATCAAAATCATAAATGGTTATGTGCATCTATTATTCCAATCTTCATGTAATGCTTTTGGATTATTAGGTGATCATAAGGAATAACACAAGGCACTAAATGAAGCTTCTCAATGAGCAACCAAATCTAAATTGAGATGGACTTTTGAAATTTTGATTATATATTGTGTAGTGGCTGATCTAAGTAGATTATTGGAGTTCTACTAGAAATTTTTTTTGGATGATATAATTTGTGGATTAAAAGATGTTTTGGAAATACCTAACTTACAAATTCTAGAATCTCAATCGAGGAACTATGTTTTGCTTGAACTAAAAAAATTATTCAATAAAAATTGTTGTTCCTTTTCAAGCTATAATTTACCAATACCTAATAGAGTTATAGTAGAAGAACTTAGTAATAAATTGTTAAGAGAAGCATTGAATTCTGATGTACATCAAATACAATGGGAACGTATAGAATTATTCAAAGGATTGAATGAAGAACACAAACTTATTTATGATGCTATATTGAATGTTGTACAAGAAAACAAAGGTGGTTTGTTTTTTGTACAGTAAGAACAAGCTAAACTTATCTTTGGCAAACAATAATTTTGAGACTTCATTTCGAAGGAATTTTTTTTTGATAGTTGCTTTTTTAGAATAGCATTCCATTACTTCTAGGTGGTCATACATCCATGATATGTTTGGATTTGGTTAGTTTAGCATGGTGCCAAAGCTCCAATCTATGTCAGACACGTGTCAACTAGCCTAGATGATTGGGCCATCACTCAAAATCTTGCCACCTAGACTTTGGGTTATGCACTCACCAACTCTCCACTTGGATGTCGATCATTACCAGGTTTGCCCCTCGCCTGTCCTAGTCAAGCATGATCCAAGAGTGGCTGCCATTAATGCACACTACTTGAGAGGCATCCCATCGCAAGGATGTACCAGTCTCCACTTCCTACTCCACCAACCATGATATGGTCTCTGCTACAAGCATGCCTGCCATGACTGAGGTGCTAGATACCACTCTCCTATAATGCATACCATACCACTTCTAGGCATCAAGTACATGCCTATAACTTCTTTCTTGGGACCCTCTAGATAAGAAACAAAGAAGAACAAGAAGAGAAGTCAAAGATAGAACTATGGATTCTCACCTCCCTTTCCTCAAAGCCCTTCCTTTTTAACAAAGGAACCCTCTTCTTACTCTTGAGGCACACTCTAAGCTTCCTGGTAACCTTTGAGTTCTTCATAGCTTACATAGTCTCTAAACTTTGAGTATCAACCTGAATGTTCATCAAGATATTTGCAAACCATCCTATACACTTTCCACAAAGTGCCTTGGCCTCTGTATGTCCACTCACTCACGTGTTATCTCTCCAGAAGTGGGTCTCATACACATTGAGATCCCCTTCTTCCATAAATCTCATTCCATCTCCCTCCTTCATCACTTCTTTGGCTTCTCTTACTTTACTCTAAAATCATGTAAACTTTGAGCCTCCTCTATTTGCCTTTCTAAAAGATTGACTTAGATATCAGAGGGTTTACTATTGGAGAACTCCTACTATGTATGAACTTTCTAGTCTTCTTTATCTTGTAGGACCCAACTTCTTGCAACAAGACCCTACAAGACCCGGCTCCATGTTAGCAGCCATCTTAGCTCCAGCACTCACTGAGTTAACCTAAATTTGCTCATCTTCTGGTCAAGCAAAATATTGGCACTAGAAAGAGGGCCTTGCCCAAAATTTTATTGAGACTTGGAGTTTGTCTCAGGACTCTTCTCATCTTCAGTTCATGCCATTGTCTCAGGACTCTTCTCATCTTCAATTCATGCCATGGCTAAGGAAAAATGGATGATTGTGTCTACTCCCATTAAGGTATCCATAACCTTAGCCACCCAGTCTTCAGGTCCTCTAGAAGGAGAGGTGGGACCATCAACTGCTTTGACCATTACTGTTGAGCAGTTCCAGCTGCTCTCCTAGCAAGTCCAGCTGCTGATAACTTTGGTATAGAGCCTATAGCAGGCCCCACCAAGGTTGGAGGTGGAGCTAGCCCGCCACCCATCCCCAGCACATTTGTCCTTCCTGGGCAAGGTGATTAGCTTATGGTGTGAGGCAAGCCTGGTGCCACTCCCACCACCAAGCAAGAGGCTCCTTGGGGGAGGCAATCAAACCAGGATGTGAGGCAAGCCTTCCATCAAGCCTTGCCCTGGTGTATCCTGTAGCCATCGCTCCTACTGAGAGCAAGACGACATATGTCAATATGACTCTCCAATTTCTATTTTCTCTTCCTCCTTGCAGAATACTTTATTAGTGGAATTTTTAAGCCATTGCCCCACTGGACAGTCTGGGTGGCAAGATGAGTTGCTTGAAAGCTCCAAGAAGTAGATATCTACCTGAAGGTGCTTCATAAACAGAAACTATGTCTGAGTGGCAAGCCTTAGTTTTTAGTTTGCTTTCCATTTTCTCCCAAGATCATGGAGGAGTAAGTGCCTCATCGCATCAAGATGCCTATCATGGAGGCCTATGGTGTTACCACCGACCCCTTTGACCATCTAGAGAGCTTCAAGTCTCTTATGCCTCTTCAAGGCATCTGATGTCCTTATGTACAAGTCCTTCCCAAACACCTTTAGGGTAGTGGTGAGAGCTTGGTACACCCGACTCCTACAAGGATCAATCCACTCCTTCAAAGAGTTTGGCCATTAATTTATAGCCTAGTTCTAAAGTAGTAAGAGGCCCGAGTGAGGCTCTGACTTTCTCTTCTCCATCCAACAAGAGGAGAGCAAGTCTTGTTGTCACTATATGGGTCACTTCAAAGTGGCCATGTTGGATGTCCACAGCCTCAAGCCCTTTATAGCCATGTCAACCTTGAAGAGGGGATTGCACAAAGGCTATTTTTATTTCTCCCTCTCCAAGAGGTTTCCGAGAGACCTTCCTCAGCTCTTAGCCCATGCTGAGAAGTATGTCAATGCTAAGGAAGGCATGGTGAAGAAGAAAAAGGAGAAGAGAGAGCATAAGCGGCCTAAGGAGAATCGCTTTCTCCCTTCTCCTCAGCCCATGAGGTAGAGCGACTTAAGTGAAGGAGAATCGCTGATGAGGTAGAGCGACTTAGTGTCTGAATGTGAACCAGCCATCAAACTCTTGGCTAATGGCAATAGAAGTGCACCTAAAAACCTTGGGCGAGCTATGCACCCTAGGTGGGGGTTCTCATACCCCCCAGGCAAAGGCTAACAACCTTTAAGCCTTGGTTAAGTAGTTAGTCTCCTAGGCACAAAGCCCTGGATGAGCTTAGCACCTAGGTAAAGGCTCAATTGCCTTTTAGTCCTGGTCGAGCAATCAAATGCCCAAGTCATGTTCTGACATCCACAATCCCTAGCTAAGCAGTTAGTCTCCCAAGCACAAAGTCTTGGGTGAACCTCGTGCCTTAGGTAGGTTTGTTGAATCCCTTATTCCAAAGTCCTGGATGAGCTTTGCCTCCCAGGCAAGGTTAGTGGACCCTCTATTCTAAAGTCCTAGCCGAGGTTGTCCCAAGTAGGGTTCCAACATCCCTTATTTTGAAATTTTAGACAAGGTTGTTCTAGGTAGGGTTTTGACACCCTTTTGTAAGCCTTTCATGGCAGCATGTCCTATTCAGGCCTCTCCCAAGAGAGCACCCAATCGGAGTCCTAGTCAAGCACCACTTTCAGGCATTTTGATTGAAGTAGAGTCCTGGTTGAGCCTAGAGTCCAACTCCCAAGTACTCTGGTTGGATTGGTACCCTGGCATAGTCTCGTTCATGCGGTCTCATTATCATTTATTCTAGGACCTTTGAGGACAACACCCCTCTGATAGATTCATCGATGCACCTCTCTACCCAATAGTAGTTGGTGCAGACCTGGCTTGGTATCAAGGACCCAGTGCATGCACCTCCCCTATCCTGACCTCTTGATTGAATCTTGTTGTTCATACTAATGATGGATTATTTCACCTCAAAGTGTCTGCCCTATATCCAACCTCTCCAAGTATCTGTCATTGGCTAGGCAATGTCTTCTTTCTAGGTCTCCACAATAGAAGCACCTACTGATCAAGTCCTTCTGAATGGAGTCTTGCTCTAAAGTCATGGGCGAGGATGTCCCAAGTAGGGTTATGATACTCTTTCTAAAGTTATGGACGAGGTTGTTAGGGCAGGGTTTTGAACCCTTCTATAAGTCTTTCTCGGTAGAGTGTCCTACTCAGGCCTCTCTTAGAAGTGAAAGAAAAGTGCCATAAAAACCAATCTTTGAAAGGATATTTTTGTAATCTTCCAACTCTTGTATGACATTTTTGTAAAAGGCATCTTGTTTCATCATACTACTGTGTCTTATTTAAAGATTATGATGAACCCTATAGATTATGACAAAGGAATTAGGGTTATGATGAAGATCATAACAGTGAGACCGAAGTTCCTATAAATCATAATCTAAAATGTTCCTAGTCGTTAGATCATCAATTTGGGAATTGATGCTTTCGAAAAGACTAGCTTATCCTATGTATGCTCGATGGAGAGGGTGGTTAGTCTCACAGCTACTTGAGTAGAGACACTAATACAATGATAAGGGTGCTCATTAGGGTATGAGTTCACTGAATTGACCCACACTGAGACTATCTTATGGAAGTCTTACTCTTGTCAAGAGATAGTTTTCATAATGGGAGTTGTGCAAGTGATCTTTAGAACTGAGGTCACCATGATTTCTTATGCACACTAAGCCATGTTTTGGTTCATACTCATTCATGATATTGAGTCATGTACGGGATGTTTTCGGATATGGTGGAAGGTGTATGAAGGATGTGAGTGGACCAACAAGGAATCAATTATTCCTAATAAGAGAAAATGTTATCCCATGTAATCTCTTCGATTGATGACTCAGGGAGTCTTTGATAAAGTAAGATGAGATTTGAAGTATTTTTTAATTAGTCATCAGTAGAGTCTTCATTACTAAAATGAGATTTGAAATGACTAAGTACTACGGTTTGATAATTTTCTATACCCATCACTTATTCGGGATAAAGGGAGATCGAAAGATTGAATTGCACGGTAACTTTTCACTAAAGGGTATTTTGATACTTTCCACCAAGTTTCTCATCTTCTAGGTAGGCATGATACATTGCTAGACATCAATCATGTCTTGTAGGTTTTCATGAATCAATTCGATTGGATTCATGAGTCAATTTGAAAGCTAGTTCGAATTGGCAACTTAGGTCAGCTCAATTTGACCTAATTAGGTCAAATCGAGTTCGATTGGATCGAATTGGCTTGGACCTAGACCTACTACTGGCTAGATGTGGAATCCAAAGGGTCACACATTAGGAAATTGGCCTAGGAAGTCAATTGGTATTTAATTAAGGTCATGGGATCTTAATTGGTTAGCTAGATTACACACTAGCATGTGTAGGCTAACCTAACTCCTAATCTAATTGAATTGGATCTAAAGGTTGCTTAATGGACTAACCAATTTAAGAGAATCCTAAATTGGGTTGAGTCCTAAGTGGGATGATTTTATCAGATTTTATCTGATATTATTAAGGCTCTTATGCGCCAAATACCAAGAGTCCCAAAGGCAAGGGACTGTTGGTGCCAAATGTGATATGCGGCGATTAAAGGGGCGTAGAAGGAGTCCTTCTACTTGTTAATCATTTTTTAGGTGATAAAGCCCTTTTAACCCTCTTTCATATGACACCCATATCAGGTAGGCTTTGACCTATCAAATTGGTGGAAAGTGGTGTGAAAGTGGAATGCGCACAATGAAGGGACGCGTCCCTTCATTGTTGGCACCAAATTGATAAGGCAGAGTCCTTTTGCTTTAAGTATCTATAAAATTCTCTGATACTTCCTTTCTCTTTTCACGCCCCTTGGCTTTCCTGCAACTGATTATTGCCATATGGCAAGTGGAGATTTCGGCTGGGAACCGAAGAGACAATTTTTTTTTTCACTTGGCGCAAGAAGGATCATGACTCTTTAAGATAAGACTCCTTCTTAATGAAGGGTCTTATATAATTTATTGATTAACATATCAAGGGATGATGAAGAGCCATATATGGCACCTCTCCATCTCCTATAAATAGTCATCGATGTTTAGGTCGATGGATAATATAAATCCTTTCTTTCTTACACTTACACTCTGCCACACTCTCCTTGTCTCTTCCTTCCCTTGTTAGAACTTAGGTCTTGTCTCAAGACAAGTTCACTATTTTAAGACAAGGGTTTAGGAAGTGAATAAGGAAGTGAAAAAGAGAGTGAAAAGAAGATTTGGAGAGGGCTCAGAGTGCTCTACTGGAGAGCAAGGGTTTGAGCTAGAAAGGAGAGGCTGCCAAAGGAAGAAAGGCCATCAGAAGAGTCCTAGTGGTTTAAGCAACCTGCTAAGGAGTGCTTTCTAGGATCAATTCCTATGTGGATCACCTCTAAAGGGTATGCACTTATGTGCCTAGTAGAAAAAAGAAGGAATTAGCATTCTAGGTATTCTTCCAAATCCTAATTGAATGACTTGATAATTATAATGAATAAGGGATCTTGGGCTTTTAGGGTTTCAAGTTGTTTGGAGTTTCAAAATAAAAATTTTGAAATCCATCCTTCCACTATACCATCGAAACCCAACAGTGGTATTAGAGCCACCTTATTTCATTCAATTAATGGTCAATTATATATGCATATAGTTAATATGATCATATACGATGCATGCCACAAATTAGGGTTTAATTATATGTTGAATGATAATATGATCATATATATTAATCATAGTATGATGCATACTATTGAAAGATTATATGATAGTGCATATTATCATGTGGTGCATGCTATTGAATGATTATATGATTCTATGCATGATTAGGTCAAATACATATTTCCAATATGATAAATCCTAGTAACTGCTTCGGATTAGGTTAGTCACCATGGCCATTCGATCATAGGAGTTACTTAGGGTTTCATGGCCCTCTCTTCCCATTCAATGAGGTCTCCTATGACATGTAGAGGTGTTGCTGTGGCCATATCCCATGAACAAGTGAGGTGAACAGGTTGATATTACAATCATGCTTATGGTATGCATATTACTGTTAATATGCTCGAATGATAGAATGAATATCATGTCATATGTGTATGGTTATGAATACATTATGATGTCATGAATGTTAGGTTTTATGATGTCATGAATGTTAGGTTGACATGATTAAGTCAATATTAGGATGTGTTTTGAGACCACTAAAAGCCCTCATAATTAAAATATTTAGTCATAGTGTAATTTAGTCAAGAGGCAAAATTCATTTAGGGTTATATGATTAGCCAATTGGTGTCTAGGCGAGTGCTTCTGGGAAGGTAAAGGGAATGAGATGTTTAATTGGTTCCGTTGTCTGGCCTGGCCAATTAATTTGGTATCTAAGGAAAGCAACAGGGGGACCCCCTCATCTCTTCCACTTGGCCAATTTGGCTATATCTAAAACCTTAAATTGAATAAGTCAATTGAATTAACACACTACAATTTGCCTTCCTTCATGCTAGGTATAGTTCATATTAATAACTATAGTAGGTTTGTTGTGTAACACAAGGCCTATCATAGTGTTAAATATGAATTATCCTAGTACAGTTTTTGCTTTATAGTATGTTTGGTAGTATTGCTTTGTTGTGTAACACAAGGGCAATATTATTCAAACATGTCTATATAGAAATAAAGGGTCTGACTAAACTAAGACATTATAGTTTGTTGTGTAACATAAGATTATAAGTGTCTTAGAGGCAGTTTATTTGTTAAGAATTGCATAGGTTGCAATTGGAAAGGAATTCCTATCTTTGAACTCATGAGTGTTTGTCGTGTAACACAAGGCACTCATGAGTAATTAGGATCTCAACCCTACTAAAAAGCCCTTGGTAAGGTTTCTCGCTTACCATAGGTGAGGGTTATGGTATTCGAATAAAATAGTGGGAGACATAATTAGATATAAAGTCCTTATCTAGTTATGAATGTTATCTTGAGTGGTCTGCTTATATTATTCTTAATTAAATGTAGAATTTATTATGGTTTCAAATTTGTCACTATGGGGCATTTTAGATGCCAATAAGTTGATCGATCTGAATTATGTGGACTGGTTGAGGAACCTGAGGATAGATTAACTCAGGAGAAACTTTCTTATATTCTTGATTCTTCGGATCTTGAGCCGATCAAGTGGATGCTTCTGAGGAGGAAAGGGCCACACATAAAATGTGGCTAAATGACAGCATGTCTGTCAGGTGCATCATGTTGGCCTCAATGAGCAATGAGCTTCAGAGACAACATGAAGAGATGGAACCTCAGTCCATATTGCTTAATCTTAAGAAGTTTTATGGAGAGCAAAGTAGGGCTACTCGGTACGAGATATCGAAGCAGTTGTTCTGTGCACGTATGAGTGAGGGTTCATCAGTTCAAACCCATGTTCTGAAAATGATTGACTTAATCACCTGATTAAGTCAATTAGGGTTTATAATGGACGGTGAACTCAACCAGAACTTGATTCTGTAGTCACTCCCGGATTCCTTCTCTCAGTTTGTTCTAAATTATCATATGAACAAACTGAATACTTCTTTGCCTGAGCTGCTTAACATGCTCAAGACAGCAGAGAACCATTCTAAGGGAGATAAGGCTCATCTTCTTCATGTTGATGGGAAGAAGAAGGCAATGAAGAAGGGTTTGAAAAAGAAATTCAATCCTAAAAAGAGCATCTAGAAGAAGAAGAAAGCAAAGAAGGCTATAAATGATGGAGCCTGTTTTCACTATGGCAAGCAAGGGCATTGGAAGAAAAAATGCAAGATATATCTTGCAAGTATGAAGCAAGATGCCGGAGAAGTATCTAAAGGTTTGTACATGATACAAACCATATTATCATTGAGTGCTTCTATTTCTAATTCATTGGTATTGGATACCGCATGTGGGTCACATATCTACAAGTCATTGCAAGGACTCCACAAAATTAGAAGCTTGAAGAAAGGTGACTTCAAGCTATATGGCGCAAGTGGTGAAGCCATGTACGCTGAAGCTGTGGGCACCTATCTTCTATTTTTACCTTCGAAAAATATATTAAAGTTAGAAGACCGCTACAATATTCTAAATTTTATAAGAAACATTATTTCGATACCCTTATTATTTCAACAAGGATTTGAAATAAGTGTAAAGAGCAGTGGCTGCTCTATTCTTCATTCTAATAAAATATTTGGACATGATTTTTTTATCAGTGGTCTTTTAACTTTAGAACTCAATGATAAAATATTACTTGTTGATAATAAGAAAAGAAAGAGATAATGTTAATGTCACATTTTTCTGGCATTGTCAATTAGGTCATATAAGTGAGTCAAGGATAAACAAGTTAGTCAAATATAATTACTTTGATCTTTATGATTTTCAATCATTAGTAACTTGTGAATCTTGCCTCACAGGTAAAAGACCAAGTCTCCATTCACTGGACATGGAGACAAGGCAACTGAATTATTAGGTCTTATACATACTGATGTATGTGGACCTATGACAACTCAAGCTAGAGGTGGATACTCTTACTTCATCACATTTATTAATGACTTATCTAGGTTTGGACATGTGTATCTGATGAAACACAAGTCCGAAGCCTTTGATAAGTTTAAAGAGTATCAAAGTATGGTTGATAAACAAACTGGACATAGTATTAAGATTCTTCATTCTGATAGAGGAGGAGAATACTTATCTAGTGAGTTTCTAAACCATCTTAAGGACAAAAGCATACTCTCTGAATGGACTCCTCCTTATACATCCCAATTAAATGGTGTGGCAGAAAGGAGAAATCGTACCTTGTTAGACATGGTGAGGTCCATGATGAGCTTCACAGATTTTCCTATTTCCTTCTAGGGATATGCCCTGGAAACTGCTGCTTATATATTGAATGGGGTACCATCAAAATAAGTGACTAGCACTCATATGAGGTATGGAATGGTAATAGACCAAATCTTAAATACTTGAAGATTTGGGGTTGCTATGCTTATGTCAAAAATAATTTTGGACATAAGTAAAGTGCTAGGACTGATAAATGCAGGTTCATTGGTTACCCTAAAGAGGGTATTGGATAACTCTTTTATCATACTACTGAATAAAAGGTATTTGTCAATATACATGCTACATTCTTGGAGTAAGAATTTATCCAAGAAGGAAGTAGCGAAACAACACTTGAACTTAGTGAAGTTCAAAACCAACAACTAATACCTAAAGAGTCTTCGAATGAAATTCCTCAACTAAATGTTCTTGTTGATCAGGAACAGCCACAACACACACCTCCTCTCCGAAGGTCAGAGAGGGTTCGGGGTGCACCTCTCATATATGGCTTTTTCATTAGAAATGATAATGAGGCTAGTATCATTCAGGATGATGATCCTGTGACCTATACGGAAGCTATCAAGAGCAAAGACTCCAATAAATGGCTAAATGCCATGAAATCTGAAATAGACTCGATGCATTCCAATCAGGTTTGAACCTTGGTAAATCCACCTAAAGGAATTAACCCAATAGGGTGAAAATGGATCTTCAAGAAGAAGATTGGAGCAGATGGTCAAGTAGATACCTACAAAGCCAGGCTAGTGGCAAAAGGTTTCAAACAAAAGCATGGTATTGACTATGATGAAACCTTTTCACCAGTAGCAATGCTCAAGTCCATCAATATTTTGCTTGCAATAGTAGCATACTATGATTATGAAATCTGGCAGATGGATGTAAAGACTACTTTCCTCAATGGATATCTTGAGGAAGAAGTCTATATGTCACAATTAGAAGGGTTTGTCTCAAGTGGGAGACCAAATCAAGTATGCAAACTTAGAAAATCCATATGTGGATTAAAGCAAGCATCGAGGAGTTGGAACATCCATTTTGATGAAGCAATCAGAGAATTTGGTTTCATTAAAAATGTGGATGAACTTTGTGTGTATAAAAAGACAAATGGGAATGCAATTATCTTTTTGGTTCTATATATCGATGACATACTTATTATTGAGAATGATATCCTAATGTTATAATCGATCAAAACTTGGCTATCATCAAAGTTTTCTATGAAGGATCTAGGAGAGGCATCCTATATATTAGGGATTAAGATCTATAGAGATAGATCTAAGAGGATGCTAGGCTTATCCTAATCTAGGTACATTGACTTAGTGTTGAAGAGATTCAACATGGATGAAAGTAAGAGGAGTTACTTATCTATGAGTCAAGACGTACATCTCTCTAAGAAAATGTCTCCTAAGACATCAGAAGAAAGAGAGAGGATGGCTATAATTCCTTATGCTATGGCTATAGGATTGATTATGTATGCCAAGTTATGTACCAGACCTGATGTTGCTTATGCCTTGGGCATAGTGAGCAAGTTCTAGGCAGATCCAAGAGAGGATCATCAGAAAGCTATGAAAAATATCCTTAAGTGCCTGAGAAGGACTAAGGATGTTTTTCTTCTATATGGTGGATCAGATTTAAAACTAGAAGGAATACATATTCTAGTTTTCAATCATATCCAGATAATAACAAATCCATATCATGGTATGTCTTCACCCTATATGGTGGTACAGTGAGTAGGCAGAATACATAGCTACAAATGAAGCCATAAGGGAAGCTGTGCAAATGAAGAAATTTATTATGGAATTGGGCATGGTTCCTACTATAGAATAACTGGTGTCACTTTATTATGGTAACATTGGAGTTGTTGTACAAGTTGAGGAACCAAGGTCCCATAATAAGCCCAAGCACATCCTAAGATGCTTCCACCTCGTTCAAGGATAAGATATTGTCATTGAACGAGTAGGTATAAAGAACAATATAGCAAACCCATTCACTAAAGCACTATCCCAACAGCAGTTTGATTGCCACTTAGATTGTATGGATATAAAATACAAGGACGATTGGCTTTAGTGCAAGTGGGAGATTGAAAGAAAAGTATCCTAAAAGCTAATCTTTGAAAGGGCATTTTTGTAATCTTCCAACTCTTGTATGACATTTTTGTAAAAGGCATCTTGTTTCATCATACTGCTATGTCTTATTTAAAGATTATGATGAGCCCCGTAGATAAGGCAAGGAAATTAGGGTTATGATGATGATCATAACGGTGAGACCTAAGTTCCTATAAACCCTAATTTAAAATGTTCCTAGTCGTTGGATCATCGATTTGGAGATCAATGCTTCCGGAAAGACTAGCTTATCCTATGTATGCTCGATGAAGAGGGTGGTTAGTCTCATAGCCACTTGTGTAGAGAAACTAATACAAGGATAAGGGTGCTTATTAGGGTATGAGTTCATTGAACTGATCTACACTGAGACTATCTTATGGAAGTTTTATTACTTGTCAAGAGAGTTCTCATAGTGGTAGATGTCCAAATGATCTTTAGACCTGAGGTCACCATGGTTGCTTATACACACTAAGCCATATTTTGGTTCATACTTATTCATGACATTAAGTCATGTATGGGATGTTCTCAGATTTGGTGGAAGGTATATGAAGGATGCGAGTGGACCAATAAGGAATCGATCATTCCTAGTAAGAGAAAATGTTATCCCCATGTAATCTCTTCGATTGATGACTTAGGGAGTCTTTGATCAAAGCAGGATGAGATTAAAAGTATTTTCTAATTAGTCATCAGCAGAGTCTTCATTATTGAAATGAGATTCGAAATGACTAAGTGCTAGGGTTTGACAATTTTCCATACCCATCACTTATTCAAGATAAAGGGAGATCAAAAGATTAAATTACATGGTAACTTTTCACTAAAGGATATTTTGGTACTTTCTATCAAATTTTTTATCTTCTAGGTAGGCATGACACGTTGCTAGATGTCAATCATGTCTTGTAGGTTTTCATGAATCAATTCGATTGGATTCATGAGTCAATTCGAAAGCTAGTTCGAATTAGCAACTTAGGTCAGCTCAGTTTGACCTAATTAGGTCAAATTGGGTTCGACTGGATCGAATTGGCTAGGACCTAGACTACTACTAGCTAGATGTGGAACCCAAAGGGTCACACACATTAGCGAATTGGCCTAAGAAGTCAATTAGTATTTAATTAGGGTCATGAGATCCTAATTGGTTAGCTAGATTACACACTAGTATATGTAGACTAACCTAACTCCTAACCCAATTGAATTGGGTCTAAAGGTTGCTTAATGGGCTAACCAATTTAAGGAAGTTCTAAATTTGGTTGAGTCCTAAGTGGAGTGATTTTATCAGATTTTATCTGATATTATTAAGGCTCATATGGGCCAAATACCAAGAGTCCCAAAGGTAAGGGACTCTTGGCGCCAAATGTGATATGCAATAATTAAAGGGGCATAGAAGGACCAAGAGTCCTTCGGCTTATTAATCACCTTTTAGGTGATAAAGCTCTTTTAATCCTCTTTCATACAACACCCATATCAGGTAGGCTTTGACCGGTCAAATTGGTGGAAAGTGGCGTGAAAGTGGAATGCGCACAATGAAGGGATGCGTCCCTTCATTGTTGGCACCAAGTTGATAAGGCAGAGTCCTGCTTTAAGTATCTTAAGAATTCTCTGATACTTCCCTTCTCTTTTCATGCCCCTTGGCTTTCTTGCAATCGGTTATTGCCACATGGCAAGTGGAGATTTTGGCTGGGAACTGAAGAGACAAAAAAAAATTGTTACTTGGCACAAGAAGGATCACGACTCTTCAAGATAAGACTCCTTAATGAAGGGTGTTATATGATCTGTTGATTAACAGATCAAGGACTGATGAAGAGCCATATATGGCACCTCCCCATCTCCTATAAATAGCCATTTCGGTGTTTAGGCCGATGGGTAATATAAATCCTTTCTTTCTTACACTTACACTTACACTCTGCCACACTCTCCTTGTCTCTTCCTTCCCTTGTTAGAACTTAGGTCTTGTCTTAAGACAAGATCACTATTTTAAGACAAGGGTTTAGGAAGTGAATAAGGAAGTAAAAAAGAGAGTAAAGAGAGGATTTGGAGAGGGCTCAGAGTTTTCTACTGGAAAGCAAGGGTTTGAGCAAGAAAGGAGAGGCAGCCAAAGGAAGAAAGGTCATAAGAAGAGTTCCAGTGGTTTAAGCAACTTGCTAAGGAGTGCTTCTTAGGATCAATTCTTGTATGGATCACCTCTGGAGGGCATGCACTTGTGTGCCTAGTGGAAAGAAGAAGGAATTAGCATTCCAGCTATTCTTCCACAATCCTAATTGAATGACTTGTTAATTGTAATTAATAAGGGATCTTGGGCTTAGGGTTTCAAGTTATTTGGAGTTTTAAAATGAAAATTTTGAAATCCATCCTTTCGTTGTGCCACCGAAACCCAATAAGAAGAGCCCTGTTCAAGGTCCCAAACAAGTTTGTAACACCCTTCCTTCAAATCTTTGATGGTGAAGTTTTTCTCAACCAAGTCTATGTTACTAGAGTGTCCTTTTCATGCCTAGGTGGACCAACCCCGTGCATGGCCACCATCACGCCGTAAGGCCTATAGCCCGACCCAGTCAGCAAGGACTAGTCCAAGCAGAATGAGTATTGCACTCCCCATGGGATGGCATCCTTGCAACTCACCTGGCATGTTGTACTAGTTTCTACAAGAGGGTTGGCCAAACGGTCATGACTCCACTTAAGGGAGGAGCCGTTAGATCATGGTTCACCCTCTCTCAAGATAGAAATGGTCCACATCAGAGATTGACAGGGCCCAATTTTCTAAGAGATCCCACTAGAGGACTTACTCAATCTACTTACAGGACAATCTTGCTTGGACCCGGGGGAGGCAGTGGCCCCTATATTGTAGGTGATTCAAGTTTTTCATGCTACCAATGGGTAGGTGGCCTGTATCTCCTAAGCCAATCAAGCATATGGATTTTTTAAGGTTTGCAATGGCCTAGAAGGGTAAGCTATTTCCATCCTACAAACTATTTGCAACCTAAGAAGGGTTCCAAGTCATGGAATTTTAAGGGATTCAGGGGGCAAGCAGCCCCTACATCCCAAGTTGCTTGTGCAAGCCCTATGGAATTCTACACCTTTGATAATAGTGCTCATCATTTGTGATACATAGAGAGCAAAATGCCATGCAAAAGGAATGAAATTAAAAGAAAGGAATTCATTTCTTAAGCTATGGAGAAAGTACAAGGTTTACAAGATCCAATATCTCTTTCAGCCTTTTCTTCCTTTTCCTTACAACATCAAGGATCTCTTTGGGTGAGGCATTCTAGGGTGGGAGTGGCCCGACCGCCGTGCCTACCTTGGGGTAGCATGCCCATATAATGAACTTGCATGTATCAAAGCTAGTGTTAAAGCTAGCATTGAAGCCCTGCATGCACACTCCCTCGGACAGCACAGGAAAACCTAGGACCCTTCTAACAGTCAAAGGTTTGGACTCACCTATGGTAGCCATTCTTTTAGTGGTGCTTGCTCCTTATTATCCTTTTAGAGTGCAAGTGCGCTGCATCTCTGGCATGCATGATCTTGAGAAGGACCGTGAGGCTTGGTTCATAGTCCTGGGTAGCATCTTCCGGATGTAGGAGGCCGATAGTTCAAGAGAAAAGAGAGGAAGGCGCGTGGGGAGTCCCAGTTCTTATTTTGTAATAATGTTCTTTTCCAAAGGAATACAATCTCTAATTTTCTTCTACCTCTCTTTTCTATATCTCTTTTGTTGCATGATATTGAATCCAAGAATAGGTTGTTGCTGGTTCTTGATCAAGAAGGTTGGTTCTTGATCAAGAAGGTTAGTTCTTGATCTTTTTCTTGCTGTTTTTGCTGCATAGGTGCTGATCTGGATTTTCAACCAAGTGATATCAGTGCCTGGGAATCTCTATAATTGGTATAAGAGTAGGGTTCGAGCATGGGAGAGGAGGATTCAAGGAATAATATAGTTGTACGTGGGTGTGGTATCAATATAGTTGTACGTGGGTGTGGTATCCCACGTGGTTAGAGATGAGTCTCAGAAGATGGATATCTTAGGGAGACCGGAGTACATCAGTAAAGACGGTGCTAGAGGTAGCTCAGGGAGATAGGGGACAGTCTCAGGGAGCATCGAGGGTATCGGGCAGTCAGAAGTGTCCTGGTATGGCGGGATTGGCCTAAGGATAGAGACTGGAGCTGATGGATATGGCATCTCAGGGAGACAAGGGATAGGTCTCAGGGAGTGCCAGGGGCATCATGCTGCCGGGAGTGTCCTGGTATGGTTGGATTGGCCTAGGGACAAGCTGGGACATGATGCAGCAACCTATGAAGATGGTTGCTATGTTCATCGCTGGGTCAAAGGAAGAGTTGGGATGAGCTCTTGGGTGTTTTGGAGGAGCCTATAGGGGGTAGTGTATCTGAAATAGTCTCGGAGGAGTTTGCGGGATGCGAAAGGTCCGAGGAGGTAGCGACAGGGTATAAGGTGCAGTGGCAGGCTCAGCAGGGCAGCGTTGAGTAGCTGGCCTCGGATTTCTTTCTGTGGTATCAGGGGGACTTCAGTCTCAAGTGGAGCATCGGGGAGAGGTGGCTTCATAGGTGGAGTAGGATTCGACACGAGTTCAGAACGGAAGATGCATGGATACTGGCTAGGTCCTAGCATGAGTACTAGGGGTGCACTTAGTCGGGTGGAGCAGAGTGTGCAGAGATTGGCGTGGCTCTTAGAGACTTTGTCAGGTAGAGCTCTAGTTACAGTGAGTGCTGGCTCAGGTTAGCCGTGGTCTCTCTAGGGAAGTCCGAGGAAAAGACTTATGCAGTTGCCAGGCAGAAGGAAGGCTACAATCATGGTGCCAAGGTACAAGCAAGGATCTTCAGCTATGGAGGCAGTCATCCCAAAGGCCTCCAAGGGCACACAGTAGCTGAAGGGTGTTGGCAGAGGCAAGGAGAACCATACAAGAGGCTGCCAGGACATGCAATTACAGCAGGATTGTGCAGGAGGATATTGCTAGGTTTGTCAATACTTGGGAGCACCAAGGTGAAGATTGTAGAGTTTTGCATGGTACTCCCAAGCCTTGGAGAGACTTGGAAGGCCATGGCAAGAATTCTAGAGGCGATCCCTGGGTGCTTGGTGGCATACCAAGCGGTTCCTGGAGGTGTTCCAAGAGATTCCTAAAGGTGTTCCATGGGGCTTTGAGTCATATTTGGATCACGGCATGCTAGGCCAGGGGCTTGATCCAAGGTTGAGTATTTTTTTCATGTGACTTAGTGGGAAGTTTTTTAAGAGATTGTAACATAACCCAATTGGATTATTGGGTTGGGTCCAGGAGGTTAGTAGGTTAGCTAGTTGGTTAGGTGGTTAGTTAGTTGGTTGTAACCACTTAGAAGCCTAACTACCTAGGGAGTTCTAACCAATTTGGGTCCAAGAAGTTGAAGCCTAACAACCCAAGAAGTCTTAGCCCAACAAGAAGACCAAGACTCACTCAAGGAGGAATTAAAACCATCGCCCCATCTATTTAATGAGGAGGGAGTGCGACGTGTGGGAGTATCTCTAGTTTGGTGAGAGGGTCCATGGGGGATCGGCCCCTTTGGGGCATCCACGATCTTGAGAAGGACCGTGAGGCTTGTCTCACGATCCTGGGTAGCTTCTTTTGGATGTGGGAGGCCAACAGTTCAAGAGAAAAGAGAGGAAGGTGCATGGGGACTTCATGCATGGAGCATCTCAGTTCTTGGACAGTTGGGGCTTGGTGAGAGATGGCTTCAGGTTGGAGAAGGGTGGCTTCACATAGGTCTTCTCAGTTGGTGAGAGGGGGCACCGGTGTCCCGGTTCTTGTTTTGTAACAAGGTTCTTCTCCAAAGAAATACAATCTTTATTTTTCTCCATCTCTTCTTTTTATCTTCTTTATTGCATGATATTGAATCCAAGAATAGGTTGTTGCTGGTTCTTGATCAAGAAGGTTTGTTCTTGATCTTTTCCTCGCTGTTTTCGCTGCATAGGCACTGATCCAAATTTCCAACCAAGTGGTATCAGTGCCTAGTAATCCCAACACACTAGAGGTCCCATAGGAAGTTCATTAGAGATTATCCTTATTGTCATCTCTTCCCTAATTATTGGAAGACCATTTGAGATCCACCTTTCTTTGGCACCTTCGATGGTGGGACCTATGATCTTCTTGTCCCCAGGGTCATCATCTTTGACAAATGATCCTTCCTCACCTCCAACCATTCCCATTGCTAACCTCTTTCTTTGCATGGGCCCCGGCCTTCTCCAAGCTAACCATGAGGGCCTCTACATTTTCCTTCTCCAGGCTATCCTCAGCCTCGGTGGGTAGCTTAGCGATTGCTTGTGTTGACTCCGGCCTTGATTTTGATAAATGACATAATGTTTGAGTATATATGTGATACTGATGTCTTGATTAGAGTTTTGAGATCAATGTTTTAGGTACCCTTCAAATCCAATAGAAGATGGACTAAAATGGTCAACCATTAAACAAGATAATTATATATTTTTGGATGTCTTCACACTATGGAAATGCTAAGAAAATTATGAACTATTAGATGTTTAAGAGTTGAAGTGGAAGAAATCATGTTAATCCTTCAAAATTCAAGGTTTAGCATACATTTTTCAGATAGCACAGGTCAAGTATCAACTCAAGAAAGTGGTGAGTCAACCTTTAGAAAAGATCTAAAAAAGAAAGATGTTTGGCATGCCAAGTTTCAGCTAGCATAGTCTGAAGTGTTGACCCCTAGTGATGAAGTGTCGATTCAAGAATCAACTCAAACTCTATGAGCTGCAGTCATAGAAAAATAATAGAAAGCTAAATTTTTGGAACAGGCTTAAATGCCGATATTTGTCTTTGAAATGTTGACTCAAGAATCAACTCATGAACCAAGTGTTGAAGTCATAGGAATATCCAAAGAGCAGAACTTTTCAAAATAGCTCAAATGCTGACACTTGACTTTAGGTGTCAACTCAAGGACTGGTAAGTCGACACTTTAGCTTATGATAGTACAGTAATGACTATATTTTCAGAAGTATAGAAGTTTATTTTTCATGTCAAATTGCTAGTTTTTATCTCTAAACAGTTACCAATAGATTTTTGAAGGTTCTAAGAGTATTTATTCTTCACCAAACATATTATAAAAGCAAGAAAATCCAATAGAAAGTCAAGTGCTTCCAAAAGAATCTTCCAAAGAGCTAAATTGCAAAAAAAAAAAATCTAGTTCTTAAAACGTGTGCAATCAATTCTCAACTACCAGCTTTCAAACAATCATTAGAGACTTTTCATTGAAGAAGATAACTTAAAGATTACTTCAAGAGCTTCATCGACTTCTTTTTGTCCTTGTAGAGGGATTTTTAATTTTATTGTTCTTGTACTTATTGTTTTGAGTTGTAACTAGTTTCATGAAGATGAAAACTAGAGGATAGACATGCCCAATCCTTGAAATTAGATTGTAAGCCTAGAGTTGGCTTGTTGTAAGGTTATAGATGGTGAGCCTAAGAGAAAACTTACTGGGTTAGATTTGTGAGCTCAGAAAATAAATCGACTATAATCTTTGAAGAATTATAATTAAATTTCTGAGAGTTTCTTAGAGAGCGGACATAGGTGCTTGAAGTACACCGAACCGCTATAAACTTTGTTGTTTGTTGTTCTTTGCTTTTCTCTTCTTTTTCTTTACATAAACATTGCATTTAGCATCAATTAGCATATATCCATTGCTACACTTTCACTTCATTATTTTCCAAAATAAGCATATACCTATCTAACATTTTCAAAAAATCTAATTCACCCCCCTCTTGGATTTCTTTGCTAGACAACAAATGCTATTAGAGCTTGGTACTCAGTAAATTTGATCTAACGATCAAGAGTCAAAGGTTGAATGGCAATCCAATTTGGTGCTTGTGTTATCAAGAGGCAAGCTTCAAGCCATCCACCTTTATTCAATGAAACAAACTACACATACTAGAAAATATGTATGCATATTTACATACAAGCCATAGACTATAATATTTTAAAGACCATTATTAAAGCCCCTTACAAATCTTCAATCATGGTAGATGGTGTTGCTATTCCTAAGCTTGAGGATGATTGGGATGAGCAAGACATAAAACAAGTTAAATTGAATGCTAAAGCTATGAATTTACTTTATTATGCTTTAGACCCTAGTGAGTTCAATAGAATTTCTATTTGTTCTTTAGCCAAAGAAATATGTGACATACTTGAAGTTATCCACGAGGGTACTAATCAAGCAAAATAATCTAAGATTAATATGCTTGTTCATACTTATAAAATATTTAGGATAGGACCAAGTGAAACTATTAATGAAATGTACACACGATTTACCAATATCATTAATAGTTTGAAAAGTTTAGATAAATCTTATTCTACTGCTGAATTTGTTAACAAAATTTTTTGGTCTCTTTCAACTGCATGGGATGCAAAGGTCACCATTATGTAAGAGGCTAAAGATCTTGACACACTTCTCCTTAAGCAACTCTTAGGTTCACTTGTAATCTATAAGCTATCCTTGAAACAAAAGATTACCAAAAATGAGAAGAACAAAAAGACTATCATCCTCAAATCTACAACTATAAAAGAAAAACCAAATGAAGACTTGGATGAGGGAGATGAAGATGATGAGATAGTACTTGTGTCAAGGAAGTTTAGAAGGTTTATGAGGAATGATGGGGGGTAAGATACCCCTATCCTCAGCATCTCGAGGGTGTTCTGGCTGAATTTTGGAGAGAACCACTTTGACCCCTTTTCCCCTTCCAACTCTAGTGATTCTCCCTCACAGGTGGCTAATGCCAAGACAATCCTCATAATAATTAGCACCATCCAAGGCCTGACTGCTAGCCTTGAACCAAGAGGAATGTTACTGTCGGTTCCCAAGGGTGGAATTGTATATCTAGAATCAAAGGATTTATTGAGATGTCCCTCAAATAACCAATGGAACAACACCAGTTATATAAATTTTGAGGAAGTCTCATTTGGTATCGATAAACTAGTCCTTATCTATGATCATCGGGATGACTATGCCCCAAGCCCCGGCCATCAGCATTTGGCTCTTGACTAAATCTAGTATTTAGCTTGACTATAGTCCAACCTGACTTTTGTTTTAACCAACTCCTTGGCCTGGCGAGGGTCCCTCCCCCCTTTCTTTTTGTTCATAAGTAGTGGTTCATAATATTTACTTCCAATGTCCATGACCTTGGCCCTTGGCTCTAATACAAAGGTCAAGTTTGACCCTTGCCTCACCATCTAAAGGAAAGAATGAGCAATCCCTCCAATACTGTGCAAGATGATCCTAGCAAAAGTTATCCCTCATTCAATCCAACATGCTTAGGGATAAGCCATGATCTGTAATCTTTGATGAATCCTCTCCATTAAAAGGATAATTATTCCAAGCAACAATCTAAAATCTCATTAATAAAAGTGGTCAGCTATGTGGATGAGATAAAGCCTCATCATTAGAGAGACAAGCAAGTGGCTTGGCTTTTCGCCCAGTCTTCTAATAAGGATTTGATAGTCAATCAGATTCCACTAACCTATCAAGAATTTTGATATCCCTGAAATGCCCCCATAGCCTTGCCTATAAAAGGGAGCTCCTTAAAGGCTCATAGGGTATTCTCTTTCTTGATACTTCTCTTCCTACTCTATTTCTTCACCGCTATTATTTGATACTAACTTGAGCATCGGAGTGCCTTCACCTAAGCCATCTCTAGTGGGGCTTTTGTATGTATAGTCTGTGAGCATACCTCCTGTAGCAAACTCCGGTGGTGAGCCAGATTTTAGCCATAACAAGGAAAAAAAGTATGGCTATAAGAAAAGCCTTACAAAGGAGAGCCAAGCAAGGAGAGCCAAGCAAGGAGAAAAAGAAGGAGCCACCTATTTGCTTCGAATGCAAGAAACCATGTTACTATAAGATGGATTGCCCCCTTCTCAAGAAAGTCTCAAGGAAATACAAGAAGGCAATGATGGTGATATAGAGTGAGAGTGAGGACTCTAGCTCCGATAAAGAAATATAAAAAGTTGCAAACCTATGCTTCATTGTCCATAAGGAAAAGGTAAGGTCTAAAATTGAAGTTGATTTTATATTTAAAGAACTTCAAGATGCATTTTCTGAACTCATGAATTATTTTAAAAAGCTTAAACTAAGAAATAAGGAAATGAAGAAGGAAATTTTTAAGTTAACTAATAAAAAGAATAAATTATCAAAAGAAAATCAAACCTTGAATAAATATTTGAAGGATTAAAAAGCTTAGTTTGACAAATAAAAAGAAAGAATTATCTACAGAAAATGAAAGATTAACCTATGAAAGCAAAGATTTGAAGAAGTAAAAACTAGCCTTAATAAATGAAAAGCTTTCAAAAGAAAATAAAGCCTTAACCAAAGAAAAAAAGAATTTGAAAGAAAAATTTGATAAAGTTAAATCTTTTCTTGAAAAGTTTACCTATAGTTTCGAAAAACTTGAAATACTTTTGAATAGTCAAAGAGCCATTTTCAACAAAGCTAGATTAGGTTTTAAATAATAAAAATAATAAAAATACTTTAAAAACTTCTTTGTTCCCGTATCTTCTAGCATTACATGCCATTGTTGTGATAGGTTAGGATATAAAGCTTATTTATGTGATCATAGAAAACTAAATAATATTAAGAAAGTATGGGTTCCAAAAGAAACCATAACTACTAACCTTAAAAGATCCAAGATGCTTGAATATCTAAAGTTTCTACTTGATTTTTTTTTATAGATGATCTTGTAACCAAGGAGGAAAAGAGACTTTAGTATCTAGTGGTTGCTCAAGACACATAACCGAAGATATGAAGTAATTCACATTTATTAAAACTATAAATGGAGGAAATGTGATTGTTGGTGGTAATAAAAAAGGCAAAATCATTAGAATCGATAAAGTTTGTATCATCTCCTCTATCTATATAAAAAATATTTTACTTGTAGAAGGATTGAAATATAATTTACTTAATATTAGTCAGTTTTGTGATAAAGTTTTTAAAGTAATTTTCGAATCTTCATTATGCATTGTTTCTAGACTCAATGATAATGAAATCATTTTCATTGGATATAGACATGAAAATATTGACATGCTAGATCTTGATGATCTTCTTATGCAAGATAGTCAATGTCTAGTTACAATGGAAGTCCAAGTCAATAAGACTAGTTGGTTATGGCATCATAAATTGGGACATACCAGCATTATTTACTTTCTAAATTAAACAAAAAGGATCTTGTAAAAATTGGTCAAAACTCAATTTTGAAAAGAACAAAATTTGTGATGCATACCAATTTGTAAAACAAACCAAAAGTTCTTTCAAGTCAAAAGGCATGGTTTTCACTTCTAGACCTTTGAAATTACTTCATATTGATTTATTTGGGTCCATAAGGACTACTAGTTTAGGAGGAAAGAAATATGGACTAGTTATTATAGATGATTTCTCTCATTTTATATGCGTTATATTTTTGGCACACAAGGATAAAACTTTTTTAGCTTTCATTAAGTTTTATCAAAAGGTTTTAGATGAGAAAGATATTTCAATTGTTTGCATCCATAGTAATCATGAAACTGAATTTGAAAATCAGGATTTTGAAACTTTTGAAATGAAAAAAGGCATTGATCACATTTTTTTATACCTAGGATACCTCAATAAAATGGGATTGTAAAAAGAAAAAATAGGACTTTGAAAGAAATAGCATGCATATGTTATATAAAAATAACCTCCCAAGATATTTTTGGATATAAGTTATTAATACAATATATTACATTTTAAATCATGTTTTGATTTATCCAATTTTAAAGAAAACATCCTATGAACTTTGGAAAGGTAAAAAATTAAGAATAAAATATTTTTAGATTTTTGGATGTTAGTATTTTATACTAAATAATAGAAAAAATAATTTAAGAAAATTTGATTCCAAGTTAGATGAGGATATCTTTCTAGGATACTCCACATCTAGTAAACTATATAGTCTTCAACAAAAGAATCCTTATTATTGAAGAATCCATGCATATAGTTTTTAATGAACTAATAACAAATCTTCAAGAAAAAAAGATATTTTGAATGATGACACAGGTCTTCAATTGATGGAAAATCTGACATTGAAAGATGAACCCTCCAAGGACCTAGAAGAAGATCAAAAAGAGGAAGAAGAAAGAACCACTTCAAGAAAAAATGATCCACCTTAAGAGTAAAGGTATGTCCATAAATACCTTAAAGAACTAATTATAGGTGATCCATCAAAAAGGATAAGAACTCGATCTTCTCTTAGAAATGTATGTGATTATTTGACTTTCATATCTCAAATTAAATCTAAAACTATTGAAAAAACTAAAAAAGATCCTAATTGGATAAATGCAATACAAGAAAAACTAAACCAATTTGAAAGCAATATGATTTAGACTTTAATAGAAAGATCACCTAATACTTCAATAATTAGTACTAAATGGATCTTTAAAAATAAGTTAGATAAAAATGGAATTGTAACTAGAAACAAAGCTAAACTAGTTATTAAAGGATATAATCAAGAAGAAAGCATTGATTTTGATTAAACTTTTACATCGGTTGCTAGATTAGAGGTAATTAAATTATTATTTGTATTTGCATACTTCATGAATTTCAATTTATACCAAATGGATGTCAAAAGTATATTTTTAAATTGATACATAGCAGAAAAAGTTTATACAAAACAATCACATAGTTTTGAAGATCGTACTTATTTAAATCATGTTTTTAAATTTCATAAAGCTTTTTATAATTTAAAACAAGCTCCATGTGAATGGTATGATAGATTAAGCAAATTTTTATTTAAAAATGGTTTTATAAGAGCAAATGAAGATACCACTCTATTTTTGAAAAGAAAGAATGATGGCTTATTAGTGGTGCAAATATATGTTAATGATATTATCTTTAGTACCACTAATAAAGTTCTTTGTTAAGAGTTTAATGCAGGAGTTCAAGATAAGCATGATATGAGAGCTAAACTTCTTTCTCGAACTCCAAATCAAGCAAACTAAAGAGGAGACCTTCATCAACCAAGCTAAGCACACTAGAGAGATACTAAAGAAGTTTGGGATGGAGACAAAAAAATCACTTGGCACACTTATGAGTCTCTCTTGTAAGCTTGATAAAGATAAGAATGGTAAGAGTATTGATTAGAAATTATAAAAAGATATCATTGATTCTTTATTGTCTCTTACTATAAGTAGACCAGACATCATGTTTAGTGTTTACATGTGTGCTATATATCAATTAAACCCTAAGGAATCATATTTATTGGCTATTAAATAGATACTTAGATATTTATCTATTGATATTAGATTATGGTACTCTAAAAATTTATGAATTAAACTTATTGCATATTTAGATGCTGATTTTATTGAATGTAAGTTAGATAGAAAGAGTACTAGTGGAACTTGTCAATTTCCTGGAGTGAATTTAATCTCTTAGTTTAACAAGAAATAAAATTTAGTTGCATTACTTATGGTTGAGGCCAAATATATAGTAGCTAAAAGTTGTTGTACTCAAATCTTATGGATTAAATAATAACTCAAAAATTTTGGCATTAAATTAAGTAAAATTCCTATAAGATGTGATAATATAAGTTCAATCAATCTAACTAAAAATTTTATTTAACATTCAAAAAGTACATTAAGATAAGACAACACTTTATAAGAGATCATGTACAAAATGGTAATGTATTGCTTGATTTTATATATACTAAAAGATAATTAATAGATATTTTCACCAAATATCTTAGTAAAGATAGATTTTGTATGATTATGCGAGAACTAGGAGTCATAGATCCTTTTGAGTAGGATTTTCATCTTCTCTCAAACTAAACTTCTAATAATTTTAATTCCATTGAAATGACATATCCTTGAACCTCTCTAAACCTGATAATATCATTTATGAAACCCTCCTTGAACACCTTTTTCAAGAAAAAATTCATATTTTTTTAGGCTTACCAATTATCGACTCATCGAAGTTTCAACACTTGAACTAATTCCACATATTGACTCATCAATGTTTTAGGGTACGGCCATGGCCCCATTTTTCCACCTTCATATTCATTATCTCTTCCCTAAACTTTCCAAAAACTATCCTAATCCCTCCCAAATAGTAAATTGTTCAATCTCATCCCTCCATTTATCAGATTTTTGCTCATTCCTTTTCTATTCAAGCGGTATGGGCCCACAAAAGCAGGTAGCCCATTGATTTAATTACCCTTATCCCTCTTTTAGTGGATCTAATAGTGGGTAACAAAGATCCAAGATGTGACACAAACTAGAGGAACAAAGAGCTACTCATAGTCCTCCTTCACCAACGATAAAGAGGGTAGTTGATAAGACCATTTCTAGTAGGAAGTGCATTGATTTTGCATACTTTGATCAAGAGGGATTTTCTCTTGGATAGTGTATTTGAGCTATGAGATGTGAAGCCTTTTGCTTTATGAGGGAGAGATACTACCCTCACCTCATGAGGGAGTTTTATGGTTCTATGGCTCGAGGTGGAGATGAGTGGGTTGCTGTTGTTAAAGGGATTTCGATCCCTATCACTGGTCAAATATTGAGTCAAGTATAGGAAATTCCATTTTGCGACCCTATTTCAAATATCTTGGGAGACAAGATGGAGGGATTCAGATGCATTTTGGAGTGGGAGGATGCATACGGTGTATCAATGATGATGGCCAACTAATTATCAGTTGAGATGTAGCTCTTGCACCACATCATTACAACATATTAGCATCGAAGACTGGCCACTTTTACTTCATCACTAAGAGAGAGCTCATGCTCATAGTGGCACTAGTTCGAGGGACAGTCGTGAATCTATCAGGGTTCATGGCCAGGTAGATGTAGGAGGCTACTACTAGTAGGAGCCTTTGTCTACCCTACAACATGGGACCGACTAGGACATTTAGAGCTTTCGATGTATTCCTTGAGGGCAAGGCCTTCAAGGAGATTCTACACACCAATACCTATGATAACAAGTCCCTGTACCAAATCGGGTATAGGAAGATAAATAGATAGTGCACATGACGAGCATTAGGGCAAGAGGTGGAGCCAAATTCAAAGGATGAGAATAGAGCAGCAAAAACTAGGCCTTTTGAGACAACCACTAGCATAGCAGTTGAGATAAGGCCATCAGAGATAGCTACACCACCTACAACACCTACAGATATAAAGACAGTTGCTCAGCCTTCACCTCAAACACCTTCTACTCCTCAGCCTAGTGTTCAAGTGGATGATGAGATGAGGCAAAGGATAACATCTATAATAGCTAGCTTTGTCAGGATGGAGATTCATACGTTATCTAGTAAAGTTGATTGTTTACGGACTGAGTTGCATGTCTTGAGGGTAGATACACATGATTCTTTGAAGTAGCTCAGGGGAAGAGTAGAGGCTGGGTTCAAGAAGATACTTGTAGCTTTTGAGGGACTGATACCTACTCCAACTCTAGCCAGTTTTTCGGATCCTCCAGATTCTCCACCTCTAGCTCCTCGCCTCTAGCAACACTGGAGCATCCACCTATAGTGAATTTAGATCAGCCACCAGTAGCACAGCAGCTCCCATCAACAAATGATTCGGCTCTTTGATAGATTAGCAGATGGACCAGCCACCTTCTCCTCCTGCACTTGCTCCACCTTTCGATCCTACCACTCAATCCACTACTATGACTCTAGGTTTCCATACCCCTGGTTTTCATTGCTCTGGTCCCTCTAGTAGGACTAGAAGCTTGACCTATAGGATGCCCAAACCTTTTGCATCTAGGATCATGGCACCTATTCTTATAGACTTCCCATCCAATGAGGATTAGTCTATTAGGGTATATCTATAGGATCTTGCTTGTATCTGACGGATTGTATTGTGATGTCCTATTAAACATCCTTTTGTACCTTAATGTCTATAGAACATCAATTTTGTATCTTGATACATATATATATATATATATATATATATATATATATCCTCTTCATCTATCTATCAAGAAATTCTCTAATGGAATGAAACTCTCTTTTCTGTAATGATTGCTATGATACAATGATGTTTTCTTACACTATCAAGGGGGAGTAAAGAATTACTACTGTAAATGCCAAATATATTGTTGTTCAGATAATGACCAAAAGGAAGAGTAGAGAAATGTTATCATATAAGCACATAAAAGTAACAGTAAGGAAGAGGCAAAATTAAGTTAGTTGTATGAATAAGAGAGAGAAATTAAAAATTTAAAGCAAATTGATATATTTTTTAAATCTAAATATCATCACTCGATATGCACTAATTCATTAGTTTAATTAACTCTAACACTCTAATACATCTTCATTTATGATTTGATACATTTTTGATACATTCTGAAATACCTAAAATGCATGCTTTGATATATTAACATATACACTAATACATTAATACATTCCTCGATACAGTACTGATATATACATAAATATCTCGAAAATTGTTATTCAAGCATCTTTTTATATATCTAATACATCAATACTTTGATATATTAATTAATCATAAGCAATTATGTTTTGCTATGATCATGCTCTAATACTTTGAGGAACATTATCAATAAATCACTCTAATATCTTAATAAATTAAAAAATATACCTTATTCTAAGACCAAGGTTCTTAGATTAAACTCATATGCTCTAACATTCCAAATTTTATATGCTTATATGCTCAAAATTTTGTCATTATAAAAAAAAAGAGTTATTGACTCTGGTCTTGATTTTGATGAATGACATAACATTTGAGTATAAATGAGGTACTAATGTCTTGATTAGAGTTTTGAGATTAATATTTCAGATACCCTTCAAATCTAATAGAAGATGGGCTAAAATGATCAACCATTAAGATAATTACATGTATTTGGATGTCTTCATAATATGGAAAGCCAAAGAAATCATAAATTATTGGATATTTGAGAGTTGGAGTGGAAGAAATTATGCTAATAATTCAAAATTCTAGATTGGGCACACATTTTTTCAGATGGAATAGGTCAAGTGTCGACTCAAGAAAGTGATAAGTTGACCTTCAAAAAAGATCCAAAGAAAAATGTTTTGCATGCCAAGTTTTAGCCAGCACAATCTGAAGTGTTAACACCTGGTAATGAAGTGTCGACTAAAGGTACTGACTCAAGGATCAGCTCAAACTTCATATGTCACAATCACAGAAAATAATACAAAAATAAATTTTTGGCATAGGCTTATGTGTCAACACTTGCTCTTGAAATGTTGACTCAAGAGTCGACTCAAGGATCGACTCATGAACTAAGTATCAAAGTCAAAGAGAGATCTAGAGAGCAAAATTTTTTAGAATAGCTTAAGTGTCGATACTTGCTCTTGAAGTATCAACTCTAGGTGTCGACTCAAGGACTGGTGATTCAACTCTTTAACTTCTGATAACACAGTAACGACTATACTTTTAGAAGTATAGAAGCTTGTTTTTCATGTCAAATGGCTAGTTTTCATCTCTAAATAGTCACCAATAGATTTTTGAAGGTTTTAAGAGTATTATTTTTTCCCAAATACGTTAAAGAAGTAAAAGAATCTAAGAGAAAGTCAAGTGCTTCTAAAAGAATCACCCAAAGAGCTAATTTTTTTTAAAAAAGTCCAGTTCTTAAAGAGTGTGCAATCAATTCTCAACCACAAGCTTTTAAACAATCATTAAGGGCTTTCCATTGAAGAAGATAACTTAAAGATTCTTTCAAGAGCTTCATCGACTTCTTTTTCCTCTTATAGAGGGCTTTTTGATTTTATTACTCTTGTACTTTGTTGTTTTGAGTTGTAACTAATTTTGAGGAAATTAAAATTAGGGGATAGGCATATTCAAGCCTTGGAATTGGATTGCAACCTAGGGCTGGCTTATTGAAATGTTGTAGTTGGTGAGCCTAAAAAAAAATCATCTGGATTAGGTTTGTGAGCCCAAAAAATAAACTGACTGTAATCTTTGAAGGATTATAACAAAATTTTCAAGAAATTCTTGGAAAGTAGACAAAGGTACTTGGGATGCACCAAACCACTACAAACCTTGTATATTTATTGTGCTTTGCTTTCCTCCTCTTCTTCTTTACATAAGCATTTCATTTAGCATCAATTAGCATATATATACTATTACACTTTCACTTCACTATTTTTTAAAATCAATACACACTTGTCTAAAGTTTTTGAAAAATCTAATTCACCCCCCTCTTAGATTGCTTCGCTGGATAATACCTTAGTAGCAGAAAGCTTCTCTTCTTGGCTTGATTTCGATGGGATCAATGATCGCATCAATCTCCTCAGGCTCGAATGGCATAAAGGCTTTGTCTTAAGGCATGCTTTCGGTCCCACTGGCGATCACTTTGACATGCCCATCCTTCAACCTCAATTGTGAGAGCCTCAGCCATAAGGGCCTCGATCGTGAGCACCTCAGCCACAAGAGACTTATTCACGAGCACCTTAATTGTGAGAGCCTCAGTCGCACTGGCAATCACTTTGACACGCCAATCCTTCAGCCTCAATTATGAGAGCCTCATCCATGAGGGCCTCGATCGTAAGCACCTCAGCTACAAGAGCATTAGTCATGAGCACCTCAATTGTGAGAGCCTCGGCCGCAAGTGCTTGTTCCGCCACTAGAGCCTTTGCCTCCATCTCGATGACCCTTGCCTCAACCTAGCTATAGGACTCCTCTACGATTTGCCAAGGGACATCTAGGCTTCAATGAGGTCCTTCCCCATCTAGCATTGTATATCTGCTAGCTAGGCATGGAGTCCCATGCACTCTCCCATGCTCTTGTCAAGAGGAGAAAATTAGGAGGCCAGTGTGGTCTCCGTTGCCTCCACTCTCTCCTGCTTAGCCACTAGCCATTCACTAGTTAGGCTAAGCTCCTAAACTACTTCATCATGTTCTTCTTATACCATTTTAGCGAGCCCTAATGATTGCTTCAACTCGTTGAGAAGGAACTTCGCATATTGCAATAGCCCCTAGGTCTCAAGAAAGCCTTCCATCCAGAAGGAGTGCTCAGCAAGATCTTCTTTCCTATAGAAGAATTGACATCAAAAAGGATATCTGGGAAAGGACTTACCGATATAGTGACCTAGGTGAACTGCCATGGGTCTTCACCATAGGGCCTCTCCAGCACCTCCTCCTTGGTCTCTGAAGAAACAGAATCCTCCAAGAGCCATAGGCACTCCTCCATTCCTAGGAGGAGAACCTTGCCAAGGGTGGAGGCACTCCTCTAAGTGGAAGGAGGCTTTACCTTTTCTCTCTTGCCTACACTCGTAGTGGGTATCACCACTTGGATCTCCTTGGTCGATGCTACTGCTCTGGTCACCCTCATTGAGATCTCCTTCACCAACACTAGTGCCTTACTAGCCTCCACTTGGGTCTTCATGATGGCTACCGAAGCTTCCTCTCCCTCTTTTGGAGCATCACTCGTGCTGGTTAGGTTAGTTCTTGCCAAATCTAGGGATGTCCCATCCTCTGCTTCTACCTCTATGATGGGTGCCCACTAGGGCCTGGTGTGAGGTCTAGAGGGAGGGATGGCCTCTTATTATTCTTTGCATTCCTTGCCTCCTCTGTAGGAGGTGAGGAATATGCTCGCTTCCCCTTTGCATCGGCAAGGAACATGCTCGCTTCCCCTTTGGGTTAGTTGGAAGTAGTGGAGGTGACTTTTTAATTGCCACATCCTTCTACCTGATTTGGGTCAATTGGAAGTGGTGGAGGTGACTTCCTAATTGCCACTACCTTCTACCTGACCTGGACTATCAAGCTTGCACCAAAAGATGGAGTTATTCAGCCTGCTAAAAGAACCTAATGCCTATTGTCCTCAAACATATGCCAATCCTAGCATGAATCCTGAAGGACGCAGCCTCACCTACCTCACTACGAGCTGCCTCACCCTGTGCCTAATGGATCTGCTTCATTGCAAGTAGCCTCATCCCATGCTAGCCTTGCTAGCTTTTATACCCTGCTAGACTAGTTGGGTATTTACTTCCTTCACCCAAGCCTCCTAAAAAAAAAAGAGAGAGGAAGCATAACCACTTAGACCTAGAAGTGGAGGGCAGTTGATATGCCTAGATTTGGTTGATCCAGCATGGCACCAAAGCTCCAATCTATGCGAGACATGTATCAACTAGCCTGAATGACCAGGCCATCTCTCAAGATCTCACCACCTAGATATCAAGCTGTGTATTTTCCAAATCTCTGCTTGGACATCGACCATTACTGGATCTACCCCCATCCATCCTAAGTGCGCATGATCCAGAAGTGACTACCATTAATGCATGCCACCTGAGAGGCACCTCGTCGTAGGGATGTGCTAGTCTCCACTTTATGCTTTGCCAACCATGATATTATCCTTGCTATAGGTGTGCCTACCATGACTGAGGTGCCAAATGCCACTCCCATGCAATGCATACCATACTACTTTTAGGCATTAGGTACATGCCTATAACTTCTTTTCTGGGACCCTCCAAGTAAGAAAAGGAGAAGAATAAGGAGAGAAGTTAAAGAAAGAATCATGGGCTCTCACCTTCTTTTTCTCATAGACCTTTCTTTCTGACAAAGGAACCTTCTTCTTGCTTTCAAGGCACACTTCGAGCTCCTTGATAACCTTTAAGTTCTTCATAGCTCTGGAGTCTTTGAACTTCGAGCATCAACTTGAATATTCATCAAGATATTTGTAGACCATCCTACACACTTTCAACTTCCCACAAAGTGCCTTGGCCTCTGCAAGTCTACTCACTCGTATGCCATCTCCTCGAAAGCAAGTCTCATATGTACTAAGATCCCCTTCTTTTACAAATCTCATTCTATCTCTAAAATTAGAAAGAATTTGAGCCTCTTCTATTTGCCTTTTTACAAGATTGACTTAGGTATCAAAGGGTCCACCACGAAGGACCCCCCATCATGTGTGGACCTCTGGTCTTCTTTATCTTACAGGACCTAACTTCCAGTGACAAGACCTTGTAAGACCTAGCTCCGCATTAATAGACATCTTAGCTCCACCCTCATTGAGTCGAGCTTGAGTCAGTCCATCTTCCGGTCTGACAACAATCCTAAATTTAAAATATCAATTAAAGTTGATGATTATTCAACATGCGAGATCAAAAAGTGAACTCAACTTGCAAGATTATTTGAATTGAAAAGTTTAATAATTTATGATGAAGCTCTAACAAATCATAGAAATTGTTTTGAAGTGCTAGATAAATCTTTAAAAGATATTCTAAAACTAGGTATTTGCATTCTAATGAAAAAACATTTGGAGGCAAAATAGTTCTAGTTGGAGAAGATTATCAGCAAATTGTTTTAATTGTTATTAGGGGAAGTAGATTAGAAATAGTTGATGCATTGATAAATCAATTATATTTATGAAAATGTTATAAAATTTATATTCTAAAAAGAAATATGTTTTTACTGAATAACAACATGAATGAGAAGTGTAGAAAATTGATCACTGAATTTAGCAAATGGATGTTGGTGATAGAAAACTATAGACTTTTAAATTTCTGGAAGAAGAGGAAGAAACAAGTTGAATAAAAATTCTAGATGATTTACTTTTAAAAGTCCATGAAAATGCTATTTAAAATATTGCTTCAGAAGTTTACAAAGAGTTTTGTAGAAAATTATAATAACATCATATATTTGAAAGAACGAGCTATTATTACACCTACAAATGAGATAGTTGATGATATAAACATGCATTTACTTTCTTTAGTTCCAAGTGAAGAGCATGTCTTTTTAAGCATTGATATAGTATTCAAAACATCATCTGATACAATTAACAAAGATGTCCTTTGTCTTATTGAATTTTTAAACTCTTTGAAATTTCATGGTGCTATAGGGGGAATAATATGTCCAAGCCTTCTCTAGTCTAGTTGTGATCAATTATTGATGAGTAGGAAAGTGTTCGACCAGGTTCCAACCTCTTACCAAGGAGTAAAGAACTCATTAGCTAGGAGCCGATGTCTTATTGAAGTATAGGATGCTCGACTCCTTATCAGACAGGTGCTGATCACTTACCTGAACAAGGATGCCTGATAGCCAGGAATCGATCTCTCACCAATATAAAGAACTCATTAGCCAGGGCCAGTCTCTTATGAAAGTACAGGATGCTCAACTACTTATTAGACATATGTTATCATTTATCTGAACCAGATACAGAGTCTTAAAACTTTATTTAGTATAAAATATATTTCTTAAAGTCATTAGAGCAATTATGATAAGGTTAGCAAAGTGGTTATTAAGAAGTATAATAGACCACACAGTCAACTACTTCACAAACTTACCTCTTAATGCCCTAACCAACTTAACAACTCACTTAATGGCATAACTTTTTTATAAATAGTTACAATGGCTTAACCAACTCAGTCCTTAATCTTTATAAATAAGGGGTCAAGGGAAACTCTAGGTGTATTGGACTCTATTTACTCTCTCCATTTTTTTCTTACTATTTTTTTTCTCTAATCTAACTTAAGCATCAAAAAGTCCTCCATTGAAAAAACCTCAACATTTTCTCCAATGACATGGACTTCTTTTATAGGTCTAGGAGCTGATCGAGTCAATCTTGAAGGTCATCAACTAGCTTCTGAAGACTCTCAGAAGCTTGAGGCTACTTCAGTACATCTAGTTTATCAATCTAGGAGAGGAGCAGTAATAGATTGATACTAAAGAAAGGGCATTGTCCAAATCTTTCAAGAATATGGTAAGAGGAAGACCTCCAAACAACTCCATTTCTAGATGGAGATCTTCTTGGAATGCTCCCAGGATAGCAGAAGTTGAGGAAAGAAATCCTCAACCTACTCTTTCTATTGATTAAAGACTGGATACAATAAGTAGGTCCAACTAGTGACAAATGATGTCTATCTCCTTCAATAATCTACCATCCAGCCCATGGCCCCATTAGCTGAACCATCATCATGGAGCCACCGGCACCCACCCAATGGAGGGAATAAAAGTCATCAACTTTTCCATGGAGAAGAAGAAATCTAGCAATCAATTCTTCCTCAAGAAGGAACAATCACCACTAGTTCCTAAATGATTTTCAAGAGGATTCAACTTTGGTATACACTCTAAATCATTGCTCCTGGTGAGAGGATGACATCAAGAGGAAAGTCTAAGAGCTGGAAGCCAAACTCAAAAAAAATTATGTGGAAGATTGTCATTAAAATGACTTCCTTAATTTCAGCGTACAATACCCTTTCTCTAAAGGAATAATGAACAAGATAATCCCTCATTAGTTCAAGACACTGTCAGTTGAACTTTACAATGGTTTCACTAACCCAGTTAATCATTTGGAAGGATACAAAGCTCTTATAAGAGTCCAAGGTGCTTCTAATACCTTACTATGCCTAACCTTCCTAGTAACTTTAAAAAAAGCGGCAGCATGTGGTTCTCAAGCATACTACTTGGATCTATCTACTCCTAATAGCTAAGCAACCAACTAATAACACACTTTGGCAATCATTGATCGTAGCCAAAAAATAATGACAATCTTTTCTTCATTAAGTAGGAAGAAGGAGAGAAGCCTCGAAGCTATGTGGTGTGCTTCATCATGGCCGCGTTGGAAGTCAGGGACTTCAATGAGTCCATTGCTATGTCAGCCTTGAAGCGAGAACTTCGAAGTGGTTACCTGAGATTTTTCTTGGATAAATTTTTTTTAAGAAATTATGCTAATCTTCTCATGTGTGCAGGAAAATATGCCTAAGCCAAGCAGAGTTATTTCCACCATTGAAACGAGAAAGGAAAGAAGAAAAGCAAGAAGAAGTGAGCTCATAAGAAAGAAACATTCAACTAGAGGTCACCAAATCTCCAAAGAATTCATAGCCAAATCTCCTACTTGGTAATTTGTTGATTATACCTTTTGACTACTTCTCAATTCCAAATTCCAATGGAGATTGAGAATAAAGATTAGCTGCATTGATCGTTGCTCATGAAAGGTCTACCAAAAAAGAGAGACAAAAGTAAATGTTGCTACTTCCACAGAAATCATGGTCATGATATGGAAGACTATTAGCAATTAAAACAAGAGATGAAGAACTTGATTCAAAAAAGCTACCTCAACAAGTATATTAATAGGTAGAGAAATGGAGAGACTCCTCAGGCACACCCTAAGCAAAATCTTAATCAAGTAACCTACCAACTATCGAGATAGTCGGCATGATCTCGGGCCTCTCCAAAGGTAGGGGTAGAAGTACGAGATGAGGAACTGTCAGGAAAGAGAAACAGGCAGAGCTGACTAGTTCTCCAGATAAGAATGTTATTTCTTTTTTTGATCATGATGTAAATAAAATCCAAACCCCACATGATGATGTGGTCATAGTCTCCAAGATGGTGGCCAATTATGATGTAAAAAGAATTTTAGTTAACAATGGAAGCTCTATCAATATCTTATTCTATGATGCCTTTCAAAAACTAAAACTATCAGGTGAAAGGCTGAAAAGGGTAAATCCATAACTTATCGGATTCTCTAGGAACTTGGTTGTAATAGAAGAAGAGATCCTCTTACCAATGACTGCAAGTCAACCATCTAAGCAAGCAACATTCTTGTTGAATTTTCTAGTTGTTTGGGTACCATCAGCCTATAGTGCTATCCTTGGATGACCAAGGTTAAATGCTTTGAAAGCAGTAATCTCCACCTATGGTGCAGGGTGGTTGTCAAACGCCTGCAGCGACCAAAACCCAGGCTCTGCGAGAATGGGTTCTGGGAATTCTTGGATGCTAGGATTGAGCAAGATGGGGAAGATCCTTTGAAACCTGCAACGATCAAGCGCTGGAAGGGCCGCGTGATTCCTCACGTTGCCAGCCCTCTACCGGATTTCAATCCGGGACTTAAAGATTGGAAGGGATGAATGATGGGTTTCTCACCGTGAGTCCCTGTTTTTTTTTTTAATCAAAAACTTGGAACGGAAGGAAGAGATTTCTCACGGAATCGTCTTCTCCTAACTAGGCTTTCAACCTGGTTCGTGCAAGGAAGGAAAGTCGGAAGCTAGCGGCCTTCCACGGAAAGATGACGCCCAAACTCACCTTCCACGGAACCAAAACACCAAAAGGAAAAACAACACCGTGCAATGTTTTTTTTTTTTCAAAACCAAAAGCTCGTCTTCCAAAAAAATTCCCAAAACAAAAACACCACGTCCAATCTATTCCAAAACAAAACAACAGCACGTTGAGCACGTTGTCCAATATAAAATCCAAAACAAGGAAAAAGGCTGCTGTTCTTTTTTTTTTGTTTTTTGGTTCGGGTTTTTAAGAAACCACAATACAAATTGTAATCCCCCACGTCACTAACGAGGGAGGGAGAGAAATAATTCTAACACAATTCCACGCTGACTCTTGCATGAAACTTCAAACAGATTTTATTTTATTATTTTTATATAAAAAAATTAAGAGATCATGCCATTAATAAAATAATAATAATAATAATAAGACTAAAGACTCCGGTATTTTCCCGGATCCGAAATTTCACGGACGCAATTAGTGTATTGGGCCTTCGGCCCAATTCCCAATTAATTGTTTTCATCCCAAAAACGGGTCAGATTTGAAACTTGCTTCCCTTGAAGGCGTCTGGACCTGCGCACGTTTCCTGCTGGCGAGGCTGGCGGCCCCAAATCGTCATGGACCGAAAACTGAACCGAAACGTCTGGGTTGGGCTTCGCCGAACTATCACCAGGCTGTCCTGATATATGAGTCAGCTGATCAGGTTCAATATTCATCTCGATGTCCGCATCACTCTCCCCTTCATCTGAAAAGCTTGTCCTCAAGCTTGAATTATCACCTGCATAAGGGATTAGATGTCGAATATTGAATACATCAGAAATAAGGACATCGTCTGATAATTCAACTCGGTAGGCATTGTCACTAAATTTCTCCAACACCTGACAATGACCAATTTTCTTTGGTTTGAGTTTGGTGTAGGCCCCCTGTGGATATCGTTCTCTTGGCAAGAAGACCCATACCAAATCACCAGCCTCAAAAGTCTGCTGTTGACGCGTTTGATCAGCCTTAGCCTTATACTTGGCATAATTTTGCTCTAGATTGGTTTTAACAGTTGCATGCACCTCACGGAGATCAGCCACTCGATCTTCTATCTTCTTACTTGATTTGTTTGGCACATCAACAGGTAAAATATCAAGTGGTCCACTTGGCAGAAATCCATACAATACCTGAAAGGGTGCAAAACCAGTAGAACGGTTCACCGAAGAGTTGAACTCAAACTCAATCTTTGGCAAACATACATCCCAGTTTTTAATATCTTGCACATTGGCTCTTAACAAGTTACCAAGACTTCGGTTGACAGTCTCGGTTTGCCCATCGGTCTGAGGATGATAGGGACTACTGAATTTTAATTTTGTACCCAACTTTTTCCACAATTCATGACAGAAATGTCCCATAAACTTGCTATCACGGTCCGAAACTATTGACGATGGTAACCCATAATGTCGGACAACTGCAGAAAAATAAAGATCAGCTACTTTCGACGCATCAAATATTGTTTTGCATGGCAAGAAACAAGCCATCTTGCTGAATCGATCTACGACTACCATAATTGAATCTAGACCTCTCACTGTCCGCGGTAAACCTACAACAAAATCCATAGATACCTCTCGCCACGGCTCATCTTGAATCGGTAAAGGGGTATATAAACCTTGATTTGTATCTGTTCTTTTGGATTCCTGACACAAACGGCATCTCTTCACAAAGGTTTTGACATCTCGGTCAAGCCCAGGCCAATAAAATCGTTGACGAATTAACCATGCAGTTTTATCTCTTCCAAAATGTCCTTGATTATGCAGCTCCTGAATAATCAATACACGCAGTGAAGTGTTAGGAATACAGAGACAATTACCACGGAACAAATATCCATCATATAGGACGAAGTTAGATCGACCTCCAGCTTCCAATTCAGTCACAATGCTCTGGAAATGTTCATCTGCACGGATATCATCCTTCATGCTTTCAAACCCAAGGGTATATACTTGCATAGCACCAATTAATAAACTCCGTCTGGTTAAAGCATCTGCTACTTTGTTCAAAGTGCCTGACTTATGCTTGATGCTGAAAGTATACTCCTGTAGAGTACTTACCCATTTTGCATGTCTGGAGCTCAACTTATGCTGTCTCTGTAGAAATTTTAATGCTTGATGATCTGAGTACAGCACAAATTCTCGCTGGATCAAGTAATGTCGCCAATGTTGCAATGACCTCACAATGGCGTATAGCTCCAAATCATAAACCGAATACAACAGTTTGGCACCTCCAAGCCTCTCACTGTAGAAAGCAACGGGTCTCCCATCTTGGCTGAGTACTGCGCCAATCCCAGTCTTCGAAGCATCACAATCCACTTCGAATACCTTGTCAAAATCTGGAAGAATCAACAGTGGTGCTTGGGTCAACTTGACTTTCATCTCATCAAATGCTGCCTGAGCAGAGTCATTCCATCCAAACTGATTTAATTTCAACAAGTCTGTTAAGGGTACAGCAATCTCACTATACCTCTTAACAAACCTTCTGTAAAAACCTGCAAGACCCAAAAAGAATCTTAATTCAGTCAAAGTAGTAGGTGCTGGCCAGTCCACTATCGCTCGCACCTTACTTTCATCTGGAAGAATTCCATCACCAGTAACAACATATCCCAGAAAAATTAATTTGTCTACCATCCAAATACACTTCTCTGGGTTAGCAAAAAGCTGATTTTCACGTAAAACTATTAGAACTTGTGAAACATGCTCAACATGCTCTTGTGCTGTCTTACTGTATATCAATATATCATCAAAGTATGCAACAACAAAAGAACTAAGGAATGGACGCAAAACCTGGTTCATTACTCGCATGAACATACTAGGTGCATTAGATAGCCCGAATGGCATCACCAACCATTCATACAGGCCTTCCTTTGTCTTGAAGGCTGTCTACCATTCAGCACCTGGCTTCATTCTGATCTGATGGTACCCACTTTTCAAATCAATATTAGTAAAGAACACGGCACCACTCAACTGATCTAGCATATCATCCAGCCTCGGTATTGGAAATCTATATTTCACAGTAATTCTGTTTATTGCCCGGCTGTCAATACACATACGCCATGAACCATCCTTTTTCGGCACCAAAAGTGCTGGTACCGTGCACGGGCTAATGCTTTCCCGTACAAAGCCTTTGTTTAAAAGATCTTGAACCTGCCTCTTCAGCTCCTCATGCTGCTGTGGGGTCATTCGATAATGAGCCTTATTCGGCAACACAGAACCCGGAATCAGATCAATCTCATGCTGAATATCTCGAAGTGGTGGCAAACCCGCAGGAAGCTCACTTCGTACAACATCCCGAAATTCCTCCAAAACTGACACCAACTCCTGAGGAAGATCATGTAGCTCTTGCTCCCCATTCTGGCCAAACTCCTCTGGCTTACTAATCAGGGCAAAACAGAAATCTTCTCCATCTAAACTCGCCTCAAACTCCCTGCTTGGCAAACAAATTACTACCTTCTGTTCAGCCATGTCCTGTAGTGGTTTCAAGATCACTTTTCTCCCATCTGGTCACAGCATATAAGTATGAGTGTAACCATTATACACTACTTTATTATCAAACTGCCATGGTCGTCCCAAAATGATGTGTGTCGCATCCATCGGTACAACATCAGCTACTATTGACGTCTTAAGCTGAGGACCAAAAGACAAGGCCAACTACAACATCGACTGACCTGAATATCTGCATCCCGATTCACCCAGTCGAGCTTGTATGGCTGAGGATGGGGCTCAGTCATCAACCCCAATTTCTTCACAACTTCCTCAGCAATCACATTCTCCAACTTCCAGAATCAATAATTACCTTGCAAGTTTTACCAGCTACAGTGCACTTTGTTGAGAAAATATCGTGTCGACGCCAATCTCCACCAGCTCTTGGTGCAAGACACAACCTCCTAATAATCAGACTCTCTCCCTGGATGTTGTCTGGGTCAATCACATACATCTCATCCTCGAACTCCTCATCCTCGGCAAATTCAACTTCCTGCTCCTCCTCCATAAGTAACTGGGTACGCGCCTTGGGGCACTCATTGGCATAATATCTTAGGTCATGACACCGATGGCAGCGAACATTGGCTCGATTGCTGCCCACCCTCTGCTGAGTACCTGAAGCCCCACTCGGCACTGTAGGTCTCGGAGGAACTGCCGAAGTTTGTTGCCTCACCACAGGAGGTGCACTCCTACTACCAGAACTCTGCCCCGAAAACTGACCAGATAATTTTCCTCTACTCTGGAACCCTCTATTCCGCATCAGGCTCCGCTCCACTGCTTGCGCCCGCATGTGCGCATCACCAACACTGTCAATCCGATGCAAAGCTAACGCATCCTGGATCGGGAATCGCAGTCCAAGCAAATACATGGCTACCAACCTCGGTTCTGACTCCATCAATCGGTTTCGAGCCACCAGTCGGTAGAACTCTGTAGTATAATCTTCCACGCTTCGATTTTCTTGTGTTAAACCATGCAATTTAGAATAAAGGACCTGCTCATGATTCGGAGGAAGGAACTCCTGATTCATCTCCTGCTTCAAGGCTGCCCATGATGCAATTGGTGGCCTCCCATCCATATACCTCCGGTAGTGCTGTGCATGCCACCAAGCCGCTGCTCAATCTCGGAATCGGATTGTGATAAGCGGTACTTGCTTATCCAAAAGCACTTCTTTCAGCCGGAAAACATCATCAACCTGCAGGGTCCAATCCACATACTCATCAAGATTCAAACCACCTCTGAACTCCGGTATTTCAATTCGAAACCCGGACTCCCAACGAGTCTGATTGTCATGCATAGGCGGCGGTCCGAAATCCCTGGGAAGCGCTACATCACGCCGCGGTTGCTGCCCTCTTTGCAATGGTGGTGGATCTTCAATATTCTGGAAAGGGTCGGCATCACCTTCTCGATGTTCGTCAGGTACATTGCGATCTTGACGAGGTATAGCACGATCTTGCGCCTCCAACCGTGCCATCATTGCTTGCAAAACAGCCATCATCTGCTGCTGGGTCTCCACAATGTCACGAAGAGAAGGCTCCCCGTTGTTCCGCTCCATGGTTGCCGGCAGAATTTTTTTTTTTTTTTTAAATCAAGAACGGATCAAGGACAGATCAAGAACGGATGAAGGATAGATCAAGAACGGATCAAGGCTCTGATCAAGAATGGATCAAGGCTCTGATACCAAGCTGGTGTAGGGTGGTTGTCAAACGCCTGCAGCAACCAAAACCCAGGCTCTGCGAGAATAGGTTCTGGGAATTCTTGGATGCTAGGATTGAGCAAGATGGGGAAGATCCTTTGAAACCTGCAACGATCAAGCGCTGGAAGGGCCGCGTGATTCCTCACGTTGCCAGCCCTCTACCGGATTTCAATCCGGGACTTCAAGATTGGAAGGGACGAACGATGGGTTTCTCACCGTTGAGTCCCTGTTTCTTTTTTTTTTAATCAAGAACTTGGAACGGAAGGAAGAGATTCCTCACGAAATCGTCTTCTCCCAACCAGACTTTCAACCTGGTTCGCGCAAGGGGGGAAAGTCGGAAGCTAGCGGCCTTCCACGAAAAGATGACGCCCAAACTCACCTTCCACGGAACCAAAACGCCAAAAGGAAAAACAACACCGTGCAATGTTTTTTTTTTTTCAAAACCAAAAGCTCGTCTCCCAAAAAGTTCCCAAAATAAAAACACCACGTCCAATCTATTCCAAAACAAAACAACAGCACGTTGTCCAATATAAAATCCAAAACAAGGAAAAAGGTTGTTGTTCTTTTTTTTTTTTATTTTTTGGTTCGGGTTTTTAAGAAACCACAATACAAATTGTAATCCCCCACGTCACTAACGAGGGAGGGAGAAAAATAATTCTAACACAACTCCATGCTGACTCTTGCGTGAAACTTCAAACAAGTTTTATTTTATTTTTTTATAAAAAAAAAATCAAGAGATCACGCCACTAATAAAATAATAATAATAATAATAAGACTAAAGACTTCGGTATTTTCTCGGATCCGAAATTTCACGGACGCAATTAGTGTATTGGGCCTTCGGCCCAATTTCCAATTAATTGTTTTCATCCCAAAAATGGGTCAGATTTGAAACTTGCTTCCCTTGAAGGCGTCTGGACCTGCTCACGTTTCCTGCTGGCGAGGCTGGCGGCCCCAAATCGTTATGGGCCGGAAACTGAACCGAAACGTCTGGGTTGGGCTTCGCCGAACTATCACCAGACTGTCCTGATATATGAGTCAGCTGATCAGGTTCAATATTCATCTCGATGTCCGCATCAACCTACCACCTACTCATCTACTTCTTGACCAGTTATGGAGTTGAAAAAAATCAAAGGAGATCAAATGCTAGTGAAACAATATTTTCTTGCAACTATTAAGATTCGAGAATAGATTAGGGTCCCACAAGCAAATGATCTAGATATCAGGGAAGACACCATTGATAGAGGAGAGCCAACTAAGCAATTCTTCTGGGTAATGACCCAAATAAAATTATATAAATTGGATCCGTTCTAGAACCTTAAGTCAAAGAGTAGTTGACTATATTTTTTTCGAGTGAACTTTCTATCAAAAATAGGAGAAAGAAAATATCGATTCAGAAATAGAGATTTTAATGCTTCATATATGTATAAAGCATAATGATTTAAATCTCCAGTGGGAAGGGCAAAAGTCGAAAAGAAAAAAATAGAGACAAAAATAGAATACAAGACCTTCATACTTCTGCTACTTGATCTGATGGAGCTTCAAGCTGAGTCTCCACTGACACCTCAGTAGTAGGTATGGCTTCTAGAGTAGCTGATGAAGGGGCCTCAATAGGTGCTTCAGTATCTTCTTGCACTTCCCCCTCTTATGCTATTGGGTCGGTGATGGTCGGGATAACGAAGATAATATTAACATCTAGAAAGAGTTCCTTCACCCTGTTTTTGTAGTCTTTATATCCCTTGTGGAAGGCACTCACTAATCCCTTGACCACATTATCCAAGAAGTCCTTGGACAACTTGTACTCCTCTACTACCTTCTTCTTGAATTCTTTAAAATCCTTCTCTAGTCTCTCCTTGATGAGGCATCAACATTGGAAAGAAAATTCAAGCTTCAACCAAGTTCCTTATGGAATAAGCTAAGAGGACAAGGGTCATTTGGATGGGAGTTGACTCAACATTGAAGCCCAGAAAGATTAATCAAGGAGGACATCTAAAGGGATTAAGCCTAATGTGCCAATGAAGGAAGCCTATTTTTTCATAAGCCAACTCAAGAAGAAAAAGCATCAACCTCATGAGTCGACTCAAGCTCTTTGAGTTGGCTCAACCAATTCTTGAGCCGACCCATTGGTCAAGCAAAATCTTTTTTTATGCCACTTATAAGCCCTCCTCTGAAGTCACTTGGAAGCACTCTTTGAAGGCCATTTGGTAGCCTTCATGAAGCCAACACAACCTCTCTTTGGGTGCCACATGGGGGCCATTTCATCAAGACTATTTTGGGGGTCACATGGAAGGAATAAACTACCTACAACTTTTCCTCAACAAATCTCCAACTAACTTGACATGTGAGATGCCACTCGGTCCTCCATTTCATCAACCATCAAGACCACTACATTAGCAAGAAAGCCACAAGGATAACACATAGGCACCACATAAGATTAGTTGTAAAACATTCTAGAAGAAAATATTGTTGAAACCACTTTTAGTTAGATCTACCTAATCTATTAATTAGTATTGATATGGCTAGACCGCTGACGTGGAGCGTGTGTCAGATCCAGCTGGATGCCACCGGTGCCACGTGGATTTTTCTTTCAAAATTCCTGCTCCTTCGCCAGGTGGCGTCCCAAGATGGGTCCACCTCGATCGAAGTCGAGTCTCTCTCTGTCACTCCGCTAGGTGTCCACCCAGGAGGGGTCCACCTCGGTCAAAGCTGGCGGCCTTCTGCTCCCTCGCCAGGTGGCACCCCAAGACGGGTCCACCTAAGCCAAGGTTAAGCTAGGCCCTCCTGCTCCTTCACCAGGTGGCACCCCAAGATGGGTCCACCTCGGTCGAAGTCGAGCATCTCTGCCACTCCGCCAGGTGTCCACCCAGGAGGGATCCACCTCAGTCGAAGCTGGCGGCCTTCTTCTCCCTCGCCAGGTGGCACTCCAAGACGGGTCCACCTCAGCCAAGGTCGAGCCAGGCCCTCCTTTTCCTTCGCCAGGTGGCACCCCAAGATGGGTCCACCTTGGTCGAAGTCGAGCATCTCTGCCACTCTGCCAGGTGTCCACCCAGGAGGGGTACACCTCGGTCGAAGCTGGCGGCCTTCTGCTCCCTCGCCAGGTGGCACCCCAAGACGGGTCCACCTCTGTCGAGGTCGAGCCAGGCACTACTGTTTTTTCGCCAGGTGGTGCCCCAAGACGGGTCCACCTCGGTCGAAGACGAGCGTCTCTGCCACGCTGCCAGGTATCCACCCAGGAGGGGTCCACCTCGGTCGAAGCTGGCGGCCTTCTGCTCCCTCGCTAGGTGGCACCCCAAGACGGGTCCACCTCTGCTGAGGTCGAGCCAGGCCCTCCTGCTCCTTCGCCAGGTGGCGCCCCAAGATAGGTCCACCTCGGACGAAGTCGAGCGTCTCTGCCACTTCGCCAGGTGTCCACCCGGGAGGGGTCCACCTCGGCCGAAGCTGGCGGCCTTCTGCTCCCTTGCCAGGTGGCATCCCAAGACAGGTCCACCTCAGCCGAGATCAAGCCAGGCCCTCCTGCTCCTTCGCCAGGTGGCACCCCAAGACGGGTCCACCTCGGCCGAAGTCGAGCATCTCTGCCACTCCGCCAGGTGTCCACCTAAGAGGGGTCCACCTCGGTCGAAGCTGGCAGCCTTATGCTCCCTCACCAGGTGGCACCCCAAGACGGGTCCACCTCTATCGAGGTTGAGCTAGGCCCATCTACTCCTTCGCCAAGTGGCGCCCCAAGACGGGTCCACCTCGGTCGAAGTCAAGCATCTCTGCCACTCCGCCAGGTGTCCACCCAGGAGGGGTCCACCTCGACCGAAGCTGGCGGCCTTCTGGTCCCTCGCCAGGTGGCACCCCAAGACGGGTCCACCTCAGCCGAGGTTGAGCCAGGCCCTTCTGCTCCTTCGCCAGGTGGCACCCCAAGACGGGCCCACCTCAGCCAAAGTCGAGCATCTCTGCCACTCCGCCAGGTATCCACCCAGGAGGGGTCCACCTCGGTCGAAGTTGGCGGCCTTCTTCTCCCTCGCCAGGTGGCACCCCAAGATGGGTCCACCTCCGTCGAGGTCGAGCCAGGCCCTCCTGCTCCTTCACCAGGTGGCGCCCCAAGATGGGTCCACCTCAGCCAAAGTCGAGCGTCTCTTCCACTCCAGTTTTCCACCCAAGAGGGGTCCACCTCGGCCGAAGCTGGCGGCCTTCTACTCCCTCGCCAGGTGGCACCCCAAGACGGGTCCACCTCTGCCGAGATCAAGCCAGGCCCTCCTGCTCCTTCGCCAGGTGGTGCCCAAGACCGATCCACCTCGGCCGAAGTCAGCATCTCTGCCACTCCACCAAGTGTCCACCGAGGAGGGGTCCACCTCGGCCAAAGCTGGCGGCCTTCTACTCCCTCGCTAGGTGGCACCCCAAGACGGGTCCACCTCAGCCGAGGTCGAGCCAGGCCCTCCAGCTCCTTCGCTAGGTGGCACCCCAAGAGTTGTCCCTCTCGGCCAAAGTCGAGCATCTCTGCCACTCCGCCAGGTGTCTACCCAGGAGGGGTCCACCTCGATCGAAGCTGGCAGCCTTCTGCTCCCTCGCCAGGTGGCACCCTAAGACGGGTCCACCTCTGCTGAGGTCGAGCCAAGCCCTCCTGCTCCTTCGCCAGGTGGCACCCCAAGACGGTCCACCTCGACCGAAGTCGAGCATCTCTGCCACTCCGCCAGGTGTACACCCAGGAGGGGTCCACCTCGGCCGAAGCTGGCGGCCTTCTGCTCCCTTGCCAGGTGGCACCCCAAGATGGGTCCACCTCGACCAAAGTCAGCCCTACTCTGCAAGGCCTCGAGGAGGCAGAGGCACGGGTCACGAGGTCGCCACTAGAGCTAGCACGCGCCGTGTCCCATACAGGGTGCTAGTATGGCCCACAGTGACACGCGAAACCTCATTTACATCGGTTAAATGGGGCCCCACGATCGAGGAACGAAATCCTTGCGGGCAGGACCCTGAAATGGCCGGAAGCCCATCATCAATGCCTCGAAAGGAGGGCTCCCGCACTTGGCCCGAGGTCTCGCCAGTCTTCCCCTTTCGTGACACACAGCGGACGAGACAGGCCGGCCACTTAACTCTCGAACCTGAAGGAGGAGGAGGAGAAGATCTAGAGATCTCCGGGAACCTCCAGGAGGGGACATGGGTTGAAGGCAGTCTGATGGTATAAAAGGGATGGAGAAAGCGGACAAAAAGATAAGCTGAGAAGAGGATAGAACATCGAGAGAATGATCCTGGGGCACCTAAGAAGTCCTCAGGCATGAGCTCGGTGAACCCAGCGCAGGAAGCCAGGCTTCAACTCCTCTCTTCCTCACACTTCTCTCGTCTACATCTCCTCTGAGTACGAGAATCCTTCGAGAACCCGTCTTAGAGGACTTGTTCCATCTTGCCGCTCTCTAACTTGATCGTCGAAGTGCCCCCACCGGAATCCCCGGCCCGGGTTTCTGACTCTGTTTTGCAAGACCGGAAGCTTGGAGATCTCGAGACGAGAAAGTCCGAGAACCGGCGCTAGCTCACGAGCTACAGGGCACCGTGGTAAGATCGGCAATAGATTAGTGCGCTAGGTATGGGGGCAGAACAGTAACCCCTGTACAAGCAAGCTCTTAGTGGGCGAAAGCATGCTCCAACCATGGTGGTGACACATGGGCACGAAGCATCCACCAGCCGAGCAGGAGAGGTTCCTTCTCCCCAGGGGCCACGCAGCCCGGAGAGGGAACTTCTTGGTCCACCTCCCCCTCCTTAGCCATCCTCGGTGGACGATCCTTTCGTAACTGTCGTCCAGCAGCTGCAAACACTGACTACAGCTGTGCGACAACTGCAGCACCAGCAGCGCTCCCTGGCCACTTAGCCCCAGCTAGGGACCCCCGCGGCTCAAGCCACGGGCCCCCGCAGAAGCCTGCGCTCCATCCAAGGCAAGCCTTCCCATCCGTGGGCAGTTTCCAATCCTCGCGGGAGTCACCAAACTCCCATAAAGAGAAACCATTCCGGTTCGATGGATCACGAGAGTCGATCCCCGGCCAACGATGCTGAAGCGGCACGGTGCAGCAGGTGCCATCGGGGCAAGGCCCCTCGCCAAGACCGATCGGCACCTACTTCTCCAGCAGCCTCGGTGGAAGATTCCACTGACGAGGCCATCAGGTACCAGGTCGAGAGGCACCTGGAGGAGCACGAGTGCAAGTTGGCGGAGTTCTCCTGCCACTTTGCCGACATGCAGAGCTCCCCAACCGATCCAGTGGGCTACAATGCCCAACCACCCTTCTCCCGGGAAATCCAAGGAGAACCGATCCTGAATCGATTCCGTATGCCTCAGGTGGATCCCTACGATGGGACCACCGACCCCTTGGACCACTTAGAGAGCTATAAGGCTCTCATGAGGGTCTAGGGGGTGATGGATGCTCTTCTGTGCATTGCCTTCCCAGCCACTCTCTGGAAGGCTGATCGAGTTTGGTTCACCCGTCTCGAGCTGGAATCCATCAGCTCCTTCCATCAGCTGGAAGGAAAGTTTGTGGCATTCTTCGACGCTTGTCAAAAGGTACCAAGGGAGGTAGATAGCCTCTTCTCTATCCGCCAGCAAGACCAGGAGTTGCTGCGGGATTATGTCACCCACTTCAAGACCACCGCCCTGGAGATTTATAGCTTGGATGTGCCTGCCGCCATGTTGGCATTGAAGCGCGAGCTCAAGACCTCCCGCCTGACATATTCCCTTGACAAGAAGCCTCCCAAGATGTATTCTGAGCTCCTCCTCCACGTCCACAAGTACATCCGAGCCAAGGAGGCCGACTGCACCAGGAGAGAGCTGGACGGGAAGCCTTCGAAGAGCCTGTCCCAAGGGATGTCCCTGGGACCCGGAGGCCTGGACCACCTGCGAACTTCCATCCAGGTTCGAAGTCAAAGAATGGCGCTCCCCCGGAGCGGACCTTCACCCCTCTCCTCGCTCCTAGAACAAAGATCCTCATGGATATTGAGGGCGAGCACTACCTCTGTCGGCCTCCTCCTCAGAACCCAAGGAACATCCGAGACAAGACAAAGTATTGTCAATTTCATCGCGAGCACGGCCATAACACGGAGGAGTGTCGTGATCTGAAATGGGAGATCGAGGAGTTGATCAAGAGGGGCTACCTCAGGAAGTTCGTAAGGAATGAGGCTCCAGTGGAAGGCCAGCCGCTGGCAGCCCTCCCACCATCCCTGCAATCGACAACCGTCCAATGGAGAAGCCGGTGGGCATGATCTCTTGGGAGAAAGGGCGAGCGACAAAGAGAGCCCGGGAGGTGGAAGACCTAGAGAATGTACTTTCCTTTGAAAAGGAAATGAAAATGAAAATGTAAACAATGATGCGGTGGTGGTCGAGATGACCATCGCTAAGCATCCTGTACATCGTATTATGATGGATAGTGGGAGCTCTACTGACATACTTTTTTATGATGCTTTCTCTTGGATGAATTTATCTCATGATCAGTTAAAGCCGGTACACACCCTCTTGTGGGCTTCACCGGAGATTTTGTGGGGATCGAAGGAGAGATCACTCTTCCTGTCACCGTCGGGTCCCCATCCCGGTAGAGTACGGTCATGATGACATTTACTGTCGTCAGGTTCCCATCACCTTACAATGCTATGCTCGACCATCAAGGGCTCAACCAGCTGGATGCAGTCATTTCCACCAAGAGGTTGCTGGTGCAGTTCCCTATCGCCTCTGGGATTGGGGTGATGAGAGGGACGGCCCAACCTGTCCCGCATTGCCTGCAGACAATCCCAGGGGCTCGAGGTGCCGAGCTCGGCTCCGACGTCGATGACCTCGACCTAAGGGTGCAAGACCCTAGGGGAGGCCCTGTGGAGTGCTTATTGACGTACCCTCTCGGCTCGGACCCTCAGAAAATGGTGCAGATAGGAGCTCAACTCCCAGAGGATGAGCGGGCTCGTTTGCTAGACTTCCTCCGGACGAACCCTGATGTGTTCGCCTGGTCTACTGCAAACATGCCAGGTATCCCCTTGGAGGTCATCACCCACCAATTGAAGATCGATCCAAGGTGCCACCCTGTCCGCCAGAAGAAGAGGAGCTTTGCTGCAGAAAGACAGAAGGCCATCAATGAGGAAGTGGAGAAGCTTCTCGCCGCTGGATTTGTACGAGAGGTATAGTATCCCAGTTGGTTGGCGAATGTGGTGATGGTGAAGAAGAGCAATGGCAAGTGGAGGATCTGTATGGACTACACTGAGCTCAACCGAGCTTGCCCGAAGGATAGTCTCCCTCTTCCAAAGATCGATCAGCTCGTGGACACCACTTCAGGACATTGCCTCCTCTCTTTTATGGATGCCTTCTCCGGATACAACCAGATCCGATTACACCCGGAGGACGAAAAGCACACCACCTTCATCACGATCGCGGGACCTACTACTATAAGATGATACCGTTCGACCTCAAGAATGCAGGTTCCACGTACCAACATCTGGTCAACAAGGTCTTCAAAGACCAAATTGGCCGCAACATGCAGGTATACGTGGACGACATACTGGTGATGTGCAAGCCGACTTTGGACCACGTCGGTGACTTGGCGGAGACCTTTAGTAACCTATGGCTTCACCAGATGAAGTTAAACCCGACGAAGTGTGCTTTCGGCGTATCCGCAGAGAAGTTCCTGGGGTTCATGATGACCCAGAGAGGGATAGAGGCCAACCTGGAGAAGGTCCAGGCGATACTGGACATGGAGCAACCCACCTCCAAGAAGCAGGTGCAGCAACTCACCGGCTGGATAGCCGCCCTGAGTCGATTTATCTCGAGGTCCGCTGACCGCTGCCAGCCCTTCTTCAAGGCGCTGAGGAAGATGAGCGACTTCACCTGGACGAAGGAGTGCCAGGAGGCATTTGAAGAGCTGAAGAGGATGTTGGCATCGCCGCCATTGCTTTCCTGGCTGGAGGAAGGAGAAGAGCTCCTCCTGTATCTGGCGGTCACACCGGAAGCCATCAGCTCGGTCTTGGTTCGGACGGACGACAAAGGGACGCAGAGGCTGGTTTATTACACGAGCAAACTCCTCCGTGATGCGAAGCTCAGGTATTCTCAGTCCGAGAAACTGATTTTTGTGCTAATTGTGTCCGCTCAGCATCTCAGACCTTACTTCCAAGCGCACCCCAATGCAGTCCTAACGGATCAACCGCTGAAAGCGGTGCTCAGCCGGCCGGACACGTCTAGATGCCTCGCAAAATGGGCACTCAAGCTCAGCGAATTCGACATCACCTATATGGTCGAGGTCAGCCATGAAGGCACAGATGCTTGCTAATTTCTTGGTTGAGTGTGTAGGCCTGGGCGAGGGCCAGAAGAGAGCCCCCAAGACCGACAGCCAGATCCAGGACCAGAGGAGGACGTCTGGATCCTTCATATAGATGGAGCCTCGAACTTTGGTGGGAGCGGAGCTGGACTCATTCTTGCCAACGGCGAAGGGGTCGTCACTGAGTGTGCACTCCGCTTCCAGTTCGCTTCCACCAATAACCAGGCGGAGTATGAAGTGCTTCTCGCAGGGCTAAGAGTTTCCCGTGAGCTGGGCGTGGCCTGCCTCAGGGCGTTCATCGACTCGCAACTGGTGGCCGGGCAGGTCTCGGGGGAGTACGAGACACGGGTCCCCGAAATGGCGAAGTACCTGGAGCTCGTACGCACGAGTGTGGCAGGTTTTAGATGCTTCAGCATCTCCCATATCCCTCGTGGGGAAAATGCTCGCGCAGATGCCCTCTCCCGCCTTGCAACCCTGCCGGACTCATCACTAGGCCGCGCTTACATCGAGCATCTCAAAGCCCCGAGCTACGAGACATCCATGGAGGTCCAGCAGGTCAACCCAGAGCCCAGCTGGATGGATAAGTACATTGAGTACATCACCAACGGCATCCTGCCGGAGGATTGCGTGGCGGTCGGCCTCATTAAGATGAAGGCCTCACGGTTCGTATTGATGGACAGGCTACTGTATCGAAGATCCTACTCTTACCCGCTCCTCAAGTGTCTGAGACTCCGCAGAAGCCGCACTCGTGCTCCAAGAGATCCACGAGAGCATCTGTGAAAATAATGTGGGGAGCAGAACGCTAGCGTACAAGGCCCTCTGTCAAGGCTATTTCTGGGAGACGATGAGAGAAGACGCTGCTGACTTCGTGAAGAGGTGTGATCGATGTCAGCGATATGTTGTGGTGCAACGTCAGCCCGTTGCTCCACTCTTCCAGCTCTCTGCCCCATGGCCGTTCGCTCAATGGGGCATGGATCTCCTAGGACCTTTTCCTCCGGCGTCCGGGCAATGAAAGTTCTTGATCGTGGCTATCGACTACTTCACGAAGTGGGTCAAGGCCGAGCCCTTGGCCTGGATCACGGAGGCAAATGTCACCAAGTTCCTTTGGAAGTCGATTATCTGCCGCTTTGGCTTACCCCACACTATCATCACCGACAACGGATGCTAGTTCGATTGTTGGGAGTTCGAGAGTTCTGCGACGACCTCGGAATCCACCATCATTTCACCTCGGTGGCGCATCCTTAGACAAATGGAGAAGTCGAGGTAACAAACAGGACAATCTTGCAAGGCCTCCGGACAAGACTAGACCAGACCAAGGGGAGGTGGGCAGAAGAGCTCCCGAGCATCCTTTGGGCATACCACAGTACCCCGAGGATGGCTACAGATGAGACCCCATTCAACCTCGTCTTCGAGATGGAAGTGGTTATCCCAATTGAGCTCAGCCTACCGACCCTGTGCGTGGAGCAGTATGACGAGGCGGAGAACCCAGCTCGGATGCTACTGAACCTGGACCTCCTTGAAGAAACGAGGGACAGGGCCCGAGTTCGGATAGCAGCTTACCGGCAACGAGTGGCTAGGTACTATAACTCTAGGGTGCGACCGAAATCCTTTCGCCAGGGAGACTTGATACTCCGCCGCGCTGAAGCTTCCCAGCCACGGGAGTGCGGAAAGCTCTCCCCAAATTGAGAAGGCCCTTATAGGGTGGCGGAGGCACTTCCCCACGCGGCATACAACCTGGAGGAGCTAGGCGGATCCCGGTTCCATCAGACCTGGAATGCCTCAAACCTGAGGATGTACTACCAATAGTGTAAGGCCCCCCAAACTTCAATAATAAATTCTTTTTCACCAAATTCCTACTCTCGTCTCGTAGGACAAAAGCCATCCAGCTCTAGGTTCGGCGAGCATGGGCACAGCGAAAGATCTGCGAGGACTTGAAGTTCCCTCTCATAAAAATCCCGGAGTTCAATCCGGAGTGTCGCACGGAATTAAGTTCCAACATGTGGCCCCGGAGTTCAGTCCGGAAGAGGTCCCGGAGACCTAGGTCCCGGTCCTACAAAATCCCGGAGAATAGCTCGGTAGGTCGCGCAAGGCTCAGTTCCGGCCTGTGGCCCCGGGGTTCAGTCTGGAAGTTCACAAGGAAACTGGTTCCAAAGCAAAGTCTCGGACCTCTGTCTGGAAGGTGGAGAAGAATCCAATTCACCCACGCATTCTCGGAGTTCAGCTCGGAACACACATTGGGACTTAGTCCCAGTGGCTAGCACCAGGGTTCAGTTCGAAAGATGCACAAAAAAAAAAAAAAAAGAAAAAAGAAGAACAAGTTCATGAAAGAAATTCTTCATTTCTACCAAAGAGTTCCTTACAAAAGGGGGGGCCCCGACAGGTCGGAAGACCCCAAAGAAAGAAAAGGAATACATGATCATGAAGAAATAAAGAAAAAGAAATAGAGCCGCAGGGCTACTTCACCGCAGCCACGTCCTCCTCGAGCTGGGGGGCACCCTCTCCGCCGGCGGCATCGTCTGTAGGCTGTTCGGGAGTCGCCACCTCAGCTGCTGCCACAGTCGAAGCTCCTTTGGTGGGCTCCTCCCTCCGGCCACCCAGAATGACCCCGCTGAAGTCGAGCTCGGGGAAGAAGGAGCTTACCTTCTCCCGGCACACCTGGAACCCCTTCAGGAAGGAGTCAACGGCCGCCTCGTGCACTTCCACCCTGAACTCTTCGGAGGCCCGAAACCTGGGCATAGCTTCCTGTGCCTCCTTCTTCGATGCCTCCAGCAACCCGTTGACATAGGAGTTTCTGTCCTAAGCTACGTTGAGCTCCTTCAGGACCTCCTCGACCCGGCATTCCAATGACCAGGATTGGGCCCTGAGGCGAGACATCTCCACCGCGTCGTCCTCGGCGCGGTGCTGGTTCAAGATCCTCTCCTCCGACAGAGAGGTCTCGAGCTCCCTCACGCGCCCCTCAGCGTGACCCAGGTCCGCCCGTAGGGCCTGGTTATTCCCTGCAACTTGACCCCTTTCTCCATGAGGTCCTTCATGTCGGCTGCCAGTTTGCCAAGCTTCTCCTTCTCGGCATCCTTCTTGGCATAGCCCGAGAGGAAATTCCTCAGCTGGAGAACGTCAGTCCCGATCTGCGTTAAAAAAGAAACGGGACGTCAGTAAAATCCAACTGGAACTTTAAAAGAGAAGGGCTCGGGACTCATCGTGAAGAGTAGGGGGAGGATCCCCAGCAGTGCGTCAGCGTAGTCCCGGCTACCCCTCAGATGGCGGTCCCGGGAGGTGCTCGCGAACTCCATCCTTTCCGCGAGCCCTTGGTCATGGATGATGGAGGAGTTGGTGGCGAGACTTGGAGGTGGAACTTAGGCATCCACAGCAGGCTGGGTGGCCGCCCCTTCGCCGGGTGATGTGGCCGTCGGTGGGGCCGACGGGGACATCGAGTGCACGAGTTTGGGGTGGCCTGGGAATAGAGCCCGTTGCCTTGGGTCCGGTAGCAGCAGGAGTGGACACGGGCCCCCGGCTCGTCTCAGTGCGAGCCCTCTTCGCTAGGGTCTCCTTGATCCCTTCAGCAGCGTCCCTCTTCAGGGTTCCCTCCATCAGGCTCTCGACGGAGAACTTCATACAGGAGGAAAAGGTCAATTAGGCCAGCTTAAAGGAAAAGAAGTGCAGAGCAAAAAATGAAAGCAACAGAAGGAGATCCGGGGTCTCACCCAGCTCCCGGATGGGACTGATTCCTGCCTCGAAAAAATTCTACTATGAGAGCAGAACCTCGAGAGCCAGAACCACGTCACCCAGTATCTGCGTGAAGACCTCTTGGTCTGCTGGCTCGACCTGGGAGTTCCGGTTCGGGGACCGGTCTGGCTCGCTCCATGCCCAGTCAACATCCTCGACCGAGGCAAAGAAGAAGCGGTTCTTCCAACCCTTGATCGACGAGGGGAGGTTGAACCTGAGGCACCTAGGCCGGGGTGAAATATACCACCAACCATCATTGGCAGAGTAGAGCTTCAGGATGAAGAGGGCCTTGAAGAGGAAGAAGTGGGCAACGAACCCGTGAAAGTGACAAAAGACAATGAAAGCGAAGATGTCTCGGATGGCATTAGGAGCCAACTAGGCCGAGACAAGACGATAGTGACTGAGGATGGAAAGAAAGAACGGATGAAGGGAGAAACGAAGACCCCCAACAAGGAAATCTTCGTAGAAGGCGACCCTCCCGGGGCCACTCGAGGTCACTCGATCCCAAGGTCCTCGGAGGGAAAGACGGATCGAATTCAGGATGCCATAGGTATCCCGGATCCAAGAAAGGTCATCTTCGGTCATCGTCGAAGCATAACCAGAGGGACCGAAAGAAGAAACCTTCGCCACTGGAGGAGGAAGAGAAGAAATGGGATGTGCAGGAATTGCAGGAGGGGACCTAGGACCCCTAGGGATACATATGGTCAAAGTCCCTGATCGAAGCTGCCTCCGGACCTCGACCGGGATTTCTTCCCCCTCTGAGGAGGAAGACGATGGAGTTCTCAGCTGAGAAGGACCAGCCTCGTCCGGGTTGGAAGAGACATGGCGACGATGTGCCATTAAGGAAGAAGAAGCAAGAAGAAAGTAAGATTTGTGGTGGTACAGAGTCTGGAGGTAGGAGAAGAAGGGAAGGAGTCACAGGCACTCACCGAGATGTTTTGTACCAAAAGATTGGCAACCCTTGGAAGATGAAGGGAGATCGCTGCGACTATCGACGAGGTGTGAGAAAGCCGAGAGACTTCGTTTCCGGAAAGTCCCCCTCTTCAAACTCAATTAACAGTGGCCGTACCCTCTTTCCGTCCCGAGCGATTGGATGACCGCCATGTGGAGACACGCCTGACATCGATGCTTTGGTCTGATGGAAACTGCCTCGGTTTCGAAATGACATATTAATGGCCCGTCAGACACGCGCATGTGGCAGCCTCCCACAGGGTATCGGGCGCAAAAGAAGCAGCGGCAGCGATCATGGCAATTATGGCACGGGATTTTCGTCCTTTCCACGTCATCTCCACATTAACTCCCCAGGTCCCAAGCCATGACGCTTCGATGGAACCTAGGGATGGGGGGCAACTGATATGGCTACACCGCTGACATGGAGCGTGTGTCAGATCTAGCTGGATGCCATCGGTGCCACGTGGATTTTTCTTTCAAAATTCTTGTTCCTCCGTCAGGTGGCGCCCCAAGACGGGTCCACCTCGGTCGAAGTCGAGCCTCTCTCTGCCACTCCGCCAGGTGTCCATCCAGGAGGGGTCCATCTCGGCCGAAGCTGGCGGCATTCTGCTCCCTCGCCAGGTGGCACCCCAAGACGGGTCCACCTCAGCCGAGGTCGATCCAGGCCCTCTTGCTTCTTAGCAAGGTGGCACCCCAAGACGAGTCCACCTCGGTCGAAGTCGAGCATCTCTGCCACTCCGCCAGGTGTCAACCCAGGAGGGGTCCACCTCTGCCGAGGTCAAGCCAGACCCTCTTGCTCCTTCGCCAGGTGGCACCCAAGACGGGTCCACCTCGGTCGAAGTTAAGCATCTCTGCCACTCCACCAAGAGTCCACCCTGGAGGGGTCCACCTCGGTCGAAGCTGGCGGCCTTCTGCTCCCTCGCTAGGTGGCACCCCAAGACGGGTCCACCTCTGCCGAGGTCGAGCCAGGCCCTCCGTCTCCTTCACCAGGTTGCGCCCCAAGACGGGTCCACCTCGGCCGAAGTCGAGCGTCTCTGCCACTCCGCCAGGTGTCCACCGAGGAGGGGTCCAGCTCGGTCGAAGCTGGCGGCCTTCTGCTCCCTCGCCAAGTAGCACCCCAAGACGGGTCCACCTCAGCCAAGGTCGAGCCAGGCCCTCCTGCTCCTTCGCCAGGTGGCACCCCAAGACATGTCCACCTCGGTCGAAGTCGAGCATCTCTGCCACTCTGCCAGGTGTCCACCTAGGAGGGGTCCACCTCGATCGAAGCTGGCGGCCTTCTGCTCCCTCGCCAGGTGGCACCCTAAGATGGGTCCACCTTTGTTGAGGTCAAGCCAGGCCCTCCTGCTCCTTCGCCAGGTGGCACCCCAAGATGGGTCCACCTCGGCCAAAGTCGAGCATCTCTGCCACTTCGCCAGGTGTCCACCCAAGAGGGGTCCACCTCGGTCGAAGCTGGCGGCCTTCTGCTCCCTCGCCAAGTGGCACCCCAAGACAGGACCACCTCAACCGAGGTCGAGCCAGGCCCTCCTGCTCCTTCGCCAGGTGGCACCCCAAGATGGGTCCACCTTGGCTGAAGTCGAGCGTCTCTGCCACTCCACCAGGTGTCCACCCAAGAGGGGTCCACCTCGGCCGAAGCTGGCGGCCTTCTGCTCCCTCGCCAGGTGGCACCCCAAGATGGGTCCACCTCTGTCAAAATTGAGCCAGGCCCTCCTGCTCCTTCGCCAGGTGGCGCCCCAAGACAGGTCCACCTCGATCGAAGTCGAGCATCTCTGCCACTCCGCCATGTGTCCCCCCAGGAGGGGTCCATCTTGGCCGAAGTTGGTGGCATTTTGCTCCCTCGCCAGGTGGCACCCCAAGACGGGTCCACCTCTGCCGAGGTCAAGCCAGGCCCTCCTACTCCTTTACCAGGTGGCGCCCCAAGACGGGTCCACCTCGACCGAAATTGAGCATCTCTGCCACTCCGCCAGGTATCCACCCAGGAGGGGTCCACCTCGATCGAAGCTGGCCCTTCTGCTCCCTCGCCAGGTGGCACTTCAAGACAGGTCCACCTCAATCGAGGTCGAGCCAGGCCCTCCTGCTCCTTTGCCAGGTGGCACCCCAAGATGGGTCCACCTCGGTCGAAGTCGAGCGTCTCTGCCACTCTGCCAGGTGTCCACCCAAGAGGAGTCCATCTCGATCGAAGCTGGCGGCCTTCTGCTCCCTCGCCAGGTGGCACCCCAAGATGGGTCCACCTCTGCCAAGGTGGAGCCAGGCCCTCCTGCTCCTTTGCCAGGTGGCACCCCAAGACGGGTCCATCTCGGCCGAAGTCGAGCGTCTCTGCCACTCCGCCAGGTTTCCACCCAGGAGGGGTCCTCCTCGGCCGAAGCTAGCGGCCTTCTGCTCCCTCACCAGGTGTCATCCCAAGACGTGTCCATCTCGGTCGAAGTCAGCCCTACTCTGTAAAGCCTCGAGGAGGCAGAGGCACGGGTCACGAGCTCGCCTCTAGAACCGGCGCGCACCGCGTCCCGTACAGGGCACCAGTACGGCCCGCAGCGACACACGAAACCTTGTTTACATCGATTAAACGGGGCCCTGCAATCGAGGAACAAAATCCTTGTGGGCAGGAGCCTGAAACGGCCGGATCGTCAACGCCTCGAAAGGAGAGCTCCTGCACTTGGCCCGATGTCTCGCCAGTCTTCCCCTTTCATGACACACGGCGGACGAGGCGGGCTGGCCACTTAACTCTCGAGCTTGAAGGAGGAGGAGGAGAAGATCCAGAGATCTTCGGGAACCTCCATGAGGGGACATGGGCTGAAGGCGATTCGGTGGTATAAAAGGGACAGAGAAAGCGGACAAAAAGGTAAGTCGAAAAGAGGATAGAATATCGAGAGAACGATCCTGGGGCTTCCAAGAAGTCCTCAAGTGTGAGCTCGATGAACCCAGTGCAGGAAGCCGGGCTTCAACTCCTCTCTTCCTCACACTTCTCTCGTCTACATCTCCTCTAAGCACGGGAATCCTTCGGGAACTCGCCTTAGAGGACCTGTTCCATCTTGCCGCTCTCTAACTTGACCGTCGGAGTGCCCCGGTCGGAACCCCTGGCCTGGGTCTCTGACTCTGTTTTGCAGGACAGTTAGCTTGGAGATCTCGAGGTTAGAAAGTTCTAGAACCTGCACCAGCTCACGAGCTACAAGGCACCGCGGTAAGATCGGCAACAAGTATAACTAATCAAGAGATTAGTTGGGGATTAGTTTGGCCAAAATTATGGTTTGCTTGGCCTATAAATAGAGCCCCAAGCCCCTCTTGTAAAGTATTTTATGTTGAGTAATGAAAGGATTTTTTTCTTACTAAAAGTTCTCTTGAGTTCTCTTGTATGGAGAGGGTGAGATGCCTTCTTTCGCTTGAGGTATGAAGCCTTATTTTGAGAAGGGTGGGATGCCCTTGATTTTGTTTTGAAGAGGGTGGGATGCCCTTGATCCGGTTCCAAGCTCAAGTCCATCAAGCTCCATGCCAAGCTTTCTTCTTCTCTTCCTTTCTTTCCCTTCTTCATTTCCTCATTTTGATTTAATTTCCATGCCTTATGATGGATTCTTTGCAAGTTCTCTTAGGGATCTCGGGTTGAAGATGAAGGTTTCCAAGCCATGAATCATCTATAAGGTAAGTCTACAAGGTTATGGAGTGTAGATCTTATGATCCAAGCCTCTTTCCTAGAGTGTTGAGTGAATCATTCCACCAAATAATTTTAGCCATCATTGTTGGTAGGAGAACCATTCCTAAGCTCTTTGGATATGATCATTTAAAGGTAAACTTGTTCTAGTAATGATGGTTTCTTTGCCATGAAGATCTTATTATTGGTTTAAACTAGATCTACATTGCGGGTGTTGTAACTTAGATTAACTAGTCTCTTTCATGAAAATTCTTTTCTTGGATTTATTTAGCTCGATTGTGTCTATATTTATTGCTCAATTTAGCTTATTAATCATCTTGCTTGAATCTCCATCTATCATGAATACATGAACTCTTCCCGTCCCGCATCACTTCTCCTCTTAGAGCTTTCAGAGGGAAGCTTGATTTATTTTGACATTATTATTGGCATCGAAGAGTTCAATTGATAAGTCTATTAAATATCCCAATTTAAGTATTAAAATATATATTAATTAATCTATATTTATTAAGAATTGATGTTTTTTTAATGTTTTATAGAAAATGAATCCATGGATAGAAAAAGCTTGATTTTTGGAATCCAACGATACAAACAGTACTCAAACCAAAGTTCAAATGGATCCGATATCAAAAAAAATCAATTTAATTAAATTTTTCATGAATTTTAATGCAGCCGATCTATCATGGATCAGCTATTTAGTTTACGGAGAATGGAAATTGATCCATGGTAGTTATTGTTGATGGTCCATGGCCCTTGTTCATGGACCATTCTGCTCTTCCTCGCCACCGAGAGCTGCTCGATGCCGAAGAAGCCACCAATAAGCCGTTCTCCCGGCCATCCACCATGCAAGTATCGCCGGCCACCATTTTCTTGCCATTCGGTTACCAACATCACCGTTAATCATTGTCCACCTCCCACCACTGTCTGCCCCCTTGTTGCTGGTCGAAGAAGCCATGGAGATGCTATCGAAGTCCTATTGATGGCCATCACCACCATCTTCTCCGCCCATGACCTCATGGCCGCTACCTTCTCTTCATCTCCACCGTCTCCTTCTTTTGTTCAACCACCCAACACCACTGACTGGCCACCACCATTTTCATCATCGCCTACCTCTGCCCAACTCATCGGCTATCATCCTTATTCCCATCACTAGTCTGGCAGTCTTCCTCAACCCCGTCGTCACCCCAGTTCATAGCTGTCGTCTTCCTCAGTCCCATGCCATCCTTCCGCCTCTGCCAGAGTTGAGAGCCACCTATCGTTGTTCGTCCTTGGCCGAGCCACCCATCTCCAATGTGCAGATCTTGTCACTGGCCTTCTGCCATCACCATCATGGCCACAAAGGCATGTTTCATCACTACAGCACCAGCAGTGGAGACATTTTTTGCCTGTGAAAAAGGAGGCACCTATGCGATGGGTTACAAGGGATCATGGGAAGCCAAAAGTGATGAAGACAGTGGTAGCAGCAAGGACTCCAGCCATCTCATAGCAGTGGTGGAACACGAGTGGCTTTGGCGAGGTCGCTTAGGCGTGCGATCAAGTAGCAGGAAGCCTGATTCGATGATGGTAGCTACTACTCAAAGGAAGAAGGTGGCTATTGCTGGGCTGTGATCATGTAGAATCCATAATGGATTTTGGGCACCCGCTGAAGATCCAATAGCAATCAAACATTGAAGAGGATTTGAGATGAGATTTGGATACTATTCATGAAAGAAATCATAACCATCCAACCATAGATTTATCATAAAATTAAATCTTAGCCACTCATGTATCCATTTTATTTAGTCCCGCATCAAAAAATCATAAGAATCTCTTCCCTGTTAAACCCTATAAAAAGGCCCTTGTATCTTTACCCGAAGGAAAACAAAGAGCCAAGAGCTAGAAGCCAATATCTTTTATTTTATTTTTCTTTTTTGTAATTAGTTTTAGGCTTTAAGAGAGAGTGAGAGGCATAAAAAAAAAGAGCTCTTCAAGAAAGGATGTGCTATGACAGAGCCCCAAATCTTCAAGAAGATAATCCAAGAGCCATGCTCGATTAAGGTGTAGTTTGTAGAGAAGTACATGTTTCCATACTTAAGTTTTTATATTTATTTTTCTACTCTAGCAAATAAATAAAGCTTTTAGTTTTTTAAAAAACCTCTTCTATTTAATTTTCCAAATTAATTACTTATAAATGGGATGGATCATGGTCCTAACATGATATGGTCTATGCTCAACATAAATAATTAATTTTAAGATTTTTATTCATGTATCTTGTTAGGATCTTTTCAACACAATCATTGGATAGTCTATACTTGTAGGAAGGGCCATGATCTTAACAGGATATGATTCGTACTTGGCAAGATAGTCTATATTAAAGATTAGTTTGAAAGATTCCAAAATAAATATAGATTTCGATTATTTAGATTAGGACAAATACATGATTTATGTTTATGATTACCTAGAAACCCGAAGACATCTTTTTTATCATTTAAACCTCTCGATCTCATATTTAATTTAAATTGATTAATTTTAATTCAACCATTATCTGCCATTGAAAAATTTGAATATTTTTTATTTCTTACTTTTTTTGTGAAATAATTTTCCTTGATCCTTGAGGATACAATCCCTACTTACCCTTGCTATAGTAGTGAGTTAGGTTTTATTTTTGATCCCCTACGATAGCGATTAAATTTTTGCACCATTGCTAGGGATCGAGGCTTAATTATTTTGCAAAAAAAAGTAAAAAACATTCTTTTCTAGTTATAGGTCTTTTTAGTTTTATTGCTTTTTTTGTTCAATTGCCTTATTTTTTTTAAATTTCTTCAATTCTTGTTAACATATAACAATTTTATATTCCTTCTTTATATAAGTCAACTCCTAATCTAATTAACTTTTTTTAATCAAACTACCTTAAATAACCTAAAAAAATAAAAGACATATTTCCATAATACTTAATTAATTTAAAGAAATAAATAATAAACCTTAAAAATTTCTTAACTTTTTTGGACATCTTGTTTGATTTGTATTGCATTCGCATAAAATACCTTAAGGGCATAACCCCTAAATAATATAAGGTGAAGATTTTATTATCCTTCCTTGGCCCACAAACTACTACCCTTCATATTGCATAACCTAAATCTTTAATTTAAAATCAATTAGATATTGGCCCTAGGATATTCGAGCTCACTAGGACAAGGCTTCTGGAAGAGTTGGACAAAGTCAAGATTTGCTAATCGGCTAGTGTCTAAAAAAGGGGTTCAAGGATAATGTAGCCCTGAAGGAAGGTGGTTTATAATTAGTTCTGTTGACTGAGCTAGCTAATTTATTTGGTATCTAAGAAAAGCAATGGGGGTCTCCCACCAACCTTACCCTTACCTAACAGTCAGTTAGTTAGTCTTTGACTTGGAAGACTCCAAGGTGGCCTTGGCAGTTAGGAGCCATCTAGATATAGGTTAACCCAAAGATAAAGAGTCTCTCATCTTTAGAATTCTCCTCTCATCTATTTCTCCTTTCTTTTCTTTCTTTTCATCTACGATAAATTAAAATAATAAAAAAAATTTCTTGCTAAAATAAAACGATGATTGATTAAATACAGTCTAAACCATATAAGATTAAAAAGTCATGGATTCCATTGAATGACCAAAAAGCTTAATGGATTATCGTTACCCAGATCTTATTGAACAACTTCCAACCTTATAGGATTATTGGTACATAATTGATTCTGTCCGACCATCTAAAATCAAATCCTAAGCTAACAATCTTATGAATCGACTATAGCTGATTGAATGCATCTTAAATTTATGAGATTTGAAGATGCATACAATCATACAAGGAAACCTGAAAAAACTAAAACGGCATCTTTGATCCATAAGATTGAGGAAGTTGTAGAAGGTAAAGGATATACTCAATTACACTATGTACTAGCACCTACGTGTATGCCATGTGACGTACTAGATCATATTATAGAGGAATGTCCTTACTTGATGTACCCAACCCAAAATGGATTTACACAGGGAAGTGTAGCTAATGACAGATATATAACTGAACCTTATACACCAACCTATAACCCAGGGTTGGGACATCACCCCAATTTTATATAGTCACAAGATGCAACATTAGGAGCCCATAATTGATTAGCCCTATCCTAGGCCCAACCAAGTACTTAATCATTAACCAGGTTTAGATCTTCTGAAAGAATTCAGTTCTCTAGAAAAAAGTCCGAGAAGCTCTGGCTAAATCCTGTGCTGACCTTAATACTATAATTAAGAGTACTAATACTACCTTAAATAGTTCATGTAGACCATATGCCAATATATAACTCCTAACAACCAAACTATTGCCTGTTTGGAGATGCAATTGAGACCATTAACCATAGCTACAAGTGAAGAAGAGCTACCTAGTCAATTCGAGAGTGACCCTAAGGGATAATACCTAGTTGGAGATTTTAATGTCACTGTAACTGTCCCTGATAAATTGATTATGAATCTTAGGAATGAACTAGTCATAGAGCAACCCTGTACAACCAAAAAGACCAATGTAGATATTTTGACTAATGTAAAAATATAAGAAGAAAAATCAAAATGGAGAGACGAACCACTTCCATCATCACCCAACTTACCAAGTACCCCAAAATCGTCCATTACTTTTAATGGGAAGGAAAAACCAATAGGTCTAATGATGGAATTAATTCAGACTTCCCAAGGATTACAAATGCAAAATATAATAGAGGAAGCTACACATCAAAGTCTCCTCCATAATTTGTTAAACCCATGCCTGGTTCACCATGAGGTGGATGAATTTGATGTAGATGGGTATACTATAACAATGAACGACCAAGTAAAAATACCCTACCACAACACCACCCCACTTTGGATCAAGAAATATGAGCCATTATCCAAACCCCCAATAGTCCCTTGTTAAAATCACCACCTGACCTAGAATTGAAGCTACTTCCTGTCACATCCACTGATACCTTACCAGTAATATATAATTAGGAAGCTCAAATTGTATGTGTTCTAAAAGTATATAAAGAAGCTATTGGATGGGATATTGCATATATGAGGGATAACGATTTCAAAAATTTTATATCTAATTTTTCTATATTTAACACTACTTTCGAGAACTGCCTCTAAAATTTATCATCAATATTAACATGATATATAGAGACAAAATTAATATTAATTTGGAAAACATGCCAAGTTATAAATCGCAAAGGGATTATGAAAAGATCTAAACTATTAGCTGAACCCCTCATGATATCGGTTGAACGTTTGCCTATGAAGGAAGAGGCATTAATAGGGGATCCTAAAATACTCCCTTCATATATTGAGCATATTGAGTACATAGATCTAGGTCCATTAGAATCTTGATTGGTACTTAAGTTATACATAGACCTAAGTCTAAAGAAAGAATTGTTAGCTATCAGAAAAATAAGCCATTTAATGGTCCCATGCAGGAAGCATTCTAAATCTGAACTCGAATTATATAGGGAATTACAAACACACATTAAGATTCGAGCAGGAATAGGATGAGAACTTTAAGAGGTCTGGTTGAAGATATTAAACTAGCACTTATTAGGAGGCAACCCAATCTTTTTATTGATTTTTGCTTTAGTGATTTTTATTTTTGTAAAAATAATGGACTACTCTTTACAGATGCACGTGGTAATACACGATGCAAATTTCAGTCCAGATGGTACCTCTCCCTATCTTACTTTTATATCTTAATTTTTTCTTTCTCCATTGAGGATAATGAAAATTAAGTTGGAGGGTAAGAAAAATCTTTTTAAAAATATATTTTGAAAATACTTTGAATATTTTGAAATACTTTAAAAAGTACTAAAAATGTTGAAAAATGCTATGAAATTTTTTTTATAAATCATGTGTCATGAAAAAAATTATTGAGCAAAATAAACTAGAAAAATAATAGTAGAGTTAGAAAGTATTTGCTAATGACTATAGCGAGTCAATAAGTAAACTAGCTAGTCAGACTATTAGTGACCTACTTAGATCATCTAAAGGATATTAGTACTTTCATTATACATGCACACTGACAAATAAAGTAGTTATTAGTTATAAGATCAAATAAAAATTTAATTATTACTAAAAATTGGTAATTGATATGCATCCCATTTAAAGAAACTTGAATTTGAGAAAAGAGCTATCTACCTAAAAGAACTTAAAAAAAATAAAAAAGGGGCAAGTTCTAAATATTTGTTTCCCACCGAGTAATCGAGCACCTTCGCCTAGGTATCGTTGTTCATGTCAAAAAGTGGGTAGTGTGAAGATATTGCCAATAAAAAAAATTCAGGTAGTATGGAAGCTACCTCAATTCATGTGCTAAATTTTAGGGATGTATAAAAAATTTATCAAAGTAGGGTGATAAGTGAATATACAATTATTCTTTATGAGCTAGTACCAAAATACTAAGTTAGCCATCACGAACACAAGTATTGTAGATCTTTAGGTGAATTCCAAGAAAACTTCTAATAGTAATGACTATGAAATTTACTTCAAAAACGCAATACTTAGTGAGACTGACTAACTTCTTTTAACTTTAATCCTAGATCCAATTTTATGAAGGAAAATCTTAGTGATATATGGTTATAAAATTAACAGTTATATTTTAATTGCATTGCTAAGAGACTAACAATGATTAAGTTAGAGGGTGTGATAAGTATATTAAATATCCTAATTTAACTATTAAAATATATATTAACTAATATATATTTATTAAAAATTAATATTTTTATTAATATTTTATAGAAAATGAATTAATGGATAGAAAGAGCTTTATTTTTGAAATTTAATGATGCAAACGGTACTCAAATCGAAGTTCAAATGGGCTCGATATCAAAAAATATCAATTTAATTAAATTTTGCATGAATTTTAATGCGGTCGATGCACAATGGATCTGTGGCTTGGTTTACAGAGAAGGAAATCAGTCTATGGCAACCATTGTTGATGGTCCATAGCCCTTGTTCGTGGACCATCCTGCTTTTCCTTGCTGCCAAGAGCTAGTTGATGCCAGAGAAGCCACTGGGAAGCCATTCTCCTGGCTTTCCACCATCCAAGCATTGCCAGCCACAAGGGGTTTATATAATAAAAGGATTCTTTGGATTTCCAGGTAATCACAAATATAAGTCATGCATATGTTCTTGTCTAAGCAATCAAAGTCCATAATTCTTTCGGAATTCTTCAAACTAATCCCTAGCATAGACTATCTTGCTGAGTATGAACCATATATTGCTAGGATCATAGCCCATCCCACAAGTATAGGCTATCCAATAATTAAGTTGAAAAGATCCTAGCAAGATAAGTGGATGAAAATCCTAGAATCAGTTATCTATATGGAGCATGGACCATATCATGTTAGGATCATGATCCATCCTACCTAGATAATTAATTTTAGAAAATCAAATAGGATATAGTAAAAAGAATTTAAAGCCTTATTTGATTGCATAGAATAGAGAAAAGAAATATAAAACTAAAGTACAGAAACCTATACTTCCCTACAGACCACACCCCAATCGAGCATAGCTTCTAGATACATCTTCTCGGAGACTCGGGGCTGTGTTATAGCATCTCCTTCCCTGAAGAACTCTTTTTCTTTATTCCTCTCCCTCTTTCTCTCAAAACATAAAACTAAATTACAAGAGAACATAAGATAAAATTTTGCTGGAAGAATAGATGTCTTGGCTACTAGTGGGGTCCTCCTTTTATAGAGCTCATCAAAAGCTTTCTCCTGGTCAAATTTGGAGTCAATCTAGCTTAAAACTGGCCATATATCATGAGGAGCAATCTTAGCCATCTGATCTACATCTTGATTGATTGATTGTTGCTTCCTTCCATCTTAGGCAAATAGAGTCCCAACCTTACTGAATCTTGGATACTTGGGTCTCCTTCTTCAATTAGGATTTGGACACCTTGCTTCTCCCAATTCCAATGCAGCAGACGGACGGTGGCATTGATGACAGCAGGAGTGGCAGATGGAGACGAGTAGTGAGCAAGAAGGAGTGAACACAAGTAGTTTGGATGGCCGATCAAGGGGAAGGATGGATGCTTGCACCTTGGTTTTTTGAAGGGAGTTTCTCCGGTAGCCTCTCTAGCGATGGACGGCAATGGGAGGCAGCGAACGGTGACCTATGGTGGTGACCAAATGGAGAGGAGAAAAGAATAATGATTAGAAGATGGTGGGTGGTTTTTTTGGCTATAAGAGAGCTCCCGATGGTGAGGGGATGGTCTCTGGTGGCATTGACGATGGCGGGAGGTGGTAGGAGGCAGCTCGATGGTTAACAGGTTAAAATGGTGAAGGTGGTTCATGGACAGGGTAGTGGACTGGAGTTCATGGCTATCATGGACTATGCCCAGCATCCATAGACCGAGCAACTGGTCCACCATAAACTAGCTGCTCTAAAATCAATGCTTTTTCTTTAATAAATTTTCAACTTCAATTTCGAGCTCATTTAAACTCTGATTTGAGTATCATCTACACTATTAGACTTCCAAAATCTAGCTCTTTCAATTCATAGACTCATTTTCTATTAAATATTAATAAAAAATATTAATTTTTAATAATATAAAGTAATTAATATTTATTTTAATGATTAAATTGGGATAATCAATAGACTTATCACACCCCCAACTTAATCATTGCTAGTCTCTTAGTAATGTAATTAAAATAGTATAATGTATCATTAAGATCCTCCTCTGCAAAATTAGATCTACGCTAAAAGTTAAAAGAAGTTAGCTAGTATCACTAAGTATTGAGTTTCTGAAGTAAATTTCATAGTCAGCACTATTAGAAACTTTCTTAGAGTTCGTCCAAAGATCTATAACACTTGTGTTTGTGAATGCTAACTTAGTATTTCAGTATCACATACTTTTGGTCAATTTTCTATACACCCCCAAAATTAAGCACATGAGCTGAGATAGCTTTCACACCACCTGAATTTTTCTTTTTTTTTTTTTTGTTGGTGATGTCTTCACACTGCCCACTTTTTTATGCTTACTTAGATGAAGGTGCTCGATTAATTGATGAAAAACTAATATTTGGAACTTACCCCCTTTTTTTCTTTTTTTTGCTTTTTTTAGGTAGGTAGCTCTTTTCAATAATAATTGAATCTTTAACTGACCTTACAACTAATACCTACTTTACCTCATCAGTATACATGTGTGATGGAAGTGCTAATAGCCTTTGGATGACCTAAATAGGTCGCTAAAAGTCTAACAAGCTAGTTTACTCCTAGACTCCTATAATAATTAGCAAATACTATCTAACTCTATTATCCTTTTTCTAGTCTATTTTGCTCAAGAATTTCTTTCATGGCATATGATTTACCAAAACTTTTCTCCATAATTTTTTCAAATTTTTTCAAAATCTTTCAAGAGATTTTCAAAATAATTGTTAAAATTTTTTAAAAGATTTTTCTACCCCTTAACTTAATTTTCATTATCCTCAATAGAGTAAGAAAAAATTGGGACATGAAAGTAAGACAATGAGAGGTACCACTTGGACTAGATATGCATTGTGAATTGCCAGGTGCGTCTACAAGGAGTAGTCCATTATTCCTACAAAAATGAAAATTACTAAAGCAAAACTCAATGAAAACATTGGGTTGCCTCCTAATAAGTACTAAGTTTTATGTCTTCAGCCATACCTCTTAGGGTTTTCATCCTATTCCCATCTGAATCTTGACATGGGTTTGTAGTTCCCTACATGATTTAGGTTCAGCTTCAAAGTATTTCCTGCATGGGATCATTAGGTGACTTATTTTCCTAATAGCTAACAATTCTTTCTTTATAATTAGATCTAGGTACAACTTAAGTACCAGTTAGGATTCTAATGGACCTAGATCTATATAGTTGATGTGCCAAGGGAGTACCTCAAGATCCCTGTTGGATGCTTCTTCCTTCAAAGGCTTTGGTTCAACCAGGTCATGAGGAATTCAGCTAGTAATTTAGATCTTAGCACAAGCCCTTTTTGATCTATAATTTGGCATTTTTTTCAAATCAATATCAACTTTATCTCCATACATCATTTCAACACTATAGATAAATTTTAGAGGCAGTTCTCAAAAATAATAATAAATACAGAGAAATCAGATATAAAAGTTTTAAATTTATTAACACCCATGTGTGCAATGTTCCCACCAATAGCTTCTTTATATTCTTTTAAAATACCTATAATTTGGGCTTCCCAATTGTATATTATCAGTAAGATATCAGTGGATGCGATAGGAAGTGGCTTCAATTTTGAATTAGATGGTGATTCTAATAAGGGAGCTATTTGGGGTTTGGGTGATGGCTCATATTTCTCACTCCAAAGTGAGGCGGTGTCGGGGTAGGGTGTTTCTACTAGGTCAATCATTTCTAAGGTGCATCCCTCTATATCAAGATCATCCACCTCAAAGTGAGCCAGACTAGGATTTAATGAATCATAGGGGAGACTTCTATGCATAGCTTCCTCTATTGTATTATACATTTATGACCCTTGGAAAGTCTCAATTAATTCCATCATTGCACCTATTTATTCTTCCTTTCCATCGATAGTAATGGACAATTCTAGGATTCTTGGGGTTGGGACTATAGGTATGTTGGGTGATGATGGAAGTGGTTCATCCCTCCATTCTAATTTCTCTTCATAAGTTTCTACCTTAGTTAAATTATTTAGGTTGGTCTCTTTGGTTGTACATGATTGCTCTATGACCAATTCATTCTCGAGAGTTATAATCGATTGTTTAATGATTGTCACACTAATATTAAAATTTCTAGTTAGGTATTATCCCTTAGTATGACTCTCGGGTTGACTAGGTAGCTCTTCCTTATAGCCATGACTAATTGACTTAATTACATCTCTAAATGGGCAATAGCTTGGATGTTGGAGATTATCTATTGGCCCATGGTTTGCATAAAGTTATTCAAGATAGTGTTAGCATTATTAACTATAGCATGGAGGTCAGCTTGGGCTTTAGCCAAAATTTTTAAACTTTTTTCTAATGTGCTGATTCCTTCCTCAAGATCTAAACCTTATTGATGATTAAGTACTTGGCTAGGCTTAGGATAGGGTTGATCAAAATTATGGGTTCCTAGGACTGCATCTTATGACCACACAAAATTGAGATGATGATCCCACCCTGGGTTATAGGTTGGGCATAAGGTTCAGTTATATATCTGTTATTGGCTACACTCCCCTATGTAAACCTATTTTGGATTGGGTGCATCAAGTAGGGACATTCCTCAATAACATAGTCCAGTGAGTCATATGTCGTGCACATAGGCACTGGTACATGGTGAAATTAGGTACATCCTTTACATTGTAAGATTTTCTCAATTCTATGGATCATAGATGATGGTGTAGTTCCTTCACGTTCCCTTGTATGATTGTATGCATCTTCAAATATTATAAATTTAGGATGCATATCAACCTATTATGGTCGATTCATAAAATTGTTAGCTTGGGATCAGATTCTAAATGGTCAGTCATAGTCAATCTTGTACCAATAATCTTATAGGGTTTGAGGTTGTTCAATAGGATCTGGATAACAATAATCCATTAAGCTCTTTAGTTGTTCAATAAAATCCATGACCTTTTAATCTTATATGGTTTAGATTGTATCTAACCAATCATTGTTTTGTTTTAGCAAGAATTTTTTTTGATTTTTTTAATGTTGTAGAGGAGAGGAAAAAGGAAGAGAGAGAAGAATTCTAAAGATGAGAGACCTAAAGGATTCTAAATCTATAGATGATAAAGAAGGGTGGTTTAATTAGGTTGAACTTTTATTAGCACAAACAAGTTATCATACAATGGACTCTCTATCCTAGGGTTATCCTATATCTAGACAGCTCCTAACTACCAAGGTTGCCTTTGAGCCTTTGAAGTCAGATACTAATTAGCCATTGGCCAGGTAAGGGTAAGGTTGGTGGGAGTCCCCCCCATTACTTTTCTTAAACACCAAATAAATTGACCAGGTCAGACAATGGAACTAATTAAAGAACCACCTTCCTTCAGGGCTACATCATCCTTGAATCCCTTTCCTAGATACTAGCTAACCAATTAATTTTGAGCTAGTCCAACTCTCAGGATCACTTGTTCTAGTAAGCTTGAAAATCCTTAGGAGCCAATGTTTAATTGATTTAAAATTAAGACTTAGGTCAATGCAATATGCAGGGTGGTAGTTTGTGGGTCAAGTAAGGATGATAAAATCTCCACCTTATGTTGTTTCAGGATTGTGCCCTTAAAGTGTCTTATGAAAATGCAATACAAATCAAACAAGGTATCCAAACAAGTTAAGAAGTTTTTAAAGTTTATTATTTATTTCCTTAAATTAATTAAATTTTATGGAAAGTGTCTTATAATTTTTTTTTGGGTTATTTAAGGTAATTTAATTAAAAGGAAAAGTTAATTAGGTTAAGAGTTGATTTGTGAAAAGAAGGAAAGAAATTTTTTTATGTTAAAAGGAGAATAGGGAAATCTAATAATTAAGGCAACTAAAAAAAAGGTAATAATATTAAAGAGAGCAATAACTAAAAAAATTACTTTTTTTTGTAAAGTAAGCATGTCTAGATCCCTGTTAATGGTGCCAAATTTTGATCATTATTGTAAACTGTCAAAAATAAAACCTAACTCACTACTATAGCTAGGGTGAATAGGGATCGTATTCTCGAGGATTAAGGGCAATTACTTCACGGAAAAAGTAGAAAAGAAAATAAATATTTAGATTTTTAAAAGTGAGATGATGATTTAATTAAAACTAATCAATTTAAATTAAATATGAGATCAAGGGATTTATATGATAAAAAAATATCTTTGGGTTTTCAGGTAATCAAAAACACAAGTCATGCATATATTCTAATCTAGGCAATCAAAGTCCATAATTGTTTCGAAATCTTTCAAACTAATTCCTAGCATAGACTATCTTGCTAAGTATGAAACATATCTTGTTAAGATCATAGCCCGTCCCATAAGTATAGGCTATCCAATGATTAAGTTGAAAAGATCCTAACAAGATAAGTAGATGAAAATCCTATAATCAATTATCTATGTGGAGCATGGACCATATCATGTTAGGATCATGATCCATCGCACCTAGATAATTAATTTTAGGAAATCAAATAGGAAAGAGTAAAAATAATTTAAAGCTTTATTTGATCGCATAGAATGGAGAAAATAAATATAGAACTAAAGCACAAAAACTTGTACTTCCCTACAAATTGCATCTCAATCAAGTATGGCTCTAGGATACATCTTCTTGGAGACTCAAGGCTCTATCACAGCACCTTCTTCCCTGAAGAACTCTTTTTCTTTATTCCTCTCCCTCTCTTTCTCAAAACCTAAAACTAAATTACAAGAGAAAATAAGATAAAATTTTGCTGGTGGAATAGATGTCTTGGCTATTGCCCGGGTCCTCCTTTTACAGAGCTTCTCAAGAGCTTTCTTCCAATCAAATTTGGAGTCAATCAGGCTCAAAATTGGCCATATATCATGAGGAGCAACTCAGCCATCTGATCAACATCTTGATGGATTGATCGCTGCTTCCTTCCTTCTCGGGCAAACAGAGTCCCAACCTTGCCAAATCCTGGATACCTAGGTCTTCTTCAACTAGGATTTGGACACCTTACTTCTCCCAATTCTAGCACAGCAGATGGACGGTGGTGTTGACAGTGGCTGGAGCAGCAAAGGGCAGCAATGGCATGGAGGAGCGAACACAGGCAATTTGGGCAACTGATCAAGGGGAAGGATGGATGCTGGTGCCTTGGTGGCTTAAAGGGAGCTTCTCCGGCAGTCTCTTTGGTGGTGGACGGCAATGGGAGGTGGCGAATGATGACCTGTGGTGGTGACCAAATGGAGAAGAGAAAAAAATGATGACTAAAAGATGGTGGATGGTTTTCTTGGCCATAAGGAAGCTCCCGATGACAAGGGGACGGTCTTCGATGGCATTGATAGCAGTAGGAGGTGGCAGGAGGTAGCTCCAGTGGCTGGTGGCTTGAAACAAAAAAGATGGTCCATAGATAGGGTCATGGACCAAAGTTCATGGCTATTGTGGACAGTGCCTAGTGTCTGTTGATCGAGCAGCCAGTCCACCATGGACTGACTACTCTAAAATCTTTCCTTTTTCTTTAACAAATTTTCAACTTCAATTTTAGGTCCATTTGAACTCCGATTTGAGTGTCGTCTACACCATTGAACTCCAAAAATCAAGCTCTTTCAATCCATGAATTCCTTTTCTACAAAATATTAATAAAAAATATCAATTCTTAATAAATATAAAATAATTAATATTTATTTTAATGATTAAATTGAGATTATTAATAGACTTATCACTAGTCTAATAATGTTTTTTGAAAAAACACATGCAACATTAAATATTGGATAGCAAAATGGCGATGCAATAGATTAGATATTTTGTCCTGCCAAGAGTCAATGGAAACTTATAGTCACACTTCCGAGTTGAATTGACTAAGTCACTTTGAACTCGAAAGTGGGGGGCAAGTGTTATAGGAAGAATAACCTATCTAAATCTCCAATGGTCTAGTTGTGATCAATTGCCGATGAGCAGGAGTGTTCAACCAGGTTCTAATCTCTTACCAAGGTGTAAAGAACTCATCGACCATGAGCTAATTTCTTATTAAAGTATAGGATGCTAACTACTTATCAGACTGGTTTTGATCACTTATTTGAACCAGGATGCCTGACGATCAGGAGCCAATCTTTCACTAGGTGAAGAACTAATCAACCAGGAGCCGATCTCTTATTGAAGTACAAGATATTCAACTACATATTGAATTGGTGTCGATTACTTACATGAACTGGGTACAGAGTCTTAAAACCTTATTTAGCATCAAGTATATTCCTTAAAGTTATTAAAGTCATTACAACAAGGTTGGTAAAATGGTTATCAGGAAGTGTAACAAACAACTCAACAAACTACTTTATAAATTGATCTTTTAATGGTCTAACCGACTTAACAACTCACTTAACAGTGTAACTGCCTTATAAATAGTTACAACCACTTAACCAACTTGGCCCTGAACTTATATATAGGGGGTCGAGGAGAACTCCAAGGAAATTAGACTTTATGTACTATGTCCATTTTCTTCTCATTATTCTTCCTCTTTAAGCTGACTTAAGCATCAGAGGATCCCCTATTAGAGAAACCCTACCAATTTCTCCAACATCATGGACTTCTTTTGTAAGTCCAAGAGCTAATCGAGTCAACCTTAGAGTCATCATCCAATTTCATGAATACTCTAAGAAGCTTGATGCTACTTCAGTACATCCTATTCATCAAGCTAGGAGAGGAGCAGCAACAAATGGTATTCCAAATCATGATCTTAAATTGAAAATAGGTGTTCCAATAATGTTGTTATAGAACATCAATCAGAGTGCAGGACTATTAACATAAGTTTATATTCCTTGGATTATAATGCAGGCAATGGAAATGAAATGGCCATTATCTTTAAAAGAAGGTAGTTTTTGGTAAGGCTTTGTTATGCAATGACTATTAACAAAAGTCAAGGACAAACAATAAAATAATTGAACTATATCTACCTAAGCCAGTATTTTTGTATGGCCAGCTTTGCTTCTCTCTATCACTCATTAGCTCATATGAAGGTTTCAAAATTCTTATAGAAAATGAGCATGGTATACCTGAATCATTTACAAAAAATATTATTTATAGAGATTTTTTGGATTTACCCTCAAGTAATTTTTCCATAAAATATAATGTTTTACACTATTTACATTTTCTTTTTGAATAATTTATATGTTTATATTTACATTTTATTTAATTATCTTTGGAAGCAAAATAACCTCCTAAAAATGGAATATACTTTATTATCATAATTATCATTGGGAAAAAAAAATTGAAGAATCAAAGTTAGAGCTGCATGGATTAAGCGTGGATTGCTTATTTTGGTTGATGAAGAGATTAGAATAATCCTTCTTATCAACTAAATTAATATTTATAATATAAATGGTATTTACATCCCTATATAAATTTTTTATATAGTACACCATGATTCAAGCATCAATTTGGGAAGAAAATGCTCCATAGTTTAAAAATCTATTTAGTGAAGGAAATATTTACTATTTTGAAAGATTTAATATAGCTCCAAATAAAAAAAATAAAACTATTGTACATTAATATATTATTTACTTTAATAAATGGATAAATATATAGAATGCTGGTGATGATGTTGGTGTTAGAAAATCTAATATTTTCATGCATATTGTCATAATAGATCCACCATTATGACAGGACAACCTTATGTCAGATGTTGTTCATATCTATCAAATAAAAGCATAAAATTTTGATCTATAAGCTAAATGAAAAATCTTATTTTCACCTTTACATGAGTAGTCTTTCACAATGAATTGATGATTTATAGATTTTGTCGAGGTCTCTCGAAGAAGCACAAGTGTTCGGCCTCTACGGATATCCATATAGAGCAAATCTCGATCAGGAGACTTGAATCCATCGAGGTGCTAGCTCCCTTGTAGGATTTTCTCCTTAAGATTTTTTTTCTTCTCTTTCTCTTCTCAAGAGCACAAAGGAAACCCAGCAGCAAGGCTTCCCTTCACTTCTCTTCTCAAGAGATCAAAGGAAAAAATAGTAGTAGTGTCAAGTCCTTCATGCGAGAGAAAGTAGGAAAAGGAATGCCTCTTCATAATTTTCGCGTCAAGAGAGGATAGGTGGGGTGCCAATGATTTCTTGCCTTTTCTACTTGGCATTGAGAAAGAGGATAGGTGGAGTGCCAATGATTTCTTACCTCTTCATAATTCCAATCTCTTGGTTTAATTTTCATGTTTGAATCTAATTCAAACTTCAAATTGAATGAGATAAATAAGAGGCTAAGAAGTAGGACTCACATATGGGGCATCCCATCTCTTTTTTGTGAGAAGTTTTCATGCAAAAATGAGATTGCATCCTCTCTTTGCATGCCAACACTTGGTGCCACTACATCTTGGCATGGACTCTAGAGAGAGTCCTAGTCTACTTGGAAATAAGTTCTAGTCAACTTGGAAAAGAGTCCTAGTCAACTTGGAAAAGGAGTTCCAAAGAAATTGGAGAAAGAATTCTAGTCTGATTGAAGTTTGAGTCTAGGAATCCTAATCCAATTAAAGTTGGACTCTAGGATTCTAATCCAAATTAAATTAGGTTTGGTCAAAATCTATTAGGAATTAAGTCTGAATCCCTTTAGGACTAGTAAACCTAATTAAATTTGAATTAGATCAAATTCAATCAATTAAATCTGATATAATTCTACTAGGATTAAAAATCTAATTTGGTTTTGCAACACTTCCAAATAGGTCCTCCTCTTACTAACTCTTAGTAAATACTCTCTTGTAATTTTTACAATTTATTCCAATCATCAATCACATTGATAATTGGATCTTGCTACAATTCAAAAAGATGAACCAATCATTTGATTAAGTCAAACTCGTATTATGTGTGACTCTATAGGTTCTATTCTATCTAGTAATAAGAGATGCTATGATCTCCATCAATGCATCATTGAAACTTTTTTCAGTAAGTTGGAATAATTCCAATTCTTTTCAACTAGAATCATTAATTATTAAAATAATTTTGTGAGTCTTATAATCCACCAGTGACACCTAGCAGCAAATAGTGGCAACCCAATAGAATAGAAGTAATAAACCTCTAGATATAGTTATTGTGTAATTCAATTCTTCTATCATGAGTTTCAACAAGATGAAGGTTATGGAAAACTTATCAAAACCAATCATTCATCATATGTAAGATTTGTTTGATTCAAGTTCATGATTTGAAACTTTAGAAAACCCCTTTTTCATTCTTCAGACTGCCATAGCATGATCTTTAGAACTCAATCTTACAAACATAAGACTACTCCTTATCTACCAAGATCAATAGATCTCATCTAAATGCACACCCTATACATACAATGAACCTATTGCAACCAACATATATTACAAGGATCCAAATAGCTAGGAGAGTAAGTGTGTATGCAATCAAACTTCTGCAATGTCACTATGACTAGTCGAGGCACCGCATGTCAATAAACTACTCACACAACTATATCATCAAGAAAGTCATTGACAAGTGAGTAGATATCCAAGTAACTTCTTGTTCTAGTCATGCTCAGTATCATTAATCTTCAACAACCACATGTACTCTAGTCCAATATCCCCATACTATAGATTTGAGGCTTGTCTATCTAAAAGAAAGCAATCTGTGTACCAATCTTAACAAATCAATCACCAGCCCTACAATGATTTGATGATCAAAAGGAATTATGAAATTAATACCTAATTACACATTCATCAAATTCTTAACTCTTGAAAATATGTGTCATCTTTTTATTAATTCTTCGAATGTTTCAAGGACACATTAGATAATAATGAAAATAAAAATATCCAAATTACTAATAAATAATAGATCAAGTATAAATATATATCCTAAATAAATATAATATGTTAGGCAGATTGGCTTCTAGGATATATATCAAATAATCTTTTACTTGTACTAAAGCCGATCTGCTAAAGGCCAAAGCCCTATCTTCTCAAGATGATCTTCGATCTCTTGTTGGCTAAGTAGCTTAATTAGTGGGTCCGCCACATTGTCTATAGAGTCTATTCTCTTTATCTTGAAGTACTCCTACACTAGATATTTGCGTATATGGTCAAATCATTGCTCTATTTGCTTGGAATTCAAGTGAGGCCTAGGCTCCTTGACTAGTGCTGTGGCACCATAGTTGTCATAGTAGAGTGTTATGGTATTTGATGACATCACACTCAATTCCATAACAAACTATTGAACTAGAAAACTTCCTTAGCATTTTTAGAGGCGATGATATACATAGATTTCATAGTAAAAATTGCAATGATTGGTTATTTGGAACCTTCCAATTTATCAAATATCCATTACTTAAGAATACACATCCTAATGTAGACCTTCTATCATCAGTGTCAGACAAAGTCTAAGTCAGTGTATCCTTCAACCTATAACTTAGATTCTCTTCTAAAGACCAAGAATAAATTCATAGTTTTTCTCAAGTACTTAAGGATGTTCTTCACATTTATCTAGTGTTCTTTATGTGGATTTGATTGATACTTGCTCGTGACACTCAGCAAAGGTTATATCAAGTCATATACATAACATGGCATGCATAAGGCACCCTACGACCAAAGCATAAAGGGTTCTTGCTCATGCACTGAATCTCTTCAAATGTACTAAGACAGATTTTCTTGGATAGATAAATACCATGCCTAAGGGATAGAAGTCTCCTATTAAAGTTTTCCATGTTAAACCTCTTTATCACCTCCTCTATATATATTTTCTGTGATATGCCAAGCATCCTTTTAGATCTATCTCTATAGATCTTTATTCTTAGAATACAAGATACTTCCTCTATGTCTTCATAGAGAATTCTTTAGATAACCATCTTTTGACTAAAATCAGCAAAGAAATATCATTCCTAATAAGGAAGATATTATCCATATATAGTAAAAGAAATGTAATAGCACTTTCACTGACCTTCTTGTAAATACAAGGTTCCTCATTTTTTATGAAATCAAATTATTAAATTGCATCATTGAAATGAGTGTTCCAACTTTGAGATGCTTGCTATAATGTATAAATGGATCTATGCGGGGTAGACATTGTGATCTCTATCACTGGAAGTGAAACCCATAGACCGCTCCATATAGATATCTTTTCACGAACTCCATTCATGAATGTAGTTTTCATATCCATCAGCCAGATCTACAATCACAAATAGTATGTGAATGGATGGCCACAGGTGAAAAGGTATTCTGACAATCATTGTCTTTGCATCGACATAGCCTTTTGCCACTAGCCTAGCTTTATAGGTCTCTACCTTTGTATTTGTACCTAATCTCCTTTTTGTTAGAAACTAAGGTGTTTGCATGCAGATTTCTAAAAATTCAAATTTATAATGGAAGAATAGATTAAAACTATTTTAATTCTATTAGCATGCATAGATTCAATCTAAAATACCTAAGATCTAGTTCATATGAGAGATTACAAACATAAAATTTGAAATCTGAGATTATAAGGATGAGAAAAATAGGCCTAATACCTTTTTTTGCTTAATTCTTTACCATAAAATTCAGATCTAAAAACATCTCTTAGTTTCGATGTAGCCATATAATTGTCTGGCCTTTATGGGTATCCACACAAAGTTGATGCTGATCAGGAGCCTCCGAGATCACCAAGGTACGAGCTCTATTTACAAATCTCGCTCCTTTAATGGCTAGTATAGCTTTCTCCTTCATCTTTTCTCAAGAATGGAGCAAGAAAGAGAAGAGGATGAAAATAGTCACAACGTGAACACCTTCATGCTGGAAGGAGGAAGGGAGGAGGGCTAAAGAAGGAAGAGAGAACTCCTCTCTTTTCTTTCTCTCTTTTCCTCTCCCTTTTCTCTCTCTCTCTCTATAGGTGGTATGAGGAATAAGAAGGGGTGCAAAAATAAGGAAGGGGGCACCAACTCTTATTCTCTTATGAAAAGTCCAATGAAAAACTAAAAGGGCACCTCCTTTTAATCTCTTATACCTCCCCTCATGATAAACCCCATCCCATATTTAAATTTGAGATCAAATTTAAAAGAAGATAGGATAAGGGATAAAAACCACAAATAGAAGAACTCTTGGAGAAAGGTGGCACCCCATTTTTCTTCGTGAAATTTTTTTATGCAAAATGTGTGCCTCCTCTTTTCTCTTGTGTGCTAATTCCTTGGCACCAATCCTCCTTAGCATGGACTCTAGAGAGAGTCCCTGTCATCTTGAAGGAGTTCTACTCTGATTCAAGTTAGACTCTAGAATCTTAATCCAATTAGGTATATTCCAAGCCTAATTTGAATCCGATTCAAATCCAATTCAAGTCAAACTCAGTCTTAATCTAATTATAAGTCAATTCTAAGTCCTAATTGAAATAGAAACCCAATTTGACTCAAATTACACCAAGTCTAATCAAACTAAATTGATTTAATTTGGTTAGGATGTGGTCATAATTTGATCAAATCAAATTACACTACAACTATTACAATTAGGTCCTTCTTACTAGTTTATCTTATAACTTTTACAAATTGATCATAATCATCAATCACATTAATAATTAGGCCATAATCTAACCATTCAATTAAGTCAAACCCCTATTACGTATGATCTCATAGGTTCTATTCTATCTGGTAGTAAGATATACTATGATCCCTAACATAGTATCATTCAAACTCCTTTTAATGGATTAGAATGATTCCAACTCATCCCAATCAAGGATCATCAATCTAAAGATGATCATAGTGAGCTCTTATAATTTATCAGTGACACCTAACAATATGTAGTGGCAATCTAGTAGAATAGAATATATAGAATCTCTAGGTATAGTTAACATATGATTTGGTTCTTCTATCGTGAGTCTTGACAAGATAGAGGTTATAAAAAACTTATCAAATCCATTCTTCTATTATCTGCAAGATTTAATTAACTCAAGTTCAAATTATGAAAACTCAAGGAAATCCATTTTCATTATTACATTATCATGGCCACAGTCTTAAGGACTCAACTTCATAAATCATATAGGATTACCCTTTAACTACTAAGATTAATAGATCCCATCTAGATGCATAACCTACTTCTATAGCCTACATGCACAGCAAGGATCCAAATGACAAGGAGACTAAGTGATTGTGCAGTCAAACTATATCAAGTATTGGAATATGTGTCATAAAGCCAATCATCTATATTATAGATGGTTGTGCACTTTATAATTTGTATATGAATTATTAATTAATAAAAGTTTTTTGGCAGTTTATCATAATCTTTGCATCTCCCTTTTATGAACTATTTTATAATAAAGTCCTTAGAACTACTTCCAATTAATAAAGAAAGATTTATCATGCAGTTCTTAAATTTGTTCACGATCAAATGATACATTATAAAGGATGATAACTTTTATGAGTATAGCTTGTTGTGTGCGATATGCATTAGTTGTTCTCATAACCAAGTGTAGAGACTTTATTGTGGCATATAGGTAAAATATAGGAGTATATTTTACTTAACATGACCTAACTATAGAGCACTCTACTATTAAGGGTTGCTCATGAAGGATATAGATATAAGCATCCCTCAGGTCTGAGATCACCGTGGTGACTTGTAAGCAATACATTGTGCTTTGGTTCCGGACTACCTATATTTTTAATATAATGAAGGAAGATTTTTGGGTACAATCAAGTACCTGCAAAGTTTATGTGTGAGTCAAGATGAGATTGACCACTCCAAGTTATTAGAGGTAATGCTTCTATGTATTTCAATTTAACAAAACCTTGGCCAGGATAATCCTTATGAGGAGTCATAAGATTTATAAGACTGAAATACAATATAGATGTACTAATTAAGGATTGATAATTTAACTTTGATATCATCCTAAGCATTGAGGATCAAAGGAATGAATTATATGGTAACCATATGCCAAAGATTCTTGAATATTGCTTTGCTACTATTTGACCTATTTGGATGTTGGGTATCATACTAGATGGTCACTTTGATTAGTATAGAAATTTATTTCTATGCTACTAGCTTAGTGTTTGAACCTATGGGATCATACATAATAAAAGTTTCTACCTGATTTGATGGCTGATCAATAATTATGAATCGTTCAAGGATATAATTATCAATATGATTGATGATTAACCTTATACAAAAGTTGTGATGAAATAATTCACTAATAGTCAGTAAATTATAGGAAGATTAATTAGCAATTAGATTGCTAATTAGCTCAGCTTGATTGAACAATGAGGTTTGGATCAAGTCTAATCGAATTCAATTCATTGGTTTGACCTAATTAGGTTAGAAGATAACTTAATCACTAAGGAAGGTTGTTTCTTTATTTGATCAGGACTTGGGCTCAATTAATTCCTAATTGGATTAGTATTAATAAATGAGATTAGTTTTTAATTTGATTGGGTTCTCTCAAATCTTTGGGTCTAATCAAATAGGATTTTGTTTGAGTTTAAAGTTCATCAATTTAGTGTCCAATTAGATTGGACTTCTCCCTAACGCCTAAGCCCATTTGCTCCATGCACCTCTTCATAAAAATTTAGATTTTATGTGATGTTTGCCCATGCACAAAAGTGTTTTCTCACCTCTTCTTGTCGCCCACATGGTTAGGATAAGAGTTGAATTTGAATTCAACTTTGATTTTGAATTCAAGATAGAGTTATTTCTGATTTTGAATCAAAAACAAACTTATCTTTACCCTAACCTCCTTTGGATGCCATTTTTTACTTTGATTTCTAGGGGGCCATGCAAATGAGAGGAAGAGAGACTTCTCATCAAAAAAATGAGTAGGTAGTGGGGTTTCTGCGCAAGAGAAAAGAGTGGGCATCTTGCTCTTGGGTGTGGAATCCACAGGTTTCACCTAGGGGTTTCAAGAAGAGAGAAAATTGTGTAATTTCTTTTCTTCCACCACCTCATATTCTCCTAGCTATCTTTCTTCATCTCCAAGAGACTCCTAGTGATCTGAAGAAGGAGCTTCGATCAGCCATTAAGAATCATAAATCCATAGAAATCAGCTATGGTGATCTTCGACCCATGCTCAGGCTTTGAATTTAAACTCATACATATCATAAATATGATATACTGTATATGTTAAATTTCATAGATACGATCTATGCATGCTATTCCTTGTTTTCAATCTTTGATATGCCTTAAATTATGTAATAGATCCTTTTATAGCCTATTTTTAGATCAGATCTAATGTATTTTAGATTAATGAGATTAATCTATTTGTCTTTCACTACATTAAAATTTGAAGAAGTTTCGAATTAGATGCATGAAACCACCTATAGTTTCTCTTCAAATGGTATCAGAGCAAGGTTCCTTGACATGACCATATATGCATATAGATCTAAAATTTTATATATATATAACCTTTTAGCTTAATAGTTGATTGAGTGCATCACCATGGTCATCTAGTCATAAGAGGAAGGCTTCATATTTTGAAATATGAGTTTCAATTCTCGAATTTTGGTAAGGAAATTCAAATTTGAAAGCTTGTTGTAGAAGTGGTTACAAGAAGCTTCTAGCCAACAAACTCTTAACCATCTAACATCCAAAATTCAAAATTAAATTCAAACAAATTCCAGAATTTGAATTTTAATGAGTGGAGATCTCAGATCCAAATATAAAATTTAGAGGGAATTTTTTTTGAATTTTTCTAAAATTTAATGGAACAACTAAATGGAGGGAAACTAGAATTGAAATAAGCTGTGAGCTAGTTAGGACAGCAGCTTAAAGTGATGAAAATTAAACTTAGAATTCGAAGAGAATATTTTGTTTAAATTTTAGATCTCAGATCCTAACATCCTAAGAACAGTAAAAGATTTTTTTTGGATTATTTTTCCTTTTTAAAAAATACTAAAATTCATGGAAAATCTGGGTTGGTGCTAGTACAGAAATTTCAGCAATCAGCAAACCACCAATTGACTAGATTCAAAATTCGAAATTTAAATTTAAAAATATAAAAAAAATATAATTTATATTGAAACTTTTATATCTTGGGGTTAAGATTTTATATCTCAAATTTTAAAATTTAAATCTTGAATTTTGGATTTGAATTTCGGACTTGAAAGCAAGCAACACACAAAGGGAACAAAATTTCAGCAACTTGACCTAGTAGAACCTTAAGCTCTGATACCAAAAATTGATGCGGGACGTGGGGGTGGATGAAATGCAAAGATGATGATGTTCTTCCAGAGATTAACAATCCATTAAGAGCAATGAAATTTAAAGCAAAAATTAATCATAAGGGAGGATAATTTCATTCAAGTAGGAAACTAGTTCATGAAAAATTAAACTCCCGCATGCTAATCACTTCCAAAATGATAGGAGATGGATCTCATGGCTAGGAAACCATTCCTACTAGGTCAAATCTCTTTCAAGTGGTCAGATCTAAAGAGCTAGAAAGAAGGTTTTCTACCAACAATGATGATAATTATTTGGTGGAAGAAGAAGCTCTCAACACTCAAGGATTGAGGTATAGAAGTCAAGATTAACACTCCCTACTTTGAGACTTACCTTGGCCTTGATCCATGGCATGGAGACCTTCATCCTTGACTTAAGAACCTGAGAGAACCTGCAAATAAACTTGGGATTAGGCATGGAAGAAGAATTGGGGTTGGAATGGAAACAAGGAAAAGGAAAGAAGAAGAAAGTGGCTGGCGGCCTTCATGCTTAGAACTTGAGCTTGGACCAAACTATGGGGCATTCCACTTTTCACTCCTTGCAATGGCACTCTTCTCTCTCAAACACAAACTCAAAAACTCTCACTCTTTTCTTGGATAAGGATCTACACACATAAACTAGCAAGAACACTCTCACTCTAAACAAGAACACAAAAGAATTAGAATACAAGAGAAATAATCCTTTCATTAATCATCATAGCATAGCATAAAAATAAATGAGAGCTTTGGGACCCTATTTATAGGCTCCTAAGCTAGGAAAACTTGTCCAAGGGTGGAGGGGAGGGGATAATGATGGCTTAGTTGGCTCCAACAACTCTTAGGTAAGTGGTTCTAACTAGAAATAAATTGTAGGAAGAAAGTTACAACCACTTTGATATGTGGCATCTAGAAGGTCCTAATGTGGCTTCCAAGTACTGATGTGGAGGCTTAGGTGTCATAGGTTATGGCATCCCCCATGTCAAATATTGTTGGGTAGTGGAAGGAATCTTTATGTTCCCCATAAAACTCTTGATGTAGTGTAGTTCCTTCTCCTCCAAGGTTGTTTGATGAGTTGTTCTCCCATGTGCTTTAGTCTTGGTGTGAATTGGGCTTGAATGGTTGGGCTTGGACTTGAAGAGGGCTTGAATGGTTGGCTTGGACTTGAAGAGGAGGTCCTCCATTAGGCTTTGAGCTTGACCCGAATAGGCTTCTTTCATTTGTTGGCTTATGAGCCAAATCATGAATAGAATGTGTTGTCTTATGCTTCAAGAAAAAAATGTAACTTGCTTCGAAGTTCAAAGACTTTATTGACTATAGCTGCAAAAAAAAATAAAGTGAGTTAATCAAAGTATATATTCTTATTATGGATGTCCCCATCACCTGGTGAGTTAGCTCAATTTCTAGCTAAGCCAACTTAGTTGTGTAAACTGAGGGTAACACATTTTTGTTCTTCTGTGTAGAGTCGACTCATCAGTGAGTCAACTCAAATCTAGGGTGAGTCAACTCATGATTATGGACCCTGGTGAGTCAACTCACCAGTGTGTCGAAATAGATTTATGATTCATTATGTTATTATTTTTAATGTAAAATCATATTTGAAACCTGCACCTGTTGCTGTCAGCCTACATGAGTCTACTCATGACCTTGGTGAGTCAACTCATGACCCTGGTGAGTCAACTCATGACCTTGGTGAGTCAACTCAATTTGTAGCTGAGCCAACTCAGTTATGTAAACTGAGTATAACACATTTTTGTTCTCCTATGTTGAGTCGACTCATTAGTGAGTCGACTCAAATCTAGGGTGAGTCAACTCATGATTATGGATAGAAATTTATTTGTATGAAATTTTGTGAAATAGTTTTGTAATTAAAATTATTTCAATGTTCTTATGTTAATATACTTAATTAAGAGTTAAAATATGAAAGTTTAAAAATCTAGATTTAAGAATAAAAGATCTAAAGCCATTCAATAAATCATGGGCTATGGGTTAGCCTGAATCAGGTCAATTAACCGGTTCGACCTAGGATTAGAATTAAATAAGTTATTGATCAAATTAAGAAATTGATTAAAATCAATCAAGAGTTGAATTAGATTAAATGTTTTATAGATCAAACTTAAAAGTTGTAGCTTGATCAAGTCCATATCCTTATTTTTTCTAAATGGACTTGATCATGGCTCAATGGTCAAGCTCAAATCTTTTAGTTGACCAAATTGAAACTGATAAACTAATTAATGTCTAAGGTAAGTCTCGATTGTGGTCTTTAATTAAGGTCATTCTCTTATCTGGCCAACTATATTGGTGTCTAAGAAAAGAGAAAGAGATGGAACCCTCCCACTGATCTTACTTACCTAGCCAATTTGGTTGATCAAGTTTTGAATAAGCTGCTAAGTGATTCGAGTTAACCCATGCCATTAAGGTAAATCAATATGACTTTTTTAGGAGACCTTGGACCAGTTAGTCTCAAACCCTCTTCAAAGACTTGGTGAAGTCAATGGAAAGATTTTTAATTAGTAGTTCATCTCTTCTCTTATTTCTATAATATATATTTAAATCTTCTAAATTATTAGATTCTTAAAATGATAAAGTTATGGAGATAACTAAGTCAAAGCCTTCCATTAAAGTGGATGGTAATGGGTCCAATAGTCTAGATAATTATTGGAGGCACCACATGCCTAGTATTTATCTGGCTATTGGAATTATCATTCATAATATGTTGATTTAGTTATAACTTTCTCAATGGTGGTTAGGTTTGCCGAGCCACACTCAAGCTTGCTCATTTGTTAGTTAGATGCATTGATTTTTGTCATGTTAATGGTTAGACCTAATCAGGACTTTCAGTAGAGGCATCACATGCTTGTTGAAGAGGAGCCTAAGATAAAATTATTATGAGAAATTGTTGGAAAAAGTAATTAATTAAGAACCTACCTATAGATACATAGGATTGGCTGTGTTACACTCCAGCCCATGAGCAGTCTATGTGGATTTTAGTATATGCTAAGGAATTAATGTAATTATTCAAATTGAAGGTAGAGGCTATCAATTCATATAAAAATATTGGAAGAACCTTTTTGACTAAAGTCTAAGTCTTTGGTATTGACTAATTCATATACTAAACTAGATTTTTGTTTTCTTTTGAAAAATGGCTAGTAGTTTATCGCTCCAGTCACCATTGGATAGTGACAAGCTAATAGGACTCAATTTCAATAGCTAGTATCAAAAATTAAAGATTAACCTGAAGCACAAATGGATCTCATATGTACTCATAGATTCGGCATATGAGGAGCCCGCTCCAAATGTTCGTGATGTAGTCTGAGATACTTATCAGAAATGGCTTGATGACTAAATCATAATATGTTGTATCATAAGGGCGGCTATGAATGACAAGTTCAGTTGCAAATTTGAGGATGCTCATCTAGAGAAGATACTTCAAGCATGGAATGAGTCTTCATCACACCTGATGATGTTGAGAGAGATAAAATCTTTTATGCTATCTTTAATGCTCAAATGCATGAGGGGGCATTGGTCACTGATCATGTACTATACATGATCGAGTAGATCAAATGCTTGAGCAAACTTGGGTTTTCCTTGTATAAGCAGCTAAGAAAAGATATGATTCTAAACTCTTTGTCCAAGTCCACTACCCTTTCTTAATCATTATAGAATGACTAAGCCTACAATAAACTATCATGGTTTACTAGGATTATTGTAGATCTTTGAGAAGGATCACCGGTTCCATAAGGACTTGGTGAATGTTGTGGGTGGATCCTTATCTAGGCGTCATCCTTTTAAGAAAACGAAGAACAAGAAGAATAAGAAAGTGCAATAAGCTGGGATATCTTAGTCCTCTCAGACCAAGATGCCCAAGGTTGATATGAGTCAAGCAGAGTACTTCTATTATACAAAGTTGGGTCACTGAAAGAAGAACTATCCTTTGTATATAGCTTCTCTTAACCTAAACAAGCCTAACAAGAGAAGGAAGTAAGCAGTTACTGATCAAGGTAATTATATGATAACATCTTATAACTTCTTTATTTGTAATACTACTACCTGAGTATTGGATATTTGGAGTTCTAATAACATTTTCAATTCATTGCAGGGACTTTAGGTCATAACAAATTTGAAGATGATGAGAGATTCTTGAACGTGGGAGATGGAAGTTCTGTTTTAATCCTAACTTTAGGAATTGTCAAGCTTGTTATCCATATGATATTTTAAGTGATTGTCACTATTGTCCTTCGTTCTTATTAAAATATTATTTCTGTAGGCCTTTTGGCCAAGGAAGGATATGAGTTTTTAATAAAGAATGAATTTTGTGATATCATTGTAAATGGTGTTACTCTAATGCATGAACAATTAAGAAATGATATTTATATTCTTTCATAGCTTGTTAATATAATGTACACACCAAATAAACACCCTAGATTAGATAATGTCACTAATGCCTATCTTTGGCACTGTTAGCTCAGTCATATTAACAAGAATAGGATAATTAGATTAATAAAAGAGAGAATCCTTGATGCCAATGATTATGAATCATTGTCAATCTGTGAATTTTGTCTTATTAAAAAGATGACTAACTCATCTTTTATTGAAAAAGATGAACAAGCCAATGAAGTTCTATGTCTGATACATATTGATGTATATGATCCAATGAATACTAGTGCCAGAGGTAGGTATTACTACTTTATTACATTTACTAACAACTTATCCAGGTATGGGTACATCGATCTTATGAAGCATAAGTTTGAATCATTTGAAATGTTCAAACGATTCTATAATGAGAGAAAAATAAACAGTAAAACTATTAAAACCCTTTGATCAGAATAAGGAGGAGAATACCTTAGTAATGAGTTTCTGGCTTATCTAAAATAGAATGAGATTTTTTTACAATGGACACCTCCTAGGACGCCTCAATATAATAGAGTGTCAGAAAGGAGAAATTGAACACTCTTAAACATGGCTCGATCCATAATGAGTTTTGCAAGTCTGCCGATCTTCTTTTGGGGATATGCTCTTGAGACAGCTTGTTATATATTTAATAATGTTCTGAGAAAATCTATCAATAAAATATCATATAAAATGTGGACAGGGCATAGGTTGGTACTCTCACACCTTTGGGTCTAAGGATGCCTAGCTTATGTCAAACATTTAAAGACAGAAAAGCTTGGACCTAGGTCTGATAAATATCTTTTTATTGGATATCCTAAAGAAACTAAAAGTTATTACTTCTACCTTGCTAGATAATAAAAAGTATTTGTTAGTCTTAAGACTATTTTTTGGAAAAAGAGTTCCTTAAAGAAGGATCAAAGTCACTAAAGTTAAACTTAGTGAAGTTCAATAGTAGAAGAACCGATATAAACAAGTGAAAGTATAGAACTAGATTTGATTAGATCAAACCTAGAGCCCATTGAAGAGGCACATTTGAGGAAATCCAGTAGAGTACCGCATTAGCCAGACAGATACTATGGTTTCTTTATCCAAGATGGTGATCCTATTGAACTTGATTAGAACAATGACGATCCATCACCTATTTGGATGCCATGTAGAAATCTAACTCTAATAAGTAGCTTCAAGCTATGAAATCTGAAATAAAATTCATGAAGATCAATGATGTATGGACACTCGTTGATCCACCTGAAGGGATAAAATTCATTGGGTGTACATGGATATTTGTAGAAAGGAAAAGGTGTAGATAAGAAGGTGGAGATCTATAAAGTCTATTTAGTTGCCAAGAATATCGTCAATATTATGGTATTCATTTTGACGAGATATTTTTTCTTGTGACAATGCTCAAGTCTATTCGAATTATGCTTGCGATAGTGGCATACCTTGATTATAAAATCTAATAAATCAATGTCAAGATAACTTTCTTAAATGAAGAGTTAGATGAAGAGGTGTATATGATACAGCCTAAACAGTTCACATCCATTGATGAATCAAAGGTATACAAGCTTAAAAGATTCATTTATGGATTAAAGTATGCATCTCAGAGTTGGAACATATATTTTGATAAGATGTCAAAATATATGGCTTCATTAAGAATAGAAAAGAACCCTATATCTATAAATGGGCTATTGATTCTATAATCATATTCCTTATATTGTATGTAGATGACATTGTCTTAATTGGAAATGATATCCCTGCATTACATGGAGTAAAAGTTTGGTTGTCATCTTAATTCTCCATGAAAGATTTGGGAGAAACATCCTACATCCTAGGGATGAAGATCTATAAAGATAGATCTAAAAGTTTATTTGGACTATCCTAATCCGTGTACATTAATACCATGCTAAAATGATGTAGCATGACAAATTTCAAGAAGGGCTATTTATTGATAGGCCAAGAAATTTTTCTCTTTAAGAATAATTGTCTAACAACTCTTCAAGAGAGAGCGTATGAGTAGAAATCCATATGTCTCGATAATGAGATCTATTATATACACCATGACATATACAAATTAGATATGGCCTACTCACTAGGGGTAGTGAGTAGATATTAGTCTGATTATGGTGGGAACCATTGGAAAGTTGTAAAAACAATTCTTAAGTATTTGAAAAATACCAAGAATCAATGGCTCATTTATAGAGATACTAACTTAAAACTTATGGGATATATAGATTCCAGTTTTCAATCAGACTATGATGACAGCAAAAGTGTGTCAAGTTTTGTATATACCTTGAATGGAGGAGCAATATGCTAGAAAGTTTCAAGTAGTACATTATAGCTGATTTTATTTGCCAAGCAGAGTATATTGTGGCATCTGATGCTACAAAGAAATCTATTTGTAAGTTTATCAGCAAGATTGGAGTGGCACTTTCCATTGATGGTTTAGTTCTTCTAAATTGTGATAGTACTAGAGCCATAGCTCAAGTAAAAAAAATGAAGTCCTCTTAAAAAACTAAACACATTCTACATTGATGTCATCTTGTACGAGAGATTGTGGATCAAGGTGATATCAAGCTTTAGAAGATCGATGGAAAAGAGAACTTGGCCGACCCATTTACTAAAATTCTTAGAATCAAAGAGTTTGATGATCATAAATGGAAGATTGGTATTAGATACTATTCTGATTAGCTTTAGTCTAAGTAGGAGTTGTTAGAAAATGTGTTCTAAAGCTAATCATCTATGCTATAGATGGTTATGCACTTTATATTTTGTATATGAATTACTAATTAATAAAAGTTGTTTGGCAGTTCATCATAATCTATGTATCTTCCTTTCATGAACTCTTTTATGATGAAATCCTTAGAACTACTTCCAATCGTTAAAGAAGAATTTATCATGTAGTTCTTAAACTTGTTCATGACCAAATAATATGTTATAAAGGATGATAATGTTTATGGAGTATATGTCACTGTCTGCCATATGGGTTGATTGTTCTTGTAACCAAGGAGTATGGAGACACTAGTATAGCATACAAAAGAGTATATTTTACTTAATGTGACCTAACTATGGAGTACTCTACTATCAAGGGCTGCTTGCGAAGGATATGGATATAAGTATCCCTCTGACCTAAGATTACCATGGTTACTTGCAAGTAATTTACTATGCTTTGATGTTGAACTACCGGTATTTCTAATACAGTGATGGAAGGTTTTTAGGTACAATTAAATACTTGTGAAGTCGGTGTATGAGTCAAGATGAGATTGATGGCTTTAAGTTATTGGAGATAATGCTTCGATATATTTTAATTTAGCAAAACCTTTGCTAGGATAATCTTTGTGAGTTACGAGATTTATATGGTTGAGATACAATATAAATGTACTAATTAGGAGTTGATGTTTAACTTCGATGTCATCCTAAGCATTAAGAGTCAAAAGGATAAATTATATGGTAACTACATGCCAAAGATTCTTGAATATTGCTTTGGAACTATTCAACCTATCTGGACATCGGGTATCATTACTAGATGGTCACTTCGATTAGTATAAAAATTTATTATTATACTATTGGCTTAGTGTTTGAACCTATGGGATCATATACAATAGAAGTTCCTGCTTGATCTGATGGATAATCAATAATTATGAATTATTTAAGGATGTAATCATTAATATGATTGATGATTAACCTTATGCAAAAGTTGTCGAAAAAAATTTACTAACAGTTAGTGAATTATAAGAGGATTAATTAGTAATTAGATTACTAATTAGCTTAATTTGATTGAGCAATAAAGGTTTGGATCAAGTTTAATTGAATTGGATTCAATTAGGTTTGACTTAATTATGTTATAAAATAACCTAATCACTAAGGAAGGTTGATTCCTAATTTGATCATGACTTGGACTTAATTAATTCCTAATTATATTAGAATTTAATATGAGATTAGATTTCTAATTTGATTGGGTTCTCTCAAATCTTTGGATTTAACCAAATAGGATTTGGTTTGAGTTTAAATTTCATTAATTTAGAGTCCAATTAGATTGGACTTCTGCCTAGCACCTAAGCCCACTTGCCCCATGCCCTTCTTCACGAAAATTCAGATTTTGCATGATGTTTTTCCATGCACAAAAGTGTTTTGTCACCTCTCCTTGTCGCCCACATGGATAGGATAAGAGTTGAATTTGAATTCAACTTTGATTTTGAATTCAAGATAGAGTTGTTTTTTTTATTTTGAATCGAAAACTAACTTATCTTTATCCTAACCTCCTTTTGATGCCATTTTTTACTCTGATTTCAAGGGGGTTTGCAAATGAGAGGAAGAGAGACTTCTCATTGAGAAAATAAGTGGGTCATGGAATTTCTAGGTGGGAGAAAAGAGTAGGCATCTTGCTCTTGGGCATGGGTTCCCTAGGTTTCATCTACTAGTTTCAAGAAGAGAGAAAAGTGTGTAGTTTCTTGTACTCTTCCTCCTCATATTCTCCTAGCCATCCTTCTTCATCTTTAAGAGAGTCCTAGTGATCTAAAGAAGGAGTTTTGATTAGCCACCAAGTGGTCTCTACAAGGAGCTAGCACTCCAGGAAGATTGATCATATCAGGGTTTCGTATAGATATTCTGTAGAGGCTATACCTTGTGTTACTTGAAGAACCTTAAATCCACGGAAATCAGCTATGATGATCTTCGATCCATGCTCAAGTATTGAGTTCTGAACTCATACTATCATAGATATGATCTATTGTATATGTTTCATTTCATAGATATGATCTATGCATGTTATTCCTTATTTTCGATCTTTGTATATGCATTATATTATGTCATAGATCCTTTTGTAGGCTATTTTTAGATCAGATCTAATGCATTTTAGATTAATGAGAATAATTTATTTATCTTCTACTATGTTAAAAACCAAAAAAGTTTTAAATTGGATGCATGAAACCGCCTGTAGTTTTCCTTCATCAAGTTCACTATGAGTAGCTGAGGCATCGCAGGATAAAAAATCGCTCATATAACTATAGCATCGAGAAAGTTACTATGATTAAGTAGACATCTAATTGCCTTTTTATGTGATCATGCTAAGTATCGTTGTTCTCTAACAACCACCTGCACTCTCACTCCAATATCACCATACTATAGACTTATCTATCCAAAGGAAAATGATCTATATACCGATCTTGATAGATCATTCACCATCCCCATGATGATCCAACAAGTAAGAGTGATAGGTCATGATGTCATCGTTAAGACACCATGGCTATCAATTTAATTAACCGACTTCTAATAAATGAAAAATAGGTAGATAGCAGCAAGTCGGTCGAATCCATGGAGAAGGTAGTTCTTAGGATGGTTTGAAATCTTGGTTTTTTATAAAATAAAGAAAAATGATTTGAAGTCAAGAAGATGGAAATTAAAAGTATAAAAGAAAATGAAAACTTAATACGTTTGATCTGCTAGTTAGATCTTAGCATCACTTATAATAAAAATAAATAACAAGAATTTAAAGTGTATAAAAATAAATATTATATTAATTAAAATAAGAGTCCAATTACAAGAAATTAAAAATAATAATTAAACAAACTACTAAAAGCGATAATAAAGTATCCGAAGTCAATTGGCGTAGCCTCGTTAAGAAGTTGGTTGATGTCATTTCACCTTCTTTCATTATACTCTGTGGAGTGAACTGGGCTTCCTCTTCTTCTTTCTCTTTGGATCTTGATCTTGGAGATGAAATAGGCTTGAAGATGGTGTAGGGGGCATAACTCTTTTATAAGAAACCTCACTCTTAGAGGCCAACCCATAATCCCAAGCTATGCCCTCAACACTATATCGTACCCTCTCTCCAAGATGTTTTCTTTTGTAACCTAGGGGTCCTTTAAATAAAGTTCATCTAGGGCTTCCTCTCGTTCAAATTTGGATTCAATCAGGTTCCAGATCGGCTAAGTATTGCAAGGAGAATTCTTAGCCATCCGATGTGTGATCGAATGGGTCGATTGTTGTCTCCTTCCTTCTCTGGCAGATAGAGTCCGATCCAGACTCGTAGGATCCCTAAATCCCCAAATTTGACTAGGACTTGAGCTCCACTTCTCCCCATTGGGCAGTCGGTGGTGTAAGGTAGCGGGCGGTGGTGGGATGAGTGGTGGGCGGTGGAAGAAGATGACCGGCATCAGTGAAGATGGGATGATCAGTGTTGGTAGATTAGTGAAGGTGGTCGATGGTGGTGGACTTTGGAGAGAGGGGGGTCACGACCAGTAGCATTGGGAGGAAAATGGTGGAGCTGACGGTCGATCAACGAAGAAGAAAACCAAAAGCTTGAGGGATGGTGGTCGATGCTTCTCCCGATGGTTTTTCTAGTGAGGGATGGCTCCCGGTGAGCTGACGGCAGTGGGAGGCGATCTTCGATGGTGTAGACGGTAGTGAAAGGTGGCACCCGGGCAAAAAATGATCGATTTCCATCTATGGTCCACAAAGCAGGCTCATGGACTATAGTTCATAGTGGCCATGTACAAGCCTGGTTTCTGTAGACCTAGCAGTCAATCCACCATGGACTGGTTACTTTAAAATCTGTGCTTTTCCTTTAATAACTTTCAAATTTTAATTTTGGGCTCGTTCGAACTTTAATTTGAGTGTTGTTTGCGCCATTGGACTCCAAAAATCAAGACTTTCAATCTACAGGCTCCTTTTCTACGAAACATTAATCAAAGTATCAATCTTAATAAATACTAATTAATTAATCTTTATTTTAATGATTAAATTGGGATAATTAATAAACTTATCATATCCCTCAACTTAATCATTGCTAGTCTCTCAGCAATGTAATTAAGATATAAGTATTAATTTTATAACCATGTATCATAAAGATTCTTCTTTAAATCTAGGTGAAGGCTAAAAGGAGTTAGCCACATCACTAACTAGGTATTGAGTTTTCGAAGTAGATTTCATAGTCAGAGCTATTAGAAACTTCCTTAGAATTCATGCAAAGGTCTACAGTACTTGTGTTTGTAATGGTTGACTTAGTATTTCAGTGTTACATTGTAAAAGAAAATTATATCTTCGCTTATCACCTACTTTTGGTCAATTTTCTATACACCCCCCAATTTAACCACATGACCGAGGTAGCTTTCAAACCACCTGAGTTTTTCTTTCTTTCTTTCTTTTTTGGCGATGTCTTCATACTGCCCACTTTTTGATATGAACAACAATGCTTACTTAGATGAAGGTGCCCGGTTACTTGGTGGGAAACCAATGTTTAGAACTTACCCTTTTTTTCTTTTTTTTTCTTTTCAAGTAGGTAGCTCTTTCCTCAAATTTAAATTAAATGGGAGGGTGTATATCAATTATCAATTCTTTAGTAATAATTAAATCTTTAATTAACCTTACAACTAATATCTACTTTATCTCATTAGTGTGCATGTACGATGGAAGTGCTAATAGCCTTTAGGTGATCTAAATAGATCACTAAAAATCTAACCAACTAGTATATTTCTTGACTTGCTACAACCATTAGTGAATGCTTTCAACTCTATTATCCTTTTTTTAGTCTATTTAGCTCAAGAATTTTCATAGCACATGATTTATAAAAGATAAATTTTTTCTATTTTCAAGATTTTCAAAAGATTTTTCAAAAATTTTCAATAATTTTAAAAAACTTTTCAAAAATTTTAAATTTTAAAGTTTAAAAATTTATCTCTACCCTCCAACTTAAATACCATTGTCCCTAATGGTATGAACAAGTTCAAGAAATGAATTCAAACCATAAGGACAAAAAAATATATAGGGGTAGAGGTTACGTGAGAAGAGATCTTTTCAACAAGATAAAAGGCTGCAACAATCAATTTGGATTAGAGTTTTTTTTATTTTTTTAAGGATATAAAAATAAATATTAGGTTGCCTCCCATAAATGCTAAGTTTAATATCTTCAGCTAGACATTATGAGGGAGTCCAATAGATGATTAACTTTAATATGTTCCTCATAACATCAAAAGAACAAGACAAATCAGGAGGCCTTGTCATCATGGTAGAAAATCATTCATAGAGTACTCTATGATGATTAGCTCAACTTAATAAAATATATTGGGCAAGCATATTATTCCAGGATTTAAAATAATTGTTATAGTTTATATAATAATTAGGAAGGGATTATATTTGTTAGGCTGAGATTGGAGGTGATAGTTTAAAAATTTTTTAATTATGGGTTGGTCTACCCTACTCCCTTTCTCGGGTATGATGTATTTGATCAATAGCCCTTCCTATTTTAAATTTAAGCACATTTTCTAGATTAATATTAACTTTGTCCCCATACATTATTTTAGTATCATGGAAAGATTTTGGAGGCAGTTCTCAAAATTGGTGCCAAGTATAGAGAAATCAATTATAAAATTTTTAAGATCATGATCCCTCATTTCAGTGATATCCTACCTGATAGCTTCTTTATATGCTTTTAGAATACCACTGAGTCGGGCTTCCTGGATAAGGTTCATTGGAAAAGTTTTAATGGGTGCATCAGGAAGTGGTTTCGATTCTAGATTAGGTAGTGTTTCTAATAAAAGAACTATTGGTGAGCTAGGTGAATGCTCTTGTTGTTCATCAATCATAAATAGGGTAGTTTCAAAGTAGGGTATTTGTATTAGATCATTTACTTGTGAGGTATACCCATCTACATTAAAATTATCCATCCCAAAATGAGCTTGATAGGGATCTACTATATCCTGGGAGAGAACTATGGAGATGGCTTCCTCTATTATGTTATGCATTTGTAGTTCTTGGGAAGGCTCTACTAATTTCATTATTGTATCTATTTGTTCTCCCATCCCATTAAAAGATATAAGTGATTCTAGGGTACTAGAAAATGGGGCTATAGATGAGTGAGGTAATGATGGAATCGGTTCGTCCCATAAGTTTAATTTTTTCATGTGTTTTTCTACCTTAGCCAAATTATCTATATTGTCTTTATGATTATACAGAGTTGTTCTAAGACCAGTTCATCCTTGGGAGCCAGAGTTGATTATTTAGGAAAAGCTAAAGGATCATCAAAGTTTTGAGCTAGGTATGGTCCATCTAGGTTACTCTCGGGTTAACTAGGTAGTTCACCTCCCTCTTCTCTATGAAGTTCCATTAGTCATTGGTCAGTTTAATCCATTAACTTATCGATGATTGATGTTGGGCTATAATCATTTATTGAAATTGTGCAAACCTATTGACATCTAAGTTACTTTGTACAGGAGGCGGGTATGATACTTGTTGAGCCTTCTCTTCAAATAATGAGCTATAGTTAGTTGGAGAAGGTTGATAATATGGATAGGGCTGATCATCATAGGATGATTCTATGAACATAGATCCTTAGGTCGTCAGGGTAACCACTAGGTGTAGTTGCCACGAAAAATCTAGTTAAGCCTCCTAACATAAATTATAGGCATTATAGTATGGATTATTTCCTGAGCTATAGGCTATTTGGGTTTAATCTTGATAAACTTGGTCATACATAAACTCAAGAGATTGGTACTTAGTTGGAAACTCACTCCCAAAGTAAGAAAAGCTCTAGGAGAAAGGGTACTCTACTATAAGGATTCATTCTCTTGGTACTAATTCAGTCTATCGGATTGTTCTGATTATTTAGATATGCAATCAAAGTTTTATATCATATCAATCTTTATATATATATATTATTGTTATTATTATTTAAAGAGGAGTGGTGAGATGAAGAAGATAGAAGAGTTCTAAAGATGAGAGCCTAAGGAGTCCTAGAGCTAAGAGAGAGAGAAAAAAGAATTAGTTAGGGCTTGATGTTATTTACAAATAAGTTAGCATATATGGACTCTCTATCCTAGGGTTATCCTAAATCTAGACAGCTCCTAACTGCCAAGGCAACCTTTGAGCCCTTCAAGTTAAAAACTAACTAATCAATAAGCCAGGTAAAGATAAGATCGATGGGGGGTCCCTCTGTTGCTTTCCTTAGACACCAATTAAAATTGACCAGGTCAGTAATGGAACCAATTAAAAATTACCTTTTTTCAGTGCTACATTATCCTTGAACCCCTTTCCTAGACATCGTTAATCAACCAATTCTGACCTGGTCCAACTCTTCCGGGTGCCTAAGGAAAGCAAAATACAGGATGATGGTTTGTGGGCCAAGGAAGGGTTATCAACTTCTCACCCTATGTTATTTATGGGCTAATGCCCTTAAGATATTTTATGGAAGTATACAATACAAAAACAGGAAAATGTCCCAAACAAGTAATAAGCTTTTAAGTTGTAGTTAGTTACTCTCTTTTAATCAAGTATTATGCTATGTTTTTGTGTTCTTTTTATATTATGTTATTTCAAGCAAGAGAGATAAAAGTAGCTTTTAATCTTAGTTAATTAGATATGAAAAAAACTAAAATTAGGATAGCCAAATAAAAAAACTATAGATCTTATAATTAAGGCAAGAAATCAAAGTAGTATTTAGGGTAGTTAATTAAAAAGTTAAGTAATTTTTTTTGGGTTAATTTTAAAAAGGAAGAAATTAAAAAAAAAATAGGTTAGTTTGAAAAGAAAAAACTAATTAAAAGAAAAAAAACTAAAAAAGATTTTTTTTTCTTTTTATATTAATTTGAAAAGGATGATGATAGTAAAAAAAGAAAATAAATCTAAAAAAATTAGGTAGATTTTAAAAAAGGAGACTAATCAAAGGAAACAATATATATATATATTGGTTAATATGAAAAGGTAAAAATTAATTAGAAGTAACTAAAAAAAGAAAATTAATTTAGGGCTAGGATTGATCTCACCAAAATTATTAAAAAAAAATTCTTCCTTTTTTAACCTTTTTTTTATTTTTTTATCTTTTTTTATCAACAAAAAAATTAGTAAATTGAATTTACAAGAAATCAAAGAGATAAAAAATATTAGCATTCATGCCTTTCCAGCAATGGCGCCAAAAACTTGAAAGACCGTGATGTTGTCGTTAAGATACCATGGCTATCAATTCAACTAACAGACTTCTAATAAATAAAAAATAGGTAGATAATAGCAAATCAGATCGAATCCACAGAGAAGGTAGTGCTTAGGATAGTACAAAATCTTTAATTTATATAAAATAAAGAAAATGATTTTGTTTCCCAGGTGGCTACCCAAGAGGGGGGTGCAATGGGTCTTTTAAAAAATTTAAACAAGTGTGCTATTTCAAAATCCTTTGCAAGTGGTAGGTGCTGTGATAAGGTTATAGAATGCAGTAGCTAAACAAAGTAGGGAAAGCACAATACAAACATAGTAAATTTATAGTGCTTCGGAGCAACCCAGCTCCTACGTCCACTATCCAAGATACCACTTGGGATTTCCACTATATTCATATCCAAATACAGTAGGATTGTTTTATAGGATCACAATCCAAAATCTCTACACTTTGGTTTTACAGGATCTCCAAAGAAAACCCAACACCCTTTGGTTTTAACAGGCTCACCAAAGAAATCTAAACTTGGTTTTCACAGGATCACTAAGAACCTAAACCTTGGTTTTGATAAGGCTCACCAAAAACCTATTTGGTTTTTCAACCGGGCTCACCAATAACCCAACAATTCAAAGATTGAATTGAAAATAAATGCAATAATAAATGACAAACTCAAGTTATCGGATAGTTGCCGGTGCAGCTCGTTGGAAGTCCACTTGAATGCACTTGAATAAGCTTTAATGACTTCAGTGGCTTCTTCCAAAGTTGATTCAAGCTTTTGATCAGAGTTGTTGAGAGCTTGAATGCAGACCTGAATGCACTTGTGCTCTATCTCTTATGGTTGGTTGGATATTCAATGAAGCTCTCTCTTTTTTCTTTTTGAACTCTCTTCTTTTCCAATTATTGTTCTTCTTGATAGTTCAAATCCTTCAAATTTAAAATCTTCCATCATCCCAAGGCAGTTCTAACCGTTGTAGATCGTTGTGGAATGGTTTTTGACCGTTGGAGCACTTTTTGGCATTCAAAAATAAATTCTGGAACTAGCCGTTAGATACCTGGAAGTGTCATTCGAGTCTGCTCGGATTCCTTCGAGTTGGCTCAGATCCATCGAATCGATAGGTCGAGTCACCAGTTCTTCAATGCAGTTGGCTCTTTGTCTCAGGGAGCAGAATGTCACTCTGGACGAGTCAGCTCTTGACAGCTCGGGTCGGCTCGAACTTGAATCTTGAAATTCTTGAACTTGAGGAGTCGGCTCTTTTCAGCTTGGATCGGCTCTTCTTCTCAGGTTCGGAAAACCTTACTCTGGAAGAGTCGGCTAGATGCAGTTCATGTCGACTCGCTTTCTCAGGCTTTTGAAAATAGGTCTGGTAGAGTCGACTCTTTCTAGGTCGGGTCGGCTCACCTGGCTGTTCTCAGAAAACTTTTAGGAAATGGACTCTGGAGGAGTCGGTCAGACTGATCCCAGTCGACTCGGATTCATTAGAGTCGGCTCACTTTCCATTTAGTCAGCTCGGATTGCTGCGTTCCAGAATCCTTGATGCGTGCTAGTAATCAGAGTCGGCTCTTCTTGTCTTGGGGTCGGCTCGAGCGTCTTCTTCAAGATTTTTACAATTTCAACTTAAAGAAAATTCTCACCAACTTTTTTACAATTTCACACAAACCAACTCAAGGCAAAATATAAGGCACACACACTTATAGAAGTAACCCTTTTACTTGATTTTTCTTAGCATTTTCACTGGGTTCTTCTTTACAAAAACACTTATAACACAACTCAAGCAAGAAAAATAGAAATGTAGGAGTCGAAGTTTGAACATATTATACATCCTACAAAAACTTGTCAAACACTTGAAGAGTTGTTAGTAGTAAATATACATGCTCCAATGTTTGGTTATCATCAAAATCACTTATGGGGTCAGCAATCTCCCCCTTTTTTATGATGACAAAACACTGGGCATGAAAAATCAGTATAAAATTTTACACTTACTTGTATAATAACATTTTCAAAAGTATGTGAACAAGTAGAGCAAGTTTACTTCTATTAGTGCCAAACAATGAGAGGAGAATTAGGGCATAGAGAGATAATCTCCCCCTCAATAAAATACTCCATGTTTTGGCAAACTTTTCATTCCTTTTTATATTTCAAAGCTCTCAGGCTTTGATTATCAGAGCTGACAAAGGTTGAAGTGTGAGACATTATGTGTCAGAGTCATTATGTATTAGAGTTTGTAAAAAATTGTCATTCAAAGCTTTAAACATTATTAGTGAGAACTTAAAGCATTCAAAGCTTTAAACATTATCAGTGAGAACTTAAAGCATCAGAGCTTAAAGATTGACACTTTAAACATTGTAAGTCAAAATTTAAAGCATCAGAGCTCGAAGTACATGTTCTTTTCATGTATCAGAGCAAACATAACATGTATCAGAGCAAACATATAGCACAGGTGTACCAAAGCTTTGAAGTATCAATGTTTTATCTTTTTCATGTAATACTTTCTCCCCCTTTTTGTTAACCAATCAAAAAGGTAATTTCAAATAAGGTTTAGATTTTAAAATAGATTGAGAAAGTCTTTAATATTTGTTTGAGATAATTTTACTTTCTCATATTCATCTTGAAATTCTAATTAAAAATTAATCAATGTGAAGCAATCAAACATTCAATCTATAGAGAAGAGTTTGTGAAGCAAAAGATATACTTCATTCTATTCCAAAAGTTCAGTACAAAGTGTAAAAAGGTAATACATTTAGTCACTGTCTACATCTACGCTAGGTTTTGAAGAAGTTTGGCCAGGGATTTGAATTCTAGGAGGTAAAGAAGCTATAGGATCAACGAATTGTGGAATATTATGAGATCCAGGTGTCCTAATGTGTGGGGAAGGTTGTCTTGGATGGCTTGAGTGACTAGGAACATATATAGAAGGAGTTTTGAGAGAATCTAGAATATCTTCAATTTTGCCCATCATCTTCCACAGAAAGCTATTCGTTGACTTCAATTTAGCTTCAACTTTTTTGACACTTCCAGAAGCTGCCAAGTCTTCCGTTCCTTCTTTGATTACTGCCACTTCCTTTTGTAGAGTAAGCATTTTCGAAGCCTGGACATTAGCAAAAGCCTCTGTAGATCCTCTTAACCTTCCAAATTCACTTTTGATTATACCTATGCCCTTGGTATAATCCTATTTCATTTTCTTTCCTGCCTCAAGAGATCCCATTCTGACTCTTAAGTTATCCATTTCTGTTCTGTATGCTTTTAGGACTTGAGTAACTAAATTTTTGGTTGAATCAAAACTGGATGCAATTAATTGGAGTATTGGTTGGATATCACTTTCATTTATACCAGATGCAGTTTTGGAGTTCTCAAGAATATCAATTCTTTCTTTCAAATTGTCTAATTGTTCTCCAAACTGGTTTAGCTTATTATCAACAGATTTTTGAAATACTTCAAACATTTCACTAATTGAAGACTTGATAGACTCAGTCATATTGTTCATTTGTTATGCCAAAAAGTCTTGTATCCTTGAAGTATCCAAAGTAGGAGCAATAGTAGCTTGACTTTGACTCGAAATGTCAGCAGCCTAATCAAATGTGGGTGTGCTGTAGGGTATATCAGGCAAGCTAGAAAAATCTGGGAAGGAAATATCAAACTCCATCTGAACTGGAGAGTCATGCTGTGGCTGAGGCTTAGGGATGTGTGAAGTAGTACCTTCACCAGCCTCTTCTTCTCTATGTTCCTAGACTTCTTCAGTTCCTTCAATTGCAGAAGGGTCAGACTTTTTCTTCCAGGTACCATCGGTCAGTAAGTACCCCATTCTCTGAAAAGTCTTCGCTGTATAGGTGTCAGTGTGAAGTAATACCCTGTTATCTTCTCCTGTCAAGTCGACATTGGCTCTTTGAAAAAGGATTGTGAGGACCATTCCATATGGCAGGCAGGCTTTGACTTTCCTAACTGCCTTTCATCTGACTAATCATGATTGCTGGTAAATTAATTTTCTTGCCAATGATTAGGAGTTCCATGAAGCACAAGTCCCTTTCACTCACCCAATCAAATCGACCTGTTCTGGGTAGGAAAATATGACTAATGGAGTTATGAAGGACCCTCATTTCAATTGATAGCATATTTGCTTTAAGAATCCCTATCTCATCAATTTCAGTCCTTTCCAAAACAGTTTGCAGAGCCTTGGATCTATCCTTTAATACAAGATATTCAATTCCTTCAAATGGCATCTCCAAGATACTTCATAGGATCTCAGTAGTAATGATTATTCTTTTTCCTTTAACTGTAGATTCAATAAAATTTTTCCCATATCTCAGATTCTCGTAGAACATTCTAACTAAATTAGGATATGTCTTAACATCCAATGAACATAAATTTCTTCAGCCCTGGTCCTCAATTAAATTTCCAATCACAAAATCGATTTCTTTAAGATATTCAAAAAGAATGCGTCGGCTAGAGGTGACTGGTCTCATACCTAGGGATCTTTGCTGGCTAAGAGAAACTGGGCTACCTTCCTCTTCAGACTGAGGTTCATTTCGAGGAGCAATATCTTCACAGAATTTGCTTCTCCTTTCCTGTGGAGCTGTAAAAACACTTATGCTAGATTTCTTCCCAACTAATCTTTTTGGCACCATTCCAAGGAAATTGGGTTTAAAGAAGTTTTTGGGGAAGTTTAAAGAAATTTAGAAAGTTCTTAGGAGGGAGCTGACGAGGGTTTGGAAGTAAAAATGTCACATACAAAACCCTATGGCTCAAGTTACAAGAGACGACTCGACATCCGAGTCAACTCGATCAACAGATCATCTACTCGAGTCGGCTCGAGCAGAGGGAGCACAAAGATATATTTTTGTATTAATCAAATCCCCAAGAGATTTAGGATTTGAATTAGAGGGTTGTCTAGATGCATTGTCCTTAGAGTTTTTGATAATTCTTTTAGATGACATCATATAATCCTAATTTTTACAAATATTCGCAAGTAAATTTTCCATAGGTATATTTTCAAGAATAATGACATTATTCAAAACATGTTTTCTTATTGAATGGTGCCTAAATTTTGATGTGTTTAGTTTGAGAGAAATTTAGTGCAAACACATACACAGTACAAGATATAAGGCCTCCTTATTGTCAAATATAAAACAGGATCCGATCATACCTCTATATAGCGTTTGATCAATGTTGGATCCATTTTTATCTTTGTCTAACTTGCAGATAGAACTTATTGGTGTACTAGCCTCTTTGCTTGTTTCCATGCCGAATTTTTTGAAGGAATTCCTTGATAAATTCCTTTAGTTGATTGACTTGTAAGCCAAGGAAGTGGTTGAGTTCATCCAAACCTGTACTAACTCAGTAAATCCCTTTACAAAAAATCTTCATTAGTTGTACCAAAGATAGTATCATCAATGAATTATTTGTACAATTATTAGATCATTTTCTTCAAAACATTTTCAAGTAATAACATGCTTATGCCAATGCTTGTTTCAAATCATGTGAAGTTTTGCTCAATTTAAACATATGATTTGGAAAAGCAAGATTTTCAAAATCTGGTGACTGATTTACAAAAACTTTGTTCAGGACTAGAAGAACTTTTGAGATTTGTTTGAAATAGTTTAAAGTTCATGTAGTAGGCAAATACAAGGAGTAATCTAATAGTCTCAGGTCTTGCTACCAAAGCATAGGTTTCATCAAAATCGATGTCCTCTTCTGGATTTAATTCATTTATTACCAAACATTTTCATTTGATTTGTTCATATTGACCCATCTGGTTTAGTTCATCATGCATGGCCAATATCTAGTCATGATCCTTTTCAACGTTTTCTAAACTTTGTAGTACAATTTGAGATATGAAGGCTAGGTAATCATGTGCAGTCCAATGTGATGACTTAGTGCTTATACCTTGAGAAGGATTACCAATAATTAATTCTTTAGGATGTGAAGTTACATACCTCTATTCTCTTGGTAGATCAGTATGATCCTTACTCACCATTTCACTTCCATCTTGTGTTGGTTTGTCCTGGATGTTTAGATCTTCTATTTTTTTTTGTAGAGTACCTACATCATTATCTATGCACTCATCTTTTCTAGATGATGAAGGGTTAGCTTCATCAAAAATAACATGAATTGACTCTTCTACAGTGAGAGACCTCTTGTTAAATACTCTGTATGATTTGCTATGTGATGAATAACCAAGGAATATAGATTCATCAGATTTTGCATCAAACTTTCCTAGGTTATCTTTGCTGTTATTTAATACAAAGCATTTACACCCAAAAACATGAAAATAATTAATATTTGGTTTTCTTCCTTTCCAGAGCTCATAGGGAGTTTTCTTTGAAATTGGTCATATCAAAACTCGGTTTAATATATAACAGGCAGTGTTCACAGCTTCTGTCCAAAAGTACCTTGGAAGATTACCTTCACATAACATTGTTCTAGCCATTTCTTCCAACATCCTATTTTTTCTCTCTACAATACCATTTTATTGTGGTATTCTAGGAGCAGAGAAGTTGTGATCAATGCCATGTTCAGTGTAATATTCATCAAATAATTGATTTTGAAATTCAGTTCCATGATCACTTCTTATAGAAACAACAGAAAGATTTTTCTCATTTGAAACTTTCTTATGAAATTTTCGAAATACACCAAAAGTTTCATCTTTATGTGCAATGAATAATATCCATGTGAACCTAGAAAAGTCATCTACAATCACAAGTCCATATTTCATACCTCCTAGGCTTGTGGTCCTAGTTGATCCAAATAAGTCCATGTGAAGTAGCTCAAGGGGTCTAGTTGTTGAAATAACATTTTTCGATTTAAAACTCCTCCTAGTTTGTTTGCCTAATTGACAAGCATCACAAACATAGTTAAGATCAACTTTGAAATATGGCAAGCCTCTAACTAGGTTCTTTGAGATTAATTTGGTAATAGTATGCATGCTAGCGTGACCTAATCGTCTATGCCATAATAGATATGACTCCTTGGTCTTAGCATTCATGGCTACTAGGCTGGAACTACTTGTCATGGCTAGATCATTTAGATCTACCACATAGATATTCCCGAGTCTATGGCCAATGAATTTGTTGCTAGAGTCAAGAGAGTTAGTTATTATATACATAGATGATTCAAAGATAACTTTGAAGCCTTTATCATATAATTGACTAATACTCAATAAATTATGCTTCAACTTATCTACTAGCAATACATTTTCAATGAAAGTATAAGGGGTTAACTTGATCTTACCGATTCTGATTATTTTCTCTTTGCTATTATCTTCAAAGGTAACCAATCCTCCTTCTTTCATTTGTAGGGTGATAAACTGATCATTGTCACCCGTCATATGCCATGAACAGCCGCTGTCAAGATACCATCTTTTCTTTAATTTTTGGGTGGCAAGATAATCCTACAAAACAGTCAAGGAGTGATTTTAGGTACCCAAGCTAACTTGGGTCCTTTCGGGTTAGCAACATTGGTTCCTTTTGGAACCCAAATGGTTCTACACTTTAATGCATTATTCATGGAACTTTTCAAAGAATTGCATTGGAAAGATTTATGCCCAAATCTATGACATGCATAACAAATAATTTTATCATCTTTGAATGATGCATGCTTTGAAGCTATAGTGGATGCAGAAACGGAAATACTTGAATTGAAGGATTTTTGCATAGTATTTTTAGGAACATATTTCAAGCCATTTGTAATTAATTTTAATGAAAAAGCTTTTTCAAGTTTAGATTTTGAAGCTGGAGCTTTTGAGGGTACAAACTTTGTTGCTAAAATCACTTTAGCTCTTAAAGCACTAAGTCCAATTCCAACATTACTTTTAGAGTCCTTTTGTTCTTTCAAAATTAGCTCAAGCTTATTTGAACTCAAGGTCAATTTTTCTACTAAAGGCTTAAGCTTTTCAACCTCCTTTTTAAATCAGTATTTTCGGCAACTAAAACATTGTTTGTCTCATATAAAATAATTTTTTCATTGTTCAAGACTATAACACTTTCAGAAAGGTTATCCAATTTTCTTTGCAAAATGTTATTCTTTTAAAAAATTTCATCCTTATCTTTTAATAAAACATCATTTTATTTCTTTAAGGACTTGATTTTAATTCCAGCTTTCTTGAATTCGATAAGTAAATCATGAAATGCTGAACTCAGTTCATTATAAGTAAACTCAGTTTGAAGCTCAGGGGATGATACCTCGTTCTCGAGACCCATTAAACAAAGATTTGTAGATTTCGGAGCCTCTTCGTCTTCAGTGGATGAGGATGCTTCGCTGTCACTCCACATCGCTACCATTGCTTTCTTTTTCTTTTTCTTAAGTCCCTTTTTCAATAAAGAATAGTTTGGTCTGATGTGCCCTGGCTTTTTACACTCATAACATGTGGGCACTTCTCTTTCTTTCTCCTTTTCCTTGTCCTTATCCTTACTAAACTCTTTGTTCTTGTGGAATTTTTTAAAATATCTTCCTTTTCTTCTTCCCAAGAATTTTCTAAATTTTCTTACGACCATGGCAACGTCTTCATCTTCCATGTTGCTTTCAGTAGAGGAGCTTTCTTCTTCCGATTCTTCATCCTTTTTAGAATCCATAGCAGCTTTAAAGGCGATCGATCTCTTTTTTTTTTGATCATCTTCAGTTCAATGCTGCATGGTCAGTTCATGTGTGATGAGAGATCCTAGCAATTCATCCAGCAATAAGGTGTTCAAATCTTTTGCTTCCTGGATGGCAGTCACTTTCGGATCCCACTTATCCGGAAGAGATCTTAGAATTTTTTTCACTAGATATGCATTAGTATATATCCTGCCAAGACTTTTTAGGCCATTAATAATATCAGTGAATCATGAAAACATGGCAGATATTGTTTCATTTGGTTCCATCTTAAACAATTCGTAACTATGTACAAGAAGATTAATCTTAGAAGATTTCACTTGAGAAGTTCCTTCATGGGTCACTTCGAGTTTATCCCAAATTTCTTTTGCTGAGGAGCAAATAGAGATTCGATTAAACTCATTACTATCCAAAGCATAATATAAGAGATTCATGGCTTTGGCATTTAACTCTTCCATCTTCATGTCATGTTCGTCCCAATCCTCTTCAGGTTTAGGAACGTCCACTCCATCAATTTTAACCATGAAAATGCAAGGACCCTTTAGAATGACCTTCCACAACTGAAAATCAACAGCTTGAATATAAATCTTCATTCTAGCTTTCCAATATGCATAATTTGTGACAGTGAAGAGTGGAGGTATGTTTGTTGATTGGCCTTCGGTCAAAGATGTACTCATGGGATGAGCCATCAACCTTTACTCTAGTGTATTCAGAGACTTTGCTCTGATACCAGTTGTTGCCTATGTGGCTACCCAAGAGGGGGGTGAATTGGATCTTTTAAAAAATTTAAACAAGTAATGTACTATTTCAAAATCCTTTGCAAGTGGTAGGTGCTGTGATAATGTTATATAATCCAGTAGCTAAACAAAGTAGAGAAAGCACAACACGAACATAGCAAATTTATAGTGGTTCGGAGCAAACCAGCTTCTACGTTCGTTATCCAAGATACCACTTAGGATTTCCATTATATTCACACCTGAATATAGTAGGATTGTTTTACAGGATCACAATCCAAAACCTCTACACTTTGGTTTTATGGGATCACCAAAGAAAACCCAACACCCTTTGGTTTTAACAGGCTCACCAAAGAAACCTAAACTTGGTTTTCATAGGATCACCAAGAACCTAAACCTTGGTTTTGATAAGGCTCACCAAAAATCTATTTGGTGTTTCAACCGGGCTCACCAATAACCCAACAATTCAAAGATTGAATTGAAAATAAATGCAACAATAAATGACAAACTCAAGTTGTCGGATAGTTGCCGATGCAGCTCGTTGGAAGTCTACTTGAATGTACTTGAATAAGCTTTAATGACTTCAGTGGCTTCTTCCAAAGTTGATTCAAGCTTTTGATCAGAGTTGTTGAGGGCTTGAATGCAGACTTGAATGCACTTGTGCTCTATCTCTTGTGGTTGGTTGGATATTCAATGAAGCTGGTGGGGACACCGGAGGCACCAGAATAAGACAGAGGCTTTTCAACCTCTATGAATTGATCAATAATTTATAAGTCCATATGTAATAAGGGCTTAGCCCATCTGAGTCCATTTTAGTTGTTATTTGAGTCTTTTGAGTTGTTATTTCAGTTCTGTACTTGTCAGCTCATGTTGAGCTAGTTCAGTCCAATGCTAGTCAGCTTATGTTGAGCTAATTTTATTTTTTTGAGTCCTGTCCAAGCATACTGAAGACTCAAGATCACATCATACAAGTGAAGACCAAGTCCAACCAGATTGAAGACATGGAAGTTTAGCCCAAGTCCAACCCAGCTTGAAGATTTGAAGACTCCAGGAGGAAAATCAGAAACCCTGATTCCTTGCAGATGCCCTCCAGATGCCCAGATTCCCTTCCAGATGCCAAAGTATATTCATAGACCAAGGCATCCATGATTTTAGAGGTCCATCTGCATCCTAGCCCAAAGAAATCAAGCCCAGGTGCCAAGCCCAAGCCCCTAAGAAGAAGATACCAGGGAATATTCCTGCTACCTGGCTACCAGGCCACCCCAGCTTCCAAAGGCCCAAACCCATGTGCCTGAGCCCCTTTGGGCTGGCCTCTTGCTGCTCTTAGAAGCCCAACACGCCCCCCTAGGCATCCTTGGAGTGTTGACCAAGTCAAGAGAGTTTTTAAGAATTTTTTCTACCTAATGTTTCCTTATTTTCTAGTTAGGGTTTGAGAGGGAAAAGGATTCCTATGTAAAGTCTAAAGTACCCTTACTTGGGGCCCAAGGTTAAGGGTCTATTTATAGGACCCTAGCCTCTTGTATGAAGCTAGATTTTTGATATGAAATAAACCTTGAGTTCTTATATTATTTTGTGTGATTACCCTGCTGTGTGCATAAAGGAGTTTAAGAGTTCTTCTTCCAGGTGTTTGCTACCATCTTCTCGCTGCCAACCATCCTTCTAGCCCCCTCCAAAACTTTCTTTCCTTTACTGTTTTCCTTTGTTTTCTTGATTTCCTCTGAGTTTTCTAACCTCTGACAGGTCGTTTGCAGGTCCCCGAGTTCCTACGAATCCAAAGACTCCAGCCAAGCCTCAATCGGACAACCGAGCAGAAAGTCGGGTATCCATGGGTCTTTGGCTCGATTTTCTAGGCCGCATCCATCAAGGAACGAGAGATCCCTTCACTGCGATCTTCACCGGGTGCTTCAGACATTGTCAGGTATACCCCCTCTACCTCCAGTCTTTATATTGTAGGAGAACTTGCCCTAACCGAGGCTTCTCAGCCCCGACGATCCTTCTTTAGTACTTTTCTAGGTTCTAATCTGCATGCTTGGCTTCAAAAATTCATACATAATTCCATACAACTAATTTTGATCTGAAATTCAGGAATTTATCACCTAACCCCACATATAAAATATACAAAAAGAATTGCATGCATATTAGTCCCGCATTAGAAGCTCTCTCTTTTTCCTTTTTGAACTCTCTTCTTTTCCAATTATTGTTCTTCTTAGTAGTTCAGATCCTTCAAATTTAAAGTATTCCATCATCACAAGGCAGTTCTAATCGTTGTAGACCATTGGGGAATGGATTTTGACCGTTGGAGCACTTTTTGGCATTCAAAAATAAATTCTGGAACTAGCCGTTAGATACCTGGAAGTGTCATTCGAGTTAGCTCAGATTCCTTCGAGTCGGCTCGGATTCCTTTGAGTCGGCTCGAATCCATCGAGTCGATAGGTTGAGTCGCCTGTTCTTCAATGCAATCGGCTCTTTGTCTCAGGGTGCAGAATGTAACTCTGGACGAGTCGGCTCTTTTCAGCTTGGATCGGCTCTTCTTCTCAGGTTCGAAAAACCTTACTCTGGAAGAGTCGGCTCGATGCAATTCGGGTCGGCTCGCTTTCTCAGGCCTTTGAAATTAGGTTTGGTAGAGTCGACTCTTTCTAGATCGGGTCGGCTCACCTGGCTGTTCTTAGAAAACTTTTATGAAATGGACTCTGGAGGAGTCGGCTCAGACTGATCCCAGTCGACTCGAATTCATCAGAGTCAGCTCGCTTTCCATTGAGTCGGCTTGGATTGCTGCGTTCCATAATCCTTGCTGCATGTCAGTAATCAGAGTCGGCTCTTCTTGTCTTGGGATCGGCTCGAGCGTCTTCTTCAGGATTTTTACAATTTCAACTTAAAGAAAATTCTCACCAACTCTTTTACAATTTCACACAAACCAACTCAAGGCAAAATCTAAGGCACACACACTTATAGAAGTAACCCTTTTACTTGATTTTTCTTAGCATTTTTACTGGGTTCTTCTTTACAAAAGCACTTACAACACAACTCAAGCAAGAAAAATAGAAATGTAGGAGTTGCAGTTTGAACATATTATACATTCTCCAATAACTTGTCAAACACTTGAAGAATTGTCAGTAGTAAATGTACATGCTCCAATGTTTGGTTATTATCAAAATCACTTATGGGGTCAACAGATTTGAAGTCAAGAAAATGAAATTAAAAGTATAAAAGAAAATGAAAACTTGGTACGTTCGATCTACTAGTCAAATCTTAGTATCTACTTACAATAAAAATAAATAACAAGAATTAAAAATATATAAAAATAAATATTGTATTAATTAAAAAATAGTCCAATTACAAGAAATTAAAAATAATAATTAAATAAACTACTAAATACGGTAACAAAGTATCCAAAGTTGATTGGCATAGTCTCGTTAGGACGTTGGTTGATGTCACTTTGCCTTCTTCCATCATACTCCATGAAGTGAAGTGGGCTTCCTCTTCTTCCTCTTTAGATCTTGATCTTGGAGATAGAATAGGCTTGAAGATGGTGTAGGAGGCAGAACTCTCCTCTAAGAATCCTCACTCTTAGAGACCAACCCGCAATCCAAAGCTATGCCCTCTACCCTGTACCATATCTTCTCTCTAAGATGCCTTCTTCTGTAACCCAGGGGTCCTTTAAAATATAGCTTGTCTAGGGTTTTCTCTCAATCAAATTTGGACTCAATTGGGCTCTAGATCAGCTAAATATCACAAGAAGAATTCTGAGCTATCAGATGTGTGATTGAATGGGTCGATCATTGTCTCCTTCCTTCTCAGGCAGACAGAGTCCAATCTGGACTCGTAGGACCCCGAATCCCTAAATCCAATTAGGACTTGAGCTCCGCTTCTCCCCATCAGGCAGTTGGCGGTGTGAGGTGGCGAGCAGTGGCAGGAAGTGGCAGTGGGATGGGTGGTGGATGGTGGAAGGAGATGATCGGTGTCAGTGAAGATGGGATGATCGGTGCTGGTAGATCAGTGAAAGTGGTTGACAGTGATGAACTTTGGAGGGAGGGGGGTCCCAGCCAGTGGCATTGGGAGGCAAATGGTGGAGTTGATGGCTGATCAATGAAGAAAAAAACTAAAAGCTTGAGGGATGGTGGCTGGTGGCTTCTCCTGGTAGTTTTTTCAGCGAGGGATGGCTCCCAGCGAGCTGACGCCGGCGGGAGGTGGTCTCTGGTGGCATAGATGGCGACGGAAGGTGGCACCTGAGCAAAAAATGATTGATTTCCAACTACGGTCCACAAAACGAGCTCATGGACCATAATTCATGGCAGCCATGGACTGAGCCTGGCCTCTGTAGACTGAGCAGCAAGGCCAATCCGCCATGGACTAGCTACTTTAAAATCTATGCTATTCCTTTAATAACTTTCAAATTCTAATTTCGGGCTCATTTGAACTTCGATTTGAGTGTCGTTTGCACTATTAGACTCTAAAAATTGAGCTCTTTTAATCTATAAGCTCCTTTCCTCAAAACACTAATAAAAATATTAATTATTAATAAATATTAATTAATTAATTTTTATTTTAATGGTTAAATTGGGATAATTAATAGACTTATCAAATAGTAATTTAAAAATTATTCTATAATGGTACCTACCTCAAATTCTCAACCCTTGAGAATATGTATCATCGTCTATTAATTTATTAGATGATTCAAGGAAACATTATTCAATAATGAAAATAAAAAACCCATTTTATTGATGAATGAAATTGATTAAATATAAAATTATATTCTAGACTATATAATATATCAGCTAGATTAGCTTCTAGAGTATGATCTAACAATCTCCCACTAGCACAAAAATCAATCTGCCATAAACCTTAGTTCCATCTTCTCAAGTGGGCTTCAATCTTCTCAGGTGGTCTCATGTGGTGCTTCCAAGGCTCAAGGGACCAAGGCTAAGGCCAAGGTCCAATGATCATGATGCTGTCATGGAACTTCTATGGCTAGTTTAGGCCCTAGGATGAAAGGATGTTAGCCTTTCGGTCTTGAGGTTCAGGAAACTTGAGCCTCAAGGAGCCAACATATATTGGGCTAGTTTTGAGTCCTAGGTATGTGTGATTAGGTTGAGTCATGGGTGTGCTTGGACTTGGAAAACTCAATTATGCATTAAGTTGGCCTATGGGAGTTTTAGGGTTATGTCATGGTGACCTAGTATATATATACTTTGTATACGGAGTTGATTGGAGCTGTCATAGTGAAATAACCTTTTCTCCCTGATATCCATATTCTTCCTCCCTCTCTTCCTCTCTGGTTGTCACTCTCTATCAGAGTAATATCAGCATCGAAGCCACCATACCCTAGGAAGGGAAAAATTCCTTAGCACCTAGAGACTCCTAGTCGAAGTAGGAATCCCTAACACAAGGGATTCTTGTGCCACCCACTTGCAAATCCTATTCCCATCAAACATGGTGATCTTAGGCCTCTTCAAGGCTGGTTCCAGGTCTTATTCAGAGGGGGATTAGATCTGGAAGAGATCTGATTAGATTGGTGGGCATTGGAAGAAGATTTCATGGTTTCCTAGTCCAAGTAGGAAACCTAGCGCCTAGGATCTTTGGAGTCATCCCTCTCTCTACCCTTTTGAAGTTCGACCAGGAACTTTGGAGGGTTGAATCCTTACTGGTTGGAGGTCCCAAGTGAGATGGTTTTACATCCATATCAAATCTAGAACGTTCAGGCCACTCTGAACAAGTTAAGAGATTTCTGCACAAGAAGGTCGAATCCTTGCCAGGCTGATTGCTTTAATCTCCTATTGCTGCTGCTTCCAATATAATGTTCTAAGGTTGGTTGCTAGTATAAGGTTGTCCACACACTTGGAAATGTGCTCCAACAATTGGTATCAGAGCCTGAGTTGCATGGAATTCGTGGGAGACACCGAAAGTTGTAGATCTTCAAGTGCTGAAATTTCAGCAAGGTTCCTGTCAAGTATTTCTCAAATCCCTTGGTTTATTTGTTGTGTGTTTGGCTTGGATCCAGCCATGGGTAGCAGCATGTAGGTTGATTTTGAAAAGTTTGATAGGAAAGGAAATTTTTTCATGTGGAAAGTCTTTGTGGAAGATCTCTTGGTTCAGTTGGATCTGGATCAGGCATTGAAGGAAAAGCCTGATGGGTTATCGAGAAGCAATAAATGTCCTTGGAAAAGAAGGCATGTGCCATGATTAGAGGGTATTTAGTGGATGCAGTTCTCTACTCGGTGATAGAGGAGAATACCTTGAAGGGTTTGTAGTCAAAGTTGCACAGTCTCTATATGGGGAAGACATGTGCAACAAACTGATACTGAAAAAGAGGCTTTACATCTTCGGATGCAGGAGGGCGGAAACATAGTGGATCACATTCAAAAGTTCGACCAGAAGTGTAATGAGTTGCTGAACATTGTGGTGAAGTTAGTGGAGGAAGACAAATCATTGCTTTTGCTTTGCTTGCTTGCCCCTTCCTTTGATTCATTGGTTACTACACTACTCTATGGCAAGGAGACCCTGGAGTATGAAGATATGGTCTCAGTGCTGCGATCTAATGAGCAGAGGGAGAAGTTGACCAAGAAAGGTGTTTCCTAGGAGGGCTTGGCCATGGGGGAGAGATCTGGAAGAGGAAGGGAAAGATCCAAGCAGAGGGGATGTTCAAAGTCTTAGAGGAAGAGCAGGAGCAGGAATGAAGCAAAGTGCTACAGGTGCAAAGAGATCCGGTACTTTAAATAGGATTGCCCATAGTGGAAGAACCAGAAGGGAGATAAAGGTCGATCTGATTCTTTGAGCACGGCAACTAATAAGAGGTGGAGTATGACCTCTTGGTTGTATCAGATGGTCACAGGCATCACACAGATATATGGACTCTTGACGCCACCTGTTTGCATCACTACACCCTGAATCTGTCTTGGTTTGCGACCTATACCAAGATTGATGAGGAAAGCATGACACTTGGAGATAATCACACTTGCAAAGTCACTGGTATTGGAAGTGTTCAAGTGAGGATGTTCGATGGGATCATGAGGACTCTTACAAATGTAAAGCATGTTCCCGAACTGAAGAAAAATCTAGTGTCACTTGGCTACCTGGAGCAGAGCGGTTTTAGCTTTAGCAGTCGAGCTAGGAGTGGAGTTCTAAATATCTCAAATGGAGATATGATAGGAGTGAGAGGTAGAAGGTTGGATAATACCCTCTACAGTATGGAGGGATCAGCTATAACTGAGGAGATTGATACAGCAGCTACAGTGCAGGATCAGCAGAGGGTTTATTGATTGTGGCACTACCGCCTAGGCCACATGGGAGATCATGGGATGAAGGAGCCGAGCAAACATGGATTGATTTTGTATCTAGATGGAGGAGTTTTAGAGTTGTGTGAGCCATACCAAACGAGAAAATATAAGAGAGTTCAATTTGTTAGTAGTTCGGCCCACAGTGCACCCCACTAGAACTAGTTCACACTGATGTGTGGGGACCGGCTCCGATTTCAGTGAGAAACAAAGCAAGATACTTCTTGACCCTGATAGATAACTTTTTTAGGAAGGTTTGGATCTATTTCATGAAGGAGAAATTGGAAATATTCTCAAAGTTTAAGGTGTGGAAAGCTGAAGTAGAGCAGGGTAGAAATGTGAAGTGTCTGCGATCAAACAATGATGGAGAGTACACCAGCACGGAGTTAGAAAAATTTCTCAGCAAAATGGGATAGCCGAACGAATGAACAGAACCCTTATGGAAAAGGCACGGTGCATGAGACTACAAGCAGGGCTTCCTGAGGCATTTTGGGTTGACATAGTTGATGCAGCCTGTTATTTGGTGAATCGGTCACCTCACACTAAGTTCGATAGTGTAATTCCAAAGAAGAGATGGTCTGGAAAGAAGATTAGGCTGAGCCATCTACGGGTGTTTGGGTGCATAGCATTTATGCATGTAGGTAATGGTGAGCGGAGTAAATTAGATACCAAATCTTGAAAGATGGTATTCTTGGGATATCCACGAGAAGTTAAGGGATACCAGCTATGGGATCCCTTAGAGATGAAGGTTTTCATTAGTAGGGATGTGACCTTTGATGAAAATTCAGTTCTTCAAAGGTCAGGTGGCATGGAGGAGCAATAGGAGCAGCAAGCAATCCAGTAGGGCAGTACTGGACAACTCACATCATTTTTTATCTTGCCACTTTCAAGTGCATCTAAAGGACTTGATATTCAGGTGGAGCACTCCCAAAGAGTGCCTCCACATGTGGAGCGAGCTCGAATAGGTGATGGAAGCTAGGAGGACCAGCAGGAGTGGGCTAGACTCAGGAGGGATATCAGGGTTGCGCTACACAAGTCCAAAAGAAACATTAGGCAACCAGATCGATATAGCTTTGGAGAGATGGTGTCATACACCCTGGTGATAGCAAATGGAGACCCTTACACCTACGAGGAGGCTATGAAGAGCCAAGACAAAGAGAGGTGGGTCCAAGCAATGTTCGAGGAGATGCAATCTCTCTATAAGAATGATACATGGAGATTGGTATAGTTGCCACTTGGAAAGAAACCTATAGGATGCAAGTGGGTCTACCAATGCAAGGAGGGACCTTTGGAATAGGGAGGCATCAGGTTCAAAGCTTGATTAGTGGCCAAGGGATACTCTTAGAAGGAAGGATATGACTTCAGCGAAATTTTCTCTCTTGTTATCAAACATACTTCCATCAGGGTACTACTAAGCATTATCGCAGCTCAAGACTTGGAGCTGAAGCAAATATATGTCAAGATAGCATTTTTCCATGGGAATCTAGAGGAGAGCATCTATATGGAGCAGCCCCCAGGGTTCAGAGAGCCAGGATCAAAAGGAAAAGTCTATTTCTTATAGAAGTCGCTATACCAGTTGAAGCAGTCACCGAGGCAATGGTACAAGCAGTTCGATACTTTTGTAAGAAGAATTGGACTTTCCAGGTGCAATCATGATTCTTGTATTTATGTGAGGACTTTGGATGATGCTTATACGATCTATCTTCTCTTGTATGTGGATGGATGACATGCTGATACCATGCAAGAGTAGAAAGATTATGCAGGAACTAAAAGGAGCTTTGTCTTAGGAGTTTGAGATAAAAGATTTGGAGCCTACAAGGAAGATCTTAGGGATAAAAATCTTCAGAGACCGAGCCAAGAAGGTACTGTATTTATCTCAGGGTGGTTATATAAAGAAAGTTTTGGAGAGATATGGAATGAAGGATGCAAAACTGATAAAGCTGCCTATTGCCGGACACTTCAGACTCTCCAAGACCATGGCACCACAGACTGAGGTGGAGGTTCATGAGATGGAGAGGGTGCCATATGCCTCTGGTATAGAAAGTCTCATGTACACCATGGTTTGTTGTAGGCCAAATATCGTCCATGCAGTGAGTCAGGTCAGCAAGTTCATGGTGTAACCTGGCAGGGAGCACTGGCGAGTACTAGAGAGAGTCTTCAGGTACTTGGCGGGTATAGTTGGAGTTGGCATCTGCTATAGATAGTAAGGAGGTGCCGAGAGACTCTCCAACATGTCCAAGGAGGCTCAAGAGCTGATAAGAGGGTTCATGGATGCGGATTTTGGTGGAGATGTGGACACCCGTCACTCAACGACAAGTTTTATTTTCAACTTGTATGGAGGTCCCGTTTCATGGAGATCATGTTTGCAGCCCATTATGGCTTTATCAACCATGGAGGCAGAGTACATTGGTGTTATAAAGATGGCAAAGGAGGCTCTATGGTTGAAGGGCTTAGCATTGGAGATGGGCCTCGAATAGGAGCTATCAGGGTCACTACGATAGCCAAAGTGCACTTCTACTTACACAGAACTCTGTCTATCATGCTTAGACCAAGCACATCGACATCAGATACCATCAGATCAGAGAGCTTATGTGGTGCGGGTACCAGGGCTAAAAGAAATCGATAGGTTGAACCCACATCCCTGTGGATCACCTGTGAGTAAAATTCTGAACCCAAATCCTTTTTATCATGTAAATATTTATTTTAAATTCTGTTATTTTGGTCTAGTTAGGGTAAACCCTTTTTACCAACTATAATTAGGGTTTTGTTTATTTTGGGATAAAACCCTTTTCATCAAGTTGAGTCGAAATCCTAATTGAGTCAAACCCTATTTACCCAATTGGGATTTAAATGGTTCGGTTTGAATTAGCCCTTTTTACCAACTTTAATTGAATTTTTTTTTGCAAGCCTAATTAAGTATGGTTGGTTATTTAGTTGAGTCATGTGATTTGTCATTTATTGAGTCCATGAAACTAGTTGAGTCATTAAGTCCTGTATTACAAGAGGGGACCCAAGACAATATCCCATGTGCACCCAATTGAAGATCCATGTGACCCCATGTGCTAGCTCAAGACAACCCATGTGCTAGCCCAAGTCACAACCTCTTCTTGGCGCCACCTTTTAGAAGATTTGGACATCAACACATGTCATGTTTGGACATGTCTTTAGGACAACACTGCTTGGCACTTCAACCAGGACAAGAATACATGACATGTCTAAAAATTATTTGCCATTGGGACAAAACACATGCCATGTCACTTATGTTTGGACATCCCACATGCTATGTCTTAAATGAATTCCAAATTGGCACCCTTCTTTTTAAGAGATGTAAAGCAGAAGGAGTTCTCCACATGGACGCCCCACTCAAATTATTTCACACCAATTTAAGAAGAGGTCGGCCAAGCTTTCCACTCCTTTTTGTCACCCACTTCAAAGAGAGTTCCAAGGTATCCATTCACTAAATGAAAGAGGTTCAAAGGTTCTCTACCACAGCATTTCACTCAAACAGGTTTGAAGTTGCTTAAATCTCCAGAACTCAAGAGTCTCACCAAAACTCTTGAGTCCTCTTCTATCCAAAACTTAAGAGTCTCACCAAAACTCTCGAGTCCTCTCCTATCCAGACTGAAGAGTCCACTCACCTACAAAAGACCACATCATCCAGACTCTAGAGTCCAGCAAGCAAGGACAAGATGGAGCATCTTGACCCTACATCAAGCCATCTCATCAATCCACCACTTAGGTGCCCACTTTGGATGAGAAGCCTCAAGATTTCGCCCACTTTGAAAGGAGTCTAGATCTTCTTAGCAAACAAGAGTCCAGGCTACCTAAAGTAGGATTCTAGGAGTTGTAGTCCAAGGAAGAAAAGACCGGTAGTTGTACCCCTTACACCACTGGTTGGGGGTCTATAAATATCCCTCCAACCCCCCTTGTAATCAATCAATTATTATTCAACAAGAGTGTTATTCTATCAAAAAATTTTCTTCCTTTGCTGTGTGCATCGTGGGGTGTGAGGCCCTTCCTTTGTTTTACAAAACATCGCAGGGTGTGAGGCCCTACTTATCCAGCCAACCAGAAAATCTAAAAAAATACCATTTCTAAACCTTCCTTTCCTTTCATTCTTTCTTTTTCTTTGTTATTTTTTTAATTCATGATTTTCATTGCTGAGTGTTACAGGTAAATAGGAATCAAGATCAGGTGTTCTTGCCTCGAAACCAGCTTCACGTGGAAGATCAAAACAAGGGATCGAGTTCTTGAAACCTTGCCATGAAGATCTTGAGTGTTGTGTCAGATCCGATTCAGAGGAGCATTTTTTCATTGGTGAAATCAAAACTTATTCCTTTCTCATTATTCTCTGACTCGTTGATAGATAAATCTTAGTTTACAGTAATTTTTCAATCACCAAGTCCTGCTTTCCTAGTTAATTTATAGGTTTACTTGCGGGTAGATAATAACTAGTTTTCTTTTCTATCTCCATTGAAGTCTTCTCTAAAAATCTGATAAAAACATAAAAAAATTAGTTTCTACTGTTTTTGCTAATTAATCAGTAATATCAGTAATTTAGTTTTTATTTTGTCCTGCATCATCGTGGAGGATGGCGAGGTGGAGCTGGTGAGGTGCATAGCAAGGAGAATCCAGTAGATGCACTGATGAAGGTTCTACCACGTGATAGCTTTCGCAAGTGTGTGGCACTGATGTAGCTCGTGGACAAGATGGAGTTGGCTGAAGCCTTGAAGCACCAAGGTGGAGATTGTTGGGTTTCATGTAGTGCTTCCAAGGCTCAGGGGACCAAGGCTAAGGCCAAGGTCCAATGATCATGTTGCTGTTATGGAATTTCTAGGGCTAGTTTGGGCCCTAGGATGAAAGGTTATTAGCCTTTCAAGTCTTGAGGTTCAAGGACTTGGGCCTTAAGGGTCTAATTTGTATTGGGTTGGTTTTTAATCCTAGGTATGTATGATTGGGCTGAGTCAAGGGTGTACTTGGGCTTGGAAAACTCAATTATGCATTAAGTTGGCCTATGGGAGTTTTGGGGTTAGGTCATGGTGACCTAGTATATATATACTTTGTATATGGGGCTGATTGGAGCTGTCATAATGAAATAACCTTTTCTCCCTGATATCTATCTTCTTCCTCCCTCTCTGGTTGTCTTTCTCTATCAGGGTAATATCAGCATCCAAGCCGCCATACCCTAAAAAGGAAAAAATTCCTCAGCGCCTAGGGACTCCTAATCGAAGTAGGAATCCCTAACACAAGGGATTCTTGTGCCGCCCACTTGCAAATCCTATCCCCATCAAACACGATGATCTTAGGCCTCTTCAAGGTTGGTTCTAGGTCTTATTCAGAGAGGGATTAGATCTGGAAGTGATCTAGTTAGATTGGTGGGCATTGGAAGTAGATTGTCATGGTTTCCTAGTCCAAATAGGAAACCCAATGCCTAGCATCTTTGGAGTCATCCCTCTCTCTACCCTTTTAGAGTTTGACCAGGATCTTTGGAGGGTTGAATCCTTATTGGTTTGAGGTCTCAAGAGAGGTGGTTTCATGTCCATCTCAAATCTGGAACGTTCGAGGCACTTTAAACAAGTTAGGAGATTTCTATACAAGAAGGTTGAATCCCTGCCAGGCTGATTGCTTCAATCCCTTGTTGCTGCCACTTCCAATATAATGTTATGAGGTTGGTTGCTGGTAAAAGGTTATCCATGCACTTGGAAATGTGCTCTAACAAATATTTCATGCTAATAGAGTAGTTGCATCTTTTCGATGTAATTGAACTACTGTATCTAGTCAAGAATAGTCACCACCAATAGGATGCCCATATTCTACAATGGTGGAAGACCATTGGACTTAATCTGTGCAACAAGATTTAATTTAGGTCTCATCTAATGAGCCTTTTCTATCTCAAGTAAATGACTAACCTAAATAGCATGAATGAACTTAAATCACTACGCAATCTAATTTAAGACTAATCGACTAAATTGACCAAGTAAATGGAGATCGATGGGAGACTCTCTATTGCTTTTCATAGACATTAATAAATTGGCTAGGTAAGTAAACAGTCTTTATTAAGTAACCACCTTTCAAGCATTTATCTCAAACATCAATTTGATTAAGAGAAAAGTTCTATGGCAACCTAAATGAGCACATCTTTGGCTGAAGGTCAATCAAGTAATAGACTTCCACTATTCACCGGCACCAATTACACCTATTAGAAAGCTAGGATGAAAATTTATATTCAAGCTATTGATTTTCAATTATGAAAAATAATCTTGAAAGGACCACACATACCCATAGAGAAGGTAGATGGAATAGACATCCTTAAACTGAAAGAGAAATGGGATGAATATGACATGAAAATAGACAAACTTAATGCCAAAGCCATTAATCTTCTTTACTGTGCTTTGGATGCAAATGAATTTAACCAGGTTTCTACTTGCACCTTGACAAAGGAGATTTGGGATAAACTACAAGTTACACATGAGGGCACTACTCAAGTAAAGACCTCTAAAATTAATATACTTGTGCATAATTATGAACTATTCAAAATGGAACCAAATGTGACTATACATGAAATGTTTGCTAGATTTACATGTATTATTAATAGTCTGAAAAGTTATGGCAGGGTATATTCCAATGCCGATCTGGTACAAAAGATTCTTTGATCCTTACCAGATAAATGAGATCCCAAAGTCACTGCAATACAAGAAGCCAAAGACTTAAATACACTTCCACTTGCTGAACTTCTTGGTTCTTTGATTACACATGAACTGACAATGCAGTGCCGTAGCAAAGATGACAATAAGAAAAAAAAATCAATAGAATTCAAGGCAGTAGCGGAGATTAAGAAGTAAGAAGAGGAAAAAGAAGAAGAAAGCCCCTCCTCGGATGAAGAATTAAGAGATGATGATAGAGCTCTAGTTATGAGAAGATTCCAAAGATTTATGGGCAAAAGAAAGTCAAGATATTAGAGGAAGCACCTTGGCAAAGGTGAACAAGGTAAAAAAAAAGACAAAGACAAAGATAGGAAAAATGAGCAACTACCTATTTGTTATGAATGTAAGAAGCTAGGGCACTACCGTTCTGAATGTCCTACACTGAAAAGGGATATAAGAAGAAGAAAAAGAAAGCAATGATGGCTACATGGAGCGACAGCGATGAATCTACTTCCAATGAAGAGGAAGAGACATCAAAATTAGCAAATATATGCTTAATGGGTCTAGAAGATGAGGAATGTATTGCATCCCAAAATTCAAAGAAGAGATGGTATCTAGATAGCAGCTGTTTAAGATACATGATGGGTGACAAAGATCAATTCATCATCCTTGAAATGAAAGAAGGTGGAATGGTTATATTTGGTGATAATGGTAAGGAAAAAATCATTAGGATTGGTAAGATCAAAATTATCCCTTCCACTTATATTGAGAATGTATTGCTAGTAGATAAATTGAAGCGTAATCTATTGAGCATTAGTCAATTGTGTGATAGAGGCTTCAAAGTTTTATTTGAATCTTCAATGTGCATAGTAACTAGCTCTCTTGATTCTAGCATTAGGTTTGTTGGTCATAGACTTGGAAATATTTATATAGTAGACTTGAATGATCTAGCTATGTCAAATAGTATAAGTCTAATGGCAATGAATGCTAAAAACAAGAAATCTAGTTTACTTTGGCATAGAAGGTTGGGTCATGCTAGCATGCATACATTAGCAAAATTAGTTTCCAAAGACTTGGTTAGAGGTTTACCAAAGTTTAAAGTTGATTTTGATCATGTTTGTGATGCATGTCAATATGGTAAACAAACTAGGAGAAGTTTTAAATCTAAAAACATTGTTTCAATATCAAGACCCTTAGAACTACTATACATGAACTTATTTGGACCAACTAGGACCACAAGCCTAGGAGGTATGAAATATGGTCTTGTGATAGTTGATGACTTTTCATGATTCACTTGAGTTTTGTTTTTAGCACACAAAGATGAAGCCTTCAAAGTTTTCGAAAATTTTACAAAAAGGTTTCAAATCAGAAAAATATTTCAATTATCTCAATTAGAAGTGATCATGGAACTAATTTTGAAAATCAATAACTTTGAAAAATTTTGCATAGAACATGGAATTGATCATAACTTTTTAACCCCTAGAATACCATAATAGAATGGTGTTGTGGAAAGAAAAAATAGAACATTGGAAGAGATGGCCCGAACCATGTTGTGTAAAGACAATCTTCCAATGTGCTTTTGGACAAAAGCTGTGAATACTGCATGTTACATATTAAACCATATTTTAATTAGACCAATTTTAAAGAAAATCCTCTATGAGCTTTGGAATGATAGAAAACCAAATATTCATTACTTTCATGTTTTTGGATGTAAATGTTATATTTTAAATAATAGAAAAGATAACTTAGGAAAGTTTGATGCAAAATCTGATCAAGGTATATTTCTTGGATATTCAATCACAAGCAAAGCATATAGAGTTTTCAACAAAAGAAATTTAACTATTTAAGAGTCAATTCATGTTATTTTCGATGAGTCTAACCTCGTACCTTTAAGAAAAAAAGAGTGTATTGATAATGATGCAGGTTTCCTAAATGATGGAGTAAAAAATATGAGCTTGAAAGAAAAGCAAGTTGAGCAAGAAAAGGAGAAGGTAAGTACAGAACATGATAATTTATCAAAGAATTGAAGGTACGCACATTCTCACCCTAAAGAATTAATTATTGGTGATCTCTCTTAAGGAGTAAGACTAGGTCATCTTTTAGAGACACCTTTGACTATTTAGAATTTGTTTCTCAAGTTGAACCTAACTGCATAGAGGAAGCTAAAAATGATCCATATTGGATGATGGCTATGCAGGAAAAACTTAATCAATTTGAAAGGAACAATGTATGGACCTTAGTAGCTAGACCTAAGGAACATCCTGTTATAGGTTCTAAATGGATTTCTAGAAATAAACTAGATGACAAAGGCAATATAGTTAGAAACAAGGCCAGATTAGTTGCTAAAGGATACAACCAAGAGGAAAGAATAGATTTTGATGAAACTTATGCAAAATTAGCAAGATTAAAAGCCATAAGACTCATACTTGCATTTGCATGTCACATGGAATTTAAACTTTTTCAAATAGATGTAAAAAGTGCTTTTTTAAATGGCTACATTGAAAAAGAAGTTTTTATGGAACAACCTCCCATATTTTAAAAATTACTCTTTTTCGAATCATGTTTTCAAACTAAACAAAGCTTTATATAGTTTAAAACAAGCACCTAGAGCATGGTATGAGAGGTTGAGCAAGTTTCTTTTAGAAAATGATTTCAAAAGAAGTAGAGTAGATACAACATTATTTATCAAAAGAAAAGATGATGAATTATTAGTTGTACAAATATATGTTGATGATATAATCTTTGGTACAACTAATGAAGCTTTATGTCAAGAATTTGCCAAGTTAATACAGGAAGAATTTGAAATGAGCATGATGAGTGAACTCACTCTCTTCCTTAAACTCCAAATCAAATAAACAAAGGAGGGGATATTCATCAACCAAACAAAGTACATCAAAGAACTCCTGAAGAAGTTTGGGATGGAATCTACATAAGAAATTGGCACACCCATGAGCCCAACCTACAAACTTGACAAAGATGAGGAAGGTAACAAGGTTGATCAAAAATTATATCGAGGTATGGTTGGATCTCTACTTTATTTGACTGTAAGTAGCCTGATATACTATTTAGTATTTGTATATGTGCAAGATTTCAAGCTAATCTTAAAGAATCACATATACTTGTTGTTAAAAGAATTATAAGATATCTCAAAGGTACATCAAACTTAGAATATGGTACTCTAAACCTTCATCTTTAAATTTAATATATTATTTAGATGCTGATTATGGTGGTTGTAGAATTGATAGAAAGAGCACTAGTGGTACATGTCAATTTCTAGGATTGAACTTAATCTCATGGCACAGCAAGAAGCAAAACTCCATGGCACAATCTACTGCTGAGGCAGAGTATGTGGCTGCAGGGAGTTATGCTCAAGTGTTATAGATTAAGCAATAACTAGAAGATTATGATATCATTCAATCTAAAATTCTAATCAAATGTGATAGCACAAGTGCTGTCAACTTAACAAAGAATCCTATTCAGCATTCAAGAACTAAGCATATTGAAATTAGACATCATTTCAGTAGGGATCATGTTCAAAATGGTGATATTGAACTCAAATTCATTTATACTGAAAAACAATTGGCTGACATCTTTATTAAATCCCTTAGTGAGGATAGATTTCAAATGATCAAAGAAGAATTAGGCCTTTGTGATCATTTTTAGGATTTTAACATAATTTCTTCAAGAATTAAGGAAAATTTATCTAGATGACCTCCATCACCTATTAAAGTTTGATACACACCTTTTCTAGTATTTTTCTAGGAGTAAAAACCATTTTCCTGAATTTTTGAACCTTTTTCCTTGGTTCTGCTCAAGCCGACTCGAGCAAAAAAAGTTCTCTAAGCGAGTTGACTCGGATAATGGACTTACTTAAGAATGTAAGCCCTAAAAATTTATTTTCTCCTCATTCTTTCCTGTTGAACCCGAGCCTAAGGGAGTCCTTTCCATTTTTGCCCTAAGGACCACTCAAATACCTCCAAATCCTTTAGATCCTAGATCAATGGAACCCAAGATGGCAATGGCAAAGAGAACTAAATGGATGGCTCTGAGCACTGTTCAAGCAAAAAGAAGATCAAAAAGAAGACAAGATGAGCCGACTCCATAGGAACCACAAGCTCCACCTCCTCCTTAGCTACAAATCATTCAGATGGGCAACAGACCAGTAACCTCAGGTAGAAGAGTTGATTTTGGATTTCTTGAACAACAACATTTCCGTATTGGTGATTGGATTGAAGTCCAAGGATGGGAGTTCTTCTGTTCTTTGGATGTCCCCATATATCCCATACTAGTTTAAACATTCTTTGAGCACCTATCTTTTGGCACACACCAAATCCTCTCTATAGTGAAAGGAATTACCATTTCAATAGATGAAACTAGGTTAAGTAGAGTTCTACAAATGTCCAAGACTGGAAAATGTTATTTGAATATCAAGGACAGACAAAATACTTTGAGAGTTGTTCTGGAAAGAAGAAATGTGGAAGGCATCTCTAATGTTCAAGCTAATAGACTATCACTTGAGATGTGACTACTCCACAACATCATTAGCAGGGTGTTCTTGCCCAGGACAGGGTGCTTTGACTGGGTGAGTGAGCGTGATCTTATGTTCATGAGATACATGATTGAGGGAGAGGCCCTCAATCTACCATTTATCATGATGACACAAATTAGAGATGCAACTCGCAAGGCCAGAGCATGTCTATCCTATGGGATGGCCTTCATCCTACTATTTTAGGATTGTGGTATTGATCTATCTGGAGAGGACAGTAGATTTCTTCTGCACACTAACAGATATTCAGAGAAATCACTTCACAGAATGGGGTATCATAAAGTTGGAGTATGGGTAAAGAAAGTATCAGGACAGAGAGTAGTTCACTTTGATGATGATGAGAATGATATCCCAGATGATGTTGAGACTACTGAGCAGATTGGAGATGATGAGGATGAGCATAATGATGAGGCTGGACCCTCAGAGCCAGCACCTACCACACCACCTTCGTCAGTACCTTCAGAGCCCAGCACTAGTGGACAGTAGCATGATTCTGAGTAGATGAGGATACTTAGAGATGATATTTCTGCTCTCAAATCTAATCTTTAGATAGTTCGAGCAAAGGTACACTCATAGATTGATCAGCTACGGACTAAGGTCAGAGATGGTTTCAACAGGATTCTAGCAGCTCTACATCAGACTACCTCAATTGGACCTTCTAGATCACCTCCTTCGCCACTAGATGATGGATAGGATTTCTATACTACTAATCAGCAGGCTGATGTGCATTCTATAGATCCACATGTCATGGACACACCAGCACCAGAGATAGAGCAGCATGAGCAAAGCATCCCTGATACTCTGCCACTCAGATTCTCTATGGGACCAGCACTGTTGCATTATCTGATGCTTTTACTGATCAGAGGACTCCATTACTATCAGCCTCTGAGTCAAAGGCTCCTCCTTCAGCACCTATTCCTGATCCTACTCCACCAGCAAATACTGAAGCCAGACCTAGACCTAGACAGTATCATAGATCTAGAGCTACACCTAGAGCTGGCCCATCCCTTAGGACCAGACACATGACCCATTAGACTCCTAGATCATCTGCAAATAGGGTTATGGCTACTGTTGTATTAGATCTTCCATCTAATTAGGACTAGCCTCACATATGTCTTGCTTATGTTGTGCTTCATGTATGTTATTGTGTTACATGTATTGAACTGAAATTTCACTATTTATGACAATCACAGTTACTTACTCTTTTTTACTCTCTAAATGTGTGATGATATTTAATTCTATAATAAGGGAGAGCATTTACACCTTTTGTTGATGACAAATAGGGAGAGTAATATGTGATGCATGGAAATTTACAATGAGATATTATGTGATGCATGAAAAATTACAATGAGATAATAAAATGTGATGCATGAAAAATATAAGGAAAATATGAAATTAAAATGGAAAATGTGATGCATGGAAAATTACAATGAGCAATGTGTGTGCAAAATACTTGAGCAAGGGAGAGTATATTTCATAAAAATGAGTATATTTCATAAACATTAAAATGAACCTTGGAATATTTCTAAAAATCAAAAAATTACATTGAGCCTTGACATTTCATTCAACAGCTCAAACATGTCAATTAAATTGAATCATAACCTGAATTGCTTGGTATGACATATTGTATAGCATATTTTAAACTCATTTACTCTGATACAATTGCAAATGTAAAGGTACTATTCTTTCCATGCCCAGTATTTTGTCATCATCAAAAAGGAGAAGATTGTTGAACCCTGGAATGATTTTGATGATTACAAAATATTGGAGCATGTATTTGATACTGATGCTTTTTAAGTATTTAAGAAGTTTTTGTAGGGTATTTTCTAATGGACAATCATCAATCCTATGTTTCTTCAGACCAATGGAATGAATCTATTATTCAAGAAAAATTTTGTGTATTTAAGAGCCCTAAGTAAACTCAATTGTATATTCATGAAAAATGGTTCAAATTTATGTAATTTTAAGTATAAATATTTTAGAATAGGTTTAGAAGTTGTTTAGAAAAAGTTTGAAGCTATTTGGAAGACTCTGCATAAGTTTCTACTCGAGCCGACTCTAATAGATAGAGCTGATACATTTCTTGGCACATCACAGAACTTTTCTGATACAGAACATCCAAGTCGACTCCAAGAAGATCCAAGTCGACTCTCACAAAATGGCAGAAATTTGTTTCTGAGATTTTAGTTAACCGAGCTGACTCTAGTTTGACAAGAGCCAATCTCATAGACTGTAGAATTCTTCAATGATAATCTGAGCCAACTCAAGCTCTGTGAATCGACTCGAATCCCAGGATTTCAACAGTAATGGCTAGTTCCAGATTCAAATTTTTTGAATTTAAAGAGTCCCAACGGCTTGTTTTTGACTTCCAAGGTATTCTAACGGCCATATTCATCTGGGAACACTTCAAGAAGCTATAAATAAAGGATTTAAGAGAAGAAAAAAGAACTTTTTTGAAACTTTTATGAGAGTATTGATTATTCCAAGAGCTTTCAAGTAGAAACTTAAGTTCTCCAACAACTTTCAACTAACTTCTTGAGTTAATCTTTGAAGAATTAAGAGAGGCTTGAAGTGCATTGAAGAAGCATTCAAGAAGGCCTCATTAAGAGTTTTTTCAACTACAACCATTCAACACATTGAATTTGTTTTAGTGTTACTTCTTTTGTTAACTCTATTTTTGAGTTGTTACAAGTACAGCAAGTAGCTGTAGCTTGTGAATTTGTTTTAGGTTGTTGGTTAGCCTTGAAAACCAAGTTGGGTTGTTAGTGAGCCCGGGAAAACTAACTTTGTATTTAGGTTTTGGATTATAAGCCCGTAGAAAAATAATCTGACTGTATTTGGGATGAATATAGTAAAAATCCCAAGTGTGCACCTTGGGTAGTGGATGTAGGAGCTGTGTTGCTCTAAACCACTCTAAATCTTATGGTATTTATGCTGGCTCTTGCTTTTGCATTGTTATTTACTTCTGCACATAATACTCTATTTATTTCACTCACCACACAAGATTTCAAAAGGCACATCTTGCTAAAATTTCTCGAACCCAATTCACCCCCCCTCTTGGGTTGGTCAACTAGGCAACATTCTCCAAGAGGTGTCCAACTTTTACAAGACCAACCTCAGGGGCTGATCCATTAGGCTGGTGATGGAGTGTGCCTAGAAGTAGGGCTAGAGCCACTAAGCTAAAATCAGAAGAGCATATGCGATCTTCTCCATCTTTGGGTAGCGGGTCTTCGCATCCTTTAATAATTTACTACCATAGTATATTGGATTCTATGCACCTTCTTCTTTCATGATAAGAACTGAGCTTATAGTGACTAGAAATATGGCCACGTATAGGTACAGCATTTTTCCTTCTATTGGCCTGATCAGAAGGGGAGCAGCGACCAAGTATATGCAAAGCTACTTGAAGGTGACCAGCATTCTTCCATCCAACAGAAGTCCTTGATCTATCTCAAAGCCTTGGAGAAGGGTAGGCACTTATAGCCCGACCTGATTGATAATTATATTAAAAAATATATTAATTTAATAATTAAATTATCTTTATTTATTTAATAATTGATACTTTTATGCATTATTTACAGGAAAGAATACCATTAATGTGAAGAGATTGACTTTTGGAGTCCAATGGTGTAAACGACACTCAAATCAAACTTGAAATGAGCTTAGAATCGAATTTCAAAGGAATAATACAAAATTGTATGTATTTTGAAGCAGCCGGTCTACCATATACTAGCCACTTGGTCTACGAAGCAAAGATGGGTTCATGGGCAGCCATGGTTTCGGTCCACGACTCAAAATTATGGACCATCGATGGATTTTGGTGTTTATTGCTCTGGAGAAGCCGCCAATGCCCTTCCCCTCATTGCTGAGAAGCCTCCCATGGTCAGAAAAGTAGTCAAGCCATCTCCCAAGCTATCGATCTCCTGCTTTGCCATTATCCCATAGTTTTCTACCTTTGTTGTAGGTCCAAGAAGCTCTCCACATGTAGCTCACCATCATTCTATTCTTCTCTGCCATGTCCGCCACCTGCCAAGCCAAGACTCGACCGGTCTCTTCCATGTCCGCCGCCCCCTTCACCATCTCAAGACTACCATTGACCACCAGTTTTTCTCCCATCCCCTATCAGTTTCCAAGATCTTGAGCTATGGTTGCTATTCACCGGCCACCACCTGCCGGAAATGTCACCATGTTATCACCCATTGCATCTCTCCTTCTCCCATCCCCTGCTACCATCTTCCTCTGGCCTCGAGACCTCACCGGCCAAGATCAATGCCAACCATCATGCTCCTCCTCGATGGCGAGATCCTTCCACCAGTCATTGCTTGTGCCTCCCATGATCACCATTCTCTCCCACTATTTTTCCATTCCAAGTGCTAGAGCTCCTGTCTGTTTCCCTCCTTTTCTTCATCGAGCACCACATCTCGGTTGCCGGCTTATTATCAGGAGCTACACTAGTATTGGTGATGTCTGAATGAGAGGAGGGATTGGTTAGAAGAAATTAAGGTTGTTCGACAAAATAGAACAGAGTTTTTTTTTTTTTTTCGATGGAGCGGGTGCGATGGATAAGGAATAACTCATACAGAACCAAGAGTTGTTGGGGTAGATTACGATGGAAACTAACATGGTACTTACTCGTTCTCTTCTGCCTTTAAAAGAAGCATCGCAACCCAAGAGAGGGGCATTCGTTCTTCTATCGATAGCCCCCTTCCGACTTCTCATCCACTTTTGCTTCCCATCCATCCTTCTGACTTCCCATCCACTTCCGCTTCCCATCCACCCTTCTAACTTCCCATCCACTTTCATTTTCCACTTCCCCCTTCACCGCTGCTCTGGTTTCCTTAGTTCCCTAGTTTCCATCGCTGCTCCCTGGTTCCCTGGTTTCCACCGCAACTCCATTTGCTCCATCTTCCAATTTGCTGCTGAGTCTTCCTGGAAGCATGATCTCCATCTTACTCAGGAATCAAGGGAAGAGGAACTTTTATTTTAGTAATTTGTTTTATTTATTTATGAGATATATTCTTTATGTTATGAAATGAAAGAGCTTATTTCTTCATATTTATTCATAATGCTCTTTTACCATGTTTGAAGTAGCTTATACTCTAGAATAATTCATGATCAAAGGATACAAGTTGTGCTTTTAAGATAAGTTTTCTTTAAGTAAAGATAATCTTTGACTGATCTATTCTTAAAAGGGATAGGCCCTGATCTACGGGTACATGCCGTTCTCTCATTAAGATAGATCATATCTCAATTATATTCATAAGTAATTTTTTATAAATAAAGAATACCGATAGTGACTCAAAATCCCAAGATTCTTTTCCCTACATTTAATTAATTTTTCTTAGTGCTTTATTTTGTAACCGTTAATTAGTAGTTTCATTAATTGAAACTATTCTTTCTCATTTGGGTCTCTATTAGTTTATTGCTCATCTCATTAAGATAGATCATATCTCAATTATATTCATAAGTAATTTTTTATAAATAAAGAATACCGATAGTGACTCAAAATCCCAAGATTCTTTTCCCTACATTTAATTAATTTTTCTTAGTGCTTTATTTTGTAACCGTTAATTAGTAGTTTCATTAATTGAAACTATTCTTTCTCATTTGGGTCTCTATTAGTTTATTGCTCATCTCATTTAAATAGTATTAGTTTAATTTCTTAGTTATCAAATCATTATTATTATCCTTTAAAAGTACTTTTAAAAAAACTATCTAAAGTCTCTGAGGACTTGACCCTTACTCTCACTACTCTACATAAGAATAGTGAAAATAAGGTATTATAATTTGTACATAGCAACATGCACTAGATTTTTTTTAGCATCATTGTCGAGGACTTTTGGCATGTTATTTTAAAAAAATATCAAATCAAAAAAATAAAAATAATAAAAAATAATTATTATTTTCTGTCAATCTTGAGTGTATCGACATGAGGTTGTCCTGGCATAACTTTTAAGTTATGTTGAATGGTTATCCTAGGATATAAAAATGTTGAATTGACTTAAAGTTTTTTAAAATCTAAAAAAATATAAAAAAATTCAAAAAAAATAATATTGACATCCTCATAAATTATTAGGAGATTAGAGACTTAAACATAAAATTAAAAAAAAGTAATTAATCTAATTTTGCTTGTGTGATAATCATAAAATTTTTGGACATCTTATCTATTGCATTGCATTCATCCATAATTAACTTTAAGGGAATAACCCATTAATCAGATAAGGTAGGGAGTTAATTACACTTCTTTGGCCCACAAATCATCACCCTGCATTTGCATTGACTCAGGCTTTAATTGTTAAAATCAATTAGACATCAGTCCTAAGAATTTCAAGCTCAATAGGACAAGAAAATCCTAGAGTTGGACTGGGTTCAGATTGGTTAATTGCTTGGTATCTAATTTAAGTGGTTCAGGGACAAGAGCCTGAAGGAAGGTAGTTCTTTAATTAGTTCTGTTCACTTATCTGGCCATTTTAATTGGTCTCTAAGGCAAGCAACGAGGGGATCCCTACCAACCTTACACTTACCTAGCTAAGTCAGTTAATTGATCTTGGGCTTGGAGTACTCAAAGGTAACCTTGGAACAATTAGGAGCTATCTAGACTTAAGCTAACCCTAGGATAGAGATAATTTTGATTGTATCACTTATTTAAAAAAAATAATAATAAAATAAAATAACTCTCATCTTTTGTCTCTAGTTTAGAACTCTCTTAGGATTCTTCTCTTTAGACCATTTCTCATTCTTCCATTTTTTTTAAAAATAATTTAAAAAATCTATAAAAATTTGAATTATTGTTTGCTTTATAGTACTATTATAGGGTGTATGCTAGGTTGTCGATCATTATAACCTAAAATCATACCCCTAGATCTAGAAATAGACCGAACTTGTAGAGCAAACAAATCATGAATTATGGACCCCAATCATGAAACTGATCCACCATAATAATTGAAGAAGTACTTCACTCATTCAAAATATACCTACTCTCCCTGTATTCAAGTACCTCTATTAGAGGTAGTCCAATATGAAATTAAGTCCAATGTGATTCAGATGTTACCTTCTTTTTATGGACTTGCAAATAAGGACCCTTACAAACACCTAGATAATTTTTTTAAATATGTTCAACAGTAAAAATTCAAAATTTTTTCAATGATGCTCTTAGATTTTAGTTGTTCTCTTTTTTCCCTAAGGATAAAGCCATTTATTAATTAAACTCCTTAGACGCTATAACAATTTCAACTTGGGACCAACTTCAAAGAGAATTTCTTAAGAAATACTTCTCTATAGAAAAAACTAATCAAAACAGAAAAGACATAACAAGTTTTTCCCAAATAGATTGAGAGATATTTCATAAGACATAGGAGAGATTAAAAGAATTGATTAGAAAATGTCTACACCATGCTATACCTAAATGGTAGTTGGTCTAGTACTTTTATGATGGCCTATTAGAAAGGCACCGGTAAATGGTTGATGCCTCATGTGGTGGGACATTTATGATAAAAAATGAACATGAGGCATGGCAGCTTTTCGAAACTCTAAGTGAAAACTCCTTGCATCACATGTCAGCTACCCGTAGAGATCCTTTCATAGGACCTAAGAGAGGAGGAATGTATGAAGTAGGTCGTTCTGTAGATATCTATAGCAAGGTCGATGAACTGTCTCAAAAGCTTGACCAAATTTTACAAATTGGACATACCTCCTCCCCTCCTGTTCAAGTATATGATGTTTGTATTATTTGCTCAAGTTCTAACCATTGGATAGGTGATTATCCAGTTGTATACCAATTTCTTGAGCTTATTCAGGAGCAAGCCCACCAAGCCCAAACCAGAATGTCTCCTAGACTAGGAAATGATCCATATTCTAATACTTATAATCCTGGCTAGCAAAATTATCCAAATTTTTCTTAGAAATCTTAACATGTTGTTAATCCAGTATCAATTAGGCCCAATCATTAGGAGACCTAGTTTAGAAGCATGCCATATTCTCAATATTCAAGTGCCCCACAACCCCAACCCCTATCAAGTAATCACGATTTTACCTTTGAAGAAAAGGTGCTCCAAGCACTTAAAGGGCTAGAAATGAATACTCAACTCCTTCACTCTCACACATAGTCTATTGCTAAGATAGAGATCTAGATATGTTAGCTAGCTATAGCTTTCAGTAGGAGGGAGGAAGGCAAGCTACCTAGCCAATCCATCAGTAACCCAAAAGGACAGTACATAGCTGAGAGCTCCACTGGCCCTAAGACTTTTCCTGAACATGCTAAGTCAGTTACAACCCTTAGAAGTAGGAAAACTTTAAGTTAGCCTGACATAACTCAAAAACTAGAGTCGGCTAAGCCAGAAAAGAAAAACATTGAAGAAGAAAAGGAACCCATTAGCTCAGCACCTATACTTAAGGCTCCATTTCCTAGTACTTTAGAATCTCCTTTATCTTTAGATAAGAAGGGTCTAAAAATGAATGAGATGCTTGAGTTGTTTAAACAATTTTAGATAAACTTACCTCTTCTTGATGACATTAAGCAAGTTCGTGCTTATGCTAAGTTTCTCAAAGACTTGTGCACATAAAAACAAAAATTTGAAGCACACATACCGAAGAAGATCCTATTGACTAAGCATGCCAGCTTAGTCTTTTAGCAAAAAGCCCCATCCAAACTTAAAGATCCTGGTGCCCCAATTATATCTTGTGTCATAGGGGACCTCAAAATTAAGAAAGCTTTATTAGATTTAGGTGCAAGTGTTAACCTTCTTCCAAGCTCAATGTATGACTTGTTCAGATTCAATGAATTGAAACCCACGATAGTGACTTTACAATTAGCAAATCGATCAATTAAGGTATCCCATGGAATGTTGGAGGACATAGTGAAAGTAGATGAATTCTACTTTCCTGTTGATTTTCTTGTATTAGATATGGAATCTAGCGGCAACCCCAGCCAAATACCCATTATCCTTGGAAGACCCTTCGTAGCAACTGCTAATGCTTGTATAAATTGTAGGATGAGGGTTATGGACGTATCTTTTGGAAACAAGAAGCTGAGGTTAAATATCTTCAATGCATCTCAAGGACCACCTACGTATGACCATAATAAAATGAATATGCTAGAAGAAGTTATAGATGATAAAACTCCTACTTTGCTCGACTCGGATCCTTTACAAGCATGTCTAACACATTTCGGAGTGGATGCTTTTGATATTGATGAGTATACTAAAGGGGTAAATGCATTATTAGAGTCACCTAATTTTAGCACCACTCCTTCATGGACTATAAAGTATGAACAATTACCAACTCAATCAAGCCATTTAGTACCATCCTTGGAAGCACCACCTATCTTAAAGTTAAAGCCTCTTCCTGTCAAGCTTAAATATTCTTTCTTTAGACCCAATGATACCCTCCCGATAATCATTGCATCTACCTTAACTTCTAATCAGGAAGACAAACTAGTGGATGTCCTTAAAGAATACAAAGAGGCTATTAGATGGATAATTACACATCTAAAGGGTATTGATCCTTCTATTTGCATGCATCACATTCATTATGAAGCTGAAGCCAAATCACATAAAGACATGCAATGGAGGTTGAATCCAAATATGTGAGAAGTTATGAAAAAAGAAGTCATAAAGTGGCTTGATGCTGACATTATCTATCCAATTTCAAATAGCAAATGGGTCAGTCCAACCCAGGTATTACCTAAATAGTCAGGTATTACTGATAAGGATGAGCTAATACCTACCCTTACAACTGGTTGGAGAGTGCATATAAATTATCAAAAATTGAATGCCATCACTAGGAAAGACCACTTTTCTTTGCCTTTTATTGATCAAATTTTAGAATGGCTAGTAGGATAAAAATTTTTTTGTTTCCTGGATAGATATTCAGGATATAACCAGGTCCCAGTATTCCTTATTGATCAAGAAAAGACCACCTTCACCTATCTTTTTGAAACATTTGTCTTTAGATGCATGCCATTTGGTCTCTGTAATACACCAGCAACCGTTTAGTGATGTATGTTAGCAATCTTTTTAGTCATGGTTGATCAATTTCTTGAAGTTTTTATAGATGATTCGTTGGTGTTTGGTTCTTCATTTGATGACTACCTCTAGAACTTAGCTAATGTACTTAAATGATGTATGAAAACAAATCTAGTTTTAAGTTAGGAGAAGAGCCATTTTATGGTTCATGAGAGAATCATGCTCGAACATATTATTTCTGAGCAAGGGATTGAGGTAGACAAAGCTAATATCGAATTAATCTTAAAACTACCTCCCCCAATCTCAGTTAGACAAGTATGATCCTTCCTTGGCCATGCAGGTTTTTATGGATATTTTATCAAGGATTTTAGTAAAATATCATAACCCTTGTGTAATTTTCTTATCAAAGACAATTCTTTTAATTTTAATGAAGAATGTCTGGCTGCATATAATACTCTTAGAACTACTTTAACCACTACACCAATTATTAAGCCTCCAGATTGGACCCTACGATTTGAAATCATGTGTGATGCTTCTGATTATCCTGTAGGGGCAATTTTAGGGTAGAGGCTTAATCAGGAACCACATGTAATTTATTATACTAGCAAAACTCTCTCAAATTCTCAAATGAATTATACTACTACTAAAAAGGAGTTACTTGTAGTTATATTTGCCTTGGAAAAATTTTGATCATATCTATTAGGGTCTAAGGTCCTAGTTTATTCTAATCATGCAGTATTGAAACATCTGCTTTTCAAGAAGGATACTAAACCTAGACTGATTAGATGGATCCTTCTATTACAAGAATTTGATCTGGGAATTTTAGACAAGAAGGGTTTTGAAAATGTGGTAGCAGATCATATTTCTAGGATCTTGGTAGAAAACAATAAGAAAATAATTAGAGATAGGTTCCCTGTAAAACAACTTTTTTTAATTTCTTCCACAAGTCTTCCCTAGTTTGCTCATATTGTTAATTACTTAACAACAGGACAAATTCCTTCCCAGTGGTCCAAATAAGAAAAGGATATATTTTTCTTATAAATCAAATATTATTTTTGGGAGGAACCTGAACTATTTAAGTACTATCTAGATCAAGTGATTAGATGTTATATCCCTGAGAGTGAATTTCAAAGCATACTCACTTTTTATCATTCTCTTGCCTGTGGAGGATACTTTAATGGAAGGAAAACTGTAGCAAAGGTGTTGCAAAGTGGGTTTCACTGGCCAACCCTATTCAAAGATGCATTGAATTTGATCGTAATTGCCTACGATGTCAATAAACGGAGAATATTTCATGAAGAGATATGATGCCCCTATCCCCTATCTTGGTCATAAAAATTTTTGATGTATGTGGGATTGAATTCATAGGACCCTTCCCTCTTTTCGGATTTGAGTACATTCTGGTTGTAGTTGATTATGTATCAAAATGGATAGAGGCCATGGCAACTTGAACCAATGATCATAAGATTATGATCAGATTTATTCAGCATAACTCCTTAGTCAGTTCGGGTGCCCAAGAGCTATTATTATCGATAGGGATGCCATTTCACAAATAAGCACTTTGAAGGTTTAATGAAGAATATAGAATTACTTACAAAGTAACCACACCTTACCACCCCTAGTCTAGTGGCTAGGTTGAGTCTCTAATAAAGAAATTAAACATATTCTTGAGAAAATAGTAAGATCCGACAAAAAAGATTGGTCATAATGTTTGGATAATGCATTATGGGCTTACTGAACTGCTTTTAAGACCCCTTTAGGAATGTCTCCTTATCGGTTAGTATTTGAAAAAGCTTATCATTTGCCAGTAGAATTGGAACATCGTGCATTTTGGGCTATTAAGCATTTAATTTTGACATAAAAAATGCAAGTTCTAATAGAAAACTTTAACTAAATAAGTTAAAAGAGCTACGTAATGAAGCATATGAAAGTTCTAAAATTTACAAGGCTTAAACTAAAGCATACCATGATAAATTTATTAATCAAAAAATATTTGAGCCTAATCAAAAAGGTTGAATCTATAATTCTAGGTTAAGACTTTTCCCTAGAAAACTTTGCTCACGATGGGATGGACCTTTCATAGTGACTCGGGTATTTTCTCATGGAGCCATAGAACCTAAAGATCCCAAGTAGGAAAATATTTTTAAGGTAAATGGCCAACATTTAAAACCTTACAAAGAGAAAATCAATGATGGAGAAGTTATTGAATCCATTGATCTTGTGAACCCAGCATTGCCGTGATGATCAGCATAGTCTAGCTGAAGATTTTAAACTTAGCACTCCTGGAAGGCAATCCAGTTTATGCTTTTATTTTTAACCATGTACTTTTTTTAAAAAAAATAAATCCAAGAGAATAATAAAGTTAAATTGAGAGGAGTATAGCAATAAAGGAACATTCAGTTCTCGAGTATCCTTCTAGGTGGTATCATTCCTTGTCATTTATTTTTAGTATCCTCTTCCATTAGGGATAATGAAAATTAAGTTGGGGGATAATTAAATTAATCAAATCCTCAAGTAGAACTTTAATCAATTTTGTGTACCAAACTTTGTCTTAATTAGAAGATAATCAAGCTTTCTAAATGATGGATGATTAATGATTTAGATAATTTTAGAGATATTAAAGGATGAATTATCAAGGAAGCCTAATAAATGATAGAGTTTGACTAAAAATTTTTTTTGAGTAATTCCAGACCCTTCTGACTATTGATCTTGATAAGAATCTATCTTATAATGGTATAGGTAAAAATATCAAAAAAGTATAAAATTCTTAAATTTTAATCAATAAGATTTTTAGCATCTCTTACTTCATAACCGAGTTCCTTTGCCTAAGTAAGCATTGTTGTTCATGTCAAAAAGTGAGAATTAAAGAAATCTCTTATAAAGATAGTCTTAATATGTAGCATTTTTAACTCGAGTTAGTAAGCCTGAAGGGTGTTCTACACCTAATGCCTTAAAATTAACTAGTTTGGGAGTCATTGGCTTATAGCTTGCTACAAGGGTCAACTAAAAAGCTAGATATCAGGACATTGCACTGACTCTACATTAATTAAAAAAAGGAGACTAAATAAATTGATACTACTCCAAAAACAAAGTAAGTTAGAGGATTTAAAGAGTGAGATAGAAAGTTGAAAAAAAAAACTCTAGAAATTTTTATGGGCTTTACTTGACCACTAAATTGGTGAAATTAGTAATCCGATGAAAGATCTTTTTATGGTATAACCAGGTACCAACTAATTTTAGAATTAGTAAGATAATTTTTACTTCTTGGATAAGTTAATACACATGGCTAATTTATCTTATTTACTTGAGGATGAGCAAAGTTTGAGTTGGGAGGTGTAATCCGATGAAAGATCTTTTTATGGTCTAACCAGGTACCAACTAATTTTAGAATTAATAAGATAATTTTTACTTCTTGGATAAGTTAGTACACATGGCTAATTTATCTTCTTTACTCGAGGATGAGCAAAGTTTGAGTTGGGAGGTGTGATAATTATATTACAAATATATTAATTTAATAATTAAATCATCTTTATTTATTTAATAATTGATACTTCTATATATTATTTACGAGAAAGAACACAACCAATGTGAAGACCTTAGTTTTTGGAGTCCAATGGCACAACAGCACTCAAATTGGACTTGAACAAGCTTGGAATCGAATTTCAAAGGAATAATACAAAACTGAATGTATTTTGGAGCAGCCAATCCATCATGGACTGGCCACTTGGTCTATGGAACAAAGATGGGTTCACGGGCAGCCATGGTTTCGGTCCATGGCTCAAACCATGGACCATCGATGGATTTTAGTGTTTATTGCTTCGGAGAAGCCACCGACGCCCTTCTCCTCACCACCAAGAAGCCTCCCATGATCGAAAAAGCAACCGAGCCACCTCCCAAGCCACCGATCTCCTCCTTCACTGTTATCCCATGATTTTCTGCCTCTATTGCCAGTCCAAGAAGCTCTCCACTTTGTAGCTCACCATCATTCCATTCTTCTCTGCCATGTTCACCACCTACCAAGCCAAGATCTTGCCGGTCTCCACCATGTCTATCACCCCCCTCACCTTTTCAAGACTATCATTGACCACCAGTTTTTCTCCTATCCCCTGTCGGTTTCCAAGATCCCAAGCTATGGCTGCTATTCACCAGCCACCATTGCCAGAAATGTCACCATGTTATCGCCCATTGCATCTCTCCTTCTCCCATCCCCTATGCAATCTTCCTCCCTTTTCAAGACCTCATCGCCCAAGATCAACACCAGCTGTCATGCTCCTCCTTAATGGCGAGATCCTTCCACCAGCCATTTCTCATGCCTCCCATGATCACCGTCCTTTCCTACTATTTTTTTGATCCAAGCACTGGAGCTGCCACCGATTTTCCTCCTTTTCTTCATCGAGCACCCATGCCAATTGTCCACCTATTATTGGGTGCTGGACTAGTATTGGACCAATGTCCGAATGAGAGGTGGGATTGGTTGGAAGAAACTAAGCTTGTTCGATAAAATGGAATGGAGTTTAATTTTTTTTCGATGGAGCAGGTGCGATGGATAAGGGATAACTCATACGAAATTGAGAGTTGTTAGGGCAGATTGTGATGGAAACTAACGTAGTACTTATGCATTCTCTTCTGCATTTAAAAGAAGCACTGCAGCCCGAGAGAGGGGTATTCGTTCTTCTCTCGATAGTCCCCTTTCGATTTCCCATCCACTTCCACTTCCCATCCAGTTTTGCTTCCCATCCACCCTTCTGACTTTTCATCCACTTTTGTTTTCCACTTCCCCCTTCATCGCTACTCTAGTTTCCCTGGTTCCCTGATTTCCACCACTGCTCCTTGGTTCCCCAGTTTCCATCACTGCTCCATCTTTCGATCTACTACCGAGTCTTTCTAGAAGCATGATCTCCATCTTACTCAGGAATTAGGAGAAGAGAAACTTTTGTTTCAGCAATTTGTTTTATTTATTTATGAGATGTATTATTTATGTTATGAAATAAAAGAGCTTATTTCTTCATATTTATTTATACTACTCTTTTACCTTGTTTGAAGCAGCTTATACTCTAGGACAATTCATGATCAAAGGATACGAGTTATGCTTTTAAGGTAAGTTTTTTTTAAGTGAAGATAATCTTTGACTAATTTATTCCTAAAAGGGACAGGTCATGATCTGTGGGTATAGGTTGTTCTCTCGTTAAGATAGATCATATCTCAATTATATTCATAGGTATTTTTTATAAATAAAGAATACTGATAGTGATTCAAAATCCCCAGATTCTTTTCCCTACATTTAATTAATTTTTTTTAGTGCTTTATTTTGTAACGATTAATTAGTAGTATCATTAATTAAAACTCTTCTTTCTCATTTGGATCTCTATTAGTCTATTGCTCATCTCATTTAAATAGTATTAGTTTAAATCCTTAGTTATCAAATCGTTATGATTATCCTTTAAAAGTACTTTTGAAATAACTGCCTAAAGTCCTTGAGGACTCGACCCTTACTCCATCTACTCTACATAAGAATAGTGAAAATAAGGTGTTATAATTGGTGCATAGTGACGTGCACGACTAGTGATAAACCTGCTCAATGCAGCTACCCACCCTACCAAGAATTGCACTTCCTTCTAGGTCTTGGGTGGTGATATTTCCAAGATGGCCTAAAACTTTTCTAGATTAACTTCAATTCCATGATGCGAGATCATGAAATCTAAAACTTTTAAAAGGATATGCTAAAGGTGCACTTGACTGGATTAAGCCTCATGTGGTACTTTCTCAAGTTTTGGAAGGTTTTCTTGAGGTCCACCATGTAATACTCCACCTGCTAACTTTTTACCAGCATATCATCAATGTATACTTCGACATTGCAATTGATTTAGTCTTTAAAGATCTTATTGACAAAATGCTGGTACGTGGCTCCAGTATTCTTAAGGCCAAAGGGCATTACATTGTAGCAATAAAGCCCTCGGTGTATGATAAAGAATATTTTTTCCTCATCTTTCGGGGCCATTTAGATCTTGTTATATTTTGAGAAAGCCTCCATAAAGCTAAGCAACTTATGCCTTGATGTAGAATCAACTAACTAGTCTATCTGGAATAAACAAAAGCTATCTTTTGAGTAGGCTTTATTTAAATTAGTGAAATCAATACATACCCGTCTTTGTCACTTGCCTTTTTAATAAGTACCATATTTACTAGCCACTCTGGGTAGTTGACCTCGTGGATGAATCTGATAGTGTGGGGTAGCTTATCCACCTCCTGTTTGATGGCATGTTGGGGCTCGGGGGTGAAGCTTCGCTTCTTCTGCTTCATCAACTTGCATAAAAGATTGACATTCAATCAATGTATTATGACTTCTTCGCTTCTTCTGCTTCACTGACTTGCATAAAGGGTCAACATTCAGTGGGTGTATTATGACTTCCAGATCGATGCCAGGCATATCAGAGGCAATCCATGCAAAGACATCTACATTTGCTCTTAGAAAGGTGAAAAGTCAATCCTGTAAGACCCCATCCAGCTGAACCCGATCTAGATCTTTCAAGTTGAGTCACGATCATCCAAGGAAACCAAAGAAACTCTTCCATCGGTCGACTTCACTGTTGGCCTTGCTCATCCTTGAGATCAAGACTGTCGATGGGTAATGCTTCCTGGGGCCTCTTGCCCTTAAAAGTGGCCACATAGCATTATTTGGCCAAAGCTTGGTTGCCTCAAACTTCACCCACTCCTCTGGCGATAGGAAACATCATCAGTAGATGGTAGGTGGAGACAATGGCACTGAGGGAATTCGAGCCCATCTTCCTAAGATGATATTGTAGGTTGAGAGGACTTCCACTACTCGGAAGTTTAACATGATTGTTACTTGTCTTGGACTTTGCCTGCAGTTATCGATAAGACAATCATGCCCTCTACAGGAACGGTGCCTCCTAAGAACCTTATCAAGGAAAAACTTATCTTTTGTAGATGGTCTCTTGAGAGGTTCATTCTGTTAAAAGCATCACAAAATGAGATGTTTGCAAAGCTTCCATTATCATTCAAAATACACCGTAAATCAAAGTTTGCAATGGTAAGGAAAACTATAATGGCATCATCATGGAGCATTTGGATGCTTTCTATATCAACATCCGAGAAGACAATGACCTCATCCTACCTATGTTGCTTGGCTCAGGGGGTCTCTGAAATTGTATAAGCTGGGCCCCTCTAACTAATGAGGTTGTCCCCCTAGGGAACCCTCCAATGATGGTATTTATGAACCCGTCAGTGGGACGGTTATCCATAGGTAGCTCTATGGCAAAGCTAGGGCTGGAGGCCACGGGTTTCTATATCCTTGGGCTGGTGGACGTAGGTCCATAGGTAATCTCAGCAAACCAAGGTTTCAATCTCCTTCTTCAAGGTAAAGTAGTCCTCCATCTCATGCTCATACTCTCTATAGAAATTATAGTACTTTGAGAGATTTGTCTTAGTCTTTTCACCAATCTTTCCAAGATAGCAGACAATATCCTAATTCTTTATCTCCATCAGGATCTATCTCGAAGAAGTATCTAGCAATGTGAACTCTTCATGGCCTAGAGTGAAGACAAGGTCTGGCTTCATCACTCTACTTAGGTTGAAGAGGGAGAGGGTGACTCTCATGAGGATGCTTGAACTCTCCCCTCTCCTTTCTCTTCCCTGCCATGCTTTCTTCAACATTGATATATTTGTTGGAGAGAGATAGAAGCTCTGAAAGATCATAAGGAAACCTCTTGAAGAGGGAGTGAAAAAAGCCTCCCACTTCGAGCCCCCTGAAAAGGGCTAACATCATGACTACTAGTTCCAGCCTACGAATCTCCAACATGGCCACTCTAAAATGATCCATGAAACTCTGAAGAGTTTCTCCTTCCTCCAAGTGAATGGAGAAGAAAAAGTTGGAGTTCTTTTTGGGCCTTCGACTACTCTAAAATTGGGTGATGAACTTTCAACCAAACTCTTTAAAAGAGCTAATGAAGTTTGGTAGGAGCCTGGTATACCAAGCTCAGGCTATGTCTCTAAACATGGCAGGAAAAGACTACTCAAGGCATCAGATGCCTCTTGCCACATCATGGGATCCTTGAAGCTCTTTAAGTGGTCGCAGGGGTTAGTGGAGAAATCATAGGCCTATATGGATGGTGCCTTGAAGCAATGAGAGATGGACTCCTCCATGATTGCTCAGGAGAAGGGGGGATGTATGGTGAAGAGTGGCTCGCTCACTAGCATTGTTTACTATAATCAGAGAGCCTCTAAATAACCATCTACCTTGAAAGCTTTTGGTCTAGCTTGTCCTGTTACTGGGCATGCTTTTCCGAACATCGATATGATGGTCCCTCTATCAAGGAATCCTATAAAGAAGAAGATGATGAAGAAAGTGAAATAACAGAATTACATTTAAAATTCCTACCTTGATAACCCATTTGGCGATGGGCATGGTGTGTGCCAAATGCCCCCTGAAGGCCTGGTTGTCATAATGCATGATGATAAGGAGCTCGCTCAAGACTACCAGCCAGTCAGGAGTCCACCAGGGGCACTTCTACTTTAGCGGGATGGGATAAACTATCCTGCCCTAATCCCCATGCTGAAGGAGGGACATCCAATGTGGGTGCCCATTTGGCACCAGGAAAGACTGAGTCAGAGACTGCTACAAGCCCTGCCCTATGGCGATCAATGACCAAACCTGAAGTAGGAGTTAGTGTAACTGCTCGAGCATGATAAAAGGAGAGAATAAGGGCTTGCCAATGCTTTGGTCGGGGAGAGCCCAAGGTGATCTGCTAGGGCAACTGGTTCTTTAACAAGAGGAGTGGTGGATTCTACCATTACCATTACCTTTGCAGGAGGAGAGATGGATTCTACCATTACCATTACCTTTGCGGGAGGAGCAGTGGATTCCTTTGCAGGAGTGGTGGATTTTTCCATAGCTATATAAGAAAAGAAGGCTACAAGCCCTCTCAATAATTGTTTGGATCAAGGCCCCTCTAGCACCAATCTATTGCGATTCAACTTGAGATTGTTGATGTGGCTAAATGTGGCTAATACATAGGTTGGCTCCAAGTTTTCCTTTAAGGTAAGCGGGTGTTCTAGAACCTGCAAAAGCAACAAAGACACAAAAGTGTGGCCATGATGGGGGTTTCCCAGTGGTAGACCCTTCGATGCCTAAGTCAATCTCCTGTAAAAGTAAACAAAAAAGAGAGGTCTGTAGCTTCTTGGTAGATGGAATGTGGTAGATTATGGTGTTGGAGTGAAAGTGGGCATAACCATGGAGGTGGTAGATGAATGCTACAGAGTATAGGCAAAGCTCGAGAGAGAGTAGCTAAAGCTTAGATGAGGTAGGTAAGGTAGTCCCGACCTTCACCCAAGCTCCAACCTAAGGCTTTGGGTGGCTCTAAGAGAACTTTTGAGACTCTAAGAGGGCTTATTCTAGAAGTAGAGAGAACATAAAAAAAGCTTATGTTTCTAGAAGGACTTACCTAGAGGATCCCGAGAAATAGTTTTATAAGCAAGTATGTGGAGTACCTAATGCCTAAGGGACATTCTATGGTGCAGGAAGTAATGGCTGGAAAGTCTTTGCAAAGTGCATGTCCTTGAAAAAGTGGCTTCAAGTGGCTGAGGTTGGTATAGAGCTTGTCTTTACTACAGACATGCTTCTATAGTAGACCTACATTTGTGAGAGTGGCTGGTGTTAGCTCGTGGTGATGGGTTATCTACACCCTTATAAAAGAAGGGTATGCCAGGTCTCCCAACATGAAAGTTAAGGACCACATGGCTGAATCTAAGGTGTCTACTTCTTATACTAAGCTATAGGTGATGTGGCGAGCCATGCTAGAGTCCGCATAGGCTTGACCATTTCTAGCTGTATCATGTACATTTGACTAAAATCTATTTCTAAAACAACCAAGGGTCAAGCATTTACTCTCACTCTTATTCTCTTTGACTCTAGCCAAGATTGGCATATGGCTAGCCCCAAAAGGAATTAGATTTTGACTATAACATACTGTCCATTGATTATGTACCAGTGATCACCTTACTGAAGGCCTGGATGAATACTCTCTACTATCATATGAAGAAACATGCTCCTTTAGCATGTACCAGTGATCAGCCCCACCTAAGTAGGTTCGAAAGGAGACTAACTCCTGACTACAATATACCATCTACTAGTCTACACTAATGATCGCCCCATTAGAGGCTCGAAAGAAGAATAAATCCTAGCTCGTGCAGTCGTAGGTGGACTAGAGAGTAGTAAAATCAACAAATAACATGTTTTTCAATGCAATGAAATATAATTCATTTTCAAAAAGCATGTATATTTGATTTAATATTTCATAAATCATGTCCATATAAAGCATATAAAGTATTTATTTTGAGTAATATAACATAATAATAAATTAATCTTTAAATCAAATCATGCATGGTAAAATATACTTGGGGTAAAGGTAACTTACAATTTCAATCCTAAATTTTCTAAATCTTCACTAACTAGGAGAAATCAACCAAAACCTAAAATAATTAATACCTTGTTAAGTTCTAGAAGGCAAACATGCAACTTAATTTATCTCATAGAAGGTTCTAGTTCTAGACCATTAAATCCGGCCTAATGCCCAAGGGTCTCGACTAACCCTTAGATCAAACAATCATCTAATACATGCATTAAAGTAAAGTTTATGGTTACCGTATGCAAAGAATTTGGTCACAATCAAGCCTCCTCGCTATCCAATTTTGCAATTCTTCTTGGTCAAAATAAAATCCTTAGGTTAGGTCTAATAAACTAAGAGAAATTAGGAAACTAGCCTTGATCCATGTTAATCAATCACATAGAAAAGAGAGAGATGCTCGATCAGGGTTAAATCAAAATTAGTTTTGATCTATTATTGATCTTGATATATTATGTATAAATGAAATTATAGAAACTAAATGAATAATAATCAATAAAATATTGGGAGGATGGACATGAGAGGAAGGAAGAGAAGGAAGCAAGGAGGAAGAAGAAAAAGGAGGAAGGGCTAAAGGGTGGTCATGCTGAAGGGATGTCACCAGCCAACCAAGGTAGCCAGCGATGGTGGCATCCAATGGAACCAGCCAAAAGCCAAAAAAAAACCCACTAAAATAGGGCATTTTGCTTGGCTAGAAAATGGAGGGATCAGGTTCCATTTGTTGGGAAAGAAGGTGAAAGAAGAGGGCTCACCTAAGAGCAATGGAGGAAAGGATCCTGGCTGGTGATAGTAGTTCTCGATGATCCAAAGTAGCCAAAATTGGATTGGATAAATAGGGAAATGGTGGATTTTAGGGAGTGGAAGGGGTTTTGGATGGCTGTGCTTCACCATAAAGGCTCAATGGTTACCAAATAGGTAAAAGAAGGGGGAGGCAGTGGGGTAGAAGTGGGCCAGAAGCTTTGATTGAGATCAATCAAAGGAAGAGGAGGGATTTAAAGCAGTTAAATTGAATGGGAATTATTTGGTATAATGGAAAGATAGGGTGCCATTCACTAGTTACAGCAGCCTCCAATGGCTACGAGCTATTTGCACCCACCTAACCAATCGACATTGGCCACCAATGGGTGGTCTTATCCCCTATAGTGAAGGATTGGGCAAGGGATCTCACTTCCCTATTCTAATTAAAATTGTTTTCAAAACTTGAATTGAAGTCTGTTAGGTCTACCAACTTCAATCCAAAACCAGCCCAATAAGGTCTGGCCTCACACTTCCTCCATCCCCTCATCCTCCTCTCCTCTCCTCTCCTCTTTTCTTCTCCTCCTCCCCTTCCATCATCAGCCTTATCAATAATGACTTCTCCTAGAATGGCATCATCATCCCATCCCTCTTCACCATTGCATCCCCACCAGAGCCCGGTCAGAATGCACCTAAAATCCTGATAATTTTCCCTTTAGTTTCATGTTGCCACAACTTATGTTTTTGCTCGCATAGGATGGGTTTGAAGTAAGATGGAGATTATATTTTTTTAAAGTAAAATGATTGAGATTTAAGTCAAAATGTTAGGCTATCTCTATGATCCAAACCATATTTGATTATTACCAAAAAAAAATAAACATATTTGATTCAATCAAATTAGAATAAAATATAGTAAAATAAATATTTGAAAAGTAAAAAGCGACATCAGCAACCTGTTATCAACTAGTTTTAGTAAAATCTCATTAGTAACCCAAGCTGGTCGGGATGCTCTTTACTTTTATTTTACTTACCAACCAAATATAATGTTCTAGTAGCATAAGGGAAGAAGGAGACATCTAGGTACAAGGTTTGTGGAGGGCAAAAAAGTGCACATCAAAATAGCTGTGTTACATAGAAAATGATAGGTCCATTCTTAAAAAGTATGGCAGACATGTTGATGCTGGACGATACAAGTTCTAATTTTATAAATGCAACAACTAAGAAAATTCAAATAAAGATGCAAGTAAAAATATAAGATAATTAGATAATATTACCTATTTGTAATAGATTTAAGACTATTCAAGAAAAGAATCGCAAGCTAGTTAAGAAACTACCTGGATTAGAATTGTTCTACTTTATATTTATCAGATCCAATCCAAAGAGGGAACACTCAACTTACTTTATGGCTAACAGCAAGTATGGAATTAAATCCTAAACTAAATCTCACCAAGGTACTAAGGATCTCAAGATCCAAGTTAAGCAGCATTTTTCGAAGTAGATATGAGGCCTCTGGTTTTGAAGGGATTGTTGGAGCCGCGAACTTTAATGTATCCTTAAAATTCCTTTATAATTCATTGAAGAGATCTATTAATAAAAAGAAAAAGAAATTAGATCTAACAGGAATATAAGAGATAGTGTGGAATGAGAAAAAGAACTGGGCATGGAAGATGGAAGAGAAAATGGCAGTGCAAGCAAGAAGAGGAGGGATCGTTGGTGCAGGATCAAGGTTTTGCACCCTTGGGCTTTATACCCAATCTCATAATCACAATATCCAGATAGAAAATAACTAGGAAAGTACTTTTATTCATGACTCCAAGGCCTTTATATGGATAAAAATAAAAAATAAAAATGTATATGGACTTTTCATAGGATAATATGATAAACACAACTTCCATTTAAAATTAAACTAATGCTGAATCCTTTGCCTTTATCTACGTGAGATGATAAACCTTGTAGATCCAAGCTTACATGCCATCCAATGTTTGGTCAATAAATTATATGACAAAAATGTGGCATTGAATATATGATAACATATCTAATTAGAGAGTTCTATCGATGAACCTCTAAATGCTAAACAACCTAAGCTCGAATCTATATGAACAAAATAGTTAACCTAATTGACAAACCCAATTGGACGTATAATAAATTAGCTAAAAAATAATAAAGCAACTAAGATAAGGTCTAATCAAGCCTCCATAGCCATAACGATGCAGCTGGTGCTATCGATACTCTGGATTGTCGCCATGTCTATGCTTGAGTTTGAACTGGCTTTGTAGGTAAGTTAATATCCTCATTGATTGTCCTGGGATGGAGAAAACTCAATCCCATCAAGTATGTGCCAACATTACTCATGTACCGCTTAAGAAGGTTCGGGGTAATCCAATGTAACTCCTCGCAAGTAATCCAAGTATCATCCAACTTGGAGCAACTTTTTCAATGAACCAGGAAGCATTGATATCCTTGACTGTATGGTTGCTACCTACTCATCAAAGATTCTCTTAATTTGTTCATGCCTCTTATAAATTTATGCTTTTAGAAGTGGACACTCAGGTAAGGGTTCACTCTTAAAGGATGAAATAGGCCGAAATAGATCACTAGGTATTATTGTTGGTTCCTTGTAGGCTACTAGATATGATACATTAAATGTAGTACTAATTCCGTAATCTAATGATAGATCAACAACATATATATTTGATCTTAATCATTTCAAAATCTTAAATGGTCCTACTCCATGGGCATACAATTTTCTAATGGTTCTAGATGAGAACCTTCAGCCCTAACCCTTATTATTACATAATCACCTTAATTAAATAATTGAATATGCCTATGTGGATCTGCTAATCATTTATAAATTTGATTATTAACAGCAATTTATTTGCTAATTTTTACATGCAAATCTCTAATATGTTATACAAAATCCTGAGTTGAATGAGATACTATAGGATGCATACTGGTTTCCTAGCTTGATAACCATGAACAATCTCAAAAGGACTCAAACAAGTTGACCTATTGACCAAATATTATAAGCAAATTCAGGACATGGTAAAATCAAATCCTAATTTAACACATGTTCACGAACCAAACATCTTATTAGGTTTCCTAAACTTCTATTTATTACTTCAATTTGGCCATCTATTTGAGGGTGATAGGTAGAAGAGAGTTTTAGTTTCATTCCTAACATATGCCACAAGATTTTCCAAAAGTATCTCATAAATTTAACATCTCTATCAGACACTATGGATTTAGATAATCCATGTAACATAATAATCTTGTCAAGAAAAAGATGGGCTATCTTAGAGGCATCTGATGATTTTGAATATGATGAAAAGTGAGCCATTATGGAGAATTCATCAACTATGATACAAATAGAGTCATGTTTCCTCAGAGTTTATGGCAATCCTAACACAAAATCTATACACACATCTTTCCATGGACAAGTAGGAACTAGCAATGGAGTGTATATGCCAGTGTTCTTAGTTTGCTTTGCTATAGCACATGTCCTATACTAGGCTACTACACGAGCAATGTGTCATTGAAGACTAGACCAATAGAATTGAGCTCCTATGGCCTTTATCATTTTGTTTCTTCCAAGGTATCCTGCGAAACTTCTGGCATGTACTTTCCGAATTAAAAAGTCTTTAACTGATGTCTAAGGGACATACAACTTGTTTTTTATTGAAAAGAAAATCATCTTGTAGGATAAAATCACTATACTCAATTAATGGCCCATTTCGTAGGATTTCAAAAACTTAAACAAAATTCTGGCATTCCTCGTACTCATCCTTAAGCTTCTCAAATCCCATAACTTTAGCACTTAAGACAGATAAAAGGGTGACTCATTGACTAAGCACATCGGTCACTTTGTTCTCTAGTCCTGACTTATGTTTTAGCATAAAAGTGTAAGCCTAAAGAAATTCTACCCACTTACCATACCTAGGGTTTAATTTTTTTGTGAATTCAAAAATTTAAGTGATTCATGATCAGATTATAGGACAAATTCATATGGTAACAAGTAATATTTTTAATACCAAAGTACTTGTATCATAGCATAAAGTTCTTTATCATAGGTGGAGTACCTTTGTTTAGCCTTATTAAGTTTCTCACTAAAGAATACTATAGGATATCCTTCTTGACTCAAAATGCTACCTATTTCAATTCCTGAAGCATCGCAAGCAATATCAAATACTTTGAAAAAATTTGGTAATTTAAGAATAGGTACTTAACTCATTCGCTCCTTGATCTCTTGAAAGGCTCTTTTGGCACTATTAGACTACTTAAATTGGCCTTTCCTAATGTAATTAGTAACTGGGGCCATAATTGTACTAAATTCTTTTATAAATCATCGATAGAAAGTGGCTAGACCATGAAAACTTCAAACATCATCGATGTTCTAAGATATTAGCCATTTTACTATTGCCTTAATCTTTTCAGGATTAGTAGGTGTAACAACAAAATCTATGATGACTACATGATTAGTCATAAAGGCATATTTTTTAATATTTGTATATAGGTTTCAGCTCTCAAGGTTTGACAAATTTGCTTAAGGTAGTCTAAATGTTCCTTCTTGGATTTACTATAGATAAGAATGTCAACAAAATAAATAATAGCATAGACTCCCATAAATGGTCTTAGTACTTGAGTCATGAGTCTCATGAATGTGCTAGGTGCATTTGATAATCCCAAAGACATAACTAACTATTCATACAGGCCATCCTTAGTTTTAAAAGGCTATTTTTCACTCATCCCCTAGTCTAATTCGAACTTGATGGTAACCACTTTTAAGATCTATTTTTGAAAAGATAGTCGCTACAGCCATCATATCCAACATGTCATCAAGGCAAGATATGAGGAAATGATACATAATCTTATTAATGGCATGACTATCAATGCATATCCTCCACGAGCCATCTTTCTTAGGGGTCAATAATGTAGGTACAGCATACCAACTCAAACTCTCTAAGGAATCCCTTTTTAATTTATTCATCAATTTTCCTCTTCAATTCATCATGCTTAGTTAGATTTAATCGATAATGAGATAAATTGGATAAGGTGGAACCATGAACATATCAATTGCATGTTGCATATCTGTCATGGGTGGTAACCTATCTAGTCGATCATTGGTAAAAACAATATCAAATTCACTAAGAAATCTCTTGACTTTTGGGGGATACTCAATTTAAGTGGACTCTCTAATTTCTTGAACTACTAACACCCAAAAAGTAGAGCCTTCACTCACTTCCTTTTTAGTTTCCTTCGCACTAATTAAATTTAAACCTTTGTTCTTCCTAGATTCTTTAATTTTGGTTGATTTAAAGTTCTTACTGGGTATGGAATGAGATAGATTAATCTTAACCTTTATTCTATTATAAGTGAAAGAGCACAAATTGGATAGATCGAAAAGTATGAAATCTAAATCAAATAGCCATGGTCTTTCCAGAATTATACTACTTACCTCTATAGATAGGATGATAAGATCATGATGTTGTCATTAAGAAATCACGACTATCAGTCTAATTAATTAACTTTTAATTAAAATTGAAAACACATAGGAAGGATGAGTTGGGTTGAATCCATAGAAAAGGTAGTGCTTAGAATAGTTTAAAATCTTTGATTTTAAGAGAAAAAAAATATTTTGAAGTTCAAAAATAAATTAAAAAGTATAAAAGAATTTGAAAAATAAGAATTTAAATGTGGGTACGTTCGATTTGCTAGTCAGATCTTAGCATCTACTTACAATAAAAATAACTAACAAAAACTTAGATAGCATAAAAATAAACTTTGCATTAATTAAAATCTAATTACAAGGAATTGAGAAAAATAATTAAATAAACTATGAAAAGCAATAACAAAAAATCCAATGTTGATTGGCGCAGTCTTGTTGGAAAGTTGGTTGATGTCATGTCGCCTTCTTCTATCATACTCTGTGGAGTGAACTGGACTTCCTTTTCTTCTTCCTTTTTGGATCTTGATCTAAAGATTGGCATAAGCGAAAAGATGGCATAAAAGATATAACCTTTTCTCTAAGAAACCTCACTCTTAGAGCCAACTAACAATCCAAAGCTAAACCTTCTACCATGTACTGTACTCCTCTCTCCAAGATGATTTTTTTTGTAGCCCAGGGGTCCTTTAAATAGAGCTTGGAGAAAGCCGAATTGGTATAAACTGAGAGTTATACTTCTAGCAGAACTCTTGAAATTATTCTGGACTGTCAGATTATATCAAATCCATTGATTATCACTTAAATTGATTGAGCCCAGTAAGGGCTATCAGATTGGCTTGAATTGTGCTCGGATCTAGCTCAAATCAAGTTGGATGAATATTGGCCATTGGATCAAATCTTCAAGATATTATGCAGCCCTTAATCTACCATAGCTTCATTCTCTCTGCTAGATTTGATAACAATCATTGCATCAAGCCTTGGATGGTTGAGATCGTGTAGCCATGGATCATGGAGAATGAAGAGATGGAGAAGATGAAGGTGAGCTATGATGGGGAGGATGGCCGACGGTGGATGGCGGCATCTCATGGTGGTGTCACGGGAGCATAGAAGCGATGGCAAGCAATGGTGGTCGATAGGTTAGGGAGGAGCAGCAACATGGGCAGCATGGGTTAAGGCTTAGGGGCAGTGACTATAGTGGCTGTGGGAAGATCAGTGATAAACATGGATAGAGGGCAGAGGGGTGATGGCCAGATCAGGCTGAGAAGAGGGTCGGTGATCGATGGTAGGGAGGAAGACGTCGGCATCGATGAGGATGGGATGACCTGTGATGGTAGATCAGTGAACGTGGCCGGCAACGGTGGATTAGGATGAGAGAAGGTCGGGCTGGGGAGGTGGCATGTCGGCAACTTCTTTGGCTGACAAGGAGGGTGCCAATGGCTTGGGTAATGGGAGGAGGGAGCAGCAATGTTGGGGAAGAAGATGGCATGGCAGTCATGGAAGATCAGTGGAGAGATGGTGAGAGAGGAGGCTGATGGTGATGGAGGCTTGGAAAAGGGGGGAGCAGCAATCGAATGGTGGCTATGGCCAATGGACTGTGGCTTGAGTAGCAAGACAGTGAAATTCCTTCCATGGTCCATGGCTCAGAGCCATGGACCGTGAACCATGGCTACTGGTGGACCAGATGAGCTTTCGTAGACTAAGTGACCGGTCCATGGTGGACCGGCTACTTTAAAGATGATACATAACTTGATATTTTATTATTTTCTCGATTCTAGGCCCATTTGAACTCTAATTCGCAAGCCATTTGATCCATTAGATTCTACAAGTCAAGCTCTTCATGTTGGCAAGCTTTTTAATCAGTAATCCAATTGACTTTCTTAAATTTCAGGGTTTCAAGAAAATCCATCATCTTAGTATACCTACAAAAGTGGAAGAAGCATGAATTAAAATTTTCATTAAATATTTTAATAGATATGTGGTGCTTCAGCTTGACATCTACTTTTCATAATTATGCTCTAAATTCATCTTTTTTAAAGATATTTTAAAAATAGTTAATTTTGTAAGAAGGACCTGATAAATTATGAAATTAGGATTTTTAGAAGATGTTAGCACCAATAATTACTTAAAATACTTAAAATAAATATATAAATATATGATTTATCATAGGACATTACGCCAAACCTTGTCTTTATATGAACTAAATTGGATGGGTACATGATACCTTTACTTAATTGAAATGGATATTATGTTAACCCAAGAAACTCTATAAGGACTAGGGTGTTCAAATGAGATCAATCCTAATTTCTTGATAGCATCAATTGATATAGCATTCATACAACTACCACTGTCAATGATAACCTTGCATGCTTTGTTCTCTAGTTTTATGAAAGTGTGGAATATCACAATCTTGCACCAATTTTCACTTTGTTTGGGCTAGGTTATGGCACAACTAACTATGCCTAAAGATGCATCATTGTGATCAGGTGCAGGTGATTCTTGATTTTCATTATCATATCCCTCATATTCCTCAGCAATTATAAGGTCAGTCTTATACACTTCTCCTCATAATTCAGAACTTCCTCTTCATCCTTGTCACCTATATATAAGTCTCTAGTGGAACATTAGGCTACAAAGTGATCAATTCCTTAACATTTATAATACCTAACTTGACCAGTGTTACTCCTAATAATCTCCTTTCCCTTATCTTTCTTACTAGATGCCGGTCTCTGTGCTATGGATCGGTTAGTAGGTCCTCTGAAGGTATTAGTTCTCACTCCAGATGGGGTTGGTCAACTAGTAGACTCACGCTAATCAGGTCAACAAGGGACTGAATACCTAAAAAAATGCTTATAATCTAGCATGACCTAATAAGCTTGTTTAAAGGTGGTGACCTAACACATGTATAACTCATGTTGAATATCCTCACGAAGTCTAGTTCAAAACCTAGACAAGGTCACAACATAATTTTCAATGACACCACAATGCATAATGAACTCATCGAATCATATAATATACTCAAAAAGGTCTATTTTCTTAGGCCAATCGCTGTCATTGATCTAATAGATGTTGATTATAAGACACGAGTAGTTACTTTTCTCTTAATTTGGCTTTCAATTTATCTCATGTTCCTATTAGGTCGTGTCTTCTTTGAAGGAGTAGATGTTCCACATTTTCTAAGTATAATCGAGCTTGCAAAATCAATTTCAATTTGACAAACCTAACCTTTCTAGCCTTAGACATTTCGTACCAATCAAAATAATGGTCCATGTTTGACTCCCAATCAAGGTATAATTTTGGATCTAAATTGTCATAAAAAATGAGCACCTCGATCTTAATGTTCCTGGAGACCTGATTATCTTGGTCCATTAGTGTTCTCATAGGAAGACCCTTTAATCTTGGACCTATGCCTAAGCCTAGGGATATGAATTGATCTCCCTGACCTTCTATAGGGGTGGAATATCTATGATAGGTTCATGAGGTCGGTTCACTTGATCTTTCTTTGACAAGGTTATTCACTCTGTTAGGTCATTTAGATGATATAAAATAGTATTCCACACAGCAGTTTGATTATGTTCCATTAGATTAGGTTCAACAGGATTAGGTTCCATGCTAGAATTAGATTGATCAACTAGAGATGGGTACTCAGTTTCGGCTCAGGTATACATGCACAATCAACTCTATGGATTTTCTAGACTTAAAGTTCAAAACAACTTGAATCGATCGAGTATAATTGATCATATTGTCCAGATTTGTCAACCAGCCAAGTAAGAGGTGTAGTCATGGGAGCCTTCCCTTGCTTTCACAAAGACCTAATGAGAGAACCACAAGCTAGCTTCAGCGTTTGCCTCTTTATCGCTTGCCTTAGATACCAATTTCTAGAATGAATTATAGACCCAATCAACTCAATTTTAGTCAAGCCACACGAATAGACTCGTTTGGGAACCCTAAGTTGGTTTCTACTCAATTTTAGTTAAGGCTTGGGTTTAATTAATATTGAGGGTTATTTGTGGGCCAAAGAAGGGTGATGAAATCCCTACCTTATCTAGTTAATGCTCAATACCCTTAAATAAATTAAAGGATGCAACCAAATGCAGTAGAATAAATCATAGAACCAACTTGCTGATAAAATTTGAAAATGAAATCAAATGATTTTTGGGTTCAAACTACAGGATTTGAAAGCTTATCGAGTCTAGTTTTTAGGAAAAAAATCTATTTTTTCTAATTTTTCTATAGATGGGAATTTAAATTTGAATGTAGATGACACATCATGAAATATAGGTAGAAATCTAGGACTCTTTTCTTTTATGAGAAGTGATCTAATTTTTTGAAACTCTATCCTAACTATTTTCCAAAAAACAAATTTTAGCTAAAATTTTCTTGAATTTTAGAGCTTCTAATGGATCAAGGTTCATGAATTTAGGACTCATACATTGGTGTGGCTCTTTGAAAAACTAGACCATGTACGACATAGAAAACTACGTACAGATGATAAAAAAAAAGATAACATTCAATGATCAATTCAAGGGAGAAATGATCTCAAATGCTTATAAGATTTTAATCACAAAATGCTGGGTGAGCTAGGTATTAATACTAATATTTTTTAATTTTTATTTTTTAAAAAAAATAATATTTTTGGCAGTAGATCTCAAGGGTATCCTAAAACTTACTATGCATATCCAAAATAAATAAATATATCTAATGAAAATTAACGAAACTGAAGCAAAAGGCAAAAATTTTTTTTCATGCTATTCAAATTACCTCCAGCCATAGATCATTACTCTCATGGGTCATAAGTATACGATAAATCGCATACCTACTCAAAAGGTGAGATTTGATGTATGTGAACTAATATTAAGCCAAGATGCAAAACTCTTAATTCTAAACTAACCTAGGACTCTAATATCAAATATGATGGATAATGCAAGTTCTAGTTTTATAAACACAGCAACTAAGTAAATTCAGATAAAGATGCAAGTGAAAATGTAAGATAATTAGATATTGATATCCATTTGTAATAGATTTTAGATTATTCAAGAAATAGATCATAGGCTAGTTAAGAAACTACCTAGATTAGAATTGTTCTACTTTACTTGTATTAGATCCAGTCCAAGAAAAGAATAATCAACTTACTATATGGCCAACAGCAAGTATGGAATTAAATCCTAAACTAGATCTCACCAAGGCACTAAGGATCATAAGATCCAAGTTTAGCAATGTTTCTCGAAGTGGACTCAAGCTTCTAGTTTTGAAAGAATTATCAAAGTTGTGAGCTTCAATGTATCCTTAAATTTTCTTCAAGATTCATTAAGGGGATATGTTAACAAAGAAAAAAAGAAATTAGATCTGTTAAGAATATGAGAGATGTCATGGAATAAGAAAAAGAATTGGGCATGAGAGATGGAAGAGAGAAGGGCAATGTAAGCAAGAAGAGGGATAATTGGTGTAGGATCAAGGCTTCACACCTAATCTTATAATCATAATATCAAGGTAAAAAATAATCAAAAAAATTACTTTTATTCATGATTCTAGGACCTTTATATGGTTAAAGTATAAAATAAAGAGTATATGGACTCTTCGTATGATAATATGATAAATATAACTTCCATTTAAAATTAAACTAAAGTTTGATCCTTAGCCTTTATCCATGTAAGACGATAAACCTTGTGGACTCAAGCTTGCATCCATCTAATATTTGACCAATAAATTATATAAAAAAAATATGGCATTGAATATATGGTGGCATATCTGATTGGAGAGTTCTTCTACCGATGAACCTCTAAATGCTAAACAACCCAAGCCTGAATCCATATAAATAAAATAGTTAACCCAATTGGGCATATAATAAATCAGCTAAAAAATAATATAGCAACTAAGATAAGGGCTAATTGGCCTCTATAGCTATAACGGTGCTGCTGATACTGTCGATACTATGGATCATTACTGTGCCTATGCTTGAGTCTAAACTGGCTTTGTAGGTAAACAGATGTCCTCATCATACATGGCAAGCATAACATAGGCAACTAAAGATCAGGATCTACTTGAAGATATGAATGAGGGCTGAAATATATAAGTGTTGACTCCAGTCTTAATTTTGATGAATAACAAAATATTTAAGTATATATAATGTACTAATATTATATTGGAGTGTTAAGATTAATATTTCAAGCACCCTACAAGCCTCATAGAAGAAAGGACTAGTTGATCAATCTTTAAACATAAAAATTTTACTGCTTTGGTTGTCTTCTCAAAGAAAAAAGCAAGAAATTAATGGATATTTGGAAGTTGGTTTGAAGAAAATTAAGGCTTTAAATTTTAAGTTTGGCACACAATTTTCAAGTTGGCACAAGTCATGAGTTGACTCAAGCGATGGTGAGTCAATCTCCAAAAAGGACTCGAAGAAGAAAAGGATAGGCACGCAAGATTTTTAGCCAATATAGGCCATGAGTCGACCTCAAAAACTGGTGAGTCAATTCAAAGGTTAACTTAAGGATTGACTCAAGGTCCAAAAGTCACTGTAGTAGAAAATAATAGAAAGTAGAGTTTTTGGCATAGGCTATGAGTCGACTCAAGGATTGACTTAAGGAATGATTTATGATCCATGAGTTGTTGTAGCGGGAAATAATAGAGAGGCATAATTTTGCACAGGATGTGAGTCGACTCAAGGACTACTGCGTTCTCAAGGACTGGTGAGTCTTCTTCTTTGATACAATGTTATTTAGATGATGACAAAAAGGGAAAGTAGAAATGCTGATTATATAAGAAAATAAAAGTAAAAGTAAAGGGGAGCATAGATAACTTAATTATATGAAAAAGGGGAAGAAAAATTAATTATATGAGTAAGGGAGAGAAAAACTAAAAATTTTAAGCATAAAAATCATCTTTTGATATGCTTTGGTGTGCACACTAGCTTAATCCACACCAATACACTAGTATACTATGCCAAAACACTCTCATATATAAATTTAATTCTCATATATGCTTTGATATGCTATTGACACACTCTAATACATAATGAAACATCTATAGTATATGCTCTGATACTTCTTTACAAGCTATGATACATTATCGATAAATAGTTAAATGTTCCAAAACCTAGATATTTGAACAGCATTTCATAAATCTAATATATTAGCACTCTGATATATCAGTTAATTATAAGCAATTATATTCTATTATGATCGTGCTCTGATACCTTGGGGAACATTATCAATCAATTACTCTAATATCTTATAAAATTGAAAAATCAATATCAATATGATACCAAGATTCATAGATAAAATTCATATGCTCTAATACTACAGATTTTATATGCTTATATACTCAAAATTTTGTCATCATCACAAAGGAAAAAATTGTTGACTTTAGCCTTGATTTTAATGAATAACATAATATTTGAGTATATATGAGATATTAATATTTTGTTGAATTGTTAAGATTAATGTTTCAGGCACCCTACAAGCTTAATGAAAGAAAGGACTAGTTTATCAATCTTTAAGCATAAAAATCTCATCACTTTGGTTGTCTTCTCAAAGCAAAATGCAAGAAATTAATTGATATTTGAAAGTTGGTTTGAAAGAAATCAAGTCCAAGCTTTAAATTTCAAGTTTGGCACACAATTCTTAAGTTGGCATAGACCATAAATCGACTCAAAGGATGGTGAGTCAATTTCTAGAAAAGACTCAACAAAGAAAAGGATCGGCATGCAAGAGTTTCAGCCAGCACATACCATGAGTTAACTTAAGAAACTGGTGAATCAACTCAAGGGTCAACTCAAGAATTAATGTAAGGTCCATGAGTCACTACAGCAAGAAATAATAGAAAATAGAATTTTTGGCACGGGCTGTGAGTCGACTTGTGAGTCAAAAAATGACTCATGATCGATGAGTCATTGTAGCAGAAAATAATAAAGAGGCATGATTTTGGCATAGGCTGTGAGTCGATCTGTGAGTCAACTCAAGGATTGATCGAGACTGGTGAGTCAACTCATTAGGCTCTAATAGCAAATAACAGCTACATTTTCATAAGTGCAGAAGTTTGTAATTTGTGTCAAATAGCTAGTTTTCACTCTCAATCAGTCATAAATGAGTTTTTGAAGGTTCTAAGAGTATTTTTTCTTCACCAAACATATTAAAGAAGAAAGAGAATCCAAAAGAAAGTTAAGTGCTTTTAAGAGAATCTTTCAAAGAGAAAACTTTCAAAAAAAAGCCTAGTTTTTAAAGAGTGTACCATCAATGCTCAACCACCAATTTTCAAAGCAATCATTAGAGGTTTTATATCAAGAAGACAACTTAAAAAGATTCCTTCAAAAGCTTTATTGATTTCTTCTTACTCTTATAGAGGGCTTTTTTGTTTTATTATTGATTGTACTTTTTTTTTGAGTTGTAACTAGTTTCAAGGGGATTGAAACTAGGAGATAGGCTCATCCAAGCCTTGGAATTTGATTATAAGCCTAGGGTTGGCTTGTTTTAAGGTTGTGGTTAGTGAGCCTAAGAAAAACCAACTAGGTTAGGTTTCTAAGCCCAGAAAACAAACCAGCTATAATTTTTAAAGGATTATAGTAAAATTTCCAAGGGATTCTTGGGGAGAGGATGTAGGTGCTTAGGATGCACCAAACTTCTATAAAACCTTATGTATTTGTTATGCTTTGCTTTTCTCCTCTTCATAAGCATTCATTCATCTTTAATTTATACATATATTCTACTATACATACACTTCACTGATTTTGAAAAACAAGATATATTTGTTTTAAAGTTTTGATCCAATTCACCCTCCTTTTTGGATTGCTATGCTAGGCAATAATAAGATATCTGATGATCAAAGAGGAATGATGTTGGCTATTTACTGATCATATAGGTCAGTCTCTAGTTAATGTCTATATCGGATAAATACTGATCATAGCATGGATGACACACACCCTTCATGGTTAACTCAGGTTCAATCTAAGACCTAGAAACTCTATGAAGTCATTGACACATAGATTGTACTTCACTTAGCCACTTAATGCTAGTGGTTCTATTATAACAAGATGAAAACTTCCTACTCTAACTAATCATCAATGTCCCATTATATCTAACAATCAGGATTCTCTAAATCATAACCGGTTGAATGATTACAAATCACCTAACAAATTCCCCTATAAAAAGGGAAAGGGGGACTTCAAAGAAAGTTCAATTTCTACAATCTTAAACTCTAATTTTACTTCCATCTACTATTATTCCTCTTTGATTAACTTAAGCATTGAAGGATCCCCTACCAGAGAACCCCCACTCTCTTCTTTGATGTGAGCAGACTTTTCTTGCAATCTTTGGGCATGGAGGAGATCCATATTGGCAACTCCCCTACTTTAACTCAGCAAGAGATCTAAGATGTCAACCAACCTTCGAAGAGGAGCTATAACAAATTAGCACTAAAAAAGGGGCCATTGCCCATTTTGGAAGGAAGATGGTGAGAACCAGAGTATAGAATGATTTCATCACGTCATGCTACCAGTCATCCTTGCATAGTTTGCTGAATGCATAGCAAATCAGGGGGCAACCTTCCCAAGCTCCCACAACTATTGACCATTAGTGGCTTGACACCATGATCAAGCAAGTCCAAGCACTGACAGTCATTGTGCAATAGCTCCAAGAGACTACAACAAAACTACATGTTCCTCTAGTGGCCCTATCTTAGCATAGCCACCAATCATGCCTAGAAGGCCCTGAGCATGAGCACCAATGCTCACACTCAGTCAAACCCACTCATCATCGATCCCCTCTCCATCATCCAAGCCCAAGGAGGAAGGATCAACACCATCAATCCCCAGAGCCTTCTAAAGAGTGTTTAACCCTGGGTTATCCCTGATGCTGTTATTCCCATCATGAGCATAATATAGAAAGGAAAGTTTTCAAAACTAGATCTTTCTATTGACAAGGTCTACATGGGGGGTCATCAATAGAATGATGGTTTTAACTTCAACTCCCAACCATCCTTTTCTCAAGACATCCTCGATGAACCAATTCCATATCAGTTCAAGATGCTTTACATTAAGACATACAATGGTTTGACTGATCTCCTTGATCTCCTCGAAGGTTATAAAGCTCTTATGATGCTACAAGGGGATTCAAATGCCCTCTTATATCTTGCCTTTCTAGCAACTCTCAAGAAAGCTACTAGAAGATGGTTTTCCAAACTCCCACAAGGGTCAATCCACTCTTTTGAGCAAATTGGCAAGCAATTCATCAACCACTTAAGTAGTCATTGACCTCAGTCGAAGATAGATGCATGCCACAATGATTACATACTTTTTTACAAGGAGGACCAATTGAAGAGCTCATGTGATGTATATGGTAAAAGTTGATTTAAGCAAAGCAAGAGAGTTGAAATCAGAAGGATATACTATATAAGGTTCTTTAATACCTTTCCCTCACTCCTAGGCTTTAGAGACTATACTTGTCCAAGAGTACCGTCGAGTAGATGAGATGGCATAAAGAAGGGATTCGCAAGTAGATCGATATGATGTATCATCCATCAAACAATGAGGCAAGAAAGAAATTTGATGCTTGCCATCCTTTATTTTCTCAAGAATCATGCAATATTCAACTGGATATGTCTATGGATGGGTTTACAACATTCAATCACTTAGCAGCCCATTATTTTATATTGGCTAGTCTTTGTTACTCCACACAATCTACTGCCTGGGATGTACAAGAAAAAATATAACATCTTTTTTATATTAGTCATTCCTGGACCATGACACCTTGGTAGAAACATTGATGTATATCTAAAGCCTCTTGTTGATGAGCTAAAATTCTTATAGTCCGATGGCACACCTACTTTTGATGCATCAAAGAAGCAGAATTTTATAATGAAGGCTAAACTGATGTAGACCATTAGCAATTTTCCTACTTATGGAATGTTGTGATGATAGAGTAGTCATGGAAAGCCCCGCTAGTTCGATTATCATTGTCAATTTCTTTTCGACCATCATCCCTTTTGAAAGTAGTAGATAGTTTTAAGAGAAATAAGATTAAGTAGGACCATGCACCCTCATACCTTAGTGGTATTAAAGTATTTCAGAGGGTATTCTAAGTGGATAAAGTCTAGTTTGGCATACTATTTGATAAGTAGAAATCTCGTGGGTTTGGTAGAACTCATGACTGGGTGAAGCACAACATCTTTTAGGAGTTGCCATACTAGTCTACCAATTCGATCCATCATAATAATGACATCATGCACATTAAGAAGAATGTATTCGATAATATTTTCTACATTATTATGGATGTCAAGGATAAGATGAAGGACAGTCCCAAGGCTTGAGTAGATATGAAGAATATATACAATTATCCTCTATTAAATCTAGTTGAGGTGTCACCTGAAAAGTTTCTGAAGCCGAAAGCATCTTACACTTTAACCAAAGAGCAGTTGAAGGATTATATGAATAGTATAAAAATCTTAAATTCCTAGATGGTTATGCAAGTAAGCTAGCTTGGTGCATCAATGTCAAAGATTGTAGGTTCTATGGGCTAAAGAGCCATAATTGTCATGTCTTCATGTGACAATTACTAACATTGGCTTAGCGTCCTCCTCTCTTTCCCAACTTTATATGGAGTTCTTTAACCAAGCTTAGTCTTTTTTTCAAAGATATTTATACTACTGAATTATCCACTAACCACATCTCCAATCTTGAGATTAATGTGCAGAGATCATATGCAAATTGAAGAAGATATTCCCTCCTAGCTTCTTCAAGTCCATGGAGTACCTCGTGATTCATCTAGCATTTAAAGCTAGGGTGGGGGGACTAGTATAGTATAGATAAATGTATCTATTTGAAAGATATATGCATAGTCTCAAAAAAGAAGTGAAAAATAAGGCTAGAGTCGAAGGTTCTATTATGGAGGCTTACATAATAGAAGAAATTATAAATTTCAGCAGACACTACTTTAGTCCCTGTGTGCAGATAAAGCTGACTTAAGTTGGTTAAACGATGATGGTGGTAATGAGGGATCAGAGTGAGAGATCTTAATATTTGCCTATCCCGCTTGTAAATTTGGCCATGGGTTCATCGAGTTTAACTAATGCTGAATTTCAATAGGCAGAAACATATTTTGCTAAACTACGAGGAGGTTGACCCACATATTAAGTGTCCATTATAATTCTAACTCTTCAATCACTTATTATAGTATACTTATGCATGTTTAGGTAATATGATAGGATGTTGAGACGGGACAATCCGAGAATAAGTGAGCAAGAAATTTTTACATGATATTCATAAAACTTTATATATTGGTTCCATAAATTGGTAAGCATCCATTATCATTTTATCTATTTTATTTTTTTTAATTTATGCTTTTCATAATATGCAAAACATGCAAGGGGACAACTCTATTCTTAAAAAGTTAAGACCATTAGATTACAGGCTAACAAAATACGTGACATGTTATAATGGCTATAATTTAAATAGTTTTAAATTTCACACCCTTAAATATGGATATCATAAAACTATAATGAATAGTAGTGTGTATAAAGGACAACTGATAGGAAAAGATGGAGAGTGACTACTATAGAATCCTTGAAGAAGTGATCAAGTTGACCTACATTGGAAGTAATAGTATCATCTATTTAAATACCAATGGTTTGATAATAACAATGATATGAAAATTAATTTATAGTATGGGCTTATTGAAATCAAACATGAATCAAAAGTATAACTTAATGAGCCATTTATGCTAGCTCACCAAGCTATTCAAGTGTATTATACTCTTTTTCCATCAAAAAAGAGAAAAGGAAAGATTGGTGGCTATATACAAGATTAAGTCTCGAGCCATTCATTATGCACTCAAAGAAGAAGAAGAAGATCATATTTACAAGAATGCTTTTAAAAGGATGAAATATTAGGAGTTCATCAGTCCTTCATAGATGCAGATTGGATGCTCCAAGAATCACTTACATGATGGCCAACATTAGGAGATAGATCATACTGAGTTTATTTTAGAGGGCAATCCTATCCAAGAGGGGGAAGAAGAGAAAGAAGAGTAATAAAATGAAGAAATGGAAGAGGAGGAAGAGGATGAAGAAATGGAGAGGAGGAAGAAGATGAAGAATTGGACGAAGAATCTGAAAGATATCAAACATTTGAAGAGGCCGATGAGTAGTATTAAGTATATAATTCTTGAATCATTTTAAATACTTGTCTTGTATCATTTTAAATCTTGCATTCTCATCCATGATTATATAATTAATTTAGTGAATCTATTTAGTTTTATTTTTAGAGATTATACATCATATTTTCTAGAGGTCAGAGCTATGCCAGCCAAGAAGAGAACTCTAAAGGACAAAGCTCTCGAGAAGAGTGATGTGCTACCAGCTTGCATGGTTCTATGCCACTTATATCATGCAGTAAACTCTAAAATTTTAGATATTCTTTTTTATATTATTTTATATTTTATTATTTAATATAATATTCTTTATATTAGATATTTTATGATCAGATTCGAAGGATATGGGATCACCAGTGATCTCATAGTCACATACAGTAGTGACTGGCTCTCATACTCAGCACCATGGTCGAGGACCCGCCCGGCTCATGACACCTTTAACTCGGTCAGAGGATAGAAAGCTCATCCATATTTAGAGCCACTTATAAGTATTACATCTTCAATTAATATGTTTAAAATTTAGCCATTTTAGAGATAATGCTTATTATTAAATTTTAACTTTGTATCATATTAAAAGAGCCTGGAATGTCTTGGGTGGTTATCAGGATCATTCATCGATTGATGCTGAAGTCAGGAAATAAGTTCTCTAGTTAGCCATCAGGGGCTCGTGATGCAACCTAGAAAATATTCCTGGTAAATCAAATATTTTTAATTTATGAATTTGCAAAATGTTTGTATTCTATTTATTTGATACAAGCTTGCTTCTATATGCAAGAGCATTACCGATTTGAGACTCCTCAGGATGATGAGGCTAGCTATCTGACCTTCCAGGAGATGGCCACACATAGGCTCTGAGACGAGCTACACAATCTCAGACAAGCTATCATAGAGTACTCCACTTTCGAGTCACCATGGACTAGAAGATTTTCAGGGATCACTGATGCGAGTAGACGTATGGGAAGCCCTCTACCACCAGTAGAATACTGGAGAGTACTCCGGTAAGCAACAGAGGGTATGATAGAATCGTACCATCTAGTAGGATCCAATCAAGTACACCAGTGACTTTATTGGCATACATGTGGTGGAAGATAGATTGGCAAGAATTCTCCATTTAGATTAATTTCATATTAAATTGATCATGCATATGCTTTAACTAATTTATTTTATTATTTATTTATTGTAAACAAGGTAGCTGGGTCTTGTCTAAGATAACTGCAGTTGTGGGAGGCTACATACTAGTCTAGGAGGAATGATTACTTAGATTTGAGATTTCGACGTATCACGGTAATAACTTAAAATATTATTTATTAGTTTTTATATATAATGATATGTATAATTGGGCTAATTTAAAAACTGTATAGGTAGATTACATGGAGTATGTAGTATTATGGTATGGTGAGGACCCATCCTCTCAGCCCCTCCTAGATCTTAAAGGATGGCTCAGGATCACCAAAGGGATAAATAGGAGCTGAGTCATGGGATTCGAGCACAGCTTTGACCCTCCACCAGCTTGCTACTCTTCGACATCCTCATCTCAGGCCCTGATGACCCAAACGTAGAGTAATGCACATATCGAGGACATCGTGATCCATCTTTTTGTCGAGCAATCTTAAAGTTTCTGGGATGCTATCCATGATACAGTCATAGGAATTCTCTAGGACCTGCATCTATAAGATTAGCTAGTCTCATTATCACAACCATCACAGTAGCTAAGTCTATTAATAAATTTATTTACTTCTTTTAAATTTTTATACTTAAAAACTTTACATATTTAGACTTGAGTCGAGGAAGGAGACTTATGGGATAAAAATTTAATCTAACCATCCAATCAATCGGCCAGGGATGTCTATAGCTCCGTATCATCAAATAGAATATATAGAACAATCTATTCAAGAATTGGAGGAGTATATCAAAACATATGCCTCCATATTGACATAAATACTTTCATATCGAAACTTATTAATAATATTTTATTTTTCTTCGTAATAGGATGTTGAGACATCTAGATCTCATCCATCAGCTACTGAAAAGGATGTATAGAGCAAGAGATGGAGGATACCGACAATGAGAAGGATCTTACATGATTTTTTTATATTTTAATGTTATTAATTTTAATACTTATAAAGCAATGTTAATTTATAAAATTATATATTATATTTTTAATATAATATAATTTATTTTTTATTTGTAATTATGATACTTGATTGTTAATTTACTTATAACAAGTTTTAGAAAACCTAATTACATGTTACTATAATTAAAATAGGTTTTAAAAATATAATTTTAGATTTTTTAAAAAAATTATTATCGATGGTATTAGCAATGATAAATTACTGTCAGTAATACAACTGGTGATAGCATTTAATTTTAAAAAATTAAAAATATTATTAGTGATGGCAATGCCATTGCTAATACTACTTATTAGCAATGGATTTTTTTCCATCCTAATAAGCACTATTAGCGACAATGGTTGATCCAATAGATTATTAGTAACAGCCTATCATCGCTAATAGCATTATCGATTGTAAATAGATTAACCAAATTTCTTGTAATGAGTATGGTAGATATGTGGCAAGCGTGACATAAACAACTACAGATTAGGACTAGTCAAGGACACAAAAGATGGCTGAAATACATGAGACATCTGATGACTTTAAAATGATTATAGGGTTTTGTGTGGTGCTCCCAAGCCTTGGAGAGACTTGGGAGGCCATGGCAGAGATGCTGGAGACGATTCCTGGGAGCTTGGAAGTGTGCCAAGTGGGTCCTGGAGGTATTCCAAGGATTTTCTGGAGATGTTCCAGGGAAGGTAACCAAGTTTGGGAGGTAAATATCCCAAGGGCCCTTTTGAGTCATGTTGGATAAGGGGGTTTGATCCAAGGATTAGTATTTTCATATGAGCTTATTGGGGAGAGTTTTCTGAGAGATTGTAATATAACCCAATTGGGTTATGGGGTTGGGTCCAAGTTTGTTAATTGGTTAGAAGATTAGCCAGTTGGTTGGTTGTAATCAATTAGAAAGCCCAACCACCTGAAGAGTCTAATCAGGTTTGGACCAAGAAGACTAAGAAGATCAAGAAGTCTAAGCCCAACCATGTGAGGAGTCCTAACCGACCATGTGGTTGAGTCCTAACAAGATTCAAGATGAGCCCAAGATGCCCAAGATCAAGAAGACCATCGCTCATATGCTTATTTAAGTTGGGGCGTGCGTGAAGTTGAGAAGAGAGTCCGTGAGGACTTCTCACGGTCATGAGAAGATCGTGAGGGCTGAGAACGCCCCTTAGGGGCATGACCGTGGGAGACCTCCTGGGTTTCAAGGAGGCCACGGTGATGGACTGCGGAGAGGCGCACGTAGAGGGAGATATCATGTGGAGGGCTTGGACCATGGGGTGTTCCACGGGGCTTTGGAGAAGGGATCCTGCATAAGGGATTGTCCACAGATGGAGCTTCTTCTCGGGTTTCAGAGAGGAAGGGATGCATGTGACGTGCAGGTGATGACGAGAAGCTTTTGGGATTTCAGAAGGGGTACCGTGGGATGTTATTGTCTTGTCTTGTAACAAGGTTTTCTCCAAAGGAATAAAGTAATCTCTCTTTTTCTCCTACATATATCTCTTCTCTATATCTCCTTAGTTGCATAATATTGAATCCGAGAACAGGTTGCTTCCGCAGCGTAGGCGCTGATCCGGATCTCCCCCCAAGTAGTATCAATGCCTAGGAATCTCAATAATGATGTCAGCTATTTACCAATCACATAGATTGGTGTTATAACGATCGTTTATTGTGACGGGTTCAAGTTAGTTTCAACAGAATGATATTGAGATTAACTATATAAAATTTTTTTTAATTAATTTATGTTAAGACGAACGTCTATAAATATGGATAAGAGGGGACCTTCACAGGCAAGCTAAGCAAGAAAAGTAAAGTATCCATTGACTTTGCTTCTCTTAAGATTCTATCTATTACTTGAATTCTACTGATTTAAGTATCGGAGTGTCCTCTACCAGAAAATCTCCGGTCAGGGACTTATTTTGTAGATGCTCGAGGTGATCGGCCGGTGATTCCTGACGTGCAAATTATCCCGTGGAGTTCAATGTCAATAGATTGGTGCGCTAGGTAGGGAAAGGCAAGAAAATATAAGCTACCTCTCCTACAAAGGAGAATCTTGAAAGAGAAGATGATAAAAAAAAAAGTACATAATTCTCTAGTTGATGTCTACACTGTACTCTTATATATGCTTTCACCTTCTTATCTCCGGAGCCTTGGAGATAAAATGATGGGGTGCTACTGTTCCAAATGCTCAACAATGACATCGTTAAGCATTGTTGATGAACCCATCATCTCCCACAAACCAGCAAGTTTTCAATTGTCTTGATGTGCTCATACCGTTACTATCCCTATTACTACTTTAATCAAGTCTGACATATATTGGTACTCCACTTTGAGAATTTTTTTTTTAAAATAATACCAATCACAGCACTTAGCCACTTAAGGCCAATGCTTATCTTATAATAAGATAGAAATTTCTTACTCTAACTAATCATGAATGGTCCACCATCTCCAACAAATAAGATTTTTCAGGTCATAATCAATTAGGTAGTTACAAACTGCCTAACAAAATCCCGTCGTATAAAAAAAATAAAATTAAAAACTTTAAAGGAGATCAAGTTCTACACTCATAAACTCTCATTTTACTTCCATCAAATATTCTTCTTCTTTGACTGATTTAAATATTGAAGAGCCTCCTGTTGAAGAACCCCATCTCCTCCAATGCAAGCGGACTTTTCTTGCGTGTGCCGCCGCCTTCTCCAATGCCAGCGGACTTTCCTTGCAAGCTTTAGGTATCCAGGCCCCTATTCCAGCCCGGCAAGAGATCCAGGCTATCAGCCAATCTTCGAAGAGATGCTGCAACAACCTACACCTTTGCGAAGCCTCCTAATTTATGATTCAGCAATAACCAACATAACAAGAAGCTCCTGAATCGTAATTTTTTTTTTTTTTTTTTCTTTTTGGAAAGGGGGGTTAAGAAGCTCCTGATTCCTGATTCGCGATTCAGTAGCGACATAGTCAAATGACCGACTATAAAATTTCTTATTTATCACCAACATACCAAAATAAGCCAACCTAGCCATAATATTATATAAGGTAATAAAAGGGAAAAATTGAGAGCCCACGATTGGAAATAACAACTAACGTTGCACTATGCCCTGGTCTCTAGAGGTGCAGAAACGGATAAAAATGCGACCATCTTTTAGTAGGCCCTGGAGCTTCATTAAGGATGGAGGAAAGAGTTCACTCTTTCAACAATTCTTTTTAAGGAATAATATTAGAAACACATTTTGATTCTAAAGATGGTCAACGTCCAGAAAACCCCAACAGAAACACCAGGCTATAACATGTCTCGAACTGGACATTAAAATTACCGAATGGTAACCAAAAATTAATTCATGAACAAGATGGGGTGGAATAGACATAATGCAAACCGAATTTGAGGATATAACCAACAAGCGAATTAAACATACTATAACAATGTAATTGGTACACATTTTTCAATGAAAATGAGGTATTCTATAGAAAATGCCGAGGGTAAAAGGGCCACTTTACCACTTATTGCCTGGCAATTTAAGATCATGGTAGGGCAGATAAGGGACGTACTTAATCTTTAGCTTTAATAGTTTTTTTTTTTTTTGTATAAAATGGTCTCAGGACTCGAACATGCACTTTTTCACTGGCATCCTCCTTGAGCCAGTCTCGCTACCGGCACTGCCGATGGCTGCCGGCACTGCCGATGACGACAAGACCCTCTTGGGGAGTAGGAGCCGGCGACGGCAAGACCCTCTTGGGGAGCAGGAGTTGGCGATGGTGAACCCTCTGGGGAGAACACGAAACAACGCTGTCGAAGGAAAGGGGGCGACGGCGAAACTCTATTGGGGAGCAGGAGAGTCAACGGTGGATGAAGGGGTCGCCTGTGGCATGGTCGCTTCATCAGCATCCAGGTCTCCATTGGGATACGAAGATCGCAGGTACTTCTCTTTGGAACCTCCGCTCCTTTCGAGTCCGTGCTTGAAATCTGTGCTCTTGCTCCTTTGTGTGTGATCGCCGGCGTCTGCGCGATGTTCGGGCACCACCGCTAGCAGCTGGGATGGCGAGCAATAGGGGGAATGCTAGAGGACTCTCGGTGGAGACGAAAACTACGAAAACCAGCGAGAAGAAAACTCTTACCGGACAACCAGTTTGGGTTTCTTCCGAGCCTTCGCCAGACGAGGTGGAGGAGTTGGCCCGTCGCTTCCCGGAGGTGGTGGATCTTCTAGATGAGGAGGTGAGGGGAGAGACAGATAACTGGTTGGCAAAGGGCCTGGTGGCGCGATCACTTGGCCAAAAAATTGCTGCAAAGGCAGCAGCGCACGAATTTTGGTAGCGGGCTAGCTTGAAGGGGACCGTTGAAGCTTTCAATCTGGAACAAGGGCTTCTCATGTTCAGGTTCCAGAGAGTAGAGGATCTTGACGCCGTCCTTAATTGGCCATGGGTGGTAAGCGAGCAAGCCTTGGCGATCGAACCATGGTGACCGCGTTTCTACCCTTCAGCAACAATGATTCGGTCGGCCCTGGTTTGGGTTCGGCTACCTCAGCTGCTGATTGAGCTTTGGGCTAGAAACACTCCAAAGGATCACAAATCTAGCCAGGAAACTGATAATGGTGGATGAATGTACTGCAGAACGGAAAGGGGGGATTTGCCAGGACCTCAATCCACATCGACCTTTCCCGTCCGCTGCAGCCGGGGGTTTTGATTAGCGAGATGAGGGGCAACCGCTGGTAGCGCCTCATTTACGAGAACCTCACCGGAGTGTGCTTCCGGTGTGGGTTGTTTCATAGACCAGAGCATGCTTGCTTAGCTAGAGGAGTTGAGGGGCAGCCAGGGATCCACTCAGCAAACATCATCAGGACTCTAGAGGAGATGGAGGGTGAGGGCTCGGGAGGCCTTTGTTTGGGTCCGTGGTTGGTGAAAGTCTAGCAATGGCTGCCACTTGTGAAAAAACCAGGTGTCTCGAGGGTGAAGGAGACTGTTTCAAAAGAACCTGGGAGAACACCGGGACTGCAAAACCTGGGGAAAGAACCTGTTCGCTCGGAAGGAGGGATTATGGATAGTGTGCCGGATGCAGAGGGGTGGTCCAAGCCAGCTAAGGTGGCCCGTCAGAAATCTCCTATTCGGCATTCATCCTCCCTAGGAGAAGTTCAAGCAAAGGAGTCCATGGGTCGCTTTGAAGCACTGCAACTTGACCTGGAAGCTTTGGGTCTAGGTAAGGAGGCTAACGGGGCAGGGAGGGAAATCAATAGGGGACCCGGCCACTCTAAGCCAGCCCGTTCTGTGTTGTTCCCCATTGCTGGTGCAGAACCCAAGCAGGGATCAAAAGCCTCTAAGACTATAGGGCTCGGTAAAGTGTCGGGAAGGAAGGACAAGGTAGGGGCCAAGGAGTCAAGAAGTACTATAACCAAGGAATCTCTTTTGGCGGGGAAGGGCAATCGAGGGACTTTTATCTTTTCAATGGGTGGTCCAGGAGTGGTGATGTCCAGCACATCCCGAACAGTGTTACAGGACACTAACGCCCAGCTTGGGACCAGATCACTCAATCGGGAGCCAGACATGATGGTGGAGCCACAAGGCTTGACCCGTGAGGTGGCTATTGAGAGACTGAAACAATCCATCCAGGGGACAGAAGATGGAGCTTCAGAGATGGTTCATCATCAGCTAGGATTGCAATGGACTAAGATGAGGGGAGTTCCAAAATGGACCCTCCATCTCAGGTGTCATCATGAAGATTCTAGTTTGGAATGCCTGGGGAGTGGGATAACCTGCATTTCGGACTTCCTTTGGCAAATTGATCGATCTGCATTGTCCTAATGTTTGTGTTCTCCTTGAAACTCAGCTTTCGGGAAAGGGCCTGGACCAGGTGAGGCGGTGGCTTCAACCAATGTGGTGTATCTATGCCATAGAGTCTAGAGGACTGTTTGGAGGGATTTTGGCGATGTGGAGGCGAGGATCTATGAGGGTTGATGCTTTTCATAGCTGTCAGCAGCAAGTGATCATGGTCATATCAGAGCAGGTGGGTAGCCCCTGGCTCTTTTCTGGCATGTATGTGAGCACTAAATATAGGGAGTGAAGGAAGCTATGGCATGAGAGTTCCAGGTTGGTTACTCAGGGCATCCCCTCTTTGCTTGCTGGTGATTTCAATTGTATTACAGGTCCCCATGAGAAGATGGAAGGCAGGAGGGCTAGGAATAGTATTGAATCCAGCGAGTTCGGGGATTTTATGAGCGACGCTGGTCTGATTGATTTGGGTTACTCTGGGTCTAAATTTATCTAGTGTAACAAACGATACGGTACTGCCAGAGTTTGGAAGAGAACTGATCAGGTGCTTGGTTCTGCTGACTGGATGTAGAGTTTCCTGGATATCAGGTACAGCACTTACCGAGGATTACTTCGGATCACTACCCTCTTCTCATTTCTATTGATGGTACTTGCTTATTCAAATCTCCTTTCCACTTTGAAAAGCTTTGGACCTTCTATCCGAGGTCTTGAAAGCTGATTAAAGTGGTTTGGAGGGTGCCAATTCATGGGGATGCGAGATACCAGCTGACCTGGTGATTGGAGCTTGCTAGGCATAGGCTTATTTACTGGAACTGGACTGAGATTGGCAATAACTTCAGGAGGATTGAGGAGGTAGAGACCGACATTGCTGAGCTTCAGAGGTGTAAGGATCAAGAAGGGGTCTCCAGGAGGCAGACCTGGGGAGGCTTCGTTGTTGCCTCTCGCTCCACCACTCCTTACTGAGTCAGCAGGAGATTTTCTGGAGGCAAAAATCAAGAATGCAATGGAGTAAGGGGATCGAAATACCATATTATTCCATCACCCATGATGATCCGGAGGTCTACCAATCAGATTAGATAGCTCAGGGATGAGTATGGGAACATGATTACTGACAGTTAGGAGATCAATAGGCAGATTCTGTAGTATTTCAGATCCAGATGGACCCTTCCCTTGGAAAAGATATGACTACCTAGGGTCACTATCTAGTGGACCAAGTCTTTGATCAGGAGAATTTGATCTTAACTCGCCCCGTTACTTCTTTTGAGGTGAGTGAAGCCCTCTGGTCCCTCGAGGAAGATCAATCCTTGGGTCCAGATGGTTTTCATCCCTTGTTTTTTCACAAGTATTAGACCATCACTGGGGGTGAGGTGGTCGATGTAATTCAGGCGATCTTTGTTTCAGGCATCCCTGCTGAGTGGAAGAAGACTCTAATTACTTTGATCCTCAAAAGACCTGATTCTTATGCTCCTAGCCATTTCAGATCAATCAGTCTTTGTACCACTCTTTACAAGATCTGTGCGAGGGTCTTGGTCGGCTAGCTATAGTCTATTGTGCCCTGTCTTATTAGCCCTGAGCAAGGGGCTTTTATCAATGGATGCTCTATCATTGATAATGTCCTTTTCTAGGAATTCATGTATGATCTTAGGTGTGCCCCATCTCAACAGAGTCTTATGGCGATCAAACTTGATATGGAGCATGCCTATGATCGGATGAGCTAGTATTTTCTTCGCCATACTCTTCATCAATTTGGCTTTCACGATAGGTGGATCATGTGGACTATGGATTGTGTGGAGAATCCTTCTTTCTCCATTATGGTGAATGGTGCTCCAATTGAGCAATTCTCCATGGTCGGGCTTCGGCAAGGTTGCCCTCTGTCCCCTTACCTGTTCATCTTATGTGCTGATACTCTCTCCCGGGCTCTAAGGGGTGCTATCCAAAGGTCATTATTAATCCCTTACTAGCCCACCCCTGAAGCCTAGCCTCTCTCTTATCTCCTTTTTATAGATGATTATCTTCTCATTGGGAAGGCCTCTCTTCAGAATGCAAGATGTTTGGTATCCATTATGAAGTCCTATTGCCATGACTCAGGTCAACTGGCCAACTTATTGAAGTCAACGGTCATCTTCAGCCCCAGGATGAAAGCTCGGATGAAACACTCTATCCTGACTACGTTGGGGATTTCTGAGCAGGTGGGGATCCTAACTTACTTGGGAGTGCCTATAATCGATGAAAGACTGAGGTCAGAGTGTAGACCCATGATGCAACGGGTCTGAGATCGGCTGGAGGGATGGTAGGCTTCTACCTTATCCATGATGGGCAGAATTACTATCATCAGATCTGTTCTGAGCTCAATCCTTGTTTATCTTTTGGTGAATACTGTGTTGCCCATATCCTGCTTGAGGGAGATGGAGCAGCTCTTCCAAAATTTTTCATGGCATTTCAGGCAGCATAGTTAGGAAGTACACTTGCTTTCTTGGGATACTGTTTGCCAGTCAATTAGGGATAGAGGACTTGAGATCCAGTCCCTTCTGATCAGGAGGGAGGCTCTCCTTGCTCGACATGCGATGAAATATCTTCTTTGGCCTAATTGTTTGTGGAGTAGAGTGATGAGAGCCCGCTATAGGATATGGACTTAGGGGCTCCAAATTCAGACTTCCCGTAGCTGCTCTTTTATTTGGAGAGAGATCTGTGCCCAAGGTCCCATTGTGATGTGGTACAGGCACCAAAATTTAAAAGTGACTTCAATCAAACCCAATCAATCCAGGCTCCTTGTGGATTACTAGTGAATAAGCCATTTTAGCTTCAACTTTTAATTTCAGCTGAGTCCTGTAGGGTCAAGTTAATTTTAGCTTAAGAATTTCAACTTGAGTTCTGTAATTAGAGTCGAATCAATTTTAATTTCAGCAAAAGTCTTATAATTAGTCATAAAAGGCAAGTTGGGTTCAATTTGTCTTGTAATTGGTCAAGTTGGGTTCAAATTAGTCTAGTCAAGATCAAGACCATTGAATGAAAGCTTTGAATGAAGCTTGAACCCAAGTAAAAAAGTATCAAGATTGGATGGAGCTAACCACCTCAACCTCCATGCCAAGATGGAATGCCACCTCACCCTCCATGCCAAAATGGAATGCCACCTTACTCCCATGCCATATCTGCTCCATTGTTGCGCCCAAAGCATAAAGAATTCGAATTTGAATTCAAGTTGGGATGCCCCACTTATCACTCCACTTTTCATGCATGTAATTCGAATTTCAAAGAGCTAAGCAAGTTAATAAATACCCCCTAACCCTCTTGTAATCAAGCCATTGAATGAATGAAAAAAAAAAGTCTTTCTTCTCTTCCATTGCCTTGTTGCATTGTCACTCCATGAGGGAGAGGGTATGAAGCCCAACCGGTTCATCCAAGCTCCAAGAAATTACCTACAATCCTTCTCTTCCCCTTCTTCAATCATTTTCCTCTCTTCTCTTTCCTTCCACGCCCACTGATGTTCTCTATTACAGGAATCCCTCCATGGCCACGAGTTGAGGATGGAGTCTACCTTGTCTTGGAATCAACTGTGTTAGGTGTCTTCAATCAAGGGAATGGTAGTCTTCTCATCCAGCCACTAGTCCTTTGAGTATTGAAGTTTGAGCCACCTACAAAGTTGAGGTTTCATTGTTGGTAAGATAATCCCCTCCTAAATTCATAGGTCTGATTTCTTGAAGGTAATTATCCTAATTAGAATGGTTTCTTAACCATTAGATCCATTTACTTTCAAATGAATGAACCTCCATTGTGGGTAACAACTTTCTAATAGTCTGTTTCATTAAGCTCATTTGCTCTCTTACGGATGAAACTTACTGATATGTGGTAGATTCATTGTTCTCTTTAGACTTATAAGTTATTTAGTTTTAAAACACATTTTTTATCCCGCATCATTTTGGTATCAGAGCATGGTTAATTAGGACAAGATATGCCAGTTGCTAAAATTTTTGCATCATCTAAGAACTAGACCTGAAAGCTTATGTCATAGCTTTTCAGATCTTAGTTTAAAATGCATTTCCAAAGTAGCCTTTCCAGATCAAACCAGACCTGGAATCATTTTCCATAGATTTCAAATCGAAGATTTTTTGGAAGAAAAAAATTATTTGTTTTCCTAGTTTACTCTCTAATCGAAGGAATCACGCCTCTTGAGCGAGTATACAAAAGTATACTTATGACCCATGGAAGTAATGAACCAAGGCCAGACATGAGATCCCAAGATTGGAGGGTCCGTTGTGCTAAGTGCATGCTTGCATGATTGGAATTAATGAATGCTACATTGTATGTTTTCTCTTCTAGCACAACCTAGGTTCTAAATTTCTGGTACAATTCAAATTTGAATTATCCTAACCATAATCTTAAAATTCAAATTTTAAAATTTAAAATCTGAATTTTGAAATTTGAAATTTGAAAATTTAAATTAGAAATTTGAAATTAAAATTTCAAATTTAGAAATTTAAATTTTGAAATGAATGTCTATCTTAGTCTTTACATTCTATTGATTAGTTAGATTCTTGATTGTGCATTCATTCTAAAATACTTAAGGGCAATCCTATCATAAGATAAGGGGATGATTTCATCACCTTTTCTTGCACCCAAAAACAACCAACCCATATTGCATTGACCCAAGCCTAATCTAAAACTAAGTAAGAACCTAAACTAAGGACATCAACAAGTCAAGTTCATGTTTCATGTTGAGACTTAGTATTGGTTGATTCTGTATTTGCTCCTGGATATTGGTATCTAAGGCTAGGGGTCCAACGATAAATGCTTTAAGTGGATCTGTGATTTTTAATTAGGACCTCACGAAAGCGAAGGGAGCCTTCCACAATCCCTCTCTTACCTGGCCAGTTGAAAGGGTGACTGCAGTCTTGATTGGTGCTTTGGCAATTCATGCTACCTTGAACTTCTAGGTTTATGAGCCCTAGAGACTAGGTTTTGTATTGCATGACCACTAGATCAAGAACCCCATACCAACATTCCCAAACTCAACCAAGTCTTACCATGGAGCCCATCTTGAAACTTTGATGAGAACCATAACTGAGCAATTTAGACAACTAAACCATAGGTTTGACCAAATGAAGGAGCGAATCGAGATCCTTGAAGAGACCTGTATGACCCATACTGAACCTGAATCACTTGGACCAACTCCCCTTGGCCCAAGAACCCATCGCCATGATCCCACCCCTGAACATAACCCTAGATGCCTATACCAAGATTTTACTGATTTGGAGAAAAGAGCACTTTGGAACATACATCTCGATGCACCCACTTTTGATGAAAATATAGACCTTAAGGTATACGTTGATTGGGAGAGTGACATTGATCAATACTTTGAGTGGTATGAGATGTCGGAAGAGAGGAAGTTCAAATTTGCTAAACTTAGGTTAGTCCGACAGCTAGGTTGTATTGGAAAAATGTTGAGCATATTTGTCATCGAAGAGGAGGCATGCCCATAGTCATATGGAGGGCCATGAAGATCAAACTTAGAAAGAAGTACTTACCCTTATCCTATGAGCAGAGGCTTTTAGATCAATGGCAGAGATTGAGCCAAGGTAACAAAATCGTATATGAGTACATTGCAAAGTTTGACGAATTTGTCATGAGATGTAGCGTGGTTGAGTCAGAGGCCGTCACCCTATCTAGGTTTCGAGCATGCCTTCGTAAGAAAATGTAGAGGGAACTATTCCTGAGAGAAGTCCATGACCTAGAATAAGCTTATCAAGTCGCTAGGGACTGTGAAAGATTTCAGAGGGGACCTATGATCCTTCGACCTGAATCCAGTAGAATTAGTACCCCTGGATATAAGCCAAGTTCTAATCAAGTTTCTTCAACCCGACTCACTCCTACTACCCTATTAGGTCACAAGGATGACAAGGATAAGGCCCTTGAAGTTCAAAGGGATAATCACCAAAATATGCATTACTTCAGGTGTCATAAAGTTGGCCACTATGCTAGTCAGTGCCCTACCTGAGCCATACACATAAGAGAATTAGAGGAAGGAGCTCCTAAACCCAATAAAGAATTCGAGGAAGAAGTATACAAAGCAGGATCAAACTTAGTAGATGAGTATGAGGGAGATGAGAAAATTATAGATTCATCTGAGCTAATGGGAGTCGTTAGATGTATTCTGACTCAAACTCAGGAACATGAAGATTGGCGTAGGACCAACGTCCTACAAACTTTTATCAAATTAGGGGAGAAGGTTTGCAAAATTATCATAGATAATGGGAGCTGTGTTAATGCCATTTCTACTGATACTGTCAAAAATTTAGGTTTGCCTACTATTCCCCATCCCAACCCCTATAAGGTATCTTGGATTGATTCAACCTCTATTTTCATTAAGTTAAGATGCCAAGTTATAGTCCAAATCCAATCTTATCAAGAGAAAGTTTGGTGTGACCTTCTTCCTATGGGGGTTAGCAATGTTATTCTAGGCCGACCTTGGTTGTATGATCATAATGCTATCCTGTACGGTCATTCCAATTCCTGTTCTTTTAACTACCATGGAAAGAAAATTGTCATAAACTTGACACCACCTAAGGACAACACCAAAAGAGGGTCTAGTAATCCGAAGGACAAGAAACAAGGATTAAATTTGATCAGTGCTAAGGATTTAGAATGAGAGATTAATGAGGGTTCACCAGTTTGGATATTGTCCACCAAGGAAGTCCAAGATCAATCCCAGAAGGAGCAACCCCAGGAAATAGTAGAGTTTTTGAAGGATTTTCAAGATGTGTTTCCAGAAGATCTTCCTGATCACCTTCCCATCATTAAGGGACAATCAACATGCCATAGACTTAGTCCCAGGAGCCACCTTACCAAACCTTCCACATTATAGGATGAATCCCACTGAACACTTAGAGTTACAAAAGCAAGTTGGAGATCTCCTCCAAAAAGGATTCATTAAGGAAAGCCTGAGCCCTTGTGCAGTACTTGCCCTTTTGACCCATAAAAAGGATGGCACTTGGAGAATGTGTGTAGAAAGTCATGCCATCAATAAGATAATAGTCAAGTATTGTTTTCCTATTCCCCGTCTTGATGATATGTTAGACATAATGGCCGAAGCCACTATTTTTTCTAAGATTGACCTTAAGAGTGGCTATCACCAAGTTAGGATTAGGCCTGGAGACGAGTGGAAGATAGCTTTCAAGACTAAGGATGGTCTTTATGAATGGGTAGTGATACCTTTTGGCCTTTCTAATGCTCCTAGTACTTTCATGAGAATCATGACCCAAGTCCTAAGATTGTTCGTTGAAAAGTTTGTCGTAATTTATTTTGGTGACATCCTAATCTACAATAGGACTAAAGAAGACTACCTGAGCCATCTTCAACAAATATGACAAGCTCTTAGAAAGGATAGCCTCTATGCCAATCTTAAGAAATGTAACTTCCTAACCCTAGAGTCATTTTTCTCGGTTTTGTCGTTACCCCCGAAGGAGTGTTTGCCTATCCAGAAAAGATTAAGTCCATAGTTGAGTGGGTTGTACCCAAAAGCATACATGATGTACGTAGCTTCCACAGCCTTATCACCTTTTATAGGAGATTCATTCGAGGTTTTAGTACGATTGTTGCACCTATCACTAACTGTATTAGGAAGGAAACTTTTGAATGGACTAAGAATGCCAACGAGCCTTCCTTGAGATCAAAGAGAAAATGATCCAAGCACCAATTTTGAGACTACCTGACTTTTCAAAGATTTTTGAGGTTGCTTGTGATGCCTCCAGAGTTGGAATTGGAGGAGTCTTGAGTTAGGAGAATCACCCTATAGCCTTTTAAATGAAAAACTAAATGAAGTAAAGTTAAGATATTCAACTTATGATAAGGAATTATATGCGGTAGTTCAAGCCTTAAGGTATTGGAGACACTATCTACTACCGCAGGAGTTCGTTTTATATTCAGACCACGAGGCACTCTAATTCCTTAATTCTTAGAAAAAGTTGAACCCTAGGCATGAAAAGTGGGTAGAGTATATCCAGGCTTATACCTTTATTTTGAAACATCATGTTGGCACTGAAAAACAAGTTGCCGATGTGCTCAGTCGTCATTCCATGCTCTTGACCTCTATAAGCACCGAAGTCATAGGATTTGACAAGTTGAAAGAAAAATATAAAAATTGTCCTGACTTTAGCAAGATTTTTAAATCTGTTTGCCAAGGACCATCCAGTTTGTATAGTGACTATACCTTTCATGATGGATTCCTTTTCAAAGGAAATAGGTTATGCATCCCTCGAACTTCCATCCGAGAATTCTTAATTTGGAAAATTCATGCAGGGGGTTTAGCTGGCCATTTTGGTAGGAACAAAACCATTCTAGTAATTGAAGACCAGTTTTTTTGGCCTAGCCTCAAGTGAAATATGGCCCAAGTAGTGGTCCAGTGTCGAACCTGTGCTGTTGCCAAATAGCAGAAACAAAACACCGGCCTAAAAATTCCTTTGCCGGTACCTGATTGTCCATGGCAAGACCTTAGTATGGATTTTGTGTTAGGGTTACCAAAGACCATGTAAAGACACAACTCTATCTATGTTGTGGTCGATCGCTTTTCCAAGATGGCACACTTCTTACTTTGTTCCCAAACTTTTGATGCTTCAAAAGTGGCTAAGCTATTCCTAAATGATGTGGTTAGGTTACATGGTTTGCCCAAAATCATTATGTCTGATAGGGATGTCTGATTCACTAGCTATTTTTGGAAAACCTTATGGCACATGTTAGGAACCAAACTGAAGTTTTCAACCACCTACCACCCACAAATTGACAGCTAAACAAAAATTGTGAATAGGAGTCTTGAAAACCTATTGAGATGTCTAGTTGGGGAGAGTACTAAAAATTGGGACCTTTTGCTATCACGTGCTGAATTTGCCTACAATAGCTCATTCAATAGGTCCACTGGAAAAAGCCATTTGAGATTGTCCATGGATATAAACCAAAAAAGCCCATAAACTTAATCCCTTTAACCATACATGCACGGGTTTCTGAATCTACATAGTCATATACATAGCATATTAGAGGTTTGCATGAAGAGATCAGTAAGAAAATTAACTTGAACAATGAAATTTAAAGCATATGGCTAATTTCCCTAAAAGATTTAAATAGTTTACTGAAGGAAATTATGTGATGATTAGGCTTAGACCTGAACGGTTCCCGTCTGGAACCATGAAAAAGTTACATACCCACGATGCAGGTCCTTTCAAAATAATAAAGAAAATTGGACATAATTCCTATATGCTTGAGTTACCATCTGATTTAGGTATCGGTTCAACTTTCAATATCTTAGACCTAGTGGAGTATAAGGAACCATCAATAATACCTAATGAGCCTTTTGGATCTAATCCAATTTTTGAGAGTGAACCACCCCTGAGTGTCTACCAGCCACATTACCAAGATAGCGAGATAGGATTGAGCGTATTCTAGATGACTAGGCTATTACTACCTAGAATAAAGGATATCAATGCTATTTGGTTCGTTGGCAAGGTTGACCAGAATCTGAAGACTCGTGGATCACTCGAGAGGATCTGCAAAGGATCAACCCAGACTTACTAGAACACTACGAAAGTCAAGTTGACCCATACTCGACATGATCGAGTCCTTCCCATCCCGGGAGAATTTGTGCAGGCACCAGAATTTGAAAGAGACTTCAATCAAATTCAATCAATCCAGGGTCCTTGTGGATTACCAGTGAATAAGCCATTTCAGTTTCAACTTTTAATTTCAGCTGAGTCCTGTAGGGTCAAGTTAATTTCAGTTTAAGAATTTCAACATGAGTCCTGTAATTAGAATCAAGTCAATTTTAATTTTAGCAAAAATCCTATAATTAATCATAAAAGGCAAGTTGGGTTCAATTTAGTCTTGTAATTGGTCAAGTTGGGTTCAAATTAGTCAAGGCAAGATCAAGACCATTGGATGAAAGCATGGAATGAAGCTTAAACCCAAGTAAAGAAGTATCAAGATTGGATGGAGCAAATCACCTCAACCTCCATGCCAAGATGGCATGCCACCTCACCCTCCATGCTAAGATGGAATTCCACCATACTCCCATGCCACATCAGCTCCATTGTTGCACCCAAAGCATAAAGAATTCAAGTTTGAATTCAAGTTGGGATGCCCTACTTATCACTCCACTTTTCATGCATGTAATTCAAATTTTAAAGGGCTAGCGAAGTTAATAAATACCCCATAACCCTCTTGTAATCAAGCCATTGAATGAATGAAAATAAAGTCTTTTTTCTCTTCCATTGCCTTGTTGCATTATCACTCCGTGAGGAAGAGGGTGTGAGGCCCAACCGGTTCATCCAAGCTCCAAGAAATCGTCTACAATCCTTCTCTTCCCCTTCTTCAATCATTTTCCTCTCTTCTCTTTCCTTCCACACCCACTAATATTCTATATTACAGGAATCCCTCCATGGCCACAAGTTGAGGATGGAGTCTACCTTGCCTTGGAATCAATGCATTAGGAGTCTTCAATCAAGGGAGTGGTAGTCTTCTCATCCAGCCGCTAGTCCTTTGAGTGTTGAAGTTTGAGATACCTACAAAGTTGAGATTTCATTGTTAGTAAGATAATCCCCTCCTAAATTCTTAGGTCTAATTTCTTGAAGGTAATTGTCCTAATTAGAATGGTTTCTCAGCCATTAGATCCATTTACTTTCGAATGAATGAACCTCCACTGTGGGTAACAACTTTCTAGTAGTCTGTTTCATTAAGCTTATTTACTCTTTTATGAATGAAACTTGCTGATATGTGATAGACTCATTGTTCTCTTTAGACTTATAAGTTCTTTAGTTTTAAAATCCATTTTTCATCCCGCATCATGATGGCCAATATCAGGTGTGTGATTAGTGATGGGTCCACTATTGTGTTATTCAGGATGCTTGGATCTCTTCTTTACGTTTGTCAAGGTGGCCGACCTTCGTCAGCACGGAGGCATTGGACAACCTTCGAGTCTGTGACTTGATGATGGATAATACCAGTACCTGGAAAGTCCAGAAGATTACCAGACTATTTGGGAGCCAGCTGAGGAATCAGATTCTTAATATCCCGATTCCTAGTCAACATTGTCAGGATTTGAAGGTGTGGGACATTCTTGCTGGTGCAAGGTCCCTTTGAGTACCCTTTATGATTTGTGCAGGGGACCATTGAATAGGAGTATAGTAGCAAATTGAATCTGGAGACTGCCTGTCCACCTGAGACTGCACCTCTTCATTTGGAAGATGGCTTGGGACCACCTTCCGATGAAGACCTTGCTCAAGCATGGAGGCATGGACATTACTAGGTCTTGTCCACTATGTGGCCTACAGGATGAGTCTACCAAGCATGCCATTCTTACCTGCTCTATGGTGAGATGTATCTGGAGGCTAGTAGAGAGATGGCCTTGGGATGAGGACGACAAACCCTGCTTAGGCCCCTTCTTTGATTTTCTCAGATAGTGCTCGCCTGAGGATCAACATCGTTGTGCTTACATTACTTATCACATTTGGCCATCCCGGAATGCTGTGGTATTCGAGGCTATGACGACTCCACCACACCTAATAATCCAGAAAGCCTTGTTTATGACGATGAAGTTTCATCAGTTTGGCACTACTTCGTCCCTTGCGACCCCGTACTCTTGGGACTCTCATGTTGCCTCGTCAGCAGCCCGAAGGGCTTTATATATCTCCTGGGAGTCCCCTCTTACGGGGTTTGTGAAGGTAAATTTTGATGGCAGTATACGAGGTGCCTCTGATGGTGCAGGGTATATTATCCAGGATGCTGATGGCAAGCTCCTAGTAACAAAAAGTTTCTTTCTTCATGAGCCTTCAATCCCAGAAGCTAAGCTTAGTGCAGTGTGTGCAGGTATCAGGAGAGTCATTAACGAGCTTCAAGCAGAGAGGATCTTCATTGAGGGAGACTCTTTCAGTGTTATAAGTTGAATTCAGGACAAGAGTAAGCATTGTAATAGTCACCCTCTCCTTCATAACATTTGGAGCTTCTTTCAACTTCCTAGAATAATTTTTAGACATGTCTATCGAGAGACGAATTATGTAGCCAACTAGATCGTATGTTTAGTTGCACATCATGCTAGCGATTGGTCTTGACACCAGGATGATTACATTCGAGAAATCCTTCGGAAACTCCTCTCTCCTAATCTTTTGGACAGTTCTTGCATCCGTCTAAGATAATGCTTGTCTATACAAAAAAAAAAAAAAAAAAAAAAAAAAAAAAAAAAAAAAAAAAAAAAAAAAAAATGAAAAGAAAAAAGAACCAGTAGCACCTTAAGATGATAGAGGAGAGGCATCTAGGTTGGTGGATTGGGGCAAACAAGCGCACATTGAAATAGCTACAGGTTTACCGAGTTCCCAAGACGTGATTCAATAATAATAAGCAGCATGTTAAAATATTGACCAACTTCAAAATTTCTGATCGTGTTTGGGAATAAGCCAACCTAGCTACCATAAAATTATTGACTACTAAAACTAAAAAAGGGGGGGCGGAAATGAAAATCTAGACACACCAGCAATAAACATGTTGCATCATTCGCTGGAGATACAGGAATGGATGAAGTGCAACCATTGCGAATGGATAAGTGCAACCATCTTTTGGCAGGCTGCATCAAGACCCTTTGGCATTCTCAGTTTAACCTTCAGCGAGGAAAAAGGAAAGAGTACACTCAGATGTTCCATTGCAGGGATTGAATAACACGGGAAACAGATGATCAGCTATCAGAAAATCCCATCAGAATCTAGAACGTCATCCAAGATGACATGAAACGTACCAACTTTGTAACGAAAAACCAACTCACGAACAAACGCTGCGGAAGAGCCTTAATGCAAAATTAATTTGATCTAGCCAATAAATGAATTAAGACTCTACAATAGTGTAATTGATACACATTGTCCAGAAAAAATGATATATTTTTTTATGTAAGTGCCAAAAGTAAAGAGCCATTGACCAGTTATAAACCCTGCGAGTCAGGTTACCGTGGGACAAATTAGGGCAGATTAAGGACAGACCTAATGTTTGACCACCCCGCGCCACCCCCACCCCACCTTTTTTTTTTTTTTTTTTTTTTTGTATGAAACCCCAAGCTCCAACCTTTACCGCTACACTTGTCAATCCAGCTTTATATCATTACACCAAGCAATGGCTCTAAATACAGTGCCTAGAGTGACAACAAAATTTTAGGACTGCATTTCATTTTCATAAACACAAATTTATGAAAATCTAATTGCATTGAGAAGTCAAAGATCCATAATTATGACCGTACCAAATACATGATGACAAAGTTTCAAAACTTGCTACTCTAATAGTTGACATTAACAACAAACTTGTCTTAAGCTTCCATCAGCCATCAATGAGCAGTGATACAGAAAAACTTACTGGTTATGAAGCAAAAGACACCAGTACGGTTTACATCACCCACCATTTAGGTTCAATATACAATGAAACAATAATTTGTGCTAGTACCTGCTCCTGCATTCCACATGTTAAATATGTTGCCAACAAGTCGACTACCTGAATCTTGTGATACATAAAAAGTCACAGCTCATAAAAATGAAATGTAAACTAAGAGAACAATTTCTTAAGTTCATTTACCTACTATATGACCCAACATAAAAACTGGAGGAAAAAAGATGCAAACATGGCGTCCTTTTACCAGAAAAAGGTGGACAGAAAACATGAATCATATCACAATTGCAAGGATGCAGTACATAACATGAAGAACAGAAATCTTCTAGAAAAATTATATATGCAGCAAAACACAACACAGAAGAATGATATTGCAATAAAAGCATAAAATGCCGACCTAAAGTTGAGAATTGGCGCTGATAAATCATGGTAACACAAGATTTCAGAAGAAAGAGAAATTAGACAACCTTGATCCTCGTTTGTAATGCTGGAATATGCCAGAACCAGATTAAAAATTTCGGTCATGAGGGGGAAAAATTAGAACTTTCACATCACATAGACCCTCAGTCCTACAGCTTGGTACAACACAAATCTCTTTGTCAATATCAAGCCTGGAATGACTGAAGTCTAATGCCACTTGCATCCCTACTTGACATCAACAAACTGCAATAAAGTTGATGTTTCAATCATTCCAGTTGTCTACATCAATGTTTAATAACTTTATCTGAAAAGCATCAACTGTAAAATGCTTATGTGGTTGAAACAAAAAAAGGCATATGAAATATTTTTTGTTCTTGTACAAAAGACCCCATTCAATTCTAACAAAACCCTATGCCTCTCATTGTCTATGACTCCTTGCAACCATCACCATAAAAAAGCATCTGGTCACGTGATTTCTATTTTTCTTTATATACCGACTCATTGTTTCCCTTTAACAATGTTTATCTCCTCCAACACTCATGCAGAAACATCCAACTACACACTTACATGCAGTTTTTCCTACGATAAGACCAACATGGCCCTTATATAACAAAAAGACTAAAAATATAGTCATGCTATTTTTTTTTAAGGCAATGCTATCTTTCAGTATATAATAAACTTTGAAGGAAGGGAAGGGTTTGAGGATTTTTTTTGCTTTTTGGTGGGAGAGGGGGAGCCATTCAACTTTACAACACATGAAATCATCATCTTATTGACTTGATGATCCTCTAATTAGAAATTAAAAGACTTTTGAAACATGTCACCTTCATCTGATTTATCAGTCAAAACACAAAAAAAATATGCAAATAATTTAAAGCTTCCAGGTTATCTCTGCACAAGATTAAACAATTGTCAGCATGAATAGGTTTAGCCCATTTCTGCTTTATGGAAACTACATAACTTCAGTCAGTTCTTTATCTACCTCAGTTCCATGAACTACAGAAAATAAATTGAAGATGAGAAAACATATGCTGTTGTGCTGTTTATCCATATATAACATATAAATAATTTTTCACCAGCTTCACATCGTCAACACATTTTAGGTTAGCAACCAATGGCACCCCATACCTGATTCTGGAACCCCATAATTGGCTTTTCTTGTCTTAAAACAATCAAAAAGAATTTCTCTTACCATCTAAAATAAAAGCAGAGATAGGGTTTTCCATTACTTCAGGCCTTCACAAGATTTACGGGAAAAAAAAAATTTACATGAAGAATTATCATGCAAGGAAACCACAAAAAGATAATACAAACAAATATAACTTCCCTTGTAATGTCTACGTAACTAAAAATTTTATGTAGGAAAAAGAAAAAAAGATGACAAACATCTTCAACCATCCAGTATAACAACAGGAGCATGAGAAGGTTTGCACTACCTTTGACACTAGCTAGTCTTCAAAATTGAATTATGAGAATTGCAAAGGCTGCTTGATTAACATGTCTTTAGAACATTGAAGTCCACTGGCTACTATCCTTCTATTCTGTGCATGCTCTATAACTTTGTAGTTAAATACAAAGGCTTTGGGTTTTTAACAGAACAGTTGCAGGCGCCACTTAGGGGTGCAAAAAAGTTGAGCTAATCACGACCTATATATATTATACATTCGAATAGACTAAAGCTCTCGAACTCAAGCTTTGGCTTGGTTGATATTCAAGTTGAGTCAAATCGATCTTGAATATTGTCTTCTTTTTTTTTTAATCAAGTTGAGCTCAGGGATATTAGGGCTCAACCAATCTCAAGTCGAGTTTCGAGCATGAGTATTTTGAATCTAGTTGAGCTCGAGCCTCTAGCTATTCAATTGAGCTCGGCTTGATTGCACCCCTAGTGCCACTCAAACTTGAAGCATCAGCTAACAACCGTTACCATATTCAATGGCTCTATGGCACTCATGGAAGTCCAATAGCAACACTCTAAGTTGGAACTAAACCTGTGCTCAAGCTTATGAAAGCGCCAAGTTGGGGTTACAGAAGATGTGATTAGAGCTTCCAAGCGATATGAAATAGACAGCTGAATATGCAATAATCTTCATAATAAAAAAAAAGACAAAGTAACACATGGCCCACTTCTTATGCCAAAAAAAAGTGACCATGAACCTCAAAATGGATGGCTCAATATTCACATACATATGCACAACCATGAATCAACAACAAAACCTTCGGAATGCAACTAAGCAGTTGTGCTTGACAAGGATCTGCTCTGCATTTTCATATGAACTCCATCCCTTGGGGGCCATTTGGATGCTATCATCCAGACATGCCATGCATCAAGAAAAGTGAGAAGCAGAGGTAGGGGAAGCAATCAGTCCGATCTGGAGGAGAGGGAATGCCAGAAATCACCTTTTAAGAGGAACCCAGTATCTGTGTGATTTCCTGATTGGGTAATACCATCCATCCCCATGAAAAATTATTGTGCACTGCCACACTGTTGCACACCACCAATCGCCACAGCATATTGCCATAGGCCAATCACTAAGATGAGCGTGTGATGAATGGAACCCACACGAGCACTCAATGATTGGTGGCATGCACCAACACAGCCATGCATGCAGTGCACACGATAATTTCTCCATCCCTATAGCACCATATTATTCTCTTCCCCCACCTCCACAACTCTTCATTGTTGTAGGGATACCGTACAAACAACACATTCCAAAGGAGGTGCTCTATGATTAGGAACAAAACTTAGAATTCTCTAGTCTCTATGTGGATGCTAGCATCCTGTTTCCATGGGATAAGCCTTGCAAGAGAAGAAAGCAAAGAGAAGGGCAGAGGCAGGAGACAATTACCACATCCCCAAGGGGCTAGAGCACCCAAACCTAAAGTTTTGGGAGCTAGAAAAAACACCTTTAAAGGGAACCCAGCATTGGTACAATTTGATTGTGTGATCCCCACCACGCTGTCACATCCTCACTATCCATTGGTGTAGGGAGATTCCACAAACAATATATGCTAGCATCCAAACGAATCAGTAGCATGTATAATTGCTAAACCCTGAGCTAACAGTGAACACAAATTGGGTGAAACCTGCTTGTCAACATTATATTGAGTAATCAAATAATCTAGAAATTCCTAATACATTAAAAGGTTAAAAATGCAGAAACAACCGTATGAATTTTCCACTCCAAAAAATGTTTGACTAGCGCATGAAGAAACATGGCTCCAACATGATCACATAATCACACCCAAGTATTTCCTGTGAAATGGCTACTACAATTAGTTTGTTCAGCCAACACACATAAGGATGGAGCCAACAAGGGTCATAGCCAAACAGGTAATTAGACAGGAAGAAAATTCTCATTATAAAATTTGTCACCAATCTAAAGCCATAATCAAAGCCAACAAGCATCCATCATGCTCTTTATCCAGAAATTTCATTTCTATTCAAAAAGGATACATCCGCTATAATTGTTATCTTTCCTCAAAACTCCCATCCATGTTAAATTGGGTCTTCGTTGCCCTCATGTCCTCCTTGTCAGGGCCCAGACCTCATCAAATCTCCACTAACAAGGTAACACCATCTTAGTTGGTTCTCTAAAACTTCATCCTCAATCAGTGCAGCCAAAACCATATCTCGTCATGCCAGGCATCTGCCTGTTATCATCTCAACCATAGTTCGCCAAACCAGCCCAAACCAGGCAATTCAGGGCATGCCAAACTGTATTGGCGGCAAACCAATGCAGTTTGGCCATTCAATTTGGAGCACCGGTGAAAACCAGTGAGGGAGAATGAAAGAGAGGAAGAGAGAGAGAGAGGAGGAGGGGAGGGAAGGAGATGGAGATCCGCAAAGATGCCGACAATGGCCACCGAAGGGTTGCCGAGGCCTCCACGGCTCCACGTCTTCTACAAGAGAGCTTAGAGAGAGCGAGATAGAGAGGGGGAAGAAATGGAATGGGAAAGCAACTACAAGGCCGCCGATGGGTCATCGAATAATAAAAACAAAGCCTATAGAACCTCACAGGCAAGGATTGCTGAAGCGATACTGGGGTCCGTACCAGTCAGCGACCGGTATAGTACGGTATGGCCGTACCGCCCTGTGTACCGGGCTTAAAAAATTGAAAAAAAAAACTCTCTTCCTCCCCCCTCTCAAGCAAGAATCTTGAACCAAACCTGAATCAGACCTGACCGAGCCAAACCGAGCCCGAACCGAACTGAACCAGGCGATACGCACCGGTACGGTACGATACATGAAAAATATTTTTTTTTATTTTTTTTCAACAGTCCGGAGGCTGGACCGTTTTTTGGAGACGAACCATACAGGCTCTTGGTTGGTACGGTACGGTACGTCCGGTACCGAGCGGTACAAGACAGTACCGCGAACCCTGCTAACAGGTTTATTTTTTAAAAAACCCAACTCACAATGAAGCCAGCAATGGACTGCATTTCTATCATCCGGCAGCCTCCCCATTGCCTTTCCCTACCCCCCATTTCTCTCTCTCTAAGCTCTCTCATGGAGGCCACGGAAGCCTCGATGACCCTCCAAGGGCTCCTGCAGCGCTCTAACGACCACCACCGACCTCCCTCTCCCCCCCTTCTATTTCTCCCCGATTCTCTCTTGTTTCCATGTCAATTCAACCCGATAGTGTCCAATACAAAGGCCTACTGACCCGTACCACCAGCTGACAAGCATAGGACCTAGTTCCGAGTTGATGAATCTTGATCTCAACCATGCTACATGGGCTAGGATCACTTTACAGCACAAACAGACTAACCGAGAAAAAAACAGAATTCTTGCAATCTTATAAATTTTACACTAAAAGGCAACCACAAAGCACCTGCTCAACTCCCTCCATCACATTGTTTACGTGCCCCATAAAGCATCCCCACTCAAATGATAGAATAAAAAAGCTACGTTATTCCACTCCAGTATTTCTCCAATAATATCATGACATTATTCGACTTCATCAACAACAGCTTTCATACAGAACAGTTACACATGAGGATCTCACTGCCTCCAAAGAGCTAAAAAATTGTCAAATTTTAAAAAAAAATCCTCTACAAAATTCCAAAATCATTGAAAATACTCAAAATTCCAAAGGCTGCTCTGGTTCTTGTTCACCGTCAATCACAACAATATATTGTTCCCCACGTAGGATTAAAATCTGCTATGTCTACCTCATGAGGTGAAATAAAACATAAGATAGCTAGCTAATTTTGCATTTTTTTTAATTGCAATTCAGCCCTTATGTTACAAATTTATATGCAACTGTTTAATTAACATGACAAGAAAACAAAAATCTTTATTTTCAAACTTTTCTGAGTCTACAGTTTGATCAAATACTAACAGAATACTAAATAATTAACCATTTCAAATTTTTGTATCTCCCAGCTCCTAGTTCTATGTATGTCTGTATTGTATGTGTGGGGGTGTGAAAATAATCATATTTTCAAAGGCTGCTCTGATTCTTTTTCACTGACAATTGCAATAATTAATTGTCCCACATATATGACTAAAATCTGCTATATCCACCTCATGTGAAATAAAACATGATATAGCTAGTTACATTTGCATTTTGTTTCCCTTGAGATTCAGCCCTTGTATTGCCAATCTATATGCAACCGTTCCATCCACATAATAAGAAAAGAAATATCATGATTTTCAAATTTTTCTGAGTCTAAAATCTGACCAAATACTAAAAAAGAGAAAATGATTAACAATTTCAAACTCTGATCTCCCATTAGCTAGTTCCATATATCAATATGTACATATGTACAATATATATGATATATGCATATGTGTGTGTTTGTGTTTGTGTTTGTGTGTGCGTGTATATACATTATGTTACATTATTCTATTTTGCGAATGTTATACTATTACATATCAACTAGTTAAGAACTAGGCATCCGTAGATCCTAAAGAAAATTTTCAACCTTTTTTCAGACACTAACACAAAATTTAGTTACATAACCATGTTGACATATAAACATGGGATTTTTCATCAAAAAATAAATATGGGATTCAATATCAAAAGAGGTGAACAAGGAATTGTATACATGGCCAGTTTGTATAGAATATATTTATGATATATTTTGTTGCTAAGAAAGTAAAATCAAACAAATTTTGTTAAAGAGGAAACTTTTACACTAGTTGGTATTAAAAGGAAACTTCAAGTATACCCAAAAAAAAGGGAAAAAAAAAGGTGAAGGACCATAATTTTTCTCCTCCAAAAAATGTAACAATTTTGAGAGAAAACTACAAGACAAGTGATTCCAAGATAACTTATCCCCATTTTAACCACTTTCTCTGCGACTTTATTATTTTCTTAATTTAGTCAAACATGAGAAAACTTCTAATTTTCTTCATTTTCTGCTGCTTTAATCTTTGTTTTTGTTCATTTTATCAGCAACCAAAAAGTGCATTAACAATCCAGATGAAAAATTAACCATATCATCTTCATTAAACTGTTCTATCCATGAAGCACTCAGACAACTAATTCAGTAAAAACATACTGCAACCCGCAACTACAAGTACCTTCTACATGTGACAATTCCAGAAAATGTCACTCTTCATGTTCATTGATTTCATCATAAATTGTGTTCTTGTGCTACAATAACTTCTAAATTTGACTTTTTAAATCGAGTTAACAAAGTCAGAGTCTACACATAAATTATTCTTTCCTGATAGAAAATGTAATAAAACTTCAATGCTGTCTTAATTTAGGATATCTACATCTGATCCAGTAATGTTAACTCCACTTCAATCCATGACTTTACAATTAGAAAATGAACTTAAGTACTTCTGATTTAACTGATTATTAAGTAGCCTGATCAGGTCTGCTCAGATTCAGCTCCATCTCTAAAGTTAATACTACATGGTTGTCCTTCAAGCTGACCTCCACATATGCTAAGCTCTCCAACATTTAAAACAGCTGATTGCATAACAAGATGAATCATTCAACAAGTTACTAACCATTAGACCATGTCAAAGCATCCACATGGAAGTCATCTGCAAGATGTAGTGATGTAGTGTTTACTATTAAGACTCCATCTCAATTAATTATGAATCATAGCATCATCTTAGCATATTTCTTGATAATCTTCCATTCCTTAATTACCAAAGTTGAAATCTAAATGAAACATAAATGCTACATGGAGCACAAAGCATCAAACAAATAACAGCTCTGTTCTAAAGTTTCTTGATTATGCATGTGCCGTGGACTAATATAACTTATTAAAGAAGATGACAAATGGCAGAAGCACATGATAGTAGAGCTCATAGAAGCTCCATGTATCCTTATTGATAGCAGAAAATCTTATGTAGCTCTCTGTCGAAGGATTGAACGATAAAATGTAGATATCTGAGACATGTTTCAAAAGCAAATGCATGATACACCAAGCCAACTATCTTCAAATCTTATTAGTATATTTAAGAATGTCTTGCACTTACATTCAAACATTGGTCAGCATGCACAACTTCAACAGTTTCAGCAGCATCTCAGCATTACATAATTTAAGTCATCAATGGTAAATTACACTTGAAATTATCTCCAGAAGAAACAAAACTAGTGCAACATAGAATGCAATATGAAAAAACATATCCATCAACACCATCATATCCCCAATCATGTCATGGAAAGATTGATCCAAGTCAGATATCTCCTAAACATGTTGAAGCAGATCAACATTTCCAAATGGAGTTATTGTATGACATCATTTTAACAACTCCGAAATAGTGATGATCCTCATCATCTCTCTTTCAGCATAACAATTTTTATAATGATCAGATTAGTATCATCCCGACTTACAAAGCCTAAGATTACACTAACAAAACATTCCAAGTTCATGTGCTATCATATGTTCCACATCAAAAACGAAATTTGTACAAGAATAATCGTAATATGAGACTCGACAACACTACAATGTAAGGCAATAACAGACAAGCCAGAGCACAAACAAGAAATTCATCCAGTCACATCCAGTGACCAGTTAAAAATTAAAATAATAATGAAAAAAAAAATGATATAGATGAATTTAGGTTCAACCTTGAAAACTACCACAATCATGGCCCATATGAAGGATCGACTGCAACAGCAAAGCTTGCAAAGCATATGCAAATCAATAACGACGATACAACTCATAAACAAGATGGGCCAAATTACATGTTGCAATATCCATATTATTTTTGTACTTCAAACAATGATCCTTTGGAACACAGAACTGAAGCCCAGAAGGAAATGCAAAGGAGGATTATCATCAAATCCAACAAAAAACTTACAATCACAACCAGTGACAAACATACTTGGAAATCTTCATAAGAACCTTGATTAGAGCCCTTTTTCATTAGAAGGGAAACTAGATAATATAGTTTGGCAAACATAGGCAGCTTTCTTGAAAAGGTACTTCAGAGATCCGCCAATTTAATCAAGATCCATTACACTCATTTGAGGAAGAAAACAAGTAAATCCTTGATAACAAGAGAGTAAATTGCTCTAGAACCACAAGAGCAACTTTAATAATTTGAATTCTATCCCTCATATACCAAAGCAGCATAAGCAAGCAGAAAATGGAAAGAATAGCAAATGTGATCTCTTAAACATCTACTAGAATGCTTGTACTAAATAGAAATCATTGATGTGATAACATTAATCACTCCTCTCTCCACTTGGAAACCACAAAAAGAATTGCAGTCATAATCTTCATGTTTTGTTTCATCAAATTATTTTGCACTATAAAATCAAATGCAGCCTTTTTGTATGTCATTTCATAATCAGGAAGATCTCTGATTGCATCATCCTGTGAATTCCATGGGCTCTAAATACTTTGCCATCTTCGACAGATCAGTCCACCAGCAAATCCAAAGTTAATGGTTTTCCCATTTGATTGGTTCGGTGTTCCAAGTAATAAATCAAATACATATATCACCAACAAAGAGCAAATTACTTTAATCCAAACATAGATATTATCTCCAAGTTGACTTCAAAAGTTCACACTTGATGAGTGAAGTTAATTAAAACATAGATACTCTACCTCCAATTGGTTCATCATAAATAGGTCATCCAGAACCATCTCACATACAAATCACATGAGCCTAAGTTTCTCCAAGGAAAATAAACTAGACCGAACCATACTTGGAATCCTAGTTGTCAAGAAAGTTTTTAAAGTTCAACCAACTCAATGTGCAATAAAAGGGACAACGGTGATCATCATCTTATCAAGAAAGTGCTTCCGCCTGCAGCATCATACCCGCATTTGCAAGTTACTGGCAATAAACAAAAACAAGTTATAATGAGATACTAAGATGAAAAAGATGATATATACAAGAACTAGACGATTGTTGGAAGTGCCTGCCATTACCATCTAATAATAATAGCCACCCCGAGAACGTTCACCTCCATAAAGAGATGAATATGTACTACCCCCATACTGCATAATATATAAAAGGAAGGTAAGATGCAGGAAAGATCTGAGTGAAGTACACAAAAAGAGTATAATTATATACTTACATCTGAACCATAATAATCATGTGAATACAGACCACCCAATACCAACGAATCTAGAGAACACAGACAATAAGGCACTCAGGCAAAAATTCACAAAATCCTCTAGCACCATCAAAGGTGTGCAATTAACTTTGCTTGAAAAAACAGAGAATTCAAACCTTGATAATGACTTCCACCAGCCAATGGATCAGGATGATCAAAACGAGGGCGTATTCTAGGCCCAGGTTCCATGTAACCAGGATCATGCTCCTAAAGCAAAGAAATATGTAAGATATGTCAATCAATCATCAAGAAGACAGACAAACATAGACATCAAATATATATATATACACACACACACACAATACCAACCATCATTGAAAATGGACGCTTGATACCATGCCCAACATCTCCATAAAAGTAAGGATCTTCACCAAGGTATCGAGCACCAAAAGGTCCACCGAACTCCTCTGGTAGATATGGTGGCCTCCTGGATGGGAAGGCTCTTCCACGACCTCTATCAAAAGCACCGTGCCTTGCTGATGTGGAAATTCTTCCACCACCTGTTTGTAGCAAATCATGATAATCCCTTAACCCTTTTAACTCTCAGAGAAACAAAGCAAACAAGTGCCTTCTTTGTATAATTGTCAGAGGGACAAAATTCAACTTACCTCGGAAACCAAATGGCCTCCTACCATGGAATTCAGAAGGTGGGATTTCTAGATTGTCCTCAGCTGGAAAAGAAAATCTTCCACCTCTTCCACGTGCACGGAAATTAAAACCCCTCCCACCCTGAAAGCCTGCCCTGTGTGAAAAATATCTGGCCCTACCAAATCCCCTACCTGGTGACACAAGAAAAACTCCAGTGATGTAAAAGTTTGCAGAAGATACAAAAGTTCAAACAGTTGGCAACTGGTACTTACCAAACCTAGAATAAACCCCCATGCCAATGTGTCCAATGCGAAACCCACCACTCATTCCTCCCTTTACAGCCTGAGTTTTGGGTAATGGATTTGCAAGTCTAGCTCTTGCTTTCATCTGGAAAACCATAAAAATGGTTAAGTTCCTAGGATATATGTAAACAACATTAAAGTAATAAAATTAGGCATCATAATTAGTAGTTTTCTGATATCTAATTCTAATAATATCAAGTTTCACATCTATATAGAGGGAAAACCCACATTTCCAACTTTTAAGACACTAGGCATATAAGTTTGAAACCACAATACTTTACCCACAACACTCTTACAGTTTTCATCATGTCTAATTCATATGCCTTTTAGAAGCAGCTAAAAAGGAAAGGAAAGAGAAGCAAATATTAATAGCTAATATAAAACCAAAGTTGTGCAAGGTATTGCAAAAGGGTGTCTGTTTAGATCACTTATAATACAGTTGTATTTTATAAGAAAAAAGGATAGTAGTAATATATTTCATAACTTTTCCTTGAGATTCATGGATTCGTGGGGAAGCAAATGGTGGAAGAGAAAAATGAAGTTGTACATAATCATGTCTTAGTGCTGTCTCTTTTTTCTTTCCAGCAAAAATGCAACCTGATCTGAAAGCACATGGTGGAAGAGAAAATTGAAATTGTATACAATCCTGTCTCTTAGTGCTGTTTCTTTTTTTTATTTCAACAAAAATGCAACCTGCTACCTATATCCAGACCTACCCTATCAGGGGCTACTTGTGAATGTATTAGATTGGATCATGTTCTCAAGTATTTACTTGTTTGCATCTAAGAGAGTATGGATGTTCCATATTTGTGTATGAATACACTAACAAGTCAATGTTCAACAACTAAACATGAGTTTTGAACATATGTAACTCTGCCACTAACAAATGTCCAAAGAGTGGCATCTTTTGAGGAAATTCAATGTCAAGATAATGCAGAGAATGACACAGATAAAATGGAGAAGCCAACAGAGCAAAGTTGTTGCATAATCAAAGTGAATAACTGTAAAACACTCTTGAGGTCTAGGATATTCCCTCTCCTAAGTGTAAAGGCCTCCTGGCACGGTCCTCTATATCCCCTACCAAACCAACCAAAACAAAACTCAGATTACCAGATTCTCTATAGGGAATCTATTAATAATGATAGATATATAGAACTTGGCAAATCAAAAGCCATAAAGGACCAATGCCTTTGGGGTTGGGTGGTTGGACTTTCTAAGAACAGGGTTTCAGCAGAAGGGAAACTCCCTTATCTCCAACAACTTTATTATACCCAGGCCACCAAGTAGAAATGCTAAACATTGAGTTCTAGAAAGAGCAATAATCATCACAATCAGGATATCAACCCAAAACGTAATAAAGGAGGATTTGCTTAATTCAATCCTATATATTCAAATTAGAAGGGAAAAGATAGATAGTGATGACATCATAATACTTATGCCACCATAAAGAATGATAAGCCAAAGGCTAGAAACAAAAGGTTGTGGGCATGAAATCAACTCAAAGGCAAGTAGTTACACTCCAGACCAAATGTAACCAAATTGAAAGATGCTAATGGTTAGAAAATTCACATTTTACATGAATTGAATCTGTCTTGCCATGAGATCCATTCAATTTTGCAAATTATAAAGCACCACCATGCAGTATAGGATCGTTAAAGCTTGATGACTAAAGCCAGGCATGCAATATCTTGTGAGGTTGAAATGGCTGGTAAAGGAAGCACTTAGATCATGTTCTTTGACTTATTCCATATAAAAGGTTCAAAGAACTTGGATCCCTTAAATGTTTGCATCTTGTATTGAATACATTAGGATAGGAACCACAAGAAATTGGGTTTTTGACCTTTACAAATTATTTCATAATGATCATTGGAGACTATCCATGAAAAAGGCTCTTCATCAGTTTGACATGACCACCCTCTCAATTTCTTAAGATTTCTCAAATAATTTTGATGATGATTTCTGCTTCTTAAAAAAATTATCAACATACTAGTGCACCCAAACAGTTTATTTTTCCAAGTACAAAAAGCAGAACTTCATCATTAGCAAAAGTTTAAGGCAATGATTTCTAGCTGCCAGCATCTGATGGTTTCTATAGAAAAACATGTGAGTCAACTAGAATGATTGAAAAAAGATCAACACGGAGCATAGTTTCTTGTGTTGTTGTCAATTACAAAAGAAAAAAGACAATGAAATAGCTTAAGGCCTGATATAGCCATATCAATAATCCAAGTAAGTCAGGATTAAAAGTACCTTGGACTTGCCATCACCCAACTCCATGTTATTCACACCTTCAACACAAGTAACGGCAGCTTCATGAGTTATAAAGTTTACAAATCCAAAATCTTTCCTCTTGGCAGTTGACATATTCCGAGCTAGCACAACACGCTCAATCTCTCCAAACCCTTTAAATTGCTCTTTCACGCGATCCTCATCCCAATATGGTGGCAGCCCATCAACAAACACTGATTTAACCTGCATCAATAACAAAATACAGCTAAATCATGATAGACCAACATCAGGAAAATGGAGAGCTCTGCACAGTGAAAGGACGGGCATGGAGAAAACAATGAATTGGTAAAGCAAACACCTGGGCCATAACTTCTGGATCTGGTTCACGTAATGGCTCAGCAAAAGCCACTTTGGCAGTCCTCTCAGGGTGGCCAAAAATAGCATCTGGCTTTTGGAGCCGCTTGTAGGCAAGCATCGCATCCGCATGGCAAGAAAACTCAAGGAAGGCAAACCCCCGGCTCAGACCTTCATTTTGGGTGTCCGGAACAAGAGTGATACTCTCAACTCCATCAACTCCATAATCCTTTAGTTTTCTCCTAATCTAAAAGCCCACAAGAATGAAATAAGAAAACGTCACCATCTCTCCAACAACTTGTGCTTACTAAACAAAAATTTGCATAGAAACAAGTGAACCATACAGCTTCCTTTGTCCATGTGTTGCAGATGTTGCCTAAAAATAGTGTGTCATTGTCCTCACTTGCTGCAATGCCGCAGCGCTTGCCTCGTATCTGAGATCAAACACATTTAAAACACCGAAATAACAAATTGTGTAAAAGCAATGCTACAAAAATCTTGTCAAAATCTCCTACAACGATCAACCTGATTAAGTTACTCGAAAAAAGTCACTCAGGTGACATGGTTCAGGTATTACTTCATATATAGCAGTAGTTCAACGTATATGGCCTGACAGTCATATCTAAAGACCCAAAAATTAAATGCATTGCCTATTCCACTTAATCACATTATTAAGTTACCATTTCCAAAGACGTAGCAAGTAAACCAATACTAGATAGAGTAAATAAAAAATTAAAAGTAAAATCTTACAACAGGATTTTTCAATTCCAAGAGTGCCCTGGCAGCCTGCTCCTTGTTGGCAAACTTCACGAATGCAAAGCCTTTGTTCTTGTTGGTAGCAAAATCTTTGTGGAGCCGGACCTCAACAACCTCCCCGACCTTCTCGAATACCTTCTTCAGATCATCCTCCACAGCATCACGGTCCAGACCCCCAACGAAGATCTCCTGCTCTTTCTTCATCTTCCTCCTAATAGCCATGTCTGAAATCTCAATCTGCTCTTCCTCCTCCACCCGGGCACCTTCTTCCTCTTCTTCCCCCATCACTGCCACAGCTCCTTCTCCCCCTTCTGCATCCTCCTCCCCACCCACAAACTCCTCATCACCCGGCTCTTGGAAAGACTCCGGTTGCCCCTCATCCATCTGCTGGTCCCCTGCAGCCTCTTCTTCTTCTTCTTCTTCTTCTTCTTCTTCTTCTTCTTCTTCTTCATTATTCTTTACAGGATTACTCTCCAGCTCATTGTTAACATCCAGGACGGTATCAACCTTCGTCTCCTCCTCCTTAATCGCATCTTGCTCTTCAGCTTTCGGTTGTGGCTCCATGGAATCCTCCACCTTCGATGGTGCTGACTCTTCCACGGCATCCTCCACCTTTGAGGGTTCTTCCTCCACCTTAGCAACAGCTGCTGCAACCGTCCCACCCAGCGGCGACTTGGCCTTTCCACCGGCCTTCTTCTCCGGAGGACATTTCACGGCCGAAGCCAGCTTCTTCTCATCGGCCGGAGTCACCGCTTCCTCAACTGGATCAGTCACACATATTATCATACACTTGCACTACAACAATATATACCGAGGGTTCCATAAACTAAGGTTTCTACCTTCGGATTCTGGCCTAGCATCGGGCGTGGCAACTGCAGGGGCGGGGGAGGCGGTGGCGGCGGCCCCAGCTGTGGCCCTGGCTGCGGACTGCTTGCCAGCGCCTCTGCCGGACTTGGCTCCCGATTTGGGAGCAGATTTGGGAGCGGTATCCGGTGTTTTATCGGCGGAAGCGTCCTTCTTCGCCGGAGGCGTCTTCTTGGCCGCTCCAGATTTGGTAGGGTCGGTATTTCGAGTCCTCATGGCTTCAAATAACAAAAACCTAACAGACAAAATTAGAGAGAAACTCAGTAAGGAACCTTGTGAAGAGAAATTTTATCCAGATTAAAAATTAAAAAAAAAAAAAAAACTGTTGAAGAAAAGAGATTTCCCGGATTTTTTTAATTATTCGCAAACGCGATTCCGGAGAGGAGAGGAGAAAGAAGAGGGGGCGGTGAAAGGGAACGGGAAGCAGATGTAGCAGAGCGAGAGGCAAAAGCCTGAACCTTTCTCCGGTGCCGGGATGCGTGTTTGGTTCCTTCTCGCCTTCGCCCACACGATGAGATCTTATAGCGTGGATCGAATATGCGGGTCGGTTCAAGGACACGGCTCAGCACATTGAAACGGGCCGACTTGGGTGACCACCGCCTATGAACCTACTAGAAATCAAGGCCACCTCCGCAGCGACTTTTATATCAGTTACGGAAACAATTATTATACGATATTTATTAAATAGATCCATCATAAGTTAGTCACTTGTTCTATGCTAAGTAATCTTGAAGAAAATTTCTTTTGAGGTAATTTACTATGGATTATTTGTCACCTATCGGAGGGAAGAAATGCCAACCATAGGGTGTTGCTTGAAGCTAATTTATCCATGAAGTAGTTTCTTCTACGAGAGCACCGTAATTGGACTTCTGCATAGATCTATTGAGATGTCGTTAAAATTATATTTCAACAAAATTAACCTTTTTTGTCATGCATCTTTCATGTTAGGAGAATATTAATGATGCAATATGAAAGTGTTAATAACCTAAGCATATTACTCCGTTCGCAGTGATGATGCTTTTGCAAGAGTCTTCTTTTTGATAAGCTCCATGCAAATTTATTTTTTAGGGATAAAGATAATAACTTCTTCAGCAAATTGAGATGAAGAAAGCCCGGTGCTGAAACTTTGATATGAATTGGCTGCATACAATTCAGCTTCCTCAAAATTGTGTCACTTTGAAATTAGTAGTAGCATGAAAATTTTGTGAACGACATGTAAACTGAAAGATATAAGTAACATACTACCATTAAGTATTTTCATTAATAGAAGAAAGGATGATTTAGCATCGGAATTTCAATTAGTTACTGTGATAATTTACTAAATTTTATAAAGATTAGTAGGGTCTGCAACAATTGAATTTAATCCGTACCTTTGCAAAAGATAATAGAGATTTGTTAGGTTGAATTTTTTAGTTAGACTGATTTAACAGGACGAAAATAACTTCTACAAGCAAAATTTGAAAGAAATGGAAGAATAATATAATTTCGCCATGGCACCAGAGATTGGTCATTTTTACCGCAATGACTATACAAAAAAATTAGTCTCATATATTTTTTTATCGCAAACTTATAATTATAGCAAGCTATGTACGGCCAATTATATAATATACCAATTTCTTTTAACATTGCTTTGTACGTAAATTTTGCCCGCCAGAAAAAATACTATGGATGACTTCGTAAGTCTTGCATCAGGATATTATAATACTACAGTGCCAAATCTAAACTATTAAAATATTTTAACTATTTGTCTATGAGGGGGGGGGGGTGGTGGTTGGAGGGGACTGTCAAGATGGTACTCGAGATGGATTGGATATTATCTCATTTCCAGCTAATTCGAGATATGATTTCGTAGATGATCTAACTAAATTTATGATTAAATTCTGGAATCTACGTGACGGTTAGGATAAGTAAGAGATCAAAATTTTTTTTTATTTCTGATTTGATTCAATTGGCATTTTTGTGGTATCAGATTGACATACCTATTTCAAGATGATTAAAGGCTATATTAAATTTAAGCACCTAGTATTTTTCAGCAGAATAAAGATTTTTGAAAGTAGCTATATTAAATTTATCCTATTTCTTTTACCTACCTTAAAAATAAAAATGCATTGGATTTTGGAATCGTACATGGAAATTATTTGAATCCAATTTCATCAAATCATGAATCATTTTCCTATTGCTGATTGCTGTAAGGTAAGGATCATCAATAGTTCATCCTTTTTGCGCCACATGCATGATAGAAATAACTAGTGTTTCTAACATGCAAGTTAATTTATATATTTATTTAGATAATAATACATAATTTTAATATATATTAAATATGAGCCAAAAGTTCTGAATGATGACTATTGCCGTCTGGATCGTCGTGGCCTATAGCTTTCTCATAGTGTCGGTTGGTAGCGCTCCCATCCGGCATCCAACACGTACCCGGACCTGCAAAAGAAAAGAGACCCGGGCCGGGGATCCCGGCGGGGGCACTCCAACGATCAAGTCAGAGGATGATCTAGGAAAACAAATCCTTGTCGGTGAATCCCGAAGCGGTCTCCACTCTCGGAGGTTTCTCAGAAAGAGATGAAGTGAAAGTTTGGATCGAGAAGGAGGGTACGAGCAGTGGTGGCCGTCGGGACTCTCTCTCTTTGGGAGTTCTCAGAGGCTCCTGGTGTGCCTTGTGCTTCACTGAGTTGCCTGCCCCTTTTTACTTACCTTTTGCTGGAGGCCCCTTTTGATTTTCTTATAGACGGATTACACCTCGAGCGAGGTACGGAGTTCTGTCTCTTTTGTCTCTCTTGGGCGCTCCCTGCACTAGTGGGACGTAGGCCCACTCTCCTTCCCCCTCCTCTTCGAGGTGGTAGGGGGCCTGTTACCAACTAAGCCAGTAGAGCTTGGAGGGGCACACATCCCTTTCGTGGCAGGGAGATGTGCTGCGGACCCTGACCCCTAACAAGATGCTGCTCCTCATTGGCGCCGTCCCACCATCTGAGGGGGGACTTGGCAGAGCACCAATCCAGGCATAGATGTTACAATGTCTGACTTCTCTAACAAGACCTTTTTCTTCTGGGTGGTGCAGATGGTAGGTAGCGGAGCTCCCTTTCCCAGGTGGTGCCAGCAGCGGACTGGGAGTTCAACGGCTCCGATGAGGTGCTCCCCCTTAGACCGATGTGCCATAGTGAAACTCCACTTCGCAAGGGGCATAGTCTGCGTGCTCTGGAGGGGAGCCATTCCTCCAGATGTTCCAGGTGGCGTGCCGTCGCCCGTCAGGCATGCTAGTCCCCCTAGCCATGCCAAGGTGAGGGCGATGGCGCCACTTGCCGGCACCGGCATCTGTTCGCCCGGAGGCGCTCGGGAGAGAGATAGCATCCATCCAAAACATTCATACCTGTACCCAAAGAAAAGGTTGACTTTGACCATGGGATCAGCCTCGAGCGGGGAAGAGGACTTCTCCTACAGGCACAAAGAACAAGGGCCTGACCTCGACCAGGGCTTGACCTCGAGGGAGCCACTCTAGTACGAGGGGCACGAAGAACGAGAGGCCTGACCTCGATCGGGGCTCGACCTCGGGGGAGACATTTCGGTATGAGGGGCATGAAGAACGAGGGCCTGACCTCGATCGAGGCTTGACCTCGGGGGAGCCACTCTGGCATGAGGGGCACGAAGAACGAGGGCCTGATCTCGATCGAGACTCGATCTCAAGGGAGCCACTCTAGAACGAGGGGCATGAAGAACGAGGGCTCGACCTCGACTGGGGCTCGACCTCGACTGGGGCTCGACCTCGGGAGAGCCACTCCGGCACTAGGGGCACGAAGAATGAGGGCTCGACCTCGGCCAGGGCTCGACCTCAGGGGAGCCACTCCGGCATGAGGGGCCCAGATCGAAGGAGGTCCCGCCAGAGTCTTTGTCCAGTTGGCACTGCTCGCCAACATGGCCGCCAATTGGGTCCGGTGGGGCTCCACGTCAGCGATCCTGCCATATCAATTATCCCCCACTCACGAGTCTGATGCAACATAGCACCCAGGATGAAGGGAGTTATGATGACGCTGACATGGAAAAGACAAACATCCGACAGCATTAAATGCCATGATTATAGATGATTCACATATCGTGCCTCAAGGCCAATGCAGGGATGCCATGTTAGCGGGTCCATGGTATTATAATGGTTGACGTAATGCCTGAGGTGGTCTCTAGAGTATCAAGATACCATTCTCGGCTGATGTTGACACATGGCTCGCATCCAGTGGCGAGAGGACCAAAAGGATGCACGGGCGCAGCCTGTCCATTTTGAAGGGAGGAAAACTTTCCTTAAACTATCTCTTTCAAACCTTCAAACCTCGCAGACAAGACAGAGCCATTCTTTTCCAGTCAGCCCCCCTTTTTTCTCGAGAGATCCAGGCCAGTCCTTCCCATCCTTGTCTTCTTCCTTGTCTTCCTTGTCTCTAATTAGGTTGAGAGAGTCCCACCTTAGGACCCGTAGGCCTTCTGTTCATTGTCTTCCACTTCTTTGGGGGCTACCCGGCCTGTCGAGGGTCTCCTCTACTGTAAAGAAACTTTAATCAATGAAGTTCATCTTTTTTCATTGAATACTCCTCTCCTTTCCCTCTCTTCTTCTTCTTTCTTCTCTTTTTTTTTTTTGACTCCTCACACTTAAGAGTTTTTGTTTAGGGACCATCTTAATGAAATTCTTCCTTTTCCATTGGATTGTCTTCTTCCTTTTTCTTTTCCTTCTGGTGCATGAGTCCGAATCTTCGTTGTGACCACTGCACCAAGACTTCTTAGACTCCAGTTCTTCCTAGTGGCCCCTTAGAGATAGTTGGCGACCGAAGGGGACTTAGTGGTCTCGTTAGTTGCCTTCACCATGCCAAGAGCCTTGCCAAGGGTCCATAGGGGTTTGGCTAGGGTTGACCACTTATCTTGGGGCCTCCAAGGTTCTGCGGCTCCCTCCCTGATCCGGGAGTTGGTGGATGGCCGGAAGGACCTTGGAGGTTCTTACAAGTTATCCCTGCCAAGCCAGAATGCCATTGATTTGTGGGGTAGGAATCCTAGACTTGCCATCACTGGCTTAGGAGATTGGCATGTCTTTTCCAGACCGAGGATCCGAGGGATTGAATGCAGGACTTCTGGAGCATCCTGGCTTGCCATCGCTGGATTGAGGGCCCGACGGATTGAATGCAGAACTTCTGGAGCATCACAGCTTGCCGTCGCCGGAATAAGGGTCCAACGAATTGAATGCGGGATGTTGCCCACCAAGCAACCCAATAGGGAGGATGAATTGGGTTTCAAAAACTTTTGCAAGTATGTGCCAGTTCAAAAATAATTTAGGTGCTGGTGAATTATAAGTGTTTTTGTGCTCTTTGAGAGTATGCAGCAAAATTAACTAAGTGAAGGCAAAGTAAATAAGAGTAAATAATGAGAGAGCAAGCAATCACAAATACAAGGATATATAGTGATTCGGTGCACACTAAAGTATCTACATCCACTCTCCAAGGTCCACTTGGGTATTCTACTATAATCTTTCTTAATTACAGCTGTTGCGGCGTCAACTCCTGGATCGGGGTCGGTTGGATGTGCTGGAGCGCTCCTCTCCCAGGTGAACCTGCAACGAAGTCCCCAAGGGCACCGGTGGTGTTCCAGCAGGGGACCCTCCGATGCCTAAGTTAGCAAGAGGTTGAAGGCAACATAATGGAGGAATCCATGAAAGAACAGCATATGGAAAGGGAAGAGCACTTCTACCTTCAAACGAGGTCCCCCGAGTACCTTATATATGCACGGAACAGTCCAAAATACGTTAGGGGAGAGGCTAAGAAAGACCGATCTACCCCTAGAAGAATCTGGAGAGTGGCCACGTGGCGCGCAGATACAGTGACATTATGGAAGTAGTGGAGCAGGGCTGTTGGGATGGCAGGATCCCGCAGTAACAGAAAGATGCTTCTGGAATTTCCTGGATGTTAAGGCATGCTTGTCGGACGTCGGCCGAGGGAAAGCCGGTCGGCCAGACCAAAGGCTAAATCTCTGAACGGTCGTTCGGACCTCTGCTCCGGTGGGTTGGACCTCTAAAGGAGAGCGACGGGTCGGACCCTAGCAGGAGAGGGTCATTCGGACTTCTACTCCGGTGGGTCGGACCTCTGAAGGAGAGTGACGGGCCGGACCCTAGTAGGAGAGGGTCGGTCGGACCTCTACTCTGGTGGGTCGGACCTCTGAAGGAGAGCGACGGGCCAGACCCCAGCAGGAGAGGGTCGTTCGGATCTCTGCTCTAGTGGATCGGACCTCTGAAGGAGTAGCAGTCGGAGCCTTGAAGGAGTGGCCCGGTCGGACCGCAAGAATGGGCCGATTCTGGCTGAGGGTGAGCATCAAGGTACAACAGTTATCCCCCTTGCCCTTGTGCTTCGAGTGAGTCCTTAGGCTCGAAGGGCGAGGACATTAAATGACAGTAAATGCATCAGTCTTTCAAATGATGGCGAATCCAATTCGGCGTGCTGCGACCGGCCACCTTCTGCTCCAATTTCTGCTCCTTGACAGGTGTCAGCATCTGGTTGGTGAAGATAGGGAAAGCAGTTATTGCTGGTACGGTGCATAGCAGCTGCCCGTTTGAATTCCTGACGCGACGTGGGGCACGTGGCTTCATCAGAGCGGTTGGCACACTTCCTGGAGTGATCCATCCACCGTTGCTTCGACTGTCACGCGGATCGCGGCCGGATATGATCTGACGCATCCCCTCGAATTCTCATCCAACTCAAAAATCGAGGTGCTAGCCGTCGGATCGTGGCACGTGGGGGGAGGCATTGGGAAGCTACTCCCGGGTACCTATAAAAGGGGGGTAGCAGCGCACAGAAGGAGCCTTTCACCATGCTTGCGCTTGAAGAGAAGGTAGCCTCCTCCCTCCTTCCGTTGCTTTATCCCCTCTTAGAGAACCAGGGAACCAGGTTAGTTCCGTCTCCACCTTCCTCCATCTTTTTCCTTTTCTGCAACTCCCTTTAGAATGGCTTCTGGGAGTCGGAGTTTGGCTCGTGGACTTAGGGAGCCCGGCCCTTTCGACATCTCTTCGACCATGACCCGAGAGAGGGTCGAAAATCTTAGGACTGTATATAGCATTCCCTCCACCCTACATCTGACCGTCCCCAGTCACGAGGGTAGAGTGAACAGACCTTTAAACCTAGAAGCTCTCCCTCTGTATGAAGACCACCTGAAGGCCGGCCTTCGATTCCCGATCCATAGTTTCTTTATCCAGGTCTTCAACATGTATAGAATCACTCCTTCCCAGCTAACCCCGAATAGCATTCAGGTTCTCTGTGGCTTAGTGATTCTATGTCGAGAGGCCGACATCGAGCCGAGGGTGTCATTTTCAAATTTCTTCCTGTTGAAGCAGGACTTCCGGAGTCAGGAGTGGTGGATGTTCAGTCCACGTCCTGGCCGGAAGATACTAGGGGGGCTTCCATCCACCATGCACGGATGGAAGTCCCGATACTTTTTTGTAGATAGTTTAGAGCCGTGGGGCTTCGAGGCGGCATGGAGGGAGCCGAGGTGCTTTGAACCGGAGGAAGGTCTCGAGGGCTGATGAGGCCGACTTCCATAAGCTGGATGACGAGGACCTGAAGTTCGTCGGCTTCATGCTCCACGAGGGGAGTCTTCATCATGCTGGACTCAACCGACACCCGACGTTGGGTAGGACAAGAGCCGTAGAAAGAAGCCCATTACTTTATTCTTTGTTGGCTTTGCAACAATACCTTACTTCAACTTTGTTTGTTGACAGGTGGCAAGATGAAGCCAGATCGGGAGACTCTTTCGATGCAATCAGCACAGCGAAGGGCCGCCCGCATTGCAGAACCGACCCCGTGGGAGCCAAAGAAGCGGGTGACAGAGCCAACGCCCGAGAGGCCAAAGAAACAATGAACGGCAGAACCGTCCGCTACAGTGGTATCAGTCGAGTCGGGGGATGACATGCCTCTGACTGATCGCCAAAGGATTCTGGCATCCAAGAGGTCCTTCTCGTTCAGGCAGCCGGTCACCCGGGCGGAGGAGAGGCTCCTGACACCGACCGGGGCGGACGCGGCTCCTCCGTCTCTACCGTTGGAGCCGACCGAAGTGGCTTCTCTGATAGTCAGGGGAAGTCATGCAGAGGAGGGGTCGTCGACCATTGATGAGAGGGCCGACGGTCTTGGCGACGAGGAGGAGTGCCAGAAGTGGCGCGATGCTGAGAAGGCCAAAGAGCTGCTTCAGAGGGCCGCCCCCGACAATGACGGGCGGTCGATGACCGAGGCCTCTAGGAGTTTCCTCCACCATCTTCTAGGGATAAGTGTTACATTTCATTTCTCCACTCCGAATTCACCGGTTGCAACTTTCTAACTGTGTGTGTCTGTCGGTAGCTTGTCAAAGATACCCTGCTGATGGACGTTGGCTTGGGCGAGCAGCTCTATCTGAAAGAGCACTTGACCAAGAGGGCCGAAGCGGCAGAGGTGGCAAGGGACAAGGCTTGGGTGGTGCTAACGGCCTCCAGAGAGAAGGTACTTGGCTTAAGGGCCATAGCAGAAGAAGTGTCCACCCTGCGGGCCGAGTCGGAGGCCTAGAAGAAGCAGATTGAAGTCTTGCTGGCCCGGGAGGCAAGTTTAAAGAATAAGAAAATGAAGATCAAGGCTCTGACTCATCGGTTGACCGTCGAGGAGGGGCGCTTGGCTGAATGTGAGACCCACTCACAAGGCCACCAGGTAGCGACGGAGAGGTACAAGGGCCTGTTGAAGACGACCCAAGAGTTACTGAAAACGACCGCTGAAAAGGCCGTCGCCGACTATAAAGCCTCCGAGGACTTCACCGAGGAGATGAATGAAGCCAGGACTGTCGGCTTCGACTACGAGTATGACGAATGTCTGGGGAAGGTCAGTGCAGCCTTCCCAGACCTCGATCTATCATTTCTTCAGCTGCCGAAGCCGGCAGAGGAGGAGGACTTGGAGGCGGTGAATCCGATTGCCCGAGCGGCCGATGCTCCAGTAGAGGCCGTTGTAGAAGTGGCCGGACCGGACGCCCAAGTTAGAGCCGAAGCAGAGGTAGCCGAAGGGGCTGAGGGGGCCGAAGCGGCTATTACTACTGAGGGGGCCTAAGTGGCCGTTGTCAGTGTACCTCCTGAGGGTCAGACCTAGTCATTTGTAAAGGTCTGACCTTCAATTTTGTAAAGAAACTCTTTTTCTTTTTTCTTTTTTGGAACTAATGTAGAACCTTTTTTCATAATGCTTTATCTCAATATCTTTGTTGCCGACTGACTAGAGTGACCAAACTCACTTTTCTTTTGAAATTTCACTAAGTGTGAACTAGTCGGCCAATATGAGCAGACAGTCAGACCTCCAGGGTGAGCATCGAGTAGTGGCTCATACCGAACTAGGTTCCCTTATGATTTCCACTCTAAGTGTAGGCTCATCAGCTTGTCCAAACCCAGAAGCAGTCGAAGTAGCGGTCGGACTATAGCTCAGGCCGAAGCAACGAGCTTAGAAATTTTAACCTAAGTGTTGGTCCGTCAGCTTGTCCGTACTCAGAAGTAGTTGAGGCAGCGATCGGACTATAGCTCAGGCTGGAGCAACGAGCTTAGGGATTTTAACCTAAGTGTTGGTCCGTCAGCTTGTCCAGACTCAGAATTAGTTGAGACAGCGGTCGGACTGTAGCTCAGGCTGGAGCAACGAGCTTAGGAATTTTAACCTAAGTGTTGGTCCGTCGGCTTGTCCAGACTGGGCTGCCCTAGAGCCTCTGCTGACCGGAGTCGGACTTTCGGAAGTGGGCTGTCCTAGAGCCTCTGCCGACCGGGATCAGACTTTCGGAAATGGGCTGCCATAGAGCCTCTGCCGACCAGAGTCGGACTTTTGAAAGTGGGCTACCCTAGAGCCTCTGCCGACCGGGGTCAGACTTTCGAAAATGAGCTGCCCTAGAGCCTCTGCCGACCGGAGTCAGACTTTCGGAAGTGGGCTGCCCTAAAGCCTCTGCCGATCGGAGTTGGACTTTCGGAAGTGGGCTGTCCTAGAGCCTTTGCCGACCGAAGTCGGACTTTCGAAAGTGGGCTGCCCTAGAGTCTCTGCCGACCGGTGTTGGACTTTTGGAAGTGAGCTGCCCTAGAGCCTCTGCTGACCAGAGTTGGACTTTCGAAAGTGGGCTGTCCTAGAGCCTCTGCCGACCGGGGTCGGACTTTCGGAAGTGGTTCATAGAAGAATTGTGGACTTTATTGATAATACTTGCGGAGGTTGTCTACATTCCACGGACACGCCATCCGTCGTCCATCCAAATATTCAAGTCGGTAGGTGCCTGCTCGAACCACTTCAATAACTCGATAAGGTCCTTCCTAATTTGGAAAAAGCTTGCCTTGCTCGGTCGACCTCGAAATTTCCATCCTCCGCAAGACCAGGTCTCCGACTTGGAAAGCTCACACCTTGACTCGCGAGTTATAATATTTCGCCATCTTCTAGCAGTAGACCGCCATCTTCATGCTTGCCCGAAGTCTAGTTTCTTCGAGCAAGTCCAGGTCAGCCCTTCGCTATTCGGAGTTGGCCGGTTCAGCGTAGTGGTCGATCCGCAGAGATTGAAGAGAGGTCTCGATAGGGATGACGGCTTTGCTTCCATAAGTGAGGTTGAATGGGGTTTCACCGATTGACATTCTGGCGGTCGTCCGATATGCCATAATACTGAGTGGAGTTCCTCTGCCCAAAGCCCCTTGGCCTCATTCAGTCGGGTCTTCAACCCGTGCAAGATTGTCTGATTGGTGACTTCAGCCTCTCCATTGCACTGAGGGTGGCCGACGGACATGAGTCGGTGAGAGATATGATATTGCTGACAAAAGTCTTGGAACTTAGAGTTGTCAAACTGTCTTCCATTGTCAGTAATAATCGTTCGAGGAATGCCGAACTGAAAGATGATGTTATTCTGGATGAAGTTCTCCACCTTAACCTTAGTTATCTATGCTAGTGGTTCAGCCTCCATCCATTTGGTGAAGTAGTCGATGACCACAAGCAAAAATTTTCGTTGCCCGGACGCTGGGGGAAAGGGGCTCAAGATATCCATCCCCCATTATGCGAACGGCCATGGGGCAGTGACTGGAGTCAGCTGACTGGCATCTTCCTTTGAATAATGGAGTATCTTTGACAAGCGTCGCACCTTCGGACGAAGTCCGATGCGTCCTTCTGAATGGTAGGCCAGTAATACCCCTATCAGATGATCTTATAAGCTAAGGATCTTCCTCTGAGGTGGTCGCCACAGATGCCTTCATGGACTTCTCTGAGTGCATAGTCGGCATCTGTCGGTCCCAAGCATTTCAGCAGCGGCTGCGAGAATGACCGCTTATACAGGATGCCGTCAAGGATGACGTACTTAGAGGCCGTCGAGCGCACTCGCTTGGCCTCCGTCGGATCTTCCAGAAGAGTTCTAGGAAAGCGAGGATCGGATCCATCCAAGAAGTTTCTTGTTCCACCTGGTGGATCTCGGTCAGCTCTTCCATAATACTTGGGTGCTTATTTAAGTATTTTGCTAGGGTCGGATCCCTCGTTTCAAATTCCCCCTTTACTTGATTGACCACCAGTTGGGAGTCGGAGAAGACTCTGAGTCGGCTGACACCCAATTCATTAGCGATTCGTAGCCCCGTGAGGAGGGCTTCATACTCCGTCTGATTGTTTGACACCCGAAATAAAAAATGCAATGCATACTCCAGGTTCTCTCCATTCGGGTCGGCCGGGATTAGTCCTGCCCCGCAGCCCGCAAGGTTGGACACTCCGTCCACATGGAGGGTCCAGGATGGTTCGGCTTCGTAGATGGCATCGGCTTCAGGTACTTCGGCCATTTGAGGAGGTGTCTCTTGTCTCCATGTACACTCTACAATAAAATTTGCAATTACTTGGGCCTTCAAGGTAGATCGTGGCTGGAAAGAGATGTCAAATTCGTCTAGCTTGACAACCCACTTGGCGAGCATTCAGATGTGTCTGGGCTCCGAAGGATTGCCTTGAGGGGTTGGTCGGTCATCACCATAATTGGATGTGCCTGGAAATACGGTCGGAGCCGCTTGGCGGATGTGACCAAAGAATATATCAACTTTTGCATCTTGGGGTACCTTGTTTCGGCATCGTAGAGGACTTTGCTGATATAATAGATAGGCTTCTACTGTCTGTCCTCTCCGACTCGCACGAGGACGGTGCCAATCGCTTCGTCCGACATCGAAAGATAAAGGTACAAAGGTTCCCTCTCCGTCGGCTCGGCCAGCAATGAAGGGTTCTTCAAGTACTCTTTCAGGGCTTCGAAAGCCGACCGACATTCATCAGTCCAAACAAAACTTTTCGACCGGTGCAGGGTTTTGAAGAATGGCAGAGACTTTTCAGCTGAATGAGAGATGAAACAGCTGAGAGAGGCGATTCGGCCGGTGAGCTCTTGTACTTGCTTTTTGTTGGTCGGATGTGCCATCTCAGTGATGGTCTTTATCTTGTCGGGGTTCACTTCAATTCCCCTCTATGTGACCAAAAAATCAAGGAACTTGCCAGAGGTTACTCCAAAAGTACACTTCATGGGATTTAGCTTCATCCGATGGTGCCTGAGTGCGTCAAAGGATTTTCGCAAGTCCCTGATGTGGTCAGCCTTATAGAGACTCTTCACTATCATGTCATCCATATAGGCCTCCATGTTCCTGCACAACTGACCTTCAAACACTTGGTTGATCAACCTTTGAAAAGTGGCACCATCGTTCTTCAAGCCGAAGGGCATCATCCGATAATAGTATAGACCCTTGTCGATGACAAAGGCGATCTTCTCCTCATCTTTTGGATGCATCTTTATTTGGTTGTAGCTGGAGAAGGCATCCATAAAACTGAGAAGCTGGTGGCCGGTCGTGGCATCCACCAGCTGATCAATCTTGGGCACCGGAAAGCTGTCCTTCAGACAGGCCTTGTTGAGGTCAGTGTAATCTACACAGATCCTCCATTTTTCGTTAGCCTTTTTTACCGTAACAACATTCGCTAGCCACTCAGGATAGTGAACTTCCCTGATGAAGCCAGCATCACAAATTTTCCTCACTTCCTCATTGATGGCTTTCTACCTTTCAATGGCAAAGCTTCTCTTCTTCTGCCGGACAGGTCGGTAGGTCGGATCCACCTTGAGCTAGTGAGCGATGACCTCCGACGGTATTCCCGACATGTCCGATGCTGACCAAGCAAAGAGTCAGCGTTACTCCTAAGGAAGCCGATCAGTTTTGACTTAATGTCTTCACTAAGGGAACCTCCAATCTGAAGGACTTTGGTGGGATCGTCCTCCCGAAGGGGGACAAACAGAATCCTTTCTCTTGGCTGACCAAGGCCATCAGCCTCAGCCCTCGGATCAAGTTGCTCCAGAGTGGGACGGCCTTCTGACTGTTGGTTCAGAATGGTCAGACACATCCTGGCCATCCGACAATCTTCCCTCATCACTCCGACCCCGCTCCTGGTCAGAAATTTCACCAACAGATGATAAGTGGACATAATGGCTCTGAATTTGTTAAGGGCCAGTCGGCCCAGCATAGCATTGTAAGGCGAGGTCGTCTGAATGACCACAAAGTTGATAGGGAGGGTTTTCTAGAAAGGCTCCATCCTGATTGTCACAGGGAGAACTATATCCCCTTCTACTCCAACGAAGTTGCCCCCGAAGCCTGTCAGTGGCGCGGGAGATTCCTGCAGCATGGACCTAGATAAATTCATTCTCACAAAAGCATCGTACAGCAACACCTCTGTTGAGCTTCTATTATCTATAAGTATTCTCCTTACATCGTAGTTGGCAATCACTACTGACACGACTACAGGGTCATTTTCAAAAACATGAGTCTCCAGAAGATCTTCATCAGAGAAGATGATCGCATTGGAGCCCCTGGACCTTTTAGTAATATCGGGCCCGTCCTCATAACTTCCTCCGGACTGTCGATACAACATGTTGACATCCTCACCGATCGGCCTCTGATTGGGGAGCTCCATCTCCTCCGGAGGGTTTCTGGCATTTGATGCTTTGGCCTGAACCCGATGGGGTCAGACATACTTGCACAGGTACCCCCTCTGGATGAGGTCTTTAATAGCATCTTTCAGCTGCAGGCACTCTTCAGTATTGTGCTCGTGGTCCCTATGGAATCGACATAATTTATCTTTGTTTCTTTGGGCAGGAGGGCCCCTTATCGACCGAGGCCTTTGCAGGAAGGTCTCGTTCTCGATCTCCATAAGGATCTTCTCTCTTGGCAGGGACAGAGGCGCATAAGTCTCGAACCTCTGGGGGAAATTCCTTAGCTTCAGACTTCGACGTTGGGCCGACCGCCGGCTATCACTCGGAGGTCAGACTTCACGAGCCTTATCTCTCCGCTTCTTGGGGGTCGGCCTTCCCTCTGCTTGACGTCGGCCGGCCGCTTGCTCTTCTGCCAGGGCGTACTTCTGCGCTCTGGCCAGGAGTTCGCTGTAGCTTGTCGAAAGTTTCTTGTTCATGGAGAAGGCCAGCCTAGACGAGCGGAGCCCTTGCTTGAAGGCTAACATGGCCACAGCCTCATTCAATTCTGGGACTTCCATGGCCGCTGAGTTGAAACGGGCCATGAAATCCCGAAGGGTCTCTCCCTCCTTTTGTAGCACGAGGAAGAGGCAGTCGTTATTCCTCGGGGTCCAACTGCAGGTCCTGAAATAAGAAAGAAAAAGTGATTCGAGTTGAGAAAATGTGTGGATCATACCTGGCTGGATGGAGGAGAACCACATCCGGGCGATCTTTTAAAGGGTGGCAGGGAAGGCGATGCAGTGGAGGGCGTTGGAGGCACCTTGTACCATCATATGGACTTTGTATATGCCCAGATAGTCCATCGGGTCGGTGGTACCATCGTAGGAGTCCACCTGTGGAATCTTGAAGTGGCGGGGAATCGTCTCCGCCAGAATCTCGTCAGAGAATGGGGGATGAGAGTCGTATACCTGTCCTCCTTCGGCTTTTTACCGGAGGGCGATTTTGGCAATGCACTCCTCCATGTGCATGTTCTTGTTGGCATAGTCCCTCGGGGGTTCGGCAGCAGGACGACCATCGACCATGACAGATTCGGTGCAGGAAGGCGAAGCAGACCTTGCCCTTTTGCTATCGGAGCGATCGCCCAATGACCTCCAGGGATCAGTAGCAATGCGAGAACAATGCCGAGGAACCTCCGGCCATCGGCTTCCCTCAGCAGCAGTTGGAGGATTGGTGCAGGAAATAGCTGGTAGCTGCTGCCGGTTGTCAGCTGCTTCCTGAAAATGCTGAACTGCAGCAGTAAGCATTTCGATGTGATTCACTAAAGTCTGAAACTGCTGCAACCCCAATGTGATGGTAGGTTCAACAGTAGCAACGGTGGTGGCAGCGATATCATTCTCCCTGGGAGGTTCCTCAGACTTGGAAGGGGAGATACCTCTCTTGGCAGTGGCATTTGGAGCTTTTCCCTTAGCCATTTTTTAGCAGGGGTGATGGATTCCTCCTTTTAGAGAAGGGAACAGGCCCCTTCCTCTAGCGCCAATCTGTTGCGACGTCAACTCCTAGATCGGGGTCTGCTGGATGTGCTGGAGTGCTCCTCTTCCGGGTGAACCTGCAACGAAGTCTCCAAGGGCACCGGTGGTTTTCCAGCGGGGGACCCTCCGATGTCTAAGTTAGCAGAAGGTTGAAGACAACATAATGGAGGAATCCATGAAAGAACAGCATATGGAGAGGGAAGAGCACTTCTACCTTCAAACGGGGTCCCCCAAGTACCTTATATAGGCGCGGAACAGTCCAAAATCCGTTAGGGGAGAGGCTGAGAAAGATCGATCTGCTCCTAGAAGAATCTAGAGAGTGGCCACGTGGTGTGCAGATACAGCGACGTTGTGGAAGTAGTGGAGCAGGGCTGTTGGGATGGCAGGATCCCGTAGTAACAGAAAGGTGCTTCTAGAATTCCCTGGATGCTGAGGCATGCTTGTCGGACGTCGACCGAGGGAAAGTTGATCGGCCAGACCAAAGGCCAAACCTCTGAAGGGTCGTTCGGACCTCTGCTTCGGTTGGTCGGACCTCTGAAGGAGAGCGACGGGTAGGACCCTAGCAGGTGAGGGTCGTTTGAACCTCTGCTCCGGTGGGTCGGACCTATGCTCCGGTGGGTCAGACCTCTGAAGGAGAGTGACAGGTCAGACCCTAGCAGGAGAGGGTCATTCGGACCTCTACTTCGATGGGTCGGACCTCTGAAGGAGAGCGATGGGCTAGATCCCAGCAGGAGAAGGTCGGTCGAACCTCTGCTCCGGTGGGTCGGACCTCTGAAGGAGAGCGACGGGCCGGAGTCCAGCAGGAGAGAGTCGTTCGGACCTCTGCTCCAGTGGGTCGAACCTATGAAGGAGTAGCAGTCGGAGCATTGAAGGAGTGGCCCGGTCGGACCGCAAGAATGGGCCGGTTCTGGCTGAGGGTGAGCCGTCAAGGTACAACAACAGCCAATTAGTTTTCCGGGCTCACTAATCAAAACCCAACTTGTTTTTATCGGAAACACAAGTCAAAACCCCTTTGGTTTTATAGGATAACCAAAAATCTAGTTGGTTTTGTAACTTAGGCTCACCAACAACCTCCTTGGTTTTGTTACTTAGGCTAATCAAAAACCTTCGTTGGTTTTAACACAAAAGCTTACCAACAAATCTCAACTCTAGTTTTAATTTTCTTGAAACTAGAAATAATGACAAGATTCAAGTATAATGTATGAAATACAAAAAGCTTTCAACTAAAAGTAAATATCTCTTTGAAGCTCATCGATTACTGTTGAAGACACTTATCTTCAATTTGTTGAAGCCTTAATCAATGCTTGAATGGTTAGACTTGAATGCTCTTAATGCTTTGAAAGCTTGAAGGCTCAACTTGACTTAAAAGTAATTGTTCTTCAATGAATATTTGAGTGAATGCACTTAACTTCTCATCTCTCTTCTTCCTCTTGAGTTTGGTCCACTTTAAATACCTTTCCAAGCTTCAAATAGTAGTTTTTGACCATTGAAGATGAGAAAATAGCCGTTGGGGGCAAAAAGGACCAATTCTATGCTTAAAAAAACTAGCCGTTACTGTTCATCATAACTGCAAGTGTCGATACTTCAGGTCATGAGCTGACACTTTGAGCCGACACTTCATTCTCATGAGTCGACACTAGTTCAAAAGAGTCTTCTGAAGATTTCTAAAAATCTCAGGTGAGTCGACACTTCTTCTGGTGAGTCGACACTTGAGTCGATACTTAGCTTCCATGAGTCGATACTTAAGAAAATCTTGAAATTCAGCATATTCTGTATAATTTTTATCTCAGGCCTTAAGTCAACCCTTGAGTTGACACATGAGTCGATAGTTGAGCTCCATGAGTCGATACTTGAAGCGTGCCATCTGAAACTTCTTCTGTGTATCAGCTCAAGCTTTTGTAAGTCAACACTGTGAGTCGACACTTCACTTCCATGAGTCGACACTTGGCTGAAACTTTATAAAACTCAATTGAAACTCTGCTGAATCTTCTTTAAACTTCAACATTGAGTCATTCCAAGTCATTCTTATGTACTTAAGTCTATTTAACTTAAAATTATCATCAATGAAAGATATTTCTTCAACAAAAGTTATAAGCAATCAAACCTTCAATACAAATAGCTTTGGTGAGTACCTTGTTATGATAAAATATACTTTTAACACACAGTTAGTACTCAAATATACTTAAGTATTTTGTTAGTCATCAAAATCAATCTAGGAGTCAACAATCTTTCCTTTTTAATAATGACAAAATCTTTAAGTATACACATATAGTGAGCTCAAAAGATTTGTAATAAGTATCAGAGCATTAATAAAGATTTTCAATATAGAGCTTTTGGCTTCAAGTAACATAGCTAATGATGAAGAGTATCAGAGTCTAAAATTATAAAGATTATCAAGAGCTAAGACTCATTTACAATGTATCAGAGCTATAGATACATGCATGAAGAAATTTAAATTTATATAGCTTCAATGTCAAAGCTGTAAATGTAATATACCAGAGCTAGAGATTATGAAGTATTAGAGCTATGATTAAAAAGTATCAGAGCTGATATATATATATATATATATATATATATATATATATATATATATATATATATATATATATATATGATGATGCTCAATAGGTGTACCAGAGCTAGAACATATTTGAAAGACATACATTTTAGCATGAAGACTATCAGTGCAAAAACAACAAAGAAAAGCTTTAAGAGTATCAATACTTGAAACATGTACTAAGAGGATAGATAGTATTAGAGCAAAAAAATTAATAGATCGTAAAGAGTATCAAAGTATGAAATCAAAGAGTATCGAAGCATATAGAAAGTGATAAGTATCAGAGCATAAAAGGTAAGAGTGAATAAGTATCAGAGCATTGAATTGAAGGGTAAAAATCAAGGATAAAAGAACAAAAACTCATCCTCAATATATGATTCTAAAAAAAAGAAAACATTTTAAGAAAATGTTCAAAGATTACTACTATAGTACATTTCTTTTACTCTCCTCCTTTGTCATTGCTCCCTTCTTTTCTTCATTAATTCTCCCCAATACTATTCCAATTATTATTTCTCCCCCTTTAGTACTTTTTCTTTCTTACTCTCCCCCTTTTTGTCATCATTAAAAAGATAAGAAAGATAATGAAGCAGATACGAAACATTTCATTCCAGTAAGAGTGCACACTTGAAATTTGAAAAAGTCAATATATATATAAACTTCAAAGATTTGATACATTAGATTCAGAAATTGATACATATAACAAAATTTGATACACATACACAGATACATAAAAAAAATATAAAAAGTATTGAAATACCGACAGACTGTCAAATAGACCAATCCTAAGGGATACTTTCCTCATCAGAGGAAGACCCGGTCTCAAGAATAATCGACCCGGTAACCCTAGAAGGTCTGGATCGCGGCCACATCGATCGAAGATCAGAAAGTCTAGTCCGGATAGGTCAGGGTGCATCGCCATGACCTCATCTTCTGTGTCCGGTATATGCTCTCCCTTTAGTTGGTGCTGAAGAGGAGGCAACATCAAGAGCGAAGCATCAACTATGACGAAAACAATAGCTGTATCAATGATCGATGGTGTGTCATCAAAAATAGGACCTGAACCAAGAACATGGAAACTAGGAGCATAAAAACCTAGTTCCCGGATCAAAGATGATGTGAAAGGAACAGGTGGAGTCCAAAAGGAAATACTAAGAATAGGTGTGGGCAGATCAATGTCGAGTGGATCTGTGTAAAGTATAGGTGTGATAACAAAAGTGTCTAGTGGGTCAGGAATGATGGATGAACTGGATAGGACTGGAATCTGGATAGATGATCTAGAAGGATCTAGAATAGAAGTCTCGATACGTCCTCAGCAACATCCGACTCTGGCTTTGTCATAAAATCTACAACATCAAACTCTATGGAAGAGACACCCTGGCCATCTCCTATGTTTGGTCTTGGGGCTGGAGGTGTTGGAGGTACTGGAGGAGAGTCTGATGATAGAGGTGAAGGTGCTCTGGTAGAAGACATCATCTCAAGCGCAGCCAGTATAACAGTAATACCATCTCTGAAGCTCTGGTGATCTGCTCTCATCCAAATGAATCCAGTCAACCCACTATCTGATAATCATAGTGTCTGTCTCCAGTCGAGCGATCCTGTCCTCAATGGAGTTTCCGGGAGGTGGCACCTCCGTTTGTGCCGAAATAGATGGCTCAGGCTGAGTATCAAGTATCTCTCTGTGTGGCTCAAATGGCCTGGCCTCATTAATGTCGATCCGCTCCTCCTCAATAGCATCCTTGTTGCCCAGAGAGAATCTAAGAGGGGGGGTGAATTGGGTCTTTAAAAAATTAAAGCTAAGCTTGATAAAACAAGTAGCAAACTTCATAAGACAAGATATGTAATTTAATTAAACAAGGTACTAAGATTTAAGTACAATGCTCTAAAGTAATAGTGTAGCGGAAATTAAAAGCAATAAGCAAGAAAGTAAAGAGCAAGGAGGGAGAGAACAAGCAATCACAAATACAACAAGCTATAGTGGTTCTGTGCCAACCATGCACCTACATCCACTTTCCAAGATCCCCTTGGAAATTCACTATAATCAAACGATTACAGCCAATTAGTTTTCCTGGCTCACTAATCAAAACCCAACTTGTTTTATAAGGCTTATAAGTCACAACCTCACTTGGTTTTCCGGGCTAACCAAGAACCTCATTGGTTTTCACAAGGCTAACCAAAAACCTCCCTTGATTTTTCAGGCTAACCAAGAACCTTAGTAGTTTTGCGGGCTAACCACCAACCTAATTGGTTTTCAAGGCTTACCAATAACTTCACTTGGTTTTCCAATAGGCTAACCAATAACCTTTACAAGATATAAAGTTTTGAAATAAAGAACCAATATAAGCTTTCAATAGAAAAGCAAATAAGTCGATGTAGCTCGATCTAGTATTGCTTTGCTCTTGTTGAAGCCTTTTGAATGTCCAAGTATGAATGATCTTCAATGCTCTTGATGGTTTTGAATGCTTGGAAGGCTTCCTTTAGCTTGTGAGTGGTTGAACATTGAATGAATAGGAGTTAAGGCTCTTCTTTCTTCTTTTCTCTCTAAACTCTTTTTGGATATTCAATACCTTTTGATGTGGTGGGATCGCTGACCTGGAGGAACCGGCAGGCGCCATGTCAAGAAAGGACATCGTGTCGGACGCCGCGTCAACTCTCCATCCCAGACTCCACTACCGAGCTGAGCTGAGCTCCCTCAAGACAGCGAGCCGAGCTCTGTCCTCCACCAGGTCGGGCCCGCGAGCTCGGGATGCCTAGGTCGGAGCCGCATCCTGCCCTCCAAAGCGAGACCCTCGGAGGTTAGTGCCCTGTGGTCGAGGTCAAGCTCAGTGCACACCCGCCAATGTGGAGCCTCTCCGAGTGCGCAACCTCTGGACCGGGTCCTCCTCCTGCCCTCCAGAGCGAGACCCTCAGAGGTTAGTGCTCTGTGGTTGAGGTCAAGCTCAGCGCTCACCCGCCTCTCCGAGAGCATGCCCTCTGGACCAGGTCTGTCTCCTGCCCTCCAGAACGAGACCCTCAGAGGTTAGTACCCTATGGTCGAGGTTGAGCTCAGCGCTCACCCGCCAATGTGGAGCCTCTCCAAGCGTGCGCCCTCTGGACCGGGGTCCGTCTTTTGCCCTCCAGAGCGAGACCCTCAGAGGTTAGTGTCCTGTGGTTGAGGTTGAGCTCAGCGCTCACCCGCCAATATGGAGCCTCTCCGAGCATGCGCCCTCTGGACCGAGACTGTCTTCTACCCTTCGGAGCGAGACCCTCGGAGGTTAGTGCCCTATGGTCGAGGTCGAGCTCAGCGCTCACTCACCAACGTGGAGCCTCTCCGAGCGCGCGCCCTCCGGACCGGGCCTGCACTCTGCCCTCCTCCACCAAGACGCCCCCGCAAGCTCGGAGCACCTAGGTCGAAGCGAGCCCTGCCATTCCAGCTCAGCCCTAGCTCGGACGAGGTCCTCACCAGCCTAGAACGCCGATGGGCCACCCGAGGACTGCACTGGAGCACCTTCCAGGCCATACTGACCGCCTGCAACCGCCAGTTACACTAGAAAGGAAAGAAGCATGTTGATCGAGGCACCACATTTCTCACCAACCACCTGGATCACCCAAGAGAGGAAGCCAACCGGGAGATTCGAATCCCGTGGGCGGCGGCCCACCATTCAAGGCACTGCCAGGTTTCCCGGAATGAGGCGACCAAGAGGATTGTCGGAGTGCCTAACAACTTCCCTTAGCATGAATCAGGAAAGACTCCTCAGGACACCGCCACATGCGCCTGACAGCCCGGCGGGACAAGTGCCCAACGGTAACCTAGCTACAACAAACTCGGAGGTAACACAATAACAACTCCAAGACACAAAAAAAAAGACAAGCCAGAAAAAAAAGAGAACACAGGTGCAAGCCCCGCCAAGAAGAGGGGCATGGCACCACCAACACAGGGGCAAGCCCAACCAAGAGGGCAAAGCACCACCACCACTACCATAGTTGAGGGGAAGCGAGGGAAACAAGAAGAAGCGGAGGGAACCCCTCTGTCCCCGCTATCATTCTTCCCCTGTAATGTTTCCGTCCTCACACACACTCTTTACTCCTTTTAGTGCGGAGTCCATCAAGAGGGGCACAACCAGGAGGATCTGTTCTCCTGGATCGTCTCTGACTTGACCATCGGAGTGCCCCCGCCGGAAACCCCAGCCCTGGTCACTAACCCCTATTTCGCAGGTCCAGGAGCAGAGGACCGCCGGGCAGCGAAGGGAGCGCACTCCGGCACCGGAAGGAGCTACGGGCCACGACGATCTTGGCGGAAACACATTTTATTTTGATTTGATTTGGAGCCTATTTATACCTTCCCAAGGCCTCAAAATCGAGATATAGTCGTTACACTTAAAAAACTAGCCGTTAAGACCATTTGGGACGGTTCTGTGTTTGAAAAAACTAGCCATTACTGTTGCCAGAACTCTATGTGTCGACACTTCCTCAGTTGAGTCAACACATAGTTCAAAATGCTCCATTCAGAATCTCTAAAAATCTTAGTTGAGTCGACACATTCTTAGTTGAGTCGACACATTGCATCCATGAGTCAACACTTCAATTATTGCTTCAACTTCTACAAGTTCTGTGGCTTGAAAGTCTCAGGCAATGTGTTGATCCAAGTGTTGACACTTTGAGTCGACACATAAGCTCCATGTGTCGACACTTGATCTATGCCATTTGAAACCTTGGTGCATACCGGCTTGAGTCAACACTTTAACTTCATGTGTCGACACATCATGTCATGTGTCAACACCTTTAGTCGACACATCCTTGAAAAAATCACAGAAACTGCTGGTTTGAGTTGGAACAAGTTTTCACTTGCCTTAGCTATCCATTCAACCATCTCATAAAGTGTCTAAGTCTTGTATTGTGTAATCATTCCTTTCAAACTTGGTTCTTCAACACAATTGGGCTTCCTCAAATTTTGTGAGCATCCTTTCAGTGAAAACACACTTAAAGCAAATCATTTGTCCTCAAATTATACTTAACTATTTTGCTTATCATCAAAATCAATTAATGGAGTCAACAATCTCTCCCTTTTTGATGATAATAAATCCCTTAAGTATAAATTGCTTTAAAGGTAAGGCTTTAAGAGAATTGTTTAAGGTGCATAATATTGAAAGCATCAAATATATCAATCATTACTTGCATTAAAGATATAATCATTTAGACCACAAATAAGAGAATTAGAGCTTGTTGCAAGATTAGAAAGTATCAGAACTTTGATATACATTTAAATTCATAGAGTGCACGTATCATGATACTTTACAAAGAAATTTCAGCAACCAACAAAGCTCTCCCTGAATCAATAATTCATAACAATATTTGTAAACAAAATCTTTTCAAAACATTGAAAGAGGGTTTTCAAGAATTAAACTCACTTTGAATTTGAGCAAAAAGTAAAGCTCCCCCTTTCTTAAGGAACTTTGTAAGTGATTTTCAGATTTTTCAAAAATCCTTAAAGTTAAATGTTACTCCCCCTTTAGTTTTGAGAGTAAAAATATATTTATACTTAAATCTCACTAAATTACTCCCCCTTTTTGTTATCATTAAAAAGGTAGGAAAAAACATACAAGATATATCATAGTCATTGAATGTATAAAAGCAATTCAAGACATCAATCATTTTATCAAACACATAGAAATGAGTAATCAAAAAGTTTTTCATATATGTTAGGAACATGTACATCAAGTACACAACAAAGGTAAAAGTACATATAAGCATAAATGTAAACTATCTAGAAGTACATCAATATCCTAATCCTCATCCATCGACTCATCAGAAGATGAACCGATCTCGATCGGTCCTGTATCATAAGAAGATCAAGCTCGCGGCCATCATGATCGAAGATCTCGAAGTCTGGTCCTGATCGGCTGAGGAGGGGTACAGCGTCACGTCCTCTGTGATGAATAAAGATCTGACCTCTGACTGAAGCAGTAGAAGTAGGAGCTACATCCTCCGCAGGAACTGAACTGATCGGATCAATCAACTAAGCAACAGCTAGAGCAGGAGTGTGATCAAAAGTAGGACCAGAATCAAGATACTAAAAGCCGGGTGCATAGAACCCAAGCTCTCGAGTGATTGACGATGTATGAAGGGTAGGAGTATCAAAAGTAGGTGTAATAGCTGATGATACGGGCGTATCAAGAACAACAGTATCAGTTGTAGAAAGTATCGGTGTATCTATAATAGATGTATCAAGTATGGGTGTCTGAATGATAGGTGTATGAATGTCAGGAGAATCAACAGTAGATAAATCAGTAACAGGTATATCAATAACAGGACTAAGAATAGGAATAGGAACAGACCTGGAGTGTGATCAACCAATCTTGAAGGAAAGGATGGATCGGGAATCTGAACAGGTGAGAAGGATGGGTCAACAACAGGGCTCGCGGGCATGTCATCCGTCACCTCTGCAACTGGCTCTGACGTAGGATCAACAATGTCAAAATGGTCTGAGTCAGTCTCCATGTCTCCAACAATAGTATCTCCATCTCCATCTCCAACTATAGACTGAACACCAGTATCGATATCAGTAAAAACATCCGCTGGTGCTGGAGCAGGTACATCAATAGAAGCAGGAACAGTGTCTGCAGTAGGAGCACTCGTAGAAGATCTGGACAGTGCTGAGAGAATAGCCAAAATGCCATTACTAAGACCAATGTGGCTCTCTCTCATCTCAGCAATAAACACGTCAAGATGTTGCCTCATGATAAATATATCGATCTCTATGCGTCTGACTCTATCCTCTAGAATATCTGAAACACCAGGAGTCTCCGTCTGCGCTGGCTATGGCTGGGCAGATGTAGAAGGATCAGACTGAGCTGGCTGTGCTGCCATCTCAGGCTGTGTCTCGCTAGGTCCAGCCTCACCTGAAAGAATATGCTCCTCCTCTACTGTATCCTCATCAATGTCAGCTGCATCCTTGGCCTGTCCTGATATCCTCCATGTCCACTAGCCTTGGACTAAGTGATAACCCATGCGATGCAACGACCTGATGTCATCTACATCGGTATGGATCAAAGTACTATAAGGCGCATCCTGGAAACTAACTCCATACTCCCTGAAAAGTACTGTCAACCCCATGCCATAAGGCAAACAGAGCCGCTGACTAGACGATGCCTCAGTAATCTGATGAACCATCAGAACAGGAAGGCAAATCGACGTCCGCTGAATCAGTGAGACCATCACCAGCAACTCCTGCTCGGTGATATAGTCAAATCAACCGGTCTTCGGCAGAAGAATCTGGGCAACTATATAGTGTAGCAGTCTCATCTCCACAAATAGTCTCGATGCTGGAATAGTGGCTCCCTCTGGTAAGATGTCAGACTTAAAAATGCACTGGAGACCACTAACTCGATCCATCAAGCTGTTAATAACTGATCTAGTCATGGGTATATCCCATACTCTGCTCAGAATCTCTGAAGTGATGGGGATATCCCGTCCTCTGACTGAGCAATCCAACCATCAGACCCTCGGGCAAGTGAACCATAGAACTCTCTCATCAGCCCTGGGTAGTATCTCTCGCTAAGCGAACAAAAAGTAACCAACCTAGCATGTCTAATCCAATCTCCAATTCTGAAATGCTGCTGGTCTAAGAAGGAAAAGTCCACTCGGCGTCCTCCAACCACTGTCTTGGAGCTCATCCGGCTAGAAGGGCAAACAACGGTTGTGCAGGCGGATCCGGAGCTCTAGACTCATGTCAGGCCTTGGTTCTCCGCTCTTCTTCAACCTGTGATTGACAAGGTCGGTGAATGACTTGTTTGCAAGGACCCATTATCAAGATTATAGGTTTGGGCAAGGTTTTTGGTGGAAAAAAAGAGTTTCTAGGATTTAGGAGCTAAAACCTAAGAAGATTTTCAACAAAAATGGCTACCAAAGTCTCAAATACAAGAAAGCCATGGCTAAAAACGAAGAAATGGGAGGATGAACATTATGGATACCCGAAATCGAGGTGTCAGCTCGAAGGAGAAATAAATTTGGGGGAAAAATGGTTCGAAAATCCCTTAAATCTCAGTTTCCCGTCAGTCATGTGTCGGCTCACGCATGTGTCGACACATTTTGGTGTCGACACATGATGTGTCGACACATCAACTTAAAAACTGAAAAGTTAGGAATTTCTCTGAATGATCAAAATCAATTGAAATAACATGTTTTTGGAGTCAAATTAACAAAGATTAATCATGATTTATCATAAATATGGTTGAATATATCTAATTTGAGTCAAATTGGGTGAAGGATTTAATCAAATGGATTGATGATCCCAAGCTCTCTTCTAATCATACAGAATTGATCTTCCAGAAGAGGTTTAGTCAAAATATCAGCTAATTGAAATTCAGTATCGATAAATTCAAGCAAAACATCATTATTTTCTACATGATCTCTAATAAAATGATGCCTAATTTCAATGTGCTTGCTCTTAGAGTGTTGAACAGGATTTTTAGTTAAGCAAATAGCACACATGCAAACACTGAACATAATATCTGGTCTATTAGCAGTCAAATACAGTAAAGAGCCTATCATGCCTCTGTATAATTTCTAATCTACAGATTTACCATGCTTATCTTTATCAAGTTTACATGAGGGGCTCATAGGCATACCTATTGGTTTAGTAGTCTCCATCCCAAACTTTTTGATAATTTCTCTTATGTACTTAGCTTGGTTGATGAAGATACCATCTGAGGTTTGCTTGATCTGGAGTCTGAGAAAGAAATTTAGCTCTCCCATCATGCTCATCTCGAACTCATCCTGCATTAACTTAGTAAACTCTTGATAAAGAATTTCATTAGTAGCACCAAAAATGATGTCATTAACATATATTTGTACTACTAATAAATCATTATCTTTCCTTTTCAAAAATAAAGTTTTGTCAACATTTCCTCTAGAAAATTTATTTTCAATAAGAAATTTGCTTAGTCTTTCATACCATGCTCTAGGTGCTTGTTTTAATCCATAAAGTGCTTTGTGTAATTTGAAAACATGATCAGGATGTGCATGATTTTCAAATCCAGGTGGTTGTTCAATAAAAACTTTTTCATTTATAAAACCATTTAAGAAAGCACTTTTAACATCCATGTAAAATAATTTGAAGTTCATAAAACAGGCAAATGCTAACAATAGTCTAATTGCCTCAAGTCTAGCAACATGAGCAAAAGTTTCTTCAAAGTCAATCAATTCCTCCTGATTGTAGCCTTTAGTAACTAGCCTAGCTTTATTTCTAATGACAATACCATTTTCATCTAATTTATTCCTAAATACTCATTTAGTGCCAATAATTGAAACATTAGATGGTCTTTTTACAAGTGTCCAAATATTATTTCTATCAAATTGGATTAATTCTTCTTGCATAGCATTGATCCAATTAGAGTCTTTTTCAGCTTCTTCAAAATATTTAGATTCTACTTGAGATACAAAAGCAATATAATTACATTTATTCCTAATAGAAGCTCTAGTTCTTATCCCTTCCGATGGATCACCTAAGATTAATTCCTTAGGGTGTCCATGAGCATACCTCCATTCCTTAATGTCAGCTTCTTCATTTGGTTGAGCTTGATCATTTAGTGTCAGCTTCTGAAGTTTGTCAGCACCTGCACATTATTCGGATGTATCCTCTTTTCTCGAGGACTTGTTAGAACATTCTTCAAACACAACATGTACTGACTCTTCTACAACCAAAGTCCGTTTGCTGAATACTCTGTATGCCCTGCTTGATGTAGAGTATTCTAAGAAGATACCTTCATCAGACTTAGCATCAAACTTTCCTAGATGATCTTTTCCATTGTTCAAAATAAAACATTTACAACAAAAAACTCGAAAATATTTCAAAGTTGGTTTTCTTTGGTTCCAAAGCTCATATGGGGTTTTCTTTAAAATAGGGCATTTCAAAACTCAATTCAAAACATAACAGGCTGTATTTATAGCTTCAACCCAAAAATATCTTGGCAAATCGTTTTCACAAAGCATAGTTCATGCCATTTCTTCTAAAGTATGATTTTTCCTTTTTACTATCCCGTTCTGCTGAGGTATCTTAGATGCAAAAAGTTGTGTTCTATGCCTTTTTTATTGTAAAAGTTTTTAAAATCTTGATTTTCAAATTCGGTTCCATGATCACTATGAATACAAATGACTGAAATACCTTTCTCATTTGAAACTTTTTTATAAAACTTTATAAATACATAAAATGATTCATCTTTTTGTGCTAAGAAGAAAATCTAAGTAAATCTCGAAAAATCATCCACAATAACTAATCCATATCTTTTGCCTCCTAGACTTGATGTTCTAGTTGGTCCAAAGAGATCTATATGGAGTAGTTCAAGTGGTCTACTAGTAGTTACAAATCCTTTTTGTTTAAAAGAAGTTTTGACTTGCTTACCAAATTGACATGCTTGGCAAATTCTATCTTTTTCAAAATAGATTTCAGGTAAATCTCTAACTAAATTCTTTTTACTAAGTTTTGAAATGAGATACATACTAGCATGCCCTAATTTTCAATGTCATAACCAACTAGTCTCTTCGTTGGCATAATTTATTGCAACAAGGCACTCTCCATTAGGTAAAGATAGATCATCAAGATCTACTAAATAAATATTTCCATGCCTTTTTTTAATGAATTGTACTTTATTTATATCTGGACTAAAAATCATGCAATAAGATGATTTGAAAACTACTTGAAAATCTTTATCGTAAAACTGACTAATGCTCAAAATATTATGCTTTAAACCATCTACTAACAGTACATTACTAATACTATTGGAAGGAGTTATGTGAACCTTACCAATACCAATGATTTTTCCTTTACCATTATCATCGAAGGTCACACTCCCTCCATTCAAAGCTTCAAGAGAAGTGAATTGCTTCACATCTTCAGTCATGTGCCTTGATCAACCACTGTCAAGATACCAAATTCGTTTGTTTTCCTTGGTTGCAAGACACACTTGCAATATGATCAAGCCTTGACTTTAGGTACCCAAGCTAACTTGGGTCCTTTCGGGTTAGCATTCAAAATGGTTCCTTTTGGAACCCACATTTTACCAAAAGATCTGATTTTTCTGAAATTACATTGATATGATTTATGACCTAATTTTCTACAAGTAAAACAAGTAATACTGGATGATGCTGGCACAAAAAAGTTTTTGAAATATATTTGTTGCTTTTGTGGTTTATATCCTAAACCTGCCTTGTTAAAAATAGCTCTTTGATTGTTTAACAGTAAATTCAACTTTTCTGAACTATATGTAAATTTGTCAACAAAAGGTTTTAATTTTTCAAGTTCCTTTTTGTGTTTAGCATTTTCAAGTTCTAAATCCTTGTTTTTCTTTAAAAGCTCATTATTAGAAATAATTTGTTTAGGCCTTTTTAAAACTTCATTTTCCATAACTAAAGCATTATTTTTCTTTTCCAAAATATCTAGTTTAGATTTCAAAGTACTAATATCATTTAGTAAAGAGTTATTTTCTAAAGAAAAACTGTTTGCATGCTTTTTCAATTTCTTATTTTCAGATAAAACTAATTTATAATCATGCATAAGCTCTTCGAAAGCATTTCTAAGTTCATCAAAGGTAAAATCAATTTCTGAGTCAGAACATACCTTTTCATTATCTTGATGTACCATGAAGCAGAGATTTGCAATTTCTGTCTGCTCTTTTTCTAAACTGGAGTCTTCGCTATCACTCCATGTGGCCATCATTGCTTTCTTCCTTAGTTTCTTCCTTGATTTCTTGAGAAAAGGACAATCAAATTTGTAATATCCCAGCTTCTTGCACTCGAAGCATATCGGTACTTCCTTCTCCTTTTCTTTTTCCTTTTCTTTCTATTTTTCTTTTTTCTTTCCCTTTTCTTTGAATTGAAATTTCTTCTTGTATGGGAACTTCCTTCTCTTCATGAATCTTCTAAGCTTACGAGCAAGGAGGGCTTCTTCACCTTCTTCTTTTTCTTCATCTTCGGACTCATCGATCGAGGATTCTTCTTGAATATTAGACTTGAAAGCAATCCCCTTCTTCTTCTTGTCCATGTCCATTGATTTTTGTTTTATCTTGAGCTCATAAGTCATGAGCGATCCCACTAGCTGCTCAAGAGGTAGCTTGTCCATATCCTTTGCTTCTTGAATTATGGTCACTTTTGGATCCCATGACATTGGTAGTGATCTAAGAATTTTTTTCACAAGATCAGCATTAGATATGACTTTACCAAGACTTCTCATAGCATTTACAATATTTGTAAAACATGTATATATATCAGTGATAGATTCAAATGGTTCCATCCAGAACATCTCATATGTGTGCACTAACATATTGACTTTAGTATTTTTTACTTGATCAGTACCCTCATGGGTAACTTCAAGTATGTCCCATATTTCTTTGGCGGACATGCAAGTAGATATCCTATTAAACTCACTAGGATCTAATGCAGAATACAAGAGATTCATTGCCTTAGCATTGATCTCGGATTATTTAATGTCATTTTCATCCCAATCCTCTTCAAGTTTTGGGATGGAAACACCATTAACCACCATCGAAGGAATATGAGGATCCTTGTTAACTACTCTCCACAAATTGTAATCTATAGAATGCATATAAATTTTCATCCTAGTTTTTCAATAAGTATAATTTGTTCCATTGAAAAATGAAGGTCTATTTAAGGCTTGTCCCTCAACTATACTAGTACCAAATAGGGCTGCCATAGATCTTTACTCAAGGCAGTAAAGCCTATACACTGAGAACAGGGCTCTGATAACATTTGTTGCCCAGAGAGCAACCCAAGAGGGGGGATAAATTAGATCTCTAAAAAATTAAAGCTAAGCTTGATAAAACAAGTAGCAAACTTCACAAGACAAGATATGCAATTCAATTCAACAAGGTACTAAGATTTAAGTGCAATGCTCTAAAGTAATAGTACAGCGAAAATTAAAAGCAATAAACAAAAAAGTAAAGAGTAAGGAGGGAGAGAACAAGCAATCACAAATACAACAAGCTATAGTGGTTCGGTGCCAACCATGTACCTACATCCACTCCCCAAGATTTTCTTGGAAATTCACTATAATCAAACGATTACAGCCGATTAGTTTTTCGGGCTCACTAATCAAAACCCAACTTATTTTACAAGGCTCACAAGTCACAACCTCACTTGGTTTCTGGGCTAACCAAGAACCTAATTGGTTTTCACAAGGCTAACCAAAAATCTTCATTGGTTTTCCAGGCTAACCAAGAATCTTAGTGGTTTTGCGGGCTAACCACCAACCTAATTGGTTTTCAAGGCTTACCAATAACCTCACTTGGTTTTCCAATAGGCTAACCAATAACCTTTACAAGATATAAAGTTTTGAAACAAAGAACCAATATAAGCTTTCAATAAAAAAGCAAATAAGTCGATGTAGCTCGATGTAGTGTTGCTTTGCTCTTGTTGAAGCCTTTTGAATGCCCAAGTATGAATGATCTTCAATGCTCTTGATGGCTTTGAATGCTTGGAAGGCTTCCTTTAGCTTGTGAGTGGTTAAACCTTGAATGAATAGGAGTTAAGGCTCTTCTCTTTTCTTTTCTCTCTAAACTCTTTTTGGATATTCAATACCTTTTATTTTGATTTGATTAGGAGCCTATTTATACCTTCCCAAGGCCTCAAAACCGAGATATAGCCGTTACACTAAAAAAACTAGCCGTTAAGACCATTTGGGACGAGTTTTGCGTTTGAAAAAACTAGCCGTTACTATTGCCAGAACTCAATATGTCGACACTTCCTCAGTTGAGTCGACATATAAGGTCGACACATATTCTTCTTGAGTCGACACATAGTTCAAAATGCTCCATTCAGAATCTCTGGAAATCTTAATTGAGTCGACACATTCTTAGTTGAGTCGATATATTGCATCCATGAGTCGACACTTCAATTGTTGCTTCAACTTCTGCAAGTTCTGTGACTTGAAAGTTTCAGGCGATGTGTTGATCCATGTGTTGACACTTTGAGTCGACACATAAGCTCCATGTATCGGCACTTGATCTGTGCCATTTGAAACCTTGGTGCGTACCGACTTGAGTCGACACTTTAACTTCATGTGTCAACACATCATGTCATGTGTCGACACCTTGAGTCGACACATCCTTGAAAAAATCACAGAAACTGCTGGTTTGAGTTGGAACAAGTTTTTACTTGCCTTAGCTATCCATTCAACCATCTCATAAAGTGTCCAAGTCATGTATTGTGCAATCATTCCATTCAAACTTGGTTTTTCAACACAATTGGACTTCTTCAAATGTTGTGAGCATCATTTCAATGAAAACATACTTAAAGCAAATCATTAGTCCTCAAATTATACTTAACTATTTTGCTTATCATCAAAATTAATTAGTGGAGTCAACAATCTCTCCCTTTTTGATGATCACAAAATCCTTATGTATAAATTGCTTTAAAGGTAAGGCTTTAAGAGAATTGTTTAAGGTGCACAATATTGAAAGCATCAAATATATCAATCATTACTTGCATTAAAGATATAATCATTTAGACCACAAGTAAGAGAATTAGAGCTTGTTGCAAGATTAGAAAGTATCAGAACTTTGATATACATTTAAATTCATAGAGTGCACGTATCATGATACTTTACAAAGAAATTTCAGCAACCAACAAAGCTCCCCCTGAATCAATGATTCATAACAACATTTATAAAAAAATCTTATCAAAACATTAAAAGAGGGGTTTCATGAATTAAACTCACTTTGAATTTGAGCAAAAAGTAAATCTCCCCCTTTCTTAAGGAACTTTGTAAGTGATTTTCAGGTTTTTCAAAAATCCTTAAAGTTAAATGTTACTCCCCCTTTAGTTTTGAGAGTAAAAATATATTTATACTTAAATCTTACTAAATTACTCCCCCTTTTTGTTATCATTAAAAAGGTAGGAAAAAACATACAAGATATATCATAGTCATTGAATGTATAAAAGAAATTTAAGGCATCAATCATTTCATCAAACACAGAGAAATGAGTAATCAAAAAGTTTTTCATATATGTCAGGAACTTGTACATCAAGTACACAACAAAGGTAAAAGTACATATAAGCATAAATGTAAACTATCTAGAAGTACATCAATATCCTAATCCTCATCCATCGACTCATCAGAAGATGAACCGATCTCGATTTGTCCTGTATCAGAAGAAGATCGAGCTCGCGGCCATCGTGATTGAAGATCTCGAAGTCTGGTCCTGGTCGGTTGAGGAGGGGTATGGCATTCACGTCCTCTGCGATGAATATAGATCCGACCTTTGACTGAAGCAGAGAAGTAGGAGCTTCGTCCTCAGCAGGAACTGAACTGATCGGATCAATCAACTCAGCAATAGCTGGAGCAGGAGTGTGATCAAAAGTAGGACCAGAATCAAGATACTGAAAGCCGGGTGTGTAGAACCCAAGCTCTCGAGTGACTGACGATGTATGAAGGGTAGGAGTATCAAAAGTAGGTGTAACAGCTGATGATACGGGCATATCAAGAACAACAGTATCAGCTGTAGAAAATATCGGTATATCTACAATAGATGTATCAAGTGTGGGTGTCTGAATGATAGGTGTATCAACCACTGTAGCTCTCTCTGAAATGTCATCCGTCTCAAAAATATAATGTAGTCCACTCATCTAGTCGATTAAAGAATCTACCACTGAGCCTTTCATAGGAATCTCCCAAATCCTGCTCAGAATTTTAGTGGTGAGCAGAATCTCTATCCCACGGACTACACCAACCCAGCTATCTGCTCCTTTGGCCAGAGTACCATAGAACTCTCTGATCTAGCCAGGATAAAATCTCTTGAACAAAGAGCAGAAATGTGCCAACCTAGCATTCCTCAGCCAGTCTCCAATGCAGAAATGATGCTGATTCAAGAAGTCAAAATCAACCCGTCATCCTCTATGGCCCATGAGGCCATCCTATCAGCTCCTGAGATAGGTGGTCTGACTGGAGTGCTCTGTTGTGCCTGGGGCTCCACTGCCGCTGGATCCTCATGTCATGCCTTCATGCATCACTCGGCTTCCTGAACTGATGGACGTGGTCTCCTCATAACTTACTTTCGGAGACCCATTTCCAGAAAAGAATGATAGAAACAATCTAAGGTAAAAAGGATAGGGATTTCATAGTAAAACCATGAGAAAATGGTGAAGGAACAATGGAAAGGTGGGAAGAAACTGCTTCAAACAAGAAATCAGACAGATAGAATAGTGATCCAAGGGAAATAGAGCATTGGGATACTATTTTTAGGTGAGTTAGCTCAAGGGATTTGAAGAAAAATGGAAGAAATTGCTTGATTTTTCCTCTTTGTTCTCGAGTTCCCGCTATTCAAGTATCGACTCATAACATCAGGTCAAGTGTTAACACTTCAAAGCATCGACATTTCGATAGAAATTCTAAAAAAAATGGGAAAAAATCATAGAAAAATTATGGAATTTGATTTCAAAGGATATTGACTAATTAAACAAGGTTTTCAAGAATGTTTGACCAATAAAATTTATGAGAGAATTTGAAAGATCATAAAGTGAATGAAATTTAATCAAAAGGATTAATGACCATTAATTCTTTTCTAATCATACATAACCGATCTTCTTGAAGAGGTTTGGTCAGAATGTCAGCAAGTTGCATTTCAGTGCACACAAATTCAAGTATAACATCATTATTTTCAACATGGTCTCTAATGAAATGGTATTTAATTTCAATGTACGTACTCCTAGAGTTCTGAACAGAATTTTTAGTCAAATTTATAGCATTTGTGTTATCACATCTTATGGGTATCTTTATTAATTTGATTCCAAAATCTTTAAGTTGTTACTTAATCCACAAGATTTGAACATAACAACTTCCAGTTGTAATATATTCAGCCTCAGCTATAGATAGTGCTATCGAGGTTTGTTTCTTGCTAAACCATGAGATTAAGTTAACTCCAAGAAATTGGCAAGTTTCACTAGTACTTTTTCTATCTAATTTATACCCAGCAAAGTCAGCATCAGAATAGCCAATTAATTCAATTGATGAATCTCTAGAATACCATAGTCCAATATCAATAGTACTAGATAAATATCTAAGAATGCATTTAACAGCTATTAAATAAGATTCTTTAGGAGCAGACTGATATCAGCACACATGCAAATACTAAACATAATATCTGGTCTACTAGCAGTCAAGTATAGTAATGAACCAATGATATCCTTATATAATTTTTGATCAATATTTATACCACATTCATCTTTATCAAGTTTACAAGAAGGGCTCATAGGTGTACCTATTGGCTTGGTTATCTCCATCTCAAACTTCTTTAAGATTTCTCTTGTATATTTATTTTGGTTGATGAAGATCCCTTCTCTAGTTTGCTTGATTTGAAGTCCGAGGAAGAAGTTTAGTTCATCTATCATACTCATCTCGAACTCACCCCGCATAAGCATGGCAAACTCTTGACAAAGTATTTCATTAGTAGCACCAAAAATGATATCATCAATATAAATTTGTACTACTAAGAGATCATCTTTCTTCTTTTTCAAAAATAGAGTTATATCAACATGGCCTCTAGAAAAATCATTTTCAATCAAAAATTTGCTAAGTCTTTCATACCATACACGGGGTATTTATTTTAAACCATAAAGTGCTTTATGTAATTTGAAAACATAATCAAGATTTGCATGATTTTTGAAACCAGGTGGTGGTTCAACAAAAACTTTTTTAGCAATATAATCATTTAAAAATGCACTTTTAATATCTATTTGAAATAGTTTGAAATTCATAAAATATACAAATGCTAAAAGTAATCTAATAACTTCAAGTCTAGCTACTAAAATAAAGGTTTCATCAAAATCAATTTCTTCTTCTTGATTATAATCCTAAGCTACCAGTCTAGCCTTGTTTCTAGTAACTATTCCATTTTCATCTAGTTTATTCCTATACACCTATTTTGTATCAATTATTGAAATATTAGATGATCTTTTTATTAGTATCCAAACTTTATTTCTTTTAAATTGACTTAATTCTTCTTGCATTGTAATTATCCAGTTAGGATTTTTTTCAGCTTCTTTAATACATTTAGGTTCAATTTGAGAAATAAAAGCAATGTAATCACATTCATTTCTAATAGATGATCTAGTTCTTATCTCTCTCGATGGATCACCTAAGATTAATTTCTTAGGATGTCCATGAGCATATCTCTACTATTTTAGTAGATCTTTGTGCTTTAGTGAGGATCTTGTAGCTTTTCCATCCTTCTTGTTTAGATCTTCTTCATCTTCTTTAGAAGGGGGATCATCTAAAGTAAGCTTCTTTAGTCTTTCAGCACCTGCACATGCATCAGAAGTATCTTCTTTTCTAAAAAAATTGTTTGTAGATTTTTCAAATACTATATACACTGATTCTTCTACTACTAGTGCTCTTTTATTGAAAACTCTATATTTTTTGCTAGATGTAGAGTATCCTAAGAAGATATCTTCATCTGACTTGATATCAAATTTATCTAAGTTATTTTTTTTATTATTCAAAATAAAATATTGATAACCAAAAACTCGAAAATATTTTAAAGTAGGTTTTCTTTCTTTCCATAACTTATAAGGTGTTTTTTTCAAAATAGGTTTGATTAAAATATGGTTTAAAATATAGCAGGCAGTATTAACAGCTTTTATCCAAAAATATCTAGATAAATTATTTTCACAAAACATTGTGCGTGCCATTTCTTTTAAAGAATGATTTTTCTTTTTTACCATCCCATTTTGTTGAGGTATCCTAGGTGTAGAAAAATTATGATCAATTTCTTTTTCATTATAAAAATTTTCAAAATCTTGATTTTCATATTTAGTACCATAGTCACTTTGAATATAAATAACTGAAGTACCTTTTTTATTTGAAACTTTTCGATAAAACTTCAAGAAAGTTGAAAACGATTCATCTTTATGAGCCAAAAATAAAATCCATGTAAATTGAGAAAAATCATCCACTATAGCTAATCCATATCTAGTGCCTCCTAAGTTTGTTGTCATAGTTAGTCCAAAGAGATCTATATGGAGTAGCTCTAATGGCCTAGAAGTTAAAACAAAATCTTTTGGTTTAAAGGATGTTTTTGGTCGTTTTTCAAACTGACATGCTTCACAAATTTTATCTTTTTCAAAACTAAGTTTTGGTAAATCTCTAACTAAATCATTTTTGCATAACTTATAAAGTAGATGCACGCTTGCATGTTCTAATCTATGATGCCAAAGCTAGCTAGTATCATTAATTATGGAATTTATTGCAACCAGGCATTTACCATCATATAATGATAAATTATTAAGGTCAACAAGATAAATGTTGCCATGCCTATTTTCAATGAATTTTATTCTATTATCATCAGGACTGGCAACCATGCAAAGAGATGATTCAAAAATAACTTTAAAACCTTTATCATAAAATTGACTAATACTAAGTAGATTATATTTCAAGCCTTCAACTAATAAGACATTATTAATAAAAGTAGAAGGGAAGATGTAAACTTTACCAATACCAATGATTTTTTCTTTACCATTATCTCTAAAAGTTACACTCCCTCCATTTAGTGCCTCAAGAGAAGTGAATTGCTTCACGTCTCTTGTCATGTGTCTTGAGCAACCACTGTCTAGATATCATAATCTCTTCTTTTCTTTGGTTGCAAGACACACCTGCAAAATAAATTAAGTTTTCATTTTAGATACCCAAGCCATCTTAGATCCTTTAGGGTTAGTACTAATGGTGGTTCCTTTTGAAACTCAAATCTTTCTAGAATTATTTATCTTTCTAAGATTACATTGGTATGCTTTATGTCCAATTCTTCTACAACTAAAATAAGTGATATTTGATGATACAAGAACAAAAAATTTTTTGAAAAACTTTTGTTTCTTATGCTGCTTATAACCAAGTCCTGCTTTGTCAAATACAACTCTTTGATTGTTCAAAAGCAAATTTAATTTTCAGAACTAAAAATAATTTTTTCAATAAATGGTTTAACTTTATCAAGCTCATCTTTGAATTTCTGATTTTCTACCTCAAGATCTTTATTTTTCCTCAAAAGCTCATTATTTGAAACAATAACCTTGGGTCTTTTCAAAACCTCTATTTTCATTGATAAAGCATTCTTTTGTTTTTCTAAAACATCAATCTAAATTTGTAAATCACTGTTTTCATTTGTAAGATTGATATTTTCATGAGAAAATAAATTGTATGCTTTTTCAACTTTTTGTTTTCAATTTTTAGTAATTTATATTCATGCATGAGCTCATCAATTGCATCTCTAAGTTCATCAAATATAAATTCAGGTTCAAAGTCAGATTGTACCTCATCTTTTTGAACCATGAAGCAAAGATTGGCTACTTCCGATTGTTCTTCTTTTGAGCTGGAGTCCTCACTATCGCTACATGATATTCTTCTGAGCTGAAGTCATCACTGTCACTCCATGTAGCCATCATAGTTTTTTTTCTAAACTTCTTTTTGGATTTCTTTAGGAGAGGGCAATCAGCTTTGAAGTGTCCTGCCTTCTTGCATTTGAAGCAAATTGGTTGTTCCTTCTCCTTTTCTTTATATTTTTTTTTTCTTTTCCTTGCTAGGCTAAGACTTCTTTCTGTAGGAAAACTTCTTTCTTCTCATAAATCTTCTAAATCTTCTTGCAATAAGTGCTTCTTCATCCTCATTTTCTCTTTCTTCGGATTCTTCACTTGAAGACTCATCTTATGTGATAGATTTGAATGCTATAATCTTCTTCTTTTTAGCGACATCCATTGCCTTTTGCTTCAAGTTCAACTCATAAGTCATAAGTGAACCTACAAGTTGATCCAAAGGAAGTGTCTCAACATCTTTGACTTCTTGAATTGCAGTCACTTTTGGATTCCAAGATGTTGGCAATGACCTGAGAATTGTATTCACAAGATCAGCATTAAACATAATCTTACCAAGACTTCTCATGCCATTTACAATATTTATAAATCTAGTATACATTTTAGTAATGGACTCATTGGGCTCCATTCTAAACATCTCATATGTATGTATAAGCATACTAACTTTTATATTTTTAACTTGATTGGTACCCTCATGAGTAACCTCAAGTGTATCCCATATTTCCTTCGCAAAGGTGCATGTGAAAATTCTACTAAATTTACTAGGATCCAATGCACAATAGAGTAGATTAATTGCTTTAGCATTTATCATCGATTATTTAATATCATTTTCATCCCAATCCTCTTCAAGTTTTGGTATAGAAATGCCATTAACAATGACTAAAGGAATATGCAGACCTTTATCAACTACTTTCCATAAATTGTAATCAATAGAATGCATATAAATTCTCATATGTGTTTTTCAATATATGTAATTTGTGCCAATAAAGTAAGGAGGTCTGTGTGAAGCTTATCCCTCAACAACACTAGAACCAAGTGGGGCTGCCATAGATCTTTAACTCTAGGTGGTTGACCTATAAGCTGAGTACATGGCTATGATACCATTTGTTACCCAGCAAGCAACTCAAGAGGGGGGGTGAATTGGGTTTCAAAAATTTTTGCAAGTATGTGTCAATTCAAAAACAATTTATTTGCTAGTGAATTATAAGTGTTTGTGTGCTCTTTGAGAGTATGCAGTGGAATTAACTAAGTGAAGGCAAAGTAAATAAGAGTAAATAATGAAAGAGCAAGTAATCACAAATACAATGATATATAGTGGTTCGATGCACACCAAAGTACCTGCATCCACTCCCCAAGGTCCACTTGGATATTCCATTATAATCTTCTTTGATTATAGCCGATTAGTTTTCCGGGCTCACTAATCAAAACTCAATTTGTGTTCACCGGGAACACAAGTCAAAATCCCTTTGGTTTTTCGGGTAACCAAAAACCTAGTTGATTTTGTAACTTAAGTTTACCAACAACCTCCTTGGTTTTCTCATTTAGGCTAACTAAAAATCTCCGTTGGCTTTAACACAAAGGCTCACTAACAAACCTCAACTCTAGTTTCAATTCTCTTGAAATTAGAAACAATGACAAGATTCAAGTATAATATATGAAATACAAAAAGCTTTCAACTAAAAGCAAATATCTCTTTGAAGCTCTTTGATTGCTGTTGAAGATGCTCGTCTTCAATTTGTTGAAGCCTTAATCAATGCTTCAATGGTTGCACTTGAATGCTCTTGAATGCTTTGAATGCTTTGAATGCTTGAAGGCTCAACTTGACTTGAAAGTAGTTATTCTTCAATGAATATTTGAGTGAATGCACTTAACTTCTCATCTCTCTTCTTCCTCTTAAGTTTGGTCTACTTTAAATATCTTTCCAAGATTCAAATGGTAGTTTTTGACTGTTGGAAAGGAGAAAATAGCCATTGGGGGCAAAAAGGACCAATTCTGCACTTTAAAAAGCTAGTTGTTACTGTTCATCAGAATTACAAGTATTGATATTCAGGTCATGAGTCAAAATTTTGAGTTGACACTTCATCCTCATGAGTCGACACTAGTTCGAAAGAGTCTTCTAAAGCTCTCTGAAAATCTCAAGTGAGTCGACACTTCTTCTGGTGAGTCGATACTTGAGTCGACACTTGGTTTCCATGAGTCGACACTTTAGGAAAATCTTAAAATTCAGCATGTTCTGTATAATTTTTGTCTAAGACCTTGAATCGACCCTTGAGTTGACACATGAGTTGACACTTGAGCTCCATGAGTCGACACTTGAAGTGTACCATCTGAAATTTTTTCTATGTATCAGCTCAAGCTTCTATGATTCAACACTATTAGTCACACTTCATTTTCATAAGTCGATACTTGGAAGAAACTTTATGAAACTCAACTGAATCTCTGCTGAATCTTTTTCAAACTTCAACCTTGAATCCTTCCAAGTCATTCTTATGTACTTAAGTCCATTTAACTTGAAATTTTCATCAATGAAAGAGATTTCTTCAACAAAAGTGATAAGCAATCAAACTTTCAACATAAAATAGCTTTGGTGAGTACCCTGTTCTGATAAAACATACTTTCAACACACAGTTAGTACTCAAATATACTTAAGTATTTTGTTAGTCATCAAAATCATTCCAGGAGTCAACACGAGACTTCTGGAGTTTCTTGGCTTTGAAGTGCAGGGGTTTAGGAATTTCCCAGCTTTGAAGTATAAGGCTTTAGGAGTTTTTCGGCTTTGAAGTGCGGGGCTTCAAGAGTTTCCGAACTTTGAAGTGCGGGGCTTCAGGAGTTTCCCGGCTTTGATGCTAGACTTTAAGCCGAGCGAAGATTTCCCTGCACACATGAAAATGGTGTTGCACCAAAAAGGGATTTTTCATTGGTGGAGATAAACCTTATGTTGGCCCCACCCAGTGATTTTGATGAATAATAAAACATTGAGTGCATATTGTATTCTAATGAGGATTTCAAGTTGTGAGTTTTCAGGAAGAAAGCACATCAAAATCTCAAAAACTTATGGTTTATGGCACGTAATGGCACGGAGCAATTCTCACGAATCCGGGCATCCTCTTCATTGAAAAAGGGCATCTAAATATTTAAATATTATGTGTTTATGTTTTTTAGAATTATATTTATGTTTTCGAGGTATTTACACTTAAATCTGAGATTTTTCAGTCTCAAGTGTCGACACCTAGACAGTCAAGTGTCGACACTTCAGCATTTGGCACAGACAAAAATCCTTGGCATGCTAAGTATCGACACCTATATCCAAGTGTCGACTCAAGGCCTGAGATTTTTGAAAATATAGAACTTTGTAATTTGAGAATTTTTATGTCAAGTGTCGGCACCTGTGCATCAAGTGTCGACACTTGAATGTTCAAGTGTCGACACCCAGAGATCAAGTGTCGACACTTGACAGCCAAGTATCGACACCTGATAGCCAAGTGTCGACACTTGCAGCCTGACAGCTCTAACGGATCTATTTTTCTGGCTTGCAGAACTTGCTTTTCAAGCTCCAAATGGCTATTTTCGAGATACCAACGGTCACAAACCATTTTTTGGAAGGTTCTTGGTGTATTTAACCTCCACCAACCTCATTTTAAAGATATGAAAGTGTATTGAAGTGCATTCAAGTCTACTCAAAAGCCAAAAAGCCAATATTCTCTCAAATACTTCACATCAAAAGCCTCTTATAGTTTGATTCATTGAAAAGCCTACAAGCTCATCCTTATTTCATTCTAAAAGAGGCACTTTGAAGGAGATTCCAAGGAAGAGTGAAGACAAAGCATCTACTTGAGCTTCAAAGATTCCAATCTACTCTTGAAGAGAGTTTGTTTTAGTTTTAAATTGTATATCTATTTTATTGTGATTTGACCTTGCTTTTAAGGATGTCTTGAAAGAAGGTTATTGTGGTTTGTTGGTGAGCCAAAGGGATAAAATCAACTAGGGTTAACTTGTGAGCCCGAAGACAAAACAAGTGTTAAGGTTTGTTGGTAAGCCTAAGTGATAAAACCAACTTAGGTTTTGACTTGTGAGCCTTGTGAAAAACAAGTCAACTGTAATCTAGTTTGGATTATAGTAAAATTTCCAAGGGTGGCTTGGGGAGTAGATGTAGGTGCTAGGTTTGCACCGAACCACTATAAACCTTGTATTTGTGTGTGATTACTCTCTTCCTCTCTTGCTTTTTAATTATTGCTAACATCTTGCATTGAATTCATCATTGTTCACAAGCACCACTAGTCCCTCTCATTATTGTCTTAATTTTTTTTTAAATACCCAATTCACCCCCCCTCTTGGGCTCCATTTCTGGGCAACAAGTGGTATCAGAGCATCGGTACTCTCTTGTAGGTCCAAGGATCTTGAGTAAAAGATCATGGCAGCCCCAATAGGAATGGGTATTGTCGAAGGTCAAGCTTCAAATCGTCCCCTACTTTTTAATGGCACAAATTACACATATTGGAAGATACGCATGCGCATATTTATTCAAGATCTTGATTATAATTTGTGGAGGACAATTGTAAAAGGTCCTCATCAGCCTACAATGTTGATTAATGGCATTCTCACTCCAAAAATGGAAGATGATTGGGATGAGAATGACATTAAGCAAATCGAGCTTAATGCTAAGGCTATGAACCTTTTATTTTGTTCTCTTAATCCAAGTGAATTTAATAGAATATCAAATTGTCTCTCCGCCAAGAAGATTTGGGATACACTTGAGGTTACCCATGAGGGTACACACCAAGTGAAAACCACCAAGGTCAACATGCTTATTCACACATATGAAATGTTTAAAATGGAACCTACTGAGTCAATTAGTGAAATGTATACTAGGTTCACAAATATTGTGAATGGCATGAGAAGCCTAGAAAAAATTATTTCTAACGATGAACTTGTGAATAAACTTTTCAGGTCTCTACCAGTTTCGTGGGATGCAAAGGTCACTGCTATTGAAGAAGCTAAGGATGTCAACACTCTCCCGCTGGAACAACTGTTGGGTTCTTTAATGACTTATGAGCTCTCCCTCAAACAAAAGAATGGAGAGGTTGACAAAAAGAAGAAGGCAATCGCGTTCAAATCTACTGATAGAGAGGACTCAAGCGAATACTCCGAAGAAGATGATGAAGAAGATAAGATGGCTCTGTTAGCAAGAAAATTCAGAAGGTTCATGAGGAAGAAAAATTTTAACTACAAAAAGAAACCTCTGAAAGGTGAACCGTGTAAAGAGAAGGACAAAGAAAAGAAGAAGGAGCAGCCTACGTGTTTTGAGTGCAAAAAACCCGGGCATTTCAAGGTAGACTGCCCCTTGTTAAAGAAAAGCAGAAGAAAGCTGAGAAAGAAATCCATGATGGCAACCTGGAGTGAAAGTGAAGACTCCAGTTCTGAGGAAGAATAGCAGAAGGTAGTAAACTTATGTCTGATAGCCGATCATGATGAGGTATGTTCCGAAACCGAAAATGAATTTACTTTTGATGAGCTTCATGAAGTTTTTGATGAACTAGTCATAGAATTTCAAAAGTTAAAATCAAAACATAAAGATTTAAAGAAGCAAAATTTGGATCTAGCCAAAACAAATAACAACCTTTCAAATGAAAATGAATGCCTTCTTATACAAAATAAAAAATTAAATGATAAGATTATGGCACTTGAAAAAGAAAAGGATATCTTTAAAAAGAAAAGTGACTTACTTTCAAATGAAAATTTGTCAAAACAAAGCAAAGAAATTTTAAATGAAAACAAAAGATATGAAGAAGAAATTGAAAAACTAAAACCTTTTGTAGAAAAATTTACTTACAGTTCTGAAAAATTGAATTTACTCTTAAATAACCAAAAAGCAGTATTTGACAAAGCAGGTTTAGGATTCAGAACTCATAAGAAACAGAAACTCTTTAAAAATTTCTTTGTATCTGCATCTTCATCCATTACTTGCTATACTTGTGGTATCAAAGGACACAAATCTAATATGTGCAACAAAAGAAAGTTAAATAACACTAAGAAAGTTTGGGTTCCGAAAGGAACCAATGCCACTAACCAAAAAGGACCCAAGATGACTTGGGTACCTAAAGTCTCCACTTGATCTTTATTGCAGGTATGCCTTGCAACCAATAAGAAAAGGATGTGGTACCTTGATAGCGGTTGCTCAAGGCACATGACAGGAGATGTGGAGCAGTTTTCATCACTCACATATCAAAATGGTGGCAATGTAACTTTTGGTGATAATGGAAAGGGCAAAATTATCAGTATTGGTAAAATCCATATCACCCCTACCTCTTATATTGATAATGTATTATTTGTTGATGGTCTAAAACATAACTTGCTTAGCATTAGTCAGTTTTGTGACAAAAATTTTAAAGTTATTTTTGAATCTTCTTTGTGCATTGTTTCTAGTCTAGATGACAATGACATTAAGTTCATTGGTCATAGGCATGGCAATATTTATATGGTTGATCTTGATGATCTCCCTATTCAGAAAGGTCAATGTCTAGTGGCAATGGAAGCCAAGATCGATAAAACTAGTTGGCTTTGGCATCGTAGACTAGGACATGCAAGCATGCATTTAATTTCAAAACTTAGCAAAAAGAACTTGGTAAAGGATTTGCCTAAACTCAATTTTGAAAAAGATAAGATTTGCAGTGCATGTCAACTTGGAAAACAAACAAAATCCTCTTTCAAACCAAAAGGAGTAATCTCTACATCTAGACCTTTGGAATTGCTTCACATGGACCTCTTTGGGCCAACTAGAACATCTAGTTTGGGAGGTAAGAAGTATGGTCTAGTCATTGTAGATGATTTCTCATGATTTACATAGGTCATGTTTTTAGCACATAAAGATGAAACTTTTTCTGAATTTATTAGATTTCATAAAAGAGTTTTGAATGAAAAAGGTGTTTCAGTAGTATCTTTGAGAAGTGATCATGGAACCGAATTTGAAAATGCCGATTTTGATAAATTTTGTATTGAAAATGGAATTCATGATAATTTTTCTGCACCTAGGACACCTCAACAAAATGGGATAGTAGAAAGAAAAAATAGAACTCTTGAAGAAGTGGCACGTACCATGCTTTGTGAAAATGATTTACCTAGATATTTTTGGATGGAAGCCATAAATACTACATGCTATATTTTAAATCGAGTTTTAATTCGACCGATTTTAAAAAAAACACCTTATGAGCTTTGGAAGGGTAGAAAACCATCAATTCGTTATTTTCATGTTTTTGGATACCGTTGTTTCATCTTAAATAATGGTAAAGATAATTTGAGTAAATTTGATGCCAAATCAGATGAGGGAGTCTTTCTAGGCTACTCCACATCTAGTAAGGCATACAAGGTCTTCAACAGAAGAACACTTATTGTTGAAGAATCCATACATGTGGTATTTGATGAAACTAACCAAAAATCTTCAAGTAAAGAAGATGTACTTTCTGATGAAACAGGTAGTAAGAAAACTGAAGAAATAAACAACAATGAAGGGCTTACCAAGGAACAGAACGATGTTAAAACACTGAAGGAGATCAAGCACAAGGTGATGAAAATACATCAACTGTTGATCCATTACCAAAAGAATGGAGGTATGCTCTTAGACACCCAAAAGAACTAATTATAGGTGATCCATCTAAAGGTGTAAGTACTCGATCATCCCTTAGAAATATCTGTGATTACTTAGCTTTTGTGTTTCAAATTGAACCTAAAACTATTGAGGAAGCTGAATGTGATAGTAATTGGATAAATGCTATGCAAGATGAACTTAATCAATTTAAAAGGAACAATGTTTGGACATTAGTAGATAGGCCTTCAAACACTTCAATTATTGGTACAAAATAGGTTTTTCGAAATAAACTTGATGAAAATGGAGTAGTAATTAGAAATAAGGCTAGACTAGTTGCCAAAAGATACAATCAGGAGGAAGGGATAGATTTTGATGAAATCTTTGCTCCTGTAGCTAGACTTGAGGCAATTAGGCTATTATTGGCTTTTGCTTGCTTCATGAATTTTAAACTATATCAAATGGATGTTAAAAGTGCCTTTTTAAATGGATTAATTGAAGAAGAAGTTTATGTTGAGCAACCCCCTGGTTTTGAAAATTCTGAATTTCCAAATCATATTTATAAACTTCATAAAGCTTTATATGGATTGAAACAAGCTCCAAGAGCTTGGTATGATCGTTTAAGCTCCTTTTTGCTCAAAAATGATTTTACTAGAGGTAATGTAGATAAAACTTTATTTTTAAAGAAAAAGAATGATGATTTCTTAGTAGTACAAATCTATGTTGATGATATAATATTTGGTGCTACTAATGAATCTCTTTGTCAAGATTTTGCAAAGTTAATGCAGGGTGATTTCGAGATGAGCATGATGGGAGAACTGAATTTCTTCCTCGGACTCCAAATAAGGCAAACCAAAGAGGGGATCTTCATCAACCAAACAAAATACACAAAAGAAATACTCAAGAAGTTTGGGATGGAGAATATTAAGCCTTTAGGTACCCCTATAAGCTCTACATGTAGACTTGACAAGGATGAATCAGGTAAGTCTATAGACCAAAAATTATATCGTGGCATGATCAGTTCCTTGTTATATCTTACTGCCAGTAGGCCAAATATCATGTTTAGTGTCTGTATGTGTGTTAGATATCAGTCTAATCCTAAAGAGTCTCATCTTTTGGCTGTTAAATGCATACTTAGATATCTATCTGGCTTAATTGAATATGGTTTATGGTACTCTAGAGATTCTTCATTTGAATTGATTGCTTATTCTGATGCTGACTTTGCTGGGTGTAAACTTGATCGTAAAAGTACTAGTGGAACCTATCAATTTTTTGGAGTAAATTTGATCTCTTGGAGTAGCAAGAAATAGAACTTAGTTGCTCTATCTACGGCGGAAGCCGAATATATAGCAGCTGGAAGCTGTTGTGCTCAAATCCTCTGGATCAAACAGTAACTCGAAGATTTTGGCATTAAACTAACTAAGACACCTATAAGATGTGATAATACTAGTGCAATCAACATATCTAAAAATCCTGTGCAACATTCAAGAAGTAAACACATTGAAATAAGACATCATTTCATAAGAGATCATGTACAAAACTCTAATGTTATTCTTGATTTTGTTTGTACTAATGATCAGTTAGCAGATGTGTTTACCAAGCCTTTGAGTGAGGATAGGTTCTGTCTGATTAGAAGAGAGTTAGGTGTCATTGATCCATTCTCCTAGAACTCTCTTAGTATTAATTATACCTAAATCCTAGAGCTCAAAACCTCTTGATTAAAGCCCCAAAAACCTTATCAAAATATTTCCTATTTTTCAAATTTTTTTTGGATTTTCTCGATTTTTTTTTGGCCAAGTGTCGACACTTGGAAATTGTTAAGTGTCGACACCTGACCAAGTGTCGACACTTGACACATTCGAAGTGTCGACACTTGCGAAACAGAAATTATTTTTAAAAAGGCTGACCGAGGGTTTTGTAATTTTCTTTCCCCTGCCGATTCCTTGCAACAGTGGTCCCCTCTGTCCAAATCCATCCTTTTACTCTTTAATCCATCATAAATCAGGTATTTCCCCCTTCCATTTTTATTTTATTTTTTCTCATTTTTGGTTTTGATGTTTTCGAACCAAACAACCATGAATGGGACTTTTCGAGTGTTTTTCATGAATTTAACCAAATTTTTACGTGTTTTAGTAGATTTCTAAAACTCCATTTGAGGGAATAGTGATTTAACCATATTTTTCTCGGATTTTCCTCATCTTTTGGTCGTTTTCACCCACTTTTCGCAAAAAACACTGTTTTATTGATTTTGGCCAAAATAATTTGGGTTTTCATCTAAATTAAACACACTAAATTCATTTATTGTTGATTTAGAAAGGTTTTTCATGATATATTTGTGACATTTTCGCCTATTTGCTAAAACCCTAACTGTTTAGACCCAAATCCCATGGGTTTTGATTTTTTAGGCCTTACAAAAATTATTTTCCAAAGGTTCAAATATGTTTTAATGAACAAAAATATTTTCTATAAATATGTGTTCGGAATATTGTCATTTAATCAAAATATAAGTTGTAAAAATCCCACCTTAAACTTATTGACAATTTTTTTTTGAAACGTTATTAGTTTAAATTCTGGTTTTCAAAACCTATCTGAACATTTTTTTTAAATGAAACTCTCCTTATCTCAGCCTGTAGCCAAAGTTCTAAACCTATCTTCCTTCTTCCCTGGTCAGTTTGCTGTAATGGGTCCTAGGAAGAGACTTGCAGTTAGGGAGAGGCCCAGTCATGGTGTTGAGAGGAGGTCGAAGGCCAGATTTGATACAGCATAGCCTAGCAGTACAGCCACACCGAGCTCCCCCCTGCAGAGAGGATGGCAGGGAAGTTAGTAGCCTTAGGAAGGAGAGTCGACTTGGAGTGTTTCGATAGGCACCATTTTGGTATTCGACAGGTACTCACTGATACAGGATTAGTACCATTCTGCACTATGCAGGAGAGGTACTTTCCTCACCTAGTGAGAGAGTTTTATGGTGCATTAGACTGTCGATGACTTCTGTGGACTACTTCAGTCAGGGGTATTCAGATTTCACTAACAGATGAGCTTCTGAGCAGAGTTTGGGAGATTCCCCGGAGGGGAGTCTGTGTCTTTTCGGTAGATGATAAAGAGGCTGCATTTAGGTGCATTCTTGAGAGAGAGGACGTTCGCAGTATATCCGTAGTTACCGCGAACCAGTTGTCATTGGAGATGCACCTATTGCACCACATCATTGCACGGATTCTACTACCGAAGACTGGGAGATTTGACTTCATCACTAAAAGGGAGTTGATGGTGATGACGAGCCTGATTGAGAGGAGATAGATTGATCTTCCATCCCTAATGCTCACTCGATGCATGATGCTGTGACATAGCGCCGACACTGTTTACCATACGGCATGGTACTGACCAGACTATTCAGAGCGTGTGGAGTATCATTGGAGGGGGAGATCCCCAAGGAGATACTACACACAGATGTGTACGACGAGAGGTCTTTGCACCGCATGGGATACAGGTTAGTTGGAGGTCGATGGGTTAGCAGAGAGTCTGGCCAGGAGCCAGATGAGGAGGACGAGATTCGAGAGGCAGAGGCTGGACCATCTGAGCCAGCAATTTTTCCTCCAGTAGATATCCCATCGATACAGGCAGAGCATTTGTCTCCTGACACTTCAGCTCCTCCGCCACCTTCTACAGGACTATCTTTTGAGGAGCATGCCAGAGAGCAGTTCACAAAGATCAGGGGTGAGATGACTCAGCTACGGAGCGAGGTTGAGCTTCTACGAGCACATACTACCTCGGAGTATGCTGAGATTCGTAGATCTATGGAGGAGGGATTCTCTCGCATTGAGGGTCTGTTGAGATCACTTATACCTCCTGCAGCCCCTGCAGTTATACGATCAGATGATGATGATGATCATGATGATGATGATGATGATGGTGGCGATCACCAGAGCGACCATGCTGATTCTGTTGAGGGTGGTAATCAGGATGGCGACCGAGCTACAGAGGTTGTGGGCGGTGACAGTGACATTGATGGTAGTGCTAATATTATGAGGTGGTCAGTCGAGATCCTCCCACTACACCAGCTCCTACTACTGCCTTGGTTGATTCCTCACCGGACCTTGTTACACCAGCTGATCTTCTTTCACCCCCTTCCATTAGATCATCTAGGGTTGTACCCGCCTTTGGTCCTTCCGGCCACACTAGGAGTCGTCGAGCTTTAGCACCTCCTAGGGCATTAGCCACTAGATCTAGGATCTGTGCTCCATTCAGTCTTGATGTTCCATCTGATGAGGATTAACCTCATAGATGTCTGTTATAACTCTTGTGTTGTATGTTTGATACTTATATGATATCTGTATGTTTCAGCTCTTGCTGATGACTCAGCAAATTTTGTACTGACAACTTATTTATTATATATATTTCAGTTCAGTACTCATTATGTGTGTTTCAATGAATCAATTTACTATTTTTTGGCTCTGATACTCTTTTATCTTGGTATATTTTTTAGCTCTGATACTCTTTTATATTAGTATAATTTTGGCTCTGATATCTATGTTATTTGATTCTCTACTATCTTTTTGTCTCCATGCTCATTGTGAGGGGGAGGTTATTCTCCTTTCTAATGATTGACAAAAAGGGGGAGAAAAAGGTGTTAATTCATAAAGTGTTAATTCATAAATTTGTTGAGAAATTGTATTGATTATGTTGATTTTTCACCTTGTAAGAATCTTTGAAGTTTACCTTAATAAGAAGTATCTAATTAAGGGGGAGATTGATTCTTCCTAACTATGAAGTTTTTGCCTCTCTTATGGACTTAAATTCATATTCATAAATTATAATGGTTAAAGTTTAAAATATATTGCATTTTTTCTCAAGGTTTTGTCATCATCAAAAAGGGGAGATTGTTGGCTCCACCCAGTGATTTTGATGAATAACAAAACATTGAGTGCATATTGTATTCTAATGAGGATTTCAAGTTATGAGTTTTCAGGAAGAAAGCACCTCAAAATCTCAAAAACTTATGGTTTATGGCATGTAATGGCATGGAGCAATTCTCACGAATCCGGGCATCCTCTTCATTGAAAAAGGGCATCTAAATGTTTAAATATTATGTATTTATATTTTTTAGAATTATATTTATGTTTTCGAGGCATTTACACTTGAATCTGAGATTTTTCAGTCTCAAGTGTCGACACATGGACAATCAAGTGTCGACACTTCAGCATTTGGCACAGACAAAAATCCTTGGTACGCCAAGTGTCGACACCTATATCCAAGTGTCGACACCAAGTGTTGACACTTAGGTTCCAAGTGTCGACTCAAGGCCTGAGATTTTTGAAAATACAGAACTTTATAATTTAAGAATTTTTGTGTCAAGTGTCGACACCTGTGCATCAAGTGTCGACACTTGAATGTTCAAGTGTCGACACCCAGAGATCAAGTGTCGACACTTGATAGCCAAGTGTCGACACCTGACAGCCAAGTGTCGACACTTGCAGCCTGACAGCTCTAACGGATCTATTTTTCTGGCTTACAAAACTTGCTTTTCAAGCTTCAAACGGCTATTTCCGAGGTACCAACGGTCACAAACCATTTTTTGGAAGGTTCTTGGTGTATTTAACCTCCACCAACCTCATTTTAAAGATATGGAAGTGTATTGAAGTGCATTCAAGTCTACTCAAAAGCCAAAAAGCCAATATTCTCTCAAATACTTCACATCAAAAGCCTCTTATAGTTTGATTCATTGAAAAGCCTACAAGCTCATCCTTATTTCATTCCAAAAGAGGCACTTTGAAGGAGATTCCAAGGAAGAGTGAAGACAAAGCATCTACTTGAGCTTCAAAGATTCTAATCTACTCTTGAAGAGAGTTTGTTTTAGTTTTAAATTGTATATCTATTTTATTGTGATTTGACCTTGCTTTCAAGGGTGTCTTGAAAGAAGGTTATTGTGGTTTGTTGGTGAGCCAAAGGGATAAAACCAACTAGAGTTAACTTGTGAGCCCGAAGACAAAACACGTGTTAAGGTTTGTTGGTAAGCCTAAGTGATAAAACCAACTTAGGTTTTGACTTGTGAGCCTTGTGAAAAACAAGTCAACTGTAATCTAGTTTGGATTATAGTGAAATTTTTAAGGGTGGCTTGGGGAGTGGATGTAGGTGCTAGGTTTGTACCGAACCACTATAAACCTTATGTTTGTGTGTGATTACTCTCTTCCTCTCTTGCTCTTTAATTATTGCTAATATCTTGCATTGAATTCATTATTGTTCACAAGCACCATTAGTCCCTCTCATTATTGTCTTAATTTTTTTTTAAAGACCCAATTCACCCCCCCTCTTGGGCTCCATTTTTGGGCAACACCTTATATTATTGGTAGTACATCTTTAGGTTGCTGGCATTCCATGTTTGTGGAAATTGGGCGCCATCAAGCCCTGCGAGGTAGTAAGCTCCATGAGGAAGGGCCTTGACCATCCTGTAAGGGCCTTCCTAGTTTGGGAAGAGCTTGCCGCATTTCCTGGGCTACGAGACTTCAGTCCATCACAGAACCAGGTTACGTGGGTGGAAGGTCTTCAGCTTCACACGAGAGTTATAGTACCGGGCGACCCACTACCTATAGGATGCCATGCAGAGCCGAGCCTTGTTCCTTGTCTCTTCTAGAATGTCTAGGTTGAGCAAAAGTTGGGCTGAGTTCTTAGCTTCATCGTACTGTTCTATCCAGAGTGTGGGTAAGCCCAGTTCCACTGGAATTACAGCCTCAGTTTCGAAGACAAGATTGAAGGGTGTCTCACCTGTCACCGTCCTGGGCGTGGTGTGGTAGGCCCAAAGAATGCTGGAAAGTTTTTCGGCCCACCGGCCCTTGGCCTGGTCTAGCCTGGTCTGGAGCCTTTTAAGAATGGTCCGGTTGGTCACCTCAACCTCGCCGTTGGTCTGGGGATAAGCCACTGAGGTGAAACGATGGTAGATGTTGAGGTCAGTACAGAATTCTTCAAATGCTTGGTTGTCGAACTGACATCCGTTGTCGGTGATGATAGAGTGAGGAAGTCTAAATTGGTAGACGATCAACTTTCAAAGAAAAGATCTGACCTTGGCTTCAGTGATCCGTGCCAATGGTTCGACCTTGATCCACTTGGTGAAGTAGTCGATGGCCACTATCAGGTATCTCCTCTGTTCGGATATGGAGGGAAAAGGACCCAAGATATCCATTCCTCACCGAGCGAACAGTCAAGGGACGGAGAGCTGAGCGAGTGGCACAGTCGGTTGACACTGTATACAGGCTTGCCATTGGCAGTGATCACATCTCTATACAAAGTTGGCTCTGTCCTCCATCGTTTCCCAGTAGTAGCCCTGGTGAAGGGCTTTCTACGCCAGTGTTCTGCCCCCCACATGACTCCCGTAGAGCCCTTCATGTATTTCTTGAAGCATAAAGGTAGCTTCTGAGGGTCTCAAGCACTTCAAAAGTGGGTAAGAATAGGACTTGTGGTAGAGTTGCCCATCCATCAATACAAAGCATGCAACCTTCTTCTTGAGGAGGCCAATCTCTATGCGATTCTCGGGCAGGGCACCGTGGTAATATACATGATATAATGGTCCATCCAGCTGGGTTCACGAGCGACCTGCTGGACCTCGACGGGTAGCTCGTAGCTGGGAGCCTGAAGGTATTCGATGTAGGCACATCCCAATGATGAATTCGATAGGGTTGCGAGCCTAGAGAGGGCATCGATACAAGCATTGTCCCTCCGCGGGATGTGGGAGATGTTGAAGCACTGGAAACCCGCTGCACTCGCACACACCCACTCCAGGTCTTCGACATTTGGGGGTCTTGGGCTTCGAACTCTCCCAAGACCTGGCCGACTGCTAACTGTGAGTCAGTAAAGATCCTTAAGTTAGACACTCCTAGCTCACGGGACATCCTTAACCCTGCGAGGTGTGCCTCGTATTTTGCCTTGTTATTGGTAGTCTCGAACAGGAAGCATAGTGCACACTCAACCATGACCCTATTATGATTGGCGAGGATGAGGCCGGCTTTGCTTCCTCTTGCATTCGATGCACCATCCACGTGGAGGACCCAGACTTCCTCATCAGCCGACAGCTCCATCTAGTACTCTGGGAAAGCTTCCTCTGGCTCTTCGCCCATGTCGGTGCACTCGACCAGGAAGTCTGCCAGTGCTTGTGCCTTTTGGGATGGCCTCGAGTGATAAGTGATGTCAAACTCACTAAGCTTCAGTGCCCACTTTGCCAGACACCCTGACATGTCCGGATGGTTGAGTATGGCCCTTAGTGGCTGATCAATCAGGACTGCAATCGGGTGGGCTTGGAAATATGACCTGAGATGCTGAGTAGATATGATGAGTAAAAAAATTAGTTTTTCAGAGTAGGTGTACCTAATTTTCGCATCCTGGAGGAGCTTGCTGATATAGTACACCAGCTTTTGAACTCCATCACCATCCACGTGAACGAGCACTAAACTGATAGCTCCTCCTCTTCCTCTGGCCTAGATAGCAGCGGTGGTGATGCTAGGAATTTCTTAAGCTCCTCGAAGGCCTCCTAGCATTCCTTCGTTCAGGCAAAGTCGTGCATCTTGCGCAACACCTTGAAAAAAGGTAGGCAGTGGTCAATGGAGTGCGAGGTGAACCAGCTTAGTACTGCAATCTGGCCAATCAAGCATTATACTTGCTTCTTCATGGTGGGGTGTTCCATGTCGACGATTGCTTGAACCTTCTCCGGGTTGGCTTCAATTTCTCTCTGGATTACCATGAAGCCTAAAAATTTCCTGGCCATAATGCCGAAGGTGCACTTGGCTAGATTCAACTTCATATAGTAAAGGTAGAGATTGTAGAAAGCTTATGCTAAATCCGCAACATGGTCTGACCCTAGCCAGCTCATAACGAGCATGTCATCCATGTAGACTTGCATGTTGCGGTCGATTTGGTCTTTGAAGACCTTATTGACTAAATGCTGGTAAGTAGCTCTAGCATTCTTCAGGCCGAATGGCATCATCTGATAGCAGTATGTCCTGTGGTCCGTGATGAAGGCAGTGTGCTCCTCATCTTTCGGGTGCATCCGGATCTGGTTGTATACAGAGAATTCATCCATGAGGTAAGTAAATGGTGCCCCGAGGTGGCATCTACCAGCTGATTGATCTTCGGGAGAGGGAAGCTATCTTTTGGGTAGGCTCGGTTGAGGTCGGTGTAGTCTACATAGATCCTCCACTTCCCATTGGCTTTCTTGACCACGACCATGTTCGCCAGCCAACTGGGATACTGGACATTACGAACGAATTCAGCTACAAGGAGCTTTTCCACCTCTTCATTGATTGTCTTTTGCCATTTTGGGATGAAACTTCTCTTCTTCTACTAGACCAGGAGGCACTTCGGGTCGATGTTTAGTCAGTGAGTGATGATGTTAGAGGGGATTCCTGGCATGTCCATCATGGTCCAAGCGAACACGTCCGTATTCGTCCTGAGAAAACTCGGTAGGCGAGCCTTCCCATCCTCCTGCAATTGGGCTCCTATATGCACCATCTTCTGTGGGTCCTCGCCTAGAGGGCAAGATAGCAGGAGCTCGACTGGACCACCCTTGGAATCCTGGGTTTTTTGGTCGAAGTCGTCAGCCACATGATCCTCCCCGGTGATGTGGGCATCAGGGTTTGACTTGAGCCCTTCAAACTTCGGGGGATCTCTGATTAGGGTTCTGTGTTTATCAAGTCCTGTAATAAGGCTGTCAGCCTCTAGTTTATTTGCTTAAATGGAGTCTGTACCTCGACCCATCGGGTCGAGCTGAGTCTTGTAATAAGTCGGGCCGAGTCTAAGCCCATGAAGTCTTTAGTGGTTCAAAAGTTAAGTCTCTTTTAAGCCTAACAAAGGCAAGAAGACATGTCAGCTCAGGGCCCACCTTATCCGTTTATGTGGCGCACTGAGGTGATGACATGTGGTTTATTTTGGGTGCCCAAGAAAGGGGACCACTCATATGATCCATGCCCCCTTCCCCTCCCCTCTTCAAGCTCTCTTTCAATCTAGGATGGGCGGTCATGGAAAGAAGTTTCAAATCTCTTGATGCATGCCTCCACTCAAGACTCATTCCATAAAGAAGTCAAGCAAGAAAGGCATCCTCCATTCTCCAAGTGGAAAGAAGTTTCAAATCCCTTGATGCTTGCCTCCACTCAAGCCTTCTTCCATAAAGAAGTTAAGCAATAAAGGCATGGTGAAGACATCAAGCCTCAATCCAAGCCTTCTACCAAAATAAGCCATGCAAGGAAGGAAGGTCAAAGACCAGTCCCCCTCTCCAAGCCTCCAATCATGCCATGCCTAGGATTATTCCCATTTGGTCGGCCTTGAATCAAGCCAAGAAAAGTCAAAGTGGGACAAATCCCTCCAACTTAGCCTTACTTCATGTTTTCTACCAAAACCAAGCAAGCAAAGAAAGAAGTTCTCCTCCAAATTTTGGGCGCCAAGTGTAATGGGGTAGTTTAAATTTCAAAGTGCTCTTGGGTGCCTATTTAAAGGACCCAAACCCCTCTTGTAAAGGATAATTGATGATTAATGAAAGAAAGCTTGTGTGTTCCATCCTCTTCTTCAATCATTGTCTCCTAGGCTAGGTTGAGTGAGTGCTTCCTTCGTCCTCCGGAACGTCGCATGGTGAGAGGCCACATTCCTTCGCCTGAGGGCATCGCGTGGTGAGAGGCCACATTCCTTCGTCCTTCCGAGATGTCGCGGGGTGCGAGGCCCCAAGTTATCTCCACCAACACCATCATCCGAACCCCATCTCCTCAACCCTTTCCTTTGTTTTTCTTTCCACCTTTCCATCATCTAAAAGGAAAAAGAACAAAAAAAAAAAAAACTAATCCTCTTTGTTTGCCTACAGGTCCCCTTGGTGCCATGACCATCAGAGAAGGTCTGCTTTGCCACTGTGACCACCCGATCGAAAGCCAGCCTATCCGCGGGTTCGACAGCTCGGACATCTAGGTTGCATCCATCAAGGTTGAGCGATCTCTGCACCAAGAGCATCAAAGTGTTGAAAGGTTTGCATCCCTATCTCCTAGGTAGGTATTGATTGTATCGAGCTAGTCCTAATCCTGAGGTTCCTTAATCTCGGGGTCCTGGTCTATCATTTCTTAGGGATTGATTTGCTAGCATAGACCTCTTTGCTTTCAGTTTTCCTAGGTTCTCTTTGCTTGCAATCGGGAACCAAAGATAAAACCCTAAAAAAAGAAAACAAGATATAACCACCTTTGCATCATCCGTGCTAGCATCTCATCATTCATCACCTCATCCTTTTTTTTTTTACCCGTATCATTCTTGGTATCAGAGCCTAGGCTAGGACTAGTGCTCTTGCATTTAGTTTCTGCATTCTGTCTAGTTCGTAATTGGTCTGCTATTTTAATTTTTTCTTTTTGTATGAATCTCTGTTTTGTTTCATTTTTCTTTTGCTGGATCTATTGCATTTAGAGGATTTTTTTATTGCTTTCGCATATTTTATTTCAGCCTGTAGAAATTCTACAAGCCGAAAAACCACCTGAGAAAACTTCAGGCCTGCAGTTTCAGCAAGCATCACTTTCTTGTCTCATTTAGTTAGTTCATGTATTTAGTTCATGCTTAGATTTTTACATTTTGCTTAGCATCCATACATCTGAAAGACACAAATAATAATAATAATAATAATAATAATAATAATAATAATAATAATAATAATAATAATAATAATAATAATAATAAAATAATAATAATCATTTTCTTGGACATTTGTGTGCATACATTGTTCATAAAACACTTAAGGGCGACAAGTTAACATAGTGTCAGGAGTTCATAACCTGTCCCTAACCCAAAAACCACCACCCGGCATTTCGAACCCTAGCCATTAACTAAAATCAATTAGACGTTAATCTGCTCTAGTGAGCTAGGGACACCCACGAAGTCGGGTCAACCCAAGTGTTGGACCAAGCTAGATTGCTTGGAAGTGTGTGTGCTTGTGTAGCTGGTGTCTAGGCAAGCGGTTCAGGGACTAGATCCCGAAGGGAAGTGGGTTGGTTCGCTTACCTGGCCAATTGCAAGATTGGTGTCTAGGCAAGCAAAGAAGAACCTCCACTAACCTTACGCTTACCTGGCCAGGTGCCAAGTTACTACTACCAGGTTCGTCTTCTTGACTTTTCATTTGGTGAGATCTCCTAGGTCTAGCACACCGTAGTACCATTTTGTGTGTTTGTATGTGCACTAGATTAGGAGCCCTTTTTCACCCACCGTCTCCAACCCGTATCGAAGACATGGACCAACTTCGTGTTGAGCTTGCAGCCATGAACGAATCCCTGACTTAAGCCATAACTCAGTTAAACACCCGGTTAGATGATAGATGTGATCAAGTAGAGGCCAGACTAGGTCCCATAGAGGAAGCCGCTAGGCTCCGTGAGCATTTCCAGAGAGCTCCCGCCTATAGAAGACCTGAGCCTTTTAGGAACCAAAGCCACATCCCCGGATCCACCCAAGGTTATAGCCAGGCTTACCCAAGTCGACCAAGCCTGAACTGATCTGACCCCAGTCGACCAAGCCTAGCCCAACCCAGTCCTAGTCGTCCCAGTCTAAATCGACACCAATATAGTAGAGAGGACAAGGGTAAGGCTATTGAAGTCCAGAGGAGACCCGATCTCCAAGGTAACAACTATAGGTGTCATAAACCTGAGCATCTTGCCAGTCAGTGCACCGCCCCTGCCCTACTTATAGATGAACTGATTGAAACTGAACCCAAACCCATTGAGGAATCAAAGAAGAAAAGATTAGAACCCTTCTGTGAGTTTGAGGAAGTCATATATGAGCCTGACATAAGCTTGATTAATGAATATGAAGAAAAGAAGAAGAAGAATGTGAGGAGGTATCACCTGATAATTTAATTGATCAGCTCCCACCTGATGGAATCATTAAGGATATCCCAGAACTTAGCAAGGACCCAAATGATAATGATCCTGAATCCACTATAGACCTTGAAGCAGAACTGACCAAGCCAGGATCAAACAAAGTAGATAAAGGTATAGATTCTCAAGATGAATGTTCTGAAGACCTTCTCGAAAGCCCTCCACTATCTAGGAGCATCCCGCCTACCCGAGGACTTGCACCTATCGATCCTCCTAGTACTGACCATGAGGTTAAGATGAGCACACCTTTAGACCTTCATTCATACATTAAGGTCAGTAGCCTAAACCTTGAACCAGTCCTTGAGTCTCCTCCTTATTTTCTACCCTTCCCTGAGCCTTCTCACATTTCTAGAGCCATGGGGTTACTTTTTGTTGAAATCACCAAAATGCATGATTCCGTAGAGCCCACCCCTTTTGCCATCTACTTCTGGTACACCTTATGGCATTTGTTAGGGACCCACTGTGAATTTTCTTGTATCTTTCAGACTAGGGTCAAGCCTAGAGAACCAATGGTCTAGTAGGTTTAGGCCCTAGGAACCCAAGGACCCCAATAAATTCCTCTTACTAGGAATACCTAGTTTAGTTTGCTTTTGTTGAGTGTTACTTGAGTCTCAGAATCTGCATGATCTCTTGCATTGCATACTAGGGACACGAACATTAATAATTAAAATTTGGTTGTTCCTGAAAGCAAGCTAAGTAAAGAATTGGGGATTCTGAAATAATAAAGAAGTTTTATGCTCGCTGAATTGGTCCCTTAGAGTGATAGGAGAGTGACCCTAATACCCTGATTTGGGACATTAGCTCGACTCTCAATATCTTGCACTTAGTTGAGTATAGGGAACCAGCAAACCACCTAGCGAGTGATTTGAGCCTAATCCTTTTTGGAGAGTAAACCTGACCAGAGTGTCCACTTCCAAATTGACCTGAGTAAGGAGTGCGGATTGAGTGTATCTTGGATGGTCGAGCTACCACAGCCTAGGGCAAAGGCTTTCAGGTTACTTGGTCCATTTGCAAGGATGACCCCAAATCTGATGACTCGTGGATCACCGAGGAGGACTTGCCATTCACCGACTGCTGGAGAAGTACCAAAGCCAAATCAACTTCCACTCGACAGGGTCGAGTTTCTCCCACCCCGGGAGAATTGATGTGGGCATCAGGGTTTTACTTGAGCCCTTCAAACTTCGGGGGATCTCTGATTAGGGTTTTGTGTTTATCAAGTCCTGTAATAAGGCTGTCAGCCTCTAGTTTATTTGCTTAAATGGAGTCCGTACCTCGATCCATCGGGTCGAGCTGAGTCTTGTAATAAGTCGGGCCGAGTCTAAGCCCATGAAGTCTTTAGTGGTTCAAAAGTTAAGTCTCTTTTAAGCCTAACAAAGGCAAGGAGACATGTCAGCTCAGGGCCCACCTTATCTGTTTATGTGGCGCACTGAGGTGATGACATGTGGTTTGTTTTGGGCGCCCAAGAAAGGGGACCACTCACATGATCCATGCCCCCTTCCCCTCCCCTCTTCAAGCTCTCTTCCAATCTAGGATGGGCGGTCATGGAAAGAAGTTTCAAATCCCTTGATGCATGCCTCCACTTAAGACTCATTCCATAAAGAATTTAAGCAAGAAAGGCATGGTGAAGACATCAAGCCTCAATCCAAGCCTTCTACCAAAATAATCCATGCAAGGAAGGAAGGTCAAAGACCAATCCCCCTCTCCAAGCCTCCAATCATGCCACGCCTAGGATTATTCCCATTTGGTCGGCTTGAATCAAGCCAAGAAAAGTCAAAGTGGGACAAATCCCTCCAAGCTAGCCTTACTTCATGTTTTCTACCAAAACCAAGCAAATAAAGAAAGAAGTTCTCCTCCAAATTTTGGGCGCCAAGTGTAATGGGGTAGTTTAAGTTTCAAAGTGCTCTTGGGTGCCTATTTAAAGGACCCAAACCCCTCTTGTAAAGGATAATTGATGATTAATGAAAGAAAGCTTGTGTGTTCCATCCTCTTCTTCAATCATTGTCTCCTAGCCTAGGTTGAGTGAGAGCTTCCTTCGTCCTCCGGGATGTCGCGTGGTGAGAGGCCACATTCCTTCGTCTGAGGGCGTTGCATGGTAAGAGGCCACATTCCTTCGCCTGAGGGTGTCGCATGGTGAGAGGCCACATTCCTTCGCCTGAGGGCGTCGCGTGGTGAGAGGCCACATTCCTTCGTCCTTCCGGGACGTCGCGGGGTGCGAGGCCCCAAGTTATCTCCACCAACACCATCATCTGAGCCCTATCTTCTCAACCCTTTCCTTTGTTTTTCTTTCCACCTTTCCATCATCTAAAAGGAGAAAGAACAAAAAAAAAAAAAAACTAATCCTCTTTGTTTGCCTACAGGTCCCCTTGGTGCCACGACCATCAGAGAAGGTCTGCTTTGCCACTGTGACCACCCAATCGAAAGCCAGCCTATTCGCGGGTTCGACAGCTCGGACATCCAGGTTGCATCCGTCAAGGTTGAGTGATCTCTGCACCAAGAGCATCAGAGTGTTGAAAGATTTGCATCCATATCTCCTAGGTAGGTATTGATTGTATCGAGCTAGTCCTAATCCTGGGGTTCCTTAATCTCGGGGTCCTGGTCTATCATTTCTTAGGGATTGATCTGCTAGCATAGACCTCTTTGCTTTCAGTTTTCCTAGGTTCTCTTTGCTTGCAATCGGGAACCAAAGATAAAACCCAAAAAAAAAGAAAACAAGATATAACCACCTTTGCATCATCTGTGCTATCATCTCATCATTCATCACCTCATCCTTTTTTTTTTTACCCGCATCACCCGGTGCTCTTGGCTCCAGGGATGGCTTGTAAACAATGCTGAACCAGCTAAGATGCCCTCCTCACTTCTTCTACACCATAGGGGGTTGGGAATTGCACCAAAAGCTACTTCGTTGATATGTCCGCGTCAAGTAAATTGAGCCTGGGATGTCTAAGAATCATGTTATAGGTCGAGGAGAGCCTAACAACCATGAAAGTCATCATGATGGTGCTCTGCCAAGATGGTGACCCGGTAGTGATTGGGAGTGTGATCTCCACTTCAACCCCCACTGAGTCTCTGGTGAAACCAACGAGGGGGACATGAATCGGCTTTAGTTGAGCAGGAGACAAATTCATCTTAGAGAAGGTATCATAAAAAAGGATATCAGTCAAACTTCTACTATCGACCATAATCCATTTTACATGATGCTTCGTTATCGTCATCTCGATGATAACGACATCATTATTTACATTCTCCTCCCCATATTCCCGTCCCCTCGCAAAGGGGAGTACATTTCTTGACCCTTCTCCCACCCTGGTCCTTTTCATGGCTCGCTCTATTCCCCAGGATATCATGCCCACAGGCTTCTCGATGGGCTAGTTGTCAACAAGGGGAGAGCCACGAGCGCCTGAGGTTCTACCGGGACCTTGTGCCCCACGAACTTCTCGAGGTAGCCCCTTCTTATGAGATATTCAATCTTCCTTTTGAGATGGCGGCATTCCTCGATGTCGTGACCATGATCACGGTGAAACTGGCAATACTTTAACTTGTCGTAGCCACTGGATGGTCTTAACGGGGGAGGGCGGTGCAAATAGCACTTGCCTTCGATCTCCATGAGGATCTTGGACCTTGGGGCAAGGAGAGGAGTGAATCTTTCTTCCAGAACGGGGACATTCTTCGACTTCGGGCCCATCCAGAGGTTTGGGGTCGAACCGGGCCTCTGTGACCCATAGGCTTCTCCCTATGATTGCTTCTTCTAGGGCCTCCTGTCTAACTCCCTTCTGGTCTAGTCGGCCTGCTTCGAGTATATGTACTTGTGGATGCGGAGAAGGAGCTCAGAGTAGGTCTTCGATAGCTTCTTGTCCAGGGAGTAGGTCAGATAGGAGGTCCTAAGCCCTCTTTTTAGTGCCAGCATGGCAACGGGCTCATCCACGTTGTAGATCTCCAGGGTGGTAACCTTGAAGTTGGATACATAGTCCCGCAAGGACTCATGGTCCCATTGCCAAATAGAGAAGAGGCTGTCAGCCTCTCACAACATGATAAGGAACTATGCTCTGATAAAATTATCCTAAAAATCCGTATGAATCCTGATGCTTATAAGAGACACAGATTCAAATAGGGTAGGTTTTAAATCATGTATTTCCTCATGCTAGACTCAATAAAATAATAAAGAACCAGGACTCAGAGATTGAGAAACCCCTGATCAAGGATATGCATGCATTTCAAAATTTTAGATCTAAAGCAAGGAAGGAAAAAATAAATCCTACGACAGTAATGACTATTTCCAGTGTGATGAGTTCACTTATCCTCGGAAGATGCATCCTGGATGATCAACGGTCAGTCATCCAACTATAGGTATCAGGAGCACGGGTTGATGGCTTGGATCCCTTCAAGGCTCAGTACTAGAAAGGACCTAAAAAATTGACCTCGGATTAGTCTAAGTGAGACAAGCAAAGCCAAAAACAAAACACAACCAAAATTAAAGTAAACAGGATTTATTCCAATTTGGAATAAATCTGGGATAAGTATGGAATAGTAGGAATAGCTATTCTTGTCTCCCTTCACAGCAGAATAGTGGCTTCGTGGAACAGGGGAGTTGGGTGACTGCTTCGCGGGCGATGATCCGGAGAAGAGGCGTCGTGGCGATCTCCTAGAGATGAACGGGGCTTCATTCTCAATGGGCAATCGACTTCGGCGGAGGGATAGCAGCAGCGCAGGTGTCCGAAACGAGGCCGTGAGCTTGGGAGCCATGAGGAGATGACTCGAAAGCTGGCGAAGCTTTGTTGGGGCGGTGGTCCGGAGAAGGAGTTGGGTCAGGGTGGACTGGAGAAGGGAGATCTGGTGACGGGCGGACCGGAAAAGGGAGGTTTGGGCGACGGCTGGGCTGGAGGAAGCCTACGGATGATGGGAGGGCCGAAGGGAGCTTGCGGATGATGGGAGGGCTGGAGGAAACTTACGGATGACGGAGGCCAAAGGAGAGGGGTCTGGACCGAGGAAGAAGGTTATGGGCGACGGGAAAACCGGAAGGAAGGAGATCGGACGATGGGAATTGGGGCTGTCTTCTTTGATGGCAGAACAGTGGGGTTGGACAGAGGTTTTAGGGAAGATGGAGGCATTCGTGGGAGGGATGGAGTGGTTGGCAGAAGGATGGGATGAATGAAGAAGCCGCGGTTGAAGGAGACGATGTGGATGGATGGTGCAGCGATCAAAAACGGCATGGAAGAGATAGTGCAGAGGGACGATGGAGATCGATGGGAGGGTAGTGGAACGATGGAGATAGATAAGGCCTCTCACCTCTCAACGACGTGGTCACGACGAGGGCTTCGGATGGGGCCTCTCACACCTCGACATTGCAGTCAGCAATGAAGGCAAGAACGAGACTCCATCGGAGAAGAAGTGGGAACTTTTATTACAATTCATCATATCCTGTATAGAGATCGAGCCTTGATTTATAGGCTTCAGACAGAGGGTTCTGAAACGGGATTACAACGTAACTAATCTATTGATTAGTTACAAATTCAACTAACCATTAACTAATCCAAAGATTAGTTGCTAATCCTAAGTAGTGGGGAGGGGGGAGTTTGTTACACGATATTCTTGGGATTTTATACCTTTTTTTAATGCCAAAAAAATTGAAATAAAAAAAAAGGAAATTCTGAAAGCTTCCAGAAATCTTCGGAACCTGGGGCTCGGGTCTTCCGTGGTTTGAGTCAGCTCGGTGATCTCAGGTCAGCTTGTCGGTGCAGGTCCTATTCTCCTTGGTCTGTGATCTAGATGGGTTCTTGAAGCTTGGTCTAGGTCTTGGTATCCTCACCATTTCTCCTGGGATGGGAGGAACTCAACCCAGCTGAGTAAGGGTTTGTTTGGCTTTGATACTCTTCCAAGAGATCCGGATCAATTCATTTGTAGGTCCTCTTTGGTAATCCACAAGTCCTCTGATTTGGGACGACCTTGCCATCTTACCAAGTGGCGCTGATAGCTATTCCGTCGGGTATTGACAGCTTGATCATCCAGGATTCGCTTGATCTTCTCTCTTCCCTTAGGCCATTTTTGTGGACACTCCAGGGTAGGTTCTCTTTTAAGTAAAGGGTCAAGCCCGAATGCCTCACTAGGAATTACTGCTGGTTCCCTATACTCAGTTAGATCAGAAATATTGAAAGTGGAGCTAATGCCTAAATCAGGGGGTAACTCGAGCACATAGGCATTGGGTCCAATTTTCTTAATAATTTTATAGGGTCCAGCACTTCAGGAATGCAGTTTCTTGACGGTTCCGGAAGGAAATCGTTCAGGTCTGAGTCTTATCATGACAAAATCCCCTACAGAAAATTCTTTGAAATGTTTTCCAGAATCAGCTTGTCTTTTATAAGCATCGTTACTCATTTTGATCTCATAGGGTGATTTCCTTATGCAAATTTCTAGCATGTGTGCAAAAGATTTAGTTAATTCGGACACTCTAGCATGCAATGGCAGGGAATCAGATCAAGTGATTTATTGGGTTGGTACCCATGGACAATCTCGAAAGGGTTCTCTTTCGAGAATCAGCCAATTTTTTTAAAATTTGTACTTAATGCAAATTTTAATATGATGCAAAATGCAGACTCAACAATGCAGTCCTATTAAGAAAAAAAAAATTATTGGACTCTCTAGGGCCTAAACTTAATAGACTATAAACCCTCTACATTTGATCCTGGTCCAGTGTGCACTTGAAAATTTACAATGGATACCTAATAAATGCCATTAGGTCTTTCAAAAGTAGGTCGCAAACCTAGCATACTCAAAGAATTGGTGCAACAGAAAAATCTTAACATAGTATAGTTTGCAAGTTTGGGAAGCATTGGAAGCCTTAGGGTATGATGGGAAACCAAAATTTTGTGACAATTTATTGGGCTTAGGGAATAGATCTTGATGACTTGCGGAGACCTTAAGATTAGAATATTGAGCTATGAGTGTCATAAGGTCAAATTAATGAATGGAGAATTTGGTCAAAGTAAGTGTAGATTTGTCATGCAAGGAAGGCTTAGTTAGTTCCAGAAAAAGGTTATCAACAGGAATGAGCTCTTTACAAGGGGGCTGAATTAGGTCTTGGATTGAGGCTAAAAGAGTGGGTTCTTCCTGAGGGCATTGATTTTTGGAAACCAGGTCCTCACTAATTTCTTGTTGCTCTGGTGTTTCTGGACTAGGCTCAACAATCTTATCTTCTACATGGACTTCCTCAAGTAAGGTACTAAAGTTGAAATCTTCTCCTTCATACTCATCTAAAAAACTCATGTCAGCCTCATACATTTTCTCAATGGGCTCAGACTTGTCCTCTTCCTTCCCTAGCTCTTTAATCTGGGGATACCCTAAGTCTTGAATATTAGTGCACTCAATTTGTACTTCAGAGTTCTTGTTCCTATCATTCATATGAACTACTAGGACAGTAGGAGTTGATTGGTCCAAGGGAAGTTGACTAAGATTGGGTTTGGAGTCAAATGTACTAACCTTGCTGGGCTTAACTTGGTAGTTCATGAATTTTCTTTGATATGACTCAAATTTCCAAGCAGTGTCATAAGTTTCTTCCAGGCTATAAATCTTCCAATGGAGAAGTCCCCGCTGGATATTCCTATGTAGACCATCTCGAAACCTAGCTATGGTCTCAGACTTAGATTCAGTGGTGTTACATCTCCTGACAAACTCCTGGAATTCTTTTATATACTCAGACACTGGCCTATCATCCTGTCTCAGTCGGTACCATCGATCTAAAAGTGTTTGTTCATAGAATCTACCTAGGTACTTATCTCTCAACTTATTTCTCATATCTCTCCAAAGTACTTATTTCCTCTCCTTTGTGATAACATTCACGCTCAATAACATACCAATGCGACCTAGCATGTTAGGTGAACTTGGTTTTGGCCAACCTAACCTGTCTTAATTCCGATAAGTTAGTGTGCTCAAAATACTGATCCATTTGTTCTTCCCAATCGATATATACCTCGAGGTCTAGGCTTTTATTAAAAGTGGGGGCATAAGGTTCGGTGCGCCAAATGGGTCTTTCCTCTGGTTCGGTCATTGGAGAAAATGGAGTCTCAGGTTTATGCTCAAATGGTGGCCTAGGGGTTCTCTCCGTGGAATCAAGTGGTGCCTCACATTGGTTTAACCTGGTTAATTGGGTAGACAATTGAGCAGACATTTGGGCAAAATGTTCTGACATGATTTTTAACAGGGCTTCTTGCAGGTTGTCCATGGATGACTCGGGCTGATATGAGACTCCTGCTCTAGTGGACATGATTCAAGCAGGCAAAATCGTTTACGATTTACTAGACCTAGAATCTCAATCAGTTGCCTAAGTCAAGGTGACAAACCAGTCTGTAGTAACTCTGTTCTTAGCCAGGTAGGTGTAGGGGAGTATAGGTCCCTGAACGCCAACCTTAGACACCAATCCGGGATTGGCCAGGTAGGCTAACCAACTCACTAGCCTTGAATCACCAAGCCTAGACACCAAGAGCAGTAGCACACACAGAATGGGCTGACGCCATGAATAGACACTTAGTCTTGACTCGACCAGTTGGTATCCCTAAGCTCTCTAGAGCAAAAGTATGTTTCTACTAGATTTTAATTAGAGGCTTGGGTCCGGAATGCAGGGTGGTTGTTTTGGGCTAAGGAAAGGTAATGAAGTCCTTCCCTTATATTATGATATTGCCGCCCTTAAGTAGCTTAATATAAAATATGAAATGCACACTCCATGATTTTAATGCAAACTAAGAAACACAGAAAGGAAACATAGATTTTTTTTTTTTTTGTATGCTTGCGATTAAACAACTAAAATGCAGTAGAACTAAGCAAAGCAGAAGAACTAATCAGCTAACAAAATACTGTGGAAAAAATAGTGAGTGAACTAAACAAAATGCATGTCCTAACTATGCTCTGATACCAAAAAGTGATGAGGAACTATGCTCTGATAAAATTATCCTAAAAATCCGTACGAATCCCGATGCTTATAAGAGACATATTCAAATAGGGCAAGTTTTAAATTATGCATTCCCTCATGCTATACTCAATAAAATAACAAAGAACCAGGACTCAGAGATTGAGAAACCCCTGATCAAGGATATGCATGCATTTCAAAATTTTAGATCTAAATCAAGGAAGGAAAAAATAAACCCTACAATAGTAATGACTATTTCCAGTGTGATGAGTTCACTTATCCTCGGAAAATATGGCCTAGATGATCAACGGTCAGTCGTCAAACTACAGGTATCAGGAGCATGGGTTGATGGCTTGGATCCCTTCAAGGCTCGGTACTGGAAAGGACCTAAAAAAACTGACCCCGAATTAGTCTAAGTGAGACAAGCAAAGCCAAAAACAAAACACAACCCAAATTAAAGTAAACAGGATTTATTCCAATCTGGAATAAATCTGGGATAAGTGTGGAATAGTAGGAATAGCTGGAATAGCTATTCTTGTCTTCGTTCACAGCAGAACAGTGGCTTCGTGGAACAGGGGAGCTGGGTGACTGCTTCGCGGGCAATGATTCGGAGAAGAGGCATCGTGGCGATCTCCCAAAGACGAACGGGGCTTCGTTCTCAATGGGCAGTTGGCTTTGGTGGAGGGACAGCAGTAGCACAGGCATCCAGAATGAGGCCATGAGCTTGGGAGCCGGGAGGAGATGACTCGGAAGCTGGCAGAGCTTCGTTGGGGTGGTGGTCCGGAGAAGGAGTTGGCATCGGGGTGGACCGGAGAAGGGAGATCCAGCGACGGGCGGACCGGAAAAGGGAGGTTTGGGCGATGGCTGGGTTGGAGGAAGCCTACAGATGATGGGAGGGCCGGAGGGAGCTTACAGATGATGGGAGGGCTAGAGGAAACTTACAGATGACGGAGGCCAGAGGAGAGGGGTCTGGACTGGAGGAAGAAGGTTGTGGGCGACGGGAAAACCGGAAGGAAGGAGATCGGACGATCGGACCTGGGGCTGTCTTCTTTGATGGCAGAATAATGGGGTTGGACAGATGTTTTGGGGAAGACAGAGGCATTCGTGGGAGGGATGGAGTGGTTGGTGGAAGGACTGGATGAACGGAGAAGCCGCGGTCGAAGGAGACGACATGGATGGATGGTGCAGCGATCGGAAATGGCGTGGAAGAGATGGTGCAGAGGGACGATGGAGATCGATGGGAGGGTAGTGGAATGATTGAGACAGATGAGGCCTCTCACCTCTCGATGTCGTGGTCATGACGAAGGCTTCGGATGGGGCCTCTCACCCCTCGACGTTGCAGTCGACAATGAAGGCAAGAACGAGACTCAATCGGAGAAGAAGAAGTGGGAACTTTCGTTACAATTCATCATATCCTGTATAGAGATCGAGTCTTGGTTTATAGGCTTCGGACAGAGGGTTCCAGAACGGGGTTACAATGTAACTAATCTATTGATTAGTTACAAATTCAACTAATTGTTAACTAATCCAAAGATTAGTTACTAATCCTAAATAGTGGGGAGGGGGGGGGGGGGAGTTTGTTACATGAGATTCTTGGGATTTTGTACCTTTTTTTTTAATACCAAAAAAATTGAAATAAAAAAAAGGAAATTCTGAAAGCTCCCAGAAATCTTTGGAACCTGGGATTTGGGTCTTCCATGGTTTGAGTCGGCTCGGTAGTCTCAGGTCAGCTCACCGGTGTAGGTCCTATTCTCATTGGTCTGTGATCCAGATGGGTTCTTGAAGCTTGGTCTTGGTCTTGGTGTCCTCACCAACCTTCCTGCAAGCATTAAAGTGCACCATGAACCCCCTCTCTAGCTGCGTGAAGGAGTGGATGCTTTCGGGCTCGAGGTGGGTATACCAGACTCGAGCGACCTTCCGAAGAGTGGCCAAGAAGGTGATACAGAGAAGGGCATCAGTCATCCCGTAGACTCTCATGAAAGCCTTATAGCTCTCTAGATGGTCCAGAGGGTCAGTGGTCCCATTGTAGGGGTCCACCTGGGGCATACGGAACTGACTGGGGATCGGTTATGCTTGAATTTCTTGAGAGAAAGGGGGACGGGCGTCATAGCCTACTGGCTTGCATGTAGAGCCCTGCATATTAGCAAACTGGTGGATAGCTTGGCCAGCTTGCGCTCTTGCTTTTCCAGATGCTTTTTAGCCTGGCGCCTAATAGCCTCGTCTGTGGAACCTTCCATCGAGGCTGTCGAAGGAGATGGAGGCGACGATTGGGGAGGGTCGCGCCAAGGGGCCTTACCTTGATGGTGCTTGCGATGCCTAGCGGCGACACGGTCAGAGATCGGGGTCTGGCTTTCTCGATTGACCGACCCACTCCATTGCCTCTTTCCTGGGGTCCGAAGGCTTCCCCGGTGATCAGATGTGGCCCACGGGTGCGATGGCGTTCCCTGAACAGAATGCATGCTACCGTAGGGGCCGGCGGCCTGAGCTGCCAGGGTCCTTGGCTACTGTTGGGTGGCCAGGGACCGGTGCAGATGATGAAGCTACCGCACTGCCGCAGTCAGGGTCTATACCTACTGGGCGAGAGCGGCGAGCTGGAGGTTCGCTAAAGGCAGCGATGGCGGAGCGGGGAGCTCCCTCCCCGAACTGCGTGGGCTTCCGTTGGGGGAGGATCCCCTACATGGTTAGTGGAGGCTTCCCACGCACGCGTGACCACCATTTGCATCCGGAACTATTTCAGCGACAGGAGACTGGCTCGAACTAGGGACCGTCCCCTTACCTGGTGTGCCAATCTATTGTTGCCTGAATCATCATGGCCTGTAGCTTCCTTGTGGCGTCGGTTGGTGGCGCTCCCGTCTGGCATCCAATGCACTGCCTGGACCTACAAAAGAAAGGAGACCCGGATGGGGGATCCCGGTGGGGGCACTCTGACGATCAAGTTAGATGGCGATCTAGGAAAATAGATTCTCGTCGGTGGATCCCGAAGTAGTCTCCACTCTCGGAGGTTTCTCAGAAAGAGATGAAGTGAAAGTTTGGGTCGAGAAGGAGGACGCGAGCAGTGGTGGCTGTCGAGACTCTCTTTTCGGGAGTTCTTAGAGGCTCCTGGTGTGCCTTGTGCTTCGTTGAGTTGCCTGCCCATTCTCGCTTACCTTCTGCCGGAGGCCCCTTTTGATTTTCTTATAGGCAGGTTGCACCTTGAGCGAGGTATGGAGTTCTGTCTCTTTTGTCTCTCTTGGATGCTTCCTACCCCAGCGGGACGTAGGCCCACTCTCCTTCCCCCTCCTCTGCGAGGTGGTAGGGGGCCTGTTACCAGTTGAGCTAGTAGAGCGTGGAGGGGCACGCGTCCCTTTCACGGCAAGGAGATGTGCTGCAGACCATGATGCCCTGATAGGACGTTGCTCTTCATTGGCACCATCCCACCATCTGAGGTGGGACTTGGCAGAGCACCGGTCCGACCGCAGATGCTACAATGTCTGAATTCTCTAATGAGACCATCCTTTTCTGGGTGGTGTAGATGGTAAGTAGCGGAGCTCCCTTTCCCAGGTGGCACCGGTAGCGAACTGGGAGTTCAGTGACTCCGGTGAGGTGTTCCCCCACAGACCGGCGTGCCCTGGCAAAACTCCACTTCGCAAAGGCATAGTCGGTATGCTATGGAGGGGAGCCATTCCTCCAGACTTTCCAGGAGGCGTGCCATTGCCCGTCAGGCATGCTAGTCTCCCCAGCCATGCCAGGGTGAGGGTGATGGCGCCACTTGCCGGCATTGTTGCCTGTCCGCTCGGAGGCACTCAAAAAATTCGTACATATTCCAGAGAAGAGGTTGACTTTGACCATGGGATCGGCCTCGAGCGGGGAAGAAGACTTTTCCCGCAAGGCCCAGACCGAACGAGGTCCCGCCAGAGTCTTTGTCCAGTTGGCACTGCTTGCCAACATGGCCGCCAGCTGGATCTGAGCGATCCTACCACGTCAGCGGTCCTGCCACATCATTAACCTATTTTAGTATTCTACAATTTCAAGTATTTACAATTTTTATAAGCAGGTAGATAAGCAAATTTTTAAAAAGAATAAAAGAAATATAGAAAAATTATAACGAAGAAATTGTATAAGGAGAAAATACTCTCGAAAGAAAGCTCGGAAGAAATTACCTTTAAAACTTCTTACTATCATACTAACCAATATAATCATAACCGGGCCTTCTTTTTCTTTTTCTTAAATAAATACTTTACTAAATTCTTTGCCAAATTTACCCCAGAAGTGATGGCTAACTTTTGCATCCTCGAACTAAATCAAGAAATTTATCTTGGCTTCGTAACATTGATATTCTAATTTAAGGAAAAAGCTCATGAAAAAAAAGCTTAGAATAAACCCAAAAAGAAAGTAAACTATATATATATATATATATATATATATATATATATATATATATATATATATATACTTTACTTTAAATTTTCTATTTTCATTCTTATTTTGTAAACCAACATTTTCACAAAATATATTTGTTCAAGAGGGCCCACAACTACAAAACGCCCGATAACATCTATATAACAAAAATACAAATATTACATAATCATAATTTTTATATATTTAGGAAAAAATTTATATATTATTTTTTAATACTTGTTAAATAAAATAATTAAAATTTCTTGACGGTAAACCATCAAAATTAATACCACTGAATTTATGAAGTGGTAAAGAGCTAGCATCACCCTCCACTTGTTAGATAATTGTCCATCTATTAATACAAACCATAGATGCATAGAATATATATATATATATATATATATATTTTGAAGCAACCTTAATTTTTTCAAACCAATAAACATTTCCCTTAACAAGAAGGCTTTTAAATCAATTTGCATCTTCTTTTCTTTTCGATGCCCAAATCAAATTTCCTTGCATTTGCTCATAATTTATATAAACAAAATATCTGAAAAAAATAAAGAAAAACTTGCGATAATCTTTTTATCTAGCAAGATGCAATCAATACTTATCAATTGGTTTCCATATTTGAATTTGTTGAATCCTATATTCTCAAAAATCTTACTTTATTTTTTCAATTATGTTTTTTTTTTCAAAATCCTATATTTGGTGTTGGGATGATCCGGTTTGATGCAGTGTAATTGCCGGTTCATTAATCTAATCGATCTTACTTGAGCTGGTCATCTAAGTCAGTATGCCCAAAGATGGCATTTCTGAAATCTAAAGCTCATGATTCATCCCTACGAAGTAGTGTCTCGATTCCTTCTTCCTGTTGGTCATATTTCGCAAATCTATAATCATGTCTTTAGCTTGGTCCGAAGAGGACATTTTTAGAATATATCATTATTTCATTCGGCTTCATGTCTTCAGCTTGGTCCGAAGAGGACACTTTTAGAATATATCGTTATTTAATTCGGCTTCATGTCTTCAACTTGATCCAAAGAGGACACTTTTAGAATATATCGTTATTTCATTCGATTTCATGTCTTCAGCTTGATTCGAAGAGGATACTTCTGGAATATGTCATTATTTCATTCGACTTTATGTCTTCAGCCTGGTCCGAAGAGGACACTTCTAGAATGTATTGTTTATCCCTTTGGCTCATGGTAAATAATTCTTTATCTTTCGGCTCACTCCAAAGGAGATAAATTTGAAGCATATAGCTAGCACTTCTTTGACCCATTCCAAGGAAGACGGTCCGAAAAAATAGTTAGACTCTTTTTGGATCTCCTCTAAAGAGAATGTATCTGAAGCATGTGAACGATCTCTTAACTTGAAGTAGTTGAAGGTTGTTTTGGTTGTTATAACCATCCACATGGTCGATAGCTCCGGCTTCAATAACCATGGACTAACTAATTTTTGACTGCCATTACTTACTATTATGAGAAAGTTACATTAATGAACTCCCATAACCGTAAGTAGTTATACTCATGCCTATAAATATCAGTAAAAGGGGACACTCGAGGTAAGCCAACTCCAGGCAAGTTAGAGCCATTCCATAACTAGCTTTTTCAATGCCATTCCACTCATTTTTCCTTCTCATTTTCACTTCATTCTGCTCTCAAGTTCTCTATTCTATTGCCTAAATTCTTGCTAACTTTGGCATCAAAGTATCCCCCACCAGAGAAATTCCAGTCAAAGGATTTGTTTTACAGGCTTTCATCGAAGGTGAACCAATAGGCAGGTTGCTCCATTCGGTCTGCGAGAATTTAGCATCAACAGATTGGCACGCCAAGTAGGGGGAGATCAATTTCCTCTGGTTAAGGAGAAACTTTGAGAAATAGGAATGGTGAGAAGAAAGGTTCGGAATGCTTCTGCAAGTAAAGAACATCCTGTTTCTCAATAGGATGATTCTCTGGTGAAAAATGATACACCACCTCCTATGTTGACTGTGGGGCAACAGCAATTCGAGGCCCTTCTGAATCAAGTCGATGCCCTGACAATCTTAGTCAAGACTCTTCAAGAAACTGCTGTTCACAGGCAGTGCCCTCCAGCTACATCTTAACCCAGTCATCGAGCTAGGAGAAGGGAAGATCAATGCCGGGAATCCATCCCATGTTCTTCACAAATCCAATTTTCTTGTGAACATTTTAGCTCCCAGCCAAGCAGGCGTATGGAGGATTACCCTGGCAAGAAAAGAACCAGATGCTCCCTTTCCGTTTCTTCTGGAGATTCTATACCTGGAGGAGTCATGCAAAGTGAAATGAACTTAGATTATGAAGAGAAGTTCAAGTTATTGGAGTCAAGATAGCCAGGCTTGCTGATCAAAGAAGAGGTGACGAAGTTACAACTTTCAATTCACAACCTTCTTTCTTTGATCGAATTATGGCTGAAGTCATTCCTCGATATTTTAATATTCTTCAACTTGAGACTTACGATGGAACTACCGATCCCCTTGATCATTTAAAAAGTTACAAAACTTATATGATGGTACAAGGGGCATCGGATGTATTATATTGCCTCGCTTTCCCTGCTACTTTATGGAAAGCCGCTCGAATGTGGTATTCGAGCATACAGCCTAGTACAATTCATTCTTTTGCTAAGCTGGAGTAGCTGTTTATTTCATATTTTAGAATATACCGAAAAATGCCATGTAACACAGACAGTTTGTTCCTCCTTCAACAGAATGAAGGAGAAAGTCTTAAATAATTTGTTATTCAATTCAATTCGGCCACTCTGGAAATCCCAAATCTCAATGAGCACGTGGTCATGTCAGCCCTGAAGAAAGATTTCAGATTGTCCAGGTTCACTTTCTTCCTAGATAAAAAGTTTTTCACGAGCTATGCCTAACTACTGGCAAGAGCTCAGAAATATGCTGCTGCTGAAGAGCAAGCCGTGATACGTCGACTCATCAAAAGGAGACACCCTTCCAAGAAAAAGAGCATCAAAGGATCAAATGTGCCCACATCTTCCAACAATGCGTTGGTTTCAAAATGCAGTCCTAAGTCCAAGCAACAAGGTACTCGGTTTGACTCCTACACTCCCCTCAACCTTCCGAGAGAGAAGATTCTACTGGAGATAGAAAAAAAATTACTTACAAAGGCCACATCCCCTGAGAACCTTCGCTAAAGTGAGAGACAAGAATAAATATTACCGATTCCATCGGGACCACGGCTTTAATACTGAGGAATATTTTCAACTCTGGGATGCTATTAAAGACCTAATCAAAAGAGGATATCTGGGAAAGTATGTTAGCTGTCCAGAGCCTTAGGCCGAAGTAACAGCCCCCCAAAGAACCCCTGATGAAGCTAAATTGCCTCCTCAAAGGCTGACTGATGGAAGAGTAGGAATGCTCCATCGGTCAATCGATTGGAGGAATGAAGCTGAAGAAAAAAATCTCAAGAGACTTAAAGGCAAAAACTCCATTAGCTTCTCAGATGAGGACCTCCAGGGAGTTCAACTCCCATATGATGACCTTGTTGTGGTTTCAGCTATAATAGCAAAATATGATGTAAGAAGAATTCTGATAGATATTGAAAGTTCTGCCGATATTTTACTGTATGATGCATTTCTTAGAATGGACTTATCTGGAAGTGAGCTGCAAAGGTCTCCTATTCCTATAACTGGGTTTGGAGGAAATTAAGTTAGAGTTGAAGGAGAAATGGTTTTACCCAAAACTCTTGGTACTAAACCATGCTAAAAGACACTTCCCATCAACTTTATAGTAATACAAACACCTTTAGCTTATAATGCAATCTTTTGATGGCCTGCTTTAAATAAATTTCAAGCCATAGTATCGACCTACCATCTTTTGGTGTGATTTTTTACTAGAAATGGCATCGGAGAAATGAAAGGGGATCAAAAGGTTGCTCGCCAATGTCTAATGATCCAAGATAAACAATCGGCCAATCCCTTGACACTTAATCAATTAGATTCAAGAGACAGAACTGAAGATTATAGAGAACCAGTGGAAAGGACCCTTTCTATGCCTTTGTCCAAAGATGACCCAATAAAATTTATACAAATTGGCAGTCTATTAGATGAAGAGATAAAGTCAAAGCTTATTCGCTTTCTCTAAAGTAATGCTGATATCTTCGCTTGGACAACATCGGACATGCCCATAATTCTGGCCGAAGTAATTACATATCGATTGGAAGTAACTCCCAACTATAAGCCTATTCGGCAGAAGAAGAGAAACTTTGCTCTGGAGAGACAGAGGGTTATTGACAAAGAAGTCAGCAAACTCCTTGAAGACAAATTTATAAGGGGAGTACAGTATCCAAATTAATTGGCTAATGTTGTGATGGTAAAGTCCAACGGCAAGTGGAGAATTTGCATTGATTATACAGATCTTAATAAGACTTGCCTAAAATAAAGTTTTCCTTTACAAAGATATATCAATTAGTCAATGCCACCGCCGGTCATCAGCTATTGAGTTTTATGGATGCTTTCTTAAAATATAACCAAATACGAATGGATCCTGAAGATGAAGAAAAGATCGCTTTCATTACAGAAAAAGGCCTTTATTATTACAAAGTGATGCTATTTGGGCTAAAGAATGCTAGAGCAACCTTCCAAAGATTAATCAATAAAGTATTCAAGAATCAAATAGGAAGAAATATGGAAGCTTTTGTCGATATGATTGTGAAGAGTCTTCATAGGTCCGATCACATTAAAACTTAAGAGAATCCTTTGACGCACTTAGATGCAATTAGATGAAGCTGAATCTGACTAAGTACACTTTTGGTGTAACCTCAGGAAAGTTCTTAGGGTTCTTAGTTACCAAGCGAGGAATTGAAGTTAATCCAGAAAAGATTCAAGCCATTCAGACCATAAGACATCCCTCTTGCAAGAAAGAAGTACAGTGGCTAATAGGAAGAATCGCCTCTCTGAGTCGATTTATTTCCCGATAAGCGAAAATATGTCTTCCTTTTTTCAAAGTTCTCCATCAAACTCAAAGTTTCGAATGGTCAAATGACTGCAAGCTTGCTTTTGATAAGTTGAAAGAATATTTGGAAAACCCTCCTTTACTTTCCAAACCTTATGAAGGTGAGACTCTTTATTTGTACCTTTCTACCTCGGATGAAGTAGTTAGTACGATACTTGTTCGAAAAGATGCCGACCACTTGTAAAAACTGATCTACTATACTAGTAAGGTACTGCATGAGGCAGAAGTACGATAACCTAGAATACAAAAATTTATTTTTTCCTTAGTAGTTGCAGCAAAGCATTTGTGACCCTATTTTCAAGCCCACACCATTATGGTTTTGATGGATCAGCCTCTGAAGGCCATTTTGCACTGCCCCGATACTTTAGGAAGGATAGCTAAATGGGCCATTAAGTTAGGAAAGTTTGACATTGACTTCCATCCTAGATCAGTAATGAAAGCACAAGTCTTGGCTGATTTTATAGCTGATGCACTTGGGGATCAGATAAGAGTCAATTGAGGACCGAAGAGGTCATCGAAGAAGATCCAGAATTCATATGGATGCTTCATGTGGATGGTGCCTTCACTGCCAATGGCTGTGGAGTTGGTCTCATTTTGGCCAGTCCGAATGGTCAAGTCATAGAGTACGCTCTTCATTTTTCTTTTCAAGCTTCGAATAATCAGGCAGAGTATGAAGCTCTTATTGCTGGACTCAGAATTGCTCAAAAACTGGAGATTAGAAAGATTGAAGCCTTTTCGGATTTCCAGTTGGTGGTGAATCAAGTAAAAGCTGAATTCGAAGCTCGAAATCCTATTATGATTCAATATTTGGAGAAGGTGCAAAGCCTAATATCCTAGCTGGAGTATTTTGAAATTTTTCACGTGCCCTGAATAGAAAATTCTCGGGCCGATGCTCTTTCACGTCTTGCAACAACTGTCCCGGACTCCCTTGGCTGAATATATGTGGAATATCTTGAAGATCCCAACATATCCGAATCCATAGTGGAAATATATCGATCGAACATGAGCCCTCCTAGATGGATCCCATCCTTAAATTTTTGAATGAAGGCATATTACCTGAAAACAAGCTTGAAGCTAAATGACTTTGTTGGATGGCTTCCCAGTATGTGATCTTAGATGGGACTTTATATAAAAGATCATTTACACAACCTCTATTGAAATGTTTGGGACCTTCAGATACCGATTATGCTCTGATTATGCTCTCAGGGAAGTGCATGAAGGTATATGTGGAGATCACCTAGGGGCAGATCTTTAGCTTACAAAATAATTCGCCAAGGCTATTATTGGCCAACCATTCAGAAGGATTCTACAAATTTTATCCGAAGATGTGATCAGTGTCAGAGGTATTCTAACATACAAAGATGGCCTGCAAATCAACTGACCCCGTTGACAGCTCCTTGGCCTTTTGCTCAGTGGAAAATGGATATTCTCGGCCCATTTCCTGCAGCTTCTGGATAACAAAAATTTCTTATAGTGGCAATCAACTACTTCACCAAGTGGGTTGAGGCTGAACCACTAGCACAAATTACTGAGGTAAAAGTTAAAAATTTTGTAAGAAACTTTATCATCTTCTGTTTTGAGATTTTTTATGCCATTATTACTGATAACAGAAGGTAATTCGATAATCCAAAGTTCAAAGGCTTCTACACCCAGTACCATATACTTCATAAGTTGACTTCTATTAGTCACCCTCAATCAAATGGAGAAGCTGAAGTGACCAACAAATATTCTATATGGTCTCAAGACCAGGTTGAATGATGCTAAGGGATCATGGGTTGAAGAACTGAATTCGGTTCTTTAGGCATACCGAACTACTCCCAGAATAGCCACTGGTGAATCTCCATTTCACTTAGCTTACGGCACTGAAGCAGTCTTCCCTATAGAGGTTTCTTTGCAATCTTTACAAATTGATCATTGTAAAGAACCTGAAAACTTAGAATGCCGAAGAGTTGATTTGGACTTGTTGCAAGGCACCCGACTCCATGCTCAGTTGAAGATGGCTGCATATCACCAGAAGGTTGCCAAATATTACAACTCTTGCATGAAGGAATGAACTTTTCATCCTGAGGACTTAGTCTTGCGAAGATCTAAAGTGTCCAAGCCAACTGAACAAGAAAAACTCTCTCCTACTTGGGAAGGTCCTTATCGAATCAGAGAAGTCATCCACCCTAAAGCTTATCGACTTAAAACTTTGGAAGGTACATCATTGCCTCGACCTTGGAATGTAGAAAATCTTTGCAAGTATTATCAATAAAAATCCTTATTCACAGAGTTATATTAAAGTATCGAGATGGACCGAGTCACTCTATCTTATTCTTTATTAAAGGCACATGGATGATCTACGTAATCTACCCTACGAAGTACCGAGATAGACCTGGTCAGCTTGTCTTATTCTCTATTAAAAGGCATAAGGATGATCCACGTGATCTACCCTACAAAGTGTCGAGATGGACCTGATCAGCATATCTTATTCTCTATTAATAGGCATAAGGATGATCTACGTGATCTACTCTATGAAATGCCGATATTGGATCAGCATGTCTTATTTTCTATTAAAAGGTATAAGGATGATCTACGTAATCTACCCTATGAAATATCGAGGTGGGCTTGATCAGCCTATCTTATTCTCTATTAAAATGCATAAGGATGATCTACGTGATCTATCCTACGAAATACCAAGGTGTGCTTGATCAGCCTGTCTTATTCTCTATTAAAATGCATAAGGATGATCTACTTGATCTACCCTACGAAATACCAAGGTGTGCTTGATCAGCCTATCTTATTCTCTATTAAAAGGTATAAGGATGATCTACCTGATCTATCCTACGAAATGCCAAGGTCTGCTTGATCAGACTATCTTATTCTCTATCAAAAGCATAGGAATGATCTACGAGACCTATCCCACGACAAATCCTATAAAGTGTGGAGGAGTTCATGAAATTATGAATTTAATTACTTCAGATCTTCTCTCTTACACTCAACAAGGTTATGGTATCTCATTTACATGATTATTTTATTATATCTTCTTGAAAGAAGGGAATGGTTTCATGTATCAAGTTCTCTTATTCGGTATATTAATAGAAGAATTATCCAAAGCCTGGTTTTCTATCCAGCTGATTCTATTTAATGTGATCTGAAGAATCTGAATTCTAAAATTAAGAAGATCACCTATATGATGAGCTGACCTATTTGGGTTCTTCGAAGCTCATGTTTATATCATGATTAGGTCCGAAAACTTGGTATTATTTTAAGTTCGAAAACTTTATCCTTAGACAAATTTTCGTCCAACATTTCAGGGTTGAAAGTTGATATACTTGTCAGGAATGTTGCTTATTCACAAATTTTATATGATCGAAAAGATCATCATCCAACATTTTACCTTCGATGAACCCCTACTTAGTAAATTCCTCATTGCAGCATAATTCATTTTATATGAAGTTCATGTTTACATCATGACTAGGTCCGAAGACTTGGTATTATTTTAAGTCTGAAAACTTTATCCTTAGATGAATTTTCGTCCAATATTTCAAGGTTGAAAGTTGATATACTTGTCAGGAATATTGCTTATTCACAAATTTTATATGATCGATAAGATCATCATTCAACATTTTACCTCCGATGAATTATACTTGGTAAATTTCTCATTGCAGCATAATTCATTTGGAAAGAAAGATGTTTTATTCATGAAAAGGTAGTCCATGTATATTATCTTTCTTATAACGAAAAAAAAGAGGCTACACAAATTATGCATCTTTTACATCAGTCACCTATGGAGCGGCTTCAGCCAGAGTATCTTTAGCTTGGGTTAGATCAGTTGGATTAGCAACCGATAATATTATTCTCCAGCTACTTCTTCGATTACAACATGAACTTCTTTAGAATGACCCGATATCACTCTTGGCGATCAAGGCTCTTCTATTTCTTCAAGTTCATGTAGCTGAATACTCGAGATATCGAGATTTGGGTAAAGTTTTCGTACTTCATTTATCCTATCATTATAACCTGCTCTGTAGCTGAAGATTCCTGCTTCAATCATTTCATCATCAAATGCCGAAGACTTTTTATAGTGCTTGACCACCCTACTTGATCTTTTAAAGCTTCTATTTCTATGGCCACTGCTTCAGCTTTTCTGATCGCTTCATTGGCCTTTTCAACCGCCTCTTCGATCTTCTTTTGAGACTCCTTGGCTGAATGTTCCAAGGATCGAATCTTCTTTTTTCTTTTTTTAAGTTTTACTTCTTGTTCAGAAGCCCTCAACTAAGCTTTTTCTAACTCGGCATTCAGATTTTGAACTGCGACGTCACTCAAAGAGAGTTTTTCTTCCATGGCCTTCTTTTAACTCCTCGGCTACATTTTTCTCAACTTTAGCCATTTGGAGTTTTTCTTTGATTCCCTTATGGTAATCTCTGAACTCAATTATACTCTCTTCCATAAGAGTGACATCATGAATCAATTGCATTGACCACGTAGAATATGAGTTAGCAAAGTTAAATATTATATTAAAATGAAGAAAGGAAGAAATGATATTCACCTTCAGCATAGATAAGAATGCTGAATCGGATATCTCCTCGATGCACTGGTTTTGCTGATTCCCAGTCTCGAGGGAAGAGAGTGTGCTTCAGTATCTCCCTAGCTAATTCAGGGTGCACCAAGCCTCGTCCATCAGAAAAAGTTACAAAATCCATGTTATACTCTCTATTCGTTGGGGCATTCCTCCCTGTACCCTCTTTAGTTTGAGGAACCTTTTCTTTTTCTCTTCTTTTATCCTTCGGAGAAGTAAGGAGCGGCTCTCCGATAGTCAGATTTGGGATGGATCATTCCGGAGAGGGCAATGGGGGTGAACTCGAAGGAGGTTCCATTGAGGGGGCATCGTCTTCATCAGTTGTGGCCCTTGTTGGAGCTGTATTAGAAGTTCCTTCGGCCCTAGCCTTCTTTCGGACTTCAGTTTCCTTCTAATGAACCAGCACTACTCTTTCTGGATGCCTGTCGAAGTGTTTCAAGGTTAGACTTCATCGGTTCACCTGCAATCGAAAAGAAAGGATTCTCAGATCAGTCATCGGAAGAACATAATAGATTTTGAAAAAAGAACTAAAGCTGACTATCTTCTATACGTAATGTCGGAAGCTCACTAATATGAGCGAGATAAAGATTTTGTTCTCTTAACAGTTCCTTGACCAACGGAACCCCCAGACTTGATAATATCTCAAAGTCCTTCTGATCGGCCTTCAAGATTCTTTTCCTAGTGTTTGCATCTAAACATGGAGTCTTCCATTCGATATTAAAGCCCCAAGATGGATAAAAGATGAAAAAGAAACAGGGTTTCCACCCATGTATGGCACTAGGAGTCCCCTTAATTAGTCTTTGGCCTGGACGAGGGTGATGACCCACCATCCTTCACCATGAAAGTCTTTTTTCAGTACAAAAAGAGAAGTAAACAAAGAAGTTCTGGGCTCTACCTTACAGAGTTTGCAAAGAACTAAAAATCCATAGATGTTTCTAAAGCTGTTCAGCATCAGTTGAGCTGGGACTACTTGATAGAGATTAAAAACCTTCACAAAGAAAGGATGAAGTAAAAATCTAAGGCTAGCCTTTAAATGATCTTCGCATACGATGATTGCCCTGGCTGGAGGACAAATAATCCTCTCATCTGGATTGGGAACAAATGCCTTAAAGGTCCTAGGAATGTGATAGCAATTCATAAGACTCTCTATCCTAGTATAAGACAAAGAACTAATGACTGTTTTTGAAGAAAGTTCAGAACCTTTCCTTCTGATAGGGCCTCCACTCCCAGAAGGTTCATCCCTTATTGAACCCTTGCTAATGGTTGGGTTATCTAACAACTCAGACATTATGAAAGAATAAGGAGAAGGACCCCTACCTCCAGGAAAAAATAAAATAACTTATAGAAGAAGAACAATAGTGCAAGAATGAGAGGAAGAAGAAGAAAGTTTCAGTAAAAAATGCGGAAGTTCATTTCGTTACATGACCACCCCTTTTATACGCAAGATGGTAGCATTTTTTTGGAAAGATGACAATCTTCTTAATCACATAACGTATCAGTGGCGCCGATCATGGATACGAATTATTAAGAGGCGTCGATTGTTGAATTGTTAGTTACGATCTGCGAGAAATATCACAAACGGCCAAGATAAATTTTTGACATAATAATCAAAGCTCAGGATCTCACCAAGCGCACCTTCTCGATTGACGAAAAGTCTCACGGAAATTCTTTTAATGAAAGGATCAGCCAAACTTTCGGATCAGTGCTTTCCTTTTTGAGGCATCAATAATAGGTTGACACCTATCTTTAGCACGATTTCCAAATTGTAAATCAGTTATTATAAATGACAGAACCGGTGATTTACCATCATTGGCTATCTTCTTTTCACCAACAAACGACAAATTATGATTACTCCCATTTTCTGAAATAAAATTATTTCAAAATTGGGAGTGGGGGACAGATGTTGGGATGATCTGGTTTGATGCAGTGTAATTGCCAGTTCATTAATCTAATCGATCTTACTTAAGCCGGTCAGCTAAGTCAATACACCCAAAGATGGCATTTCTGAAATCTAAAGCTTATGATTCATCCCTATGAAGCAATGTCTCGATTTCTTCTTCCTATTGGTTATATTTCGCAAATCTATAATCATCTTCAGCTTGGTCCGAAGAGGACACTTCTGGAATATATCGTTATTTTATTCGGCTTCATGTCTTCAGCTTGGTTCGAAGAGGATACTTCTGGAATATATCGTTATTTTATTCAGCTTCATGTCTTCAGCTTGATCCGAAGATGATACTTCTGGAATATATCATTATTTCATTCGGCTTCATGCCTTCAGCTTGATCCGAAGATGACAATTTTGGAATATATCATTATTTCATTTGGCTTTATGTCTTCAGCTTGGTCCAAAGATGACACTTCTGGAATGTATTGTTTATCCATTTGTCTCCATGGTAAATAGTTCTTTATCTTCCGGCTCACTCCAAAAGAGATAAATCCGAAGCATATAGTCCATTCCAAAGAAGACAGTCCGAAGTAGCTAGACTCTTTTCGGATCTCTTCTAAAGAGAGTGTATCTGAAGCATGTGAACGATCTCTCAACCTGAAGTAGTTGAAGGTTGTTCTGGTTGTTATAACTATCCACATGGTCGATAGCTCCTGCTTCGATAACCATGGACTAACTAATTTCTGACCGCCACTACTTACTGTTATGAGGAAGTTATATTAACGAACTTCCATAACCGTAAGTAGTTACACTCATGTCTATAAATATTGGTAAGAAGGGACACTCGAGGTAAGCCAACTCTAGGCAAATTAGAGTCAGTCCATAACTAGCTCTTTCAATGCCATCCCACTCATTTTTCCTTTCCATTTTCACTTAATTCTGCTCTCAAGTTCTCTATTATGTTGCCTAAATTCTTGCTGACTTTGGCTTTGGAGTGTCCCCCACTGGAGAAATTCTGGTTAGGGGATTTGTTTTGCAGGCTTTCATCAAAGGTGAATCAGTAGGCAGGTTGCTCCATCCGGTCTATAGAAATTTAGCGTCAACATTTGGTAATGCAATATCTTCACCCATTCCTATTTCACTGCTACCCGAACTTTCCCAAACTCTAATAACCTCTGATATATCATTTTTCTCATTAACAACATCTACAAAAGATATAAAAGAAAAAGTTATCCTTAGTTCAATACTAGAGATCAATGATGAAAGTGATAATTTAAGGACAATTTTCTTTGACATAACTTTAAAAGAAATTTTTATTAAATCCTTATTTGCAATTAAGGTTATCAAAAAAATCTTTTATATCGTTTAACAATATTTATGATAAAGATATCCAAAAATTGATCCTGGCCAATTCTATTTAATATTTGAATAATAGACTTTAGCATTCAAATATACAAACAAATAATTATGAATATATATAAATGCCATGAGTATGAATCAACTAAAAAAATAAAGAATAAAAAAAGATGCATATATGAAAGCATATAAGAAAAGCTTTTGGACAATAGGATCAACCATTATTTTTTTCAATTAATCCATATACAGATAAATGTAGGAAAAGATAATTTCTGAAAAAAAAATTCAAGCAAATGAATCAATATATTATACAATTGTGGGGAGACATTCAAGGTGACAAGGCCTAGACAATATTTATGTTTCAAGTTTTTCCATATTTCTTTCAAAAATATTGCAAGCCCATGAAATTTGTTGTAACTTTTTTTCTTGTAAAATAGATAGTATATTAGTATCATCATTTTTTTAATTTTAAGTAGAGTCATACTGCTCGAGTATGAGCACAAAATCGCAAGAAAGGTAAATTATCCCAAAATGGATAAATAATTAGTCATTTTTTCATGACTAAATAAGGGACATGGTAAAGAAAAATTTTAGTCATGAATTATTGTCTACAGTCCAAATACTATTTATGAGTTATAACAGCAGGCAATTCTTTTATTTTCTTGAATGTTTACAATCCAAATACCTAATAACAATATTAAAAGGAAGAGTCATCATGTACTAATCAACACAAACATACATGTGTAGAATAGTGGCTGTTCCCAGCCACTTCTGCTTCTAGAGTCTTCCGTTGGACCAAGGGTGGGTTAGAATGCTTTCCCAACCTATTTTTAGCCTCCAAAGCACTTAGAGAAAAAAAAGTATGATGTTTAATAAAAGTTCGATCAAAATTCTTTGACTCAATGCATCACCTTTCCAAAGTTATTTCTCCAATGCATGTCAACGGGTGTGATGCATCTAAAGATGATGAAGCCTATGAATCCTACATAGCTCGCTACCTTACTCGCCTAATCAACACAAGGCCATCTCATCCATTAGTTCTATGCAAGAAGCAAGTTCCTTAGATCTAGATACATGGCCTTAGAGTTAATGCAAAGAAATCCAGCATGCCCCCTCCTACAAAGGGGCAGGTAACATTGCATCATGATTCTCTGACATCAGCCACCAATTAATGCAAGCATCCTATAGAAGTACGCCTGTCATGAAGACGAGCTTCATGCCATATCTAACTATTCCTCCAGGGCATGCATTCTATAGCAATATGCCGACCACTACTCCCTATACTATATAGTGTCTTCTAAATATCAAGTGCTCTGTATACCTAACCTATAAATACTATTTTCTGGACCCTCCAAGTAAGTTGGGGCACAAGGTCTTTGACATAAGGTTTTCCCCAAACAAGCATCCAAAAAAGTTTTGAGCCCTCTAAGAATCTCAATAGTTCTTCTAAAACCACCGAAAGTCCCAAATCGCTATTCGAGTGAAGGCTAAGACCACTTTGGCTCACCTATGCCTTGCTCACTCTCTTGAACCTTACCAATGTCCATCTCTACTACCTCATCTACATTCCACTACATCTCCTTGCCACTTCCACTACCTCACCTATATTCCACCATATTTACTACTACTTTCACTACCTTGCCGGCTCCCACTCCACTACTATGCCACATACCAAGAAGCTACAGTTCCCTTACTTTTCTATTTGCTTCTGTTGCCACCCGGATCGTCGTGGCCCGTAGCTGCTGGTGGCGTCGAGGGTCGCGCGTCCGCCTCTCGGGATGTCTCCGGTGCCTCAGGACCTGCAAGAAACAACGTCAGTGACCTAGGCCGGGGATTTCGGCGGGAGCGCTCCGATGGACAAGTCAGTGATGATCCAGGAAAACAAATCCTCCTGGTCGAGCCCCTCGAGATGAGCTCCATGCTAGGAGGAGTGAGTGTAGTGTGTATGGAAAAAAACGAGAGTGAGCTGGGAGAGGGGATGGCCAAGGTGGTAGAATCCTCCTGTCTGGCCTCTCCCTTATTTCTTTGCTTGCTTACTTTTGGCTTACTTTGGCTAGGTTTTTTACTTTGGCTTGCCTCAGGATCTTCCCGTGTCGTCAGACGTGTGCGATGAGGTATCGTGCCATAGACGGGATGTCTCTCCTGTTAGATAGCCGGGGAAGCTTTTATACGCTTTGACATTCCTTCTGCTTGCCCTTCTCCTAGAAGCCTGGCAGGACCTCGGTTGGCAGGTCACCATCCTCGGGACTCATGCTCTCCGGTTGGATCTTTTCCCTGGTGGTATGGCAGGTTGGTGGAGGGCATGGTGCCTTGATATGAGTTTCCTTTCTTTCTGGTGTGAGTGACGGCCGTGGGCATTAATGGCGGCATGGCGGGCGCTGCTGTACGACCTTTGGGAGGTTCACCATTATCCTTGAAGAAGAGGTGCCGCTCCCTTGGTGGTTGGCGCCTCTGCCTGAGCCGGGGACCGAGCTGGAAAGGTGGGGCCCGCCTTTGAGGGGCTCGCCTCGAGATGGCTCGGTTGGGCGGAGGAGGGCTGAGCTCGAGTCTGGACTAGCAGAACTTGGCTTCGGACGAGCTCGACCTGACGGAGGTGGGCGGGGTGCCGCCCAGCACAGGGGATCTAACCTCGGAGGGGTTCCTCGTGGCGGAGGAGACTTGAGCTCGACTCCTGACCGCGAGGTTCGACCTTAAGGGGGTCCGCCTTGGATGGGGACTTGTACTCAGCTCCGGCCTAGGCATCTCGACCCTGCGGGAACCGACCTGGCAAAGGACGGAGCTCGGCTCCAGTGGGTGACTCCGTTGACCAGGGGAGCTCAGCCCAGCGAAGGGGCCCATGTCGAAAATCTAGCATGGCATCTGATGGGGACTCCACGTTAGTTTGCCCGCTCCCACGTCAGGATCTAGCCACATCATCTACCCCCCACTCCCGAGACCTGTTGGCGTGTGGCGCTCGGGGCGAAGGGAGTAATTGCAGTGTTGACATGGAAAGGTGAAGAAATCTGGTGTAATAATGACCGATATCGGTGGTGCTTCGTGCGGCAGTCCTTCGAGCCTGTGCGAGGGTGCCATGCGGCCATGTTTGAGGAGCAGTTATGGTGGGCACGAAAGTTAGAGCGACCACGGTCAGATTGAGGCACTGTGCTCGTCAATTGGCGACACGTGGCGAGCGTCTCTTGGGAGAGCCATAACGGTACGATCGGGCATAGGTTGTCTCGAAAAGAAGGGTAAGTTTTTCGAGACTTTCTTTCAAATCTTTCATGCCTGACGTCGTACAGAGGTCCTCTCCTCCTCTAGCTGCCATCATCCTCCTAGACCTTTAGCAGGTTAGCTTCTTCTTCCTCTCCCTTCTCGTCGACTAGAGGTCATCGTAGGTCTTCCTTCATCCTTCTCTTCTTCTTCCATGGACCGTTTTGGCCCGAACTTCCGTCCTTCCTGCCAAGCCGAGGCTGGACCTTCCCGGTCAAGAATTCCTTCCTCCGACGAGGAAAGGGAGGCGGCATTCTATGAGTTCAGCAGGAGACCTTCCTACGGTCCTGTAGCCATTAGGGAACCTAGGTCTGCTCCCCCATCTTGCTTGGCTCTCCTTCTTGCTCCTCCCCCTGCTCTTGTTCCTGAACCCGAACCTTCTCGGTCGACAGGTCCCGGAGGGATTGCTTCGGTGATCACCGCCGAGGATCTTGCGACCATCCGGGGTACTTACGACATCCTCGAGTCCATCCACCTTTCTGTTCCTCGTCTTGGGGAGCAGGTCACATCTAGTGGCCCTCGGTGGATCGCTTTCAATGAGAAGGCCTTTGTCGGGGGTCTCCGATTTCCTATCCATCCTTTCTTTCTCTCCTTTCTGGCCAACTACCTCCTTGTTCCTGCCCAGTTGGTCCCTAACGCTATCAGAACGATCTTCTATTTCATCGTTCTATGTCACTTCCACGAGATCGTCGTCCATTTCTCCCTGTTCAGGGCCTTCTTCATCCTGAAATGCCACCCTACCGAGGAGGGGTGGTGGTCCCTTTCTTCTCGCCCTCGGGGCATTAGGTTCGAGCTCCCCTCTTCCATCAAGGGATGGAAGAGTAGGTATTTCTTTGCCTCGGTCGAGGGGATCAACTAGGTTTGGAGCGACCCAGATCGGTCTCCCAATAGGAACTCCTCCGTCGAAGCAGCCGACCTCGAGCTGTACGAGCTGCTCAGATCGGCCGAGATCCCCTCGCTTGAGGTCCTGCTATCGGAGCAGAATCTCCATGAGGTCGGGGTCAGCTCGGCGTAGGAGTTGGGTGAGTTCGACTTGGCCACCCCTTCCCTTTTTCTTTTTTTCTTTTTTCTCTTTTTTTTTTTGAACTTGGGATTGACCGTATCTTCTTTGGTGCAGAAATGAAATTCTCCATGGATGAGCTGCTCTCGTTCTCCGAGGAACGAGAGCAGGTAGCAGAAGCTGGCGAGCCCACCCCGAAGAGGGCTCATGTCGATGACGGTGTGAGGCCAGTCCAAACGTGTCAGTCTCCGAACGAAGGCAGAAGAGGGCGGCCAAGCCCGTCCCGGAGCCTTCAGGGTAGCACGAGCCGGTCCCGGTTGTTAGGAATTGTGTCCCAAAGCCAATCGCCTGGATTGTAGGTGGTTGAGCTCAGTATTGTACTTTTTCTTTGAATTAATAAAATATATTTTTGGTAGCTCATCACATATTAAATTTCTTTGAAATGAATTCTTTCCATGTGATGAAGTCCTTAGGACTACACTGACTTCGATACAGAGAGGATGTATCGAGTGGTCCTTAAACCCTGTTCATAACCAAAGGATATATTATACTGGATGGCAATATATTAAGTATAGGTTGTTGCAGTTCACATCGTTTAGTTGTCCTCTTAACCAAATGAGTGTGGTGACACTGATGTGAACTGCAAGTGGGATATGTGATATCTTATTGAACGTGACTCCGTGCAGCCCCTTTCTGCCAAAGGGATACTCATGATTGGATATGGGTATATGTGTCCCTCCAACCTGAGGTCATCATGGTAGCTTGTAAGCAACTCCCTATGCTTTGGTGCCGGACTACCCGGATTTTTAATTCGATGATGGAAGGTTTCTGGGTATAGGCAAGTACTTGTAGAGCAGTGATGGACAAAGATGGAATTGACCTATCCAAACAGTTTGGATCGAATGTCTCGCAGTATCTCAATTTAGCAAATCCTCGGCAGGGGTAGTCGTAGTGAAGAGTCACTGGGCTTGCAAGGTTGAGACATGTAGTCGACTGACTCAGTCTGGGTTGGCAGCCCAATCTCAGTCGTCCTGAGCATTAGAGGTCAAAGGGATGAATTATACAGTAACCATATACCAGAGGTTCGATAGTTTGCTCCCGCATCTTCGACCTATCCGGACGCCGGGACCCATTGCTAGATGGTTTCCTGTGCTGGTACTAGAATTGTTCCAGTGCTACCGTTTAGGTTCGAACCTATGAGGTCACATGCCACAGAGGATTACTCTCTGATACGGATACCGATTACGATTGGAAATCGTCTTGGTTTTATGGTCACGGTATTTTTTGAGCACTCTTTTCCCCGTCTTGCCCTTGTTTGTGTTAACCAAAAATTGTTTCGGGCTGACCAAGACTGTACCAGATTTTTCTGAATAAGTTTTGAACTGATTCAGAGTTCGTTTCGGCCTCCAATTGGTTGTGAACCAATTAAACCAATTTATTGTGCTAGGACCGGTTCAATTGGATTGAACCACCATTGGGATTGAACCAAGGTTTTGAACCAGCATTTCCTTTCACCGTGTAAACCGGTTTACACGCTGGAAAGAAACCCAAGCGCTGTTGAAACCTCCTTTGCTGGAAGCGTCCGAAGAAGGCCGAACGTCCCTCCACCGGTTAAGACCTTTGGGAGTCTCTTCCTCTCCTCCACCCGTCCCATTTACCTCTTGTTTATTGCTGGTTAAAGGGTGTAACGCAACCCAGCCCCTTCCTCTCCCTGCTGTCCTATAAATACCTCTGCCAGCGCCCCTGTTTCAGAAAAAGAAATACACCGTGTGAAGAGCTAAAAAATAGTAGTCCCCATTGGGTGTTTGAGAGGCTGAGAGCTTGGTCCTTTTCCTTTCATTGAAGCTGGGTTTTGGAGTGTGTAAGGGAGAGTTACAAGGCCCCATTTCCTTGTTTATTTGAGTGCTCAAACTAGGGACTGCAGCAAGGCCAGTTGCTGCCATTCACTGTGGCCGAATCATCTTCCAGCGGCTAGCACCGCATGTGGAGTGGGATCCGAGGGCCCCCGGCATGTCTCCCCTCTAGAAGGAGTACTCTTCTATTCCTAGGAGCAAGCTACTCGAGCTGGCTTCACCGCTGCAGCTCCAAACGCGAAGTAAAAGGCTGCTGTTCAGCTCTGCAAAAAATTTCTGCAGCAGATTTTTGGCAATTTTCT